>OZ022557.1:46949441-49575941 GCA_963991005.1 Barypeithes pellucidus | reverse complement strand
AGCCTTTGTACAGGGTCGAGGCTAATAATTCGAGAAAACATAAATTGGCCAAAGTTGAACACTTGCAGAATTTGTTCCAAATCGAAATTGGCATAGAAGTGTTTAGTCTATCGATCTTTAACCGAAAAATAACCATAGTCGCACCTTTGAGTCCTTGTACAGGGTCGAGGCTAATAATTCGAGAAAACATAAATTGGCCAAAGTCGAAACCTTGCAGAATTTGTTCCACATCGAATTTAGCATAGAAGTGTTTAGTCCATCGATCTTTAACCGAAAAATACCCATAGTCGCACCTTTGAGCCTTTGTACAGGGTCGAGGCCAGTTATTCGAGAAAACATAAATTGGCCAAAGTCGAAACCTTGCAGAATTTGTTCCACTCAGAAATTATCATAGTGTTTAGTCTAACGACCTTTAACCGAAAAATACCCATATCGCACCTTTGAGCCTTTGTACAGGGTCGAGGCTAATAATTCGAAAAATATAAATTGGAAAAAGTCGAAACCTTGCAGAATTTGTTCCACTCAGAAATTGGCATAGAAGTGTTTAGTCTATCGATCTTTAACCGAAAAATACCCATAGTCGCACCTTTGAGCCTTTGTACAGGGTCGAAGCTAATAATTCGAGAAAACATAAATTGGCCAAAGTCGAAACCTTGCAGAATTTGTTCCACTCAGAAATTGGCATAGAAGTGTTTAGTCTAACGATCTTTAACTGAAAAATACCCATAGTCGCACCTTTGAGCCTTTGTACAGGGTCGAGGCTAATAATTCGAGAAAACATAAATTTGCCAAAGTCGAAACCTTGCAGAATTTGTTCCACTCAGAAATTGGCATAGAAGTGTTTAGTCTATCGATCTTTAACCGAAAAATACCCATAGTCGCACCTTTGAGCCTTTGTACAGGGTCGAAGCTAATAATTCGAGAAAACATAAATTGGCCAAAGTCGAAACCTTGCAGAATTTGTTCCACTCAGAAATTGGCATAGAAGTGTTTAGTCTAACGATCTTTAACTGAAAAATACCCATAGTCGCACCTTTGAGCCTTTGTACAGGGTCGAGACCAGTTATTCGAGAAAACATAAATTGGCCAAAGTCGAACACTTGCAGAATTTGTTCCACTCAGAAATTAGCATAGGAGTACTCAGTCTATCGATCTTTAACCGAAAAATACCCATAGTCGCACCTTTGAACCTTTGTACAGGGTCGAGGCTAATAATTCGAGAAACATAAATTGGCCAAAGTCGAACACTTGCAGAATTTGTTCCACATCGAAATTGGCATAGAAGTGTTTAGTCTATCGATCTTTAACCGAGAAATACCCATACTCGCACCTTTGAGCCTTTGTACAGGGTCGATGCTAATAATTCGAGAAACATAAATTGGCCAAAGTCGAACACTTGCAGAATTTGTTCCAAATCGAAATTGGCATAGAAGTGTTTAGTCTATCGATCTTTAACCGAAAAATAACCATAGTCGCACCTTTGAGTCTTTGTACAGGGTCGAGGCTAATAATTCGAGAAAACATAAATTGGCCAAAGTCGAAACCTTTCAGAATTTGTTCCACATCGAATTTAGCATAGAAGTGTTTAGTCCATCGATCTTTAACCGAAAAATACCCATAGTCGCACCTTTGAGCCTTTGTACAGGGTCGAGGCCAGTTATTCGAGAAAACATAAATTGGCCAAAGTCGAAACCTTGCAGAATTTGTTCCACTCAGAAATTGGCATAGAAGTGTTTAGTCTAACGATCTTTAACCGAAAAATACCCATAGTCGCACCTTTGAGCCTTTGTACAGGGTCGAGGCTAATAATTCGAGAAAACATAAATTTGCCAAAGTCGAAACCTTGCAGAATTTGTTCCACTCAGAAATTGGCATAGGAGTACTCAGTCTATCGATCTTTAACCGAAAAATACCCATAGTCGAACCTTTGAGCCTTTGTACAGGGTCGAGGCTAATAATTCGAGAAACATAAATTGGCCAAAGTCGAACACTTGCAGAATTTGTTCCACTCAGAAATTGGCATAGAAGTGTTTAGTTTAACGATCTTTAACTGAAAAATACCCATAGTCGCACCTTTGAGCCTTTGTACAGGGTCGAGGTTAATAATTCGAGAAAACATAAATTTGCCAAAGTCGAAACCTTGCAGAATTTGTTCCACTCAGAAATTGGCATAGAAGTGTTTAGTCTATCGATCTTTAACCGAAAAATACCCATAGTCGCACCTTTGAGCCTTTGTACCGGGTCGAGGCTAATAATTCGAGAAACATAAATTGGCCAAAGTCGAACACTTGCAGAATTTGTTCCACATCGAAATTAGCATAGAAGTGTTTAGTCTATCTACCTTTAACCGAAAAATACCCATAGTCGCACCTTTGACCCTTTGTACAGGGTCGAGGCTAATAATTCGAGAAAACATAAATTGGCCAAAGTCGAAACCTTGCCGAATTTGTTCCACTCAGAAATTGGCATAGAAGTGTTTAGTTTAATGATCTTTAACTGAAAAATACCCATAGCCGCACCTTTGAGCCTTTATTCGAGAAAACATAAATTGGCCAAAGTCGAAACCTTGCAGAATTTGATCCACTTATAAATTGGCATAGGAGTATTCAGTCTATCGATCTTTACCCGAAAAATACCCATAGTCGCACCTTTGAACCTTTGTACAGGGTCAAGGCTAATAATTCGAGGAAACATAAATTGGCCAAAGTCGAAACCTTGCAGAATTTGTTCCACTCAGAAATTGGCATAGAAGGGTTTAGTCTAACGATCTTTAACTGAAAAATACCCATAGTCGCACCTTTGAGCCTTTGTACAGGGTCGAGGCTAATAATTCGAGAAAACATAAATTTGCCAAAGTCGAAACCTTGCAGAATTTGTTCCACTCAGAAATTGGCATAGGAGTACTCAGTCTATCGATCTTTAACCGAAAAATACCCATAGTCGCACCTTTGAACCTTTGTACAGGGTCGAGGCTAATAATTCGAGAAACATAAATTGGCCAAAGTCGAACACTTGCAGAATTTGTTCCACATCGAAATTGGCATAGAAGTGTTTAGTTTAACGATCTTTAACTGAAAAATACCCATAGTCGCACCTTTGAGCCTTTGTACAGGGTCGAGGTTAATAATTCGAGAAAACATAAATTTGCCAAAGTCGAAACCTTGCAGAATTTGTTCCACTCAGAAATTGGCATAGAAGTGTTTAGTCTATCGATCTTTAACCGAAAAATACCCATAGTCGCACCTTTGAGCCTTTGTACCGGGTCGAGGCTAATAATTCGAGAAACATAAATTGGCCAAAGTCGAACACTTGCAGAATTTGTTCCACATCGAAATTAGCATAGAAGTGTTTAGTCTATCTACCTTTAACCGAAAAATACCCATAGTCGCACCTTTGACCCTTTGTACAGGGTCGAGGCTAATAATTCGAGAAAACATAAATTGGCCAAAGTCGAAACCTTGCCGAATTTGTTCCACTCAGAAATTGGCATAGAAGTGTTTAGTTTAATGATCTTTAACTGAAAAATACCCATAGCCGCACCTTTGAGCCTTTATTCGAGAAAACATAAATTGGCCAAAGTCGAAACCTTGCAGAATTTGATCCACTTATAAATTGGCATAGGAGTATTCAGTCTATCGATCTTTACCCGAAAAATACCCATAGTCGCACCTTTGAACCTTTGTACAGGGTCAAGGCTAATAATTCGAGGAAACATAAATTGGCCAAAGTCGAAACCTTGCAGAATTTGTTCCACTCAGAAATTGGCATAGAAGGGTTTAGTCTAACGATCTTTAACTGAAAAATACCCATAGTCGCACCTTTGAGCCTTTGTACAGGGTCGAGGCTAATAATTCGAGAAAACATAAATTTGCCAAAGTCGAAACCTTGCAGAATTTGTTCCACTCAGAAATTGGCATAGGAGTACTCAGTCTATCGATCTTTAACCGAAAAATACCCATAGTCGCACCTTTGAACCTTTGTACAGGGTCGAGGCTAATAATTCGAGAAACATAAATTGGCCAAAGTCGAACACTTGCAGAATTTGTTCCACATCGAAATTGGCATAGAAGTGTTTAATCTATCGATCTTTAACCGAAAAATACCCATAGTCGCACCTTTGAGCCTTTGTACAGGGTCGAAGCTAATAATTCGAGAAAACATAAATTGGCCAAAGTCGAAACCTTGCAGAATTTGTTCCACAATAATTTGTACGACAACATTGTCAAAATTAACGTAAAGATGAATATAATGAATAAAGATTGTTTTTCATTATAAACATTTTCAGATCCATCCGACAATCAGACATTAAAAATAAAAGACACAATGATTAAGTACTATATCATTTTACAGAGATGTTAATAAAGTTTGTCCTGTTTTCGGCTGATTTTTAAACTTTATCTATTTGGACAACGTGCATTTGTTTACGTTTTTCGGTCCTATGCGGCGACATTGTTGGCGGATCCTTCTCTTTCTTGTTCCTTTTCTCAATTAGCGATGAGTCCCCCAAAAGGAGCCCCCCGGTTTGGTGCATGTGACAGTAACATTCCGAAGAGTGCATCTGGACCAGTGCAGGAGAGCGAGATTAATTGAGAAATTATAGATAAAGTTAAAAGGAAAAATGTTAACTACGGGCAGATATGGTCACCTTACAAAATAGAATATCTGAATTTGAGACAGAAACTAATGGTAAATGTCTAGTCATAAATCGTCCCTGTGAGAATGGTGATGATGGGAACAGTGAAATTTAAAAAAAACACTGCACTTCTTAAATATATCAATGGTGAATTTAAAATATTTACTATTTTTTATTTTAATATTTATTATTTTTTATTTTAATATTTACTATTTTTATTTTAATATTTATTATTTTTTATTCTAATATTTATTATTTTTTATTCTAATATTTATTATTTTTTATTCTAATATTTATTATTTTTTATTTAAATATTTACTATTTTTTATTTTAATATTTACTATTTGTTATTTTAATATTTACTATTTTTATTTTAATATTTATTATTTTTTATTCTAATATTTAATATTTTTTATTCTAATATTTACTATTTTTTATTTAAATATTTACTATTTTTATTTTAATATTTATTATTTTTTATTCTAATATTTATTATTTTTTATTCTAATATTTATTATTTTTTATTTAAATATTTACTATTTTTTATTTTAATATTTACTATTTTTAATTTTAATATTTACTATTTGTTATTTTAATATTTACTATTTTTATTTTAATATTTATTATTTTTTATTCTAATATTTATTATTTTTTATTCTAATATTTACTATTTTTTATTTTAATATTTACTATTTTTTATTTTAATATTTAATATTTATTATTTTTTATTCTAATATTTATTATTTTTTATTCTAATATTTATTATTTTTTATTTAAATATTTACTATTTTTTATTTTAATATTTACTATTTGTTATTTTAATATTTACTATTTTTATTTTAATATTTATTATTTTTTATTCTAATATTTATTATTTTTTATTCTAATATTTATTATTTTTTATTCTAATATTTATTATTTTTTATTTAAATATTTACTATTTTTTATTTTAATATTTACTATTTGTTATTTTAATATTTACTATTTTTATTTTAATATTTATTATTTTTTATTCTAATATTTAATATTTTTTATTCTAATATTTACTATTTTTTATTTAAATATTTACTATTTTTATTTTAATATTTATTATTTTTTATTCTAATATTTATTATTTTTTATTCTAATATTTATTATTTTTTATTTAAATATTTACTATTTTTTATTTTAATATTTACTATTTTTAATTTTAATATTTACTATTTGTTATTTTAATATTTACTATTTTTATTTTAATATTTATTATTTTTTATTCTAATATTTATTATTTTTTATTCTAATATTTACTATTTTTTATTTTAATATTTACTATTTTTTATTTTAATATTTAATATTTTTTATTTTAATATTTATTATTTTTTATTCTAATATTTATTATTTTTTATCCTAATATTTATTATTTTTTATTTAAATATTTACACTTTTTTATTTTTATTTTTACTATTTTTTATTTTAATATTTATTATTCTTTATTCTAATATTTATTATTTTTTATTCTAATATTTATTATTTTTTATTTAAATATTTACTATTTTTTATTTTAATATTTATTATTTTTTATTTTAATATTTACTATTTTTATTTTAATATTTATTATTTTTTATTCTAATTATTATTTTTTATTCTAATATTTATTATTTTTTATTCTAATATTTATTATTTTTTATTTAAATATTTACTATTTTTTATTTTAATATTTACTATTTGTTATTTTAATATTTACTATTTTTATTTTAATATTTATTATTTTTTATTCTAATATTTAATATTTTTATTCTAATATTTACTATTTTTTATTTAAATATTTACTATTTTTATTTTAATATTTATTATTTTTTATTCTAATATTTATTATTTTTTATTCTAATATTTATTATTTTTTATTTAAATATTTACTATTTTTTATTTTAATATTTATTATTATAATTTTTTGGAAAATAATTTTTTAAAGATTTTTTGGAAAAAATATTCTTTTGAAAAATAAAATCTTTGGAGGAAAATATTTCGAAAAATAATTTTTAAACATTCCTTGGAAAAAATAATTTTTTAAGATTTTTTGGAAAAACAGTTTTTTGCGATAATTTTATAAAATCTTTGAAGAAAAAAAGATTTTTGGAAAATATTTCGAAAATTAATTTTTTAAACAGTCCTTGGAAAAAATACATTTTTTAAAGGGTTTGTTCGGGTTTGTCGGGCTTGTTCGGGTTTGTTCGGGTTTGTCGGGTTTGTTCGGGTTTGTCGGGTTTGGGTTTGTTCAAAATTATCGAAAAAAATTTTTTTAACAAAAATTTATTTTCTAAAAAATATTTTTTTTGGAGAAAATTTTGATAGAAGTAAAATCTTTGGAAAAAAAGATTGAAGAAAATATATCGAAAATTAATTTTTAAACATTTAAAAAAATATTTTTTAAAGATTTTGTGAAAAAAAATTTTTTTTCGATAATTTTGAAAAAATAAATTTTGGAAATTTTTTTTGGAGAAAATTGTTGAAATAAAAAAAAAAATCTTCGGAAACTAATTTTAAAAATCTTTGGAAAAAAAGATTTTTTGAAACATTTCTTGGAAAAATAATTTTTTAAAGATTTTTTTGAAAAAATATTCTTTTGATAAAATTTTGAAAAATAAAATCTTTGGAGAAAAAAGATTTTTGGAAAATATTTCGAAAAATAATTTTTAAACATTCCTTGGAAAAAATAATTTTTTTAAATATTCTTTTCGATAATTTTGAAAAAAAATCTTTGAAGAAAAAAAGATTTTTGGAAAATATTTCGAAAATTAATTTTTTAAACATTCCTTGGAAAAAATAAATTTTTTAAAGGGTTTGTTCGGGTTTGTCGGGTTTGTTCGGGTTTGTTCGGGTTTGTTCGGGTTTGTTCAAAATTATCGCGACGAGTACAATCAACAACTCCTAGAAAACAAGGACAAAGCGCTGTCTTGTGACGCGACGTCATCATCCGTGGTCCTATGATTGCAATATGCAATATAATATTATATGCATTCTGTAGGGGATTTATTTATATTTTGCGTGACTTCTAAAATTACTTATATACACTTCAGACGATCGTTATTTAAATTTTTAAACTTGTATTTAAGTTAATGCGTTAAAGGTTAAAAACGTAAGTTTCGCTTCGAGCGGCTTTTATTCGATCCAACGGTGGCCGGTCATGCGTCGGGGTAGGGCCGATGGAAAAATCTTTTTTCTCCAAAGATGTTATTTTTCAAAATTTTGTCCGAAAAAATTATTTTTTAGAAAATAAATATTTGTAATAAAAAATTAAGAAATTTCCAAAAAATATTTAAAAAAATTATTTTTTCCAATAAATGTTTAAAAAATTATTTTTCAAAAAATCTTTTTTCAGATTTATTAAAATTATCGAAAAAAATTGTTTTTCCAAAAAATCTTAAAAAAACTATTTTTTCAAGAAATTTTTAAAAAATTTATTTTCCAAATATTTTCCAAAAATCTTTTTTTCAAAGACCGAACAACCCGAACAAACCCGACAAACCCGAACAAACCATTTAAAAAGTTTCTTTTTTCCAAGGAATGTTCCAAGAAATCTTTTTTTCTTCAAAGATTTTATAAAATTAGATTTTACTTCTATCAAAATTTTCTCCAAAAAAAATACTTTTTAGAAAATAAATTTTTGTTAAAACAATTTTATTCGATAATTTTGAACACACAAACCCGAACAAACCCAAACCCGAACAAACCCGACAAACCCGACAGAAACGAACAAACCCGAACAAGCCCTTTTAAATGAGCCCAAACTCGATGGGTCTAGTAGCATTAGTATTAAGGAAGTTATAGCTTGAATTTTTTTATGATTTTATGATTTTATCGTATTGTACTCGTCGCGATAATTTTGAACAAACCCAAACCCGAACAAACCCGACAAACCCGAACAAGCCCGACAAACCCGAACAAACCCGAACAAACCCGAACAAACCCGAACAAACCCGAACAAACCCGAACAAACTCGACAAACCCGATCAAACCCTTTAAAAAATGTATTTTTTCCAAGGAATGTTTAAAAAATTAATTTTCGAAATATTTTCCAAAAATCTTTTTTCTCCAAAGATTTTATTTTTCAAAATTTTATCAAAAGAATATTTTTTCCAAAAAATCTTTAAAAAATTATTTTTCCAAGAAATGTTTCAAAAAATCTTTATTTCCAAAGATTTTTAAAATTATCGAAAAAAATAGTTTCCTTAAAAAAATTATTTTTCCGAAGATTTTATTTTTATTTCAAAATTTTCTCCAAATAAATTTCCAAAATTTATTTTTTCAAAATTATCGAATAAAAATTTTTTTCACAAAATCTTTAAAAAAAAATTTTCCAATGTTTAAAAATTAATTTTCGATATAAATATTTTCTTCAATCTTTTTTTCCAAAGATTTTACTTCTATCAAAATTTTCTCCAAAAAAAATATTTTTTAGAAAATAAATTTTTGTTAAAAAAAATTTTTTCGATAATTTTGAACAAACCCGAACAAACCCAAACCCGAACAAGCCCTTTCAAATGAGCCCAAACTCGACGCTTCTAGCATTAGTATTAGGAAGTTATAGCTTGAATTTTTTTATGATTTTATGATTTTATCGTACGTCGCGATAATTTTGAACAAACCCAAACCCAAACCCGACAAAGCAGTAGGCGAAGCAAGTAGGGTGGTTTGAGAGTCGGCGGCAAACTCTGCTGTTCCTAGGGCTTCGAGCGGCTTTTATTCGATCCAGCGGTGGCCGGTGATGCGTCGGGGTAGGGCCGATGGAAAAATCTTTTTTCTCCAAAGATGTTATTTTTCAAAATTTTGTCCGAAAAAATTATTTTTTAGAAAATAAATATTTGTTAAAAAATTAAGAAATTTCCAAAAAATATTTAAAAAAATTATATTTTCCAAGAAATGTTTAAAAAATTATTTTTCAATCTTAAAAAAATTATTTTTTCAAGAAATTTTTAAAAAATTTATTTTCCAAAAATCTTTTTTTCAGACAGAACTTTAAAAAGTTTATTTTTTCCAAGGAATGTTTAAAAAATTAATTTTCCAAATATTTTCCAAAAATCTTATTTTCTTCAAAGATTTTATAAAATTATCGAAATAAATTGTTTTTCCAAAAAATATTTAAAAATTATTTTTCAAAGAAATGTTTCAAAAAATCTTTTTTTCCAAAGATTTTTAAAATTATCGAAAAAAATAGTTTCCTTAAAAAAATTATTTTTCCGAAGATTTTTTTATTTCAACATTTCTCCAAAAAAAATTTCCAAAATTTATTTTTTCAAAATTATCGAAAAAATTTTTTTTTTCAGTCTTTAAAAAAAAAATTTTTTTCCAATGTTTAAAAATTAATTTTCGATATAAATATTTTCTTCAATCTTTTTTTCCAAAGATTTTACTCTATCAAAATTTTCTCAAAAAAAAATATTTTTTAGAAAATAAATTTTTGTTAAAAAATTTTTTTTTTCGATAATTTTGAACAAACATAAACCCGAACCAAACCCGACAAACCCGAACAAGCCCTTTCAAATGAGCCCAAACTCGACGGGTCTAGCATTAGTATTAAGGAAGTTATAGCTTGAATTTTATGATTTTATCGTATTGTACTCGTCGCGATAATTTTTAACAAACCCGAACAAACCCAAAGCCGAACAAACCCGACAAAGCAGTCGGCGAAGCAAGTAGGGTGGTTAAAAAACAATTTTTTCAAGAAATTTTTAAAAAATTTATTTTCCAAATATTTTCCAAAAATCTTTTTTTCAAAGACCGAACAACCCGAACAAACCCGACAAACCCGAACAAACCATTTAAAAAGTTTCTTTTTTCCAAGGAATGTTCCAAGAAATGTTTAAAAAATTAATTTTCGAAATATTTTCCAAAAATCTTTTTTTCTTCAAAGATTTTATAAAATTAGATTTTACTTCTATCAAAATTTTCTCCAAAAAAAATACTTTTTAGAAAATAAATTTTCGTTAAAACAATTTTATTCGATAATTTTGAACACACAAACCCGAACAAACCCAAACCCGAACAAGCCCGACAAACCCGAACAAACCCGACAAAAACGAACAAACCCGAACAAGCCCTTTTAAATGAGCCCAAACTCGATGGGTCTAGTAGCATTAGTATTAAGGAAGTTATAGCTTGAATTTTTTTATGATTTTATGATTTTATCGTATTGTACTCGTCGCGATAATTTTGAACAAACCCGATCAAACCCAAACCCGAACAAACCCGACAAACCCGAACAAACCCGAACAAGCCCGACAAACCCGAACAAACCCGACCAACCCGAACAAACCCGACAAACCCGAACAAACTCGACAAACCCGAACAAACCCTTTAAAAAATGTATTTTTTCCAAGGAATGTTTAAAAAATTAATTTTCGAAATATCTTTTTTTCCAAAGATTTTTTAAAATTATCGAAAAAAATAGTTTTTCCAAAAAATCTTTAAAAAATCATTTTTCCAAGAAATTAATTTTCGAAATATTTTCCAAAAATCTTATTTTAATATTTATTATTTTTTATTCTAATATTTATTATTTTTTATTTTAATATTTATTATTTTCTATTCTAATATTTACTATTTTTTATTTTAATATTTACTATTTTTGATTTTAATATTTATTATTTTTTATTTTAATATTTACTATTTTTTATTCTAATATTTACTATTTTTTATTCTAATATTTATTATTTTTTATTTTAATATTTACTATTTTTTATTCTAATATTTACTATTTTTTATTTTAATATTTATTATTTTTTATATTAATATTTACTATTTTTTATTCTAATATTTACTATTTTTTATTCTAATATTTACTATTTTTTATTTTAATATTTACTATTTTTTATTTTAATATTTATTATTTTTTATTCTAATATTTATTATTTTTTATTTTAATATTCGCTATTTTTATTTTAATATTTATTATTTTTTATTATTTTTTATTCTAATTTTACTATTTTTTATTTTAATATTTACTATTTTTTATTCTAATAGTTTCTATTTTTTATTTTAATATTTATTATTTTCTATTCTAATATTTACTATTTTTTAGTCTAATATTTATTATTTTTTATTTTAATATTTACTATTATTTATTCTAATATTTATTATTTCTTATTTTAATATTTACTATTTTTTATTCTAATATTTATTATTTTTTATTTTAATATTTATTATTTTTTATTCTATTATTTATTATTTTTTATTCTAATATTTATTATTTTTTATTTTAATATTTACTATTTTTTATTTTAATATTTATTATTTTTTATTTTAATATTTACTATTTTTTATTTTAATATTTACTATTTTTTATTTTAATATTTAATATTTTTTATTTTAATATTTATTATTTTAATATTTACTATGTTTTATTCTAATACTTAGGTATTATTTTTTATTTTAATATTTATTATTTTTTATTCTAATATTTATTATTTTCTATTCTAATATTTACTATTTTTTATTTTAATATTTATTATTTTTTATTCTAATATTTATTATTTTTTATTTTAATATTCACTATTTTTATTTTAATATTTATTATTTTTTATTCTAATATTTATTATTTTTTATTCTAATATTTACTATTTTTTATTTTATTAAAAATTCTGAGTATAACAAATTCTGCAAGGCTTCGACTTTGGCCAATTTATGTTTTCTCGAATAACTGGTCTCGACCCTGTACAAAGGCTCAAAGGTGCGACTATGGGTATTTTTCAGTTAAAGATCGTTAGACTAAACACTTCTAATCCAATTTCTGAGTGGAACAAATTCTGCAAGGTTTCGACTTTGGCCAATTTATGTTTTCTCGAATAACTGGTCTCGACCCTGTACAAATGCTCAAAGGTGCGACTATGGGTATTTTTCAGTTAAAGGTCGATAGACTGAATACTCCTATGCTAATTTCTGAGTGGAACAAATTCTGCAAGTGTTCGACTTTGGCCAATTTATATTTTTCGAATTATTAGCCTCGACCCTGTACAAAGGCTCAAAGGTGCGACTATGGGTATTTTTCGGTTAAAGGTCGATAGACTAAACACTTCTATGCCAATTTCGATGTGGAACAAATTCTGCAAGGCTTCGACTTTGGCCAATTTATGTTTTCTCGAATAACTGGTCTCGACCCTGTACAAAGGCTCAAAGGTGCGACTATGGGTATTTTTCAGTTAAAGATCGTTAGACTAAACACTTCTATTCCAATTTCTGAGTGGAACAAATTCTGCAAGGTTTCGACTTTGGCCAATTTATATTTTTCGAATTATTAGCCTCGGCCCTGTACAAAGGCTCAAAGGTGCGACTATGGGTATTTTTCGGTTAAAGGTCGATAGACTAAACACTTCTATGCTAATTTCTGAGTGGAACAAATTCTGCAAGGTTTCGACTTTGGCCAATTTATGTTTTCTCGAATTATTAACCGCGACCCTGTACAAAGGCTCAAAGGTGAGTCTATGGGTATTTTTCGGTTAAAGGTCGATAGACTAAACACTTCTATGCTAATCCCGATGTGGAACAAATTCCGCAAGGTTTCTACTTTGGCCAATTTATGTTTTCTCGAATTATTAGCCTCGACCCTGTACAAAGGTTCAAAGGTGCGACTATGGGTTTTTTTCGGTTAAAGGTCGATAGACTAAACACTTCATGCTAATCCCGATGTGGAACAAATTCCGCAAGGTTTCGACTTTGGCCAATTTATGTTTTCTCGAATTATTAGCCTCGACCCTGTACAAAGGTTCAAAGGTGCGACTATGGGTATTTTTCGGTTAAAGATCGATAGACTGAGTACTCCTATGCTAATTTCTGAGTGGAACAAATTCTGCACGTGTTCGACTTTGGCCAATTTATATTTTTCGAATTATTAGCCTCGACCCTGTACAAAGGCTCAAAGGTGCGACTATGAGTATTTTTCGGTTAAAGGTCGATAGACTAAACACTTCTATGCTAATTTCTGAGTGGAACAAATTCTGCAAGGTTTCGACTTTGGCCAATTTATGTTTTCTCGAATTATTAGCCGCGACCCTGTACAAAGGCTCAAAGGTGCGACTATGGGTTTTTTTCGGTTAAAGGTCGATAGACTAAACACTTCATGCTAATCCCGATGTGGAACAAATTCCGCAAGGTTTCGACTTTGGCCAATTTATGTTTTCTCGAATTATTAGCCTCGACCCTGTACAAAGGTTCAAAGGTGCGACTATGGGTTTTTTTCGGTTAAAGGTCGATAGACTAAACACTTCATGCTAATCCCGATGTGGAACAAATTCCGCAAGGTTTCGACTTTGGCCAATTTATGTTTTCTCGAATTATTAGCCTCGACCCTGTACAAAGGTTCAAAGGTGCGACTATGGGTATTTTTCGGTTAAAGATCGATAGACTGAGTACTCCTATGCTAATTTCTGAGTGGAACAAATTCTGCACGTGTTCGACTTTGGCCAATTTATATTTTTCGAATTATTAGCCTCGACCCTGTACAAAGGCTCAAAGGTGCGACTATGAGTATTTTTCGGTTAAAGGTCGATAGACTAAACACTTCTATGCTAAT
The DNA here is from genome assembly GCA_963991005.1 of Barypeithes pellucidus. Lineage (NCBI taxonomy): Eukaryota > Metazoa > Arthropoda > Insecta > Coleoptera > Curculionidae > Barypeithes > Barypeithes pellucidus. Next base: position 49,561,764 of record OZ022557.1, on the reverse strand, counting down.
TTCTGAGTGGAACAAATTCTGCAAGGTTTCGACTTTGGCCAATTTATGTTTTCTCGAATTATTAGCCGCGACCCTGTACAAAGGCTCAAAGGTGCGACTATGGGTTTTTTTCGGTTAAAGGTCGATAGACTAAACACTTCATGCTAATCCCGATGTGGAACAAATTCCGCAAGGTTTCGACTTTGGCCAATTTATGTTTTCTCGAATTATTAGCCTCGACCCTGTACAAAGGTTCAAAGGTGCGACTATGGGTATTTTTCGGTTAAAGATCGATAGACTGAGTACTCCTATGCTAATTTCTGAGTGGAACAAATTCTGCACGTGTTCGACTTTGGCCAATTTATATTTTTCGAATTATTAGCCTCGACCCTGTACAAAGGCTCAAAGGTGCGACTATGAGTATTTTTCGGTTAAAGATCGATAGACTGAGTACTTCTATCCAATTTCTGAGTGAAACAAATTCTGCACGTGTTCGACTTTGGCCAATTTATGTATTCTCGAATTATTAGCCTCGACCCTGTACAAAGGCTCAAAGGGGCGACTATGGGTTTTTTTCGGTTAAAGGTCGATAGACTAAACACTTCTATGCTAATCCCGATGTGGAACAAATTCTGCAAGGTTTCGACTTTGGCCAATTTATGTTTTCTCGAATTATTAGCCTCGACCCTGTACAAAGGCTCAAAGGTGCGACTATGGGTATTTTTCGGTTAAAGATCGATAGACTGAGTACTTCTATCCAATTTCTGAGTGAAACAAATTCTGCACGTGTTCGACTTTGGCCAATTTATGTATTCTCGAATTATTAGCCTCGACCCTGTACAAAGGCTCAAAGGGGCGACTATGGGTTTTTTTCGGTTAAAGGTCGATAGACTAAACACTTCTATGCTAATCCCGATGTGGAACAAATTCTGCAAGGTTTCGACTTTGGCCAATTTATGTATTCTCGAATTATTAGCCTCGACCCTGTACAAAGGCTCAAAGGTGCGACTATGGGTATTTTTCGGTTAAGGATCGATAGACTGAGTACTTCTATCCAATTTCTGAGTGAAACAAATTCTGCACGTGTTCGACTTTGGCCAATTTATGTATTCTCGAATTATTAGCCTCGACCCTGTACAAAGGCTCAAAGGGGCGACTATGGGTTTTTTTCGGTTAAAGGTCGATAGACTAAACACTTCTATGCTAATCCCGATGTGGAACAAATTCTGCAAGGTTTCGACTTTGGCCAATTTATGTATTCTCGAATTATTAGCCTCGACCCTGTACAAAGGCTCAAAGGGGCGACTATGGGTTTTTTTCGGTTAAAGGTCGATAGACTAAACACTTCTATGCTAATCCCGATGTGGAACAAATTCTGCAAGGTTTCGACTTTGGCCAATTTATGTTTTCTCGAATTATTAGCCTCGACCCTGTACAAAGGCTCAAAGGTGCGACTATGAGTATTTTTCGGTTAAAGATCGATAGACTGAGTACTTCTATCCTATTTCTGAGTGAAACAAATTCTGCACGTGTTCGACTTTGGCCAATTTATGTATTCTCGAATTATTAGCCTCGACCCTGTACAAAGGCTCAAAGGGGCGACTATGGGTTTTTTTCGGTTAAAGGTCGATAGACTAAATACTTCTATGCTAATCCCGATGTGGAACAAATTCTGCAAGGTTTCGACTTTGGCCAATTTATGTTCTCTCGAATTATTAGCCTCGACCCTGTACAAAGGCTCAAAGGTGCGACTATGGGTATTTTTCAGTTAAAGATCGATAGACTAAATACTTCTATGCCAATTTCTGAGTGGATCAAATTCTGCAAGGTTTCGACTTTGGCCAATTAATGTTTTCTCGAATAACTGGTCTCGACCCTGTACAAAGGCTCAAAGGTGCGACTATGGGTATTTTTCGGTTAAAGGTCGATAGACTAAACACTTATATGCTAATTTCTGAGTGGAACAAATTCTGCAAGGTTTCGACTTTGGCCAATTTATGTTTTCTCGAATAACTGGTCTCGACCCTGGACAAAGGCTCAAAGGTGCGACTATGGGTATTTCTCGGTTAAAGATCGATAGACTGAGTACTCCTATGCAAATTTTTGAGTGGAACAAATTCTGCAAGGTTTCGACTTTGGCCAATTTATGTTTTCTCGAATAACTGGTCTCGACCCTGTACAAAGGCTCAAAGGTGCGACTATGGGTATTTTTCGGTTAAAGGTCGATAGACTAAACACTTATATGCTAATTTCTGAGTGGAACAAATTCTGCAAGGTTTCGACTTTGGCCAATTTATGTTTTCTCGAATAACTGGTCTCGACCCTGGACAAAGGCTCAAAGGTGCGACTATGGGTATTTCTCGGTTAAAGATCGATAGACTGAGTACTCCTATGCAAATTTTTGAGTGGAACAAATTCTGCAAGGTTTCGACTTTGGCCAATTTATGTTTTGTCGAATTATTAGCCTCGACCCTGTTCAAAGGCTCAAAGGTGCGACTATGGCTATTTTTCGGTTAAAGATCGATAGACTAAACACTTCTATGCCAATTTCTGAGTGGAACAAATTCTGCAAGGTTTCGACTTTGGCCAATTTATGTTTTCTCGAATAACTGGTCTCGACCCTGTACAAAGGCTCAAAGGTACGACTATGGGTATTTTACAGTTAAAGGTCGATAGACTGAATACTCCTATGCTAATTTCTGAGTGGAACAAATTCTGCAAGTGTTCGACTTTGGCCAATTTATATTTTTCGAATTATTAGCCTCGACCCTGTACAAAGGCTCAAAGGTGCGACTATGAGTATTTTTCGGTTAAAGGTCGATAGACTAAACACTTCTATGCTAATTTCTGAGTGGAACAAATTCTGCAAGGTTTCGACTTTGGCCAATTTATGTTTTCTCGAATTATTAGCCGCGACCCTGTACAAAGGCTCAAAGGTGCGACTATGGGTTTTTTTCGGTTAAAGGTCGATAGACTAAACACTTCATGCTAATCCCGATGTGGAACAAATTCCGCAAGGTTTCGACTTTGGCCAATTTATGTTTTCTCGAATTATTAGCCTCGACCCTGTACAAAGGTTCAAAGGTGCGACTATGGGTATTTTTCGGTTAAAGATCGATAGACTGAGTACTCCTATGCTAATTTCTGAGTGGAACAAATTCTGCACGTGTTCGACTTTGGCCAATTTATATTTTTCGAATTATTAGCCTCGACCCTGTACAAAGGCTCAAAGGTGCGACTATGAGTATTTTTCGGTTAAAGGTCGATAGACTAAACACTTCTATGCTAATCCCGATGTGGAACAAATTCTGCAAGGTTTCGACTTTGGCCAATTTATGTTTTCTCGAATTATTAGCCTCGACCCTGTACAAAGGCTCAAAGGTGCGACTATGGGTTTTTTCGGTTAAAGGTCGATAGACTAAATACTTCTATGCTAATCCCGATGTGGAACAAATTCTGCAAGGTTTCGACTTTGGCCAATTTATGTTCTCTCGAATTATTAGCCTCGACCCTGTACAAAGGCTCAAAGGTGCGACTATGGGTATTTTTCAGTTAAAGATCGATAGACTAAATACTTCTATGCCAATTTCTGAGTGGAACAAATTCTGCAAGGTTTCGACTTTGGCCAATTTATATTTTTCGAATTATTAGCCTCGACCCTGTACAATGGCTCAAAGGTGCGACTATGAGTATTTTTCGGTTAAAGGTCGATAGACTAAACACTTCTATGCTAATTTCTGAGTGGAACAAATTCTGCAAGGTTTCGACTTTGGCCAATTTATGTTTTCTCGAATAACTGGTCTCGACTCGACTATGGGTATTTTTCAGTTAAAGATCGTTAGACTAAACACTTCTATGCCAATTTCTGAGTGGAACAAATTCTGCCACTTTTCGACTGGCCAATTTATGTTTTCTCGAATAACTGGTCTCGACCCTGTACAATGGCTCAAAGTTGCGACTATGGGCATTTTTCGGTTAAAGATCGATAGTACTTCTATCCAATTTCTGAGTGGAACAAATTCTGCACGTGTTCGACTTTGGCCAATTTATGTATTCTCGAATTATTAGCCTCGACCCTGTACAAAGGCTCAAAGGGGCGACTATGGGTTTTTTTCGGTTAAAGGTCGATAGACTAAACACTTCTATGCTAATCCCGATGTGGAACAAATTCTGCAAGGTTTCGACTTTTTTCAATTTATGTTTTCTCGAATTATTAGCCGCGACCCTGTACAAAGGCTCAAAGGTGAGTCTATGGGTATTTTTCGGTTAAAGGTCGATAGACTAAACACTTCTATGCTAATCCCGATGTGGAACAAATTCCGCAAGGTTTCTACTTTGGCCAATTTATGTTTTCTCGAATTATTAGCCTCGACCCTGTACAAAGGTTCAAAGGTGCGACTATGGGTTTTTTTCGGTTAAAGGTCGATAGACTAAACACTTCTATGCTAATCCCGATGTGGAACAAATTCCGCAAGGTTTCGACTTTGGCCAATTTATGTTTTCTCGAATTATTAGCCTCGACCCTGTACAAAGGTTCAAAGGTGCGACTATGGGTATTTTTCGGTTAAAGATCGATAGACTGAGTACTCCTATGCTAATTTCTGAGTGAAACAAATTCTGCACGTGTTCGACTTTGGCCAATTTATATTTTTCGAATTATTAGCCTCGACCCTGTAGGAAGGCTCAAAGGTGCGACTATGAGTATTTTTCGGTTAAAGGTCGATAGACTTAACACTTCTATGCCAATTTCGATGTGGAACAAATTCTGCAAGTGTTCGACTTAGGCTAAACACTTCTATGCCAATTTCTGAGTGGAATAAATTCTGCCACTTTTCGACTTTGGCCAATTTATGTTTTCTCGAATAACTGGTCTCGACCCTGTACAATGGCTCAAAGTTGCGACTATGGGCATTTTTCGGTTAAAGATCGATAGACTGAGTACTTCTATCCAATTTCTGAGTGGAACAAATTCTGCACGTGTTCGACTTTGGCCAATTTATGTATTCTCGAATTATTAGCCTCGACCCTGTACAAAGGCTCAAAGGGGCGACTATGGGTTTTTTTCGGTTAAAGGTCGATAGACTAAACACTTCTATGCTAATCCCGATGTGGAACAAATTCTGCAAGGTTTCGACTTTGGTCAATTTATGTTTTCTCGAATTATTAGCCTCGACCCTGTACATAGTTTCAAAGGTGCGACAGTGGGAATTTCTCGGTTAAAGATCGATAGACTGAGTACTCCTATGCTAATTTCTGAGTGGAACAAATTCTGCAAGGTTTCGACTTTGGCCAATTTATGTTTTCTCGAATAACTGGTCTCGACCCTGTACAAAGGCTCAAAGGTGCGACTATGGGTATTTTTAAGTTAAATATCGTTAGACTAAACACTTCTATTCCAATTTCTGAGTGGAACAAATTCTGCAAGGTTTCGACTTTGGCCAATTTATATTTTTCGAATTATTAGCCTCGACCCTGTACAAAGGTTCAAAGGTGCGACTATGGGTATTTTTCGGTTAAAGGTCGATAGACTAAACACTTCTATGCTAATTTCTGAGTGGAACAAATTCTGCAAGGTTTCGACTTTGGCCAATTTATGTTTTCTCGAATTATTAGCCGCGACCCTGTACAAAGGCTTAAAGGTGAGTCTATGGGTATTTTTCGGTTAAAGGTCGATAGACTAAACACTTCTATGCTAATCCCGATGTGGAACAAATTCCGCAAGGTTTCTACTTTGGCCAATTTATGTTTTCTCGAATTATTAGCCTCGACCCTGTACAAAGGTTCAAAGGTGCGACTATGGGTTTTTTTCGGTTAAAGGTCGATAGACTAAACACTTCTATGCTAATCCCGATGTGGAACAAATTCCGCAAGGTTTCGACTTTGGCCAATTTATGTTTTCTCGAATTATTAGCCTCGACCCTGTACAAAGGTTCAAAGGTGCGACTATGGGTATTTTTCGGTTAAAGATCGATAGACTGAGTACTCCTATGCTAATTTCTGAGTGGAACAAATTCTGCAAGGTTTCGACTTTGGCCAATTTATGTTTTCTCGAATTATTAGCCGCGACCCTGTACAAAGGCTCAAAGGTGAGTCTATGGGTATTTTTCGGTTAAAGGTCGATAGACTAAACACTTCTATGCTAATCCCGATGTGGAACAAATTCCGCAAGGTTTCTACTTTGGCCAATTTATGTTTTCTCGAATTATTAGCCTCGACCCTGTACAAAGGTTCAAAGGTGCGACTATGGGTTTTTTTTCGGTTAAAGGTCGAGACACTTCTATGCTAATCCCGAATATTGAAATAAAAAATAGTAAATATTAAAATAAAAAATAGTAAATATTAAAATAAAAAATAGTAAATATTGAATAAAAAATATTAAATATTAAAATAAAAAATAGTAAATATTAGAATAAATAATAATAAATATTAAAATAAAAAATAGTAAATATTAAAATAAAAAATAATAAATATAGAATAAAAAATATTAAATATTAAAATAAAAAATAGTAAATTTAGAATGAAAAATAGTAATTATTAAAATAAAAAATAATAAATATTAGAATAAAAAATAATAAATATTAAAATAATATTTTCCAAAAATCTTATTTTAATATTTATTATTTTTTATTCTAATATTTATTATTTTTTATTTTAATATTTACTATTTTTCATTCTAATTTTACTATTTTTTATTTTAATATTTAATATTTTTTATTCTAATATTTATTATTTTTTATTTTAATATTTATTATTATTTATTCTAATATTTACTATTTTTTATTTTAATATTTACTATTTTTTATTTTAATATTTACTATTTTTTATTTCAATATTTATTATTTTTTATTCTAATATTTATTATTTTTCATTTTAATATTTATTATTTTTAATTTTAATATTTATTATTTTTTATTCTAATATTTACTATTTTTTATTTTATTATTTACTATTTCTTATTTTAATATTTATTATTTTTTATTCTATATTTATTATTTTTTATTCTAATATTTACTATTTTTTATTTTAATATTTATTATTTTTTATTTTAATATTTATTATTTTTTATTCTAATATTTACTATTTTTTTATTTTATTATTTACTATTTTTTATTTTAATATTTATTATTATAATTTTTTGGAAAAAAAGTTTTTTTGGAAAATAATTTTTTAAAGATATTTTTTGGAAAAAATATTCTTTTGAAAAATAAAATCTTTGGAGGAAAAACATTATTGGAAAATATTTCGAAAAATAATTTTTAAACATTCCTTGGAAAAAATAATTTTTTAAGATTTTTTGGAAAAACAGTTTTTTGCGATAATTTTATAAAATCTTTGAAGAAAAAAAGATTTTTGGAAAATATTTCGAAAATTAATTTTTTAAACAGTCCTTGGAAAAAATACATTTTTTAAAGGGTTTGTTCGGGTTTGTTCGGGTTTGTCGGGTTTGTTCGGGTTTGTCGGGTTTGGGTTTGTTCAAAATTATCGAAAAAAATTTTTTTAACAAAAATTTATTTTCTAAAAAATATTTTTTTTGGAGAAAATTTTGATAGAAGTAAAATCTTTGGAAAAAAAGATTGAAGAAAATATTTATATCGAAAATTAATTTTTAAACATTTAAAAAAATATTTTTTAAAGATTTTGTGAAAAAAAAATTTTTTTCGATAATTTTGAAAAAATAAATTTTGGAAATTTTTTTTGGAGAAAATTGTTGAAATAAAAAAAAAATCTTCGGAAACTAATTTTAAAAATCTTTGGAAAAAAAGATTTTTTGAAACATTTCTTGGAAAAATAATTTTTTAAAGATTTTTTTGAAAAAATATTCTTTTGATAAAATTTTGAAAAATAAAATCTTTGGAGAAAAAATATTTTTGGAAAATATTTCGAAAAATAATTTTTAAACATTCCTTGGAAAAAATAATTTTTTAAGATTTTTTGGAAAAATAATTTTTTTCGATAATTTATAAAATCTATGGAAAAAAAAAGATTTTTGAAAAATAATTTTTTAAACATTTCTTGGAAAAAATAATTTTTTTAAATATTTTTTGAAAAAATATTCTTTTCGATAATTTTGAAAAAAAATCTTTGAAGAAAAAAAGATTTTTGGAAAATATTTCGAAAATTAATTTTTTAAACATTCCTTGGAAAAAATAAATTTTTTAAAGGGTTTGTTCGGGTTTGTCGGGTTTGTTCGGGTTTGTTCGGGTTTGTTCAAAATTATCGCGACGAGTACAATCAACAACTCCTAGAAAACAAGGACAAAGCGCTGTCTTGTGACGTGACGTCATCATCCGTGGTCCTATGATTGCAATAATATTATATGCATTCTGTAGGGGATTTATTTATATTTTGCGTGACTTCTAAAATTACTTATATACACTTCAGACGATCGTTATTTAAATTTTTAAACTTGTATTTAAGTTAATGCGTTAAAGGTTAAAAACGTAAGTTTCGCTTCGAGCGGCTTTTATTCGATCCAACGGTGGCCGGTCATGCGTCGGGGTAGGGCCGATGGAAAAATCTTTTTTCTCCAAAGATGTTATTTTTCAAAATTTTGTCCGAAAAAATTATTTTTTAGAAAATAAATATTTGTAATAAAAAATTAAGAAATTTCCAAAAAATATTTAAAAAAATTATTTTTTCCAATAAATGTTTAAAAAATTATTTTTCAAAAAATCTTTTTTTTCAGATTTATTAAAATTATCGAAAAAAATTGTTTTTCCAAAAAATCTTAAAAAAACTATTTTTTCAAGAAATTTTTAAAAAATTTATTTTCCAAATATTTTCCAAAAATCTTTTTTTCAAAGACCGAACAACCCGAACAAACCCGACAAACCCGAACAAACCATTTAAAAAGTTTCTTTTTTCCAAGGAATGTTCCAAGAAATCTTTTTTTCTTCAAAGATTTTATAAAATTAGATTTTACTTCTATCAAAATTTTCTCCAAAAAAAAATACTTTTTAGAAAATAAATTTTTGTTAAAACAATTTTATTCGATAATTTTGAACACACAAACCCGAACAAACCCAAACCCGAACAAACCCGACAAAAACGAACAAACCCGAACAAGCCCTTTTAAATGAGCCCAAACTCGATGGGTCTAGTAGCATTAGTATTAAGGAAGTTATAGCTTGAATTTTTTTATGATTTTATGATTTTATCGTATTGTACTCGTCGCGATAATTTTGAACAAACCCAAACCCGAACAAACCCGACAAACTCGAACAAGCCCGACAAACCCGAACAAACCCAAACCCGAACAAACCCGACAAAAACGAACAAACCCGAACAAGCCATTTTAAATGAGCCCAAACTCGATGGGTCTAGTAGCATTAGTATTAAGGAAGTTATAGCTTGAATTTTTTTATGATTTTATGATTTTATCGTATTGTACTCGTCGCGATAATTTTGAACAAACCCAAACCCGAACAAACCCGACAAACTCGAACAAGCCCGACAAACCCGAACAAACCCGAACAAACTCGACAAACCCGATCAAACCCTTTAAAAAATGTATTTTTTCCAAGGAATGTTTAAAAAATTAATTTTCGAAATATTTTCCAAAAATCTTTTTTCTCCAAAGATTTTATTTTTCAAAATTTTATCAAAAGAATATTTTTTCCAAAAAATCTTTAAAAAATTATTTTTCCAAGAAATGTTTCAAAAAAAATTTTTCCAATGTTTAAAAATTAATTTTCGATATAAATATTTTCTTCAATCTTTTTTTCCAAAGATTTTACTCTCAAAATTTTCTCCAAAAAAAATATTTTTTAGAAAATAAATTTTTGTTAAAAAAATTTTTTTCGATAATTTTGAACAAACCCGAACAAACCCAAACCCGAACAAGCCCTTTCAAATGAGCCCAAACTCGACGCTTCTAGCATTAGTATTAGGAAGTTATAGCTTGAATTTTTTTATGATTTTATGATTTTATCGTACGTCGCGATAATTTTGAACAAACCCAAACCCAAACCCGACAAAGCAGTAGGCGAAGCAAGTAGGGTGGTTTGAGAGTCGGCGGCAAACTCTGCTGTTCCTAGGGCTTCGAGCGGCTTTTATTCGATCCAGCGGTGGCCGGTGATGCGTCGGGGTAGGGCCGATGGAAAAATCTTTTTTCTCCAAAGATGTTATTTTTCAAAATTTTGTCCGAAAAAATTATTTTTTAGAAAATAAATATTTGTAATAAAAAATTAAGAAATTTCCAAAAAATATTTAAAAAAATTATATTTTCCAAGAAATGTTTAAAAAATTATTTTTCAATCTTAAAAAAATTATTTTTTCAAGAAATTTTTAAAAAATTTATTTTCCAAAAATCTTTTTTTCAGACACAACTTTAAAAAGTTTATTTTTTCCAAGGAATGTTTAAAAAATTAATTTTCCAAATATTTTCCAAAAATCTTATTTTCTTCAAAGATTTTATAAAATTATCGAAATAAATTGTTTTTCCAAAAAATCTTTAAAAATTATTTTTCAAAGAAATGTTTCAAAAAATCTTTTTTTCCAAAGATTTTTAAAATTATCGAAAAAAATAGTTTCCTTAAAAAAATTATTTTTCCGAAGATTTTTTTTATTTCAACATTTCTCCAAAAAAAATTTCCAAAATTTATTTTTTCAAAATTATCGAAAAAAAATTTTTTTTCACAAAATCTTTAAAAAAAAAATTTCTTTCCAATGTTTAAAAATTAATTTTCGATATAAATATTTTCTTCAATCTTTTTTCCAAAGATTTTACTCTCAAAATTTTCTCAAAAAAAAATATTTTTTAGAAAATAAATTTTTGTTAAAAAAATTTTTTTTTCGATAATTTTGAACAAACATAAACCCGAACAAACCCGACAAACCCGAACAAGCCCTTTCAAATGAGCCCAAACTCGACGGGTCTAGCATTAGTATTAAGGAAGTTATAGCTTGAATTTTATGATTTTATCGTATTGTACTCGTCGCGATAATTTTTAACAAACCCGAACAAACCCAAAGCCGAACAAACCCGACAAAGCAGTCGGCGAAGCAAGTAGGGTGGTTTGAGAGTCGGCGGCAAACTCTGCTGTTCCTAGGGCTTCGAACGGCTTTTATTCGAGGTAGGGCCGATGGAAAAATCTTTTTTCTCCAAAGATGTTATTTTTCAAAATTTTGTCCGAAAAAATTATTTTTTAGAAAATAAATTTTTGTAATAAAAAATTAAGAAATTTCCAAAAAATATTTAAAAAAAAATTATTTTTTTTCAAGAAATGTTTAAAAAATTATTTTTCAAAAAACCTTTTTTTTTCCAGATTTTTTAAAATTATCGAAAAAAATTGTTTCTCCAAAAAATCTTAAAAAAAATTATTTTTTCAAGAAATTTTTAAAAAATTTATTTTCCAAAACTCTTTTTTTCAAAGACCGAACAACCCGAACAAACCCTTTAAAAAGTTTATTTTTTCCAAGGAATGTTTCAAGGAATGATGGAATGAAATTAATTTCCGAAATATCTTCCAAAAATCTTTTTTTCTTCAAAGATTTTATAAAATTAGATTTTACTTCCATCAAAATTTTCTCCAAAAAAAAATATTTTTTAGAAATAAATTTTTGTTAAAAAATATTTTTTAGAAAATAAATTTTTGTTAAACAATTTTTTTTCGATAATTTTTAACACACCCGAACAAACCCAAACCCGAACACACTCGAACAAACCCGACGAACCCGAACAAGCCCTTTCAAATGAGCCCAAACTCGATGGGTCTAGCATTAGTATTAAGGAAGTTATAGCTTGAATTTTTTTATGATTTTATCGTATTGTACTCGTCGCGATAATTTTGAACAAACCCGAACAAACCCAAACCCGAACAAACCCGACAAACCCGAACAAACCCGAACAAACCCTTTAAAAAATGTATTTTTTCCAAGGAATGTTTAAAAAATTAATTTTCGAAATATCTTTTTTTCCAAAGATTTTTTAAAATTATCGAAAAAAATAGTTTTTCCAAAAAATCTTTAAAAAATCATTTTTCCAAGAAATTAATTTTCGAAATATTTTCCAAAAATCTTATTTTAATATTTATTATTTTTTATTCTAATATTTATTATTTTTTATTTTAATATTTATTATTTTCTATTCTAATATTTACTATTTTTTATTTTAATATTTACTATTTTTCATTTTAATATTTATTATTTTTTATTTTAATATTTACTACTTTTTATTCTAATATTTACTATTTTTTATTTTAATATTTACAATTTTTTATTATAATATTTATTATTTTTTATTTTAATATTTATTATTTTTTATTCTAATATTTATTATTTTTTATTTTAATATTCGCTATTTTTATTTTAATATTTATTATTTTTTATTCTAATATTTATTATTTTTTATTCTAATTTTACTATTTTTTATTTTAATATTTACTATTTTTTATTCTAATAGTTTCTATTTTTTATTTTAATATTTATTATTTTTTATTTTAATATTTATTATTTTTTATTCTATTATTTATTATTTTTTATTCTAATATTTATTATTTTTTATTTTAATATTTACTATTTTTTATTTTAATATTTATTATTTTTTATTTTAATATTTACTATTTTTTATTCTAATATTTACTATTTTTTATTTTAATATTTACTATTTTTTATTCTAATATTTATTATATTTTATTTTAATATTTATTATTTTTTATTCTAATATTTATTATTTTTTATTTTAATATTCGCTATTTTTATTTTTTATTCTAATTTTACTATTTTTTATTTTAATATTTACAATTTTTTATTTTAATAGTTTCTATTTTTTATTTTAATATTTATTATTTTCTATTCTAATATTTACTATTTTTTAGTCTAATATTTATTATTTTTTATTTTAATATGTACTATTATTTATTCTAATATTTATTATTTCTTATTTTAATATTTACTATTTTTTATTCTAATATTTATTATTTTTTATTTTAATATTTATTATTTTTTATTCTATTATTTATTATTTTTTATTCTAATATTTATTATTTAATATTTATTATTTTTTATTCTAATTTTACTATTTTTTATTTTAATATTTACTATTTTTTATTCTAATAGTTTCTATTTTTTATTTTAATATTTATTATTTTTTATTTTAATATTTATTATTTTTTATTCTAATATTTTTTATTTTTTATTTTAATATTCACTATTTTTATTTTAATATTTATTATTTTTTATTCTAATATTTATTATTTTTTATTCTAATATTTACTATTTTTTATTTTATTAAAAATTCTGAGTGGAACAAATTCTGCAAGGCTTCGACTTTGGCCAATTTATGTTTTCTCGAATAACTGGTCTCGACCCTGTACAATGGCTCAAAGTTGCGACTATGGGCATTTTTCGGTTAAAGATCGATAGTACTTCTATCCAATTTCTGAGTGGAACAAATTCTGCACGTGTTCGACTTTGGCCAATTTATGTATTCTCGAATTATTAGCCTCGACCCTGTACAAAGGCTTAAAGGGGCACTATGGGTTTTTTTCGGTTAAAGGTCGATAGACTAAACACTTCTATGCTAATCCCGATGTGGAACAAATTCTGCAAGGTTTCGACTTTGGTCAATTTATGTTTTCTCGAATTATTAGCCGCGACCCTGTACAAAGGCTCAAAGGTGAGTCTATGGGTATTTTTCGGTTAAAGGTCGATAGACTAAACACTTCTATGCTAATCCCGATGTGGAACAAATTCCGCAAGGTTTCTACTTTGGCCAATTTATGTTTTCTCGAATTATTAGCCTCGACCCTGTACAAAGGTTCAAAGGTGCGACTATGGGTTTTTTTCGGTTAAAGGTCGATAGACTAAACACTTCTATGCTAATCCCGATGTGGAACAAATTCCGCAAGGTTTCGACTTTGGCCAATTTATGTTTTCTCGAATTATTAGCCTCGACCCTGTACAAAGGTTCAAAGGTGCGACTATGGGTATTTTTCGGTTAAAGATCGATAGACTGAGTACTCCTATGCTAATTTCTGAGTGGAACAAATTCTGCACGTGTTCGACTTTGGCCAATTTATATTTTTCGAATTATTAGCCTCGACCCTGTACAAAGGCTCAAAGGTGCGACTATGAGTATTTTTCGGTTAAAGGTCGATAGACTAAACACTTCTATGCCAATTTCGATGTGGAACAAATTCTGCAAGTGTTCGACTTAGGCTAAACACTTCTATGCCAATTTCTGAGTGGAATAAATTCTGCCACTTTTCGACTTTGGCCAATTTATGTTTTCTCGAATAACTGGTCTCGACCCTGTACAATGGCTCAAAGTTGCGACTATGGGCATTTTTCGGTTAAAGATCGATAGACTGAGTACTTCTATCCAATTTCTGAGTGGAACAAATTCTGCACGTGTTCGACTTTGGCCAATTTATGTATTCTCGAATTATTAGCCTCGACCCTGTACAAAGGCTCAAAGGGGCGACTATGGGTTTTTTTCGGTTAAAGGTCGATAGACTAAACACTTCTATGCTAATCCCGATGTGGAACAAATTCTGCAAGGTTTCGACTTTGGTCAATTTATGTTTTCTCGAATTATTAGCCTCGACCCTGTACATAGTTTCAAAGGTGCGACAGTGGGAATTTCTCGGTTAAAGATCGATAGACTGAGTACTCCTATGCTAATTTCTGAGTGGAACAAATTCTGCAAGGCTTCGACTTTGGCCAATTTATGTTTTCTCGAATAACTGGTCTCGACCCTGTACAAAGGCTCAAAGGTGCGACTATGGGTATTTTTCAGTTAAAGATCGTTAGACTAAACACTTCTATTCCAATTTCTGAGTGGAACAAATTCTGCAAGGTTTCGACTTTGGCCAATTTATATTTTTCGAATTATTAGCCTCGACCCTGTACAAAGGTTCAAAGGTGCGACTATGGGTATTTTTCGGTTAAAGGTCGATAGACTAAACACTTCTATGCTAATTTCTGAGTGGAACAAATTCTGCAAGGTTTCGACTTTGGCCAATTTATGTTTTCTCGAATTATTAGCCGCGACCCTGTACAAAGGCTCAAAGGTGAGTCTATGGGTATTTTTCGGTTAAAGGTCGATAGACTAAACACTTCTATGCTAATCCCGATGTGGAACAAATTCCGCAAGGTTTCTACTTTGGCCAATTTATGTTTTCTCGAATTATTAGCCTCGACCCTGTACAAAGGTTCAATGGTGCGACTATGGTTTTTTTTCGGTTAAAGGTCGATAGACTAAACACTTCTATGCTAATCCCGATGTGGAACAAATTCCGCAAGGTTTCGACTTTGGCCAATTTATGTTTTCTCGAATTATTAGCCTCGACCCTGTACAAAGGTTCAAAGGTGCGACTATGGGTATTTTTCGGTTAAAGATCGATAGACTGAGTACTCCTATGCTAATTTCTGAGTGGAACAAATTCTGCAAGGTTTCGACTTTGGCCAATTTATGTTTTCTCGAATTATTAGCCGCGACCCTGTACAAAGGCTCAAAGGTGAGTCTATGGGTATTTTTCGGTTAAAGGTCGATAGACTAAACACTTCTATGCTAATCCCGATGTGGAACAAATTCCGCAAGGTTTCTACTTTGGCCAATTTATGTTTTCTCGAATTATTAGCCTCGACCCTGTACAAAGGTTCAAAGGTCCGACTATGGGTTTTTTTCGGTTAAAGGTCGATAGACTAAACACTTCTATGCTAATTCCGATGTGGAACAAATTCCGCAAGGTTTCGACTTTGGCCAATTTATGTTTTCTCGAATTATTAGCCTCGACCCTGTACAAAGGTTCAAAGGTGCGACTATGGGTATTTTTCGGTTAAAGATCGATAGACTGAGTACTCCTATGCTAATTTCTGAGTGGAACAAATTCTGCACGTGTTCGACTTTGGCCAATTTATATTTTTCGAATTATTAGCCTCGACCCTTTACAAAGGCTCAAAGGTGCGACTATGGGTTTTTTTCGGTTAAAGGTCGATAGACTAAACACTTCTATGCTAATTTCTGAGTGGAACAAATTCTGCAAGGTTTCGACTTTGGCCAATTTATGTTTTCTCGAATTATTAGCCTCGACCCTTTACAAAGGCTCAAAGGTGCGACTATGGGTATTTTTCGTTTAAAGATCGATAGACTAAACACTTCTATGCCAATTTCGATGTGGAACAAATTCTGCAAGTGTTCGACTTAGGCAAATTTATGTTTTCTCGAATAACTGGTCTCGACCCTGTACAAAAGCTCAAAGGTGCGACTATGGGTATTTTTCAGTTAAAGATCGTTAGACTAAACACTTCTATGCCAATTTCTGAGTGGAACAAATTCTGCAAGGCTTCGACTTTGGCCAATTTATGTTTTCTCGAATAACTGGTCTCGACCCTGTACAAAGGCTCAAAGGTGCGACTATGGGTATTTTTCAGTTAAAGATCGTTAGACTAAACACTTCTATTCCAATTTCTGAGTGGAACAAATTCTGCAAGGTTTCGACTTTGGCCAATTTATGTTTTCTCGAATAACTGGTCTCGACCCTGTACAAATGCTCAAAGGTGCGACTATGGGTATTTTTCAGTTAAAGGTCGATAGACTGAATACTCCTATGCTAATTTCTGAGTGGAACAAATTCTGCAAGTGTTCGACTTTGGCCAATTTATATTTTTCGAATTATTAGCCTCGACCCTGTACAAAGGCTCAAAGGTGCGACTATGGGTATTTTTCGGTTAAAGGTCGATAGACTAAACACTTCTATGCTAATTTCTGAGTGGAACAAATTCTGCAAGGTTTCGACTTTGGCCAATTTATGTTTTCTCGAATTATTAGCCGCGACCCTGTACAAAGGCTCAAAGGTGAGTCTATGGGTATTTTTCGGTTAAAGGTCGATAGACTAAACACTTCTATGCTAATCTCGATGTGGAACAAATTCCGCAAGGTTTCTACTTTGGCCAATTTATGTTTTCTCGAATTATTAGCCTCGACCCTGTACAAAGGTTCAAAGGTGCGACTATGGGTTTTTTTCGGTTAAAGGTCGATAGACTAAACACTTCTATGCTAATCCCGAATATTGAAATAAAAAATAGTAAATATTAAAATAAAAAATAGTAAATATTAAAATAAAAAATACTAAATATTGAATAAAAAATATTAAATATTAAAATAAAAAATAGTAAATATTAGAATAAATAATAATAAATATTAAAATAAAAAATAGTAAATATTAAAATAAAAAATAATAAATATAGAATAAAAAATATTAAATATTAAAATAAAAAATAGTAAAATTAGAATGAAAAATAGTAATTATTAAAATAAAAAATAATAAATATTAGAATAAAAAATAATAAATATTAAAATAATATTTTCCAAAAATCTTATTTTAATATTTATTATTTTTTATTCTAATATTTATTATTTTTTATTTTAATATTTACTATTTTTCATTCTAATTTTACTATTTTTTATTTTAATATTTAATATTTTTTATTCTAATATTTATTATTTTTTATTTTAATATTTATTATTATTTATTCTAATATTTACTATTTTTTATTTTAATATTTAATATTTTTTATTCTAATATTTACTATTTTTTATTTTAATATTTATTATTTTTAATTTTATTATTTATTATTTTTTATTCTAATATTTACTATTTTTTATTTTATTATTTACTATTTCTTATTTTAATATTTATTATTTTTTATTCTATATTTATTATTTTTTATTCTAATATTTACTATTTTTTATTTTAATATTTATTATTTTTTATTTTAATATTTATTGTTTTTTATTCTAATATTTACTATTTTTTTATTTTATTATTTACTATTTTTTATTTTAATATTTATTATTATAATTTTTTGGAAAAAAAGTTTTTTTGGAAAATAATTTTTTAGATTTTTTGGAAAAAATATTCTTTTGAAAAATAAAATCTTTGGAGGAAAAAGATTATTGGAAAATATTTCGAAAAATAATTTTTAAACATTCCTTGGAAAAAATAATTTTTTAAGATTTTTTGGAAAAACAGTTTTTTGCGATAATTTTATAAAATCTTTGAAGAAAAAAAGATTTTTGGAAAATATTTCGAAAATTAATTTTTTAAACAGTCCTTGGAAAAAATACATTTTTTAAAGGGTTTGTTCGGGTTTGTCGGGCTTGTTCGGGTTTGTTCGGGTTTGTTCGGGTTTGTCGGGTTTGTTCGGGTTTGGGTTTGTTCAAAATTATCGAAAAAAATTTTTTTAACAAAAATTTATTTTCTAAAAAATATTTTTTTTGGAGAAAATTTTGATAGAAGTAAAATCTTTGGAAAAAAAGATTGAAGAAAATATTTATATCGAAAATTAATTTTTAAACATTTAAAAAAATATTTTTTAAAGATTTTGTGAAAAAAAATTTTTTTTCGATAATTTTGAAAAAATAAATTTTGGAAATTTTTTTTGGAGAAAATTGTTGAAATAAAAAAAAAATCTTCGGAAACTAATTTTAAAAATCTTTGGAAAAAAAGATTTTTTGAAACATTTCTTGGAAAAATAATTTTTTAAAGATTTTTTTGAAAAAATATTCTTTTGATAAAATTTTGAAAAATAAAATCTTTGGAGAAAAAAGATTTTTGGAAAATATTTCGAAAAATAATTTTTAAACATTCCTTGGAAAAAATAATTTTTTAAGATTTTTTGGAAAAATAATTTTTTTCGATAATTTATAAAATCTATGGAAAAAAAAAGATTTTTGAAAAATAATTTTTTAAACATTTCTTGGAAAAAACAATTTTTTTAAATATTTTTTGAAAAAATATTCTTTCGATAATTTTGAAAAAAAATCTTTGAAGAAAAAAAGATTTTTGGAAAATATTTCGAAAATTAATTTTTTAAACATTCCTTGGAAAAAATAAATTTTTTAAAGGGTTTGTTCGGGTTTGTCGGGTTTGTTCGGGTTTGTTCGGGTTTGTTCGGGTTTGTTCAAAATTATCGCGACGAGTACAATCAACAACTCCTAGAAAACAAGGACAAAGCGCTGTCTTGTGACGTGACGTCATCATCCGTGGTCCCATGATTGCAATATGCAATATAATATTATATGCATTCTGTAGGGGATTTATTTATATTTTGCGTGACTTCTAAAATTACTTATATACACTTCAGACGATCGTTATTTAAATTTTTAAACTTGTATTTAAGTTAATGCGTTAAAGGTTAAAAACGTAAGTTTCGCTTCGAGCGGCTTTTATTCGATCCAACGGTGGCCGGTCATGCGTCGGGGTAGGGCCGATGGAAAAATCTTTTTTCTCCAAAGATGTTATTTTTCAAAATTTTGTCCGAAAAAATTATTTTTTAGAAAATAAATATTTGTAATAAAAAATTAAGAAATTTCCAAAAAATATTTAAAAAAATTATATTTTCCAAGAAATGTTTAAAAAATTATTTTTCAATCTTAAAAAAATTATTTTTTCAAGAAATTTTTAAAAAATTTATTTTCCAAAAATCTTTTTTTCAGACAGAACTTTAAAAAGTTTATTTTTTCCAAGGAATGTTTAAAAAATTAATTTTCCAAATATTTTCCAAAAATCTTATTTTCTTCAAAGATTTTATAAAATTATCGAAATAAATTGTTTTTCCAAAAAATCTTTAAAAATTATTTTTCAAAGAAATGTTTCAAAAAATCTTTTTTTCCAAAGATTTTTAAAATTATCGAAAAAAATAGTTTCCTTAAAAAAATTATTTTTCCGAAGATTTTTTTTATTTCAACATTTCTCCAAAAAAAATTTCCAAAATTTATTTTTTCAAAATTATCGAAAAAAAATTTTTTTTCACAAAATCTTTAAAAAAAAAATTTCTTTCCAATGTTTAAAAATTAATTTTCGATATAAATATTTTCTTCAATCTTTTTTTCCAAAGATTTTACTCTCAAAATTTTCTCAAAAAAAAATATTTTTTAGAAAATAAATTTTTGTTAAAAAATTTTTTTTTTCGATAATTTTGAACAAACATAAACCCGAACAAACCCGACAAACCCGAACAAGCCCTTTCAAATGAGCCCAAACTCGACGGGTCTAGCATTAGTATTAAGGAAGTTTATTTTATGATTTTATCGTATTGTACTCGTCGCGATAATTTTTAACAAACCCGAACAAACCCAAAGCCGAACAAACCCGACAAAGCAGTCGGCGAAGCAAGTAGGGTGGTTTGAGAGTCGGCGGCAAACTCTGCTGTTCCTAGGGCTACGAACGGCTTTTATTCGAGGTAGGGCCGATGGAAAAATCTGTTTTCTCCAAAGATGATATTTTTCAAAATTTTGTCCGAAAAAATTATTTTTTAGAAAATAAATTTTTGTAATAAAAAATTAAGAAATTTCCAAAAAATATTTAAAAAAAATTATTTTTTTTCAAGAAATGTTTAAAAAATTATTTTTCAAAAAATCTTTTTTTTTCCAGATTTTTTAAAATTATCGAAAAAAATTATAAACCGTGTTTGCCGAGTATAGACGTGACAAACGAGAGCAAAGCAAATCTCAAGCGGTATCATTGTTCGCGAGTGATATCCAACGTCCAGTGGACGTAGTGTTATCGCGATAAATTAATATGCTTACGGTGAATCAAGTAACACCGGTACAAAATGAAAATAATAGCGATATTCTCAAACATAAACATTCATCAGAGAACGAGATAATTTCGAGTTTGCAGTGTCAATTACAGCATGCGATAAATGAAATTCAAACTTTAAGGAGTCAGGTTTCGACCTTGGAACAACAGATAAGGCAAAAAGAAGGTCTAGATAAAAAAGTAAACAAACAGTTAAATAAAATTAATCCGTATAGTCCAGTAAATTCAGACGAAGAAGATAAATTAGTGGCTGCCGAGACAGAATGGCTGCTTCCAAAAAATAAAAATAAAAAAAGAAAAGCTAATGAGTCACCAGAAAAAGACATAAGCTTACCCAAGGATAATAAACCAAAAACCGTTAAAGATATAAAGCCACCTCCCATTATTGTGAGTAACCTAAATAACTACACAGAAATAAAAAGTAAATTGCAATCAAATAATATCAACTTCAATGCAACCCTAATGAGCAATAAACAACTTAAAATCAACGTTACAAATGCAAATGAATATCGAGAGTTAACCAAACACATGAACGATATTGCGCAAGAATGGCATACCTATGAAAACAAACAGGATAGGCCGATACGAGTAATAGCTAGAAATATGCACCCAACATGTGAAATAAAAGATATCATGAGTGAATTATCCCAGAGGGGTTTGAAAATTATATCTGTAGATAATAAATTAAAGAAAACGCAGAATGGATACATTAAACTACCTCTATTTGTATTAACTTTCGACAAAACAGAAGACATTAAAAAAATATTTGACATTCAGTACTTGTGTCATATGAAAGTTAAAATTGAGGCACTTAAAACTAGCAAGATGATACCACAATGTAAAAACTGTCAGAGATATGGACATACACAAAAATTCTGCAGAAGAAATCCATACTGTGTAAAATGCGCGAGCAATCATTTAATCAAAGAATGTACCAAGCCAAATAACACTCCAGCAAAATGTTTCAATTGCGGTGAAGCTCATCCAGCCAACTATGGAGGGTGTATAGTCGCTAAGGAACTACAGAAGAGGCGCGAAAATACAATAAAAGGAAAGAATCAACAAACAAAACCAAGGTCTTTTGAATCCAATAACATCAAGAGTGGAGTTACCTACGCGCAAATGGCGGAAAACAAGGAAATAGAATCCGAGTCAACCTCACGTAAAGAAGAACCAACTATGATGCAAATGCTGCAGAATATGATGGTCACGCTAAACGATGTGACAAAACGTCTAGATAGATTAGAAAATAGAAGCAGTGAAGCAGTGCCCAAGCGAAAATAATTCTATGGATATAAAAGACTTAAGAATGGAATGTTAATGGCATTCTAAACAAAATACATGACTTAGAGGTTTTTTTTGAATACTCAGAGAATAGATATATGTCTCATATCAGAAACTCACATGACAAGACAATCTTATATTAAGCTAAGAGGCTACAAAATATATCACACTATCCATCCAGACAATCAAGCAAAAGGTGGTAGTGCGGTGATAATTAAGGACTCAATTAATCATTTTGAGGAAAGTAATATACAACGGGTAGACATCCAAGGCACAATGGTTGGTATTAACTCAACAAAACAAAGATTTACAGTCGGATCAGTATACTGTCCGCCTCGATATAATCTTAAGGAAGAGGACTATTTAACTATATTGCAGCAATCAGGGGAGAGGTTCATTATTGGTGGAGATTTTAATGCCAAGAATGTGGAATGGGGCTCCCGATTAACGACAACCAAAGGTAGAGAGCTGCGAAAAGCTATTCGAAAGAGAAACTGCAACACTCACTCATCAGGTAAACCTACCTATTGGCCCACAGATCTTAACAAAATTGCAGATTTGCTAGACTTTTTTATTACAAGGAAGGTTTCATCTAACTTTATTGAAGTAGAGGAGAATTTTGATTTAGATTCGGATCATTCAGCTGTCATTCTAACTTTGTGCGAAACTGTTATAAAAAGAACTGCTCGCCCTTCGTTGGTCAACAAAACCACTGACTGGGAAATATTTCGTAAGGAGCTACAAGAAAGCATCAACTTAAATATTGTTCTAAGAACCACTGAACAACTTGAAGAAGAGGCTGAGCACTTTATACAGCTTATTCAAAAAGCAGCATATGAGAATACCAGAGAAATTACTCACATAACCAAAGGAATAAACTACCCCAAAGAGATTAGAGTTCTAGTCAAAGAAAAAAGAATAGCAAGGAGAAGATGGCAACAAACTAGGGATCCTGCAAATAAAGCAGTACTTAATAACAAAACACAGAAACTCAGGAGAGAGATACAAAAAATAAAAGAAGAATCTGTAAACTACTATTTGCAAAATCTTACAGCAGATGAGGAGACCGACTACTCTCTATGGAAAGCGACTCGGAAGATTAAGAGACCCATCACCACTATACCGCCGATTAGGAGAGACAGGGAACCATGGGCTAAAGACAATAAACAAAAATCAGATCTCTTTGCTGAACATCTTGTCGAAATCTTTACACCTAATCAATCACAAGTAGAACATAATTTACCCTTACTCAACAACCTAATTTCGGAGAACATCACCCCGGTTAGTTGGAAA
This sequence comes from Barypeithes pellucidus, assembly GCA_963991005.1. NCBI lineage: Eukaryota > Metazoa > Arthropoda > Insecta > Coleoptera > Curculionidae > Barypeithes > Barypeithes pellucidus. The sequence goes on along the minus strand of OZ022557.1, from coordinate 49,538,659 downwards.
GAAGTAGCTAAGGAGATTAAAAATAATCTGAATCCTAAGAAAGCACCTGGTTTCGACTTGATAACAGGTGAAATATTAAAGCAATTACCTCGAAAAGGAATTGTAATGCTCACTTACCTCTTTAATGCAGCATTCAGACTAAAACATGTCCCTAATTGCTGGAAGGTTGCAGAAGTGATTATGATTCCGAAACCAGGGAAACCACCAAACGATGTCAAATCTTATAGACCTATATCACTTCTACCAGTAGTATCAAAACTATTCGAAAAGCTTCTGCTTAAGAGGTTAAGGCCCCTGATTGAAAGAAACAGATTAATTCCGGACTATCAGTTTGGGTTTAGACAGAAACATTCAACAATTGACCAGGTCCATAGAATAACAGATGTTATTGAGCGTGCCCTCGAAGAGAAAATAAATTGCTCTGCAGTGTTCCTGGATGTGGCCCAAGCCTTCGATAAGGTATGGCATGAAGGCTTGGTGTATAAATTGAATAAAATTCTTCCAAGGCAATTTGCAGATATACTAACCTCATATATTTCAAATAGGCTCTTTAGAGTAAAACAGGAGGATGAATATTCTGACCTAAAAGAAATAAGAGCTGGGGTACCTCAAGGAAGTGTCCTAGGGCCCATTCTCTACTTATTATATACTAGTGATCTTCCAATCCAAGAAAATATAACCCTGGCTACATTTGCTGATGACACTGCTCTTCTTGCAACTGATCATGAGCAGGAAAGAGCCACCAGAAGATTACAAGTAGCCAGCAATTCTGTAGTAGAGTGGACAAAAAAATGGAAGATTAGGCTTAACGAATCGAAATCTGTACATATTAATTTTACTAACAAAAATATAACTCAGCCTCTTCCTCCTTCTTCTTCTGGACATCAACGAAAAAATTGTCCCTTATGATCTTAAAGTAAAGTATCTAGGTATAACTCTTGATGCCAAGCTACGATGGAAAGAGCACGTTAAAAGAAAAAGGGCAGAACTTGACTTGAAATATAAAGAGTATTATTGGCTTATTGGTAGAAATTCTAAATTGTCGATATGTAATAAATTATTAATATATATCCAGATATTTAAACCAGTATGGCTTTATGGCATTCAGCTATGGGGCTGTACCAAAGTCAGTAATATAAAAACAATACAGACGTTCCAGAATAAAGTGCTGCGCAACATTGTAAATGCCCCTTGGTATGTGCGCAATGCGGATATTCATCGTGATTTAGAAATGTTCACTATTAAAGAAGAGATTAAGAGGTATGCTCTCAAACATGAGGCAAGACTACATCTTCACGACAACGTGGAAGCCATACAATTACTGGACAACCAACACCATGTCCGGAGGTTAAAGAGGACAAAACCATTTGACCTAGTATAGCGTGTCAGACAGGACAGTGATTGAGTGTAAATAGTTAATAGATAAACCTAAGGAATATCATTGGATTGACTTTAGATAAGTACCTAGTTTTAAGCCTTATTAGATTAAAATTAATGGTTAGTCTTCTAGACTAGTTTTAATATGTAAGCACAAGCGGTGCTGATTTAAAAAAAAAAAAAAAAAAAAAAAGAAAAAAATTGTTTCTCCAAAAAATCTTAAAAAAAATTATTTTTTCAAGAAATTTTTAAAAAATTTATTTTCCAAATATTTTCCAAAACTCTTTTTTTCAAAGACCGAACAACCCGAACAAACCCTTTAAAAAGTTTATTTTTTCCAAGGAATGTTTCAAGGAATGATGGAATGAAATTAATTTTCGAAATATCTTCCAAAAATCTTTTTTTCTTCAAAGATTTTATAAAATTAGATTTTACTTCTATCAAAATTTTCTCCAAAAAAAAATATTTTTTAGAAATAAATTTTTGTTAAAAAATATTTTTTAGAAAATAAATTTTTGTTAAACAATTTTTTTTCGATAATTTTTAACACACCCGAACAAACCCAAACCCGAACACACTCGAACAAACCCGACGAACCCGAACAAGCCCTTTCAAATGAGCCCAAACTCGATGGGTCTAGCATTAGTATTAAGGAAGTTATAGCTTGAATTTTTTTATGATTTTATCGTATTGTACTCGTCGCGATAATTTTGAACAAACCCGAACAAACCCAAACCCGAACAAACCCGACAAACCCGAACAAGCCCGACAAACCCGAACAAACCCGACCAACCCGAACAAACCCGACAAACCCGAACAAACTCGACAAACCCGAACAAACCCTTTAAAAAATGTATTTTATCCAAGGAATGTTTAAAAAATTAATTTTCGAAATATCTTTTTTTCCAACGATTTTTTAAAATTATCGAAAAAAATAGTTTTTCCAAAAAATCTTTAAAAAATCATTTTTCCAAGAAATTAATTTTCGAAATATTTTCCAAAAATCTTATTTTAATATTTATTATTTTTTATTCTAATATTTATTATTTTTTATTTTAATATTTATTATTTTCTATTCTAATATTTACTATTTTTTATTTTAATATTTACTATTTTTTATTTTAATATTTATTATTTTTTATTTTAATATTTACTATTTTTTATTCTAATATTTACTATTTTTTATTTTAATATTTACAATTTTTTATTATAATATTTATTATTTTTTATTTTAATATTTATTATTTTTTATTCTAATATTTATTATTTTTTATTTTAATATTCGCTATTTTTATTTTAATATTTATTATTTTTTATTCTAATATTTATTATTTTTATTCTAATTTTACTATTTTTTATTTTAATATTTATATTTTTTATTCTAATAGTTTCTATTTTTTATTTTAATATTTATTATTTTTTATTTTAATATTTATTATTTTTTATTCTATTATTTATTATTTTTTGTTCTAATATTTATTATTTTTTATTTTAATATTTACTATTTTTTATTTTAATATTTATTATTTTTTATTTTAATATTTACTATTTTTTATTCTAATATTTACTATTTTTTATTTTAATATTTACTATTTTTTATTCTAATATTTATTATATTTTATTTTAATATTTATTATTTTTTATTCTAATATTTATTATTTTTTATTTTACTATTTTTTATTTTAATATTTACTATTTTTTATTCTAATAGTTTCTATTTTTTATTTTAATATTTATTATTTTCTATTCTAATATTTACTATTTTTTAGTCTAATATTTATTATTTTTTATTTTAATATTTACTATTATTTATTCTAATATTTATTATTTCTTATTTTAATATTTACTATTTTTTATTCTAATATTTATTATTTTTTATTTTAATATTTATTATTTTTTATTCTATTATTTATTATTTTTTATTCTAATATTTATTATTTTTTATTTTAATATTTACTATTTTTTATTTTAATATTTATTATTTTTTATTTTAATATTTACTATTTTTTATTTTAATATTTACTATTTTTTATTTTAATATTTATTATTTTAATATTTACTATGTTTTATTCTAATACTTAGGTATTATTTTTTATTTTAATATTTATTATTTTTTATTCTAATATTTATTATTTTCTATTCTAATATTTACTATTTTTTATTCTAATATTTATTATTTTTTATTCTAATATTTACTATTTTTTATTTTATTAAAAATTCTGAGTGGAACAAATTCTGCAAGGCTTCGACTTTGGCCAATTTATGTTTTCTCGAATAACTGGTCTCGACCCTGTACAAAGGCTCAAAGGTGCGACTATGGGTATTTTTCAGTTAAAGATCGTTAGACTAAACACTTCTATTCCAATTTCTGAGTGGAACAAATTCTGCAAGGTTTCGACTTTGGCCAATTTATGTTTTCTCGAATAACTGGTCTCGACCCTGTACAAATGCTCAAAGGTGCGACTATGGGTTTTTTCAGTTAAAGGTCGATAGACTGAATACTCCTATGCTAATTTCTGAGTGGAACAAATTCTGCAAGTGTTCGATTTTGGCCAATTTATATGTTTCGAATTATTAGCCTCGACCCTGTACAAAGGCTCAAAGGTGCGACTATGGGTATTTTTCGGTTAAAGGTCGATAGACTAAACACTTCTATGCTAATTTCTGAGTGGAACAAATTCTGCAAGGTTTCGACTTTGGCCAATTTATGTTTTCTCGAATTATTAGCCGCGACCCTGTACAAAGGCTCAAAGGTGAGTCTATGGGTATTTTTCGGTTAAAGGTCGATAGACTAAACACTTCTATGCTAATCCCGATGTGGAACAAATTCCGCAAGGTTTCTACTTTGGCCAATTTATGTTTTCTCGAATTATTAGCCTCGACCCTGTACAAAGGTTCAAAGGTCCGACTATGGGTTTTTTTCGGTTAAAGGTCGATAGACTAAACACTTCTATGCTAATTCCGATGTGGAACAAATTCCGCAAGGTTTCGACTTTGGCCAATTTATGTTTTCTCGAATTATTAGCCTCGACCCTGTACAAAGGTTCAAAGGTGCGACTATGGGTATTTTTCGGTTAAAGATCGATAGACTGAGTACTCCTATGCTAATTTCTGAGTGGAACAAATTCTGCACGTGTTCGACTTTGGCCAATTTATATTTTTCGAATTATTAGCCTCGACCCTTTACAAAGGCTCAAAGGTGCGACTATGGGTTTATGTTTTCTCGAATTATTAGCCTCGACCCTTTACAAAGGCTCAAAGGTGCGACTATGGGTATTTTTCAGTTAAAGGTCGATAGACTGAATTCTCCTATGCTAATTTCTGAGTGGAACAAATTCTGCAAGTGTTCGACTTTGGCCAATTTATATTTTTCGAATTATTAGCCTCGACCCTGTACAAAGGCTCAAAGGTGCGACTATGGGTATTTTTCGGTTAAAGGTCGATAGACTAAACACTTCTATGCTAATTTCTGAGTGGAACAAATTCTGCAAGGTTTCGACTTTGGCCAGTTTATGTTTTCTCGAATTATTAGCCGCGACCCTGTACAAAGGCTCAAAGGTGAGTCTATGGGTATTTTTCGGTTAAAGGTCGATAGACTAAACACTTCTATGCTAATCCCGATGTGGAACAAATTCCGCAAGGTTTCTACTTTGGCCAATTTATGTTTTCTCGAATTATTAGCCTCGACCCTGTACAAAGGTTCAAAGGTGCGATTATGGGTATTTTTCGGTTAAAGATCGATAGACTGAGTACTCCTATGCTAATTTCTGAGTGGAACAAATTCTGCACGTGTTCGACTTTGGCCAATTTATATTTTTCGAATTATTAGCCTCGACCCTGTAAAAAAGCACAAAGGTGCGACTATGAGTATTTTTCAGTTAAAGATCGTTAGACTAAACACTTCTTTCCAATTTCTGAGTGGAACAAATTCTGCAAGGTTTCGACTTTGGCCAATTTATGTTTTCTCGAATAACTGGTCTCGACCCTGTACAAAGGCTCAAAGGTGCGACTATGGGTATTTTTCAGTTAAAGATCGTTAGACTAAACACTTCTTTCCAATTTCTGAGTGGAACAAATTCTGCAAGGTTTCGACTTTGGCCAATTTATGTTTTCTCGAATAACTGGTCTCGACCCTGTACAAATGCTCAAAGGTGCGACTATGGGTATTTTTCAGTTAAAGGTCGATAGACTGAATACTCCTATGCTAATTTCTGAGTGGAACAAATTCTGCAAGTGTTCGACTTTGGCCAATTTATATTTTTCGAATTATTAGCCTCGACCCTGTACAAAGGCTCAAAGGTGCGACTATGGGTATTTTTCGGTTAAAGGTCGATAGACTAAACACTTCTATGCTAATTTCTGAGTGGAACAAATTCTGCAAGGTTTCGACTTTGGCCAATTTATGTTTTCTCGAATTATTAGCCGCGACCCTGTACAAAGGCTCAAAGGTGCGACTATGGGTATTTTTCGTTTAAAGATCGATAGACTAAACACTTCTATGCCAATTTCGATGTGGAACAAATTCTGCAAGTGTTCGACTTTGGTCAATTTATGTTTTCTCGAATTATTAGCCGCGACCCTGTACAAAAGCTCAAAGGTGAGTCTATGGGTATTTTTCGGTTAAAGGTCGATAGACTAAACACTTCTATGCTAATCCCGATGTGGAACAAATTCCGCAAGGTTTCTACTTTGGCCAATTTATGTTTTCTCGAATTATTAGCCTCGACCCTGTACAAAGGTTCAAAGGTGCGACTATGGGTTTTTTTCGGTTAAAGGTCGATAGACTAAACACTTCTATGCTAATCCCGATGTGGAACAAATTCCGCAAGGTTTCGACTTTGGCCAATTTATGTTTTCTCGAATTATTAGCCTCGACCCTGTACAAAGGTTCAAAGGTGCGACTATGGGTATTTTTCGGTTAAAGATCGATAGACTGAGTACTCCTATGCTAATTTCTGAGTGGAACAAATTCTGCACGTGTTCGACTTTGGCCAATTTATATTTTTCGAATTATTAGCCTCGACCCTGTACAAAGGCTCAAAGGTGCGACTATGAGTATTTTTCGGTTAAAGGTCGATAGACTAAACACTTCTATGCTAATTTCTGAGTGGAACAAATTCTGCAAGGTTTCGACTTTGGCCAATTTATGTTTTCTCGAATTATTAGCCGCGACCCTGTACAAAGGCTCAAAGGTGCGACTATGGTTATTTTTCGTTTAAAGATCGATAGACTAAACACTTCTATGCCAATTTCGATGTGGAACAAATTCTGCAAGTGTTCGACTAAGGCAAATTTATGTTTTCTCGAATAACTGGTCTCGACCCTGTACAAAAGCTCAAAGGTGCGACTATGGGTATTTTTCAGTTAAAGATCGTTAGACTAAACACTTCTATGCCAATTTCTGAGTGGAACAAATTCTGCCACTTTTCGACTTTGGCCAATTTATGTTTTCTCGAATAACTGGTCTCGACCCTGTACAATGGCTCAAAGTTGCGACTATGGGCATTTTTCGGTTAAAGATCGATAGACTGAGTACTTCTATCCAATTTCTGAGTGGAACAAATTCTGCACGTGTTCGACTTTGGCCAATTTATGTATTCTCGAATTATTAGCCTCGACCCTGTACAAAGGCTCAAAGGGGCGACTATGGGTTTTTTTCGGTTAAAGGTCGATAGACTAAACACTTCTATGCTAATCCCGATGTGGAACAAATTCTGCAAGGTTTCGACTTTGGTCAATTTATGTTTTCTCGAATTATTAGCCTCGACCCTGTACATAGTTTCAAAGGTGCGACAGTGGGAATTTCTCGGTTAAAGATCGATAGACTGAGTACTCCTATGCTAATTTCTGAGTGGAACAAATTCTGCAAGGCTTCGACTTTGGCCAATTTATGTTTTCTCGAATAACTGGTCTCGACCCTGTACAAAGGCTCAAAGGTGCGACTATGGGTATTTTTCAGTTAAAGATCGTTAGACTAAACACTTCTATTCCAATTTCTGAGTGGAACAAATTCTGCAAGGTTTCGACTTTGGCCAATTTATATTTTTCGAATTATTAGCCTCGACCCTGTACAAAGGCTCAAAGGTGCGACTATGGGTATTTTTCGGTTAAAGGTCGATAGACTAAATACTTCTATGCTAATTTCTGAGTGGAACAAATTCTGCAAGGTTTCGACTTTGGCCAATTTATGTTTTCTCGAATTATTAGCCGCGACCCTGTACAAAGGCTCAAAGGTGAGTCTATGGGTATTTTTCGGTTAAAGGTCGATAGACTAAACACTTCTATGCTAATCCCGATGTGGAACAAATTCCGCAAGGTTTCTACTTTGGCCAATTTATGTTTCCTCGAATTATTAGCCTCGACCCTGTACAAAGGTTCAAAGGTGCGACTATGGGTATTTTTCGGTTAAAGATCGATAGACTGAGTGCTCCTATGCTAATTTCTGAGTGGAACAAATTCTGCACGTGTTCGACTTTGGCCAATTTATATTTTTCGAATTATTAGCCTCGACCCTGTACAAAGGCTCAAAGGTGCGACTATGAGTATTTTTCGGTTAAAGATCGATAGACTGAGTACTTCTATCCAATTTCTGAGTGGAACAAATTCTGCACGTGTTCGACTTTGGTCAATTTATGTTTTCTCGAATTATTAGCCTCGACCCTGTACATAGTTTCAAAGGTGCGACAGTGGGAATTTCTCGGTTAAAGATCGATAGACTGAGTACTCCTATGCTATTTTCTGAGTGGAACAAATTCTGCAAGGCTTCGACTTTGGCCAATTTATGTTTTCTCGAATAACTGGTCTCGACCCTGTACAAAGGCTCAAAGGTGCGACTATGGGTATTTTTCAGTTAAAGATCGTTAGATCGTTAGACTAAACACTTCTATTCCAATTTCTGAGTGGAACAAATTCTGCAAGGTTTCGACTTTGGCCAATTTATGTTTTCTCGAATAACTGGTCTCGACCCTGTACAAATGCTCAAAGGTGCGACTAGGGTATTTTTCAGTTAAAGGTCGATAGACTGAATACTCCTATGCTAATTTCTGAGTGGAACAAATTCTGCAAGTGTTCGACTTTGGCCAATTTATATTTTTCGAATTATTAGCCTCGACCCTGTACAAAGGCTCAAAGGTGCGACTATGGGTATTTTTCGGTTAAAGGTCGATAGACTAAACAATTTTTTTAAATATTTTTTGAAAAAATATTCTTTCGATAATTTTGAAAAAAAATCTTTGAAGAAAAAAAGATTTTTGGAAAATATTTCGAAAATTAATTTTTTAAACATTCCTTGGAAAAAATAAATTTTTTAAAGGGTTTGTTCGGGTTTGTCGGGTTTGTTCGGGTTTGTTCGGGTTTGTTCGGGTTTGTTCAAAATTATCGCGACGAGTACAATCAACAACTCCTAGAAAACAAGGACAAAGCGCTGTCTTGTGACGTGACGTCATCATCCGTGGTCCTATGATTGCAATATGCAATATAATATTATATGCATTCTGTAGGGGATTTATTTATATTTTGCGTGACTTCTAAAATTACTTATATACACTTCAGACGATCGTTATTTAAATTTTTAAACTTGTATTTAAGTTAATGCGTTAAAGGTTAAAAACGTAAGTTTCGCTTCGAGCGGCTTTTATTCGATCCAACGGTGGCCGGTCATGCGTCGGGGTAGGGCCGATGGAAAAATCTTTTTTCTCCAAAGATGTTATTTTTCAAAATTTTGTCCGAAAAAATTATTTTTTAGAAAATAAATATTTGTAATAAAAAATTAAGAAATTTCCAAAAAATATTTAAAAAAATTATATTTTCCAAGAAATGTTTAAAAAATTATTTTTCAATCTTAAAAAAATTATTTTTTCAAGAAATTTTTAAAAAATTTATTTTCCAAAAATCTTTTTTTCAGACAGAACTTTAAAAAGTTTATTTTTTCCAAGGAATGTTTAAAAAATTAATTTTCCAAATATTTTCCAAAAATCTTATTTTCTTCAAAGATTTTATAAAATTATCGAAATAAATTGTTTTTCCAAAAAATCTTTAAAAATTATTTTTCAAAGAAATGTTTCAAAAAATCTTTTTTTCCAAAGATTTTTAAAATTATCGAAAAAAATAGTTTCCTTAAAAAAATTATTTTTCCGAAGATTTTTTTTATTTCAACATTTCTCCAAAAAAAATTTCCAAAATTTATTTTTTCAAAATTATCGAAAAAAAATTTTTTTTCACAAAATCTTTAAAAAAAAAATTTCTTTCCAATGTTTAAAAATTAATTTTCGATATAAATATTTTCTTCAATCTTTTTTTCCAAAGATTTTACTCTCAAAATTTTCTCAAAAAAAAATATTTTTTAGAAAATAAATTTTTGTTAAAAAATTTTTTTTTTCGATAATTTTGAACAAACATAAACCCGAACAAACCCGACAAACCCGAACAAGCCCTTTCAAATGAGCCCAAACTCGACGGGTCTAGCATTAGTATTAAGGAAGTTTATTTTATGATTTTATCGTATTGTACTCGTCGCGATAATTTTTAACAAACCCGAACAAACCCAAAGCCGAACAAACCCGACAAAGCAGTCGGCGAAGCAAGTAGGGTGGTTTGAGAGTCGGCGGCAAACTCTGCTGTTCCTAGGGCTACGAACGGCTTTTATTCGAGGTAGGGCCGATGGAAAAATCTGTTTTCTCCAAAGATGATATTTTTCAAAATTTTGTCCGAAAAAATTATTTTTTAGAAAATAAATTTTTGTAATAAAAAATTAAGAAATTTCCAAAAAATATTTAAAAAAAAATTATTTTTTTTCAAGAAATGTTTAAAAAATTATTTTTCAAAAAATCTTTTTTTTTCCAGATTTTTTAAAATTATCGAAAAAAATTATAAACCGTGTTTGCCGAGTATAGACGTGACGAACGAGAGCAAAGCAAATCTCAAGCGGTATCATTGTTCGCGAGTGATATCCAACGTCCAGTGGACGTAGTGTTATCGCGATAAATTAATATGCTTACGGTGAATCAAGTAACACCGGTACAAAATGAAAATAATAGCGATATTCTCAAACATAAACATTCATCAGAGAACGAGATAATTTCGAGTTTGCAGTGTCAATTACAGCATGCGATAAATGAAATTCAAACTTTAAGGAGTCAGGTTTCGACCTTGGAACAACAGATAAGGCAAAAAGAAGGTCTAGATAAAAAAGTAAACAAACAGTTAAATAAAATTAATCCGTATAGTCCAGTAAATTCAGACGAAGAAGATAAATTAGTGGCTGCCGAGACAGAATGGCTGCTTCCAAAAAATAAAAATAAAAAAAGAAAAGCTAATGAGTCACCAGAAAAAGACATAAGCTTACCCAAGGATAATAAACCAAAAACCGTTAAAGATATAAAGCCACCTCCCATTATTGTGAGTAACCTAAATAACTACACAGAAATAAAAAGTAAATTGCAATCAAATAATATCAACTTCAATGCAACCCTAATGAGCAATAAACAACTTAAAATCAACGTTACAAATGCAAATGAATATCGAGAGTTAACCAAACACATGAACGATATTGCGCAAGAATGGCATACCTATGAAAACAAACAGGATAGGCCGATACGAGTAATAGCTAGAAATATGCACCCAACATGTGAAATAAAAGATATCATGAGTGAATTATCCCAGAGGGGTTTGAAAATTATATCTGTAGATAATAAATTAAAGAAAACGCAGAATGGATACATTAAACTACCTCTATTTGTATTAACTTTCGACAAAACAGAAGACATTAAAAAAATATTTGACATTCAGTACTTGTGTCATATGAAAGTTAAAATTGAGGCACTTAAAACTAGCAAGATGATACCACAATGTAAAAACTGTCAGAGATATGGACATACACAAAAATTCTGCAGAAGAAATCCATACTGTGTAAAATGCGCGAGCAATCATTTAATCAAAGAATGTACCAAGCCAAATAACACTCCAGCAAAATGTTTCAATTGCGGTGAAGCTCATCCAGCCAACTATGGAGGGTGTATAGTCGCTAAGGAACTACAGAAGAGGCGCGAAAATACAATAAAAGGAAAGAATCAACAAACAAAACCAAGGTCTTTTGAATCCAATAACATCAAGAGTGGAGTTACCTACGCGCAAATGGCGGAAAACAAGGAAATAGAATCCGAGTCAACCTCACGTAAAGAAGAACCAACTATGATGCAAATGCTGCAGAATATGATGGTCACGCTAAACGATGTGACAAAACGTCTAGATAGATTAGAAAATAGAAGCAGTGAAGCAGTGCCCAAGCGAAAATAATTCTATGGATATAAAAGACTTAAGAATGGAATGTTAATGGCATTCTAAACAAAATACATGACTTAGAGGTTTTTTTTGAATACTCAGAGAATAGATATATGTCTCATATCAGAAACTCACATGACAAGACAATCTTATATTAAGCTAAGAGGCTACAAAATATATCACACTATCCATCCAGACAATCAAGCAAAAGGTGGTAGTGCGGTGATAATTAAGGACTCAATTAATCATTTTGAGGAAAGTAATATACAACGGGTAGACATCCAAGGCACAATGGTTGGTATTAACTCAACAAAACAAAGATTTACAGTCGGATCAGTATACTGTCCGCCTCGATATAATCTTAAGGAAGAGGACTATTTAACTATATTGCAGCAATCAGGGGAGAGGTTCATTATTGGTGGAGATTTTAATGCCAAGAATGTGGAATGGGGCTCCCGATTAACGACAACCAAAGGTAGAGAGCTGCGAAAAGCTATTCGAAAGAGAAACTGCAACACTCACTCATCAGGTAAACCTACCTATTGGCCCACAGATCTTAACAAAATTCCAGATTTGCTAGACTTTTTTATTACAAGGAAGGTTTCATCTAACTTTATTGAAGTAGAGGAGAATTTTGATTTAGATTCGGATCATTCAGCTGTCATTCTAACTTTGTGCGAAACTGTTATAAAAAGAACTGCTCGCCCTTCGTTGGTCAACAAAACCACTGACTGGGAAATATTTCGTAAGGAGCTACAAGAAAGCATCAACTTAAATATTGTTCTAAGAACCACTGAACAACTTGAAGAAGAGGCTGAGCACTTTATACAGCTTATTCAAAAAGCAGCATATGAGAATACCAGAGAAATTACTCACATAACCAAAGGAATAAACTACCCCAAAGAGATTAGAGTTCTAGTCAAAGAAAAAAGAATAGCAAGGAGAAGATGGCAACAAACTAGGGATCCTGCAAATAAAGCAGTACTTAATAACAAAACACAGAAACTCAGGAGAGAGATACAAAAAATAAAAGAAGAATCTGTAAACTACTATTTGCAAAATCTTACAGCAGATGAGGAGACCGACTACTCTCTATGGAAAGCGACTCGGAAGATTAAGAGACCCATCACCACTATACCGCCGATTAGGAGAGACAGGGAACCATGGGCTAAAGACAATAAACAAAAATCAGATCTCTTTGCTGAACATCTTGTCGAAATCTTTACACCTAATCAATCACAAGTAGAACATAATTTACCCTTACTCAACAACCTAATTTCGGAGAACATCACCCCGGTTAGTTGGAAAGAAGTAGCTAAGGAGATTAAAAATAATCTGAATCCTAAGAAAGCACCTGGTTTCGACTTGATAACAGGTGAAATATTAAAGCAATTACCTCGAAAAGGAATTGTAATGCTCACTTACCTCTTTAATGCAGCATTCAGACTAAAACATGTCCCTAATTGCTGGAAGGTTGCAGAAGTGATTATGATTCCGAAACCAGGGAAACCACCAAACGATGTCAAATCTTATAGACCTATATCACTTCTACCAGTAGTATCAAAACTATTCGAAAAGCTTCTGCTTAAGAGGTTAAGGCCCCTGATTGAAAGAAACAGATTAATTCCGGACTATCAGTTTGGGTTTAGACAGAAACATTCAACAATTGACCAGGTCCATAGAATAACAGATGTTATTGAGCGTGCCCTCGAAGAGAAAATAAATTGCTCTGCAGTGTTCCTGGATGTGGCCCAAGCCTTCGATAAGGTATGGCATGAAGGCTTGGTGTATAAATTGAATAAAATTCTTCCAAGGCAATTTGCAGATATACTAACCTCATATATTTCAAATAGGCTCTTTAGAGTAAAACAGGAGGATGAATATTCTGACCTAAAAGAAATAAGAGCTGGGGTACCTCAAGGAAGTGTCCTAGGGCCCATTCTCTACTTATTATATACTAGTGATCTTCCAATCCAAGAAAATATAACCCTGGCTACATTTGCTGATGACACTGCTCTTCTTGCAACTGATCATGAGCAGGAAAGAGCCACCAGAAGATTACAAGTAGCCAGCAATTCTGTAGTAGAGTGGACAAAAAAATGGAAGATAAGGCTTAACGAATCGAAATCTGTACATATTAATTTTACTAACAAAAATATAACTCAGCCTCTTCCTCCTTCTTCTTCTGGACATCAACGAAAAAATTGTCCCTTATGATCTTAAAGTAAAGTATCTAGGTATAACTCTTGATGCCAAGCTACGATGGAAAGAGCACGTTAAAAGAAAAAGGGCAGAACTTGACTTGAAATATAAAGAGTATTATTGGCTTATTGGTAGAAATTCTAAATTGTCGATATGTAATAAATTATTAATATATATCCAGATATTTAAACCAGTATGGCTTTATGGCATTCAGCTATGGGGCTGTACCAAAGTCAGTAATATAAAAACAATACAGACGTTCCAGAATAAAGTGCTGCGCAACATTGTAAATGCCCCTTGGTATGTGCGCAATGCGGATATTCATCGTGATTTAGAAATGTTCACTATTAAAGAAGAGATTAAGAGGTATGCTCTCAAACATGAGGCAAGACTACATCTTCACGACAACGTGGAAGCCATACAATTACTGGACAACCAACACCATGTCCGGAGGTTAAAGAGGACAAAACCATTTGACCTAGTATAGCGTGTCAGACAGGACAGTGATTGAGTGTAAATAGTTAATAGATAAACCTAAGGAATATCATTGGATTGACTTTAGATAAGTACCTAGTTTTAAGCCTTATTAGATTAAAATTAATGGTTAGTCTTCTAGACTAGTTTTAATATGTAAGCACAAGCGGTGCTGATTTAAAAAAAAAAAAAAAAAAAAAAGAAAAAAATTGTTTCTCCAAAAAATCTTAAAAAAAATTATTTTTTCAAGAAATTTTTAAAAAATTTATTTTCCAAATATTTTCCAAAACTCTTTTTTTCAAAGACCGAACAACCCGAACAAACCCTTTAAAAAGTTTATTTTTTCCAAGGAATGTTTCAAGGAATGATGGAATGAAATTAATTTTCGAAATATCTTCCAAAAATCTTTTTTTCTTCAAAGATTTTATAAAATTAGATTTTACTTCTATCAAAATTTTCTCCAAAAAAAAATATTTTTTAGAAATAAATTTTTGTTAAAAAATATTTTTTAGAAAATAAATTTTTGTTAAACAATTTTTTTTCGATAATTTTTAACACACCCGAACAAACCCAAACCCGAACACACTCGAACAAACCCGACGAACCCGAACAAGCCCTTTCAAATGAGCCCAAACTCGATGGGTCTAGCATTAGTATTAAGGAAGTTATAGCTTGAATTTTTTTATGATTTTATCGTATTGTACTCGTCGCGATAATTTTGAACAAACCCGAACAAACCCAAACCCGAACAAACCCGACAAACCCGAACAAGCCCGACAAACCCGAACAAACCCGACCAACCCGAACAAACCCGACAAACCCGAACAAACTCGACAAACCCGAACAAACCCTTTAAAAAATGTATTTTATCCAAGGAATGTTTAAAAAATTAATTTTCGAAATATCTTTTTTTCCAACGATTTTTTAAAATTATCGAAAAAAATAGTTTTTCCAAAAAATCTTTAAAAAATCATTTTTCCAAGAAATTAATTTTCGAAATATTTTCCAAAAATCTTATTTTAATATTTATTATTTTTTATTCTAATATTTATTATTTTTTATTTTAATATTTATTATTTTCTATTCTAATATTTACTATTTTTTATTTTAATATTTACTATTTTTTATTTTAATATTTATTATTTTTTATTTTAATATTTACTATTTTTTATTCTAATATTTACTATTTTTTATTTTAATATTTACAATTTTTTATTATAATATTTATTATTTTTTATTTTAATATTTATTATTTTTTATTCTAATATTTATTATTTTTTATTTTAATATTCGCTATTTTTATTTTAATATTTATTATTTTTTATTCTAATATTTATTATTTTTATTCTAATTTTACTATTTTTTATTTTAATATTTATATTTTTTATTCTAATAGTTTCTATTTTTTATTTTAATATTTATTATTTTTTATTTTAATATTTATTATTTTTTATTCTATTATTTATTATTTTTTATTCTAATATTTATTATTTTTTATTTTAATATTTACTATTTTTTATTTTAATATTTATTATTTTTTATTTTAATATTTACTATTTTTTATTCTAATATTTACTATTTTTTATTTTAATATTTACTATTTTTTATTCTAATATTTATTATATTTTATTTTAATATTTATTATTTTTTATTCTAATATTTATTATTTTTTATTTTACTATTTTTTATTTTAATATTTACTATTTTTTATTCTAATAGTTTCTATTTTTTATTTTAATATTTATTATTTTCTATTCTAATATTTACTATTTTTTAGTCTAATATTTATTATTTTTTATTTTAATATTTACTATTATTTATTCTAATATTTATTATTTCTTATTTTAATATTTACTATTTTTTATTCTAATATTTATTATTTTTTATTTTAATATTTATTATTTTTTATTCTATTATTTATTATTTTTTATTCTAATATTTATTATTTTTTATTTTAATATTTACTATTTTTTATTTTAATATTTATTATTTTTTATTTTAATATTTACTATTTTTTATTTTAATATTTACTATTTTTTATTTTAATATTTATTATTTTAATATTTACTATGTTTTATTCTAATACTTAGGTATTATTTTTTATTTTAATATTTATTATTTTTTATTCTAATATTTATTATTTTCTATTCTAATATTTACTATTTTTTATTCTAATATTTATTATTTTTTATTCTAATATTTACTATTTTTTATTTTATTAAAAATTCTGAGTGGAACAAATTCTGCAAGGCTTCGACTTTGGCCAATTTATGTTTTCTCGAATAACTGGTCTCGACCCTGTACAAAGGCTCAAAGGTGCGACTATGGGTATTTTTCAGTTAAAGATCGTTAGACTAAACACTTCTATTCCAATTTCTGAGTGGAACAAATTCTGCAAGGTTTCGACTTTGGCCAATTTATGTTTTCTCGAATAACTGGTCTCGACCCTGTACAAATGCTCAAAGGTGCGACTATGGGTTTTTTCAGTTAAAGGTCGATAGACTGAATACTCCTATGCTAATTTCTGAGTGGAACAAATTCTGCAAGTGTTCGATTTTGGCCAATTTATATTTTTCGAATTATTAGCCTCGACCCTGTACAAAGGCTCAAAGGTGCGACTATGGGTATTTTTCGGTTAAAGGTCGATAGACTAAACACTTCTATGCTAATTTCTGAGTGGAACAAATTCTGCAAGGTTTCGACTTTGGCCAATTTATGTTTTCTCGAATTATTAGCCGCGACCCTGTACAAAGGCTCAAAGGTGAGTCTATGGGTATTTTTCGGTTAAAGGTCGATAGACTAAACACTTCTATGCTAATCCCGATGTGGAACAAATTCCGCAAGGTTTCTACTTTGGCCAATTTATGTTTTCTCGAATTATTAGCCTCGACCCTGTACAAAGGTTCAAAGGTCCGACTATGGGTTTTTTTCGGTTAAAGGTCGATAGACTAAACACTTCTATGCTAATTCCGATGTGGAACAAATTCCGCAAGGTTTCGACTTTGGCCAATTTATGTTTTCTCGAATTATTAGCCTCGACCCTGTACAAAGGTTCAAAGGTGCGACTATGGGTATTTTTCGGTTAAAGATCGATAGACTGAGTACTCCTATGCTAATTTCTGAGTGGAACAAATTCTGCACGTGTTCGACTTTGGCCAATTTATATTTTTCGAATTATTAGCCTCGACCCTTTACAAAGGCTCAAAGGTGCGACTATGGGTTTATGTTTTCTCGAATTATTAGCCTCGACCCTTTACAAAGGCTCAAAGGTGCGACTATGGGTATTTTTCAGTTAAAGGTCGATAGACTGAATACTCCTATGCTAATTTCTGAGTGGAACAAATTCTGCAAGTGTTCGACTTTGGCCAATTTATATTTTTCGAATTATTAGCCTCGACCCTGTACAAAGGCTCAAAGGTGCGACTATGGGTATTTTTCGGTTAAAGGTCGATAGACTAAACACTTCTATGCTAATTTCTGAGTGGAACAAATTCTGCAAGGTTTCGACTTTGGCCAGTTTATGTTTTCTCGAATTATTAGCCGCGACCCTGTACAAAGGCTCAAAGGTGAGTCTATGGGTATTTTTCGGTTAAAGGTCGATAGACTAAACACTTCTATGCTAATCCCGATGTGGAACAAATTCCGCAAGGTTTCTACTTTGGCCAATTTATGTTTTCTCGAATTATTAGCCTCGACCCTGTACAAAGGTTCAAAGGTGCGATTATGGGTATTTTTCGGTTAAAGATCGATAGACTGAGTACTCCTATGCTAATTTCTGAGTGGAACAAATTCTGCACGTGTTCGACTTTGGCCAATTTATATTTTTCGAATTATTAGCCTCGACCCTGTAAAAAAGCACAAAGGTGCGACTATGAGTATTTTTCAGTTAAAGATCGTTAGACTAAACACTTCTTTCCAATTTCTGAGTGGAACAAATTCTGCAAGGTTTCGACTTTGGCCAATTTATGTTTTCTCGAATAACTGGTCTCGACCCTGTACAAAGGCTCAAAGGTGCGACTATGGGTATTTTTCAGTTAAAGATCGTTAGACTAAACACTTCTTTCCAATTTCTGAGTGGAACAAATTCTGCAAGGTTTCGACTTTGGCCAATTTATGTTTTCTCGAATAACTGGTCTCGACCCTGTACAAATGCTCAAAGGTGCGACTATGGGTATTTTTCAGTTAAAGGTCGATAGACTGAATACTCCTATGCTAATTTCTGAGTGGAACAAATTCTGCAAGTGTTCGACTTTGGCCAATTTATATTTTTCGAATTATTAGCCTCGACCCTGTACAAAGGCTCAAAGGTGCGACTATGGGTATTTTTCGGTTAAAGGTCGATAGACTAAACACTTCTATGCTAATTTCTGAGTGGAACAAATTCTGCAAGGTTTCGACTTTGGCCAATTTATGTTTTCTCGAATTATTAGCCGCGACCCTGTACAAAGGCTCAAAGGTGCGACTATGGGTATTTTTCGTTTAAAGATCGATAGACTAAACACTTCTATGCCAATTTCGATGTGGAACAAATTCTGCAAGTGTTCGACTTTGGTCAATTTATGTTTTCTCGAATTATTAGCCGCGACCCTGTACAAAAGCTCAAAGGTGAGTCTATGGGTATTTTTCGGTTAAAGGTCGATAGACTAAACACTTCTATGCTAATCCCGATGTGGAACAAATTCCGCAAGGTTTCTACTTTGGCCAATTTATGTTTTCTCGAATTATTAGCCTCGACCCTGTACAAAGGTTCAAAGGTGCGACTATGGGTTTTTTTCGGTTAAAGGTCGATAGACTAAACACTTCTATGCTAATCCCGATGTGGAACAAATTCCGCAAGGTTTCGACTTTGGCCAATTTATGTTTTCTCGAATTATTAGCCTCGACCCTGTACAAAGGTTCAAAGGTGCGACTATGGGTATTTTTCGGTTAAAGATCGATAGACTGAGTACTCCTATGCTAATTTCTGAGTGGAACAAATTCTGCACGTGTTCGACTTTGGCCAATTTATATTTTTCGAATTATTAGCCTCGACCCTGTACAAAGGCTCAAAGGTGCGACTATGAGTATTTTTCGGTTAAAGGTCGATAGACTAAACACTTCTATGCTAATTTCTGAGTGGAACAAATTCTGCAAGGTTTCGACTTTGGCCAATTTATGTTTTCTCGAATTATTAGCCGCGACCCTGTACAAAGGCTCAAAGGTGCGACTATGGTTATTTTTCGTTTAAAGATCGATAGACTAAACACTTCTATGCCAATTTCGATGTGGAACAAATTCTGCAAGTGTTCGACTAAGGCAAATTTATGTTTTCTCGAATAACTGGTCTCGACCCTGTACAAAAGCTCAAAGGTGCGACTATGGGTATTTTTCAGTTAAAGATCGTTAGACTAAACACTTCTATGCCAATTTCTGAGTGGAACAAATTCTGCCACTTTTCGACTTTGGCCAATTTATGTTTTCTCGAATAACTGGTCTCGACCCTGTACAATGGCTCAAAGTTGCGACTATGGGCATTTTTCGGTTAAAGATCGATAGACTGAGTACTTCTATCCAATTTCTGAGTGGAACAAATTCTGCACGTGTTCGACTTTGGCCAATTTATGTATTCTCGAATTATTAGCCTCGACCCTGTACAAAGGCTCAAAGGGGCGACTATGGGTTTTTTTCGGTTAAAGGTCGATAGACTAAACACTTCTATGCTAATCCCGATGTGGAACAAATTCTGCAAGGTTTCGACTTTGGTCAATTTATGTTTTCTCGAATTATTAGCCTCGACCCTGTACATAGTTTCAAAGGTGCGACAGTGGGAATTTCTCGGTTAAAGATCGATAGACTGAGTACTCCTATGCTAATTTCTGAGTGGAACAAATTCTGCAAGGCTTCGACTTTGGCCAATTTATGTTTTCTCGAATAACTGGTCTCGACCCTGTACAAAGGCTCAAAGGTGCGACTATGGGTATTTTTCAGTTAAAGATCGTTAGACTAAACACTTCTATTCCAATTTCTGAGTGGAACAAATTCTGCAAGGTTTCGACTTTGGCCAATTTATATTTTTCGAATTATTAGCCTCGACCCTGTACAAAGGCTCAAAGGTGCGACTATGGGTATTTTTCGGTTAAAGGTCGATAGACTAAATACTTCTATGCTAATTTCTGAGTGGAACAAATTCTGCAAGGTTTCGACTTTGGCCAATTTATGTTTTCTCGAATTATTAGCCGCGACCCTGTACAAAGGCTCAAAGGTGAGTCTATGGGTATTTTTCGGTTAAAGGTCGATAGACTAAACACTTCTATGCTAATCCCGATGTGGAACAAATTCCGCAAGGTTTCTACTTTGGCCAATTTATGTTTCCTCGAATTATTAGCCTCGACCCTGTACCAAGGTTCAAAGGTGCGACTATGGGTATTTTTCGGTTAAAGATCGATAGACTGAGTGCTCCTATGCTAATTTCTGAGTGGAACAAATTCTGCACGTGTTCGACTTTGGCCAATTTATATTTTTCGAATTATTAGCCTCGACCCTGTACAAAGGCTCAAAGGTGCGACTATGAGTATTTTTCGGTTAAAGATCGATAGACTGAGTACTTCTATCCAATTTCTGAGTGGAACAAATTCTGCACGTGTTCGACTTTGGTCAATTTATGTTTTCTCGAATTATTAGCCTCGACCCTGTACATAGTTTCAAAGGTGCGACAGTGGGAATTTCTCGGTTAAAGATCGATAGACTGAGTACTCCTATGCTATTTTCTGAGTGGAACAAATTCTGCAAGGCTTCGACTTTGGCCAATTTATGTTTTCTCGAATAACTGGTCTCGACCCTGTACAAAGGCTCAAAGGTGCGACTATGGGTATTTTTCAGTTAAAGATCGTTAGATCGTTAGACTAAACACTTCTATTCCAATTTCTGAGTGGAACAAATTCTGCAAGGTTTCGACTTTGGCCAATTTATGTTTTCTCGAATAACTGGTCTCGACCCTGTACAAATGCTCAAAGGTGCGACTAGGGTATTTTTCAGTTAAAGGTCGATAGACTGAATACTCCTATGCTAATTTCTGAGTGGAACAAATTCTGCAAGTGTTCGACTTTGGCCAATTTATATTTTTCGAATTATTAGCCTCGACCCTGTACAAAGGCTCAAAGGTGCGACTATGGGTATTTTTCGGTTAAAGGTCGATAGACTAAACACTTCTATGCTAATCCCGATGTGGAACAAATTCCGCAAGGTTTCTACTTTGGCCAATTTATGTTTTCTCGAATTATTAGCCTCGACCCTGTACAAAGGTTCAAAGGTGCGACTATGGGTTTTTTTCGGTTAAAGGTCGATAGACTAAACACTTCTATGCTAATCCCGATGTGGAACAAATTCCGCAAGGTTTCGACTTTGGCCAAATTATGTTTTCTCGAATTATTAGCCTCGACCCTGTACAAAGGTTCAAAGATGCGACTATGGGTATTTTTCGGTTAAAGATCGATAGACTAAACACTTCTATGCTAATTTCTGAGTGGAACAAATTCTGCAAGGTTTCGACTTTGGCCAATTTATGTTTTCTCGAATTATTAGCCTCGACCCTGTACAAAGGCTCAAAGGTGCGACTATGGGTATTTTTCGGTTAAAGGTCGATAGACTAAACACTTCTATGCTAATTTCTGAGTGGAACAAATTCTGCAAGGTTTCGACTTTGGCCAATTTATGTTTTCTCGAATTATTAGCCGCGACCCTGTACAAAGGCTCAAAGGTGAGTCTATGGCTATTTTTCGGTTAAAGGTCGATAGACTAAACACTTCTATGCTAATCCCGATGTGGAACAAATTCCGCAAGGTTTCTACTTTGGCCAATTTATGTTTTCTCGAATTATTAGCCTCGACCCTGTACAAAGGTTCAAAGGTGCGACTATGGGTTTTTTTCGGTTAAAGATCGATAGACTGAGTACTCCTATGCTAATTTCTGAGTGGAACAAATTCTGCACGTGTTCGACTTTGGCCAATTTATATTTTTCGAATTATTAGCCTCGACCCTGTACAAAGGCTCAAAGGTGCGACTATGAGTATTTTTCGGTTAAAGGTCGATAGACTAAACACTTCTATGCTAATTTCTGAGTGGAACAAATTCTGCAAGGTTTCGACTTTGGCCAATTTATGTTTTCTCGAATTATTAGCCGCGACCCTGTACAAAGGCTCAAAGGTGCGACTATGGGTATTTTTCGTTTAAAGATCGATAGACTAAACACTTCTATGCTAATTTCTGAGTGGAACAAATTCTGCAAGGTTTCGACTTTGGCCAATTTATGTTTTCTCGAATTATTAGCCGCGACCCTGTACAAAGGCTCAAAGGTGCGACTATGGGTATTTTTCGTTTAAAGATCGATAGACTAAACACTTCTATGCCAATTTCGATGTGGAACAAATTCTGCAAGTGTTCGACTTAGGCAAATTTATGTTTTCTCGAATAACTGGTTCGACCCTGTACAAAAGCTCAAAGGTGCGACTATGGGTATTTTTCAGTTAAAGATCGTTAGACTAAACACTTCTATGCCAATTTCTGAGTGGAACAAATTCTGCCACTTTTCGACTTTGGCCAATTTATGTTTTCTCGAATAACTGGTCTCGACCCTGTACAAAGGCTCAAAGGTG
The DNA here is from genome assembly GCA_963991005.1 of Barypeithes pellucidus. Classification (NCBI taxonomy): domain Eukaryota; kingdom Metazoa; phylum Arthropoda; class Insecta; order Coleoptera; family Curculionidae; genus Barypeithes; species Barypeithes pellucidus. Next base: position 49,515,698 of record OZ022557.1, on the reverse strand, counting down.
CGACTATGGGTTTTTTTCGGTTAAAGGTCGATGACTAAACACTTTTATGCTAATCCCGATGTGGAACAAATTCTGCAACGTTTCGACTTTGGCCAATTTATGTTTTCTCGAATTATTAGCCTCGACCCTGTACAAAGGCTCAAAGGTGCGACTATGGGTTTTTTCGGTTAAAGGTCGATAGACTAAATACTTCTATGCTAATCCCGATGTGGAACAAATTCTGCAAGGTTTCGACTTTGGCCAATTTATGTTCTCTCGAATTATTAGCCTCGACCCTGTACAAAGGCTCAAAGGTGCGACTATGGGTATTTTTCAGTTAAAGATCGATAGACTAAATACTCCTATGCCAATTTCTGAGTGGAACAAATTCTGCAAGGTTTCGACTTGGCCAATTTATGTTTTCTCGAATAACTGGTCTCGACCCTGTACAAAGGCTCAAAGGTGCGACTATGGGTATTTTTCGGTTAAAGGTCGATAGACTAAACACTCCTATGCTAATTTCTGAGTGGAACAAATTCTGCAAGGTTTCGACTTTGGCCAATTTATTTTTTCTCGAATAACTGGTCTCGACCCTGGACAAAGGCTCAAAGGTGCGACTATGGGTATTTCTCGGTTAAAGATCGATAGACTGAGTACTCCTATGCAAATTTTTGAGTGGAACAAATTCTGCAAGGTTTCGACTTTGGCCAATTTATGTTTTGTCGAATTATTAGCCTCGACCCTGTTCAAAGGCTCAAAGGTGCGACTATGGCTATTTTTCGGTTAAAGATCGATAGACTAAACACTTCTATGCCAATTTCTGAGTGGAACAAATTCTGCAAGGTTTCGACTTTGGCCAATTTATGTTTTCTCGAATAACTGGTCTCGACCCTGTACAAAGGCTCAAAGGTACGACTATGGGTATTTTTCAGTTAAAGGTCGATAGACTGAATACTCCTATGCTAATTTCTGAGTGGAACAAATTCTGCAAGTGTTCGACTTTGGCCAATTTATATTTTTCGAATTATTAGCCTCGACCCTGTACAAAGGTTCAAAGGTGCGACTATGGATATTTTTCGGTTAAAGAACGATAGACTGAGTACTCCTATGCTAATTTCTGAGTGGAACAAATTCTGCACGTATTCGACTTTGGCCAATTTATGTATTCTCGAATTATTAGCCTCGACCCTGTAGACACGACCCTGTACTGCTCAAAGGTGCGACTATTGGTTTTTTTCGGTTAAAGATCGATAGACTGAGTACTCCTATGCTATTTTCTGAGTGGAACAAATTCTGCAAGGCTTCGACTTTGGCCAATTTATGTTTTCTCGAATAACTGGTCTCGACCCTGTACAAAGGCTCAAAGGTGCGACTATGGGTATTTTTCAGTTAAAGATCGTTAGATCGTTAGACTAAACACTTCTATTCCAATTTCTGAGTGGAACAAATTCTGCAAGGTTTCGACTTTGGCCAATTTATGTTTTCTCGAATAACTGGTCTCGACCCTGTACAAATGCTCAAAGGTGCGACTATGGGTATTTTTCAGTTAAAGGTCGATAGACTGAATACTCCTATGCTAATTTCTGAGTGGAACAAATTCTGCAAGTGTTCGACTTTGGCCAATTTATATTTTTCGAATTATTAGCCTCGACCCTGTACAAAGGCTCAAAGGTGCGACTATGGGTTTTTTTCGGTTAAAGGTCGATAGACTAAACACTTCTATGCTAATCCCGATGTGGAACAAATTCTGCAAGGTTTCGACTTTGGTCAATTTATGTTTTCTCGAATTATTAGCCTCGACCCTGTACATAGTTTCAAAGGTGCGACAGTGGGAATTTCTCGGTTAAAGATCGATAGACTGAGTACTCCTATGCTAATTTCTGAGTGGAACAAATTCTGCAAGGCTTCGACTTTGGCCAATTTATGTTTTCTCGAATAACTGGTCTCGACCCTGTACATAGTTTCAAAGGTGCGACAGTGGGAATTTCTCTGTTAAAGATCGATAGACTGAGTACTCCTATGCTAATTTCTGAGTGGAACAAATTCTGCAAGGCTTCGACTTTGGCCAATTTATGTTTTCTCGAATAACTGGTCTCGACCCTGTACAAAGGCTCAAAGGTGCGACTATGGGTATTTTTCAGTTAAAGATCGTTAGACTAAACACTTCTATTCCAATTTCTGAGTGGAACAAATTCTGCAAGGTTTCGACTTTGGCCAATTTATATTTTTCGAATTATTAGCCTCGACCCTGTACAAAGGTTCAAAGGTGCGACTATGGGTATTTTTCGGTTAAAGGTCGATAGACTAAGCACTTCTATGCTAATTTCTGAGTGGAACAAATTCTGCAAGGTTTCGACTTTGGCCAATTTATGTTTTCTCGAATTATTAGCCGCGACCCTGTACAAAGGCTCAAAGGTGAGTCTATGGGTATTTTTCGGTTAAAGGTCGATAGACTAAACACTTCTATGCTAATCCCGATGTGGAACAAATTCCGCAAGGTTTCTACTTTGGCCAATTTATGTTTTCTCGAATTATTAGCCTCGACCCTGTACAAAGGTTCAAAGGTGCGACTATGGGTTTTTTTCGGTTAAAGGTCGATAGACTAAACACTTCTATGCTAATCCCGATGTGGAACAAATTCCGCAAGGTTTCGACTTTGGCCAATTTATGTTTTCTCGAATTATTAGCCTCGACCCTGTACAAAGGTTCAAAGGTGCGACTATGGGTATTTTTCGGTTAAAGATCGATAGACTGAGTACTCCTATGCTAATTTCTGAGTGGAACAAATTCTGCAAGGTTTCGACTTTGGCCAATTTATGTTTTCTCGAATTATTAGCCGCGACCCTGTACAAAGGCTCAAAGGTGAGTCTATGGGTATTTTTCGGTTAAAGGTCGATAGACTAAACACTTCTATGCTAATCCCGATGTGGAACAAATTCCGCAAGGTTTCTACTTTGGCCAATTTATGTTTTCTCGAATTATTAGCCTCGACCCTGTACAAAGGTTCAAAGGTGCGACTATGGGTTTTTTTCGGTTAAAGGTCGATAGACTAAACACTTGTATGCTAATCCCGAATATTGAAATAAAAAATAGTAAATATTAAAATAAAAAATAGTAAATATTAAAATAAAAAATAGTAAATATTGAATAAAAAATATTAAATATTAAAATAAAAAATAGTAAATATTAGAATAAATAATAATAAATATTAAAATAAAAAATAGTAAATATTAAAATAAAAAATAATAAATATAGAATAAAAAATATTAAATATTAAAATAAAAAATAGTAAAATTAGAATGAAAATAGTAATTATTAAAATAAAAAATAATAAATATTAGAATAAAAAATAATAAATATTAAAATAATATTTTCCAAAAATCTTATTTTAATATTTATTATTTTTTATTCTAATATTTATTATTTTTTATTTTAATATTTACTATTTTTCATTCTAATTTTACTATTTTTTATTTTAATATTTAATATTTTTTATTCTAATATTTATTATTTTTTATTTTAATATTTATTATTATTTATTCTAATATTTACTATTTTTTATTTTAATATTTAATATTTTTTATTCTAATATTTACTATTTTTTATTTTAATATTTACTATTTTTTATTTTAATATTTACTATTTTTTATTTCAATATTTATTATTTTTTATTCTAATATTTATTATTTTTCATTTTAATATTTATTATTTTTAATTTTAATATTTATTATTTTTTATTCTATATTTATTATTTTTTATTCTAATATTTACTATTTTTTATTTTAATATTTATTATTTTTTATTTTAATATTTATTATTTTTTATTCTAATATTTACTATTTTTTTATTTTATTATTTACTATTTTTTATTTTAATATTTATTATTATAATTTTTTGGAGTTTTTTTGGAAAATAATTTTTTAAAGATTTTTTGGAAAAAATATTCTTTTGAAAAATAAAATCTTTGGAGGAAAAAGATTATTGGAAAATATTTCGAAAAATAATTTTTAAACATTCCTTGGAAAAAATAATTTTTTAAGATTTTTTGGAAAAACAGTTTTTGCGATAATTTTATAAAATCTTTGAAGAAAAAAAGATTTTTGGAAAATATTTCGAAAATTAATTTTTTAAACAGTCCTTGGAAAAAATACATTTTTTAAAGGGTTTGTTCGGGTTTGTCGGGCTTGTTCGGGTTTGTTCGGGTTTGTCGGGTTTGTTCGGGTTTGTCGGGTTTGGGTTTGTTCAAAATTATCGAAAAAAATTTTTTTAACAAAAATTTATTTTCTAAAAAATATTTTTTTTGGAGAAAATTTTGATAGAAGTAAAATCTTTGGAAAAAAAGATTGAAGAAAATATATATATCGAAAATTAATTTTTAAACATTTAAAAAAATATTTTTTAAAGATTTTGTGAAAAAAATATTTTTTTCGATAATTTTGAAAAAATAAATTTTGGAAATTTTTTTTGGAGAAAATTGTTGAAATAAAAAAAAAATCTTCGGAAACTAATTTTAAAAATCTTTGGAAAAAAAGATTTTTTGAAACATTTCTTGGAAAAATAATTTTTTAAAGATTTTTTTGAAAAAATATTCTTTTGATAAAATTTTGAAAAATAAAATCTTTGGAGAAAAAACATTTTTGGAAAATATTTCGAAAAATAATTTTTAAACATTCCTTGGAAAAAATAATTTTTTAAGATTTTTTGGAAAAATAATTTTTTTCGATAATTTATAAAATCTATGGAAAAAAAAAGATTTTTGAAAAATAATTTTTTAAACATTTCTTGGAAAAAATAATTTTTTTAAATATTTTTTGAAAAAATATTCTTTTCGATAATTTTGAAAAAAAATCTTTGAAGAAAAAAAGATTTTTGGAAAATATTTCGAAAATTAATTTTTTAAACATTCCTTGGAAAAAATAAATTTTTTAAAGGGTTTGTTCGGGTTTGTCGGGTTTGTTCGGGTTTGTTCGGGTTTGTTCGGGTTTGTTCAAAATTATCGCGACGAGTACAATCAACAACTCCTAGAAAACAAGGACAAAGCGCTGTCTTGTGACGTGACGTCATCATCCGTGGTCCTATGATTGCAATATGCAATATAATATTATATGCATTCTGTAGGGGATTTATTTATATTTTGCGTGACTTCTAAAATTACTTATATACACTTCAGACTATCGTTATTTAAATTTTTAAACTTGTATTTAAGTTAATGCGTTAAAGGTTTTTTTTTTTTTTACTCGGGTATTTGGCCTTACAAACTGGTGTATTGGCCACGAACTTTGTATATATATATTTTTTACTGTGCATTCTTATTCCTTTCTAAATGTCTGTACATATTTTTCACTGAAAAATATGCCCCGTCTCGAGAATCGAACTTGAGACCTCCGCAGCCGAATGCCAACAGCTTAACCTGCTAAGCTGTTACCGCGGTGCGTTAAAGGTTAAAAACGTAAGTTTCGCTTCGAGCGGCTTTTATTCGATCCAACGGTGGCCGGTCATGCGTCGGGGTAGGGCCGATGGAAAAATCTTTTTTCTCCAAAGATGTTATTTTTCAAAATTTTGTCCGAAAAAATTATTTTTTAGAAAATAAATATTTGTAATAAAAAATTAAGAAATTTCCAAAAAATATTTAAAAAAATTATTTTTTCCAATAAATGTTTAAAAAATTATTTTTCAAAAAATCTTTTTTTTCAGATTTATTAAAATTATCGAAAAAAATTGTTTTTCAAAAAAATCTTAAAAAAACTATTTTTTCAAGAAATTTTTAAAAAATGTATTTTCCAAATATTTTCCAAAAATCTTTTTTTCAAAGACCGAACAACCCGAACAAACCCGACAAACCCGAACAAACCATTTAAAAAGTTTCTTTTTTCCAAGGAATGTTCCAAGAAATCTTTTTTTCTTCAAAGATTTTATAAAATTAGATTTTACTTCTATCAAAATTTTCTCCAAAAAAAAATACTTTTTAGAAAATAAATTTTTGTTAAAACAATTTTATTCGATAATTTTGAACACACAAACCCGAACAAACCCAAACCCGAACAAACCCGACAAAAACGAACAAACCCGAACAAGCCCTTTTAAATGAGCCCAAACTCGATGGGTCTAGTAGCATTAGTATTAAGGAAGTTATAGCTTGAATTTTTTTATGATTTTATGATTTTATCGTATTGTACTCGTCGCGATAATTTTGAACAAACCCAAACCCGAACAAACCCGACAAACTCGAACAAGCCCGACAAACCCGAACAAACCCGAACAAACCCAAACCCGAACAAACCCGACAAAAACGAACAAACCCGAACAAGCCCTTTTAAATGAGCCCAAACTCGATGGGTCTAGTAGCATTAGTATTAAGGAAGTTATAGCTTGAATTTTTTTATGATTTTATGATTTTATCGTATTGTACTCGTCGCGATAATTTTGAACAAACCCAAACCCGAACAAACCCGACAAACTCGAACAAGCCCGACAAACCCGAACAAACCCGAACAAACTCGACAAACCCGATCAAACCCTTTAAAAAATGTATTTTTTCCAAGGAATGTTTAAAAAATTAATTTTCGAAATATTTTCCAAAAATCTTTTTTCTCCAAAGATTTTATTTTTCAAAATTTTATCAAAAGAATATTTTTTCCAAAAATCTTTAAAAAATTATTTTTCCAAGAAATGTTTCAAAAAAAATTTTTCCAATGTTTAAAAATTAATTTTCGATATAAATATTTTCTTCAATCTTTTTTTCCAAAGATTTTACTTCTATCAAAATTTTCTCCAAAAAAAATATTTTTTAGAAAATAAATTTTTGTTAAAAAAATTTTTTTCGATAATTTTGAACAAACCCGAACAAACCCAAACCCGAACAAGCCCTTTCAAATGAGCCCAAACTCGACGCTTCTAGCATTAGTATTAGGAAGTTATAGCTTGAATTTTTTTATGATTTTATGATTTTATCGTACGTCGCGATAATTTTGAACAAACCCAAACCCAAACCCGACAAAGCAGTAGGCGAAGCAAGTAGGGTGGTTTGAGAGTCGGCGGCAAACTCTGCTGTTCCTAGGGCTTCGAGCGGCTTTTATTCGATCCAGCGGTGGCCGGTGATGCGTCGGGGTAGGGCCGATGGAAAAATCTTTTTTCTCCAAAGATGTTATTTTTCAAAATTTTGTCCGAAAAAATTATTTTTTAGAAAATAAATATTTGTAATAAAAAATTAAGAAATTTCCAAAAAATATTTAAAAAAAATTATATTTTCCAAGAAATGTTTAAAAAATTATTTTTCAATCTTAAAAAAATTATTTTTTCAAGAAATTTTTAAAAAATTTATTTTCCAAAAATCTTTTTTTCAGACAGAACTTTAAAAAGTTTATTTTTTCCAAGGAATGTTTAAAAAATTAATTTTCCAAATATTTTCCAAAAATCTTATTTTCTTCAAAGATTTTATAAAATTATCGAAATAAATTGTTTTTCCAAAAAATCTTTAAAAATTATTTTTCAAAGAAATGTTTCAAAAAATCTTTTTTTCCAAAGATTTTTAAAATTATCGAAAAAAATAGTTTCCTTAAAAAAATTATTTTTCCGAAGATTTTTTTTATTTCAACATTTCTCCAAAAAAAATTTCCAAAATTTATTTTTTCAAAATTATCGAAAAAAAATTTTTTTTCACAAAATCTTTAAAAAAAAAATTTCTTTCCAATGTTTAAAAATTAATTTTCGATATAAATATTTTCTTCAATCTTTTTTTCCAAAGATTTTACTCTCAAAATTTTCTCAAAAAAAAATATTTTTTAGAAAATAAATTTTTGTTAAAAAATTTTTTTTTTCGATAATTTTGAACAAACATAAACCCGAACAAACCCGACAAACCCGAACAAGCCCTTTCAAATGAGCCCAAACTCGACGGGTCTAGCATTAGTATTAAGGAAGTTATAGCTTGAATTTTATGATTTTATCGTATTGTACTCGTCGCGATAATTTTTAACAAACCCGAACAAACCCAAAGCCGAACAAACCCGACAAAGCAGTCGGCGAAGCAAGTAGGGTGGTTTGAGAGTCGGCGGCAAACTCTGCTGTTCCTAGGGCTTCGAACGGCTTTTATTCGAGGTAGGGCCGATGGAAAAATCTTTTTTCTCCAAAGATGTTATTTTTCAAAATTTTGTCCGAAAAAATTATTTTTTAGAAAATAAATTTTTGTAATAAAAAATTAAGAAATTTCCAAAAAATATTTAAAAAAAAATTATTTTTTTTCAAGAAATGTTTAAAAAATTATTTTTCAAAAAATCTTTTTTTTTCCAGATTTTTTAAAATTATCGAAAAAAATTGTTTCTCCAAAAAATCTTAAAAAAAATTATTTTTTCAAGAAATTTTTAAAAAATTTATTTTCCAAAACTCTTTTTTTCAAAGACCGAACAACCCGAACAAACCCTTTAAAAAGTTTATTTTTTCCAAGGAATGTTTCAAGGAATGATGGAATGAAATTAATTTCCGAAATATCTTCCAAAAATCTTTTTTTCTTCAAAGATTTTATAAAATTAGATTTTACTTCCATCAAAATTTTCTCCAAAAAAAAATATTTTTTAGAAATAAATTTTTGTTAAAAAATATTTTTTAGAAAATAAATTTTTGTTAAACAATTTTTTTTCGATAATTTTTAACACACCCGAACAAACCCAAACCCGAACACACTCGAACAAACCCGACGAACCCGAACAAGCCCTTTCAAATGAGCCCAAACTCGATGGGTCTAGCATTAGTATTAAGGAAGTTATAGCTTGAATTTTTTTATGATTTTATCGTATTGTACTCGTCGCGATAATTTTGAACAAACCCGAACAAACCCAAACCCGAACAAACCCGACAAACCCGAACAAACCCGAACAAACCCTTTAAAAAATGTATTTTTCCAAGGAATGTTTAAAAAATTAATTTTCGAAATATCTTTTTTTCCAAAGATTTTTTAAAATTATCGAAAAAAATAGTTTTTCCAAAAAATCTTTAAAAAATCATTTTTCCAAGAAATTAATTTTCGAAATATTTTCCAAAAATCTTATTTTAATATTTATTATTTTTTATTCTAATATTTATTATTTTTTATTTTAATATTTATTATTTTCTATTCTAATATTTACTATTTTTTATTTTAATATTTACTATTTTTTATTTTAATATTTATTATTTTTTATTTTAATATTTACTACTTTTTATTCTAATATTTACTATTTTTTATTTTAATATTTACAATTTTTTATTATAATATTTATTATTTTTTATTTTAATATTTATTATTTTTTATTCTAATATTTATTATTTTTTATTTTAATATTCGCTATTTTTATTTTAATATTTATTATTTTTTATTCTAATATTTATTATTTTTTATTCTAATTTTACTATTTTTTATTTTAATATTTACTATTTTTTATTCTAATAGTTTCTATTTTTTATTTTAATATTTATTATTTTTTATTTTAATATTTATTATTTTTTATTCTATTATTTATTATTTTTTATTCTAATATTTATTATTTTTTATTTTAATATTTACTATTTTTTATTTTAATATTTATTATTTTTTATTTTAATATTTACTATTTTTTATTCTAATATTTACTATTTTTTATTTTAATATTTACTATTTTTTATTCTAATATTTATTATATTTTATTTTAATATTTATTATTTTTTATTCTAATATTTATTATTTTTTATTTTAATATTCGCTATTTTTATTTTTTATTCTAATTTTACTATTTTTTATTTTAATATTTACAATTTTTTATTCTAATAGTTTCTATTTTTTATTTTAATATTTATTATTTTCTATTCTAATATTTACTATTTTTTAGTCTAATATTTATTATTTTTTATTTTAATATGTACTATTATTTATTCTAATATTTATTATTTCTTATTTTAATATTTACTATTTTTTATTCTAATATTTATTATTTTTTATTTTAATATTTATTATTTTTTATTCTATTATTTATTATTTTTTATTCTAATATTTATTATTTAATATTTATTATTTTTTATTCTAATTTTACTATTTTTTATTTTAATATTTACTATTTTTTATTCTAATAGTTTCTATTTTTTATTTTAATATTTATTATTTTTTATTTTAATATTTATTATTTTTTATTCTAATATTTTTTATTTTTTATTTTAATATTCACTATTTTTATTTTAATATTTATTATTTTTTATTCTAATATTTATTATTTTTTATTCTAATATTTACTATTTTTTATTTTATTAAAAATTCTGAGTGGAACAAATTCTGCAAGGCTTCGACTTTGGTCAATTTATGTTTTCTCGAATTATTAGCCTCGACCCTGTACATAGTTTCAAAGGTGCGACAGTGGGAATTTCTCGGTTAAAGATCGATAGACTGAGTACTCCTATGCTAATTTCTGAGTGGAACAAATTCTGCAAGGCTTCGACTTTGGCCAATTTATGTTTTCTCGAATAACTGGTCTCGACCCTGTACAAAGGCTCAAAGGTGCGACTATGGGTATTTTTCAGTTAAAGATCGTTAGACTAAACACTTCTATTCCAATTTCTGAGTGGAACAAATTCTGCAAGGTTTCGACTTTGGCCAATTTATATTTTTCGAATTATTAGCCTCGACCCTGTACAAAGGTTCAAAGGTGCGACTATGGGTATTTTTCGGTTAAAGGTCGATAGACTAAACACTTCTATGCTAATTTCTGAGTGGAACAAATTCTGCAAGGTTTCGACTTTGGCCAATTTATGTTTTCTCGAATTATTAGCCGCGACCCTGTACAAAGGCTCAAAGGTGAGTCTATGGGTTTTTTTCGGTTAAAGGTCGATAGACTAAACACTTCTATGCTAATCCCGATGTGGAACAAATTCCGCAAGGTTTCGACTTTGGCCAATTTATGTTTTCTCGAATTATTAGCCTCGACCCTGTACAAAGGTTCAAAGGTGCGACTATGGGTATTTTTCGGTTAAAGATCGATAGACTGAGTACTCCTACGCTAATTTCTGAGTGGAACAAATTCTGCACGTGTTCGACTTTGGCCAATTTATATTTTTCGAATTATTAGCCTCGACCCTGTACAAAGGCTCAAAGGTGCGACTATGAGTATTTTTCGGTTAAAGGTCGATAGACTAAACACTTCTATGCCAATTTCGATGTGGAACAAATTCTGCAAGTGTTCGACTTAGGCTAAACACTTCTATGCCAATTTCTGAGTGGAATAAATTCTGCCACTTTTCGACTTTGGCCAATTTATGTTTTCTCGAATAACTGGTCTCGACCCTGTACAATGGCTCAAAGTTGCGACTATGGGCATTTTTCGGTTAAAGATCGATAGACTGAGTACTTCTATCCAATTTCTGAGTGGAACAAATTCTGCACGTGTTCGACTTTGGCCAATTTATGTATTCTCGAATTATTAGCCTCGACCCTGTACAAAGGCTCAAAGGGGCGACTATGGGTTTTTTTCGGTTAAAGGTCGATAGACTAAACACTTCTATGCTAATCCCGATGTGGAACAAATTCTGCAAGGTTTCGACTTTGGTCAATTTATGTTTTCTCGAATTATTAGCCTCGACCCTGTACAAAGGCTCAAAGGTGCGACTATGGGTATTTTTCAGTTAAAGATCGTTAGACTAAACACTTCTATTCCAATTTCTGAGTGGAACAAATTCTGCAAGGTTTCGACTTTGGCCAATTTATATTTTTCGAATTATTAGCCTCGACCCTGTACAAAGGTTCAAAGGTGCGACTATGGGTATTTTTCGGTTAAAGGTCGATAGACTAAACACTTCTATGCTAATTTCTGAGTGGAACAAATTCTGCAAGGTTTCGACTTTGGCCAATTTATGTTTTCTCGAATTATTAGCCGCGACCCTGTACAAAGGCTCAAAGGTGAGTCTATGGGTATTTTTCGGTTAAAGGTCGATAGACTAAACACTTCTATGCTAATCCCGATGTGGAACAAATTCCGCAAGGTTTCTACTTTGGCCAATTTATGTTTTCTCGAATTATTAGCCTCGACCCTGTACAAAGGTTCAAAGGTGCGACTATGGTTTTTTTTCGGTTAAAGGTCGATAGACTAAACACTTCTATGCTAATCCCGATTGGAACAAATTCCGCAAGGTTTCGACTTTGGCCAATTTATGTTTTCTCGAATTATTAGCCTCGACCCTGTACAAAGGTTCAAAGGTGCGACTATGGGTATTTTTCGGTTAAAGATCGATAGACTAAACACTTCTATGCCAATTTCTGAGTGGAACAAATTCTGCAAGGTTTCGACTTTGGCCAATTTATGTTTTCTCGAATTATTAGCCGCGACCCTGTACAAAGGCTCAAAGGTGAGTCTATGGGTATTTTTCGGTTAAAGGTCGATAGACTAAACACTTCTATGCTAATCCCGATGTGGAACAAATTCCGCAAGGTTTCTACTTTGGCCAATTTATGTTTTCTCGAATTATTAGCCTCGACCCTGTACAAAGGTTCAAAGGTCCGACTATGGGTTTTTTTCGGTTAAAGGTCGATAGACTAAACACTTCTATGCTAATTCCGATGTGGAACAAATTCCGCAAGGTTTCGACTTTGGCCAATTTATGTTTTCTCGAATTATTAGCCTCGACCCTGTACAAAGGTTCAAAGGTGCGACTATGGGTATTTTTCGGTTAAAGATCGATAGACTGAGTACTCCTATGCTAATTTCTGAGTGGAACAAATTCTGCACGTGTTCGACTTTGGCCAATTTATATTTTTCGAATTATTAGCCTCGACCCTTTACAAAGGCTCAAAGGTGCGACTATGGGTTTTTTTCGGTTAAAGGTCGATAGACTAAACACTTCTATGCTAATTTCTGAGTGGAACAAATTCTGCAAGGTTTCGACTTTGGCCAATTTATGTTTTCTCGAATTATTAGCCTCGACCCTTTACAAAGGCTCAAAGGTGCGACTATGGGTATTTTTCGTTTAAAGATCGATAGACTAAACACTTCTATGCCAATTTCGATGTGGAACAAATTCTGCAAGTGTTCGACTTAGGCAAATTTATGTTTTCTCGAATAACTGGTCTCGACCCTGTACAAAAGCTCAAAGGTGCGACTATGGGTATTTTTCAGTTAAAGATCGTTAGACTAAACACTTCTATGCCAATTTCTGAGTGGAACAAATTCTGCAAGGCTTCGACTTTGGCCAATTTATGTTTTCTCGAATAACTGGTCTCGACCCTGTACAAAGGCTCAAAGGTGCGACTATGGGTATTTTTCAGTTAAAGATCGTTAGACTAAACACTTCTATTCCAATTTCTGAGTGGAACAAATTCTGCAAGGTTTCGACTTTGGCCAATTTATGTTTTCTCGAATAACTGGTCTCGACCCTGTACAAATGCTCAAAGGTGCGACTATGGGTATTTTTCAAATAAAGGTCGATAGACTGAATACTCCTATGCTAATTTCTGAGTGGAACAAATTCTGCAAGTGTTCGACTTTGGCCAATTTATATTTTTCGAATTATTAGCCTCGACCCTGTACAAAGGCTCAAAGGTGCGACTATGGGTATTTTTCGGTTAAAGGTCGATAGACTAAACACTTCTATGCTAATTTCTGAGTGGAACAAATTCTGCAAGGTTTCGACTTTGGCCAATTTATGTTTTCTCGAATTATTAGCCGCGACCCTGTACAAAGGCTCAAAGGTGAGTCTATGGGTATTTTTCGGTTAAAGGTCGATAGACTAAACACTTCTATGCTAATCTCGATGTGGAACAAATTCCGCAAGGTTTCTACTTTGGCCAATTTATGTTTTCTCGAATTATTAGCCTCGACCCTGTACAAAGGTTCAAAGGAGCGACTATGGGTTTTTTTCGGTTAAAGGTCGATAGACTAAACACTTCTATGCTAATCCCGAATATTGAAATAAAAAATAGTAAATATTAAAATAAAAAATAGTAAATATTAAAATAAAAAATACTAAATGTTGAATAAAAAATATTAAATATTAAAATAAAAAATAGTAAATATTAGAATAAATAATAATAAATATTAAAATAAAAAATAGTAAATATTAAAATAAAAAATAATAAATATAGAATAAAAAATATTAAATATTAAAATAAAAAATAGTAAAATTAGAATGAAAAATAGTAATTATTAAAATAAAAAATAATAAATATTAGAATAAAAAATAATAAATATTAAAATAATATTTTCCAAAAATCTTATTTTAATATTTATTATTTTTTATTCTAATATTTATTATTTTTTATTTTAATATTTACTATTTTTAATTCTAATTTTACTATTTTTTATTTTAATATTTAATATTTTTTATTCTAATATTTATTATTTTTTATTTTAATATTTATTATTATTTATTCTAATATTTACTATTTTTTATTTTAATATTTAATATTTTTTATTCTAATATTTACTATTTTTTATTTTAATATTTATTATTTTTAATTTTAATATTTATTATTTTTTATTCTAATATTTACTATTTTTTATTTTATTATTTACTACTTCTTATTTTAATATTTATTATTTTTTATTCTATATTTATTATTTTTTATTCTAATATTTACTATTTTTTATTTTAATATTTATTATTTTTTATTTTAATATTTATTATTTTTTATTCTAATATTTACTATTTTTTTATTTTATTATTTACTATTTTTTATTTTAATATTTATTATTATAATTTTTTGGAAAAAAAGTTTTTTTGGAAAATAATTTTTTAAAGATTTTTTGGAAAAAATATTCTTTTGAAAAATAAAATCTTTGGAGGAAAAAGATTATTGGAAAATATTTCGAAAAATAATTTTTAAACATTCCTTGGAAAAAATAATTTTTTAAGATTTTTTGGAAAAACAGTTTTTTGCGATAATTTTATAAAATCTTTGAAGAAAAAAAGATTTTTGGAAAATATTTCGAAAATTAATTTTTTAAACAGTCCTTGGAAAAAATACATTTTTTAAAGGGTTTGTTCGGGTTTGTCGGGCTTGTTCGGGTTTGTTCGGGTTTGTCGGGTTTGTTCGGGTTTGGGTTTGTTCAAAATTATCGAAAAAAATTTTTTTAACAAAAATTTATTTTCTAAAAAATATTTTTTTTGGAGAAAATTTTGATAGAAGTAAAATCTTTGGAAAAAAAGATTGAAGAAAATATTTATATCGAAAATTAATTTTTAAACATTTAAAAAAATATTTTTTAAAGATTTTGTGAAAAAAAAATTTTTTTCGATAATTTTGAAAAAATAAATTTTGGAAATTTTTTTTGGAGAAAATTGTTGAAATAAAAAAAAAATCTTCGGAAACTAATTTTAAAAATCTTTGGAAAAAAAGATTTTTTGAAACATTTCTTGGAAAAATAATTTTTTAAAGATTTTTTTGAAAAAATATTCTTTTGATAAAATTTTGAAAAATAAAATCTTTGGAGAAAAAAGATTTTTGGAAAATATTTCGAAAAATAATTTTTAAACATTCCTTGGAAAAAATAATTTTTTAAGATTTTTTGGAAAAATAATTTTTTTCGATAATTTATAAAATCTATGGAAAAAAAAAGATTTTTGAAAAATAATTTTTTAAACATTTCTTGGAATAAATAATTTTTTTAAATATTTTTTGAAAAAATATTCTTTCGATAATTTTGAAAAAAAATCTTTGAAGAAAAAAAGATTTTTGGAAAATATTTCGAAAATTAATTTTATAAACATTCCTTGGAAAAAATAAATTTTTTAAAGGGTTTGTTCGGGTTTGTCGGGTTTGTTCGGGTTTGTTCGGGTTTGTTCGGGTTTGTTCGGGTTTGTTCGGGTTTGTTCGGGTTTGTTCAAAATTATCGCGACGAGTACAATCAACAACTCCTAGAAAACAAGGACAAAGCGCTGTCTTGTGACGTGACGTCATCATCCGTGGTCCTATGATTGCAATATGCAATATAATATTATATGCATTCTGTAGGGGATTTTTTAAACATTCCTTGGAAAAAATAAATTTTTTAAAGGGTTTGTTCGGGTTTGTCGGGTTTGTTCGGGTTTGTTCGGGTTTGTTCGGGTTTGTTCGGGTTTGTTCAAAATTATCGCGACGAGTACAATCAACAACTCCTAGAAAACAAGGACAAAGCGCTGTCTTGTGACGTGACGTCATCATCCGTGGTCCTATGATTGCAATATGCAATATAATATTATATGCATTCTGTAGGGGATTTATTTATATTTTGCGTGACTTCTAAAATTACTTATATACACTTCAGACGATCGTTATTTAAATTTTTAAACTTGTATTTAAGTTAATGCGTTAAAGGTTAAAAACGTAAGTTTCGCTTCGAGCGGCTTTTATTCGATCCAACGGTGGCCGGTCATGCGTCGGGGTAGGGCCGATGGAAAAATCTTTTTTCTCCAAAGATGTTATTTTTCAAAATTTTGTCCGAAAAAATTATTTTTTAGAAAATAAATATTTGTAATAAAAAATTAAGAAATTTCCAAAAAATATTTAAAAAAATTATTTTTTCCAAGAAATGTTTAAAAAATTATTTTTCAAAAAATCTTTTTTTTCAGATTTATTAAAATTATCGAAAAAAATTGTTTTTCCAAAAAATCTTAAAAAAACTATTTTTTCAATGGAAATATTTTGAAAATATTTGGAAAATATTTTCCAAAAATCTTTTTTTCAAAGACCGAACAACCCGAACAAACCCGACAAACCCGAACAAACCATTTAAAAAGTTTCTTTTTTCCAAGGAATGTTCCAAGAAATCTTTTTTTCTTCAAAGATTTTATAAAATTAGATTTTACTTCTATCAAAATTTTCTCCAAAAAAAATACTTTTTAGAAAATAAATTTTTGTTAAAACAATTTTATTCGATAATTTTGAACACACAAACCCGAACAAACCCAAACCCGAACAAACCCGACAAACCCGAACAAACCCGACAAAAACGAACAAACCGGAACAAGCCCTTTTAAATGAGCCCAAACTCGATGGGTCTAGTAGCATTAGTATTAAGGAAGTTATAGCTTGAATTTTTTTATGATTTTATGATTTTATCGTATTGTACTCGTCGCGATAATTTTGAACAAACCCGAACAAACTCGACAAACCCGATCAAACCCTTTAAAAAATGTATTTTTTCCAAGGAATGTTTAAAAAATTAATTTTCGAAATATTTTCCAAAAATCTTTTTTCTCCAAAGATTTTATGTTTCAAAATTTTATCAAAAGAATATTTTTTCCAAAAAATCTTTAAAAAATTATTTTTCCAAGAAATGTTTCAAAAAATCTTTATTTCCAAAGATTTTTAAAATTATCGAAAAAAATAGTTTCCTTAAAAAAATTATTTTTCCGAAGAATTTTATTTTTATTTCAAAATTTTCTCCAAATAAATTTCCAAAATTTATTTTTTCAAAATTATCGAATAAAAATTTTTTTCACAAAATCTTTAAAAAAAATTTTTCCAATGTTTAAAAATTAATTTTCGATATAAATATTTTCTTCAATCTTTTTTTCCAAAGCTTTTACTTCTATCAAAATTTTCTCCAAAAAAAATATTTTTTAGAAAATAAATTTTTGTTAAAAAAAATTTTTTCGATAATTTTGAACAAACCCGAAAACCCAAACCCGAACAAGCCCTTTCAAATGAGCCCAAACTCGACGCTTCTAGCATTAGTATTAGGAAGTTATAGCTTGAATTTTATGATTTTATCGTATTGTACTCGTCGCGATAATTTTTAACAAACCCGAACAAACCCAAAGCCGAACAAACCCGACAAAGCAGTCGGCGAAGCAAGTAGGGTGGTTTGAGAGTCGGCGGCAAACTCTGCTGTTCCTAGGGCTTCGAACGGCTTTTATTCGAGGTAGGGCCGATGGAAAAATCTTTTTTCTCCAAAGATGTTATTTTTCAAAATTTTGTCCGAAAAAATTATTTTTTAGAAAATAAATTTTTGTAATAAAAAATTAAGAAATTTCCAAAAAATATTTAAAAAAAAATTATTTTTTTTCAAGAAATGTTTAAAAAATTATTTTTCAAAAAATCTTTTTTTTTCCAGATTTTTTAAAATTATCGAAAAAAATTGTTTCTCCAAAAAATCTTAAAAAAAATTATTTTTTCAAGAAATTTTTAAAAAATTTATTTTCCAAAACTCTTTTTTTCAAAGACCAAACAACCCGAACAAACCCTTTAAAAAGTTTATTTTTTCCAAGGAATGTTTCAAGGAATGATGGAATGAAATTAATTTTCGAAATATCTTCCAAAAATCTTTTTTTCTTCAAAGATTTTATAAAATTAGATTTTACTTCTATCAAAATTTTCTCCAAAAAAAAATATTTTTTAGAAATAAATTTTTGTTAAAAAAATATTTTTTAGAAAATAAATTTTTGTTAAACAATTTTTTTCGATAATTTTTAACACACCCGAACAAACCCAAACCCGAACAAACTCGAACAAACCCGACGAACCCGAACAAGCCCTTTCAAATGAGCAAAAAACTCGATGGGTCTAGCATTAGTATTAAGGAAGTTATAGCTTGAATTTTTTTATGATTTTATCGTATTGTACTCGTCGCGATAATTTTGAACAAACCCGAACAAACCCAAACCCGAACAAACCCGACAAACCCGAACAAACCCGAACAAGCCCGACAAACCCGAACAAACCCGACCAACCCGAACAAACCCGACAAACCCGAACAAACTCGACAAACCCGAACAAACCCTTTAAAAAATGTATTTTTTCCAAGGAATGTTTAAAAAATTAATTTTCGAAATATCTTTTTTTCCAAAAATTTTTTAAAATTATCGAAAAAAATAGTTTTTCCAAAAAATCTTTAAAAAATCATTTTTCCAAGAAATTAACTTTCGAAATATTTTCCAAAAATCTTATTTTAATATTTATTATTGTTTATTCTAATATTTATTATTTTTTATTTGAATATTTATTATTTTCTATTCTAATATTTACTATTTTTTATTTTAATATTTACTATTTTTTATTTTAATATTTATTATTTTTTATTTTAATATTTACTATTTTTTATTCTAATATTTACTATTTTTTATTTTAATATTTACAATTTTTTATTATAATATTTATTATTTTTTATTTTAATATTTATTATTTTTTATTCTAATATTTATTATTTTTTATTTTAATATTCGCTATTTTTATTTTAATATTTATTATTTTTTATTCTAATATTTATTATTTTTTATTCTAATTTTACTATTTTTTATTTTAATATTTACTATTTTTTATTCTAATAGTTTCTATTTTTTATTTTAATATTTATTATTTTTTATTTTAATATTTATTATTTTTTATTCTATTATTTATTATTTTTTATTCTAATATTTATTATTTTTTATTTTAATATTTACTATTTTTTATTTTAATATTTATTATTTTTTATTTTAATATTTACTATTTTTTATTCTAATATTTACTATTTTTTATTTTAATATTTACTATTTTTTATTCTAATATTTATTATATTTTATTTTAATATTTATTATTTTTTATTCTAATATTTATTATTTTTTATTTTAATATTCGCTATTTTTATTTTTTATTATTTTTTATTCTAATTTTACTATTTTTTATTTTAATATTTACTATTTTTTATTCTAATAGTTTCTATTTTTTATTTTAATATTTATTATTTTCTATTCTAATATTTACTATTTTTTAGTCTAATATTTATTATTTTTTATTTTAATATTTACTATTATTTATTCTAATATTTATTATTTCTTATTTTAATATTTACTATTTTTTATTCTAATATTTATTATTTTTTATTTTAATATTTATTATTTTTTATTCTATTATTTATTATTTTTTATTCTAATATTTATTATTTTTTATTTTAATATTTACTATTTTTTATTTTAATATTTATTATTTTTTATTTTAATATTTACTATTTTTTATTTTAATATTTACTATTTTTTATTTTAATATTTAATATTTTTTATTTTAATATTTATTATTTTAATATTTACTATGTTTTATTCTAATACTTAGGTATTATTTTTTATTTTAATATTTATTATTTTTTATTCTAATATTTATTATTTTCTATTCTAATATTTACTATTTTTTATTTTAATATTTATTATTTTTTATTCTAATATTTATTATTTTTTATTTTAATATTCACTATTTTTATTTTAATATTTATTATTTTTTATTCTAATATTTATTATTTTTTATTCTAATATTTACTATTTTTTATTTTATTAAAAATTCTGAGTGGAACAAATTCTGCAAGGCTTCGACTTTGGCCAATTTATGTTTTCTCGAATAACTGGTCTCGACCCTGTACAAAGGCTCAAAGGTGCGACTATGGGTATTTTTCAGTTAAAGATCGTTAGACTAAACACTTCTATTCCAATTTCATATTTTTTATTCTAATATTTATTATTTTTCATTTTAATATTTATTATTTTTAATTTTAATATTTATTATTTTTTATTCTAATATTTACTATTTTTATTTTATTATTTACTATTTCTTATTTTAATATTTATTATTTTTTATTCTATATTTATTATTTTTTATTCTAATATCTATTTTTTATTTTAATATTTATTATTTTTTATTTTAATATTTATTATTTTTTATTCTAATATTTACTATTTTTTTATTTTATTATTTACTATTTTTTATTTTAATATTTATTATTATAATTTTTTGGAAAAAAAGTTTTTTTGGAAAATAATTTTTTAAAGATTGGAAAAAATATTCTTTTGAAAAATAAAATCTTTGGAGGAAAAAGATTATTGGAAAATATTTCGAAAAATAATTTTTAAACATTCCTTGGAAAAAATAATTTTTTAAGATTTTTTGGAAAAACAGTTTTTTGCGATAATTTTATAAAATCTTTGAAGAAAAAAAGATTTTTGGAAAATATTTCGAAAATTAATTTTTTAAACAGTCCTTGGAAAAAATACATTTTTTAAAGGGTTTGTTCGGGTTTGTCGGGCTTGTTCGGGTTTGTTCGGGTTTGTTCGGGTTTGTCGGGTTTGTTCGGGTTTGTCGGGTTTGGGTTTGTTCAAAATTATCGAAAAAAATTTTTTTAACAAAAATTTATTTTCTAAAAAATATTTTTTTTGGAGAAAATTTTGATAGAAGTAAAATCTTTGGAAAAAAAGATTGAAGAAAATATTTATATCGAAAATTAATTTTTAAACATTTAAAAAAATATTTTTTAAAGATTTTGTGAAAAAAAATTTTTTTTCGATAATTTTGAAAAAATAAATTTTGGAAATTTTTTTTGGAGAAAATTGTTGAAATAAAAAAAAAATCTTCGGAAACTAATTTTAAAAATCTTTGGAAAAAAAGATTTTTTGAAACATTTCTTGGAAAAATAATTTTTTAAAGATTTTTTTGAAAAAATATTCTTTTGATAAAATTTTGAAAAATAAAATCTTTGGAGAAAAAAGATTTTTGGAAAATATTTCGAAAAATAATTTTTAAACATTCCTTGGAAAAAATAATTTTTTAAGATTTTTTGGAAAAATAATTTTTTTCGATAATTTATAAAATCTATGGAAAAAAAAAGATTTTTGAAAAATAATTTTTTAAACATTTCTTGGAAAAAATAATTTTTTTAAATATTTTTTGAAAAAATATTCTTTTCGATAATTTTGAAAAAAAATCTTTGAAGAAAAAAAGATTTTTGGAAAATATTTCGAAAATTAATTTTTTAAACATTCCTTGGAAAAAATAAATTTTTTAAAGGGTTTGTTCGGGTTTGTCGGGTTTGTTCGGGTTTGTTCGGGTTTGTTCGGGTTTGTTCGGGTTTGTTCAAAATTATCGCGACGAGTACAATCAACAACTCCTAGAAAACAAGGACAAAGCGCTGTCTTGTGACGTGACGTCATCATCCGTGGTCCTATGATTGCAATATGCAATATAATATTATATGCATTCTGTAGGGGATTTATTTATATTTTGCGTGACTTCTAAAATTACTTATATACACTTCAGACGATCGTTATTTAAATTTTTAAACTTGTATTTAAGTTAATGCGTTAAAGGTTAAAAACGTAAGTTTCGCTTCGAGCGGCTTTTATTCGATCCAACGGTGGCCGGTCATGCGTCGGGGTAGGGCCGATGGAAAAATCTTTTTTCTCCAAAGATGTTATTTTTCAAAATTTTGTCCGAAAAAATTATTTTTTAGAAAATAAATATTTGTAATAAAAAATTAAGAAATTTCCAAAAAATATTTTAAAAAATTATTTTTTCCAATAAATGTTTAAAAAATTATTTTTCAAAAAATCTTTTTTTTCAGATTTATTAAAATTATCGAAAAAAATTGTTTTTCCAAAAAATCTTAAAAAAACTATTTTTTCAAGAAATTTTAAAAAAATTTATTTTCCAAATATTTTCCAAAAATCTTTTTTTCAAAGACCGAACAACCCGAACAAACCCGACAAACCCGAACAAACCATTTAAAAAGTTTCTTTTTTCCAAGGAATGTTCCAAGAAATCTTTTTTTCTTCAAAGATTTTATAAAATTAGATTTTACTTCTATCAAAATTTTCTCCAAAAAAAATACTTTTTAGAAAATAAATTTTTGTTAAAACAATTTTATTCGATAATTTTGAACACACAAACCCGAACAAACCCAAACCCGAACAAACCCGACAAACCCGAACAAACCCGACAAAAACGAACAAACCCGAACAAGCCCTTTCAAATGAGCCCAAACTCGATGGGTCTAGCATTAGTATTAAGGAAGTTATAGCTTGAATTTTTTTATGATTTTATCGTATTGTACTCGTCGCGATAATTTTGAACAAACCCGAACAAACCCAAACCCGAACAAACCCGACAAACCCGAACAAACCCGAACAAACCCTTTAAAAAATGTATTTTTTCCAAGGAATGTTTAAAAAATTAATTTTCGAAATATCTTTTTTTCCAAAGATTTTTTAAAATTATCGAAAAAAATAGTTTTTCCAAAAAATCTTTAAAAAATCATTTTTCCAAGAAATTAATTTTCGAAATATTTTCCAAAAATCTTATTTTAATATTTATTATTTTTTATTCTAATATTTATTATTTTTTATTTTAATATTTATTATTTTCTATTCTAATATTTACTATTTTTTATTTTAATATTTACTATTTTTTATTTTAATATTTATTATTTTTTATTTTAATATTTACTATTTTTTATTCTAATATTTACTATTTTTTATTTTAATATTTATTATTTTTTATTCTAATATTTATTATTTTTTATTTTAATATTCGCTATTTTTATTTTAATATTTATTATTTTTTATTCTAATATTTATTATTTTTTATTCTAATTTTACTATTTTTTATTTTAATATTTACTATTTTTTATTCTAATAGTTTCTATTTTTTATTTTAATATTTATTATTTTTTATTTTAATATTTATTATTTTTTATTCTATTATTTATTATTTTTTATTCTAATATTTATAATTTTTTATTTTAATATTTACTATTTTTTATTTTAATATTTATTATTTTTTATATTAATATTTACTATTTTTTATTCTAATATTTACTATTTTTTATTTTAATATTTACTATTTTTTATTCTAATATTTATTATATTTTATTTTAATATTTATTATTTTTTATTCTAATATTTATTATTTTTTATTTTAATATTCGCTATTTTTATTTTAATATTTATTATTTTTTATTATTTTTTATTCTAATTTTACTATTTTTTATTTTAATATTTACTATTTTTTATTCTAATAGTTTCTATTTTTTATTTTAATATTTATTATTTTCTATTCTAATATTTACTATTTTTTAGTCTAATATTTATTATTTTTTATTTTAATATTTACTATTATTTATTCTAATATTTATTATTTCTTATTTTAATATTTACTATTTTTTATTCTAATATTTATTATTTTTTATTTTAATATTTATTATTTTTTATTCTATTATTTATTATTTTTTATTCTAATATTTATTATTTTTTATTTTAATATTTACTATTTTTTATTTTAATATTTATTATTTTTTATTTTAATATTTACTATGTTTTATTCTAATACTTAGGTATTATTTTTTATTTTAATATTTATTATTTTTTATTCTAATATTTATTATTTTTTATTTTAATATTCGCTATTTTTATTTTAATATTTATTATTTTTTATTCTAATATTTATTATTTTTTATTCTAATTTTACTATTTTTTATTTTAATATTTACTATTTTTTATTCTAATAGTTTCTATTTTTTATTTTAATATTTATTATTTTTTATTTTAATATTTATTATTTTTTATTCTATTATTTATTATTTTTTATTCTAATATTTATAATTTTTTATTTTAATATTTACTATTTTTATTTTAATATTTATTATTTTTTATATTAATATTTACTATTTTTTATTCTAATATTTACTATTTTTTATTTTAATATTTACTATTTTTTATTCTAATATTTATTATATTTTATTTTAATATTTATTATTTTTTATTCTAATATTTATTATTTTTTATTTTAATATTCGCTATTTTTATTTTAATATTTATTATTTTTTATTATTTTTTATTCTAATTTTACTATTTTTTATTTTAATATTTACTATTTTTTATTCTAATAGTTTCTATTTTTTATTTTAATATTTATTATTTTCTATTCTAATATTTACTATTTTTTAGTCTAATATTTATTATTTTTTATTTTAATATTTACTATTATTTACTATTTTTTATTCTAATATTTATTATTTTTTATTTTAATATTTATTATTTTTTATTCTATTATTTATTATTTTTTATTCTAATATTTATTATTTTTTATTTTAATATTTACTATTTTTTATTTTAATATTTATTATTTTTTATTTTAATATTTACTATTTTTTATTTTAATATTTACTATTTTTTATTTTAATATTTAATATTTTTTATTTTAATATTTATTATTTTAATATTTACTATGTTTTATTCTAATACTTAGGTATTATTTTTTATTTTAATATTTATTATTTTTTATTCTAATATTTATTATTTTCTATTCTAATATTTACTATTTTTTATTTTAATATTTATTATTTTTTATTCTAATATTTATTATTTTTTATTTTAATATTCACTATTTTTATTTTAATATTTATTATTTTTTATTCTAATATTTATTATTTTTTATTCTAATATTTACTATTTTTTATTTTATTAAAAATTCTGAGTGGAACAAATTCTGCAAGGCTTCGACTTTGGCCAATTTATGTTTTCTCGAATAACTGGTCTCGACCCTGTACAAAGGCTCAAAGGTGCGACTATGGGTATTTTTCAGTTAAAGATCGTTAGACTAAACACTTCTATTCCAATTTCTGAGTGGAACAAATTCTGCAAGGTTTCGACTTTGGCCAATTTATGTTTTCTCGAATTATTAGCCGCGACCCTGTACAAAGGCTCAAAGGTGAGTCTATGGGTATTTTTCGGTTAAAGGTCGATAGACTAAACACTTCTATGCTAATCCCGATGTGGAACAAATTCCGCAAGGTTTCTACTTTGGCCAATTTATGTTTTCTCGAATTATTAGCCTCGACCCTGTACAAAGGTTCAAAGGTGCGACTATGGGTTTTTTTCGGTTAAAGGTCGATAGACTAAACACTTGATGCTAATCCCGATGTGGAACAAATTCCGCAAGGTTTCGACTTTGGCCAATTTATGTTTTCTCGAATTATTAGCCTCGACCCTGTACAAAGGTTCAAAGGTGCGACTATGGGTATTTTTCGGTTAAAGATCGATAGACTGAGTACTCCTATGCTAATTTCTGAGTGGAACAAATTCTGCACGTGTTCGACTTTGGCCAATTTATATTTTTCGAATTATTAGCCTCGACCCTGTACAAAGGCTCAAAGGTGCGACTATGAGTATTTTTCGGTTAAAGGTCGATAGACTAAACACTTCTATGCTAATTTCTGAGTGGAACAAATTCTGCAAGGTTTCGACTTTGGCCAATTTATGTTTTCTCGAATTATTAGCCGCGACCCTGTACAAAGGCTCAAAGGTGCGACTATGGGTTTTTTTCGGTTAAAGGTCGATAGACTAAACACTTCTATGCTAATCCCGATGTGGAACAAATTCCGCAAGGTTTCGACTTTGGCCAATTTATGTTTTCTCGAATTATTAGCCTCGACCCTGTACAAAGGTTCAAAGGTACGACTATGGGTATTTTTCGGTTAAAGATCGATAGACTGAGTACTCCTATGCTAATTTCTGAGTGGAACAAATTCTGCAAGGTTTCGACTTTGGCCAATTTATGTTTTCTCGAATTATTAGCCGCGACCCTGTACAAAGGCTCAAAGGTGAGTCTATGGGTATTTTTCGGTTAAAGGTCGATAGACTAAACACTTCTATGCTAATCCCGATGTGGAACAAATTCCGCAAGGTTTCTACTTTGGCCAATTTATGTTTTCTCGAATTATTAGCCTCGACCCTGTATAAAGGTTCAAAGGTGCGACTATGGGTTTTTTTCGGTTAAAGGTCGATAGACTAAACACTTCTATGCTAATCCCGAATATTGAAATAAAAAATAGTAAATATTAAAATAAAAAATAGTAAATATTAAAATAAAAAATAGTAAATATTGAATAAAAAATATTAAATATTAAAATAAAAAATAGTAAATATTAGAATAAATAATAATAAATATTAAAATAAAAAATAGTAAATATTTAATATTTTTTATTCTAATATTTATTATTTTTTATTTTAATATTTATTATTATTTATTCTAATATTTACTATTTTTTATTTTAATATTTAATATTTTTTATTCTAATATTTACTATTTTTTATTTTAATATTTACTATTTTTTATTTTAATATTTACTATTTTTTATTTCAATATTTATTATTTTTTATTCTAATATTTATTATTTTTCATTTTAATATTTATTATTTTTAATTTTAATATTTATTATTTTTTATTCTAATATTTACTATTTTTTATTTTATTATTTACTATTTCTTATTTTAATATTTATTATTTTTTATTCTATATTTATTATTTTTTATTCTAATATCTATTTTTTATTTTAATATTTATTATTTTTTATTTTAATATTTATTATTTTTTATTCTAATATTTACTATTTTTTTATTTTATTATTTACTATTTTTTATTTTAATATTTATTATTATAATTTTTTGGAAAAAAAGTTTTTTTGGAAAATAATTTTTTAAAGATTTTTTGGAAAAAATATTCTTTTGAAAAATAAAATCTTTGGAGGAAAAAGATTATTGGAAAATATTTCGAAAAATAATTTTTAAACATTCCTTGGAAAAAATAATTTTTTAAGATTTTTTGGAAAAACAGTTTTTTGCGATAATTTTATAAAATCTTTGAAGAAAAAAAGATTTTTGGAAAATATTTCGAAAATTAATTTTTTAAACAGTCCTTGGAAAAAATACATTTTTTAAAGGGTTTGTTCGGGTTTGTCGGGCTTGTTCGGGTTTGTTCGGGTTTGTTCGGGTTTGTCGGGTTTGTTCGGGTTTGTCGGGTTTGGGTTTGTTCAAAATTATCGAAAAAAATTTTTTTAACAAAAATTTATTTTCTAAAAAATATTTTTTTTGGAGAAAATTTTGATAGAAGTAAAATCTTTGGAAAAAAAGATTGAAGAAAATATTTATATCGAAAATTAATTTTTAAACATTTAAAAAAATATTTTTTAAAGATTTTGTTAAAAAAAAATTTTTTTTCGATAATTTTGAAAAAATAAATTTTGGAAATTTTTTTTGGAGAAAATTGTTGAAATAAAAAAAAAATCTTCGGAAACTAATTTTAAAAATCTTTGGAAAAAAAGATTTTTTGAAACATTTCTTGGAAAAATAATTTTTTAAAGATTTTTTTGAAAAAATATTCTTTTGATAAAATTTTGAAAAATAAAATCTTTGGAGAAAAAAGATTTTTGGAAAATATTTCGAAAAATAATTTTTAAACATTCCTTGGAAAAAATAATTTTTTAAGATTTTTTGGAAAAATAATTTTTTTCGATAATTTATAAAATAAATCTATGGAAAAAAAAAGATTTTTGAAAAATAATTTTTTAAACATTTCTTGGAAAAAATAATTTTTTTAAATATTTTTTGAAAAAATATTCTTTTCGATAATTTTGAAAAAAAATCTTTGAAGAAAAAAAGATTTTTGGAAAATATTTCGAAAATTAATTTTTTAAACATTCCTTGGAAAAAATAAATTTTTTAAAGGGTTTGTTCGGGTTTGTCGGGTTTGTTCGGGTTTGTTCGGGTTTGTTCGGGTTTGTTCGGGTTTGTTCAAAATTATCGCGACGAGTACAATCAACAACTCCTAGAAAACAAGGACAAAGCGCTGTCTTGTGACGTGACGTCATCATCCGTGGTCCTATGATTGCAATATGCAATATAATATTATATGCATTCTGTAGGGGATTTATTTATATTTTGCGTGACTTCTAAAATTACTTATATACACTTCAGACGATCGTTATTTAAATTTTTAAACTTGTATTTAAGTTAATGCGTTAAAGGTTAAAAACGTAAGTTTCGCTTCGAGCGGCTTTTATTCGATCCAACGGTGGCCGGTCATGCGTCGGGGTAGGGCCGATGGAAAAATCTTTTTTCTCCAAAGATGTTATTTTTCAAAATTTTGTCCGAAAAAATTATTTTTTAGAAAATAAATATTTGTAATAAAAAATTAAGAAATTTCCAAAAAATATTTAAAAAAATTATTTTTTCCAATAAATGTTTAAAAAATTATTTTTCAAAAAATCTTTTTTTTCAGATTTATTAAAATTATCGAAAAAAATTGTTTTTCCAAAAAATCTTAAAAAAACTATTTTTTCAAGAAATTTTTAAAAAATTTATTTTCCAAATATTTTCCAAAAATCTTTTTTTCAAAGACCGAACAACCCGAACAAACCCGACAAACCCGAACAAACCATTTAAAAAGTTTCTTTTTTCCAAGGAATGTTCCAAGAAATCTTTTTTTCTTCAAAGATTTTATAAAATTAGATTTTACTTCTATCAAAATTTTCTCCAAAAAAAATACTTTTTAGAAAATAAATTTTTGTTAAAACAATTTTATTCGATAATTTTGAACACACAAACCCGAACAAACCCAAACCCGAACAAACCCGACAAACCCGAACAAACCCGACAAAAACGAACAAACCCGAACAAGCCCTTTCAAATGAGCCCAAACTCGATGGGTCTAGCATTAGTATTAAGGAAGTTATAGCTTGAATTTTTTTATGATTTTATCGTATTGTACTCGTCGCGATAATTTTGAACAAACCCGAACAAACCCGACAAACCCGAACAAACCCGAACAAACCCTTTAAAAAATGTATTTTTTCCAAGGAATGTTTAAAAAATTAATTTTCGAAATATCTTTTTTTCCAAAGATTTTTTAAAATTATCGAAAAAAATAGTTTTTCCAAAAAATCTTTAAAAAATCATTTTTCCAAGAAATTAATTTTCGAAATATTTTCCAAAAATCTTATTTTAATATTTATTATTTTCTATTCTAATATTTACTATTTTTTATTTTAATATTTACTATTTTTTATTTTAATATTTATTATTTTTTATTTTAATATTTACTATTTTTTATTCTAATATTTACTATTTTTTATTTTAATATTTATTATTTTTTATTCTAATATTTATTATTTTTTATTTTAATATTCGCTATTTTTATTTTAATATTTATTATTTTTTATTCTAATATTTATTATTTTTTATTCTAATTTTACTATTTTTTATTTTAATATTTACTATTTTTTATTCTAATAGTTTCTATTTTTTATTTTAATATTTATTATTTTTTATTTTAATATTTATTATTTTTTATTCTATTATTTATTATTTTTTATTCTAATATTTATAATTTTTTATTTTAATATTTACTATTTTTTATTTTAATATTTATTATTTTTTATATTAATATTTACTATTTTTTATTCTAATATTTACTATTTTTTATTTTAATATTTACTATTTTTTATTCTAATATTTATTATATTTTATTTTAATATTTATTATTTTTTATTCTAATATTTATTATTTTTTATTTTAATATTCGCTATTTTTATTTTAATATTTATTATTTTTTATTATTTTTTATTCTAATTTTACTATTTTTTATTTTAATATTTACTATTTTTTATTCTAATAGTTTCTATTTTTTATTTTAATATTTATTATTTTCTATTCTAATATTTACTATTTTTTAGTCTAATATTTATTATTTTTTATTTTAATATTTACTATTATTTATTCTAATATTTATTATTTCTTATTTTAATATTTACTATTTTTTATTCTAATATTTATTATTTTTTATTTTAATATTTATTATTTTTTATTCTATTATTTATTATTTTTTATTTAATATTTATTATTTTTTATTTTAATATTTACTATTTTTTATTTTAATATTTATTATTTTTTATTTTAATATTTACTATTTTTTATTTTAATATTTACTATTTTTTATTTTAATATTTAATATTTTTTATTTTAATATTTATTATTTTAATATTTACTATGTTTTATTCTAATACTTAGGTATTATTTTTTATTTTAATATTTATTATTTTTTATTCTAATATTTATTATTTTTTATTTTAATATTCGCTATTTTTATTTTAATATTTATTATTTTTTATTCTAATATTTATTATTTTTTATTCTAATTTTACTATTTTTTATTTTAATATTTACTATTTTTTATTCTAATAGTTTCTATTTTTTATTTTAATATTTATTATTTTTTATTTTAATATTTATTATTTTTTATTCTATTATTTATTATTTTTTATTCTAATATTTATAATTTTTTATTTTAATATTTACTATTTTTATTTTAATATTTATTATTTTTTATATTAATATTTACTATTTTTTATTCTAATATTTACTATTTTTTATTTTAATATTTACTATTTTTTATTCTAATATTTATTATATTTTATTTTAATATTTATTATTTTTTATTCTAATATTTATTATTTTTTATTTTAATATTCGCTATTTTTATTTTAATATTTATTATTTTTTACTATTTTTTATTCTAAATTTACTATTTTTTATTTTAATATTTACTATTTTTTATTCTAATAGTTTCTATTTTTTATTTTAATATTTATTATTTTCTATTCTAATATTTACTATTTTTTAGTCTAATATTTATTATTTTTTATTTTAATATTTACTATTATTTACTATTTTTTATTCTAATATTTATTATTTTTTATTTTAATATTTATTATTTTTTATTCTATTATTTATTATTTTTTATTCTAATATTTATTATTTTTTATTTTAATATTTACTATTTTTTATTTTAATATTTATTATTTTTTATTTTAATATTTACTATTTTTTATTTTAATATTTACTATTTTTTATTTTAATATTTAATATTTTTTATTTTAATATTTATTATTTTAATATTTACTATGTTACTTAATAATAATAATACTTAGGTATTATTTTTTATTTTAATATTTATTATTTTTTATTCTAATATTTATTATTTTCTATTCTAATATTTACTATTTTTTATTTTAATATTTATTATTTTTTATTCTAATATTTATTATTTTTTATTTTAATATTTATTATTTTTTATTCTAATATTTATTATTTTTTATTCTAATATTTACTATTTTTTATTTTATTAAAAATTCTGAGTGGAACAAATTCTGCAAGGCTTCGAGTTTGGCCAATTTATGTTTTCTCGAATAACTGGTCTCGACCCTGTACAAAGGCTCAAAGGTGCGACTATGGGTATTTTTCAGTTAAAGATCGTTAGACTAAACACTTCTATTCCAATTTCTGAGTGGAACAAATTCTGCAAGGTTTCGACTTTGGCCAATTTATGTTTTCTCGAATAACTGGTCTCGACCCTGTACAAATGCTCAAAGGTGCGACTATGGGTATTTTTCAGTTAAAGGTCGATAGACTGAATACTCCTATGCTAATTTCTGAGTGGAACAAATTCTGCAAGTGTTCGACTTTGGCCAATTTATATATTTCGAATTATTAGCCTCGACCCTGTACAAAGGCTCAAAGGTGCGACTATGGGTATTTTTCGGTTAAAGGTCGATAGACTAAACACTTCTATGCCAATTTCGATGTGGAACAAATTCTGCAAGGCTTCGACTTTGGCCAATTTATGTTTTCTCGAATAACTGGTCTCGACCCTGTACAAAGGCTCAAAGGTGCGACTATGGGTATTTTTCAGTTAAAGATCGTTAGACTAAACACTTCTATTCCAATTTCTGAGTGGAACAAATTCTGCAAGGTTTCGACTTTGGCCAATTTATATTTTTCGAATTATTAGCCTCGACCCTGTACAAAGGCTCAAAGGTGCGACTATGGGTATTTTTCGGTTAAAGGTCGATAGACTAAACACTTCTATGCTAATTTCTGAGTGGAACAAATTCTGCAAGGTTTCGACTTTGGCCAATTTATGTTTTCTCGAATTATTAGCCGCGACCCTGTACAAAGGCTCAAAGGTGAGTCTATGGGTATTTTTCGGTTAAAGGTCGATAGACTAAACACTTCTATGCTAATCCCGATGTGGAACAAATTCCGCAAGGTTTCTACTTTGGCCAATTTATGTTTTCTCGAATTATTAGCCTCGACCCTGTACAAAGGTTCAAAGGTGCGACTATGGGTTTTTTTCGGTTAAAGGTCGATAGACTAAACACTTGATGCTAATCCCGATGTGGAACAAATTCCGCAAGGTTTCGACTTTGGCCAATTTATGTTTTCTCGAATTATTAGCCTCGACCCTGTACAAAGGTTCAAAGGTGCGACTATGGGTATTTTTCGGTTAAAGATCGATAGACTGAGTACTCCTATGCTAATTTCTGAGTGGAACAAATTCTGCACGTGTTCGACTTTGGCCAATTTATATTTTTCGAATTATTAGCCTCGACCCTGTACAAAGGCTCAAAGGTGCGACTATGAGTATTTTTCGGTTAAAGGTCGATAGACTAAACACTTCTATGCTAATTTCTGAGTGGAACAAATTCTGCAAGGTTTCGACTTTGGCCAATTTATGTTTTCTCGAATTATTAGCCGCGACCCTGTACAAAGGCTCAAAGGTGCGACTATGGGTTTTTTTCGGTTAAAGGTCGATAGACTAAACACTTCATGCTAATCCCGATGTGGAACAAATTCCGCAAGGTTTCGACTTTGGCCAATTTATGTTTTCTCGAATTATTAGCCTCGACCCTGTACAAAGGTTCAAAGGTGCGACTATGGGTATTTTTCGGTTAAAGATCGATAGACTGAGTACTCCTATGCTAATTTCTGAGTGGAACAAATTCTGCACGTGTTCGACTTTGGCCAATTTATATTTTTCGAATTATTAGCCTCGACCCTGTACAAAGGCTCAAAGGTGCGACTATGAGTATTTTTCGGTTAAAGATCGATAGACTGAGTACTTCTATCCAATTTCTGAGTGGAACAAATTCTGCACGTGTTCGACTTTGGCCAATTTATGTATTCTCGAATTATTAGCCTCGACCCTGTACAAAGGCTCAAAGGGGCGACTATGGGTTTTTTTCGGTTAAAGGTCGATAGACTAAACACTTCTATGCTAATCCCGATGTGGAACAAATTCTGCAAGGTTTCGACTTTGGCCAATTTATGTTTTCTCGAATTATTAGCCTCGACCCTGTACAAAGGCTCAAAGGTGCGACTATGGGTTTTTTCGGTTAAAGGTCGATAGACTAAATACTTCTATGCTAATCCCGATGTGGAACAAATTCTGCAAGGTTTCGACTTTGGCCAATTTATGTTCTCTCGAATTATTAGCCTCGACCCTGTACAAAGGCTCAAAGGTGCGACTATGGGTATTTTTCAGTTAAAGATCGATAGACTAAATACTTCTATGCCAATTTCTGAGTGGAACAAATTCTGCAAGGTTTCGACTTTGGCCAATTTATGTTTTCTCGAATAACTGGTCTCGACCCTGTACAAAGGCTCAAAGGTGCGACTATGGGTATTTTTCGGTTAAAGGTCGATAGACTAAACACTCCTATGCTAATTTCTGAGTGGAACAAATTCTGCAAGGTTTCGACTTTGGCCAATTTATGTTTTCTCGAATAACTGGTCTCGACCCTGGACAAAGGCTCAAAGGTGCGACTATGGGTATTTCTCGGTTAAAGATCGATAGACTGAGTACTCCTATGCAAATTTTTGAGTGGAACAAATTCTGCAAGGTTTCGACTTTGGCCAATTTATGTTTTGTCGAATTATTAGCCTCGACCCTGTTCAAAGGCTCAAAGGTGCGACTATGGCTATTTTTCGGTTAAAGATCGATAGACTAAACACTTCTATGCCAATTTCTGAGTGGAACAAATTCTGCAAGGTTTCGACTTTGGCCAATTTATGTTTTCTCGAATAACTGGTCTCGACCCTGTACAAAGGCTCAAAGGTACGACTATGGGTATTTTTCAGTTAAAGGTCGATAGACTGAATACTCCTATGCTAATTTCTGAGTGGAACAAATTCTGCAAGTGTTCGACTTTGGCCAATTTATATTTTTCGAATTATTAGCCTCGACCCTGTACAAAGGTTCAAAGGTGCGACTATGGATATTTTTCGGTTAAAGATCGATAGACTGAGTACTCCTATGCTAATTTCTGAGTGGAACAAATTCTGCACGTATTCGACTTTGGCCAATTTATGTATTCTCGAATTATTAGCCTCGACCCTGTAGACACGACCCTGTACTGCTCAAAGGTGCGACTATTGGTTTTTTTCGGTTAAAGATCGATAGACTGAGTACTCCTATGCCAATTTCTGACTTTGGTCAATTTATGTTTTCTCGAATTATTAGCCTCGACCCTGTACAAAGGCTCAAAGGTGCGACTATGGGTATTTTTCAGTTAAAGGTCGTTAGACTAAACACTCCTATGCTAATTTCTGAGTGGAACAAATTCTGCAAGTGTTCGACTTTGGCCACTTTATGTTTTCTCGAATTATTAGCCTCGACCCTGTACATAGTTTCAAAGGTGCGACAGTGGGAATTTCTCGGTTAAAGATCGATAGACTGAGTACTCCTATGCTAATTTCTGAGTGGAACAAATTCTGCACGTGTTCGACTTTGGCCAATCTATATTTTTCGAATTATTAGCCTCGACCCTGTACAATGGCTCAAAGGTGCGACTATGAGTATTTTTCGGTTAAAGGTCGATAGACTAAACACTTCTATGCTAATTTCTGAGTGGAACAAATTCTGCAAGGTTTCGACTTTGGCCAATTTATGTTTTCTCGAATAACTGGTCTCGACTCGACTATGGGTATTTTTCAGTTAAAGATCGTTAGACTAAACACTTCTATGCCAATTTCTGAGTGGAACAAATTCTGCCACTTTTCGACTGGCCAATTTATGTTTTCTCGAATAACTGGTCTCGACCCTGTACAATGGCTCAAAGTTGCGACTATGGGCATTTTTCGGTTAAAGATCGATAGTAATTTCTGAGTGGAACAAATTCTGCACGTGTTCGACTTTGGCCAATTTATGTATTCTCGAATTATTAGCCTCGACCCTGTACAAAGGTTCAAAGGTGCGACTATGGGTATTTTTCGGTTAAAGATCGATAGACTGAGTACTCCTATGCTAATTTCTGAGTGGAACAAATTCTGCACGTGTTCGACTTTGGCCAATTTATATTTTTCGAATTATTAGCCTCGACCCTGTAGAAAGGCTCAAAGGTGCGACTATGAGTATTTTTCGGTTAAAGGTCGATAGACTAAACACTTCTATGCCAATTTCGATGTGGAACAAATTCTGCAAGTGTTCGACTTAGGCTAAACACTTCTATGCCAATTTCTGAGTGGAATAAATTCTGCCACTTTTCGACTTTGGCCAATTTATGTTTTCTCGAATAACTGGTCTCGACCCTGTACAATGGCTCAAAGTTGCGACTATGGGCATTTTTCGGTTAAAGATCGATAGACTGAGTCCAATTTCTGAGTGGAACAAATTCTGCACGTGTTCGACTTTGGCCAATTTATGTATTCTCGAATTATTAGCCTCGACCCTGTACAAAGGCTCAAAGGGGCGACTATGGGTTTTTTTCGGTTAAAGGTCGATAGACTAAACACTTCTATGCTAATCCCGATGTGGAACAAATTCTGCAAGGTTTCGACTTTGGTCAATTTATGTTTTCTCGAATTATTAGCCTCGACCCTGTACATAGTTTCAAAGGTGCGACAGTGGGAATTTCTCGGTTAAAGATCGATAGACTGAGTACTCCTATGCTAATTTCTGAGTGGAACAAATTCTGCAAGGCTTCGACTTTGGCCAATTTATGTTTTCTCGAATAACTGGTCTCGACCCTGTACAAAGGCTCAAAGGTGCGACTATGGGTATTTTTCAGTTAAAGATCGTTAGACTAAACACTTCTATTCCATTTTCTGAGTGGAACAAATTCTGCAAGGTTTCGACTTTGGCCAATTTATATTTTTCGAATTATTAGCCTCGACCCTGTACAAAGGTTCAAAGGTGCGACTATGGGTATTTTTCGGTTAAAGGTCGATAGACTAAACACTTCTATGCTAATTTCTGAGTGGAACAAATTCTGCAAGGTTTCGACTTTGGCCAATTTATGTTTTCTCGAATTATTAGCCGCGACCCTGTACAAAGGCTCAAAGGTGAGTCCATGGGTATTTTTCGGTTAAAGGTCGATAGACTAAATACTTCTATGCTAATCCCGATGTGGAACAAATTCCGCAAGGTTTCTACTTTGGCCAATTTATGTTTTCTCGAATTATTAGCCTCGACCCTGTACAAAGGTTCAAAGGTGCGACTATGGGTTTTTTTCGGTTAAAGGTCGATAGACTAAACACTTCTATGCTAATCCCGATGTGGAACAAATTCCGCAAGGTTTCGACTTTGGCCAATTTATGTTTTCTCGAATTATTAGCCTCGACCCTGTACAAAGGTTCAAAGGTACGAGTATGGGTATTTTTCGGTTAAAGATCGATAGACTGAGTACTCCTATGCTAATTTCTGAGTGGAACAAATTCTGCAAGGTTTCGACTTTGGCCAATTTATGTTTTCTCGAATTATTAGCCGCGACCCTGTACAAAGGCTCAAACGTGAGTCTATGGGTATCTTTCGGTTAAAGGTCGATAGACTAAACACTTCTATGCTAATCCCGATGTGGAACAAATTCCGCAAGGTTTCTACTTTGGCCAATTTATGTTTTCTCGAATTATTAGCCTCGACCCTGTACAAAGGTTCAAAGGTGCGACTATGGGTTTTTTTCGGTTAAAGGTCGATAGACTAAACACTTCTATGCTAATCCCGAATATTGAAATAAAAAATAGTAAATATTAAAATAAAAAATAGTAAATATTAAAATAAAAAATAGTAAATATTGAATAAAAAATATTAAATATTAAAATAAAAAATAGTAAATATTAGAATAAATAATAATAAATATTAAAATAAAAAATAGTAAATATTAAAATAAAAAATAATAAATATAGAATAAAAAATATTAAATATTAAAATAAAAAATAGTAAAATTAGAATGAAAAATAGTAATTATTAAAATAAAAAATAATAAATATTAGAATAAAAAATAATAAATATTAAAATAATATTTTCCAAAAATCTTATTTTAATATTTATTATTTTTTATTCTAATATTTATTATTTTTTATTTTAATATTTACTATTTTTCATTCTAATTTTACTATTTTTTATTTTAATATTTAATATTTTTTATTCTAATATTTATTATTTTTTATTTTAATATTTATTATTATTTATTCTAATATTTACTATTTTTTATTTTAATATTTAATATTTTTTATTCTAATATTTACTATTTTTTATTTTAATATTTACTATTTTTTATTTTAATATTTACTATTTTTTATTTCAATATTTATTATTTTTTATTCTAATATTTATTATTTTTCATTTTAATATTTATTATTTTTAATTTTAATATTTATTATTTTTTATTCTAATATTTACTATTTTTTATTTTATTATTTACTATTTCTTATTTTAATATTTATTATTTTTTATTCTATATTTATTATTTTTTATTCTAATATTTACTATTTTTTATTTTAATATTTATTATTTTTTATTTTAATATTTATTATTTTTTATTCTAATATTTACTATTTTTTTATTTTATTATTTACTATTTTTTATTTTAATATTTATTATTATAATTTTTTGGAAAAAAAGTTTTTTTGGAAAATAATTTTTTAAAGATTTTTTGGAAAAAATATTCTTTTGAAAAATAAAATCTTTGGAGGAAAAAGATTATTGGAAAATATTTCGAAAAATAATTTTTAAACATTCCTTGGAAAAAATAATTTTTTAAGATTTTTTGGAAAAACAGTTTTTTGCGATAATTTTATAAAATCTTTGAAGAAAAAAAGATTTTTGGAAAATATTTCGAAAATTAATTTTTTAAACAGTCCTTGGAAAAAATACATTTTTTAAAGGGTTTGTTCGGGTTTGTCGGGCTTGTTCGGGTTTGTTCGGGTTTGTTCGGGTTTGTCGGGTTTGTTCGGGTTTGTCGGGTTTGGGTTTGTTCAAAATTATCGAAAAAAATTTTTTTAACAAAAATTTATTTTCTAAAAAATATTTTTTTTGGAGAAAATTTTGATAGAAGTAAAATCTTTGGAAAAAAAGATTGAAGAAAATATTTATATCGAAAATTAATTTTTAAACATTTAAAA
Source organism: Barypeithes pellucidus (assembly GCA_963991005.1). Taxonomy (NCBI): domain Eukaryota; kingdom Metazoa; phylum Arthropoda; class Insecta; order Coleoptera; family Curculionidae; genus Barypeithes; species Barypeithes pellucidus. The sequence goes on along the minus strand of OZ022557.1, from coordinate 49,477,004 downwards.
AAATATTTTTTAAAGATTTTGTGAAAAAAAATTTTTTTTCGATAATTTTGAAAAAATAAATTTTGGAAATTTTTTTTGGAGAAAATTGTTGAAATAAAAAAAAAATCTTCGGAAACTAATTTTAAAAATCTTTGGAAAAAAAGATTTTTTGAAACATTTCTTGGAAAAATAATTTTTTAAAGATTTTTTTGAAAAAATATTCTTTTGATAAAATTTTGAAAAATAAAATCTTTGGAGAAAAAAGATTTTTGGAAAATAATTTTTTAAACATTTCTTGGAAAAAATAATTTTTTTAAATATTTTTTGAAAAAATATTCTTTTCGATAATTTTGAAAAAAAATCTTTGAAGAAAAAAAGATTTTTGGAAAATATTTCGAAAATTAATTTTTTAAACATTCCTTGGAAAAAATAAATTTTTTAAAGGGTTTGTTCGGGTTTGTCGGGTTTGTTCGGGTTTGTTCGGGTTTGTTCGGGTTTGTTCGGGTTTGTTCAAAATTATCGCGACGAGTACAATCAACAACTCCTAGAAAACAAGGACAAAGCGCTGTCTTGTGACGTGACGTCATCATCCGTGGTCCTATGATTGCAATATGCAATATAATATTATATGCATTCTGTAGGGGATTTATTTATATTTTGCGTGACTTCTAAAATTACTTATATACACTTCAGACGATCGTTATTTAAATTTTTAAACTTGTATTTAAGATAATGCGTTAAAGGTTAAAAACGTAAGTTTCGCTTCGAGCGGCTTTTATTCGATCCAACGGTGGCCGGTCATGCGTCGGGGTAGGGCCGATGGAAAAATCTTTTTTCTCCAAAGATGTTATTTTTCAAAATTTAGTCCGAAAAAATTATTTTTTAGAAAATAAATATTTGTAATAAAAAATTAAGAAATTTCCAAAAAATATTTAAAAAAATTATTTTTTCCAATAAATGTTTAAAAAATTATTTTTCAAAAAATCTTTTTTTTCAGATTTATTAAAATTATCGAAAAAAATTGTTTTTCCAAAAAATCTTAAAAAAACTATTTTTTCAAGAAATTTTTAAAAAATTTATTTTCCAAATATTTTCCAAAAATCTTTTTTTCATAGACCGAACAACCCGAACAAACCCGACAAACCCGAACAAACCATTTAAAAAGTTTCTTTTTTCCAAGGAATGTTCCAAGAAATCTTTTTTTCTTCAAAGATTTTATAAAATTAGATTTTACTTCTATCAAAATTTTCTCCAAAAAAAATACTTTTTAGAAAATAAATTTTTGTTAAAACAATTTTATTCGATAATTTTGAACACACACACCCGAACAAACCCAAACCCGAACAAACCCGACAAACCCGAACAAACCCGACAAAAACGAACAAACCCGAACAAGCCCTTTCAAATGAGCCCAAACTCGATGGGTCTAGCATTAGTATTAAGGAAGTTATAGCTTGAATTTTTTTATGATTTTATCGTATTGTACTCGTCGCGATAATTTTGAACAAACCCGAACAAACCCAAACCCGAACAAACCCGACAAACCCGAACAAACCCTTTAAAAAATGTATTTTTTCCAAGGAATGTTTAAAAAATTAATTTTCGAAATATCTTTTTTTCCAAAGATTTTTTAAAATTATCGAAAAAAATAGTTTTTCCAAAAAATCTTTAAAAAATCATTTTTCCAAGAAATTAATTTTCGAAATATTTTCCAAAAATCTTATTTTAATATTTATTATTTTTTATTCTAATATTTATTATTTTTTATTTTAATATTTATTATTTTCTATTCTAATATTTACTATTTTTTATTTTAATATTTACTATTTTTTATTTTAATATTTATTATTTTTTATTTTAATATTTACTATTTTTTATTCTAATATTTACTATTTTTTATTTTAATATTTATTATTTTTTATTCTAATATTTATTATTTTTTATTTTAATATTCGCTATTTTTATTTTAATATTTATTATTTTTTATTCTAATATTTATTATTTTTTATTCTAATTTTACTATTTTTTATATTAATATTTACTATTTTTTATTCTAATAGTTTCTATTTTTTATTTTAATATTTATTATTTTTTATTTTAATATTTATTATTTTTTATTCTATTATTTATTATTTTTTATTCTAATATTTATAATTTTTTATTTTAATATTTACTATTTTTTATTTTAATATTTATTATTTTTTATATTAATATTTACTATTTTTTATTCTAATATTTACTATTTTTTATTTTAATATTTACTATTTTTTATTCTAATATTTATTATATTTTATTTTAATATTTATTATTTTTTATTCTAATATTTATTATTTTTTATTTTAATATTCGCTATTTTTATTTTAATATTTATTATTTTTTATTATTTTTTATTCTAATTTTACTATTTTTTATTTTAATATTTACTATTTTTTATTCTAATAGTTTCTATTTTTTATTTTAATATTTATTATTTTCTATTCTAATATTTACTATTTTTTAGTCTAATATTTATTATTTTTTATTTTAATATTTACTATTATTTATTCTAATATTTATTATTTCTTATTTTAATATTTACTATTTTTTATTCTAATATTTATTATTTTTTATTTTAATATTTATTATTTTTTATTCTATTATTTATTATTTTTTATTCTAATATTTATTATTTTTTATTTTAATATTTACTATTTTTTATTTTAATATTTATTATTTTTTATTTTAATATTTACTATTTTTTATTTTAATATTTACTATTTTTTATTTTAATATTTAATATTTTTTATTTTAATATTTATTATTTTAATATTTACTATGTTTTATTCTAATACTTAGGTATTATTTTTTATTTTAATATTTATTATTTTTTATTCTAATATTTATTATTTTCTATTCTAATATTTACTATTTTTTATTTTAATATTTATTGTTTTTTATTCTAATATTTATTATTTTTTATTTTAATATTCACTATTTTTATTTTAATATTTATTATTTTTTATTCTAATATTTATTATTTTTTATTCTAATATTTACTATTTTTTATTTTATTAAAAATTCTGAGTGGAACAAATTCTGCAAGGTTTCGACTTTGGCCAATTTATGTTTTCTCGAATAACTGGTCTCGACCCTGTACAAAGGCTCAAAGGTACGACTATGGGTATTTTTCAGTTAAAGGTCGATAGACTGAATACTCCTATGCTAATTTCTGAGTGGAACAAATTCTGCAAGTGTTCGACTTTGGCCAATTTATATTTTTCGAATTATTAGCCTCGACCCTGTACAAAGGCTCAAAGGTGCGACTATGGGTATTTTTCGGTTAAAGGTCGATAGACTAAACACTTCCATGCCAATTTCGATGTGGAACAAATTCTGCAAGGCTTCGACTTTGGCCATTTTATGTTTTCTCGAATAACTGGTCTCGACCCTGTACAAAGGCTCAAAGGTGCGACTATGGGTATTTTTCAGTTAAAGATCGTTAGACTAAACACTTCTATTCCAATTTCTGAGTGGAACAAATTCTGCAAGGTTTCGACTTTGGCCAATTTATATTTTTCGAATTATTAGCCTCGACCCTGTACAAAGGCTCAAAGGTGAGTCTATGGGTATTTTTCGGTTAAAGGTCGATAGACTAAACACTTCTATGCTAATCCCGATGTGGAACAAATTCCGCAAGGTTTCTACTTTGGCCAATTTATGTTTTCTCGAATTATTAGCCTCGACCCTGTACAAAGGTTCAAAGGTGCGACTATGGGTTTTTTTCGGTTAAAGGTCGATAGACTAAACACTTCATGCTAATCCCGATGTGGAACAAATTCCGCAAGGTTTCGACTTTGGCCAATTTATGTTTTCTCGAATTATTAGCCTCGACCCTGTACAAAGGTTCAAAGGTGCGACTATGGGTATTTTTCGGTTAAAGATCGATAGACTGAGTACTCCTATGCTAATTTCTGAGTGGAACAAATTCTGCACGTGTTCGACTTTGGCCAATTTATATTTTTCGAATTATTAGCCTCGACCCTGTACAAAGGCTCAAAGGTGCGACTATGAGTATTTTTCGGTTAAAGGTCGATAGACTAAACACTTCTATGCTAATTTCTGAGTGGAACAAATTTGGCAAGGTTTCGACTTTGGCCAATTTATGTTTTCTCGAATTATTAGCCGCGACCCTGTACAAAGGCTCAAAGGTGCGACTATGGGTTTTTTTCGGTTAAAGGTCGATAGACTAAACACTTCATGCTAATCCCGATGTGGAACAAATTCCGCAAGGTTTCGACTTTGGCCAATTTATGTTTTCTCGAATTATTAGCCTCGACCCTGTACAAAGGTTCAAAGGTGCGACTATGGGTATTTTTCGGTTAAAGATCGATAGACTGAGTACTCCTATGCTAATTTCTGAGTGGAACAAATTCTGCACGTGTTCGACTTTGGCCAATTTATATTTTTCGAATTATTAGCCTCGACCCTGTACAAAGGCTCAAAGGTGCGACTATGAGTATTTTTCGGTTAAAGATCGATAGACTGAGTACTTCTATCCAATTTCTGAGTGGAACAAATTCTGCACGTGTTCGACTTTGGCCAATTTATGTATTCTCGAATTATTAGCCTCGACCCTGTACAAAGGCTCAAAGGGGCGACTATGGGTTTTTTTCGGTTAAAGGTCGATAGACTAAACACTTCTATGCTAATCCCGATGTGGAACAAATTCTGCAAGGTTTCGACTTTGGCCAATTTATGTTTTCTCGAATTATTAGCCTCGACCCTGTACAAAGGCTCAAAGGTGCGACTATGGGTTTTTTCGGTTAAAGGTCGATAGACTAAATACTTCTATGCTAATCCCGATGTGGAACAAATTCTGCAAGGTTTCGACTTTGGCCAATTTATGTTCTCTCGAATTATTAGCCTCGACCCTGTACAAAGGCTCAAAGGTGCGACTATGGGTATTTTTCAGTTAAAGATCGATAGACTAAATACTTCTATGCCAATTTCTGAGTGGAACAAATTCTGCAAGGTTTCGACTTTGGCCAATTTATGTTTTCTCGAATAACTGGTCTCGACCCTGTACAAAGGCTCAAAGGTGCGACTATGGGTATTTTTCGGTTAAAGGTCGATAGACTAAACACTCCTATGCTAATTTCTGAGTGGAACAAATTCTGCAAGGTTTCGACTTTGGCCAATTTATGTTTTCTCGAATAACTGGTCTCGACCCTGGACAAAGGCTCAAAGGTGCGACTATGGGTATTTCTCGGTTAAAGATCGATAGACTAAACACTTCTATGCAAATTTTTGAGTGGAACAAATTCTGCAAGGTTTCGACTTTGGCCAATTTATGTTTTGTCGAATTATTAGCCTCGACCCTGTTCAAAGGCTCAAAGGTGCGACTATGGCTATTTTTCGGTTAAAGATCGATAGACTAAACACTTCTATGCCAATTTCTGAGTGGAACAAATTCTGCAAGGTTTCGACTTTGGCCAATTTATGTTTTCTCGAATAACTGGTCTCGACCCTGTACAAAGGCTCAAAGGTACGACTATGGGTATTTTTCAGTTAAAGGTCGATAGACTGAATACTCCTATGCTAATTTCTGAGTGGAACAAATTCTGCAAGTGTTCGACTTTGGCCAATTTATATTTTTCGAATTATTAGCCTCGACCCTGTACAAAGGTTCAAAGGTGCGACTATGGATATTTTTCGGTTAAAGATCGATAGACTGAGTACTCCTATGCTAATTTCTGAGTGGAACAAATTCTGCACGTATTCGACTTTGGCCAATTTATGTATTCTCGAATTATTAGCCTCGACCCTGTAGACACGACCTGCTCAAAGGTGCGACTATTGGTTTTTTTCGGTTAAAGATCGATAGACTGAGTACTCCTATGCCAATTTCTGACTTTGGTCAATTTATGTTTTCTCGAATTATTAGCCTCGACCCTGTACAAAGGCTCAAAGGTGCGACTATTGGTATTTTTCGGTTAAAGATCGATAGACTAAACACTTCTATGCCAATTTCGATGTGGAACAAATTCTGCAAGTGTTCGACTTTGGCCAATTTATGTTCCTCGAATTATTAGCCTCGACCCTGTACAAAGGCTCAAAGGTGCGACTATGGGTATTTTTCAGTTAAAGGTCGTTAGACTTAACACTCCTATGCTAATTTCTGAGTGGAACAAATTCTGCAAGTGTTCGACTTTGGCCACTTTATGTTTTCTCGAATTATTAGCCTCGACCCTGTACATAGTTTCAAAGGTGCGACAGTGGGAATTTCTCGGTTAAAGATCGATAGACTGAGTACTCCTATGCTAATTTCTGAGTGGAACAAATTCTGCACGTGTTCGACTTTGGCCAATTTATATTTTTCGAATTATTAGCCTCGACCCTGTACAATGGCTCAAAGGTGCGACTATGAGTATTTTTCGGTTAAAGGTCGATAGACTAAACACTTCTATGCTAATTTCTGAGTGGAACAAATTCTGCAAGGTTTCGACTTTGGCCAATTTATGTTTTCTCGAATAACTGGTCTCGACTCGACTATGGGTATTTTTCAGTTAAAGATCGTTAGACTAAACACTTCTATGCCAATTTCTGAGTGGAACAAATTCTGCCACTTTTCGACTGGCCAATTTATGTTTTCTCGAATAACTGGTCTCGACCCTGTACAATGGCTCAAAGTTGCGACTATGGGCATTTTTCGGTTAAAGATCGATAGTACTGTAGCGTCCTGCTCCTGACACCAGTTGTAGTACCCACCCTCAGCTTAGCGCCCAACTCCTGCTGTAGCGCTCCGCCTGTTTTGGATACAGCGGCTGGAGCCGGATATACAACCCACCTCGTGTTATCTCTATTCTGGAAATCCGAGCGGTCTAAATTTCAACACAAGAGGGTTGGCTACAAAATATACTTTTTGCCGGGTTCGGAAGATTCCCGTGTTAGCGGCGGACTACTATACTACCTAACTATCACCTCCCTGATAGACGCGCGACCCTGTATATACTTTCTTAAGGGCTCGCCTGAAGCTGTCAAGTTTCATCTATCTCTATCAGTCGTATCAATAAACAACACAATTTTCAGGTATAACGTACACAATTTTATTTTAATTTTTGTAGAAAACTCAATTCTTTAGTTATTACAGTTACACAGTTATCATCTTAAATCTGGTTTACAAATCTTTTACAGACTTTTTCACACTATTACTAGTATTAAGGAGTCACCAACAACTTAATGGGCCATATGTAACACTTACTTCCGCTTTAAACAAAATACTTTTAATACAATATTAATTTCGACCGATCTCGAACATTAATTATTTAATTCAAGAGAATTTTGGGCATTAATTCACCTTAATGCCACTTTCCACTTATTACACTTTTAATCACATTTAATTCACTACACTTTACTTCGCGGAATACTCGTCGGTCACTAGTTGCTGTTCCGTTGATGACTAGTTTGGTGACTTTCCGCTTCCGCTTAAATAGCCGAAAATTCCACTCTTTTTCCCTTCCAAAACCTCTCCGTGACAATTTTATTACCTTATTTGGACATGCATTATGGTCATATAAGGTCCAAAGTCGCGTATTCCGGAGCAATCTAGGACACGCAGGTGTTTTATTACGCAATATTTTCGACGGTCGCCACCGCGTTCTCCTTATAAGGTCATGAATGTCTCGCGGTGATTGAACCTTGCAGGTGTTTTTACTCGACTTCTTTTGTTTTAGGTCACACGTATGTTGGGTCAGTGTCCTATTGTTGTAAGTGGGGGTGATGAACGCGGCATCTTCCCGGGGCTTTATTCATTAGTTTGTCGCGTCCCGAAGTGCATTGGTGTTGGTAAAAAAATAAAAATGTTTTGTTTTCTCCGAAGTTCCCTTTATGAAGAATTTAGTTTGTTAATAAATCGGATTAATTCCACGTAAGTTTTTCTATAAATGATTTTGTTTCGCGTTTCCCCTGGAATTTAATTTTAATACTTAGTTTTTATTTTAAGTAATTACTTCAACCCTCAATTAACTTTTATTCATTTAGACTAGTGTTTTACTCGGATTCTTTAAAATTTTATTTTAATAAAAATCATTCTTATATCGTCCTTTTCCGTACCGTATTTTGAGGTCATTACACCACTTCCCCCTTAAATTTTAAAATACCTTTCTTAATGAAAGTATTTTAAAAGAATTTCAATCCGCACGTGTCTTACTGTCAGTCGGTTAACAGGTCACGGCCTCCGGTCGTTGACTCAAACATCTGTCACTGTTTTGGGAAAGAGTGTGGTTCGGTTGGAAGCAAGTGTTGACACTTATGGCCCTTATGATTTACAATATTAGGGGTGCTACTCGAGAACATTATAATGTTAATGCATTAAAATAGTTAGATAAATAATTAGTCAGATATAGGTACATGGACTTTAGTCCTTTACTTCTGTGTTTAGGTTTTCAAAAATCTTTTTTACCCGTTAAAAATTCCTTTCCATGTACCTATTATTCTGTGGACCTTACATTTCTAGTTATTTTACACCGTATTTTAGAAAATTCAATTTTAATTACTTAATTTTTTTAAGCGACTAATTTCACCCATCGGTTGCCTAATTTTATATTACTATTCTACTTCCTTGTCATACTTAGATACCTTAATACTAACAGTCTTTATTAGGAGACTCAAAATTTTATGATTCCACTGAAATTTTCTTAAGAAAAAATATATATTTTTTTTTATTGCGCGTACCGCGACCAATCAATAGTTACTGAACTATAAAATTTTGGTTTGATTAGTTTATCAAATAAATCTAAATATAGCATCTAAATATGTTTCTTAAAAACTAAAAAAATTAATGGAATGAGAGTATGGAAATATAATATTTTACTTTTATTACTCTAGAGGTATCAATACTCTACAAAAATTCCAAGCTAGAAGTTTTGTTTTAATTATTCAGTTGCAATCCTAATTAAATTTCTGGTAGCACCCCAAAATTTTATGCTTATTAATTTCCCTATTTTTAAATTCTTAGAAACTAAATTTACTATTTCTAAACGGTTACTTAGCTTAATAAATGTTATAGGTATGAGCATCCGTCTGCTCGTGCCTAATCGGAGTCCTCGGTGTCCGGGTGCTTTCGTTTGAGGGTCATCCTTAAACCCTCCAGTCTGGAGACTTCGTATGCATCCTCATCGGGTGGATTTGGTCTTTGGGCTGTCGTCGCTTCCGGGGCGACTGCGTTGTGGACCCATTCAGCTGTGGCGGCTAGTTGATCCAGCGCACTTTCCACGGCACTAGGCTGTATTGTTGAGTCAGGGCTTGGTGGATCGGGCCGTCTGCTCGGACCTGGTTGAGGTTCAATTGTCCTACTTGGACCTGGTTGAGGTTCAAATGTCCTGCTTGGACCTGGTTGAAGTTCAAATGTCCTACTTGGACCTGGTTGTGGTTCAAATGTCCTGCTTGAACCTGGTTGTGGTTCAAACGTCCTGCTGGGGCCTGCTCCTTCTGTGGCAGGAGGACGTCTCTGATCCCGGCATTGTTGGCAGGGACATTCCGGCATTCCATGGCCTTGCGTTAATTGCCAGAATTCCTCCAGGCGGAACAGGTCTTTGTTCAGGGGAAGAGGGCGACAATTTGGACAATCGCACAATTCCGACAGGTAACTTTGCCCGAATGCAATTGCCCAGTCTGTCCGGAACACCTGGTATTCCATATGGACCAATCCTAGCCATAGGGCTACGGTAGCCCGGTATGGCAGATAGTTGCTGGCCGATGGTCCATTTCCTCCCAACTGCTCATATGCGTCCTTGAGGTGGTATAGCGCCACTCGCAAAATTCTATCAATTACCTTCCACTTCCCTTTCATCATTCGCGTATAGGTAATGAATAGCACTATCCACTCCATAATTGTCCCGTTTTAGTTTGTTTAATGTATATATAAATGTCTTTTCCTTGTGATTCCGGTCACGTCCCGATTGTCCAATATAAACCGCACTAATCTGTCTCTTAAAGTCAATTAGCGGAATTTGCCTGTTCACGAAAAATTTCGATTATTTCACTGTTTACTTTTTACGTAACACTCGCGAAGCTTGGCTTTTAACTGGAATATTTTAAACCTTCCTTCTGTTTTTAGGGGGGTTTATATAACTAGGCAGGGTGGGAAAACTTTTTTATCCCACGGGTTGATTTCTCCGTTCCCATAAACTGTACATTTTTTTGTTTATTAAAAGTCTCTTCCAATCTTCCCTTTTTGTAGGGGGAACCTAAAAATTGTATTTTTATCACTTTCTTCCCAAGGTTTTAAAGTGGTTTTTTAATTTACTATATTACTTAATTAGGGCTAAGTTCCTTTTAGTTAGTTTATTTTCCTAAACTTGGGTTAAATTTATGGACCTACTTAACAGTCTCATTAATTCCTTATCTTAAGGTTCAAGATTTTATTCTTGCATCCTACGAGAAATTTATCAGCAATCCCTATACCACTTGAGTCCCTTGTGTAATTAAAAGGTTCGTTAGTCTATGCTCTCCCACGGCAATTTCTTTTAACAGTATCCAGGTGACAGCACCTACCGGATACTAATCTCCGTATATCGGTATCCTTTTTCTTCTTATAGTAAATAAGTTATACTTTAATTTGTCTTAACTAGAGGGCGCTAGGAGGTAAGTTTCGAAAATCAGCATTACGGTTTGTCGTTTCCTTCGTTTCCGAACAAGCTCCATTTGATTCGGGGCATATTCTTCATTTCTTTCCTTAAGAGGGCGTAATCTGTTTGTTTGTTCATTTCAGACGTCGTTGCCTTTTGGGTTATTTCTTTTTGTTCATTTTCTATATGAAATGTGACATGCCGGGTTGGTGCATCGGTGTTTGTTTTCACTTCTGCCGGCAGATGACACGCGGGGTCTTCTCCTTGCCAAAATGTGGTTAACTGTTAATCCTCAGTTATGCTCCACAATAAGTGATAAGTCTATTTATCTCTACCAAACAAGAAAAACATGTACATATTCAAATTTTCGTTTCTCCATTACTTGAATATGGGTTTCTTCGACAAAATATCCTGCTTCCGGATCTAGGCAGTTACTAACGTCTTTTAACGATATAACCGTTATATTTGTGGCCGGATTCCTGCAATCATATGCAATTAAACTTGCATCCGCTTATTGCACTACTGTGATCCATAAAAACATCCATGCGTACTTCATTTGTGCTATCGCAATATTTTCCTTCATTCCCAAATAACTGTGTTACTCAAATAGTATCTTAACTATACTCCTAATCTAAGGTGACTCCTTATACTAAATTAATTCATTTGATAATCTTCATATCTTCTTGGTAATCTAACCTCTCTTGTGCGCGTGCGCCTTTCGATTACCGGTAACTCTTGATCCGATTCCATCGATTCATATTCTGATTCATTTGAATCGCTTGCTGAGTCATCGCTTTCCTCGTGACTGACTTCTTCTTCATTTTCTTCTTCAATTAAAGGTGCCTCTTCCTTTCCATGATTTATGTAAAAATCAATATCATCTTGAACCATCTCGTTCTCCTCTGAATCTGATAGTTCTTTTCCCTTTTCGGATTCTTTTTCTTTTCTTCCATGGTTATCTAACCTCACTTTTTCCTTGGAGATATCTATCTCCTTACATGGCTTCAATCTGTCTGCATGTACCATCTGTTCCTTTACTCCTCTGGGTGCCTTAATTTTAAAGGTAACTGGTCCCTTTTTCTCAGTAATTCTATAAGGGCCGGTCCATTTATTGTAAAATTTTGATGCTAACTTCTTTCCTGGAATAGCAGGAGTATATAAATATACTAGATCTCCTAACATAAATTCTTTTCTAACTTTCTTTTTGTTATGTTTTTCGCATCTTGTTTTAATACTCTTCTCCAAATTTTTCTTGGCTAGCTCATGCGCACTGGACATTCTTGCAATAAATTCGCTTACGTAATTTTCATCAACATCATACCTTACGTGTTGTTCTCTTATTGTCAGATGGATAGGTAGTTCCATGTCTCTTCCGAATACTAAATAGAAGGGGGTTTCACCCGTTCCTTCATGTGGCAAATTTCTATATGCCATTAAACAATAAGGTAATATTAAATCCCAACTGTCATTATAATCGCTGACAAAATGTCCGATCATTGTTTTTATCGTTTTATGGAATCTCTCGACCACAGCGTTTCCACTAGGATGATAGGGTGTTGTTTTCAATTTTCGAATTCCAAGTAAAGAACATATTTGACAAAATAACTGACTCAAAAACTGAGTTCCACAATCCGTAATTAACTCTCTCGGTGTTCCAAAACGGCATATGATATGTTCTACAAACGCTCTGGCTACTGTGTCTGCTTTTATGTCGGGCAGTGGTATGCATTCGGGGTATCTGGTTAAATAGTCCACGCATGTCAAAATGTACTTGTTGTTATTGACAGTTCTATTTAACGGGCCCACCAGATCCAATGAGATCCTTCCCCAAGGTAACGATGGAATGGGGTTTTCTTGGAGAGCTGGAGGGGGTTGATAATTTGTTTTTCTAAGGTTACATGATCTACACTGCTCCACATAACTTATGACATCCTTTCTTAGGGTAGGCCAATAAAAATCTTGTTTTATTAGCTGCTGTGTTTTCTTCTGACCTGGATGTGCTCCAAATATTGAACTATGATACAACTGTAAAATATCAGGGACTATCTTTTCTGGTGCCATTACCACGTCATGTCTCTGATCCTCTCTTCTTTTCCGATATAATATTCCGTCATTATTTACATAATATTGCTCGTCCTCTGGTTTTAAAGCCTGTAAAATTTTTACTATATGGGCGTCTTGTTGTTGCATTTCCTGCAGTTCCTTTTTGCTCCATATTACACTGGTTACTGGAATAAGATCGTTTAGTTCTGTTTTGTCTACTGTATTTATTTTAGCTATTTTATGGTCGATTATGCCATTTTCCTTTTCCAATCTCGTCAAGGCATCTACATTGTTGTTTTTCGCTCCTGGGCGATAAATTATCGTAAAACTATACTCCAGTAAGAACATTGCCCATTTCGCAAGCCTCGAGCTTGGGTCTTTAATGGTTAGCAGGTACTTCAACGGTTGATGGTCTGTTGTTATAGTAAAGTGTGTACCTGTCAGATAATTACGGTAGGTTTTTACTGCGAAAACTACGGCGAGGCATTCTCGTTCGGTGGCGCTATAATTTCTTTCTGCTGAGTTTAATGTGCGACTGGAATAACAAATAGGTAGCTCCACTCCTTCATGAACTTGTGCTAAAATGGCTGCTACAGTTGTAGCACTTGCATCTGTGTTTACGATGAAAGGCTTTCCAAAATCAGGGTAGCGTAATACAGGAGGACTGACGAGGGCTCCTTTCAAGCTGACAAAAGCTTCTTGTTGTTCTGGTCCCCAATTATATTTTGTGTTTTTCCTTGTAAGCATTGTTAATGGTTGGCTTATTTTTGCAAAGTTTTTAACAAATTTTCTATAAAAACCGCACAGGCCAAGAAATGCTCTGACTTCTCTTACGTTTCTTGGTATCGGATAACTTTCAATAAGTTCAGTTTTACTAGGACTTGTAGTAAAACCTCCATCTTTAACAAGATGTCCCAGGTATTCGATTTCTTTCTTCATAAAATGACATTTTGTTGGTTTCAATTTTAAATTACTTTCTCTTAGCTTATCAAACACATGTCTCAAACGCTCTAAATGTGAATCACCGTCTTTTGAAAATACAATAATATCATCTAAATATACTAGGCACTCAGTATATGTCAACTTTCCTAGGATGTGATTCATCATCCTCGTCCATGTTGCTGGACTATTTTTAAGTCCCATGGGCATGCGCAAGAAGTGGTAATGGTTATCTGGAGTGGAAAATGCAGTCTTCTCTTGGTCATCAACATGCATAGGAACTTGGAAGTATCCGGATGCCAAATCCATTGTGGAGAATACGCTGGCGTCTGCTAATCTATTCAATGATTCACTAATGTTGGGGAGAGGTATAAAATCTGTCCTCGTAATATCATTAAGCAGACGAAAATCTATCACTAGTCTCCATTGTACCCCATTTTCATGCGGGTGTCTTTTCTTTTCTACCAATATGGCGGGAAAACTCCACGGAGACTGACTCTCCACTATAACTCCATCATCAAGTAGTTTTTGAATTTCCTTCTTCAAAATTTCTTGTCGGTGATATGGCACTCTGTATGGTCGTTTTAGAATAGGAGGCACGTCCTCGGTAATAATCCTGTGCGTCACGTGTGACGTACAGCTAAGTTTCTGATCAGGTGTTTTAAAGATGTCCATGTATTCAATAATTAATTCCCTTAATTTATTTTTCTCTTCTGACATATTTTTATCTAAGTCGAGGATTCTTAAAACTTCTGCTGTCTCCTGTTCACTTATTTTCCTTATGGAAAATTTTCCATTTTCCTTCAAATTTTCACTGAGTTCCGTCTCGTATGCTCTGGCGATAACCATTCTTTTCTTTAGCTTTATTTCTTTTTCCGTAACATTCACAACTCTCATAGGAATAGTTTTACTTGTTCTACAGAGCACTCCGGCGACGAGTAGTCCTGTCGGCGTATCGTCGCTTGGTTCTAAAACCACGAATGGTGTAGAAACTTTCGCTAATCCTCTTAAGTTGGCTGGAAAAACTGCTCGAGTCATTGGAGGTATGACTATTTCTTCTAATACGGACACAATTACTCCATTCTCTTCTACTCCAGAAGATAACTCCTCCAAATTTTCCTTGTGAGACTCTTTCTCAACCCACCCTTGGGTTTGAGTACTCACATTTTTAAAAACTTTAGAAACTCTATTTTCTAAAAAATCTTTTGAAGCTATACTCTCTTCAAAACTTCGGGACATTCTCCCCTCTGAAACATCCCTGGAAGCTATATTACTTTCGAAATTTTTGGAAACTTTTTCACTTAAAACTCCTTTGGAAAATTCCTTTTCTCCAAAATCCTGGAAAACTTTTCTGTCCAAATCCACCTTGGAAGCTTTTCCATCTAAAATTTCTCTGGAAGCTCTCTTCCTTTCTAGAAGATCTTTGGAACCTCCCATCGCTATCATATTTGTGGAATCTGCAGTATTCCTAGATGGTACACAAACTTCCCCAATTTTCCTCGTTTGTTGATTTTCACTAGAATCCAGATGACCACTAATCATCTGAAAACTACGTCCCTGCATTATTAGTGGTAACGCGGGACCCTCCATCGAAGTAGCTTGTGACAACATCTTTTTTTCTTTTTCTCTATTTTTCCTTTCCAAATATTTTCCCTTAATTTCCAATATTTCCGCTTCCAAACAGGCAAGTCTTGCCTCCAATTCGTCTGTGCCCTGTTCCTCCATCATAGGAATGACACTCTCGAATAAATACATGGAGTTATTACTCCAATCCAATTTAACACTGTATTTTCTCAAAAAATCTATTCCCAGCAGGATATCAGCCTGAAAACTGTGCGATTCTATCACAAATAAATCCTGCTGCAATATGATATCTCCGGGAAATTCCACTGGTACCTGCACTACTCCTGAGGTAGGTATCTTGTTTCCTTGGATATCCACTAAACTAATATTTGACTTTTGTATGAACCCCTTGACAATATCAGGTTTTATCAGGGATATAACTGCTCCACAATCAATTAAAGCTAGGTATGGCTTACCATCAAGTCTAACTTTAATCACACTACATGGTTTTGGGTTCTGTTCTTCTGAGCACGTATATATCCCAACCTTTGACTGTTTACTTATTCCCAATTTGCCTGAGTTATGGCAGTCGAACTCAGGGGCTGAAATCCGGCTGCTTTGGAGTTTAAATCTTTGTGTTGCTGAACAGCATAATTCTTTTTCCTTGGACAGGTCCGGGCTAAGTGTCCAATTTCATTGCACGTAAAACATCTCCTATCAGGTGCTTTCTTTATAACATTGTTGTTTTGATATACCCGGTTTGTTTGATTTGTATAATTACCTGGATTGTTGTTTTGTAAATTTTTCGCCCAGCAGTAGTTTGCTGTATGACCCGTTTTTTGACATTTTGTGCATTTCCATTTATTATTTTTAGCGTTGTTATATTTTCTAGAATCTGTTGTCGTTGTACTGGTCACTAGTCTACAATGTTCACCTCTCGATGGATGTATTAAGTTTTCTATGCTCTCCTCTCGTTCAGCTATTTTTAATGCTTCCTCCAATGCTTGGGGATTTCCTGATAAAACCCTTTGCTTAATTGGCATCATCAGTCCTAACGTAAACTGCATCGTAATATCTTCCTCTAACTTTTTCTTTATAGGGTCGTCTTGCACGGGGTCTCCTGTTAAAGTTATTGTCCTGTTACCCAATAATTTTAACCTAGTCAAATATTCACGACACGTCTCTCCTGACCTTTGTCGACATTCGATAAAATTTTTCATTGCTGCTCCCTTGACATACTGTCTCTTGAATTGATCCTTTAATCCCTTTTTTAGTGTTACCCAACTGGTTCTGAATCTATGAACTGCTTTGCCTTATCTCTCAATTTTAAAAGCGTAATAGCTATTAATTGTGTGTCTGTCCAATTTGCAAGTGTACCTGTACCTTCCACTATCGTCAAAAAATCGTCGACTGGCGTTGTTCCATTATATACTGGCAATGAATCCAGTCCTATTACAATATTTCCATAGCTTGCTGGCATTCCAGGGCTTGATGTCGTAGCGGTTCCCGTGGTTGTAGCTGTCGTTGTAGTAGTAGTCATGGCGATGAAATTTTGCACACTAACACGTTATGGGGTGGTATCCACAAGTAAAATCTTCTTTTGTTCCAGAAACAAAAACCCCACACACCTTACACCAGTTGTAGCGTCCTGCTCCTGACACCAGTTGTAGTACCCACCCTCAGCTTAGCGCCCAACTCCTGCTGTAGCGCTCCGCCTGTTTTGGATACAGCGGCTGGAGCCGGATATACAACCCACCTCGTGTTATCTCTATTCTGGAAATCCGAGCGGTCTAAATTTCAACACAAGAGGGTTGGCTACAAAATATACTTTTTGCCGGGTTCGGAAGATTCCCGTGTTAGCGGCGGACTACTATACTACCTAACTATCACCTCCCTGATAGACGCGCGACCCTGTATATACTTTCTTAAGGGCTCGCCTGAAGCTGTCAAGTTTCATCTATCTCTATCAGTCGTATCAATAAACAACACAATTTTCAGGTATAACGTACACAATTTTATTTTAATTTTTGTAGAAAACTCAATTCTTTAGTTATTACAGTTACACAGTTATCATCTTAAATCTGGTTTACAAATCTTTTACAGACTTTTTCACACTATTACTAGTATTAAGGAGTCACCAACAACTTAATGGGCCATATGTAACACTTACTTCCGCTTTAAACAAAATACTTTTAATACAATATTAATTTCGACCGATCTCGAACATTAATTATTTAATTCAAGAGAATTTTGGGCATTAATTCACCTTAATGCCACTTTCCACTTATTACACTTTTAATCACATTTAATTCACTACACTTTACTTCGCGGAATACTCGTCGGTCACTAGTTGCTGTTCCGTTGATGACTAGTTTGGTGACTTTCCGCTTCCGCTTAAATAGCCGAAAATTCCACTCTTTTTCCCTTCCAAAACCTCTCCGTGACAATTTTATTACCTTATTTGGACATGCATTATGGTCATATAAGGTCCAAAGTCGCGTATTCCGGAGCAATCTAGGACACGCAGGTGTTTTATTACGCAATATTTTCGACGGTCGCCACCGCGTTCTCCTTATAAGGTCATGAATGTCTCGCGGTGATTGAACCTTGCAGGTGTTTTTACTCGACTTCTTTTGTTTTAGGTCACACGTATGTTGGGTCAGTGTCCTATTGTTGTAAGTGGGGGTGATGAACGCGGCATCTTCCCGGGGCTTTATTCATTAGTTTGTCGCGTCCCGAAGTGCATTGGTGTTGGTAAAAAAATAAAAATGTTTTGTTTTCTCCGAAGTTCCCTTTATGAAGAATTTAGTTTGTTAATAAATCGGATTAATTCCACGTAAGTTTTTCTATAAATGATTTTGTTTCGCGTTTCCCCTGGAATTTAATTTTAATACTTAGTTTTTATTTTAAGTAATTACTTCAACCCTCAATTAACTTTTATTCATTTAGACTAGTGTTTTACTCGGATTCTTTAAAATTTTATTTTAATAAAAATCATTCTTATATCGTCCTTTTCCGTACCGTATTTTGAGGTCATTACACCACTTCCCCCTTAAATTTTAAAATACCTTTCTTAATGAAAGTATTTTAAAAGAATTTCAATCCGCACGTGTCTTACTGTCAGTCGGTTAACAGGTCACGGCCTCCGGTCGTTGACTCAAACATCTGTCACTGTTTTGGGAAAGAGTGTGGTTCGGTTGGAAGCAAGTGTTGACACTTATGGCCCTTATGATTTACAATATTAGGGGTGCTACTCGAGAACATTATAATGTTAATGCATTAAAATAGTTAGATAAATAATTAGTCAGATATAGGTACATGGACTTTAGTCCTTTACTTCTGTGTTTAGGTTTTCAAAAATCTTTTTTACCCGTTAAAAATTCCTTTCCATGTACCTATTATTCTGTGGACCTTACATTTCTAGTTATTTTACACCGTATTTTAGAAAATTCAATTTTAATTACTTAATTTTTTTAAGCGACTAATTTCACCCATCGGTTGCCTAATTTTATATTACTATTCTACTTCCTTGTCATACTTAGATACCTTAATACTAACAGTCTTTATTAGGAGACTCAAAATTTTATGATTCCACTGAAATTTTCTTAAGAAAAAATATATATTTTTTTTTATTGCGCGTACCGCGACCAATCAATAGTTACTGAACTATAAAATTTTGGTTTGATTAGTTTATCAAATAAATCTAAATATAGCATCTAAATATGTTTCTTAAAAACTAAAAAAATTAATGGAATGAGAGTATGGAAATATAATATTTTACTTTTATTACTCTAGAGGTATCAATACTCTACAAAAATTCCAAGCTAGAAGTTTTGTTTTAATTATTCAGTTGCAATCCTAATTAAATTTCTGGTAGCACCCCAAAATTTTATGCTTATTAATTTCCCTATTTTTAAATTCTTAGAAACTAAATTTACTATTTCTAAACGGTTACTTAGCTTAATAAATGTTATAGGTATGAGCATCCGTCTGCTCGTGCCTAATCGGAGTCCTCGGTGTCCGGGTGCTTTCGTTTGAGGGTCATCCTTAAACCCTCCAGTCTGGAGACTTCGTATGCATCCTCATCGGGTGGATTTGGTCTTTGGGCTGTCGTCGCTTCCGGGGCGACTGCGTTGTGGACCCATTCAGCTGTGGCGGCTAGTTGATCCAGCGCACTTTCCACGGCACTAGGCTGTATTGTTGAGTCAGGGCTTGGTGGATCGGGCCGTCTGCTCGGACCTGGTTGAGGTTCAATTGTCCTACTTGGACCTGGTTGAGGTTCAAATGTCCTGCTTGGACCTGGTTGAAGTTCAAATGTCCTACTTGGACCTGGTTGTGGTTCAAATGTCCTGCTTGAACCTGGTTGTGGTTCAAACGTCCTGCTGGGGCCTGCTCCTTCTGTGGCAGGAGGACGTCTCTGATCCCGGCATTGTTGGCAGGGACATTCCGGCATTCCATGGCCTTGCGTTAATTGCCAGAATTCCTCCAGGCGGAACAGGTCTTTGTTCAGGGGAAGAGGGCGACAATTTGGACAATCGCACAATTCCGACAGGTAACTTTGCCCGAATGCAATTGCCCAGTCTGTCCGGAACACCTGGTATTCCATATGGACCAATCCTAGCCATAGGGCTACGGTAGCCCGGTATGGCAGATAGTTGCTGGCCGATGGTCCATTTCCTCCCAACTGCTCATATGCGTCCTTGAGGTGGTATAGCGCCACTCGCAAAATTCTATCAATTACCTTCCACTTCCCTTTCATCATTCGCGTATAGGTAATGAATAGCACTATCCACTCCATAATTGTCCCGTTTTAGTTTGTTTAATGTATATATAAATGTCTTTTCCTTGTGATTCCGGTCACGTCCCGATTGTCCAATATAAACCGCACTAATCTGTCTCTTAAAGTCAATTAGCGGAATTTGCCTGTTCACGAAAAATTTCGATTATTTCACTGTTTACTTTTTACGTAACACTCGCGAAGCTTGGCTTTTAACTGGAATATTTTAAACCTTCCTTCTGTTTTTAGGGGGGTTTATATAACTAGGCAGGGTGGGAAAACTTTTTTATCCCACGGGTTGATTTCTCCGTTCCCATAAACTGTACATTTTTTTGTTTATTAAAAGTCTCTTCCAATCTTCCCTTTTTGTAGGGGGAACCTAAAAATTGTATTTTTATCACTTTCTTCCCAAGGTTTTAAAGTGGTTTTTTAATTTACTATATTACTTAATTAGGGCTAAGTTCCTTTTAGTTAGTTTATTTTCCTAAACTTGGGTTAAATTTATGGACCTACTTAACAGTCTCATTAATTCCTTATCTTAAGGTTCAAGATTTTATTCTTGCATCCTACGAGAAATTTATCAGCAATCCCTATACCACTTGAGTCCCTTGTGTAATTAAAAGGTTCGTTAGTCTATGCTCTCCCACGGCAATTTCTTTTAACAGTATCCAGGTGACAGCACCTACCGGATACTAATCTCCGTATATCGGTATCCTTTTTCTTCTTATAGTAAATAAGTTATACTTTAATTTGTCTTAACTAGAGGGCGCTAGGAGGTAAGTTTCGAAAATCAGCATTACGGTTTGTCGTTTCCTTCGTTTCCGAACAAGCTCCATTTGATTCGGGGCATATTCTTCATTTCTTTCCTTAAGAGGGCGTAATCTGTTTGTTTGTTCATTTCAGACGTCGTTGCCTTTTGGGTTATTTCTTTTTGTTCATTTTCTATATGAAATGTGACATGCCGGGTTGGTGCATCGGTGTTTGTTTTCACTTCTGCCGGCAGATGACACGCGGGGTCTTCTCCTTGCCAAAATGTGGTTAACTGTTAATCCTCAGTTATGCTCCACAATAAGTGATAAGTCTATTTATCTCTACCAAACAAGAAAAACATGTACATATTCAAATTTTCGTTTCTCCATTACTTGAATATGGGTTTCTTCGACAAAATATCCTGCTTCCGGATCTAGGCAGTTACTAACGTCTTTTAACGATATAACCGTTATATTTGTGGCCGGATTCCTGCAATCATATGCAATTAAACTTGCATCCGCTTATTGCACTACTGTGATCCATAAAAACATCCATGCGTACTTCATTTGTGCTATCGCAATATTTTCCTTCATTCCCAAATAACTGTGTTACTCAAATAGTATCTTAACTATACTCCTAATCTAAGGTGACTCCTTATACTAAATTAATTCATTTGATAATCTTCATATCTTCTTGGTAATCTAACCTCTCTTGTGCGCGTGCGCCTTTCGATTACCGGTAACTCTTGATCCGATTCCATCGATTCATATTCTGATTCATTTGAATCGCTTGCTGAGTCATCGCTTTCCTCGTGACTGACTTCTTCTTCATTTTCTTCTTCAATTAAAGGTGCCTCTTCCTTTCCATGATTTATGTAAAAATCAATATCATCTTGAACCATCTCGTTCTCCTCTGAATCTGATAGTTCTTTTCCCTTTTCGGATTCTTTTTCTTTTCTTCCATGGTTATCTAACCTCACTTTTTCCTTGGAGATATCTATCTCCTTACATGGCTTCAATCTGTCTGCATGTACCATCTGTTCCTTTACTCCTCTGGGTGCCTTAATTTTAAAGGTAACTGGTCCCTTTTTCTCAGTAATTCTATAAGGGCCGGTCCATTTATTGTAAAATTTTGATGCTAACTTCTTTCCTGGAATAGCAGGAGTATATAAATATACTAGATCTCCTAACATAAATTCTTTTCTAACTTTCTTTTTGTTATGTTTTTCGCATCTTGTTTTAATACTCTTCTCCAAATTTTTCTTGGCTAGCTCATGCGCACTGGACATTCTTGCAATAAATTCGCTTACGTAATTTTCATCAACATCATACCTTACGTGTTGTTCTCTTATTGTCAGATGGATAGGTAGTTCCATGTCTCTTCCGAATACTAAATAGAAGGGGGTTTCACCCGTTCCTTCATGTGGCAAATTTCTATATGCCATTAAACAATAAGGTAATATTAAATCCCAACTGTCATTATAATCGCTGACAAAATGTCCGATCATTGTTTTTATCGTTTTATGGAATCTCTCGACCACAGCGTTTCCACTAGGATGATAGGGTGTTGTTTTCAATTTTCGAATTCCAAGTAAAGAACATATTTGACAAAATAACTGACTCAAAAACTGAGTTCCACAATCCGTAATTAACTCTCTCGGTGTTCCAAAACGGCATATGATATGTTCTACAAACGCTCTGGCTACTGTGTCTGCTTTTATGTCGGGCAGTGGTATGCATTCGGGGTATCTGGTTAAATAGTCCACGCATGTCAAAATGTACTTGTTGTTATTGACAGTTCTATTTAACGGGCCCACCAGATCCAATGAGATCCTTCCCCAAGGTAACGATGGAATGGGGTTTTCTTGGAGAGCTGGAGGGGGTTGATAATTTGTTTTTCTAAGGTTACATGATCTACACTGCTCCACATAACTTATGACATCCTTTCTTAGGGTAGGCCAATAAAAATCTTGTTTTATTAGCTGCTGTGTTTTCTTCTGACCTGGATGTGCTCCAAATATTGAACTATGATACAACTGTAAAATATCAGGGACTATCTTTTCTGGTGCCATTACCACGTCATGTCTCTGATCCTCTCTTCTTTTCCGATATAATATTCCGTCATTATTTACATAATATTGCTCGTCCTCTGGTTTTAAAGCCTGTAAAATTTTTACTATATGGGCGTCTTGTTGTTGCATTTCCTGCAGTTCCTTTTTGCTCCATATTACACTGGTTACTGGAATAAGATCGTTTAGTTCTGTTTTGTCTACTGTATTTATTTTAGCTATTTTATGGTCGATTATGCCATTTTCCTTTTCCAATCTCGTCAAGGCATCTACATTGTTGTTTTTCGCTCCTGGGCGATAAATTATCGTAAAACTATACTCCAGTAAGAACATTGCCCATTTCGCAAGCCTCGAGCTTGGGTCTTTAATGGTTAGCAGGTACTTCAACGGTTGATGGTCTGTTGTTATAGTAAAGTGTGTACCTGTCAGATAATTACGGTAGGTTTTTACTGCGAAAACTACGGCGAGGCATTCTCGTTCGGTGGCGCTATAATTTCTTTCTGCTGAGTTTAATGTGCGACTGGAATAACAAATAGGTAGCTCCACTCCTTCATGAACTTGTGCTAAAATGGCTGCTACAGTTGTAGCACTTGCATCTGTGTTTACGATGAAAGGCTTTCCAAAATCAGGGTAGCGTAATACAGGAGGACTGACGAGGGCTCCTTTCAAGCTGACAAAAGCTTCTTGTTGTTCTGGTCCCCAATTATATTTTGTGTTTTTCCTTGTAAGCATTGTTAATGGTTGGCTTATTTTTGCAAAGTTTTTAACAAATTTTCTATAAAAACCGCACAGGCCAAGAAATGCTCTGACTTCTCTTACGTTTCTTGGTATCGGATAACTTTCAATAAGTTCAGTTTTACTAGGACTTGTAGTAAAACCTCCATCTTTAACAAGATGTCCCAGGTATTCGATTTCTTTCTTCATAAAATGACATTTTGTTGGTTTCAATTTTAAATTACTTTCTCTTAGCTTATCAAACACATGTCTCAAACGCTCTAAATGTGAATCACCGTCTTTTGAAAATACAATAATATCATCTAAATATACTAGGCACTCAGTATATGTCAACTTTCCTAGGATGTGATTCATCATCCTCGTCCATGTTGCTGGACTATTTTTAAGTCCCATGGGCATGCGCAAGAAGTGGTAATGGTTATCTGGAGTGGAAAATGCAGTCTTCTCTTGGTCATCAACATGCATAGGAACTTGGAAGTATCCGGATGCCAAATCCATTGTGGAGAATACGCTGGCGTCTGCTAATCTATTCAATGATTCACTAATGTTGGGGAGAGGTATAAAATCTGTCCTCGTAATATCATTAAGCAGACGAAAATCTATCACTAGTCTCCATTGTACCCCATTTTCATGCGGGTGTCTTTTCTTTTCTACCAATATGGCGGGAAAACTCCACGGAGACTGACTCTCCACTATAACTCCATCATCAAGTAGTTTTTGAATTTCCTTCTTCAAAATTTCTTGTCGGTGATATGGCACTCTGTATGGTCGTTTTAGAATAGGAGGCACGTCCTCGGTAATAATCCTGTGCGTCACGTGTGACGTACAGCTAAGTTTCTGATCAGGTGTTTTAAAGATGTCCATGTATTCAATAATTAATTCCCTTAATTTATTTTTCTCTTCTGACATATTTTTATCTAAGTCGAGGATTCTTAAAACTTCTGCTGTCTCCTGTTCACTTATTTTCCTTATGGAAAATTTTCCATTTTCCTTCAAATTTTCACTGAGTTCCGTCTCGTATGCTCTGGCGATAACCATTCTTTTCTTTAGCTTTATTTCTTTTTCCGTAACATTCACAACTCTCATAGGAATAGTTTTACTTGTTCTACAGAGCACTCCGGCGACGAGTAGTCCTGTCGGCGTATCGTCGCTTGGTTCTAAAACCACGAATGGTGTAGAAACTTTCGCTAATCCTCTTAAGTTGGCTGGAAAAACTGCTCGAGTCATTGGAGGTATGACTATTTCTTCTAATACGGACACAATTACTCCATTCTCTTCTACTCCAGAAGATAACTCCTCCAAATTTTCCTTGTGAGACTCTTTCTCAACCCACCCTTGGGTTTGAGTACTCACATTTTTAAAAACTTTAGAAACTCTATTTTCTAAAAAATCTTTTGAAGCTATACTCTCTTCAAAACTTCGGGACATTCTCCCCTCTGAAACATCCCTGGAAGCTATATTACTTTCGAAATTTTTGGAAACTTTTTCACTTAAAACTCCTTTGGAAAATTCCTTTTCTCCAAAATCCTGGAAAACTTTTCTGTCCAAATCCACCTTGGAAGCTTTTCCATCTAAAATTTCTCTGGAAGCTCTCTTCCTTTCTAGAAGATCTTTGGAACCTCCCATCGCTATCATATTTGTGGAATCTGCAGTATTCCTAGATGGTACACAAACTTCCCCAATTTTCCTCGTTTGTTGATTTTCACTAGAATCCAGATGACCACTAATCATCTGAAAACTACGTCCCTGCATTATTAGTGGTAACGCGGGACCCTCCATCGAAGTAGCTTGTGACAACATCTTTTTTTCTTTTTCTCTATTTTTCCTTTCCAAATATTTTCCCTTAATTTCCAATATTTCCGCTTCCAAACAGGCAAGTCTTGCCTCCAATTCGTCTGTGCCCTGTTCCTCCATCATAGGAATGACACTCTCGAATAAATACATGGAGTTATTACTCCAATCCAATTTAACACTGTATTTTCTCAAAAAATCTATTCCCAGCAGGATATCAGCCTGAAAACTGTGCGATTCTATCACAAATAAATCCTGCTGCAATATGATATCTCCGGGAAATTCCACTGGTACCTGCACTACTCCTGAGGTAGGTATCTTGTTTCCTTGGATATCCACTAAACTAATATTTGACTTTTGTATGAACCCCTTGACAATATCAGGTTTTATCAGGGATATAACTGCTCCACAATCAATTAAAGCTAGGTATGGCTTACCATCAAGTCTAACTTTAATCACACTACATGGTTTTGGGTTCTGTTCTTCTGAGCACGTATATATCCCAACCTTTGACTGTTTACTTATTCCCAATTTGCCTGAGTTATGGCAGTCGAACTCAGGGGCTGAAATCCGGCTGCTTTGGAGTTTAAATCTTTGTGTTGCTGAACAGCATAATTCTTTTTCCTTGGACAGGTCCGGGCTAAGTGTCCAATTTCATTGCACGTAAAACATCTCCTATCAGGTGCTTTCTTTATAACATTGTTGTTTTGATATACCCGGTTTGTTTGATTTGTATAATTACCTGGATTGTTGTTTTGTAAATTTTTCGCCCAGCAGTAGTTTGCTGTATGACCCGTTTTTTGACATTTTGTGCATTTCCATTTATTATTTTTAGCGTTGTTATATTTTCTAGAATCTGTTGTCGTTGTACTGGTCACTAGTCTACAATGTTCACCTCTCGATGGATGTATTAAGTTTTCTATGCTCTCCTCTCGTTCAGCTATTTTTAATGCTTCCTCCAATGCTTGGGGATTTCCTGATAAAACCCTTTGCTTAATTGGCATCATCAGTCCTAACGTAAACTGCATCGTAATATCTTCCTCTAACTTTTTCTTTATAGGGTCGTCTTGCACGGGGTCTCCTGTTAAAGTTATTGTCCTGTTACCCAATAATTTTAACCTAGTCAAATATTCACGACACGTCTCTCCTGACCTTTGTCGACATTCGATAAAATTTTTCATTGCTGCTCCCTTGACATACTGTCTCTTGAATTGATCCTTTAATCCCTTTTTTAGTGTTACCCAACTTTTTGTATCTCTTAATACTGGTTCTGAATCTATGAACTGCTTTGCCTTATCTCTCAATTTTAAAAGCGTAATAGCTATTAATTGTGTGTCTGTCCAATTTGCAAGTGTACCTGTACCTTCCACTATCGTCAAAAAATCGTCGACTGGCGTTGTTCCATTATATACTGGCAATGAATCCAGTCCTATTACAATATTTCCATAGCTTGCTGGCATTCCAGGGCTTGATGTCGTAGCGGTTCCCGTGGTTGTAGCTGTCGTTGTAGTAGTAGTCATGGCGATGAAATTTTGCACACTAACACGTTATGGGGTGGTATCCACAAGTAAAATCTTCTTTTGTTCCAGAAACAAAAACCCCACACACCTTACACCAGTTGTAGCGTCCTGCTCCTGACACCAGTTGTAGTACCCACCCTCAGCTTAGCGCCCAACTCCTGCTGTAGCGCTCCGCCTGTTTTGGATACAGCGGCTGGAGCCGGATATACAACCCACCTCGTGTTATCTCTATTCTGGAAATCCGAGCGGTCTAAATTTCAACACAAGAGGGTTGGCTACAAAATATACTTTTTGCCGGGTTCGGAAGATTCCCGTGTTAGCGGCGGACTACTATACTACCTAACTATCACCTCCCTGATAGACGCGCGACCCTGTATATACTTTCTTAAGGGCTCGCCTGAAGCTGTCAAGTTTCATCTATCTCTATCAGTCGTATCAATAAACAACACAATTTTCAGGTATAACGTACACAATTTTATTTTAATTTTTGTAGAAAACTCAATTCTTTAGTTATTACAGTTACACAGTTATCATCTTAAATCTGGTTTACAAATCTTTTACAGACTTTTTCACACTATTACTAGTATTAAGGAGTCACCAACAACTTAATGGGCCATATGTAACACTTACTTCCGCTTTAAACAAAATACTTTTAATACAATATTAATTTCGACCGATCTCGAACATTAATTATTTAATTCAAGAGAATTTTGGGCATTAATTCACCTTAATGCCACTTTCCACTTATTACACTTTTAATCACATTTAATTCACTACACTTTACTTCGCGGAATACTCGTCGGTCACTAGTTGCTGTTCCGTTGATGACTAGTTTGGTGACTTTCCGCTTCCGCTTAAATAGCCGAAAATTCCACTCTTTTTCCCTTCCAAAACCTCTCCGTGACAATTTTATTACCTTATTTGGACATGCATTATGGTCATATAAGGTCCAAAGTCGCGTATTCCGGAGCAATCTAGGACACGCAGGTGTTTTATTACGCAATATTTTCGACGGTCGCCACCGCGTTCTCCTTATAAGGTCATGAATGTCTCGCGGTGATTGAACCTTGCAGGTGTTTTTACTCGACTTCTTTTGTTTTAGGTCACACGTATGTTGGGTCAGTGTCCTATTGTTGTAAGTGGGGGTGATGAACGCGGCATCTTCCCGGGGCTTTATTCATTAGTTTGTCGCGTCCCGAAGTGCATTGGTGTTGGTAAAAAAATAAAAATGTTTTGTTTTCTCCGAAGTTCCCTTTATGAAGAATTTAGTTTGTTAATAAATCGGATTAATTCCACGTAAGTTTTTCTATAAATGATTTTGTTTCGCGTTTCCCCTGGAATTTAATTTTAATACTTAGTTTTTATTTTAAGTAATTACTTCAACCCTCAATTAACTTTTATTCATTTAGACTAGTGTTTTACTCGGATTCTTTAAAATTTTATTTTAATAAAAATCATTCTTATATCGTCCTTTTCCGTACCGTATTTTGAGGTCATTACAGTACTTCTATCCAATTTCTGAGTGGAACAAATTCTGCACGTGTTCGACTTTGGCCAATTTATGTATTCTCGAATTATTAGCCTCGACCCTGTACAAAGGCTCAAAGGGGCGACTATGGGTTTTTTTCGGTTAAAGGTCGATAGACTAAACACTTCTATGCTAATCCCGATGTGGAACAAATTCTGCAAGGTTTCGACTTTTTTCAATTTATGTTTACTCGAATTATTAGCCGCGACCCTGTACAAAGGCTCAAAGGTGAGTCTATGGGTATTTTTCGGTTAAAGGTCGATAGACTAAACACTTCTATGCTAATCCCGATGTGGAACAAATTCCGCAAGGTTTCTACTTTGGCCAATTTATGTTTTCTCGAATTATTAGCCTCGACCCTGTACAAAGGTTCAAAGGTGCGACTATGGGTTTTTTTCGGTTAAAGGTCGATAGACTAAACACTTCTATGCTAATCCCGATGTGGAACAAATTCCGCAAGGTTTCGACTTTGGCCAATTTATGTTTTCTCGAATTATTAGCCTCGACCCTGTACAAAGGTTCAAAGGTGCGACTATGGGTATTTTTCGGTTAAAGATCGATAGACTGAGTACTCCTATGCTAATTTCTGAGTGGAACAAATTCTGCACGTGTTCGACTTTGGCCAATTTATATTTTTCGAATTATTAGCCTCGACCCTGTAGAAAGGCTCAAAGGTGCGACTATGAGTATTTTTCGGTTAAAGGTCGATAGACTAAACACTTCTATGCCAATTTCGATGTGGAACAAATTCTGCAAGTGTTCGACTTAGGCTAAACACTTCTATGCCAATTTCTGAGTGGAATAAATTCTGCCACTTTTCGACTTTGGCCAATTTATGTTTTCTCGAATAACTGGTCTCGACCCTGTACAATGGCTCAAAGTTGCGACTATGGGCATTTTTCGGTTAAAGATCGATAGACTGAGTACTTCTATCCAATTTCTGAGTGGAACAAATTCTGCACGTGTTCGACTTTGGCCAATTTATGTATTCTCGAATTATTAGCCTCGACCCTGTACAAAGGCTCAAAGGGGCGACTATGGGTTTTTTTCGGTTAAAGGTCGATAGACTAAACACTTCTATGCTAATCCCGATGTGGAACAAATTCTGCAAGGTTTCGACTTTTTTCAATTTATGTTTACTCGAATTATTAGCCGCGACCCTGTACAAAGGCTCAAAGGTGAGTCTATGGGTATTTTTCGGTTAAAGGTCGATAGTACTTCTATCCAATTTCTGAGTGGAACAAATTCTGCACGTGTTCGACTTTGGCCAATTTATGTATTCTCGAATTATTAGCCTCGACCCTGTACAAAGGCTCAAAGGGGCGACTATGGGTTTTTTTCGGTTAAAGGTCGATAGACTAAACACTTCTATGCTAATCCCGATGTGGAACAAATTCTGCAAGGTTTCGACTTTTTTCAATTTATGTTTACTCGAATTATTAGCCGCGACCCTGTACAAAGGCTCAAAGGTGAGTCTATGGGTATTTTTCGGTTAAAGGTCGATAGACTAAACACTTCTATGCTAATCCCGATGTGGAACAAATTCCGCAAGGTTTCTACTTTGGCCAATTTATGTTTTCTCGAATTATTAGCCTCGACCCTGTACAAAGGTTCAAAGGTGCGACTATGGGTTTTTTTCGGTTAAAGGTCGATAGACTAAACACTTCTATGCTAATCCCGATGTGGAACAAATTCCGCAAGGTTTCGACTTTGGCCAATTTATGTTTTCTCGAATTATTAGCCTCGACCCTGTACAAAGGTTCAAAGGTGCGACTATGGGTATTTTTCGGTTAAAGATCGATAGACTGAGTACTCCTATGCTAATTTCTGAGTGGAACAAATTCTGCACGTGTTCGACTTTGGCCAATTTATATTTTTCGAATTATTAGCCTCGACCCTGTAGAAAGGCTCAAAGGTGCGACTATGAGTATTTTTCGGTTAAAGGTCGATAGACTAAACACTTCTATGCCAATTTCGATGTGGAACAAATTCTGCAAGTGTTCGACTTAGGCTAAACACTTCTATGCCAATTTCTGAGTGGAATAAATTCTGCCACTTTTCGACTTTGGCCAATTTATGTTTTCTCGAATAACTGGTCTCGACCCTGTACAATGGCTCAAAGTTGCGACTATGGGCATTTTTCGGTTAAAGATCGATAGACTGAGTACTTCTATCCAATTTCTGAGTGGAACAAATTCTGCACGTGTTCGACTTTGGCCAATTTATGTATTCTCGAATTATTAGCCTCGACCCTGTACAAAGGCTCAAAGGGGCGACTATGGGTTTTTTTCGGTTAAAGGTCGATAGACTAAACACTTCTATGCTAATCCCGATGTGGAACAAATTCTGCAAGGTTTCGACTTTGGTCAATTTATGTTTTCTCGAATTATTAGCCTCGACCCTGTACATAGTTTCAAAGGTGCGACAGTGGGAATTTCTCGGTTAAAGATCGATAGACTGAGTACTCCTATGCTAATTTCTGAGTGGAACAAATTCTGCAAGGCTTCGACTTTGGCCAATTTATGTTTTCTCGAATAACTGGTCTCGACCCTGTACAAAGGCTCAAAGGTGCGACTATGGGTATTTTTCAGTTAAAGATCGTTAGACTAAACACTTCTATTCCAATTTCTGAGTGGAACAAATTCTGCAAGGTTTCGACTTTGGCCAATTTATATTTTTCGAATTATTAGCCTCGACCCTGTACAAAGGTTCAAAGGTGCGACTATGGGTATTTTTCGGTAAAAGGTCGATAGACTAAACACTTCTGTGCTAATTTCTGAGTGGAACAAATTCTGCAAGGTTTCGACTTTGGCCAATTTATGTTTTCTCGAATTATTAGCCGCGACCCTGTACAAAGGCTCAAAGGTGAGTCTATGGGTATTTTTCGGTTAAAGGTCGATAGACTAAACACTTCTATGCTAATCCCGATGTGGAACAAATTCCGCAAGGTTTCTACTTTGGCCAATTTATGTTTTCTCGAATTATTAGCCTCGACCCTGTACAAAGGTTCAAAGGTGCGACTATGGGTTTTTTTCGGTTAAAGGTCGATAGACTAAACACTTCTATGCTAATCCCGATGTGGAACAAATTCCGCAAGGTTTCGACTTTGGCCAATTTATGTTTTCTCGAATTATTAGCCTCGACCCTGTACAAAGGTTCAAAGGTGCGACTATGGGTATTTTTCGGTTAAAGATCGATAGACTGAGTACTCCTATGCTAATTTCTGAGTGGAACAAATTCTGCAAGGTTTCGACTTTGGCCAATTTATGTTTTCTCGAATTATTAGCCGCGACCCTGTACAAAGGCTCAAAGGTGAGTCTATGGGTATTTTTCGGTTAAAGGTCGATAGACTAAACACTTCTATGCTAATCCCGATGTGGAACAAATTCCGCAAGGTTTCTACTTTGGCCAATTTATGTTTTCTCGAATTATTAGCCTCGACCCTGTACAAAGGTTCAAAGGTGCGACTATGGGTTTTTTTTCGGTTAAAGGTCGATAGACTAAACACTTCTATGCTAATCCCGAATATTGAAATAAAAAATAGTAAATATTAAAATAAAAAATAGTAAATATTAAAATAAAAAATAGTAAATATTGAATAAAAAATATTAAATATTAAAATAAAAAATAGTAAATATTAGAATAAATAATAATAAATATTAAAATAAAAAATAGTAAATATTAAAATAAAAAATAATAAATATAGAATAAAAAATATTAAATATTAAAATAAAAAATAGTAAAATTAGAATGAAAAATAGTAATTATTAAAATAAAAAATAATAAATATTAGAATAAAAAATAATAAATATTAAAATAATATTTTCCAAAAATCTTATTTTAATATTTATTATTTTTTATTCTAATATTTATTATTTTTTATTTTAATATTTACTATTTTTCATTCTAATTTTACTATTTTTTATTTTAATATTTAATATTTTTTATTCTAATATTTATTATTTTTTATTTTAATATTTATTATTATTTATTCTAATATTTACTATTTTTTATTTTAATATTTAATATTTTTTATTCTAATATTTACTATTTTTTATTTTAATATTTACTATTTTTTATTTTAATATTTACTATTTTTTATTTCAATATTTATTATTTTTTATTCTAATATTTATTATTTTTCATTTTAATATTTATTATTTTTAATTTTAATATTTATTATTTTTTATTCTAATATTTACTATTTTTTATTTTATTATTTACTATTTCTTATTTTAATATTTATTATTTTTTATTCTATATTTATTATTTTTTATTCTAATATCTATTTTTTATTTTAATATTTATTATTTTTTATTTTAATATTTATTATTTTTTATTCTAATATTTACTATTTTTTTATTTTATTATTTACTATTTTTTATTTTAATATTTATTATTATAATTTTTTGGAAAAAAAGTTTTTTTGGAAAATAATTTTTTAAAGATTTTTTGGAAAAAATATTCTTTTGAAAAATAAAATCTTTGGAGGAAAAAGATTATTGGAAAATATTTCGAAAAATAATTTTTAAACATTCCTTGGAAAAAATAATTTTTTAAGATTTTTTGGAAAAACAGTTTTTTGCGATAATTTTATAAAATCTTTGAAGAAAAAAAGATTTTTGGAAAATATTTCGAAAATTAACAAAAAATACATTTTTTAAAGGGTTTGTTCGGGTTTGTCGGGCTTGTTCGGGTTTGTTCGGGTTTGTCGGGTTTGTTCCGGTTTGTCGGGTTTGGGTTTGTTCAAAATTATCGAAAAAAATTTTTTTAACAAAAATTTATTTTCTAAAAAATATTTTTTTTGGAGAAAATTTTGATAGAAGTAAAATCTTTGGAAAAAAAGATTGAAGAAAATATTTATATCGAAAATTAATTTTTAAACATTTAAAAAGAAAAAAAGATTTTTTGAAACATTTCTTGGAAAAATAATTTTTTAGATTTTTTTGAAAAAATATTCTTTTGATAAAATTTTGAAAAATAAAATCTTTGGAGAAAAAAGATTTTTGGAAAATATTTCGAAAAATAATTTTTAAACATTCCTTGGAAAAAATAATTTTTTAAGATTTTTTGGAAAAATAATTTTTTTCGATAATTTATAAAATCTATGGAAAAAAAAAGATTTTTGAAAAATAATTTTTTAAACATTTCTTGGAAAAAATAATTTTTTTAAATATTTTTTGAAAAAATATTCTTTTCGATAATTTTGAAAAAAAATCTTTGAAGAAAAAAAGATTTTTGGAAAATATTTCGAAAATTAATTTTTTAAACATTCCTTGGAAAAAATAAATTTTTTAAAGGGTTTGTTCGGGTTTGTCGGGTTTGTTCGGGTTTGTTCGGGTTTGTTCGGGTTTGTTCAAAATTATCGCGACGAGTACAATCAACAACTCCTAGAAAACAAGGACAAAGCGCTGTCTTGTGACGTGACGTCATCATCCGTGGTCCTATGATTGCAATATGCAATATAATATTATATGCATTCTGTAGGGGATTTATTTATATTTTGCGTGACTTCTAAAATTACTTATATACACTTCAGACGATCGTTATTTAAATTTTTAAACTTGTATTTAAGTTGATGCGTTAAAGGTTAAAAACGTAAGTTTCGCTTCGAGCGGCTTTTATTCGATCCAACGGTGGCCGGTCATGCGTCGGGGTAGGGCCGATGGAAAAATCTTTTTTCTCCAAAGATGTTATTTTTCAAAATTTTGTCCGAAAAAATTATTTTTTAGAAAATAAATATTTGTAATAAAAAATTAAGAAATTTCCAAAAAATATTTAAAAAAATTATTTTTTCCAATAAATGTTTAAAAAATTATTTTTCAAAAAATCTTTTTTTTCAGATTTATTAAAATTATCGAAAAAAATTGTTTTTCCAAAAAATCTTATAAAAATTATTTTTTCAAGAAATTTTTAAAAAATTTATTTTCCAAATATTTTCCAAAAATCTTTTTTTCAAAGACCGAACAACCCGAACAAACCCGACAAACCCGAACAAACCATTTAAAAAGTTTCTTTTTTCCAAGGAATGTTCCAAGAAATCTTTTTTTCTTCAAAGATTTTATAAAATTAGATTTTACTTCTATCAAAATTTTCTCCAAAAAAAATACTTTTTAGAAAATAAATTTTTGTTAAAACAATTTTATTCGATAATTTTGAACACACAAACCCGAACAAACCCAAACCCGAACAAACCCGACAAACCCGACAAAAACGAACAAACCCGAACAAGCCCTTTTAAATGAGCCCAAACTCGATGGGTCTAGTAGCATTAGTATTAAGGAAGTTATAGCTTGAATTTTTTTATGATTTTATGATTTTATCGTATTGTACTCGTCGCGATAATTTTGAACAAACCCAAACCCGAACAAACCCGACAAACCCGAACAAGCCCGACAAACCCGAACAAACCCGAACAAACTCGACAAACCCGATCAAACCCTTTAAAAAATGTATTTTTTCCAAGGAATGTTTAAAAAATTAATTTTCGAAATATTTTCCAAAAATCTTTTTTCTCCAAAGATATTATTTTTCAAAATTTTATCAAAAGAATATTTTTTCCAAAAAATCTTTAAAAAATTATTTTTCCAAGAAATGTTTCAAAAAATCTTTATTTCCAAAGATTTTTAAAATTATCGAAAAAAATAGTTTCCTTAAAAAAATTATTTTTCCGAAGATTTTATTTTTATTTCAAAATTTTCTCCAAATAAATTTCCAAAATTTA
Source organism: Barypeithes pellucidus (assembly GCA_963991005.1). Taxonomy (NCBI): domain Eukaryota; kingdom Metazoa; phylum Arthropoda; class Insecta; order Coleoptera; family Curculionidae; genus Barypeithes; species Barypeithes pellucidus. The sequence continues at coordinate 49,441,980 of OZ022557.1, read as the reverse complement.
TTTTTTCAAAATTATCGAATAAAAATTTTTTTCACAAAATTTTTAAAAAAAATTTTTCCAATGTTTAAAAATTAATTTTCGATATAAATATTTTCTTCAATCTTTTTTTCCAAAGATTTTACTTCTATCAAAATTTTCTCCAAAAAAAATATTTTTTAGAAAATAAATTTTTGTAAAAAAATTTTTTTAGATAACTTTGAACAAACCCGAACAAACCCAAACCCGAACAAGCCCTTTCAAATGAGCCCAAACTCGACGCTTCTAGCATTAGTATTAGGAAGTTATAGCTTGAATTTTTTTATGATTTTATGATTTTATCGTACGTCGCGATAATTTTGAACAAACCCAAACCCAAACCCGACAAAGCAGTAGGCGAAGCAAGTAGGGTGGTTTGAGAGTCGGCGGCAAACTCTGCTGTTCCTAGGGCTTCGAGCGGCTTTTATTCGATCCAGCGGTGGCCGGTGATGCGTCGGGGTAGGGCCGATGGAAAAATCTTTTTTCTCCAAAGATGTTATTTTTCAAAATTTTGTCCGAAAAAATTATTTTTTAGAAAATAAATATTTGTAATAAAAAATTAAGAAATTTCCAAAAAATATTTAAAAAAATTATATTTTCCAAGAAATGTTTAAAAAATTATTTTTCAATCTTAAAAAAATTATTTTTTCAAGAAATTTTTAAAAAATTTATTTTCCAAAAATCTTTTTTTCAGACAGAACTTTAAAAAGTTTATTTTTTCCAAGGAATGTTTAAAAAATTAATTTTCCAAATATTTTCCAAAAATCTTATTTTCTTCAAAGATTTTATAAAATTATCGAAATAAATTGTTTTTCCAAAAAATCTTTAAAAATTATTTTTCAAAGAAATGTTTCAAAAATCTTTTTTTCCAAAGATTTTTAAAATTATCGAAAAAAATAGTTTCCTTAAAAAAATTATTTTTCCGAAGATTTTTTTTATTTCAACATTTCTCCAAAAAAAATTTCCAAAATTTATTTTTTCAAAATTATCGAAAAAAAATTTTTTTTCACAAAATCTTTAAAAAAAAATTTCTTTCCAATGTTTAAAAATTAATTTTCGATATAAATATTTTCTTCAATCTTTTTTTCCAAAGATTTACCCTCAAAATTTTCTCAAAAAAAAATATTTTTTAGAAAATAAATTTTTGTTAAAAAATTTTTTTTTTCGATAATTTTGAACAAACATAAACCCGAACAAACCCGACAAACCCGAACAAGCCCTTTCAAATGAGTCCAAACTCGACGGGTCTAGCATTAGTATTAAGGAAGTTATAGCTTGAATTTTATGATTTTATCGTATTGTACTCGTCGCGATAATTTTTAACAAACCCGAACAAACCCAAAGCCGAACAAACCCGACAAAGCAGTCGGCGAAGCAAGTAGGGTGGTTTGAGAGTCGGCGGCAAACTCTGCTGTTCCTAGGGCTTCGAACGGCTTTTATTCGAGGTAGGGCCGATGGAAAAATCTTTTTTCTCCAAAGATGTTATTTTTCAAAATTTTGTCCGAAAAAATTATTTTTTAGAAAATAAATTTTTGTAATAAAAAATTAAGAAATTTCCAAAAAATATTTAAAAAAAAATTATTTTTTTTCAAGAAATGTTTAAAAAATTATTTTTCAAAAAATCTTTTTTTTTCCAGATTTTTTAAAATTATCGAAAAAAATTGTTTCTCCAAAAAATCTTAAAAAAAATTATTTTTTCAAGAAATTTTTAAAAAATTTATTTTCCAAATATTTTCCAAAACTCTTTTTTTCAAAGACCGAACAACCCGAACAAACCCTTTAAAAAGTTTATTTTTTCCAAGGAATGTTTCAAGGAGTGATGGAATGAAATTAATTTTCGAAATATCTTCCAAAAATCTTTTTTTCTTCAAAGATTTTATAAAATTAGATTTTACTTCCATCAAAATTTTCTCCAAAAAAAAATATTTTTTAGAAATAAATTTTTGTTAAAAAATATTTTTTAGAAAATAAATTTTTGTTAAACAATTTTTTTTCGATAATTTTTAACACACCCGAACAAACCCAAACCCGAACACACTCGAACAAACCCGACGAACCCGAACAAGCCCTTTCAAATGAGCCCAAACTCGATGGGTCTAGCATTAGTATTAAGGAAGTTATAGCTTGAATTTTTTTATGATTTTATCGTATTGTACTCGTCGCGATAATTTTGAACAAACCCGAACAAACCCAAACCCGAACAAACCCGACAAACCCGAACAAACCCGAACAAACCCTTTAAAAAATGTATTTTTTCCAAGGAATGTTTAAAAAATTAATTTTCGAAATATCTTTTTTTCCAAAGATTTTTTAAAATTATCGAAAAAAATAGTTTTTCCAAAAAATCTTTAAAAAATCATTTTTCCAAGAAATTAATTTTCGAAATATTTTCCAAAAATCTTATTTTAATATTTATTATTTTTTATTCTAATATTTATTATTTTTTATTTTAATATTTATTATTTTCTATTCTAATATTTACTATTTTTTATTTTAATATTTACTATTTTTTATTTTAATATTTATTATTTTTTATTTTAATATTTACTACTTTTTATTCTAATATTTACTATTTTTTATTTTAATATTTACAATTTTTTATTATAATATTTATTATTTTTTATTTTAATATTTATTATTTTTTATTCTAATATTTATAATTTTTTATTTTAATATTCGCTATTTTTATTTTAATATTTATTATTTTTTATTCTAATTTTACTATTTTTTATTTTAATATTTACTATTTTTTATTCTAATAGTTTCTATTTTTTATTTTAATATTTATTATTTTTTATTTTAATATTTATTATTTTTTATTCTATTATTTATTATTTTTTATTTTAATATTTATTATTTTTTATTCTATTATTTATTATTTTTTATTCTAATATTTATTATTTTTTATTTTAATATTTACTATTTTTTATTTTAATTATTTATTATTTTTTATTTTAATATTTACTATTTTTTATTCTAATATTTACTATTTTTTATTTTAATATTTACTATTTTTTATTCTAATATTTATTATATTTTATTTTAATATTTATTATTTTTTATTCTAATATTTATTATTTTTTATTAATATTCGCTATTTTTATTTTTTATTCTAATTTTACTATTTTTTATTTTAATATTTACTATTTTTTATTCTAATAGTTTCTATTTTTTATTTTAATATTTATTATTTTCTATTCTAATATTTACTATTTTTTAGTCTAATATTTATTATTTTTTATTTTAATATGTACTATTATTTATTCTAATATTTATTATTTCTTATTTTAATATTTACTATTTTTTATTCTAATATTTATTATTTTTTATTTTAATATTTATTATTTTTTATTCTATTATTTATTATTTTTTATTCTAATATTTATTATTTAATATTTATTATTTTTTATTCTAATTTTACTATTTTTTATTTTAATATTTACTATTTTTTATTCTAATAGTTTCTATTTTTTATTTTAATATTTATTATTTTTTATTTTAATATTTATTATTTTTTATTCTAATATTTTTTATTTTTTATTTTAATATTCACTATTTTTATTTTAATATTTATTATTTTTTATTCTAATATTTATTATTTTTTTATTCTAATATTTACTATTTTTTATTTTATTAAAAATTCTGAGTGGAACAAATTCTGCAAGGCTTCGACTTTGGCCAATTTATGTTTTCTCGAATAACTGGTCTCGACCCTGTACAATGGCTCAAAGTTGCGACTATGGGCATTTTTCGGTTAAAGATCGATAGTACTTCTATCCAATTTCTGAGTGGAACAAATTCTGCACGTGTTCGACTTTGGCCAATTTATGTATTCTCGAATTATTAGCCTCGACCCTGTACAAAGGCTTAAAGGGGCGACTATGGGTTTTTTTCGGTTAAAGGTCGATAGACTAAACACTTCTATGCTAATCCCGATGTGGAACAAATTCTGCAAGGTTTCGACTTTGGTCAATTTATGTTTTCTCGAATTATTAGCCGCGACCCTGTACAAAGGCTCAAAGGTGAGTCTATGGGTATTTTTCGGTTAAAGGTCGATAGACTAAACACTTCTATGCTAATCCCGATGTGGAACAAATTCCGCAAGGTTTCTACTTTGGCCAATTTATGTTTTCTCGAATTATTAGCCTCGACCCTGTACAAAGGTTCAAAGGTGCGACCATGGGTTTTTTTCGGTTAAAGGTCGATAGACTGAGTACTCCTATGCTAATTTCTGAGTGGAACAAATTCTGCACGTGTTCGACTTTGGCCAATTTATATTTTTCGAATTATTAGCCTCGACCCTGTACAAAGGCTCAAAGGTGCGACTATGAGTATTTTTCGGTTAAAGATCGATAGACTGAGTACTCCTATGCTAATTTCTGAGTGGAACAAATTCTGCACGTGTTCGACTTTGGCCAATTTATATTTTTCGAATTATTAGCCTCGACCCTGTACAAAGGCTCAAAGGTGCGACTATGAGTATTTTTCGGTTAAAGGTCGATAGACTAAACACTTCTATGCCAATTTCGATGTGGAACAAATTCTGCAAGTGTTCGACTTAGGCTAAACACTTCTATGCCAATTTCTGAGTGGAATAAATTCTGCCACTTTTCGACTTTGGCCAATTTATGTTTTCTCGAATAACTGGTCTCGACCCTGTACAATGGCTCAAAGCTGTACAATGGCTCAAAGTTGCGACTATGGGCATTTTTCGGTTAAAGATCGATAGACTGAGTACTTCTATCCAATTTCTGAGTGGAACAAATTCTGCACGTGTTCGACTTTGGCCAATTTATGTATTCTCGAATTATTAGCCTCGACCCTGTACAAAGGCTCAAAGGGGCGACTATGGGTTTTTTTCGGTTAAAGGTCGATAGACTAAACATGGTAATCCCGATGTGGAACAAATTCTGCAAGGTTTCGACTTTGGTCAATTTATGTTTTCTCGAATTATTAGCCGCGACCCTGTACAAAGGCTCAAAGGTGAGTCTATGGGTATTTTTCGGTTAAAGGTCGATAGACTAAACACTTCTATGCTAATCCCGATGTGGAACAAATTCCGCAAGGTTTCTACTTTGGCCAATTTATGTTTTCTCGAATTATTAGCCTCGACCCTGTACAAAGGTTCAAAGGTGCGACTATGGGTTTTTTTCGGTTAAAGGTCGATAGACTAAACACTTCTATGCTAATCCCGATGTGGAACAAATTCCGCAAGGTTTCGACTTTGGCCAATTTATGTTTCCTCGAATTATTAGCCTCGACCCTGTACAAAGGTTCAAAGGTGCGACTATGGGTATTTTTCGGTTAAAGATCGATAGACTGAGTACTCCTATGCTAATTTCTGAGTGGAACAAATTCTGCACGTGTTCGACTTTGGCCAATTTATATTTTTCGAATTATTAGCCTCGACCCTGTACAAAGGCTCAAAGGTGCGACTATGAGTATTTTTCGGTTAAAGGTCGATAGACTAAACACTTCTATGCCAATTTCGATGTGGAACAAATTCTGCCACTTTTCGACTTTGGCCAATTTATGTTTTCTCGAATAACTGGTCTCGACCCTGTACAATGGCTCAAAGTTGCGACTATGGGCATTTTTCGGTTAAAGATCGATAGACTGAGTACTTCTATCCAATTTCTGAGTGGAACAAATTCTGCACGTGTTCGACTTTGGCCAATTTATGTATTCTCGAATTATTAGCCTCGACCCTGTACAAAGGCTCAAAGGGGCGACTATGGGTTTTTTTCGGTTAAAGGTCGATAGACTAAACATGCTAATCCCGATGTGGAACAAATTCTGCAAGGTTTCGACTTTGGTCAATTTATGTTTTCTCGAATTATTTATTAGCCTCGACCCTGTACATAGTTTCAAAGGTGCGACAGTGGGAATTTCTCGGTTAAAGATCGATAGACTGAGTACTCCTATGCTAATTTCTGAGTGGAACAAATTCTGCAAGGCTTCGACTTTGGCCAATTTATGTTTTCTCGAATAACTGGTCTCGACCCTGTACAAAGGCTCAAAGGTGCGACTATGGGTATTTTTCAGTTAAAGATCGTTAGACTAAACACTTCTATTCCAATTTCTGAGTGGAACAAATTCTGCAAGGTTTCGACTTTGGCCAATTTATATTTTTCGAATTAATAGCCTCGACCCTGTACAAAGGTTCAAAGGTGCGACTATGGGTATTTTTCGGTTAAAGGTCGATAGACTAAACACTTCTATGCTAATTTCTGAGTGGAACAAATTCTGCAAGGTTTCGACTTTGGCCAATTTATGTTTTCTCGAATTATTAGCCGCGACCCTGTACAAAGGCTCAAAGGTGAGTCTATGGGTATTTTTCGGTTAAAGGTCGATAGACTAAACACTTCTATGCTAATCCCGATGTGGAACAAATTCCGCAAGGTTTCTACTTTGGCCAATTTATGTTTTCTCGAATTATTAGCCTCGACCCTGTACAAAGGTTCAAAGGTGCGACTATGGGTTTTTTTCGGTTAAAGGTCGATAGACTAAACACTTCTATGCTAATCCCGATGTGGAACAAATTCCGCAAGGTTTCGACTTTGGCCAATTTATGTTTTCTCGAATTATTAGCCTCGACCCTGTACAAAGGTTCAAAGGTGCGACTATGGGTATTTTTCGGTTAAAGATCGATAGACTGAGTACTCCTATGCTAATTTCTGAGTGGAACAAATTCTGCAAGGTTTCGACTTTGGCCAATTTATGTTTTCTCGAATTATTAGCCGCGACCCTGTACAAAGGCTCAAAGGTGAGTCTATGGGTATTTTTCGGTTAAAGGTCGATAGACTAAACACTTCTATGCTAATCCCGATGTGGAACAAATTCCGCAAGGTGTCTACTTTGGCCAATTTATGTTTTCTCGAATTATTAGCCTCGACCCTGTACAAAGGTTCAAAGGTCCGACTATGGGTTTTTTTCGGTTAAAGGTCGATAGACTAAACACTTCTATGCTAATTCCGATGTGGAACAAATTCCGCAAGGTTTCGACTTTGGCCAATTTATGTTTTATCGAATTATTAGCCTCGACCCTGTACAAAGGTTCAAAGGTGCGACTATGGGTATTTTTCGGTTAAAGATCGATAGACTGAGTACTCCTATGCTAATTTCTGAGTGGAACAAATTCTGCACGTGTTCGACTTTGGCCAATTTATATTTTTCGAATTATTAGCCTCGACCCTTTACAAAGGCTCAAAGGTGCGACTATGGGTTTTTTTCGGTTAAAGGTCGATAGACTAAACACTTCTATGCTAATTTCTGAGTGGAATAAATTCTGCAAGGTTTCGACTTTGGCCAATTTATGTTTTCTCGAATTATTAGCCTCGACCCTTTACAAAGGCTCAAAGGTGCGACTATGGGTATTTTTCGTTTAAAGATCGATAGACTAAACCCTTCTATGCCAATTTCTGAGTGGAACAAATTCTGCAAGTTTTCGACTGGCAAATTTATGTTTTCTCGAATTATTAGCCTCGACCCTGTACAAAGGCTCAAAGGTCCGACTATGGGCATTTTTCAGTTAAAGATCGATAGACTGAGTACTCCTATGCCAATTCCTGAGTGGAACAAATTCTGCAAGTTTTCGACTTTGGCAAATTTATGTTTTCTCGAATTATTAGCCTCGACCCTGTACAAAGGCTCAAAGGTGCGACTATGGGTATTTTTCAGTTAAAGATCGTTAGACTAAACACTTCTATGCCAATTTCGATGTGGAACAAATTCTGCAAGTGTTCGACTTTGGCCAATTTAAGTTTTCTCGAATAACTGGTCTCGACCCTGTACAAAGGCTCAAAGGTGCGACTATGGGTATTTTTCAGTTAAAGATCGTTAGACTAAACACTTCTATGCCAATTTCTGAGTGGAACAAATTCTGCAAGGTTTCGACTTTGGCCAATTTATGTTTTCTCGAATAATTGGTCTCTACCCTGTACAAAGGCTCAAAGGTGCGACTATGGGCATTTTTCGGTTAAAGGTCGATAGACTAAACACTTCTATGCTAATTTCTGAGTGGAATAAATTCTGCAAGGTTTCGACTTTGGCCAATTTATGTTTTCTCGAATTATTAGCCTCGACCCTTTACAAAGGCTCAAAGGTGCGACTATGGGTATTTTTCGTTTAAAGATCGATAGACTAAACCCTTCTATGCCAATTTCTGAGTGGAACAAATTCTGCAAGTTTTCGACTGGCAAATTTATGTTTTCTCGAATTATTAGCCTCGACCCTGTACAAAGGCTCAAAGGTCCGACTATGGGCATTTTTCAGTTAAAGATCGATAGACTGAGTACTCCTATGCCAATTCCTGAGTGGAACAAATTCTGCAAGTTTTCGACTTTGGCAAATTTATGTTTTCTCGAATTATTAGCCTCGACCCTGTACAAAGGCTCAAAGGTGCGACTATGGGTATTTTTCAGTTAAAGATCGTTAGACTAAACACTTCTATGCCAATTTCGAAGTGGAACAAATTCTGCAAGTGTTCGACTTTGGCCAATTTAAGTTTTCTCGAATAACTGGTCTCGACCCTGTACAAAGGCTCAAAGGTGCGACTATGGGTATTTTTCAGTTAAAGATCGTTAGACTAAACACTTCTATGCCAATTTCTGAGTGGAACAAATTCTGCAAGGTTTCGACTTTGGCCAATTTATGTTTTCTCGAATAATTGGTCTCTACCCTGTACAAAGGCTCAAAGGTGCGACTATGGGCATTTTTCAGTAAAAAATCGATAGACTGAGTACTCCTATGCCAATTCCTGAGTGGAACAAATTCTGCACGTGCTCGACTTTGGCCAATTTATGTTTTCTCGAATTATTAGCCTCGACCCTGTACAAAGGCGCAAAGGTGCGACTATGGGTATTTTTCGGTTAAAGATCGATAGACTAAACACTTCTATGCCAATTTCTGAGTGGAACAAATTCTGCAAGGTTTCGACTTTGGCCAATTTATGTTTTCTCGAATTATTAGCCTCGACCCTGTACAAAGGCTCAAAGGCGCGACTATGGGTATTTTTCGGTTAAAGATTGATAGACTAAACACTTCTATGCCAATTTCTGAGTGGTACAAATTCTGCAAGGTTTCGACTTTGGCAAATTTATGTTTTCTCGAATTATTAGCCTCGACCCTGTACAAAGGCTCAAAGGTGCGGCTATGGGTATGTTTCAGTTAAAGATCGTTAGACTAAACACTTCTATGCCAATTTCTGAGTGGAACAAATTCTGCAAGGTTTCGACTTTGGGCAATTTATGTTTTCTCAAATTATTAGCCTCGACCCTGTACAATGGCTCAAAGGTGCGGCTATGGGTATGTTTCAGTTAAAGATCGTTAGACTAAACACTTCTATGCCAATTTCTGAGTGGAACAAATTCTGCAAGGTTTCGACTTTGGCCAATTTATGTTTTCTCGAATTATTAGACTCGACCCTGTACAAAGGCTCAAAGGTGCGACTATGGGTATTTTTCGGTTAAAGGTCGATAGACTAAACACTTCTATGCTTATTTCGATGTGGAACAAATTCTGCAAGTGTTCGACTTTGGCCAATTTATATTTTTCGAATATTAGCCTCGACCCTGTACAAAGGCTCAAAGGTGCGACTATGGGTATTTTTCGGTTAAAGGTCGATAGACTAAACACTTCTATGCTAATTTCAATGTGGAACAAATTCTGCAAGTGTTCGAGTTTGGCCAATTTATGTTTCTCGAATTATTAGCCTCGACCCTGTACAAAGGCTCAAAGGTGCGATTATGGGTATTTTTCGGTTAAAGATCGATAGACTAAACCCTTCTATGCCAATTTCTGAGTGGAACAAATTCTGCAAGGTTTTGACTTTGGCCAATTTATGTTTTCTCGAATAATTGGTCTCTACCCTGTACAAAGGCTCAAAGGTGCGACTATGGGCAATTTTCAGTTAAAGATCGTTAGACTAAACACTTCTATGCCAATTTCTGAGTGGAACAAATTCTGCACGTGCTCGACTTTGGCCAAATTATGTTTTCTCGAATTATTAGCCTCGACCCTGCACAAAGGCTCAAAGGTGCGACTATGGGTATTTTTCGGTTAAAGATCGATAGACTAAACACTTCTATGCCAATTTCGATGTGGAACAAATTCTGCAAGTGTTCGACTTTGGCCAATTTATGTTTTCTTGAATAACTGGTCTCGACACTGTACAAAGGCTCAAAGATGCGACTATGGGTATTTTTCAGTTAAAGATCGTTAGACTAAACACTTCTATGCCAATTTCTGAGTGGAACAAATTCTGCAAGGTTTCGACTTTGCCAATTTATGTTTTCTCGAATTATTAGCCTCGACCCTGTACAAAGGCTCAAAGGCGCGACTATGGATATTTTTCGGTTAAGGGTCGATAGACAAAACACTTCTATGCTAATTTCGATGTGGAACAAATTCTGCAAGGTTTTGACTTTGGCCAATTTATGTTTTCTCGAATTATTAGCCTCGACCCTGTACAAAGGCTCAAAGGTGTGACTATGGGTATTTTTCAGTTAAGGATCGTTAGACTAAACACTTCTATGCCAATTTCTGAGTGGAACAAATTCTGCAAGGTTTCGACTTTGGCCAATATATGTTTTCTCGAATAACTGGTCTCGACCCTGTAAAAAGGCTCAAAGGTGCGACTATGGGCATTTTTCAGTTAAAGATCGATAGACTGAGTACTCCTATGCCAATTCCTGAGTGGAACAAATTCTGCAAGGTTTCGACTTTGGCAAATTTATGTTTTCTCGAATTATTAGCCTCGACCCTGTACAAAGGCTCAAAGGTGCGACTATGGGTATTTTTCGGTTAAAGGTCGATAGACTAAACACTTCTATGCTAATTTCGATGTGGAACAAATTCTGCAAGGTTTCGACTTTGGCCAATTTATGTTTTCTCGAATTATTAGCCTCGACCCTGTACAAAGGCGCAAAGGTGCGACTATGGGTATTTTTCGGTAAAAGATCGTTAGACTAAACACTTCTATGCCAATTTCTGAGTGGAACAAATTCTGCAAGGTTTCGACTTTGGCCAATTTATGTTTTCTCGAATTATTAGCCTCGACCCTGTACAAAGGCTCAAAGGTGCGACTATGGGTATTTTTCGGTTAAAGGTCGATAGACAAAACACTTCTATGCTAATTTCGATGTGGAACAAATTCTGCAAGGTTTCGACTTTGGCAAATTTATGTTTTCTCGAATTATTAGCCTCGACCCTGTACAAAGGCTCAAAGGTGCGACTATAGGTATTTTTCGGTTAAAGATCGATAGACTGAATACTCCTATGCTAATTTCTGAGTGGAACAAATTCTACAAGTGTTCGACTTTGGCCAATTTATATTTTTCGAATTATTAGCCTCGACCCTGTACAAAGGTTCAAAGGTGCGACTATGGGTATTTTTCGGTTAAAGGTCGATAGACAAAACACTTCTATGCTAATTTCGATGTGGAACAAATTCTGCAAGGTTTCGACTTTGGCCAAATTATGTTTTCTCGAATTATTAGCCTCGACCCTGTACAAAGGCTCAAAGGTGCGACTATGGGTATTTTTCGGTTAAAGGTCGATAGACTAAACACTTCTATGCTAATTTCGATGTGGAACAAATTCTGCAAGTGTTCGAGTTTGGCCAATTTATGTTTCTCGAATTATTAGCCTCGACCCTATACAAAGGCTCAAAGGTGCGATTATGGGTATTTTTCGGTTAAAGATCGATAGACTAAACCCTTCTATGCCAATTTCTGAGTGGAACAAATTCTGCAAGTTTTCGACTTTGGCAAATTTATGTTTTCTCGAATTATTAGCCTCGACCCTGTACAAAGGCTCAAAGGTGCGACTATGGGTATTTTTCAGTTAAAGGTCGTTAGACTAAACACTTCTATGCCAATTTCTGAGTGGAACAAATTCTGCAAGGTTTCGACTTTGGCCAATTTATGTTTTCTCGAATTATTAGCCTCGACCCTGTACAAAGGCTCAAAGGTGCGACTATGGGTATTTTTCGGTTAAAGATCGTTAGACTAAACACTTCTATGCCAATTTCTGAGTGGAACAAATTCTGCAAGGTTTTGACTTTGGCCAATTTATGTTTTCTCGAATAATTGGTCTCTACCCTGTACAAAGGCTCAAAGGTGCGACTATGGGCCTTTTTCAGTTAAAGATCGATAGACTGAGTACTCCTATGCCAATTCCTGAGTGGAACAAATTCTGCACGTGCTCGACTTTGGCCAAATTATGTTTTCTCGAATTATTAGCCTCGACCCTGTACAAAGGCTCAAAGGTGCGACTATGGGTATTTTTCGGTTAAAGATCGATAGACTAAACACTTCTATGCCAATTTCGATGTGGAACAAATTCTGCAAGTGTTCGACTTTGGCCAATTTATGTTTTCTTGAATAACTGGTCTCGACACTGTACAAAGGCTCAAAGATGCGACTATGGGTATTTTTCAGTTAAAGATCGTTAGACTAAACACTTCTATGCCAATTTCTGAGTGGAACAAATTCTGCAAGGTTTCGACTTTGGCCAATATATGTTTTCTCGAATAACTGGTCTCGACCCTGTAAAAAGGCTCAAAGGTGCGACTATGGGCATTTTTCAGTTAAAGATCGATAGACTGAGTACTCCTATGCCAATTCCTGAGTGGAACAAATTCTGCAAGGTTTCGACTTTGGCAAATTTATGTTTTCTCGAATTATTAGCCTCGACCCTGTACAAAGGCTCAAAGGTGCGACTATGGGTATTTTTCGGTTAAAGGTCGATAAACTAAACACTTCTATGCTAATTTCGATGTGGAACAAATTCTGCAAGGTTTCGACTTTGGCCAATTTATGTTTTCTCGAATTATTAGCCTCGACCCTGTACAAAGGCGCAAAGGTGCGACTATGGGTATTTTTCGGTAAAAGATCGTTAGACTAAACACTTCTATGCCAATTTCTGAGTGGAACAAATTCTGCAAGGTTTCGACTTTGGCCAATTTATGTTTTCTCGAATTATTAGCCTCGACCCTGTACAAAGGCTCAAAGGTGCGACTATGGGTATTTTTCGGTTAAAGGTCGATAGACAAAACACTTCTATGCTAATTTCGATGTGGAACAAATTCTGCAAGGTTTCGACTTTGGCCAATTTATGTTTTCTCGAATTATTAGCCTCGACCCTGTACAAAGGCTCAAAGGTGCGACTATGGGTATTTTTCGGTTAAAGGTCGATAGACTAACACTTCTATGCTAATTTCGATGTGGAACAAATTCTGCAAGTATTCGACTTTGGCCAATTTATGTTTCTCGAATTATTAGCCTCGACCCTGTACAAAGGCTCAAAGGTGCGATTATGGGTATTTTTCGGTTAAAGATCGATAGACTAAACACTTCTATGCCAATTTCTGAGTGGAACAAATTCTGCAAGGTTTCGACTTTGGCAAATTTATGTTTTCTCGAATTATTAGCCTCGACCCTGTACAAAGGCTCAAAGGTGCGGCTATGGGTATGTTTCAGTTAAAGATCGATGGACTGAGTACTCCTATGCCAATTCCTGAGTGGAACAAATTCTGCACGTGCTCGACTTTGGCCAATTTATGTTTTCTCGAATTATTAGCCTCGACCCTGTACAAAGGCACAAAGGTGCGACTATGGGTATTTTTCGTTTAAAGGTCGATAGACTAAACACTTCTATGCTAATTTCGATGTGGAACAAATTCTGCAAGGTTTCGACTTTGGCCAATTTATGTTTTCTCGAATAACTGGTCTCGACCCTGTACAAAGGCTCAAAGGTGCGACTATGGGCATTTTTCAGTTAAAGATCGATGGACTGAGTACTCCTATGCCAATTCCTGAGTGGAACAAATTCTGCACGTGCTCGACTTTGGCCAATTTATGTTTTCTCGAATTATTAGCCTCGACCCTGTACAAAGGCACAAAGGTGCGACTATGGGTATTTTTCGTTTAAAGGTCGATAGACTAAACACTTCTATGCTAATTTCGATGTGGAACAAATTCTGCAAGGTTTCGACTTTGGCCAATTTATATGTTTCGAATTATTAGCCTCGACCCTGTACAAAGGTTTAAAGGTGCGACTATGGGTATTTTTCGGTTAAAGATCGATAGACTGAGTACCCCTATGCTAATTTCTGAATGGAACAAATTCTGCACGTGTTCGACTTTGGCCAATTTATATTTTTCGAATTATTAGCCTCGACCCTGTACAAAGGCTCAAAGGTGCGACTATGGGTATTTTTCGGTTAAAGATCGATAGACTAAACACTTCTATGCCAATTTCGATGTGGAACAAATTCTGCACGTGTTCGACTTTGGCCAATTTATGTTTTCTCGAATTATTAGCCTCGACCCTGTACAAAGGCTCAAAGGTGCGACCATGGGTATTTTTCGGTTAAAGGTCGATAGACTAAACACTTCCATGCTAATTTCGATGTGGAACAAATTCTGCAAGGTTTCGACTTTGGCAAATTTATGTTTTCTCGAATTATTAGCCTCGACCCTGTACAAAGGCTCAAAGGTGCGACTATAGGTATTTTTCGGTTAAAGATCGATAGACTGAATACTCCTATGCTAATTTCTGAGTGGAACAAATTCTACAAGTGTTCGACTTTGGCCAATTTATATTTTTCGAATTATTAGCCTCGACCCTGTACAAAGGTTCAAAGGTGCGACTATGGGTATTTTTCGGTTAAAGGTCGATAGACAAAACACTTCTATGCTAATTTCGATGTGGAACAAATTCTGCAAGGTTTCGACTTTGGCCAAATTATGTTTTCTCGAATTATTAGCCTCGACCCTGTACAAAGGCTCAAAGGTGCGACTATGGGTATTTTTCGGTTAAAGGTCGATAGACTAAACACTTCTATGCTAATTTCGATGTGGAACAAATTCTGCAAGTGTTCGAGTTTGGCCAATTTATGTTTCTCGAATTATTAGCCTCGACCCTATACAAAGGCTCAAAGGTGCGATTATGGGTATTTTTCGGTTAAAGATCGATAGACTAAACCCTTCTATGCCAATTTCTGAGTGGAACAAATTCTGCAAGTTTTCGACTTTGGCAAATTTATGTTTTCTCGAATTATTAGCCTCGACCCTGTACAAAGGCTCAAAGGTGCGACTATGGGTATTTTTCAGTTAAAGGTCGTTAGACTAAACACTTCTATGCCAATTTCTGAGTGGAACAAATTCTGCAAGGTTTCGACTTTGGCCAATTTATGTTTTCTCGAATTATTAGCCTCGACCCTGTACAAAGGCTCAAAGGTGCGACTATGGGTATTTTTCGGTTAAAGATCGTTAGACTAAACACTTCTATGCCAATTTCTGAGTGGAACAAATTCTGCAAGGTTTTGACTTTGGCCAATTTATGTTTTCTCGAATAATTGGTCTCTACCCTGTACAAAGGCTCAAAGGTGCGACTATGGGCCTTTTTCAGTTAAAGATCGATAGACTGAGTACTCCTATGCCAATTCCTGAGTGGAACAAATTCTGCACGTGCTCGACTTTGGCCAAATTATGTTTTCTCGAATTATTAGCCTCGACCCTGTACAAAGGCTCAAAGGTGCGACTATGGGTATTTTTCGGTTAAAGATCGATAGACTAAACACTTCTATGCCAATTTCGATGTGGAACAAATTCTGCAAGTGTTCGACTTTGGCCAATTTATGTTTTCTTGAATAACTGGTCTCGACACTGTACAAAGGCTCAAAGATGCGACTATGGGTATTTTTCAGTTAAAGATCGTTAGACTAAACACTTCTATGCCAATTTCTGAGTGGAACAAATTCTGCAAGGTTTCGACTTTGCCAATTTATGTTTTCTCGAATTATTAGCCTCGACCCTGTACAAAGGCTCAAAGGCGAGACTATGGATATTTTTCGGTTAAAGGTCGATAGACAAAACACTTCTATGCTAATTTCGATGTGGAACAAATTCTGCAAGGTTTTGACTTTGGCCAATTTATGTTTTCTCGAATTATTAGCCTCGACCCTGTACAAAGGCTTAAAGATGCGACTATGGGTATTTTTCAGTTAAGGATCGTTAGACTAAACACTTCTATGCCAATTTCTGAGTGGAACAAATTCTGCAAGGTTTCGACTTTGGCCAATATATGTTTTCTCGAATAACTGGTCTCGACCCTGTAAAAAGGCTCAAAGGTGCGACTATGGGCATTTTTCAGTTAAAGATCGATAGACTGAGTACTCCTATGCCAATTCCTGAGTGGAACAAATTCTGCAAGGTTTCGACTTTGGCAAATTTATGTTTTCTCGAATTATTAGCCTCGACCCTGTACAAAGGCTCAAAGGTGCGACTATGGGTATTTTTCGGTTAAAGGTCGATAAACTAAACACTTCTATGCTAATTTCGATGTGGAACAAATTCTGCAAGGTTTCGACTTTGGCCAATTTATGTTTTCTCGAATTATTAGCCTCGACCCTGTACAAAGGCGCAAAGGTGCGACTATGGGTATTTTTCGGTAAAAGATCGTTAGACTAAACACTTCTATGCCAATTTCTGAGTGGAACAAATTCTGCAAGGTTTCGACTTTGGCCAATTTATGTTTTCTCGAATTATTAGCCTCGACCCTGTACAAAGGCTCAAAGGTGCGACTATGGGTATTTTTCGGTTAAAGGTCGATAGACAAAACACTTCTATGCTAATTTCGATGTGGAACAAATTCTGCAAGGTTTCGACTTGGCCAATTTATGTTTTCTCGAATTATTAGCCTCGACCCTGTACAAAGGCTCAAAGGTGCGACTATGGGTATTTTTCGGTTAAAGGTCGATAGACTAACACTTCTATGCTAATTTCGATGTGGAACAAATTCTGCAAGTATTCGACTTTGGCCAATTTATGTTTCTCGAATTATTAGCCTCGACCCTGTACAAAGGCTCAAAGGTGCGATTATGGGTATTTTTCGGTTAAAGATCGATAGACTAAACACTTCTATGCCAATTTCTGAGTGGAACAAATTCTGCAAGGTTTCGACTTTGGCAAATTTATGTTTTCTCGAATTATTAGCCTCGACCCTGTACAAAGGCTCAAAGGTGCGGCTATGGGTATGTTTCAGTTAAAGATCGATGGACTGAGTACTCCTATGCCAATTCCTGAGTGGAACAAATTCTGCACGTGCTCGACTTTGGCCAATTTATGTTTTCTCGAATTATTAGCCTCGACCCTGTACAAAGGCACAAAGGTGCGACTATGGGTATTTTTCGTTTAAAGGTCGATAGACTAAACACTTCTATGCTAATTTCGATGTGGAACAAATTCTGCAAGGTTTCGACTTTGGCCAATTTATGTTTTCTCGAATAACTGGTCTCGACCCTGTACAAAGGCTCAAAGGTGCGACTATGGGCATTTTTCAGTTAAAGATCGATGGACTGAGTACTCCTATGCCAATTCCTGAGTGGAACAAATTCTGCACGTGCTCGACTTTGGCCAATTTATGTTTTCTCGAATTATTAGCCTCGACCCTGTACAAAGGCACAAAGGTGCGACTATGGGTATTTTTCGTTTAAAGGTCGATAGACTAAACACTTCTATGCTAATTTCGATGTGGAACAAATTCTGCAAGGTTTCGACTTTGGCCAATTTATATGTTTCGAATTATTAGCCTCGACCCTGTACAAAGGTTTAAAGGTGCGACTATGGGTATTTTTCGGTTAAAGATCGATAGACTGAGAACCCCTATGCTAATTTCTGAATGGAACAAATTCTGCACGTGTTCGACTTTGGCCAATTTATATTTTTCGAATTATTAGCCTCGACCCTGTACAAAGGCTCAAAGGTGCGACTATGGGTATTTTTCGGTTAAAGATCGATAGACTAAACACTTCTATGCCAATTTCGATGTGGAACAAATTCTGCACGTGTTCGACTTTGGCCAATTTATGTTTTCTCGAATTATTAGCCTCGACCCTGTACAAAGGCTCAAAGGTGCGACCATGGGTATTTTTCGGTTAAAGGTCGATAGACTAAACACTTCCATGCTAATTTCGATGTGGAACAAATTCTGCAAGGTTTCGACTTTGGCCAATTTATGTTTTCTCGAATTATTAGCCTCGACCCTGTACAAAGGCTCAAAGGTGCGACTATGGGTATTTTTCGGTTAAAGATCGATAGACTAAACACTTCTATGCCAATTTCGATGTGGAACAAATTCTGCAAGTGTTCGACTTTGGCCAATTTATGTTTTCTCGAATAACTGATCTCGACACTGTACAAAGGCTCAAAGGTGCGACTATGGGTATTTTTCAGTTAAAGATCGTTAGACTAAACACTTCTATGCCAATTTCTGAGTGGAACAAATTCTGCAAGGTTTTGACTTTGGCCAATTTATGTTTTCTCGAATAATTGGTCTCTACCCTGTACAAAGGCTCAAAGGTGCGACTATGGGCATTTTTCAGTTAAAGATCGATAGACTGAGTACTCCTATGCCAATTCCTGAGTGGAACAAATTCTGCAAGGTTTCGACTTTGGCAAATTTATGTTTTCTCGAATTATTAGCCTCGACCCTGTACAAAGGCTTAAAGGTGCGACTATGGGTATTTTTCAGTTAAGGATCGTTAGACTAAACACTTCTATGCCAATTTCTGAGTGGAACAAATTCTGCAAGGTTTCGACTTTGGCCAATATATGTTTTCTCGAATAACTGGTCTCGACCCTGTAAAAAGGCTCAAAGGTGCGACTATGGGCATTTTTCAGTTAAAGATCGATAGACTGAGTACTCCTATGCCAATTCCTGAGTGGAACAAATTCTGCAAGGTTTCGACTTTGGCAAATTTATGTTTTCTCGAATTATTAGCCTCGACCCTGTACAAAGGCTCAAAGGTGCGACTATGGGTATTTTTCGGTTAAAGGTCGATAAACTAAACACTTCTATGCTAATTTCGATGTGGAACAAATTCTGCAAGGTTTCGACTTTGGCCAATTTATGTTTTCTCGAATTATTAGCCTCGACCCTGTACAAAGGCGCAAAGGTGCGACTATGGGTATTTTTCGGTAAAAGATCGTTAGACTAAACACTTCTATGCCAATTTCTGAGTGGAACAAATTCTGCAAGGTTTCGACTTTGGCCAATTTATGTTTTCTCGAATTATTAGCCTCGACCCTGTACAAAGGCTCAAAGGTGCGACTATGGGTATTTTTCGGTTAAAGGTCGATAGACAAAACACTTCTATGCTAATTTCGATGTGGAACAAATTCTGCAAGGTTTCGACTTTGGCCAATTTATGTTTTCTCGAATTATTAGCCTCGACCCTGTACAAAGGCTCAAAGGTGCGACTATGGGTATTTTTCGGTTAAAGGTCGATAGACTAACACTTCTATGCTAATTTCGATGTGGAACAAATTCTGCAAGTATTCGACTTTGGCCAATTTATGTTTCTCGAATTATTAGCCTCGACCCTGTACAAAGGCTCAAAGGTGCGATTATGGGTATTTTTCGGTTAAAGATCGATAGACTAAACACTTCTATGCCAATTTCTGAGTGGAACAAATTCTGCAAGGTTTCGACTTTGGCAAATTTATGTTTTCTCGAATTATTAGCCTCGACCCTGTACAAAGGCTCAAAGGTGCGGCTATGGGTATGTTTCAGTTAAAGATCGATGGACTGAGTACTCCTATGCCAATTCCTGAGTGGAACAAATTCTGCACGTGCTCGACTTTGGCCAATTTATGTTTTCTCGAATTATTAGCCTCGACCCTGTACAAAGGCACAAAGGTGCGACTATGGGTATTTTTCGTTTAAAGGTCGATAGACTAAACACTTCTATGCTAATTTCGATGTGGAACAAATTCTGCAAGGTTTCGACTTTGGCCAATTTATGTTTTCTCGAATAACTGGTCTCGACCCTGTACAAAGGCTCAAAGGTGCGACTATGGGCATTTTTCAGTTAAAGATCGATGGACTGAGTACTCCTATGCCAATTCCTGAGTGGAACAAATTCTGCACGTGCTCGACTTTGGCCAATTTATGTTTTCTCGAATTATTAGCCTCGACCCTGTTATAAGGCACAAAGGTGCGACTATGGGTATTTTTCGTTTAAAGGTCGATAGACTAAACACTTCTATGCTAATTTCGATGTGGAACAAATTCTGCAAGGTTTCGACTTTGGCCAATTTATATGTTTCGAATTATTAGCCTCGACCCTGTACAAAGGTTTAAAGGTGCGACTATGGGTATTTTTCGGTTAAAGATCGATAGACTGAGTACCCCTATGCTAATTTCTGAATGGAACAAATTCTGCACGTGTTCGACTTTGGCCAATTTATATTTTTCGAATTATTAGCCTCGACCCTGTACAAAGGCTCAAAGGTGCGACTATGGGTATTTTTCGGTTAAAGATCGATAGACTAAACACTTCTATGCCAATTTCGATGTGGAACAAATTCTGCACGTGTTCGACTTTGGCCAATTTATGTTTTCTCGAATTATTAGCCTCGACCCTGTACAAAGGCTCAAAGGTGCGACCATGGGTATTTTTCGGTTAAAGGTCGATAGACTAAACACTTCCATGCTAATTTCGATGTGGAACAAATTCTGCAAGGTTTCGACTTTGGCAAATTTATGTTTTCTCGAATTATTAGCCTCGACCCTGTACAAAGGCTCAAAGGTGCGACTATAGGTATTTTTCGGTTAAAGATCGATAGACTGAATACTCCTATGCTAATTTCTGAGTGGAACAAATTCTACAAGTGTTCGACTTTGGCCAATTTATATTTTTCGAATTATTAGCCTCGACCCTGTACAAAGGTTCAAAGGTGCGACTATGGGTATTTTTCGGTTAAAGGTCGATAGACAAAACACTTCTATGCTAATTTCGATGTGGAACAAATTCTGCAAGGTTTCGACTTTGGCCAAATTATGTTTTCTCGAATTATTAGCCTCGACCCTGTACAAAGGCTCAAAGGTGCGACTATGGGTATTTTTCGGTTAAAGGTCGATAGACTAAACACTTCTATGCTAATTTCGATGTGGAACAAATTCTGCAAGTGTTCGAGTTTGGCCAATTTATGTTTCTCGAATTATTAGCCTCGACCCTATACAAAGGCTCAAAGGTGCGATTATGGGTATTTTTCGGTTAAAGATCGATAGACTAAACCCTTCTATGCCAATTTCTGAGTGGAACAAATTCTGCAAGGTTTCGACTTTGGCCAATATATGTTTTCTCGAATAACTGGTCTCGACCCTGTAAAAAGGCTCAAAGGTGCGACTATGGGCATTTTTCAGTTAAAGATCGATAGACTGAGTACTCCTATGCCAATTCCTGAGTGGAACAAATTCTGCAAGGTTTCGACTTTGGCAAATTTATGTTTTCTCGAATTATTAGCCTCGACCCTGTACAAAGGCTCAAAGGTGCGACTATGGGTATTTTTCGGTTAAAGGTCGATAAACTAAACACTTCTATGCTAATTTCGATGTGGAACAAATTCTGCAAGGTTTCGACTTTGGCCAATTTATGTTTTCTCGAATTATTAGCCTCGACCCTGTACAAAGGCGCAAAGGTGCGACTATGGGTATTTTTCGGTAAAAGATCGTTAGACTAAACACTTCTATGCCAATTTCTGAGTGGAACAAATTCTGCAAGGTTTCGACTTTGGCCAATTTATGTTTTCTCGAATTATTAGCCTCGACCCTGTACAAAGGCTCAAAGGTGCGACTATGGGTATTTTTCGGTTAAAGGTCGATAGACAAAACACTTCTATGCTAATTTCGATGTGGAACAAATTCTGCAAGGTTTCGACTTTGGCCAATTTATGTTTTCTCGAATTATTAGCCTCGACCCTGTACAAAGGCTCAAAGGTGCGACTATGGGTATTTTTCGGTTAAAGGTCGATAGACTAACACTTCTATGCTAATTTCGATGTGGAACAAATTCTGCAAGTATTCGACTTTGGCCAATTTATGTTTCTCGAATTATTAGCCTCGACCCTGTACAAAGGCTCAAAGGTGCGATTATGGGTATTTTTCGGTTAAAGATCGATAGACTAAACACTTCTATGCCAATTTCTGAGTGGAACAAATTCTGCAAGGTTTCGACTTTGGCAAATTTATGTTTTCTCGAATTATTAGCCTCGACCCTGTACAAAGGCTCAAAGGTGCGGCTATGGGTATGTTTCAGTTAAAGATCGATGGACTGAGTACTCCTATGCCAATTCCTGAGTGGAACAAATTCTGCACGTGCTCGACTTTGGCCAATTTATGTTTTCTCGAATTATTAGCCTCGACCCTGTACAAAGGCACAAAGGTGCGACTATGGGTATTTTTCGTTTAAAGGTCGATAGACTAAACACTTCTATGCTAATTTCGATGTGGAACAAATTCTGCAAGGTTTCGACTTTGGCCAATTTATGTTTTCTCGAATAACTGGTCTCGACCCTGTACAAAGGCTCAAAGGTGCGACTATGGGCATTTTTCAGTTAAAGATCGATGGACTGAGTACTCCTATGCCAATTCCTGAGTGGAACAAATTCTGCACGTGCTCGACTTTGGCCAATTTATGTTTTCTCGAATTATTAGCCTCGACCCTGTACAAAGGCACAAAGGTGCGACTATGGGTATTTTTCGTTTAAAGGTCGATAGACTAAACACTTCTATGCTAATTTCGATGTGGAACAAATTCTGCAAGGTTTCGACTTTGGCCAATTTATATGTTTCGAATTATTAGCCTCGACCCTGTACAAAGGTTTAAAGGTGCGACTATGGGTATTTTTCGGTTAAAGATCGATAGACTGAGTACCCCTATGCTAATTTCTGAATGGAACAAATTCTGCACGTGTTCGACTTTGGCCAATTTATATTTTTCGAATTATTAGCCTCGACCCTGTACAAAGGCTCAAAGGTGCGACTATGGGTATTTTTCGGTTAAAGATCGATAGACTAAATACTTCTATGCCAATTTCGATGTGGAACAAATTCTGCACGTGTTCGACTTTGGCCAATTTATGTTTTCTCGAATTATTAGCCTCGACCCTGTACAAAGGCTCAAAGGTGCGACCATGGGTATTTTTCGGTTAAAGGTCGATAGACTAAACACTTCCATGCTAATTTCGATGTGGAACAAATTCTGCAAGGTTTCGACTTTGGCAAATTTATGTTTTCTCGAATTATTAGCCTCGACCCTGTACAAAGGCTCAAAGGTGCGACTATAGGTATTTTTCGGTTAAAGATCGATAGACTGAATACTCCTATGCTAATTTCTGAGTGGAACAAATTCTACAAGTGTTCGACTTTGGCCAATTTATATTTTTCGAATTATTAGCCTCGACCCTGTACAAAGGTTCAAAGGTGCGACTATGGGTATTTTTCGGTTAAAGGTCGATAGACAAAACACTTCTATGCTAATTTCGATGTGGAACAAATTCTGCAAGGTTTCGACTTTGGCCAAATTATGTTTTCTCGAATTATTAGCCTCGACCCTGTACAAAGGCTCAAAGGTGCGACTATGGGTATTTTTCGGTTAAAGGTCGATAGACTAAACACTTCTATGCTAATTTCGATGTGGAACAAATTCTGCAAGTGTTCGAGTTTGGCCAATTTATGTTTCTCGAATTATTAGCCTCGACCCTATACAAAGGCTCAAAGGTGCGATTATGGGTATTTTTCGGTTAAAGATCGATAGACTAAACCCTTCTATGCCAATTTCTGAGTGGAACAAATTCTGCAAGTTTTCGACTTTGGCAAATTTATGTTTTCTCGAATTATTAGCCTCGACCCCTGTACAAAGGCTCAAAGGTGCGACTATGGGTATTTTTCAGTTAAAGGTCGTTAGACTAAACACTTCTATGCCAATTTCTGAGTGGAAACAAATTCTGCAAGGTTTCGACTTTGGCCAATTTATGTTTTCTCGAATTATTAGCCTCGACCCTGTACAAAGGCTCAAAGGTGCGACTATGGGTATTTTTCGGTTAAAGATCGTTAGACTAAACACTTCTATGCCAATTTCTGTGGAACAAATTCTGCAAGGTTTTGACTTTGGCCAATTTATGTTTTCTCGAATAATTGGTCTCTACCCTGTACAAAGGCTCAAAGGTGCGACTATGGGCCTTTTTCAGTTAAAGATCGATAGACTGAGTACTCCTATGCCAATTCCTGAGTGGAACAAATTCTGCACGTGCTCGACTTTGGCCAAATTATGTTTTCTCGAATTATTAGCCTCGACCCTGTACAAAGGCTCAAAGGTGCGACTATGGGTATTTTTCGGTTAAAGATCGATAGACTAAACACTTCTATGCCAATTTCGATGTGGAACAAATTCTGCAAGTGTTCGACTTTGGCCAATTTATGTTTTCTTGAATAACTGGTCTCGACACTGTACAAAGGCTCAAAGATGCGACTATGGGTATTTTTCAGTTAAAGATCGTTAGACTAAACACTTCTATGCCAATTTCTGAGTGGAACAAATTCTGCAAGGTTTCGACTTTGCCAATTTATGTTTTCTCGAATTATTAGCCTCGACCCTGTACAAAGGCTCAAAGGCGAGACTATGGATATTTTTCGGTTAAAGGTCGATAGACAAAACACTTCTATGCTAATTTCGATGTGGAACAAATTCTGCAAGGTTTTGACTTTGGCCAATTTATGTTTTCTCGAATTATTAGCCTCGACCCTGTACAAAGGCTTAAAGGTGCGACTATGGGTATTTTTCAGTTAAGGATCGTTAGACTAAACACTTCTATGCCAATTTCTGAGTGGAACAAATTCTGCAAGGTTTCGACTTTGGCCAATATATGTTTTCTCGAATAACTGGTCTCGACCCTGTAAAAAGGCTCAAAGGTGCGACTATGGGCATTTTTCAGTTAAAGATCGATAGACTGAGTACTCCTATGCCAATTCCTGAGTGGAACAAATTCTGCAAGGTTTCGACTTTGGCAAATTTATGTTTTCTCGAATTATTAGCCTCGACCCTGTACAAAGGCTCAAAGGTGCGACTATGGGTATTTTTCGGTTAAAGGTCGATAAACTAAACACTTCTATGCTAATTTCGATGTGGAACAAATTCTGCAAGGTTTCGACTTTGGCCAATTTATGTTTTCTCGAATTATTAGCCTCGACCCTGTACAAAGGCGCAAAGGTGCGACTATGGGTATTTTTCGGTAAAAGATCGTTAGACTAAACACTTCTATGCCAATTTCTGAGTGGAACAAATTCTGCAAGGTTTCGACTTTGGCCAATTTATGTTTTCTCGAATTATTAGCCTCGACCCTGTACAAAGGCTCAAAGGTGCGACTATGGGTATTTTTCGGTTAAAGGTCGATAGACAAAACACTTCTATGCTAATTTCGATTTGGAACAAATTCTGCAAGGTTTCGACTTGGCCAATTTATGTTTTCTCGAATTATTAGCCTCGACCCTGTACAAAGGCTCAAAGGTGCGACTATGGGTATTTTTCGGTTAAAGGTCGATAGACTAACACTTCTATGCTAATTTCGATGTGGAACAAATTCTGCAAGTATTCGACTTTGGCCAATTTATGTTTCTCGAATTATTAGCCTCGACCCTGTACAAAGGCTCAAAGGTGCGATTATGGGTATTTTTCGGTTAAAGATCGATAGACTAAACACTTCTATGCCAATTTCTGAGTGGAACAAATTCTGCAAGGTTTCGACTTTGGCAAATTTATGTTTTCTCGAATTATTAGCCTCGACCCTGTACAAAGGCTCAAAGGTGCGGCTATGGGTATGTTTCAGTTAAAGATCGATGGACTGAGTACTCCTATGCCAATTCCTGAGTGGAACAAATTCTGCACGTGCTCGACTTTGGCCAATTTATGTTTTCTCGAATTATTAGCCTCGACCCTGTACAAAGGCACAAAGGTGCGACTATGGGCATTTTTCAGTTAAAGATCGATGGACTGAGTACTCCTATGCCAATTCCTGAGTGGAACAAATTCTGCACGTGCTCGACTTTGGCCAATTTATGTTTTCTCGAATTATTAGCCTCGACCCTGTACAAAGGCACAAAGGTGCGACTATGGGCATTTTTCAGTTAAAGATCGATGGACTGAGTACTCCTATGCCAATTCCTGAGTGGAACAAATTCTGCACGTGCTCGACTTTGGCCAATTTATGTTTTCTCGAATTATTAGCCTCGACCCTGTACAAAGGCACAAAGGTGCGACTATGGGTATTTTTCGTTTAAAGGTCGATAGACTAAACACTTCTATGCTAATTTCGATGTGGAACAAATTCTGCAAGGTTTCGACTTTGGCCAATTTATATGTTTCGAATTATTAGCCTCGACCCTGTACAAAGGTTTAAAGGTGCGACTATGGGTATTTTTCGGTTAAAGATCGATAGACTGAGTACCCCTATGCTAATTTCTGAATGGAACAAATTCTGCACGTGTTCGACTTTGGCCAATTTATATTTTTCGAATTATTAGCCTCGACCCTGTACAAAGGCTCAAAGGTGCGACTATGGGTATTTTTCGGTTAAAGATCGATAGACTAAACACTTCTATGCCAATTTCGATGTGGAACAAATTCTGCACGTGTTCGACTTTGGCCAATTTATGTTTTCTCGAATTATTAGCCTCGACCCTGTACAAAGGCTCAAAGGTGCGACCATGGGTATTTTTCGGTTAAAGGTCGATAGACTAAACACTTCCATGCTAATTTCGATGTGGAACAAATTCTGCAAGGTTTCGACTTTGGCCAATTTATGTTTTCTCGAATTATTAGCCTCGACCCTGTACAAAGGCTCAAAGGTGCGACTATGGGTATTTTTCGGTTAAAGATCGATAGACTAAACACTTCTATGCCAATTTCGATGTGGAACAAATTCTGCAAGTGTTCGACTTTGGCCAATTTATGTTTTCTCGAATAACTGATCTCGACACTGTACAAAGGCTCAAAGGTGCGACTATGGGTATTTTTCAGTTAAAGATCGTTAGACTAAACACTTCTATGCCAATTTCTGAGTGGAACAAATTCTGCAAGGTTTTGACTTTGGCCAATTTATGTTTTCTCGAATAATTGGTCTCTACCCTGTACAAAGGCTCAAAGGTGCGACTATGGGCATTTTTCAGTTAAAGATCGATAGACTGAGTACTCCTATGCCAATTCCTGAGTGGAACAAATTCTGCAAGGTTTCGACTTTGGCAAATTTATGTTTTCTCGAATTATTAGCCTCGACCCTGTACAAAGGCTCAAAGGTGCGACTATGGGTATTTTTCGATTAAAGATCGATAGACTAAACACTTCTATGCTAATTTCGATGTGGAACAAATTCTGCAAGGTTTCGACTTTAGCCAATTTATGTTTTCTCGAATTATTAGCCTCGACCCTGTACAAAGGCGCAAAGGTGCGACTATGGGTATTTTTCAGTTAAAGATCGTTAGACTAAACACTTCTATGCCAATTTCTGAGTGGAACAAATTCTGCAAGGTTTCGACTTTGGCCAATATATGTTTTCTCGAATAACTGGTCTCGACCCTGTACAACGGCTCAAAGGTGCGACTATGGGCATTTATGTTTCTCGAATTATTAGCCTCGACCCTGTACAAAGGCTCAAAGGTGCGATTATGGGTATTTTTCGGTTAAAGATCGATAGACTAAACCCTTCTATGCCAATTTCTGAGTGGAACAAATTCTGCAAGGTTTCGACTTTGGCAAATTTATGTTTTCTCGAATTATTAGCCTCGACCCTGTACAAAGGCTCAAAGGTGCGACTATGGGTATTTTTCAGTTAAAGATCGTTAGACTAAACACTTCTATGCTAATTTCGATGTGGAACAAATTCTGCAAGGTTTCGACTTTGGCCAATTTATGTTTTCTCGAATTATTAGCCTCGACCCTGTACAAAGGCTCAAAGGTGCGACTATGGGTATTTTTCGGTTAAAGGTCGATAGACTAAACACTTCTATGCTAGTTTCGATGTGGAACAAATTCTGCAAGGTTTCGACTTGGCAAATTTATGTTTTCTCGAATTATTAGCCTCGACCCTGTACAAAGGCTCAAAGGTGCGACTATGGGTATTTTTCAGTTAAAGATCGTTAGACTAAACACTTCTATGCCAATTTCTGAGTGGAACAAATTCTGCAAGGTTTCGACTTTGGCCAATATATGTTTTCTCGAATAACTGGTCTCGACCCTGTAAAAAGGCTCAAAGGTGCGACTATGGGCATTTTTCAGTTAAAGATCGATAGACTGAGTACTCCTATGCCAATTCCTGAGTGGAACAAATTCTGCAAGGTTTCGACTTTGGCCAATTTATGTTTTCTCGAATTATTAGCCTCGACCCTGTACAAAGGCTCAAAGGTGCGACTATGGGTATTTTTCAGTTAAAGGTCGATAGACTGAATACTCCTATGCTAATTTCTGAGTGGAACAAGTTCTGCAAGTGTTCGACTTTTTCCAATTTATATTTTTCGAATTATTAGCCTCGACCCTGTACAAAGGCTCAAAGGTGCGACTATGGGTATTTTTCGGTTAAAGGTCGATAGACTAAACACTTCTATGCTAATTTCGATGTGGAACAAATTCTGCAAGGTTTCGACTTTGGCCAATTTATGTTTTCTCGAATTATTAGCCTCGACCCTGTACAAAGGCGCAAAGGTGCGACTATGGGTATTTTTCGGTAAAAGATCGTTAGACTAAACACTTCTATGCCAATTTCTGAGTGGAACAAATTCTGCAAGGTTTCGACTTTGGCCAATTTATGTTTTCTCGAATTATTAGCCTCGACCCTGTACAAAGGCTCAAAGGTGCGACTATGGGTATTTTTCGGTTAAAGGTCGATAGACAAAACACTTCTATGCTAATTTCGATGTGGAACAAATTCTGCAAGGTTTCGACTTTGGCCAATTTATGTTTTCTCGAATTATTAGCCTCGACCCTGTACAAAGGCTCAAAGGTGCGACTATGGGTATTTTTCAGTTAAAGATCGTTAGACTAAACACTTCTATGCCAATTTCTGAGTGGAACAAATTCTGCAAGGTTTCGACTTTGGCCAATATATGTTTTCTCGAATAACTGGTCTCGACCCTGTAAAAAGGCTCAAAGGTGCGACTATGGGCATTTTTCAGTTAAAGATCGATAGACTGAGTACTCCTATGCCAATTCCTGAGTGGAACAAATTCTGCAAGGTTTCGACTTTGGCCAATATATGTTTTCTCGAATAACTGGTCTCGACCCTGTAAAAAGGCTCAAAGGTGCGACTATGAGCATTTTTCAGTTAAAGATCGATAGACGAGTACTCCTATGCCAATTCCTGAGTGGAACAAATTCTGCACGTGCTCGACTTTGGCCAATTTATGTTTTCTCGAATTATTAGCCTCGACCCTGTACAAAGGCTCAAAGGTGCGACTATGGGTATTTTTCGGTTAAAGGTCGATAGACTAAACACTTCTATGCTAATTTCGATGTGGAACAAATTCTGCAAGGTTTTGACTTTGGCCAATTTATGTTTTCTCGAATTATTAGCCTCGACCCTGTACAAAGGCTCAAAGGTGCGACTATGGGTATTTTTCAGTTAAGGATCGTTAGACTAAACACTTCTATGCCAATTTCTGAGTGGAACAAATTCTGCAAGGTTTCGACTTTGGCCAATATATGTTTTCTCGAATAACTGGTCTCGACCCTGTAAAAAGGCTCAAAGGTGCGACTATGGGCATTTTTCAGTTAAAGATCGATAGACTGAGTACTCCTATGCCAATTCCTGAGTGGAACAAATTCTGCAAGGTTTCGACTTTGGCAAATTTATGTTTTCTCGAATTATTAGCCTCGACCCTGTACAAAGGCTCAAAGGTGCGACTATGGGTATTTTTCGGTTAAAGGTCGATAGACTAAACACTTCTATGCTAATTTCGATGTGGAACAAATTCTGCAAGGTTTCGACTTTGGCCAATTTATGTTTTCTCGAATTATTAGCCTCGACCCTGTACAAAGGCGCAAAGGTGCAACTATGGGTATTTTTCAGTTAAAGATCGTTAGACTAAACACTTCTATGCTAATTTCTGAGTGGAACAAATTCTGCAAGGTTTCGACTTTGGCCAATATATGTTTTCTCGAATAACTGGTCTCGACCCTGTACAACGGCTCAAAGGTGCGACTATGGGCATTTATGTTTCTCGAATTATTAGCCTCGACCCTGTACAAAGGCTCAAAGGTGCGATTATGGGTATTTTTCGGTTAAAGATCGATAGACTAAACCCTTCTATGCCAATTTCTGAGTGGAACAAATTCTGCAAGGTTTCGACTTTGGCAAATTTATGTTTTCTCGAATTATTAGCCTCGACCCTGTACAAAGGCTCAAAGGTGCGACTATGGGTATTTTTCAGTTAAAGATCGTTAGACTAAACACTTCTATGCTAATTTCGATGTGGAACAAATTCTGCAAGGTTTCGACTTTGGCCAATTTATGTTTTCTCGAATTATTAGCCTCGACCCTGTACAAAGGCTCAAAGGTGCGACTATGGGTATTTTTCGGTTAAAGGTCGATAGACAAAACACTTCTATGCTAATTTCGATGTGGAACAAATTCTGCAAGGTTTCGACTTTGGCCAATTTATGTTTTCTCGAATTATTAGCCTCGACCCTGTAAAAAGGCTCAAAGGTGCGTCTATGGGTATTTTTCAGTTAAAGATCGTTAGACTAAACACTTCTATGCCAATTTCTGAGTGGAACAAATTCTGCAAGGTTTCGACTTTGGCAAATTTATGTTTTCTCGAATTATTAGCCTCGACCCTGTACAAAGGCTCAAAGGTGCGACTATGGGTATTTTTCGGTTAAAGGTCGATAGACAAAACACTTCTATGCTAATTTCGATGTGGAACAAATTCTGCAAGGTTTCGACTTTGGCCAATTTATGTTTTCTCGAATTATTAGCCTCGACCCTGTACAAAAACTCAAAGGTGCGACTATGGGTATTTTTCAGTTAAAGATCGTTAGACTAAACACTTCTATGCCAATTTCTGAGTGGAACAAATTCTGCAAGGTTTCGACTTTGGCCAATATATGTCTTCTCGAATAACTGGTCTCGACCCTGTAAAAAGGCTCAAAGGTGCGACTATGGGCATTTTTCAGTTAAAGATCGATAGACTGAGTACTCCTATGCCAATTCCTGAGTGGAACAAATTCTGCAAGGTTTCGACTTTGGCCAATTTATGTTTTCTCGAATTATTAGCCTCGACCCTGTACAAAGGCTCAAAGGTGCGACTATGGGTATTTTTCAGTTAAAGGTCGATAGACTGAATACTCCTATGCTAATTTCTGAGTGGAACAAATTCTGCAAGGTTTCGACTTTGGCCAATTTATGTTTTCTCGAATTATTAGCCTCGACCCTGTACAAAGGCTCAAAGGTGCGACTATGGGTATTTTTCGGTTAAAGGTCGATAGACAAAACACTTCTATGCTAATTTCGATGTGGAACAAATTCTGCAAGGTTTCGACTTTGGCCAATTTATGTTTTCTCGAATTATTAGCCTCGACCCTATACAAAGGCTCAAAGGTGCGACTATGGGTATTTTTCAGTTAAAGATCGTTAGACTAAACACTTCTATGCCAATTTCTGAGTAGAACAAATTCTGCAAGGTTTCGACTTTGGCCAATATATGTTTTCTCGAATAACTGGTCTCGACCCTGTAAAAAGGCTCAAAGGTGCGACTATGGGCATTTTTCAGTTAAAGATCGATAGACTGAGTACTCCTATGCCAATTCCTGAGTGGAACAAATTCTGCAAGGTTTCGACTTTGGCCAATATATGTTTTCTCGAATAACTGGTCTCGACCCTGTAAAAAGGCTCAAAGGTGCGACTATGAGCATTTTTCAGTTAAAGATCGATAGACTGAGTACTCCTATGCCAATTCCTGAGTGGAACAAATTCTGCAAGGTTTCGACTTTGGCCAATTTATGTTTTCTCGAATAATTGGTCTCTACCCTGTACAAAGGCTCAAAGGTGCGACTATGGGCATTTTTCAGTTAAAGATCGATAGACTGAGTACTCCTATGCCAATTCCTGAGTGGAACAAATTCTGCACGTGCTCGACTTTGGCCAATTTATGTTTTCTCGAATTATTAGCCTCGACCCTGTACAAAGGCTCAAAGGTGCGACTATGGGTATTTTTCGGTTAAAGGTCGATAGACTAAACACTTCTATGCTAATTTCGATGTGGAACAAATTCTGCAAGGTTTCGACTTTGGCCAATTTATGTTTTCTCGAATTATTAGCCTCGACCCTGTACAAAGGCGCAAAGGTGCGACTATGGGTATTTTTCGGTAAAAGATCGTTAGACTAAACACTTCTATGCCAATTTCTGAGTGGAACAAATTCTGCAAGGTTTCGACTTTGGCCAATTTATGTTTTCTCGAATTATTAGCCTCGACCCTGTACAAAGGCTCAAAGGTGCGACTATGGGTATTTTTCGGTTAAAGGTCGATAGACAAAACACTTCTATGCTAATTTCGATGTGGAACAAATTCTGCAAGGTTTCGACTTTGGCCAATTTATGTTTTCTCGAATTATTAGCCTCGACCCTGTACAAAGGCTCAAAGGTGCGACTATGGGTATTTTTCGGTTAAAGGTCGATAGACTAACACTTCTATGCTAATTTCGATGTGGAACAAATTCTGCAAGTATTCGACTTTGGCCAATTTATGTTTCTCGAATTATTAGCCTCGACCCTGTACAAAGGCTCAAAGGTGCGATTATGGGTATTTTTCGGTTAAAGATCGATAGACTAAACACTTCTATGCCAATTTCTGAGTGGAACAAATTCTGCAAGGTTTCGACTTTGGCAAATTTATGTTTTCTCGAATTATTAGCCTCGACCCTGTACAAAGGCTCAAAGGTGCGGCTATGGGTATGTTTCAGTTAAAGATCGATGGACTGAGTACTCCTATGCCAATTCCTGAGTGGAACAAATTCTGCACGTGCTCGACTTTGGCCAATTTATGTTTTCTCGAATTATTAGCCTCGACCCTGTACAAAGGCACAAAGGTGCGACTATGGGTATTTTTCGTTTAAAGGTCGATAGACTAAACACTTCTATGCTAATTTCGATGTGGAACAAATTCTGCAAGGTTTCGACTTTGGCCAATTTATGTTTTCTCGAATAACTGGTCTCGACCCTGTACAAAGGCTCAAAGGTGCGACTATGGGCATTTTTCAGTTAAAGATCGATGGACTGAGTACTCCTATGCCAATTCCTGAGTGGAACAAATTCTGCACGTGCTCGACTTTGGCCAATTTATGTTTTCTCGAATTATTAGCCTCGACCCTGTACAAAGGCACAAAGGTGCGACTATGGGTATTTTTCGTTTAAAGGTCGATAGACTAAACACTTCTATGCTAATTTCGATGTGGAACAAATTCTGCAAGGTTTCGACTTTGGCCAATTTATATGTTTCGAATTATTAGCCTCGACCCTGTACAAAGGTTTAAAGGTGCGACTATGGGTATTTTTCGGTTAAAGATCGATAGACTGAGTACCCCTATGCTAATTTCTGAATGGAACAAATTCTGCACGTGTTCGACTTTGGCCAATTTATATTTTTCGAATTATTAGCCTCGACCCTGTACAAAGGCTCAAAGGTGCGACTATGGGTATTTTTCGGTTAAAGATCGATAGACTAAATACTTCTATGCCAATTTCGATGTGGAACAAATTCTGCACGTGTTCGACTTTGGCCAATTTATGTTTTCTCGAATTATTAGCCTCGACCCTGTACAAAGGCTCAAAGGTGCGACCATGGGTATTTTTCGGTTAAAGGTCGATAGACTAAACACTTCCATGCTAATTTCGATGTGGAACAAATTCTGCAAGGTTTCGACTTTGGCAAATTTATGTTTTCTCGAATTATTAGCCTCGACCCTGTACAAAGGCTCAAAGGTGCGACTATAGGTATTTTTCGGTTAAAGATCGATAGACTGAATACTCCTATGCTAATTTCTGAGTGGAACAAATTCTACAAGTGTTCGACTTTGGCCAATTTATATTTTTCGAATTATTAGCCTCGACCCTGTACAAAGGTTCAAAGGTGCGACTATGGGTATTTTTCGGTTAAAGGTCGATAGACAAAACACTTCTATGCTAATTTCGATGTGGAACAAATTCTGCAAGGTTTCGACTTTGGCCAAATTATGTTTTCTCGAATTATTAGCCTCGACCCTGTACAAAGGCTCAAAGGTGCGACTATGGGTATTTTTCGGTTAAAGGTCGATAGACTAAACACTTCTATGCTAATTTCGATGTGGAACAAATTCTGCAAGTGTTCGAGTTTGGCCAATTTATGTTTCTCGAATTATTAGCCTCGACCCTATACAAAGGCTCAAAGGTGCGATTATGGGTATTTTTCGGTTAAAGATCGATAGACTAAACCCTTCTATGCCAATTTCTGAGTGGAACAAATTCTGCAAGTTTTCGACTTTGGCAAATTTATGTTTTCTCGAATTATTAGCCTCGACCCTGTACAAAGGCTCAAAGGTGCGACTATGGGTATTTTTCAGTTAAAGGTCGTTAGACTAAACACTTCTATGCCAATTTCTGAGTGGAACAAATTCTGCAAGGTTTCGACTTTGGCCAATTTATGTTTTCTCGAATTATTAGCCTCGACCCTGTACAAAGGCTCAAAGGTGCGACTATGGGTATTTTTCGGTTAAAGATCGTTAGACTAAACACTTCTATGCCAATTTCTGAGTGGAACAAATTCTGCAAGGTTTTGACTTTGGCCAATTTATGTTTTCTCGAATAATTGGTCTCTACCCTGTACAAAGGCTCAAAGGTGCGACTATGGGCCTTTTTCAGTTAAAGATCGATAGACTGAGTACTCCTATGCCAATTCCTGAGTGGAACAAATTCTGCACGTGCTCGACTTTGGCCAAATTATGTTTTCTCGAATTATTAGCCTCGACCCTGTACAAAGGCTCAAAGGTGCGACTATGGGTATTTTTCGGTTAAAGATCGATAGACTAAACACTTCTATGCCAATTTCGATGTGGAACAAATTCTGCAAGTGTTCGACTTTGGCCAATTTATGTTTTCTTGAATAACTGGTCTCGACACTGTACAAAGGCTCAAAGATGCGACTATGGGTATTTTTCAGTTAAAGATCGTTAGACTAAACACTTCTATGCCAATTTCTGAGTGGAACAAATTCTGCAAGGTTTCGACTTTGCCAATTTATGTTTTCTCGAATTATTAGCCTCGACCCTGTACAAAGGCTCAAAGGCGAGACTATGGATATTTTTCGGTTAAAGGTCGATAGACAAAACACTTCTATGCTAATTTCGATGTGGAACAAATTCTGCAAGGTTTTGACTTTGGCCAATTTATGTTTTCTCGAATTATTAGCCTCGACCCTGTACAAAGGCTTAAAGGTGCGACTATGGGTATTTTTCAGTTAAGGATCGTTAGACTAAACACTTCTATGCCAATTTCTGAGTGGAACAAATTCTGCAAGGTTTCGACTTTGGCCAATATATGTTTTCTCGAATAACTGGTCTCGACCCTGTAAAAAGGCTCAAAGGTGCGACTATGGGCATTTTTCAGTTAAAGATCGATAGACTGAGTACTCCTATGCCAATTCCTGAGTGGAACAAATTCTGCAAGGTTTCGACTTTGGCAAATTTATGTTTTCTCGAATTATTAGCCTCGACCCTGTACAAAGGCTCAAAGGTGCGACTATGGGTATTTTTCGGTTAAAGGTCGATAAACTAAACACTTCTATGCTAATTTCGATGTGGAACAAATTCTGCAAGGTTTCGACTTTGGCCAATTTATGTTTTCTCGAATTATTAGCCTCGACCCTGTACAAAGGCGCAAAGGTGCGACTATGGGTATTTTTCGGTAAAAGATCGTTAGACTAAACACTTCTATGCCAATTTCTGAGTGGAACAAATTCTGCAAGGTTTCGACTTTGGCCAATTTATGTTTTCTCGAATTATTAGCCTCGACCCTGTACAAAGGCTCAAAGGTGCGACTATGGGTATTTTTCGGTTAAAGGTCGATAGACAAAACACTTCTATGCTAATTTCGATTTGGAACAAATTCTGCAAGGTTTCGACTTGGCCAATTTATGTTTTCTCGAATTATTAGCCTCGACCCTGTACAAAGGCTCAAAGGTGCGACTATGGGTATTTTTCGGTTAAAGGTCGATAGACTAACACTTCTATGCTAATTTCGATGTGGAACAAATTCTGCAAGTATTCGACTTTGGCCAATTTATGTTTCTCGAATTATTAGCCTCGACCCTGTACAAAGGCTCAAAGGTGCGATTATGGGTATTTTTCGGTTAAAGATCGATAGACTAAACACTTCTATGCCAATTTCTGAGTGGAACAAATTCTGCAAGGTTTCGACTTTGGCAAATTTATGTTTTCTCGAATTATTAGCCTCGACCCTGTACAAAGGCTCAAAGGTGCGGCTATGGGTATGTTTCAGTTAAAGATCGATGGACTGAGTACTCCTATGCCAATTCCTGAGTGGAACAAATTCTGCACGTGCTCGACTTTGGCCAATTTATGTTTTCTCGAATTATTAGCCTCGACCCTGTACAAAGGCACAAAGGTGCGACTATGGGCATTTTTCAGTTAAAGATCGATGGACTGAGTACTCCTATGCCAATTCCTGAGTGGAACAAATTCTGCACGTGCTCGACTTTGGCCAATTTATGTTTTCTCGAATTATTAGCCTCGACCCTGTACAAAGGCACAAAGGTGCGACTATGGGCATTTTTCAGTTAAAGATCGATGGACTGAGTACTCCTATGCCAATTCCTGAGTGGAACAAATTCTGCACGTGCTCGACTTTGGCCAATTTATGTTTTCTCGAATTATTAGCCTCGACCCTGTACAAAGGCACAAAGGTGCGACTATGGGTATTTTTCGTTTAAAGGTCGATAGACTAAACACTTCTATGCTAATTTCGATGTGGAACAAATTCTGCAAGGTTTCGACTTTGGCCAATTTATATGTTTCGAATTATTAGCCTCGACCCTGTACAAAGGTTTAAAGGTGCGACTATGGGTATTTTTCGGTTAAAGATCGATAGACTGAGTACCCCTATGCTAATTTCTGAATGGAACAAATTCTGCACGTGTTCGACTTTGGCCAATTTATATTTTTCGAATTATTAGCCTCGACCCTGTACAAAGGCTCAAAGGTGCGACTATGGGTATTTTTCGGTTAAAGATCGATAGACTAAACACTTCTATGCCAATTTCGATGTGGAACAAATTCTGCACGTGTTCGACTTTGGCCAATTTATGTTTTCTCGAATTATTAGCCTCGACCCTGTACAAAGGCTCAAAGGTGCGACCATGGGTATTTTTCGGTTAAAGGTCGATAGACTAAACACTTCCATGCTAATTTCGATGTGGAACAAATTCTGCAAGGTTTCGACTTTGGCCAATTTATGTTTTCTCGAATTATTAGCCTCGACCCTGTACAAAGGCTCAAAGGTGCGACTATGGGTATTTTTCGGTTAAAGATCGATAGACTAAACACTTCTATGCCAATTTCGATGTGGAACAAATTCTGCAAGTGTTCGACTTTGGCCAATTTATGTTTTCTCGAATAACTGATCTCGACACTGTACAAAGGCTCAAAGGTGCGACTATGGGTATTTTTCAGTTAAAGATCGTTAGACTAAACACTTCTATGCCAATTTCTGAGTGGAACAAATTCTGCAAGGTTTTGACTTTGGCCAATTTATGTTTTCTCGAATAATTGGTCTCTACCCTGTACAAAGGCTCAAAGGTGCGACTATGGGCATTTTTCAGTTAAAGATCGATAGACTGAGTACTCCTATGCCAATTCCTGAGTGGAACAAATTCTGCAAGGTTTCGACTTTGGCAAATTTATGTTTTCTCGAATTATTAGCCTCGACCCTGTACAAAGGCTCAAAGGTGCGACTATGGGTATTTTTCGATTAAAGATCGATAGACTAAACACTTCTATGCTAATTTCGATGTGGAACAAATTCTGCAAGGTTTCGACTTTAGCCAATTTATGTTTTCTCGAATTATTAGCCTCGACCCTGTACAAAGGCGCAAAGGTGCGACTATGGGTATTTTTCAGTTAAAGATCGTTAGACTAAACACTTCTATGCCAATTTCTGAGTGGAACAAATTCTGCAAGGTTTCGACTTTGGCCAATATATGTTTTCTCGAATAACTGGTCTCGACCCTGTACAACGGCTCAAAGGTGCGACTATGGGCATTTATGTTTCTCGAATTATTAGCCTCGACCCTGTACAAAGGCTCAAAGGTGCGATTATGGGTATTTTTCGGTTAAAGATCGATAGACTAAACCCTTCTATGCCAATTTCTGAGTGGAACAAATTCTGCAAGGTTTCGACTTTGGCAAATTTATGTTTTCTCGAATTATTAGCCTCGACCCTGTACAAAGGCTCAAAGGTGCGACTATGGGTATTTTTCAGTTAAAGATCGTTAGACTAAACACTTCTATGCTAATTTCGATGTGGAACAAATTCTGCAAGGTTTCGACTTTGGCCAATTTATGTTTTCTCGAATTATTAGCCTCGACCCTGTACAAAGGCTCAAAGGTGCGACTATGGGTATTTTTCGGTTAAAGGTCGATAGACTAAACACTTCTATGCTAGTTTCGATGTGGAACAAATTCTGCAAGGTTTCGACTTGGCAAATTTATGTTTTCTCGAATTATTAGCCTCGACCCTGTACAAAGGCTCAAAGGTGCGACTATGGGTATTTTTCAGTTAAAGATCGTTAGACTAAACACTTCTATGCCAATTTCTGAGTGGAACAAATTCTGCAAGGTTTCGACTTTGGCCAATATATGTTTTCTCGAATAACTGGTCTCGACCCTGTAAAAAGGCTCAAAGGTGCGACTATGGGCATTTTTCAGTTAAAGATCGATAGACTGAGTACTCCTATGCCAATTCCTGAGTGGAACAAATTCTGCAAGGTTTCGACTTTGGCCAATTTATGTTTTCTCGAATTATTAGCCTCGACCCTGTACAAAGGCTCAAAGGTGCGACTATGGGTATTTTTCAGTTAAAGGTCGATAGACTGAATACTCCTATGCTAATTTCTGAGTGGAACAAGTTCTGCAAGTGTTCGACTTTTTCCAATTTATATTTTTCGAATTATTAGCCTCGACCCTGTACAAAGGCTCAAAGGTGCGACTATGGGTATTTTTCGGTTAAAGGTCGATAGACTAAACACTTCTATGCTAATTTCGATGTGGAACAAATTCTGCAAGGTTTCGACTTTGGCCAATTTATGTTTTCTCGAATTATTAGCCTCGACCCTGTACAAAGGCGCAAAGGTGCGACTATGGGTATTTTTCGGTAAAAGATCGTTAGACTAAACACTTCTATGCCAATTTCTGAGTGGAACAAATTCTGCAAGGTTTCGACTTTGGCCAATTTATGTTTTCTCGAATTATTAGCCTCGACCCTGTACAAAGGCTCAAAGGTGCGACTATGGGTATTTTTCGGTTAAAGGTCGATAGACAAAACACTTCTATGCTAATTTCGATGTGGAACAAATTCTGCAAGGTTTCGACTTTGGCCAATTTATGTTTTCTCGAATTATTAGCCTCGACCCTGTACAAAGGCTCAAAGGTGCGACTATGGGTATTTTTCAGTTAAAGATCGTTAGACTAAACACTTCTATGCCAATTTCTGAGTGGAACAAATTCTGCAAGGTTTCGACTTTGGCCAATATATGTTTTCTCGAATAACTGGTCTCGACCCTGTAAAAAGGCTCAAAGGTGCGACTATGGGCATTTTTCAGTTAAAGATCGATAGACTGAGTACTCCTATGCCAATTCCTGAGTGGAACAAATTCTGCAAGGTTTCGACTTTGGCCAATATATGTTTTCTCGAATAACTGGTCTCGACCCTGTAAAAAGGCTCAAAGGTGCGACTATGAGCATTTTTCAGTTAAAGATCGATAGACGAGTACTCCTATGCCAATTCCTGAGTGGAACAAATTCTGCACGTGCTCGACTTTGGCCAATTTATGTTTTCTCGAATTATTAGCCTCGACCCTGTACAAAGGCTCAAAGGTGCGACTATGGGTATTTTTCGGTTAAAGGTCGATAGACTAAACACTTCTATGCTAATTTCGATGTGGAACAAATTCTGCAAGGTTTTGACTTTGGCCAATTTATGTTTTCTCGAATTATTAGCCTCGACCCTGTACAAAGGCTCAAAGGTGCGACTATGGGTATTTTTCAGTTAAGGATCGTTAGACTAAACACTTCTATGCCAATTTCTGAGTGGAACAAATTCTGCAAGGTTTCGACTTTGGCCAATATATGTTTTCTCGAATAACTGGTCTCGACCCTGTAAAAAGGCTCAAAGGTGCGACTATGGGCATTTTTCAGTTAAAGATCGATAGACTGAGTACTCCTATGCCAATTCCTGAGTGGAACAAATTCTGCAAGGTTTCGACTTTGGCAAATTTATGTTTTCTCGAATTATTAGCCTCGACCCTGTACAAAGGCTCAAAGGTGCGACTATGGGTATTTTTCGGTTAAAGGTCGATAGACTAAACACTTCTATGCTAATTTCGATGTGGAACAAATTCTGCAAGGTTTCGACTTTGGCCAATTTATGTTTTCTCGAATTATTAGCCTCGACCCTGTACAAAGGCGCAAAGGTGCAACTATGGGTATTTTTCAGTTAAAGATCGTTAGACTAAACACTTCTATGCCAATTTCTGAGTGGAACAAATTCTGCAAGGTTTCGACTTTGGCCAATATATGTTTTCTCGAATAACTGGTCTCGACCCTGTACAACGGCTCAAAGGTGCGACTATGGGCATTTATGTTTCTCGAATTATTAGCCTCGACCCTGTACAAAGGCTCAAAGGTGCGATTATGGGTATTTTTCGGTTAAAGATCGATAGACTAAACCCTTCTATGCCAATTTCTGAGTGGAACAAATTCTGCAAGGTTTCGACTTTGGCAAATTTATGTTTTCTCGAATTATTAGCCTCGACCCTGTACAAAGGCTCAAAGGTGCGACTATGGGTATTTTTCAGTTAAAGATCGTTAGACTAAACACTTCTATGCTAATTTCGAT
Source organism: Barypeithes pellucidus (assembly GCA_963991005.1). Classification (NCBI taxonomy): domain Eukaryota; kingdom Metazoa; phylum Arthropoda; class Insecta; order Coleoptera; family Curculionidae; genus Barypeithes; species Barypeithes pellucidus. The sequence goes on along the minus strand of OZ022557.1, from coordinate 49,400,970 downwards.
GTGGAACAAATTCTGCAAGGTTTCGACTTTGGCCAATTTATGTTTTCTCGAATTATTAGCCTCGACCCTGTACAAAGGCTCAAAGGTGCGACTATGGGTATTTTTCGGTTAAAGGTCGATAGACAAAACACTTCTATGCTAATTTCGATGTGGAACAAATTCTGCAAGGTTTCGACTTTGGCCAATTTATGTTTTCTCGAATTATTAGCCTCGACCCTGTAAAAAGGCTCAAAGGTGCGTCTATGGGTATTTTTCAGTTAAAGATCGTTAGACTAAACACTTCTATGCCAATTTCTGAGTGGAACAAATTCTGCAAGGTTTCGACTTTGGCAAATTTATGTTTTCTCGAATTATTAGCCTCGACCCTGTACAAAGGCTCAAAGGTGCGACTATGGGTATTTTTCGGTTAAAGGTCGATAGACAAAACACTTCTATGCTAATTTCGATGTGGAACAAATTCTGCAAGGTTTCGACTTTGGCCAATTTATGTTTTCTCGAATTATTAGCCTCGACCCTGTACAAAAACTCAAAGGTGCGACTATGGGTATTTTTCAGTTAAAGATCGTTAGACTAAACACTTCTATGCCAATTTCTGAGTGGAACAAATTCTGCAAGGTTTCGCCTTTGGCCAATATATGTCTTCTCGAATAACTGGTCTCGACCCTGTAAAAAGGCTCAAAGGTGCGACTATGGGCATTTTTCAGTTAAAGATCGATAGACTGAGTACTCCTATGCCAATTCCTGAGTGGAACAAATTCTGCAAGGTTTCGACTTTGGCCAATTTATGTTTTCTCGAATTATTAGCCTCGACCCTGTACAAAGGCTCAAAGGTGCGACTATGGGTATTTTTCAGTTAAAGGTCGATAGACTGAATACTCCTATGCTAATTTCTGAGTGGAACAAATTCTGCAAGGTTTCGACTTTGGCCAATTTATGTTTTCTCGAATTATTAGCCTCGACCCTGTACAAAGGCTCAAAGGTGCGACTATGGGTATTTTTCGGTTAAAGGTCGATAGACAAAACACTTCTATGCTAATTTCGATGTGGAACAAATTCTGCAAGGTTTCGACTTTGGCCAATTTATGTTTTCTCGAATTATTAGCCTCGACCCTATACAAAGGCTCAAAGGTGCGACTATGGGTATTTTTCAGTTAAAGATCGTTAGACTAAACACTTCTATGCCAATTTCTGAGTAGAACAAATTCTGCAAGGTTTCGACTTTGGCCAATATATGTTTTCTCGAATAACTGGTCTCGACCCTGTAAAAAGGCTCAAAGGTGCGACTATGGGCATTTTTCAGTTAAAGATCGATAGACTGAGTACTCCTATGCCAATTCCTGAGTGGAACAAATTCTGCAAGGTTTCGACTTTGGCCAATATATGTTTTCTCGAATAACTGGTCTCGACCCTGTAAAAAGGCTCAAAGGTGCGACTATGAGCATTTTTCAGTTAAAGATCGATAGACTGAGTACTCCTATGCCAATTCCTGAGTGGAACAAATTCTGCAAGGTTTCGACTTTGGCCAATTTATGTTTTCTCGAATAATTGGTCTCTACCCTGTACAAAGGCTCAAAGGTGCGACTATGGGCATTTTTCAGTTAAAGATCGATAGACTGAGTACTCCTATGCCAATTCCTGAGTGGAACAAATTCTGCACGTGCTCGACTTTGGCCAATTTATGTTTTCTCGAATTATTAGCCTCGACCCTGTACAAAGGCTCAAAGGTGCGACTATGGGTATTTTTCGGTTAAAGGTCGATAGACTAAACACTTCTATGCTAATTTCGATGTGGAACAAATTCTGCAAGGTTTCGACTTTGGCCAATTTATGTTTTCTCGAATTATTAGCCTCGACCCTGTACAAAGGCGCAAAGGTGCGACTATGGGTATTTTTCGATTAAAGATCGATAGACTAAACACTTCTATGCCAATTTCGATGTGGAACAAATTCTGCAAGTGTTCGACTTTGGCCAATTTATGTTTCTCGAATTATTAGCCTCGACCCTGTACAAAGGCTCAAAGGTGCGACTATGGGTATTTTTCGGTTAAAGGTCGATAGACAAAACACTTCTATGCTAATTTCAATGTGGAACAAATTCTGCAAGGTTTCGACTTTGGCCAAATTAAGTTTTCTCGAATTATTAGCCTCGACCCTGTACAAAGGCTCAAAGGTGCGACTATGGGTATTTTTCGGTTAAAGGTCGATAGACTAAACACTTCTATGCTAATTTCGATGTGGAACAAATTCTGCAAGTGTTCGAGTTTGGCCAATTTATGTTTCTCGAATTATTAGCCTCGACCCTGTACAAAGGCTCAAAGGTGCGATTATGGGTATTTTTCGGTTAAAGATCGATAGACTAAACCCTTCTATGCCAATTTCTGAGTGGAACAAATTCTGCAAGGTTTCGACTTTGGCAAATTTATGTTTTCTCGAATTATTAGCCTCGACCCTGTACAAAGGCTCAAAGGTGCGACTATGGGTATTTTTCGGTTAAAGGTCGATAGACAAAACACTTCTATGCTAATTTCGATGTGGAACAAATTCTGCAAGTGTTCGAGTTTGGCCAATTTATGTTTCTCGAATTATTAGCCTCGACCCTGTACAAATGCTCAAAGGTGCGATTATGGGTATTTTTCGGTTAAAGATCGATAGACTAAACCCTTCTATGCCAATTTCTGAGTGGAACAAATTCTGCAAGGTTTCGACTTTGGCAAATTTATGTTTTCTCGAATTATTAGCCTCGACCCTGTACAAAGGCTCAAAGGTGCGACTATAGGTATTTTTCGGTTAAAGATCGATAGACTGAATACTCCTATGCTAATTTCTGAGTGGAACAAATTCTACAAGTGTTCGACTTTGGCCAATTTATATTTTTCGAATTATTAGCCTCGACCCTGTACAAAGGTTCAAAGGTGCGACTATGGGTATTTTTCGGTTAAAGGTCGATAGACAAAACACTTCTATGCTAACTTCGATGTGGAACAAATTCTGCAAGGTTTCGACTTTGGCCAAATTATGTTTTCTCGAATTATTAGCCTCGACCCTGTACAAAGGCTCAAAGGTGCGACTATGGGTATTTTTCGGTTAAAGGTCGATAGACTTCTATGCTAATTTCGATGTGGAACAAATTCTGCAAGTGTTCGAGTTTGGCCAATTTATGTTTCTCGAATTATTAGCCTCGACCCTGTACAAATGCTGAAAGGTGCGATTATGGGTATTTTTCGGTTAAAGATCGATAGACTAAACCCTTCTATGCCAATTTCTGAGTGGAACAAATTCTGCAAGGTTTTGACTTTGGCCAATTTATGTTTTCTCGAATTATTAGCCTCGACCCTGTACAAAGGCTCAAAGGTGCGATTATGGGTATTTTTCGGTTAAAGATCGATAGACTAAACCCTTCTATGCCAATTTCTGAGTGGAACAAATTCTGCAAGGTTTCGACTTTGGCAAATTTATGTTTTCTCGAATTATTAGCCTCGACCCTGTACAAAGGCTCAAAGGTGCGACTATGGGTATTTTTCGGTTAAAGGTCGATAGACAAAACACTTCTATGCCAATTTCGATGTGGAACAAATTCTGCAAGGTTTCGACTTGGCCAAATTATGTTTTCTCGAATTATTAGCCTCGACCCTGTACAAAGGCTCAAAGGTGCGACTATGGGTATTTTTCGGTTAAAGGTCGATAGACTGAGTACTCCTATGCCAATTCCTGAGTGGAACAAATTCTGCACGTGCTCGACTTTGGCCAAATTATGTTTTCTCGAATTATTAGCCTCGACCCTGTACAAAGGCTCAAAGGTGCGACTATGGGCATTTTTCAGTTAAAGATCGATAGACTGAGTACTCCTATGCCAATTCCTGAGTGGAACAAATTCTGCACGTGCTCGACTTTGGCCAATTTATGTTTTCTCGAATTATTAGCCTCGACCCTGTACAAAGGCTCAAAGGTGCGACTATGGGTATTTTTCGGTTAAAGGTCGATAGACTAAACACTTCTATGCTAATTTCGATGTGGAACAAATTCTGCAAGGTTTCGACTTTGGCCAATTTATGTTTTCTCGAATTATTAGCCTCGACCCTGTACAAAGGCGCAAAGGTGCGACATGGGTATTTTTCGGTTAAAGATCGATAGACTAAACACTTCTATGCCAATTTCGATGTGGAACAAATTCTGCAAGTGTTCGACTTTGGCCAATTTATGTTTCTCGAATTATTAGCCTCGACCCTGTACAAAGGCTCAAAGGTGCGACTATGGGTATTTTTCGGTTAAAGGTCGATAGACAAAACACTTCTATGCTAATTTCAATGTGGAACAAATTCTGCAAGGTTTCGACTTTGGCCAAATTATGTTTTCTCGAATTATTAGCCTCGACCCTGTACAAAGGCTCAAAGGTGCGACTATGGGTATTTTTCGGTTAAAGGTCGATAGACTAAACACTTCTATGCCAATTTCGATGTGGAACAAATTCTGCAAGTGTTCGACTTTGGCCAATTTATGTTTCTCGAATTATTAGCCTCGACCCTGTACAAAGGCTCAAAGGTGCGACTATGGGTATTTTTCGGTTAAAGATCGATAGACTAAACACTTCTATGCCAATTTCGATGTGGAACAAATTCTGCAAGGTTTTGACTTTGGCCAATTTATGTTTTCTCGAATAATTGGTCTCTACCCTGTACAAAGGCTCAAAGGTGCGACTATGGCTATTTTTCGGTTAAAGATCGATAGACTAAACACTTCTATGCCAATTTCGATGTGGAACAAATTCTGCAAGGTTTCGACTTTGGCCAAATTATGTTTTCTCGAATTATTAGCCTCGACCCTGTACAAAGGCTCAAAGGTGCGACTATGGGCATTTTTCAGTTAAAGATCGATAGACTGAGTACTCCTATGCCAATTCCTGAGTGGAACAAATTCTGCACGTGCTCGACTTTGGCCAAATTATGTTCTCTCGAATTATTAGCCTCGACCCTGTACAAAGGCTCAAAGGTGCGACTATGGCTATTTTTCGGTTAAAGATCGATAGACTAAACACTTCTATGCCAATTTCGATGTGGAACAAATTCTGCAAGGTTTCGACTTTGGCCAAATTATGTTTTCTCGAATTATTAGCCTCGACCCTGTACAAAGGCTCAAAGGTGCGACTATGGGTATTTTTCGGTTAAAGGTCGATAGACTGAGTACTCCTATGCCAATTCCTGAGTGGAACAAATTCTACAAGTGTTCGACTTTGGCCAATTTATATTTTTCGAATTATTAGCCTCGACCCTGTACAAAGGTTCAAAGGTGCGACTATGGGTATTTTTCGGTTAAAGGTCGATAGACAAAACACTTCTATGCTAATTTCGATGTGGAACAAATTCTGCAAGGTTTCGACTTTGGCCAAATTATGTTTTCTCGAATTATTAGCCTCGACCCTGTACAAAGGCTCAAAGGTGCGACTATGGGTATTTTTCGGTTAAAGGTCGATAGACTTCTATGCTAATTTCGATGTGGAACAAATTCTGCAAGTGTTCGAGTTTGGCCAATTTATGTTTCTCGAATTATTAGCCTCGACCCTGTACAAATGCTCAAAGGTGCGACTATGGGTATTTTTCGGTTAAAGATCGATAGACTAAACCCTTCTATGCCAATTTCTGAGTGGAACAAATTCTGCAAGTTTTCGACTTTTTCAAATTTATGTTTTCTCGAATTATTAGCCTCGACCCTGTACAAAGGCTCAAAGGTGCGACTATGGGTATTTTTCAGTTAAAGGTCGTTAGACTAAACACTTCTATGCCAATTTCGATGTGGAACAAATTCTGCAAGTGTTCGACTTTGGCCAATTTATGTTTTCTCGAATAACTGGTCTCGACACTGTACAAAGGCTCAAAGGTGCGACTATGGGTATTTTTCAGTTAAAGATCGTTAGACTAAACACTTCTATGCCAATTTCTGAGTGGAACAAATTCTGCAAGGTTTTGACTTTGGCCAATTTATGTTTTCTCGAATAATTGGTCTCTACCCTGTACAAAGGCTCAAAGGTGCGACTATGGGCATTTTTCAGTTAAAGATCGATAGACTGAGTACTCCTATGCCAATTCCTGAGTGGAACAAATTCTGCAAGGTTTCGACTTTGGCAAATTTATGTTTTCTCGAATTATTAGCCTCGACCCTGTACAAAGGCTCAAAGGTGCGACTATGGGTATTTTTCGATTAAAGATCGATAGACTAAACACTTCTATGCTAATTTCGATGTGGAACAAATTCTGCAAGGTTTCGACTTTAGCCAATTTATGTTTTCTCGAATTATTAGCCTCGACCCTGTACAAAGGCGCAAAGGTGCGACTATGGGTATTTTTCAGTTAAAGATCGTTAGACTAAACACTTCTATGCCAATTTCTGAGTGGAACAAATTCTGCAAGGTTTCGACTTTAGCCAATATATGTTTTCTCGAATAACTGGTCTCGACCCTGTACAACGGCTCAAAGGTGCGACTATGGGCATTTATGTTTCTCGAATTATTAGCCTCGACCCTGTACAAAGGCTCAAAGGTGCGATTATGGGTATTTTTCGGTTAAAGATCGATAGACTAAACCCTTCTATGCCAATTTCTGAGTGGAACAAATTCTGCAAGGTTTCGACTTTGGCAAATTTATGTTTTCTCGAATTATTAGCCTCGACCCTGTACAAAGGCTCAAAGGTGCGACTATGGGTATTTTTCAGTTAAAGATCGTTAGACTAAACACTTCTATGCTAATTTCGATGTGGAACAAATTCTGCAAGGTTTCGACTTTGGCCAATTTATGTTTTCTCGAATTATTAGCCTCGACCCTGTACAAAGGCTCAAAGGTGCGACTATGGGTATTTTTCGGTTAAAGGTCGATAGACTAAACACTTCTATGCTAGTTTCGATGTGGAACAAATTCTGCAAGGTTTCGACTTGGCAAATTTATGTTTTCTCGAATTATTAGCCTCGACCCTGTACAAAGGCTCAAAGGTGCGACTATGGGTATTTTTCAGTTAAAGATCGTTAGACTAAACACTTCTATGCCAATTTCTGAGTGGAACAAATTCTGCAAGGTTTCGACTTTGGCCAATATATGTTTTCTCGAATAACTGGTCTCGACCCTGTAAAAAGGCTCAAAGGTGCGACTATGGGCATTTTTCAGTTAAAGATCGATAGACTGAGTACTCCTATGCCAATTCCTGAGTGGAACAAATTCTGCAAGGTTTCGACTTTGGCCAATTTATGTTTTCTCGAATTATTAGCCTCGACCCTGTACAAAGGCTCAAAGGTGCGACTATGGGTATTTTTCAGTTAAAGGTCGATAGACTGAATACTCCTATGCTAATTTCTGAGTGGAACAAGTTCTGCAAGTGTTCGACTTTTTCCAATTTATATTTTTCGAATTATTAGCCTCGACCCTGTACAAAGGCTCAAAGGTGCGACTATGGGTATTTTTCGGTTAAAGGTCGATAGACTAAACACTTCTATGCTAATTTCGATGTGGAACAAATTCTGCAAGGTTTCGACTTTGGCCAATTTATGTTTTCTCGAATTATTAGCCTCGACCCTGTACAAAGGCGCAAAGGTGCGACTATGGGTATTTTTCGGTAAAAGATCGTTAGACTAAACACTTCTATGCCAATTTCTGAGTGGAACAAATTCTGCAAGGTTTCGACTTTGGCCAATTTATGTTTTCTCGAATTATTAGCCTCGACCCTGTACAAAGGCTCAAAGGTGCGACTATGGGTATTTTTCGGTTAAAGGTCGATAGACAAAACACTTCTATGCTAATTTCGATGTGGAACAAATTCTGCAAGGTTTCGACTTTGGCCAATTTATGTTTTCTCGAATTATTAGCCTCGACCCTGTACAAAGGCTCAAAGGTGCGACTATGGGTATTTTTCAGTTAAAGATCGTTAGACTAAACACTTCTATGCCAATTTCTGAGTGGAACAAATTCTGCAAGGTTTCGACTTTGGCCAATATATGTTTTCTCGAATAACTGGTCTCGACCCTGTAAAAAGGCTCAAAGGTGCGACTATGGGCATTTTTCAGTTAAAGATCGATAGACTGAGTACTCCTATGCCAATTCCTGAGTGGAACAAATTCTGCAAGGTTTCGACTTTGGCCAATATATGTTTTCTCGAATAACTGGTCTCGACCCTGTAAAAAGGCTCAAAGGTGCGACTATGAGCATTTTTCAGTTAAAGATCGATAGACGAGTACTCCTATGCCAATTCCTGAGTGGAACAAATTCTGCACGTGCTCGACTTTGGCCAATTTATGTTTTCTCGAATTATTAGCCTCGACCCTGTACAAAGGCTCAAAGGTGCGACTATGGGTATTTTTCGGTTAAAGGTCGATAGACTAAACACTTCTATGCTAATTTCGATGTGGAACAAATTCTGCAAGGTTTTGACTTTGGCCAATTTATGTTTTCTCGAATTATTAGCCTCGACCCTGTACAAAGGCTCAAAGGTGCGACTATGGGTATTTTTCAGTTAAGGATCGTTAGACTAAACACTTCTATGCCAATTTCTGAGTGGAACAAATTCTGCAAGGTTTCGACTTTGGCCAATATATGTTTTCTCGAATAACTGGTCTCGACCCTGTAAAAAGGCTCAAAGGTGCGACTATGGGCATTTTTCAGTTAAAGATCGATAGACTGAGTACTCCTATGCCAATTCCTGAGTGGAACAAATTCTGCAAGGTTTCGACTTTGGCAAATTTATGTTTTCTCGAATTATTAGCCTCGACCCTGTACAAAGGCTCAAAGGTGCGACTATGGGTATTTTTCGGTTAAAGGTCGATAGACTAAACACTTCTATGCTAATTTCGATGTGGAACAAATTCTGCAAGGTTTCGACTTTGGCCAATTTATGTTTTCTCGAATTATTAGCCTCGACCCTGTACAAAGGCGCAAAGGTGCAACTATGGGTATTTTTCAGTTAAAGATCGTTAGACTAAACACTTCTATGCCAATTTCTGAGTGGAACAAATTCTGCAAGGTTTCGACTTTGGCCAATATATGTTTTCTCGAATAACTGGTCTCGACCCTGTACAACGGCTCAAAGGTGCGACTATGGGCATTTATGTTTCTCGAATTATTAGCCTCGACCCTGTACAAAGGCTCAAAGGTGCGATTATGGGTATTTTTCGGTTAAAGATCGATAGACTAAACCCTTCTATGCCAATTTCTGAGTGGAACAAATTCTGCAAGGTTTCGACTTTGGCAAATTTATGTTTTCTCGAATTATTAGCCTCGACCCTGTACAAAGGCTCAAAGGTGCGACTATGGGTATTTTTCAGTTAAAGATCGTTAGACTAAACACTTCTATGCTAATTTCGATGTGGAACAAATTCTGCAAGGTTTCGACTTTGGCCAATTTATGTTTTCTCGAATTATTAGCCTCGACCCTGTACAAAGGCTCAAAGGTGCGACTATGGGTATTTTTCGGTTAAAGGTCGATAGACAAAACACTTCTATGCTAATTTCGATGTGGAACAAATTCTGCAAGGTTTCGACTTTGGCCAATTTATGTTTTCTCGAATTATTAGCCTCGACCCTGTAAAAAGGCTCAAAGGTGCGTCTATGGGTATTTTTCAGTTAAAGATCGTTAGACTAAACACTTCTATGCCAATTTCTGAGTGGAACAAATTCTGCAAGGTTTCGACTTTGGCAAATTTATGTTTTCTCGAATTATTAGCCTCGACCCTGTACAAAGGCTCAAAGGTGCGACTATGGGTATTTTTCGGTTAAAGGTCGATAGACAAAACACTTCTATGCTAATTTCGATGTGGAACAAATTCTGCAAGGTTTCGACTTTGGCCAATTTATGTTTTCTCGAATTATTAGCCTCGACCCTGTACAAAAACTCAAAGGTGCGACTATGGGTATTTTTCAGTTAAAGATCGTTAGACTAAACACTTCTATGCCAATTTCTGAGTGGAACAAATTCTGCAAGGTTTCGACTTTGGCCAATATATGTCTTCTCGAATAACTGGTCTCGACCCTGTAAAAAGGCTCAAAGGTGCGACTATGGGCATTTTTCAGTTAAAGATCGATAGACTGAGTACTCCTATGCCAATTCCTGAGTGGAACAAATTCTGCAAGGTTTCGACTTTGGCCAATTTATGTTTTCTCGAATTATTAGCCTCGACCCTGTACAAAGGCTCAAAGGTGCGACTATGGGTATTTTTCAGTTAAAGGTCGATAGACTGAATACTCCTATGCTAATTTCTGAGTGGAACAAATTCTGCAAGGTTTCGACTTTGGCCAATTTATGTTTTCTCGAATTATTAGCCTCGACCCTGTACAAAGGCTCAAAGGTGCGACTATGGGTATTTTTCGGTTAAAGGTCGATAGACAAAACACTTCTATGCTAATTTCGATGTGGAACAAATTCTGCAAGGTTTCGACTTTGGCCAATTTATGTTTTCTCGAATTATTAGCCTCGACCCTATACAAAGGCTCAAAGGTGCGACTATGGGTATTTTTCAGTTAAAGATCGTTAGACTAAACACTTCTATGCCAATTTCTGAGTAGAACAAATTCTGCAAGGTTTCGACTTTGGCCAATATATGTTTTCTCGAATAACTGGTCTCGACCCTGTAAAAAGGCTCAAAGGTGCGACTATGGGCATTTTTCAGTTAAAGATCGATAGACTGAGTACTCCTATGCCAATTCCTGAGTGGAACAAATTCTGCAAGGTTTCGACTTTGGCCAATATATGTTTTCTCGAATAACTGGTCTCGACCCTGTAAAAAGGCTCAAAGGTGCGACTATGAGCATTTTTCAGTTAAAGATCGATAGACTGAGTACTCCTATGCCAATTCCTGAGTGGAACAAATTCTGCAAGGTTTCGACTTTGGCCAATTTATGTTTTCTCGAATAATTGGTCTCTACCCTGTACAAAGGCTCAAAGGTGCGACTATGGGCATTTTTCAGTTAAAGATCGATAGACTGAGTACTCCTATGCCAATTCCTGAGTGGAACAAATTCTGCACGTGCTCGACTTTGGCCAATTTATGTTTTCTCGAATTATTAGCCTCGACCCTGTACAAAGGCTCAAAGGTGCGACTATGGGTATTTTTCGGTTAAAGGTCGATAGACTAAACACTTCTATGCTAATTTCGATGTGGAACAAATTCTGCAAGGTTTCGACTTTGGCCAATTTATGTTTTCTCGAATTATTAGCCTCGACCCTGTACAAAGGCGCAAAGGTGCGACTATGGGTATTTTTCGATTAAAGATCGATAGACTAAACACTTCTATGCCAATTTCGATGTGGAACAAATTCTGCAAGTGTTCGACTTTGGCCAATTTATGTTTCTCGAATTATTAGCCTCGACCCTGTACAAAGGCTCAAAGGTGCGACTATGGGTATTTTTCGGTTAAAGGTCGATAGACAAAACACTTCTATGCTAATTTCAATGTGGAACAAATTCTGCAAGGTTTCGACTTTGGCCAAATTAAGTTTTCTCGAATTATTAGCCTCGACCCTGTACAAAGGCTCAAAGGTGCGACTATGGGTATTTTTCGGTTAAAGGTCGATAGACTAAACACTTCTATGCTAATTTCGATGTGGAACAAATTCTGCAAGTGTTCGAGTTTGGCCAATTTATGTTTCTCGAATTATTAGCCTCGACCCTGTACAAAGGCTCAAAGGTGCGATTATGGGTATTTTTCGGTTAAAGATCGATAGACTAAACCCTTCTATGCCAATTTCTGAGTGGAACAAATTCTGCAAGGTTTCGACTTTGGCAAATTTATGTTTTCTCGAATTATTAGCCTCGACCCTGTACAAAGGCTCAAAGGTGCGACTATGGGTATTTTTCGGTTAAAGGTCGATAGACAAAACACTTCTATGCTAATTTCGATGTGGAACAAATTCTGCAAGTGTTCGAGTTTGGCCAATTTATGTTTCTCGAATTATTAGCCTCGACCCTGTACAAATGCTCAAAGGTGCGATTATGGGTATTTTTCGGTTAAAGATCGATAGACTAAACCCTTCTATGCCAATTTCTGAGTGGAACAAATTCTGCAAGGTTTCGACTTTGGCAAATTTATGTTTTCTCGAATTATTAGCCTCGACCCTGTACAAAGGCTCAAAGGTGCGACTATAGGTATTTTTCGGTTAAAGATCGATAGACTGAATACTCCTATGCTAATTTCTGAGTGGAACAAATTCTACAAGTGTTCGACTTTGGCCAATTTATATTTTTCGAATTATTAGCCTCGACCCTGTACAAAGGTTCAAAGGTGCGACTATGGGTATTTTTCGGTTAAAGGTCGATAGACAAAACACTTCTATGCTAACTTCGATGTGGAACAAATTCTGCAAGGTTTCGACTTTGGCCAAATTATGTTTTCTCGAATTATTAGCCTCGACCCTGTACAAAGGCTCAAAGGTGCGACTATGGGTATTTTTCGGTTAAAGGTCGATAGACTTCTATGCTAATTTCGATGTGGAACAAATTCTGCAAGTGTTCGAGTTTGGCCAATTTATGTTTCTCGAATTATTAGCCTCGACCCTGTACAAATGCTGAAAGGTGCGATTATGGGTATTTTTCGGTTAAAGATCGATAGACTAAACCCTTCTATGCCAATTTCTGAGTGGAACAAATTCTGCAAGGTTTTGACTTTGGCCAATTTATGTTTTCTCGAATTATTAGCCTCGACCCTGTACAAAGGCTCAAAGGTGCGATTATGGGTATTTTTCGGTTAAAGATCGATAGACTAAACCCTTCTATGCCAATTTCTGAGTGGAACAAATTCTGCAAGGTTTCGACTTTGGCAAATTTATGTTTTCTCGAATTATTAGCCTCGACCCTGTACAAAGGCTCAAAGGTGCGACTATGGGTATTTTTCGGTTAAAGGTCGATAGACAAAACACTTCTATGCCAATTTCGATGTGGAACAAATTCTGCAAGGTTTCGACTTGGCCAAATTATGTTTTCTCGAATTATTAGCCTCGACCCTGTACAAAGGCTCAAAGGTGCGACTATGGGTATTTTTCGGTTAAAGGTCGATAGACTGAGTACTCCTATGCCAATTCCTGAGTGGAACAAATTCTGCACGTGCTCGACTTTGGCCAAATTATGTTTTCTCGAATTATTAGCCTCGACCCTGTACAAAGGCTCAAAGGTGCGACTATGGGCATTTTTCAGTTAAAGATCGATAGACTGAGTACTCCTATGCCAATTCCTGAGTGGAACAAATTCTGCACGTGCTCGACTTTGGCCAATTTATGTTTTCTCGAATTATTAGCCTCGACCCTGTACAAAGGCTCAAAGGTGCGACTATGGGTATTTTTCGGTTAAAGGTCGATAGACTAAACACTTCTATGCTAATTTCGATGTGGAACAAATTCTGCAAGGTTTCGACTTTGGCCAATTTATGTTTTCTCGAATTATTAGCCTCGACCCTGTACAAAGGCGCAAAGGTGCGACATGGGTATTTTTCGGTTAAAGATCGATAGACTAAACACTTCTATGCCAATTTCGATGTGGAACAAATTCTGCAAGTGTTCGACTTTGGCCAATTTATGTTTCTCGAATTATTAGCCTCGACCCTGTACAAAGGCTCAAAGGTGCGACTATGGGTATTTTTCGGTTAAAGGTCGATAGACAAAACACTTCTATGCTAATTTCAATGTGGAACAAATTCTGCAAGGTTTCGACTTTGGCCAAATTATGTTTTCTCGAATTATTAGCCTCGACCCTGTACAAAGGCTCAAAGGTGCGACTATGGGTATTTTTCGGTTAAAGGTCGATAGACTAAACACTTCTATGCCAATTTCGATGTGGAACAAATTCTGCAAGTGTTCGACTTTGGCCAATTTATGTTTCTCGAATTATTAGCCTCGACCCTGTACAAAGGCTCAAAGGTGCGACTATGGGTATTTTTCGGTTAAAGATCGATAGACTAAACACTTCTATGCCAATTTCGATGTGGAACAAATTCTGCAAGGTTTTGACTTTGGCCAAATTATGTTTTCTCGAATTATTAGCCTCGACCCTGTACAAAGGCTCAAAGGTGCGACTATGGGCATTTTTCAGTTAAAGATCGATAGACTGAGTACTCCTATGCCAATTCCTGAGTGGAACAAATTCTGCACGTGCTCGACTTTGGCCAAATTATGTTCTCTCGAATTATTAGCCTCGACCCTGTACAAAGGCTCAAAGGTGCGACTATGGCTATTTTTCGGTTAAAGATCGATAGACTAAACACTTCTATGCCAATTTCGATGTGGAACAAATTCTGCAAGGTTTCGACTTTGGCCAAATTATGTTTTCTCGAATTATTAGCCTCGACCCTGTACAAAGGCTCAAAGGTGCGACTATGGGCATTTTTCAGTTAAAGATCGATAGACTGAGTACTCCTATGCCAATTCCTGAGTGGAACAAATTCTGCACGTGCTCGACTTTGGCCAAATTATGTTCTCTCGAATTATTAGCCTCGACCCTGTACAAAGGCTCAAAGGTGCGACTATGGCTATTTTTCGGTTAAAGATCGATAGACTAAACACTTCTATGCCAATTTCGATGTGGAACAAATTCTGCAAGGTTTCGACTTTGGCCAAATTATGTTTTCTCGAATTATTAGCCTCGACCCTGTACAAAGGCTCAAAGGTGCGACTATGGGTATTTTTCGGTTAAAGGTCGATAGACTGAGTACTCCTATGCCAATTCCTGAGTGGAACAAATTCTACAAGTGTTCGACTTTGGCCAATTTATATTTTTCGAATTATTAGCCTCGACCCTGTACAAAGGTTCAAAGGTGCGACTATGGGTATTTTTCGGTTAAAGGTCGATAGACAAAACACTTCTATGCTAATTTCGATGTGGAACAAATTCTGCAAGGTTTCGACTTTGGCCAAATTATGTTTTCTCGAATTATTAGCCTCGACCCTGTACAAAGGCTCAAAGGTGCGACTATGGGTATTTTTCGGTTAAAGGTCGATAGACTTCTATGCTAATTTCGATGTGGAACAAATTCTGCAAGTGTTCGAGTTTGGCCAATTTATGTTTCTCGAATTATTAGCCTCGACCCTGTACAAATGCTCAAAGGTGCGACTATGGGTATTTTTCGGTTAAAGATCGATAGACTAAACCCTTCTATGCCAATTTCTGAGTGGAACAAATTCTGCAAGTTTTCGACTTTTTCAAATTTATGTTTTCTCGAATTATTAGCCTCGACCCTGTACAAAGGCTCAAAGGTGCGACTATGGGTATTTTTCAGTTAAAGGTCGTTAGACTAAACACTTCTATGCCAATTTCGATGTGGAACAAATTCTGCAAGTGTTCGACTTTGGCCAATTTATGTTTTCTCGAATAACTGGTCTCGACACTGTACAAAGGCTCAAAGGTGCGACTATGGGCATTTTTCAGTTAAAGATCGATAGACTAAACCCTTCTATGCCAATTTCTGAGTGGAACAAATTCTGCAAGTTTTCGACTTTTTCAAATTTATGTTTTCTCGAATTATTAGCCTCGACCCTGTACAAAGGCTCAAAGGTGCGACTATGGGTATTTTTCGGTTAAAGATCGATAGACTAAACACTTCTATGCCAATTTCTGAGTGGAACAAATTCTGCAAGGTTTCGACTTTGGCCAATTTATGTTTTCTCGAATTATTAGCCTCGACCCTGTACAAAGGCTCAAAGGTGCGACTATGGGTATTTTTCGGTTAAAGATCGATAGACTAAACACTTCTATGCCAATTTCGATGTGGAACAAATTCTGCAAGTGTTCGACTTTGGCCAATTTATGTTTTCTCGAATAACTGGTCTCGACACTGTACAAAGGCTCAAAGGTGCGACTATGGGCATTTTTCAGTTAAAGATCGATAGACTGAGTACTCCTATGCCAATTCCTGAGTGGAACAAATTCTGCACGTGCTCGACTTTGGCCAAATTATGTTCTCTCGAATTATTAGCCTCGACCCTGTACAAAGGCTCAAAGGTGCGACTATGGCTATTTTTCGGTTAAAGATCGATAGACTAAACACTTCTATGCCAATTTCGATGTGGAACAAATTCTGCAAGGTTTCGACTTTGGCCAAATTATGTTTTCTCGAATTATTAGCCTCGACCCTGTACAAAGGCTCAAAGGTGCGACTATGGGCATTTTTCAGTTAAAGATCGATAGACTGAGTACTCCTATGCCAATTCCTGAGTGGAACAAATTCTGCACGTGCTCGACTTTGGCCAAATTATGTTCTCTCGAATTATTAGCCTCGACCCTGTACAAAGGCTCAAAGGTGCGACTATGGCTATTTTTCGGTTAAAGATCGATAGACTAAACACTTCTATGCCAATTTCGATGTGGAACAAATTCTGCAAGGTTTCGACTTTGGCCAAATTATGTTTTCTCGAATTATTAGCCTCGACCCTGTACAAAGGCTCAAAGGTGCGACTATGGGTATTTTTCGGTTAAAGGTCGATAGACTGAGTACTCCTATGCCAATTCCTGAGTGGAACAAATTCTGCACGTGCTCGACTTTGGCCAAATTATGTTTTCTCGAATTATTAGCCTCGACCCTGTACAAAGGCTCAAAGGTGCGACTATGGGCATTTTTCAGTTAAAGATCGATAGACTGAGTACTCCTATGCCAATTCCTGAGTGGAACAAATTCTGCACGTGCTCGACTTTGGCCAATTTATGTTTTCTCGAATTATTAGCCTCGACCCTGTACAAAGGCTCAAAGGTGCGACTATGGGTATTTTTCGGTTAAAGGTCGATAGACTAAACACTTCTATGCTAATTTCGATGTGGAACAAATTCTGCAAGGTTTCGACTTTGGCCAATTTATGTTTACTCGAATTATTAGCCTCGACCCTGTACAAAGGCGCAAAGGTGCGACTATGGGTATTTTTCGGTTAAAGATCGATAGACTAAACACTTCTATGCCAATTTCGATGTGGAACAAATTCTGCAAGTGTTCGACTTTGGCCAATTTATGTTTCTCGAATTATTAGCCTCGACCCTGTACAAAGGCTCAAAGGTTGGTGGGTATTTTTCGGTTAAAGGTCGATAGACAAAACACTTCTATGCTAATTTCAATGTGGAACAAATTCTGCAAGGTTTCGACTTTGGCCAAATTATGTTTTCTCGAATTATTAGCCTCGACCCTGTACAAAGGTTCAAAGGTGCGACTATGGGTATTTTTCGGTTAAAGGTCGATAGACTAAACACTTCTATGCCAATTTCGATGTGGAACAAATTCTGCAAGTGTTCGACTTTGGCCAATTTATGTTTCTCGAATTATTAGCCTCGACCCTGTACAAAGGCTCAAAGGTGCGACTATGGGTATTTTTCGGTTAAAGGTCGATAGACAAAACACTTCTATGCTAATTTCAATGTGGAACAAATTCTGCAAGGTTTCGACTTTGGCCAAATCATGTTTTCTCGAATTATTAGCCTCGACCCTGTACAAAGGCTCAAAGGTGCGACTATGGGTATTTTTCGGTTAAAGGTCGATAGACTAAACACTTCTATGCTAATTTCGATGTGGAACAAATTCTGCAAGTGTTCGAGTTTGGCCAATTTATGTTTCTCGAATTATTAGCCTCGACCCTGTACAAAGGCTCAAAGGTGCGATTATGGGTATTTTTCGGTTAAAGATCGATAGACTAAACCCTTCTATGCCAATTTCTGAGTGGAACAAATTCTGCAAGGTTTCGACTTTGGCAAATTTGTTTTCTCGAATTATTAGCCTCGACCCTGTACAAAGGCTCTGCAAGGTTTCGACTTTGGCAAATTTATGTTTTCTCGAATTATTAGCCTCGACCCTGTACAAAGGCTCAAAGGTGCGACTATAGGTATTTTTCGGTTAAAGATCGATAGACTGAATACTCCTATGCTAATTTCTGAGTGGAACAAATTCTACAAGTGTTCGACTTTGGCCAATTTATATTTTTCGAATTATTAGCCTCGACCCTGTACAAAGGTTCAAAGGTGCGACTATGGGTATTTTTCGGTTAAAGATCGATAGACAAAACACTTCTATGCTAATTTCGATGTGGAACAAATTCTGCAAGGTTTCGACTTTGGCCAAATTATGTTTTCTCGAATTATTAGCCTCGACCCTGTACAAAGGCTCAAAGGTGCGACTATGGGTATTTTTCGGTTAAAGGTCGATAGACTAAACACTTCTATGCTAGTTTCGATGTGGAACAAATTCTGCAAGGTTTCGACTTTGGCAAATTTATGTTTTCTCGAATTATTAGCCTCGACCCTGTACAAAGGCTCAAAGGTGCGACTATGGGTATTTTTCGGTTAAAGGTCGATAGACAAAACACTTCTATGCTAATTTCGATGTGGAACAAATTCTGCAAGGTTTCGACTTTGGCCAATTTATGTTTTCTCGAATTATTAGCCTCGACCCTGTACAAAGGCTCAAAGGTGCGACTATGGGTATTTTTCAGTTAAAGATCGTTAGACTAAACACTTCTATGCCAATTTCTGAGTGGAACAAATTCTGCAAGGTTTCGACTTTGGCCAATATATGTTTTCTCGAATAACTGGTCTCGACCCTGTAAAAAGGCTCAAAGGTGCGACTATGGGCATTTTTCAGTTAAAGATCGATAGACTGAGTACTCCTATGCCAATTCCTGAGTGGAACAAATTCTGCAAGGTTTCGACTTTGGCCAATTTATGTTTTCTCGAATTATTAGCCTCGACCCTGTACAAAGGCTCAAAGGTGCGACTATGGGTATTTTTCAGTTAAAGGTCGATAGACTGAATACTCCTATGCTAATTTCTGAGTGGAACAAGTTCTGCAAGTGTTCAACTTTTTCCAATTTATATTTTTCGAATTATTAGCCTCGACCCTGTACAAAGGCTCAAAGGTGCGACTATGGGTATTTTTCGGTTAAAGGTCGATAGACTAAACACTTCTATGCTAATTTCGATGTGGAACAAATTCTGCAAGGTTTCGACTTTGGCCAATTTATGTTTTCTCGAATTATTAGCCTCGACCCTGTACAAAGGCGCAAAGGTGCGACTATGGGTATTTTTCGGTAAAAGATCGTTAGACTAAACACTTCTATGCCAATTTCTGAGTGGAACAAATTCTGCAAGGTTTCGACTTTGGCCAATTTATGTTTTCTCGAATTATTAGCCTCGACCCTGTACAAAGGCTCAAAGGTGCGACTATGGGTATTTTTCGGTTAAAGGTCGATAGACAAAACACTTCTATGCTAATTTCGATGTGGAACAAATTCTGCAAGGTTTCGACTTTGGCCAATTTATGTTTTCTCGAATTATTAGCCTCGACCCTGTACAAAGGCTCAAAGGTGCGACTATGGGTATTTTTCAGTTAAAGATCGTTAGACTAAACACTTCTATGCCAATTTCTGAGTGGAACAAATTCTGCAAGGTTTCGACTTTGGCCAATATATGTTTTCTCGAATAACTGGTCTCGACCCTGTAAAAAGGCTCAAAGGTGCGACTATCGGCATTTTTCAGTTAGAGATCGATAGACTGAGTACTCCTATGCCAATTCCTGAGTGGAACAAATTCTGCAAGGTTTCGACTTTGGCCAATATATGTTTTCTCGAATAACTGGTCTCGACCCTGTAAAAAGGCTCAAAGGTGCGACTATGAGCATTTTTCAGTTAAAGATCGATATACTGAGTACTCCTATGCCAATTCCTGAGTGGAACAAATTCTGCAAGGTTTCGACTTTGGCCAATTTATGTTTTCTCGAATAATTGGTCTCTACCCTGTACAAAGGCTCAAAGGTGCGACTATGGGCATTTTTCAGTTAAAGATCGATAGACTGAGTACTCCTATGCCAATTCCTGAGTGGAACAAATTCTGCACGTGCTCGACTTTGGCCAATTTATGTTTTCTCGAATTATTAGCCTCGACCCTGTACAAAGGCGCAAAGGTGCGACTATGGGTATTTTTCGGTAAAAGATCGTTAAACTAAACACTTCTATGCCAATTTCTGAGTGGAACAAATTCTGCAAGGTTTCGACTTTGGCCAATTTATGTTTTCTCGAATTATTAGCCTCGACCCTGTACAAAGGCTCAAAGGTGCGACTATGGGTATTTTTCGGTTAAAGGTCGATAGACAAAACACTTCTATGCTAATTTCGATGTGGAACAAATTCTGCAAGGTTTCGACTTTGGCCAATTTATGTTTTCTCGAATTATTAGCCTCGACCCCGTACAAAGGCTCAAAGGTGCGACTATGGGTATTTTTCAGTTAAAGATCGTTAGACTTCTATGCTAATTTCAATGTGGAACAAATTCTGCAAGGTTTCGACTTTGGCCAAATTAAGTTTTCTCGAATTATTAGCCTCGACCCTGTACAAAGGCTCAAAGGTGCGACTATGGGTATTTTTCGGTTAAAGGTCGATAGACTAAACACTTCTATGCTAATTTCGATGTGGAACAAATTCTGCAAGTGTTCGAGTTTGGCCAATTTATATTTTTCGAATTATTAGCCTCGACCCTGTACAAAGGTTCAAAGGTGCGACTATGGGTATTTTTCGGTTAAAGGTCGATAGACAAAACACTTCTATGCTAATTTCGATGTGGAACAAATTCTGCAAGGTTTCGACTTTGGCCAAATTATGTTTTCTCGAATTATTAGCCTCGACCCTGTACAAAGGCTCAAAGGTGCGACTATGGGTATTTTTCGGTTAAAGGTCGATAGACTTCTATGCTAATTTCGATGTGGAACAAATTCTGCAAGTGTTCGAGTTTGGCCAATTTATGTTTCTCGAATTATTAGCCTCGACCCTGTACAAAGGCTCAAAGGTGCGATTATGGGTATTTTTCGGTTAAAGATCGATAGACTAAACCCTTCTATGCCAATTTCTGAGTGGAACAAATTCTGCAAGGTTTCGACTTTGGCAAATTTATGTTTTCTCGAATTATTAGCCTCGACCCTGTACAAAGGCTCAAAGGTGCGACTATGGGTATTTTTCAGTCAAAGATCGTTAGACTAAACACTTCTATGCCAATTTCTGAGTGGAACAAATTCTGCAAGGTTTCGACTTTGGCCAATTTATGTTTTCTCGAATTATTAGCCTCGACCCTGTACAAAGGCTCAAAGGTGCGACTATGGGTATTTTTCGGTTAAAGGTCGATAGACTAAACACTTCTATGCTAATTTCGATGTGGAACAAATTCTGCAAGTGTTCGAGTTTGGCCAATTTATGTTTTCTCGAATTATTAGCCTCGACCCTGTACAAAGGCTCAAAGGTGCGACTATAGGTATTTTTCGGTTAAAGATCGATAGACTGAATACTCCTATGCTAATTTCTGAGTGGAACAAATTCTACAAGTGTTCGACTTTGGCCAATTTATATTTTTCGAATTATTAGCCTCGACCCTGTACAAAGGTTCAAAGGTGCGACTATGGGTATTTTTCGGTTAAAGGTCGATAGACAAAACACTTCTATGCTAATTTCGATGTGGAACAAATTCTGCAAGGTTTCGACTTTGGCCAAATTATGTATTCTCGAATTATTAGCCTCGACCCTGTACAAAGGCTCAAAGGTGCGACTATGGGTATTTTTCGGTTAAAGGTCGATAGACTGAATACTCCTATGCCAATTTCTGAGTGGAACAAATTCTGCAAGGTTTCGACTTTGGCCAAATTAAGTTTTCTCGAATTATTAGCCTCGACCCTGTACAAAGGCTCAAAGGTGCGACTATGGGTATTTTTCGGTTAAAGGTCGATAGACTAAACACTTCTATGCTAATTTCGATGTGGAACAAATTCTGCAAGTGTTCGAGTTTGGCCAATTTATATTTTTCGAATTATTAGCCTCGACCCTGTACAAAGGTTCAAAGGTGCGACTATGGGTATTTTTCGGTTAAAGGTCGATAGACAAAACACTTCTATGCTAATTTCGATGTGGAACAAATTCTGCAAGGTTTCGACTTTGGCCAAATTATGTTTTCTCGAATTATTAGCCTCGACCCTGTACAAAGGCGCAAAGATGCGACTATGGGTATTTTTCGGTTAAAGATCGATAGACTAAACACTTCTATGCCAATTTCGATGTGGAACAAATTCTGCAAGTGTTCGACTTTGGCCAATTTATGTTTCTCGAATTATTAGCCTCGACCCTGTACAAAGGCTCAAAGGTGCGACTATGGGTATTTTTCGGTTAAAGGTCGATAGACAAACCACTTCTATGCTAATTTCAATGTGGAACAAATTCTGCAAGGTTTCGACTTTGGCCAAATTAAGTTTTCTCGAATTATTAGCCTCGACCCTGTACAAAGGCTCAAAGGTGCGACTATGGGTATTTTTCGGTTAAAGGTCGATAGACTAAACACTTCTATGCTAATTTCGATGTGGAACAAATTCTGCAAGTGTTCGAGTTTGGCCAATTTATATTTTTCGAATTATTAGCCTCGACCCTGTACAAAGGTTCAAAGGTGCGACTATGGGTATTTTTCGGTTAAAGGTCGATAGACAAAACACTTCTATGCTAATTTCGATGTGGAACAAATTCTGCAAGTGTTCGAGTTTGGCCAATTTATGTTTCTCGAATTATTAGCCTCGACCCTGTACAAAGGCTCAAAGGTGCGATTATGGGTATTTTTCGGTTAAAGATCGATAGACTAAACCCTTCTATGCCAATTTCTGAGTGGAACAAATTCTGCAAGGTTTCGACTTTGGCCAATTTATGTTTTCTCGAATTATTAGCCTCGACCCTGTACAAAGGCTCAAAGGTGCGACTATGGGTATTTTTCAGTCAAAGATCGTTAGACTAAACACTTCTATGCCAATTTCTGAGTGGAACAAATTCTGCAAGGTTTCGACTTTGGCCAATTTATGTTTTCTCGAATTATTAGCCTCGACCCTGTACAAAGGCTCAAAGGTGCGACTATGGGTATTTTTCGGTTAAAGGTCGATAGACAAAACACTTCTATGCTAATTTCGATGTGGAACAAATTCTGCAAGGTTTCGACTTTGGCCAATTTATGTTTTCTCGAATTATTAGCCTCGACCCTGTACAAAGGCTCAAAGGTGCGACTATGGCTATTTTTCGGTTAAAGGTCGATAGACTAAACACTTCTATGCTAATTTCGATGTGGAACAAATTCTGCAAGTGTTCGAGTTTGGCCAATTTATGTTTTCTCGAATTATTAGCCTCGACCCTGTACAAAGGCTCAAAGGTGCGACTATAGGTATTTTTCGGTTAAAGATCGATAGACTGAATACTCCTATGCTAATTTCTGAGTGGAACAAATTCTACAAGTGTTCGACTTTGGCCAATTTATATTTTTCGAATTATTAGCCTCGACCCTGTACAAAGGTTCAAAGGTGCGACTATGGGTATTTTTCGGTTAAAGGTCGATAGACAAAACACTTCTATGCTAATTTCGATGTGGAACAAATTCTGCAAGGTTTCGACTTTGGCCAAATTATGTATTCTCGAATTATTAGCCTCGACCCTGTACAAAGGCTCAAAGGTGCGACTATGGGTATTTTTCGGTTAAAGGTCGATAGACTTCTATGCTAATTTCGATGTGGAACAAATTCTGCAAGTGTTCGAGTTTGGCCAATTTATGTTTCTCGAATTATTAGCCTCGACCCTGTACAAAGGCTCAAAGGTGCGATTATGGGTATTTTTCGGTTAAAGATCGATAGACTAAACCCTTCTATGCCAATTTCTGAGTGGAACAAATTCTGCAAGTTTTCGACTTTTTCAAATTTATGTTTTCTCGAATTATTAGCCTCGACCCTGTACAAAGGCTCAAAGGTGCGACTATGGGTATTTTTCAGTTAAAGGTCGTTAGACTAAACACTTCTATGCCAATTTCTGAGTGGAACAAATTCTGCAAGGTTTCGACTTTGGCCAATTTATGTTTTCTCGAATTATTAGCCTCGACCATGTACAAAGGCTCAAAGGTGCGACTATGGGTATTTTTCGGTTAAAGATCGATAGACTAAACACTTCTATGCCAATTTCGATGTGGAACAAATTCTGCAAGTGTTCGACTTTGGCCAATTTATGTTTTCTCGAATAACTGGTCTCGACACTGTACAAAGGCTCAAAGGTGCGACTATGGGCATTTTTCAGTTAAAGATCGATAGACTGAGTACTCCTATGCCAATTCCTGAGTGGAACAAATTCTGCACGTGCTCGACTTTGGCCAAATTATGTTCTCTCGAATTATTAGCCTCGACCCTGTACAAAGGCTCAAAGGTGCGACTATGGCTATTTTTCGGTTAAAGATCGATAGACTAAACACTTCTATGCCAATTTCGATGTGGAACAAATTCTGCAAGGTTTCGACTTTGGCCAAATTATGTTTTCTCGAATTATTAGCCTCGACCCTGTACAAAGGCTCAAAGGTGCGACTATGGGCATTTTTCAGTTAACGATCGATAGACTGAGTACTCCTATGCCAATTCCTGAGTGGAACAAATTCTGCACGTGCTCGACTTTGGCCAATTTATGTTTTCTCGAATTATTAGCCTCGACCCTGTACAAAGGCTCAAAGGTGCGACTATGGGTATTTTTCGGTTAAAGGTCGATAGACTAAACACTTCTATGCTAATTTCGATGTGGAACAAATTCTGCAAGGTTTCGACTTTGGCCAATTTATGTTTTCTCGAATTATTAGCCTCGACCCTGTACAAAGGCGCAAAGGTGCGACTATGGGTATTTTTCGGTTAAAGATCGATAGACTAAACACTTCTATGCCAATTTCGATATGGAACAAATTCTGCAAGTGTTCGACTTTGGCCAATTTATGTTTCTCGAATTATTAGCCTCGACCCTGTACAAAGGGTCAAAGGTGCGACTATGGGTATTTTTCGGTTAAAGGTCGATAGACAAAACACTTCTATGCTAATTTCAATGTGGAATAAATTCTGCAAGGTTTCGACTTTGGCCAAATTATGTTTTCTCGAATTATTAGCCTCGACCCTGTACAAAGGCTCAAAGGTGCGACTATGGGTATTTTTCGGTTAAAGGTCGATAGACTAAACACTTCTATGCCAATTTCGATGTGGAACAAATTCTGCAACTGTTCGACTTTGGCCAATTTATGTTTCTCGAATTATTAGCCTCGACCCTGTACAAAGGCTCAAAGGTGCGACTATGGGTATTTTTCGGTTAAAGGTCGATAGACAAAACACTTCTATGCTAATTTCAATGTGGAACAAATTCTGCAAGGTTTCGACTTTGGCCAAATCATGTTTTCTCGAATTATTAGCCTCGACCCTGTACAAAGGCTCAAAGGTGCGACTATGGGTATTTTTCGGTTAAAGGTCGATAGACTAAACACTTCTATGCTAATTTCGATGTGGAACAAATTCTGCAAGTGATCGAGTTTGGCCAATTTATGTTTCTCGAATTATTAGCCTCGACCCTGTACAAAGGCTCAAAGGTGCGATTATGGGTATTTTTCGGTTAAAGATCGATAGACTAAACCCTTCTATGCCAATTTCTGAGTGGAACAAATTCTGCAAGGTTTCGACTTTGGCAAATTTATGTTTTCTCGAATTATTAGCCTCGACCCTGTACAAAGGCTCTGCAAGGTTTCGACTTTGGCAAATTTATGTTTTCTCGAATTATTAGCCTCGACCCTGTACAAAGGCTCAAAGGTGCGACTATAGGTATTTTTCGGTTAAAGATCGATAGACAAAACACTTCTATGCTAATTTCGATGTGGAACAAATTCTGCAAGGTTTCGACTTTGGCCAAATTATGTTTTCTCGAATGCTAATTTCTGAGTGGAACAAATTCTACAAGTGTTCGACTTTGGCCAATTTATATTTTTCGAATTATTAGCCTCGACCCTGTACAAAGGTTCAAAGGTGCGACTATGGGTATTTTTCGGTTAAAGATCGATAGACAAAACACTTCTATGCTAATTTCGATGTGGAACAAATTCTGCAAGGTTTCGACTTTGGCCAAATTATGTTTTCTCGAATTATTAGCCTCGACCCTGTACAAAGGCTCAAAGGTGCGACTATGGGTATTTTTCGGTTAAAGGTCGATAGACTAAACACTTCTATGCTAGTTTCGATGTGGAACAAATTCTGCAAGTGTTCGAGTTTGGCCAATTTATGTTTCTCGAATTATTAGCCTCGACCCTGTACAAAGGCTCAAAGGTGCGATTATGGGTATTTTTCGGTTAAAGATCGATAGACTAAACCCTTCTATGCCAATTTCTGAGTGGAACAAATTCTGCAAGTTTTCGACTTTTTCAAATTTATGTTTTCTCGAATTATTAGCCTCGACCCTGTACAAAGGCTCAAAGGTGCGACTATGGGTATTTTTCAGTTAAAGGTCGTTAGACTAAACACTTCTATGCTAGTTTCGATGTGGAACAAATTCTGCAAGTGTTCGACTTTGGCCAATTTATGTTTTCTCGAATTATTAGCCTCGACCCTGTACAAAGGCTCAAAGGTGCGACTATGGGTATTTTTCGGTTAAAGATCGATAGACTAAACACTTCTATGCCAATTTCGATGTGGAACAAATTCTGCAAGTGTTCGACTTTGGCCAATTTATGTTTTCTCGAATAACTGGTCTCGACACTGTACAAAGGCTCAAAGGTGCGACTATGGGCATTTTTCAGTTAAAGATCGATAGACTGAGTACTCCTATGCCAATTCCTGAGTGGAACAAATTCTGCACGTGCTCGACTTTGGCCAAATTATGTTCTCTCGAATTATTAGCCTCGACCCTGTACAAAGGCTCAAAGGTGCGACTATGGCTATTTTTCGGTTAAAGATCGATAGACTAAACACTTCTATGCCAATTTCGATGTGGAACAAATTCTGCAAGGTTTCGACTTTGGCCAAATTATGTTTTCTCGAATTATTAGCCTCGACCCTGTACAAAGGCTCAAAGGTGCGATTATGGGTATTTTTCAGTCAAAGATCGTTAGACTAAACACTTCTATGCCAATTTCTGAGTGGAACAAATTCTGCAAGGTTTCGACTTTGGCCAATTTATGTTTTCTCGAATTATTAGCCTCGACCCTGTACAAAGGCTCAAAGGTGCGACTATGGGTATTTTTCGGTTAAAGGTCGATAGACAAAACACTTCTATGCTAATTTCGATGTGGAACAAATTCTGCAAGGTTTCGACTTTGGCCAATTTATGTTTTCTCGAATTATTAGCCTCGACCCTGTACAAAGGCTCAAAGGTGCGACTATGGCTATTTTTCGGTTAAAGGTCGATAGACTAAACACTTCTATGCTAATTTCGATGTGGAACAAATTCTGCAAGTGTTCGAGTTTGGCCAATTTATGTTTCTCGAATTATTAGCCTCGACCCTGTACAAAGGCTCAAAGGTGCGATTATGGGTATTTTTCGGTTAAAGATCGATAGACTGAACACTTCTATGCCAATTTCTGAGTGGAACAAATTCTGCAAGGTTTCGACTTTGGCAAATTTATGTTTTCTCGAATTATTAGCCTCGACCCTGTACAAAGGCTCAAAGGTGCGACTATAGGTATTTTTCGGTTAAAGATCGATAGACTGAATGCTCCTATGCTAATTTCTGAGTGGAACAAATTCTACAAGTGTTCGACTTTGGCCAATTTATATTTTTCGAATTATTAGCCTCGACCCTGTACAAAGGTTCAAAGGTGCGACTATGGGTATTTTTCGGTTAAAGGTCGATAGACAAAACACTTCTATGCTAATTTCGATGTGGATCAAATTTTGCAAGGTTTCGACTTTGGCCAATTTATGTTTTCTCGAATTATTAGCCTCGACCCTGTACAAAGGCTCAAAGGTGCGACTATGGGTATTTTTCAGTTAAAGATCGTTAGACTAAACACTTCTATGCCAATTTCTGAGTGGAACAAATTCTGCAAGGTTTCGACTTTGGCCAATATATGTTTTCTCGAATAACTGGTCTCGACCCTGTACAACGGCTCAAAGGTGCGACTATGGGCATTTATGTTTCTCGAATTATTAGCCTCGACCCTGTACAAAGGCTCAAAGGTGCGATTATGGGTATTTTTCGGTTAAAGATCGATAGACTAAACCCTTCTATGCCAATTTCTGAGTGGAACAAATTCTGCAAGGTTTCGACTTTGGCAAATTTATGTTTTCTCGAATTATTAGCCTCGACCCTGTACAAAGGCTCAAAGGTGCGACTATGGGTATTTTTCAGTTAAAGATCGTTAGACTAAACACTTCTATGCTAATTTCGATGTGGAACAAATTCTGCAAGGTTTCGACTTTGGCCAATTTATGTTTTCTCGAATTATTAGCCTCGACCCTGTACAAAGGCTCAAAGGTGCGACTATGGGTATTTTTCGGTTAAAGGTCGATAGACAAAACACTTCTATGCTAATTTCGATGTGGAACAAATTCTGCAAGGTTTCGACTTTGGCCAATTTATGTTTTCTCGAATTATTAGCCTCGACCCTGTACAAAGGCTCAAAGGTGCGTCTATGGGTATTTTTCAGTTAAAGATCGTTAGACTAAACACTTCTATGCCAATTTCTGAGTGGAACAAATTCTGCAATGTTTCGACTTTGGCAAATTTATGTTTTCTCGAATTATTAGCCTCGACCCTGTACAAAGGCTCAAAGGTGCGACTATGGGTATTTTTCGGTTAAAGGTCGATAGACAAAACACTTCTATGCTAATTTCGATGTGGAACAAATTCTGCAAGGTTTCGACTTTGGCCAATTTATGTTTTCTCGAATTATTAGCCTCGACCCTGTACAAAGACTCAAAGGTGCGACTATGGATATTTTTCAGTTAAAGATCGTTAGACTAAACACTTCTATGCCAATTTCAATGTGGAACAAATTCTGCAAGGTTTCGACTTTGGCCAATATATGTTTTCTCGAATAACTGGTCTCGACCCTGTAAAAAGGCTCAAAGGTGCGACTATGGGCATTTTTCAGTTAAAGATCGATAGACTGAGTACTCCTATGCCAATTCCTGAGTGGAACAAATTCTGCAAGGTTTCGACTTTGGCCAATATATGTTTTCTCGAATAACTGGTCTCGACCCTGTAAAAAGGCTCAATGGTGCTATGAGCATTTTTCAGTTAAAGATCGATATACTGAGTACTCCTATGCCAATTCCTGAGCGGAACAAATTCTGCAAGGTTTCGACTTTGGCCAATTTATGTTTTCTCGAATAATTGGTCTCTACCCTGTACAAAGGCTCAAAGGTGCGACTATGGGCATTTTTCAGTTAAAGATCGATAGACTGAGTACTCCTATGCCAATTCCTGAGTGGAACAAATTCTGCACGTGCTCGACTTTGGCCAATTTATGTTTTCTCGAATTATTAGCCTCGACCCTGTACAAAGGCTCAAAGGTGCGACTATGGGTATTTTTCGGTTAAAGGTCGATAGACTAAACACTTCTATGCTAATTTCGATGTGGAACAAATTCTGCAAGGTTTCGACTTTGGCCAATTTATGTTTTCTCGAATTATTAGCCTCGACCCTGTACAAAGGCGCAAAGGTGCGACTATGGGTATTTTTCGGTTAAAGATCGATAGACTAAACACTTCTATGCCAATTTCGATGTGGAACAAATTCTGCAAGTGTTCGACTTTGGCCAATTTATGTTTCTCGAATTATTAGCCTCGACCCTGTACAAAGGCTCAAAGGTGCGACTATGGGTATTTTTCGGTTAAAGGTCGATAGACAAAACACTTCTATGCTAATTTCAATGTGGAACAAATTCTGCAAGGTTTCGACTTTGGCCAAATTAAGTTTTCTCGAATTATTAGCCTCGACCCTGTACAAAGGCTCAAAGGTGCGACTATGGGTATTTTTCGGTTAAAGGTCGATAGACTAAACACTTCTATGCTAATTTCGATGTGGAACAAATTCTGCAAGTGTTCGAGTTTGGCCAATTTATATTTTTCGAATTATTAGCCTCGACCCTGTACAAAGGTTCAAAGGTGCGACTATGGGTATTTTTCGGTTAAAGGTCGATAGACAAAACACTTCTATGCTAATTTCGATGTGGAACAAATTCTGCAAGGTTTCGACTTTGGCCAAATTATGTTTTCTCGAATTATTAGCCTCGACCCTGTACAAAGGCTCAAAGGTGCGACTATGGGTATTTTTCGGTTAAAGGTCGATAGACTTCTATGCTAATTTCGATGTGGAACAAATTCTGCAAGTGTTCGAGTTTGGCCAATTTATGTTTCTCGAATTATTAGCCTCGACCCTGTACAAAGGCTCAAAGGTGCGATTATGGGTATTTTTCGGTTAAAGATCGATAGACTAAACCCTTCTATGCCAATTTCTGAGTGGAACAAATTCTGCAAGGTTTCGACTTTGGCAAATTTATGTTTTCTCGAATTATTAGCCTCGACCCTGTACAAAGGCTCAAAGGTGCGACTATGGGTATTTTTCAGTCAAAGATCGTTAGACTAAACACTTCTATGCCAATTTCTGAGTGGAACAAATTCTGCAAGGTTTCGACTTTGGCCAATTTATGTTTTCTCGAATTATTAGCCTCGACCCTGTACA
This sequence comes from Barypeithes pellucidus, assembly GCA_963991005.1. Taxonomy (NCBI): domain Eukaryota; kingdom Metazoa; phylum Arthropoda; class Insecta; order Coleoptera; family Curculionidae; genus Barypeithes; species Barypeithes pellucidus. The sequence continues at coordinate 49,370,522 of OZ022557.1, read as the reverse complement.
AAGGCTCAAAGGTGCGACTATGGGTATTTTTCGGTTAAAGGTCGATAGACAAAACACTTCTATGCTAATTTCGATGTGGAACAAATTCTGCAAGTGTTCGAGTTTGGCCAATTTATGTTTCTCGAATTATTAGCCTCGACCCTGTACAAAGGCTCAAAGGTGCGATTATGGGTATTTTTCGGTTAAAGATCGATAGACTGAACACTTCTATGCCAATTTCTGAGTGGAACAAATTCTGCAAGGTTTCGACTTTGGCAAATTTATGTTTTCTCGAATTATTAGCCTCGACCCTGTACAAAGGCTCAAAGGTGCGACTATAGGTATTTTTCGGTTAAAGATCGATAGACTGAATACTCCTATGCTAATTTCTGAGTGGAACAAATTCTACAAGTGTTCGACTTTGGCCAATTTATATTTTTCGAATTATTAGCCTCGACCCTGTACAAAGGTTCAAAGGTGCGACTATGGGTATTTTTCGGTTAAAGGTCGATAGACAAAACACTTCTATGCTAATTTCGATGTGGATCAAATTTTGCAAGGTTTCGACTTTGGCCAATTTATGTTTCTCGAATTATTAGCCTCGACCCTGTACAAAGGCTCAAAGGTGCGATTATGGGTATTTTTCGGTTAAAGATCGATAGACTAAACCCTTCTATGCCAATTTCTGAGTGGAACAAATTCTGCAAGGTTTCGACTTTGGCAAATTTATGTTTTCTCGAATTATTAGCCTCGACCCTGTACAAAGGCTCAAAGGTGCGACTATGGGTATTTTTCAGTTAAAGATCGTTAGACTAAACACTTCTATGCTAATTTCGATGTGGAACAAATTCTGCAAGGTTTCGACTTTGGCCAATTTATGTTTTCTCGAATTATTAGCCTCGACCCTGTACAAAGGCTCAAAGGTGCGACTATGGGTATTTTTCGGTTAAAGGTCGATAGACAAAACACTTCTATGCTAATTTCGATGTGGAACAAATTCTGCAAGGTTTCGACTTTGGCCAATTTATGTTTTCTCGAATTATTAGCCTCGACCCTGTACAAAGGCTCAAAGGTGCGTCTATGGGTATTTTTCAGTTAAAGATCGTTAGACTAAACACTTCTATGCCAATTTCTGAGTGGAACAAATTCTGCAATGTTTCGACTTTGGCAAATTTATGTTTCCTCGAATTATTAGCCTCGACCCTGTACAAAGGCTCAAAGGTGCGACTATGGGTATTTTTCGGTTAAAGGTCGATAGACAAAACACTTCTATGCTAATTTCGATGTGGAACAAATTCTGCAAGGTTTCGACTTTGGCCAATTTATGTTTTCTCGAATTATTAGCCTCGACCCTGTACAAAGACTCAAAGGTGCGACTATGGATATTTTTCAGTTAAAGATCGTTAGACTAAACACTTCTATGCCAATCTCTGAGTGGAACAAATTCTGCAAGGTTTCGACTTTGGCCAATATATGTTTTCTCGAATAACTGGTCTCGACCCTGTAAAAAGGCTCAAAGGTGCGACTATGGGCATTTTTCAGTTAAAGATCGATAGACTGAGTACTCCTATGCCAATTCCTGAGTGGAACAAATTCTGCAAGGTTTCGACTTTGGCCAATATATGTTTTCTCGAATAACTGGTCTCGACCCTGTAAAAAGGCTCAAAGGTGCGACTATGGGCATTTTTCAGTTAAAGATCGATAGACTGAGTACTCCTATGCCAATTCCTGAGCGGAACAAATTCTGCAAGGTTTCGACTTTGGCCAATTTATGTTTTCTCAAATAATTGGTCTCTACCCTGTACAAAGGCTCAAAGGTGCGACTATGGGCATTTTTCAGTTAAAGATCGATAGACTGAGTACTCCTATGCCAATTCCTGAGTGGAACAAATTCTGCACGTGCTCGACTTTGGCCAATTTATGTTTTCTCGAATTATTAGCCTCGACCCTGTACAAAGGCTCAAAGGTGCGACTATGGGTATTTTTCGGTTAAAGGTCGATAGACTAAACACTTCTATGCTAATTTCGATGTGGAACAAATTCTGCAAGGTTTCGACTTTGGCCAATTTATGTTTTCTCGAATTATTAGCCTCGACCCTGTACAAAGGCGCAAAGATGCGACTATGGGTATTTTTCGGTTAAAGATCGATAGACTAAACACTTCTATGCCAATTTCGATGTGGAACAAATTCTGCAAGTGTTCGACTTTGGCCAATTTATGTTTCTCGAATTATTAGCCTCGACCCTGTACAAAGGCTCAAAGGTGCGACTATGGGTATTTTTCGGTTAAAGGTCGATAGACAAACCACTTCTATGCTAATTTCAATGTGGAACAAATTCTGCAAGGTTTCGACTTTGGCCAAATTAAGTTTTCTCGAATTATTAGCCTCGACCCTGTACAAAGGCTCAAAGGTGCGACTATGGATATTTTTCGGTTAAAGGTCGATAGACTAAACACTTCTATGCTAATTTCGATGTGGAACAAATTCTGCAAGTGTTCGAGTTTGGCCAATTTATATTTTTCGAATTATTAGCCTCGACCCTGTACAAAGGTTCAAAGGTGCGACTATGGGTATTTTTCGGTTAAAGGTCGATAGACAAAACACTTCTATGCTAATTTCGATGTGGAACAAATTCTGCAAGGTTTCGACTTTGGCCAAATTATGTTTTCTCGAATTATTAGCCTCGACCCTGTACAAAGGCTCAAAGGTGCGACTATGGGTATTTTTCGGTTAAAGGTCGATAGACTTCTATGCTAATTTCGATGTGGAACAAATTCTGCAAGTGTTCGAGTTTGGCCAATTTATGTTTCTCGAATTATTAGCCTCGACCCTGTACAAAGGCTCAAAGGTGCGATTATGGGTATTTTTCGGTTAAAGATCGATAGACTAAACCCTTCTATGCCAATTTCTGAGTGGAACAAATTCTGCAAGGTTTCGACTTTGGCAAATTTATGTTTTCTCGAATTATTAGCCTCGACCCTGTACAAAGGCTCAAAGGTGCGACTATGGGTATTTTTCAGTCAAAGATCGTTAGACTAAACACTTCTATGCCAATTTCTGAGTGGAACAAATTCTGCAAGGTTTCGACTTTGGCCAATTTATGTTTTCTCGAATTATTAGCCTCGACCCTGTACAAAGGCTCAAAGGTGCGACTATGGGTATTTTTCGGTTAAAGGTCGATAGACAAAACACTTCTATGCTAATTTCGATGTGGAACAAATTCTGCAAGGTTTCGACTTTGGCCAATTTATGTTTTCTCGAATTATTAGCCTCGACCCTGTACAAAGGCTCAAAGGTGCGACTATGGGTATTTTTCGGTTAAAGGTCGATAGACTTCTATGCTAATTTCGATGTGGAACAAATTCTGCAAGTGTTCGAGTTTGGCCAATTTATGTTTCTCGAATTATTAGCCTCGACCCTGTACAAAGGCTCAAAGGTGCGATTATGGGTATTTTTCGGTTAAAGATCGATAGACTAAACCCTTCTATGCCAATTTCTGAGTGGAACAAATTCTGCAAGTTTTCGACTTTTTCAAATTTATGTTTTCTCGAATTATTAGCCTCGACCCTGTACAAAGGCTCAAAGGTGCGACTATGGGTATTTTTCAGTTAAAGATCGATAGACTGAGTACTCCTATGCCAATTCCTGAGTGGAACAAATTCTGCACGTGCTCGACTTTGGCCAAATTATGTTCTCTCGAATTATTAGCCTCGACCCTGTACAAAGGCTCAAAGGTGCGACTATGGCTATTTTTCGGTTAAAGATCGATAGACTAAACACTTCTATGCCAATTTCGATGTGGAACAAATTCAGCAAGGTTTCGACTTTGGCCAAATTATGTTTTCTCGAATTATTAGCCTCGACCCTGTACAAAGGCTCAAAGGTGCGACTATGGGTATTTTTCGGTTAAAGGTCGATAGACTGAGTACTCCTATGCCAATTCCTGAGTGGAACAAATTCTGCACGTGCTCGACTTTGGCCAAATTATGTTTTCTCGAATTATTAGCCTCGACCCTGTACAAAGGCTCAAAGGTGCGACTATGGGCATTTTTCAGTTAAAGATCGATAGACTGAGTACTCCTATGCCAATTCCTGAGTGGAACAAATTCTGCACGTGCTCGACTTTGGCCAATTTATGTTTTCTCGAATTATTAGCCTCGACCCTGTACAAAGGCTCAAAGGTGCGACTATGGGTATTTTTCGGTTAAAGGTCGATAGACTAAACACTTCTATGCTAATTTCGATGTGGAACAAATTCTGCAAGGTTTCGACTTTGGCCAATTTATGTTTTCTCGAATTATTAGCCTCGACCCTGTACAAAGGCGCAAAGGTGCGACTATGGGTATTTTTCGGTTAAAGATCGATAGACTAAACACTTCTATGCCAATTTCGATATGGAACAAATTCTGCAAGTGTTCGACTTTGGCCAATTTATGTTTCTCGAATTATTAGCCTCGACCCTGTACAAAGGGTCAAAGGTGCGACTATGGGTATTTTTCGGTTAAAGGTCGATAGACAAAACACTTCTATGCTAATTTCAATGTGGAACAAATTCTGCAAGGTTTCGACTTTGGCCAAATTATGTTTTCTCGAATTATTAGCCTCGACCCTGTACAAAGGCTCAAAGGTGCGACTATGGGTATTTTTCGGTTAAAGGTCGATAGACTTCTATGCTAATTTCGATGTGGAACAAATTCTGCAAGTGTTCGAGTTTGGCCAATTTATGTTTCTCGAATTATTAGCCTCGACCCTGTACAAAGGCTCAAAGGTGCGATTATGGGTATTTTTCGGTTAAAGATCGATAGACTAAACCCTTCTATGCCAATTTCTGAGTGGAACAAATTCTGCAAGGTTTCGACTTTGGCAAATTTATGTTTTCTCGAATTATTAGCCTCGACCCTGTACAAAGGCTCAAAGGTGCGACTATGGGTATTTTTCAGTCAAAGATCGTTAGACTAAACACTTCTATGCCAATTTCTGAGTGGAACAAATTCTGCAAGGTTTCGACTTTGGCCAATTTATGTTTTCTCGAATTATTAGCCTCGACCCTGTACAAAGGCTCAAAGGTGCGACTATGGGTATTTTTCGGTTAAAGGTCGATAGACAAAACACTTCTATGCTAATTTCGATGTGGAACAAATTCTGCAAGGTTTCGACTTTGGCCAATTTATGTTTTCTCGAATTATTAGCCTCGACCCTGTACAAAGGCTCAAAGGTGCGACTATGGCTATTTTTCGGTTAAAGGTCGATAGACTAAACACTTCTATGCTAATTTCGATGTGGAACAAATTCTGCAAGTGTTCGAGTTTGGCCAATTTATGTTTTCTCGAATTATTAGCCTCGACCCTGTACAAAGGCTCAAAGGTGCGACTATAGGTATTTTTCGGTTAAAGATCGATAGACTGAATACTCCTATGCTAATTTCTGAGTGGAACAAATTCTACAAGTGTTCGACTTTGGCCAATTTATATTTTTCGAATTATTAGCCTCGACCCTGTACAAAGGTTCAAAGGTGCGACTATGGGTATTTTTCGGTTAAAGGTCGATAGACAAAACACTTCTATGCTAATTTCGATGTGGAACAAATTCTGCAAGGTTTCGACTTTGGCCAAATTATGTATTCTCGAATTATTAGCCTCGACCCTGTACAAAGGCTCAAAGGTGCGACTATGGGTATTTTTCGGTTAAAGGTCGATAGACTTCTATGCTAATTTCGATGTGGAACAAATTCTGCAAGTGTTCGAGTTTGGCCAATTTATGTTTCTCGAATTATTAGCCTCGACCCTGTACAAAGGCTCAAAGGTGCGATTATGGGTATTTTTCGGTTAAAGATCGATAGACTAAACCCTTCTATGCCAATTTCTGAGTGGAACAAATTCTGCAAGTTTTCGACTTTTTCAAATTTATGTTTTCTCGAATTATTAGCCTCGACCCTGTACAAAGGCTCAAAGGTGCGACTATGGGTATTTTTCAGTTAAAGGTCGTTAGACTAAACACTTCTATGCCAATTTCTGAGTGGAACAAATTCTGCAAGGTTTCGACTTTGGCCAATTTATGTTTTCTCGAATTATTAGCCTCGACCCTGTACAAAGGCTCAAAGGTGCGACTATGGGTATTTTTCAGTTAAAGATCGATAGACTGAGTACTCCTATGCCAATTCCTGAGTGGAACAAATTCTGCACGTGCTCGACTTTGGCCAAATTATGTTCTCTCGAATTATTAGCCTCGACCCTGTACAAAGGCTCAAAGGTGCGACTATGGCTATTTTTCGGTTAAAGATCGATAGACTAAACACTTCTATGCCAATTTCGATGTGGAACAAATTCAGCAAGGTTTCGACTTTGGCCAAATTATGTTTTCTCGAATTATTAGCCTCGACCCTGTACAAAGGCTCAAAGGTGCGACTATGGGTATTTTTCGGTTAAAGGTCGATAGACTGAGTACTCCTATGCCAATTCCTGAGTGGAACAAATTCTGCACGTGCTCGACTTTGGCCAAATTATGTTTTCTCGAATTATTAGCCTCGACCCTGTACAAAGGCTCAAAGGTGCGACTATGGGCATTTTTCAGTTAAAGATCGATAGACTGAGTACTCCTATGCCAATTCCTGAGTGGAACAAATTCTGCACGTGCTCGACTTTGGCCAATTTATGTTTTCTCGAATTATTAGCCTCGACCCTGTACAAAGGCTCAAAGGTGCGACTATGGGTATTTTTCGGTTAAAGGTCGATAGACTAAACACTTCTATGCTAATTTCGATGTGGAACAAATTCTGCAAGGTTTCGACTTTGGCCAATTTATGTTTTCTCGAATTATTAGCCTCGACCCTGTACAAAGGCGCAAAGGTGCGACTATGGGTATTTTTCGGTTAAAGATCGATAGACTAAACACTTCTATGCCAATTTCGATATGGAACAAATTCTGCAAGTGTTCGACTTTGGCCAATTTATGTTTCTCGAATTATTAGCCTCGACCCTGTACAAAGGGTCAAAGGTGCGACTATGGGTATTTTTCGGTTAAAGGTCGATAGACAAAACACTTCTATGCTAATTTCAATGTGGAACAAATTCTGCAAGGTTTCGACTTTGGCCAAATTATGTTTTCTCGAATTATTAGCCTCGACCCTGTACAAAGGCTCAAAGGTGCGACTATGGGTATTTTTCGGTTAAAGGTCGATAGACTAAACACTTCTATGCCAATTTCGATGTGGAACAAATTCTGCAACTGTTCGACTTTGGCCAATTTATGTTTCTCGAATTATTAGCCTCGACCCTGTACAAAGGCTCAAAGGTGCGACTATGGGTATTTTTCGGTTAAAGGTCGATAGACAAAACACTTCTATGCTAATTTCAATGTGGAACAAATTCTGCAAGGTTTCGACTTTGGCCAAATCATGTTTTCTCGAATTATTAGCCTCGACCCTGTACAAAGGCTCAAAGGTGCGACTATGGGTATTTTTCGGTTAAAGGTCGATAGACTAAACACTTCTATGCTAATTTCGATGTGGAACAAATTCTGCAAGTGATCGAGTTTGGCCAATTTATGTTTCTCGAATTATTAGCCTCGACCCTGTACAAAGGCTCAAAGGTGCGATTATGGGTATTTTTCGGTTAAAGATCGATAGACTAAACCCTTCTATGCCAATTTCTGAGTGGAACAAATTCTGCAAGGTTTCGACTTTGGCAAATTTATGTTTTCTCGAATTATTAGCCTCGACCCTGTACAAAGGCTCTGCAAGGTTTCGACTTTGGCAAATTTATGTTTTCTCGAATTATTAGCCTCGACCCTGTACAAAGGCTCAAAGGTGCGACTATAGGTATTTTTCGGTTAAAGATCGATAGACAAAACACTTCTATGCTAATTTCGATGTGGAACAAATTCTGCAAGGTTTCGACTTTGGCCAAATTATGTTTTCTCGAATGCTAATTTCTGAGTGGAACAAATTCTACAAGTGTTCGACTTTGGCCAATTTATATTTTTCGAATTATTAGCCTCGACCCTGTACAAAGGTTCAAAGGTGCGACTATGGGTATTTTTCGGTTAAAGATCGATAGACAAAACACTTCTATGCTAATTTCGATGTGGAACAAATTCTGCAAGGTTTCGACTTTGGCCAAATTATGTTTTCTCGAATTATTAGCCTCGAGCCTGTACAAAGGCTCAAAGGTGCGACTATGGGTATTTTTCGGTTAAAGGTCGATAGACTAAACACTTCTATGCTAGTTTCGATGTGGAACAAATTCTGCAAGTGTTCGAGTTTGGCCAATTTATGTTTCTCGAATTATTAGCCTCGACCCTGTACAAAGGCTCAAAGGTGCGATTATGGGTATTTTTCGGTTAAAGATCGATAGACTAAACCCTTCTATGCCAATTTCTGAGTGGAACAAATTCTGCAAGTTTTCGACTTTTTCAAATTTATGTTTTCTCGAATTATTAGCCTCGACCCTGTACAAAGGCTCAAAGGTGCGACTATGGGTATTTTTCAGTTAAAGGTCGTTAGACTAAACACTTCTATGCTAGTTTCGATGTGGAACAAATTCTGCAAGTGTTCGACTTTGGCCAATTTATGTTTTCTCGAATTATTAGCCTCGACCCTGTACAAAGGCTCAAAGGTGCGACTATGGGTATTTTTCGGTTAAAGATCGATAGACTAAACACTTCTATGCCAATTTCGATGTGGAACAAATTCTGCAAGTGTTCGACTTTGGCCAATTTATGTTTTCTCGAATAACTGGTCTCGACACTGTACAAAGGCTCAAAGGTGCGACTATGGGCATTTTTCAGTTAAAGATCGATAGACTGAGTACTCCTATGCCTATTCCTGAGTGGAACAAATTCTGCACGTGCTCGACTTTGGCCAAATTATGTTCTCTCGAATTATTAGCCTCGACCCTGTACAAAGGCTCAAAGGTGCGACTATGGCTATTTTTCGGTTAAAGATCGATAGACTAAACACTTCTATGCCAATTTCGATGTGGAACAAATTCTGCAAGGTTTCGACTTTGGCCAAATTATGTTTTCTCGAATTATTAGCCTCGACCCTGTACAAAGGCTCAAAGGTGCGATTATGGGTATTTTTCAGTCAAAGATCGTTAGACTAAACACTTCTATGCCAATTTCTGAGTGGAACAAATTCTGCAAGGTTTCGACTTTGGCCAATTTATGTTTTCTCGAATTATTAGCCTCGACCCTGTACAAAGGCTCAAAGGTGCGACTATGGCTATTTTTCGGTTAAAGGTCGATAGACTAAACACTTCTATGCTAATTTCGATGTGGAACAAATTCTGCAAGTGTTAGAGTTTGGCCAATTTATGTTTCTCGAATTATTAGCCTCGACCCTGTACAAAGGCTCAAAGGTGCGATTATGGGTATTTTTCGGTTAAAGATCGATAGACTGAACACTTCTATGCCAATTTCTGAGTGGAACAAATTCTGCAAGGTTTCGACTTTGGCAAATTTATGTTTTCTCGAATTATTAGCCTCGACCCTGTACAAAGGCTCAAAGGTGCGACTATAGGTATTTTTCGGTTAAAGATCGATAGACTGAATACTCCTATGCTAATTTCTGAGTGGAACAAATTCTACAAGTGTTCGACTTTGGCCAATTTATATTTTTCGAATTATTAGCCTCGACCCTGTACAAAGGTTCAAAGGTGCGACTATGGGTATTTTTCGGTTAAAGGTCGATAGACAAAACACTTCTATGCTAATTTCGATGTGGATCAAATTTTGCAAGGTTTCGACTTTGGCCAATTTATGTTTTCTCGAATTATTAGCCTCGACCCTGTACAAAGGCTCAAAGGTGCGACTATGGGTATTTTTCAGTTAAAGGTCGTTAGACTAAACACTTCTATGCCAATTTCTGAGTGGAACAAATTCTGCAAGGTTTCGACTTTGGCCAATTTATGTTTTCTCGAATTATTAGCCTCGACCCTGTACAAAGGCTCAAAGGTGCGACTATGGGTATTTTTCGGTTAAAGGTCGATAGACTAAACACTTCTATGCCAATTTCGATGTGGAACAAATTCTGCAAGTGTTCGACTTTGGCCAATTTATGTTTTCTCGAATAACTGGTCTCGACACTGTACAAAGGCTCAAAGGTGCGACTATGGGCATTTTTCAGTTAAAGATCGATAGACTGAGTACTCCTATGCTAATTTCGATGTGGAACAAATTCTGCAAGGTTTCGACTTTGGCCAATTTATGTTTTCTCGAATTATTAGCCTCGACCCTGTACAAAGGCTCAAAGGTGCGACTATGGGTATTTTTCAGTTAAAGGTCGTTAGACTAAACACTTCTATGCCAATTTCTGAGTGGAACAAATTCTGCAAGGTTTCGACTTTGGCCAATTTATGTTTTCTCGAATTATTAGCCTCGACCCTGTACAAAGGCTCAAAGGTGCGACTATGGGTATTTTTCGGTTAAAGGTCGATAGACTAAACACTTCTATGCCAATTTCGATGTGGAACAAATTCTGCACGTGCTCGACTTTGGCCAAATTATGTTTTCTCGAATTATTAGCCTCGACCCTGTACAAAGGCTCAAAGGTGCGACTATGGGCATTTTTCAGTTAAAGATCGATAGACTGAGTACTCCTATGCTAATTTCGATGTGGAACAAATTCTGCAAGGTTTCGACTTTGGCCAATTTATGTTTTCTCGAATTATTAGCCTCGACCCTGTACAAAGGCTCAAAGGTGCGATTATGGGTATTTTTCGGTTAAAGATCGATAGACTGAACACTTCTATGCCAATTTCTGAGTGGAACAAATTCTGCAAGGTTTCGACTTTGGCAAATTTATGTTTTCTCGAATTATTAGCCTCGACCCTGTACAAAGGCTCAAAGGTGCGACTATAGGTATTTTTCGGTTAAAGATCGATAGACTGAATACTCCTATGCTAATTTCTGAGTGGAACAAATTCTACAAGTGTTCGACTTTGGCCAATTTATATTTTTCGAATTATTAGCCTCGACCCTGTACAAAGGTTCAAAGGTGCGACTATGGCTATTTTTCGGTTAAATTTCGATAGACTAAACACTTCTATGCTAATTTCGATGTGGAACAAATTCTGCAAGTGTTCGAGTTTGGCCAATTTATGTTTCTCGAATTATTAGCCTCGACCCTGTACAAAGGCTCAAAGGTGCGATTATGGGTATTTTTCGGTTAAAGATCGATAGACTAAACACTTCTATGCCAATTTCTGAGTGGAACAAATTCTGCAAGGTTTCGACTTTGGCAAATTTATGGTTTCTCGAATTATTAGCCTCGACCCTGTACAAAGGCTCAAAGGCGCGATTATGGGTATTTTTTGGTTAAAGATCGATAGACTGAATACTCCTATGCTAATTTCTGAGTGGAACAAATTCTACAAGTGTTCGACTTTGGCCAATTTATATTTTTCGAATTATTAGCCTCGACCCTGTACAAAGGTTCAAAGGTGCGACTATGGGTATTTTTCGGTTAAAGGTCGATAGACAAAACACTTCTATGCTAATTTCGATGTGGAACAAATTCTGGTTAAAGATCGATAGACTAAACACTTCTATGCCAATTTCTGAGTGGAACAAATTCTGCAAGGTTTCGACTTTGGCAAATTTATGGTTTCTCGAATTATTAGCCTCGACCCTGTACAAAGGCTCAAAGGCGCGATTATGGGTATTTTTCGGTTAAAGATCGATAGACTGAATACTCCTATGCTAATTTCTGAGTGGAACAAATTCTACAAGTGTTCGACTTTGGCCAATTTATATTTTTCGAATTATTAGCCTCGACCCTGTACAAAGGTTCAAAGGTGCGACTATGGGTATTTTTCGGTTAAAGGTCGATAGACAAACCACTTCTATGGTAATTTCAATGTGGAACAAATTCTGCAAGGTTTCGACTTTGGCCAAATTAAGTTTTCTCGAATTATTAGCCTCGACCCTGTACAAAGGCTCAAAGGTGCGACTATGGGTATTTTTCGGTTAAAGGTCGATAGACTAAACACTTCTATGCTAATTTCGATGTGGAACAAATTCTGCAAGTGTTCGAGTTTGGCCAATTTATATTTTTCGAATTATTAGCCTCGACCCTGTACAAAGGTTCAAAGGTGCGACTATGGGTATTTTTCGGTTAAAGGTCGATAGACAAAACACTTCTATGCTAATTTCGATGTGGAACAAATTCTGCAAGGTTTCGACTTTGGCCAAATTATGTTTTCTCGAATTATTAGCCTCGACCCTGTACAAAGGCTCAAAGGTGCGACTATGGGTATTTTTCGGTTAAAGGTCGATAGACTTCTATGCTAATTTCGATGTGGAACAAATTCTGCAAGTGTTCGAGTTTGGCCAATTTATGTTTCTCGAATTATTAGCCTCGACCCTGTACAAAGGCTCAAAGGTGCGATTATGGGTATTTTTCGGTTAAAGATCGATAGACTAAACCCTTCTATGCCAATTTCTGAGTGGAACAAATTCTGCAAGGTTTCGACTTTGGCAAATTTATGTTTTCTCGAATTATTAGCCTCGACCCTGTACAAAGGCTCAAAGGTGCGACTATGGGTATTTTTCAGTCAAAGATCGTTAGACTAAACACTTCTATGCCAATTTCTGAGTGGAACAAATTCTGCAAGGTTTCGACTTTGGCCAATTTATGTTTTCTCGAATTATTAGCCTCGACCCTGTACAAAGGCTCAAAGGTGCGACTATGGGTATTTTTCGGTTAAAGGTCGATAGACAAAACACTTCTATGCTAATTTCGATGTGGAACAAATTCTGCAAGGTTTCGACTTTGGCCAATTTATGTTTTCTCGAATTATTAGCCTCGACCCTGTACAAAGGCTCAAAGGTGCGACTATGGCTATTTTTCGGTTAAAGGTCGATAGACTAAACACTTCTATGCTAATTTCGATGTGGAACAAATTCTGCAAGTGTTCGAGTTTGGCCAATTTATGTTTTCTCGTATTATTAGCCTCGACCCTGTACAAAGGCTCAAAGGTGCGACTATAGGTATTTTTCGGTTAAAGATCGATAGACTGAATACTCCTATGCTAATTTCTGAGTGGAACAAATTCTACAAGTGTTCGACTTTGGCCAATTTATATTTTTCGAATTATTAGCCTCGACCCTGTACAAAGGTTCAAAGGTGCGACTATGGGTATTTTTCGGTTAAAGGTCGATAGACAAAACACTTCTATGCTAATTTCGATGTGGAACAAATTCTGCAAGGTTTCGACTTTGGCCAAATTATGTATTCTCGAATTATTAGCCTCGACCCTGTACAAAGGCTCAAAGGTGCGACTATGGGTATTTTTCGGTTAAAGGTCGATAGACTTCTATGCTAATTTCGATGTGGAACAAATTCTGCAAGTGTTCGAGTTTGGCCAATTTATGTTTCTCGAATTATTAGCCTCGACCCTGTACAAAGGCTCAAAGGTGCGATTATGGGTATTTTTCGGTTAAAGATCGATAGACAAAACACTTCTATGCTAATTTCGATGTGGAACAAATTCTGCAAGGTTTCGACTTTGGCCAAATTATGTTTTCTCGAATTATTAGCCTCGACCCTGTACAAAGGCTCAAAGGTGCGACTATGGGTATTTTTCGGTTAAAGGTCGATAGACTAAACACTTCTATGCTAATTTCGATGTGGAACAAATTCTGCAAGGTTTCGACTTTGGCCAAATTATGTTTTCTCGAATTATTAGCCTCGACCCTGTACAAAGGCTCAAAGGTGCGACTATGGGTATTTTTCGGTTAAAGGTCGATAGACTAAACACTTCTATGCTAGTTTCGATGTGGAACAAATTCTGCAAGTGTTCGAGTTTGGCCAATTTATGTTTCTCGAATTATTAGCCTCGACCCTGTACAAAGGTTCAAAGGTGCGACTATGGGTATTTTTCGGTTAAAGATCGATAGACAAAACACTTCTATGCTAATTTCGATGTGGAACAAATTCTGCAAGGTTTCGACTTTGGCCAAATTATGTTTTCTCGAATTATTAGCCTCGACCCTGTACAAAGGCTCAAAGGTGCGACTATGGGTATTTTTCGGTTAAAGGTCGATAGACTAAACACTTCTATGCTAGTTTCGATGTGGAACAAATTCTGCAAGTGTTCGAGTTTGGCCAATTTATGTTTCTCGAATTATTAGCCTCGACCCTGTACAAAGGCTCAAAGGTGCGATTATGGGTATTTTTCGGTTAAAGATCGATAGACTAAACCCTTCTATGCCAATTTCTGAGTGGAACAAATTCTGCAAGTTTTCGACTTTTTCAAATTTATGTTTTCTCGAATTATTAGCCTCGACCCTGTACAAAGGCTCAAAGGTGCGACTATGGGTATTTTTCAGTTAAAGGTCGTTAGACTAAACACTTCTATGCTAGTTTCGATGTGGAACAAATTCTGCAAGTGTTCGACTTTGGCCAATTTATGTTTTCTCGAATTATTAGCCTCGACCCTGTACAAAGGCTCAAAGGTGCGACTATGGGTATTTTTCGGTTAAAGATCGATAGACTAAACACTTCTATGCCAATTTCGATGTGGAACAAATTCTGCAAGTGTTCGACTTTGGCCAATTTATGTTTTCTCGAATAACTGGTCTCGACACTGTACAAAGGCTCAAAGGTGCGACTATGGGCATTTTTCAGTTAAAGATCGATAGACTGAGTACTCCTATGCCAATTCCTGAGTGGAACAAATTCTGCACGTGCTCGACTTTGGCCAAATTATGTTCTCTCGAATTATTAGCCTCGACCCTGTACAAAGGCTCAAAGGTGCGACTATGGCTATTTTTCGGTTAAAGATCGATAGACTAAACACTTCTATGCCAATTTCGATGTGGAACAAATTCTGCAAGGTTTCGACTTTGGCCAAATTATGTTTTCTCGAATTATTAGCCTCGACCCTGTACAAAGGCTCAAAGGTGCGATTATGGGTATTTTTCAGTCAAAGATCGTTAGACTAAACACTTCTATGCCAATTTCTGAGTGGAACAAATTCTGCAAGGTTTCGACTTTGGCCAATTTATGTTTTCTCGAATTATTAGCCTCGACCCTGTACAAAGGCTCAAAGGTGCGACTATGGCTATTTTTCGGTTAAAGGTCGATAGACTAAACACTTCTATGCTAATTTCGATGTGGAACAAATTCTGCAAGTGTTCGAGTTTGGCCAATTTATGTTTCTCGAATTATTAGCCTCGACACTGTACAAAGGCTCAAAGGTGCGATTATGGGTATTTTTCGGTTAAAGATCGATAGACTGAACACTTCTATGCCAATTTCTGAGTGGAACAAATTCTGCAAGGTTTCGACTTTGGCAAATTTATGTTTTCTCGAATTATTAGCCTCGACCCTGTACAAAGGCTCAAAGGTGCGACTATAGGTATTTTTCGGTTAAAGATCGATAGACTGAATACTCCTATGCTAATTTCTGAGTGGAACAAATTCTACAAGTGTTCGACTTTGGCCAATTTATATTTTTCGAATTATTAGCCTCGACCCTGTACAAAGGTTCAAAGGTGCGACTATGGGTATTTTTCGGTTAAAGGTCGATAGACAAAACACTTCTATGCTAATTTCGATGTGGATCAAATTTTGCAAGGTTTCGACTTTGGCCAATTTATGTTTTCTCGAATTATTAGCCTCGACCCTGTACAAAGGCTCAAAGGTGCGACTATGGGTATTTTTCAGTTAAAGGTCGTTAGACTAAACACTTCTATGCCAATTTCTGAGTGGAACAAATTCTGCAAGGTTTCGACTTTGGCCAATTTATGTTTTCTCGAATTATTAGCCTCGACCCTGTACAAAGGCTCAAAGGTGCGACTATGGGTATTTTTCGGTTAAAGGTCGATAGACTAAACACTTCTATGCCAATTTCGATGTGGAACAAATTCTGCAAGTGTTCGACTTTGGCCAATTTATGTTTTCTCGAATAACTGGTCTCGACACTGTACAAAGGCTCAAAGGTGCGACTATGGGCATTTTTCAGTTAAAGATCGATAGACTGAGTACTCCTATGCTAATTTCGATGTGGAACAAATTCTGCAAGGTTTCGACTTTGGCCAATTTATGTTTTCTCGAATTATTAGCCTCGACCCTGTACAAAGGCTCAAAGGTGCGACTATGGGTATTTTTCAGTTAAAGGTCGTTAGACTAAACACTTCTATGCCAATTTCTGAGTGGAACAAATTCTGCAAGGTTTCGACTTTGGCCAATTTATGTTTTCTCGAATTATTAGCCTCGACCCTGTACAAAGGCTCAAAGGTGCGACTATGGGTATTTTTCGGTTAAAGGTCGATAGACTAAACACTTCTATGCCAATTTCGATGTGGAACAAATTCTGCACGTGCTCGACTTTGGCCAAATTATGTTTTCTCGAATTATTAGCCTCGACCCTGTACAAAGGCTCAAAGGTGCGACTATGGGCATTTTTCAGTTAAAGATCGATAGACTGAGTACTCCTATGCTAATTTCGATGTGGAACAAATTCTGCAAGGTTTCGACTTTGGCCAATTTATGTTTTCTCGAATTATTAGCCTCGACCCTGTACAAAGGCTCAAAGGTGCGATTATGGGTATTTTTCGGTTAAAGATCGATAGACTGAACACTTCTATGCCAATTTCTGAGTGGAACAAATTCTGCAAGGTTTCGACTTTGGCAAATTTATGTTTTCTCGAATTATTAGCCTCGACCCTGTACAAAGGCTCAAAGGTGCGACTATAGGTATTTTTCGGTTAAAGATCGATAGACTGAATACTCCTATGCTAATTTCTGAGTGGAACAAATTCTACAAGTGTTCGACTTTGGCCAATTTATATTTTTCGAATTATTAGCCTCGACCCTGTACAAAGGTTCAAAGGTGCGACTATGGGTATTTTTCGGTTAAAGGTCGATAGACAAAACACTTCTATGCTAATTTCGATGTGGAACAAATTCTGCAAGGTTTCGACTTTGGCCAAATTATGTTTTCTCGAATTATTAGCCTCGACCCTGTACAAAGGCTCAAAGGTGCGACTATGGGTATTTTTCGGTTAAAGGTCGATAGACTAAACACTTCTATGCTAATTTCGATGTGGAACAAATTCTGCAAGTGTTCGAGTTTGGCCAATTTATGTTTCTCGAATTATTAGCCTCGACCCTGTACAAAGGCTCAAAGGTGCGACTATGGGTATTTTTCAGTTAAAGGTCGTTAGACTAAACACTTCTATGCCAATTTCTGAGTGGAACAAATTCTGCAAGGTTTCGACTTTGGCCAAATTATGTTTTCTCGAATTATTAGCCTCGACCCTGTACAAAGGCTCAAAGGTGCGACTATGGGTATTTTTCGGTTAAAGGTCGATAGACTGAGTACTCCTATGCCAATTCCTGAGTGGAACAAATTCTGCACGTGCTCGAATTTGGCCAAATTATGTTCTCTCGAATTATTAGCCTCGACCCTGTACAAAGGCTCAAAGGTGCGATTATGGGTATTTTTCGGTTAAAGATCGATAGACTGAACACTTCTATGCCAATTTCTGAGTGGAACAAATTCTGCAAGGTTTCGACTTTGGCAAATTTATGTTTTCTCGAATTATTAGCCTCGACCCTGTACAAAGGCTCAAAGGTGCGACTATAGGTATTTTTCGGTTAAAGATCGATAGACTGAATACTCCTATGCTAATTTCTGAGTGGAACAAATTCTACAAGTGTTCGACTTTGGCCAATTTATATTTTTCGAATTATTAGCCTCGACCCTGTACAAAGGCTCAAAGGTATGGGTATTTTTCAGTTAAAGGTCGTTAGACTAAACCCTTCTATGCCAATTTCTGAGTGGAACAAATTCTGCAAGTTTTCGACTTTTTCAAATTTATGTTTTCTCGAATTATTAGCCTCGACCCTGTACAAAGGCTCAAAGGTGCGATTATGGGTATTTTTCGGTTAAAGATCGATAGACTAAACCCTTCTATGCCAATTTCTGAGTGGAACAAATTCTGCAAGTTTTCGACTTTTTCAAATTTATGTTTTCTCGAATTATTAGCCTCGACCCTGTACAAAGGCTCAAAGGTGCGACTATGGGTATTTTTCAGTTAAAGGTCGTTAGACTAAACACTTCTATGCCAATTTCTGAGTGGCACAAATTCTGCAAGGTTTCGACTTTGACCAATTTATGTTTTCTCGAATTATTAGCATCGACCCTGTACAAAGGCTCAAAGGTGCGACTATGGGTATTTTTCGGTTAAAGATCGATAGACTAAACACTTCTATGCCAATTTCGATGTGGAACAAATTCTGCAAGTGTTCGACTTTGGCCAATTTATGTTTTCTCGAATAACTGGTCTCGACACTGTACAAAGGCTCAAAGGTGCGACTATGGGCATTTTTCAGTTAAAGATCGATAGACTGAGTACTCCTATGCCAATTCCTGAGTGGAACAAATTCTGCACGTGCTCGACTTTGGCCAAATTATGTTCTCTCGAATTATTAGCCTCGACACTGTACAAAGGCTCAAAGGTGCGACTATGGCTATTTTTCGGTTAAAGATCGATAGACTAAACACTTCTATGCCAATTTCGATGTGGAACAAATTCTGCAAGGTTTCGACTTTGGCCAAATTATGTTTTCTCGAATTATTAGCCTCGACCCTGTACAAAGGCTCAAAGGTGCGACTATGGGTATTTTTCGGTTAAAGGTCGATAGACTGAGTACTCCTATGCCAATTCCTGAGTGGAACAAATTCTGCACGTGCTCGACTTTGGCCAAATTATGTTTTCTCGAATTATTAGCCTCGACCCTGTACAAAGGCTCAAAGGTGCGACTATGGGCATTTTTCAGTTAAAGATCGATAGACTGAGTACTCCTATGCTAATTTCGATGTGGAACAAATTCTGCAAGGTTTCGACTTTGGCCAATTTATGTTTTCTCGAATTATTAGCCTCGACCCTGTACAAAGGCTCAAAGGTGCGATTATGGGTATTTTTCGGTTAAAGATCGATAGACTGAACACTTCTATGCCAATTTCTGAGTGGAACAAATTCTGCAAGGTTTCGACTTTGGCAAATTTATGTTTTCTCGAATTATTAGCCTCGACCCTGTACAAAGGCTCAAAGGTGCGACTATAGGTATTTTTCGGTTAAAGATCGATAGACTGAATACTCCTATGCTAATTTCTGAGTGGAACAAATTCTACAAGTGTTCGACTTTGGCCAATTTATATTTTTCGAATTATTAGCCTCGACCCTGTACAAAGGTTCAAAGGTGCGACTATGGGTATTTTTCGGTTAAAGGTCGATAGATAAAACACTTCTATGCTAATTTCGATGTGGAACAAATTCTGCAAGGTTTCGACTTTGGCCAAATTATGTTTTCTCGAATTATTAGCCTCGACCCTGTACAAAGGCTCAAAGGTGCGACTATGGGTATTTTTCGGTTAAAGGTCGATAGACTAAACACTTCTATGCTAATTTCGATGTGGAACAAATTCTGCAAGTGTTCGAGTTTGGCCAATTTATGTTTCTCGAATTATTAGCCTCGACCCTGTACAAAGGCTCAAAGGTGCGACTATGGGTATTTTTCAGTTAAAGGTCGTTAGACTAAACACTTCTATGCCAATTTCTGAGTGGAACAAATTCTGCAAGGTTTCGACTTTGGCCAAATTATGTTTTCTCGAATTATTAGCCTCGACCCTGTACAAAGGCTCAAAGGTGCGACTATGGGTATTTTTCGGTTAAAGGTCGATAGACTGAGTACTCCTATGCCAATTCCTGAGTGGAACAAATTCTGCACGTGCTCGAATTTGGCCAAATTATGTTCTCTCGAATTATTAGCCTCGACCCTGTACAAAGGCTCAAAGGTGCGACTATGGCTATTTTTCGGTTAAAGATCGATAGACTAAACACTTCTATGCCAATTTCGATGTGGAACAAATTCTGCAAGGTTTCGACTTTGGCCAAATTATGTTTTCTCGAATTATTAGCCTCGACCCTGTACAAAGGCTCAAAGGTGCGACTATGGGTATTTTTCGGTTAAAGATCGATAGACTAAACACTTCTATGCCAATTTCGATGTGGAACAAATTCTGCAAGGTTTCGACTTTGGCCAAATTATGTTTTCTCGAATTATTAGCCTCGACCCTGTACAAAGGCTCAAAGGTGCGACTATGGGTATTTTTCGGTTAAAGGTCGATAGACTGAGTACTCCTATGCCAATTCCTGAGTGGAACAAATTCTGCACGTGCTCGACTTTGGCCAAATTATGTTTTCTCGAATTATTAGCCTCGACCCTGTACAAAGGCTCAAAGGTGCGACTATGGGCATTTTTCAGTTAAAGATCGATAGACTGAGTACTCCTATGCCAATTCCTGAGTGGAACAAATTCTGCACGTGCTCGACTTTGGCCAATTTATGTTTTCTCGAATTATTAGCCTCGACCCTGTACAAAGGCTCAAAGGTGCGACTATGGGTATTTTTCGGTTAAAGGTCGATAGACTAAACACTTCTATGCTAATTTCTATGTGGAACAAATTCTGCAAGGTTTCGACTTTGGTCAATTTATGTTTTCTCGAATTATTAGCCTCGACCCTGTACAAAGGCGCAAAGGTGCGACTATGGGTATTTTTCGGTTAAAGATCGATAGACTAAACACTTCTATGCCAATTTCGATGTGGAACAAATTCTGCAAGTGTTCGACTTTGGCCAATTTATGTTTCTCGAATTATTAGCCTCGACCCTGTACAAAGGCTCAAAGGTGCGACTATGGGTATTTTTCGGTTAAAGGTCGATAGACAAAACACTTCTATGCTAATTTCAATGTGGAACAAATTCTGCAAGGTTTCGACTTTGGCCAAATTATGTTTTCTCGAATTATTAGCCTCGACCCTGTACAAAGGCTCAAAGGTGCGACTATGGGTATTTTTCGGTTAAAGGTCGATAGACTAAACACTTCTATGCTAATTTCGATGTGGAACAAATTCTGCAAGTGTTCGAGTTTGGCCAATTTATGTTTCTCGAATTATTAGCCTCGACCCTGTACAAAGGCTCAAAGGTGCGATTATGGGTATTTTTCGGTTAAAGATCGATAGACTAAACCCTTCTATGCCAATTTCTGAGTGGAACAAATTCTGCAAGGTTTCGACTTTGGCCAAATTATGTTTTCTCGAATTATTAGCCTCGACCCTGTACAAAGGCTCAAAGGTGCGACTATGGGTATTTTTCGGTTAAAGGTCGATAGACAAAACACTTCTATGCTAATTTCGATGTGGAACAAATTCTGCAAGGTGTCGACTTTGGCCAATTTATGTTTTCTCGAATTATTAGCCTCGACCCTGTACAAAGGCTCAAAGGTGCGACTATGGCTATTTTTCGGTTAAATTTCGATAGACTAAACACTTCTATGCTAATTTCGATGTGGAACAAATTCTGCAAGTGTTCGAGTTTGGCCAATTTATGTTTCTCGAATTATTAGCCTCGACCCTGTACAAAGGCTCAAAGGTGCGATTATGGGTATTTTTCGGTTAAAGATCGATAGACTAAACACTTCTATGCCAATTTCTGAGTGGAACAAATTCTGCAAGGTTTCGACTTTGGCAAATTTATGGTTTCTCGAATTATTAGCCTCGACCCTGTACAAAGGCTCAAAGGCGCGATTATGGGTATTTTTCGGTTAAAGATCGATAGACTGAATACTCCTATGCTAATTTCTGAGTGGAACAAATTCTACAAGTGTTCGACTTTGGCCAATTTATATTTTTCGAATTATTAGCCTCGACCCTGTACAAAGGTTCAAAGGTGCGACTATGGGTATTTTTCGGTTAAAGGTCGATAGACAAAACACTTCTATGCTAATTTCGATGTGGAACAAATTCTGGTTAAAGATCGATAGACTAAACACTTCTATGCCAATTTCGATGTGGAACAAATTCTGCAAGTGTTCGACTTTGGCCAATTTATGTTTTCTCGAATAACTGGTCTCGACACTGTACAAAGGCTCAAAGGTGCGACTATGGGCATTTTTCAGTTAAAGATCGATAGACTGAGTACTCCTATGCCAATTCCTGAGTGGAACAAATTCTGCACGTGCTCGACTTTGGCCAAATTATGTTCTCTCGAATTATTAGCCTCGACCCTGTACAAAGGCTCAAAGGTGCGACTATGGCTATTTTTCGGTTAAAGATCGATAGACTAAACACTTCTATGCCAATTTCGATGTGGAACAAATTCTGCAAGGTTTAGACTTTGGCCAAATTATGTTTTCTCGAATTATTAGCCTCGACCCTGTACAAAGGCTCAAAGGTGCGACTATGGGTATTTTTCGGTTAAAGGTCGATAGACTGAGTACTCCTATGCCAATTCCTGAGTGGAACAAATTCTGCACGTGCTCGACTTTGGCCAAATTATGTTTTCTCGAATTATTAGCCTCGACCCTGTACAAAGGCTCAAAGGTGCGACTATGGGCATTTTTCAGTTAAAGATCGATAGACTGAGTACTCCTATGCCAATTCCTGAGTGGAACAAATTCTGCACGTGCTCGACTTTGGCCAATTTATGTTTTCTCGAATTATTAGCCTCGACCCTGTACAAAGGCTCAAAGGTGCGACTATGGGTATTTTTCGGTTAAAGGTCGATAGACTAAACACTTCTATGCTAATTTCGATGTGGAACAAATTCTGCAAGGTTTCGACTTTGGCCAATTTATGTTTTCTCGAATTATTAGCCTCGACCCTGTACAAAGGCGCAAAGGTGCGACTATGGGTATTTTTCGGTTAAAGATCGATAGACTAAACACTTCTATGCCAATTTCGATGTGGAACAAACTCTGCAAGTGTTCGACTTTTGGCCAATTTATGTTTCTCGAATTATTAGCCTCGACCCTGTACAAAGGCTCAAAGGTGCGACTATGGGTATTTTTCGGTTAAAGGTCGATAGACAAAACACTTCTATGCTAATTTCAATGTGGAACAAATTCTGCAAGGTTTCGACTTTGGCCAAATTATGTTTTCTCGAATTATTAGCCTCGACCCTGTACAAAAGCTCAAAGGTGCGACTATGGGTATTTTTCGGTTAAAGGTCGATAGACTAAACACTTCTATGCTAATTTCGATGTGGAACAAATTCTGCAAGTGTTCGAGTTTGGCCAATTTATGTTTCTCGAATTATTAGCCTCGACCCTGTACAAAGGTCAAAGGTGCGATTATGGGTATTTTTCGGTTAAAGATCGATAGACTAAACCCTTCTATGCCAATTTCTGAGTGGAACAAATTCTGCAAGGTTTCGACTTTGGCAAATTTATGTTTTCTCGAATTATTAGCCTCGACCCTGTACAAAGGCTCAAAGGTGCGACTATGGGTATTTTTCGGTTAAAGATCGATAGACTAAACACTTCTATGCCAATTTCTGAGTGGAACAAATTCTGCAAGGTTTCGAATTGACTAATTTATGTATTCTCGAATAACTGGTCTCGACCCTGTACAAAGGTTCAAAGGTGCGACTATGGATATTTTTCAGTTAAAAGTCGATAGACTGAATACTCCTATGCTAATTTCTGAGTGGAACAAATTCTGCAAGTGTTCGACTTTGGCCAATTTATATGTTTCGAATTATTAGCCTCGACCCTGTACAAAGGTTTAAAGGTGCGACTATCGGTATTTTTCGGTTAAAGATCGATAGACTGAGTACTCCTATGCTAATTTCTGAGTGAAACAAATTCTGCACGTGTTCGACTTTGGCCAATTTATATTTTTCGAATTATTAGCCTCGACCCTGTACAAAGGCTCAAAGGTGCGACTATGGGTATTTTTCGGTTAAAGATCGATAGACTGAGTACTCCTATGCTAATTTCTGAGTGGAACAAATTCTGCACGTGTTCGACTTTGGCCAATTTATGTTTTCTCGAATAACTGGTCTCGACCCTGTACAAAGGCTCAAAGGTGCGACCATGGGTATTTTTCGGTTAAAGGTCGATATACTAAACACTTCCATGCTAATTTCGATGTGGAACAAATTCTGCAAGGTTTCGACTTTGGCCAATTTATGTTTTCTCGAATTATTAGCCTCGACCCTGTACAAAGGCTCAAAGGTGCGACTATGGGTATTTTTCGGTTAAAGATCGATAGACTAAACACTTCTATGCCAATTTCGATGTGAAACAAATTCTGCAAGTGTTCGACTTTGGCCAATTTATGTTTCTCGAATTATTAGCCCTCGACCCTGTACAAAGGCTCAAAGGTGCGACTATGGGTATTTTTCGGTTAAAGATCGATAGACTGAGTACTCCTATGCTAATTTCTGAGTGGAACAAATTCTGCAAGTGTTCGACTTTGGCCAATTTATATGTTTCGAATTATTAGCCTCGACCCTGTACAAAGGCTCAAAGGTGCGACTATGGGTATTTTTCGGTTAAAGGTCGATAGACAAAACACTTCTATGCTAATTTCAATGTGGAACAAATTCTGCAAGGTTTCGACTTTGGCCAAATTAAGTTTTCTCGAATTATTAGCCTCGACTCTGTACAAAGGCTCAAAGGTGCGACTATGGGTATTTTTCGGTTAAAGGTCGATAGACTAAACACTTCTATGCTAATTTCGATGTGGAACAAATTCTGCAAGTGTTCGAGTTTGGCCAATTTATGTTTCTCGAATTATTAGCCTCGACCCTGTACAAAGGCTCAAAGGTGCGATTATGGGTATTTTTCGGTTAAAGATCGATAGACTAAACCCTTCTATGCCAATTTCTGAGTGGAACAAATTCTGCAAGGTTTCGACTTTGGCAAATTTATGTTTTCTCGAATTATTAGCCTCGACCCTGTACAAAGGCTCAAAGGTGCGACTATGGGTATTTTTCAGTCAAAGATCGTTAGACTAAACACTTCTATGCCAATTTCTGAGTGGAACAAATTCTGCAAGGTTTCGACTTTGGCCAATTTATGTTTTCTCGAATTATTAGCCTCGACCCTGTACAAAGGCTCAAAGGTGCGACTATGGGTATTTTTCGGTTAAAGGTCGATAGACAAAACACTTCTATACTAATTTCGATGTGGAACAAATTCTGCAAGGTTTCGACTTTGGTCAATTTATGTTTTCTCGAATTATTAGCCTCGACCCTGTACAAAGGCTCAAAGGTGCGACTATGGCTATTTTTCGGTTAAAGGTCGATAGACTAAACACTTCTATGCTAATTTCGATGTGGAACAAATTCTGCAAGTGTTCGAGTTTGGCCAATTTATGTTTCTCGAATTATTAGCCTCGACCCTGTACAAAGGCTCAAAGGTGCGATTATGGGTATTTTTCGGTTAAAGATCGATAGACTGAACACTTCTATGCCAATTTCTGAGTGGAACAAATTCTGCAAGGTTTCGACTTTGGCAAATTTATGTTTTCTCGAATTATTAGCCTCGACCCTGTACAAAGGCTCAAAGGTGCGACTATAGGTATTTTTCGGTTAAAGATCGATAGACTGAATACTCCTATGCTAATTTCTGAGTGGAACAAATTCTACAAGTGTTCGACTTTGGCCAATTTATATTTTTCGAATTATTAGCCTCGACCCTGTACAAAGGCTCAAATGTGCGACTATGGGTATTTTTCAGTTAAAGGTCGTTAGACTAAACCCTTCTATGCCAATTTCTGAGTGGAACAAATTCTGCAAGTTTTCGACTTTTTCAAATTTATGTTTTCTCGAATTATTAGCCTCGACCCTGTACAAAGGCTCAAAGGTGCGATTATGGGTATTTTTCGGTTAAAGATCGATAGACTAAACCCTTCTATGCCAATTTCTGAGTGGAACAAATTCTGCAAGTTTTCGACTTTTTCAAATTTATGTTTTCTCGAATTATTAGCCTCGACCCTGTACAAAGGCTCAAAGGTGCGACTATGGGTATTTTTCAGTTAAAGGTCGTTAGACTAAACACTTCTATGCCAATTTCTGAGTGGCACAAATTCTGCAAGGTTTCGACTTTGGCCAATTTATGTTTTCTCGAATTATTAGCATCGACCCTGTACAAAGGCTCAAAGGTGCGACTATGGGTATTTTTCGCTTAAAGATCGATAGACTAAACACTTCTATGCCAATTTCGATGTGGAACAAATTCTGCAAGTGTTCGACTTTGGCCAATTTATGTTTTCTCGAATAACTGGTCTCGACACTGTACAAAGGCTCAAAGGTGCGACTATGGGCATTTTTCAGTTAAAGATCGATAGACTGAGTACTCCTATGCCAATTCCTGAGTGGAACAAATTCTGCACGTGCTCGACTTTGGCCAAATTATGTTCTCTCGAATTATTAGCCTCGACACTGTACAAAGGCTCAAAGGTGCGACTATGGCTATTTTTCGGTTAAAGATCGATAGACTAAACACTTCTATGCCAATTTCGATGTGGAACAAATTCTGCAAGGTTTCGACTTTGGCCAAATTATGTTTTCTCGAATTATTAGCCTCGACCCTGTACAAAGGCTCAAAGGTGCGACTATGGGTATTTTTCGGTTAAAGGTCGATAGACTAAACACTTCTATGCTAATTTCGATGTGGAACAATTCTGCAAGTGTTCGAGTTTGGCCAATTTATGTTTCTCGAATTATTAGCCTCGACCCTGTACAAAGGCTCAAAGGTGCGATTATGGGTATTTTTCGGTTAAAGGTCGATAGACTAAACCCTTCTATGCCAATTTCTGAGTGGAACAAATTCTGCAAGTTTTCGACTTTTTCAAATTTATGTTTTCTCGAATTATTAGCCTCGACCCTGTACAAAGGCTCAAAGGTGCGACTATGGGTATTTTTCAGTTAAAGGTCGTTAGACTAAACACTTTTATGCCAATTTCTGAGTGGAACAAATTCTGCAAGGTTTCGACTTTGGCCAATTTATGTTTTCTCGAATTATTAGCCTCGACCCTGTACAAAGGCTCAAAGGTGCGACTATGGGTATTTTTCGGTTAAAGATCGATAGACTAAACACTTCTATGCCAATTTCGATGTGGAACAAATTCTGCAAGTGTTCGACTTTGGCCAATTTATGTTTTCTCGAATAACTGGTCTCGACACTGTACAAAGGCTCAAAGGTGCGACTATGGGCATTTTTCAGTTAAAGATCGATAGACTGAGTACTCCTATGCCAATTCCTGAGTGGAACAAATTCTGCACGTGCTCGACTTTGGCCAAATTATGTTCACTCGAATTATTAGCCTCGACCCTGTACAAAGGCTCAAAGGTGCGACTATGGCTATTTTTCGGTTAAAGATCGATAGACTAAACACTTCTATGCTAATTTCGATGTGGAACAAATTCTGCAAGGTTTCGACTTTGGCCAAATTATGTTTTCTCGAATTATTAGCCTCGACCCTGTACAAAGGCTCAAAGGTGCGATTATGGGTATTTCTCAGTCAAAGATCGTTAGACTAAACACTTCTATGCCAATTTCTGAGTGGAACAAATTCTGCAAGGTTTCGACTTTGGCCAATTTATGTTTTCTCGAATTATTAGCCTCGACCCTGTACAAAGGCTCAAAGGTGCGACTATGGGTATTTTTCGGTTAAAGGTCGATAGACAAAACACTTCTATGCTAATTTCGATGTGGAACAAATTCTGCAAGGTTTCGACTTTGGCCAATTTATGTTTTCTCGAATTATTAGCCTCGAAACTGTACAAAGGCTCAAAGGTGCGATTATGGGTATTTTTCGGTTAAAGATCAATAGACTGAACACTTCTATGCCAATTTCTGAGTGGAACAAATTCTGCAAGGTTTCGACTTTGGCAAATTTATGTTTCTCGAATTATTAGCCTCGACCCTGTACAAAGGCTCAAAGGTGCGATTATGGGTATTTTTCGGTTAAAGATCGATAGACTAAACCCTTCTATGCCAATTTCTGAGTGGAACAAATTCTGCAAGGTTTCGACTTTGGCCAATTTATGTTTTCTCGAATTATTAGCCTTGACCCTGTACAAAGGCTCAAAGGTGCGACTATGGGTATTTTTCGGTTAAAGGTCGATAGACAAAACACTTCTATGCTAATTTCGATGTGGAACAAATTCTGCAAGGTGTCGACTTTGGCCAATTTATGTTTTCTCGAATTATTAGCCTCGACCCTGTACAAAGGCTCAAAGGTGCGACTATGGCTATTTTTCGGTTAAATTTCGATAGACTAAACACTTCTATGCTAATTTCGATGTGGAACAAATTCTGCAAGTGTTCGAGTTTGGCCAATTTATGTTTCTCGAATTATTAGCCTCGACCCTTTACAAAGGCTCAAAGGTGGGATTATGGGTATTTTTCGGTTAAAGATCGATAGACTAAACACTTCTATGCCAATTTCTGAGTGGAACAAATTCTGCAAGGTTTCGACTTTGGCAAATTTATGTTTTCTCGAATTATTAGCCTCGACCCTGTACAAAGGCTCAAAGGTGCGATTATGGGTATTTTTCGGTTAAAGATCGATAGACTGAATACTCCTATGCTAATTTCTGAGTGGAACAAATTCTACAAGTGTTCGACTTTGGCCAATTTATATTTTTCGAATTATTAGCCTCGACCCTGTACAAAGGTTCAAAGGTGCGACTATGGGTATTTTTCGGTTAAAGGTCGATAGACAAAACACTTCTATGCTAATTTCGATGTGGAACAAATTCTGGTTAAAGATCGATAGACTAAACACTTCTATGCCAATTTCGATGTGGAACAAATTCTGCAAGTGTTCGACTTTGGCCAATTTATGTTTTCTCGAATAACTGGTCTCGACACTGTACAAAGGCTCAAAGGTGCGACTATGGGCATTTTTCAGTTAAAGATCGATAGACTGAGTACTCCTATGCCAATTCCTGAGTGGAACAAATTCTGCACGTGCTCGACTTTGGCCAAATTATGTTCTCTCGAATTATTAGCCTCGACCCTGTACAAAGGCTCAAAGGTGCGACTATGGGTATTTTTCGGTTAAAGGTCGATAGACAAAACACTTCTATGCTAATTTCGATGTGGAACAAATTCTGCAAGGTGTCGACTTTGGCCAATTTATGTTTTCTCGAATTATTAGCCTCGACCCTGTACAAAGGCTCAAAGGTGCGACTATGGCTATTTTTCGGTTAAATTTCGATAGACTAAACACTTCTATGCTAATTTCGATGTGGAACAAATTCTGCAAGTGTTCGAGTTTGGCCAATTTATGTTTCTCGAATTATTCGCCTCGACCCTGTACAAAGGCTCAAAGGTGCGATTATGGGTATTTTTCGGTTAAAGATCGATAGACTAAACACTTCTATGCCAATTTCTGAGTGGAACAAATTCTGCAAGGTTTCGACTTTGGCAAATTTATGTTTTCTCGAATTATTAGCCTCGACCCTGTACAAAGGCTCAAAGGTGCGATTATGGGTATTTTTCGGTTAAAGATCGATAGACTGAATACTCCTATGCTAATTTCTGAGTGGAACAAATTCTACAAGTGTTCGACTTTGGCCAATTTATATTTTTCGAATTATTAGCCTCGACCCTGTACAAAGGTTCAAAGGTGCGACTATGGGTATTTTTCGGTTAAAGGTCGATAGACAAAACACTTCTATGCTAATTTCGATGTGGAACAAATTCTGGTTAAAGATCGATAGACTAAACACTTCTATGCCAATTTCGATGTGGAACAAATTCTGCAAGTGTTCGACTTTGGCCAATTTATGTTTTCTCGAATAACTGGTCTCGACACTGTACAAAGGCTCAAAGGTGCGACTATGGGCATTTTTCAGTTAAAGATCGATAGACTGAGTACTCCTATGCCAATTCCTGAGTGGAACAAATTCTGCACGTGCTCGACTTTGGCCAAATTATGTTCTCTCGAATTATTAGCCTCGACCCTGTACAAAGGCTCAAAGGTGCGACTATGGCTATTTTTCGGTTAAAGATCGATAGACTAAACACTTCTATGCCAATTTCGATGTGGAACAAATTCTGCAAGGTTTCGACTTTGGCCAAATTATGTTTTCTCGAATTATTAGCCTCGACCCTGTACAAAGGCTCAAAGGTGCGACTATGGGTATTTTTCGGTTAAAGGTCGATAGACTGAGTACTCCTATGCCAATTCCTGAGTGGAACAAATTCTGCACGTGCTCGACTTTGGCCAAATTATGTTTTCTCGAATTATTAGCCTCGACCCTGTACAAAGGCTCAAAGGTGCGACTATGGGTATTTTTCGGTTAAAGATCGATAGACTAAACACTTCTATGCCAATTTCGATGTGGAACAAATTCTGCAAGTGTTCGACTTTTGGCCAATTTATGTTTCTCGAATTATTAGCCTCGACCCTGTACAAAGGCTCAAAGGTGCGACTATGGGTATTTTTCGGTTAAAGGTCGATAGACAAAACACTTCTATGCTAATTTCAATGTGGAACAAATTCTGCAAGGTTTCGACTTTGGCCAAATTATGTTTTCTCGAATTATTAGCCTCGACCCTGTACAAAAGCTCAAAGGTGCGACTATGGGTATTTTTCGGTTAAAGGTCGATAGACTAAACACTTCTATGCTAATTTCGATGTGGAACAAATTCTGCAAGTGTTCGAGTTTGGCCAATTTATGTTTCTCGAATTATTAGCCTCGACCCTGTACAAAGGCTCAAAGGTGCGATTATGGGTATTTTTCGGTTAAAGATCGATAGACTAAACCCTTCTATGCCAATTTCTGAGTGGAACAAATTCTGCAAGTGTTCGACTTTTGGCCAATTTATGTTTCTCGAATTATTAGCCTCGACCCTGTACAAAGGCTCAAAGGTGCGACTATGGGTATTTTTCGGTTAAAGGTCGATAGACAAAACACTTCTATGCTAATTTCAATGTGGAACAAATTCTGCAAGGTTTCGACTTTGGCCAAATTATGTTTTCTCGAATTATTAGCCTCGACCCTGTACAAAAGCTCAAAGGTGCGACTATGGGTATTTTTCGGTTAAAGGTCGATAGACTAAACACTTCTATGCTAATTTCGATGTGGAACAAATTCTGCAAGGTTTCGACTTTGGCCAAATTATGTTTTCTCGAATTATTAGCCTCGACCCTGTACAAAAGCTCAAAGGTGCGACTATGGGTATTTTTCGCTTAAAGATCGATAGACTAAACACTTCTATGCCAATTTCGATGTGGAACAAATTCTGCAAGTGTTCGACTTTGGCCAATTTATGTTTTCTCGAATAACTGGTCTCGACACTGTACAAAGGCTCAAAGGTGCGACTATGGGCATTTTTCAGTTAAAGATCGATAGACTGAGTACTCCTATGCCAATTCCTGAGTGGAACAAATTCTGCACGTGCTCGACTTTGGCCAAATTATGTTCTCTCGAATTATTAGCCTCGACACTGTACAAAGGCTCAAAGGTGCGACTATGGCTATTTTTCGGTTAAAGATCGATAGACTAAACACTTCTATGCCAATTTCGATGTGGAACAAATTCTGCAAGGTTTCGACTTTGGCCAAATTATGTTTTCTCGAATTATTAGCCTCGACCCTGTACAAAGGCTCAAAGGTGCGACTATGGGTATTTTTCGGTTAAAGGTCGATAGACTAAACACTTCTATGCTAATTTCGATGTGGAACAATTCTGCAAGTGTTCGAGTTTGGCCAATTTATGTTTCTCGAATTATTAGCCTCGACCCTGTACAAAGGCTCAAAGGTGCGATTATGGGTATTTTTCGGTTAAAGGTCGATAGACTAAACCCTTCTATGCCAATTTCTGAGTGGAACAAATTCTGCAAGTTTTCGACTTTTTCAAATTTATGTTTTCTCGAATTATTAGCCTCGACCCTGTACAAAGGCTCAAAGGTGCGACTATGGGTATTTTTCAGTTAAAGGTCGTTAGACTAAACACTTTTATGCCAATTTCTGAGTGGAACAAATTCTGCAAGGTTTCGACTTTGGCCAATTTATGTTTTCTCGAATTATTAGCCTCGACCCTGTACAAAGGCTCAAAGGTGCGACTATGGGTATTTTTCGGTTAAAGATCGATAGACTAAACACTTCTATGCCAATTTCGATGTGGAACAAATTCTGCAAGTGTTCGACTTTGGCCAATTTATGTTTTCTCGAATAACTGGTCTCGACACTGTACAAAGGCTCAAAGGTGCGACTATGGGCATTTTTCAGTTAAAGATCGATAGACTGAGTACTCCTATGCCAATTCCTGAGTGGAACAAATTCTGCACGTGCTCGACTTTGGCCAAATTATGTTCACTCGAATTATTAGCCTCGACCCTGTACAAAGGCTCAAAGGTGCGACTATGGCTATTTTTCGGTTAAAGATCGATAGACTAAACACTTCTATGCTAATTTCGATGTGGAACAAATTCTGCAAGGTTTCGACTTTGGCCAAATTATGTTTTCTCGAATTATTAGCCTCGACCCTGTACAAAGGCTCAAAGGTGCGATTATGGGTATTTCTCAGTCAAAGATCGTTAGACTAAACACTTCTATGCCAATTTCTGAGTGGAACAAATTCTGCAAGGTTTCGACTTTGGCCAATTTATGTTTTCTCGAATTATTAGCCTCGACCCTGTACAAAGGCTCAAAGGTGCGACTATGGGTATTTTTCGGTTAAAGGTCGATAGACAAAACACTTCTATGCTAATTTCGATGTGGAACAAATTCTGCAAGGTTTCGACTTTGGCCAATTTATGTTTTCTCGAATTATTAGCCTCGAAACTGTACAAAGGCTCAAAGGTGCGATTATGGGTATTTTTCGGTTAAAGATCGATAGACTGAACACTTCTATGCCAATTTCTGAGTGGAACAAATTCTGCAAGGTTTCGACTTTGGCAAATTTATGTTTCTCGAATTATTAGCCTCGACCCTGTACAAAGGCTCAAAGGTGCGATTATGGGTATTTTTCGGTTAAAGATCGATAGACTAAACCCTTCTATGCCAATTTCTGAGTGGAACAAATTCTGCAAGGTTTCGACTTTGGCCAATTTATGTTTTCTCGAATTATTAGCCTCGACCCTGTACAAAGGCTCAAAGGTGCGACTATGGGTATTTTTCGGTTAAAGGTCGATAGACAAAACACTTCTATGCTAATTTCGATGTGGAACAAATTGTGCAAGGTGTCGACTTTGGCCAATTTATGTTTTCTCGAATTATTAGCCTCGACCCTGTACAAAGGCTCAAAGGTGCGACTATGGCTATTTTTCGGTTAAATTTCGATAGACTAAACACTTCTATGCTAATTTCGATGTGGAACAAATTCTGCAAGTGTTCGAGTTTGGCCAATTTATGTTTCTCGAATTATTAGCCTCGACCCTGTACAAAGGCTCAAAGGTGCGATTATGGGTATTTTTCGGTTAAAGATCGATAGACTAAACACTTCTATGCCAATTTCTGAGTGGAACAAATTCTGCAAGGTTTCGACTTTGGCAAATTTATGTTTTCTCGAATTATTAGCCTCGACCCTGTACAAAGGCTCAAAGGTGCGATTATGGGTATTTTTCGGTTAAAGATCGATAGACTGAATACTCCTATGCTAATTTCTGAGTGGAACAAATTCTACAAGTGTTCGACTTTGGCCAATTTATATTTTTCGAATTATTAGCCTCGACCCTGTACAAAGGTTCAAAGGTGCGACTATGGGTATTTTTCGGTTAAAGGTCGATAGACAAAACACTTCTATGCTAATTTCGATGTGGAACAAATTCTGGTTAAAGATCGATAGACTAAACACTTCTATGCCAATTTCGATGTGGAACAAATTCTGCAAGTGTTCGACTTTGGCCAATTTATGTTTTCTCGAATAACTGGTCTCGACACTGTACAAAGGCTCAAAGGTGCGACTATGGGCATTTTTCAGTTAAAGATCGATAGACTGAGTACTCCTATGCCAATTCCTGAGTGGAACAAATTCTGCACGTGCTCGACTTTGGCCAAATTATGTTCTCTCGAATTATTAGCCTCGACCCTGTACAAAGGCTCAAAGGTGCGACTATGGCTATTTTTCGGTTAAAGATCGATAGACTAAACACTTCTATGCCAATTTCGATGTGGAACAAATTCTGCAAGGTTTCGACTTTGGCCAAATTATGTTTTCTCGAATTATTAGCCTCGACCCTGTACAAAGGCTCAAAGGTGCGACTATGGGTATTTTTCGGTTAAAGGTCGATAGACTGAGTACTCCTATGCCAATTCCTGAGTGGAACAAATTCTGCACGTGCTCGACTTTGGCCAAATTATGTTTTCTCGAATTATTAGCCTCGACCCTGTACAAAGGCTCAAAGGTGCGACTATGGGTATTTTTCGGTTAAAGATCGATAGACTAAACACTTCTATGCCAATTTCGATGTGGAACAAATTCTGCAAGTGTTCGACTTTTGGCCAATTTATGTTTCTCGAATTATTAGCCTCGACCCTGTACAAAGGCTCAAAGGTGCGACTATGGGTATTTTTCGGTTAAAGGTCGATAGACAAAACACTTCTATGCTAATTTCAATGTGGAACAAATTCTGCAAGGTTTCGACTTTGGCCAAATTATGTTTTCTCGAATTATTAGCCTCGACCCTGTACAAAAGCTCAAAGGTGCGACTATGGGTATTTTTCGGTTAAAGGTCGATAGACTAAACACTTCTATGCTAATTTCGATGTGGAACAAATTCTGCAAGTGTTCGAGTTTGGCCAATTTATGTTTCTCGAATTATTAGCCTCGACCCTGTACAAAGGCTCAAAGGTGCCATTATGGGTATTTTTCGGTTAAAGATCGATAGACTAAACCCTTCTATGCCAATTTCTGAGTGGAACAAATTCTGCAAGTGTTCGACTTT
The DNA here is from genome assembly GCA_963991005.1 of Barypeithes pellucidus. Classification (NCBI taxonomy): domain Eukaryota; kingdom Metazoa; phylum Arthropoda; class Insecta; order Coleoptera; family Curculionidae; genus Barypeithes; species Barypeithes pellucidus. The sequence goes on along the minus strand of OZ022557.1, from coordinate 49,335,839 downwards.
TGGCCAATTTATGTTTCTCGAATTATTAGCCTCGACCCTGTACAAAGGCTCAAAGGTGCGACTATGGGTATTTTTCGGTTAAAGGTCGATAGACAAAACACTTCTATGCTAATTTCAATGTGGAACAAATTCTGCAAGGTTTCGACTTTGGCCAAATTATGTTTTCTCGAATTATTAGCCTCGACCCTGTACAAAAGCTCAAAGGTGCGACTATGGGTATTTTTCGGTTAAAGGTCGATAGACTAAACACTTCTATGCTAATTTCGATGTGGAACAAATTCTGCAAGTGTTCGAGTTTGGCCAATTTATGTTTCTCGAATTATTAGCCTCGACCCTGTACAAAGGCTCAAAGGTGCGATTATGGGTATTTTTCGGTTAAAGATCGATAGACTAAACCCTTCTATGCTAATTTCTGAGTGGAACAAATTCTGCACGTGTTCGACTTTGGCCAATTTATGTTTCTCGAATTATTAGCCTCGACCCTGTACAAAGGCTCAAAGGTGCGACTATGGGTATTTTTCGGTTAAAGATCGATAGACTGAGTACTCCTATGCTAATTTCTGAGTGGAACAAATTCTGCAAGTGTTCGACTTTGGCCAATTTAATTTTTCGAATTATTAGCCTCGACCCTGTACAAAGGCTCAAAGGTGCGACTATGGGTATTTTTCGGTTAAAGATCGATAGACTGAGTACTCCTATGCTAATTTCTGAGTGGAACAAATTCTGCACGTGTTCGACTTTGGCCAATTTATGTTTTCTCGAATAACTGGTCTCGACCCTGTACAAAGGCTCAAAGGTGCGACCATGGGTATTTTTCGGTTAAAGGTCGATATATTAAACACTTCCATGCTAATTTCGATGTGGAACAAATTCTGCAAGGTTTCGACTTTGGCCAATTTATGTTTTCTCGAATTATTAGCCTCGACCCTGTACAAAGGCTCAAAGGTGCGACTATGGGTATTTTTCGGTTAAAGATCGATAGACTAAACACTTCTATGCCAATTTCGATGTGGAACAAATTCTGCAAGTGTTCGACTTTGGCCAATTTATGTTTCTCGAATTATTAGCCCTCGACCCTGTACAAAGGCTCAAAGGTGCGACTATGGGTACTTTTCGGTTAAAGATCGATAGACTGAGTACTCCTATGCTAATTTCTGAGTGGAACAAATTCTGCAAGTGTTCGACTTTGGCCAATTTATATTTTTCGAATTATTAGCCTCGACCCTGTACAAAGGCTCAAAGGTGCGACTATGGGTATTTTTCGGTTAAAGATCGATAGACTAAACACTTCTATGCCAATTTCGATGTGGAACAAATTCTGCACGTGCTCGACTTTGGCCAATTTATGTTTTCTCGAATTATTAGCCTCGACCCTGTACAAAGGCTCAAAGGTGCGACTATGGGTATTTTTCGGTTAAAGATCGATAGACTAAACACTTCTATGCCAATTTCGATGTGGACCAAATTCTGCAAGTGTTCGACTTTGGCCAATTTATGTTTCTCGAATTATTAGCCTCGACCCTGTACAAAGGCTCAAAGGTGCGACTATGTGTATTTTTCGGTTAAAGGTCGATAGACAAAACACTTCTATGCTAATTTCAATGTGGAACAAATTCTGCAAGGTTTCGACTTTGGCCAAATTATGTTTTCTCGAATTATTAGCCTCGACCCTGTACAAAGGCTCAAAGGTGCGACTATGGGTATTTTCGGTTAAAGGTCGATAGACTAAACACTTCTATGCTAATTTCGATGTGGAACAAATTCTGCAAGTGTTCGAGTTTGGCCAATTTATGTTTCTCGAATTATTAGCCTCGACCCTGTACAAAGGCTCAAAGGTGCGATTATGGGTATTTTTCGGTTAAAGATCGATAGACTAAACCCTTCTATGCCAATTTCTGAGTGGAACAAATTCTGCAAGGTCTCGACTTTGGCAAATTTATGTTTTCTCGAATTATTAGCCTCGACCCTGTACAAAGGCTCAAAGGTGCGACTATGGGTATTTTTCAGTCAAAGATCGTTAGACTAAACACTTCTATGCCAATTTCTGAGTGGAACAAATTCTGCAAGGTTTCGACTTTGGCCAATTTATGTTTTCTCGAATTATTAGCCTCGACCCTGTACAAAGGCTCAAAGGTGCGACTATGGGTATTTTTCGGTTAAAGGTCGATAGACAAAACACTTCTATGCTAATTTCGATGTGGAACAAATTCTACAAGGTTTCGACTTTGGCCAATTTATGTTTTCTCGAATTATTAGCCTCGACCCTGTACAAAGGCTCAAAGGTGCGACTATGGCTATTTTTCGGTTAAAGGTCGATAGACTAAACACTTCTATGCTAATTTCGATGTGGAACAAATTCTGCAAGTGTTCGAGTTTGGCCAATTTATGTTTCTCGAATTATTAGCCTCGACCCTGTACAAAGGCTCAAAGGTGCGATTATGGGTATTTTTCGGTTAAAGATCGATAGACTGAACACTTCTATGCCAATTTCTGAGTGGAACAAATTCTGCAAGGTTTCGACTTTGGCAAATTTATGTTTTCTCGAATTATTAGCCTCGACCCTGTACAAAGGCTCAAAGGTGCGACTATAGGTATTTTTCTGTTAAAGATCGATAGACTGAATACTCCTATGCTAATTTCTGAGTGGAACAAATTCTACAAGTGTTCGACTTTGGCCAATTTATATTTTTCGAATTATTAGCCTCGACCCTGTACAAAGGTTCAAAGGTGCGACTATGGGTATTTTTCGGTTAAAGGTCGATAGACAAAACACTTCTATGCTAATTTCGATGTGGAACAAATTCTGGTTAAAGATCGATAGACTAAACACTTCTATGCCAATTTCGATGTGGAACAAATTCTGCAAGTGTTCGACTTTGGCCAATTTATGTTTTCTCGAATAACTGGTCTCGACACTGTACAAAGGCTCAAAGGTGCGACTATGGGCATTTTTCAGTTAAAGATCGATAGACTGAGTACTCCTATGCCAATTCCTGAGTGGAACAAATTCTGCACGTGCTCGACTTTGGCCAAATTATGTTCTCTCGAATTATTAGCCTCGACCCTGTACAAAGGCTCAAAGGTGCGACTATGGGTAGTTTTCGGTTAAAGGTCGATAGACAAAACACTTCTATGCTAATTTCGATGTGGAACAAATTCTGCAAGGTGTCGACTTTGGCCAATTTATGTTTTCTCGAATTATTAGCCTCGACCCTGTACAAAGGCTCAAAGGTGCGACTATGGCTATTTTTCGGTTAAATTTCGATAGACTAAACACTTCTATGCTAATTTCGATGTGGAACAAATTCTGCAAGTGTTCGAGTTTGGCCAATTTATGTTTCTCGAATTATTAGCCTCGACCCTGTACAAAGGCTCAAAGGTGCGATTATGGGTATTTTTCGGTTAAAGATCGATAGACTAAACACTTCTATGCCAATTTCTGAGTGGAACAAATTCTGCAAGGTTTCGACTTTGGCAAATTTATGTTTTCTCGAATTATTAGCCTCGACCCTGTACAAAGGCTCAAAGGTGCGATTATGGGTATTTTTCGGTTAAAGATCGATAGACTGAATACTCCTATGCTAATTTCTGAGTGGAACAAATTCTACAAGTGTTCGACTTTGGCCAATTTATATTTTTCGAATTATTAGCCTCGACCCTGTACAAAGGTTCAAAGGTGCGACTATGGGTATTTTTCGGTTAAAGGTCGATAGACAAAACACTTCTATGCTAATTTCGATGTGGAACAAATTCTGGTTAAAGATCGATAGACTAAACACTTCTATGCCAATTTCGATGTGGAACAAATTCTGCAAGTGTTCGACTTTGGCCAATTTATGTTTTCTCGAATAACTGGTCTCGACACTGTACAAAGGCTCAAAGGTGCGACTATGGGCATTTTTCAGTTAAAGATCGATAGACTGAGTACTCCTATGCCAATTCCTGAGTGGAACAAATTCTGCACGTGCTCGACTTTGGCCAAATTATGTTCTCTCGAATTATTAGCCTCGACCCTGTACAAAGGCTCAAAGGTGCGACTATGGCTATTTTTCGGTTAAAGATCGATAGACTAAACACTTCTATGCCAATTTCGATGTGGAACAAATTCTGCAAGGTTTCGACTTTGGCCAAATTATGTTTTCTCGAATTATTAGCCTCGACCCTGTACAAAGGCTCAAAGGTGCGACTATGGGTATTTTTCGGTTAAAGGTCGATAGACTGAGTACTCCTATGCCAATTCCTGAGTGGAACAAATTCTGCACGTGCTCGACTTTGGCCAAATTATGTTTTCTCGAATTATTAGCCTCGACCCTGTACAAAGGCTCAAAGGTGCGACTATGGGTATTTTTCGGTTAAAGATCGATAGACTAAACACTTCTATGCCAATTTCGATGTGGAACAAATTCTGCAAGTGTTCGACTTTTGGCCAATTTATGTTTCTCGAATTATTAGCCTCGACCCTGTACAAAGGCTCAAAGGTGCGACTATGGGTATTTTTCGGTTAAAGGTCGATAGACAAAACACTTCTATGCTAATTTCAATGTGGAACAAATTCTGCAAGGTTTCGACTTTGGCCAAATTATGTTTTCTCGAATTATTAGCCTCGACCCTGTACAAAAGCTCAAAGGTGCGACTATGGGTATTTTTCGGTTAAAGGTCGATAGACTAAACACTTCTATGCTAATTTCGATGTGGAACAAATTCTGCAAGTGTTCGAGTTTGGCCAATTTATGTTTCTCGAATTATTAGCCTCGACCCTGTACAAAGGCTCAAAGGTGCCATTATGGGTATTTTTCGGTTAAAGATCGATAGACTAAACCCTTCTATGCCAATTTCTGAGTGGAACAAATTCTGCAAGTGTTCGACTTTTGGCCAATTTATGTTTCTCGAATTATTAGCCTCGACCCTGTACAAAGGCTCAAAGGTGCGACTATGGGTATTTTTCGGTTAAAGGTCGATAGACAAAACACTTCTATGCTAATTTCAATGTGGAACAAATTCTGCAAGGTTTCGACTTTGGCCAAATTATGTTTTCTCGAATTATTAGCCTCGACCCTGTACAAAAGCTCAAAGGTGCGACTATGGGTATTTTTCGGTTAAAGGTCGATAGACTAAACACTTCTATGCTAATTTCGATGTGGAACAAATTCTGCAAGTGTTCGAGTTTGGCCAATTTATGTTTCTCGAATTATTAGCCTCGACCCTGTACAAAGGCTCAAAGGTGCGATTATGGGTATTTTTCGGTTAAAGATCGATAGACTAAACCCTTCTATGCTAATTTCTGAGTGGAACAAATTCTGCACGTGTTCGACTTTGGCCAATTTATGTTTCTCGAATTATTAGCCTCGACCCTGTACAAAGGCTCAAAGGTGCGACTATGGGTATTTTTCGGTTAAAGATCGATAGACTGAGTACTCCTATGCTAATTTCTGAGTGGAACAAATTCTGCAAGTGTTCGACTTTGGCCAATTTAATTTTTCGAATTATTAGCCTCGACCCTGTACAAAGGCTCAAAGGTGCGACTATGGGTATTTTTCGGTTAAAGATCGATAGACTGAGTACTCCTATGCTAATTTCTGAGTGGAACAAATTCTGCACGTGTTCGACTTTGGCCAATTTATGTTTTCTCGAATAACTGGTCTCGACCCTGTACAAAGGCTCAAAGGTGCGACCATGGGTATTTTTCGGTTAAAGGTCGATATATTAAACACTTCCATGCTAATTTCGATGTGGAACAAATTCTGCAAGGTTTCGACTTTGGCCAATTTATGTTTTCTCGAATTATTAGCCTCGACCCTGTACAAAGGCTCAAAGGTGCGACTATGGGTATTTTTCGGTTAAAGATCGATAGACTAAACACTTCTATGCCAATTTCGATGTGGAACAAATTCTGCAAGTGTTCGACTTTGGCCAATTTATGTTTCTCGAATTATTAGCCCTCGACCCTGTACAAAGGCTCAAAGGTGCGACTATGGGTATTTTTCGGTTAAAGGTCGATAGACAAAACACTTCTATGCTAATTTCGATGTGGAACAAATTCTGGTTAAAGATCGATAGACTAAACACTTCTATGCCAATTTCGATGTGGAACAAATTCTGCAAGTGTTCGACTTTGGCCAATTTATGTTTTCTCGAATAACTGGTCTCGACACTGTACAAAGGCTCAAAGGTGCGACTATGGGCATTTTTCAGTTAAAGATCGATAGACTGAGTACTCCTATGCCAATTCCTGAGTGGAACAAATTCTGCACGTGCTCGACTTTGGCCAAATTATGTTCTCTCGAATTATTAGCCTCGACCCTGTACAAAGGCTCAAAGGTGCGACTATGGCTATTTTTCGGTTAAAGATCGATAGACTAAACACTTCTATGCCAATTTCGATGTGGAACAAATTCTGCAAGGTTTCGACTTTGGCCAAATTATGTTTTCTCGAATTATTAGCCTCGACCCTGTACAAAGGCTCAAAGGTGCGACTATGGGTATTTTTCGGTTAAAGGTCGATAGACTGAGTACTCCTATGCCAATTCCTGAGTGGAACAAATTCTGCACGTGCTCGACTTTGGCCAAATTATGTTTTCTCGAATTATTAGCCTCGACCCTGTACAAAGGCTCAAAGGTGCGACTATGGGTATTTTTCGGTTAAAGATCGATAGACTAAACACTTCTATGCCAATTTCGATGTGGAACAAATTCTGCAAGTGTTCGACTTTTGGCCAATTTATGTTTCTCGAATTATTAGCCTCGACCCTGTACAAAGGCTCAAAGGTGCGACTATGGGTATTTTTCGGTTAAAGGTCGATAGACAAAACACTTCTATGCTAATTTCAATGTGGAACAAATTCTGCAAGGTTTCGACTTTGGCCAAATTATGTTTTCTCGAATTATTAGCCTCGACCCTGTACAAAAGCTCAAAGGTGCGACTATGGGTATTTTTCGGTTAAAGGTCGATAGACTAAACACTTCTATGCTAATTTCGATGTGGAACAAATTCTGCAAGTGTTCGAGTTTGGCCAATTTATGTTTCTCGAATTATTAGCCTCGACCCTGTACAAAGGCTCAAAGGTGCCATTATGGGTATTTTTCGGTTAAAGATCGATAGACTAAACCCTTCTATGCCAATTTCTGAGTGGAACAAATTCTGCAAGTGTTCGACTTTTGGCCAATTTATGTTTCTCGAATTATTAGCCTCGACCCTGTACAAAGGCTCAAAGGTGCGACTATGGGTATTTTTCGGTTAAAGGTCGATAGACAAAACACTTCTATGCTAATTTCAATGTGGAACAAATTCTGCAAGGTTTCGACTTTGGCCAAATTATGTTTTCTCGAATTATTAGCCTCGACCCTGTACAAAAGCTCAAAGGTGCGACTATGGGTATTTTTCGGTTAAAGGTCGATAGACTAAACACTTCTATGCTAATTTCGATGTGGAACAAATTCTGCAAGTGTTCGAGTTTGGCCAATTTATGTTTCTCGAATTATTAGCCTCGACCCTGTACAAAGGCTCAAAGGTGCGATTATGGGTATTTTTCGGTTAAAGATCGATAGACTAAACCCTTCTATGCTAATTTCTGAGTGGAACAAATTCTGCACGTGTTCGACTTTGGCCAATTTATGTTTCTCGAATTATTAGCCTCGACCCTGTACAAAGGCTCAAAGGTGCGACTATGGGTATTTTTCGGTTAAAGATCGATAGACTGAGTACTCCTATGCTAATTTCTGAGTGGAACAAATTCTGCAAGTGTTCGACTTTGGCCAATTTAATTTTTCGAATTATTAGCCTCGACCCTGTACAAAGGCTCAAAGGTGCGACTATGGGTATTTTTCGGTTAAAGATCGATAGACTGAGTACTCCTATGCTAATTTCTGAGTGGAACAAATTCTGCACGTGTTCGACTTTGGCCAATTTATGTTTTCTCGAATAACTGGTCTCGACCCTGTACAAAGGCTCAAAGGTGCGACCATGGGTATTTTTCGGTTAAAGGTCGATATATTAAACACTTCCATGCTAATTTCGATGTGGAACAAATTCTGCAAGGTTTCGACTTTGGCCAATTTATGTTTTCTCGAATTATTAGCCTCGACCCTGTACAAAGGCTCAAAGGTGCGACTATGGGTATTTTTCGGTTAAAGATCGATAGACTAAACACTTCTATGCCAATTTCGATGTGGAACAAATTCTGCAAGTGTTCGACTTTGGCCAATTTATGTTTCTCGAATTATTAGCCCTCGACCCTGTACAAAGGCTCAAAGGTGCGACTATGGGTACTTTTCGGTTAAAGATCGATAGACTGAGTACTCCTATGCTAATTTCTGAGTGGAACAAATTCTGCAAGTGTTCGACTTTGGCCAATTTATATTTTTCGAATTATTAGCCTCGACCCTGTACAAAGGCTCAAAGGTGCGACTATGGGTATTTTTCGGTTAAAGATCGATAGACTAAACACTTCTATGCCAATTTCGATGTGGAACAAATTCTGCACGTGCTCGACTTTGGCCAATTTATGTTTTCTCGAATTATTAGCCTCGACCCTGTACAAAGGCTCAAAGGTGCGACTATGGGTATTTTTCGGTTAAAGATCGATAGACTAAACACTTCTATGCCAATTTCGATGTGGACCAAATTCTGCAAGTGTTCGACTTTGGCCAATTTATGTTTCTCGAATTATTAGCCTCGACCCTGTACAAAGGCTCAAAGGTGCGACTATGTGTATTTTTCGGTTAAAGGTCGATAGACAAAACACTTCTATGCTAATTTCAATGTGGAACAAATTCTGCAAGGTTTCGACTTTGGCCAAATTATGTTTTCTCGAATTATTAGCCTCGACCCTGTACAAAGGCTCAAAGGTGCGACTATGGGTATTTTCGGTTAAAGGTCGATAGACTAAACACTTCTATGCTAATTTCGATGTGGAACAAATTCTGCAAGTGTTCGAGTTTGGCCAATTTATGTTTCTCGAATTATTAGCCTCGACCCTGTACAAAGGCTCAAAGGTGCGATTATGGGTATTTTTCGGTTAAAGATCGATAGACTAAACCCTTCTATGCCAATTTCTGAGTGGAACAAATTCTGCAAGGTTTCGACTTTGGCAAATTTATGTTTTCTCGAATTATTAGCCTCGACCCTGTACAAAGGCTCAAAGGTGCGACTATGGGTATTTTTCAGTCAAAGATCGTTAGACTAAACACTTCTATGCCAATTTCTGAGTGGAACAAATTCTGCAAGGTTTCGACTTTGGCCAATTTATGTTTTCTCGAATTATTAGCCTCGACCCTGTACAAAGGCTCAAAGGTGCGACTATGGGTATTTTTCGGTTAAAGGTCGATAGACAAAACACTTCTATGCTAATTTCGATGTGGAACAAATTCTACAAGGTTTCGACTTTGGCCAATTTATGTTTTCTCGAATTATTAGCCTCGACCCTGTACAAAGGCTCAAAGGTGCGACTATGGCTATTTTTCGGTTAAAGGTCGATAGACTAAACACTTCTATGCTAATTTCGATGTGGAACAAATTCTGCAAGTGTTCGAGTTTGGCCAATTTATGTTTCTCGAATTATTAGCCTCGACCCTGTACAAAGGCTCAAAGGTGCGATTATGGGTATTTTTCGGTTAAAGATCGATAGACTGAACACTTCTATGCCAATTTCTGAGTGGAACAAATTCTGCAAGGTTTCGACTTTGGCAAATTTATGTTTTCTCGAATTATTAGCCTCGACCCTGTACAAAGGCTCAAAGGTGCGACTATAGGTATTTTTCTGTTAAAGATCGATAGACTGAATACTCCTATGCTAATTTCTGAGTGGAACAAATTCTACAAGTGTTCGACTTTGGCCAATTTATATTTTTCGAATTATTAGCCTCGACCCTGTACAAAGGTTCAAAGGTGCGACTATGGGTATTTTTCGGTTAAAGGTCGATAGACAAAACACTTCTATGCTAATTTCGATGTGGAACAAATTCTGGTTAAAGATCGATAGACTAAACACTTCTATGCCAATTTCGATGTGGAACAAATTCTGCAAGTGTTCGAATTTGGCCAATTTATGTTTTCTCGAATAACTGGTCTCGACACTGTACAAAGGCTCAAAGGTGCGACTATGGGCATTTTTCAGTTAAAGATCGATAGACTGAGTACTCCTATGCCAATTCCTGAGTGGAACAAATTCTGCACGTGCTCGACTTTGGCCAAATTATGTTCTCTCGAATTATTAGCCTCGACCCTGTACAAAGGCTCAAAGGTGCGACTATGGGTATTTTTCGGTTAAAGGTCGATAGACAAAACACTTCTATGCTAATTTCGATGTGGAACAAATTCTGCAAGGTGTCGACTTTGGCCAATTTATGTTTTCTCGAATTATTAGCCTCGACCCTGTACAAAGGCTCAAAGGTGCGACTATGGCTATTTTTCGGTTAAATTTCGATAGACTAAACACTTCTATGCTAATTTCGATGTGGAACAAATTCTGCAAGTGTTCGAGTTTGGCCAATTTATGTTTCTCGAATTATTAGCCTCGACCCTGTACAAAGGCTCAAAGGTGCGATTATGGGTATTTTTCGGTTAAAGATCGATAGACTAAACACTTCTATGCCAATTTCTGAGTGGAACAAATTCTGCAAGGTTTCGACTTTGGCAAATTTATGTTTTCTCGAATTATTAGCCTCGACCCTGTACAAAGGCTCAAAGGTGCGATTATGGGTATTTTTCGGTTAAAGATCGATAGACTGAATACTCCTATGCTAATTTCTGAGTGGAACAAATTCTACAAGTGTTCGACTTTGGCCAATTTATATTTTTCGAATTATTAGCCTCGACCCTGTACAAAGGTTCAAAGGTGCGACTATGGGTATTTTTCGGTTAAAGGTCGATAGACAAAACACTTCTATGCTAATTTCGATGTGGAACAAATTCTGGTTAAAGATCGATAGACTAAACACTTCTATGCCAATTTCGATGTGGAACAAATTCTGCAAGTGTTCGACTTTGGCCAATTTATGTTTTCTCGAATAACTGGTCTCGACACTGTACAAAGGCTCAAAGGTGCGACTATGGGCATTTTTCAGTTAAAGATCGATAGACTGAGTACTCCTATGCCAATTCCTGAGTGGAACAAATTCTGCACGTGCTCGACTTTGGCCAAATTATGTTCTCTCGAATTATTAGCCTCGACCCTGTACAAAGGCTCAAAGGTGCGACTATGGCTATTTTTCGGTTAAAGATCGATAGACTAAACACTTCTATGCCAATTTCGATGTGGAACAAATTCTGCAAGGTTTCGACTTTGGCCAAATTATGTTTTCTCGAATTATTAGCCTCGACCCTGTACAAAGGCTCAAAGGTGCGACTATGGGTATTTTTCGGTTAAAGGTCGATAGACTGAGTACTCCTATGCCAATTCCTGAGTGGAACAAATTCTGCACGTGCTCGACTTTGGCCAAATTATGTTTTCTCGAATTATTAGCCTCGACCCTGTACAAAGGCTCAAAGGTGCGACTATGGGTATTTTTCGGTTAAAGATCGATAGACTAAACACTTCTATGCCAATTTCGATGTGGAACAAATTCTGCAAGTGTTCGACTTTTGGCCAATTTATGTTTCTCGAATTATTAGCCTCGACCCTGTACAAAGGCTCAAAGGTGCGACTATGGGTATTTTTCGGTTAAAGGTCGATAGACAAAACACTTCTATGCTAATTTCAATGTGGAACAAATTCTGCAAGGTTTCGACTTTGGCCAAATTATGTTTTCTCGAATTATTAGCCTCGACCCTGTACAAAAGCTCAAAGGTGCGACTATGGGTATTTTTCGGTTAAAGGTCGATAGACTAAACACTTCTATGCTAATTTCGATGTGGAACAAATTCTGCAAGTGTTCGAGTTTGGCCAATTTATGTTTCTCGAATTATTAGCCTCGACCCTGTACAAAGGCTCAAAGGTGCGATTATGGGTATTTTTCGGTTAAAGATCGATAGACTAAACCCTTCTATGCCAATTTCTGAGTGGAACAAATTCTGCAAGTGTTCGACTTTTGGCCAATTTATGTTTCTCGAATTATTAGCCTCGACCCTGTACAAAGGCTCAAAGGTGCGACTATGGGTATTTTTCGGTTAAAGGTCGATAGACAAAACACTTCTATGCTAATTTCAATGTGGAACAAATTCTGCAAGGTTTCGACTTTGGCCAAATTATGTTTTCTCGAATTATTAGCCTCGACCCTGTACAAAAGCTCAAAGGTGCGACTATGGGTATTTTTCGGTTAAAGGTCGATAGACTAAACACTTCTATGCTAATTTCGATGTGGAACAAATTCTGCAAGGTTTCGACTTTGGCCAAATTATGTTTTCTCGAATTATTAGCCTCGACCCTGTACAAAAGCTCAAAGGTGCGACTATGGGTATTTTTCGCTTAAAGATCGATAGACTAAACACTTCTATGCCAATTTCGATGTGGAACAAATTCTGCAAGTGTTCGACTTTGGCCAATTTATGTTTTCTCGAATAACTGGTCTCGACACTGTACAAAGGCTCAAAGGTGCGACTATGGGCATTTTTCAGTTAAAGATCGATAGACTGAGTACTCCTATGCCAATTCCTGAGTGGAACAAATTCTGCACGTGCTCGACTTTGGCCAAATTATGTTCTCTCGAATTATTAGCCTCGACACTGTACAAAGGCTCAAAGGTGCGACTATGGCTATTTTTCGGTTAAAGATCGATAGACTAAACACTTCTATGCCAATTTCGATGTGGAACAAATTCTGCAAGGTTTCGACTTTGGCCAAATTATGTTTTCTCGAATTATTAGCCTCGACCCTGTACAAAGGCTCAAAGGTGCGACTATGGGTATTTTTCGGTTAAAGGTCGATAGACTAAACACTTCTATGCTAATTTCGATGTGGAACAATTCTGCAAGTGTTCGAGTTTGGCCAATTTATGTTTCTCGAATTATTAGCCTCGACCCTGTACAAAGGCTCAAAGGTGCGATTATGGGTATTTTTCGGTTAAAGGTCGATAGACTAAACCCTTCTATGCCAATTTCTGAGTGGAACAAATTCTGCAAGTTTTCGACTTTTTCAAATTTATGTTTTCTCGAATTATTAGCCTCGACCCTGTACAAAGGCTCAAAGGTGCGACTATGGGTATTTTTCAGTTAAAGGTCGTTAGACTAAACACTTTTATGCCAATTTCTGAGTGGAACAAATTCTGCAAGGTTTCGACTTTGGCCAATTTATGTTTTCTCGAATTATTAGCCTCGACCCTGTACAAAGGCTCAAAGGTGCGACTATGGGTATTTTTCGGTTAAAGATCGATAGACTAAACACTTCTATGCCAATTTCGATGTGGAACAAATTCTGCAAGTGTTCGACTTTGGCCAATTTATGTTTTCTCGAATAACTGGTCTCGACACTGTACAAAGGCTCAAAGGTGCGACTATGGGCATTTTTCAGTTAAAGATCGATAGACTGAGTACTCCTATGCCAATTCCTGAGTGGAACAAATTCTGCACGTGCTCGACTTTGGCCAAATTATGTTCACTCGAATTATTAGCCTCGACCCTGTACAAAGGCTCAAAGGTGCGACTATGGCTATTTTTCGGTTAAAGATCGATAGACTAAACACTTCTATGCTAATTTCGATGTGGAACAAATTCTGCAAGGTTTCGACTTTGGCCAAATTATGTTTTCTCGAATTATTAGCCTCGACCCTGTACAAAGGCTCAAAGGTGCGATTATGGGTATTTCTCAGTCAAAGATCGTTAGACTAAACACTTCTATGCCAATTTCTGAGTGGAACAAATTCTGCAAGGTTTCGACTTTGGCCAATTTATGTTTTCTCGAATTATTAGCCTCGACCCTGTACAAAGGCTCAAAGGTGCGACTATGGGTATTTTTCGGTTAAAGGTCGATAGACAAAACACTTCTATGCTAATTTCGATGTGGAACAAATTCTGCAAGGTTTCGACTTTGGCCAATTTATGTTTTCTCGAATTATTAGCCTCGAAACTGTACAAAGGCTCAAAGGTGCGATTATGGGTATTTTTCGGTTAAAGATCGATAGACTGAACACTTCTATGCCAATTTCTGAGTGGAACAAATTCTGCAAGGTTTCGACTTTGGCAAATTTATGTTTCTCGAATTATTAGCCTCGACCCTGTACAAAGGCTCAAAGGTGCGATTATGGGTATTTTTCGGTTAAAGATCGATAGACTAAACCCTTCTATGCCAATTTCTGAGTGGAACAAATTCTGCAAGGTTTCGACTTTGGCCAATTTATGTTTTCTCGAATTATTAGCCTCGACCCTGTACAAAGGCTCAAAGGTGCGACTATGGGTATTTTTCGGTTAAAGGTCGATAGACAAAACACTTCTATGCTAATTTCGATGTGGAACAAATTGTGCAAGGTGTCGACTTTGGCCAATTTATGTTTTCTCGAATTATTAGCCTCGACCCTGTACAAAGGCTCAAAGGTGCGACTATGGCTATTTTTCGGTTAAATTTCGATAGACTAAACACTTCTATGCTAATTTCGATGTGGAACAAATTCTGCAAGTGTTCGAGTTTGGCCAATTTATGTTTCTCGAATTATTAGCCTCGACCCTGTACAAAGGCTCAAAGGTGCGATTATGGGTATTTTTCGGTTAAAGATCGATAGACTAAACACTTCTATGCCAATTTCTGAGTGGAACAAATTCTGCAAGGTTTCGACTTTGGCAAATTTATGTTTTCTCGAATTATTAGCCTCGACCCTGTACAAAGGCTCAAAGGTGCGATTATGGGTATTTTTCGGTTAAAGATCGATAGACTGAATACTCCTATGCTAATTTCTGAGTGGAACAAATTCTACAAGTGTTCGACTTTGGCCAATTTATATTTTTCGAATTATTAGCCTCGACCCTGTACAAAGGTTCAAAGGTGCGACTATGGGTATTTTTCGGTTAAAGGTCGATAGACAAAACACTTCTATGCTAATTTCGATGTGGAACAAATTCTGGTTAAAGATCGATAGACTAAACACTTCTATGCCAATTTCGATGTGGAACAAATTCTGCAAGTGTTCGACTTTGGCCAATTTATGTTTTCTCGAATAACTGGTCTCGACACTGTACAAAGGCTCAAAGGTGCGACTATGGGCATTTTTCAGTTAAAGATCGATAGACTGAGTACTCCTATGCCAATTCCTGAGTGGAACAAATTCTGCAAGGTTTCGACTTTGGCCAATATATGTTTTCTCGAATTATTAGCCTCGACCCTGTACAAAGGCTCAAAGGCGCGACTATGGGTATTTTTCGGTTAAAGGTCGATAGACAGAACACTTCTATGCTAATTTCGATGTGGAACAAATTCTGCAAGGTTTCGACTTTGGCCAATTTATGTTTTCTCGAATTATTAGCATCGACCCTGTACAAAGGCTCAAAGGTGCGACTATTGGTATTTTTCGCTTAAAGATCGATAGACTAAACACTTCTATGCCAATTTCGATGTGGAACAAATTCTGCAAGTGTTCGACTTTGGCCAATTTATGTTTTCTCGAATAACTGGTCTCGACACTGTACAAAGGCTCAAATGTGCGACTATGGGTATTTTTCAGTTAAAGGTCGTTAGACTAAACCCTTCTATGCCAATTTCTGAGTGGAACAAATTCTGCAAGTTTTCGACTTTTTCAAATTTATGTTTTCTCGAATTATTAGCCTCGACCCTGTACAAAGGCTCAAAGGTGCGATTATGGGTATTTTTCGGTTAAAGATCGATAGACTAAACCCTTCTATGCCAATTTCTGAGTGGAACAAATTCTGCAAGTTTTCGACTTTTTCAAATTTATGTTTTCTCGAATTATTAGCCTCGACCCTGTACAAAGGCTCAAAGGTGCGACTATGGGTATTTTTCAGTTAAAGGTCGTTAGACTAAACACTTCTATGCCAATTTCTGAGTGGCACAAATTCTGCAAGGTTTCGACTTTGGCCAATTTATGTTTTCTCGAATTATTAGCATCGACCCTGTACAAAGGCTCAAAGGTGCGACTATGGGTATTTTTCGCTTAAAGATCGATAGACTAAACACTTCTATGCCAATTTCGATGTGGAACAAATTCTGCAAGTGTTCGACTTTGGCCAATTTATGTTTTCTCGAATAACTGGTCTCGACACTGTACAAAGGCTCAAAGGTGCGACTATGGGCATTTTTCAGTTAAAGATCGATAGACTGAGTACTCCTATGCCAATTCCTGAGTGGAACAAATTCTGCACGTGCTCGACTTTGGCCAAATTATGTTCTCTCGAATTATTAGCCTCGACACTGTACAAAGGCTCAAAGGTGCGACTATGGCTATTTTTCGGTTAAAGATCGATAGACTAAACACTTCTATGCCAATTTCGATGTGGAACAAATTCTGCAAGGTTTCGACTTTGGCCAAATTATGTTTTCTCGAATTATTAGCCTCGACCCTGTACAAAGGCTCAAAGGTGCGACTATGGGTATTTTTCGGTTAAAGGTCGATAGACTAAACACTTCTATGCTAATTTCGATGTGGAACAATTCTGCAAGTGTTCGAGTTTGGCCAATTTATGTTTCTCGAATTATTAGCCTCGACCCTGTACAAAGGCTCAAAGGTGCGATTATGGGTATTTTTCGGTTAAAGGTCGATAGACTAAACCCTTCTATGCCAATTTCTGAGTGGAACAAATTCTGCAAGTTTTCGACTTTTTCAAATTTATGTTTTCTCGAATTATTAGCCTCGACCCTGTACAAAGGCTCAAAGGTGCGACTATGGGTATTTTTCAGTTAAAGGTCGTTAGACTAAACACTTTTATGCCAATTTCTGAGTGGAACAAATTCTGCAAGGTTTCGACTTTGGCCAATTTATGTTTTCTCGAATTATTAGCCTCGACCCTGTACAAAGGCTCAAAGGTGCGACTATGGGTATTTTTCGGTTAAAGATCGATAGACTAAACACTTCTATGCCAATTTCGATGTGGAACAAATTCTGCAAGTGTTCGACTTTGGCCAATTTATGTTTTCTCGAATAACTGGTCTCGACACTGTACAAAGGCTCAAAGGTGCGACTATGGGCATTTTTCAGTTAAAGATCGATAGACTGAGTACTCCTATGCCAATTCCTGAGTGGAACAAATTCTGCAAGGTTTCGACTTTGGCCAATTTATGTTTTCTCGAATTATTAGCCTCGACCCTGTACAAAGGCTTAAAGGTGCGACTATGGGTATTTTTCGGTTAAAGGTCGATAGACTAAACACTTCTATGCTAATTTCGATGTGGAACAAATTCTGCAAGTGTTCGAGTTTGGCCAATATATGTTTTCTCGAATTATTAGCCTCGACCCTGTACAAAGGCTCAAAGGCGCGACTATGGGTATTTTTCGGTTAAAGGTCGATAGACTAAACCCTTCTATGCTAATTTCTGAGTGGAACAAATTCTGCACGTGTTCGACTTTGGCCAATTTATGTTTCTCGAATTATTAGCCTCGACCCTGTACAAAGGCTCAAAGGTGCGACTATGGGTATTTTTCGGTTAAAGATCGATAGACTGAGTACTCCTATGCTAATTTCTGAGTGGAACAAATTCTGCAAGTGTTCGACTTTGGCCAATTTAATTTTTCGAATTATTAGCCTCGACCCTGTACAAAGGCTCAAAGGTGCGACTATGGGTATTTTTCGGTTAAAGATCGATAGACTGAGTACTCCTATGCTAATTTCTGAGTGGAACAAATTCTGCACGTGTTCGACTTTGGCCAATTTATGTTTTCTCGAATAACTGGTCTCGACCCTGTACAAAGGCTCAAAGGTGCGACCATGGGTATTTTTCGGT
Source organism: Barypeithes pellucidus (assembly GCA_963991005.1). Classification (NCBI taxonomy): domain Eukaryota; kingdom Metazoa; phylum Arthropoda; class Insecta; order Coleoptera; family Curculionidae; genus Barypeithes; species Barypeithes pellucidus. The sequence goes on along the minus strand of OZ022557.1, from coordinate 49,318,026 downwards.
TAAAGGTCGATATATTAAACACTTCCATGCCAATTTCGATGTGGAACAAATTCTGCAAGTGTTCGACTTTGGCCAATTTATGTTTTCTCGAATAACTGGTCTCGACCCTGTACAAAGGCTCAAAGGTGCGACTATGGGTATTTTTCAGTTAAAGATCGTTAGACTAAACACTTCTATGCCAATTTCTGAGTGGAACAAATTCTGCAAGGTTTCGACTTTGGCCAATTTATGTTTTCTCGAATAATTGGTCTCTACCCTGTACAAAGGCTCAAAGGTGCGCCTATGGGCATTTTTCAGTTAAAGATCGATAGACTGAGTACTCCTATGCCAATTCCTGAGTGGAACAAATTCTGCACGTGCTCGACTTTGGCCAATTTATGTTTTCTCGAATTATTAGCCTCGACCCTGTACAAAGGCTCAAAGGTGCGACTATGGGTATTTTTCGGTTAAAGGTCGATAGACTAAACACTTCTATGCTAATTTCGATGTGGAACAAATTCTGCAAGGTTTCGACTTTGGCCAATTTATGTTTCTCGAATTATTAGCCTCGACCCTGTACAAAGGCTCAAAGGTGCGACTATGGGTATTTTTCGGTTAAAGGCCGATAGACAAAACACTTCTATGCTAATTTCAATGTGGAACAAATTCTGCAAGGTTTCGACTTTGGCCAAATTATGTTTTCTCGAATTATTAGCCTCGACCCTGTACAAAGGCTCAAAGGTGCGACTATGGGTATTTTTCGGTTAAAGGTCGATAGACTAAACACTTCTATGCTAATTTCGATGTGGAACAAATTCTGCAAGTGTTCGAGTTTGGCCAATTTATGTTTCTCGAATTATTAGCCTCGACCCTGTACAAAGGCTCAAAGGTGCGACTATGGGTATTTTTCGGTTAAAGGTCGATAGACAAAACACTTCTATGCTAATTTCAATGTGGAACAAATTCTGCAAGGTTTCGACTTTGGCCAAATTATGTTTTCTCGAATTATTAGCCTCGACCCTGTACAAAGGCTCAAAGGTGCGACTATGGGTATTTTTCGGTTAAAGGTCGATAGACTAAACACTTCTATGCTAATTTCGATGTGGAACAAATTCTGCAAGTGTTCGAGTTTGGCCAATTTATGTTTCTCGAATTATTAGCCTCGACCCTGTACAAAGGCTCAAAGGTGCGATTATGGGTATTTTTCGGTTAAAGATCGATAGACTAAACCCTTCTATGCCAATTTCTGAGTGGAACAAATTCTGCAAGGTTTCGACTTTGGCAAATTTATGTTTTCTCGAATTATTAGCCTCGACCCTGTACAAAGGCTCAAAGGTGCGACTATGGGTATTTTTCAGTCAAAGATCGTTAGACTAAACACTTCTATGCCAATTTCTGAGTGGAACAAATTCTGCAAGGTTTCGACTTTGGCCAATTTATGTTTTCTCGAATTATTAGCCTCGACCCTGTACAAAGGCTCAAAGGTGCGACTATGGGTATTTTTCGGTTAAAGGTCGATAGACAAAACACTTCTATGCTAATTTCGATGTGGAACAAATTCTGCAAGGTTTCGACTTTGGCCAATTTATGTTTTCTCGAATTATTAGCCTCGACCCTGTACAAAGGCTCAAAGGTGCGACTATGGCTATTTTTCGGTTAAAGGTCGATAGACTAAACACTTCTATGCTAATTTCGATGTGGAACAAATTCTGCAAGTGTTCGAGTTTGGCCAATTTATGTTTCTCGAATTATTAGCCTCGACCCTGTACAAAGGCTCAAAGGTGCGATTATGGGTATTTTTCGGTTAAAGATCGATAGACTGAACACTTCTATGCCAATTTCTGAGTGGAACAAATTCTGCAAGGTTTCGACTTTGGCAAATTTATGTTTTCTCGAATTATTAGCCTCGACCCTGTACAAAGGCTCAAAGGTGCGACTATAGGTATTTTTCGGTTAAAGATCGATAGACTGAATACTCCTATGCTAATTTCTGAGTGGAACAAATTCTACAAGTGTTCGACTTTGGCCAATTTATATTTTTCGAATTATTAGCCTCGACCCTGTACAAAGGTTCAAAGGTGCGACTATGGGTATTTTTCGGTTAAAGGTCGATAGACAAAACACTTCTATGCTAATTTCGATGTGGAACAAATTCTGCAAGGTTTCGACTTTGGCCAAATTATGTTTTCTCGAATTATTAGCCTCGACCCTGTACAAAGGCTCAAAGGTGCGACTATGGGTATTTTTCGGTTAAAGGTCGATAGACTAAACACTTCTATGCTAATTTCGATGTGGAACAAATTCTGCAAGTGTTCGAGTTTGGCCAATTTATGTTTCTCGAATTATTAGCCTCGACCCTGTACAAAGGCTCAAAGGTGCGATTATGGGTATTTTTCGGTTAAAGATCGATAGACTAAACCCTTCTATGCCAATTTCTGAGTGGAACAAATTCTGCAAGTTTTCGACTTTGGCAAATTTATGTTTTCTCGAATTATTAGCCTCGACCCTGTACAAAGGCTCAAAGGTGCGACTATGGGTATTTTTCAGTTAAAGATCGATAGACTGAGTACTCCTATGCCAATTCCTGAGTGGAACAATTTCTGCACGTGCTCGACTTTGGCCAAATTATGTTCTCTCGAATTGTTAGCCTCGACCCTGTACAAAGACTCAAAGGTGCGACTATGGCTATTTTTCGGTTAAAGATCGATAGACTAAACACTTCTATGCCAATTTCGATGTGGAACAAATTCTGCAAGTGTTCGACTTTGGTCAATTTATGTTTTCTCGAATAACTGGTCTCGACACTGTACAAAGGCTCAAAGGTGCGACTATGGGTATTTTTCAGTTAAAGATCGTTAGACTAAACACTTCTATGCCAATTTCTGAGTGGAACAAATTCTGCAAGGTTTCGACTTTGGCCAATTTATGTTTTCTCGAATTATTAGCCTCGACCCTGTACAAAGGCTCAAAGGCGCGACTATGGGTATTTTTCGGTTAAAGGTCGATAGACAAAACACTTCTATGCTAATTTCGATGTGGAACAAATTCTGCAAGGTTTCGACTTTGGCCAATTTATGTTTTCTCGAATTATTAGCCTCGACCCTGTACAAAGGCTTAAAGGTGCGACTATGGGTATTTTTCAGTTAAGGATCGTTAGACTAAACACTTCTATGCCAATTTCTGAGTGGAACAAATTCTGCAAGGTTTCGACTTTGGCCAATATATGTTTTCTCGAATTATTAGCCTCGACCCTGTACAAAGGCTCAAAGGCGCGACTATGGGTATTTTTCGGTTAAAGGTCGATAGACAGAACACTTCTATGCTAATTTCGATGTGGGACAAATTCTGCAAGGTTTCGACTTGGCCAATTTATGTTTTCTCGAATTATTAGCCTCGACCCTGTACAAAGGCTCAAAGGTGCGACTATGGGTATTTTTTCGGTTAAAGGTCGATAGACAAAACACTTCTATGCTAATTTCGATGTGGAACAAATTCTGCAAGGTTTCGACTTTGGCCAATTTATGTTTTCTCGAATTATTAGCCTCGACCCTGTACAAAGGCTCAAAGGTGCGACTATGGGTATTTTTCAGTTAAAGATCGTTAGACTAAACACTTCTATGCCAATTTCTGAGTGGAACAAATTCTGCAAGGTTTCGACTTTGGCAAATTTATGTTTTCTCGAATTATTAGCCTCGACCCTGTTCAAAGGCTCAAAGGTGCGACTATGGGTATTTTTCGGTTAAAGGTCGATAGACAAAACACTTCTATGCTAATTTCGATGTGGAACAAATTCTGCAAGGTTTCGACTTTGGCCAATTTATGTTTTCTCGAATTATTAGCCTCGACCCTGTACAAAGGCTCAAAGGTGCGACTATGGGTATTTTTCAGTTAAAGATCGTTAGACTAAACACTTCTATGCCAATTTCTGAGTGGAACAAATTCTGCAAGGTTTCGACTTTGGCCAATATATGTTTTCTCGAATAACCGGTCTCGACCCTGTAAAAAGGCTCAAAGGTGCGACTATGGGCATTTTTCAGTTAAAGATCGATAGACTGAGTACTCCTATGCCAATTCCTGAGTGGAACAAATTCTGCAAGGTTTCGACTTTGGCCAATATATGTTTTCTCGAATAACTGGTCTCGACCCTGTAAAAAGGCTCAAAGGTGCGACTATGGGTATTTTTCGGTTAAAGGTCGATAGACTAAACACTTCTATGCTAATTTCGATGTGGAACAAATTCTGCAAGTGTTCGAGTTTGGCCAATTTATGTTTCTCGAATTATTAGCCTCGACCCTGTACAAAGGCTCAAAGGTGCGATTATGGGTATTTTTCGGTTAAAGGTCGATAGACTAAACACTTCTATGCTAATTTCGATGTGGAACAAATTCTGCAAGTGTTCGAGTTTGGCCAATTTATGTTTTCTCGAATAACTGGTCTCGACCCTGTACAAAGGCTCAAAGGTGCGACTATGGGTATTTTTCAGTTAAAGATCGTTAGACTAAACACTTCTATGCCAATTTCTGAGTGGAACAAATTCTACAAGTGTTCGACTTTGGCCAATTTATATTTTTCGAATTATTAGCCTCGACCCTGTACAAAGGTTCAAAGGTGCGACTATGGGTATTTTTCGGTTAAAGGTCGATAGACAAAACACTTCTATGCTAATTTCGATGTGGAACAAATTCTGCAAGGTTTCGACTTTGGCCAAATTATGTTTTCTCGAATTATTAGCCTCGACCCTGTACAAAGGCTCAAAGGTGCGACTATGGGTATTTTTCGGTTAAAGGTCGATAGACTAAACACGTCTATGCTAATTTCGATGTGGAACAAATTCTGCAAGTGTTCGAGTTTGGCCAATTTATGTTTCTCGAATTATTAGCCTCGACCCTGTACAAAGGCTCAAAGGTGCGATTATGGGTATTTTTCGGTTAAAGATCGATAGACTAAACCCTTCTATGCCAATTTCTGAGTGGAACAAATTCTGCAAGTTTTCGACTTTGGCAAATTTATGTTTTCTCGAATTATTAGCCTCGACCCTGTACAAAGGCTCAAAGGTGCGACTATGGGTATTTTTCAGTTAAAGATCGATAGACTGAGTACTCCTATGCCAATTCCTGAGTGGAACAAATTCTGCACGTGCTCGACTTTGGCCAAATTATGTTCTCTCGAATTGTTAGCCTCGACCCTGTACAAAGGCTCAAAGGTGCGACTATGGCTATTTTTCGGTTAAAGATCGATAGACTAAACACTTCTATGCCAATTTCGATGTGGAACAAATTCTGCAAGTGTTCGACTTTGGTCAATTTATGTTTTCTCGAATAACTGGTCTCGACACTGTACAAAGGCTCAAAGGTGCGACTATGGGTATTTTTCGGTTAAAGGTCGATAGACAAAACACTTCTATGCTAATTTCAATGTGGAACAAATTCTGCAAGGTTTCGACTTTGGCCAAATTATGTTTTCTCGAATTATTAGCCTCGACCCTGTACAAAGGCTCAAAGGTGCGACTATGGGTATTTTTCGGTTAAAGGTCGATAGACTAAACACTTCTATGCTAATTTCGATGTGGAACAAATTCTGCAAGTGTTCGAGTTTGGCCAATTTATGTTTCTCGAATTATTAGCCTCGACACTGTACAAAGGCTCAAAGGTGCGATTATGGGTATTTTTCGGTTAAAGATCGATAGACTAAACCCTTCTATGCCAATTTCTGAGTGGAACAAATTCTGCAAGGTTTCGACTTTGGCAAATTTATGTTTTCTCGAATTATTAGCCTCGACCCTGTACAAAGGCTCAAAGGTGCGACTATGGGTATTTTTCAGTCAAAGATCGTTAGACTAAACACTTCTATGCCAATTTCTGAGTGGAACAAATTCTGCAAGGTTTCGACTTTGGCCAATTTATGTTTTCTCGAATTATTAGCCTCGACCCTGTACAAAGGCTGAAAGGTGCGACTATGGGTATTTTTCGGTTAAAGGTCGATAGACAAAACACTTCTATGCTAATTTCGATGTGGAACAAATTCTGCAAGGTTTCGACTTTGGCCAATTTATGTTTTCTCGAATTATTAGCCTCGACCCTGTACAAAGGCTCAAAGGTGCGACTATGGCTATTTTTCGGTTAAAGGTCGATAGACTAAACACTTCTATGCTAATTTCGATGTGGAACAAATTCTGCAAGTGTTCGAGTTTGGCCAATTTATGTTTCTCGAATTATTAGCCTCGACCCTGTACAAAGGCTCAAAGGTGCGATTATGGGTATTTTTCGGTTAAAGATCGATAGACTGAACACTTCTATGCCAATTTCTGAGTGGAACAAATTCTGCAAGGTTTCGACTTTGGCAAATTTATGTTTTCTCGAATTATTAGCCTCGACCCTGTACAAAGGCTCAAAGGTGCGACTATAGGTATTTTTCGGTTAAAGATCGATAGACTGAATACTCCTATGCTAATTTCTGAGTGGAACAAATTCTACAAGTGTTCGACTTTGGCCAATTTATATTTTTCGAATTATTAGCCTCGACCCTGTACAAAGGTTCAAAGGTGCGACTATGGGTATTTTTCGGTTAAAGGTCGATAGACAAAACACTTCTATGCTAATTTCGATGTGGAACAAATTCTGCAAGGTTTCGACTTTGGCCAAATTATGTTTTCTCGAATTATTAGCCTCGACCCTGTACAAAGGCTCAAAGGTGCGACTATGGGTATTTTTCGGTTAAAGGTCGATAGACTAAACACTTCTATGCTAATTTCGATGTGGAACAAATTCTGCAAGTGTTCGAGTTTGGCCAATTTATGTTTCTCGAATTATTAGCCTCGACCCTGTACAAAGGCTCAAAGGTGCGATTATGGGTATTTTTCGGTTAAAGATCGATAGACTAAACCCTTCTATGCCAATATCTGAGTGGAACAAATTCTGCAAGTTTTCGACTTTGGCAAATTTATGTTTTCTCGAATTATTAGCCTCGACCCTGTACAAAGGCTCAAAGGTGCGACTATGGGTATTTTTCAGTTAAAGATCGATAGACTGAGTACTCCTATGCCAATTCCTGAGTGGAACAAATTCTGCACGTGCTCGACTTTGGCCAAATTATGTTCTCTCGAATTGTTAGCCTCGACCCTGTACAAAGGCTCAAAGGTGCGACTATGGCTATTTTTCGGTTAAAGATCGATAGACTAAACACTTCTATGCCAATTTCGATGTGGAACAAATTCTGCAAGTGTTCGACTTTGGTCAATTTATGTTTTCTCGAATAACTGGTCTCGACACTGTACAAAGGCTCAAAGGTGCGACTATGGGTATTTTTCAGTTAAAGATCGTTAGACTAAACACTTCTATGCCAATTTCTGAGTGGAACAAATTCTGCAAGGTTTCGACTTTGGCCAATTTATGTTTTCTCGAATTATTAGCCTCGACCCTGTACAAAGGCTCAAAGGCGCGACTATGGGTATTTTTCGGTTAAAGGTCGATAGACAAAACACTTCTATGCTAATTTCGATGTGGAACAAATTCTGCAAGGTTTCGACTTTGGCCAATTTATGTTTTCTCGAATTATTAGCCTCGACCCTGTACAAAGGCTTAAAGGTGCGACTATGGGTATTTTTCAGTTAAGGATCGTTAGACTAAACACTTCTATGCCAATTTCTGAGTGGAACAAATTCTGCAAGGTTTCGACTTTGGCCAATATATGTTTTCTCGAATTATTAGCCTCGACCCTGTACAAAGGCTCAAAGGCGCGACTATGGGTATTTTTCGGTTAAAGGTCGATAGACAGAACACTTCTATGCTAATTTCGATGTGGAACAAATTCTGCAAGGTTTCGACTTGGCCAATTTATGTTTTCTCGAATTATTAGCCTCGACCCTGTACAAAGGCTCAAAGGTGCGACTATGGGTATTTTTCAGTTAAAGATCGTTAGACTAAACACTTCTATGCCAATTTCTGAGTGGAACAAATTCTGCAAGGTTTCGACTTTGGCAAATTTATGTTTTCTCGAATTATTAGCCTCGACCCTGTACAAAGGCTCAAAGGTGCGACTATGGGTATTTTTCGGTTAAAGATCGATAGACTGAGTACTCCTATGCCAATTCCTGAGTGGAACAAATTCTGCAAGGTTTCGACTTTGGCCAATATATGTTTTCTCGAATAACTGGTCTCGACCCTGTAAAAAGGCTCAAAGGTGCGACTATGGGCATTTTTCAGTTAAAGATCGATAGACTGAGTACTCCTATGCCAATTCCTGAGTGGAACAAATTCTGCAAGGTTTCGACTTTGGCAAATTTATGTTTTCTCGAATTATTAGCCTCGACCCTGTACAAAGGCTCAAAGGTGCGACTATGGGTATTTTTCGGTTAAAGATCGATAGACTGAGTACTCCTATGCTAATTTCTGAGTGGAACAAATTCTGCAAGTGTTCGACTTTGGCCAATTTATATTTTTCGAATTATTAGCCTCGACCCTGTACAAAGGCTCAAAGGTGCGACTATGGGTATTTTTCGGTTAAAGATCGATAGACTGAGTACTCCTATGCTAATTTCTGAGTGGAACAAATTCTGCACGTGTTCGACTTTGGCCAATTTATGTTTTCTCGAATAACTGGTCTCGACCCTGTACAAAGGCTCAAAGGTGCGACCATGGGTATTTTTCGGTTAAAGGTCGATATATTAAACACTTCCATGCTAATTTCGATGTGGAAAAAATTCTGCAAGGTTTCGACTTTGGCCAATTTATGTTTTCTCGAATTATTAGCCTCGACCCTGTACAAAGGCTCAAAGGTGCGACTATGGGTATTTTTCGGTTAAAGATCGATAGACTAAACACTTCTATGCCAATTTTGATGTGGAACAAATTCTGCAAGTGTTCGACTTTGGCCAATTTATATTTTTCGAATTATTAGCCTCGACCCTGTACAAAGGCTCAAAGGTGCGACTATGGGTATTGTTCGGTTAAAGATCGTTAGACTAAACACTTCTATGCCAATTTCTGAGTGGAACAAATTCTGCAAGTGTTCGACTTTGGCCAATTTATGTTTTCTCGAATAATTGGTCTCTACCCTGTACAAAGGCTCAAAGGTGCGACTATGGGCATTTTTCAGTTAAAGATCGATAGACTGAGTACTCCTATGCCAATTCCTGAGTGGAACAAATTCTGCACGTGCTCGACTTTGGCCAATTTATGTTTTCTCGAATTATTAGCCTCGACCCTGTACAAAGGCTCAAAGGTGCGACTATGGGTATTTTTCGGTTAAAGGTCGATAGACTAAACACTTCTATGCTAATTTCGATGTGGAACAAATTCTGCAAGGTTTCGACTTTGGCCAATTTATGTTTTCTCGAATTATTAGCCTCGACCCTGTACAAAGGCGCAAAGGTGCGACTATGGGTATTTTTCGGTTAAAGATCGATAGACTAAACACTTCTATGCCAATTTCGATGTGGACCAAATTCTGCAAGTGTTCGACTTTGGCCAATTTATGTTTCTCGAATTATTAGCCTCGACCCTGTACAAAGGCTCAAAGGTGCGACTATGGGTATTTTTCGGTTAAAGGTCGATAGACAAAACACTTCTATGCTAATTTCAATGTGGAACAAATTCTGCAAGGTTTCGACTTTGGCCAAATTATGTTTTCTCGAATTATTAGCCTCGACCCTGTACAAAGGCTCAAAGGTGCGACTATGGGTATTTTTCGGTTAAAGGTCGATAGACTAAACACTTCTATGCTAATTTCGATGTGGAACAAATTCTGCAAGTGTTCGAGTTTGGCCAATTTATGTTTCTCGAATTATTAGCCTCGACCCTGTACAAAGGCTCAAAGGTGCGATTATGGGTATTTTTCGGTTAAAGATCGATAGACTAAACCCTTCTATGCCAATTTCTGAGTGGAACAAATTCTGCAAGGTTTCGACTTTGGCAAATTTATGTTTTCTCGAATTATTAGCCTCGACCCTGTACAAAGGCTCAAAGGTGCGACTATGGGTATTTTTCAGTCAAAGATCGTTAGACTAAACACTTCTATGCCAATTTCTGAGTGGAACAAATTCTGCAAGGTTTCGACTTTGGCCAATTTATGTTTTCTCGAATTATTAGCCTCGACCCTGTACAAAGGCTCAAAGGTGCGACTATGGGTATTTTTCGGTTAAAGGTCGATAGACAAAACACTTCTATGCTAATTTCGATGTGGAACAAATTCTGCAAGGTTTCGACTTTGGCCAATTTATGTTTTCTCGAATTATTAGCCTCGACCCTGTACAAAGGCTCAAAGGTGCGACTATGGCTATTTTTCGGTTAAAGGTCGATAGACTAAACACTTCTATGCTAATTTCGATGTGGAACAAATTCTGCAAGTGTTCGAGTTTGGCCAATTTATGTTTCTCGAATTATTAGCCTCGACCCTGTACAAAGGCTCAAAGGTGCGATTATGGGTATTTTTCGGTTAAAGATCGATAGACTGAACACTTCTATGCCAATTTCTGAGTGGAACAAATTCTGCAAGGTTTCGACTTTGGCAAATTTATGTTTTCTCGAATTATTAGCCTCGACCCTGTACAAAGGCTCAAAGGTGCGACTATAGGTATTTTTCGGTTAAAGATCGATAGACTGAATACTCCTATGCTAATTTCTGAGTGGAACAAATTCTACAAGTGTTCGACTTTGGCCAATTTATATTTTTCGAATTATTAGCCTCGACCCTGTACAAAGGTTCAAAGGTGCGACTATGGGTATTTTTCGGTTAAAGGTCGATAGACAAAACACTTCTATGCTAATTTCGATGTGGAACAAATTCTGCAAGGTTTCGACTTTGGCCAAATTATGTTTTCTCGAATTATTAGCCTCGACCCTGTACAAAGGCTCAAAGGTGCGACTATGGGTATTTTTCGGTTAAAGATCGATAGACTGAGTACTCCTATGCCAATTCCTGAGTGGAACAAATTCTGCAAGGTTTCGACTTTGGCCAATATATGTTTTCTCGAATAACTGGTCTCGACCCTGTAAAAAGGCTCAAAGGTGCGACTATGGGCATTTTTCAGTTAAAGATCGATAGACTGAGTACTCCTATGCCAATTCCTGAGTGGAACAAATTCTGCAAGGTTTCGACTTTGGCAAATTTATGTTTTCTCGAATTATTAGCCTCGACCCTGTACAAAGGCTCAAAGGTGCGACTATGGGTATTTTTCGGTTAAAGATCGATAGACTGAGTACTCCTATGCTAATTTCTGAGTGGAACAAATTCTGCAAGTGTTCGACTTTGGCCAATTTATATTTTTCGAATTATTAGCCTCGACCCTGTACAAAGGCTCAAAGGTGCGACTATGGGTATTTTTCGGTTAAAGATCGATAGACTGAGTACTCCTATGCTAATTTCTGAGTGGAACAAATTCTGCACGTGTTCGACTTTGGCCAATTTATGTTTTCTCGAATAACTGGTCTCGACCCTGTACAAAGGCTCAAAGGTGCGACCATGGGTATTTTTCGGTTAAAGGTCGATATATTAAACACTTCCATGCTAATTTCGATGTGGAAAAAATTCTGCAAGGTTTCGACTTTGGCCAATTTATGTTTTCTCGAATTATTAGCCTCGACCCTGTACAAAGGCTCAAAGGCGCGACTATGGGTATTTTTCGGTTAAAGGTCGATAGACAAAACACTTCTATGCTAATTTCGATGTGGAACAAATTCTGCAAGGTTTCGACTTTGGCCAATTTATGTTTTCTCGAATTATTAGCCTCGACCCTGTACAAAGGCTCAAAGGTGCGATTATGGGTATTTTTCGGTTAAAGATCGATAGACTAAACCCTTCTATGCCAATTTCTGAGTGGAACAAATTCTGCAAGTTTTCGACTTTGGCAAATTTATGTTTTCTCGAATTATTAGCCTCGACCCTGTACAAAGGCTCAAAGGTGCGACTATGGGTATTTTTCAGTTAAAGATCGATAGACTGAGTACTCCTATGCCAATTCCTGAGTGGAACAAATTCTGCACGTGCTCGACTTTGGCCAAATTATGTTCTCTCGAATTGTTAGCCTCGACCCTGTACAAAGGCTCAAAGGTGCGACTATGGCTATTTTTCGGTTAAAGATCGATAGACTAAACACTTCTATGCCAATTTCGATGTGGAACAAATTCTGCAAGTGTTCGACTTTGGTCAATTTATGTTTTCTCGAATAACTGGTCTCGACACTGTACAAAGGCTCAAAGGTGCGACTATGGGTATTTTTCAGTTAAAGATCGTTAGACTAAACACTTCTATGCCAATTTCTGAGTGGAACAAATTCTGCAAGGTTTCGACTTTGGCCAATTTATGTTTTCTCGAATTATTAGCCTCGACCCTGTACAAAGGCTCAAAGGCGCGACTATGGGTATTTTTCGGTTAAAGGTCGATAGACAAAACACTTCTATGCTAATTTCGATGTGGAACAAATTCTGCAAGGTTTCGACTTTGGCCAATTTATGTTTTCTCGAATTATTAGCCTCGACCCTGTACAAAGGCTTAAAGGTGCGACTATGGGTATTTTTCAGTTAAGGATCGTTAGACTAAACACTTCTATGCCAATTTCTGAGTGGAACAAATTCTGCAAGGTTTCGACTTTGGCCAATATATGTTTTCTCGAATTATTAGCCTCGACCCTGTACAAAGGCTCAAAGGCGCGACTATGGGTATTTTTCGGTTAAAGGTCGATAGACAGAACACTTCTATGCTAATTTCGATGTGGAACAAATTCTGCAAGGTTTCGACTTGGCCAATTTATGTTTTCTCGAATTATTAGCCTCGACCCTGTACAAAGGCTCAAAGGTGCGACTATGGGTATTTTTCAGTTAAAGATCGTTAGACTAAACACTTCTATGCCAATTTCTGAGTGGAACAAATTCTGCAAGGTTTCGACTTTGGCAAATTTATGTTTTCTCGAATTATTAGCCTCGACCCTGTACAAAGGCTCAAAGGTGCGACTATGGGTATTTTTCGGTTAAAGATCGATAGACTGAGTACTCCTATGCCAATTCCTGAGTGGAACAAATTCTGCAAGGTTTCGACTTTGGCCAATATATGTTTTCTCGAATAACTGGTCTCGACCCTGTAAAAAGGCTCAAAGGTGCGACTATGGGCATTTTTCAGTTAAAGATCGATAGACTGAGTACTCCTATGCCAATTCCTGAGTGGAACAAATTCTGCAAGGTTTCGACTTTGGCAAATTTATGTTTTATCGAATTATTAGCCTCGACCCTGTACAAAGGCTCAAAGGTGCGACTATGGGTATTTTTCGGTTAAAGATCGATAGACTGAGTACTCCTATGCTAATTTCTGAGTGGAACAAATTCTGCAAGTGTTCGACTTTGGCCAATTTATATTTTTCGAATTATTAGCCTCGACCCTGTACAAAGGCTCAAAGGTGCGACTATGGGTATTTTTCGGTTAAAGATCGATAGACTGAGTACTCCTATGCTAATTTCTGAGTGGAACAAATTCTGCACGTGTTCGACTTTGGCCAATTTATGTTTTCTCGAATAACTGGTCTCGACCCTGTACAAAGGCTCAAAGGTGCGACCATGGGTATTTTTCGGTTAAAGGTCGATATATTAAACACTTCCATGCTAATTTCGATGTGGAAAAAATTCTGCAAGGTTTCGACTTTGGCCAATTTATGTTTTCTCGAATTATTAGCCTCGACCCTGTACAAAGGCTCAAAGGTGCGACTATGGGTATTTTTCGGTTAAAGATCGATAGACTAAACACTTCTATGCCAATTTTGATGTGGAACAAATTCTGCAAGTGTTCGACTTTGGCCAATTTATGTTTCTCGAATTATTAGCCCTCGACCCTGTACAAAGGCTCAAAGGTGCGACTATGGGTATTTTTCGGTTAAAGATCGATAGACTGAGTACTCCTATGCTAATTTCTGAGTGGAACAAATTCTGCAAGTGTTCGACTTTGGCCAATTTATATTTTTCGAATTATTAGCCTCGACCCTGTACAAAGGCTCAAAGGTGCGACTATGGGTATTGTTCGGTTAAAGATCGATAGACGAAACACTTCTATGCCAATTTCGATGTGGAACAAATTCTGCAAGTGTTCGACTTTGGCCAATTTATGTTTTCTCGAATAACTGGTCTCGACCCTGTACAAAGGCTCAAAGGTGCGACTATGGGTATTTTTCAGTTAAAGATCGTTAGACTAAACACTTCTATGCCAATTTCTGAGTGGAACAAATTCTGCAAGGTTTCGACTTTGGCCAATTTATGTTTTCTCGAATAATTGGTCTCTACCCTGTACAAAGGCTCAAAGGTGCGACTATGGGCATTTTTCAGTTAAAGATCGATAGACTGAGTACTCCTATGCCAATTCCTGAGTGGAACAAATTCTGCACGTGCTCGACTTTGGCCAATTTATGTTTTCTCGAATTATTAGCCTCGACCCTGTACAAAGGCTCAAAGGTGCGACTATGGGTATTTTTCGGTTAAAGGTCGATAGACTAAACACTTCTATGCTAATTTCGATGTGGAACAAATTCTGCAAGGTTTCGACTTTGGCCAATTTATGTTTTCTCGAATTATTAGCCTCGACCCTGTACAAAGGCGCAAAGGTGCGACTATGGGTATTTTTCGGTTGAAGATCGATAGACTAAACACTTCTATGCCAATTTCGATGTGGACCAAATTCTGCAAGTGTTCGACTTTGGCCAATTTATGTTTCTCGAATTATTAGCCTCGACCCTGTACAAAGGCTCAAAGGTGCGACTATGGGTATTTTTCGGTTAAAGGTCGATAGACAAAACACTTCTATGCTAATTTCAATGTGGAACAAATTCTGCAAGGTTTCGACTTTGGCCAAATTATGTTTTCTCGAATTATTAGCCTCGACCCTGTACAAAGGCTCAAAGGTGCGACTATGGGTATTTTTCGGTTAAAGGTCGATAGACTAAACACTTCTATGCTAATTTCGATGTGGAACAAATTCTGCAAGTGTTCGAGTTTGGCCAATTTATGTTTCTCGAATTATTAGCCTCGACCCTGTACAAAGGCTCAAAGGTGCGATTATGGGTATTTTTCGGTTAAAGATCGATAGACTAAACCCTTCTATGCCAATTTCTGAGTGGAACAAATTCTGCAAGGTTTCGACTTTGGCAAATTTATGTTTTCTCGAATTATTAGCCTCGACCCTGTACAAAGGCTCAAAGGTGCGACTATGGGTATTTTTCAGTCAAAGATCGTTAGACTAAACACTTCTATGCCAATTTCTGAGTGGAACAAATTCTGCAAGGTTTCGACTTTGGCCAATTTATGTTTTCTCGAATTATTAGCCTCGACCCTGTACAATGGCTCAAAGGTGCGACTATGGGTATTTTTCGGTTAAAGGTCGATAGACAAAACACTTCTATGCTAATTTCGATGTGGAACAAATTCTGCAAGGTTTCGACTTTGGCCAATTTATGTTTTCTCGAATTATTAGCCTCGACCCTGTACAAAGGCTCAAAGGTGCGACTATGGCTATTTTTCGGTTAAAGGTCGATAGACTAAACACTTCTATGCTAATTTCGATGTGGAACAAATTCTGCAAGTGTTCGAGTTTGGCCAATTTATGTTTCTCGAATTATTAGCCTCGACCCTGTACAAAGGCTCAAAGGTGCGATTATGGGTATTTTTCGGTTAAAGATCGATAGACTGAACACTTCTATGCCAATTTCTGAGTGGAACAAATTCTGCAAGGTTTCGACTTTGGCAAATTTATGTTTTCTCGAATTATTAGCCTCGACCCTGTACAAAGGCTCAAAGGTGCGACTATAGGTATTTTTCGGTTAAAGATCGATAGACTGAATACTCCTATGCTAATTTCTGAGTGGAACAAATTCTACAAGTGTTCGACTTTGGCCAATTTATATTTTTCGAATTATTAGCCTCGACCCTGTACAAAGGTTCAAAGGTGCGACTATGGGTATTTTTCGGTTAAAGGTCGATAGACAAAACACTTCTATGCTAATTTCGATGTGGAACAAATTCTGCAAGGTTTCGACTTTGGCCAAATTATGTTTTCTCGAATTATTAGCCTCGACCCTGTACAAAGGCTCAAAGGTGCGACTATGGGTATTTTTCGGTTAAAGGTCGATAGACTAAACACTTCTATGCTAATTTCGATGTGGAACAAATTCTGCAAGTGTTCGAGTTTGGCCAATTTATGTTTCTCGAATTATTAGCCTCGACCCTGTACAAAGGCTCAAAGGTGCGATTATGGGTATTTTTCGGTTAAAGATCGATAGACTAAACCCTTCTATGCCAATTTCTGAGTGGAACAAATTCTGCAAGTTTTCGACTTTGGCAAATTTATGTTTTCTCGAATTATTAGCCTCGACCCTGTACAAAGGCTCAAAGGTGCGACTATGGGTATTTTTCAGTTAAAGATCGATAGACTGAGTACTCCTATGCCAATTCCTGAGTGGAACAAATTCTGCACGTGCTCGACTTTGGCCAAATTATGTTCTCTCGAATTGTTAGCCTCGACCCTGTACAAAGACTCAAAGGTGCGACTATGGCTATTTTTCGGTTAAAGATCGATAGACTAAACACTTCTATGCCAATTTCGATGTGGAACAAATTCTGCAAGTGTTCGACTTTGGTCAATTTATGTTTTCTCGAATAACTGGTCTCGACACTGTACAAAGGCTCAAAGGTGCGACTATGGGTATTTTTCAGTTAAAGATCGTTAGACTAAACACTTCTATGCCAATTTTTGAGTGGAACAAATTCTGCAAGGTTTCGACTTTGGCCAATTTATGTTTTCTCGAATTATTAGCCTCGACCCTGTACAAAGGCTCAAAGGCGCGACTATGGGTATTTTTCGGTTAAAGGTCGATAGACAAAACACTTCTATGCTAATTTCGATGTGGAACAAATTCTGCAAGGTTTCGACTTTGGCCAATTTATGTTTTCTCGAATTATTAGCCTCGACCCTGTACAAAGGCTTAAAGGTGCGACTATGGGTATTTTTCAGTTAAGGATCGTTAGACTAAACACTTCTATGCCAATTTCTGAGTGGAACAAATTCTGCAAGGTTTCGACTTTGGCCAATATATGTTTTCTCGAATTATTAGCCTCGACCCTGTACAAAGGCTCAAAGGCGCGACTATGGGTATTTTTCGGTTAAAAGTCGATAGACAGAACACTTCTATGCTAATTTCGATGTGGAACAAATTCTGCAAGGTTTCGACTTGGCCAATTTATGTTTTCTCGAATTATTAGCCTCGACCCTGTACAAAGGCTCAAAGGTGCGACTATGGGTATTTTTTCGGTTAAAGGTCGATAGACAAAACACTTCTATGCTAATTTCGATGTGGAACAAATTCTGCAAGGTTTCGACTTTGGCCAATTTATGTTTTCTCGAATTATTAGCCTCGACCCTGTACAAAGGCTCAAAGGTGCGACTATGGGTATTTTTCAGTTAAAGATCGTTAGACTAAACACTTCTATGCCAATTTCTGAGTGGAACAAATTCTGCAAGGTTTCGACTTTGGCAAATTTATGTTTTCTCGAATTATTAGCCTCGACCCTGTACAAAGGCTCAAAGGTGCGACTATGGGTATTTTTCGGTTAAAGGTCGATAGACAAAACACTTCTATGCTAATTTCGATGTGGAACAAATTCTGCAAGGTTTCGACTTTGGCCAATTTATGTTTTCTCGAATTATTAGCCTCGACCCTGTACAAAGGCTCAAAGGTGCGACTATGGGTATTTTTCAGTTAAAGATCGTTAGACTAAACACTTCTATGCCAATTTCTGAGTGGAACAAATTCTGCAAGGTTTCGACTTTGGCCAATATATGTTTTCTCGAATAACCGGTCTCGACCCTGTAAAAAGGCTCAAAGGTGCGACTATGGGCATTTTTCAGTTAAAGATCGATAGACTGAGTACTCCTATGCCAATTCCTGAGTGGAACAAATTCTGCAAGGTTTCGACTTTGGCCAATATATGTTTTCTCGAATAACTGGTCTCGACCCTGTAAAAAGGCTCAAAGGTGCGACTATGGGTATTTTTCGGTTAAAGGTCGATAGACTAAACACTTCTATGCTAATTTCGATGTGGAACAAATTCTGCAAGTGTTCGAGTTTGGCCAATTTATGTTTCTCGAATTATTAGCCTCGACCCTGTACAAAGGCTCAAAGGTGCGATTATGGGTATTTTTCGGTTAAAGGTCGATAGACTAAACACTTCTATGCTAATTTCGATGTGGAACAAATTCTGCAAGTGTTCGAGTTTGGCCAATTTATGTTTTCTCGAATAACTGGTCTCGACCCTGTACAAAGGCTCAAAGGTGCGACTATGGGTATTTTTCAGTTAAAGATCGTTAGACTAAACACTTCTATGCCAATTTCTGAGTGGAACAAATTCTACAAGTGTTCGACTTTGGCCAATTTATATTTTTCGAATTATTAGCCTCGACCCTGTACAAAGGTTCAAAGGTGCGACTATGGGTATTTTTCGGTTAAAGGTCGATAGACAAAACACTTCTATGCTAATTTCGATGTGGAACAAATTCTGCAAGGTTTCGACTTTGGCCAAATTATGTTTTCTCGAATTATTAGCCTCGACCCTGTACAAAGGCTCAAAGGTGCGACTATGGGTATTTTTCGGTTAAAGGTCGATAGACTAAACACGTCTATGCTAATTTCGATGTGGAACAAATTCTGCAAGTGTTCGAGTTTGGCCAATTTATGTTTCTCGAATTATTAGCCTCGACCCTGTACAAAGGCTCAAAGGTGCGATTATGGGTATTTTTCGGTTAAAGATCGATAGACTAAACCCTTCTATGCCAATTTCTGAGTGGAACAAATTCTGCAAGTTTTCGACTTTGGCAAATTTATGTTTTCTCGAATTATTAGCCTCGACCCTGTACAAAGGCTCAAAGGTGCGACTATGGGTATTTTTCAGTTAAAGATCGATAGACTGAGTACTCCTATGCCAATTCCTGAGTGGAACAAATTCTGCACGTGCTCGACTTTGGCCAAATTATGTTCTCTCGAATTGTTAGCCTCGACCCTGTACAAAGGCTCAAAGGTGCGACTATGGCTATTTTTCGGTTAAAGATCGATAGACTAAACACTTCTATGCCAATTTCGATGTGGAACAAATTCTGCAAGTGTTCGACTTTGGTCAATTTATGTTTTCTCGAATAACTGGTCTCGACACTGTACAAAGGCTCAAAGGTGCGACTATGGGTATTTTTCGGTTAAAGGTCGATAGACAAAACACTTCTATGCTAATTTCAATGTGGAACAAATTCTGCAAGGTTTCGACTTTGGCCAAATTATGTTTTCTCGAATTATTAGCCTCGACCCTGTACAAAGGCTCAAAGGTGCGACTATGGGTATTTTTCGGTTAAAGGTCGATAGACTAAACACTTCTATGCTAATTTCGATGTGGAACAAATTCTGCAAGTGTTCGAGTTTGGCCAATTTATGTTTCTCGAATTATTAGCCTCGACCCTGTACAAAGGCTCAAAGGTGCGATTATGGGTATTTTTCGGTTAAAGATCGATAGACTAAACCCTTCTATGCCAATTTCTGAGTGGAACAAATTCTGCAAGGTTTCGACTTTGGCAAATTTATGTTTTCTCGAATTATTAGCCTCGACCCTGTACAAAGGCTCAAAGGTGCGACTATGGGTATTTTTCAGTCAAAGATCGTTAGACTAAACACTTCTATGCCAATTTCTGAGTGGAACAAATTCTGCAAGGTTTCGACTTTGGCCAATTTATGTTTTCTCGAATTATTAGCCTCGACCCTGTACAAAGGCTCAAAGGTGCGACTATGGGTATTTTTCGGTTAAAGGTCGATAGACAAAACACTTCTATGCTAATTTCGATGTGGAACAAATTCTGCAAGGTTTCGACTTTGGCCAATTTATGTTTTCTCGAATTATTAGCCTCGACCCTGTACAAAGGCTCAAAGGTGCGACTATGGCTATTTTTCGGTTAAAGGTCGATAGACTAAACACTTCTATGCTAATTTCGATGTGGAACAAATTCTGCAAGTGTTCGAGTTTGGCCAATTTATGTTTCTCGAATTATTAGCCTCGACCCTGTACAAAGGCTCAAAGGTGCGATTATGGGTATTTTTCGGTTAAAGATCGATAGACTGAACACTTCTATGCCAATTTCTGAGTGGAACAAATTCTGCAAGGTTTCGACTTTGGCAAATTTATGTTTTCTCGAATTATTAGCCTCGACCCTGTACAAAGGCTCAAAGGTGCGACTATAGGTATTTTTCGGTTAAAGATCGATAGACTGAATACTCCTATGCTAATTTCTGAGTGGAACAAATTCTACAAGTGTTCGACTTTGGCCAATTTATATTTTTCGAATTATTAGCCTCGACCCTGTACAAAGGTTCAAAGGTGCGACTATGGGTATTTTTCGGTTAAAGGTCGATAGACAAAACACTTCTATGCTAATTTCGATGTGGAACAAATTCTGCAAGGTTTCGACTTTGGCCAAATTATGTTTTCTCGAATTATTAGCCTCGACCCTGTACAAAGGCTCAAAGGTGCGACTATGGGTATTTTTCGGTTAAAGGTCGATAGACTAAACACTTCTATGCTAATTTCGATGTGGAACAAATTCTGCAAGTGTTCGAGTTTGGCCAATTTATGTTTCTCGAATTATTAGCCTCGACCCTGTACAAAGGCTCAAAGGTGCGATTATGGGTATTTTTCGGTTAAAGATCGATAGACTAAACCCTTCTATGCCAATTTCTGAGTGGAACAAATTCTGCAAGTTTTCGACTTTGGCAAATTTATGTTTTCTCGAATTATTAGCCTCGACCCTGTACAAAGGCTCAAAGGTGCGACTATGGGTATTTTTCAGTTAAAGATCGATAGACTGAGTACTCCTATGCCAATTCCTGAGTGGAACAAATTCTGCACGTGCTCGACTTTGGCCAAATTATGTTCTCTCGAATTGTTAGCCTCGACCCTGTACAAAGGCTCAAAGGTGCGACTATGGCTATTTTTCGGTTAAAGATCGATAGACTAAACACTTCTATGCCAATTTCGATGTGGAACAAATTCTGCAAGTGTTCGACTTTGGTCAATTTATGTTTTCTCGAATAACTGGTCTCGACACTGTACAAAGGCTCAAAGGTGCGACTATGGGTATTTTTCAGTTAAAGATCGTTAGACTAAACACTTCTATGCCAATTTCTGAGTGGAACAAATTCTGCAAGGTTTCGACTTTGGCCAATTTATGTTTTCTCGAATTATTAGCCTCGACCCTGTACAAAGGCTCAAAGGCGCGACTATGGGTATTTTTCGGTTAAAGGTCGATAGACAAAACACTTCTATGCTAATTTCGATGTGGAACAAATTCTGCAAGGTTTCGACTTTGGCCAATTTATGTTTTCTCGAATTATTAGCCTCGACCCTGTACAAAGGCTTAAAGGTGCGACTATGGGTATTTTTCAGTTAAGGATCGTTAGACTAAACACTTCTATGCCAATTTCTGAGTGGAACAAATTCTGCAAGGTTTCGACTTTGGCCAATATATGTTTTCTCGAATTATTAGCCTCGACCCTGTACAAAGGCTCAAAGGCGCGACTATGGGTATTTTTCGGTTAAAGGTCGATAGACAGAACACTTCTATGCTAATTTCGATGTGGAACAAATTCTGCAAGGTTTCGACTTGGCCAATTTATGTTTTCTCGAATTATTAGCCTCGACCCTGTACAAAGGCTCAAAGGTGCGACTATGGGTATTTTTCAGTTAAAGATCGTTAGACTAAACACTTCTATGCCAATTTCTGAGTGGAACAAATTCTGCAAGGTTTCGACTTTGGCAAATTTATGTTTTCTCGAATTATTAGCCTCGACCCTGTACAAAGGCTCAAAGGTGCGACTATGGGTATTTTTCGGTTAAAGATCGATAGACTGAGTACTCCTATGCCAATTCCTGAGTGGAACAAATTCTGCAAGGTTTCGATTTTGGCCAATATATGTTTTCTCGAATAACTGGTCTCGACCCTGTAAAAAGGCTCAAAGGTGCGACTATGGGCATTTTTCAGTTAAAGATCGATAGACTGAGTACTCCTATGCCAATTCCTGAGTGGAACAAATTCTGCAAGGTTTCGACTTTGGCAAATTTATGTTTTCTCGAATTATTAGCCTCGACCCTGTACAAAGGCTCAAAGGTGCGACTATGGGTATTTTTCGGTTAAAGATCGATAGACTGAGTACTCCTATGCTAATTTCTGAGTGGAACAAATTCTGCAAGTGTTCGACTTTGGCCAATTTATATTTTTCGAATTATTAGCCTCGACCCTGTACAAAGGCTCAAAGGTGCGACTATGGGTATTTTTCGGTTAAAGATCGATAGACTGAGTACTCCTATGCTAATTTCTGAGTGGAACAAATTCTGCACGTGTTCGACTTTGGCCAATTTATGTTTTCTCGAATAACTGGTCTCGACCCTGTACAAAGGCTCAAAGGTGCGACCATGGGTATTTTTCGGTTAAAGGTCGATATATTAAACACTTCCATGCTAATTTCGATGTGGAAAAAATTCTGCAAGGTTTCGACTTTGGCCAATTTATGTTTTCTCGAATTATTAGCCTCGACCCTGTACAAAGGCTCAAAGGTGCGACTATGGGTATTTTTCGGTTAAAGATCGATAGACTAAACACTTCTATGCCAATTTTGATGTGGAACAAATTCTGCAAGTGTTCGACTTTGGCCAATTTATATTTTTCGAATTATTAGCCTCGACCCTGTACAAAGGCTCAAAGGTGCGACTATGGGTATTGTTCGGTTAAAGATCGTTAGACTAAACACTTCTATGCCAATTTCTGAGTGGAACAAATTCTGCAAGTGTTCGACTTTGGCCAATTTATGTTTTCTCGAATAATTGGTCTCTACCCTGTACAAAGGCTCAAAGGTGCGACTATGGGCATTTTTCAGTTAAAGATCGATAGACTGAGTACTCCTATGCCAATTCCTGAGTGGAACAAATTCTGCACGTGCTCGACTTTGGCCAATTTATGTTTTCTCGAATTATTAGCCTCGACCCTGTACAAAGGCTCAAAGGTGCGACTATGGGTATTTTTCGGTTAAAGGTCGATAGACTAAACACTTCTATGCTAATTTCGATGTGGAACAAATTCTGCAAGGTTTCGACTTTGGCCAATTTATGTTTTCTCGAATTATTAGCCTCGACCCTGTACAAAGGCGCAAAGGTGCGACTATGGGTATTTTTCGGTTAAAGATCGATAGACTAAACACTTCTATGCCAATTTCGATGTGGACCAAATTCTGCAAGTGTTCGACTTTGGCCAATTTATGTTTCTCGAATTATTAGCCTCGACCCTGTACAAAGGCTCAAAGGTGCGACTATGGGTATTTTTCGGTTAAAGGTCGATAGACAAAACACTTCTATGCTAATTTCAATGTGGAACAAATTCTGCAAGGTTTCGACTTTGGCCAAATTATGTTTTCTCGAATTATTAGCCTCGACCCTGTACAAAGGCTCAAAGGTGCGACTATGGGTATTTTTCGGTTAAAGGTCGATAGACTAAACACTTCTATGCTAATTTCGATGTGGAACAAATTCTGCAAGTGTTCGAGTTTGGCCAATTTATGTTTCTCGAATTATTAGCCTCGACCCTGTACAAAGGCTCAAAGGTGCGATTATGGGTATTTTTCGGTTAAAGATCGATAGACTAAACCCTTCTATGCCAATTTCTGAGTGGAACAAATTCTGCAAGGTTTCGACTTTGGCAAATTTATGTTTTCTCGAATTATTAGCCTCGACCCTGTACAAAGGCTCAAAGGTGCGACTATGGGTATTTTTCAGTCAAAGATCGTTAGACTAAACACTTCTATGCCAATTTCTGAGTGGAACAAATTCTGCAAGGTTTCGACTTTGGCCAATTTATGTTTTCTCGAATTATTAGCCTCGACCCTGTACAAAGGCTCAAAGGTGCGACTATGGGTATTTTTCGGTTAAAGGTCGATAGACAAAACACTTCTATGCTAATTTCGATGTGGAACAAATTCTGCAAGGTTTCGACTTTGGCCAATTTATGTTTTCTCGAATTATTAGCCTCGACCCTGTACAAAGGCTCAAAGGTGCGACTATGGCTATTTTTCGGTTAAAGGTCGATAGACTAAACACTTCTATGCTAATTTCGATGTGGAACAAATTCTGCAAGTGTTCGAGTTTGGCCAATTTATGTTTCTCGAATTATTAGCCTCGACCCTGTACAAAGGCTCAAAGGTGCGATTATGGGTATTTTTCGGTTAAAGATCGATAGACTGAACACTTCTATGCCAATTTCTGAGTGGAACAAATTCTGCAAGGTTTCGACTTTGGCAAATTTATGTTTTCTCGAATTATTAGCCTCGACCCTGTACAAAGGCTCAAAGGTGCGACTATAGGTATTTTTCGGTTAAAGATCGATAGACTGAATACTCCTATGCTAATTTCTGAGTGGAACAAATTCTACAAGTGTTCGACTTTGGCCAATTTATATTTTTCGAATTATTAGCCTCGACCCTGTACAAAGGTTCAAAGGTGCGACTATGGGTATTTTTCGGTTAAAGGTCGATAGACAAAACACTTCTATGCTAATTTCGATGTGGAACAAATTCTGCAAGGTTTCGACTTTGGCCAAATTATGTTTTCTCGAATTATTAGCCTCGACCCTGTACAAAGGCTCAAAGGTGCGACTATGGGTATTTTTCGGTTAAAGGTCGATAGACTAAACACTTCTATGCTAATTTCGATGTGGAACAAATTCTGCAAGTGTTCGAGTTTGGCCAATTTATGTTTCTCGAATTATTAGCCTCGACCCTGTACAAAGGCTCAAAGGTGCGATTATGGGTATTTTTCGGTTAAAGATCGATAGACTAAACCCTTCTATGCCAATTTCTGAGTGGAACAAATTCTGCAAGTTTTCGACTTTGGCAAATTTATGTTTTCTCGAATTATTAGCCTCGACCCTGTACAAAGGCTCAAAGGTGCGACTATGGGTATTTTTCAGTTAAAGATCGATAGACTGAGTACTCCTATGCCAATTCCTGAGTGGAACAAATTCTGCACGTGCTCGACTTTGGCCAAATTATGTTCTCTCGAATTGTTAGCCTCGACCCTGTACAAAGGCTCAAAGGTGCGACTATGGCTATTTTTCGGTTAAAGATCGATAGACTAAACACTTCTATGCCAATTTCGATGTGGAACAAATTCTGCAAGTGTTCGACTTTGGTCAATTTATGTTTTTTCGAATAACTGGTCTCGACACTGTACAAAGGCTCAAAGGTGCGACTATGGGTATTTTTCAGTTAAAGATCGTTAGACTAAACACTTCTATGCCAATTTCTGAGTGGAACAAATTCTGCAAGGTTTCGACTTTGGCCAATTTATGTTTTCTCGAATTATTAGCCTCGACCCTGTACAAAGGCTCAAAGGCGCGACTATGGGTATTTTTCGGTTAAAGGTCGATAGACAAAACACTTCTATGCTAATTTCGATGTGGAACAAATTCTGCAAGGTTTCGACTTTGGCCAATTTATGTTTTCTCGAATTATTAGCCTCGACCCTGTACAAAGGCTCAAAGGTGCGATTATGGGTATTTTTCGGTTAAAGATCGATAGACTAAACCCTTCTATGCCAATTTCTGAGTGGAACAAATTCTGCAAGTTTTCGACTTTGGCAAATTTATGTTTTCTCGAATTATTAGCCTCGACCCTGTACAAAGGCTCAAAGGTGCGACTATGGGTATTTTTCAGTTAAAGATCGATAGACTGAGTACTCCTATGCCAATTCCTGAGTGGAACAAATTCTGCACGTGCTCGACTTTGGCCAAATTATGTTCTCTCGAATTGTTAGCCTCGACCCTGTACAAAGGCTCAAAGGTGCGACTATGGCTATTTTTCGGTTAAAGATCGATAGACTAAACACTTCTATGCCAATTTCGATGTGGAACAAATTCTGCAAGTGTTCGACTTTGGTCAATTTATGTTTTCTCGAATAACTGGTCTCGACACTGTACAAAGGCTCAAAGGTGCGACTATGGGTATTTTTCAGTTAAAGATCGTTAGACTAAACACTTCTATGCCAATTTCTGAGTGGAACAAATTCTGCAAGGTTTCGACTTTGGCCAATTTATGTTTTCTCGAATTATTAGCCTCGACCCTGTACAAAGGCTCAAAAGCGCGACTATGGGTATTTTTCGGTTAAAGGTCGATAGACAAAACACTTCTATGCTAATTTCGATGTGGAACAAATTCTGCAAGGTTTCGACTTTGGCCAATTTATGTTTTCTCGAATTATTAGCCTCGACCCTGTACAAAGGCTTAAAGGTGCGACTATGGGTATTTTTCAGTTAAGGATCGTTAGACTAAACACTTCTATGCCAATTTCTGAGTGGAACAAATTCTGCAAGGTTTCGACTTTGGCCAATATATGTTTTCTCGAATTATTAGCCTCGACCCTGTACAAAGGCTCAAAGGCGCGACTATGGGTATTTTTCGGTTAAAGGTCGATAGACAGAACACTTCTATGCTAATTTCGATGTGGAACAAATTCTGCAAGGTTTCGACTTGGCCAATTTATGTTTTCTCGAATTATTAGCCTCGACCCTGTACAAAGGCTCAAAGGTGCGACTATGGGTATTTTTCGGTTAAAGGTCGATAGACTAAACACTTCTATGCTAATTTCGATGTGGAACAAATTCTGCAAGTGTTCGAGTTTGGCCAATTTATGTTTCTCGAATTATTAGCCTCGACCCTGTACAAAGGCTCAAAGGTGCGATTATGGGTATTTTTCGGTTAAAGATCGATAGACTAAACCCTTCTATGCCAATTTCTGAGTGGAACAAATTCTGCAAGGTTTCGACTTTGGCAAATTTATGTTTTCTCGAATTATTAGCCTCGACCCTGTACAAAGGCTCAAAGGTGCGACTATGGGTATTTTTCAGTCAAAGATCGTTAGACTAAACACTTCTATGCCAATTTCTGAGTGGAACAAATTCTGCAAGGTTTCGACTTTGGCCAATTTATGTTTTCTCGAATTATTAGCCTCGACCCTGTACAAAGGCTCAAAGGCGCGACTATGGGTATTTTTCGGTTAAAGGTCGATAGACAGAACACTTCTATGCTAATTTCGATGTGGAACAAATTCTGCAAGGTTTCGACTTGGCCAATTTATGTTTTCTCGAATTATTAGCCTCGACCCTGTACAAAGGCTCAAAGGTGCGACTATGGGTATTTTTCAGTCAAAGATCGTTAGACTAAACACTTCTATGCCAATTTCTGAGTGGAACAAATTCTGCAAGGTTTCGACTTTGGCCAATATATGTTTTCTCGAATTATTAGCCTCGACCCTGTACAAAGGCTCAAAGGCGCGACTATGGGTATTTTTCGGTTAAAGGTCGATAGACAGAACACTTCTATGCTAATTTCGATGTGGAACAAATTCTGCAAGGTTTCGACTTGGCCAATTTATGTTTTCTCGAATTATTAGCCTCGACCCTGTACAAAGGCTCAAAGGTGCGACTATGGGTATTTTTCAGTTAAAGATCGTTAGACTAAACACTTCTATGCCAATTTCTGAGTGGAACAAATTCTGCAAGGTTTCGACTTTGGCAAATTTATGTTTTCTCGAATTATTAGCCTCGACCCTGTACAAAGGCTCAAAGGTGCGACTATGGGTATTTTTCGGTTAAAGATCGATAGACTGAGTACTCCTATGCCAATTCCTGAGTGGAACAAATTCTGCAAGGTTTCGACTTTGGCCAATATATGTTTTCTCGAATAACTGGTCTCGACCCTGTAAAAAGGCTCAAAGGTGCGACTATGGGCATTTTTCAGTTAAAGATCGATAGACTGAGTACTCCTATGCCAATTCCTGAGTGGAACAAATTCTGCAAGGTTTCGACTTTGGCAAATTTATGTTTTCTCGAATTATTAGCCTCGACCCTGTACAAAGGCTCAAAGGTGCGACTATGGGTATTTTTCGGTTAAAGATCGATAGACTGAGTACTCCTATGCTAATTTCTGAGTGGAACAAATTCTGCAAGTGTTCGACTTTGGCCAATTTATATTTTTCGAATTATTAGCCTCGACCCTGTACAAAGGCTCAAAGGTGCGACTATGGGTATTTTTCGGTTAAAGATCGATAGACTGAGTACTCCTATGCTAATTTCTGAGTGGAACAAATTCTGCACGTGTTCGACTTTGGCCAATTTATGTTTTCTCGAATAACTGGTCTCGACCCTGTACAAAGGCTCAAAGGTGCGACCATGGGTATTTTTCGGTTAAAGGTCGATATATTAAACACTTCCATGCTAATTTCGATGTGGAAAAAATTCTGCAAGGTTTCGACTTTGGCCAATTTATGTTTTCTCGAATTATTAGCCTCGACCCTGTACAAAGGCTCAAAGGTGCGACTATGGGTATTTTTCGGTTAAAGATCGATAGACTAAACACTTCTATGCCAATTTTGATGTGGAACAAATTCTGCAAGTGTTCGACTTTGGCCAATTTATGTTTCTCGAATTATTAGCCCTCGACCCTGTACAAAGGCTCAAAGGTGCGACTATGGGTATTTTTCGGTTAAAGATCGATAGACTGAGTACTCCTATGCTAATTTCTGAGTGGAACAAATTCTGCAAGTGTTCGACTTTGGCCAATTTATATTTTTCGAATTATTAGCCTCGACCCTGTACAAAGGCTCAAAGGTGCGACTATGGGTATTGTTCGGTTAAAGATCGATAGACGAAACACTTCTATGCCAATTTCGATGTGGAACAAATTCTGCAAGTGTTCGACTTTGGCCAATTTATGTTTTCTCGAATAACTGGTCTCGACCCTGTACAAAGGCTCAAAGGTGCGACTATGGATATTTTTCAGTTAAAGATCGTTAGACTAAACACTTCTATGCCAATTTCTGAGTGGAACAAATTCTGCAAGGTTTCGACTTTGGCCAATTTATGTTTTCTCGAATAATTGGTCTCTACCCTGTACAAAGGCTCAAAGGTGCGACTATGGGCATTTTTCAGTTAAAGATCGATAGACTGAGTACTCCTATGCCAATTCCTGAGTGGAACAAATTCTGCACGTGCTCGACTTTGGCCAATTTATGTTTTCTCGAATTATTAGCCTCGACCCTGTACAAAGGCTCAAAGGTGCGACTATGGGTATTTTTCGGTTAAAGGTCGATAGACTAAACACTTCTATGCTAATTTCGATGTGGAACAAATTCTGCAAGGTTTCGACTTTGGCCAATTTATGTTTTCTCGAATTATTAGCCTCGACCCTGTACAAAGGCGCAAAGGTGCGACTATGGGTATTTTTCGGTTAAAGATCGATAGACTAAACACTTCTATGCCAATTTCGATGTGGACCAAATTCTGCAAGTGTTCGACTTTGGCCAATTTATGTTTCTCGAATTATTAGCCTCGACCCTGTACAAAGGCTCAAAGGTGCGACTATGGGTATTTTTCGGTTAAAGGTCGATAGACAAAACACTTCCATGCTAATTTCAATGTGGAACAAATTCTGCAAGGTTTCGACTTTGGCCAAATTATGTTTTCTCGAATTATTAGCCTCGACCCTGTACAAAGGCTCAAAGGTGCGACTATGGGTATTTTTCGGTTAAAGGTCGATAGACTAAACACTTCTATGCTAATTTCGATGTGGAACAAATTCTGCAAGTGTTCGAGTTTGGCCAATTTATGTTTCTCGAATTATTAGCCTCGACCCTGTACAACGGCTCAAAGGTGCGATTATGGGTATTTTTCGGTTAAAGATCGATAGACTAAACCCTTCTATGCCAATTTCTGAGTGGAACAAATTCTGCAAGGTTTCGACTTTGGCAAATTTATGTTTTCTCGAATTATTAGCCTCGACCCTGTACAAAGGCTCAAAGGTGCGACTATGGGTATTTTTCAGTCAAAGATCGTTAGACTAAACACTTCTATGCCAATTTCTGAGTGGAACAAATTCTGCAAGGTTTCGACTTTGGCCAATTTATGTTTTCTCGAATTATTAGCCTCGACCCTGTACAAAGGCTCAAAGGTGCGACTATGGGTATTTTTCGGTTAAAGGTCGATAGACTAAACCCTTCTATGCCAATTTCTGAGTGGAACAAATTCTGCAAGGTTTCGACTTTGGCAAATTTATGTTTTCTCGAATTATTAGCCTCGACCCTGTACAAAGGCTCAAAGGTGCGACTATGGGTATTTTTCAGTCAAAGATCGTTAGACTAAACACTTCTATGCCAATTTCTGAGTGGAACAAATTCTGCAAGGTTTCGACTTTGGC
Organism: Barypeithes pellucidus; assembly: GCA_963991005.1. Lineage (NCBI taxonomy): Eukaryota > Metazoa > Arthropoda > Insecta > Coleoptera > Curculionidae > Barypeithes > Barypeithes pellucidus. Next base: position 49,287,758 of record OZ022557.1, on the reverse strand, counting down.
CAATTTATGTTTTCTCGAATTATTAGCCTCGACCCTGTACAAAGGCTCAAAGGTGCGACTATGGGTATTTTTCGGTTAAAGGTCGATAGACAAAACACTTCTATGCTAATTTCGATGTGGAACAAATTCTGCAAGGTTTCGACTTTGGCCAATTTATGTTTTCTCGAATTATTAGCCTCGACCCTGTACAAAGGCTCAAAGGTGCGACTATGGCTATTTTTCGGTTAAAGGTCGATAGACTAAACACTTCTATGCTAATTTCGATGTGGAACAAATTCTGCAAGTGTTCGAGTTTGGCCAATTTATGTTTCTCGAATTATTAGCCTCGACCCTGTACAAAGGCTCAAAGGTGCGATTATGGGTATTTTTCGGTTAAAGATCGATAGACTGAACACTTCTATGCCAATTTCTGAGTGGAACAAATTCTGCAAGGTTTCGACTTTGGCAAATTTATGTTTTCTCGAATTATTAGCCTCGACCCTGTACAAAGGCTCAAAGGTGCGACTATAGGTATTTTTCGGTTAAAGATCGATAGACTGAATACTCCTATGCTAATTTCTGAGTGGAACAAATTCTACAAGTGTTCGACTTTGGCCAATTTATATTTTTCGAATTATTAGCCTCGACCCTGTACAAAGGTTCAAAGGTGCGACTATGGGTATTTTTCGGTTAAAGGTCGATAGACAAAACACTTCTATGCTAATTTCGATGTGGAACAAATTCTGCAAGGTTTCGACTTTGGCCAAATTATGTTTTCTCGAATTATTAGCCTCGACCCTGTACAAAGGCTCAAAGGTGCGACTATGGGTATTTTTCGGTTAAAGGTCGATAGACTAAACACTTCTATGCATTTCGATGTGGAACAAATTCTGCAAGTGTTCGAGTTTGGCCAATTTATGTTTCTCGAATTATTAGCCTCGACCCTGTACAAAGGCTCAAAGGTGCGATTATGGGTATTTTTCGGTTAAAGATCGATAGACTAAACCCTTCTATGCCAATTTCTGAGTGGAACAAATTCTGCAAGTTTTCGACTTTGGCAAATTTATGTTTTCTCGAATTATTAGCCTCGACCCTGTACAAAGGCTCAAAGGTGCGACTATGGGTATTTTTCAGTTAAAGATCGATAGACTGAGTACTCCTATGCCAATTCCTGAGTGGAACAAATTCTGCACGTGCTCGACTTTGGCCAAATTATGTTCTCTCGAATTGTTAGCCTCGACCCTGTACAAAGGCTCAAAGGTGCGACTATGGCTATTTTTCGGTTAAAGATCGATAGACTAAACACTTCTATGCCAATTTCGATGTGGAACAAATTCTGCAAGTGTTCGACTTTGGTCAATTTATGTTTTCTCGAATAACTGGTCTCGACACTGTACAAAGGCTCAAAGGTGCGACTATGGGTATTTTTCAGTTAAAGATCGTTAGACTAAACACTTCTATGCCAATTTCTGAGTGGAACAAATTCTGCAAGGTTTCGACTTTGGCCAATTTATGTTTTCTCGAATTATTAGCCTCGACCCTGTACAAAGGCTCAAAGGCGCGACTATGGGTATTTTTCGGTTAAAGGTCGATAGACAAAACACTTCTATGCTAATTTCGATGTGGAACAAATTCTGCAAGGTTTCGACTTTGGCCAATTTATGTTTTCTCGAATTATTAGCCTCGACCCTGTACAAAGGCTTAAAGGTGCGACTATGGGTATTTTTCAGTTAAGGATCGTTAGACTAAACACTTCTATGCCAATTTCTGAGTGGAACAAATTCTGCAAGGTTTCGACTTTGGCCAATATATGTTTTCTCGAATTATTAGCCTCGACCCTGTACAAAGGCTCAAAGGCGCGACTATGGGTATTTTTCGGTTAAAGGTCGATAGACAGAACACTTCTATGCTAATTTCGATGTGGAACAAATTCTGCAAGGTTTCGACTTGGCCAATTTATGTTTTCTCGAATTATTAGCCTCGACCCTGTACAAAGGCTCAAAGGTGCGACTATGGGTATTTTTTCGGTTAAAGGTCGATAGACAAAACACTTCTATGCTAATTTCGATGTGGAACAAATTCTGCAAGGTTTCGACTTTGGCCAATTTATGTTTTCTCGAATTATTAGCCTCGACCCTGTACAAAGGCTCAAAGGTGCGACTATGGGTATTTTTCAGTTAAAGATCGTTAGACTAAACACTTCTATGCCAATTTCTGAGTGGAACAAATTCTGCAAGGTTTCGACTTTGGCAAATTTATGTTTTCTCGAATTATTAGCCTCGACCCTGTACAAAGGCTCAAAGGTGCGACTATGGGTATTTTTCGGTTAAAGGTCGATAGACAAAACACTTCTATGCTAATTTCGATGTGGAACAAATTCTGCAAGGTTTCGACTTTGGCCAATTTATGTTTTCTCGAATTATTAGCCTCGACCCTGTACAAAGGCTCAAAGGTGCGACTATGGGTATTTTTCAGTTAAAGATCGTTAGACTAAACACTTCTATGCCAATTTCTGAGTGGAACAAATTCTGCAAGGTTTCGACTTTGGCCAATATATGTTTTCTCGAATAACCGGTCTCGACCCTGTAAAAAGGCTCAAAGGTGCGACTATGGGCATTTTTCAGTTAAAGATCGATAGACTGAGTACTCCTATGCCAATTCCTGAGTGGAACAAATTCTGCACGTGCTCGACTTTGGCCAATTTATGTTTTCTCGAATTATTAGCCTCGACCCTGTACAAAGGCTCAAAGGTGCGACTATGGGTATTTTTCGGTTAAAGGTCGATAGACTAAACACTTCTATGCTAATTTCGATGTGGAACAAATTCTGCAAGGTTTCGACTTTGGCCAATTTATGTTTTCTCGAATAATTGGTCTCTACCCTGTACAAAGGCTCAAAGGTGCGACTATGGGCATTTTTCAGTTAAAGATCGATAGACTGAGTACTCCTATGCCAATTCCTGAGTGGAACAAATTCTGCACGTGCTCGACTTTGGCCAATTTATGTTTTCTCGAATTATTAGCCTCGACCCTGTACAAAGGCTCAAAGGTGCGACTATGGGTATTTTTCGGTTAAAGGTCGATAGACTAAACACTTCTATGCTAATTTCGATGTGGAACAAATTCTGCAAGGTTTCGACTTTGGCCAATTTATGTTTTCTCGAATTATTGGCCTCGACCCTGTACAAAGGCGCAAAGGTGCGACTATGGGTATTTTTCGGTTAAAGATCGATAGACTAAACACTTCTATGCCAATTTCGATGTGGACCAAATTCTGCAAGTGTTCGACTTTGGCCAATTTATGTTTCTCGAATTATTAGCCTCGACCCTGTACAAAGGCTCAAAGGTGCGACTATGGGTATTTTTCGGTTAAAGGTCGATAGACAAAACACTTCTATGCTAATTTCAATGTGGAACAAATTCTGCAAGGTTTCGACTTTGGCCAAATTATGTTTTCTCGAATTATTAGCCTCGACCCTGTACAAAGGCTCAAAGGTGCGACTATGGGTATTTTTCGGTTAAAGGTCGATAGACTAAACACTTCTATGCTAATTTCGATGTGGAACAAATTCTGCAAGTGTTCGAGTTTGGCCAATTTATGTTTCTCGAATTATTAGCCTCGACCCTGTACAAAGGCTCAAAGGTGCGATTATGGGTATTTTTCGGTTAAAGATCGATAGACTAAACCCTTCTATGCCAATTTCTGAGTGGAACAAATTCTGCAAGGTTTCGACTTTGGCAAATTTATGTTTTCTCGAATTATTAGCCTCGACCCTGTACAAAGGCTCAAAGGTGCGACTATGGGTATTTTTCAGTCAAAGATCGTTAGACTAAACACTTCTATGCCAATTTCTGAGGGGAACAAATTCTGCAAGGTTTCGACTTTGGCCAATTTATGTTTTCTCGAATTATTAGCCTCGACCCTGTACAAAGGCTCAAAGGTGCGACTATGGGTATTTTTCGGTTAAAGGTCGATAGACAAAACACTTCTATGCTAATTTCGATGTGGAACAAATTCTGCAAGGTTTCGACTTTGGCCAATTTATGTTTTCTCGAATTATTAGCCTCGACCCTGTACAAAGGCTCAAAGGTGCGACTATGGCTATTTTTCGGTTAAAGGTCGATAGACTAAACACTTCTATGCTAATTTCGATGTGGAACAAATTCTGCAAGTGTTCGAGTTTGGCCAATTTATGTTTCTCGAATTATTAGCCTCGACCCTGTACAAAGGCTCAAAGGTGCGATTATGGGTATTTTTCGGTTAAAGATCGATAGACTGAACACTTCTATGCCAATTTCTGAGTGGAACAAATTCTGCAAGGTTTCGACTTTGGCAAATTTATGTTTTCTCGAATTATTAGCCTCGACCCTGTACAAAGGCTCAAAGGTGCGACTATAGGTATTTTTCGGTTAAAGATCGATAGACTGAATACTCCTATGCTAATTTCTGAGTGGAACAAATTCTACAAGTGTTCGACTTTGGCCAATTTATATTTTTCGAATTATTAGCCTCGACCCTGTACAAAGGTTCAAAGGTGCGACTATGGGTATTTTTCGGTTAAAGGTCGATAGACAAAACACTTCTATGCTAATTTCGATGTGGAACAAATTCTGCAAGGTTTCGACTTTGGCCAAATTATGTTTTCTCGAATTATTAGCCTCGACCCTGTACAAAGGCTCAAAGGTGCGACTATGGGTATTTTTCGGTTAAAGGTCGATAGACTAAACACTTCTATGCTAATTTCGATGTGGAACAAATTCTGCAAGTGTTCGAGTTTGGCCAATTTATGTTTCTCGAATTATTAGCCTCGACCCTGTACAAAGGCTCAAAGGTGCGATTATGGGTATTTTTCGGTTAAAGATCGATAGACTGAGTACTCCTATGCCAATTTCTGAGTGGAACAAATTCTGCAAGTTTTCGACTTTGGTCAATTTATGTTTTCTCGAATAACTGGTCTCGACACTGTACAAAGGCTCAAAGGTGCGACTATGGGTATTTTTCAGTTAAAGATCGTTAGACTAAACACTTCTATGCCAATTTCTGAGTGGAACAAATTCTGCAAGGTTTCGACTTTGGCCAATTTATGTTTTCTCGAATTATTAGCCTCGACCCTGTACAAAGGCTTAAAGGTGCGACTATGGGTATTTTTCAGTTAAGGATCGTTAGACTAAACACTTCTATGCCAATTTCTGAGTGGAACAAATTCTGCAAGGTTTCGACTTTGGCCAATATATGTTTTCTCGAATTATTAGCCTCGACCCTGTACAAAGGCTCAAAGGCGCGACTATGGGTATTTTTCGGTTAAAGGTCGATAGACAGAACACTTCTATGCTAATTTCGATGTGGAACAAATTCTGCAAGGTTTCGACTTGGCCAATTTATGTTTTCTCGAATTATTAGCCTCGACCCTGTACAAAGGCTCAAAGGTGCGACTATGGGTATTTTTCAGTTAAAGATCGTTAGACTAAACACTTCTATGCCAATTTCTGAGTGGAACAAATTCTGCAAGGTTTCGACTTTGGCAAATTTATGTTTTCTGGAATTATTAGCCTCGACCCTGTACAAAGGCTCAAAGGTGCGACTATGGGTATTTTTCGGTTAAAGATCGATAGACTGAGTACTCCTATGCCAATTCCTGAGTGGAACAAATTCTGCAAGGTTTCGACTTTGGCCAATATATGTTTTCTCGAATAACTGGTCTCGACCCTGTAAAAAGGCTCAAAGGTGCGACTATGGGCATTTTTCAGTTAAAGATCGATAGACTGAGTACTCCTATGCCAATTCCTGAGTGGAACAAATTCTGCAAGGTTTCGACTTTGGCAAATTTATGTTTTCTCGAATTATTAGCCTCGACCCTGTACAAAGGCTCAAAGGTGCGACTATGGGTATTTTTCGGTTAAAGATCGATAGACTGAGTACTCCTATGCTAATTTCTGAGTGGAACAAATTCTGCAAGTGTTCGACTTCGGCCAATTTATATTTTTCGAATTATTAGCCTCGACCCTGTACAAAGGCTCAAAGGTGCGACTATGGGTATTTTTCGGTTAAGGATCGATAGACTGAGTACTCCTATGCTAATTTCTGAGTGGAACAAATTCTGCACGTGTTCGACTTTGGCCAATTTATGTTTTCTCGAATAACTGGTCTCGACCCTGTACAAAGGCTCAAAGGTGCGACCATGGGTATTTTTCGGTTAAAGGTCGATATATTAAACACTTCCATGCTAATTTCGATGTGGAAAAAATTCTGCAAGGTTTCGACTTTGGCCAATTTATGTTTTCTCGAATTATTAGCCTCGACCCTGTACAAAGGCTCAAAGGTGCGACTATGGGTATTTTTCGGTTAAAGATCGATAGACTAAACACTTCTATGCCAATTTTGATGTGGAACAAATTCTGCAAGTGTTCGACTTTGGCCAATTTATATTTTTCGAATTATTAGCCTCGACCCTGTACAAAGGCTCAAAGGTGCGACTATGGGTATTGTTCGGTTAAAGATCGATAGACGAAACACTTCTATGCCAATTTCGATGTGGAACAAATTCTGCAAGTGTTCGACTTTGGCCAATTTATGTTTTCTCGAATAACTGGTCTCGACCCTGTACAAAGGCTCAAAGGTGCGACTATGGGTATTTTTCAGTTAAAGATCGTTAGACTAAACACTTCTATGCCAATTTCTGAGTGGAACAAATTCTGCAAGGTTTCGACTTTGGCCAATTTATGTTTTCTCGAATAATTGGTCTCTACCCTGTACAAAGGCTCAAAGGTGCGACTATGGGCATTTTTCAGTTAAAGATCGATAGACTGAGTACTCCTATGCCAATTCCTGAGTGGAACAAATTCTGCACGTGCTCGACTTTGGCCAATTTATGTTTTCTCGAATTATTAGCCTCGACCCTGTACAAAGGCTCAAAGGTGCGACTATGGGTATTTTTCGGTTAAAGGTCGATAGACTAAACACTTCTATGCTAATTTCGATGTGGAACAAATTCTGCAAGGTTTCGACTTTGGCCAATTTATGTTTTCTCGAATTATTAGCCTCGACCCTGTACAAAGGCTCAAAGGTGCGACTATAGGTATTTTTCGGTTAAAGATCGATAGACTGAATACTCCTATGCTAATTTCTGAGTGGAACAAATTCTACAAGTGTTCGACTTTGGCCAATTTATATTTTTCGAATTATTAGCCTCGACCCTGTACAAAGGTTCAAAGGTGCGACTATGGGTATTTTTCGGTTAAAGGTCGATAGACAAAACACTTCTATGCTAATTTCGATGTGGAACAAATTCTGCAAGGTTTCGACTTTGGCCAAATTATGTTTTCTCGAATTATTAGCCTCGACCCTGTACAAAGGCTCAAAGGTGCGACTATGGGTATTTTTCGGTTAAAGGTCGATAGACTAAACACTTCTATGCTAATTTCGATGTGGAACAAATTCTGCAAGTGTTCGAGTTTGGCCAATTTATGTTTCTCGAATTATTAGCCTCGACCCTGTACAAAGGCTCAAAGGTGCGATTATGGGTATTTTTCGGTTAAAGATCGATAGACTAAACCCTTCTATGCCAATTTCTGAGTGGAACAAATTCTGCAAGTTTTCGACTTTGGCAAATTTATGTTTTCTCAAATTATTAGCCTCGACCCTGTACAAAGGCTCAAAGGTGCGACTATGGGTATTTTTCAGTTAAAGATCGATAGACTGAGTGCTCCTATGCCAATTCCTGAGTGGAACAAATTCTGCACGTGCTCGACTTTGGCCAAATTATGTTCTCTCGAATTGTTAGCCTCGACCCTGTACAAAGGCTCAAAGGTGCGACTATGGCTATTTTTCGGTTAAAGATCGATAGACTAAACACTTCTATGCCAATTTCGATGTGGAACAAATTCTGCAAGTGTTCGACTTTGGTCAATTTATGTTTTCTCGAATAACTGGTCTCGACACTGTACAAAGGCTCAAAGGTGCGACTATGGGTATTTTTCAGTTAAAGATCGTTAGACTAAACACTTCTATGCCAATTTCTGAGTGGAACAAATTCTGCAAGGTTTCGACTTTGGCCAATTTATGTTTTCTCGAATTATTAGCCTCGACCCTGTACAAAGGCTCAAAGGCGCGACTATGGGTATTTTTCGGTTAAAGGTCGATAGACAAAACACTTCTATGCTAATTTCGATGTGGAACAAATTCTGCAAGGTTTCGACTTTGGCCAATTTATGTTTTCTCGAATTATTAGCCTCGACCCTGTACAAAGGCTTAAAGGTGCGACTATGGGTATTTTTCAGTTAAGGATCGTTAGACTAAACACTTCTATGCCAATTTCTGAGTGGAACAAATTCTGCAAGGTTTCGACTTTGGCCAATATATGTTTTCTCGAATTATTAGCCTCGACCCTGTACAAAGGCTCAAAGGCGCGACTATGGGTATTTTTCGGTTAAAGGTCGATAGACAGAACACTTCTATGCTAATTTCGATGTGGAACAAATTCTGCAAGGTTTCGACTTGGCCAATTTATGTTTTCTCGAATTATTAGCCTCGACCCTGTACAAAGGCTCAAAGGTGCGACTATGTGTATTTTTTCGGTTAAAGGTCGATAGACAAAACACTTCTATGCTAATTTCGATGTGGAACAAATTCTGCAAGGTTTCGACTTTGGCCAATTTATGTTTTCTCGAATTATTGGCCTCGACCCTGTACAAAGGCTCAAAGGTGCGACTATGGGTATTTTTCAGTTAAAGATCGTTAGACTAAACACTTCTATGCCAATTTCTGAGTGGAACAAATTCTGCAAGGTTTCGACTTTGGCAAATTTATGTTTTCTCGAATTATTAGCCTCGACCCTGTACAAAGGCTCAAAGGTGCGACTATGGGTATTTTTCGGTTAAAGGTCGATAGACAAAACACTTCTATGCTAATTTCGATGTGGAACAAATTCTGCAAGGTTTCGACTTTGGCCAATTTATGTTTTCTCGAATTATTAGCCTCGACCCTGTACAAAGGCTCAAAGGTGCGACTATGGGTATTTTTCAGTTAAAGATCGTTAGACTAAACACTTCTATGCCAATTTCTGAGTGGAACAAATTCTGCAAGGTTTCGACTTTGGCCAATATATGTTTTCTCGAATAACCGGTCTCGACCCTGTAAAAAGGCTCAAAGGTGCGACTATGGGCATTTTTCAGTTAAAGATCGATAGACTGAGTACTCCTATGCCAATTCCTGAGTGGAACAAATTCTGCAAGGTTTCGACTTTGGCCAATATATGTTTTCTCGAATAACTGGTCTCGACCCTGTAAAAAGGCTCAAAGGTGCGACTATGGGTATTTTTCGGTTAAAGGTCGATAGACTAAACACTTCTATGCTAATTTCGATGTGGAACAAATTCTGCAAGTGTTCGAGTTTGGCCAATTTATGTTTCTCGAATTATTAGCCTCGACCCTGTACAAAGGCTCAAAGGTGCGATTATGGGTATTTTTCGGTTAAAGGTCGATAGACTAAACACTTCTATGCTAATTTCGATGTGGAACAAATTCTGCAAGTGTTCGAGTTTGGCCAATTTATGTTTTCTCGAATAACTGGTCTCGACCCTGTACAAAGGCTCAAAGGTGCGACTATGGGTATTTTTCAGTTAAAGATCGTTAGACTAAACACTTCTATGCCAATTTCTGAGTGGAACAAATTCTGCAAGGTTTCGACTTTGGCCAATTTATGTTTTCTCGAATAATTGGTCTCTACCCTGTACAAAGGCTCAAAGGTGCGACTATGGGCATTTTTCAGTTAAAGATCGATAGACTGAGTACTCCTATGCCAATTCCTGAGTGGAACAAATTCTGCACGTGCTCGACTTTGGCCAATTTATGTTTTCTCGAATTATTAGCCTCGACCCTGTACAAAGGCTCAAAGGTGCGACTATGGGTATTTTTCGGTTAAAGGTCGATAGACTAAACACTTCTATGCTAATTTCGATGTGGAACAAATTCTGCAAGGTTTCGACTTTGGCCAATTTATGTTTTCTCGAATAATTGGTCTCTACCCTGTACAAAGGCTCAAAGGTGCGACTATGGGCATTTTTCAGTTAAAGATCGATAGACTGAGTACTCCTATGCCAATTCCTGAGTGGAACAAATTCTGCACGTGCTCGACTTTGGCCAATTTATGTTTTCTCGAATTATTAGCCTCGACCCTGTACAAAGGCTCAAAGGTGCGACTATGGGTATTTTTCGGTTAAAGGTCGATAGACTAAACACTTCTATGCTAATTTCGATGTGGAACAAATTCTGCAAGGTTTCGACTTTGGCCAATTTATGTTTTCTCGAATTATTAGCCTCGACCCTGTACAAAGGCGCAAAGGTGCGACTATGGGTATTTTTCGGTTAAAGATCGATAGACTAAACACTTCTATGCCAATTTCGATGTGGACCAAATTCTGCAAGTGTTCGACTTTGGCCAATTTATGTTTCTCGAATTATTAGCCTCGACCCTGTACAAAGGCTCAAAGGTGCGACTATGGGTATTTTTCGGTTAAAGGTCGATAGACAAAACACTTCTATGCTAATTTCAATGTGGAACAAATTCTGCAAGGTTTCGACTTTGGCCAAATTATGTTTTCTCGAATTATTAGCCTCGACCCTGTACAAAGGCTCAAAGGTGCGACTATGGGTATTTTTCGGTTAAAGGTCGATAGACTAAACACTTCTATGCTAATTTCGATGTGGAACAAATTCTGCAAGTGTTCGAGTTTGGCCAATTTATGTTTCTCGAATTATTAGCCTCGACCCTGTACAAAGGCTCAAAGGTGCGATTATGGGTATTTTTCGGTTAAAGATCGATAGACTAAACCCTTCTATGCCAATTTCTGAGTGGAACAAATTCTGCAAGGTTTCGACTTTGGCAAATTTATGTTTTCTCGAATTATTAGCCTCGACCCTGTACAAAGGCTCAAAGGTGCGACTATGGGTATTTTTCAGTCAAAGATCGTTAGACTAAACACTTCTATGCCAATTTCTGAGTGGAACAAATTCTGCAAGGTTTCGACTTTGGCCAATTTATGTTTTCTCGAATTATTAGCCTCGACCCTGTACAAAGGCTCAAAGGTGCGACTATGGGTATTTTTCGGTTAAAGGTCGATAGACAAAACACTTCTATGCTAATTTCGATGTGGAACAAATTCTGCAAGGTTTCGACTTTGGCCAATTTATGTTTTCTCGAATTATTAGCCTCGACCCTGTACAAAGGCTCAAAGGTGCGACTATGGCTATTTTTCGGTTAAAGGTCGATAGACTAAACACTTCTATGCTAATTTCGATGTGGAACAAATTCTGCAAGTGTTCGAGTTTGGCCAATTTATGTTTCTCGAATTATTAGCCTCGACCCTGTACAAAGGCTCAAAGGTGCGATTATGGGTATTTTTCGGTTAAAGATCGATAGACTGAACACTTCTATGCCAATTTCTGAGTGGAACAAATTCTGCAAGGTTTCGACTTTGGCAAATTTATGTTTTCTCGAATTATTAGCCTCGACCCTGTACAAAGGCTCAAAGGTGCGACTATAGGTATTTTTCGGTTAAAGATCGATAGACTGAATACTCCTATGCTAATTTCTGAGTGGAACAAATTCTACAAGTGTTCGACTTTGGCCAATTTATATTTTTCGAATTATTAGCCTCGACCCTGTACAAAGGTTCAAAGGTGCGACTATGGGTATTTTTCGGTTAAAGGTCGATAGACAAAACACTTCTATGCTAATTTCGATGTGGAACAAATTCTGCAAGGTTTCGACTTTGGCCAAATTATGTTTTCTCGAATTATTAGCCTCGACCCTGTACAAAGGCTCAAAGGTGCGACTATGGGTATTTTTCGGTTAAAGGTCGATAGACTAAACACTTCTATGCTAATTTCGATGTGGAACAAATTCTGCAAGTGTTCGAGTTTGGCCAATTTATGTTTCTCGAATTATTAGCCTCGACCCTGTACAAAGGCTCAAAGGTGCGATTATGGGTATTTTTCGGTTAAAGATCGATAGACTAAACCCTTCTATGCCAATTTCTGAGTGGAACAAATTCTGCAAGTTTTCGACTTTGGCAAATTTATGTTTTCTCGAATTATTAGCCTCGACCCTGTACAAAGGCTCAAAGGTGCGACTATGGGTATTTTTCAGTTAAAGATCGATAGACTGAGTACTCCTATGCCAATTCCTGAGTGGAACAAATTCTGCACGTGCTCGACTTTGGCCAAATTATGTTCTCTCGAATTGTTAGCCTCGACCCTGTACAAAGGCTCAAAGGTGCGACTATGGCTATTTTTCGGTTAAAGATCGATAGACTAAACACTTCTATGCCAATTTCGATGTGGAACAAATTCTGCAAGTGTTCGACTTTGGTCAATTTATGTTTTCTCGAATAACTGGTCTCGACACTGTACAAAGGCTCAAAGGTGCGACTATGGGTATTTTTCAGTTAAAGATCGTTAGACTAAACACTTCTATGCCAATTTCTGAGTGGAACAAATTCTGCAAGGTTTCGACTTTGGCCAATTTATGTTTTCTCGAATTATTAGCCTCGACCCTGTACAAAGGCTCAAAGGCGCGACTATGGGTATTTTTCGGTTAAAGGTCGATAGACAAAACACTTCTATGCTAATTTCGATGTGGAACAAATTCTGCAAGGTTTCGACTTTGGCCAATTTATGTTTTCTCGAATTATTAGCCTCGACCCTGTACAAAGGCTTAAAGGTGCGACTATGGGTATTTTTCAGTTAAGGATCGTTAGACTAAACACTTCTATGCCAATTTCTGAGTGGAACAAATTCTGCAAGGTTTCGACTTTGGCCTATATATGTTTTCTCGAATTATTAGCCTCGACCCTGTACAAAGGCTCAAAGGCGCGACTATGGGTATTTTTCGGTTAAAGGTCGATAGACAGAACACTTCTATGCTAATTTCGATGTGGAACAAATTCTGCAAGGTTTCGACTTGGCCAATTTATGTTTTCTCGAATTATTAGCCTCGACCCTGTACAAAGGCTCAAAGGTGCGACTATGGGTATTTTTCAGTTAAAGATCGTTAGACTAAACACTTCTATGCCAATTTCTGAGTGGAACAAATTCTGCAAGGTTTCGACTTTGGCAAATTTATGTTTTCTGGAATTATTAGCCTCGACCCTGTACAAAGGCTCAAAGGTGCGACTATGGGTATTTTTCGGTTAAAGATCGATAGACTGAGTACTCCTATGCCAATTCCTGAGTGGAACAAATTCTGCAAGGTTTCGACTTTGGCCAATATATGTTTTCTCGAATAACTGGTCTCGACCCTGTAAAAAGGCTCAAAGGTGCGACTATGGGCATTTTTCAGTTAAAGATCGATAGACTGAGTACTCCTATGCCAATTCCTGAGTGGAACAAATTCTGCAAGGTTTCGACTTTGGCAAATTTATGTTTTCTCGAATTATTAGCCTCGACCCTGTACAAAGGCTCAAAGGTGCGACTATGGGTATTTTTCGGTTAAAGATCGATAGACTGAGTACTCCTATGCTAATTTCTGAGTGGAACAAATTCTGCAAGTGTTCGACTTCGGCCAATTTATATTTTTCGAATTATTAGCCTCGACCCTGTACAAAGGCTCAAAGGTGCGACTATGGGTATTTTTCGGTTAAAGATCGATAGACTGAGTACTCCTATGCTAATTTCTGAGTGGAACAAATTCTGCACGTGTTCGACTTTGGCCAATTTATGTTTTCTCGAATAACTGGTCTCGACCCTGTACAAAGGCTCAAAGGTGCGACCATGGGTATTTTTCGGTTAAAGGTCGATATATTAAACACTTCCATGCTAATTTCGATGTGGAAAAAATTCTGCAAGGTTTCGACTTTGGCCAATTTATGTTTTCTCGAATTATTAGCCTCGACCCTGTACAAAGGCTCAAAGGTGCGACTATGGGTATTTTTCGGTTAAAGATCGATAGACTAAACACTTCTATGCCAATTTTGATGTGGAACAAATTCTGCAAGTGTTCGACTTTGGCCAATTTATATTTTTCGAATTATTAGCCTCGACCCTGTACAAAGGCTCAAAGGTGCGACTATGGGTATTGTTCGGTTAAAGATCGATAGACGAAACACTTCTATGCCAATTTCGATGTGGAACAAATTCTGCAAGTGTTCGACTTTGGCCAATTTATGTTTTCTCGAATAACTGGTCTCGACCCTGTACAAAGGCTCAAAGGTGCGACTATGGGTATTTTTCAGTTAAAGATCGTTAGACTAAACACTTCTATGCTAATTTCGATGTGGAACAAATTCTGCAAGTGTTCGAGTTTGGCCAATTTATGTTTCTCGAATTATTAGCCTCGACCCTGTACAAAGGCTCAAAGGTGCGATTATGGGTATTTTTCGGTTAAAGGTCGATAGACTAAACACTTCTATGCTAATTTCGATGTGGAACAAATTCTGCAAGTGTTCGAGTTTGGCCAATTTATGTTTTCTCGAATAACTGGTCTCGACCCTGTACAAAGGCTCAAAGGTGCGACTATGGGTATTTTTCAGTTAAAGATCGTTAGACTAAACACTTCTATGCCAATTTCTGAGTGGAACAAATTCTGCAAGGTTTCGACTTTGGCCAATTTATGTTTTCTCGAATAATTGGTCTCTACCCTGTACAAAGGCTCAAAGGTGCGACTATGGGCATTTTTCAGTTAAAGATCGATAGACTGAGTACTCCTATGCCAATTCCTGAGTGGAACAAATTCTGCACGTGCTCGACTTTGGCCAATTTATGTTTTCTCGAATTATTAGCCTCGACCCTGTACAAAGGCTCAAAGGTGCGACTATGGGTATTTTTCGGTTAAAGGTCGATAGACTAAACACTTCTATGCTAATTTCGATGTGGAACAAATTCTGCAAGGTTTCGACTTTGGCCAATTTATGTTTTCTCGAATAATTGGTCTCTACCCTGTACAAAGGCTCAAAGGTGCGACTATGGGCATTTTTCAGTTAAAGATCGATAGACTGAGTACTCCTATGCCAATTCCTGAGTGGAACAAATTCTGCACGTGCTCGACTTTGGCCAATTTATGTTTTCTCGAATTATTAGCCTCGACCCTGTACAAAGGCTCAAAGGTGCGACTATGGGTATTTTTCGGTTAAAGGTCGATAGACTAAACACTTCTATGCTAATTTCGATGTGGAACAAATTCTGCAAGGTTTCGACTTTGGCCAATTTATGTTTTCTCGAATTATTAGCCTCGACCCTGTACAAAGGCGCAAAGGTGCGACTATGGGTATTTTTCGGTTAAAGATCGATAGACTAAACACTTCTATGCCAATTTCGATGTGGACCAAATTCTGCAAGTGTTCGACTTTGGCCAATTTATGTTTCTCGAATTATTAGCCTCGACCCTGTACAAAGGCTCAAAGGTGCGACTATGGGTATTTTTCGGTTAAAGGTCGATAGACAAAACACTTCTATGCTAATTTCAATGTGGAACAAATTCTGCAAGGTTTCGACTTTGGCCAAATTATGTTTTCTCGAATTATTAGCCTCGACCCTGTACAAAGGCTCAAAGGTGCGACTATGGGTATTTTTCGGTTAAAGGTCGATAGACTAAACACTTCTATGCTAATTTCGATGTGGAACAAATTCTGCAAGTGTTCGAGTTTGGCCAATTTATGTTTCTCGAATTATTAGCCTCGACCCTGTACAAAGGCTCAAAGGTGCGATTATGGGTATTTTTCGGTTAAAGATCGATAGACTAAACCCTTCTATGCCAATTTCTGAGTGGAACAAATTCTGCAAGGTTTCGACTTTGGCAAATTTATGTTTTCTCGAATTATTAGCCTCGACCCTGTACAAAGGCTCAAAGGTGCGACTATGGGTATTTTTCAGTCAAAGATCGTTAGACTAAACACTTCTATGCCAATTTCTGAGTGGAACAAATTCTGCAAGGTTTCGACTTTGGCCAATTTATGTTTTCTCGAATTATTAGCCTCGACCCTGTACAAAGGCTCAAAGGTGCGACTATGGGTATTTTTCGGTTAAAGGTCGATAGACAAAACACTTCTATGCTAATTTCGATGTGGAACAAATTCTGCAAGGTTTCGACTTTGGCCAATTTATGTTTTCTCGAATTATTAGCCTCGACCCTGTACAAAGGCTCAAAGGTGCGACTATGGCTATTTTTCGGTTAAAGGTCGATAGACTAAACACTTCTATGCTAATTTCGATGTGGAACAAATTCTGCAAGTGTTCGAGTTTGGCCAATTTATGTTTCTCGAATTATTAGCCTCGACCCTGTACAAAGGCTCAAAGGTGCGATTATGGGTATTTTTCGGTTAAAGATCGATAGACTGAACACTTCTATGCCAATTTCTGAGTGGAACAAATTCTGCAAGGTTTCGACTTTGGCAAATTTATGTTTTCTCGAATTATTAGCCTCGACCCTGTACAAAGGCTCAAAGGTGCGACTATAGGTATTTTTCGGTTAAAGATCGATAGACTGAATACTCCTATGCTAATTTCTGAGTGGAACAAATTCTACAAGTGTTCGACTTTGGCCAATTTATATTTTTCGAATTATTAGCCTCGACCCTGTACAAAGGTTCAAAGGTGCGACTATGGGTATTTTTCGGTTAAAGGTCGATAGACAAAACACTTCTATGCTAATTTCGATGTGGAACAAATTCTGCAAGGTTTCGACTTTGGCCAAATTATGTTTTCTCGAATTATTAGCCTCGACCCTGTACAAAGGCTCAAAGGTGCGACTATGGGTATTTTTCGGTTAAAGGTCGATAGACTAAACACTTCTATGCTAATTTCGATGTGGAACAAATTCTGCAAGTGTTCGAGTTTGGCCAATTTATGTTTCTCGAATTATTAGCCTCGACCCTGTACAAAGGCTCAAAGGTGCTATTATGGGTATTTTTCGGTTAAAGATCGATAGACTAAACCCTTCTATGCCAATTTCTGAGTGGAACAAATTCTGCAAGTTTTCGACTTTGGCAAATTTATGTTTTCTCGAATTATTAGCCTCGACCCTGTACAAAGGCTCAAAGGTGCGACTATGGGTATTTTTCAGTTAAAGATCGATAGACTGAGTACTCCTATGCCAATTCCTGAGTGGAACAAATTCTGCACGTGCTCGACTTTGGCCAAATTATGTTCTCTCGAATTGTTAGCCTCGACCCTGTACAAAGGCTCAAAGGTGCGACTATGGCTATTTTTCGGTTAAAGATCGATAGACTAAACACTTCTATGCCAATTTCGATGTGGAACAAATTCTGCAAGTGTTCGACTTTGGTCAATTTATGTTTTCTCGAATAACTGGTCTCGACACTGTACAAAGGCTCAAAGGTGCGACTATGGGTATTTTTCAGTTAAAGATCGTTAGACTAAACACTTCTATGCCAATTTCTGAGTGGAACAAATTCTGCAAGGTTTCGACTTTGGCCAATTTATGTTTTCTCGAATTATTAGCCTCGACCCTGTACAAAGGCTCAAAGGCGCGACTATGGGTATTTTTCGGTTAAAGGTCGATAGACAAAACACTTCTATGCTAATTTCGATGTGGAACAAATTCTGCAAGGTTTCGACTTTGGCCAATTTATGTTTTCTCGAATTATTAGCCTCGACCCTGTACAAAGGCTTAAAGGTGCGACTATGGGTATTTTTCAGTTAAGGATCGTTAGACTAAACACTTCTATGCCAATTTCTGAGTGGAACAAATTCTGCAAGGTTTCGACTTTGGCCTATATATGTTTTCTCGAATTATTAGCCTCGACCCTGTACAAAGGCTCAAAGGCGCGACTATGGGTATTTTTCGGTTAAAGGTCGATAGACAGAACACTTCTATGCTAATTTCGATGTGGAACAAATTCTGCAAGGTTTCGACTTGGCCAATTTATGTTTTCTCGAATTATTAGCCTCGACCCTGTACAAAGGCTCAAAGGTGCGACTATGGGTATTTTTCAGTTAAAGATCGTTAGACTAAACACTTCTATGCCAATTTCTGAGTGGAACAAATTCTGCAAGGTTTCGACTTTGGCAAATTTATGTTTTCTGGAATTATTAGCCTCGACCCTGTACAAAGGCTCAAAGGTGCGACTATGGGTATTTTTCGGTTAAAGATCGATAGACTGAGTACTCCTATGCCAATTCCTGAGTGGAACAAATTCTGCAAGGTTTCGACTTTGGCCAATATATGTTTTCTCGAATAACTGGTCTCGACCCTGTAAAAAGGCTCAAAGGTGCGACTATGGGCATTTTTCAGTTAAAGATCGATAGACTGAGTACTCCTATGCCAATTCCTGAGTGGAACAAATTCTGCAAGGTTTCGACTTTGGCAAATTTATGTTTTCTCGAATTATTAGCCTCGACCCTGTACAAAGGCTCAAAGGTGCGACTATGGGTATTTTTCGGTTAAAGATCGATAGACTGAGTACTCCTATGCTAATTTCTGAGTGGAACAAATTCTGCAAGTGTTCGACTTCGGCCAATTTATATTTTTCGAATTATTAGCCTCGACCCTGTACAAAGGCTCAAAGGTGCGACTATGGGTATTTTTCGGTTAAAGATCGATAGACTGAGTACTCCTATGCTAATTTCTGAGTGGAACAAATTCTGCACGTGTTCGACTTTGGCCAATTTATGTTTTCTCGAATAACTGGTCTCGACCCTGTACAAAGGCTCAAAGGTGCGACCATGGGTATTTTTCGGTTAAAGGTCGATATATTAAACACTTCCATGCTAATTTCGATGTGGAAAAAATTCTGCAAGGTTTCGACTTTGGCCAATTTATGTTTTCTCGAATTATTAGCCTCGACCCTGTACAAAGGCTCAAAGGTGCGACTATGGGTATTTTTCGGTTAAAGATCGATAGACTAAACACTTCTATGCCAATTTTGATGTGGAACAAATTCTGCAAGTGTTCGACTTTGGCCAATTTATATTTTTCGAATTATTAGCCTCGACCCTGTACAAAGGCTCAAAGGTGCGACTATGGGTATTGTTCGGTTAAAGATCGATAGACGAAACACTTCTATGCCAATTTCGATGTGGAACAAATTCTGCAAGTGTTCGACTTTGGCCAATTTATGTTTTCTCGAATAACTGGTCTCGACCCTGTACAAAGGCTCAAAGGTGCGACTATGGGTATTTTTCAGTTAAAGATCGTTAGACTAAACACTTCTATGCTAATTTCGATGTGGAACAAATTCTGCAAGTGTTCGAGTTTGGCCAATTTATGTTTCTCGAATTATTAGCCTCGACCCTGTACAAAGGCTCAAAGGTGCGATTATGGGTATTTTTCGGTTAAAGGTCGATAGACTAAACACTTCTATGCTAATTTCGATGTGGAACAAATTCTGCAAGTGTTCGAGTTTGGCCAATTTATGTTTTCTCGAATAACTGGTCTCGACCCTGTACAAAGGCTCAAAGGTGCGACTATGGGTATTTTTCAGTTAAAGATCGTTAGACTAAACACTTCTATGCCAATTTCTGAGTGGAACAAATTCTGCAAGGTTTCGACTTTGGCCAATTTATGTTTTCTCGAATAATTGGTCTCTACCCTGTACAAAGGCTCAAAGGTGCGACTATGGGCATTTTTCAGTTAAAGATCGATAGACTGAGTACTCCTATGCCAATTCCTGAGTGGAACAAATTCTGCACGTGCTCGACTTTGGCCAATTTATGTTTTCTCGAATTATTAGCCTCGACCCTGTACAAAGGCTCAAAGGTGCGACTATGGGTATTTTTCGGTTAAAGGTCGATAGACTAAACACTTCTATGCTAATTTCGATGTGGAACAAATTCTGCAAGGTTTCGACTTTGGCCAATTTATGTTTTCTCGAATAATTGGTCTCTACCCTGTACAAAGGCTCAAAGGTGCGACTATGGGCATTTTTCAGTTAAAGATCGATAGACTGAGTACTCCTATGCCAATTCCTGAGTGGAACAAATTCTGCACGTGCTCGACTTTGGCCAATTTATGTTTTCTCGAATTATTAGTCTCGACCCTGTACAAAGGCTCAAAGGTGCGACTATGGGTATTTTTCGGTTAAAGGTCGATAGACTAAACACTTCTATGCTAATTTCGATGTGGAACAAATTCTGCAAGGTTTCGACTTTGGCCAATTTATGTTTTCTCGAATTATTAGCCTCGACCCTGTACAAAGGCGCAAAGGTGCGACTATGGGTATTTTTCGGTTAAAGATCGATAGACTAAACACTTCTATGCCAATTTCGATGTGGACCAAATTCTGCAAGTGTTCGACTTTGGCCAATTTATGTTTCTCGAATTATTAGCCTCGACCCTGTACAAAGGCTCAAAGGTGCGACTATGGGTATTTTTCGGTTAAAGGTCGATAGACAAAACACTTCTATGCTAATTTCAATGTGGAACAAATTCTGCAAGGTTTCGACTTTGGCCAAATTATGTTTTCTCGAATTATTAGCCTCGACCCTGTACAAAGGCTCAAAGGTGCGACTATGGGTATTTTTCGGTTAAAGGTCGATAGACTAAACACTTCTATGCTAATTTCGATGTGGAACAAATTCTGCAAGTGTTCGAGTTTGGCCAATTTATGTTTCTCGAATTATTAGCCTCGACCCTGTACAAAGGCTCAAAGGTGCGATTATGGGTATTTTTCGGTTAAAGATCGATAGACTAAACCCTTCTATGCCAATTTCTGAGTGGAACAAATTCTGCAAGGTTTCGACTTTGGCAAATTTATGTTTTCTCGAATTATTAGCCTCGACCCTGTACAAAGGCTCAAAGGTGCGACTATGGGTATTTTTCAGTCAAAGATCGTTAGACTAAACACTTCTATGCCAATTTCTGAGTGGAACAAATTCTGCAAGGTTTCGACTTTGGCCAATTTATGTTTTCTCGAATTATTAGCCTCGACCCTGTACAAAGGCTCAAAGGTGCGACTATGGGTATTTTTCGGTTAAAGGTCGATAGACAAAACACTTCTATGCTAATTTCGATGTGGAACAAATTCTGCAAGGTTTCGACTTTGGCCAATTTATGTTTTCTCGAATTATTAGCCTCGACCCTGTACAAAGGCTCAAAGGTGCGACTATGGCTATTTTTCGGTTAAAGGTCGATAGACTAAACACTTCTATGCTAATTTCGATGTGGAACAAATTCTGCAAGTGTTCGAGTTTGGCCAATTTATGTTTCTCGAATTATTAGCCTCGACCCTGTACAAAGGCTCAAAGGTGCGATTATGGGTATTTTTCGGTTAAAGATCGATAGACTGAACACTTCTATGCCAATTTCTGAGTGGAACAAATTCTGCAAGGTTTCGACTTTGGCAAATTTATGTTTTCTCGAATTATTAGCCTCGACCCTGTACAAAGGCTCAAAGGTGCGACTATAGGTATTTTTCGGTTAAAGATCGATAGACTGAATACTCCTATGCTAATTTCTGAGTGGAACAAATTCTACAAGTGTTCGACTTTGGCCAATTTATATTTTTCGAATTATTAGCCTCGACCCTGTACAAAGGTTCAAAGGTGCGACTATGGGTATTTTTCGGTTAAAGGTCGATAGACAAAACACTTCTATGCTAATTTCGATGTGGAACAAATTCTGCAAGGTTTCGACTTTGGCCAAATTATGTTTTCTCGAATTATTAGCCTCGACCCTGTACAAAGGCTCAAAGGTGCGACTATGGGTATTTTTCGGTTAAAGGTCGATAGACTAAACACTTCTATGCTAATTTCGATGTGGAACAAATTCTGCAAGTGTTCGAGTTTGGCCAATTTATGTTTCACGAATTATTAGCCTCGACCCTGTACAAAGGCTCAAAGGTGCTATTATGGGTATTTTTCGGTTAAAGATCGATAGACTAAACCCTTCTATGCCAATTTCTGAGTGGAACAAATTCTGCAAGTTTTCGACTTTGGCAAATTTATGTTTTCTCGAATTATTAGCCTCGACCCTGTACAAAGGCTCAAAGGTGCGACTATGGGTATTTTTCAGTTAAAGATCGATAGACTGAGTACTCCTATGCCAATTCCTGAGTGGAACAAATTCTGCACGTGCTCGACTTTGGCCAAATTATGTTCTCTCGAATTGTTAGCCTCGACCCTGTACAAAGGCTCAAAGGTGCGACTATGGCTATTTTTCGGTTAAAGATCGATAGACTAAACACTTCTATGCCAATTTCGATGTGGAACAAATTCTGCAAGTGTTCGACTTTGGTCAATTTATGTTTTCTCGAATAACTGGTCTCGACACTGTACAAAGGCTCAAAGGTGCGACTATGGGTATTTTTCAGTTAAAGATCGTTAGACTAAACACTTCTATGCCAATTTCTGAGTGGAACAAATTCTGCAAGGTTTCGACTTTGGCCAATTTATGTTTTCTCGAATTATTAGCCTCGACCCTGTACAAAGGCTCAAAGGCGCGACTATGGGTATTTTTCGGTTAAAGGTCGATAGACAAAACACTTCTATGCTAATTTCGATGTGGAACAAATTCTGCAAGGTTTCGACTTTGGCCAATTTATGTTTTCTCGAATTATTAGCCTCGACCCTGTACAAAGGCTTAAAGGTGCGACTATGGGTATTTTTCAGTTAAGGATCGTTAGACTAAACACTTCTATGCCAATTTCTGAGTGGAACAAATTCTGCAAGGTTTCGACTTTGGCCAATATATGTTTTCTCGAATTATTAGCCTCGACCCTGTACAAAGGCTCAAAGGCGCGACTATGGGTATTTTTCGGTTAAAGGTCGATAGACAGAACACTTCTATGCTAATTTCGATGTGGAACAAATTCTGCAAGGTTTCGACTTGGCCAATTTATGTTTTCTCGAATTATTAGCCTCGACCCTGTACAAAGGCTCAAAGGTGCGACTATGGGTATTTTTCAGTTAAAGATCGTTAGACTAAACACTTCTATGCCAATTTCTGAGTGGAACAAATTCTGCAAGGTTTCGACTTTGGCAAATTTATGTTTTCTGGAATTATTAGCCTCGACCCTGTACAAAGGCTCAAAGGTGCGACTATGGGTATTTTTCGGTTAAAGATCGATAGACTGAGTACTCCTATGCCAATTCCTGAGTGGAACAAATTCTGCAAGGTTTCGACTTTGGCCAATATATGTTTTCTCGAATAACTGGTCTCGACCCTGTAAAAAGGCTCAAAGGTGCGACTATGGGCATTTTTCAGTTAAAGATCGATAGACTGAGTACTCCTATGCCAATTCCTGAGTGGAACAAATTCTGCAAGGTTTCGACTTTGGCAAATTTATGTTTTCTCGAATTATTAGCCTCGACCCTGTACAAAGGCTCAAAGGTGCGACTATGGGTATTTTTCGGTTAAAGATCGATAGACTGAGTACTCCTATGCTAATTTCTGAGTGGAACAAATTCTGCAAGTGTTCGACTTCGGCCAATTTATATTTTTCGAATTATTAGCCTCGACCCTGTACAAAGGCTCAAAGGTGCGACTATGGGTATTTTTCGGTTAAAGATCGATAGACTGAGTACTCCTATGCTAATTTCTGAGTGGAACAAATTCTGCACGTGTTCGACTTTGGCCAATTTATGTTTTCTCGAATAACTGGTCTCGACCCTGTACAAAGGCTCAAAGGTGCGACCATGGGTATTTTTCGGTTAAAGGTCGATATATTAAACACTTCCATGCTAATTTCGATGTGGAAAAAATTCTGCAAGGTTTCGACTTTGGCCAATTTATGTTTTCTCGAATTATTAGCCTCGACCCTGTACAAAGGCTCAAAGGTGCGACTATGGGTATTTTTCGGTTAAAGATCGATAGACTAAACACTTCTATGCCAATTTTGATGTGGAACAAATTCTGCAAGTGTTCGACTTTGGCCAATTTATATTTTTCGAATTATTAGCCTCGACCCTGTACAAAGGCTCAAAGGTGCGACTATGGGTATTGTTCGGTTAAAGATCGATAGACGAAACACTTCTATGCCAATTTCGATGTGGAACAAATTCTGCAAGTGTTCGACTTTGGCCAATTTATGTTTTCTCGAATAACTGGTCTCGACCCTGTACAAAGGCTCAAAGGTGCGACTATGGGTATTTTTCAGTTAAAGATCGTTAGACTAAACACTTCTATGCCAATTTCTGAGTGGAACAAATTCTGCAAGGTTTCGACTTTGGCCAATTTATGTTTTCTCGAATAATTGGTCTCTACCCTGTACAAAGGCTCAAAGGTGCGACTATGGGCATTTTTCAGTTAAAGATCGATAGACTGAGTACTCCTATGCCAATTCCTGAGTGGAACAAATTCTGCACGTGCTCGACTTTGGCCAATTTATGTTTTCTCGAATTATTAGCCTCGACCCTGTACAAAGGCTCAAAGGTGCGACTATGGGTATTTTTCGGTTAAAGGTCGATAGACTAAACACTTCTATGCTAATTTCGATGTGGAACAAATTCTGCAAGGTTTCGACTTTGGCCAATTTATGTTTTCTCGAATTATTAGCCTCGACCCTGTACAAAGGCGCAAAGGTGCGACTATGGGTATTTTTCGGTTAAAGATCGATAGACTAAACACTTCTATGCCAATTTCGATGTGGACCAAATTCTGCAAGTGTTCGACTTTGGCCAATTTATGTTTCTCGAATTATTAGCCTCGACCCTGTACAAAGGCTCAAAGGTGCGACTATGGGTATTTTTCGGTTAAAGGTCGATAGACAAAACACTTCTATGCTAATTTCAATGTGGAACAAATTCTGCAAGGTTTCGACTTTGGCCAAATTATGTTTTCTCGAATTATTAGCCTCGACCCTGTACAAAGGCTCAAAGGTGCGACTATGGGTATTTTTCGGTTAAAGGTCGATAGACTAAACACTTCTATGCTAATTTCGATGTGGAACAAATTCTGCAAGTGTTCGAGTTTGGCCAATTTAAGTTTCTCGAATTATTAGCCTCGACCCTGTACAAAGGCTCAAAGGTGCGATTATGGGTATTTTTCGGTTAAAGATCGATAGACTAAACCCTTCTATGCCAATTTCTGAGTGGAACAAATTCTGCAAGGTTTCGACTTTGGCAAATTTATGTTTTCTCGAATTATTAGCCTCGACCCTGTACAAAGGCTCAAAGGTGCGACTATGGGTATTTTTCAGTCAAAGATCGTTAGACTAAACACTTCTATGCCAATTTCTGAGTGGAACAAATTCTGCAAGGTTTCGACTTTGGCCAATTTATGTTTTCTCGAATTATTAGCCTCGACCCTGTACAAAGGCTCAAAGGTGCGACTATGGGTATTTTTCGGTTAAAGGTCGATAGACAAAACACTTCTATGCTAATTTCGATGTGGAACAAATTCTGCAAGGTTTCGACTTTGGCCAATTTATGTTTTCTCGAATTATTAGCCTCGACCCTGTACAAAGGCTCAAAGGTGCGACTATGGCTATTTTTCGGTTAAAGGTCGATAGACTAAACACTTCTATGCTAATTTCGATGTGGAACAAATTCTGCAAGTGTTCGAGTTTGGCCAATTTATGTTTCTCGAATTATTAGCCTCGACCCTGTACAAAGGCTCAAAGGTGCGACTATAGGTATTTTTCGGTTAAAGATCGATAGACTGAATAATCCTATGCTAATTTCTGAGTGGAACAAATTCTACAAGTGTTCGACTTTGGCCAATTTATATTTTTCGAATTATTAGCCTCGACCCTGTACAAAGGTTCAAAGGTGCGACTATGGGTATTTTTCGGTTAAAGGTCGATAGACAAAACACTTCTATGCTAATTTCGATGTGGAACAAATTCTGCAAGGTTTCGACTTTGGCCAAATTATGTTTTCTCGAATTATTAGCCTCGACCCTGTACAAAGGCTCAAAGGTGCGACTATGGGTATTTTTCGGTTAAAGGTCGATAGACTAAACACTTCTATGCTAATTTCGATGTGGAACAAATTCTGCAAGTGTTCGAGTTTGGCCAATTTATGTTTCTCGAATTATTAGCCTCGACCCTGTACAAAGGCTCAAAGGTGCGACTATGGGTATTTTTCAGTTAAAGATCGATAGACTGAGTACTCCTATGCCAATTCCTGAGTGGAAGAAATTCTGCACGTGCTCGACTTTGGCCAAATTATGTTCTCTCGAATTGTTAGCCTCGACCCTGTACAAAGGCTCAAAGGTGCGACTATGGCTATTTTTCGGTTAAAGATCGATAGACTAAACACTTCTATGCCAATTTCGATGTGGAACAAATTCTGCAAGTGTTCGACTTTGGTCAATTTATGTTTTCTCGAATAACTGGTCTCGACCTGTACAAAGGCTCAAAGGTGCGACTATGGGTATTTTTCAGTTAAAGATCGTTAGACTAAACACTTCTATGCCAATTTCTGAGTGGAACAAATTCTGCAAGGTTTCGACTTTGGCCAATTTATGTTTTCTCGAATTATTAGCCTCGACCCTGTACAAAGGCTCAAAGGCGCGACTATGGGTATTTTTCGGTTAAAGGTCGATAGACAAAACACTTCTATGCTAATTTCGATGTGGAACAAATTCTGCAAGGTTTCGACTTTGGCCAATTTATGTTTTCTCGAATTATTAGCCTCGACCCTGTACAAAGGCTTAAAGGTGCGACTATGGGTATTTTTCAGTTAAGGATCGTTAGACTAAACACTTCTATGCCAATTTCTGAGTGGAACAAATTCTGCAAGGTTTCGACTTTGGCCAATATATGTTTTCTCGAATTATTAGCCTCGACCCTGTACAAAGGCTCAAAGGCGCGACTATGGGTATTTTTCGGTTAAAGGTCGATAGACAGAACACTTCTATGCTAATTTCGATGTGGAACAAATTCTGCAAGGTTTCGACTTGGCCAATTTATGTTTTCTCGAATTATTAGCCTCGACCCTGTACAAAGGCTCAAAGGTGCGACTATGGGTATTTTTCAGTTAAAGATCGTTAGACTAAACACTTCTATGCCAATTTCTGAGTGGAACAAATTCTGCAAGGTTTCGACTTTGGCCAATATATGTTTTCTCGAATTATTAGCCTCGACCCTGTACAAAGGCTCAAAGGCGCGACTATGGGTATTTTTCGGTTAAAGGTCGATAGACAGAACACTTCTATGCTAATTTCGATGTGGAACAAATTCTGCAAGGTTTCGACTTGGCCAATTTATGTTTTCTCGAATTATTAGCCTCGACCCTGTACAAAGGCTCAAAGGTGCGACTATGGGTATTTTTCAGTTAAAGATCGTTAGACTAAACACTTCTATGCCAATTTCTGAGTGGAACAAATTCTGCAAGGTTTCGACTTGGCAAATTTATGTTTTCTCGAATTATTAGCCTCGACCCTGTACAAAGGCTCAAAGGTGCGACTATGGGTATTTTTCGGTTAAAGATCGATAGACTGAGTACTCCTATGCCAATTCCTGAGTGGAACAAATTCTGCAAGGTTTCGACTTTGGCCAATATATGTTTTCTCGAATAACTGGTCTCGACCCTGTAAAAAGGCTCAAAGGTGCGACTATGGGCATTTTTCAGTTAAAGATCGATAGACTGAGTACTCCTATGTCAATTCCTGAGTGGAACAAATTCTGCAAGGTTTCGACTTTGGCAAATTTATGTTTTCTCGAATTATTAGCCTCGACCCTGTACAAAGGCTCAAAGGTGCGACTATGGGTATTTTTCGGTTAAAGATCGATAGACTGAGTACTCCTATGCTAATTTCTGAGTGGAACAAATTCTGCAAGTGTTCGACTTTGGCCAATTTATATTTTTCGAATTATTAGCCTCGACCATGTACAAAGGCTCAAAGGTGCGACTATGGGTATTTTTCGGTTAAAGATCGATAGACTGAGTACTCCTATGCTAATTTCTGAGTGGAACAAATTCTGCACGTGTTCGACTTTGGCCAATTTATGTTTTCTCGAATTATTAGCCTCGACCCTGTACAAAGGCTCAAAGGTGCGACTATGGGTATTTTTCGGTTAAAGATCGATAGACTAAACACTTCTATGCCAATTTTGATGTGGAACAAATTCTGCAAGTGTTCGACTTTGGCCAATTTATATTTTTCGAATTATTAGCCTCGACCCTGTACAAAGGCTCAAAGGTGCGACTATGGGTATTGTTCGGTTAAAGATCGATAGACGAAACACTTCTATGCCAATTTCGATGTGGAACAAATTCTGCAAGTGTTCGACTTTGGCCAATTTATGTTTTCTCGAATAACTGGTCTCGACCCTGTACAAAGGCTCAAAGGTGCGACTATGGGTATTTTTCAGTTAAAGATCGTTAGACTAAACACTTCTATGACAATTTCTGAGTGGAACAAATTCTGCAAGGTTTCGACTTTGGCCAATTTATGTTTTCTCGAATAATTGGTCTCTACCCTGTACAAAGGCTCAAAGGTGCGACTATGGGCATTTTTCAGTTAAAGATCGATAGACTGAGTACTCCTATGCCAATTCCTGAGTGGAACAAATTCTGCACGTGCTCGACTTTGGCCAATTTATGTTTTCTCGAATTATTAGCCTCGACCCTGTACAAAGGCTCAAAGGTGCGACTATGGGTATTTTTCGGTTAAAGGTCGATAGACTAAACACTTCTATGCTAATTTCGATGTGGAACAAATTCTGCAAGGTTTCGACTTTGGCCAATTTATGTTTTCTCGAATTATTAGCCTCGACCCTGTACAAAGGCGCAAAGGTGCGACTATGGGTATTTTTCGGTTAAAGATCGATAGACTAAACACTTCTATGCCAATTTCGATGTGGACCAAATTCTGCAAGTGTTCGACTTTGGCCAATTTATGTTTCTCGAATTATTAGCCTCGACCCTGTACAAAGGCTCAAAGGTGCGACTATGGGTATTTTTCGGTTAAAGGTCGATAGACAAAACACTTCTATGCTAATTTCAATGTGGAACAAATTCTGCAAGGTTTCGACTTTGGCCAAATTATGTTTTCTCGAATTATTAGCCTCGACCCTGTACAAAGGCTCAAAGGTGCGACTATGGGTATTTTTCGGTTAAAGGTCGATAGACTAAACACTTCTATGCTAATTTCGATGTGGAACAAATTCTGCAAGTGTTCGAGTTTGGCCAATTTATGTTTCTCGAATTATTAGCCTCGACCCTGTACAAAGGCTCAAAGGTGCGATTATGGGTATTTTTCGGTTAAAGATCGATAGACTAAACCCTTCTATGCCAATTTCTGAGTGGAACAAATTCTGCAAGGTTTCGACTTTGGCAAATTTATGTTTTCTCGAATTATTAGCCTCGACCCTGTACAAAGGCTCAAAGGTGCGACTATGGGTATTTTTCAGTCAAAGATCGTTAGACTAAACACTTCTATGCCAATTTCTGAGTGGAACAAATTCTGCAAGGTTTCGACTTTGGCCAATTTATGTTTTCTCGAATTATTAGCCTCGACCCTGTACAAAGGCTCAAAGGTGCGACTATGGCTATTTTTCGGTTAAAGGTCGATAGACTAAACACTTCTATGCTAATTTCGATGTGGAACAAATTCTGCAAGTGTTCGAGTTTGGCCAATTTATGTTTCTCGAATTATTAGCCTCGACCCTGTACAAAGGCTCAAAGGTGCGATTATGGGTATTTTTCGGTTAAAGATCGATAGACTGAACACTTCTATGCCAATTTCTGAGTGGAACAAATTCTGCAAGGTTTCGACTTTGGCAAATTTATGTTTTCTCGAATTATTAGCCTCGACCCTGTACAAAGGCTCAAAGGTGCGGCTATAGGTATTTTTCGGTTAAAGATCGATAGACTGAATACTCCTATGCTAATTTCTGAGTGGAACAAATTCTACAAGTGTTCGACTTTGGCCAATTTATATTTTTCGAATTATTAGCCTCGACCCTGTACAAAGGTTCAAAGGTGCGACTATGGGTATTTTTCGGTTAAAGGTCGATAGACAAAACACTTCTATGCTAATTTCGATGTGGAACAAATTCTGCAAGGTTTCGACTTTGGCCAAATTATGTTTTCTCGAATTATTAGCCTCGACCCTGTACAAAGGCTCAAAGGTGCGACTATGGGTATTTTTCGGTTAAAGGTCGATAGACTAAACACTTCTATGCTAATTTCGATGTGGAACAAATTCTGCAAGTGTTCGAGTTTGGCCAATTTATGTTTCTCGAATTATTAGCCTCGACCCTGTACAAAGGCTCAAAGGTGCGATTATGGGTATTTTTCGGTTAAAGATCGATAGACTAAACCCTTCTATGCCAATTTCTGAGTGGAACAAATTCTGCAAGTTTTCGACTTTGGCAAATTTATGTTTTCTCGAATTATTAGCCTCGACCCTGTACAAAGGCTCAAAGGTGCGACTATGGGTATTTTTCAGTTAAAGATCGATAGACTGAGTACTCCTATGCCAATTCCTGAGTGGAAGAAATTCTGCACGTGCTCGACTTTGGCCAAATTATGTTCTCTCGAATTGTTAGCCTCGACCCTGTACAAAGGCTCAAAGGTGCGACTATGGCTATTTTTCGGTTAAAGATCGATAGACTAAACACTTCTATGCCAATTTCGATGTGGAACAAATTCTGCAAGTGTTCGACTTTGGTCAATTTATGTTTTCTCGAATAACTGGTCTCGACCTGTACAAAGGCTCAAAGGTGCGACTATGGGTATTTTTCAGTTAAAGATCGTTAGACTAAACACTTCTATGCCAATTTCTGAGTGGAACAAATTCTGCAAGGTTTCGACTTTGGCCAATTTATGTTTTCTCGAATTATTAGCCTCGACCCTGTACAAAGGCTCAAAGGCGCGACTATGGGTATTTTTCGGTTAAAGGTCGATAGACAAAACACTTCTATGCTAATTTCGATGTGGAACAAATTCTGCAAGGTTTCGACTTTGGCCAATTTATGTTTTCTCGAATTATTAGCCTCGACCCTGTACAAAGGCTTAAAGGTGCGACTATGGGTATTTTTCAGTTAAGGATCGTTAGACTAAACACTTCTATGCCAATTTCTGAGTGGAACAAATTCTGCAAGGTTTCGACTTTGGCCAATATATGTTTTCTCGAATTATTAGCCTCGACCCTGTACAAAGGCTCAAAGGCGCGACTATGGGTATTTTTCGGTTAAAGGTCGATAGACAGAACACTTCTATGCTAATTTCGATGTGGAACAAATTCTGCAAGGTTTCGACTTGGCCAATTTATGTTTTCTCGAATTATTAGCCTCGACCCTGTACAAAGGCTCAAAGGTGCGACTATGGGTATTTTTCAGTTAAAGATCGTTAGACTAAACACTTCTATGCCAATTTCTGAGTGGAACAAATTCTGCAAGGTTTCGACTTTGGCCAATATATGTTTTCTCGAATTATTAGCCTCGACCCTGTACAAAGGCTCAAAGGCGCGACTATGGGTATTTTTCGGTTAAAGGTCGATAGACAGAACACTTCTATGCTAATTTCGATGTGGAACAAATTCTGCAAGGTTTCGACTTGGCCAATTTATGTTTTCTCGAATTATTAGCCTCGACCCTGTACAAAGGCTCAAAGGTGCGACTATGGGTATTTTTCAGTTAAAGATCGTTAGACTAAACACTTCTATGCCAATTTCTGAGTGGAACAAATTCTGCAAGGTTTCGACTTTGGCAAATTTATGTTTTCTCGAATTATTAGCCTCGACCCTGTACAAAGGCTCAAAGGTGCGACTATGGGTATTTTTCGGTTAAAGATCGATAGACTGAGTACTCATATGCCAATTCCTGAGTGGAACAAATTCTGCAAGGTTTCGACTTTGGCCAATATATGTTTTCTCGAATAACTGGTCTCGACCCTGTAAAAAGGCTCAAAGGTGCGACTATGGGCATTTTTCAGTTAAAGATCGATAGACTGAGTACTCCTATGCCAATTCCTGAGTGGAACAAATTCTGCAAGGTTTCGACTTTGGCAAATTTATGTTTTCTCGAATTATTAGCCTCGACCCTGTACAAAGGCTCAAAGGTGCGACTATGGGTATTTTTCGGTTAAAGATCGATAGACTGAGTACTCCTATGCTAATTTCTGAGTGGAACAAATTCTGCAAGTGTTCGACTTTGGCCAATTTATATTTTTCGAATTATTAGCCTCGACCCTGTACAAAGGCTCAAAGGTGCGACTATGGGTATTTTTCGGTTAAAGATCGATAGACTGAGTACTCCTATGCTAATTTCTGAGTGGAACAAATTCTGCACGTGTTCGACTTTGGCCAATTTATGTTTTCTCGAATAACTGGTCTCGACCCTGTACAAAGGCTCAAAGGTGCGACCATGGGTATTTTTCGGTTAAAGGTCGATATATTAAACACTTCCATGCTAATTTCGATGTGGAAAAAATTCTGCAAGGTTTCGACTTTGGCCAATTTATGTTTTCTCGAATTATTAGCCTCGACCCTGTACAAAGGCTCAAAGGTGCGACTATGGGTATTTTTCGGTTAAAGATCGATAGACTAAACACTTCTATGCCAATTTTGATGTGGAACAAATTCTGCAAGTGTTCGACTTTGGCCAATTTATATTTTTCGAATTATTAGCCTCGACCCTGTACAAAGGCTCAAAGGTGCGACTATGGGTATTGTTCGGTTAAAGATCGATAGACGAAACACTTCTATGCCAATTTCGATGTGGAACAAATTCTGCAAGTGTTCGACTTTGGCCAATTTATGTTTTCTCGAATAACTGGTCTCGACCCTGTACAAAGGCTCAAAGGTGCGACTATGGGTATTTTTCAGTTAAAGATCGTTAGACTAAACACTTCTATGACAATTTCTGAGTGGAACAAATTCTGCAAGGTTTCGACTTTGGCCAATTTATGTTTTCTCGAATAATTGGTCTCTACCCTGTACAAAGGCTCAAAGGTGCGACTATGGGCATTTTTCAGTTAAAGATCGATAGACTGAGTACTCCTATGCCAATTCCTGAGTGGAACAAATTCTGCACGTGCTCGACTTTGGCCAATTTATGTTTTCTCGAATTATTAGCCTCGACCCTGTACAAAGGCTCAAAGGTGCGACTATGGGTATTTTTCGGTTAAAGGTCGATAGACTAAACACTTCTATGCTAATTTCGATGTGGAACAAATTCTGCAAGGTTTCGACTTTGGCCAATTTATGTTTTCTCGAATTATTAGCCTCGACCCTGTACAAAGGCGCAAAGGTGCGACTATGGGTATTTTTCGGTTAAAGATCGATAGACTAAACACTTCTATGCCAATTTCGATGTGGACCAAATTCTGCAAGTGTTCGACTTTGGCCAATTTATGTTTCTCGAATTATTAGCCTCGACCCTGTACAAAGGCTCAAAGGTGCGACTATGGGTATTTTTCGGTTAAAGGTCGATAGACAAAACACTTCTATGCTAATTTCAATGTGGAACAAATTCTGCAAGGTTTCGACTTTGGCCAAATTATGTTTTCTCGAATTATTAGCCTCGACCCTGTACAAAGGCTCAAAGGTGCGACTATGGGTATTTTTCGGTTAAAGGTCGATAGACTAAACACTTCTATGCTAATTTCGATGTGGAACAAATTCTGCAAGTGTTCGAGTTTGGCCAATTTATGTTTCTCGAATTATTAGCCTCGACCCTGTACAAAGGCTCAAAGGTGCGATTATGGGTATTTTTCGGTTAAAGATCGATAGACTAAACCCTTCTATGCCAATTTCTGAGTGGAACAAATTCTGCAAGGTTTCGACTTTGGCAAATTTATGTTTTCTCGAATTATTAGCCTCGACCCTGTACAAAGGCTCAAAGGTGCGACTATGGGTATTTTTCAGTCAAAGATCGTTAGACTAAACACTTCTATGCCAATTTCTGAGTGGAACAAATTCTGCAAGGTTTCGACTTTGGCCAATTTATGTTTTCTCGAATTATTAGCCTCGACCCTGTACAAAGGCTCAAAGGTGCGACTATGGCTATTTTTCGGTTAAAGGTCGATAGACTAAACACTTCTATGCTAATTTCGATGTGGAACAAATTCTGCAAGTGTTCGAGTTTGGCCAATTTATGTTTCTCGAATTATTAGCCTCGACCCTGTACAAAGGCTCAAAGGTGCGATTATGGGTATTTTTCGGTTAAAGATCGATAGACTGAACACTTCTATGCCAATTTCTGAGTGGAACAAATTCTGCAAGGTTTCGACTTTGGCAAATTTATGTTTTCTCGAATTATTAGCCTCGACCCTGTACAAAGGCTCCAAGGTGCGGCTATAGGTATTTTTCGGTTAAAGATCGATAGACTGAATACTCCTATGCTAATTTCTGAGTGGAACAAATTCTACAAGTGTTCGACTTTGGCCAATTTATATTTTTCGAATTATTAGCCTCGACCCTGTACAAAGGTTCAAAGGTGCGACTATGGGTATTTTTCGGTTAAAGGTCGATAGACAAAACACTTCTATGCTAATTTCGATGTGGAACAAATTCTGCAAGGTTTCGACTTTGGCCAAATTATGTTTTCTCGAATTATTAGCCTCGACCCTGTACAAAGGCTCAAAGGTGCGACTATGGGTATTTTTCGGTTAAAGGTCGATAGACTAAACACTTCTATGCTAATTTCGATGTGGAACAAATTCTGCAAGTGTTCGAGTTTGGCCAATTTATGTTTCTCGAATTATTAGCCTCGACCCTGTACAAAGGCTCAAAGGTGCGATTATGGGTATTTTTCGGTTAAAGATCGATAGACTAAACCCTTCTATGCCAATTTCTGAGTGGAACAAATTCTGCAAGTTTTCGACTTTGGCAAATTTATGTTTTCTCGAATTATTAGCCTCGACCCTGTACAAAGGCTCAAAGGTGCGACTATGGGTATTTTTCAGTTAAAGATCGATAGACTGAGTACTCCTATGCCAATTCCTGAGTGGAACAAATTCTGCACGTGCTCGACTTTGGCCAAATTATGTTCTCTCGAATTGTTAGCCTCGACCCTGTACAAAGGCTCAAAGGTGCGACTATGGCTATTTTTCGGTTAAAGATCGATAGACTAAACACTTCTATGCCAATTTCGATGTGGAACAAATTCTGCAAGTGTTCGACTTTGGTCAATTTATGTTTTCTCGAATAACTGGTCTCGACACTGTACAAAGGCTCAAAGGTGCGACTATGGGTATTTTTCAGTTAAAGATCGTTAGACTAAACACTTCTATGCCAATTTCTGAGTGGAACAAATTCTGCAAGGTTTCGACTTTGGCCAATTTATGTTTTCTCGAATTATTAGCCTCGACCCTGTACAAAGGCTCAAAGGCGCGACTATGGGTATTTTTCGGTTAAAGGTCGATAGACAAAACACTTCTATGCTAATTTCGATGTGGAACAAATTCTGCAAGGTTTCGACTTTGGCCAATTTATGTTTTCTCGAATTATTAGCCTCGACCCTGTACAAAGGCTTAAAGGTGCGACTATGGGTATTTTTCAGTTAAGGATCGTTAGACTAAACACTTCTATGCCAATTTCTGAGTGGAACAAATTCTGCAAGGTTTCGACTTTGGCCAATATATGTTTTCTCGAATTATTAGCCTCGACCCTGTACAAAGGCTCAAAGGCGCGACTATGGGTATTTTTCGGTTTAAGGGCGATAGACAGAACACTTCTATGCTAATTTCGATGTGGAACAAATTCTGCAAGGTTTCGACTTGGCCAATTTATGTTTTCTCGAATTATTAGCCTCGACCCTGTACAAAGGCTCAAAGGTGCGACTATGGGTATTTTTCGGTTAAAGGTCGATAGACAAAACACTTCTATGCTAATTTCGATGTGGAACAAATTCTGCAAGGTTTCGACTTTGGCCAATTTATGTTTTCTCGAATTATTAGCCTCGACCCTGTACAAAGGCTCAAAGGTGCGACTATGGGTATTTTTCAGTTAAAGATCGTTAGACTAAACACTTCTATGCCAATTTCTGAGTGGAACAAATTCTGCAAGGTTTCGACTTTGGCAAATTTATGTTTTCTCGAATTATTAGCCTCGACCCTGTACAAAGGCTCAAAGGTGCGACTATGGGTATTTTTCGGTTAAAGGTCGATAGACAAAACACTTCTATGCTAATTTCGATGTGGAACAAATTCTGCAAGGTTTCGACTTTGGCCAATTTATGTTTTCTCGAATTATTAGCCTCGACCCTGTACAAAGGCTCAAAGGTGCGACTATGGGTATTTTTCAGTTAAAGATCGTTAGACTAAACACTTCTATGCCAATTTCTGAGTGGAACAAATTCTGCAAGGTTTCGACTTTGGCCAATATATGTTTTCTCGAATAACTGGTCTCGACCCTGTAAAAAGGCTCAAAGGTGCGACTATGGGCATTTTTCAGTTAAAGATCGATAGACTGAGTACTCCTATGCCAATTCCTGAGTGGAACAAATTCTGCAAGGTTTCGACTTTGGCCAATATATGTTTTCTCGAATAACTGGTCTCGACCCTGTAAAAAGGCTCAAAGGTGCGACTATGGGCATTTTTCAGTTAAAGATCGATAGACTGAGTACTCCTATGCCAATTCCTGAGTGGAACAAATTCTGCAAGGTTTCGACTTTGGCAAATTTATGTTTTCTCGAATTATTAGCCTCGACCCTGTACAAAGGCTCAAAGGTGCGACTATGGGTATTTTTCAGTTAAAGATCGTTAGACTAAACACTTCTATGCCAATTTCTGAGTGGAACAAATTCTGCAAGGTTTCGACTTTGGCCAATTTATGTTTTCTCGAATTATTAGCCTCGACCCTGTACAAAGGCTTAAAGGTGCGACTATGGGTATTTTTCAGTTAAAGGTCGATAGACTGAATACTCCTATGCTAATTTCTGAGTGGAACAAGTTCTGCAAGTGTTCGACTTTTTCCAATTTATATTTTTCGAATTATTAGCCTCGACCCTGTACAAAGGCTCAAAGGTGCGACTATGGGTAGTTTTCGGTTAAAGGTCGATAGACTAAACACTTCTATGCTAATTTCGATGTGGAACAAATTCTGCAAGGTTTCGACTTTGGCCAATTTATGTTTTCTCGAATTATTAGCCTCGACCCTGTACAAAGGCGCAAAGGTGCGACTATGGGTATTTTTCGGTTAAAGGTCGATAGACTAAACACTTCTATGCCAATTTCGATGTGGAACAAATTCTGCAAGTGTTCGACTTTTTCCAATTTACATTTTTCGAATTATTAGCCTCGACCCTGTACAAAGGCTCAAAGGTGCGACTATGGGTATTTTTCGGTTAAAGGTCGATAGACTAAACACTTCTATGCCAATTTCTGAGTGGAACAAATTCTGCAAGGTTTCGACTTTGGCCAATTTATGTTTTCTCGAATTATTAGCCTCGACCCTGTACAAAGGCTCAAAGGTGCGACTATGGGTATTTTTCGGTTAAAGGTCGATAGACAAAACACTTCTATGCTAATTTCGATGTGGAACAAATTCTGCAAGGTTTCGACTTTGGCCAATTTATGTTTTCTCGAATTATTAGCCTCGACCCTGTACAAAGGCTCAAAGGTGCGACTATGGGTATTTTTCGGTTAAAGGTCGATAGACTAACACTTCTGTGCTAATTTCGATGTGGAACAAATTCTGCAAGTGTTCGAGTTTGGCCAATTTATGTTTCTCGAATTATTAGCCTCGACCCTGTACAAAGGCTCAAAGGTGCGACTATGGGTATTTTTCGTTTAAAGGTCGATAGACTAAACACTTCTATGCTAATTTCGATGTGGAACAAATTCTGCAAGGTTTCGACTTTGGCCAATTTATGTTTTCTCGAATTATTAGCCTCGACCCTGTACAATGGCGCAAAGGTGCGACTATGGGTATTTTTCGGTTAAAGATCGATAGACTAAACACTTCTATGCCAATTTCGATGTGGAACAAATTCTGCAAGTATTCGACTTTGGCCAATTTATGTTTCTCGAATTATTAGCCTCGACCCTGTACAAAGGCTCAAAGGTGCGACTATGGGTATTTTTCGGTTAAAGGTCGATAGACAAAACACTTCTAGCTAATTTCGATGTGGAACAAATTCTGCAAGGTTTCGACTTTGGCCAATTTATGTTTCCTCGAATAACTGGTCTCGACCCTGTACAAAGGCTCAAAGGTGCGACTATGGGTATTTTTCAGTTAAAGATCGATAGACTGAGTACTCCTATGCCAATTTCTGAGTGGAACAAATTCTGCACGTGTTCGACTTTGGCCAATTTATGTTTTCTCGAATTATTAGCCTCGACCCTGTACAAAGGCTCAAAGGTGCGACCATGGGTATTTTTCGGTTAAAGGTCGATAGACTAAACACTTCTATGCTAATTTCGATGTGGAACAAATTCTGCAAGGTTTCGACTTTGGCCAATTTATGTTTTCTCGAATTATTAGCCTCGACCCTGTACAAAGGCGCAAAGGTGCGACTATGGGTATTTTTCGGTTAAAGGTCGATAGACTAAACACTTCTATGCCAATTTCGATGTGGAACAAATTCTGCAAGTGTTCGAGTTTGGCCAATTTATGTTTCTCGAATTATTAGCCTCGACCCTGTACAAAGGCTCAAAGGTGCGATTATGGGTATTTTTTCGGTTAAAGATCGATAGACTAAACCCTTCTATGCCAATTTCTGGGTGGAACAAATTCTGCAAGGTTTCGACTTTGGCAAATTTATGTTTTCTCGAATTATTAGCCTCGACCCTGTACAAAGGCTCAAAGGTGCGACTATGGGTATTTTTCGGTTAAAGGTCGATAGACAAAACACTTCTATGCTAATTTCGATGTGGAACAAATTCTGCAAGGTTTCGACTTTGGCCAATTTATGTTTTCTCGAATTATTAGCCTCGACCCTGTACAAAGGCTCAAAGGTGCGACTATGGGTATTTTTCAGTTAAAGATCGTTAGACTAAACACTTCTATGCCAATTTCTGAGTGGAACAAATTCTGCAAGGTTTCGACTTTGGCCAATATATGTTTTCTCGAATAACTGGTCTCGACCCTGTACAACGGCTCAAAGGTGCGATTATGGGTATTTTTCGGTTAAAGATCGATAGACTAAACCCTTCTATGCCAATTTCTGAGTGGAACAAATTCTGCAAGGTTTCGACTTTGGCAAATTTATGTTTTCTCGAATTATTAGCCTCGACCCTGTACAAAGGCTCAAAGGTGCGACTATGGGTATTTTTCAGTTAAAGATCGTTAGACTAAACACTTCTATGCCAATTTCTGAGTCGAACAAATTCTGCAAGGTTTCGACTTTGGCCAATTTATGTTTTCTCGAATTATTAGCCTCGACCCTGTACAAAGGCTCAAAGGTGCGATTATGGGTATTTTTCGGTTAAAGATCGATAGACTAAACCCTTCTATGCCAATTTCTGAGTGGAACAAATTCTGCAAGGTTTCGACTTTGGCAAATTTATGTTTTCTCGAATTATTAGCCTCGACCCTGTACAAAGGCTCAAAGGTGCGACTATGGGTATTTTTCAGTTAAAGATCGTTAGACTAAACACTTCTATGCCAATTTCTGAGTGGAACAAATTCTGCAAGGTTTCGACTTTGGCCAATTTATGTTTTCTCGAATTATTAGCCTCCACCCTGTACAAAGGCTCAAAGGCGCGACTATGGGTATTTTTCGGTTAAAGGTCGATAGACAAAACACTTCTATGCTAATTTCGATGTGGAACAAATTCTGCAAGGTTTCGACTTTGGCCAATTTATGTTTTCTCGAATTATTAGCCTCGACCCTGTACAAAGGCTCAAAGGTGCGACTATGGGTATTTTTCGGTTAAAGGTCGATAGACAAAACACTTCTATGCTAATTTCGATGTGGAACAAATTCTGCAAGGTTTCGACTTTGGCCAATTTATGTTTTCTCGAATTATTAGCCTCGACCCTGTACAAAGGCTCAAAGGTGCGACTATGGGTATTTTTCAGTTAAAGATCGTTAGACTAAACACTTCTATGCCAATTTCTGAGTGGAACAAATTCTGCAAGGTTTCGACTTTGGCAAATTTATGTTTTCTCGAATTATTAGCCTCGACCCTGTACAAAGGCTCAAAGGTGCGACTATGGGTATTTTTCGGTTAAAGGTCGATAGACAAAACACTTCTATGCTAATTTCGATGTGGAACAAATTCTGCAAGGTTTCGACTTTGGCCAATTTATGTTTTCTCGAATTATTAGCCTCGACCCTGTAAAAAGGCTCAAAGGTGCGACTATGGGCATTTTTCAGTTAAAGATCGATAGACTGAGTACTCCTATGCCAATTCCTGAGTGGAACAAATTCTGCAAGGTTTCGACTTTGGCCAATATATGTTTTCTCGAATAACTGGTCTCGACCCTGTAAAAAGGCTCAAAGGTGCGACTATGGGCATTTTTCAGTTAAAGATCGATAGACTGAGTACTCCTATGCCAATTCCTGAGTGGAACAAATTCTGCAAGGTTTCGACTTTGGCAAATTTATGTTTTCTCGAATTATTAGCCTCGACCCTGTACAAAGGCTCAAAGGTGCGACTATGGGTATTTTTCAGTTAAAGATCGTTAGACTAAACACTTCTATGCCAATTTCTGAGTGGAACAAATTCTGCAAGGTTTCGACTTTGGCCAATTTATGTTTTCTCGAATTATTAGCCTCGACCCTGTACAAAGGCTCAAAGGTGCGACTATGGGTATTTTTCGGTTAAAGGTCGATAGACTAAACACTTCTATGCTAATTTCGATGTGGAACAAATTCTGCAAGTGTTCGAGTTTGGCCAATTTATGTTCCTCGAATTATTAGCCTCGACCCTGTACAAAGGCTCAAAGGTGCGATTATGGGTATTTTTCGGTTAAAGGTCGATAGACTAAACCCTTCTATGCCAATTTCTGAGTGGAACAAATTCTGCAAGTGTTCGAGTTTGGCCAATTTATGTTTCTCGAATTATTAGCCTCGACCCTGTACAAAGGCTCAAAGGTGCGATTATGGGTATTTTTCGGTTAAAGATCGATAGACTGAACACTTCTATGCCAATTTCTGAGTGGAACAAATTCTGCAAGGTTTCGACTTTGGCAAATTTATGTTTTCTCGAATTATTAGCCTCGACCCTGTACAAAGGCTCAAAGGTGCGGCTATAGGTATTTTTCGGTTAAAGATCGATAGACTGAATACTCCTATGCTAATTTCTGAGTGGAACAAATTCTACAAGTGTTCGACTTTGGCCAATTTATATTTTTCGAATTATTAGCCTCGACCCTGTACAAAGGTTCAAAGGTGCGACTATGGGTATTTTTCGGTTAAAGGTCGATAGACAAAACACTTCTATGCTAATTTCGATGTGGAACAAATTCTGCAAGGTTTCGACTTTGGCCAAATTATGTTTTCTCGAATTATTAGCCTCGACCCTGTACAAAGGCTCAAAGGTGCGACTATGGGTATTTTTCGGTTAAAGGTCGATAGACTAAACACTTCTATGCTAATTTCGATGTGGAACAAATTCTGCAAGTGTTCGAGTTTGGCCAATTTATGTTTCTCGAATTATTAGCCTCGACCCTGTACAAAGGCTCAAAGGTGCGATTATGGGTATTTTTCGGTTAAAGATCGATAGACTAAACCCTTCTATGCCAATTTCTGAGTGGAACAAATTCTGCAAGTTTTCGACTTTGGCAAATTTATGTTTTCTCGAATTATTAGCCTCGACCCTGTACAAAGGCTCAAAGGTGCGACTATGGGTATTTTTCAGTTAAAGATCGATAGACTGAGTACTCCTATGC
Organism: Barypeithes pellucidus; assembly: GCA_963991005.1. Classification (NCBI taxonomy): domain Eukaryota; kingdom Metazoa; phylum Arthropoda; class Insecta; order Coleoptera; family Curculionidae; genus Barypeithes; species Barypeithes pellucidus. Next base: position 49,246,160 of record OZ022557.1, on the reverse strand, counting down.
CAATTCCTGAGTGGAACAAATTCTGCACGTGCTCGACTTTGGCCAAATTATGTTCTCTCGAATTGTTAGCCTCGACCCTGTACAAAGGCTCAAAGGTGCGACTATGGCTATTTTTCGGTTAAAGATCGATAGACTAAACACTTCTATGCCAATTTCGATGTGGAACAAATTCTGCAAGTGTTCGACTTTGGTCAATTTATGTTTTCTCGAATAACTGGTCTCGACACTGTACAAAGGCTCAAAGGTGCGACTATGGGTATTTTTCAGTTAAAGATCGTTAGACTAAACACTTCTATGCCAATTTCTGAGTGGAACAAATTCTGCAAGGTTTCGACTTTGGCCAATTTATGTTTTCTCGAATTATTAGCCTCGACCCTGTACAAAGGCTCAAAGGCGCGACTATGGGTATTTTTCGGTTAAAGGTCGATAGACAAAACACTTCTATGCTAATTTCGATGTGGAACAAATTCTGCAAGGTTTCGACTTTGGCCAATTTATGTTTTCTCGAATTATTAGCCTCGACCCTGTACAAAGGCTTAAAGGTGCGACTATGGGTATTTTTCAGTTAAGGATCGTTAGACTAAACACTTCTATGCCAATTTCTGAGTGGAACAAATTCTGCAAGGTTTCGACTTTGGCCAATATATGTTTTCTCGAATTATTAGCCTCGACCCTGTACAAAGGCTCAAAGGCGCGACTATGGGTATTTTTCGGTTTAAGGGCGATAGACAGAACACTTCTATGCTAATTTCGATGTGGAACAAATTCTGCAAGGTTTCGACTTGGCCAATTTATGTTTTCTCGAATTATTAGCCTCGACCCTGTACAAAGGCTCAAAGGTGCGACTATGGGTATTTTTCGGTTAAAGGTCGATAGACAAAACACTTCTATGCTAATTTCGATGTGGAACAAATTCTGCAAGGTTTCGACTTTGGCCAATTTATGTTTTCTCGAATTATTAGCCTCGACCCTGTACAAAGGCTCAAAGGTGCGACTATGGGTATTTTTCAGTTAAAGATCGTTAGACTAAACACTTCTATGCCAATTTCTGAGTGGAACAAATTCTGCAAGGTTTCGACTTTGGCAAATTTATGTTTTCTCGAATTATTAGCCTCGACCCTGTACAAAGGCTCAAAGGTGCGACTATGGGTATTTTTCGGTTAAAGGTCGATAGACAAAACACTTCTATGCTAATTTCGATGTGGAACAAATTCTGCAAGGTTTCGACTTTGGCCAATTTATGTTTTCTCGAATTATTAGCCTCGACCCTGTACAAAGGCTCAAAGGTGCGACTATGGGTATTTTTCAGTTAAAGATCGTTAGACTAAACACTTCTATGCCAATTTCTGAGTGGAACAAATTCTGCAAGGTTTCGACTTTGGCCAATATATGTTTTCTCGAATAACTGGTCTCGACCCTGTAAAAAGGCTCAAAGGTGCGACTATGGGCATTTTTCAGTTAAAGATCGATAGACTGAGTACTCCTATGCCAATTCCTGAGTGGAACAAATTCTGCAAGGTTTCGACTTTGGCCAATATATGTTTTCTCGAATAACTGGTCTCGACCCTGTAAAAAGGCTCAAAGGTGCGACTATGGGCATTTTTCAGTTAAAGATCGATAGACTGAGTACTCCTATGCCAATTCCTGAGTGGAACAAATTCTGCAAGGTTTCGACTTTGGCAAATTTATGTTTTCTCGAATTATTAGCCTCGACCCTGTACAAAGGCTCAAAGGTGCGACTATGGGTATTTTTCAGTTAAAGATCGTTAGACTAAACACTTCTATGCCAATTTCTGAGTGGAACAAATTCTGCAAGGTTTCGACTTTGGCCAATTTATGTTTTCTCGAATTATTAGCCTCGACCCTGTACAAAGGCTTAAAGGTGCGACTATGGGTATTTTTCAGTTAAAGGTCGATAGACTGAATACTCCTATGCTAATTTCTGAGTGGAACAAGTTCTGCAAGTGTTCGACTTTTTCCAATTTATATTTTTCGAATTATTAGCCTCGACCCTGTACAAAGGCTCAAAGGTGCGACTATGGGTAGTTTTCGGTTAAAGGTCGATAGACTAAACACTTCTATGCTAATTTCGATGTGGAACAAATTCTGCAATGTTTCGACTTTGGCCAATTTATGTTTTCTCGAATTATTAGCCTCGACCCTGTACAAAGGCGCAAAGGTGCGACTATGGGTATTTTTCGGTTAAAGGTCGATAGACTAAACACTTCTATGCCAATTTCGATGTGGAACAAATTCTGCAAGTGTTCGACTTTTTCCAATTTACATTTTTCGAATTATTAGCCTCGACCCTGTACAAAGGCTCAAAGGTGCGACTATGGGTATTTTTCGGTTAAAGGTCGATAGACTAAACACTTCTATGCCAATTTCTGAGTGGAACAAATTCTGCAAGGTTTCGACTTTGGCCAATTTATGTTTTCTCGAATTATTAGCCTCGACCCTGTACAAAGGCTCAAAGGTGCGACTATGGGTATTTTTCGGTTAAAGGTCGATAGACAAAACACTTCTATGCTAATTTCGATGTGGAACAAATTCTGCAAGGTTTCGACTTTGGCCAATTTATGTTTTCTCGAATTATTAGCCTCGACCCTGTACAAAGGCTCAAAGGTGCGACTATGGGTATTTTTCGGTTAAAGGTCGATAGACTAACACTTCTGTGCTAATTTCGATGTGGAACAAATTCTGCAAGTGTTCGAGTTTGGCCAATTTATGTTTCTCGAATTATTAGCCTCGACCCTGTACAAAGGCTCAAAGGTGCGACTATGGGTATTTTTCGTTTAAAGGTCGATAGACTAAACACTTCTATGCTAATTTCGATGTGGAACAAATTCTGCAAGGTTTCGACTTTGGCCAATTTATGTTTTCTCGAATTATTAGCCTCGACCCTGTACAATGGCGCAAAGGTGCGACTATGGGTATTTTTCGGTTAAAGATCGATAGACTAAACACTTCTATGCCAATTTCGATGTGGAACAAATTCTGCAAGTATTCGACTTTGGCCAATTTATGTTTCTCGAATTATTAGCCTCGACCCTGTACAAAGGCTCAAAGGTGCGACTATGGGTATTTTTCGGTTAAAGGTCGATAGACAAAACACTTCTATGCTAATTTCGATGTGGAACAAATTCTGCAAGGTTTCGACTTTGGCCAATTTATGTTTCCTCGAATAACTGGTCTCGACCCTGTACAAAGGCTCAAAGGTGCGACTATGGGTATTTTTCAGTTAAAGATCGATAGACTGAGTACTCCTATGCCAATTTCTGAGTGGAACAAATTCTGCACGTGTTCGACTTTGGCCAATTTATGTTTTCTCGAATTATTAGCCTCGACCCTGTACAAAGGCTCAAAGGTGCGACCATGGGTATTTTTCGGTTAAAGGTCGATAGACTAAACACTTCTATGCTAATTTCGATGTGGAACAAATTCTGCAAGGTTTCGACTTTGGCCAATTTATGTTTTCTCGAATTATTAGCCTCGACCCTGTACAAAGGCGCAAAGGTGCGACTATGGGTATTTTTCGGTTAAAGGTCGATAGACTAAACACTTCTATGCCAATTTCGATGTGGAACAAATTCTGCAAGTGTTCGAGTTTGGCCAATTTATGTTTCTCGAATTATTAGCCTCGACCCTGTACAAAGGCTCAAAGGTGCGATTATGGGTATTTTTTCGGTTAAAGATCGATAGACTAAACCCTTCTATGCCAATTTCTGGGTGGAACAAATTCTGCAAGGTTTCGACTTTGGCAAATTTATGTTTTCTCGAATTATTAGCCTCGACCCTGTACAAAGGCTCAAAGGTGCGACTATGGGTATTTTTCGGTTAAAGGTCGATAGACAAAACACTTCTATGCTAATTTCGATGTGGAACAAATTCTGCAAGGTTTCGACTTTGGCCAATTTATGTTTTCTCGAATTATTAGCCTCGACCCTGTACAAAGGCTCAAAGGTGCGACTATGGGTATTTTTCAGTTAAAGATCGTTAGACTAAACACTTCTATGCCAATTTCTGAGTGGAACAAATTCTGCAAGGTTTCGACTTTGGCCAATATATGTTTTCTCGAATAACTGGTCTCGACCCTGTACAACGGCTCAAAGGTGCGATTATGGGTATTTTTCGGTTAAAGATCGATAGACTAAACCCTTCTATGCCAATTTCTGAGTGGAACAAATTCTGCAAGGTTTCGACTTTGGCAAATTTATGTTTTCTCGAATTATTAGCCTCGACCCTGTACAAAGGCTCAAAGGTGCGACTATGGGTATTTTTCAGTTAAAGATCGTTAGACTAAACACTTCTATGCCAATTTCTGAGTCGAACAAATTCTGCAAGGTTTCGACTTTGGCCAATTTATGTTTTCTCGAATTATTAGCCTCGACCCTGTACAAAGGCTCAAAGGTGCGATTATGGGTATTTTTCGGTTAAAGATCGATAGACTAAACCCTTCTATGCCAATTTCTGAGTGGAACAAATTCTGCAAGGTTTCGACTTTGGCAAATTTATGTTTTCTCGAATTATTAGCCTCGACCCTGTACAAAGGCTCAAAGGTGCGACTATGGGTATTTTTCAGTTAAAGATCGTTAGACTAAACACTTCTATGCCAATTTCTGAGTGGAACAAATTCTGCAAGGTTTCGACTTTGGCCAATTTATGTTTTCTCGAATTATTAGCCTCCACCCTGTACAAAGGCTCAAAGGCGCGACTATGGGTATTTTTCGGTTAAAGGTCGATAGACAAAACACTTCTATGCTAATTTCGATGTGGAACAAATTCTGCAAGGTTTCGACTTTGGCCAATTTATGTTTTCTCGAATTATTAGCCTCGACCCTGTACAAAGGCTCAAAGGTGCGACTATGGGTATTTTTCGGTTAAAGGTCGATAGACAAAACACTTCTATGCTAATTTCGATGTGGAACAAATTCTGCAAGGTTTCGACTTTGGCCAATTTATGTTTTCTCGAATTATTAGCCTCGACCCTGTACAAAGGCTCAAAGGTGCGACTATGGGTATTTTTCAGTTAAAGATCGTTAGACTAAACACTTCTATGCCAATTTCTGAGTGGAACAAATTCTGCAAGGTTTCGACTTTGGCAAATTTATGTTTTCTCGAATTATTAGCCTCGACCCTGTACAAAGGCTCAAAGGTGCGACTATGGGTATTTTTCGGTTAAAGGTCGATAGACAAAACACTTCTATGCTAATTTCGATGTGGAACAAATTCTGCAAGGTTTCGACTTTGGCCAATTTATGTTTTCTCGAATTATTAGCCTCGACCCTGTAAAAAGGCTCAAAGGTGCGACTATGGGCATTTTTCAGTTAAAGATCGATAGACTGAGTACTCCTATGCCAATTCCTGAGTGGAACAAATTCTGCAAGGTTTCGACTTTGGCCAATATATGTTTTCTCGAATAACTGGTCTCGACCCTGTAAAAAGGCTCAAAGGTGCGACTATGGGCATTTTTCAGTTAAAGATCGATAGACTGAGTACTCCTATGCCAATTCCTGAGTGGAACAAATTCTGCAAGGTTTCGACTTTGGCAAATTTATGTTTTCTCGAATTATTAGCCTCGACCCTGTACAAAGGCTCAAAGGTGCGACTATGGGTATTTTTCAGTTAAAGATCGTTAGACTAAACACTTCTATGCCAATTTCTGAGTGGAACAAATTCTGCAAGGTTTCGACTTTGGCCAATTTATGTTTTCTCGAATTATTAGCCTCGACCCTGTACAAAGGCTCAAAGGTGCGACTATGGGTATTTTTCAGTTAAAGGTCGATAGACTGAATACTCCTATGCTAATTTCTGAGTGGAACAAGTTCTGCAAGTGTTCGACTTTTTCCAATTTATATTTTTCGAATTATTAGCCTCGACCCTGTACAAAGGCTCAAAGGTGCGACTATGGGTATTTTTCGGTTAAAGGTCGATAGACTAAACACTTCTATGCTAATTTCGATGTGGAACAAATTCTGCAAGGTTTCGACTTTGGCCAATTTATGTTTTCTCGAATTATTAGCCTCGACCCTGTACAAAGGCGCAAAGGTGCGACTATGGGTATTTTTCGGTAAAAGATCGTTAGACTAAACACTTTTATGCCAATTTCTGAGTGGAACAAATTCTGCAAGGTTTCGACTTTGGCCAATTTATGTTTTCTCGAATTATTAGCCTCGACCCTGTACAAAGGCTCAAAGGTGCGACTATGGGTATGTTGTGAAACAGTACCCGTATCCCACTAACAACACGCTTAATAATTCGCTTATTATATTCAAGAACTTACAAAACATGTCCATGCAATTTATAACACGTCAGAATAGGCACGGATAGATAATAGCCAAATAATCTATCAGTTTAACCATTAACAATAACTCCGGTCATGTAATTTGCGCTATATACCAATCATAAACATACTTCCAGAGCCTAATATTTGCATAATCAAGGAATATTTCATATATAAATGCCCAAATCAACATAAAACCACATTTGCATGTTTTGACACAGCTGTACAACATTCCGACAACTTCAGACATAATAAGCAAACGTCTCCCGTCGTATTAAATACTGCATGTAGCGAAGTGACACACAATATATTCTTTCTTTGTCACACCTGCTAGCAAAGAATATTCGAGTGCATTTTAAATAACTAAAAATGAATTATCGATTATTCTCAACCACGTGGTCCAGTCGACCTGTCTATTTTTCACCTACATTCGACATATTGCTAATGATTGTTTAGCGTTCCATCTATAATACAAAATAGCCAGTCACGTGGCAGGTCTCGACGGGAATCTCGTCTTTCTATTGGCCAACTAATGCGTACGTGCAATCTTGCAGTTTCTAACCACCGCTTTTACCATCATTGTGAAGACAAACTCCAGCGTGTGTGCTACGTAACGACAGCCACGACAGGGTTGTACGGAGAAATGCAATGGGGTTTTGCAATCATTAAAGTGACATACTTTTCTTATCTACCGACATTGAGGTCATTCTTACTACCGACATTGAGGTCATTCTTACTACCGACATTGAGGTCATTCTTACTACCGACATTGAGGTCATTCTTACTACCGACATTGAGGTCAAATACGTTTCTTATCTACCGACATTGAGGTCAAATACTTTACTACCGACATTGAGGTCAACTACCAGTTTACTACCATTTTACTACCAGTTTAACGTCTAAGTACTGAGTCACAACAGGTCGTCTCACACAACAGATTAGTGAACAATGTGTTAAAGATAATTAGTACTAAGACTACCATGTAAGTAAGCCCAACATCACAGATTGTATATACAGTAGAGATTGTACTTTCTGTACTTCATTATTTACCAGAAGAAAATAGATATACTTTTAACCTACAAATTGTTTAACCTTACATTTTACCTAAAACGAATCAGCGACCAATACCTAAGGAGATACAGTGGTAACCAAGTAAGTTCGAGGATTGAACCACCCGGACCTATCATTGGGTCCTTCGAGCCGGATTTGTAAAAGTTAGACAGTTGTAGGAAAAAAGTAAAAAATAAAACACTACCAGTCCCAGAAGGAGGGAAAAAATAAAACACTACCAGTCCCAGAAGGAGGGAAAAAATAAAACACTACCAGTCCCAGAAGGAGGGAAAAAATAAAACACTACCAGTCCCAGAAAAAGGGAAAAAATAAAGAAATACCAGTCCGAAGAAGTGAAGAAAAAATACAGAAATACCAGCAGTCCCAAGAAGAGGAAAAAATAAAGTACCAGCAGTAAAACAAAAAGCAATCCCCAACGTCAGTAACACACATGTTTAACAAAGTAAAAGAAGCAAAGTGAAAGCTAAAGTGACAAGTATAGTGAAAATTCAGCAGAGCAGTTCAAACGGAGAAAAATAAAGTGGAAAGAGTTTAAATTTAGAAGTTCCGTGGAAGTGGAATAAATAAACTGTCATTAGTGCCAAGGTGCAGGAAGCTGTGATCGTTATAGAAGTGCAGTGAAAGAGACTTCCAGTTCCAGGTTCCAGTCAGAGACGAGACCAGTGATTAAAAACAGGATTTTACAACAAGTGTACAAGGTATCGAGGTTGGAAGGTCAATTAAAACACTTTCAACTGGTTTTTTGAGATTTTAATTGGTAGAATATTGTTGTAATTAGTAAAAACAAGCTCAGCAGTGAGAAAGAAATATAGATTTCAAAGGAAAACAACAATATTCTAGCCAAGAAGCAAATTTAATTTAGTTAAAAGTAGTCAAAAAGGTATAAAAATAAGCACAGGTTAGTGTCAGTTCAACAAAGGTGACAAAAAGAGGTTTTCTTTCAGGCAGTTATCATATATTTTTTGCAGGAATCTATTATTGTTGAAATAAAGTACAGTGTATTCCATGGAAAGAGTTTAAATTTATTTTATTGATTTATGAAATCAAGTACAGTGTATTCCATGGAAAGTGTCATATATTTTTTGCAGGAAATTTATTGAGAATTTATTTGATTATTGATACCGTACAGAGTGTATTTCATAAACAGTGTTTTGATATTTGTTTTTCAGGAAATTTATTAACCATTTATTGATTTTTTGGTAATATTAACAGAGTGTAACGTTTCAGTGTATATTGTTTTTGATATTTTTTACAGCAGTTTATAAAACCATTTTTTAAGAGCACAAGTGACAGTAGTATTTTCAATCTCAGAACTTTTAAGTTAAACTTTAAAAATGGAAGAACTAGATCAAGACAGACTCGTGCAAATGCGTGGCACGGCGAAGGGCGCAATCACGCGAATAAAAAGGTGGTATGACCTAAACAAAACAGACCAAGCTGAACTATTACAGGTTCCGCACCGGGAAGAACTGTTGAGGAAAGCGTTCCAGACGTACTCACAGATTCAAGACCAAATTGAGTTTTTAAATATAGACGACGGAGACAGGGATGAGGTTGAAAGTAAATACTGTGCTATGTTGGCGGAATTTGATAAAATTAAAGATAGTAGCGCAGCGCCAATCATAATATCACATAAAGTATCGCCACAAATAGTGTCCAATGTCAAGTTGCCCGAGTTAAAGGTACCCTTTTTTGACGGTAGTATCGCAGAATGGCGGTCTTTTGCAGAAGTTTTTAATGCTCTGATCATTCAGAACTCGACCCTTGGAGATGTTCAAAAGTTAATTTATTTAAAATCGGCCTTAAAAGGGGAAGCCTTTAAATTGGTAGACTCGCTTGAACTCATAGCAGACAATTTTGACTTGGCATGGGATATTTTAACAAATAGATACGAGAACCTAACCTGTGTGCTAAATAGTTATTTAATTCAGCTGTTGGACGCCCCTGTTATGACAAGGTCAAATTCAAGTAATTTACGGGATTTTGTAGCGACAAATAAAAAGACAATTGAATCTTTCAAAAAATTAAAATTAACGGAGACACAACTATTTGAGTACATGTTAGTTTACATACTGGAAAACAAGTTAGACTTTGCGACAAGACGAGCATTTGAACAAGACAGGGACTTAAACGAACTACCCATGTTACAAGACTTGTTTGAATTTTTAGAAAAACGTTGCATTATATTTGAGAACTTATCAAGTACAAGTAGTAGTCCAAAAGTTAAAAATGACAGAATATCTTTATTTGCAAGTAACGGTCAGAGTAAATTTCAGTGTCATATCTGTGGCTCGACAGACCACACAGTATTCAGATGTCAAAGATTTTTAGATTTATCAGTGGAGCAACGCACAGAGTCAATTAAAAGGAAAAATTTATGTTTAAATTGTTTTGGCGCACATTCAGCAGCACATTGCTTGTCAACACGTACATGCTCGTATTGTAACAAACCACACAACACTTTATTACATAAGCAACAGTTTCAGTCTAATTTCAATACTCCGCGACAGAATCAAAACCCGACCTACGCAGGTGAGCATCACTCATTAACAAACAGAAACAATCAACCGTTAAGATCGCAACCGCGCGCGACTCCTACAAACTTAAATAGACAACGCGTTCTTCCAGCTACACAGACAAAAGAACCACACTTACCACCTGGTTTGACACGTGACGTAACGACGCATCCGAGGCGTGAACGCGATGGCTCTAGTGAAAATACCGAACCGGAAACAGTAGCTTTGTCAGCGACAGTTAATAAACAAAGTACAGTGTTATTGTCGACTGCGCAAGTCAACTTAATTAACGCAAAAACCGGAAAAATAATATCTGCCAAAGCGCTCCTCGACAACGGAAGTCAAAGTTCTTTTATAACCCAGAGATTGGTAAATAAGATAGGAAGTGACGTATACAGACATAATTTAAACATTTCAGGTATCGCTCAACACGGGTTCCCTTCAAATAAAATGACAGATGTCACTGTTCATTCAAAAATACAGGAAGAAAGTTATTCCGTGTCATGCGTGATTTTAGATCACATAACTTATAAGCTACCGCAGGTGGCAGTAGAAGTGAGCGCATTAGATATCCCTGAAGATTTGAAAAGTAATTTAGCAGACGCGACTTTCCATGTACCATCAGAATTAGATTTACTTATTGGTGCCGATGTGTACAGCGACATTTTACAGAATGGACTTTATTCATTAGGGAAGGGTAAACCGACATTAGTTTGTACCTCGTTAGGTTGGATAATAGGAGGAAACATTCCGAAAAATAACACGGTTAAAAACTCGGAAAACAGGGCGTCATTTTTTACACATACAAGAGAGAGAGACAAGAGTAAAGAGGACTGTCCGCCTCTTAAAATATTGAGACATCCCAAGTCAAGGTTTTGCCGACGTCTATACAGTGGCGTACGAAGCAGACAATATTTTCCAAAATTAAATTAAATAATTTTACATCAACGAATTTTATAAACACTTTTATCACGGGGTTAACATTAACATCAGTCTTAAACAACAATTTCAAATTTTTGGTTTCACGGTCCTAAGTTCTTACATAATTTTGATGTAGTTTTGGATTCTTTTGATAAAGAAGTAAAGATAGAGAACATTCCCGAACAAAAGAAAATCTCACTTATTTCAGTTCAACAACCAAAGGCGTACGAATTTTGGGTGGAATATTTTTCACATTTTTCAATATTTTCTCGACTTACACGCTCATTGGCGTACGTGTTAAGGTTTATTCATAATGCAAAAAATAAAAATAATAAAATTACAGATTCAATTATTACAGTTAATGAGATAACAAAGGCTCAAACATTCATAGTGAACATTTTACAGACTCAATCTTTTTCAAAAGAAATCTCAGAATTAAAAAAGAATGAAATAATTTCACACCATCAGTTAAAAATGCTCAAATTATTCTTAGATGAGGACAAGTTAGTCAGAGTTGGAGGTAGGCTAGAGAACGCTGACATTTCATTCGATCAGAAACATCCTTATTTACTACCATCTCACAACGCCACTGTCAGAATCATGCTGAAGCAAGAACATTTAAGGTTAGGACACGCAGGTGCTCAATCAGTGTTGTCAAATTTTAGGTTACGGTACTGGCCTTTGAACGGTTTAAAAGAAGTTAAAAACGTTATACGGAACTGCATAGTATGCAGTAGATTTCGAGCTCTTCCAGCACAACAAGTTATGGCAGATTTGCCAGGAGACAGAGTTCAAATTTCACGCCCATTTCAGAAAGTAGGTATCGATTACGGAGGCCCGTTCCTAATAAAATCATCACGGTTAAAGAAAGCACCAAAAATCAAAGCTTACATTGCCATCTTTGTTTGTATGACTACAAAAGCAGTTCACATAGAATTAGTTACAAGTTTATCGTCTGAAGCTTTTATCATGACCCTGAAACGTTTCATTTCACGGAGAGGTAACCCTACAATTATTTATAGCGACAACGGTACCAACTTTCAGGGTGCTAACAACCAGCTACACGACGTGTATACTTTTTTCAAAAATTCGCCAGCTTGTGATACTTTTATAAATTATCTTTTACAAAATGAAATTCAATGGAAATTTATTCCACCGAGATCTCCACATTGGGGCGGTCTATGGGAGGCTTTCGACTTTGGCAAATTTATGTTTTCTCGAATTATTAGCCTCGACCCTGTACAAAGGCTCAAAGGTGCGACTATGGGTATTTTTCAGTTAAAGATCGTTAGACTAAACACTTCTATGCCAATTTCTGAGTCGAACAAATTCTGCAAGGTTTCGACTTTGGCCAATTTATGTTTTCTCGAATTATTAGCCTCGACCCTGTACAAAGGCTCAAAGGTGCGATTATGGGTATTTTTCGGTTAAAGATCGATAGACTAAACCCTTCTATGCCAATTTCTGAGTGGAACAAATTCTGCAAGGTTTCGACTTTGGCAAATTTATGTTTTCTCGAATTATTAGCCTCGACCCTGTACAAAGGCTCAAAGGTGCGACTATGGGTATTTTTCAGTTAAAGATCGTTAGACTAAACACTTCTATGCCAATTTCTGAGTGGAACAAATTCTGCAAGGTTTCGACTTTGGCCAATTTATGTTTTCTCGAATTATTAGCCTCCACCCTGTACAAAGGCTCAAAGGCGCGACTATGGGTATTTTTCGGTTAAAGGTCGATAGACAAAACACTTCTATGCTAATTTCGATGTGGAACAAATTCTGCAAGGTTTCGACTTTGGCCAATTTATGTTTTCTCGAATTATTAGCCTCGACCCTGTACAAAGGCTCAAAGGTGCGACTATGGGTATTTTTCGGTTAAAGGTCGATAGACAAAACACTTCTATGCTAATTTCGATGTGGAACAAATTCTGCAAGGTTTCGACTTTGGCCAATTTATGTTTTCTCGAATTATTAGCCTCGACCCTGTACAAAGGCTCAAAGGTGCGACTATGGGTATTTTTCAGTTAAAGATCGTTAGACTAAACACTTCTATGCCAATTTCTGAGTGGAACAAATTCTGCAAGGTTTCGACTTTGGCAAATTTATGTTTTCTCGAATTATTAGCCTCGACCCTGTACAAAGGCTCAAAGGTGCGACTATGGGTATTTTTCGGTTAAAGGTCGATAGACAAAACACTTCTATGCTAATTTCGATGTGGAACAAATTCTGCAAGGTTTCGACTTTGGCCAATTTATGTTTTCTCGAATTATTAGCCTCGACCCTGTAAAAAGGCTCAAAGGTGCGACTATGGGCATTTTTCAGTTAAAGATCGATAGACTGAGTACTCCTATGCCAATTCCTGAGTGGAACAAATTCTGCAAGGTTTCGACTTTGGCCAATATATGTTTTCTCGAATAACTGGTCTCGACCCTGTAAAAAGGCTCAAAGGTGCGACTATGGGCATTTTTCAGTTAAAGATCGATAGACTGAGTACTCCTATGCCAATTCCTGAGTGGAACAAATTCTGCAAGGTTTCGACTTTGGCAAATTTATGTTTTCTCGAATTATTAGCCTCGACCCTGTACAAAGGCTCAAAGGTGCGACTATGGGTATTTTTCAGTTAAAGATCGTTAGACTAAACACTTCTATGCCAATTTCTGAGTGGAACAAATTCTGCAAGGTTTCGACTTTGGCCAATTTATGTTTTCTCGAATTATTAGCCTCGACCCTGTACAAAGGCTCAAAGGTGCGACTATGGGTATTTTTCGGTTAAAGGTCGATAGACTAAACACTTCTATGCTAATTTCGATGTGGAACAAATTCTGCAAGTGTTCGAGTTTGGCCAATTTATGTTCCTCGAATTATTAGCCTCGACCCTGTACAAAGGCTCAAAGGTGCGATTATGGGTATTTTTCGGTTAAAGGTCGATAGACTAAACCCTTCTATGCCAATTTCTGAGTGGAACAAATTCTGCAAGTGTTCGAGTTTGGCCAATTTATGTTTCTCGAATTATTAGCCTCGACCCTGTACAAAGGCTCAAAGGTGCGATTATGGGTATTTTTCGGTTAAAGATCGATAGACTGAACACTTCTATGCCAATTTCTGAGTGGAACAAATTCTGCAAGGTTTCGACTTTGGCAAATTTATGTTTTCTCGAATTATTAGCCTCGACCCTGTACAAAGGCTCAAAGGTGCGGCTATAGGTATTTTTCGGTTAAAGATCGATAGACTGAATACTCCTATGCTAATTTCTGAGTGGAACAAATTCTACAAGTGTTCGACTTTGGCCAATTTATATTTTTCGAATTATTAGCCTCGACCCTGTACAAAGGTTCAAAGGTGCGACTATGGGTATTTTTCGGTTAAAGGTCGATAGACAAAACACTTCTATGCTAATTTCGATGTGGAACAAATTCTGCAAGGTTTCGACTTTGGCCAAATTATGTTTTCTCGAATTATTAGCCTCGACCCTGTACAAAGGCTCAAAGGTGCGACTATGGGTATTTTTCGGTTAAAGGTCGATAGACTAAACACTTCTATGCTAATTTCGATGTGGAACAAATTCTGCAAGTGTTCGAGTTTGGCCAATTTATGTTTCTCGAATTATTAGCCTCGACCCTGTACAAAGGCTCAAAGGTGCGATTATGGGTATTTTTCGGTTAAAGATCGATAGACTAAACCCTTCTATGCCAATTTCTGAGTGGAACAAATTCTGCAAGTTTTCGACTTTGGCAAATTTATGTTTTCTCGAATTATTAGCCTCGACCCTGTACAAAGGCTCAAAGGTGCGACTATGGGTATTTTTCAGTTAAAGATCGATAGACTGAGTACTCCTATGCCAATTCCTGAGTGGAACAAATTCTGCACGTGCTCGACTTTGGCCAAATTATGTTCTCTCGAATTGTTAGCCTCGACCCTGTACAAAGGCTCAAAGGTGCGACTATGGCTATTTTTCGGTTAAAGATCGATAGACTAAACACTTCTATGCCAATTTCGATGTGGAACAAATTCTGCAAGTGTTCGACTTTGGTCAATTTATGTTTTCTCGAATAACTGGTCTCGACACTGTACAAAGGCTCAAAGGTGCGACTATGGGTATTTTTCAGTTAAAGATCGTTAGACTAAACACTTCTATGCCAATTTCTGAGTGGAACAAATTCTGCAAGGTTTCGACTTTGGCCAATTTATGTTTTCTCGAATTATTAGCCTCGACCCTGTACAAAGGCTCAAAGGCGCGACTATGGGTATTTTTCGGTTAAAGGTCGATAGACAAAACACTTCTATGCTAATTTCGATGTGGAACAAATTCTGCAAGGTTTCGACTTTGGCCAATTTATGTTTTCTCGAATTATTAGCCTCGACCCTGTACAAAGGCTTAAAGGTGCGACTATGGGTATTTTTCAGTTAAGGATCGTTAGACTAAACACTTCTATGCCAATTTCTGAGTGGAACAAATTCTGCAAGGTTTCGACTTTGGCCAATATATGTTTTCTCGAATTATTAGCCTCGACCCTGTACAAAGGCTCAAAGGCGCGACTATGGGTATTTTTCGGTTTAAGGGCGATAGACAGAACACTTCTATGCTAATTTCGATGTGGAACAAATTCTGCAAGGTTTCGACTTGGCCAATTTATGTTTTCTCGAATTATTAGCCTCGACCCTGTACAAAGGCTCAAAGGTGCGACTATGGGTATTTTTCGGTTAAAGGTCGATAGACAAAACACTTCTATGCTAATTTCGATGTGGAACAAATTCTGCAAGGTTTCGACTTTGGCCAATTTATGTTTTCTCGAATTATTAGCCTCGACCCTGTACAAAGGCTCAAAGGTGCGACTATGGGTATTTTTCAGTTAAAGATCGTTAGACTAAACACTTCTATGCCAATTTCTGAGTGGAACAAATTCTGCAAGGTTTCGACTTTGGCAAATTTATGTTTTCTCGAATTATTAGCCTCGACCCTGTACAAAGGCTCAAAGGTGCGACTATGGGTATTTTTCGGTTAAAGGTCGATAGACAAAACACTTCTATGCTAATTTCGATGTGGAACAAATTCTGCAAGGTTTCGACTTTGGCCAATTTATGTTTTCTCGAATTATTAGCCTCGACCCTGTACAAAGGCTCAAAGGTGCGACTATGGGTATTTTTCAGTTAAAGATCGTTAGACTAAACACTTCTATGCCAATTTCTGAGTGGAACAAATTCTGCAAGGTTTCGACTTTGGCCAATATATGTTTTCTCGAATAACTGGTCTCGACCCTGTAAAAAGGCTCAAAGGTGCGACTATGGGCATTTTTCAGTTAAAGATCGATAGACTGAGTACTCCTATGCCAATTCCTGAGTGGAACAAATTCTGCAAGGTTTCGACTTTGGCCAATATATGTTTTCTCGAATAACTGGTCTCGACCCTGTAAAAAGGCTCAAAGGTGCGACTATGGGCATTTTTCAGTTAAAGATCGATAGACTGAGTACTCCTATGCCAATTCCTGAGTGGAACAAATTCTGCAAGGTTTCGACTTTGGCAAATTTATGTTTTCTCGAATTATTAGCCTCGACCCTGTACAAAGGCTCAAAGGTGCGACTATGGGTATTTTTCAGTTAAAGATCGTTAGACTAAACACTTCTATGCCAATTTCTGAGTGGAACAAATTCTGCAAGGTTTCGACTTTGGCCAATTTATGTTTTCTCGAATTATTAGCCTCGACCCTGTACAAAGGCTTAAAGGTGCGACTATGGGTATTTTTCAGTTAAAGGTCGATAGACTGAATACTCCTATGCTAATTTCTGAGTGGAACAAGTTCTGCAAGTGTTCGACTTTTTCCAATTTATATTTTTCGAATTATTAGCCTCGACCCTGTACAAAGGCTCAAAGGTGCGACTATGGGTAGTTTTCGGTTAAAGGTCGATAGACTAAACACTTCTATGCTAATTTCGATGTGGAACAAATTCTGCAATGTTTCGACTTTGGCCAATTTATGTTTTCTCGAATTATTAGCCTCGACCCTGTACAAAGGCGCAAAGGTGCGACTATGGGTATTTTTCGGTTAAAGGTCGATAGACTAAACACTTCTATGCCAATTTCGATGTGGAACAAATTCTGCAAGTGTTCGACTTTTTCCAATTTACATTTTTCGAATTATTAGCCTCGACCCTGTACAAAGGCTCAAAGGTGCGACTATGGGTATTTTTCGGTTAAAGGTCGATAGACTAAACACTTCTATGCCAATTTCTGAGTGGAACAAATTCTGCAAGGTTTCGACTTTGGCCAATTTATGTTTTCTCGAATTATTAGCCTCGACCCTGTACAAAGGCTCAAAGGTGCGACTATGGGTATTTTTCGGTTAAAGGTCGATAGACAAAACACTTCTATGCTAATTTCGATGTGGAACAAATTCTGCAAGGTTTCGACTTTGGCCAATTTATGTTTTCTCGAATTATTAGCCTCGACCCTGTACAAAGGCTCAAAGGTGCGACTATGGGTATTTTTCGGTTAAAGGTCGATAGACTAACACTTCTGTGCTAATTTCGATGTGGAACAAATTCTGCAAGTGTTCGAGTTTGGCCAATTTATGTTTCTCGAATTATTAGCCTCGACCCTGTACAAAGGCTCAAAGGTGCGACTATGGGTATTTTTCGTTTAAAGGTCGATAGACTAAACACTTCTATGCTAATTTCGATGTGGAACAAATTCTGCAAGGTTTCGACTTTGGCCAATTTATGTTTTCTCGAATTATTAGCCTCGACCCTGTACAATGGCGCAAAGGTGCGACTATGGGTATTTTTCGGTTAAAGATCGATAGACTAAACACTTCTATGCCAATTTCGATGTGGAACAAATTCTGCAAGTATTCGACTTTGGCCAATTTATGTTTCTCGAATTATTAGCCTCGACCCTGTACAAAGGCTCAAAGGTGCGACTATGGGTATTTTTCGGTTAAAGGTCGATAGACAAAACACTTCTATGCTAATTTCGATGTGGAACAAATTCTGCAAGGTTTCGACTTTGGCCAATTTATGTTTCCTCGAATAACTGGTCTCGACCCTGTACAAAGGCTCAAAGGTGCGACTATGGGTATTTTTCAGTTAAAGATCGATAGACTGAGTACTCCTATGCCAATTTCTGAGTGGAACAAATTCTGCACGTGTTCGACTTTGGCCAATTTATGTTTTCTCGAATTATTAGCCTCGACCCTGTACAAAGGCTCAAAGGTGCGACCATGGGTATTTTTCGGTTAAAGGTCGATAGACTAAACACTTCTATGCTAATTTCGATGTGGAACAAATTCTGCAAGGTTTCGACTTTGGCCAATTTATGTTTTCTCGAATTATTAGCCTCGACCCTGTACAAAGGCGCAAAGGTGCGACTATGGGTATTTTTCGGTTAAAGGTCGATAGACTAAACACTTCTATGCCAATTTCGATGTGGAACAAATTCTGCAAGTGTTCGAGTTTGGCCAATTTATGTTTCTCGAATTATTAGCCTCGACCCTGTACAAAGGCTCAAAGGTGCGATTATGGGTATTTTTTCGGTTAAAGATCGATAGACTAAACCCTTCTATGCCAATTTCTGGGTGGAACAAATTCTGCAAGGTTTCGACTTTGGCAAATTTATGTTTTCTCGAATTATTAGCCTCGACCCTGTACAAAGGCTCAAAGGTGCGACTATGGGTATTTTTCGGTTAAAGGTCGATAGACAAAACACTTCTATGCTAATTTCGATGTGGAACAAATTCTGCAAGGTTTCGACTTTGGCCAATTTATGTTTTCTCGAATTATTAGCCTCGACCCTGTACAAAGGCTCAAAGGTGCGACTATGGGTATTTTTCAGTTAAAGATCGTTAGACTAAACACTTCTATGCCAATTTCTGAGTGGAACAAATTCTGCAAGGTTTCGACTTTGGCCAATATATGTTTTCTCGAATAACTGGTCTCGACCCTGTACAACGGCTCAAAGGTGCGATTATGGGTATTTTTCGGTTAAAGATCGATAGACTAAACCCTTCTATGCCAATTTCTGAGTGGAACAAATTCTGCAAGGTTTCGACTTTGGCAAATTTATGTTTTCTCGAATTATTAGCCTCGACCCTGTACAAAGGCTCAAAGGTGCGACTATGGGTATTTTTCAGTTAAAGATCGTTAGACTAAACACTTCTATGCCAATTTCTGAGTCGAACAAATTCTGCAAGGTTTCGACTTTGGCCAATTTATGTTTTCTCGAATTATTAGCCTCGACCCTGTACAAAGGCTCAAAGGTGCGATTATGGGTATTTTTCGGTTAAAGATCGATAGACTAAACCCTTCTATGCCAATTTCTGAGTGGAACAAATTCTGCAAGGTTTCGACTTTGGCAAATTTATGTTTTCTCGAATTATTAGCCTCGACCCTGTACAAAGGCTCAAAGGTGCGACTATGGGTATTTTTCAGTTAAAGATCGTTAGACTAAACACTTCTATGCCAATTTCTGAGTGGAACAAATTCTGCAAGGTTTCGACTTTGGCCAATTTATGTTTTCTCGAATTATTAGCCTCCACCCTGTACAAAGGCTCAAAGGCGCGACTATGGGTATTTTTCGGTTAAAGGTCGATAGACAAAACACTTCTATGCTAATTTCGATGTGGAACAAATTCTGCAAGGTTTCGACTTTGGCCAATTTATGTTTTCTCGAATTATTAGCCTCGACCCTGTACAAAGGCTCAAAGGTGCGACTATGGGTATTTTTCGGTTAAAGGTCGATAGACAAAACACTTCTATGCTAATTTCGATGTGGAACAAATTCTGCAAGGTTTCGACTTTGGCCAATTTATGTTTTCTCGAATTATTAGCCTCGACCCTGTACAAAGGCTCAAAGGTGCGACTATGGGTATTTTTCAGTTAAAGATCGTTAGACTAAACACTTCTATGCCAATTTCTGAGTGGAACAAATTCTGCAAGGTTTCGACTTTGGCAAATTTATGTTTTCTCGAATTATTAGCCTCGACCCTGTACAAAGGCTCAAAGGTGCGACTATGGGTATTTTTCGGTTAAAGGTCGATAGACAAAACACTTCTATGCTAATTTCGATGTGGAACAAATTCTGCAAGGTTTCGACTTTGGCCAATTTATGTTTTCTCGAATTATTAGCCTCGACCCTGTAAAAAGGCTCAAAGGTGCGACTATGGGCATTTTTCAGTTAAAGATCGATAGACTGAGTACTCCTATGCCAATTCCTGAGTGGAACAAATTCTGCAAGGTTTCGACTTTGGCCAATATATGTTTTCTCGAATAACTGGTCTCGACCCTGTAAAAAGGCTCAAAGGTGCGACTATGGGCATTTTTCAGTTAAAGATCGATAGACTGAGTACTCCTATGCCAATTCCTGAGTGGAACAAATTCTGCAAGGTTTCGACTTTGGCAAATTTATGTTTTCTCGAATTATTAGCCTCGACCCTGTACAAAGGCTCAAAGGTGCGACTATGGGTATTTTTCAGTTAAAGATCGTTAGACTAAACACTTCTATGCCAATTTCTGAGTGGAACAAATTCTGCAAGGTTTCGACTTTGGCCAATTTATGTTTTCTCGAATTATTAGCCTCGACCCTGTACAAAGGCTCAAAGGTGCGACTATGGGTATTTTTCAGTTAAAGGTCGATAGACTGAATACTCCTATGCTAATTTCTGAGTGGAACAAGTTCTGCAAGTGTTCGACTTTTTCCAATTTATATTTTTCGAATTATTAGCCTCGACCCTGTACAAAGGCTCAAAGGTGCGACTATGGGTATTTTTCGGTTAAAGGTCGATAGACTAAACACTTCTATGCTAATTTCGATGTGGAACAAATTCTGCAAGGTTTCGACTTTGGCCAATTTATGTTTTCTCGAATTATTAGCCTCGACCCTGTACAAAGGCGCAAAGGTGCGACTATGGGTATTTTTCGGTAAAAGATCGTTAGACTAAACACTTTTATGCCAATTTCTGAGTGGAACAAATTCTGCAAGGTTTCGACTTTGGCCAATTTATGTTTTCTCGAATTATTAGCCTCGACCCTGTACAAAGGCTCAAAGGTGCGACTATGGGTATGTTGTGAAACAGTACCCGTATCCCACTAACAACACGCTTAATAATTCGCTTATTATATTCAAGAACTTACAAAACATGTCCATGCAATTTATAACACGTCAGAATAGGCACGGATAGATAATAGCCAAATAATCTATCAGTTTAACCATTAACAATAACTCCGGTCATGTAATTTGCGCTATATACCAATCATAAACATACTTCCAGAGCCTAATATTTGCATAATCAAGGAATATTTCATATATAAATGCCCAAATCAACATAAAACCACATTTGCATGTTTTGACACAGCTGTACAACATTCCGACAACTTCAGACATAATAAGCAAACGTCTCCCGTCGTATTAAATACTGCATGTAGCGAAGTGACACACAATATATTCTTTCTTTGTCACACCTGCTAGCAAAGAATATTCGAGTGCATTTTAAATAACTAAAAATGAATTATCGATTATTCTCAACCACGTGGTCCAGTCGACCTGTCTATTTTTCACCTACATTCGACATATTGCTAATGATTGTTTAGCGTTCCATCTATAATACAAAATAGCCAGTCACGTGGCAGGTCTCGACGGGAATCTCGTCTTTCTATTGGCCAACTAATGCGTACGTGCAATCTTGCAGTTTCTAACCACCGCTTTTACCATCATTGTGAAGACAAACTCCAGCGTGTGTGCTACGTAACGACAGCCACGACAGGGTTGTACGGAGAAATGCAATGGGGTTTTGCAATCATTAAAGTGACATACTTTTCTTATCTACCGACATTGAGGTCATTCTTACTACCGACATTGAGGTCATTCTTACTACCGACATTGAGGTCATTCTTACTACCGACATTGAGGTCATTCTTACTACCGACATTGAGGTCAAATACGTTTCTTATCTACCGACATTGAGGTCAAATACTTTACTACCGACATTGAGGTCAACTACCAGTTTACTACCATTTTACTACCAGTTTAACGTCTAAGTACTGAGTCACAACAGGTCGTCTCACACAACAGATTAGTGAACAATGTGTTAAAGATAATTAGTACTAAGACTACCATGTAAGTAAGCCCAACATCACAGATTGTATATACAGTAGAGATTGTACTTTCTGTACTTCATTATTTACCAGAAGAAAATAGATATACTTTTAACCTACAAATTGTTTAACCTTACATTTTACCTAAAACGAATCAGCGACCAATACCTAAGGAGATACAGTGGTAACCAAGTAAGTTCGAGGATTGAACCACCCGGACCTATCATTGGGTCCTTCGAGCCGGATTTGTAAAAGTTAGACAGTTGTAGGAAAAAAGTAAAAAATAAAACACTACCAGTCCCAGAAGGAGGGAAAAAATAAAACACTACCAGTCCCAGAAGGAGGGAAAAAATAAAACACTACCAGTCCCAGAAGGAGGGAAAAAATAAAACACTACCAGTCCCAGAAAAAGGGAAAAAATAAAGAAATACCAGTCCGAAGAAGTGAAGAAAAAATACAGAAATACCAGCAGTCCCAAGAAGAGGAAAAAATAAAGTACCAGCAGTAAAACAAAAAGCAATCCCCAACGTCAGTAACACACATGTTTAACAAAGTAAAAGAAGCAAAGTGAAAGCTAAAGTGACAAGTATAGTGAAAATTCAGCAGAGCAGTTCAAACGGAGAAAAATAAAGTGGAAAGAGTTTAAATTTAGAAGTTCCGTGGAAGTGGAATAAATAAACTGTCATTAGTGCCAAGGTGCAGGAAGCTGTGATCGTTATAGAAGTGCAGTGAAAGAGACTTCCAGTTCCAGGTTCCAGTCAGAGACGAGACCAGTGATTAAAAACAGGATTTTACAACAAGTGTACAAGGTATCGAGGTTGGAAGGTCAATTAAAACACTTTCAACTGGTTTTTTGAGATTTTAATTGGTAGAATATTGTTGTAATTAGTAAAAACAAGCTCAGCAGTGAGAAAGAAATATAGATTTCAAAGGAAAACAACAATATTCTAGCCAAGAAGCAAATTTAATTTAGTTAAAAGTAGTCAAAAAGGTATAAAAATAAGCACAGGTTAGTGTCAGTTCAACAAAGGTGACAAAAAGAGGTTTTCTTTCAGGCAGTTATCATATATTTTTTGCAGGAATCTATTATTGTTGAAATAAAGTACAGTGTATTCCATGGAAAGAGTTTAAATTTATTTTATTGATTTATGAAATCAAGTACAGTGTATTCCATGGAAAGTGTCATATATTTTTTGCAGGAAATTTATTGAGAATTTATTTGATTATTGATACCGTACAGAGTGTATTTCATAAACAGTGTTTTGATATTTGTTTTTCAGGAAATTTATTAACCATTTATTGATTTTTTGGTAATATTAACAGAGTGTAACGTTTCAGTGTATATTGTTTTTGATATTTTTTACAGCAGTTTATAAAACCATTTTTTAAGAGCACAAGTGACAGTAGTATTTTCAATCTCAGAACTTTTAAGTTAAACTTTAAAAATGGAAGAACTAGATCAAGACAGACTCGTGCAAATGCGTGGCACGGCGAAGGGCGCAATCACGCGAATAAAAAGGTGGTATGACCTAAACAAAACAGACCAAGCTGAACTATTACAGGTTCCGCACCGGGAAGAACTGTTGAGGAAAGCGTTCCAGACGTACTCACAGATTCAAGACCAAATTGAGTTTTTAAATATAGACGACGGAGACAGGGATGAGGTTGAAAGTAAATACTGTGCTATGTTGGCGGAATTTGATAAAATTAAAGATAGTAGCGCAGCGCCAATCATAATATCACATAAAGTATCGCCACAAATAGTGTCCAATGTCAAGTTGCCCGAGTTAAAGGTACCCTTTTTTGACGGTAGTATCGCAGAATGGCGGTCTTTTGCAGAAGTTTTTAATGCTCTGATCATTCAGAACTCGACCCTTGGAGATGTTCAAAAGTTAATTTATTTAAAATCGGCCTTAAAAGGGGAAGCCTTTAAATTGGTAGACTCGCTTGAACTCATAGCAGACAATTTTGACTTGGCATGGGATATTTTAACAAATAGATACGAGAACCTAACCTGTGTGCTAAATAGTTATTTAATTCAGCTGTTGGACGCCCCTGTTATGACAAGGTCAAATTCAAGTAATTTACGGGATTTTGTAGCGACAAATAAAAAGACAATTGAATCTTTCAAAAAATTAAAATTAACGGAGACACAACTATTTGAGTACATGTTAGTTTACATACTGGAAAACAAGTTAGACTTTGCGACAAGACGAGCATTTGAACAAGACAGGGACTTAAACGAACTACCCATGTTACAAGACTTGTTTGAATTTTTAGAAAAACGTTGCATTATATTTGAGAACTTATCAAGTACAAGTAGTAGTCCAAAAGTTAAAAATGACAGAATATCTTTATTTGCAAGTAACGGTCAGAGTAAATTTCAGTGTCATATCTGTGGCTCGACAGACCACACAGTATTCAGATGTCAAAGATTTTTAGATTTATCAGTGGAGCAACGCACAGAGTCAATTAAAAGGAAAAATTTATGTTTAAATTGTTTTGGCGCACATTCAGCAGCACATTGCTTGTCAACACGTACATGCTCGTATTGTAACAAACCACACAACACTTTATTACATAAGCAACAGTTTCAGTCTAATTTCAATACTCCGCGACAGAATCAAAACCCGACCTACGCAGGTGAGCATCACTCATTAACAAACAGAAACAATCAACCGTTAAGATCGCAACCGCGCGCGACTCCTACAAACTTAAATAGACAACGCGTTCTTCCAGCTACACAGACAAAAGAACCACACTTACCACCTGGTTTGACACGTGACGTAACGACGCATCCGAGGCGTGAACGCGATGGCTCTAGTGAAAATACCGAACCGGAAACAGTAGCTTTGTCAGCGACAGTTAATAAACAAAGTACAGTGTTATTGTCGACTGCGCAAGTCAACTTAATTAACGCAAAAACCGGAAAAATAATATCTGCCAAAGCGCTCCTCGACAACGGAAGTCAAAGTTCTTTTATAACCCAGAGATTGGTAAATAAGATAGGAAGTGACGTATACAGACATAATTTAAACATTTCAGGTATCGCTCAACACGGGTTCCCTTCAAATAAAATGACAGATGTCACTGTTCATTCAAAAATACAGGAAGAAAGTTATTCCGTGTCATGCGTGATTTTAGATCACATAACTTATAAGCTACCGCAGGTGGCAGTAGAAGTGAGCGCATTAGATATCCCTGAAGATTTGAAAAGTAATTTAGCAGACGCGACTTTCCATGTACCATCAGAATTAGATTTACTTATTGGTGCCGATGTGTACAGCGACATTTTACAGAATGGACTTTATTCATTAGGGAAGGGTAAACCGACATTAGTTTGTACCTCGTTAGGTTGGATAATAGGAGGAAACATTCCGAAAAATAACACGGTTAAAAACTCGGAAAACAGGGCGTCATTTTTTACACATACAAGAGAGAGAGACAAGAGTAAAGAGGACTGTCCGCCTCTTAAAATATTGAGACATCCCAAGTCAAGGTTTTGCCGACGTCTATACAGTGGCGTACGAAGCAGACAATATTTTCCAAAATTAAATTAAATAATTTTACATCAACGAATTTTATAAACACTTTTATCACGGGGTTAACATTAACATCAGTCTTAAACAACAATTTCAAATTTTTGGTTTCACGGTCCTAAGTTCTTACATAATTTTGATGTAGTTTTGGATTCTTTTGATAAAGAAGTAAAGATAGAGAACATTCCCGAACAAAAGAAAATCTCACTTATTTCAGTTCAACAACCAAAGGCGTACGAATTTTGGGTGGAATATTTTTCACATTTTTCAATATTTTCTCGACTTACACGCTCATTGGCGTACGTGTTAAGGTTTATTCATAATGCAAAAAATAAAAATAATAAAATTACAGATTCAATTATTACAGTTAATGAGATAACAAAGGCTCAAACATTCATAGTGAACATTTTACAGACTCAATCTTTTTCAAAAGAAATCTCAGAATTAAAAAAGAATGAAATAATTTCACACCATCAGTTAAAAATGCTCAAATTATTCTTAGATGAGGACAAGTTAGTCAGAGTTGGAGGTAGGCTAGAGAACGCTGACATTTCATTCGATCAGAAACATCCTTATTTACTACCATCTCACAACGCCACTGTCAGAATCATGCTGAAGCAAGAACATTTAAGGTTAGGACACGCAGGTGCTCAATCAGTGTTGTCAAATTTTAGGTTACGGTACTGGCCTTTGAACGGTTTAAAAGAAGTTAAAAACGTTATACGGAACTGCATAGTATGCAGTAGATTTCGAGCTCTTCCAGCACAACAAGTTATGGCAGATTTGCCAGGAGACAGAGTTCAAATTTCACGCCCATTTCAGAAAGTAGGTATCGATTACGGAGGCCCGTTCCTAATAAAATCATCACGGTTAAAGAAAGCACCAAAAATCAAAGCTTACATTGCCATCTTTGTTTGTATGACTACAAAAGCAGTTCACATAGAATTAGTTACAAGTTTATCGTCTGAAGCTTTTATCATGACCCTGAAACGTTTCATTTCACGGAGAGGTAACCCTACAATTATTTATAGCGACAACGGTACCAACTTTCAGGGTGCTAACAACCAGCTACACGACGTGTATACTTTTTTCAAAAATTCGCCAGCTTGTGATACTTTTATAAATTATCTTTTACAAAATGAAATTCAATGGAAATTTATTCCACCGAGATCTCCACATTGGGGCGGTCTATGGGAGGCTGCAGTGAAAAGCACTAAACATCACATTTATAGAATAATCGGAAATTTAACTTTTACGTTCGAGGAATTTTACACGATCCTAACGCAAATAGAAGCAATCTTAAATTCACGACCTTTATGTCCAATGACAAACGATCCTTCAGATTTCAGTTACCTTTCCCCAGGACATTTTTTGATTGGTGAAAATTTAACGGCTTATCCGGAAAAAGATGTAAGTGAAATTTCAGATAACAGATTAAAGTTTTGGCAACAATGTACTAAGATCCAACAAATATTCTGGAAACGATGGTCTGTAGACTACTTGAGTCGTCTTCAAAATTGCCCAAAATGGTTGAAGAACACCGCGAACATTAAAATAAACGACATCGTGTTACTACTAGAAGACAACGTACCTCCGTTACAGTGGCCTTTAGCCCGAGTGTTAGAAACATATCCCGGTAAAGACGGTAAAGTTCGTGTTCTTAAATTAAAAACTCCCACTAGTACGTTCACTAGAGCTATCACTAAAGTATCCCCGATTCTATATAATGACTTAAATATAAATGTTGACTAAAAAATTATGCAGCAACGAAAATTGCGTATACTTTTCTTGCGTTGAAATACAATAAATGATATTGTGTTTATATTACATTTTACTTACTACATTTGGGTTTGGTAGCGTACCCTTAAACGTTACTGGGAGATACGGCCTACCTCCCTGGGAAACCTAAACAAGTCAATGATCTTTGCTTTTTTTGTTTGGCCCTTTGTTTCAAACTGAAACATCGTACGAGTTAATCTAAGTATAATCCTTCAACAACTCTTTTAGCCTACTGCTTGTGGAAACGTATCTCAGCTTTACGACCTGGTCTACGATTTTCATAAGTATTCCTACCCAGTATCTGCCAAGAGGGCAAAAGTATTTTTCTATGGTTCGTGCCAAGAGAGCACAAAGAAAGTTATGTAAAAGGTTAACCTGAGGTTCGGTGCGGAAGAGAATTCCCGTAGTCGGCACAGGCGTGGTATCGGTGAATCCGGTGGCCATTAGCGGATGGAATCCCGTGGCGTACAGAAGTTATATTAATACAAAAGTTAATTACTACAAGTGTAACATTCAAGCAAGTTTTTCTTCACAATCACATTTCTATGCATTACTCAATCATTACTTCGGTTTGGCATCGTACCATAAACGTTACTGGGAGCTACGGCCTGTCTCCCTGGGAAACCTAAACAAGTCATTGATCTTTGTTTTTACTTGGCCCTTTGTTTCAAAGTGAAACATCGTACCGAGTTTGCTTAAGCTTAACCGCCTAACAGCTCTTTAATCTATATTCTTTTTCTACACTAGATACGCTCCTAGTGGCTAAACTTAATAGCGTGTTTTCACGGCAGATTTTTCTTCTGCACTTTCGTTGTATGTTACAGTTTACCTGTCCGCAACACCGGCTAGACTCTCTAGCACGCTCTCAGAGCATTTTTGTTTCTACCTTTCTCACTGGGGCATTACAGTGTCTATCAAACCAAAAATGTCAGTGTTCAGGAACAAGGCACCCTTCTTTCCTTCTACATGTCTATCCTTCTAGGCAGCAAGTTCTTTTTAGGAGAGGATTCCTAAAAAACAAGTTTCTACCCGTTGCCAAGTGTGCAAATAAGTTTCTACCCGTTGCCAAGTGTGCAAATAAGTTTCTACCCGTTGCCAAGTGTGCAAAAAAGTTTCTACCCGTTGCCAAGTGTGCAAAAAAGTTTCTACCCGTTGCCAAGTGTGCAAAAAAGTTTCTACCCGTTGCCAAGTGTGCAAAAAAGTTTCTACCCGTTGCCAAGTGTGCAACACAAGTTTCTACCCGTTGCCAAGAGGGCACAATTTTCTATCCATTACTTTCTACCTTCACTACTTGTGAAACCCATAGTTCAGCCTTACAACCTGTGCGGTGGTGTTCATGAGTACTGATGTCTACCATGGTAAGATGTTACCATTACTACGCTCGGATTGAGCTTTCTACCCTTTATTTAGTTATTATCTTGTTCGATGAAACCTAGGTAGATTTACAACCTATCTGGAGCTTTCATTCATATTTACACTTATCTTAGTTATTGTCGTTAACGCCAGAGTGGCATTATTCTTTATATTCTCTTCAGTCGTATTAGCTTAATAATACTGGTCCTTCGAGCATAACTTCATTTACTTCGAGCTTAACTCATCAGATCGATTTTTCATTTAAAGTTCAAAATATTGTGAGTCAGTTTAGTTGAATCGCAGGAGGATTCAACAGGGGGGAGAATGTTGTGAAACAGTACCCGTATCCCACTAACAACACGCTTAATAATTCGCTTATTATATTCAAGAACTTACAAAACATGTCCATGCAATTTATAACACGTCAGAATAGGCACGGATCGATAATAGCCAAATAATCTATCAGTTTAACCATTAACAATAACTCCGGTCATGTAATTTGCGCTATATACCAATCATAAACATACTTCCAGAGCCTAATATTTGCATAATCAAGGAATATTTCATATATAAATGCCCAAATCAACATAAAACCACATTTGCATGTTTTGACACAGCTGTACAACATTCCGACAACTTCAGACATAATAAGCAAACGTCTCCCGTCGTATTAAATACTGCATGTAGCGAAGTGACACACAATATATTCTTTCTTTGTCACACCTGCTAGCAAAGAATATTCGAGTGCATTTTAAATAACTAAAAATGAATTATCGATTATTCTCAACCACGTGGTCCAGTCGACCTGTCTATTTTTCACCTACATTCGACATATTGCTAATGATTGTTTAGCGTTCCATCTATAATACAAAATAGCCAGTCACGTGGCAGGTCTCGACGGGAATCTCGTCTTTCTATTGGCCAACTAATGCGTACGTGCAATCTTGCAGTTTCTAACCACCGCTTTTACCATCATTGTGAAGACAAACTCCAGCGTGTGTGCTACGTAACGACAGCCACGACAGGGTTGTACGGAGAAATGCAATGGGGTTTTGCAATCATTAAAGTGACATACTTTTCTTATCTACCGACATTGAGGTCATTCTTACTACCGACATTGAGGTCATTCTTACTACCGACATTGAGGTCATTCTTACTACCGACATTGAGGTCAAATACGTTTCTTATCTACCGACATTGAGGTCAAATACTTTACTACCGACATTGAGGTCAACTACCAGTTTACTACCATTTTACTACCAGTTTAACGTCTAAGTACTGAGTCACAACAGGTCGTCTCACACAACAGATTAGTGAACAATGTGTTAAAGATAATTAGTACTAAGACTACCATGTAAGTAAGCCCAACATCACAGATTGTATATACAGTAGAGATTGTACTTTCTGTACTTCATTATTTACCAGAAGAAAATAGATATACTTTTAACCTACAAATTGTTTAACCTTACATTTTACCTAAAACGAATCAGCGACCAATACCTAAGGAGATACAGTGGTAACCAAGTAAGTTCGAGGATTGAACCACCCGGACCTATCAGGGTATTTTTCGGTTAAAGGTCGATAGACAAAACACTTCTATGCTAATTTCGATGTGGAACAAATTCTGCAAGGTTTCGACTTTGGCCAATTTATGTTTTCTCGAATTATTAGCCTCGACCCTGTACAAAGGCTCAAAGGTGCGACTATGGGTATTTTTCGGTTAAAGGTCGATAGACTAACACTTCTGTGCTAATTTCGATGTGGAACAAATTCTGCAAGGTTTCGACTTTGGCCAATTTATGTTTTCTCGAATTATTAGCCTCGACCCTGTACAAAGGCTCAAAGGTGCGACTATGGGTATTTTTCAGTTAAAGATCGTTAGACTAAACACTTCTATGCCAATTTCTAAGTGGAACAAATTCTGCAAGGTTTCGACTTTGGCCAATATATGTTTTCTCGAATAACTGGTCTCGACCCTGTAAAAAGGCTCAAAGGTGCGACTATGGGCATTTTTCAGTTAAAGATCGATAGACTGAGTACTCCTATGCCAATTCCTGAGTGGAACAAATTCTGCAAGGTTTCGACTTTGGCCAATATATGTTTTCTCGAATAACTGGTCTCGACCCTGTAAAAAGGCTCAAAGGTGCGACTATGGGCATTTTTCAGTTAAAGATCGATAGACTGAGTACTCCTATGCCAATTCCTGAGTGGAACAAATTCTGCAAGGTTTCGACTTTGGCCAATTTATGTTTTCTCGAATAATTGGTCTCTACCCTGTACAAAGGCTCAAAGGTGCGACTATGGGCATTTTTCAGTTAAAGATCGATAGACTGAGTACTCCTATGCCAATTCCTGAGTGGAACAAATTCTGCACGTGCTCGACTTTGGCCAATTTATGTTTTCTCGAATTATTAGCCTCGACCCTGTACAAAGGCTCAAAGGTGCGACTATGGGTATTTTTCGGTTAAAGGTCGATAGACTAAACACTTCTATGCTAATTTCGATGTGGAACAAATTCTGCAAGGTTTCGACTTTGGCCAATTTATGTTTTCTCGAATTATTAGCCTCGACCCTGTACAAAGGCGCAAAGGTGCGACTATGGGTATTTTTCGGTTAAAGATCGATAGACTAAACACTTCTATGCCAATTTCGATGTGGAACAAATTCTGCAAGTGTTCGACTTTGGCCAATTTATGTTTCTCGAATTATTAGCCTCGACCCTGTACAAAGGCTCAAAGGTGCGACTATGGGTATTTTTCGGTTAAAGGTCGATAGACAAAACACTTTTCTATGCTAATTTCAATGTGGAACAAATTCTGCAAGGTTTCGACTTTGGCCAAATTATGTTTTCTCGAATTATTAGCCTCGACCCTGTACAAAGGCTCAAAGGTGCGACTATGGGCATTTTTCGGTTAAAGGTCGATAGACTAAACACTTCTATGCTAATTTCGATGTGGAACAAATTCTGCAAGTGTTCGAGTTTGGCCAATTTATGTTTCTCGAATTATTAGCCTCGACCCTGTACAAAGGCTCAAAGGTGCGATTATGGGTATTTTTCGGTTAAAGATCGATAGACTAAACCCTTCTATGCCAATTTCTGAGTGGAACAAATTCTGCAACTTTTCGACTTTGGCAAATTTATGTTTTCTCGAATTATTAGCCTCGACCCTGTACAAAGGCTCAAAGGTGCGACTATGGGTATTTTTCAGTCAAAGATCGTTAGACTAAACACTTCTATGCCAATTTCGATGTGGAACAAATTCTGCAAGTGTTCGACTTTGGCCAATTTATGTTTCTCGAATTATTAGCCTCGACCCTGTACAAAGGCTCAAAGGTGCGACTATGGGTATTTTTCGGTTAAAGGTCGATAGACAAAACACTTCTATGCTAATTTCAATGTGGAACAAATTCTGCAAGGTTTCGACTTTGGCCAAATTATGTTTTCTCGAATTATTAGCCTCGAACCTGTACAAAGGCTCAAAGGTGCGATTATGGGTATTTTTCGGTTAAAGATCGATAGACTAAACCCTTCTATGCCAATTTCTGAGTGGAACAAATTCTGCAAGGTTTCGACTTTGGCCAATTTATGTTTTCTCGAATTATTAGCCTCGACCCTGTACAAAGGCTCAAAGGTGCGACTATGGGTATTTTTCGGTTAAAGGTCCATAGACAAAACACTTCTATGCTAATTTCGATGTGAAACAAATTCTGCAAGGTTTCGACTTTGGCCAATTTATGTTTTCTCGAATTATTAGCCTCGACCCTGTACAAAGGCTCAAAGGTGCGACTATGGCTATTTTTCGGTTAAAGGTCGATAGACTAAACACTTCTATGCCAATTTCTGAGTGGAACAAATTCTGCAAGGTTTCGACTTTGGCCAATTTATGTTTTCTCGAATTATTAGCCTCGACCCTGTACAAAGGCTCAAAGGTGCGATTATGGGTATTTTTCGGTTAAAGATCGATAGACTGAACACTTCTATGCCAATTTCTGAGTGGAACAAATTCTGCAAGGTTTCGACTTTGGCAAATTTATGTTTTCTCGAATTATTAGCCTCGACCCTGTACAAAGGCTCAAAGGTGCGACTATAGGTATTTTTCGGTTAAAGATCGATAGACTGAATACTCCTATGCTAATTTCTGAGTGGAACAAATTCTACAAGTGTTCGACTTTGGCCAATTTATATTTTTCGAATTATTAGCCTCGACCCTGTACAAAGGTTCAAAGGTGCGACTATGGGTATTTTTCGGTTAAAGGTCGATAGGCAAAACACTTCTATGCTAATTTCGATGTGGAACAAATTCTGCAAGGTTTCGACTTTGGCCAAATTATGTTTTCTCGAATTATTAGCCTCGACCCTGTACAAAGGCTCAAAGGTGCGACTATGGGTATTTTTCGGTTAAAGGTCGATAGACTAAACACTTCTATGCTAATTTCGATGTGGAACAAATTCTGCAAGTGTTCGAGTTTGGCCAATTTATGTTTCTCGAATTATTAGCCTCGACCCTGTACAAAGGCTCAAAGGTGCGATTATGGGTATTTTTCGGTTAAAGATCGATAGACTAAACCCTTCTATGCCAATTTCTGAGTGGAACAAATTCTGCAAGTTTTCGACTTTTTCAAATTTATGTTTTCTCGAATTATTAGCCTCGACCCTGTACAAAGACTCAAAGGTGCGACTATGGGTATTTTTCAGTTAAAGGTCGTTAGACTAAACACTTCTATGCCAATTTCTGAGTGGAACAAATTCTGCAAGGTTTCGACTTTGGCCAATTTATGTTTTCTCGAATTATTAGCCTCGACCCTGTACAAAGGCTCAAAGGTGCGACTATGGGTATTTTTCGGTTAAAGATCGATAGACTAAACACTTCTATGCCAATCTGGTAAAGCTGAAATAATGCTTGGCAACCGCATAGAGCTGGACGAATGGCCGAAATTGCGCGCAGCATTAATTTCGGGTTTTTCCGATGGAACAGACTCAGACTGTTTAGTTCAAGAATTAACTAGAACTAAACCTCATAAAAGTGAACATATGTTAAATTTTGGCAATCGCTTACAATTATTACGCAGTAATGTCATTCAAAGAGTAAGCAATAATAATAATTTAAGTGCCCAACAAAAATTATGTCACATAAGTTACTATGAAAAACGGCTTTAAATAATACTTTCATTGCAGGATGCACCGGCATATTAAAAAACAACATGCACATAAAAAATCCAGCGACTCTCGAAGACGCAATGGCATACGTAAGCGAATTTGAAAATTTTGAAAAGTTATATAACAGTTTCGGCGAAACGCCAAAAATGCAAAAACAAGATAATTGGTTCCAAAAACCAAGAAAATTTCAAAATTTTCAGAATGGACATCAAATGTATAATAACTTTAACACGCCACAAAACATAGTACACAAAACTTCCCTCAAAGACCAAAATTTCCACACGGACCCATAAACATACAACCACGGTATTTGCCCCCGCGAAACTACCCCACTAACCAATAAGTTTTTGGCAAACCCCAAAATGTTTTCAGGCCTAACCAAATTCCACCAAATCTGTTACCACGCCCGGTATCTATGTCAACTACTTCTAGGAACCCGACGGTAAATTCAAATCGACAAAATTTTTATAACGCACCCCAAAATCATTTTAGAAATCAATATCTAATCAAAAACCAAATTTTGCTTTTCAAGAACTTTATTTTAACCAAGGAAACGATGATTTAAATGTCGAAAATACTTACTACGATGAATATGAAACACACGGTAGTTATGCAGCTAACTATCCGGACTATCAAATGACCCCTGATCAACAGTACTACGATATGCAATATTCGGATTACGATCAATATATAATGCATGAAAATCAACTAGAAATGACACATGAACAACCATTACTTAATAAACAGATTATGAACAAAGAAGACAATGTTCATACCCAAAATTTTCCAGAAACGAGCCCAATAAACGATCAGACATGACAGAAATTAATATATCTTCCTTCAACGCCCTTCCATATGTCAAAATTAAACATCCAAATTTAAAACTTTTAATTGACACTGGTAGTCAACGATCTATTCTAAAACCATCAATTGCAGAAACTTTTTATGCCCACTGTATTTATCAGTCTAACAATACTATAAAAACAGCCTTGGGAAGTCAAGTAACTAAATTCCAAGCATCTATACCGGCTTTCGCAGAATTCCGTATAGACTATAATATAAACTTTATTCTTTTTGACTTTCACGATTACTTTGACGGAATATTAGGTTTAACTGACCTAATTAATATGCAACTTAATATAGATTTATGTAATACGAGATTAGTCGGACCTAATATCGAAATACCTTTCTTTTATAGAAAAGTACATGAATCTTCTTTTTCGTTTTCGGTAAACCCACACGAAAAAATAATAAAAAATGTTCCTGTGAACATAGCAGAGGGAGAAATTTTGACACGATCATGTAAAATCGATATATTGTTTCTACCACAAATATTATCTTATGCAAAAAACGGATTCGCCCCCGTAGAAATACAGAATCATTCTGATAGAACCATTTTCGTGACATTAACTGAACCTATTCTTGTTGATTCATTCAAATCTAGGTATCCCGCTCACAATAACCTTAACGCCTTAGAGACAGTGTCTACAGACAATAACCCCGGTGACGTAGACAGCATAATAAACGAATATTTACAGAACCAAGACATTCCAATACTAGATCAATCAATTGTAAATGACTTCCTTGAACCATGGAACGAAATTCCAACAAATACAGACAAACAAAATATCAATATAATATCTGATATACAGATTCGACCCCCTGTAAAAAATAACGATGACGACTTAGAAACGGTACATACCTCATTAGAACACCCAATAATAAATATACCTATATCGGAACGGTCCTTAAATAGTTTTAAAAATCAAATTGTTATTACCGTAGGTGATATAAATAAAATTCAATGTAAATACAATAAAATCTTTGAAAATACGCGTCTTTACGTCACAATATCAAAAAGAGACCCACGCGAACACATAATAAAGATTTTAAAAGAATTCATTGACCCCAAACAAACATTTGCTTTGTATTTCAGAGAACCTGAAATAGCAAGAATATTCATCGTTACGGTCCAGAACCTTTTCCAAAATTCTTCATACAAATTAATTCAATGTTCGAAATTTTTAGAAGATCAAAAAGTAAAACTCGAAATGTATCATACAACCAAAACATGCCATCGAGGTATCAATGAAACAAAATTAGCACTCACGCGAAAATATTACTGGCCAAAAATGTCTGAAGACATTACAAATTACATTAACAATTGCGAAACATGTCTAAACAATAAATATGACAGAAACCCACCGGTAATCAAATTTAATTTAACCCCGACGAGTTCAAAACCACTCGAATTAGTACATATGGACACATTCAAAATATCGAACGAGATATTTTTGACAATAATAGATACGTTTTCTCGATACGGTCAAGCATATCACATAAATAGTTTAACGGGACCGGAAATACTAGAAAACCTATTAAATTTTATTACGCATCATGGTTTACCCCTCAAAATTACAACAGATTGTGGTACAGAATTTAAAAATAAAGAAATGGAAGATTTTTGCAAACTCTACAAAATCGAACTTCATTATACTACCCCAAAAAATAGCAACTCAAATTCCCATGTTGAACGGTTTCATTCAACCTTAATTGAGCATTATAGATGTTTAAAAGAAGAAAATAAAAATTTTACACCCACGCAACTCATGAAACGCGTAATAATGGCATACAATAATTCAATTCATAGTGTAACTAAATATACACCATTCGAAATATTAAAAGGTCACATTAATAGTCCAAACCCATTCGATATTAACGACCACGTAATAGTATCAAATTACGTACAACAGCATAAAGAAAACGCGGCACAACTTTATCGCAGGATTCAACAAAAAAACGCTGAAACTAAAGAGAACTTAATTAACAAAAGAAACGAAAACCGAGACGACCCGCCGGATTTCGCGCATTCAAATGAAGCCTATATTAAAACAAAAGCCAGAGGCAAAGACTTGCCGAAATTTAAAAAATTTTTGGTTAAGAATCAAACCGATAACAAGTTAATCACACAAAAGGGTACATATCATAAAAGTAGCATTAGAAAACCCCGAATTAAACAACCACCGAATTTTCAGATAGACAATGAAAACGACGACCCTGACATTGATCATGACGCTCCAAGTACTTCAAACGTACAGCAACACCAATGACATACACCTGACAACCCTTAAAAACCTTATTCTTCCCATAGAATTAGGAAAAGCTAAACTTATATATACAAAACATACATTTCTCCACTATGTAGATCTAGAACCTATTTTGATACAACTTACAAACGTAGAAAAATACTTTCGCATAATAAAAAGTCATATAAAGCTAGAAAACGCTACAAATCCAATTTCTTATCAGGGACTATCAGAAAGCGCAATTCTTAGAACGGAATTGTTAATTCAAACAACACAAGATAAACTCGAGAATCTCTACCCACACGTAAGAAATAAAAGAGGTCTAATTAATATTGTAGGAAAAGTTAATAAATGGTTATTCGGTACACTAGACGCTGAGGATGGAAAAAGATACGATGAACATATAAAAAACCTTGAAACTAATCAGAAAAATATCCATGAATTAAATTTACAGGTTTCCTTATCAAAAAACCTAATTAATAATTACAATAAAACAATATCGATTCTTAAAGGAAACCAAAAACAACTGCAATATGGTCTAAAAGTATTTAAAGACATTCTACGAATTACCTAATAGGAATCCTAGTTATCATTCTGACAATATACATGGTATGGAAATTCAGAAGTCGACTTAGGCCCCTACTCAAAATCTACACGACGAATAGAACCAATAATCAATCCCAGGGCCCAATCGATGCCAAAACCGAAGGAACCAATTCCTCACAAAATACATCCAGTATTTTTTCGGCTTAAGGAGGGAGGAGTTACATCCATGGAACCTGCCGACCTAGATGATTCTCACGACATCTTTCTTAGAAGCCTTATCTGGTGATGACAGCAGCATATTTGAATTGTAATGCTTTATTTAATGAAATATTAAAATCACTCTCTGTTTTAAGCTCTTACAGTAAACATCTTCTCTGTATTGAAATAAAATTGTTTTTAAAAAGGAACTTTTCTTTTAACGGAACAAAATTCCCTATTCTAATTTTTTTCCGAAAATATATTATTATACCTTATTTAAATCTATATGAATCAATATCGTTTAAAAATTACGTCACGTTATTTATATACGAATAAGTAAACAACTTGATAAGGCAGACCGTTCTTCGATTGTGTAACCAGCTACGGTCAGTGTCATCGTATTTACATTTGCTTTATTGCTTATTTTAGTATTGTTTATATTTGTTGGCCCTATTCATCTTAACCAATGAGTGTCTTATAATTCCCATGCATTCCCCATATAGTGTTAACACTACGTAAATGACAGTTTTGTTTGTTTTTTTTTTCTTTGACAATTAATTATTAGATCTGTCCAGAGGTGCGGTTATACTCAAATTTATTTTTTTCCTACTTTTATTATTTCATCCTACCTTTATCCTCGTCGCCAATTTGTAGTGTCCTTTATATACCACCACAGGACACAATCACTAGTTTCTATTCTCACACTATAAACAAGGATTAACGTTATCTCGCATTCACGATGCTCACTGGTTCCCTGTCTTACCACGACTGACTTCTTTCAGTACTTACGTAACTCAGCGAAACAGTGTATTCTTCATCGGTGTTTATACCTACTTATTATTAATTTGAAGTAGTACACTACAGAACAAATTCTGCAAGGTTTCGACTGTGGCCAATTTATGTTTTCTCGAATTATTAGCCTCGCCCCTGTACAAAGGCTCAAAGGTGCGACTATGGGTATTTTTCGGTTAAAGATCGATAGACTAAACACTTCTATGCCAATTTCGATGTGGAACAAATTCTGCAACCCATTTACCAACATAGTTTACTAACCCCAAAAAGCTTTGCAACTCTTCAGTAGTTTTAGGGGAACGGAAAGTTTTGATAACAGCGATATAGTTATCTAAAGGCGTAATGCCTTTTGGTGATAACTCGTGCCCCAGAAACTGAATTACGGATATATTATATATGCATTTGTTTTCATTTAAGAGGACATTTCTGGAGCACAAGAAATCCCAAAATTAAGACGTGTATACCTAAACAAACCTATGTTAGAAATAAAAGTGGTTATATATCTCGAGCTCTCATTAATCTCGATTTGATGGAAAACGTTTTTTACATCCAACCGTGAAAATATTTTAGCTTTCCTGAAGTTTGGTACTAACTGGTCCATAGTTGGTAAAGGGTAATTTTCCCTTAACATTGCCATATTTGCCCTTCTCATATCAATGCAGATTCTTACTTCACCATTTGGCTTTAATACTGGTACCATGGGTGAGATCCATTTTGAAGGACCATCCACTAATTCAATAATATCGGAATCAAGTAACTCCTGAATTTTTTTGTTAGCTTTATTTTCAAGAGGTATTGGAATTCTTCGATATGATTGAATTATGGGCTTGACAGTGTCATCAATGGGAATATTTACTAACACGTTTTTAAATTTTGGAAAGGCAGATATGGCATTGACCTGTGAAGTAGCATCTACACCTATTCGTAAAACTCCTACTAATTTTGCTGTATCTTTTCCCAAAAGATTTTTTGAGCCATGTTTTACGACATAAAAAGTGGCAATACTTTCTATGTTATTAACTTTTATTTTAGCCTCAAAACTGCCCAAAACATCTAATGGTTTATTACTTGCATATGCCATAAAAATTTTATCTGGCCTTTTAATTTGATTAGACACAACAACTTTCGAATTTTTTAGATAGTTCCACGTCTTTTCGTTTAAAATATTACATCTGCTACCTGAGTCGATTACTAATTGTACAGGAACCCCACCAATATTGCACAGTATGTCAGAATCGTTGTCTATATGAAAAACATAGTTAATGTCGTCATCCTGATCTCGCTTTGGCTTCTCAAACTTTGGTTTCTTTGCTTGTTTTGATGAAAACTTCTGTTTGTGTCTCTTGTTTGCGGCTGTAGCATGGCAATTTTGACTGGTGTGACCCTTGATGCCGCATCTTTGACATGTCGCGTTCTTGTCCGGACAATGGAACGATAAGTGATTTTTGGATTGACATCGGTAACACGATCTAGAGTTACTCGTATTTATACTAGTTCCTGGTCGGTCATTTCTGGATAACACCTTATTAACCTCAAATGAAGGTTTCTTCTCACAGAATTCCTCCATTTGCCTATTTAGTGACTCAAGCGCATTGGCTTCCAATATGATTCCGTTTAATGTTATCGAATCACCAGTGGTAAGTATTTCCTTCCTTAAATCAACTGAATTGCACTTTTCATAGATTAAACGACTTACCTGTAAGGAAGTTCGATCTTGATTATATGAGGAACCACTTCCGCATAGACCACCATGTAGTTACGCCTCTGGCGCGGAACGACCACTAGATTCTAAGAAAAATAAACACAAATACATCGCCCGCCGCCGTCCTGCCTCTCCTGAGTCATTATGGTTTCTAGTGCCTAGATTGCGTAGGAATCCTATAAGGGTGGGCTACTATTATGTAACTGTACTGGGAGGGTTGGTCTATGCGGAAGTGGTTCCTCATATAATCAAGATCGAACTTCCTTACAGGTAAGTCGTTTAATCTATGATTATATTTCTGAACCACTTCCTTATAGACCACCATGTAGATGTTGAAAGCATACCTGCCTACGCAATCTAAGCAAACCCTCCTTATATACCTATATATACAAGAAGGTTTAGAATGAAATAATACCATTTCTTATAAGTGTTTTATTCTATATTGGGACAAAGGATGTATAACCATGTAACTAATAGGGACGCCCATTGTAAAAATATCCATTAGTATTATTACTAAAAGGAAATAAGCAATACCGAACAAGTGAACAACTTAACAAACTTACTAACTATGTTATATCGCATATTTCTATAACACATTCCTTTATTATAGTTTATGCTATTACTCTATGCGAGTCCTAGAATAGTTTCTGCAAAATGTTCCTCAGTCAAAATTGGCCTATTGTAGAATTTTGTGAAAACATCTGATTTTGAGGACCATCCTGCAGCCTTTCTAATTGTTTCGAGATTCGCTCCCGCTTTATAAGCAGCCGAAGTTGCAGCATGGCGGGTAGAATGTCCAGTAAACTGAGACGTATCTATACCGCTAACCTTAAGAACGGTTTTTACCCATCTTGAAATGGTCTGTACCGAAGCTTTATGGTAAGGTTTTTTATGTGTTATGAAGAGGTATGGCGTATTATGTCGAATCTCTTTAGTTCTATTAATATATGACAAAAGGGTACTAGCTACACATAACTCTGGCTTTTGCACAAAAAACGGCAAGATGATTCGGGGCTGTGCCCTACCTGGCCTAGAGGTTTTTATAATATCTGAAATCCTAATCTCAATATGATTCTGCATTTGGTTTATGTCTGAAGTCCGTATCTTTGATAAGGTCTGCATTCTTTGTGCAGAAACAAGAGCTAATAACGCTACAAGTTTAAAGGTTAATTTTTGTAAAGATAAAGCATTTAACGGAAACATCGTTGACAAATAATTCAAAACAATACTTGGATCCCAAGTCACACTATACTTAGGAAATGTAGGGTTAAGCTTAAAAATACCTTTGAAAAAACGACTAAGAATCTCTTCATCTTCAAATTTATTGTATAATAGTCTCAATGCTGAGCGATGCGAATTAAGTGAGCTATAACTGCTTCCTTTCTCAAATTCAACGGTAAGAAAATTTAAAATATCTTGTATAGACGGTTTTTCTAAGGTAATGTTGTTGCTAATAATAAAGTTCCACCAAAGTTTTAAAGAGGTATTATATTGTTTCCAAGAGCTTTGGCTTAAAGATGCTAACAGAATATCTATTCCTGACCCTGAAATGTTCCTTCTGCGATACGCTTCCCTGATAAGAACCCTACAACCAGGGTAAGCTTTTTCCATAGGGGGTGACTCTCTCTGAAAGGCGATATAATTAAGTTTGGATGAGGCTTAAAAATTAAGGGTTTTTTAATTAATAACTTGGTAAATAATGGATACCAGGGTTGAGTATCCCAAGCAGGAACTACCATTATACCCTCTGCGTTCTCTATAATAATCTTATTTAGGGCTTTCAATATTAGAGGAAAAGGAGGGAAAGCATAGAAGAAAAAAGACCATGGTTTAGTAAAGGCATCAACGAACACTGAGTCTGGGTCCTTCTTCCAAGAAACATAGCTTTTACATTTCGCATTGGACTTTGATGCAAATAAATCTATTGTTGGTGTACCAAATACCTTAACTACTTCCTGAAAAACCTGAACATTCAAGGAATATTCTGTTTCTATGGAAGAGGATCGGGACTCTTTATCAGCCTCAGTATTATCTTTGGAAGAAATATAAGATGCAAACACCCACAGGCTTTTCTTTTCGCACCATTGCCATATTTCTTTTGTAATTTTATGAAGCTTTAAATATTTGACTCCCCCCATTCTGTTAATATAGCTGATAGCAGTTGTATTATCGATTCTTAACAAGATATTACAATTATAAAGATTTTTGGCGAAACATT
This sequence comes from Barypeithes pellucidus, assembly GCA_963991005.1. Lineage (NCBI taxonomy): Eukaryota > Metazoa > Arthropoda > Insecta > Coleoptera > Curculionidae > Barypeithes > Barypeithes pellucidus. The sequence goes on along the minus strand of OZ022557.1, from coordinate 49,203,917 downwards.
TTAGGCCATAAAGTACGGCTAAAATTTCTAGATAATTAATATGATTTTCACTCTCCTCTTTTTTCCAAAAACCGTGTACCTTTTCAGAGTTGCAAACTGCCTCCCAACCTTTAGATGAAGCGTCTGTAAAAATTTCGTACTTGAATGATCTGGACCCCAATTGTACTCCCGATAAGGTAACATTATTAAGCCACCAAATAAGATCATTATGAGCCTCAAAGGAGAGGGATACTTTACTATTGTAGTTACCATTCTTCTCTGATAAAGAAATATATTTTAGTCTCTCAAGGGCTTTCGTATATAACCAACCGTACAAAAAAACGGGACAAATTGAAACTAAATAACCCAGAAGTTAGGCCAAATCACGAATTTTGCAAAATTTATCATGTAACAGGTTCAAAATTCTTTGTTTTGCTGATATGACCTTATCTTCAGGTAATTGTATTATAAATCTATTACTATTAAATATAAAGCCTAGGAACCTGCAGGACTGATTTGGTTTTAACACAATCTTTTTATGGTTAATTACAAAGCCCAAGTCCTGAAAGGTTTTAACAACCCTATTGGCGTCTTTGGAGCATATTTCCTTACAGCCACTAATAATTATTGAATCGTCTAGGTACATTGCTAATATAATACCCTTGGATCTTAAATATTGTAGAATTGGTTTGCATAACTTCGTAAATACAAAAGGTGCCGTGCACAACCCAAAAGGTAAACAGGTGAACTCATAAAGACAATCATTAAATGTGAATCTTAGATACTTTCTATGGTTCCTAGCAACTGAAATAGAAAAATACGCATCCTTTAGATCGATAGAGCACATATATGAGTTTTTACTAATCAAATCCCTGACCGATTTGATATTTTCCATTTTAAAATGAGATAAAGAGATAAATGTATTTCACTTTTTTAAGTTTAAAACGAAGCGGAAACCACCGCTTGGTTTAGGTACCAAAAAATATGATGAGAGAAACTGGTTTTTGCATGGTTTACATTTCCGAATAGCACCAATTGACTTTAGTTGTTTAATACAATGTGAATAAGTCTTAAACTCATTACTATTGAGTTTTTTTATAACCAACCTATCGGATTGCTTTGGCGTTTTATTAAATGGAATAGAATAACCAGTAATCCAAGATAATATAGTGTCATTAGAAGTTATAAGACACCACTGGCTATAGAACTGACGGATTCTACCCGCGTAACATTTTTCGATTACCTCTAATATCTCTTCCGGAACATCGGCTGTCTTTTCCCTTGTTGTTGTTTCATGTACGGTGTTTGGTTCCGAAATCTGGGCTTGTAATAGGGGCGCCTGTCGTTTAAAGACTGTGTAGATGTACCTGGTAGCGAAGAGTGAGAAGGAAGTCTTGCAGATGGCATTTTGTCCACAAAGTTACTTTTTTTAAATAGCACTTTTGGCCTGGCCCCCATTTCTTTATTTGCCTTCTCTGTCAGTTGGGCAGTCTTAAAGCGATCATTAAAGTCCTGTCCAAATATAAAAGTGTCATGAATACTGTCTTCCGCTACTCTCTTTACTAAAGGATTCAATACTGGTAATAGCTCATGTTTCCTATGTCTTGATAACAAATAGTGCGATTCACAAAAACATTGTGCAGCATCCACTAGACTTGGTGTTATTTTGTCTTTAAGCTCTGATGGACAATCCTCTGAGACAAGAATATTTAACACAGACCCTAAGGCACTAAGTCCTCGGCCTATTTTTTCTTGAACACTACATAAGTAGGTGTCTTTTTTTGACCCCTGCGAAGAAACCATTCCTTTAACTTCCGGATTGATTTGTGGTGGTTTCAACAATGAGCAGTTATCAGGAATTTTCCACTTCTCTGTTAAAGTTTCCCTAGCGCTACTTCCCAGACCCTTTGTTAGGTAGTAAGACCATCGAGTCACAATGGCATCATTTAAGGGAATTCCGGAGGTTTTGGAAACTGATGGGTCTTCGCCCAGAAGGTTCTGATTTGATTGAAGAATATTATCAACATTAAGGGCCTCAAGTTCCTCATTATCTGAGGAGGATGAAGACGACTCTATAATACGTCTTGGTCGCCCTCTGTAATGCTTCACCTTTTTAGTTCTGCTCCTCTCAGGCTCAGAGTCAGAAGAAGAACTACTGGTCACGTCACCTATAAAGACCAGGGGAATTTATATAATAATAAATTTAAAAAATTATTATATATTAAAACGCCACTGCTCATATTAAATAACATTCAGCAGGTAAATTTGAGCACTATCCTATTTCCATCTATACTATTCATGTATCATAATATATTCAGCCAATAATCATTTTATTTTTACGATCTTACTAGCAAAGCAACAACAAGAAATGACTCACGCTGATAAGCAATCTTGGGTTTCGGTTTTCAGTTATTAATCATGTATAAGAATATTTAGTGCGGTATCAATGCACCAAGCTAATTAATATAATTTGAAATACGTGATTGATGACATTTGTACGGTAAAATTGTACATAGTGTCAATTTTGGCTACTTTCTGGTGCGGTATAATTGCACATAATCAGATTTCGCTAAGCTGGCTGAGAAAGTACAGGGACCTAGTTTTCCAAGTTAACCTGTAAATCAAAAAATTAATAATTACTACCTACTTGAAATATCATTAAGCAAAGATTCCATCAACTTTCGTATTTTGGTTTTCCTTTTATTCGGAGTATCGGCACGAGCACGTTTTTTCGGCGACATTACACTGATTCGTTCCGCACTAGAAAACATAATGACTCAGGAGAGGCAGGACGGCGGCGGGCGATGTATTTGTGTTTATTTTTCTTAGAATCTAGTGGTCGTTCCGCGCCAGAGGCGTAACCACATGGTGGTCTATAAGGAAGTGGTTCAGAAATATAATCAACGATTTGGTCGATTAAGGTGTCTTCAGTGTTTGTAAATTTACATATTTTTGGCTTGATTTCTTAGCCGCACCAAGAATTTTTCTCCCGCCTCTTGTTTTATGAGACGAAAAACATGTCGTTCATATACTTTGCTTTGTTTTGGTGCAAAGTATTCATCTAGCTTTTGCAACGCTATTTTGTATATATCTGTGTCTTCCGAATCGGGCTGAACATGAGCGCCGGGTAGGTTATAATAAATTCCTTGGATTCCCATTCCTCCCACATGTAATAAAGTCGCTCGTTTCTTTCCCGGACTCTCGATATTAGCAGCATCCAGATAAATTTCTAACGCTCTTTTCCACCTTTCCCATTTTACCCCTACAGAGCCGACTTCACCATCGCAATCGAAAGGCTCTAATGCCGTAAGGTTTGACATATTTAGGTACTGTAACAAAACGTATATTATTTTACTTTACATTATTTATAATGTACGAATTTAGGTCCTACAAAAATGAATAAAATAAAATATTGGTTTTACTTTTGAACTTTGCTATGGATAGCAACTGTAAATTGTACTGTTATGTAATGTCATTCACGTAGTGTTAATCAATATTTTATCTCACTTATTCTAGGTAGTCACATTCATGGACTCTCATTTTAATCAATGTATCTCATTCATTGATTGCCATGTATTCTCATACATGGACTCTCATTTTAATCAATGTATCTCATTCATTGATTGCCATGTATTCTCATACATGGACAGTAGTAGTGATAGATGGGGTGTTCAACGCCAATTTGAGTAGGTCCCTACTGCGCAGGCGCGTCATCTGTCATCTGTTATGTCATCTGTCATCTGTCATGTCATCTGTCATGTCATATGTCAGTGGCCCTAACTACCAGTGGCCCTAACTACCAGTGGCCCTAACTACCAGTGGCCCAAACTACCAGTGGCCCAAACTACCAGTGGCGCTAGCATCGAGGGGTCCTAACTACCAGTGGCCCAAACTACCAGTGGCGCTAGCATCGAGGGGCCGCGTGTGTTCTCTGTGTCAGAAGCCCCGGCTGGAGCATCGAGGGGCCGCGTGTGTTCTTGGTGATCCATCCGTCACTATCTTCAAGGAGGCCCCCTGCGCGTTTAAACCTGAAAAAAAGTTCCGGCTGCTAGGCTCGAACCGCCGACCTCTAGATTGGTAGCCGGGAGTCATACCATTGAGCCACGGCGGCAATTGATATATTTTCCGCAACTATGCGTACCGATGCCGCTTAATTAAACAACAAATTTACCAAAAAAGATATTTATTTCACAATATTACACATATGGTTTCTAGTAATGGTGACTACACAATTTGTTAATAATATCAAACAAGATATGGATATAAATACTACTAAACTATAAATATTGTTAGAATGTTCCATGGGTGGATCTGGGTGGGTACTTTCGATCTTATATTCGCTGCTATAGGTCTTCCAAGGAGTTTCTCCAACGGTGGAATCTCTAAAGACAAACTTGATCTTATATCGAAGAAAAGCATCAGAGGTTACGTTTGCAGCAAAAACAGGAATCTGTCTATTAAACAGCATCTCATAACGCATCTTCACCCATGTATTGTTCGTAGACTCGACCATTACCGATGCATCCATGACATTTGGTGGCATGTATACATAAAATACATTTTGAACGAGCGCCACCAGGATGATGTAAGACGAACTTAACACGGCCATTGTTGGAGAATAACTGAACTATAATAATTTCTTTGCAGCCCTTATAGCATCATAGCTATTATAAAGAACAGATATAAATATTAACAGAAAAACAATTATATAAAAATAACCGGGGCTATAACGATCTGGTTTTATCTCATTTGCTTTAAACTGCCTACATTTCCATAATATTTTTGCAAAATCGCAATCCCTGGAATACTTGTAATGGTCCGCAAGGGGTTCATCTCCTTGTTTCCATCCGCTAAATTCACAATGACAAAAAGCGCATCTTACTATGTCGGAATGTTGAGTGTAATAAAATCCAGCACGCGCCAAATCTTCAGGGCAGACTTTCTTACGCCACCCTGTATATGTAATTAATCTATCTTCAAAATTATACATGGTGCCAAGCCCATCATCAGCACAATCTAAACAATCCGCGCTATACATGATGTAGGCAAAGCCGCTTCAACTATACTAAGTAATAAAACACAAAATTCATTATTTATACATTTATTAATCATCAGAATTCATCATATACATATGCATATCATAATCATATAGAACTTTCTGCGGATAATAATATACTAGCTCCAAGACATAAGAATCTTTCTCCTCCGTATAGAAACCCCAAATACGGTTTTTTAGTCTATCAATAAAATCATCATTCACAACCATACCACTTACATAAGATAAAATCCTTTCATAATTAGTTTGAACATCGAGCGGACCTAGCAATCTTAACTTATAACTAATCAAATCTCGAATGTTAAAAACAGAATCGAGATCAGTACAACAAAAACATAAAGTAATATCATCACACTTGAGTTTTATAATTTTTTCACCTAAAAGAAGTACAGAAGACATAGTGAAATCCTCGTCTGTAGATACCATGTCAGCGCCGTCAGAACCAGTCGATATATTTTTAGCCATTTCCAAAAATTCCTGCCAGCTAGTAGTAGTAAATGAGACGGACACTTGATCTTCGGGTAAATTCAACAGCGTATATGTCAGCCGAACGCTTGGAACAAATCTCCGAGCAACACTCACCCCTACAGCTATCTTGAAATTACCAGCAGGATAACATACTTCATTTAAAAACCGTCGTTCATTTCTAATATCGTTCTTTCTTCTCAGCCACATACTATCAAGATATTTCTCGAATGGTGATGACTCATCCATTTCACTAAGCTCGTCGGAGAAGGCAGGCTCAGACATGATTGGGACGAAACTGACGACAGATGGGATATATATCAACTATACCCCCACCCCTCAGATAATTTTATTAATATTAAGTTCCAAGAACAGGAGCTTAGATAAAGCCCACCCGCTCCCCATCTCGCTAAATTCCGACGCTTTTTGAGTAAAACATGCATAATTAAACATCAGAATTCATATACAATTTATCAAAATCATCTAGAACTTTCTGCGGGTAATAATATACTAGCTCCAAGATATAAGACCTTGTCTCCGTATAGAAAGTACAAATACAGTTTTTTAGTTTATCAATAAAATCATCATTCACATCCATACCACTTACATAAGATAAAATCCATTCATATTTAGTTTGAATATCAAGCGGTTCCAACAATCTTAACTTATAACTAATCAAATCTCGAATGTTAAAAACAGAATCGAGATCAGTACAACAAAAACATAAAGTAATATCATAACACTTGAGTTTTATAATTTTTTCACCTACAAGAAGTACAGAAGACATAGTGAAATTCTCGTCTGTAGACACCATGTCAGCGCCGTCAGAACCAGTCGATATATTTTCAGCCATTTCCAAAAATTCTTGCCAGCTAGTAGTAGTAAATGAGACGGACACTTGATCTTCGGGTAAATTCAACAGCGTATATGTCAGTCGAACGCTTGGAGCCATCCCCCGAGCAACGCTCACCCCTACAGCTACCTTGAAATTACCGGCAGGATAACATACTTCATTTAAAAACCGTCGTTCATTTCTAATATCGTTCTTACTTCTCAGCAACATACTATTGAGATAGTTCTCGAATGGTGATGAAGACTCACTAAGCTCGTCGGAGAAGGCAGGCTCAGACATGATTGGAACGAAACTGACGGCAGATGGGATATATATCAACTATACCCCCACCCCTCAGTTAATTTTATTAATGTTAAGTTCCAAGAACAGGAGCTTGGATAAAGCCCACCCGCTCCCCATCTCGCTAAATTCCGACGCTTTTTTGAGTAAAACATGCATATATTCAGTATAAAAATCTTGTAAATTACTATTCTGTATAATGCGGCCATATTTGGAGTTGAACGATTTGATATCTGAATCCATAGACGTGCCCAATAAATAGAGCCCATATAATTCCATATTAACACTAATCTGGCTATGAATAGTCAAGGCGTTCTTCAACAAGTCAATTACTTTATCCCTCACTCCTTCTAAATATAGCTTAACATCAGACACGTGATGACTCGATATGTGATACGTAACAAACCGGTTCTTAAAAGCCGTTTGAACAAGTTTCACGCCCGAAACAAAGTCCACACTGCAATTCTGCTTATGTTTAGTGGTACGTCTATGATGACTAAGCGATTTAACCTCACAATTACACTCAGTACAATGCGTCATGATGACTGATTAAAATTACCGAAATTAGATATATTTATACAACGTCTTTTGATACGTCTATCCAGCTGTTATGTGAGGCATCAAACCCCACCCATTTGACATACATCTTTCTACCCTTCTTACGCAAAATCTGCTCGATAAGAAATACATCAGGCTGTTTAGTTTTTTGCAGTTCTTCTTCATAAAAACCGCCACTGATTGGATGGCCATGCATATCTTCTAATAAATATGTTGTAGGAGCAGTAATTTTTACTTTTAAAATTTTAAATAATTCCGCCGTCCAATTAGGCACATATCCTTTTTCAAACACGTGTTTAGCTTTACTTATCCGAACGATATCCCCCACTTTAAATTTCTGTCTGCCAACAACCTTGAGATTGGTGTAAGCTGATTTTAATAAATTTTGTTCATTATTCTTAGAAACATTCTTTGGCTTCATTTTGGTTGTGGAATGTCTCGTATTATTATAAGTATTTACAACATGTTCCAACAAGTCTATCCATTTATGATTGCCGTTCAAGGTAAACAACTTAAACAGCTTTTCCTTGACTGTTCGAATTACACGCTCGGCAATAGATGCTTTTAAAATACTAAATGTGCTGTAATGATGGATGCCATGTTTCTTCATGAGAGCTTGAAAATTAGAGTTGTAATATTCCTTCCCATTATCTGTAACTAATTTTTTCGGAATTCTCTTAGACTGCGCGAGTATCTGCGCCATAGCATTAGTCACATCTTGGGCATTTTTAGACTTTATAGGCCGAGTCCATAAATATTTCGAAAAACAATCAATAACAACCAATATATACTTAAACCCCCTATTTTCGCGAGAATACTGATCAAGCTGCGCAAGATCAGAGGCAAAAGTATCATCTAAACCATATTGAATAAATCTGCGTCGTTTAAATTTTGTTCTGGCGGGTTTATGCAGCTCATTAACAACCTGTTCTCTCGCTTTAGTAATACTCGCCGCCATTTTCAAACATGTAATAAAAACTAATTACTATGCAGATGCTTTTATATCTTACTTCTATCAACCCTCTGTTTCAATTTATTAACATTTGTATTTATTTTTTTAACATCATCAGTAATAGGCTTAATAGATTGTTTAACAGTAGTAGTTATATACCCCTTTAAAATATTTTCAAGGTCATCAAATTGCTTAGATACCTGCACTATAGATGCTTGATGTTTAGTACGAATTTCGTGAAGTTGTGTTGTTAATTGCATATCTAATTTCAAAATCTCGCTCTTCAACTTATCATCAGCAAGTTTAAGCGAATTTTTATAATCCGACATTTCCTTATTTAAAATAGTCATATGATCACGCATTTGCGCAGATATTAATTCAGTATTAGCCTTACTAGAATTCGTCAATTCTTTCTTAACTTTATCAATAGAGTTATAGGCATCCTGCATTCTAACCGCAACCAAATGATTAAGACTAGCCGAAAGAGAACTTATTGAATCATCTATAAATTTTTTATTCGCAGCATCAGAGCCATCTGTAGGCAGCTTTACGTTTACAAGTTTATGATCGCGAATATTATAGTCACCATCTTTATTAACGGGTATTTGATTAGGAGCTCTCCTTATGGCTTTTTGACGTGTCGGCAGGGCACGTCCAAACTTGTTCATGGCTAAGCTGATACTAAGACGAGAGACTGTATATAACTAGTTATAAAACTCAATTACCCCCAACCGCTTCAGCTCATGCAAAATATTCATAATTTCATTTAGGTTATTGGTGTTGCCAGCTTGACGAGACGCATGTAGCTTTCTAAAACGATCTACCAACTCGTTAATATCATCGTAATACACAAACTCTTTCGGGGCCTCATCGTATTGTAACAAAGCCTGACCTGTCCTCCCAGAGTTTAATCTAGTCGTTCTGCTAGGCACTGACGACGTGGATTTAGAGGCTCTAGGAGTTGATGAAGACGGTGATGGTAATTTAGATGCGGTGCTTAGGAGCGGCTTAACAATCGTCATATATTTTTGAGATCTATTACCCTTTAAGGCACCACTTTCCTTCCTGTATACGCCTGTTCGTTTAAGGATATCTTTATATTCTAAGTTATCGGAATTGGTATTATATTGGGGATTCTTTAAAAATAACAAGTCATACAACCCCTGCGTACCCGGATATACAACATCTCCTACTTGTATATCGCCACTCGGCAAAAAGTCTACTCGCTCGGTCCCCAATTGCCAAGCATCATTATCTGAATTATATGATACTCCTTTAGCATCTATCGATGAAGAGTTGCCCCAATATTTTTTTAAATAACTCTGAGCAATCGGGGGATATTGCGTGATAAACTCATTTACAACCTCGGGATTTTGTTTAAGTAACGTAGTGAAATCCTCTTGTACTTCGTGGAATGAAGGATACGATGACTCATCAGTAAACACGTCATCCGCGGCATCGCCGTAGCGCGTCTCATCTGCTAGAAAGCTAGGCTGCTTTACTTCTCGGGGTTCTATCTTTTGTGGCTCAATCTTTATGAGAGGCGCATCCTCTGTTTTAATCTTGCGTTTACGAGTCTGTTTTTCAACAGAAGCTTCCACAAGTTTATTTAACGGATCGGTAATAGGTGTTAGAAATTTATTTAACGCATCGTCTTCTTCTCCACGCTCCAACTTTAATGCCAAGTATTTTTTCCGTATAACATTTGCGGTATTAATAATGCGCTGCTTAACATCCTTATCGAGGCCACTCAAATTAGAAGCCATGATATACAGGAAACACCGCCCCAGAAACAGGAAAAACCAGAAACAGGAAAAACAACCCCAGAAACAGGAAACACCACCCCAGAAACAGGAAAAACAACCCCAGAAACAGGAAAAACAACCCCAGAAACAGGAAAAACAACCCCAGAAACAGGAAAAACAACCCCAGAAACAGGAAAAACAACCCCAGAAACAGGAAAAACAACCCCAGAAACAGGAAAAACAACCCCAGAAACAGGAAAAACAACCCCAGAAACAGGAAAAACAACCCCAGAAACAGGAAAAACAACCCCAGAAACAGGAAAAACAACCCCAGAAACAGGAAACACCACCCCAGAAACAGGAAAAACAACCCCAGAAACAGGAAACACCACCCCAGAAACAGGAAAAACAACCCCAGAAACAGGAAAAACCACCCCAGAAACAGGAAACACCACCCCAGAAACAGGAAAAACAACCCCAGAAACAGGAAAAACCACCCCAGAAACAGGAAACACCACCTCAGAAACAGGAAAACAACCACACAATACAACCACCCTCTATGACTATAGGTGATAGACTGATGTATTATATTTAGGGGATTAAATATATATCAAACTTGTTCCTATATCGTCCTTTATCAATATCACTGTCTTTGTCTAAAACTAAAAACCCATGTTTGTCTTTCCAGCATGTGGAACATAGCCGTTTAAAAGCTTCAAAGGACATGTCGGTATTTACATGATCGGTATATACATGCTTCAAATTCAAATCATCCTGTTTAAATAGAATTAATACGTTGGCATTGTCGCGAACCAGCTGTTTGGGAATTTTTGAATATGTCTGCGTTAAATAAAACGACTCGATATCATGGTGTCTGCCCATACAGAAATAATTGCGTATTTTATCCTGTTTCTCACAGGCAACATCGTCAAATATAATAATAGAATGAGGTTTAGCGCTAGAAGGATCTAGAACATCGTCATTGTCGCTGTACCCGAAATATCCAAGACGGGCCTGTTTTAATGTTTTTTGCAGAAATACATATTTGTCTTGCTGTAGAGATTTTGAATATACGTATACATTCTCAAATTTCAAGCCATTTTCATCAGCCAATAAACTTATCATAACAGCAGTTTTACCACACGAACTGGGTCCGCATATTATTGCCCTAATGGTTGAGGGTAAAACAGCACTATGTTTATTCGGATTTTGCTGGGGCCCCATATTGAAATCATGTATTTGAATTGAACGTTTCTGCTTTTCTTGACGCATCTTTCTATAAGTACCACTCTGCATTCATTCGCAACTACATTAGTAATGCAGACGTCACAGGGTGCAGGTGTGTTAAATAGTATCATCAATAAATTACCAGTCGAACTTCATCTACCCGGATATTCTTATTGCGGCCCTGGTACAAAGCTTCAAGAACGTTTAGCCCGCGGAGATAAACCCAAGAATAAATTGGATAGCTATTGTAAAGATCACGACATTGAGTACGCAAAGTCCACAGACTTGAACCATCGTCATCAAGCCGATCAGGTGTTGGAAAGCAAAGCTTGGAAACGAGTCAAAGCCAGCGATTCGAGTCTTGGTGAGCGAACCTCTGCGTGGTTAGTAACAAACATCATGAAGGTCAAGCGTAAGTTGGGTGCAGGATGCAAGAAGCATGAATTATGTAAGCTTATTAGACCGCTAAAGAAACATGGTTCTGGTAGTGATAAAAAGGCGTTGAGTGGTATGCTCAAAGCTGCACGCACCAAAGTTAAGAAGCTAGGCGGAAAAAGAAAAATCAAAATACCTAGAATCATACCCCTGCCAAAACAAGGCGGCATCTTGCCTTTGATCCCGATATTCGCTGGGCTTAGCGCCCTCGGGGCATTAAGTAGCGGCGTAGCTGGAATTTCCAAGGCGGTTAATGATGTACAGAATGCCAAAGCCAAGTTGCAAGAATCACAGCGCCATAATGAAACAATGGAAGCCATCGCCTTGGGCAAGAAGGGGGATGGGCTGTATTTGAAAAAACACAAGACCGGATATGGATTGTTTTTACGTAAAATGCCAAAAAACTGCCAATAAAGCTACCCGCGCGCCCTTTATCCGATCAAGATATTAAATCATATGTAAAACGTCTAAAGATACCTAATTTTAGAGGTGTATTTATGCGAGATACTTTGCCAAAATCACCGAAACATACAGAGAGCGGTGTTTTAAATTTAGATGGATACAAAGGAGATGGGACACACTGGGTAGCTTACAAGAAGAAAGGAGATAGAGTTGTTTATTTTGATAGTTTTGGCAACTTGAAGCCGCCAAAAGAATTTGTAGAGTATATGAAAAATTATAAAATTTATTTCAACTATGATCAATATCAGGATTATGGTACGATAAATTGCGGCCATCTGGCGTTGACGTTTCTCGTTAATTCATTATAAATTGCAATGACGTCATTAGCCATCATCAGTCATGTCTCAAACATTCACTTTAAAGGGTCGTTCTCACCGGCTTGAAGCATACTTTGTGCCGCCTATAGAACTAGACTCGAGATTTGATTACTCTCTGGCATTAATATCTCTAAATACGTGGAATACAATACCAAATATAGAACCTGGTCGTAATAAGGTTTATTATACAATCAACGGCAAGGAGCAAGTTTTAAAAATACCAACCGGTTCTTACGAGTTGGAGGATATAGAGTACTATTTGCAAAGTCAGCTTGCTGGGGCGGAATTATCGGATGCTGAACGTAAAGAAATCCTATCACTTCGAGCTAATAACAATACCTTAAAGTGCGAGCTGCAGAGTAGCTACAATATAAATTTCAAGCCCAAGGATAGCATTGCTCAGTTATTAGGGTTCTCTCCACAAGTGTTGACGGCTGGTCAATTGCATGAATCTGACCTACCAGTTGAAATTATACAAGTGGTTACTATTAGGGTTGAGTGCAACATTATTTCTGGTTCTTACTATACAAATAATCCAGCGCATACTTTATATGAATTTTCTCCAACTGTTGACCCCGGGTATAGTATTAATATAGAACCCCGAAATCTTATTTATCTACCTGTCAACGACAAAAATATATATAATATTACTCTAACGCTATTGGATCAAGATTCGAGGCCTGTTAATTTCAGAGACGAAGAAGTTGTAATCAGATTAGAACTCAGACGAAATGGGCTTAGTATTTAATAGTTATTTAAATACATCTACTCCTTCTCCAGACTCATTCTGTAATCAGAAGCCAAAGAGAACACTCGCGCTTGTCAATATTATTTTTTTACAGTCCGCTAGCAGTCTATATAACTATCATGTCAGAAAAACTTCAGCTATTTAACCCCATTAAAAGCGATGAGTCAATCATGCGCGAAGAATGGCATACTTATCATCCTTTCACCAAGTCTTTTAATAACAACGACGAAATCGAGATTGTCATCAATCAACAAGATGTATTTTTAGACATGAGCGAAGCTCAGCTTTATATCGAAGGGTCGTTTAAAGCAGAGGATACAGCTGGCAAGACTGGCGACTGTACATTAACCAATAATGCTGCAGCCTTTATTTTTGACAGCATGTCGTATGAAGTGAATGGTAAAGAGATTGAAAAAGTTCGCGATCCTGGCATAGTTAGCGCCGTTAAAAACCTGCTATGCTTAAGCGATGCAGAAAGCCGCGCTTTAGATATTGCCGGTTGGAATTGGCCTAGCGGTACTATAAAAACATTGGATGAAACTAGTAAAGAATTCAACTTTCGCATTCCGCTACACATGCTGTTTGGGGTGTTTGCCGATTACAAGAATGTTCTGATGGGTAAACAGAAGCTTAAACTGGTTCGAGCTCGTCACGATGAAAATTGCTACAAGTCAACTGGTGACAAAAAGGCGGCGATTACGCTAAAGACTGTTGAATTGAAGGTTAAGCACATTTATCCTAGTGACGCAGTTAAACTTAGACTTTTGGATGACATTGCAAAAAATAAGCCTATATTTATCCCGTTTAGAACTTGGGAGATTCACGAGCTTCCTGCTTTGAGAACGACAAAGAGAGATATTTGGACTGTAAAGACGATGACAGAGAGGGCAAGATATGTTATTGTATTTTTTATGAAAAATCGCAAAGATAACTACAAGTCAGATTGCTGTTATTTTGATAACTTAAATATTACCGATGTCAAGTTGCATCTAAACTCTGAGATATACCCCTATGAGGCTCTAAATTTAGATTTTGCCAATCGCCAATATTCAGAAGTCTATAAGATGTATACAGACTTTCAAAAATCTTATTTAGGCAAGCCGCTAAGCGAGCCTATTTTAGACTTTACGACTTTTGCTAGTAGGGCCCTATTTGTTATTGATTGCACCAAGCAAAATGAATCTCTAAAGAGCACCGCTATTGATGTCAAATTGGAGTTTCAGAGTTCTTCTAATTTTTCCAACGATTCACGAGCGTTTTGTATTATTATTCACGATCGTGTCCTTGAGTACCAGGCTTTAACCGGCCAGGTGAGAGAACTATTGTAGTTCCAACCCTTGTAAGATGAAGTTTGCTGTAGTCGACGTCCAGGGATTCCAGGTACCAGAATTTCAAGCTAAAGAACTGGCCATTTATGATGGAAAACACATGAAGAGTTACCTGTTTAAACCTACTACCCCATTTCATACCTTGAGTGATGATTGCAAGAAGCAGGTATTATTCCTACATAGAAACCATCATGGCCTCTTTTATAATTATGGCGTGACCGATTACAGCGACCTCTACACAATCATCAGCAACGATTTGCGAGACGTTGACCAGATATATGTCAAGGGTCACATAAAGAAGAGCTTTTTAGACGAAATTTATTCTCAATGTAGTAATAAGCCACATGTTGTTAATTTAGAATCAAGTATCAATGCGCCAAAACTCTCTAAAGACGTAACCACATGTTCTAACCATGATCTAGAAGTTTGTAATTGTAGTATTAGGAATGCCTATATGCTGTATGATTATATTTATGATTTTTTACCAAAATAAATAATTGAAAATGTCACGTGTGTTTTAATATAGCGTTCTAATAATATTTAATCATTTGCCCTCGAGCTTGTGATGACATCGGTCAAGTTGCAAGAGCACCTACGTAATATACATAACCTCAAAAAAGATATAAAGTGCTACGAAGATTATCGGTTTATATCACGTGGTTTTTTAAACCTCTCCATGACTTCTGACTGCGACAAGGTGTGTCCTAGGACTGTGGAAGCCCCGCCCCTTTGCAGAATTAGGCCAAACAGAGTATATGAAATTGATGGCTATATAACCGTCATATTTAAAAACACTGAAGTAGTAGTGGATACTATTGGATATGGAAAGATTTATTTCACTAGTGTGGAATTTGAAGAATTTTTAAGCAATTTTAATTGTTTCAACACTCACTGGGTTGACATATTTTTGATTATTGGAAAGTATACCTTGGTGTTTCATCGTAATGCAGAAAAACGAAGCCTAAAATTCGAAGAGGCGGATACAGACAAGTACCTGTTTCGATGGACCGATAAATTAATTAGTTTATTTGCGCAACATATGTATCAATTGTATAACCTAAATACTGAATATTATTCCATAAAATATTGAACTGTTGTTTTATTTATAGGGTATAGGCGGGTAAATAAAACAATTTGGGGAATGTGGAGTAAAACATTTATTTAACACACATTTATATAAAATAATCAGTCTTATAGAGGGTGATATACAATATTAATACAATACTTGAAATATAATATATAACTATACGTGTAAAGGGCGCTATACTTTATAATAAATACTTAAACTATAATAAATAACCTAATATCACAGCCTCTAACACCACCTAAAGAAATTGAAGCAAATCAGTCTTGGTTTGGAATTTCCAAGGTCTCCTTATATAATTCTATATCCTGGTGACCCCAAGCAAGCGTGTTCTCAAGGTCTCCGGGTATAAGGTAGCGCTTATCGTCCGCGTATGATAGCGCTACCTTATTTTTAAGTTCCACATGCATATCATGTGAATGTGAGCGGAAAGTATTCATCTCGCGAAATATTTTGGTCCCTACTACGTTAACTGCTTTTTTATAGTCTTCAACTGATAGTTGGGATTTTGTAACGTAGTCGGGGACCCCCTTTGCTTTTTTTGTACATTTCCCCTCTACATTCACACAATATGCCTTGGCCCCGGTCCCGTAGAAATCCCATATAATTTTTCCTGCGTACTCATCTTTCATTTTTCCCAATATCGATTTGTTTACAGGAACATTATGTGAGTTATCTGGAGAATAGTTGGAGGTGTCAAATCTATCTAAATTTTCTGTCATATCATCATAAAAATTTTCTGTTTCTATATTTAATATTAAGGAGTCAGTATCGGTGTATAGCAAGGTCGCGTTGTTGCCATATTTAGGCTTAATATAACCGTACAAAAAGTCGTACATAATAATCTTGGATAATTCCAAGATTCCAAACCCTGCGTATATGGGTTTATTATATACCACTTTTTGTTTATTCATCTGAATAGATATCAGGTTCTCGCTGTAAATAGTACGATCTTTAAAGTGTGGTTTCGCGATCAACGCCCCAGCACCGAGCCTCCTGCCAATATTTTCCCAATGGGACACTAATTTTACGTCTACCCGTTTCTCCACATTCTCCATTGTCTTTCCAAACACAGAATTGTTCATCAGCTTAAAAAAGTCCTTTTCAAACTTATTTTTGGCTTGATTGCGCAACCCTGTGTTTAGGTCGATGTATGGTTTAAGCCACGGTGATTGGTCGAAAGATATAACGCGGTGAATTTTGGTTAGCTTAAGGCCATACTTTAAAGCCTGCTGTAAATTTTGATAATGAATTATATATTTCGTTTTCTTTAAAAAGTTTGGTATTAATTTTGTTATTTTCGAAAATTTGGACTCTGGTGGCGCAATGGATTCTGGACAAAAGGGTAGCTCATTATGCGAATAATGCAAATCTTCCGGGTATGTTAAATCGACTTCTAAGACGTAACCTGTTTGTGAATCAGGTGCGATGTTCATATAATCTAAATTTTGAATTTCGATTTCGTCTAACCATTTAAAGTTCCCTGTGGGTAAATATTGAGACATGGCTGCACCGTATAAATTTGTTGCATCCAAGTATAAAATGTAGGAGGTAGGTTTTGAAGCGTCGTATGTGGGTATAAATTTATTATTCGCAATAGCTTTTCTTACACTACACTGACTAACCCCTCCGCGTATCCCGTGCTTAAAAAAGTGTACCATATCTAGATCGGTCAGTAGCTCAAGATTTATGGATGTATATTTAAGTGCGGCTTCCATCGACAATCCTGGACACGTGAAAAATTGGCTCGGGTCAAGGCCGTATGTAGATATGCACACATTTCTAAAGCTTTCAAACACATCTGTCAAAATTAATACGTCGGATTTTAAATAAATGTCTGAATATTCGCCTAAAGTTTTGCATTTAAACAGATCCCATACCTTCAACGCACGCTTGTAATCATCTTCAGTAATATGCTCATTTTTAAGTTTATTAAAAAAGCCTTCACGTGATGGCAGCACTGTATCGTCTAATTTTGAAATATGATCCACGTAGTTATACGGGAAGACACCCTTCTGCCGAATAAGTTTAAATTTTTCCTCGTCAGGGAAATATTTACGTACGGCCCTGCATTGTTCGGGCTTTAAATTTTGACTTAATTTATCCAAGCCTGTGGCCATGAATCGAAAACTATCTAAAAACCGTAATTTTAAAAATACCTGTCGTTGTTTCCCATCCTCTTCGATGCTATCCACCAATATATGTTTACTAAAGGAAATATATTTTTCCTTATTTTGGGGGATAACATCAATCTTTTCTTCATCCGACGCCAATTCTTTAACAAAGAGATGGGAATCGAACCCGGACATGTTATGAAAAAATATCGGTATGAATGACGAAATTTTGAAATTTAAATTACATACAGGGTGAGAGGGACCTCGATACAGCCCTGTAAGGTGATCATGGTCATGAACACGCATGTCTTCTATATTAAATGGCTTTTCGCAGATGTGACAGTGTGTTGCGGTCTGATGCGCATGCTCTTGTTCAGCAGTTATAGGGATCATGGGTACTATTTTCTTCAAAAAGCGATTATATATTGATTTACAATCAGCATCTAATCGTTTTACAAATTCTTTATGTGCGTCAGGACCTCTATAACATTGATAAATTGAATGCGCGTCATCAGAGTCACATTTAATATAGTAGGCAAACGAGTATGGAACGTGTTTATGGGTGCGTACTGTATATGACGTATCAGGGTCTCTCTCACTTTGTTCTGTAGGCAATGGTTCTAAAACTGTTTCGAAATCTGCGTAAACAACAAAAGGTACTTTTAATTTCTTTTCAAAGTTTGTAAATTTAAAAATATTCTCAGGTATCTCTTCACCGTATTTATTCTTTTTCAAATCGGTAGTCGGTACTTTGGCCATAACGTGGCCGCAATCGTGTTCTTGATGAGCTTTTAGCTTCAACTCGGAATAGAAATACGTTAAACAGCCATCACATAAATACTTTGTAGCCTTATGTTTAGATAATTGCATTGAGATCAGACGAGATAAACTTCTTATTAAACAGTAATGAGTATTTTCATTATCATCACTGATTACTAACAAATTTACATGTCTTTCATTGCGAGATTTAGTAAAATATAAGGGACCCACGACATCAATACTATTTTTACCATTGTCGTAGTTTCGCTCTAACCCATAGACATTGATAGAAATATTATTTTGTCGTTCAAACTTTGAAATATCTTTCAGTTGAATTGGAAATTCCATACCTGTAAAGTCCAGCTCGTTCTCAAAAGGTAAATAGTTTGCGACTCTATTTGCATGTTGAGTCCAATGTACTGGATGCAAGGCAGCCAAGACTGACCACATGAAACATTTTTGATCCGTATTTTGAATGTTCAAAACAGCTTTCTTTGCTTCAATTTCTTTTGGCAGCGGAAGGTAAGATGATGGCGTTAGAGGCTTGATCTTGCTGATCCCTATTTCTAAGTGGAGAAGTTGTTGAAGAGCCCACCCTGTAACAATAGAAATATTGTTTTACATTACCAGACACACAATTATTTAACTAAAAAGCACACAATTATTTAACTAAAAAGCCACTCACCACTACCCTTTTCCGAGAACTCTGAATATTTGCGGTCTAGGATAGCGCTGAACTGTCCAAACAACTCCTCCAGATCCGTTGCCCCATTCACCATGGTGTGCCGGGTGTTGAAGGATTTCACCTCTATCGCCTCGCTCGTCTGCAGGAGGAAGCGGCCGAAGAGCTCCACACCGACCTTGAGTTGTTCATATTTTTGAACAATATTCCCCACCAACCTGATGAATTTTTCTCGCAGGTGTTCCAGGAACTGTGGCACATTGGTGGGGTCTTGTCTTGCCTTCAGTCGGTAGGTAGCAATCCGGCTTCGGAACGATGTTTTTATAAGTTCTACATCCTCCTCCTGCACCATGCAGCAGTTCTCCCGATGACGTAGGGTCCTTACGTGTGCGGACCATCGGGAGCTGGGAACGTCTATATTACATTCACTGCAGTGCCGCATAGTTTCATCTGAAATATTAAGCACTTTTAGAAAATTCTATCACCGGTTTTATTTTAAAATAATACTCACCATCTGACGGAGCGAGTCTTGCCCGTTTGGCAACGGCAACTTGCGAGGGGGTTGCTTGTCGTTTAGGGGCTCTATGCTTCTCTTCCTTCTGGTGCACCTGGAGAGCCCACATCGATGTAAAACTACCCCCGCACACTGGACATGTTTTCACAGTCTGTCGGCAATCCCCATGTCGTTTGAGGACGGCATTCCTAGCGAAGGAACGATTGCAGTGCTCGCAGTTGAACATTTTTCCTAAAATCAATGTATAAGTTCTAATTATTAACACCATTTTTAATCAATATTTATAATTTCTAACTTGTATGAACACGTTTCCTATGTTACATGCATCCCCATATGGCCACCCGGTATTTGTATTGTCGCTTTGGCTAACGCTACATCAGAACGTATAACCTATAAATTATCCCTGTATACCTAGATATTATTTTTAATCATATAATCTCATCACAATATACCATAAGATGCATTTTATTCAAATTATAACCTATAAATCTACATACCTGATAATTATTTTATTCACTTTCAACTGGTTCTGTACTACTAGCTTCAACTAACTGTGCCTCAAGCCCCGCGCTTGCCGTATTTATAGGCGGGGTCGTGACGCGTCGTTATAGTTCTAGAATTGTCTATGTATTGCAATTCTCGGAATGTTAGCGTTGCACTTGTGCTATGAATATTAATTAACCTCTCGCGTGTTGTATATTGCTGCTCTTGTTGCATCATCTTTCTAGGAATTTGTTACTGGCTTGCTTGACATTGAATATTAATGAGGCAACCGTTTGCCTATGAATAGTAATTAGGCATGGCGCCGGGTAGACTATGTTGTTTAAAATGATATACTTTCCCCATCATTTTGGGGGTTTTTTGTCGGTTTTGTATAGGACCATTATCACATAAGTTGTCAAAAAGGCCTTTTTCATGCAAGTCCCGTTTTGAAAGACCCGGGGTGGGCGGACTGCCGAAGGCACTTTTTCCGGTAATTGCGCAGATTTTTGGCTTATAGTTTCCGAGAAACCTCAATTTTAGTCTATTGCGCTGATGTCAAATGGGCCATATTTTTTTTAAACGGATTTGGGGTTTGTGAGGGGTGCTTACATTGCCGCTACTGTTAGTTTTGACAAAACTCAGCTCAGACCCGAGATATAGGGCCTATCTTTTTAATGGTTGTGTTCCGGCATCAAATTTTAATGGTTTTGATGGTTTTATACATAGGGCTATACAGCGGTATCGTTAGGGACTAGTGTTTAGCACGATATTGAATAAACCAATAGTTGGCACTTATTTTCTACACTTTGCTTGTCGTCCATCAACTATATTTGAATATATATTTGCAGTATGAAATAACTATCTTTTTTGGTAAATTTGTTGTTTAATTAAGCGGCATCGGTACGCATAGTTGCGAATATATATCAATTGCCGCGGGTGGCTCAATGGAATAGCCCACGGCTACCAATCTAGAGGACGGCGGTTTGAGGCTTGCAGCCGGAACTTTTTTCAGGTTTAAACGCGCGGGCCCCCCTCGACGTCATCATTTGGAGAGCTATGATGTCACAACGAACACACGCGGCTTTGGGTTCCTGTCACAAAGAAGTGTTAGACGCGATGCCATAGAGAACATACGCGACCACTAGTAGTTAGCATGGTAGTTAGGGCTCAAGTAGTTAGGGCCACTGGTAGTTAGGGCCACTGGTAGTTAGGGCCACTGGTAGTTAGGGCCACTGACATATGACATGACAGATGACATGACAGATGACATGACAGATGACAGATGACGCGCCTGCGCAGTAGGGACCTACTCAAATTGGCGTTGAACACCCGATCTATCACTACTATGGACTCTCATTTTAATCAATGTACCTCATCCGTTGATTGCCATGTATTCTCATACATGGACTCTCATTTTAATCAATGTACCTCATTCATTGATTGCCATGTATTCTCATAGATGGACTCTACTTTTAATCAATGTATCTCATTCATTGATTGCCATGTATTCTCATACATGGACTCTACTTTTAATCAATGTACCTCATTCATTGACTGCAATGTATTCTCATACATGGACTCTACTTTTAATCATTGTATTTAATTTTCAGATTTATAGGGCTAAATTAACTACGTACGGCAAAGAGATGTTTATAATTGCTGTTACAGGAGTTCCTTAAATAGGATGCATTATTTTTTTTTTTCGCTTTTATAATATAATAATATTTTATGTTTGCCTGAAACACCCTAGTTACATCCATGGAACCTGCCGACCTAGATGATTCTCACGACATCATCTTTCTTAGAAGCCTTATCTGGTGATGACACCAGCATATTTGTATTGCAATGCTTTATTTAATGAAATATTAAAATCACTCTCTGTTTTAAGCTCTTACAGTAAACATCTTCTCTGTATTGAAATAAAATTGTTTTTAAGAAGGAACTTTTCTTTTAACGGAACAAAATTGACGCAGTCGGTAGAATAGTGCGTTTAGCGTGTTTTCCGATCGCATATCGAAAAAACTCGTCGAATTGTGGTATCAACCCTTCAGCACTATCAAAGAATCAACCAATCCAGAGAAGCCACTTCTGAGAAGCTCAGCCAGCAGAGTTGGGAAAGGAAGATACGGTAAGTGCCAAATTCCTTTTCGCCGCCGAAAATATCAAGCCTTTTGATGGCAACAGTGACTATTTGAACAAATGATTTAAATACCCTATTGTAGAATGCATAGTTGAAAAACTAACTGGTAAAGCTGAAATAATGCTTGGCAACCGCATAGAGCTGGACGAATGGCCGAAATTGCGCGCAGCATTAATTTCGGGTTTTTCCGATAGAACAGACTCGGACTGTTTAGTTCAAGAATTAACTAGAACTAAACCTCATAAAAGTGAACATATGTTAAATTTTGGAAATCGCATACAATTATTACGCAGTAATGTCATTCAAAGAGTAAGCAATAATAATAATTTAAGTGCCCAAGAAAAATTATGTCACATAAGTTACTATGAAAAAACGGCTTTAAATAATACTTTCATTGCAGGATGCACCGGCATATTAAAAAACAACATGCACATAAAAAAGCCAGCGACTCTCGAAGACGCAATGGCATACGTAAGCGAATTTGAAAATTTTGAAAAGTTATATAACAGTTTCGGCGAAACGCCAAAAATGCAAAAACAAGATAATTGGTTCCAAAAACCAAGACAATTTCAAAATTTTCAGAATGGACATCAAATGTATAATAACTTTAACACGCCACAAAACATAGTACCACAAAACATCCCTCAAAGACCAAAATTTCCACACGGACCCATAAACATACAACCACGGTATTTGCCCCCGCGAAACTACCCCACTAACCAACAAGTTTTTGGCAAACCCCAAAATGTTTTCAGGCCTAACCAAATTCCACCAAATCTGTTACCACGCCCGGTACCTATGTCAACTACTTCTAGGAACCCGACGGTAAATTCAAATCGACAAAATTTTTATAACGCACCCCAAAATCATTTTAGAAATCAATATCCTAATCAAAAACCAAATTTTGCTTTTCAAGAACTTTATTTTAACCAAGGAAACGATGATTTAAATGTCGAAAATACTTACTACGATGAATATGAAACACACGGTAGTTATGCAGCTAACTATCCGGACTATCAAATGACCCCTGATCAACAGTACTACGATATGCAATATTCGGATTACGATCAATATATAATGCATGAAAATCAACTAGAAATGACACATGAACAACCATTACTTAATAAACAGATTATGAACAAAGAAGACAATGTTCATACCCAAAATTTTCCAGAAACGAGCCCAATAAACGATCAGACATGACAGAAATTAATATATCTTCCTTCAACGCCCTTCCATATGTCAAAATTAAACATCCAAATTTAAAACTTTTAATTGACACTGGTAGTCAACGATCTATTCTAAAACCATCAATTGCAGAAACTTTTTATGTCCACTGTATTTATCAGTCTAACAATACTATAAAAACAGCCTTGGGAAGTCAAGTAACTAAATTCCAAGCATCTATACCGGCTTTCGCAGAATTCCGTATCGACTATAATATAAACTTTATTCTTTTTGACTTTCACGATTACTTTGACGGAATATTAGGTTTAACTGACCTAATTAATATGCAACTTAATATAGATTTATGTAATACGAGATTAGTCGGACCTAACATCGAAATACCTTTCTTTTATAGAAAAGTACATGAATCTTCTTTTTCGTTTTCGGTAAACCCACACGAAAAAATAATAAAAAATGTTCCTGTGAACATAGCAGAGGGAGAAATTTTGACACGATCATGTAAAATCGATATATTGTTTCTACCACAAATATTATCTTATGCAAAAAACGGATTTGCCCCCGTAGAAATACAGAATCATTCTGATAGAACCATTTTCGTGACATTAACTGAACCTATTCTTGTTGATTCATTCAAATCTAGGTATCCCGCTCACAATAACCTTAACGCCTTAGAGACAGTGTCTACAGACAATAACCCCGGTGACGTAGACAGCATAATAAACGAATATTTACAGAACCAAGACATTCCAATACTAGATCAATCAATTGTAAATGACTTCCTTGAACCATGGAACGAAATTCCAACAAATACAGACAAACAAAATATCAGTATAATATCTGATATACAGATTCGACCCCCTGTAAAAAATAACGATGACGACTTAGAAACGGTACATACCTCATTAGAACACCCAATAATAAATATACCTATATCGGAACGGTCCTTAAATAGTTTTAAAAATCAAATTGTTATTACCGTAGGTGATATAAATAAAATTCAATGTAAATACAATAAAATCTTTGAAAATACGCGTCTTTACGTCACAATATCAAAAAGAGACCCACGCGAACACATAATAAAGATTTTAAAAGAATTCATTGACCCCAAACAAACATTTGCTTTGTATTTCAGAGAACCTGAAATAGCAAGAATATTCATCGTTACGGTCCAGAACCTTTTCCAAAATTCTTCATACAAATTAATTCAATGTTCGAAATTTTTAGAAGACCAAAAAGTAAAACTCGAAATGTATCATACAACCAAAACATGCCATCGAGGTATCAATGAAACAAAATTAGCACTCACGCGAAAATATTACTGGCCAAAAATGTCTGAAGACATTACAAATTACATTAACAATTGCGAAACATGTCTAAACAATAAATATGACAGAAACCCACCGGTAATCAAATTTAATTTAACCCCGACGAGTTCAAAACCACTCGAATTAGTACATATGGACACATTCAAAATATCGAACGAGATATTTTTGACAATAATAGATACGTTTTCTCGATACGGTCAAGCATATCACATAAATAGTTTAACGGGACCGGAAATACTAGAAAACCTATTAAATTTTATTACGCATCATGGTTTACCCCTCAAAATTACAACAGATTGTGGTACAGAATTTAAAAATAAAGAAATGGAAGATTTTTGCAAACTCTACAAAATCGAACTTCATTATACTACCCCAAAAAATAGCAACTCAAATTCCCCTGTTGAACGGTTTCATTCAACCTTAATTGAGCATTATAGATGTTTAAAAGAAGAAAATAAAAATTTTACACCCACGCAACTCATGAAACGCGTAATAATGGCATACAATAATTCAATTCATAGTGTAACTAAATATACACCATTCGAAATATTAAAAGGTCACATTAATAGTCCAAACCCATTCGATATTAACGACCACGTAATAGTATCAAATTACGTACAACAGCATAAAGAAAACGCGGCACAACTTTATCGCAGGATTCAACAAAAAAACGCTGAAACTAAAGAGAACTTAATTAACAAAAGAAACGAAAACCGAGACGACCCGCCGGATTTCGCGCATTCAAATGAAGCCTATATTAAAACAAAAGCCAGAGGCAAAGACTTGCCGAAATTTAAAAAAATTTTGGTTAAGAATCAAACCGATAACAAGTTAATCACACAAAAGGGTACATATCATAAAAGTAGCATTAGAAAACCCCGAATTAAATAACCACCGAATTTTCAGATAGACAATGAAAACGACGACCCTGACATTGATCATGACGCTCCAAGTACTTCAAACGTACAGCAACACCAATGACATAAACCTGACAACCCTTAAAAACCCTATTCTTCCCATAGAATTAGGAAAAGCTAAACTTATATATACAAAACATACATTTCTCCACTATGTAGATCTAGAACCTATTTTGATACAACTTACAAACGTAGAAAAATACTTTCGCATAATAAAAAGTCATATCAAGCTAGAAAACGCTACAAATCCAATTTCTTATCAGGGACTATCAGAAAGCGCAATTCTTAGAACGGAATTTTTAATTCAAACAACACAAGATAAACTCGAGAATCTCTACCCACACGTAAGAAATAAAAGAGGTCTAATTAATATTGTAGGAAAAGTTAATAAATGGTTATTCGGTACACTAGACGCTGAGGATGGAAAAAGATACGATGAACATATAAAAAACCTTGAAACTAATCAGAAAAATATCCATGAATTAAATTTACAGGTTTCCTTATCAAAAAACCTAATTAATAATTACAATAAAACAATATCGATTCTTAAAGAAAACCAAAAACAACTGCAATATGGTCTAAAAGTATTTAAAGACATTCTACGAATTACCTAATAGGAATCCTAGTTATCATTCTGACAATATACATGGTATGGAAATTCAGAAGTCGACTTAGGCCCCTACTCAAAATCTACACGACGAATAGAACCAATAATCAATCCCAGGGCCCAATCGATGCCAAAACCGAAGGAACCAATTCCTCACAAAATACATCCAGTATTTTTTCGGCTTAAGGAGGGAGGAGTTACATCCATGGAACCTGCCGACCTAGATGATTCTCACGACATCTTTCTTAGAAGCCTTATCTGGTGATGACAGCAGCATATTTGAATTGTAATGCTTTATTTAATGAAATATTAAAATCACTCTCTGTTTTAAGCTCTTACAGTAAACATCTTCTCTGTATTGAAATAAAATTGTTTTTAAAAAGGAACTTTTCTTTTAACGGAACAAAATTCCCTATTCTAATTTTTTTCCGAAAATATATTATTATACCTTATTTAAATCTATATGAATCAATATCGTTTAAAAATTACGTCACGTTATTTATATACGAATAAGTAAACAACTTGATAAGGCAGACCGTTCTTCGATTGTGTAACCAGCTACGGTCAGTGTCATCGTATTTACATTTGCTTTATTGCTTATTTTAGTATTGTTTATATTTGTTGGCCCTATTCATCTTAACCAATGAGTGTCTTATAATTCCCATGCATTCCCCATATAGTGTTAACACTACGTAAATGACAGTTTTGTTTGTTTTTTTTTCTTTGACAATTAATTATTAGATCTGTCCAGAGGTGCGGTTATACTCAAATTTATTTTTTTCCTACTTTTATTATTTCATCCTACCTTTATCCTCGTCGCCAATTTGTAGTGTCCTTTATATACCACCACAGGACACAATCACTAGTTTCTATTCTCACACTATAAACAAGGATTAACGTTATCTCGCATTCACGATGCTCACTGGTTCCCTGTCTTACCACGACTGACTTCTTTCAGTACTTACGTAACTCAGCGAAACAGTGTATTCTTCATCGGTGTTTATACCTACTTATTATTAATTTGAAGTAGTACACTACAGAACAAATTCTGCAAGGTTTCGACTGTGGCCAATTTATGTTTTCTCGAATTATTAGCCTCGCCCCTGTACAAAGGCTCAAAGGTGCGACTATGGGTATTTTTCGGTTAAAGATCGATAGACTAAACACTTCTATGCCAATTTCGATGTGGAACAAATTCTGCAACCCATTTACCAACATAGTTTACTAACCCCAAAAAGCTTTGCAACTCTTCAGTAGTTTTAGGGGAACGGAAAGTTTTGATAACAGCGATATAGTTATCTAAAGGCGTAATGCCTTTTGGTGATAACTCGTGCCCCAGAAACTGAATTACGGATATATTATATATGCATTTGTTTTCATTTAAGAGGACATTTCTGGAGCACAAGAAATCCGAAAATTAAGACGTGTATACCTAAACAAACCTATGTTAGAAATAAAAGTGGTTATATATCTCGAGCTCTCATTAATCTCGATTTGATGGAAAGCGTTTTTTACATCCAACCGTGAAAATATTTTAGCTTTCCTGAAGTTTGGTACTAACTGGTCCATAGTTGGTAAAGGGTAATTTTCCCTTAACATTGCCATATTTGCCCTTCTCATATCAATGCAGATTCTTACTTCACCATTTGGCTTTAATACTGGTACCATGGGTGAGATCCATTTTGAAGGACCATCCACTAATTCAATAATATCGGAATCAAGTAACTCCTGAATTTTTTTGTTAGCTTTATTTTCAAGAGGTATTGGAATTCTTCGATATGATTGAATTATGGGCTTGACAGTGTCATCAATGGGAATATTTACTAACACGTTTTTAAATTTTGGAAAGGCAGATATGGCATTGACCTGTGAAGTAGCATCTACACCTATTCGTAAAACTCCTACTAATTTTGCTGTATCTTTTCCCAAAAGATTTTTTGAGCCATGTTTTACGACATAAAAAGTGGCAATACTTTCTATGTTATTAACTTTTATTTTAGCCTCAAAACTGCCCAAAACATCTAATGGTTTATTACTTGCATATGCCATAAAAATTTTATCTGGCCTTTTAATTTGATTAGACACAACAACTTTCGAATTTTTTAAATAGTTCCACGTCTTTTCGTTTAAAATATTACATCTGCTACCTGAGTCGATTACTAATTGTACAGGAACCCCACCAATATTGCACAGTATGTCAGAATCGTTGTCTATATGAAAAACATAGTTAATGTCGTCATCCTGATCTCGCTTGGCTTCTCAAACTTTGGTTTCTTTGCTTGTTTTGATGAAAACTTCTGTTTGTGTCTCTTGTTTGCGGCTGTAGCATGGCAATTTTGACTGGTGTGACCCTTGATGCCGCATCTTTGACATGTCGCGTTCTTGTCCGGACAATGGAACGATAAGTGATTTTTGGATTGACATCGGTAACACGATCTAGAGTTACTCGTATTTATACTAGTTCCTGGTCGGTCATTTCTGGATAACACCTTATTAACCTCAAATGAAGGTTTCTTCTCACAGAATTCCTCCATTTGCCTATTTAGTGACTCAAGCGCATTGGCTTCCAATATGATTCCGTTTAATGTTATCGAATCACCAGTGGTAAGTATTTCCTTCCTTAAATCAACTGAATTGCACTTTTCATAGATTAAACGACTTACCTGTAAGGAAGTTCGATCTTGATTATATGAGGAACCACTTCCGCATAGACCACCATGTAGTTACGCCTCTGGCGCGGAACGACCACTAGATTCTAAGAAAAATAAACACAAATACATCGCCCGCCGCCGTCCTGCCTCTCCTGAGTCATTATGGTTTCTAGTGCCTAGATTGCGTAGGAATCCTATAAGGGTGGGCTACTATTATGTAACTGTACTGGGAGGGTTGGTCTATGCGGAAGTGGTTCCTCATATAATCAAGATCGAACTTCCTTACAGGTAAGTCGTTTAATCTATGATTATATTTCTGAACCACTTCCTTATAGACCACCATGTAGATGTTGAAAGCATACCTGCCTACGCAATCTAAGCAAACCCTCCTTATATACCTATATATACAAGAAGGTTTAGAATGAAATAATACCATTTCTTATAAGTGTTTTATTCTATATTGGGACAAAGGATGTATAACCATGTAACTAATAGGGACGCCCATTGTAAAAATATCCATTAGTATTATTACTAAAAGGAAATAAGCAATACCGAACAAGTGAACAACTTAACAAACTTACTAACTATGTTATATCGCATATTTCTATAACACATTCCTTTATTATAGTTTATGCTATTACTCTATGCGAGTCCTAGAATAGTTTCTGCAAAATGTTCCTCAGTCAAAATTGGCCTATTGTAGAATTTTGTGAAAACATCTGATTTTGAGGACCATCCTGCAGCCTTTCTAATTGTTTCGAGATTCGCTCCCGCTTTATAAGCAGCCGAAGTTGCAGCATGGCGGGTAGAATGTCCAGTAAACTGAGACGTATCTATACCGCTAACCTTAAGAACGGTTTTTACCCATCTTGAAATGGTCTGTACCGAAGCTTTATGGTAAGGTTTTTTATGTGTTATGAAGAGGTATGGCGTATTATGTCGAATCTCTTTAGTTCTATTAATATATGACAAAAGGGTACTAGCTACACATAACTCTGGCTTTTGCACAAAAAACGGCAAGATGATTCGGGGCTGTGCCCTACCTGGCCTAGAGGTTTTTATAATATCTGAAATCCTAATCTCAATATGATTCTGCATTTGGTTTATGTCTGAAGTCCGTATCTTTGATAAGGTCTGCATTCTTTGTGCAGAAACAAGAGCTAATAACGCTACAAGTTTAAAGGTTAATTTTTGTAAAGATAAAGCATTTAACGGAAACATCGTTGACAAATAATTCAAAACAATACTTGGATCCCAAGTCACACTATACTTAGGAAATGTAGGGTTAAGCTTAAAAATACCTTTGAAAAAACGACTAAGAATCTCTTCATCTTCAAATTTATTGTATAATAGTCTCAATGCTGAGCGATGCGAATTAAGTGAGCTATAACTGCTTCCTTTCTCAAATTCAACGGTAAGAAAATTTAAAATATCTTGTATAGACGGTTTTTCTAAGGTAATGTTGTTGCTAATAATAAAGTTCCACCAAAGTTTTAAAGAGGTATTATATTGTTTCCAAGAGCTTTGGCTTAAAGATGCTAACAGAATATCTATTCCTGACCCTGAAATGTTCCTTCTGCGATACGCTTCCCTGATAAGAACCCTACAACCAGGGTAAGCTTTTTCCATAGGGGGTGACTCTCTCTGAAAGGCGATATAATTAAGTTTGGATGAGGCTTAAAAATTAAGGGTTTTTTAATTAATAACTTGGTAAATAATGGATACCAGGGTTGAGTATCCCAAGCAGGAACTACCATTATACCCTCTGCGTTCTCTATAATAATCTTATTTAGGGCTTTCAATATTAGAGGAAAAGGAGGGAAAGCATAGAAGAAAAAAGACCATGGTTTAGTAAAGGCATCAACGAACACTGAGTCTGGGTCCTTCTTCCAAGAAACATAGCTTTTACATTTCGCATTGGACTTTGATGCAAATAAATCTATTGTTGGTGTACCAAATACCTTAACTACTTCCTGAAAAACCTGAACATTCAAGGAATATTCTGTTTCTATGGAAGAGGATCGAGACTCTTTATCAGCCTCAGTATTATCTTTGGAAGAAATATAAGATGCAAACACCCACAGGCTTTTCTTTTCGCACCATTGCCATATTTCTTTTGTAATTTTATGAAGCTTTAAATATTTGACTCCCCCCATTCTGTTAATATAGCTGATAGCAGTTGTATTATCGATTCTTAACAAGATATTACAATTATAAAGATTTTTGGCGAAACATTTTAGGCCATAAAGTACGGCTAAAATTTCTAGATAATTAATATGATTTTCACTCTCCTCTTTTTTCCAAAAACCGTGTACCTTTTCAGAGTTGCAAACTGCCCCCCAACCTTTAGATGAAGCGTCTGTAAAAATTTCGTACTTGAATGATCTGGACCCCAATTGTACTCCCGATAAGGTAACATTATTAAGCCACCAAATAAGATCATTATGAGCCTCAAAGGAGAGGGATACTTTACTATTGTAGTTACCATTCTTCTCTGATAAAGAAATATATTTTAGTCTCTCAAGGGCTTTCGTATATAACCAACCGTACAAAAAAACGGGACAAATTGAAACTAAATAACCCAGAAGTTAGGCCAAATCACGAATTTTGCAAAATTTATCATGTAACAGGTTCAAAATTCTTTGTTTTGCTGATATGACCTTATCTTCAGGTAATTGTATTATAAATCTATTACTATTAAATATAAAGCCTAGGAACCTGCAGGACTGATTTGGTTTTAACACAATCTTTTTATGGTTAATTACAAAGCCCAAGTCCTGAAAGGTTTTAACAACCCTATTGGCGTCTTTGGAGCATATTTCCTTACAGCCACTAATAATTATTGAATCGTCTAGGTACATTGCTAATATAATACCCTTGGATCTTAAATATTGTAGAATTGGTTTGCATAACTTCGTAAATACAAAAGGTGCCGTGCACAACCCAAAAGGTAAACAGGTGAACTCATAAAGACAATCATTAAATGTGAATCTTAGATACTTTCTATGGTTCCTAGCAACTGAAATAGAAAAATACGCATCCTTTAGATCGATAGAGCACATATATGAGTTTTTACTAATCAAATCCCTGACCGATTTGATATTTTCCATTTTAAAATGAGATAAAGAGATAAATGTATTTAACTTTTTTAAGTTTAAAACGAAGCGGAAACCACCGCTTGGTTTAGGTACCAAAAAATATGATGAGAGAAACTGGTTTTTGCATGGTTTACATTTCCGAATAGCACCAATTGACTTTAGTTGTTTAATACAATGTGAATAAGTCTTAAACTCATTACTATTGAGTTTTTTTATAACCAACCTATCGGATTGCTTTGGCGTTTTATTAAATGGAATAGAATAACCAGTAATCCAAGATAATATAGTGTCATTAGAAGTTATAAGACACCACTGGCTATAGAACTGACGGATTCTACCCGCGTAACATTTTTCGATTACCTCTAATATCTCTTCCGGAACATCGGCTGTCTTTTCCCTTGTTGTTGTTTCATGTACGGTGTTTGGTTCCGAAATCTGGGCTTGTAATAGGGGCGCCTGTCGTTTAAAGACTGTGTAGATGTACCTGGTAGCGAAGAGTGAGAAGGAAGTCTTGCAGATGGCATTTTGTCCACAAAGTTACTTTTTTTAAATAGCACTTTTGGCCTGGCCCCCATTTCTTTATTTGCCTTCTCTGTCAGTTGGGCAGTCTTAAAGCGATCATTAAAGTCCTGTCCAAATATAAAAGTGTCATGAATACTGTCTTCCGCTACTCTCTTTACTAAAGGATTCAATACTGGTAATAGCTCATGTTTCCTATGTCTTGATAACAAATAGTGCGATTCACAAAAACATTGTGCAGCATCCACTAGACTTGGTGTTATTTTGTCTTTAAGCTCTGATGGACAATCCTCTGAGACAAGAATATTTAACACAGACCCTAAGGCACTAAGTCCTCGGCCTATTTTTTCTTGAACACTACATAAGTAGGTGTCTTTTTTTGACCCCTGCGAAGAAACCATTCCTTTAACTTCCGGATTGATTTGTGGTGGTTTCAACAATGAGCAGTTATCAGGAATTTTCCACTTCTCTGTTAAAGTTTCCCTAGCGCTACTTCCCAGACCCTTTGTTAGGTAGTAAGACCATCGAGTCACAATGGCATCATTTAAGGGAATTCCGGAGGTTTTGGAAACTGATGGGTCTTCGCCCAGAAGGTTCTGATTTGATTGAAGAATATTATCAACATTAAGGGCCTCAAGTTCCTCATTATCTGAGGAGGATGAAGACGACTCTATAATACGTCTTGGTCGCCCTCTGTAATGCTTCACCTTTTTAGTTCTGCTCCTCTCAGGCTCAGAGTCAGAAGAAGAACTACTGGTCACGTCACCTATAAAGACCAGGGGAATTTATATAATAATAAATTTAAAAAATTATTATATATTAAAACGCCACTGCTCATATTAAATAACATTCAGCAGGTAAATTTGAGCACTATCCTATTTCCATCTATACTATTCATGTATCATAATATATTCAGCCAATAATCATTTTATTTTTACGATCTTACTAGCAAAGCAACAACAAGAAATGACTCACGCTGATAAGCAATCTTGGGTTTCGGTTTTCAGTTATTAATCATGTATAAGAATATTTAGTGCGGTATCAATGCACCAAGCTAATTAATATAATTTGAAATACGTGATTGATGACATTTGTACGGTAAAATTGTACATAGTGTCAATTTTGGCTACTTTCTGGTGCGGTATAATTGCACATAATCAGATTTCGCTAAGCTGGCTGAGAAAGTACAGGGACCTAGTTTTCCAAGTTAACCTGTAAATCAAAAAATTAATAATTACTACCTACTTGAAATATCATTAAGCAAAGATTCCATCAACTTTCGTATTTTGGTTTTCCTTTTATTCGGAGTATCGGCACGAGCACGTTTTTTCGGCGACATTACACTGATTCGTTCCGCACTAGAAAACATAATGACTCAGGAGAGGCAGGACGGCGGCGGGCGATGTATTTGTGTTTATTTTTCTTAGAATCTAGTGGTCGTTCCGCGCCAGAGGCGTAACTACATGGTGGTCTATAAGGAAGTGGTTCAGAAATATAATCAACGATTTGGTCGATTAAGGTGTCTTCAGTGTTTGTAAATTTACATTTTTCGGCTTGATTTCTTAGCCGCACCAAGAATTTTTCTCCCGCCTCTTGTTTTATGAGACGAAAAACATGTCGTTCATATACTTTGCTTTGTTTTGGTGCAAAGTATTCATCTAGCTTTTGCAACGCTATTTTGTATATATCTGTGTCTTCCGAATCGGGCTGAACATGAGCGCCGGGTAGGTTATAATAAATTCCTTGGATTCCCATTCCTCCCACATGTAATAAAGTCGCTCGTTTCTTTCCCGGACTCTCGATATTAGCAGCATCCAGATAAATTTCTAACGCTCTTTTCCACCTTTCCCATTTTACCCCTACAGAGCCGACTTCACCATCGCAATCGAAAGGCTCTAATGCCGTAAGGTTTGACATATTTAGGTACTGTAACAAAACGTATATTATTTTACTTTACATTATTTATAATGTACGAATTTAGGTCCTACAAAAATGAATAAAATAAAATATTGGTTTTACTTTTGAACTTTGCTATGGATAGCAACTGTAAATTGTACTGTTATGTAATGTCATTCACGTAGTGTTAATCAATATTTTATCTCACTTATTCTAGGTAGTCACATTCATGGACTCTCATTTTAATCAATGTATCTCATTCATTGATTGCCATGTATTCTCATACATGGACTCTCATTTTAATCAATGTATCTCATTCATTGATTGCCATGTATTCTCATACATGGACTCTCATTTTAATCAATGTACCTCATCCGTTGATTGCCATGTATTCTCATACATGGACTCTCATTTTAATCAATGTACCTCATTCATTGATTGCCATGTATTCTCATAGATGGACTCTACTTTTAATCAATGTATCTCATTCATTGATTGCCATGTATTCTCATACATGGACTCTACTTTTAATCAATGTACCTCATTCATTGACTGCAATGTATTCTCATACATGGACTCTACTTTTAATCATTGTATTTAATTTTCAGATTTATAGGGCTAAATTAACTACGTACGGCAAAGAGATGTTTATAATTGCTGTTACAGGAGTTCCTTAAATAGGATGCATTATTTTTTTTTTTCGCTTTTATAATATAATAATATTTTATGTTTGCCTGAAACACCCTAGTTACATCCATGGAACCTGCCGACCTAGATGATTCTCACGACATCATCTTTCTTAGAAGCCTTATCTGGTGATGACACCAGCATATTTGTATTGTAATGCTTTATTTAATGAAATATTAAAATCACTCTCTGTTTTAAGCTCTTACAGTAAACATCTTCTCTGTATTGAAATAAAATTGTTTTTAAGAAGGAACTTTTCTTTTAACGGAACAAAATTGACGCAGTCGGTAGAATAGTGCGTTTAGCGTGTTTTCCGATCGCATATCGAAAAAACTCGTCGAATTGTGGTATCAACCCTTCAGCACTATCAAAGAATCAACCAATCCAGAGAAGCCACTTCTGAGAAGCTCAGCCAGCAGAGTTGGGAAAGGAAGATACGGTAAGTGCCAAATTCCTTTTCGCCGCCGAAAATATCAAGCCTTTTGATGGCAACAGTGACTATTTGAACAAATGATTTAAATACCCTATTGTAGAATGCATAGTTGAAAAACTAACTGGTAAAGCTGAAATAATGCTTGGCAACCGCATAGAGCTGGACGAATGGCCGAAATTGCGCGCAGCATTAATTTCGGGTTTTTCCGATAGAACAGACTCGGACTGTTTAGTTCAAGAATTAACTAGAACTAAACCTCATAAAAGTGAACATATGTTAAATTTTGGAAATCGCATACAATTATTACGCAGTAATGTCATTCAAAGAGTAAGCAATAATAATAATTTAAGTGCCCAAGAAAAATTATGTCACATAAGTTACTATGAAAAAACGGCTTTAAATAATACTTTCATTGCAGGATGCACCGGCATATTAAAAAACAACATGCACATAAAAAAGCCAGCGACTCTCGAAGACGCAATGGCATACGTAAGCGAATTTGAAAATTTTGAAAAGTTATATAACAGTTTCGGCGAAACGCCAAAAATGCAAAAACAAGATAATTGGTTCCAAAAACCAAGACAATTTCAAAATTTTCAGAATGGACATCAAATGTATAATAACTTTAACACGCCACAAAACATAGTACCACAAAACATCCCTCAAAGACCAAAATTTCCACACGGACCCATAAACATACAACCACGGTATTTGCCCCCGCGAAACTACCCCACTAACCAACAAGTTTTTGGCAAACCCCAAAATGTTTTCAGGCCTAACCAAATTCCACCAAATCTGTTACCACGCCCGGTACCTATGTCAACTACTTCTAGGAACCCGACGGTAAATTCAAATCGACAAAATTTTTATAACGCACCCCAAAATCATTTTAGAAATCAATATCCTAATCAAAAACCAAATTTTGCTTTTCAAGAACTTTATTTTAACCAAGGAAACGATGATTTAAATGTCGAAAATACTTACTACGATGAATATGAAACACACGGTAGTTATGCAGCTAACTATCCGGACTATCAAATGACCCCTGATCAACAGTACTACGATATGCAATATTCGGATTACGATCAATATATAATGCATGAAAATCAACTAGAAATGACACATGAACAACCATTACTTAATAAACAGATTATGAACAAAGAAGACAATGTTCATACCCAAAATTTTCCAGAAACGAGCCCAATAAACGATCAGACATGACAGAAATTAATATATCTTCCTTCAACGCCCTTCCATATGTCAAAATTAAACATCCAAATTTAAAACTTTTAATTGACACTGGTAGTCAACGATCTATTCTAAAACCATCAATTGCAGAAACTTTTTATGCCCACTGTATTTATCAGTCTAACAATACTATAAAAACAGCCTTGGGAAGTCAAGTAACTAAATTCCAAGCATCTATACCGGCTTTCGCAGAATTCCGTATCGACTATAATATAAACTTTATTCTTTTTGACTTTCACGATTACTTTGACGGAATATTAGGTTTAACTGACCTAATTAATATGCAACTTAATATAGATTTATGTAATACGAGATTAGTCGGACCTAACATCGAAATACCTTTCTTTTATAGAAAAGTACATGAATCTTCTTTTTCGTTTTCGGTAAACCCACACGAAAAAATAATAAAAAATGTTCCTGTGAACATAGCAGAGGGAGAAATTTTGACACGATCATGTAAAATCGATATATTGTTTCTACCACAAATATTATCTTATGCAAAAAACGGATTCGCCCCCGTAGAAATACAGAATCATTCTGATAGAACCATTTTCGTGACATTAACTGAACCTATTCTTGTTGATTCATTCAAATCTAGGTATCCCGCTCACAATAACCTTAACGCCTTAGAGACAGTGTCTACAGACAATAACCCCGGTGACGTAGACAGCATAATAAACGAATATTTACAGAACCAAGACATTCCAATACTAGATCAATCAATTGTAAATGACTTCCTTGAACCATGGAACGAAATTCCAACAAATACAGACAAACAAAATATCAGTATAATATCTGATATACAGATTCGACCCCCTGTAAAAAATAACGATGACGACTTAGAAACGGTACATACCTCATTAGAACACCCAATAATAAATATACCTATATCGGAACGGTCCTTAAATAGTTTTAAAAATCAAATTGTTATTACCGTAGGTGATATAAATAAAATTCAATGTAAATACAATAAAATCTTTGAAAATACGCGTCTTTACGTCACAATATCAAAAAGAGACCCACGCGAACACATAATAAAGATTTTAAAAGAATTCATTGACCCCAAACAAACATTTGCTTTGTATTTCAGAGAACCTGAAATAGCAAGAATATTCATCGTTACGGTCCAGAACCTTTTCCAAAATTCTTCATACAAATTAATTCAATGTTCGAAATTTTTAGAAGACCAAAAAGTAAAACTCGAAATGTATCATACAACCAAAACATGCCATCGAGGTATCAATGAAACAAAATTAGCACTCACGCGAAAATATTACTGGCCAAAAATGTCTGAAGACATTACAAATTACATTAACAATTGCGAAACATGTCTAAACAATAAATATGACAGAAACCCACCGGTAATCAAATTTAATTTAACCCCAACAGATTGTGGTACAGAATTTAAAAATAAAGAAATGGAAGATTTTTGCAAACTCTACAAAATCGAACTTCATTATACTACCCCAAAAAATAGCAACTCAAATTCCCCTGTTGAACGGTTTCATTCAACCTTAATTGAGCATTATAGATGTTTAAAAGAAGAAAATAAAAATTTTACACCCACGCAACTCATGAAACGCGTAATAATGGCATACAATAATTCAATTCATAGTGTAACTAAATATACACCATTCGAAATATTAAAAGGTCACATTAATAGTCCAAACCCATTCGATATTAACGACCACGTAATAGTATCAAATTACGTACAACAGCATAAAGAAAACGCGGCACAACTTTATCGCAGGATTCAACAAAAAAACGCTGAAACTAAAGAGAACTTAATTAACAAAAGAAACGAAAACCGAGACGACCCGCCGGATTTCGCGCATTCAAATGAAGCCTATATTAAAACAAAAGCCAGAGGCAAAGACTTGCCGAAATTTAAAAAAATTTTGGTTAAGAATCAAACCGATAACAAGTTAATCACACAAAAGGGTACATATCATAAAAGTAGCATTAGAAAACCCCGAATTAAACAACCACCGAATTTTCAGATAGACAATGAAAACGACGACCCTGACATTGATCATGACGCTCCAAGTACTTCAAACGTACAGCAACACCAATGACATAAACCTGACAACCCTTAAAAACCCTATTCTTCCCATAGAATTAGGAAAAGCTAAACTTATATATACAAAACATACATTTCTCCACTATGTAGATCTAGAACCTATTTTGATACAACTTACAAACGTAGAAAAATACTTTCGCATAATAAAAAGTCATATCAAGCTAGAAAACGCTACAAATCCAATTTCTTATCAGGGACTATCAGAAAGCGCAATTCTTAGAACGGAATTTTTAATTCAAACAACACAAGATAAACTCGAGAATCTCTACCCACACGTAAGAAATAAAAGAGGTCTAATTAATATTGTAGGAAAAGTTAATAAATGGTTATTCGGTACACTAGACGCTGAGGATGGAAAAAGATACGATGAACATATAAAAAACCTTGAAACTAATCAGAAAAATATCCATGAATTAAATGTACAGGTTTCCTTATCAAAAAACCTAATTAATAATTACAATAAAACAATATCGATTCTTAAAGAAAACCAAAAACAACTGCAATATGGTCTAAAAGTATTTAAAGACATTCAAAAATCAATTAATGATTTAAATGATTACATAAGTTTTCAGGGATTAATGCACCAAATAAATTTAGACTGTCAAAATTTAATTGCCTTTATCGATAACTTAGAGGACGCTATTATGTTTGCCAAATTAAATGCACTGCATAATTCAATAGTTTCAAGTTTAGAATTAAAACAAATGATAGATTATCTAAAAACAATCTATAATAATGAGGAAATACCAAAATTTAAAAATATACTATCATATTACCAATTTTTGGGAACTCAGGTTACTTTTTCGAAAGCTAAGGTGATGTTCGCTATTCATGTTCCTGTAATCCGTCCTGAAAGATTTACCTTCTACCACCTTTATCCTATTATCCAAAACCACAAAATATTTGTCCCAAAATATCCTTATTTGGCACAAGCAAAAGAAAGAACCCAATTTGAAGAAAATACTTGCCCCCAAATTGAAGAGGACTACTATTGCAATGAAAACTTCCACCCCCAAGACGAATGCACCCTTCTACTGCTTAACGGATTCACGCTAGACAACTGTCCTATTCTAGAAGTTAATATACAAGAAATAATAACAGAACAAATCACGCAAGAAGAAGTACTTATAATTCCAAATAAAGAAGAAAGTCTTTTTTCAAAATGCAAAATTGATCAGTATATAAAAATCAATCTACCTACCCTGGCGAAAGTTCAAGAAAATTGCCAAATTCAGGTTGGACCAAAGAAATTTGTCAACGACATAAAAATTAAACAAGGAAAACCATTAATCCTACCGGATATAGAAATAGGAAACTCTACCTCATCGATAAATAATGTTCAAGACACCCGACTTAGGGAAACTAAACTTCGAAGATATCTATAGATTAAAAGACATGGCTAACCAGCTATCACCAATATCTCCTATAGAAGAACAGGACCGAACTTCAAATATTACGAATTACCTAATAGGAATCCTAGTTATCATTCTGACAATATACATGGTATGGAAATTCAGAAGTCGACTTAGGCCCCTACTCAAAATCTACACGACGAATAGAACCAATAATCAATCCCAGGGCCCAATCGATGCAGAAACTTTTTATGCCCACTGTATTTATCAGTCTAACAATACTATAAAAACAGCCTTGGGAAGTAAAGTAACTAAATTCCAAGCATCTATACCGGCTTTCGCAGAATTCCGTATCGACTATAATATAAACTTTATTCTTTTTGACTTTCACGATTACTTTGACGGAATATTAGGTTTAACTGACCTAATTAATATGCAACTTAATATAGATTTATGTAATACGAGATTAGTCGGACCTAACATCGAAATACCTTTCTTTTATAGAAAAGTACACGAATCTTCTTTTTCGTTTTCGGTAAACCCACACGAAAAAATAATAAAAAATGTTCCTGTGAACATAGCAGAGGGAGAAATTTTGACACGATCATGTAAAATCGATATATTGTTTCTACCACAAATATTATCTTATGCAAAAAACGGATTCGCCCCCGTAGAAATACAGAATCATTCTGATAGAACCATTTTCGTGACATTAACTGAACCTATTCTTGTTGATTCATTCAAATCTAGGTATCCCGCTCACAATAACCTTAACGCCTTAGAGACAGTGTCTACAGACAATAACCCCGGTGACGTAGACAGCATAATAAACGAATATTTACAGAACCAAGACATTCCAATACTAGATCAATCAATTGTAAATGACTTCCTTGAACCATGGAACGAAATTCCAACAAATACAGACAAACAAAATATCAGTATAATATCTGATATACAGATTCGACCCCCTGTAAAAAATAACGATGACGACTTAGAAACGGTACATACCTCATTAGAACACCCAATAATAAATATACCTATATCGGAACGGTCCTTAAATAGTTTTAAAAATCAAATTGTTATTACCGTAGGTGATATAAATAAAATTCAATGTAAATACAATAAAATCTTTGAAAATACGCGTCTTTACGTCACAATATCAAAAAGAGACCCACGCGAACACATAATAAAGATTTTAAAAGAATTCATTGACCCCAAACAAACATTTGCTTTGTATTTCAGAGAACCTGAAATAGCAAGAATATTCATCGTTACGGTCCAGAACCTTTTCCAAAATTCTTCATACAAATTAATTCAATGTTCGAAATTTTTAGAAGATCAAAAAGTAAAACTCGAAATGTATCATACAACCAAAACATGCCATCGAGGTATCAATGAAACAAAATTAGCACTCACGCGAAAATATTACTGGCCAAAAATGTCTGAAGACATTACAAATTACATTAACAATTGCGAAACATGTCTAAACAATAAATATGACAGAAACCCACCGGTAATCAAATTTAATTTAACCCCGACGAGTTCAAAACCACTCGAATTAGTACATATGGACACATTCAAAATATCGAACGAGATATTTTTGACAATAATAGATACGTTTTCTCGATACGGTCAAGCATATCACATAAATAGTTTAACGGGACCGGAAATACTAGAAAACCTATTAAATTTTATTACGCAT
Source organism: Barypeithes pellucidus (assembly GCA_963991005.1). Taxonomy (NCBI): domain Eukaryota; kingdom Metazoa; phylum Arthropoda; class Insecta; order Coleoptera; family Curculionidae; genus Barypeithes; species Barypeithes pellucidus. The sequence continues at coordinate 49,162,034 of OZ022557.1, read as the reverse complement.
CATGGTTTACCCCTCAAAATTACAACAGATTGTGGTACAGAATTTAAAAATAAAGAAATGGAAGATTTTTGCAAACTCTACAAAATCGAACTTCATTATACTACCCCAAAAAATAGCAACTCAAATTCCCCTGTTGAACGGTTTCATTCAACCTTAATTGAGCATTATAGATGTTTAAAAGAAGAAAATAAACATTTTACACCCACGCAACTCATGAAACGCGTAATAATGGCATACAATAATTCAATTCATAGTGTAACTAAATATACACCATTCGAAATATTAAAAGGTCACATTAATAGTCCAAACCCATTCGATATTAACGACCACGTAATAGTATCAAATTACGTACAACAGCATAAAGAAAACGCGGCACAACTTTATCGCAGGATTCAACAAAAAAACGCTGAAACTAAAGAGAACTTAATTAACAAAAGAAACGAAAACCGAGACGACCCGCCGGATTTCGCGCATTCAAATGAAGCCTATATTAAAACAAAAGCCAGAGGCAAAGACTTGCCGAAATTTAAAAAATTTTTGGTTAAGAATCAAACCGATAACAAGTTAATCACACAAAAGGGTACATATCATAAAAGTAGCATTAGAAAACCCCGAATTAAACAACCACCGAATTTTCAGATAGACAATGAAAACGACGACCCTGACATTGATCATGACGCTCCAAGTACTTCAAACGTACAGCAACACCAATGACATAAACCTGACAACCCTTAAAAACCCTATTCTTCCCATAGAATTAGGAAAAGCTAAACTTATATATACAAAACATACATTTCTCCACTATGTAGATCTAGAACCTATTTTGATACAACTTACAAACGTAGAAAAATACTTTCGCATAATAAAAAGTCATATCAAGCTAGAAAACGCTACAAATCCAATTTCTTATCAGGGACTATCAGAAAGCGCAATTCTTAGAACGGAATTTTTAATTCAAACAACACAAGATAAACTCGAGAATCTCTACCCACACGTAAGAAATAAAAGAGGTCTAATTAATATTGTAGGAAAAGTTAATAAATGGTTATTCGGTACACTAGACGCTGAGGATGGAAAAAGATACGATGAACATATAAAAAACCTTGAAACTAATCAGAAAAATATCCATGAATTAAATTTACAGGTTTCCTTATCAAAAAACCTAATTAATAATTACAATAAAACAATATCGATTCTTAAAGAAAACCAAAAACAACTGCAATATGGTCTAAAAGTATTTAAAGACATTCAAAAATCAATTAATGATTTAAATGATTACATAAGTTTTCAGGGATTAATTCACCAAATAAATTTAGACTGTCAAAATTTAATTACCTTTATCGATAACTTAGAGGACGCTATTATGTTTGCCAAATTAAATGCACTGCATAATTCAATAGTTTCAAGTTTAGAATTAAAACAAATGATAGATTATCTAAAAACAATCTATAATAATGAGGAAATACCAAAATTTAAAAATATACTATCATATTACCAATTTTTGGGAACTCAGGTTACTTTTTCGAAAGCTAAGGTGATGTTCGCTATTCATGTTCCTGTAATCCGTCCTGAAAGATTTACCTTCTACCACCTTTATCCTATTATCCAAAACCACAAAATATTTGTCCCAAAATATCCTTATTTGGCACAAGCAAAAGAAAGAACCCAATTTGAAGAAAATACTTGCCCCCAAATTGAAGAGGACTACTATTGCAATGAAAACTTCCACCCCCAAGACGAATGCACCCTTCTACTGCTTAACGGATTCACGCTAGACAACTGTCCTATTCTAGAAGTTAATATACAAGAAATAATAACAGAACAAATCACGCAAGAAGAAGTACTTATAATTCCAAATAAAGAAGAAAGTCTTTTTTCAAAATGCAAAATTGATCAGTATATAAAAATCAATCTACCTACCCTGGCGAAAGTTCAAGAAAATTGCCAAATTCAGGTTGGACCAAAGAAATTTGTCAACGACATAAAAATTAAACAAGGAAAACCATTAATCCTACCGGATATAGAAATAGGAAACTCTACCTCATCGATAAATAATGTTCAAGACACCCGACTTAGGGAAACTAAACTTCGAAGATATCTATAGATTAAAAGACATGGCTAACCAGCTATCACCAATATCTCCTATAGAAGAACAGGACCGAACTTCAAATATTACGAATTACCTAATAGGAATCCTAGTTATCATTCTGACAATATACATGGTATGGAAATTCAGAAGTCGACTTAGGCCCCTACTCAAAATCTACACGACGAATAGAACCAATAATCAATCCCAGGGCCCAATCGATGCAGAAACTTTTTATGCCCACTGTATTTATCAGTCTAACAATACTATAAAAACAGCCTTGGGAAGTAAAGTAACTAAATTCCAAGCATCTATACCGGCTTTCGCAGAATTCCGTATCGACTATAATATAAACTTTATTCTTTTTGACTTTCACGATTACTTTGACGGAATATTAGGTTTAACTGACCTAATTAATATGCAACTTAATATAGATTTATGTAATACGAGATTAGTCGGACCTAACATCGAAATACCTTTCTTTTATAGAAAAGTACATGAATCTTCTTTTTCGTTTTCGGTAAACCCACACGAAAAAATAATAAAAAATGTTCCTGTGAACATAGCAGAGGGAGAAATTTTGACACGATCATGTAAAATCGATATATTGTTTCTACCACAAATATTATCTTATGAAAAAAACGGATTCGCCCCCGTAGAAATACAGAATCATTCTGATAGAACCATTTTCGTGACATTAACTGAACCTATTCTTGTTGATTCATTCAAATCTAGGTATCCCGCTCACAATAACCTTAACGCCTTAGAGACAGTGTCTACAGACAATAACCCCGGTGACGTAGACAGCATAATAAACGAATATTTACAGAACCAAGACATTCCAATACTAGATCAATCAATTGTAAATGACTTCCTTGAACCATGGAACGAAATTCCAACAAATACAGACAAACAAAATATCAGTATAATATCTGATATACAGATTCGACCCCCTGTAAAAAATAACGATGACGACTTAGAAACGGTACATACCTCATTAGAACACCCAATAATAAATATACCTATATCGGAACGGTCCTTAAATAGTTTTAAAAATCAAATTGTTATTACCGTAGGTGATATAAATAAAATTCAATGTAAATACAATAAAATCTTTGAAAATACGCGTCTTTACGTCACAATATCAAAAAGAGACCCACGCGAACACATAATAAAGATTTTAAAAGAATTCATTGACCCCAAACAAACATTTGCTTTGTATTTCAGAGAACCTGAAATAGCAAGAATATTCATCGTTACGGTCCAGAACCTTTTCCAAAATTCTTCATACAAATTAATTCAATGTTCGAAATTTTTAGAAGACCAAAAAGTAAAACTCGAAATGTATCATACAACCAAAACATGCCATCGAGGTATCAATGAAACAAAATTAGCACTCACGCGAAAATATTACTGGCCAAAAATGTCTGAAGACATTACAAATTACATTAACAATTGCGAAACATGTCTAAACAATAAATATGACAGAAACCCACCGGTAATCAAATTTAATTTAACCCCGACGAGTTCAAAACCACTCGAATTAGTACATATGGACACATTCAAAATATCGAACGAGATATTTTTGACAATAATAGATACGTTTTCTCGATACGGTCAAGCATATCACATAAATAGTTTAACGGGACCGGAAATACTAGAAAACCTATTAAATTTTATTACGCATCATGGTTTACCCCTCAAAATTACAACAGATTGTGGTACAGAATTTAAAAATAAAGAAATGGAAGATTTTTGCAAACTCTACAAAATCGAACTTCATTATACTACCCCAAAAAATAGCAACTCAAATTCCCCTGTTGAACGGTTTCATTCAACCTTAATTGAGCATTATAGATGTTTAAAAGAAGAAAATAAACATTTTACACCCACGCAACTCATGAAACGCGTAATAATGGCATACAATAATTCAATTCATAGTGTAACTAAATATACACCATTCGAAATATTAAAAGGTCACATTAATAGTCCAAACCCATTCGATATTAACGACCACGTAATAGTATCAAATTACGTACAACAGCATAAAGAAAACGCGGCACAACTTTATCGCAGGATTCAACAAAAAAACGCTGAAACTAAAGAGAACTTAATTAACAAAAGAAACGAAAACCGAGACGACCCGCCGGATTTCGCGCATTCAAATGAAGCCTATATTAAAACAAAAGCCAGAGGCAAAGACTTGCCGAAATTTAAAAAATTTTTGGTTAAGAATCAAACCGATAACAAGTTAATCACACAAAAGGGTACATATCATAAAAGTAGCATTAGAAAACCCCGAATTAAACAACCACCGAATTTTCAGATAGACAATGAAAACGACGACCCTGACATTGATCATGACGCTCCAAGTACTTCAAACGTACAGCAACACCAATGACATAAACCTGACAACCCTTAAAAACCCTATTCTTCCCATAGAATTAGGAAAAGCTAAACTTATATATACAAAACATACATTTCTCCACTATGTAGATCTAGAACCTATTTTGATACAACTTACAAACGTAGAAAAATACTTTCGCATAATAAAAAGTCATATCAAGCTAGAAAACGCTACAAATCCAATTTCTTATCAGGGACTATCAGAAAGCGCAATTCTTAGAACGGAATTTTTAATTCAAACAACACAAGATAAACTCGAGAATCTCTACCCACACGTAAGAAATAAAAGAGGTCTAATTAATATTGTAGGAAAAGTTAATAAATGGTTATTCGGTACACTAGACGCTGAGGATGGAAAAAGATACGATGAACATATAAAAAACCTTGAAACTAATCAGAAAAATATCCATGAATTAAATTTACAGGTTTCCTTATCAAAAAACCTAATTAATAATTACAATAAAACAATATCGATTCTTAAAGAAAACCAAAAACAACTGCAATATGGTCTAAAAGTATTTAAAGACATTCAAAAATCAATTAATGATTTAAATGATTACATAAGTTTTCAGGGATTAATTCACCAAATAAATTTAGACTGTCAAAATTTAGTTACCTTTATCGATAACTTAGAGGACGCTATTATGTTTGCCAAATTAAATGCACTGCATAATTCAATAGTTTCAAGTTTAGAATTAAAACAAATGATAGATTATCTAAAAACAATCTATAATAATGAGGAAATACCAAAATTTAAAAATATACTATCATATTACCAATTTTTGGGAACTCAGGTTACTTTTTCGAAAGCTAAGGTGATGTTCGCTATTCATGTTCCTGTAATCCGTCCTGAAAGATTTACCTTCTACCACCTTTATCCTATTATCCAAAACCACAAAATATTTGTCCCAAAATATCCTTATTTGGCACAAGCAAAAGAAAGAACCCAATTTGAAGAAAATACTTGCCCCCAAATTGAAGAGGACTACTATTGCAATGAAAACTTCCACCCCCAAGACGAATGCACCCTTCTACTGCTTAACGGATTCACGCTAGACAACTGTCCTATTCTAGAAGTTAATATACAAGAAATAATAACAGAACAAATCACGCAAGAAGAAGTACTTATAATTCCAAATAAAGAAGAAAGTCTTTTTTCAAAATGCAAAATTGATCAGTATATAAAAATCAATCTACCTACCCTGGCGAAAGTTCAAGAAAATTGCCAAATTCAGGTTGGACCAAAGAAATTTGTCAACGACATAAAAATTAAACAAGGAAAACCATTAATCCTACCGGATATAGAAATAGGAAACTCTACCTCATCGATAAATAATGTTCAAGACACCCGACTTAGGGAAACTAAACTTCGAAGATATCTATAGATTAAAAGACATGGCTAACCAGCTATCACCAATATCTCCTATAGAAGAACAGGACCGAACTTCAAATATTACGAATTACCTAATAGGAATCCTAGTTATCATTCTGACAATATACATGGTATGGAAATTCAGAAGTCGACTTAGGCCCCTACTCAAAATCTACACGACGAATAGAACCAATAATCAATCCCAGGGCCCAATCGATGCCAAAACCGAAGGAACCAATTCCTCACAAAATACATCCAGAATTTTTTCGGCTTAAGGAGGGAGGAGTTACATCCATGGAACCTGCCGACCTAGATGATTCTCACAACATCTTTCTTAGAAGCCTTATCTGGTGATGACACCAGCATATTTGAATTGTAATGCTTTATTTAATGAAATATTAAAATCACTCTCTGTTTTAAGCTCTTACAGTAAACATCTTCTCTGTATTGAAATAAAATTGTTTTTAAAAAGGAACTTTTCTTTTAACGGAACAAAATTCCCTATTCAAATTTTTTTCCGAAAATATATTATTATACCTTATTTAAATCTATATGAATCAATATCGTTTAAAAATTACGTCACGTTATTTATATACGAATAAGTAAACAACTTGATAAGGCAGACCGTTCTTCGATTGTGTAACCAGCTACGGTCAGTGTCATCGTATTTACATTTGCTTTATTGCTTATTTTAGTATTGTTTATATTTGTTGGCCTTATTCATCTTAACCAATGAGTGTCTTATAATTCCCATGCATTCCCCATATAGTGTTAACACTACGTAAATGACAGTTTTGTTTGTTTTTTTTTTTCTTTGACAATTTATCTTATTAGATCTGTCCAGAGGTGCGGTTATACTCAAATTTATTTTTTTCCTACTTTTATTATTTCATCCTACCTTTATCCTCGTCGCCAATTTGTAGTGTCCTTTATATACCACCACAGGACACAATCACTAGTTTCTATTCTCACACTATAAACAAGGATTAACGTTATCTCGCATTCACGATGCTCACTGGTTCCCTGTCTTACCACGACTGACTTCTTTCAGTACTTACGTAACTCAGCGAAACAGTGTATTCGTCATCGGTGTTTATACCTACTTATTATTCATTTGAAGTAGTACACTACAGAACAAATTCTGCAAGGTTTCGACTGTGGCCAATTTATGTTTTCTCGAATTATTAGCCTCGCCCCTGTACAAAGGCTCAAAGGTGCGACTATGGGTATTTTTCGGTTAAAGATCGATAGACTAAACACTTCTATGTCAATTTCGATGTGGAACAAATTCTGCAACCCATTTACCAACATAGTTTACTAACCCCAAAAAGCTTTGCAACTCTTCAGTAGTTTTAGGGGAACGGAAAGTTTTGATAACAGCGATATAGTTATCTAAAGGCGTAATGCCTTTTGGTGATAACTCGTGCCCCAGAAACTGAATTACGGATATATTATATATGCATTTGTTTTCATTTAAGAGGACATTTCTGGAGCACAAGAAATCCCAAAATTAAGACGTGTATACCTAAACAAACCTTTGTTAGAAATAAAAGTGGTTATATATCTCGAGCTCTCATTAATCTCGATTTGATGGAAAGCGTTTTTTACATCCAACCGTGAAAATATTTTAGCTTTCCTGAAGTTTGGTACTAACTGGTCCATAGTTGGTAAAGGGTAATTTTCCCTTAACATTGCCATATTTGCCCTTCTCATATCAATGCAGATTCTTACTTCACCATTTGGCTTTAATACTGGTACCATGGGTGAGATCCATTTTGAAGGACCATCCACTAATTCAATAATATCGGAATCAAGTAACTCCTGAATTTTTTTGTTAGCTTTATTTTCAAGAGGTATTGGAATTCTTCGATATGATTGAATTATGGGCTTGACAGTGTCATCAATGGGAATATTTACTAACACGTTTTTAAATTTTGGAAAGGCAGATATGGCATTGACCTGTGAAGTAGCATCTACACCTATTCGTAAAACTCCTACTAATTTTGCTGTATCTTTTCCCAAAAGATTTTTTGAGCCATGTTTTACGACATAAAAAGTGGCAATACTTTCTATGTTATTAACTTTTATTTTAGCCTCAAAACTGCCCAAAACATCTAATTGCATATGCCATAAAAATTTTATCTGGCCTTTAATTTGATTAGACACAACAACTTTCGAATTTTTTAGATAGTTCCACGTCTTTTCGTTTAAAATATTACATCTGCTACCTGAGTCGATTACTAATTGTACAGGAACCCCACCAATATTGCACAGTATGTCAGAATCGTTGTCTATATGAAAAACATAGTTAATGTCGTCATCCTGATCTCGCTTTGGCTTCTCAAACTTTGGTTTATTTGCTTGTTTTAATGAAAACTTCTGTTTGTGTCTCTTGTTTGCGGCTGTAGCATGGCAATTTTGACTGGTGTGACCCTTGATGCCGCATCTTTGACATGTCGCGTTCTTGTCCGGACAATGGAACGATAAGTGATTTTTGGATTGACATCGGTAACACGATCTAGAGTTACTCGTATTTATACTAGTTCCTGGTCGGTCATTTCTGGATAACACCTTATTAACCTCAAATGAAGGTTTCTTCTCACAGAATTCCTCCATTTGCCTATTTAGTGACTCAAGCGCATTGGCTTCCAATATGATTCCGTTTAATGTTATCGAATCACCAGTGGTAAGTATTTTCTTCCTTAAATCAACTGAATTGCACTTTTCAACGATTTGGTCGATTAAGGTGTCTTCAGTGTTTGTAAATTTACATTTTTCGGCTTGATTTCTTAGCCGCACCAAGAATTTTTCAAATTTTTCTCCCGCCTCTTGTTTTATGAGACGAAAAACATGTCGTTCATATACTTTGCTTTGTTTTGGTGCAAAGTATTCATCTAGCTTTTGCAACGCTATTTTGTATATATCTGTGTCTTCCGAATCGGGCTGAACATGAGCGCCGGGTAGGTTATAATAAATTTCTTGGATTCCCATTCCTCCCACATGTAATAAAGTCGCTCGTTTCTTTCCCGGACTCTCGATATTAGCAGCATCCAGATAAATTTCTAACGCTCTTTTCCACCTTTCCCATTTTACCCCTACAGAGCCGACTTCACCATCGCAATCGAAAGGCTCTAATGCCGTAAGCTTTGACATATTTAGGTACTGTAACAAAACGTATATTATTTTACTTTACATTATTTATAATGTACGAATTTAGGTCCTACAAAAATGAATAAAATATTGGTTTTACTTTTGAACTTTGCTATGGTTAGCAACTGTAAATTGTACTGTTATGTAATGTCATTCAATATTTTTATCTCACTTATTCTAGGTAGTCACATTCATGGACTCTCATTTTAATCAATGTATCTCATTCATTGATTGCCATGTATTCTCATACATGGACTCTCATTTTAATCAATGTATCTCATTCATTGATTGCCATGTATTCTCATACATGGACTCTCATTTTAATCAATGTACCTCATCCATTGATTGCCATGTATTCTCATACATGGACTCTCATTTTAATCAATGTACCTCATTCATTGATTGCCATGTATTCTCATAGATGGACTCTACTTTTAATCAATGTATCTCATTCATTGATTGCCATGTATTCTCATACATGGACTCTACTTTTAATCAATGTACCTCATTCATTGACTGCCATGTATTCTCATACATGGACTCTACTTTTAATCAATGTATCTCATTCATTGATTGCCAAGTATTCTCATACATGGACTCTACTTTTAATCAATGTACCTCATTCATTGACTGCCATGTATTCTCATACATGGACTCTACTTTTAATCATTGTATTTAATTTTCAGATTTATAGGGCTAAATTAACTACGTACGGCAAAGAGATGTTTATAATTGCTGTTACAGGAGTTCCTTAAATAGGATGCATTATTTTTTTTTTTCGCTTTTATAATATAATAATATTTTATGTTTGCCTGAAACACCCTAGTTACATCCATGGAACCTGCCGACCTAGATGATTCTCACGACATCTTTCTTAGAAGCCTTATCTGGTGATGACACCAGCATATTTGAATTGTAATGCTTTATTTAATGAAATATTAAAATCACTCTCTGTTTTAAGCTCTTACAGTAAACATCTTCTCTGTATTGAAATAAAATTGTTTTTAAAAAGGAACTTTTCTTTTAACGGAACAAAATTGGCGCAGTCGGTAGGATAGTGCGTTTAGCGTGTTTTCCGATCGCATATCGAAAAAACTCGTCGAATTGTGGTATCAACCCTTCAGCACTATCAAAGAATCAACCAATCCAGAGAAGCCACTTCTGAGAAGCTCAGCCAGCAGAGTCGGGAAAGGAAGATACGGTAAGTGCCAAATTCCTTTTCGCCCCATGATCCTCCGAATAAGGTTTCTTAGGGATAATTTTAGGCTCGTGCATTGTGCACATCACCTAGCTTAGCTCAGTCTATTGTAGACATTTTATTTTTTAGGATCAGTCTATTGTAGACATTTTATTTTTAAGACCCGTCTATTGAAGACAAGTAATTTTAGAAAAGTTAAATTTTTAACAAAGAAATTTAAAAAAGAGAAAGAAGAATCTTTCATATTTTGAAATTTCAAAGTTAAGAAAATATTATAATTATTTATAATATTATTTGATAAATTACAGTTTAATTTAGTTTATCATTTGTTCTTTATTTTATTAATAAAGATGAGTACTCCTCAGGAGCAGACTAACCAAACGCAATCCACACCTCTTGTTGTGAATTGGGATTTATTTAAATTAAAAATCGAAAATATCAAGCCTTTTGATGGCAACAGTGACTATTTGAACAAATTTGTTAAAAGATGTGACGACTTAGTCGCCAAATATCAACATTTTAACGATAATGATTTAAATACCCATATTGTAGAATGCATAGTTGAAAAACTAACTGGTAAAGCTGAAATAATGCTTGGCAACCGCATAGAGCTGGACGAATGGCCGAAATTGCGCGCAGCATTAATTTCGGGTTTTTCCGATGGAACAGACTCAGACTGTTTAGTTCAAGAATTAACTAGAACTAAACCTCATAAAAGTGAACATATGTTAAATTTTGGCAATCGCATACAATTATTACGCAGTAATGTCATTCAAAGAGTAAGCAATAATAATAATTTAAGTGCCCAAGAAAAATTATGTCACATAAGTTACTATGAAAAAACGGCTTTAAATAATACTTTCATTGCAGGATGCACCGGCATATTAAAAAACAACATGCACATAAAAAAGCCAGCGACTCTCGAAGACGCAATGGCATACGTAAGCGAATTTGAAAATTTTGAAAAGTTATATAACAGTTTCGGCGAAACGCCAAAAATGCAAAAACAAGATAATTGGTTCCAAAAACCAAGACAATTTCAAAATTTTCAGAATGGACATCAAATGTATAATAACTTTAACACGCCACAAAACATAGTACCACAAAACTTCCCTCAAAGACCAAAATTTCCACACGGACCCATAAACATACAACCACGGTATTTGCCCCCGCGAAACTACCCCACTAACCAACAAGTTTTTGGCAAACCCCAAAATGTTTTCAGGCCTAACCAAATTCCACCAAATCAGTTACCACGCCCGGTACCTATGTCAACTACTTCTAGGAACCCGACGGTAAATTCAAATCGACAAAATTTTTATAACGCACCCCAAAATCATTTTAGAAATCAATATCCTAATCAAAAACCAAATTTTGCTTTTCAAGAACTTTATTTTAACCAAGGGAACGATGATTTAAATGTCGAAAATACTTACTACGATGAATATGAAACACACGGTAATTATGCAGCTAACTATCCGGACTATCAAATGACCGCTGATCAACAGTACTACGATATGCAATATTCGGATTACGATCAATATACAGGGTCCGCAAGCGAAGCGTGGACGGAAGATTAAATCGTTAGCGAAGAACTTATCAACAATACTAAAATATCTTGAGATATTAGATTAAAAGCGGCATGTTTTAAAAATATTTTACATTATACAGGGTGACCCAAAAAAGTGTGACAGCATAAAGTTATATTTTTTTAAATGGGACACCCAGTATTTTATTGCATATTTAGGTTCGTATTACTATCGTTTATAAGTGCCTCAATTTTTATTTAATTTGGTTTTGTAGTTTCGGAGAAATAAATTAAAAACTAAAAAAAAAAGTTTTGCAGTCCTGAATAAAAAAATCAAAAAAAATAATCCAGAACTATTTTTTTAACCTCGGCATTGAGTGAGATTTATGACAAGAGGTCTAGAGATACTATGAATGTAATTGCGTTTAATTATTTTATACAGGGTTTTCATAATAAGCTTTCAAAAACCCCACATTTTAAAATAATTTTTCTCAAGTTTTTCAAATGGAACACCCTGTATATTATTTAGCTATTTGACTTAGAATTCATAGACAATTTTTTTTTGTAATACATGCATATAAGTTATATCCAGCCGTTTTCGAAATAATTGTAAATATCATAAATTATGTTGTTTAAATAGAGTGTTTATTGGGAAATTTTGTTATAGGCAACTAGACTAATAATTGTAAACTAAAGTAAATATTCAAAATAGCTTCCTTTTACTTAATTTAATGATTTTCCTCTACTGCCAACAGAACTCTTAATTCATTTGCTTCATTAATAACGGGTTTATTGATTATCATCCTTCTTGTGTACGCAGTGCTTCCTGTTGCTACAAATCATTGCAACAACTTCTCGAAGGTTTCTGGTCTCGGTTTTCTCTCAATATCTGGATATCTTTCAGCATACACTCGGCTCGCGAGGAGGCAATTTCTTGCACATTCACCCATCATATTTACCATTTCTAAAGTTGTAAAATTCGACATTTTGTGTAAGTTAGTACTTAATTTCGACGACTGAACAAATGTAAATAATTTTATTTGGCTGTCATAGTGACAATCTAAACAAAAAAAATCATGGCAACTCGATTAAGAATAAAAAATAAAATTAAATAAATAAAAGTAGCAAAAATGTACGCTTTTAAAATTTATATCGAAATAACTAAAAAGCGGTAATCTCTAAAAGTAAAAGGAAGCTATTTTGAACATTTACTTTAGTTTACAATTATTAATCTAGTCGCCTATAACAAAATTTCCCAATAAAAGTCTATTTAAACAACATAATTTATGATATTTATAATTATTTCGAAAACGGCTGGATATAACTTATATGCTTGTATTACAAAAAAAATTGTCTATGAATTTTACGTCAAATAGCCTAATTATATACAGGGTGTTCCATTTGAAAAACTTGAGAAAAATTCTTTTAAAATGTGGGGTTTTTGAAAGCTTATTATGAACACCCTGTATAAAATAAATAAACACAATTACATTCATAGTATCTCTAGACCTCTTGTCATAAATTTCACTCAATGCCGAGGTTAAAAAAATAGTTCTGAATTGTTTTTTTTGATTTTTTTATTCAGGACTGCAAAACTTTTTTTTTAGTTTTTAATTTATTTCTGCGAACTACAAAACCAAATTAAATAAAATTTGAAGCACTTATAAACGATAGTAATACGAACCTAAATATGCAATAAAATACTGGGTGTCCCATTTAAAAAAATATAACTTTATGCTGTCACACTTTTTTGGGCCACTCTGTATAATGTAAAATATTTTTAAAACATGCCGCTTTTAATCCAATATCTCAAGCTGTTTTCGTATTGTTGATAATTTCTTCGATAACGATTTAATCTTCCGTCCACGCTTCGTTTGCGGACCCTGTATAATGCATGAAAATCAACTAGAAATGACACATGAACAACCATTACTTAATAAACAGATTATGAACAAAGAAGACAATGTTCATACCCAAAATTTTCCAGAAACGAGCCCAATAAACGATCAGACATGACAGAAATTAATATATCTTCCTTCAACGCCCTTCCATATGTCAAAATTAAACATCCAAATTTAAAACTTTTAATTGACACTGGTAGTCAACGATCTATTCTAAAACCATCAATTGCAGAAACTTTTTATACCCACTGTATTTATCAGTCTAACAATACTATAAAAACAGCCTTGGGAAGTCAAGTAACTAAATTCCAAGCATCTATACCGGCTTTCGCAGAATTCCGTATCGACTATAATATAAACTTTATTCTTTTTGACTTTCACGATTACTTTGACGGAATATTAGGTTTAACTGACCTAATTAATATGCAACTTAATATAGATTTATGTAATACGAGATTAGTCGGACCTAACATCGAAATACCTTTCTTTTATAGAAAAGTACATGAATCTTCTTTTTCGTTTTCGGTAAACCCACACGAAAAAATAATAAAAAATGTTCCTGTGAACATAGCACAGGGAGAAATTTTGACAAGATCATGTAAATCGTATATTGTTTCTACCACAAATATTATCTTATGCAAAAAACGGATTCGCCCCCGTAGAAATACAGAATCATTCTGATAGAACCATTTTCGTGACATTAACTGAACCTATTCTTGTTGATTCATTCAAATCTAGGTTTCCCGCTCACAATAACCTTAACGCCTTAGAGACAGTGTCTACAGACAATAACCCCGGTGACGTAGACAGCATAATAAACGAATATTTACAGAACCAAGACATTCCAATACTAGATCAATCAATTGTAAATGACTTCCTTGAACCATGGAACGAAATTCAAACAAATACAGACAAACAAAATATCAATATAATATCTGATATACAGATTCGACCCCCTGTAAAAAATAACGATGACGACTTAGAAACGGTACATACCTCATTAGAACACCCAATAATAAATATACAGTACGCACAGGGGATCTATACCCTGACGTCATCGCTTACACGTCATAAAAATCGTATGAATCAAATCAAAATTACGTGGAAGAAAAGTTGTCAAAACAAAAACTAATTTCATAACATTTTAATTGACGTAAATAACGTTCCCATATACGGATTTTTAAAAATTTCTTTAAAACTCCGAATCAAAATTTTGAGTCGGTCTTACATAAAATAGATTGTTAGGAATATGTAGGTATGAATCTGATATTCTTGAATTTTTACTGGCAGTTATGTACCTACTTCTTATTTGACAAAATGATAAACTCGGTTTAAATGTGACATTTTGATTACACAGATTAAAAAAACATCAAAGAAAGTTTAATTTTTGATTTAACCAACAGAGATCATTTGAATTAATTTATTAAAAAGTGCTCCGTCCATTCATCCCCTACAGGAATCACCCCAAAAAGTCAAGAGTTTTTTCATTAGAATTGAAGATAAATGGTAATTTATGTCGTAAAACATGAAAAAAAAAATCAATTTACGAAAAAATGCAAACTAATAGTCATTGCCTTGGAAATTTAAATAAATTCTTTTATTGAACTGTCATATTTGTATTTTTCGACCAATTTTTACCAAATTTTGAGACGAGATTGTGAACTTAATTTGGCGATTTCAGATTTGATTTTGCCCGAAATACGTTCTGTGAACCTTCTAGTTTCGATACATATACAGAGCGTTTGGAAATTCGGGCGATTTTACTTATTTTTTTCGAAACTAAAAAGACGTGTTTTTACGTTTTTGGGATGGCAAAATAGCGGAGCGGAGACTTATCCACAATTTTTAGGGTTAGGAATACTTTATTACAATAAATAAATAACAATAAATATCAATATGTACTTACCACTAACACAAAAAAGCGATACCAAAAGCTCTGAAAAGAACTGTTTGCAGGAGTAAATGAAGTTTTAATGCACAAAAATGTATAAAAACGAAAAAATTGTGAATCAATTGTCACAATGACGTTTTTGTAATTTGTAGTACTGCGTAAGTCAAAATAATTATTTGGCAACTCTTCTTTATAATTCTTTCTTTGTCTAACACGTTTAATTCCGGACGACGTATAATACACAATTTTTATTCGCTTTTATGTCTGTACCAAACAAAGATGCAGAGATATGAAATATGTCGGGATATCTATTTGTTAGCGATGACGTCAGGGTAAAGATCCCCTGTGCGTACTTTACCTATATCGGAACGGTCCTTAAGTAGTTTTAAAAATCAAATTGTTATTACCGTAGGTGATATAAATAAAATTCAATGTAAATACAATAAAATCTTTGAAAATACGCGTCTTTACGTCACAATATCAAAAAGAGACCCACGCGAACCATAATAAAGATTTTAAAAGAATTCATTGACCCCAAACAAACATTTGCTTTGTATTTCAGAGAACCTGAAATAGCAAGAATATTCATCGTTACGGTCCAGAACCTTTTCCAAAATTCTTCATACAAATTAATTCAATGTTCGAAATTTTTAGAAGACGTAGAAAAACTAAATGACCAAAAAGAAAAACTCGAAATGTATCATACAACCAAAACATGCCATCGAGGTATCAATGAAACAAAATTAGCACTCACGCGAAAATATTACTGGCCAAAAATGTCTGAAGACATTACAAATTACATTAACAATTGCGAAACATGTCTAAACAATAAATATGACAGAAACCCACCGGTAATCAAATTTAATTTAACCCCGACGAGTTCAAAACCACTCGAATTAGTACATATGGACACATTCAAAATATCGAACGAGATATTTTTGACAATAATAGATACGTTTTCTCGATACGGTCAAGCATATCACATAAATAGTTTAACGGGACCGGAAATACTAGAAAACCTATTAAATTTTATTACGCATCATGGTTTACCCCTCAAAATTACAACAGATTGTGGTACAGAATTTAAAAATAAAGAAATGGAAGATTTTTGCAAACTCTACAAAATCGAACTTCATTATACTACCCCAAAAAATAGCAACTCAAATTCCCCTGTTGAACGGTTTCATTCAACCTTAATTGAGCATTATAGATGTTTAAAAGAAGAAAATAAAAATTTTACACCCACGCAACTCATGAAACGCGTAATAATGGCATACAATAATTCAATTCATAGTGTAACTAAATATACACCATTCGAAATATTAAAAGGTCACATTAATAGTCCAAACCCATTCGATATTAACGACCACGTAATAGTATCAAATTACGTACAACAGCATAAAGAAAACGCGGCACAACTTTATCGCAGGATTCAACAAAAAAACGCTGAAACTAAAGAGAACTTAATTAACAAAAGAAACGAAAACCGAGACGACCCGCCGGATTTCGCGCATTCAAATGAAGCCTATATTAAAACAAAAGCCAGAGGCAAAGACTTGCCGAAATTTAAAAAATTTTTGGTTAAGAATCAAACCGATAACAAGTTAATCACACAAAAGGGTACATATCATAAAAGTAGCATTAGAAAACCCCGAATTAAACAACCACCGAATTTTCAGCGCAATTCTTAGAACGGAATTTTTAATTCAAACAACACAAGATAAACTCGAGAATCTCTACCCACACGTAAGAAATAAAAGAGGTCTAATTAATATTGTAGGAAAAGTTAATAAATGGTTATTCGGTACACTAGACGCTGAGGATGGAAAAAGATACGATGAACATATAAAAAACCTTGAAACTAATCAGAAAAATATTATCCATGAATTAAATTTACAGGTTTCCTTATCAAAAAACCTAATTAATAATTACAATAAAACAATATCGATTCTTAAAGAAAACCAAAAACAACTGCAATATGGTCTAAAAGTATTTAAAGACATTCAAAAATCAATTAATGATTTAAATGATTACATAAGTTTTCAGGGATTAATTCACCAAATAAATTTAGACTGTCAAAATTTAATTACCTTTATCGATAACTTAGAGGACGCTATTATGTTTGCCAAATTAAATGCACTGCATAATTCAATAGTTTCAAGTTTAGAATTAAAACAAAAAATGATAGATTATCTAAAAACAATCTATAATAATGAGGAAATACCAAAATTTGAAAATATACTATCATATTACCAATTTTTGGGAACTCAGGTTACTTTTTCGAAAGCTAAGGTGATGTTCGCTATTCATGTTCCTGTAATCCGTCCTGAAAGATTTACCTTCTACCACCTTTATCCTATTATCCAAAACCACAAAATATTTGTCCCAAAATATCCTTATTTGGCACAAGCAAAAGAAAGAACCCAATTTGAAGAAAATACTTGCCCCCAAATTGAAGAGGACTACTATTGCAATGCTAGACAACTGTCCTATTCTAGAAGTTAATATACAGGAAATAATAACAGAACAAATCACGCAAGAAGAAGTACTTATAATTCCAAATAAAGAAGAAAGTCTTTTTTCAAAATGCAAAATTGATCAGTATATAAAATCAATCTACCTACCCTGGCGAAAGTTCAAGAAAATTGCCAAATTCAGGTTGGACCAAAGAAATTTGTCAACGACATAAAAATTAAACAAGGAAAACCATTAATCCTACCGGATATAGAAATAGGAAACTCTACCTCATCGATAAATAATGTTCAAGACACCCGACTTAGGGAAACTAAACTTCGAAGATATCTATAGATTAAAAGACATGGCTAACCAGCTATCACCAATATCTCCTATAGAAGAACAGGACCGAACTTCAAATATTACGAATTACCTAATAGGAATCCTAGTTATCATTCTGACAATATACATGGCATGGAAATTCAGAAGTCGACTTAGGCCCCTACTCAAAATCTACACGACGAATAGAACCAATCAATCCCAGGGCCCAATCGATGCCAAAACCGAAGGAACCAATTCCTCACAAAATACATCCAGTATTTTTTCGGCTTAAGGAGGGAGGAGTTACATCCATGGAACCTGCCGACCTAGATGATTCTCACGACATCTTTCTTAGAAGCCTTATCTGGTGATGACACCAGCATATTTGAATTGTAATGCTTTATTTAATGAAATATTAAAATCACTCTCTGTTTTAAGCTCTTACAGTAAACATCTTCTCTGTATTGAAATAAAATTGTTTTTAAAAAGGAACTTTTCTTTTAACGGAACAAAATTCCCTATTCAAATTTTTTTCCGAAAATATATTATTTATATACCTTATTTAAATCTATATGAATCAATATCGTTTAAAAATTACGTCACGTTATTTATATACGAATAAGTAAACAACTTGATAAGGCAGACCGTTCTTCGATTGTGTAACCAGCTACGGTCAGTGTCATCGTATTTACATTTGCTTTATTGCTTATTTTAGTATTGTTTATATTTGTTGGCCCTATTCATCTTAACCAATGAGTGTCTTATAATTCCCATGCATTCCCCATATAGTGTTAACACTACGTAAATGACAGTTTTGTTTGGTTTTTTTTTTTCTTTGACAATTTATCTTATTAGATCTGTCCAGAGGTGCGGTTATACTCAAATTTATTTTTTTCCTACTTTTATTATTTCATCCTACCTTTATCCTCGTCGCCAATTTGTAGTGTCCTTTATATACCACCACAGGACACAATCACTAGTTCTATTCTCACACTATAAACAAGGATTAACGTTATCTCGTTATCTCGCATTCACGATGCTCACTGGTTCCCTGTCTTACCACGACTGACTTCTTTCAGTACTTACGTAACTCAGCGAAACAGTGTATTCGTCATCGGTGTTTATACCTACTTATTATTCATTTGAAGTAGTACACTACAGAACAAATTCTGCAAGGTTTCGACTGTGGCCAATTTATGTTTTCTCGAATTATTAGCCTCGCCCCTGTACAAAGGCTCAAAGGTGCGACTATGGGTATTTTTCGGTTAAAGATCGATAGACTAAACACTTCTATGCCAATTTCGATGTGGAACAAATTCTGCAACCCATTTACCAACATAGTTTACTAACCCCAAAAGGCTTTGCAACTCTTCAGTAGTTTTAGGGGAACGGAAAGTTTTGATAACAGCGATATAGTTATCTAAAGGCGTAATGCCTTTTGGTGATAACTCGTGCCCCAGAAACTGAATTACGGATATATTATATATGCATTTGTTTTCATTTAAGAGGACATTTCTGGAGCACAAGAATCCCAAAATTAAGACCTAAACAAACCTTTGTTAGAAATAAAGGTGGTTATATATCTCGAGCTCTCATTAATCTCGATTTGATGGAAAGCGTTTTTTACATCCAACCGTGAAAATATTTTAGCTTTCCTGAAGTTTGGTACTAACTGGTCCATAGTTGGTAAAGGGTAATTTTCCCTTAACATTGCCATATTTGCCCTTCTCATATCAATGCAGATTCTTACTTCACCATTTGGCTTTAATACTGGTACCATGGGTGAGATCCATTTTGAAGGACCATCCACTAATTCAATAATATCGGAATCAAGTAACTCCTGAATTTTTTTGTTAGCTTTATTTTCAAGAGGTATTGGAATTCTTCGATATGACTGTCATCAATGGGAATATTTACTAACACGTTTTTAAATTTTGGAAAGGCAGATATGGCATTGACCTGTGAAGTAGCATCTACACCTATTCGTAAAACTCCTACTAATTTTGCTGTATCTTTTCCCAAAAGATTTTTTGAGCCATGTTTTACGACATAAAAAGTGGCAATACTTTCTATGTTATTAACTTTTATTTTAGCCTCAAAACTGCCCAAAACATCTAATTGCATATGCCATAAAAATTTTATCTGGCCTTTTAATTTGATTAGACACAACAACTTTCGAATTTTTTAGATAGTTCCACGTCTTTTCGTTTAAAATATTACATCTGCTACCTGAGTCGATTACTAATTGTACAGGAACCCCACCAATATTGCACAGTATGTCAGAATCGTTGTCTATATTAAAAACATAGTTAGTCGTCATCCTGATCTCGCTTTGGCTTCTCAAACTTTGGTTTCTTTGCTTGTTTTAATGAAAACTTCTGTTTGTGTCTCTTGTTTGCGGCTGTAGCATGGCAATTTTGACTGGTGTGACCCTTGATGCCGCATCTTTGACATGTCGCGTTCTTGTCCGGACAATGGAACGATAAGTGATTTTTGGATTGACATCGGTAACACGATCTAGAGTTACTCGTATTTATACTAGTTCCTGGTCGGTCATTTCTGGATAACACCTTATTAACCTCAAATGAAGGTTTCTTCTCACAGAATTCCTCCATTTGCCTATTTAGTGACTCGAGCGCATTGGCTTCCAATATGATTCCGTTTAATGTTATCGAATCACCAGTGGTAAGTATTTTCTTCCTTAAATCAACTGAATTGCACTTTTCAACGATTTGGTCGATTAAGGTGTCTTCAGTGTTTGTAAATTTACATTTTTCGGCTTGATTTCTTAGCCGCACCAAGAATTTTTCAAATTTTTCTCCCGCCTCTTGTTTTATGAGACGAAAAACATGTCGTTCATATACTTTGCTTTGTTTTGGTGCAAAGTATTCATCTAGCTTTTGCAACGCTATTTTGTATATATCTGTGTCTTCCGAATCGGGCTGAACATGAGCGCCGGGTAGGTTATAATAAATTTCTTGGATTCCCATTCCTCCCACATGTAATAAAGTCGCTCGTTTCTTTCCCGGACTCTCGATATTAGCAGCATCCAGATAAATTTCTAACGCTCTTTTCCACCTTTCCCATTTTACCCCTACAGAGCCGACTTCACCATCGCAATCGAAAGGCTCTAATGCCGTAAGGTTTGACATATTTAGGTACTGTAACAAAACGTATATTATTTTACTTTACATTATTTATAATGTACGAATTTAGGTCCTACAAAAATGAATAAAATATTGGTTTTACTTTTGAACTTTGCTATGGATAGCAACTGTAAATTGTACTGTTTATGTAATGTCATTCACGTAGTGTTAATCAATATTTTATCTCACTTATTCTAGGTAGTCACATTCAAGGTGCGACTATGGGTATTTTTCAGTTAAAGGTCGATAGACTGAATACACCTATTCTAATTTCTGAGTGGAACAAATTCTGCAAGTGTTCGACTTTGGCCAATTTATATTTTTCGAATTATTAGCCTCGACCCTGTACAAAGGCTCAAAGGTGCGACTATGGGTATTTTTCGGTTAAAGGTCGATAGACTAAATAAACACTTCTATGCTAATTTCTGAGTGGAACAAATTCTGCAAGGTTTCGACTTTGGCCAATTTATGTTTTCTCGAATTATTAGCCTCGACCCTGTACAAAGGCTCAAAGGTGCGACTATGAGTATTTTTCGGTTAAAGATCGATAGACTAAACACTTTTATGCTAATTTCGATGTGGAACAAATTCTGCAAGGTTTCGACTTTGGCCAATTTATGTTTCCTCGAATTATTAGCCTCGGCCCTGTACAAAGGCTCAAAGCTGCGACTATGGGTATTTTTCGGTTAAAGATCGATAGACTGAGTACTCATATGCCAATTTCTGAGTGGAACAAATTCTGCACGTGTTCGACTTTGGCCAATTTATGTTTTCTCGAATTATTAGCCTCGACCCTGTACAAAGGCTCAAAGGTGCGACTATGGGTATTTTTCGGTTAAAGATCGATAGACTAAACACTTCTATGCCAATTTCGATGTGGAACAAATTCTGCAAGTGTTCGATTTTGGCCAATTTATGTTTCTCGAATTTTTAGCCTCGACCCTGTACAAAGGCTCAAAGGTGCGACTATGGGTATTTTTCAGTTAAAGGTCGATAGACTGAATACTCCTATGCTAATTTCTGAGTGGAACAAATTCTGCAAGTGTTCGACTTTGGAAAATTTATATTTTTCGAATTATTAGCCTCGACCCTGTACAAAGGTTCATAGGTGCGACTATGGGTATTTTTCGGTTAAAGATCGATAGACTGAGTACTCCCATGCTAATTTCTGAGTCTAACAAATTCTGCAAGTGTTCAACTTTGGCCAATTTATGTTTTCTCGAATTATTAGCCTCGACCCTGTACAAAGGTTCAAAGGTGCGACTATGGGTATTTTTCGGGTAAAGATCGATAGACTTAATACTCCTATGCCAATTTCTGAGTGGAACAAATTCTGCAAGGTTTCGACTTTGGCCAATTTATGTTTTCTCGAATAACTGGTCTCGACCCTGTACAAAGGCTCAAAGGTGCGACTATGGGTATTTTTCAGTTAAAGATCGTTAGACTAAACACTTCAATGCCAATTTCTGAGTGGAACAAATTCTGCAAGGTTTCGACTTTGGCCAATTTATGTTTTCTCGAATAACTGGTCTCGACCCTGTACAAAGGCTCAAAGGTGCGACTATGGGTATTTTTCGGTTAAAGATCGATAGACTGAGTACTCCTATGCCAATTTCTGAGTGGAACAAATTCTGCACGTGTTCGACTTTGGCCAATTTATGTTTTCTCGAATTATTAGCCTCGACCCTGTACAAAGGCTCAAAGGTGCGACTATGGGTATTTTTCGGTTAAAGGTCGATAGACTAAACACTTCTATGCTAATTTCTGAGTGGAACAACTTCTGCAAGGTTTCGACTTTAGCCAATTTATGTTTTCTCGAATAACTGGTCTCGACCCTGTATAAAGGCTCAAAGGTGCGACTATGGGTATTTTTCAGTTAAAGATCGTTAGACTAAACACTTCTATGCCAAAATTCTGAGTGGAACAAATTCTGCAAGGTTTCGACTTTGGCCAATTTATGTTTTCTCGAATAACTGGTCTCGACCCTGTACAAAGGCTCAAAGGTGCGACTATGGGTATTTTTCGATTAAAGATCGATAGACTGAGTACTCCTATGCCAATTTCTGAGTGGAACAAATTCTGCAAGGTTTCGACTTTGGCCAATTTATGTTTTCTCGAATTATTGGCCTCGACCCTGTACAAAGGCTAAAAGGTGCGACTGTGCGTATTTTTCGATTAAAGATCGATAGACTGAGTACTCCTATGCCAATTTCTGAGTGGAACAAATTCTGCAAGGTTTCAACTTTGGGTATTTTTCGGTTAAAGATCGATAGACTGAGTACTCCTATGCCAATTTCTGAGTGGAACAAATTCTGCACGTGTTCGACTTTGGCCAATTTATGTTTTTCGAATTATTGGCCTCGACCCTGTACAAAGGCTAAAAGGTGTGACTATGGGTATATTTCGGTTAAAGGTCGATAGACTAAACACTTTTATGCTAATTTCGATGTGGAACAAATTCTGCAAGGTTTCGACTTTGGCCAATTTATGTTCTCTCGAATTATTGGCCTCGACCCTGTACAAAGGCTCAAAGGTGCGACTATGGGTATTTTTCGGTTAAAGATCGATAGACTAAACACTTCCATGCCAATTTCGATGTGGAACAAATTCTGCAAGTGTTCGACTTTGGCCAATTTATGTTTTCTCGAATAACTGGTCTCGACCCTGTACAAAGGCTCAAAGGTGCGACTATGGGTAATTTTCAGTTAAAGATCGTTACACTAAACACTTCTATGCCAATTTCTGAGTGGAACAAATTCTGCAAGGTTTCGACTTTGGCCAATTTATATTTTCTCGAATAACTGGTCTCGACCCTGTACAAAGGCTCAAAGGTGCGACTACGGGTATTTTTCAGTTAAAGATCGTTAGACTAAACACTTCTATGCCAATTTCGATGTGGAACAAATTCTGCACGTGTTCGACTTTGGCCAATTTATATTTTTCGAATTATTAGCCTCGACCCTGTACAAAGGCTCAAAGGTGCGACTATGGGTATTTTTCGGTTAAAGGTCGATAGACTAAACACTTCTATGCTAATTTTGATGTGGAACAAATTCTGCAAGGTTTCGACTTTGGCCAATTTATGTTCTCTCGAATTATTAGCCTCGACCCTGTACAAAGGCTCAAAGGTGCGACTATGGGTATTTTTCGGTTAAAGATCGATAGACTAAACACTTCCATGCCAATTTCTGAGTGGAACAAATTCTGCAAGGTTTCGACTTTGGCCAATTTATGTTTTCTCGAATAACTGGTCTCGACCCTGTACAAAGGCTCAAAGGTGCGACTATGGGTATTTTTCGATTAAAGATCGATAGACTGAGTACTCCTATGCCAATTTCGATGTGGAACAAATTCTGCAAGGTTTCGACTTTGGCCAATTTATGTTTTCTCGAATAACTGGTCTCGACCCTGTACAAAGGCTCAAAGCTGCGACTGTGCGTATTTTTCGATTAAAGATCGATAGACTGAGTACTCCTATGAAAATTTCTGAGTGGAACGAATTCTGCACGTGTTCGACTTTGGCCAATTTATGTTTTCTCGAATTATTGGCCTCGACCCTGTACAAAGGCTAAAAGGTGCGACTATGGGTATTTTTCGGTTAAAGGTCGATAGACTAAACACTTTTATGCTAATTTCGATGTGGAACAAATTCTGCAAGGTTTCGACTTTGGCCAATTTATGTTCTCTCGAATTATTAGCCTCGACCCTGTACAAAGGCTCAAAGGTGCGACTATGGGTATTTTTCGGTTAAAGATCGATAGACTAAACACTTCCATGCCAATTTCGATGTGGAACAAATTCTGCCAGTGTTCGACTTTGGCCAATTTATGTTTCCTCGAATAACTGGTCTCGACCTTGTACAAAGGCTCAAAGGTGCGACTATGGGTATTTTTCAGTTAAAGATCGTTAGACTAAACACTTCTATGAAAATTTCTGAGTGGAACAAATTCTGCAAGGTTTCGACTTTGGCCAATTTATATTTTTCGAATTATTAGCCTCGACCCTGTACAAAGGCTCAAAGGTGCGACTATGGGTATTTTTCAGTTAAAGATCGTTAGACTAAACACTTCTATGCCAATTTCTGAGTGGAACAAATTCTGCAAGGTTTCGACTATGGCCAATTTATGTTTTCTCGAATTATTAGCCTCGACCCTGTACAAAGGCTCAAAGGTGCGACTATGAGTATTTTTCGGTTAAAGATCGATAGACTAAATACTTCTATGCCAATTACGATGTGGAATAAATTCTGCAAGTGTTCGACTTTGGCCAATTTATGTTTTCTCGAATAACTGGTCTCGACCCTGTACAAAGGCTCAAAGGTGCGACTATGGGTATTTTTCGGTTAAATATCGATAGACTAAACACTTCCATGCCAATTTCGATGTGGAACAAATTCTGCAAGTGTTCGACTTTGGCCAATTTATATGTTTCGAATTATTAGCCTCGACCCTGTACAAAGGCGCAAAGGTGCGACTATTGGTATTTTTCGGTTAAAGATCGATAGACTGAGTACTCCTATGCTAATTTCTGAGTGGAACAAATTCTGCAAGGTTTCGACTTTGGCCAATTTATGTTTTCTCGAATTATTAGCCTCGACCCTGTACAAAGGCTCAAAGGTGCGACTATGGGTATTTTTCAGTTAAAGGTCGATAGACTGAATACACCTATTCTAATTTCTGAGTGGAACAAATTCTGCAAGTGTTCGACTTTGGCCAATTTATATTTTTCGAATTATTAGCCTCGACCCTGTACAAAGGTTCATAGGTGCGACTATGGGTATTTTTCGGGTAAAGATCGATAGACTGAATACTCCTATGCCAATTTCTGAGTGGAACAAATTCTGCAAGGTTTCGACTTTGGCCAATTTATGTTTTCTCGAATAACTGGTCTCGACCCTGTACAAAGGCTCAAAGGTGCGACTATGGGTATTTTTCAGTTAAAGATCGTTAGACTAAACACTTCTATGCCAAAATTCTGAGTGGAACAAATTCTGCAAGGTTTCGACTTTGGCCAATTTATGTTTTCTCGAATAACTGGTCTCGACCCTGTACAAAGGCTCAAAGGTGCGACTATGGGTATTTTTCGATTAAAGATCGATAGACTGAGTACTCCTATGCCAATTTCTGAGTGGAACAAATTCTGCAAGGTTTCGACTTTGGCCAATTTATGTTTTCTCGAATTATTGGCCTCGACCCTGTACAAAGGCTAAAAGGTGCGACTGTGCGTATTTTTCGATTAAAGATCGATAGACTGAGTACTCCTATGCCAATTTCTGAGTGGAACAAATTCTGCATGGTTTCAACTTTGGGTATTTTTCGGTTAAAGATCGATAGACTGAGTACTCCTATGCCAATTTCTGAGTGGAACAAATTCTGCACGTGTTCGACTTTGGCCAATTTATGTTTTTCGAATTATTGGCCTCGACCCTGTACAAAGGCTAAAAGGTGTGACTATGGGTATATTTCGGTTAAAGGTCGATAGACTAAACACTTTTATGCTAATTTCGATGTGGAACAAATTCTGCAAGTGTTCGACTTTGGCCAATTTATGTTTTCTCGAATAACTGGTCTCGACCCTGTACAAAGGCTCAAAGGTGCGACTATGGGTAATTTTCAGTTAAAGATCGTTACACTAAACACTTCTATGCCAATTTCTGAGTGGAACAAATTCTGCAAGGTTTCGACTTTGGCCAATTTATATTTTCTCGAATAACTGGTCTCGACCCTGTACAAAGGCTCAAAGGTGCGACTACGGGTATTTTTCAGTTAAAGATCGTTAGACTAAACACTTCTATGCCAATTTCGATGTGGAACAAATTCTGCACGTGTTCGACTTTGGCCAATTTATATTTTTCGAATTATTAGCCTCGACCCTGTACAAAGGCTCAAAGGTGCGACTATGGGTATTTTTCGGTTAAAGGTCGATAGACTAAACACTTCTATGCTAATTTCGATGTGGAACAAATTCTGCAAGGTTTCGACTTTGGCCAATTTATGTTCTCTCGAATTATTAGCCTCGACCCTGTACAAAGGCTCAAAGGTGCGACTATGGGTATTTTTCGGTTAAAGATCGATAGACTAAACACTTCCATGCCAATTTCTGAGTGGAACAAATTCTGCAAGGTTTCGACTTTGGCCAATTTATGTTTTCTCGAATAACTGGTCTCGACCCTGTACAAAGGCTCAAAGGTGCGACTATGGGTATTTTTCGATTAAAGATCGATAGACTGAGTACTCCTATGCCAATTTCGATGTGGAACAAATTCTGCAAGGTTTCGACTTTGGCCAATTTATGTTTTCTCGAATAACTGGTCTCGACCCTGTACAAAGGCTCAAAGCTGCGACTGTGCGTATTTTTCGATTAAAGATCGATAGACTGAGTACTCCTATGAAAATTTCTGAGTGGAACGAATTCTGCACGTGTTCGACTTTGGCCAATTTATGTTTTCTCGAATTATTGGCCTCGACCCTGTACAAAGGCTAAAAGGTGCGACTATGGGTATTTTTCGGTTAAAGGTCGATAGACTAAACACTTTTATGCTAATTTCGATGTGGAACAAATTCTGCAAGGTTTCGACTTTGGCCAATTTATGTTCTCTCGAATTATTAGCCTCGACCCTGTACAAAGGCTCAAAGGTGCGACTATGGGTATTTTTCGGTTAAAGATCGATAGACTAAACACTTCCATGCCAATTTCGATGTGGAACAAATTCTGCCAGTGTTCGACTTTGGCCAATTTATGTTTCCTCGAATAACTGGTCTCGACCTTGTACAAAGGCTCAAAGGTGCGACTATGGGTATTTTTCAGTTAAAGATCGTTAGACTAAACACTTCTATGAAAATTTCTGAGTGGAACAAATTCTGCAAGGTTTCGACTTTGGCCAATTTATATTTTTCGAATTATTAGCCTCGACCCTGTACAAAGGCTCAAAGGTGCGACTATGGGTATTTTTCAGTTAAAGATCGTTAGACTAAACACTTCTATGCCAATTTCTGAGTGGAACAAATTCTGCAAGGTTTCGACTATGGCCAATTTATGTTTTCTCGAATTATTAGCCTCGACCCTGTACAAAGGCTCAAAGGTGCGACTATGAGTATTTTTCGGTTAAAGATCGATAGACTAAATACTTCTATGCCAATTACGATGTGGAATAAATTCTGCAAGTGTTCGACTTTGGCCAATTTATGTTTTCTCGAATAACTGGTCTCGACCCTGTACAAAGGCTCAAAGGTGCGACTATGGGTATTTTTCGGTTAAATATCGATAGACTAAACACTTCCATGCCAATTTCGATGTGGAACAAATTCTGCAAGTGTTCGACTTTGGCCAATTTATATGTTTCGAATTATTAGCCTCGACCCTGTACAAAGGCGCAAAGGTGCGACTATTGGTATTTTTCGGTTAAAGATCGATAGACTGAGTACTCCTATGCTAATTTCTGAGTGGAACAAATTCTGCAAGGTTTCGACTTTGGCCAATTTATGTTTTCTCGAATTATTAGCCTCGACCCTGTACAAAGGCTCAAAGGTGCGACTATGGGTATTTTTCAGTTAAAGGTCGATAGACTGAATACACCTATTCTAATTTCTGAGTGGAACAAATTCTGCAAGTGTTCGACTTTGGCCAATTTATATTTTTCGAATTATTAGCCTCGACCCTGTACAAAGGTTCATAGGTGCGACTATGGGTATTTTTCGGGTAAAGATCGATAGACTGAATACTCCTATGCCAATTTCTGAGTGGAACAAATTCTGCAAGGTTTCGACTTTGGCCAATTTATGTTTTCTCGAATAACTGGTCTCGACCCTGTACAAAGGCTCAAAGGTGCGACTATGGGTATTTTTCAGTTAAAGATCGTTAGACTAAACACTTCAATGCCAATTTCTGAGTGGAACAAATTCTGCAAGGTTTCGACTTTGGCCAATTTATGTTTTCTCGAATAACTGGTCTCGACCCTGTACAAAGGCTCAAAGGTGCGACTATGGGTATTTTTCGGTTAAAGATCGATAGACTGAGTACTCCTATGCCAATTTCTGAGTGGAACAAATTCTGCACGTGTTCGACTTTGGCCAATTTATGTTTTCTCGAATTATTAGCCTCGACCCTGTACAAAGGCTCAAAGGTGCGACTATGGGTATTTTTCGGTTAAAGGTCGATAGACTATACACTTCTATGCTAATTTCGATGTGGAACAAATTCTGCAAGGTTTCGACTTTGGCCAATTTATGTTTTCTCGAATAACTGGTCTCGACCCTGTACAAAGGCTCAAAGGTGCGACTATGGGTATTTTTCGATTAAAGATCGATAGACTGAGTACTCCTATGCCAATTTCTGAGTGGAACAAATTCTGCAAGGTTTCGACTTTGGCCAATTTATGTTTTCTCGAATTATTGGCCTCGACCCTGTACAAAGGCTAAAAGGTGCGACTGTGCGTATTTTTCGATTAAAGATCGATAGACTGAGTACTCCTATGCCAATTTCTGAGTGGAACAAATTCTGCAAGGTTTCAACTTTGGGTATTTTTCGGTTAAAGATCGATAGACTGAGTACTCCTATGCGAATTTCTGAGTGGAACAAATTCTGCACGTGTTCGACTTTGGCCAATTTATGTTTTTCGAATTATTGGCCTCGACCCTGTACAAAGGCTAAAAGGTGTGACTATGGGTATATTTCGGTTAAAAGTCGATAGACTAAACACTTTTATGCTAATTTCGATGTGGAACAAATTCTGCAAGGTTTCGACTTTGGCCAATTTATGTTCTCTCGAATTATTGGCCTCGACCCTGTACAAAGGCTCAAAGGTGCGACTATGGGTATTTTTCGGTTAAAGATCGATAGACTAAACACTTCCATGCCAATTTCGATGTGGAACAAATTCTGCAAGTGTTCGACTTTGGCCAATTTATGTTTTCTCGAATAACTGGTCTCGACCCTGTACAAAGGCTCAAAGGTGCGACTATGGGTAATTTTCAGTTAAAGATCGTTACACTAAACACTTCTATGCCAATTTCTGAGTGGAACAAATTCTGCAAGGTTTCGACTTTGGCCAATTTATATTTTCTCGAATAACTGGTCTCGACCCTGTACAAAGGCTCAAAGGTGCGACTACGGGTATTTTTCAGTTAAAGATCGTTAGACTAAACACTTCTATGCCAATTTCGATGTGGAACAAATTCTGCACGTGTTCGACTTTGGCCAATTTATATTTTTCGAATTATTAGCCTCGACCCTGTACAAAGGCTCAAAGGTGCGACTATGGGTATTTTTCGGTTAAAGGTCGATAGACTAAACACTTCTATGCTAATTTCGATGTGGAACAAATTCTGCAAGGTTTCGACTTTGGCCAATTTATGTTCTCTCGAATTATTAGCCTCGACCCTGTACAAAGGCTCAAAGGTGCGACTATGGGTATTTTTCGGTTAAAGATCGATAGACTAAACACTTCCATGCCAATTTCTGAGTGGAACAAATTCTGCAAGGTTTCGACTTTGGCCAATTTATGTTTTCTCGAATAACTGGTCTCGACCCTGTACAAAGGCTCAAAGGTGCGACTATGGGTATTTTTCGATTAAAGATCGATAGACTGAGTACTCCTATGCCAATTTCGATGTGGAACAAATTCTGCAAGGTTTCGACTTTGGCCAATTTATGTTTTCTCGAATAACTGGTCTCGACCCTGTACAAAGGCTCAAAGCTGCGACTGTGCGTATTTTTCGATTAAAGATCGATAGACTGAGTACTCCTATGAAAATTTCTGAGTGGAACGAATTCTGCACGTGTTCGACTTTGGCCAATTTATGTTTTCTCGAATTATTGGCCTCGACCCTGTACAAAGGCTAAAAGGTGCGACTATGGGTATTTTTCGGTTAAAGGTCGATAGACTAAACACTTTTATGCTAATTTCGATGTGGAACAAATTCTGCAAGGTTTCGACTTTGGCCAATTTATGTTCTCTCGAATTATTAGCCTCGACCCTGTACAAAGGCTCAAAGGTGCGACTATGGGTATTTTTCGGTTAAAGATCGATAGACTAAACACTTCCATGCCAATTTCGATGTGGAACAAATTCTGCCAGTGTTCGACTTTGGCCAATTTATGTTTCCTCGAATAACTGGTCTCGACCTTGTACAAAGGCTCAAAGGTGCGACTATGGGTATTTTTCAGTTAAAGATCGTTAGACTAAACACTTCTATGAAAATTTCTGAGTGGAACAAATTCTGCAAGGTTTCGACTTTGGCCAATTTATATTTTTCGAATTATTAGCCTCGACCCTGTACAAAGGCTCAAAGGTGCGACTATGGGTATTTTTCAGTTAAAGATCGTTAGACTAAACACTTCTATGCCAATTTCTGAGTGGAACAAATTCTGCAAGGTTTCGACTATGGCCAATTTATGTTTTCTCGAATTATTAGCCTCGACCCTGTACAAAGGCTCAAAGGTGCGACTATGAGTATTTTTCGGTTAAAGATCGATAGACTAAATACTTCTATGCCAATTACGATGTGGAATAAATTCTGCAAGTGTTCGACTTTGGCCAATTTATGTTTTCTCGAATAACTGGTCTCGACCCTGTACAAAGGCTCAAAGGTGCGACTATGGGTATTTTTCGGTTAAATATCGATAGACTAAACACTTCCATGCCAATTTCGATGTGGAACAAATTCTGCAAGTGTTCGACTTTGGCCAATTTATATGTTTCGAATTATTAGCCTCGACCCTGTACAAAGGCGCAAAGGTGCGACTATTGGTATTTTTCGGTTAAAGATCGATAGACTGAGTACTCCTATGCTAATTTCTGAGTGGAACAAATTCTGCAAGGTTTCGACTTTGGCCAATTTATGTTTTCTCGAATTATTAGCCTCGACCCTGTACAAAGGCTCAAAGGTGCGACTATGGGTATTTTTCAGTTAAAGGTCGATAGACTGAATACACCTATTCTAATTTCTGAGTGGAACAAATTCTGCAAGTGTTCGACTTTGGCCAATTTATATTTTTCGAATTATTAGCCTCGACCCTGTACAAAGGTTCATAGGTGCGACTATGGGTATTTTTCGGGTAAAGATCGATAGACTGAATACTCCTATGCCAATTTCTGAGTGGAACAAATTCTGCAAGGTTTCGACTTTGGCCAATTTATGTTTTCTCGAATAACTGGTCTCGACCCTGTACAAAGGCTCAAAGGTGCGACTATGGGTATTTTTCAGTTAAAGATCGTTAGACTAAACACTTCAATGCCAATTTCTGAGTGGAACAAATTCTGCAAGGTTTCGACTTTGGCCAATTTATGTTTTCTCGAATAACTGGTCTCGACCCTGTACAAAGGCTCAAAGGTGCGACTATGGGTATTTTTCGGTTAAAGATCGATAGACTGAGTACTCCTATGCCAATTTCTGAGTGGAACAAATTCTGCACGTGTTCGACTTTGGCCAATTTATGTTTTCTCGAATTATTAGCCTCGACCCTGTACAAAGGCTCAAAGGTGCGACTATGGGTATTTTTCGGTTAAAGGTCGATAGACTATACACTTCTATGCTAATTTCGATGTGGAACAAATTCTGCAAGGTTTCGACTTTGGCCAATTTATGTTCTCTCGAATTATTAGCCTCGACCCTGTACAAAGGCTCAAAGGTGCGACTATGGGCATTTTTCGGTTAAAGATCGATAGACTAAACACTTCCATGCCAATTTCTGAGTGGAACAAATTCTGCAAGGTTTCGACTTTGGCCAATTTATGTTTTCTCGAATAACTGGTCTCGACCCTGTACAAAGGCTCAAAGGTGCGACTATGGGTATTTTTCAGTTAAAGATCGTTAGACTAAACACTTCTATGCCAATTTCTGAGTGGAACAAATTCTGCAAGGTTTCGACTTTGGCCAATTTATGTTTTCTCGAATAACTGGTCTCGACCCTGTACAAAGGCTCAAAGGTGCGACTATGGGTATTTTTCGATTAAAGATCGATAGACTGAGTACTCCTATGCCAATTTCTGAGTGGAACAAATTCTGAAAGGTTTCGACTTTGGCCAATTTATGTTTTCTCGAATTATTGGCCTCGACCCTGTACAAAGGCTAAAAGGTGCGACTGTGCGTATTTTTCGATTAAAGATCGATAGACTGAGTACTCCTATGCCAATTTCTGAGTGGAACAAATTCTGCAAGGTTTCAACTTTGGGTATTTTTCGGTTAAAGATCGATAGACTGAGTACTCCTATGCCAATTTCTGAGTGGAACAAATTCTGAAAGGTTTCGACTTTGGCCAATTTATGTTTTCTCGAATTATTGGCCTCGACCCTGTACAAAGGCTAAAAGGTGTGACTATGGGTATTTTTCGGTTAAAGGTCGATAGACTAAACACTTTTATGCTAATTTCGATGTGGAACAAATTCTGCAAGGTTTCGACTTTGGCCAATTTATGTTCTCTCGAATTATTAGCCTCGACCCTGTACAAAGGCTCAAAGGTGCGACTATGGGTATTTTTCGGTTAAAGATCGATAGACTAAACACTTCCATGCCAATTTCGATGTGGAACAAATTCTGCAAGTGTTCGACTTTGGCCAATTTATGTTTTCTCGAATAACTGGTCTCGACTATGTACAAAGGCTCAAAGGTGCGACTATGGGTATTTTTCAGTTAAAGATCGTTAGACTAAACACTTCTATGCCAATTTCTGAGTGGAACAAATTCTGCAAGG
The DNA here is from genome assembly GCA_963991005.1 of Barypeithes pellucidus. NCBI lineage: Eukaryota > Metazoa > Arthropoda > Insecta > Coleoptera > Curculionidae > Barypeithes > Barypeithes pellucidus. The sequence goes on along the minus strand of OZ022557.1, from coordinate 49,127,891 downwards.
TTTCGACTTTGGCCAATTTATGTTTTCTCGAATAACTGGTCTCGACCCTGTACAAAGGCTCAAAGGCTCAAAGGTGCGACTATGGGTATTTTTCGGTTAAAGATCGATAGACTGAGTACTCCTATGAAAATTTCTGAGTGGAACAAATTCTGCACGTGTTCGACTTTGGCCAATTTATGTTTTCTCGAATTATTAGCCTCGACCCTGTACAAAGGCTCAAAGGTGCGACTATGGGTATTTTTCGGTTAAAGATCGATAGATTAAACACTTCCATGCCAATTTCTGAGTGGAACAAATTCTGCAAGGTTTCGACTTTGGCCAATTTATGTTTTCTCGAATAACTGGTCTCGACCCTGTACAAAGGCTCAAAGGTGCGACTATGGGTATTTTTCAGTTAAAGATCGTTAGACTAAACACTTCCATGCCAATTTCGATGTGGAACAAATTCTGCCAGTGTTCGACATTGGCCAATTTATGTTTTCTCGAATAACTGGTCTCGACCTTGTACAAAGGCTCAAAGGTGCGACTATGGGTATTTTTCAGTTAAAGATCGTTAGACTAAACACTTCTATGAAAATTTCTGAGTGGAACAAATTCTGCAAGGTTTCGACTTTGGCCAATTTATATTTTTCGAATTATTAGCCTCGACCCTGTACAAAGGCTAAAAGGTGCGACTGTGCGTATTTTTCGATTAAAGGTCGATAGACTGAGTACTCCTATGCCAATTTCTGAGTGGAACAAATTCTGCAAGGTTTCAACTTTGGGTATTTTTCGGTTAAAGATCGATAGACTGAGTACTCCTATGCCAATTTCTGAGTGGAACAAATTCTGCACGTGTTCGACTTTGGCCAATTTATGTTTTCTCGAATTATTGGCCTCGACCCTGTACAAAGGCTAAAAGGTGTGACTATGGGTATTTTTCGGTTAAAGGTCGATAGACTAAACACTTTTATGCTAATTTCGATGTGGAACAAATTCTGCAAGGTTTCGACTTTGGCCAATTTATGTTCTCTCGAATTATTAGCCTCGACCCTGTACAAAGGCTCAAAGGTGCGACTATGGGTATTTTTCGGTTAAAGATCGATAGACTAAACACTTCCATGCCAATTTCGATGTGGAACAAATTCTGCAAGTGTTCGACTTTGGCCAATTTATGTTTTCTCGAATAACTGGTCTCGACCCTGTACAAAGGCTCAAAGGTGCGACTATGGGTATTTTTCAGTTAAAGATCGTTAGACTAAACACTTCTATGCCAATTTCTGAGTGGAACAAATTCTGCAAGGTTTCGACTTTGGCCAATTTATGTTTTCTCGAATTATTAGACTCGACCCTGTACAAAGGCTCAAAGGTGCGCCTATGGGTATTTTTCGGTTAAAGGTCGATAGACTAAACACTTCTATGCTAATTTCGATGTGGAACAAATTCTGCAAGTGTTCGACTTTGGCCAATTTATGTTTCTCGAATTATTAGCCTCGACCCTGTACAAAGGCTCAAAGGTGCGACTATGGGTATTTTTCGGTTAAAGATCGATAGACTGAGTACTACTATGCTAATTTCTGAGTGGAACAAATTCTGCAAGTGTTCGACTTTGGCCAATTTATGTTTTCTCGAATTATTAGCCTCGACCCTGTACAAAGGTTCAAAGGTGCGACTATGGGTATTTTTCGGGTAAAGATCGATATACTGAATACTCCTATGCCAATTTCTGAGTGGAACAAATTCTGCAAGGTTTCGACTTTGGCCAATTTATGTTTTCTCGAATAACTGGTCCCGACCCTGTACAAAGGCTCAAAGGTGCGGCTATGGGTATGTTTCAGTTAAAGATCGTTAGACTAAACACTTCTATGACAATTTCTGAGTGGAACAAATTCTGCAAGGTTTCGACTTTGGCCAATTTATGTTTTCTCGAATAACTGGTCTCGACCCTGTACAAAGGCTCAAAGGTGCGACTATGGGTATTTTTCAGTTAAAGATCGTTAGACTAAACACTTCTATGCCAATTTCTGAGTGGAACAAATTCTGCAAGGTTTCGACTTTGGCCAATTTATGTTTTCTCGAATAACTGGTCTCGACCCTGTACAAAGGCTCAAAGGTGCGACTATGGGTATTTTTCAGTTAACGATCGATAGACTGAGTACTCCTATGCCAATTTCTGAGTGGAACAAATTCTGCACGTGTTCGACTTTGGCCAATTTATGTTTTCTCGAATTATTAGCCTCGACCCTGTACAAAGGCTCAAAGGTGCGACCATGGGTATTTTTCGGTTAAAGGTCGATAGACTAAACACTTCCATGCTAATTTCGATGTGGAACAAATTCTGCAAGGTTTCGACTTTGGCCAATTTATGTTTTCTCGAATTATTAGCCTCGACCCTGTACAAAGGCTCAAAGGTGCGACTATGGGTATTTTTCGGTTAAAGATCGATAGACTAAACACTTCTATGTCAATTTCGATGTGGACCAAATTCTGCAAGTGTTCGACTTTGGCCAATTTATGTTTCTCGAATTATTAGCCTCGACCCTGTACAAAGGCTCAAAGGTGCGACTATGGGTATTTTTCGGTTAAAGATCGATAGACTGAGTACTCCTATGCTAATTTCTGAGTGGAACAAATTCTGCAAGTGTTCGACTTTGGCCAATTTATATTTTTCGAATTATTAGCCTCGACCCTGTACAAAGGCTCAAAGGTGCGACTATGGGTATTTTTCGGTTAAAGATCGATAGACTAAACACTTCTATGCCAATTTCGATGTGGAACAAATTCTGCAAGTGTTCGACTTTGGCCAATTTATGTTTTCTCGAATAACTGGTCTCGACCCTGTACAAAGGCTCAAAGGTGCGACTATGGGTATTTTTCAGTTAAAGATCGTTAGACTAAACACTTCTATGCCAATTTCTGAGTGGAACAAATTCTGCAAGGTTTCGACTTTGGCCAATTTATGTTTTCTCGAATAACTGGTCTCGACCCTGTACAAAGGCTCAAAGGTGCGACTATGGGCATTTTTCAGTTAAAGATCGATAGACTGAGTACTCCTATGCCAATTCCTGAGTGGAACAAATTCTGCACGTGCTCGACTTTGGCCAATTTATGTTTCCTCGAATTATTAGCCTCGACCCTGTACAAAGGCTCAAAGCTGCGACTATGGGTATTTTTCGGTTAAAGGTCGATAGACTAAACACTTCTATGCTAATTTCGATGTGGAACAAATTCTGCAAGGTTTCGACTTTGGCCAATTTATGTTTCTCGAATTATTAGCCTCGACCCCGTACAAAGGCTCAAAGGTGCGACTATGGGTATTTTTCGGTTAAAGATCGATAGACTGAGTACTCCTATGCCAATTCCTGAGTGGAACAAATTCTGCACGTGCTCGACTTTGGCCAATTTATGTTTCTCGAATTATTAGCCTCGACCCTGTACAAAGGCTCAAAGGTGCGACTATGGGTATTTTTCGGTTAAAGATCGATAGACTGAGTACTCCTATGCCAATTCCTGAGTGGAACAAATTCTGCACGTGCTCGACTTTGGCCAATTTATGTTTCTCGAATTATTAGCCTCGACCCTGTACAAAGGCTCAAAGGTGCGACTATGGGTATTTTTCGGTTAAAGATCGATAGACTGAGTACTCCTATGCCAAAACCAGAACTTCTCAAAATGCTTTGAACAAACCCTGTAGGCAGGAGAAGGTGTCCAATCTCTAAGTCCCATGTTCTGCACCCAAATGTTTGCTTTTTGTTGATCTTTCGGAAATCTAAAAACAATACAACACTGTGGTTGAGCTTAGTGGTTTAAAATAAGTTTTAACAGGACGCCATCTTTGTGGAACGACCTTCCTGAGGTCGTGTTTCTCAAAGACTATGACCTTCAACGAATCAAGACAAACGTTAATCGCTTTCTTAAAAAAAAATAACACTGGTATACATTCGAAATAATATAATGCTTTCACTAATAATTAACCAAAATTAAATAAGAAATAATTTTATTTTGTCAAAATATACAAATCATGCAGGTACGCCATTGAGTGACACACCCTCTTCAAGGGCAATTAGCTGGTTCTTATTAGAAATCTTGAAAGAAAAGTGCAACAAATCTAGTACAAATTACAAAGAAAGGTCCCACTAAGCAAGAAACATCTTTTTCACGTTTGATAACGTTATTTTAAAGGAACTTAGAAAACGTTTTTTCTCAAACAGACCATTGATGTATCAATGATGATTTTATTTAACATTTTAAAAAATAACGTCATTCTTATGTTAATTTTAATATGTAATTATAATATTATTAACGGAACTTGTTAGTAACGTAGAAATCATGTTAGTTGAATATACGTTTTATTTCTACCATCACAGACATGTTTTTATTTCAATCTCTTTCTTATGTTATGAATAAACGTTTTAAACAACAAACTTGTTTCGTCAAATAATGTAATTTTCTTAACGTTACTGAAACGGGTTTCGATCCACTACTGGACAACACCGACAATGGCCAAATATAACCTAACTTTACTTCCTTCCTTCTTCTGCATGTCGTGGGGTGATGGTGTGTTGTGTTTGTTTAGCCGTCATAAAATTATATTAAGAGCTTTTTATTTAAAAAAACAAGATAAAGAGTAAGGTAAGTACCTATTATATCAGTATACTAATTTGGAAATCTCGATATTTTGTAAATTTTCATAGGCTCATTAAATAGATAGATTAATACAGGTCGGTCGGTCGCGGCCATTTTGCATGCAACCATAAAATTTTGAGGCCCAGATTACGAATCTTGGGAAAAATATTCCCTTTTTTTATTTAAAATTAAGATTTATTTATAGGTATGGTTAAATTAAATTAACAAAAACCAGTCAAATATGATTGTAATCTTTTAGTGAATATTATTAATAAGTATTTTAAATATTTTAGTACAACAAGTATCTTCAAGTGGCAGGAAAGAATGAGGCCGAGTTTATACGGAGGGGCTTGATTAGCGTATTCGCAAATAAGCAGTCAATTATTTGTGGACAGGCCAGAAACAAAACTGAAAGATTGCAAAATCATCTATCTCTTAAGAGGTTTGTTTTTAAATTAATACCTATACAATCAAATGTAAATGTATTGCGTTTTCTCAAACAGATGCAGCTCAAACGGTGCACAACATTATCAATAAAAGCTGGAGACATGTATAATGGAGTGGTTTAGGAACTCCAATCAGAGGCTTAAACGAAAAGAACTAAACAATTGGTAAGTTATTAAATTAGTTTAAGTTAAAAACTAGCAGGTACCCGCAGCTTTCTTTTGCGCAATCCAATTATTCAATTCGTTATACAAGCAAAGCTGCGGATAACATTCAAATATGTATTTATTTCTACAATATGGCTTATTTTGACAGAAAATTTTTAATCATAGATCAATTGTTAGAAGATGAGTGCTTCCCTTTCATCAAGCTACGTTTTGTAGTAGCTCCAAAGTAAGAAGGACAAATATTTTGAATACAGATAAACTTACACAAAAAATATTTTCGTAATTACTGAATCCAATAACATCTTAATATAATACATAAATATTGCCAATCAACACAAATCTTCCTTTTTTAGTTGGCCCCTCAATTTTCTGGATTCTATGAAGAATGTTCAAATTTAGAAACACCCTTGAATAGTTTTAAATTTCTTCCAAATAAAAAAATTAAGGCGCAACAAATTAGAGACAAAAACTGAAAATTCCATTTTTTAAAATCTCTCGGGTACTTATTCAAAAATTCTTTTCACCAAATTAATACGCCCCAAAATATGAAACGTTTCCTCGGTATCGCGTACCTTTTCAAGATAGATACAACAGAGTAGATACCTCAAACCATTTTTTTTTTCAGAATATCTACATTTTCAGTAAGCAGCAGCGTTGCTAGATACAATTTTTACAAGTCGCCATCAGAGCTGGCGAAAGTTGCCAAGGTGGAATTAAAGTCGCCCAATTTTCTTAAACTTTATTGTTCAGGTTTGTTAGTGGAATAAAAAAATACCTCAAACTGAACGATTTTTATTTTGAAAAAAAAATCTTATTCTCAATATAATATTTTTGTTAACCCTTAAATGTCATTTTTTCTTAGTCTAAATTAGTACCAAGATAACAAAAATTATATAGATCAAGGTAGCTCTAAAATGTCAATTTTCATAGTTCCATAGAAATGATGTGATATTCTCAACTTCTTCCTTATTCTTTATAAAAAAGTCATCGTCCAAAACGTAAAAAGCAACCATGCAGGTTTGTCAATAAATATGAAAAGTTGTTCGGTATAAAAACTATGTTTTAATATGCAATTACATCCTTCTACAAATTTTTAGAAATAAATTTTCTTTTGAGAGACTTTACAGGCGAAGATTATCATGAGTTTAATATGTAATTGCATATTAGAACTAAGTTTTGTATACTGAACAACTTTTTATAATTACAGTTTTCGATATTGTCACAAATAAGTATCTACTTTATATAGGTATGGGTACCTACTCTTGAGCCAAATTCATATTTTTTTAGAAACCTCGTATACGACTGAAAAAAATTAATGCCTGATGGTTGCATTTTATGTTCTAGACCATGGAGACCTTTTTTTTTTTATGAAGAACAACTTTTCTCATAAAATTAATGATCAAAAAGTTTTCTGGCTCAAAATATTAATTTTCAAATTCACATTTCTATGCAAAACTATCAAAAGTGACATTTTAAAGCTTGATCCATATAATTTTTGTTATCTCGGTACTAATTGTTGTGTACCTAATTTAGAATAAGAAAAAATTACATTTAAGTGTTCACAAAAATATTATATTGTCAAAGGATGAATCTAATCTGTCATCAATATAATGAAATTTAGCCTGCATTTATTCCTTTTAAAAACGAAATTGGTTCGTTAAAGTTTCGAAACGAGAACGTTTTATGTACAACATAATTATAACGTTTTGACACGTCCTTAAAATAAACATCTTAAGAACGAAACCAGTTCGTTATAGTTTTCGAATCAAACACGTTATTTCATAAATGTAAATGCGATTTTGTTATGTTGGCGGACATTACGACCAGTACGTTACGTAATAGTGCCGTAACAAATCCTTTTTGTACAACGTAACATGTAACCTAAAAACATATATGTGACGAAATTGGGATGTTTTTTTGCTTAGTGGGGTAGCTTGAACTATGGGCTTAAACATAGTTTCAAATAATATATGCTTCTAAACTTACAACGGAGATATCTAATATAAAATAAATACATGCAAAAAATACGAGTAGAATATTTACCGATTGTAAGTAATTCCAAGATCCTTTCGCTCATTCCTGCTTTTACAGCCATAGACACAACAATACACCATATTTCTATAAATATACTGAATTCTTTTGATAGCTCTTCACACCACAAATCACTGAAATATACTAGGTGCCACCTCGAATGTCTGGCACCTAAAAAATGGCGGCGAATCAATTTTAAGCTTCACTTTCTGCGACGGTCCGTAAAGCGGAATTATCCGTCCCCTCTCTTCCCTTGTCTAAGATTATAGGCAATAAAACTGTCACAGAGGGATCTTGGGATGGAAAAGTGGACTGAAAAAGTAGTATTTAAGCCGCGAAAAATCGCCGGAAAAGCCAGTCAATTAACAGAAACGGATGTGCTGCCTGAACGAACCGCGAAGTAAAGTGTCACCAGAAGTAAAATGTGAAATCTTGGCATTAAGGGAAGTTAATGTCGGAAAGTCAATTTTGTAATCAGTGACGGAAAATTGCGAATTGTTAGGAAATTTTAATAATCGGAAGTAACTGTCTATGGCCAAATTTTCTGTGAACAGTAAAAAATGTATGTTAAAGTTGAATTGGTATTTGATTGGAAGTTCAGAAATGAAAAAGTCTTGAATTATTAAGCAGCCAAATAAGCAATTACAGGGTGATAGTTCTATCTTTCAAAGTAATAAATAAATAAAACGTGGCCCGCTCACTAACACAGGAATCTTCCGAATCCCGCGAAAGTTTTCTTAATATAGTCCACCACCTCGTATGGAAATTATACCGCTCGGATTTCAAAAATCTGAGATATCGGATACTGCAACTGGCGACAAATGCATAGCTGAGTTCGGAACTATAGTTTGTGGAAAGAGAAGAGATCTTCGATCTTTGATTCAATCTTTTTTAAAATGATTTGTCTGGCTTAAAATTAACCAAAGTTATCCGTTTCTGTCACATGCAAGAGAGAGAAGTTAAATAATAAGCGCCATCTCTTTTATAGTGGTAAATACATACCAATTTCGAACAGAAATAACCCATGTCTTAGATCTTTATACCATGGTAATTACTAATTACCGCTGCTTAATTCACAGAGAAATGATGCTTGTTATTGTTGCTCCTTTGTTTTCTTAATATGGCGGATATCTAACCTATTCATTAAAAGAGCACGCTGATTGAATCGTCAGCGCGGCCTTTATTTATCAAATTAGAGTCAAGATACACCTTTTAAAAAAGTCAAATTTTCGTTGCATCTTCTGATATTCCGCGGACTTTATGACTTTATATATGGATGCGATGCTATGCCTATGTCTGCCACACAGATACGGTTACGGTTCTCGATTAATGCATCTGAAAAGAACACAAGAGTAGTGTTGTGACCGCTCGAGCGAAAAACCGCTTGATTACTCGATTATTGAAATAACCGACATCGCTAGATTATTAAAAAAACCGCTCGAGTTATCTATTCAGGCGAAAATCGTCGTTCGTCACTTATTATCTTTCACTCGATACCCGAGCTTCGCTTGACGCCGACGGAAATGTACCGCTGTAGTGTGATCGAGTTAAAAAACGGCTCGTATATTCGAACAGTTTTTCGCTCGATAGGAAATACTCTAGTTATAAATTCAGGCGAAAAACCGAAAAATATCGCCGGTTATTTGATAGACGACCTCGGTCTACGCGCCGCGCCATCCGATTGGCGACGTTCGAGTTTGACGCTGAGCAGGTAATACGACATACGTCTTTCTTAAAGGCAAATAAACGAGAAGGTAGATATAAAAAGTATGCCAAATCCCTTAGCTAAACCTGTGCCCACCCGTAGTTACGTGCCTGCTAAATACCCTACCTGATCACATGTAAACGAAAATAATTGGTTTCAAGATTTTCAATTGAATTCATAATGGTTTTTTTTACTATACAAATATATGTTATTTCTAGCCGTTTTCGAATTAACTTCATATTTCTCACCAGGAATGGGCTTTACCATTGGCTTGGTCTATTAGTTTATTCAATGAGATACCCATCACTCCTCTGTGCTATTGGCGTTTTTATTGGTTCTGTCCAAAGAAAATTTTGTTTTGTACCTCTGTCATCTGGCCGTGGCTGGCCTCTATTTCATTTTTGTAGTTTTGGGTTTGGGCACATCGCCGTTCTGACTTTAAAGCCGCGTTCTGGTTATAAGTATTCGTTGGCCGCGTTCTCAGAGCTTTTGTAGGGGGTGACGTCTGTCACTTGTCATTCGGGTGAAACCTAACCTTACAATAATTTGTTATTGTTTTTTAAATCGAAACAATTTGTTTTGTACAAATTTCGTTTTGAACAATATATTTATCATACTGATTGAGAGTCTGATAATGAAAGCGGCGAAGCAACGAAATCTTTGAATAATGTCTGGCAGTGTATTTTAATATGACTATTCTTCCAGACTAAAGAGCTAATTTCGTTAAAAAACGTTACAAGCCAAAAAAACGGACTAAATTAACTAATTTGTGCATTTTAGAGCTCAAAATATAAATGTAATGAAAACCGCCTAGTTTTATTCCTGTATTTTTTATTATAAACTTAAAATTGTAGAGTAGCACACGCGTGCACTACATCGAGACTCTACTGTATTTAGGCTACGATGCACTAGAAAAACAAATACATTTACATATCTTATTAGGTAGTTTTTATTAACCACTGTTAAGTAGGTAGGTAGGAGAACCATTTCATTCTAATATAATTTCATCCAATAAGGAAGTCTAAAAGCATAGTCATGGTCCTTCCGACAATGTCTCCTCATCATTCATATTCCACACCCTAGGTCTCGTTGTACTAATTGTAATAAGCAGGCTTTCAATAGCTTGGCTACTATCCTCACTAGCTTGTGTCTCCTCTATATCTTCACTCCAAGCAGATACAAAGCCATCTTCGTGCAGAGCATACTTGCCCTTTGTAATCTGTATCTACAATAATCTAAAAATATTTATATTATAAGATTTAGGCATCTATAGAGCTACAAAACTAATTTTTAGATAACATTACGAAATTGCCAAAAGTAGGGCTAACAAAATACCTTGTGACCTTAAAAACAGTTTACAATTTTAATTCAAAATGATGTTTTACCAGTATTATTAACTCTTGCACTTTCTTCTGTAGATAATCTTTATTCTAAATTCAGCTTCAGAACAGTGAAGAATTTCCACAGGAATATAATTTGAATTTGTGTCCACATCCATATTATGGTTTTCGCTTAACCTAAAATTTAATGTTTTAAACTTGAACTTATCACATTTCTTAATCTCTTCCGATTGCAGCAGACCAATATTTACGTTTTTTAAGGGTGTGAGTATGTGGAATGCGGATGTTGGATTAAAATTTTCCCCTCTCGGAGGTTATAGGTTTGTTTTTTAAAAGATTTGTTCAATGACAGCGTCAAATTTGATTTTTATTTTCGTATTCTACTCCTCAAAATATGTATATTTATTCTGGTTAGTAAAAAATGAACCAATGTGATTAAAAAAACCAATGTAATTAAAAATTATTTAAATATTTTGTGGGATTTAGGTAGGTAATGATCAAATAAATTTTAAAAGCAAAAGTACATACTGTTCACAATATTTTAGGACCAAATAATTAGTAATTACCTTTGTTCGGAAACAACGAATACTTATTTCGGAAAACTGAGGTTCAAATTTCAAAACAAAATAAAAAATTAATAATACTACAGCGCAGTGTTGCCAGGTATCTCGTGAAATGTCACCAGATCTGTTGATCTTTTTGTGATTTTATGAATAATCCGGTGGTCCATGAAAATCTTTTTAAAAAAGTCTGTTTTCTGGTGTTACCAGTTTCGTGTTGGGGGCGGTATATTTTATAAATCACAAAAAATCACCAGATCTGGTGAAATTTCACCAGATACCTGGCAACACCGCTAGATCAGCGTGGGGATGAGGGGTAATGACGTGTTGGTGTCGCGGGCGACAGTACGTAGTAGGGATGCCGCTTTGAACCGTATCGGTTTTTTTCGAAACAGGTTTTTATGTGGAACTGGTCGAAACAGGTATAAATCGATAGGTTTTCCGGTTCCACTGGAACTATCTGTTTCGCTCTTCGCTGGAGCGGTCTGCTTCTCCGAGGCGGCCGAAACAACTTGTTTCGATGAAACTGTTTCGGTAAAACTGTTTCGGATTCCGAGTCTCCGATGAAACGGTTTCGAACAAACAGTTTCGAATGCTCGCGCACTCTATGTTGCAAAAGACTGATGGATTGGCTGATCGTGACGATTCGTCGCCTCGTGTAGGCATTGTGCAATGTTGTCAATGTTTAATATTTTTCAGAAATGTTGGTAAAAATCAAAACTAAATATTTATCACAAAAACTTTTTATAACAAGAAAATAATAATATAGTAAATAAAACCCTTTGGCAATGTACAAAGATAAAGTATATGTGAGTTATCATCTAAACAACACAACACTCATACTAATAGGTACCTGCTAAAAAAACTATTAAGTAAAGAACATATATTTATAAACTATATAGAAAACCAAAATCCAACAAGTAGGAACTTAAATTTCTCCAAATTTGGTTGGTTTAAGTTTAAAAGAATACCAAAACATTGATACCTATGTAATAACAATAAATATCTAAACAGAATATAATAATACGTAGGTATCTTAAAACAAACGAAAAAGTTCCAATCTGGGCTACTTTTCCGGACCAGCAGCCAAACCGACCCGCGTGCCGCAGCATTGCGATGTAACAGAAGAACAGCGGAAATTTTGAAACCGTTTGGAACTGAAACTGGTTTCTTGAAACAGGTATTTTTTAAAACCGAAACAGGTTGCACCTGTTATTTAAAAAGCCCTGTTGCAACCATCCCTAGTACGTAGCTCTGAAGGCGCGTTTCAGAGCTACGTACTGTCGCCCGCGACACCAATACGTCATTACCCCTCATCCCCACGCTGATCTAGCGGTGTTGCCAGGTATCTGGTGAAATTTCACCAGATCTGGTGATTTTTTGTGATTTATAAAATATACCGCCCCCAACACGAAACTGGTAACACCAGAAAACAGACTTTTTTAAAAAGATTTTCATGGACCACCAGATTATTCATAAAATCACAAAAAGATCAACAGATCTGGTGACATTTCACGAGATACCTGGCAACACTGCGCTGTAGTATTATAATTTTTTATTTTGTATTGAAATTTGAACCTTCCGAAATAAGTATTCTTGAAGTATTCGTTGTTTCCGAACAAAGGTAATTACTAATTATTTGGTCCTAAAATATTGTGAATAGTATGTACTTTTGCTTTTAAAATTTATTTGATCATTACCTGCCTAAATACCACAAAATATTTAAATAATTTTAAATTACATTGGTTTTTTTAATCACATTGGTTCATTTTTTACTAACCAGAATAAATATACATATTTTGAGGAGTAGAATACGAAAATAAAAATCAAATTTGACGCTGTCGTCGAACAAATCTTTTAAAAAACAAACCTATAACCTCCGAGAGGGGAAAATTTTAATCCAACATCCGCATTCCACATACTCACACCCTTAAAAAACGTAAATATTGGCCTGCTGCAATCGGAAGAGATTAAGAAATGTGATAAGTTCAAGTTTAAAACATAAAATTTTAGGTTAAGCGAAAACCATAATATGGATGTGGACACAAATTCAAATTATATTCCTGTGGAAATTCTTCACTGTTCTGAATTTAGAATAAAGTTTATCTGCAGAAGAATGTGCAAGAGTTAATAATACTGGTAAAACATCATTTTGAATTAAAATTGTAAACTGTTTTTAAGGTCACAAGGTATTTTGTTAGCCCTACTTTTGGCAATTTCGTAATGTTATCTAAAAATTAGTTTTGTAGCGCTATAGATGCCTAAATCTTATAATATAAATATTTTTAGATTATTGTAGATACAGATTACAAAGGGCAAGTATGCTCTGCACAAAGATGGCTTTGTATCTGCTTGGACTGAAGATGTAGAGGAGACACAAGCTAGTGAGTAGCCAAGCTATCGAAAGCCTGTTTATTACAATTAGTACAATGAGACCTAGGATGTGGAATATGAATGATGAGGAGACACTGTCAGAAGGAGCATGACTATGCTTTTAGACTTCCTTATTGGATGAAATTATATTAGAATGAAATGGTTCTCCTACCTACCTACTTAACAGTGGTTAATAAAAACTACCTAATGTGTAAATGTATTTGTTTTTCTAGTGCATCGTAGTCCTAAATACAGTAGAGTCTCGATGTAGTGCATGCGTGTGCTACTTTACAATTTTAAGTCTATGATAAAAAATACAGGAATAAAACTGGGCGGTTTTCATTACATTTATATTTTGAGCTCTAAAATGCACAAATTAGTTAATTTAGTCCGTTTTTTTGGCTTCTTGTAACGTTTTTTAACGAAATTAGCTCTTTAGTCTGGAAGAATAATCATATTAAAATACACTGCCAGACATTATTCAAAGATTTCATTGCTTCGCCGCTTTCATTATCAGAGTCTCAATCAGTATGATAAATTATTCAAAACGAAATTTGTACAAAACAAATTGTTTTCATTTAAAAAACAATAACAAATTATTGAAAGGTTAGGTTTCACCCGAATGACAAGTGACAGACGTCACCCCCTACAAAAGGAGTGGGGGACTGTCGCTGCGACACGTCGAAGCTTTGAGAACGCGCCTTTAGGCTGTATTTTTAATGGTATTTTTAGCTACACATTTTTTAGTTTCGGTTTATCATGGCCAGTGTGTCTGTAGGAAATACAGAATTTACAAACTGGTTAGATGTGAAGTTAAAGGAACTAAACACCGACGAGATGGTATTTGGGTCTTATATTCGAGGAATTTTGGATGGTGATGATACCGCGGAAGAAAAATTGGAAGCATTACAAGGAATACTTGCAGAAATTATAGAGAATGTAAGCATCAATGCAAAAAATGTACTCAACTTACCCAATTTATTACTTTACTTTAAAATCCTTTATTGTCCAAAAAACATTCTTATTGACAAAGTAATGTAGCCATTGGCGTAACTAGAATGATTTTGTAGGGGGGGCCTGGCCCCTAGTCTAGTAGGATTTTAATGGCAATGACGTATGTATGGCTTCGAACTTCGGAAACACTGGGGTGGGCACCAGAGCAATCTGGGGTGGGCACGGCCCACCTGGCCCCCCCTCTAGTTACGCCTATGAATGTAGCCTAGGTTTATGAACTCTAGAGTATTATAATTTCAGACTTCAGAACATACTCATATGTACATACGGGGTTGGGCAAATGTTCCGTAACAGCTTAATTACAGGAAAACGAAAAGTGATATCAATTCTGGGTTTTGACAATCGATAGGACTGAAATCTCACTATTTGACTGTGCGTTCCATATGTCAGTAATGTCATCAACTGTCGAGGAGTGACGTTACATTTAAATTTTAAAATGGAACACCCTGTATATTATTAGTTATTCAAAATTCTCAAATTTAAGACATTTTTCCATATGTCTAAATTCAATTGTTTCAGAAATATTGACAAATACTTAAATGAAAGAACCCAATACATTTTATTTTAAAAAATATATATGATTTTCACATAAATGAAAATTTAAAGTAAAAGTCATTTAACTAAATGTTCAAAATGATGTCCTGCAGCCACCTGACAGTGTTAAAGCCTCTGTGAAAACTCTGAAAGCATGTTTTACAAATGTTGATGACAATGTAAAATTTTGCTTTTTGCTAATTCTTACTTACATTTAGATATATAGATATATATATTACTGCTTTCTTTACATAGATATTATTTTACAAATTATAATTACTTATTGTCTAATATATTCTACTTTTATTCTTGCACCTGGGCAACTAAATGGCTGATTGTGGAAAACAATACTATACTTTTTAATCTTTAATAAATCATTACATTACAATTTATATGTTTTATCTACCTGTAAGTGAGTTACATAAGTGCTCTTTCAAATATTTGAGCATTCTCGAATATAAACATTCTGCATTTATTACTAAAACTCTTAACTCAATTTATACTTCTAATAGTTGTGGGTAAGATATACAATACTGGAGCCAAACGATTAAAAGATTTTAGATTTAAAGGTATTTTTAAGTGTCTATTTACATTTTTTCTTGTGTGATGAACATGATCTATTTCTTTTTTTTCTTTTTTATTCATATAAATACAAGTTGATAAGATATACAATTTTTGTACATTGAAAATTTTCTCATTATACAGTAGACTGGTAGTATATTTTTTGTGAATCACCCTCAGAATGTAGTTCTGTACAACCTGCAATGGCTTTAATATACCCTTATAGGTCCCTCCCCAAACCACGATACCATAACGCAGCATAGATTCCACCAAGGATTTGTAGATGAAAATAGCCAATTTAGTATTAAAAATTTCCCTCAGGATATAGAATTTATACACCAACTTGCGAACCTTTGACGCTACATTATCGATGTGATGTGTCCATTTAAGGTTTTGATCTACAACTACTCCGAGATATTTTGTTTGACTACATGGTTGTATCACATTTCTATCATTAATACTTATACAATCAAAAAATGGCTTATTTGTAATTTTTGGAGAAAAAACCTATATACTTCGTCTTTTCGAGATTTAGGGAGAGTTTAAAATGGTCAAGCCATTTTTTTACTTTGATGAACCCTAATCTCACCCGTTCTTTAGTTTCCTGCATTGCCCCTTTAAATATTAAGGCCGTATCATCTGCATATGAAATAGTTTCACCCTCAAGTTGCACTTTAAGCAATGAATTGATGTATGTAATAAAGAGGATAGGCCCAAGAATTGTTCCTTAAGGTATGTCGGTTTTAATTGTTTCTGGGCTACTGGTCAAACTATTAATTTTGGTGTATTGAGATCGGCCCAACAAATAAATATCTTACATCCAAATAGAATTTCACCAATTTTAATTACTTTATACCATGGTGAATCTAATGATCAAATGTTATGGAATTACATTTGATTTCAGCAAGATGGAGCGCCACTGAATATTGGTATACATATCCGAAACTATTTGGATGAAAGGTTTCCTGGAAGGTGGATAGGAAGGCGGGGGAATTGAATGATCTCCAGATCTAACACCATTAGATTTCTACCTTTTTGGTCATTTAAAGAATGTCATATATCATACGAAAACTCTTTGGAGGATATTGAAAATAAAATGTTACATGCTATGCTGTTCAAGCTATTTCTCATCAACATTTGTAAAATATGCTTTCCCAATATTCAAAGAGGCTTGGACACAGTCACTACGGCTTAAGGACGATATTTTGAACATTTAGTAAATTACTTTTATTTTAAAATTTTTGTTTATATAAAAATTGTTACTTATTTTTTTAAATAAAATGAACTGGTCTCTTAATTATTGTCATTATTTCCAAAACAGTTGAATTTAGGCATATGTTATAGTGTTATGTAACGTATTTTATAGAAAAAATGTTTTAAATGTATTGAGAATTTAGAATAACTAATAATATACAGGGTGTTCCTTAAAAAAATTAAATGTAACGTCACCCCTTAACAGTTGATGACGTTACTGACTTATGGAATGCACAGTCAAATAGTAAAATTTTAGTCCTATCGATTGTCGAAAAGCCGGAATTGATATCGCTTTTCATTCTCCTGTAATTAAGCCGTTCCGGAACATTTGCCCAACCCTGTACAATATAAAACTAACTGCGTACATGCACCCACAACAGACAGAAGAGATTCACAACATAATAAACAAATGGCAAACCCGAACAAACCCGAATTTAAAATTTTCAAAACATTTCCTCTGAAAAAAAAAAGAACAAAGAGAAGGAAATAATATATAAACCAAAATTCTACTTCACAGTATGCAAAACCATTGTGGATAAATTCTGTATAGTAGGCCATTTCCAGCAAAAATTTAAATTTCTTAATGGTTCCCAAAGATCTTATATGTGCCAGTAAATGATTAAATATTTTTCTACCATTATAAAATATGAAACTTTACCAGAGCAGAATGAGGTTTGGGCAAGGGCATGTGTGTATTGCGCAATTTTATAAGTGCATTGGGTGTTTACTGATAGGCTGTAGCACTTTCACTGCAGCAAGTCAATTTTCAAGTAGATCACAGTCCCTTGTGTAAGTATAGTCTTTACAGCGAGCCCTCTCCCCAGACAATGTTAGTCTCACGTGATGACCTGCCTGCTTATTTCTGGTTATTTAATTTGCATAGGTTTGTATGTAATTCCAGGACCGTACTAAAATAGTAGGTACGTTTATTTTGTAAATTTTATTTTAAAATGAAACGATTCTATTTATATTTTTAAATGCATTTTTTATTATTATTATAGGGAATAAAACACACAAAACATTGTATTTTTGTTATTTATTTATGCAAATATATAAAATAAAGTCATTATCTATAATTACATGTCTAGTATCTTAACAGAAAGATAGGAAGTGCATATCTACATGTATGTCCATCTTTACCTACTCTAAACTTTATACAGTATATCTGGGATACATGGATTTAACTATACCTGTAAAAAAATATATTTTCAATTTTTCGAAAAAGTCATCCTTGATCATTTCTTCTCTTTGTTATATAAACACAAATCACTCGGGAACATTTCTATGTTTTTGCACC
Organism: Barypeithes pellucidus; assembly: GCA_963991005.1. Taxonomy (NCBI): domain Eukaryota; kingdom Metazoa; phylum Arthropoda; class Insecta; order Coleoptera; family Curculionidae; genus Barypeithes; species Barypeithes pellucidus. The sequence continues at coordinate 49,110,006 of OZ022557.1, read as the reverse complement.
AGGTGCACAAAAAAACATTTTTGAAAATAGCTATGGACCTTTGCTAAGGATAGGTTATTGTATTAAAAAACTAAATATACGGTTTGCTTAAATGTAAAATTAAATATATTTCTGAATTAAGGTATTTAACATCATGTGAACCAACAAACCAGGCTATAGAGGTAACTGTATAAGTGTAACGAACAAATTCTATAAGCACCATTTTTGGGTGTCCGTAGGCTACGTAAGTAAAATATGCAAAAAAACTGATAAAATGAGTATTTCTTTTACAGCAAAATTAAATATCTAGCTGAATTAAAGTATTTAACATTATGTGAACCAACACGCGGTTCTAAAGGTAACTGTATACGTTTTTAAACGGAACCTTATCGTTGAAGCAAACACTTATGCCAAGAAAATTTCAACATCCACTTCAATAAACAATTACTTTAGGAATAATAAATCTCTGCAAAGCTCCAAGTTCTAAAAATAGTGAACATAGATAAACATTTTATTACACACTACATAATCAATTGCACTTGGATTCAGACCAAGTACATCTCCTGTATGTTCATTTAGTTCAAGAGCGATTATTTATTTTGAAATAAATCCCAACTCACTAAGCATCACCAATGTGGCGACCACGAAAAAGACCATACGAGAGTTAACATAATAATATGGAATACATTTTAGAATAAAATTAAAATAAAATTTTGTTAAATATGAAATAAAATATTATCAGATTAAGAAAAATTTGGAAAATTTTATAAATAATTAATGAAGTAAAATATTTAAAATAAAATTTAAAATAAATAAAAATTATTTAAATAAATTTCAAGTTGTTTAAATATTTAAATAGATTAAAAAATTTTTTATCAAAATTTAAATGAATAAAATCGGAATTATTCGAAAATATCAAGAAATTTGTCTAAGTCCAGAAATCGGAGAAAAATCACAATAAAATTCCAGAAAAATTCGGAAAAATCGGGAAAAATCAAATTAACGCGGAAATAATTTATAGAAAAATTTTAGAAATTTTTAAAATAAAAAACTCACGACTTAATCCAGAAATTGCACAACACTTCAATTTCCACTTTATCATTGCACTTGACCAGATGAATCGATTAAACGCGATCGCGGACATAACGTAACTGAATCGGAAAAATGGCGCGATGACCAACGAAGCCTACCCCCTCTACCTAAAAGAAAGGATTTTCACCCGATTTTAGAACACGTACACACGGAAGTAACCGGTTGAATCTGGACACGGTCGACCTAAAATCTCAGGTGTTCGATAGGGGGTCTGATGATGCAACCATATGACTCATTGCCTCCCAGGGAGGGCGCGTGGGTCGGTTCCTAGAAATAAAAGGTAAAATGAACACCTGTGACCTTAGAGAGGTGAAATTAAGCGACTTTCGCTCTTAAAGACCAATAAATAACCGAAAAATGACACTTATTCCCGGAAATAAGATTAATCATAGAAAATAAAACTTTCACAGGGGGATTTTGAGATGGAAAAGTGGGCTGAAAACGGTGTATTTAAGCCGGGAAATTTGTTAGGAACTTTAGTCAACTGGCGGAAGCGGAATCTATGGAGTAACGCGAAACGGTGTATCAAGTGAAAAGTGTTTTAATTGGCATACAAAAATAATGCCAGAAAGCGTATTGTGAATTAAGTGACTGAAAATCGTGATTTTTGATAGAAAAGTATTTTTAATTGGAAGTAACTGTTTATGGCCAAAAGTTAGTTGAATCCGTTGTAAGAAAAGTATTAAGAATAAGTTGACTCCGTAGTAGTATTAATATTGTGATGTCGAAAGGTATTAATGTTTTACCGAGATAGTTTGTCGAGACTGTCGTCTCGTATCCGGTAAATCATAAATTGAGAAGAGATTGTTGTGAAAATTAGTAATTAAATAAAGCAAGTGTATGTTAAAACTGAATAGTGTGTTTTTGATTGATAAGGAGATCAGGATTAAATAATCTCGAGTTGATAGCAATTAAATAGGCAAGTTCAAGTGATAATTCCATTTTTAAAGAATAAAATAAAGAAACGTAGTCAGGTATGCTAGCACAGGAATCTTCCGAATCCCGCAAAAGTTTTCTATTATAACCAATTACCATTAGACCGCTCGGATTTCAACAACAACCTACGATATCGGACGTTGCAACTGGCAACAGGTGCACCGCTGATATCGTTTCCCTTTTAGAAAATACAGAGTGCGCCCAATAACAAGGGCTGGGCACGCTAACGGGTGCTGTAGAAAGCAGACAATAATTATGCACCATAATTGTTTTTTTCACCTAAAAAGATAATAATAAAATATTAACCTAAAAATGTTTATTCAAGTGTACTTACTGCGGTTTACCAGATTCACATCAATTACGTAGTTAATCAGACTTTTGAAAACAAAATAAACTATACTAAAAGGAAAGAGACACACTTTTAAAACTTATTAGCACCTATTAAACAAAACACAACACCTTAATGCGGCCCATCAATAACTGGGGAATTTTACTGAATGTCCCAAGCAGCTGATGGATGACATATCGTTGGTGTCAACTGTCGAAAAACGCGAGGGTTCGTTGAGGCGACTATACAAGCAGAAGTTAGCACCCAGTTTGCTTACCACTAAATTTTCCACGCAGCATATACAGGGTGTTATGGAAATGACGTATTATATATATTATAGTGTAATAAACAGATGTTCTAGCGCAATGTTGCCAAATTGTTCGTGTAAAACTTTAGATTCTTATAAAAATAAATATTTAGCTACCTAGTATCCAAATAGAAGTGAATCCAGGTGCCAGTATACTAGCAAGTAATCCAGGGCACATAAATCTTCAGTTTTTTTGGTTTTAGTTAGTAAAGCTTATAACCCACTAAAACCCCTTCGGCGTTTTTCTTCCAATCTCAGAACATGACCCTGTATATCGTCAGAGACACAGAACAAATAGTGAAACACTGAACAAATTACCATAAATCACTTAAAGAAACACACATGTTTCAAATTAGTTTTTTTAAGATAGGCCCTTGTCACACAAAATCGCTACACACTAATGCATTCTTTAACAAACACACAAATAGGACATAGGACACAATTGGCACTTTATAAACTAAAACGTTCAGCAATTATTTTATCTGCTGCATCCAATATCTTATATCGCAACTGATCCATATCTTCGACTTTATCAACTATTTCTTTATTCATCGTACCCCATAGAAAAAATTGCATGATGTAAGATCCGGTGACCTTGCGATTTCCAGTCTCTTACTAAAGGAACATTTTCTAATATGCCTTCGACTTGATTTTTCTGTATGTACTAAACATTTTCCCACTTATTCGCACTGTACAGTTGATTAAATATCCCGAAAAAACTCTTTCGCGCGAAGCCGCTTGTTGTCAAGCAAATGTCAACTTTTAACCTGTCGATTTATACTAGAGATGTGCTAATCTTGGGTTTTAAAATCCCGCTGTGAAACGATCGATTTAATTTTTTTAAGTTTTTCGAATGAAATAAAGCACCATAGCAGCGATTAACAAGTTTTTTAATCTTTATTGGTATCTACAGCAGTGAAGGAAAACAATAAATAAATGCTGTAGATTATTATAATTATTTATTTCAACCTTTTTTGGTGAAGGCGCAGGAATCTACCGGAAAACATGCATTGCATTATAATACATTTCTAGTTTTTGACAGTTCGTGTTTTGAATATTTCAGGTCAGATGTGATTTTTAATGTTATTTACATTTTACAATGTGTTTTTTAATTAAAAGCAAAAGTTCATGCAAACCTAAGCGAGACAAGCCAATGTTAATAAAAACGATGTCTCCAAGTGAATTTTGTGCAGTTTTATGGCGGCCAATGTTCATGTGTAGTTTAGTTTTGCATCTTTACTAAAACGCTGTATAAGTTTTTATATAAGTTGACATTAATTTTTAAATAAGACCGACAAGGTAAGTGTATGTGTGTGGCCTAAATAAAATTACATTAAAAAATCAGCCAATCAAAAGTCAAAAGGTCATTGACATTTGACCTAGTTACGTAGTTGGGTATTTCAAACTTAAGGGGTGTAATTCTGACAACACCGGTGAGAATTCGGATGTGCCGCAGTGCGGTACAGAGGTATTCCTGGTTTGACGTCAGGTCATTTTTACCGCTAAATGAATTGAAAGCGCCATTTAAGGACATTTTTCTTCAATTTGTATTCATCTCAGGAATTGCCGGTTTAAATATAATACGTCATTTCCATAACACCCTGTATATTAGAGTAGTTGGTGATTTTTGGAACATTATGTAAAAATAATGAAATTAGGTAGGTGCTAAACACCAGGGTTTAGATGATTTAAAGCAGTTGATTAAAATCATGATTTTAATCAAGACGAGTTTTTAAAATAAAATCATGATTAAAATTAAAAAATAAATAACATCAGGATACTTAAAAATACATTTAATTCATGGAAAGAAAACGTGAAAACTTGAAATCGTTTTGGTTACAAAAACAAATTATTTTACATTTCTAGAAAATATATTTGTGTGTGCCTGTGCGGGTGCGTGTGGGTGTGTTTATATAAGATACTTTATAAATCAAGTCTAACAGTCTTGTTAACCAAATTTGATTAATACAAATTGTACAGGGTGACCAACATTTAGTGTCAAACTTTTCGAATTTCACAGCACTTTATTTTCAATATACAGGGTGATCCAAGATGGGTGGCGAGCGGCCGTATCTCCAGAACCATACATGCTACATCTTTGGGGTGAAAAATTTATTGAGAAATATGACCAAAAAAATGATCTGGAAAATATTTTTAAGTTCGTAATTTTACCCCTAGGGGGCGTAATCGCTATGCTACGATACAAAATCCTTACTTTCTGCTAATATCTTCAAAACAATGTAGGTCGAAAATTAACTTTTTATAATTTCTGTAATATCCTCTATAAAATTTGTGATAACAATTTTTTTGTAGTTACTATGGTAACGGAGGGGGGAAGGGTAACAACTAAAAATACTAAAAGGGCCGTAACTTCGGTTTGCGTTACCTAAATTTAACAAACTATGGCTTGTTTTAAAGAACTTTTCGTCCTGATTAAACGTTATTATTAATAATTTGAAAATTGGTTCGTGCGGATGATAAAAGAGGGCGTTTTGTTTAAAAATATTTCCTCTTTCGATTTCTTGAAAAATTTAAATGCAAACAGTCATTCATTTTTACTCTATTTTATAGCTCATTTGTTACTAAAAATTGCGGCGAAAACCGGAGGTCGTTATCTTTTGTCTTTTAAAAGTTATCGCAAAAATAGTGGGAAACTGTAATTTCAGTTTGGCTTTTACCAATATTTTGCTATTTTCCTATATGAAAACATTGAAATCCTAGAAAATGGACAATTTCGAAATAAAATAAAAGAATAAATAATTTATGTAATAAAAATAATTTATTTTAACTGTTCAAATTGTTTTCCATCATTTGCAATGCAACGATTTAGTCGTTCTCTTGTTGAAATTACGGCTGCTTGTACTTCAACCCGAGGTAAATTATTTAAAACATTTCTAATTCGAACAATCATATCTTCTCTTGTGGTTGATCGGACTTTGTAAACAATATCTTTAACTCTGCCCCACAAATGAAAATCCAAACATGTCAAGTCGGGGGACCTGGCCGGCCAGGGAAATACACTTCCCATGCCAATCCATCTATTTGGAAAATGTTCGTCAATAAAATTCCGTACCACAAGTGAATAATGAGTGGGGCACATTTTTTAGTAGTAATGGCAAATCAAAGAGTAAAAAATGTAGGTACATTTCACCTCACGCATGCATCCAATGGTCAGAGACCAATAGTGCATATTGTGCAGGTTTACTCTTCCAGTATTAGTAAATGACGCCTCATCTGTCCATAATACTTGAGATAAAAATTGCGGATTATCTCTAATCATATTTTTTAGCCAATACCAATGGTTCAATCTATTGTCAAAATCGGCAATACTTAGGGTTGATGTAGTACTTTATGGTACGATTGTGATTTTTTGTCGACAAGGATTCTTTGAATTGTACCGTAAGAAACCCTTAAATCTCTGACAATTTCTCTAATAATAATATGTCCTCCGATCTTGCAGGGCGATGTTTTCTTAAAGAGAGAATTGGCTGAACACGATCATGTTGCCTCAAGCGGCGAACTAAACGCTGAAAAACTTTTCTAGAATGGTTAACTCTATGAGGATAACGCACAGCGTAATCCATCGAAGCCAAAACTGGGTTTTCAAACATTTGAAAATAAGTCGCTTACATATCGTAGACTTCTTCATTTGCAAAAGGCATTTTTCTTTAAAAAATATCACTTGTCTCATAAAAATATACTTAATTGTCACGACAGTAACAGAGACTGTCAGATATAATTTAGCACGGAATAACAAGGTTATTCTTTTGTTTCATTTCTCAATTGTCCATGGCCGCCATGGCAATAAATGGAACACTTGGATTATAATTGTATTTTTAGATAAATAACTAAAATAAAAACCAAAATAACATAATTTATTTAAAAAATAACTTAATATGAATAACTAATATGAGTAATTAGGCCAAAAGGGCTTTTTTTCTTGGATTTCAACGTTTTCATATAGGAAAATAGCAAAATATTGGTAAAAGCCAAACTGAAATTACAGTTTCCCACTATTTTTGCGATAACTTTTAAAAGACAAAAGATAACGACCTATGGTTTTCGCCACAATTTTTAGTAACAAATGAGCTATAAAATAGAGTAAAAATGAATGACTGTTTGCATTTAAATTTTTCAAGAAATCGAAACAGGAAATATTTTTAAACAAAACGCCCTCTTTTATCATCCGCACGAACCAATTTTCAAATTATTAATAATAACGTTTAATCAGGACGAAAAGTTCTTTAAAACAAGCCATAGTTTGTTAAATTTAGGTAACGCAAACCGAAGTTACGGCCCTTTTAGTATTTTTAGTTGTTACCCTTCCCCCCTCCGTTACCATAGTAACTACAAAAAAATTGTTATCACAAATTTTATAGAGGATATTACAGAAATTATAAAAAGTTAATTTTCGACCTACATTGTTTTGAAGATATTAGCAGAAAGTAAGGATTTTGTATCGTAGCATAGCGATTACGCCCCCTAGCGGTAAAATTACGAACTTAAAAATATTTTCCAGCTAATTTTTTTGGTCATATTTCTCAATAAATTTTTCACCCCAAAGATGTAGCATGTATGGTTCTTGGATCACCCTGTATAATATGGGTGCGGAATTAAAAATCCTAATCGCAATTCCTTACACATTACAGTTATTTAGAAAAAAGTCATTTTATCAACTATTCCTACAGCCATTTCAATGAATGAATAAATGGTTTTTAAAGCCGCCTTCGCTTTTAATTTGAAATAGCCGACGACGGCGAACGCAAACGGAACGTCAAGTTTATAAATCGACCTTAAACCAGACTGCATACAATGTAGTACTTCTAGTGTTGCCAGATTGGCTTCAGGGTTTTCCGGGAAAATTTGCCGGGAATTCAGGATCTCTGGGATTTCTGGCAGATTATTATAATTTACCAAAAAAAGGTATAATTAGTATAAAATTCCGGGATTATACAAAACAATCCTAGTCCTGGAAAATCCTGGCCATTCCCGGCCACCTGGCATTCCTGACAACCCTAAGTACCCCCATAGGTACACGTGACCTATTCAATCTCGAAACAATGGTAACATACAATGTTGCCAAATTGAAATTTTAGATTGGAAGATAATGAAAAATAAAATGCTTACCTGCATTATTACACCAAATACCAAATTACTTTAAAACCCCAAATGCTACACACATACATGGGTGTTGCGAATACGCGATACGTTCTGTATCAATGTATGCGTTAGTTAAAACTGATAATCGCAACAATTAGACGAGCTATAAGTAAAAGTTCGGCAATCGGTCTGTGGGCGGTTTCTAGTATTTTCCATGTGTTTCTGATTTTAAATTAATTTACCTTTCTGTTGTTTGCAAGAAATACAGTTTTCGTTAAAATTTTTATGAAAATTGTGGAGGTACAAATTTTAGCATAGAATATTTTCTACAGTTCGATCTGACAGGAAAAATAACGGGTAAACTTCGCTGACGTTTCTTGACTAAGCATATGGGGTTGTTCGGGTTTGTTCAATAGTGCACGCGGATTTTGATGACAATGACATAAGGTGATTTTTCTCGCTTATTAATTCAAAGCGCCATTTATGGTTATTTTTTTGCAATTAGTTTTTATCTCGGGTTTCAATATAATAAGGCAGTTCGCAATATCCTGTATTAATATAATATTATTAGTATTTATTAATTAACTTATTTTTGATTGTTTGAAGTTTACTTTGAATATTATTTTAAGGGTAGTGATATAAACAAAATTTGTGATGAAATTCTGGAGAAATGGCAATCCTCAAAAGAACCACCCCCATTAGAAACTTCCACCAATGACTTAAATGAGAAATTAGCTAAACTTTTAGAATCTCAGTCATTAGCGACAACGAAACAAAAGGAATATACTGAAGAAGAGAAAAAAATAAGGTAATAGCGCACATATGTTGGAATCGCAACGGCACGCAACGGAAAAATATAAAACACATGTAATCTTATTTTCGCATTTTCATGCGGCAGTCTCGACATTTTAAAAATCTGCTGACCCTCCGAGAATTAGAATAATCATTCAAGGCATGTTCTCGACAAGGCATCGGCTCGTCAAAATATATTTGTCATTGAATCTTATGGATTTTGCGGGTGTAAATTCACACTATGCACGCAACGCCTCTGCAAGCGACCGCGAGCCGGTGCCTTGCCGTTCCCGATCACGTGCCTTGCACGATAGTGAGAATCAGCCTTTAAAATTCATTCGCTGCCGGGCACTTTATACAAATAGTATAACCATATCTGGATTTTATTTTTCACATAATTGTAAAATTTTATGTTTTCGTCTATCTCTAATTCTTTTAGACTCTTTGTTTCTTTGAATTCTTCATAAAGTGTAATTACAAATATCATTCAATACGTTGTCGAGTTCCATTATCTATGTAGAAAATAAATTATTAAGAAATATAATTTTCTAAATTTAATTTTTTGTTTTATGAATTTATCAACGTTTGTGAGCTAATTTCGAGCGAAGCTAAGCTAATTATCTGTTATAGATATCATAAGGTACGTCAAAACTGTTAAGTTTGAAGTTTCCTCGCATATTATTTTAAAAACTCCATAATGCAGAATGAAGGTTTTATGATATTTAACTTAAAACTATTTCTACCCCTAAAATGAACACAAGTCTCACTTGTTAGACTTTACTGTCAATTTGTAGAAGCATAGGTATCATTATCTTTTGAAAGTGTAAAAATTCGACTAGAATCACTCCATGCCCTGCAAGGTCTCATCCTAATTTTTATTTGGGTATTTTAAATTTCTTTTAACGATTAAAAACAATAAAATATGCCGCTTGTAGTTACGCAACAAGTAATTCAGAATAACTTGAAGGCATTAAATTCACTATAAGGACGGCAGAAATTGCGAGACCGAAGCGATATTTATAGATATTTTTCTGGGTCCGAGATTTAAACTGCAATTTTATCAAATTGTACTTTAACTAAATATAAATTTTACATAAAATTTTAATTATTTTTTACAATTTTTTAGTTTTAAGTAATAACGTTAGCTTCCTAGGAAAGTATCATCAAATCAATGTTATAATGGAGTACTAACCATCTAGCTAGGGAGTGGAAAAACCTAACTACACTTTCAACTTAAATTTTTACTGTTTGAGTTGAATTTTTTTAATTCATGAAATGTCTCGACTTTTACACCAGTATTGTTCAATATATGTAAACCATTTAATCCAGATATGGGCGAGGTCATAGGCGCTACTACATTTTTGTGAATACTATTTTTATAGTTTGAGTTTCATCATAAATTTTAGTAAATCTTTTTGAGTTGTTTTTATTACATTTTTGCTATGAATGTGGCTTAAGTTTGCTTTCTGCTTAATAAACACTAAATTTTAGGCAAGCTATATTGACTCAGTATAGTCAAATGAGTGACTCTGAGGAAGACAATGAAGAAGGGAGACCGAGTGAACCCAAAGATAATAATATAGAAAAAAACGTGAACGCTCAATTAGTTGCCGATGCAGAAAAGCAAAAAAGAGAGCAATTCCGATTAGATAGCCAAAAAAAGAAAGAAAAAGATAAGGAGGACCGGTAAGCTTATTACAGAGTTAACTTTTTCCAAATAATATTTTTTTCTATTGGAGTAGTCAAATAAATGAGGTAAAAAGTTTATTGGGAAAAAAATTTGAAATAGTTTTTTAAAGAAAATTCGTTTAATTATAAAATTATCACTTTTTTTACACAAATGTAATTTAGAAAAATCTTTCCCAAATAAAAACATAAAAGTCCTAAATAAAAAAATTATCACTGCTGTGAATTTAAACCATCGATATTATTTAACATTTTATTTAACATTTTTAATAGGGACTACTATAATACAGGGTGTTATGGAAATGACGTATTATATTTAAATGGGTGACTCCTGGGGTGTCCTAGAGAAGCGCTACATATTTTTTTTTCAAATCGAACGTTTAAAAAGTGGGATAATTCACCCATAAACCCACACACAACTCCTCGGCACAGTCACATTACACTGAGCAGCTGTGTAATAAACATATGTTCTGGCGCAATGTTGCCAAATTGTTCGTGTAAAACTTTAGATTCTTATAAAAATAAATATTTAGCTACCTAGTATCCAAATGGAAGTGAATCCAGGTGCCAGTATACTAGCAAGTAATCCAGGGCACATAAATCTTCAGTTTTTTTGGTTTTAGTGGGTAAAGCTTATACCCCACTAAAACCACTTCGGCGTTTTTCTTCCAATCTCAGAACATGACCCTGTATATCGTCAGAGACACAAAACAAATAGTGAAACACTGAACAAATTACCATAAATCACTTAAAGAAACACACATGTTTCAAATTAGTTTTTTAAGATAGGCCCTTGTCACACAAAATCGCTACACACTAATGCATTCTTTAACAAACACACAAATAGGACACAATTGGCACTTTATAAACTAAAACATTCAGCAATTATTTTATCTGCTGCATCCAATATCTTATATCGCATCTTCGACTTTATCAACTATTTCTTTATTCATCGTACCCCATAGAAAAAAATTGCATGATGTAAGATCCGGTGACCTTGCGATTTCCAGTCTCTTACTAAAGGAACATTTTCTAATATGCCTTCGACTTGATTTTTCTGTATGTACTAAACATTTTCCCACTTATTCGCACTGTACAGTTGATTAAATATCCCGAAAAAACTCTTTTGCGCGAAGCCGCTTGTTGTCAAGCAAATGTCAACTTCTATCCTGTCGATTTATACTAGAGATGGCTAATCTTTGGTTTTAAAATCCCGCTGTGAAACGATCGATTTAATTTTTTTAAGCTTTTCGAATGAAATAAAGCACCATAGCAGCGATTAACAGGTTTTTTAATCTTTATTGGTATCTACAGCAGTGAATGAAAACAATAAATAAGTGCTGTAGATTATTATAATTATTTATTTGGTGAAGGCGCAGGTATCTACCGGAAAACATGCATTGCATTAATACATTTCTAGTTTTTGACAGTTCGTGTTTTAAATGTTTCAGTTTAGATGTCATTTTTAGTTCAAATAAATGTTATTTACATTTTACAATGTGTTTTATAATTAAAAACAAAAGTTCATACAAATCTAGGCGAGACAACCCAATGTTAATAAAAAACGATGTCTCCAAGTGAATTTTGTGTGTGTTTTGGCCAGTGTTCATGTGAAGTTTTCCGATTATGGTTATGGGTTATGTGATATGCCGGTTTCTTTACTAAAACGCTGTATAAGTTTTTATAGAAGTTGACATTAATTTTTAAATAAGACCGACAAGGTAAGTGTATGTGTGTGGCCTAAATAAAATTACATTAAAAATTCAATCAGCCAATCAAAAGTCAAAAGGTCATTGACATTTGACCTAGTTACGTAGTTGGGTATTTCAAACTTAAAGAGTGTAAGGTGTAATTCTGACAACACCGGTGAGAATTCGGATGTGCCGCGTGCGGTACAGAGGTATTCCTGGTTTGACGTCAGGTCATTTTTACCGCTAAATGAATTGAAAGCGCCATTTAACGATATTTTTCTTCAATTTGTATTCATCTCAGGAATTGCCGGTTTAAATATAATACGTCATTTCCATAACACCCTGTATAATGAATAGCAAATACCAATAATAGACACCTGGTGCAAAACACCCGCATGTGTCGAAATCTAAAATTAGACAATTTATGTGTATTATTATTTTGTATTTTTATTTATATTACCTATATTATAATTCTATGTGACAAACGTTACTGAAACATGCCCACAATGCTTATTGATTTAGTAAGTTACTGAAAAAGTATTGAAAACTTCTCTATTCCGGAAAACATACTGATTACACTTTTTACTAAAAATTTTTTATATTTTTTACTGATTTTATATTATCTGGTAGTAAATTAAAAAATGATTTTGATATAAGTTTATTCTTTTTAATATCATAACTTTGTATTTAATGAAGTAATAATATCTACATATGAATAATTGCCCCGTTTTCAGAGAGAAACAGAAACAATTAAAGGAAGAAAAAAAAGAAAAACGCAAAACTCAGAAAGGAGAGAAGAAAAGATAGCAGAAATAGATTGTGAACGAAATTTGTCTTTTATTTTTCTGTGAGTTTTGAGTTACCAAACTTTAATTATTCTAATTCTATTGATTTTTTATACTTGATTGTGGATACATTTTTTTCATATTTAAGTAAAATTTATTTGTTTTAAGTGTGATAAAAACAGTAAAACTTATTGGAATTCTTTTCTATTTATTGAGGGGGATTTTTAACATATCTGCAGCTAAGGATACTGGTATGGATTGTTTGGAACCCTCTGCCTCATACTTTTGACTCACGAAAAAGAACCTATGCTAACGGGATAGGGGGCAAACACTTATGCGGAATTATTTTAATGCGACCAAGAAACATCCGTACAATTTATTTGTTTAGCTCCTTTAACTCCACTTTTGTTCGGGTTTGTTTGTTGTCTGCATTAACTGAAACATGTTTAGCGGCGTGCAAGTTTTATGGTTCCGCTGGGAATTGAGCCCAGTATTAGTGCAATTGGAATAAATGTGTTTGAAGGGTTTTTGAAGTGGCCATCTGAAAAACGAGACGTTCTGGTTTCGATACCCAGCCATGAAACTTTAATATTGTGGTGAGCACGATAAAGTTTAATCAAAACTACTATTTGGACAAATTTATAGAATAAAATTTAAACAATATCTTTATTAATTTAAAAATAAATATGGAAAATTTTATATAATTAAAATTTAAATAAAATATTTAATAAATTTTAAAAAAATTTGAATAAAATATTTAAACATAAATTAAAATTTAAATAAAAATTATTTAAATCGGAATTGGAATTAAAATTTAATTAATTTAAAAATTGATCAAAACATTAATAAAGTCTGAATTAACTCATTAGAAATTATAAATGGCTATTAAGAAAATAAAATACGGGGTGGGTGCTATAATATTTAAAAACTTTGTCTGCACGTTGTTAAACATTTTTCTAAAGGAAATAATCTTTTCATTTTCTTTAAAACTTCATACTTTGAACATAATACATTTTACATAGTTTTTTCCTCAGATTACATACAATACGATGTATTGTGGTGTTGATTATATTTTAAGGAAATTCAGAGACGTTATTTCGCGGTTTTATCTTCTTTGTTATTCTAATTTTTAAAATGTCAGGTTTGATGATGCCCAGTTGGACGAAACATGTAACCTTTTTTACACTTCGCTTAAATACATATATGTAATTCGTGAGACCGTGACTTTGAGTTACTTCTTAATAGTCATGATAGAGATCATTTCTCTTTATAATTACATTCTGGAGGAAAGTGTTAGTCCATCTTATTTATCGAGTCAAAAAAGATTTTAGCACATTCATCCCATTAACAATGCTATTCTGTAGTATAGTGTACTGTACTGCCTGACATTAAGGAAAACTACATTGTGTGTGTGATTACTTTTTTTTAATCCCTCGAGGGTTAACATTACCACTTTAATCCCTAAAAAGAAGATTTAACAGTACCCTTTTATCCCCTAATGTCCATACTATTTTTATCGAATGTTATCATATTTTGATGAGACGACCAGAATATTATTGAGCCAAACAAGTAATAATAAGTTTATTTACAATATATTTAGGTACGGTATCCTATTGTTATTACATAAACTGTTTAAACTCCCGAAAAAGATATTTTTTATTACTTAATAATATGGGCGTTATGGAAATAGCTCGATTAAATTTAATTGGATAGCTCCTTGCGTGAGGTAGAGAAACATACATACTGTTTTTTTAATCCACCGTTTAAAAACTAGCATAAATATTTCTAAAATCGAAACTCGTGCATTGTATTGGTAATATGTAGTCACTTGACAACTGTGGTGAAAATAGGTTAATCACGCGATGTTGCCAAATCACTACTGAATCATTAGTGCTTGCATGGTATCATGTAAAGTTTGCCTAATGTAAAAGTCTTCAAATTTCAGAAAAATATATATTATGTAATATACTAGGTAATACTTACCTAGTTAGTACTTTTCTCATAAAGTTTTAAAAAGGTCCGATTTCTGGCGATTGTTATATTTTTATTATTTCAAAAATCGATTTATCCGTGGATCTACCGTTTTCGACTGACTTCATAGTCAAAACCCTATCCCTTTTTGCTATCGAATCTAGGGTAGGCAGCAGGAACTGCAGAATGAGTGAGTGAATGAGCTGAAATGCATGTCGCAATGTTTATAAGTTATTAAGATGTAATAGAAAAGGATAACGCTTTATTTATTTATGTAGTTATTTTCGGGGAACTACTGGGAATTTCGTACTTCAGGAAATGTAATAGTAATACATTATAAATATTAGTTTTTTATCTTTTCTTTTTGTTAATACGTAAATTAAAAATATTTTTTTAATTTCTGGATATTACTACATCAATTTTACATCGAATGTTATACGCGCACATGGGTTTCGCGAACACGTGTGGTTCGTTCTGGAAAACCAAGGTTGCCAGACGTCCGTGTTCCTCATTTTCGGGAATTTGCTGACTGTTCTACTTCTTCCCGTCCGGCAGTTTCTAACAACCGGTCAACCATAAAAATTTACCATTATCACGCGAAATCGCTTCTTTTTTATATGGTAATACCAGGGAAAGTTTCTATGCGTAGTCGCGATTAGTAGATTTTTATTTTTTGAGGAAATACATGCGATATTTTCATTGGTTTTTGTCGTTTTATTATTAGCTTCGAAATATGGTACTACATGACTATATTATCTTGAATTTTTCGGAAAAGAATTCTATTTTTTCAAAACGGTAAATAACGTTTAAATTGAAAAAAATTCGTTATACAGTAATTTTTGAAACTATTGCATGCGCTATCAATAATCTCAATTAATTTCATAGCTTAGTTTGAATGCAAAAAAATTTAGCAGCACTTCAGGTGATCAAAGGCAGACGAATAAGAAAACGTCTCCTACTCTCTCGATACAGCCAGCTAGCGCGCTGGCTCGTCGTGTCTTGGAATGGTGATGTTGTCTCATGGTTCAATAACAATGACTTGTGCTGTTCCGCGGCGAAATCCTACACCGGGCCACGATGTCCACTGATAAATACTCTTAAGGTTAAGCCGAAC
This sequence comes from Barypeithes pellucidus, assembly GCA_963991005.1. Taxonomy (NCBI): domain Eukaryota; kingdom Metazoa; phylum Arthropoda; class Insecta; order Coleoptera; family Curculionidae; genus Barypeithes; species Barypeithes pellucidus. The sequence continues at coordinate 49,094,225 of OZ022557.1, read as the reverse complement.
AAACCCAATCAAAAATTGTTAACATTTTTAATGGATTTAAAACAAATTTGCTACATTGGAGGTAACTGTTCATCTGGATCAACTCTTAAAATTTTATCAGCCAACACTAACTTATTTATCGATTCATGCTGGTTTCTTCCACCGGCAATTTTACCTAAATTAAATGCTCTTTTGAGCATGTCCTTACTTGTTCTGGGCAAGTACGAGGGAAATAATATGTCGAACCTTAAAATAAGATTGCCTTTCTCTGGATATTTGTGCAATATTGGCAAGCCTTCATTTTCAACAATCTTTTCATATGTGGGCCTGAAATTAAAGGTTTCGATAAATTATTAGGTATAGATTAAGGCATTTGACTTATGAGTAGTTCTTATATTATTATTATTATACTAGAAAGGTATACTTTTTAAAATACCCTGTATAAAAAATGTCAAGTATTTTTATGAAATAAAAAGACCCTTATATTTTCGCAAAACTCTTAACGGCAATAATTTCAGTATGGTTAAATTACCATTGCCATGTTTTTTATAAAAATTCCTTTAATGAATTTTATCTCGGAGACGGAGATGGTTATATGAAATTGTTAACAATATGAAATTGTTACTTGGATTTTACATAGAATCGAAAAATGCCAAAATATACAGGGCATTCTACTTAAAATAACAATTAAAGCATTAAAAATTCTTCTTCTGACAATAACTCTGGAACAAAAGAAGATATATAATTGCGGTTTATGATATCATAATTATACCGTATGATTTAAGTGTTCGTGATAAAATTTTTAAAAAACCGTTATTATTACAAATTGCGCCCTCTATAGCAACATTATTAAGAACTATCGTGTACCACTGGATACAACAATTAAAAGTACTTATATTTCTCTTTCAAACAAGTTAAGGTTTACTAAACTTGAATAAGTTGAACCTAAGCTTCCTCACATAACCTAATATTGTATGTTAAATAATTATTATATAGAAATATAATACGTAATTAACGATGTATGTTTATATAAAAATTGACTTTTTCATTCTTCCCCTTGCGCCGAAATACTGAACTCAAAAATAATTTCCATGATTTTCTGATGGACTTTATTACTGATTTTTTTTTCCTGAATTTTTATGCCCAGTGGTTTAACGAGATATAGCCGGTGGTCGGCCTTAATGAAACACCATGTATATATCGTTTGATTATTTATTTGTGTGTGTTCTAGGTTTGACCGTTATATATTTAGTAAATGTGGGGATTTTCCTAATTTAGGAAAATTTTTATTGTATTTAAAGAATTTATTTTATATACTTACGACACTATATCGGTTATGGGAATTCTAATAGTTCTGTGGTCAATAGTGTATACTGTAACTACTGTCCCTGCAAGAGCTTCTTCTAAAGATATTTCAGTTGTTAATATAAGATCGTCGCCCTGTCTAACAAAAGATTCGTGAGGTCTATCTTCGGTAACAAATATTACATCCGCTGAAATGGGAAAAATGTAGACTATTTAATTTCGGACTGGCTGTTATGATTCATCTAATTCACAATCTAGTTAGATAAACGACTTATTGACCACCAGATTCAGTCAGTTAAATGTGTTAACTTTGCCAATCCTATACCACACTCGCAAAAGTTTCATAATTTGTTTTTATTTAAATATTTACTCATTTACTTTTACTAATAAAGCACCAAATCAACAATGATTTACCTGGAACGTGAGCTGGATTTTGATCCCCTTCATTAGGAAATACAATTTCTGTGCCTGCCTTAACTCCAGGTTTTATTGGAATGGTCAAAATATTTTCACGTACATCTGTTTTTGTTCGCTCTTCATTGATAAAAACCAGTCTATGTATTTTCATTTTTTTAACACCTCCAAAAAATACTTCATGCAAAGTTAAATGAAGCGGATGTCTTATAGAACGTTGCTTTTTACATACTTCTATGCCTCTTATAGTTTTACAGAGCTTTGGTGGATCCTTAAGAACATCTAGTAAATCTGCATAAGGTGAACATGTTCCGAAGAAGTCCCTAATATTAACAATAATGGAAAGTTAACAGCGATACTTGCTACGCTGAGAGAAGACTTACTATCACCTTTATAAATATTTTAACTATGGTGGCAAAAAAATTCTTACATAGGGAACAATAAAAAAAATAGCTGTGACAGTAAAATTGATGTTGCTGGGTATATCATTGCTGTAGTAGTAAAGTCGCTTTATAAATATTACCCTGCAGTTAGCGCAAGGGAAAATTCTTATGTTTGCAAATGCAATTTAATTACCATCGATTGAAAGGCTTTTTGGATTTTGTTACGCCCAGAAATGGTATTCTTATGCTTACAAAGCTACTTCCGATTGAAAATACACTTTGGTGGACTAATAAAGGTATTTTCTTACACGCAGAATAACACTGGTTGTGTTTGGTAACTTTTTCCAGTGTTTTATTCAAAATGTGTTCTACAATATACAGTGCGGTTTTTTAATCCCCCTACTTACTTTTGACCAGCTATTATTTGTTTTACTAAATCTGGGTATGCCATATAGGGGATGGTAAACTACTTTTTGACGGAAGAGTAACAGTTGCAACTGTCAAAATGGCGGATGGGTGCCATCTCGGTAAAGAAAATTAAATAGGAAGAGGGGTGTAGAGAAAACTGCTATTTCTTTACCACTAAAAACAGGGTGACCAGCTTACTTAATAGCTGGTCAGGTGGTTTGGATTATAAGTTATAGGTGGTGGTTTGAGGTTAATAATAAAAGATTAGTTGCTTTAAATAAGTTTAAGTTTAATCTGTTTTTATACTGGTAGTTTTAGTTTTACAAAAATATAATGGTGTGCGAGTGTATTCATGGAAATGTGTGGCGTTCAACATAGATAACAATACAATATTATGAAATTTACACAAATACAATGTTTACAACAAGGGTTTATCTAATAATAATAGTAACTTTACTAAGTTGGAGCACAGTCCTATTTATGCATCCTTGTCAAGTGCAGGATGACTAGTAGAATGATAAACAAACATCACAGTTATAACTTGTCTTGCTTGGCCAAAAAATCTATCTACGATACAGATTACCTTGATATCAAAACAGTTCCTTCTCCATCAATTCACTATTTCTGCATTTAATGATTGGTTTGAGTTTATTCGTCTATGTGAGACAATCAAAGATGGTGGTTATTTATCCAATAACGGGATTACGTGTGCACTCGTAATTTTATAAAGGTGATCTACTTGGTCGTAGCTAAGTTTTCTCTTGTTGAGATCACAAGATGAATAATATACAAAATGGGCAACCTTGTGCCGAGTAACAATTGAGAAAAGAGTGTGCATACATTAAAATTTACGTCTCACTGTTTTAATGCACACAGTCGAATAGTATCGAATGGAATGGGGTGAGCCGGTCGTCGCTTTGTGCCGCGTGCAAAACTTGCTCGGTCGTCACAAGAACGCCAGACATTTTGTACTCGTTCTGATTGGTCAGACAAGACAAAGGAATGCGAAGAGTCCCCGGTGTGGAATGAACAAGTGAGAACAATTATACATAGCATAAGAATAAGAGAGATGGGGATTGATTAAATAGTAACAGATTTTGACACAACGGAATGTCAATGCGACGCGTGCGCGCTGTAGAAAAAGGCGTGAGAGAGAAAGTTTGTCCACACCGCGAATACATGAGAGAGAGGAAACGATGCGTAAAAACAGTTGAGACTTATACGAGGGGAAGGTGTTTTAGGTATACCGGGGAACACGAGAAGATAATATTTTAAAATTATAAAATAAAAAATAAACACGGTTGTTGGAAACTGGTTTTCCAACATACTGCCCGACGTTGAAGCGTTCATAGCTTCAAGAAATATTAGTGAGAGAGAGAAAAGAGAATCGGTGCGCAAGCTATTCCGATGCAGGGGAAAGTATAAGGTAGTGAAACAAAAAAAAATACAAAATGATAGAGTCGCTTAGTCTACCCTCCAGACACCAAAGCATTTGGAAGTGGACAGATCTTTGTAATTGATCTGTTGTAGATCCCATCGACAGTTTTTAGTGTGACCATGCGGACTTTACCGTCAGGTCCAGGGATAATATTGATGACTCTAGCTAGAGGCCATCTTAGGGGGTGAGAAGTATTATTGTCTTTCAACAGAACGACATCATTAATTTTTATATTATCAAGGGGGAGTAACCATTTAGGTCTATGTTGGAGCTGATTTAAATATTCAACTGACCAACGATTCCAGAATCGTTGTTGAATCTGAGTACATTTTTTCCAAAAGGAAAGTCGATTTTCAGGGGTTTCAGATAAGTCTCTTTCAGGGAATGCAGTAAGACTACTACCAATTAGAAAGTGTCCTGGGGTTAAACTTTGTAAGTCTAATGGGTCATTTGATAGAGCGCACAATGGGCGTGAGTTTAATATTGCTTCGATTTGAGCTAACACGGTACTCAATTCCTCGTAGGTTAATTGAGCATTTCCAATGAGACGTATCATGTGAAACTTTGCGCTTTTGATTGCTGCTTCCCAAATACCACCCCAATGGGGAGATTTAGGTGGAATGAATTTCCAAATTGTTCCAGTCATGGTAAGGAAATCATGAATAGTGTCAGAATTTTGGGGAATTTTAAAAAATTGATAGAGTTCGTACAATTGATTTTTGGCGCCTTGAAAGTTGCTGCCGTTGTCTGAATAAATGATTGATGGATTACCTCTTCTTGCAATAAACCGTTTGAGACAAGCAATAAAGGCTTCAGTTGAGAGACTTGTCACAATTTCAATGTGTACTGCCTTTGTTGTCATACAAACAAAGACTGAGATGTAGCATTTGACTACAGGGGATTTTCGAAGACGAGATACCTTGGTGAGAAAGGGTCCACCGAAATCTACGCCAACATTCTGAAAAGGCCTACAGGATTGAACTCGATCTTTGGGAAGATCTGCCATGATTTGTTGAGCCGGCTCAGCGCGAAAGCGGTAGCACGTGATGCAATGTCTGATAACTTTCTTTGTTTCTTTTAAGCCGTTTAATGGCCAACATCGTAGGCGGAAGTTCGACAAAACTGTTTGAGCGCCAGCGTGACCTAATCGAATGTGTTCTTGTAACAACATCATAGTAACAACGCTATTATGCGCAGGGAGTAAAATTTTATGTTTGTGTTCAAATGAGATATCAGCGTTTTCGAGACGACCTCCGACGCGTAGAAGACCGTCAGATTCACAAAGGAATGGTTTAAAGGGTAACAGATTTTTGTTTGATAATGGTTTACCATTTTTTAAGTCAGTGAGTTCATTAGAAAAGTGTTTACTTTGTAACACTTTAGCGATGAGGAGAAATGATTGATCTAACTCTGCACAAGATAATGGGTTACACAATTTTTCAGCGCGAGGTTTTGAGTTTTGTGCGAAGCGAAGACAATGCGCGACTACTCTTTGTAGTTTGGGAAAGGTGGAGAACCTTGCGAATAGAGTGTTCCAAAATTCATTTGGTTCAGCTAAAATGTGCAGAGACGTGGTTGGTAATTTTCTTTCTCCTGAAAGAATTACTTTTTTAAGTTCGTGATCGGGATTGCAAATATCAGAGCTGCTTTGTATGTTGATCAGATCGAAATTTTCATTGGTCAATAAGAAATTTGGTCCGTTAAACCAGAGGGGGCAATGAATTAATTGCTGTGGTAGACAGCCACGTGAAGGTAAGTCTGCGGGGTTATTTAACGAATCTATGTGTCTCCAAGTAGAGGTTGAGGTTGTTTCTTGTATCTGCGATACTCGATTTGAGACAAAAACAGACCATCTGGATGCATGCGATTGTATCCAAAAGAGAGCGATTGTGGAGTCAGTCCACAAATGAATAGAATCAAAAACATGTTTGTCCTCATAAATCTTGAGTATGTTTTTTATGAGTTGGGATAAGAGTAGCATTGCGCATAACTCTAATCGAGGGAGGGATTTTGTTTTAAGGGGAGCGACACGAGATTTCGAGGTAATCAAGTTTGACGAGACTGTTCCATCGTCATAGAGAGTACGAAAATATGCACACGCTGCGTATGCTGCCATGCTTGCATCTGCGAATCCATGGATTTGAATTTTTACTTTCTTTTTTGATAGGAATAAATTTCGGTTTATTTTTATTTGTGTAAGATTCACAATGTTAGTAATGAAAGTTTCCCATAAAGAGAGAACATGAGGGTCGGTGATTTGAGTATCCCAATTGATTTTTAGCAGCCACAAATTTTGCATGATTAGTTTTCCTAACACTATCACGCAAGACACTAAACCAAGGGGGTCATACATTTTTGCAATCGTTGAGAGGATCGAGCGTTTCGTTACCACAGATGAAACTAAATTGTCAGGGGGAGAGAAAGTAAAAATGTCTGAAGTAGGATTCCATTTTAACCCTAAGATTGAGTTTGATATTTCAAGAAAATTCGAATTGTTTTCAAGCGGTTTGTCAGATGACAGATTTTTCATGAATTCAAGGGAGTTTGAGCACCATTTGTGCAGATTAAATCCATGTGAGGGTAAGAGAGAATTAAGTTCATTATATATTTTTTCTAGCTGTGGCTCTGAGTCACAGCCGTAAATAATGTCATCGACATATGTTTGGTTGAGAATAGCATCGGATGCCAAGGGAAATTCTTTACTTTGTTTTGTAGCTAAGTCTTTTAAGACTCGAGTGGCTAAGTAGGGGGCACAGTTCGTACCGTACGTAACTGTGTTGAGTTCGATACATTTGAGGTCATCATTTGCATTCTGCCTCCAAAGAATATTGAGTAAAAAACATTGATCCGGGTTGATTTTAATTTGTCTATACATTTTTTCAATGTCACCAATTAGTACAAAATTAAAAGATCGAAATCTGCAAAGAATATCGTAAAGGTCAGGCTGCACCTGAAAACCTTTTAGCATTACATCATTTAAAGAAGTCCCATTACTCGTTTTGCAGCTTCCGTCGAACACAACTCTGATTTTTGAGGTTAAACTATTTTCACGAAACCCAGCGTGATGAGGAATAAAGTATTTGTTTATTTCTTGATTCTGAGTGTTTTTAGTGACAAGAGAGAGGGGAACATATTTTGCGTGACCTAAGTCAGTGTAATCATCGATAAATTTTTTATAATCAATTTTTAACGCGGGGTTTCTTTCGAACTTTCTTTCGAGATTTGTAAATCGTTTTTTAGCAATATAAAAAGATTCACCTAATTTTTCATTTTCATTTGGGGTTATTAGGGGTAAGTCGACCTGATATCTGCCATCAGGTAATATCGTTGTGGTGTCAAAAAAAATACGTTCAGCATCTTCATCGAGAGGTGGGCGACTAGTTTTTTGAGGAAGTTCCTCCATAGTCCAAAAACGTTCAATTATATTGTCAAGGTTATTTTGTTCATCTTTAGTTTGTAAGAATAAAGAGACATTTGGGGGTGCGTTGCCTTGTGCAACTGAGTGAGAATGATGAGACGCGTTATGAGTGTTAATTATTTTCTAGGGTATATTGCCAGCTATAATCCAGCCTAAGTAAGTTTCTTGTAAGAGGGGGAGGTTTTTCCCTAAGCGAATGATATCTTGCAAGAGTAAATCGTAATATAAGTCTGCTCCAATCAGGAGGTCAATATCTAGCGATTGTCCAAAGTCTGGGTCAGCTAGATGTATTTTTAGAGGTATGCGGAGTTGAGAAGTGTCTAAAGTGACTTGTGGGAGTTTGCAGGAAATATTTGGAAGTACTGCGCAAGATAATTTAAATTTTTGGCGAGAGTGAACTTTAGAATGTAGAGTTAAATCTACCATTTTGTTTGAAGTCGAGCTGGTTTGAGATATTCCAGAAATACAAAGTTTTTTGTCATAAGTAGGGAGTTGCAATTTATTTATCATAGATTGAGTGATAAAGGATGTTTGAGAACCACTGTCCAACAAACATCGTGTAGAGATTCGAACGCCATTTGCGTTGTATATGTATACTGACGCGGTTGCCAATAGAACATGAGAGTGTTTCGTTGCCACAGCAGACAACGATTGAGATACTACAGTTGTAGTGGGGGTATTATTTGAATTTGTATTTTGGCTTGCTTGCCCATTATTATTAGAAGGAGGGTTAGTATTCTGAGCATTTGACTGAGAATAACTTGGTGTGTTTTGTGAAGTATGTTGAGTTTGTACATTTGAATTATTATGAACTTGGGCATTTGGGAACGTAGCGCTTTGATTGTTGGCAGAATTCATGCCTTGCATCTGTTGAGAGTGATTGCCTTGATTCGGAAAGGTGTTACTATTTTGAGTATTAGAATAATTATTACTATATGGAGTTTTCACAAAATGCAATAGTGTATGATGTTTTTGGGAACATATATAGCATGATCGTGTTGATTGACATTGATTTGTTTGGTGTTTCCCACCTAAACAATTATAACAACAATTTTTCGATTTTATGAATTTATGTCGCTCAGCAATTTGTAAGCTCTTAAATTTGACACAAAAATAGATTTTATGTGACTCATTACAAAATAAGCATCGTTCTTGTGACTGATTGGTGCTGTTAACATGCAAAGATAAATTATTATGTCTTTTTTGAGTATTGCCTTCCAGGCTTGCCAAGTTTTCTAACACTGAACAGCGTTTGTTTAAAAATTCAAAAAATTCATCAATAACAGGGAGATTATTAACACCTTTTTCCGATTCAAAGGCCTTTTTTGAGACGAAATCTAACTTTCTTTCGAGTAAGTGAACAATAATTAAGTTCCATAATTCTTCAAATGACAAATTTAAATTTTTTAGTGACTCGACACTGCGTCTGCAGTTTGTTACAAAGTCTCTTAAGGTTTGAGAACTACCTTTAGCGATAGAAGGAATGTCAAGCAAGTTTATTAAATGATTGTTTATTATTGCGGTTCTATTCTCATAGCGGTTTTTTAGAATATTTAGCGCGGTGTCGTAGTTCTGATTAGTAACTGCGAGAGTGTCGATCAGTTTTAGAGGTTCTTCTTTTAAGAAAGATTTTAAGTACATGAATTTTTGTACATCACATAATGAAGGGTTGTCGTGAATTAATGCGGAAAATAATTGATAAAAAGAAGTCCATTCTGAAATATCACCTTTGAAAATGTTTATGTGAATTTCAGGTAACCGTACTTGCGGCAGAGATTGTGTAGTACTTGGTGGTACTACATTAGGGGAAAGGAGTTGCATATTTGCATTGCGAGGGGTTGATAATAAATCAATTTTTCTTTTGAATGAAGCGTGTAGGTCAAAAACCTTATTTTCAATGTCTTCGCGGTCACTGTCGGTAGGATCAATCGATTCTATTGCATCCTGTACATCGGAATAGCTTGAGTATGCCTTTTTCAAACCTTCCAACCTAACCTCAAACTGACAGTGGTCTTCAAGGTCACAATTGGTAGCATACCAATTGCTCAACCGGGTAATCAGACCTTTGTGGCCGCCACGTTTTTTACACAATTCCTCTTTTTCCGTCATGGTAGGAAATTTAGAAAAAGGGATAAGCAAAAAAACAAGATATTTGTGCGCGCGCGCGACGTGTCTTTACACGTACTTACGAGAGTAATAAGTGAGTGAGTATCGAGAAATGTTTTGTTATCAATAATCAATTGAGTAAAACTTTACAAATTATTTGAGATTGCGACCTGATTTGAGATTTATACAAAGTTATACAAATATCACAAATATAGCGAATATAACAAATTTACAATTGTACACTACTACATCTAGTAATGTCAATGTTAGAAAAAATGATGCAATTATTTATTGCATGTGAAAGTTTCGCCAATGGCGGAAATTTTCCAAAAAGGCAAAATTAGAAATTTTCAATTAAGAACTGAAAACTATATCAATCACCACTGTGATCAATATTCAAAGTTTGAGAGAGAGATGCAATTATTTTTGCATGTGAAAATTTCGCCAATGGCGGAGATTTTCCAAAAGGACAAAATTAGAAATTTTCAATTAAGAACTGAAAACTATATCAATCACCACTGTGATCAATATTCAAAGTTTGAGAGAGAGATGCAATTATTTTTGCATGTGAAAATTTCGCCAATGGCGGAAATTTTCCAAAAAGACAAAATTAGAAATTTTCAATTAAGAACTGAAAACTATATCAATCACCACTGTGATCAATATTCAAAGTTTGAGAGAGAGATGCAATTATTTTTGCATGTGAAAATTTCGCCAATGGCGGAAATTTTCCAAAAAGACAAAATTAGAAATTTTCAATTAAGAACTGAAAACTATATCAATCACCACTGTGATCAATATTCAAAGTTTGAGAGAGAGATGCAATTATTTTTGCATGTGAAAATTTCGCAAATGGCGGAAATTTTCCAAAAAGACAACATTTATTATTTAGAAGATAAAACACTGTAATGGCACTAAATAACTAAGCAATAGAACGCCAGCAAGACTACCTTTTGATACTACGTCAATACACTGAATTGCGCAAATAAATTCTTGACATAAAAATATTTTAAATTATTAATACCAGTAACAGATCTTTAATTTAAAGGAAAAAACAACTAATCTATCGGGCTCGAAGGACCATTTTTTAATATGTAGAGAAAACTGCTATTTCTTTACCACTAAAAACAGGGTGACCAGCTTACTTAATAGCTGGTCAGGTGGTTTGGATTATAAGTTATAGGTGGTGGTTTGAGGTTAATAATAAAAGATTAGTTGCTTTAAATAAGTTTAAGTTTAATCTGTTTTTATACTGGTAGTTTTAGTTTTACAAAAATATAATGGTGTGCGAGTGTATTCATGGAAATGTGTGGCGTTCAACATAGATAACAATACAATATTATGAAATTTACACAAATACAATGTTTACAACAAGGGTTTATCTAATAATAATAGTAACTTTACTAAGTTGGAGCACAGTCCTATTTATGCATCCTTGTCAAGTGCAGGATGACTAGTAGAATGATAAACAAACATCACAGTTATAACTTGTCTTGCTTGGCCAAAAAATCTATCTACGATACAGATTACCTTGATATCAAAACAGTTCCTTCTCCATCAATTCACTATTTCTGCATTTAATGATTGGTTTGAGTTTATTCGTCTATGTGAGACAATCAAAGATGGTGGTTATTTATCCAATAACGGGATTACGTGTGCACTCGTAATTTTATAAAGGTGATCTACTTGGTCGTAGCTAAGTTTTCTCTTGTTGAGATCACAAGATGAATAATATACAAAATGGGCAACCTTGTGCCGAGTAACAATTGAGAAAAGAGTGTGCATACATTAAAATTTACGTCTCACTGTTTTAATGCACACAGTCGAATAGTATCGAATGGAATGGGGTGAGCCGGTCGTCGCTTTGTGCCGCGTGCAAAACTTGCTCGGTCGTCACGAGAACGCCCATGGTATAAGTAACAATAGGTATGATATCTAACCGTCCCAATTTCGTCTGCCGTGCGCATGGAGAGTAAGTTTTAAATCTCTTATGGAAGTTTACATTGCTGTCATCTTTTGTAACTCTTTTTTGAATATATTAAAACGTTTTAAGCATGTAATGATATATGAAATGAAAGAATAATATATGACGAGTATTTACGTATATTAATTTCATAGAAATATAACCCACAAATACCACTAAAAAAAGAAAAGATATTAGACAAATTCTTCGCGCCATTTAAGCCGGCGACGATAGCGGAAAGCTGCTCGCCGACCACTGCAGGTTTTGAAACAGTGTTGCCAGACTTTTACAATTGTAATAGATCCATACTATTTTAACAGTCTTGTTGTGGGGCTCCCCATATGAAATTTATGTTCAATCTGGAGGTGGTCCCCCATCTAATAGGAAAGTAACGACCTTTTTTTCGTACTATTATTACTCTGACGCCGTTTTAATTAAAAGTTTTTACGTTTAGTGGTATGTGAAATGAAAGAATAATATCATGGTATTTAGGAATATTTATTTCATGAACATACAACAAAGATTAAAGCTAAAATACGACCTAATTATCTTTCCGCTTACACAACTGTATCCATTTTAATTGTTTGTTTTTATCTTTAGGAAAGCGGAAAAACCTTATATTTCTATTAAATGTCTTTGCCTGGTTATCCATATCACAACCGAACATAGCGCACCTCATTTTATGAAAATTCAGATATTTTTTTTAATAAACACAAGACTAAGAAAACGTTCTGGTAAACTTACAAAATGTCCACCAAAAACTACGGCAACCATGCAGCAGTGTTGCCAGAAATCCGTGATCGAAAGAAATAGAGTGCCGGTTCGAAACCTAGGAATAGTAAAAAACGGTGTCAGAGTAAAAAGAGTACGAAAAAAAAGGGTCGTTACTTTCCTATTAGATGAAATTTATGTTCAATCTGGAGGTGGTCCCTCCAGATTGAACATAAATTTCATATGGGGGGGGAGCCCCACAACAAGAATCTTAAATAGTAGTGGATCTATTACAATTGTAAAAGTCTGGCAACACTGTTTCAAACCAGCAATGGTCGGCGAGCAGCTTTCGGCATGCTTCGGCTATCGTCGCCGGTACCATGGCCGGCCATATGGCCGGCTTAAATGGCGCGAAGAATTTGTCTAATATCTTTTCTTTTTTTAGTGGTATTTGTGGGTTATATTTCTATGAAATTAATATACGTAAATACTCGTCATATATTATTCTTTCATTTCATATATCATTACATGCTTAAAACGTTTTAATACATTCAAAAAAGAGTTAAAAAAGATGACAGCAATGTAAACTTCCATAAGAGATTTAAAACTTACTCGCCAAGCCACGTGATCATCTGCGTGCAATCATACCTATTGTTACTTATACCATGGAGAACGCCATGGTATAAGTAACAATAGGTATGATTGCACGCAGATGATCACGTGGCTTGGCGAGTAAGTTTTAAATCTCTTATGGAAGTTTACATTGCTGTCATCTTTTTTAACTCTTTTTTGAATGTATTAAAACGTTTTAAGCATGTAATGATATATGAAATGAAAGAATAATATATGACGAGTATTTACGTATATTAATTTCATAGAAATATAACCCACAAATACCACTAAAAAAAGAAAAGATATTAGACAAATTCTTCGCGCCATTTAAGCCGGCCATATGGCCGGCCATGGTACCGGCGACGATAGCCGAAGCATGCCGAAAGCTGCTCGCCGACCACTGCTGGCTTTGAAACAGTGTTGCCAGACTTTTACAATTGTAATAGATCCACTACTATTTAAGATTCTTGTTGTGGGGCTCCCCCCCCATATGAAATTTATGTTCAATCTGGAGGGACCACCTCCAGATTGAACATAAATTTCATCTAATAGGAAAGTAACGACCCTTTTTTTTCGTACTCTTTTTACTCTGACACCGTTTTTTACTATTCCTAGGTTTCGAACCGGCACTCTATTTCTTTCGATCACGGATTTCTGGCAACACTGCTGCATGGTTGCCGTAGTTTTTGGTGGACATTTTGTAAGTTTACCAGAACGTTTTCGTATAGTCTTGTGTTTATTAAAAAAAATATCTGAATTTTCATAAAATGAGGTGCGCTATGTTCGGTTGTGATATGGATAACCAGGCAAAGACATTTAATAGAAATATAAGGTTTTTCCGCTTTCCTAAAGATAAAAACAAACAATTAAAATGGATACAGTTGTGTAAGCGGAAAGATAATTAGGTCGTATTTTAGCTTTAATCTTTGTTGTATGTTCATGAAATAAATATTCCTAAATACCATGATATTATTCTTTCATTTCACATACCACTAAACGTAAAAACTTTTAATTAAAACGGCGTCAGAGTAATAATAGTACGAAAAAAGGTCGTTACTTTCCTATTAGATGGGGGACCACCTCCAGATTGAACATAAATTTCATATGGGGAGCCCCACAACAAGAATGTTAAATAGTAGTGGATCTATTACAATTGTAAAAGTCTGGCAACACGCTTCGGCTATCGTCGCCGGCTTAAATGGCGGGAAGAATTTGTCTAATATCTTTTCTTTTTTTAGTGGTATTTGTGGGTTATATTTCTATGAAATTAATATACGTAAATACTCGTCATATATTATTCTTTCATTTCATATATCATTACATGCTTAAAACGTTTTAATACATTCAAAAAAGAGTTAAAAAAGATGACAGCAATGTAAACTTCCATAAGAGATTTAAAACTTACTCTCCATGCGCACGGCAGACGAAATTGGGACGGTTAGATATCATACCTATTGTTACTTATACCATGCGAGAACGCCAGACATTTTGTACTCGTTCTGATTGGTCAGACAAGACAAAGGAATGCGAAGAGTCCCCGGTGTGGAATGAACAAGTGAGAACAATTATACATAGCATAAGAATAAGAGAGATGGGGATTGATTAAATAGTAACAGATTTTGACACAACGGAATGTCAATGCGACGCGTGCGCGCTGTAGAAAAAGGCGTGAGAGAGAAAGTTTGTCCACACCGCGAATACATGAGAGAGAGGAAACGATGCGTAAAAACAGTTGAGACTTATACGAGGGGAAGGTGTTTTAGGTATACCGGGGAACACGAGAAGATAATATTTTAAAATTATAAAATAAAAAATAAACACGGTTGTTGGAAACTGGTTTTCCAACAAGGGGGTCTTGCGATACATAATTTTGAAGGTATCATCGAATACTTAGAATATTACTTCTCTGTTCGCAGCGAACACAAAATGGCGGCGTGTTGAAAATTGTATAGTTATTATTTTTTTATTTTCCTTTATTTCATTTACCGTCTTAGAAAAATAAATATAACTTGGTATAGTGTAGTAGGTAGGAATCGGCATTTATGCATGAAAATGCATTTTCATGCATATTTCATAGTGCTCAAATTCAAAATGGTGGATAAAAAAAATTTAATGGGAAGTGGGGTCTTGCGATACATCATTTTAAAGGCCTTATCGAGTACTTTACGATCCCAGAATATTGTATCCCTATTCGAACCCAAAATAAAATGGCGGCTTTTTAAAATATAATACAGAGTGTTATAGAAATGATTTATTATATTTAAACCGGCAATTCCTGAGAATTGAATAAAAATAACCATAAATGACGATTTCAATTCGTTCAGCGGTATAAGTGACCTGACGTCAAACTAGAAAAACACGTGTGGGGCACTGGCGACACATGTAAACAATCAACATTGGTATGTCATGCCGAAATATGTCGGTGTTGTCATATTTACACCTTAAACGCTTTAGACAAAATACAATAATTTAAACACTTTGCCATTCTGTCATACCTTTTGGTACAATTAACTTTAGAAAAATGACTACGAAAAATGTTTTGCAACATAAAGAATACTATTAACAACTTTGAAATACCCACGTAGGTAACTTGGTCAAATGCCAATGACCTTTTGTGTGATTCCTCGTTGTTTATTTTTTACTCTAGAAAAAAAAATGCAATTTTATTTAAGCCACATGCCACATCTTACCTTTTCGGTCTTATTTAAAAATTAGTGTCACAATTTCTATAAAAAATTACACACCAAATACGTTTTAGTAGAAAACCGGCACTACATGATACATAATCGCAAAAATTCACATGAACACTGGCCACACTGCAAAATTCAGATAGCGACGTCGCGTCGTTTTTGTTAATATTGGTTGGTCCCTTTTTTTCTCGCGTAGATTTGTATGCACTTTTGTATTTAACTGATTCAGAAAGACACATTTTAAATAAGATTTCTTCGAATTAAAAATTATATGGCATCTAATGTAACGAAAACGTTCAAAACGAGTTGTCAAAACTTGGAACTAGAGATGAGCAGTATTTCACAGTCCGTGATTTTTCCAAAATGAAAGAACAATCTGTGATTCCACCGATTCGCCGTTTGGCGTTTTCTTATTTTATATTTGTTCGGGTGCCGGTATTGAAGCTTGACGATACGGGACGAACGAAGGTCGCTTAAATGCATGTTTTTCTTAGCATACATTAAAAGGGAAAGCGTTCTGACCTGTAGATTCCCACGCATTCACCAAAAAGGTTAAAATAAATAATTACAGCGCGAACGCAACTCATTATTTATTCTTTTCTTTCACTGCTGTAGATACCAATAATAGTTGTTGTTAATCGCTGCTCTGCTGCTCTTTTTAATTTTTTTCATTCCACGAGCTTAAAAAAATTAAATCGATCATTTCACAGCGTGATTTTAAAACATCTCTACTTGACATCGGAGGAGGAAGGAAGGTTGGAGGTTGACGTTTGGCTTGACAAAAAGATGTCATTTCGAATTTAAAAGCGTTTTTTCGGGATATTAATCTAATGTAATAATAAACGTGCGAGGAAGTGAAAATGTTTCGTAAATACAGAAAAATCAACTCGAAGGCACATTAGAAAATGTCCCTTTAGTAAGAGACAATGGACATGTCGCTTGGCCCCGGAAGGTCACCGGATCTTACACCGTGCAATTTGTAAATACTAAAAAATTAAAGAATTTAATTTTTAAAAAAAATCAGAATCAACTGTTCTTCCTTAATACAAACTCTAGACTGAACTTCTAGAGTCAGTCACGTAACTAAGCCTACATGTTTGAAGGGGCACCTGACAATTTAAAGTGGCAGAATTTGATAAGCCAGTTTTAATATCTACTTATTTTATGCTCGTAGATTGAGAAGAATGTAAAAAAATTAACTTTTTGTTTAAAAAAAGCACAAGAATAATCCCGAACAATAAATACATATTTGGGTGATTTTTTCGTTTAATACGTGATTCATAAATAAATAAATTTCTGGAATTTTCTTGGCGAGCACTACAATTCTTTAGCTAAACCTGTGCCCACCCGTAGTTACGTGCCTGCTAAATACCCGCGTGATTATCTGTAAACGGCTAGGCTGCAGGTGGAGCAGTCGATGACGTCATCGCTTGGAGGACCGGAATTTCAAGTGATTAATCGCTCGAGCGATTCACTTGATTATTAATATCAAGTACTCGATTATTAAAATCATCGAGTTTTCTCAACACTAATTGTGATTTCTAAATTACTGAAAAAAATATCAAACTGTGAAATATTGCTCATCTCTATTGCGTTTTGAAATTTTCGTTCGTTAGTTCGTTCGTTTTCAATGGATAGATAAAATGACATTTTTAAATTGAAGGAATCGTATTTAAAATGCGTGTTTTTTAATTAGTTAAACAACTAAATCTACGCGAGAAAAGAGGACCAAAATTAATTAAAACAACGTTCCCGTGTATTCTTACCATGCGAATAGCTGCTATTTGTGAGATTATTTGAGAAGTTTTTCCTAAAACTTAGATTCTGTGTGATTTTTTTACAGAAGTTATGAAACTAATAATTCTTTTTAAATAAGTAAATGTAAGAGAGCATGTGGCTTAAATAAATTGCATTTTTTTTAATGAGTTCGAAAGATAATCATTCAAAGGTCAATAACGTTTCACCTATTTACTTTCCTGAGCTTGTGACGAATTTTAAATTTGTGTTTGATTATACTATTATTTGTTGCGAAAAATGTTTCGCCGTCGGTTTTATTTGGAATAATATTTGTTCATAAATGATGAAAAATTGTTAAAATTATAATATTTTTTTTCTAAAGAGTTTGGCATGTAAATATGACAACACCGGCCGAAATGCGCTGACGTCTTTTTTGACACTACATAGCTCAGTGTTGATTGTTTACATATTACGCCAGTGCCCCCATGTGCTTGTCTGATTAGGTGATATAAACCGCTTATTAATTGAAAGCGCCATGTATGGTTATTTTTATTCAATTTGTATTCATCTCACGATTTGCCGGTTTAAATATAATAAGTCATTGCCATAACATCCTGTATGTAGATTTTGGGTTAATTTAGTAATAAAAATCAATTTTTCTTACTTATAAGTCCTCATGGGATCACCATGATAATGATACCCTGGAATATAACCATTGGGACCCGGAACGCCTCTTTTAAGTCCCTCTTCACCATACTGGTCAAATACAGCTCTTCTTAGGGGATCACATAAAACTTCATAGGCTTCACCAATTAAAGCAAAAACTTGCCGAACATTATCGTTCTTGCATCTTTCACTGTTAAATTCTAACGCCAAATTTCTGTAACTATAATAGACTCAGTATAGGTTATATATATATGTATATTATTTTAGTTATAACTTACGCCTTTTTTATTTCTAAGTCGGTGCTAGTTCTCGGAACTTGCAAAACACCATAATAATCAACTCCCATATTCGATTTGTCAAATTTTGACAAATGATAATTAGATTTATGGTTATATTCCAGAGGTAATAATAAAGTTGATGGTCGGAACCTCGTAATAAGTATAAGTCAGTGGCGGCTCGTGGGTGAAAATTAGATTTCTTCTTAAACACACAGACTATCATTACGCGTCATTATAACTCGGACCAGAAGCGAGAAAATGACACTTCCCCTACTCCCTCTGAAATTCTTAAGATTTTGATATAATTATACTGTAATACCTCGAGATACGAGTTTAATTCCCGTAACCTTGCTCGTATCTCGAAGCATTTTCCGCATTGAAATTAATTGAAATGACATTAATCCGTTACAGCCCCATTTTTTATAAGACTTTTCTTCATTTTTTATGTTTAGCCTGGTCAATTCTACATGACAATGGTCCCTTGCATTATTCTCGTACCATCGTTTATTTTCAAAATAATACTTAAACAAAACTGAATAGTTATAGTGGCTGAACCATATAGACATCTAGGTAATATGAGAAGGGAGACAAGACATTCCATTCATAAAACACCATTTATTTACATATTATCATACACAATTCTACAGTTTCAAATAAGTTAGAAGAAATTTAAAAAATGGCAACCCTGTAATAGGGTACGCGTTTAGATAATTTCAATCTAACATTATAAGTATTCATAAATAGGTAGGTAATCGTTGTAGGTATTTTTTTTACAGAAATTCAGATAATATAAAGAAATAATCCATATTTTTGAAATATTTACTTAAAAATATAGAATTAGCTACACCACTGCTTTACTTAAAAAATAACATGACCTCATTATTCTCACTACCGACGAGATATTAATTCGGGGTTAGAATAGTCGAGAAATGAATGAGCATCCTAAACTTCAGGGTCATGTGTACTATAACCCGTAAAAAGGACCATACAGCGTTGCCACAGTGTGTGGTGAGCACGAAAAAGTATAAACAACATTTAATTTTACAATAAATATGGAAAAATTAATAGACTAAAATTTAAACAAAATTTCTATTATTTTTAAAATAAATATGGAAAAATGTATAGATTAAAAATTAAAACAAAAATTTTATTAAATTTAGAAAAATAAAATATTTAAATAAATTAAAATTATTTAAATCGGAATTGGAATTAAAATTAAAATTTAATTAGTTTAAAATTGAACAAAAAATTAATAAGAAAATAGAAATATGTATCCTTTTTCGTTCCGCCAGACTAACATCCCCAGACGCGTTTCGCCGTTTACGGCTCATCAGTGGGGCTCAACAGTCTGGCAAAACGAAAAAGGATTCTCACAGCACTTTATGAGGTGCACAGCAAATGTTAGAAGTAAGATAGACTTTCGTTTTGCCAGACTGTTGAGCCCCACTGATGAGCCGTAAACGGCGAAACGCGTCTGGGGATGTTAGTCTGGCGGAACGAAAAAGGATACATATTTCTATTTTCTTAAACTCCGTTGCGGAACAATAAACCGCTTTGAGATGGGTTTTTGCGGGTTTTTCTCTTTTTAGAGAACCGACCCTTGGCTTCATGGTCTTTGACCCAGCCTTGTGGTACGCAAATTCACCGCTAGATGTAGTTATTACATCTATCTTACTTCTAAAAAATTAATAGTCAGAATTAACTCATTAGAAATTTAAAGAAAATTTTAAGAATTTCACTAGAAGTCACTACTCCAAATTTTATGACAAGATAGAACTATTCTTTTAATAACGCTTTTTGGCAGAGTTTTCCATTAAATATCACAATACTTGAATTCACAAATATTCTTTACTAATTCACAAGTGTTGGCAGACACCCGGTCTCAAATAAAATTTTTAAACCAATAAACATAATGGCAATAATTATATTAATAAAGAAAAACAATTATTACCACCACCTCCACCTATGTCGGCAGTAGAAACATCTACATTTAAACTATTTGCAGGTACGTCGCGTTATAACTTGTAACCCGCTAAATCTTGTATTTGAGGAAATTTATAATTCCGAAACGCAAAATACAGGGTGTTATGGAAATGACTAAGACTTATTATATTTAGATAATAGTTACGAATAGTGAGCGATTTACTTGACGAATAAAGAACTAATGTCATAAAGTGTCACAAGTTTTTATTTAAATATAGGCCCGTTCCTGGGGTGTTTGGCGCCTACGTGCAGGTTTCTTTGGTGCGCCCTAGTTTAAAAAAAATTGTCCTGTTTTTTAAAATATATTTCGGGAAAAACTGGTAATGTTTTGAATTGTAAGAAAACTGATAAAAAATAATTAGAAAAATTTTTATTAATTAAATTACCAAAACAAACAAAATCACAAAAAATATTTGGTAAGTATATTCACAAGAAAATTAAAAGAGAATAAAATTAACGTAAATAAAATAAACAACAAAAACATAAACAATATTATACCTAATAGGTACTTATATAGTAGGTACCTAACAGCAATATTTTAATGATAAAAAAATAAACGTTTCAAAAATGAAAAAATACTATTTTTGTAATAAACAAAACAAAAAAGGAACGATATACCTAAATAATACACGGATGCAAGCTCGTTGATCATCTGATTATGATCAAGAGCCTGAGAAATATCATTTTCGATCGAAATAATGGCCAAATCTGATAGGCGTTCTTGACTCATAGATGTCCTTAAATAATTCTTTATTAGTTTTAACTTAGAAACACTTCTTTCACCTGAAGCTACTGAAATGGGTAATGTAAGGTATATCCGTAAGACTGTAAATAAATTTGGAAAAAGAGACTGTAGATTTTTTTTAGTTATATAATTTAAAATGTCTATGGGAAAGGATGAATCAGTAGTATTTTTAGGATTAAGAATCTTATATGTTAAAATTTCATTATGTAAATCTAAGCCGTCAATGTCTTTAGATATTACTCTGTCAATCTCAACTTGCAATTCGGTATCTAAATTTACACATGATTCTTTAATTAAGTCAGATTCTAAATTTTCAAAATTACATAAGAACCCAAATAAATTTTGAAATTTGTTTATACCCTCGAACCGCTTTTGTAAAGACTGAATGGTTGTATCTAAAATTAGAAAATAAAAATCGATTTTAAATTTTTGCTTTGGATCTGCTACAGATTCATCCATACTTTATTGATGAGCAAATCAAAATTTTTGTCTGAACGTTTTTCGTTAAAATAAAGATTAAGATTTTCAATTTCTTTATGGCAGTCATTTAAGTTTCTATTCGGATCTTGTAGTATTTTACTTACTATATTAATTTTTTCTAAAATATCATGCCAGATTAAAATCGAACAAATAAATTTAAAAGTCTTAATTTTATCCAATAAAGATTGTGCACTATGTTTTGTCTTTATGTCTCGTGATGTATCTTTTGTCAAAAATTCTAGGCTATTACAAATTTCTTCTAACTGATATCTAAGAGGACGAATTACTTTAATTCTACTTTCCCACCTAGTTTCACTTACTGAGCAAACGTTTGGTAACATTTTTAGACATATTAAAATGATAAAATATATGATTTTTTTTTTTAATTTGTAATAAAGAATACTGAATGACCGTCGATTTTGCGCCCCTAAAAATTTTGCGCCTGCGTGCATGCACGCCCTGCACGCTCGCCAGGAACGGCCCTGTTTAAATATTTTGTTTGCATTGTGCTTTTTCCAAAAGATTTCACGCCGTAATGCTATATTTCTTACTTTACCGGTATTGAGAGATTAAATTCATTATTATATTATATATTTTATAACTTAGGCCCAGTCATAATATTACGTTAATTACTTGACTTGAAAATATCCAAATAAGTTATTTTCCAGATTGCAAATGCTTTCATAGCCAGAAGAATTTCTAAGTGTCGATTGCGGCGTCTGGTGCACGCCCGTTTTAAGCTCAAATGAAGCTAACAGCGTTAATAAGGAGTAAGCAGTATAGGTTTATTTAGTATATGACCACAGGGATTGCAAGCCATTAAGAAACTCCGCCATAATGGGAAAAAAGACCAAGAGAGTTCCTGATTGGTCTGAAGTCAGTGTGCTCTGCCCAACCAAAATGCTGACCGCTATAATACATTCTGCACCAAAATTCAGATATTTTGCTCGAGAAGGTGAGCACGTACGTCTTAAATAAATTTGTATTATTGATTGCATTTTCTTTTCTTCAGCAATAATGTTTATTTAATATAAAATCGTAATTCGGGGCTTCCACAGTACTTGGTCACGGGGACCAATGACCGGTTCCACAGAGGAATTCTGATTCGTTGATCTGTTTTGAGCACAGAGGAATGAGTGTAGCAGCGTCTAAACTTATGACATTTTTCTTTGATGTGAACTTCATCTGTGACGCTGTGACACATGACACATTCTCGTTTTGCCAAAGCCAATTTTTTCGTGGCCATTTTTTTTGTTTGCGGTTTCGTCTCGGACAAAAATAAAAATACGATTTTGAAGGGAGTTCAACGGTTACGAAAATAAAAGAAACTTTACACTTCATAAAATATTTGAATATGAGTACAGCTTTGTTCGCGTGTTCCCGCTGCTTTGCCCGTTACCCTTTCGAGGATTTATCTGCAGGTCAACAGCTTTGCAAAGTGAGTTTCGTTCTTGGCAATTTTAGAAGTTAATTATCTAATCTTTCACTTGTGTAGTATGGTATATTTTGCAGAATAATTTTTTTGAGTTACAAATGTATATTTATTTACTAATTTTAAAGATTTATGTAAGGACCAACAATCACTTACTGACCTTACTGTGCCTTACCTGTTATTCCTATGATACTATTACGTACCTACATAAGAAATTATGGTCTGCACTTACATTTTTTTCATTTAGGAGGAATACATGTAGGTTATTTGCTAAACTAAGAGTTATTACAATTTCATTCCCAACTGTTCATATTTTCTCTTATAATTGCAATATTAAATACTGATGTTTTTATATCCTGTGCAGTATTTCTTTTTAATTCTTTTCCTTACAGTTTTCCCTCGAGCTTTCCCCTGTTCTGTTTCTCCATTGTTATAGTTTGAACTGTTACTTGTTAACATTAACATTACTCTAACAACATAATGACATAAATGTGTAATTATAATATTTTTACTCCATTTTCCAGGCATCAAACTATGTATAAGGAAAAATAAGTACTGTAATTTGTTTTACATCTATTATAAATTGTTTTTTTAAATTATTTTTGGGTATGAAAACTTTGCTTCTGTCTTTTAATGAGCCTATCAATATTTTTTATTCTGACCAAGACTTTCAGTCTTAATTTAAGGTTGCTCTACATAAAATATAATAAACCTTTCAATAACGAGATCTGATAAGTCACTGTCAAGTATTGGCGTTGGGAATATTCAGTGGAACCCATTGATTTGTTAGCGATTAGTAATCATAATATGTTAAATGCACTAAAAAAGATCGATGGGAAATCGGACGCCATTTTTTCCATTGAATTTAAAAAGTGATTTTGACCGCGATTTATGTCAGTATTGTTTGACAGCTTGATAAGTGAAAATTATAACAATTATGAAAGAAGTGAATTATAATTATAATAACATATTATACACAATCTCCGCTAGTGAAGAGGGCCATTAAAAATTAAATTCTCCATTTCGTACAGAAAAAATTTAATATTTGATGAAAATATTTAGAAGGGATCCTAACCAAACAAAAAACTGACAAGAAAATGCTTTCAGCAGAACTACAAATCGATGCGCATCGTGTCGTCACCGATTAGAAATCGCTTATAAATCGATGGGCTCTGCTGAATGCAGCCAATCGCTTATAAATCAATGGGCTCTGCTGAATGCAGTAATGTTTTTATATTTATAATTCACTTCTTTCTTCATTTTTTATAATTTTCATTCTTCAACCTGACAATCACAACTGATATAAGTAGGTTCTTAAACTCAATGGAAAGAATGGTGTCCGATTTCCCATCGATTTGTAAAATCAATTTTTTTGTTCGATCGTCCAATCTTTATGTGGCTAACGTCAACATTCACTGTGTACCAAAGTTGTTCTTGGTGTTTGGTTTAATTTTTTAAGAAGTCCGCGATTAAGTTCCCGTTTTGCACGGCATTACTCGTTGGTGGCATTGGAGTGGAATACATATTTTATGTCAAATTGCAGATAGCTGGCTTAAATACAGTTCGGTAGAACTTGGCTGGTAGCTAAGCTTTTTCATTTAAAATACATTGCTGTCGAATTAAAAACATACTGTTTTACTGCACCCTATATTTTATTAAAGAAGTACTGTGTAATTAAGAAATAGTGTAGTGAAGAAAATAATTTTTTAATCATTTATTGTTATTTATTATTATTTATTTTCGAACAGATGGACAATGTCCAATAAAATACAGTGTAATTATTGAGTATGAAGTAACAATACCTGCCTGTTTAAAATAAAATAATACAAAAAAATATATGAAACTAACAATGGCAACACCAAGAATATTTGTAAATTTGAAGATTCCTTTTTAAATAACACTGAAGTGTTACTAGCTAGTGATAAAAAAAGTATCAAGCAATGTCTACCTTATTTCAGTTATAGAGACTACTTTATTAAAGTTATAGATGCTATCAATTAATTTAAAAATAAATCAAATATAAGATCTCGTGTGTTTTTGTCTGTTGAGATCGTTTTCTAGTTCAGAATAGTTAATGTTGTTCAGTAATATATGGTTTTTTCTAAACTACATATTTAAGCATATTTGGCAGATCGTCATAAATATAATAGTAAGGAGATCTTACACTATATCTGTTTTCTAGATGTGGTTACACTAATGAGATTGTGTGAGCAATGTTGTTATTGATCTAACATGAAGAAATCCTTTATATAAACCCTGACATTTTCATAGCCTTATTTCTACAAACCTCAATGTGTTTATTAAAACTAAAAACTGATGCTTAGTTTTCTATATACCGTTATGTTAAACCTTATAAGGATTTTTCCTCTTATTTTATAAAGGTTGGTCGCTTCTGGTCCTACTTTCCATATACTTACCTAAGAATACTTCTTTTATAACTATCAGATCCCTTGTTAGCATGTGTTTGATTTTTTAATAGCCAAAATCAAAATAAGATATGATATTTATAATAACTTTATGGATTACTCAGGAGGTCATTGACTGAGGTACTTTAGCCAGTAAAATTTACAATTAATTTAGACCTATAAATGTTTTGAGTAAAATTAAAACAAGAAGAATCTATATGTAGCAAGAAAAAATAATAATAGTAGCACAGTAGAATCTTGCTAATCCGGCATCTTCCATTGCAAGAAGTGCCAAGTAGCGGCCGGATTAATGGAAAATTACATAGTAATATACTTAACTTGGCGCCATATGAAACTTTTTTATTATTTACAAAAAAAAGTCATTCTTTTTAAAAAGTTTTGCATGGTCCAAAATCAAAAATGCAACCATCAGATGTTAAATATTTTCAGTCGTATATGAGGTTTGTCAAAAATATAAATTTCTCTCAAGAGTAAAGTACTTTTATTTGTGACCATATCAAAAGAAACTGTACTTCATTATGAAACGTTGTTTGGTATGAAAAACTATGAGTTCAGGGGTATACTAAATTCTCAATTTCTTTACTTAGTTGAACAATAATTTTTGTGGATCGCATTTATAATATAATACATACACATAGGTTGTATATAATTTTGTAGGACACTTCCGATACTTGGCGTTAATATACATATATCTATACTTTGCAAATTTGTAATCCATTTGAAAAAAATTAGTCATTTCCTACAGTACAGTAGAGAAAATGTTACTTCTGAAAAACTGATGTGTAGCGAACCATTTCCATCAATGTAAGTTAATTAAGGTTTGTGATTAAGGGTTCTAGGTTGTATTAGGTAATTATTTTCGATATTGTTCCTTCACCAAATATATTTATGACCATTTCATATACAGGGTGTTACGGATATGTATTTGAAATTGCTTTAATTTTTTTATTGGGATCTGAAAAAAGGCATTAAGGATTTTTACTCTCATCAATTACTTTTCTTAATTGTAAATTTGTTCCAATTTCGCCGTTTGACAATTACTCATCACTGAAAATAAAAAATAAACTGATTTTTTTAAATTACTTCCTGCAGTACTACGCGTATACTAAGGAAGTTGTATAGTATTTTTAACTATTTTAATATTAACACACTTTCTGTGACATAGCTTGAAACTGTGATTAATAGTTTAAACATTACACACATTATCTGTAATAAACAAGGAGACTGTGATAGTCCAAATCTCGAATTTTAAACTTGTGATATACCTAATTAAACCTATAGCAGTAATAATATAAACTAAATTAATGTAGAAAGCAGTTTCATCGGCTTTCCCCACCGACCTATAACTATGGATAGCCAAAGTGGAAAATTTATGACCTCGCGCATGTAAATAAAGCTGATCGTAATTGGTCATGCTCAATTCCGAATGATAAACAATTGACCTTAACCGGCGAACAGGACCGTACTTCGGCTTTAATGAACATTAATTAATATTACACGGTAATTGCTTGGCACATCAAGACCGTATTTACGGGGAATAAACAATATATTTTCTCGCAGAAAAGAAGGCCTTGTGGCCGCATGTAAACAAATCTCAGGCCTCAACATTATCAGCGATCATCAATATCGTTTTCAGAAGTCCAGATCAAGGGGAGACCTTCTAGCCCATGTCACCCATCTTTGGACCAATGCAATCGAACATTATGGAGAGTCTCGGGTTATTGCACTGGATATTTCTAAAGCCTTTGATCGTGTTTGTCATGAGGGGCTTCTAAACAGCGATCTTATGGTACGCTCAGTCGATTCTGTGCATGGTTGTCTAGCTTTCTTAAGGACCACTCTCTGCAAGTTGCGATTGACAGATTTTTCTCATATACCTTCACCATCAATGCCGGTGTTCCTCAAGGGTCCATATTGTCTCCCACCCTCTTCTTACTCTGCATTAACGACATTCTAGTGAAAACTAAAAATCCGATATTTAGCTTTACTGACGATAGCACACTTGTCTCGTCTTTCTCTTTGAATGCCGACGCACATCTTCAGAAAACCCAGACAGCAGTTTTCTCTAAAAAGGTTAACATTACAGAACCGGATATAGTCATGACAGGACACGCAATTCCACTGGCTTCATCTATTAATTTGCTGGGCGTGAATCTGGGAGGAAATATTTCTTGGCATAACCACGTTGTGGCAATCGCCAAGGTAGCTTCACAGAAACTTGATGTACTCTTCTGGACACCTCAACAACTTTTGACACTATACAAAGCCCAGAGTCGACCACGAGCTTCGACAGCGTAGAACATCAAAGACAGGTTGGGGATTTGACTCTCTTACAGATATTTCCATGGAAAGTGCTCGGCTGACCTTGCCCTCTTAATTCCGCCCAGAGCGGCGAATAGCAGAAATACACGACGAAGCACTGCCGCCCATCCATATGTGGTTAAGCTTAGTACTCCTTGAACTTCATTATTTCTTTCTTTTATCTGGAGGACTTTATCCTTATGGAACGACCTTCCCGAGGTTGAAAAGCCACTTTTCGAATTATTTTTGATATCCATTGTCGACGTATCGATCCATTTTTAATGTCAGTAGATCCCTACGACTGATTTCGACTCTGGACGATGGCCTGCATGGATTGATTGTCGGGTTGCCTAGGGAACAGAATATGGCGGCGAGAACATTGGGCACATTCAGCAGAACCCATCGATTTGTAAGCGATTAGTAATCATCTGCTGAATGCATTAAAAAAAAATTGATTTCACAAATCGATGGCAAATTCGGACGCCATTTTTTCGATCTAATTGAGAAAGCGATTTGTAATTTGACAGCGATTTATGTCATTGAGGAGTAGAATTTATAAAAAATGACGAAAGGAGTGAATTATAAAAACATATTATACACGGTCTCCGTGAGTGAAGAGGAGCATTTAAAATTAAATTACCCATTTCGCACAAAAAAATGTAATATTTGATGAAAATATTTAGAAGGGATCCTAACCAAACAAAAAACTGACAACAAAATTCATTCAGCAGAACTACAAATCGATGAACATTGTGACGTCACCGATTAAACATCGCTTATAAATCGATGGGCTCTGCTGAATGCAGCCATTGTGCCCAAGACGAGTCTTTGAAAATATGACCAATAAACCGTGCGCACCAACCCATGGTTTCACTCATAATAACTTTTTACTGCGCACCCCATAATCTCCATAGTTATAGGTGGGTAGTTTTCCAGCTTACTATTGAATAATAAAAAAAAATATTGTAATTTATTTATTTAAACAATCAAATAAAAAACCAAAACCTAAGTATGTCATACGTAATCATTTAGAAAATTCATTAATATGATTAGTTGTTATTGTTGCATAGCTATATGATTAAAATTGGCTTTATGGAAATTGATATTGTGAAGCAACAGAAAAAAAATGAATTGATTAATAAACGTATCTAACATTAATACATTATTTTTCCAAGCATGTCTTGTCAGAGTTATAATCTCCAGAATGGCCTTTATTATTGGTATACTCGGTATAATTTAAAAACCAGTATGATAGACTGTATCGCATTCCATCGTTGGAGTACAAGTTCTGCTATTCTTAAACAAGAGCGTTAGAGATTGCGATTCCTTTATATAGTTCTTACCTTTTTAATGATGACAATTGACATAGATATGTAATTTCTAGTAATATTTTGCGTTATATACAGCAGTTGACGCTATAAAGAAGTGAAAAAGAACCATTACATTTAAACTTTGGTCAGGGCTGGTATAAATTATAAGCTTTTCCACTGAAAGACTTGTTAAGATTCGTAATATACAACGCAAAATAATTCCTATAAAATTTTTGGGGTTACATGTTTGTGTAATTGAAACAGTCGAGCAAATAAAATATGTTTACTTTAATAAAAAAAAACACTTTACAGGTACACAAAGTCCAACAATATACTACCAAAATGTCTAATAAACAGAAAGTAATGAAAAAGTCCTAATAAAAAACCGCAATAAAAAACAAACTTTAACACTCGTTAATCAAAATTGACTTGGACCCAGGTCTGTCAAATCAACTGTAATCAGTGTAATCCAAGAAATGAAACCCGAACGTAGAAATAGATGCTAGTGCAAACGAGTAAGACAATGATGTCATCCACACGTTTTTCGATGTGATATGGTGCGCCTATCTACGTTTTGACGCTTTTTCGGTTAAGATGATGGGAAGCGCATATACATCTTCGTCGCGTACATGTATTTTATCAATTCTGCGTCGGCGGCTTAATGTGGACGCATCTTTTACTTTAAACAAGCAGATACCCTTCAACGCTTTGTTGTGTCATACATGTATGTTTAGGAGGTGGAAATGCGACTGAGAAGAATTGCAAATGAGAAGTCTGAAGAATAATTGTTAGTTTCTGTATCTCTAGTAAGCTAATAATTTGATGTGTTATACATTTATCAAAATTTTAATGCCGACATTGATAAACTTCAGTGTGAATCAGTTGAAAATACCAAACGTATAGCGAGGACGACATATTCTAGGGTGGATGGTATCACACTTGAACATTTGTGTAAAATATGCTAGAATAACTGGTGTGCAAACTTTGAGAACTACAGTTAATTTTTTATACTGGCCAAAGAGAAGTAACATTTTATAAAATAAAAAACCAAATATGGTCAGGATTACTTTTTTAAAGCTGTATTACTAAAAATATACGCAAATAATAATGAAACCTATTATCAAGGATACAATTAATTGAAAAGTTTATTCTGTAACTAAAAATGCCATTGTATAAAATAGTTTTTGAATCATTTTTATCATTTATAGTATGTGCCTTTGATATGTTTTCATATATTTATAGAAATATTGCTTTAAAAAAGTAACTGCACGCCACACACACAAGATTTTTAAAATTTCCAATAATTTTACAGCTCTTGGGGCAGTGCCAAAAATAAATTGACAGTTCAAGTTTATACACCACTTATTCTAGTTTACTACAAGTATACATCAAGTTTCCCACAATGCCTAAATGTGATTTTCGATTTAATTTAAGATTAGTTGAGAATACTCAATATTTGAATATAGTATAACCTTTAACATTTTAAAAATATTTAAAGTTAATAAATAAATATTTTTTGAAAAATGGTTAACATTGAGTTACTTATTGTGTAGTTGATGCCTGGAAATAAAAATAACAATATTGTTATGAGTGAGTGTTTTGATTGATATAAATACTTCCTTTTTACAACAAACATAAAAATTTACCTTTCTTTAAACAGGAATGCCGTGGTGCATTTCCAGTCGTAAAATGCACTTATTGTCGATCCGAATTTCAACAAACGTCGAAAGGTAGCCCTAGTACAATTTGCAAAAAATGTGAGCAGAACGTTAAGGCTTATGGAAAACCAACAGCTTGTGAATATTGTAACATTATAGCAGCTTTTATCGGTAATAAGTGCCAGCGATGTACAAACTCTGAAATAAAGTATGGACCACCAGTAAATTGCGAACAGTGCAAACAGAAATGTGCATTTGATAGGCAAGACGATGATAAAAAGGTAAATTGCCAGTGACCACTGTCTTAAAGTGTACGGGACAACTATTTGTTGCTTTTTAGGTTGATGGAAAGCTGTTATGTTGGCTCTGCACGCTGTCATTTAAACGGGCTCTTGCCAAAACCAAACATGGAGATGCAGAAAGAAGGGCCCATCTTAAAATATCTGCAATGCATAAAAAACACAAGGAAGGAAAGTGAGTTATCTCTGGTTCGGTAAAATGAAATGGTTTCGATTTTAAGGGTTTATTCACATAATATCTTTTGATGTCCGGTACATTGGATTTTGGTGGATGATTTAATTATCTTTTCCTTTTTTATGCAAACTCCCAAATGAAAATCCGTCAAATATCAGCAGTAACTTCAATGCTATAAATTAGAAGATTGTCAACTTGCAAGGGTATTGTTATTGTACAGGGTGTTATGGAAATGGTATATTATTTTTAAATGGGTAACTGGGTGACTCCTTGAGTGCCTACATAATTTTTTTTAAATCAACTTTCTAAACACTTAAGTAAAAACCTCCTACATTACCTCACGAGCTGCTACGCCATACACCTCTGTTTTCACTTAACGAGTGTATGTAGGTGAATAGGTTTGCAGTGATGCCACACCGCAACGCTTGCCGTTGGAAACCGCCGAACGCAGTCAATAGTAATCAATAAGGTGTCAAATTTACCAGTTATAGCACTATCGTATTTGTGTTCTGTGAAATAATTTACTTTATGTGCTTGTGATGTGTTTGCAAATTTGTGTGATTACTATTTCATTTTTATGGAAATAATTGTTCAAAATGGCTTGAATGAAAAGGTCTTGAAATTTTAGGGTTTACTTATAATAAGTAATTTCCAAAACACCTTGTATTATACCAGGTAATTTTGTCACAGTAACTCTAATAGGTAGAATATTTTCACAATAAAAATGGGAAATTTTTTAATGTCACCAATTTAAATAAATTTCAATATATTTTAAAAATTTTGTAAGAAGGCAACGAATATGCCCAAAATATGTAATTGGTACACTAAAGATCCTACGGGATTAGAAATAATAGACGACAAAAAATTCCGGTCAAAGATAATGTTATTCAAGTTTATAGTCCTGTAACTTTTTAAATTGTGAAGTTAGACGACAGGCGGCAACCTTGTTTAAGGCCTTTGTTGGCTGAAACCATTAGATATTTTGGGACCAACTTTGACCTTAATGTGACAGTTTCTATATAGCCTTTATTAGTATTCAGATTTGTCCTATCTAAAGCCTCCCAAAGTTTCGTCAAAGATATGCTGTCGTATGCTTTTTTTAAATCTAGGAATAGAATATGGACTTCCTCGTTGAAAGCTGACATTTTCTTGAGTAGTTAGTAACGCAAAATAAATGGTCTACAGTGGATCTCCCTGCTCGGAAACCCGCCTGCTCCTCTGTTTCGCTGTCTACAATTTCTCGCTCTATTTTGTCCTTTAGTAGTTCCCCGTAGATTCGGCTGAGAGTGCCCGTTTAATATCTTCGCTATTGATACAGCTTTTAGATGCTCGCATAACTGGTTGGAGCCATATTTGACTAGTTCTGCGAGGATATTGCCGGGTGCAGGAGCCTTTTTATTTTTACAGGTATGTTTCACTTCCTTTACACTTATCCAAATCGATGAGGCAGAAACATGTACATTCTGTGAATAGTCGTTTTCAGGAAACGGTGTTCGTTTCCCCTTTAAAAGTTTGCCAAAGTATTCATCCCATTTAATTGTTGTTATCGGAGATATTAAATCTTTGTGGTTATGTTGGCGTAGGGATTTCAATACCTTCCAGCTTTCGATACTTGTTGTTCCTCCCAGGTAGGCATTTATCTTGTTACAGTTTTTTTCCCAAGGATTATTTTTCTTCTTACTTTAGCTAGGGTTTTTTTGAAAACAGCCCTATCATGATTTCAGTTGCTGGATAAGTAGCGATGGTATTTCTGCTTTTTGTCCTTAATATCTTGTTCAATATCGCCATCCCACCAATAAGGTGTTTAATTTTTTTTTCTCATCATAGCTTCTTTGGCTGCTTCTTTTATACAATTATTATACTCATAGTGTTCTATTTTACTGTTGTAACTGTAGTTTTTGATCGAGTCTTCTCCTGTATAGATCTTTGGTGCTTTCATGGTTTAGGCTTTCTAAATTGAATCTTGGCTGTCTCGGTTCAGTAAATTGGTTTTGTTCTAAATAATGTTCGGGATAGTAAGATTTTGGGTTTCAGCAGATGATGGCCGCTGCCGCATGTTTCGCTTCTATGCACTCTTACGTCATAAATCCTCATAGATGTGGTCTGTCGGACGATGGTATAATTTATGATGAATTGTAAGTTCCTAGTATGTGTGTCCATGTATATTTGTGTATCCATAGATACTGGAAAATCCATTAAGTATTTGTAATTCATTTTGTTCGCACAGTTGGATCAATCTCGAACCGTTGTCGTTTTCTCGCCAAATCTACCTACCACGTTGTCTCCTAGTTTTGTTCCAGTTCTTCCGTTTAGGTTTCCAAGTAATTTCTCTCGACGTTCCAATTATTGATATTTCTCGATGTAAATGGTCAAAGAATTCGTCTTTTAACTAGGGCATCGTCATTAATTGCGTACACTCCAAATATATTAAGTTTAAATTCATACATTGTTATGTTCATTTTAATTATTATTTCATTAATAGGTTCCCAGGATGTTATGAATGGTCGCAGCCCTTTAGAAATGAGGATGGAGACTCCTTGTTGTGCTCTCTGATCTTTTGAGACTCCATTATAGAAGTGGTCGGGTTTGTTCGTTTTCGGAGCCTCGGCCCTTCTCAGTTTCAGTTATGACTGCCGCGTGAACTTCTGATATTTTAAGTTCGAGGATTACTTCGTTTATTTTAGTTGAGATACCTTGAACGTTCCATGTATCAAAATTCGTTTTCCTTTTACGTAACTTAAGTCGTCCGAGGCTTTTGACTGGATTTTATTACATAAGATTTTTTCGAGTATCGAGGAGTTGACCCGATGCCTCAACCCTCTAACAGGAGAACCAGGTGATTTGTGATCAAGGTTGTCTTCCTTTAGCCTTTGATGATCCAACGTCCACCTACAAGGCAGCAGCTTCTTCGCCGTATCCTAGCAGGAGTCCTAACAGGGTACTATCATCCGGACCAGATGAACCTTGGTTTTTTAACGAGGTTGTTACTCCTTCCCCTCATTAGATATTAACAAAGATTAAAAAGGATCTAGTAGGTAAGAAGTCATTAATCTTAATAAATTATTAAGAAAACATGAAAATTTTTAACACCCTGTATCTCAAAAGTTAATACATTAAGGACATATGTTCAAACGAACAAACCCAAGAATAACCTTAAATATTAGCATGTTATTAGGAAATACCCTATATTGAATTGTCAATAAAATAGAAACTGCAATGCTTTCTCTAAAAATTTGTATGCACTTTTAATTTTAAACAGCAGATAATGACGTGAACCAAAAAACATTGTGTTAAGAAAAAGGTGACACTTCAAAACAAAATATAATGGAACTAAATTCTACCTCTCAATTTTCCACAGGGCATTAAGAAATCAAAGGTAACAAAGTTACGTTTGTCTCTGCCTGTATAATGGCCAAGACATCAGTATTTTTTGAAAACTAACATTTACGCTAACATTACGAGGCACAAGTCTACACTTTGCTAAAGGTTTCACCAAGATCAGAAAACAATTAAAAAAGTTCCAGACCTGACTGACATTATCTTTGTCCGGAATTTATTGTTGGGGAGCGTATAATGCAAATTGTAAATTTTGCGACATTCACAAATACCCAAGAGACTGCAAATTTAATGTATTACGTAAAACAATGCAAAATTATTCACAAAATATATATTTTTTCATTCCGTCAACTTGTTTATTAAAATTATAAAGATGTAGAAAATGTTATGCCCAACAACTCATTACTACTTTAGTAATGATATTATCCTGTGGGGTTTGTTCCCAAGAACAAAATACTTCGATTAAACTATCGACCCTATTAGTACCTACGTAACGCGCAGTCGTTTCTCATAATTATTGCCGATTAATTATATTACTTGAAAACAGTTCGTCTTACCAGAAAAACTCGCGAGGCTTTTTATTTTAAGAAATTACTCTTGATTAAGAAACAAATAAGTAGGGGAGAGTGTGGAACAGTGGCCACCTTTCTGCAAAATATCACATAAACCAAAATTTTCGCTTTTTATGAAATCTGATACCATTAGCAAACGGAGACATAATTTTCTATTTTAATACCATATTATGGAGCTGAGAAAACAAAAAGTATCGATAATATTTACTTTGCAAAACCATAATGATAAACTGGACACTGTACCGACAACAGCGGTACAGTGGTCACTCTAGTATGGTACAATGGCCCTATTGGTTTCATTGTTCAAGATTTACAAAAACATTAGCCAGAAAACGTAGTTTTTAATACAAAAAATGCAACTTATTCAAAAAGCAACTTAATTAACACAATTAGGTATTTTCAACGAGTAAGTTGTATTTTCAACGAGTAAGTTAACAAATATTGTACATAGATAAACTTATAGTAAAAGAAAATAAATTTGCTGACCTAGTAGTGCCGCCTACTTTCAAAGGTCTAGACCAGGGGTCGGCAACCTGCAGCTCGCGAGCCGCATGCGGCTCTTTCGATGTCAAGTTGTGTCTCTTTCGATATCAAATTGCGGCCGTTAGTGGCTCTTTAAAAACTGAGAAATTGTGTAAATTATAACTTTTGGCTCTTCCGTCTCAAAAGATTGGCTCTTCTGTCTCAAAAGGTTGCTGACGCCTAGTCTAGACAAATTATGTACGATATCATCAACTAGTACTATAACTGTATCAGAAACATCGAGATACGTAAAATTGCTACCATGACCTCTGAGGAATGTTACTTTAAATTCATCAGTGTCTTTTAAAATCTCTGTGATACGTCCTAAATAAGGTTTGACAGTTTTTTTTTGTTGCAAACTTGACAAGAACGAAAGAGGCCACAGCAATATCATTAACAATTAGTGCGTCGTCTTTATCCGATTCAGAAAATCAATCCACATCATCGGAGTCCGTCAATTCAACATCTAATAATAATAATAATAATAATAATAATAATAATCTTTATTTAGCACTTGGCTAGTTATTACTAAAAAATACAGGTTACAAAACAGTGTTTATATGTCAGTTACAAAAATGATAAATCCTACTCTACTCTACATATCCTTCAAATAACGAGACAATCTTCTTTTAAAAACATTTAACCCATTTGCCTCCTTAATGCCCTCGGGGAGGTCATTAAAAAGACGAACTCCCTCGAAAAATAGAATTTGTAGAGATGTGGTCTTAACTGACTCAATGTTATAATGTTGCCCAGAGCGAATGTCATAACCATGAAAATTTGATCTTTTTTTAAGAAAAGCATTAAAATATATTGGTAGCTGCTCATGTTCAATTTTATATATTAAAACTAAGTTCGCCTTTCTAATGTTCTGTTCCACTTCCACAGCCAATTCAACCTCTGTAACATAGTTCTTACCGGGATATACCTGTTGCATTTAAGAATAATTCGCATAACCTTATTTTGCTGAACCTGCAGACTGTGTATATTTTCCTGAGTACAAGATATTAATAAAGAACAACAGTAATTAAAGTGAGGCAAAATGATTATATTATAAACCAGTGTCTTGGCCCACTGGGACAAACAATCCGAAACGCGACAGAAAAAAACAATTTTTTCCCTAATTTCTTACAAAGGTAATCAACGTGATTCGTAAAAACAAGCTGAGGATCCAAAAAGACTCCCAAATATTTTATTTCCGACACTAAACTAATTTCAGACTCATTTATGTTAAGGGTTAATCCTAATTCGGCATACTTCTTACAATTTACTTTTGAACCTATTATCATACACTTTGTCTTTGATGTGTTCAGTTTTAATTTATTTTGGCAAAGCCAGTGATACATTATTTTAAGTTCGCTATTCAAAAGATCAGTTATATCCCTAAAGTTTTTTCCTGATACACAAATAAGGGTATCATCCGCAAATAAATTCACAAACGAGTTTTTTAAAGCTATATGAATATCATTAACATAAATAATAAACAATAATGGACCCAGCACACTTCCCTGCGGAACACCCCATTTATTTTCCCTTTTAGTTGATAGTTTGTCGTCCACTCTAGTCATTTGATACCTGTCACTTAAGTAATCATTAATCCAATGCAATGCACTACCTTCTACACCATATAGTCTTAATTTTTTAATAAGAATTCCACGATCGATTGTTTCAAACGCTCGCTGCAAGTCAACAAATACACTAAGCACCACTTTCTCCTCATTCAGTGCTTTTCGCCATGTTGCACAAACATATTGCAGTGCCGACTCGCACGAATGGTTACTCCTAAATCCAGATTGCCCCACAAACAATAACTGATTAGTTGCAAAATAGTTCCTTAGTTGTCGACAGACTATCGTTTCAATGATCTTATCTACCATGGGCAATAAATTAATTGGCCTGAATTCTGATGGACTTTTAGGTGCAGTAACTTTTGGTATAGGAATTATAACACTGTTTTTTATTTCATCGGGGATTCTCCCAGTCTGTAACGAGGTGTTAACCAAATAAAGAAGAGCATATCCTACTACACCGAAGAGGTCCTTAACCAACTTAATATTTAATGATTCACCACTGGTACTTTTATTTTTAAATCCAAAAACAATTTTCTTAAGTTTCGAGAAACTTACAGGTTTAAAATTGGCAAACTTATGTTTATCATTTCCATCTATATTGCTCTTTAAATGTTTCTGTTCTATGCTATTTGAAATTTCATCTATACTGTCCGCATAGAAATTATTAAAATTCTCCTCTACTGGCCCATCATAAGTTCCATAATCAATATCCTCGAGGACTATTTGTTTATTATTATTCCCCACCAGATCTTTTAGTGTTCTCCACATCTTTTTTCCATCTCCTTTGCACCTATCTATGTTATGATCATAATACTTTGTCAGTATAAACTTGGTGTATGCTCTATCTCTTTTACATTGTGCCTGCTTCACTGATTTTGTAATCCATGGATATTTTGTTACTATATTGTATTTTTGTCTAGGTGCTATTTTATCCACTGCCTTTTGAATAATATCAAGAAAATCTAAGTAAATCATATTTACATCTGTAGAGGTATAATTCCAATCAGCTCCTATTAGTTCTTGAAATATGCTGTAAATTGCCTCAGCATTCAATTTTCTCGTGACCATAAACCTGGCTTTATCGGTAGTATCCTCAAATTCAAAGTTCACACCAATAATTTCGTGGTCGCTTAATGATGGAAAATCCCTTGGAACTTCTTTGGCATTAAAGTCATTAGTAATAATGTGATCAATCAGTGTGGATGACAAATTAGTAGTTCTGGTTTCTTTTGTGACGATTTGTGAAAAACCAGCTGCTTGTATAATTAGACTTAATTTCTTAGCATCATTGTTTTTATTTATTAGATCTATGTTCAGATCTCCCAAGAAGACTGTTTTTTGCTGATGCATAATTTCATCACTAAGCTTTTCTTCCAAGTAATTCAGGAATGTCTACTTCTTTAACATCTATTTCGGGTGTGATATGTGTTTCACTTACACAAACAATAGATGGGTTTCTATCCTGCAGCAACTGTTTTACTTCCAAGATGTGCGATGTCAGTCCTTGAGCATTTATATGTAGAACCAATGCACTATGTAATGAGGTGGCCTTGGATAAGTTTGTTGATGGCTATATATACTGAGTTCTAGATTTAACTCGTTCCTGTGCCCTTTTATAGCAGCTGCATTCTTTATCGAAAACTGTATGTTTAAAGTCTATATTAGGGATTTTTAAAATCTGGTGGGCATATTTACAATTAGTGCATTCCTTTATATTTGATTTACAATCAACACTTTTATGATTTGCACTGCATAATGGACAAACAGTGTTCTGCTGTTGACAATGTATAGCTTTATGCCCATATTTCCAACATTTGTAGCAACGCAAAACACTAAAATATTCATAAATCGGAACACCCATCCAATCCAGAAACATTCTTTTATTTCCAATAAGACATTTAAAGACTTCAGGTGGTACTTCTAAAATTACACTATAGCATTGTTTATCCTTTGGTTTGTATTTCTTCACAAATTTAATTTCCAAATTTTCTTTAAATGCTGACAAGCAGCTCTGATTTTTTACTCTCGGAATAAAGTCTTCCTCCGTATTTAAATATGTTTCCAGTTCAGCAACCGCCTTGTTTTGTAGTTTTTGTAGGGAATCCTGATCATTGCACTCGATCACAACACAACCTTGACCTAGAGGTTTTACCTTTTTTACTTCAGCTTGTATCTCGGACGGATTAATTTTTTTAGTGATAACGTTTTTTGTAGTAGCACTGTTCTGGTTGGTATTTTTCGGCTTTATTATTAATGGCGGAAGATTCTTTTTAACAATACTAGACCATTGATTTTCAGTTTTCCCTGTGGGTGTTGTATTATCCAATCTGTTGAGTATTTCAGACGTTTTTATTTTATTTTCTTCAGCATGGCGCTCTTGGCTTTCCATTCGCTTGACGATGTTCAGCCTTTCGTCCACCATTATAACACACTCATCACAGTACCAAAATAAATTTTTACAGTCATTGATTGTTTTATACAACTGGTCTTTTATTTGCACACATTGAAGATGATAACTTTGATCACAAAATTTACACGTAACTAACTTCGAACTGACGATAAAATTATCGGAGCAACGAGCACACACGTGTGTACTCGTTGACATGCTGACTATATGCTATCTAGATCGCTGTAGCTCGAGCTTTTTTCAGATCCTTTAGAAACGGATTGTTTTTTCTTTGGCTGAAAAGGTCAAATAGTTGAATCGAGAAAAAATATTTTAATGCCAGTTACATACCCATGATGAGTGTAATATTATAAATCGTTTTGAGGTATTAAAGGACAACATATTACTTTTTATTGATACTTTGTACCTCGGAAAGAAACCCTTTTAGGAACCACAATTTAGGTGATCTTTTTTTCTTATATTCATCTCTAGAATACCACATTACAGTATTTCATTTTCCTCGAAACACCGTGTATAAACCAATTCTTGATCTGTAATATAAATGACATTTTATTAAAAAGAATACTGTTTTAATAATTTGGTAATTCGAATGTATGATATTTTTGTAAGTCTGTATCATAAGTCTCGAGTTGTAGTTTAACTTAGAATCTTGTGATAAATATGTATTTTCATCGATTTTACTATTTTTTTATACTTTTGACACCAAAAACATAGTTCGTTACACTTCTTCATTCGTCACAACTGCAGAACTGACATGGACGATTATCGAGAAAAATAATGGTCTAAAGTCTAAAAGTACTTTAATATGAAACAATTAAGGCAACCAATATTTTTGAAATTCTATGTTTTTGACGGTTTGAGTGTTATATATATAATATTTTTCTCGAAATTAAAAGATTTCATGGAGATTACAAATAAGTAGCCGAATAATATAATTTTTAGTGACAATATTCCAGGGCGCCATGTGATGATCTGTTTTCGGTCGGTTTGAAATCTATTATGTTGTTATTTCTATCTGAAACCACTATAGATTCGCCCAGTCACTTAATGAGCAGCAGCAACCCGCGTTGTGTACTATATTTACATGGTCTATATAGGTTTATTGTGTTATATTGGAATGTAAAATGCACACTTAACACTGATTGGATTTGTATGACAGATATTTTGACAGAAAATCTTGAATGAACTGCTCAACCCAGTGAAGGTCGGCAAAGAGTGGGACAACACTACTCTGCGCGGTTGGATTCGCTTTCAAACAGGTAACGTTTATTGAGATTCCGACAGCGGCGACTTCTGAGTGGTAGCCACGGTGACCACCATGACTTCTTAAGTTCCTCGGCAAAAAGTTATTGGTAAATCTTTAAATAAATAATTCGTTAAAACCAATTCGAAGAACAGTTTTTCAATAAAAAAGAAATCGCTATCGGCAACATTATTTTCATTCTCATCAAACTGCAATTGTTAGTAGGCCATGACGACATGAAAAGATGGGTCATAATGAAAAATTCAAGCAATTCATAGCAAGTGCTGCGAAAATCCCATCCTTCTATCTTTACTAATAACTGAGATGGGTATAGGAAATTGTTAGCAAAAGTTACTTGGATTTTTACATACTACAGGGTGTTATGGAAATGACCTATTATATTTAAATTGGTGAGTCCTGGGGTGTCCTAGAGAAGCGCTATATATTTTTTTTTAAATCGAACGTTTAAAAAGTGGGGTAATTCACCCCTAAACCCGCCGGTCACTACTCGGCACATTCATATATGATCATATTACATTGCCAAGCTGTGTAACCAACAGATGTTCAGGAACAATGTTGCCAACTGTGTAAAAAATGTAAAACTTTAGATTCTTATAAAAATAATATTTAGTTTACCTAGTATACAAATAGAAGTGAATCCAGGTGCCAGTACACTAGCAAGTAATCCAGGGCACAGACATCTTCAGGTTTTTTTTTCTATGGAAAAGCTTTATGCTCATAACGTACCCTGATGATAATGTGGAACTGCATAAAAAACTTATACCCACTAAACCCCATTCGGCCTCTTATTTCAAATCTCTCGGAACATTTGCACTAAATCTCTTAAAGAAACAGACAGACACCCACGAGTTTCAAATTAGTTTTTTTATATTATTATTAGATTACACGCAAACACTAAACAGCACTTAATTATTTCGCAATAGAAATAATAAAAACGCTAATTTCTATGGGCCATTAACCCTTTACTAAAGATAAAATGAAGCAATTATGTTGACAGGAACTACCCTTTGAAATAAATGGGCTCGCCCATGGTGCTTTCTTTATGCACATTCAGAGAACTAACTTGAGCTAGCGCGGTTGCTATTTCCGAGACTATAATTATACAGGAAAGTAATATTATAGAAGGAAATTCCGCAATTTGTTTATAAAACATCGAAAGTGACAACGCTGTATTTTTAAATATTAACCCCAGCCGGCCAAAGAACATGCAATCCGTTATTGACCATAATCAGCAGTTAAAGGAAGTCGGCCGACTTTCACACGCGTTATCGGTTTCCTTCTAAGGGTTTCCTACTGTTTTACCAATTTTCAAGCAGATTTGTATGTTAATACTTAAGCCCGAGTTTAAATTATTAAGTTATTTGTTCTTTTTGCGACGGCAGTGCCCCAGTCCAGCAGTTCAATATCGATCGAAGGAAACAACGTGTTATTTATTTTTAAAATTTTTAGATGCTAAATACATTATTTCCCAGACCACTCAGACAATAAGGGCGTATTTTTGTCTACACAGTAGCACTTTAAAATTTCAGATTGAATGGTACTTAGATGTGTTATGTGATTTTATTGTGCCGGTTTGT
Source organism: Barypeithes pellucidus (assembly GCA_963991005.1). Lineage (NCBI taxonomy): Eukaryota > Metazoa > Arthropoda > Insecta > Coleoptera > Curculionidae > Barypeithes > Barypeithes pellucidus. The sequence continues at coordinate 49,052,059 of OZ022557.1, read as the reverse complement.
TTTTGTTCAAGTTACCTAGGTACTTGGTGTGGCATTTTTTTTCTTTCAGATTGAATGGTACTTAGATGTGTTATGTGATTTTATTGTGCCGGTTTGTTTTTGTTCAAGTTACCTAGGTACTTGGTGTGGCATTTTTTTTTCTAAAGGGTAAGTGGCATTTATAAACTTATCCAGATCTGACGGGTGTCGTTCGAATTGAACAAATGAGAACATACCTGACCATTTAAAAACGCGGATTTGTTCGAGTCAGTGCAAGTTTATAAATCGGAGATTGTTTCCTAGCGCACTGAACTGAACGTAAAAGTTTATAATAATGTACCCTGAAAAATAAACAACTTGCAATCTGTCAAACGGTTATTGACTTTCTAAAGAGTTTACCATGAAGATATGACAACACTGTTCAAGATTCACTCCCATATGTTGCTGTGTTTACCTTCCGGACAGGGGCACCACGTGGTACTTTTTGGTTTGACATAAGGTCATGTACAGGGCATATTAAATTAAAGCGCCATTTTTGGATATTTTTCTTCCATTTGTTTTGATCTCAGGAATTGCCGGTTTAAATATAATACGTCATTTCCATAACACCCTGTATAATCGAAAAATGCCAAAATGGGCATTCTATTTAAAATAACGAAATATTAAAAGTTATTGTTCTGGCAAACGAAAGAAGATATAGAACTGCGTTTTTTTCTTGCAAATTTAATCTACTTTCCGATTATGATTTAAGTTTTCGGGATACCTAATAAACTGTTGTTGCAAATTGCGCCCTCTAGCAATTCTTTTGGGAACTATCGGGTACCACTGAATACGGAAATTAAAAGTATGTAAAACCTTTGAAATAAGCTAATGTTTACTAAAATTGATACAGAAGTGTCCAAACTATGTAATGATGTTATCAAAGGTATATGTTAATGTGGGAATATTCGGACAAATTTAGAATTTTAATATTTATGTAGTAGTCGTAGTTATTCTTGCCAAGATCGCTTGCTGAAATCTCCCTAATTTCTAATATATCGGCTTTTCTTTTTTTCACATTGGGATCTTCTGAGGAATCTTCATAACCTTCATACGCGCATTTTTATGACCGGGTACTTGAATTTCACATGGCTCGGAGACATTTATTCCACTTTCGTTATTATGGAAATCAGAGCTTGGTTCAGATAACGAAGTTGAGGATTGAACATAACTATCAAGAGAAGATAGTTCCTCTTCGTTATGTTGACTTGGATCTAGCTCCGCTAAAGAATTTGACCCTGGTTTATTTTGCAGTGCACTCTTCTACAGACTGTAAATTGTTTCTCTCTTTTACTATTACTTCTAAGTTCTTTTCGCAATTTATATTCAGCAACATGTTTTCAGTTAAAAAAACCTTTTTAGACCAAGTTTTAATTTTGTTCCAAACATGGCCCCATATGGAGTACAGTTTATGCCACTATGATGAGCTCGGTTCTTCATAAGCTGAACAAAACGTAAGCCTCCTGCCAAATTGCTGTTAATTAATCAAAGTGTCAAGAGAAATAATAGCAGTATTTATAATGACCGGTCAATGTAATAAATTATAATAGACAAATATAAAATTATTAAATTTCCCGATTTTATTGGGCACTGTTTAAACTGCCCCGGGCATTATAAATAATGCCCAATTATTTACATTGCCCGTAACATATACACTCGCAGCCAAAATAATCGATCCACGCCACAGGGCCAACACTCCATTCATAAATCTGTTGGAAAGTGAGTTTGTGATTGTTTGAAATGTTATTGAAAATCAGTAATGGGTGGAAGAGTGACAAAACATGTTGGTCTCGCTAATGGCAACAATGTTGAAGTCTGGTTAAATCAAAGATCTTACAAGGTTAAATCCAATAACGTTTAAAAGGTTATGGAGCGGTCTTCATCGTTTCGGAGCGGAGCTAGTCTGGGCAAAAAGCGCAACAAGGGCGTATAATTTACTTTGAGATTCTTTACGTTAAACTATATTATCTATTCAAAAAGTGTAGTTTCGAATATTGGATATTTATAAAAAAGATAGAAATATTGATCCAGTTTTTATATACAGTGTATCCAAGGATGGATTTAACTATTTATGCTTAGCATCAATATTTTTGAGTGATAGACGTGTTTTGGACTTCCATTGTCTTTATTTCGTTTAAATCACAACGTTTCAACTGGTAAGTATCTCCAGTCGTCTTCAGTATTCACCTGAAGACGACTGGAGATACTTACCAGTTGAAACGTTGTGATTTAAACGAAATAAAGACAATGGAAGTCCAAAACACGTCTATCACTCATGATACAGCATTGTCTCTAACCTTCAAAGAAACATCAATATTTTTGGTGTATTCATTACTGGATGATACTCTCCAGATATAAAAGTATATATTTCTAGCCAGATTGTCATATTTATCACTAAGACATCTTGCAAAATTCCAATTAAAAATTTGTAAATTAAGGTCACTAAGGCATATTGTACACTAACGTGATTAATTAAATAAGTAAATTAAAATAACATGTACCTAAACAAGTTAGATCAAATATATAAAAATAAATAAATAAATTATATAAAACCTGTCTTCACGTACTTGTTACACTGCAAACGTTGTTTAAATATAGAAAAATAAAGATGTAAAATATTTTGACGGGACTGTTCCTTTCTTCAGTATTTTATTCCCATGTACATTACCTACATAATATTCTTTTGTGAAGTGTTTCTCACAAATAACTGTTGTATCACCTGGACTATAATTATTCCTTCTAAGGGCATGTATCCAAATTTGCCGTAGGCTACGGCCCTTTAGTATCCTAACGAAGTGGATAAACATTTGGTACATTCTTAAACAAACCGAATTTTCATAGTGATGCAAACTCAAAATCAAATTTCTAAATATATTTACTAACCTGTGAAATTTTAATTTAACACCATTGCATCTTCTAGTGAAGTATTTTATGGCCGCACAAGACTCAACCATCTTGTAAATGCAAGATTTATATTAAGAAATAAACCAACTCGACTGCTTTTTGCCCGGACTAGCACCACGGACCGGTCCATAACCTTTTAAACGTCAATGGTTAGTCAGAAATCATATCAATACAATCATATTAAAACATAACCATACTTACCGAAGAAAAGATAAATCCTTGCTTAAATGATCCACTCTTTTACAAACTATACATGAATGCACCATCATTGTTTATAATAAAGACGATTTTTCACCAATACTCACAAAAAAAAAATAAAAACAACCAAGTATATAAACACTCCCTTAAAAGCGGTTAGCAGCGACTAGCAACAGTGTATTCTTTACTATAATGCGATACATTGATAAAGTTTGATCTTTAGCCGGCGAGCGTAGTAACTTTTAACTTGATGTTGTCAGAGTACAGTCGGTTTATTTCAAACTTTTTGTATAATAATAATATTTTTTTTAAATCTCTTAAGGCCTATTCACAATTTATATTAAAATTATTGGGAAATAAATTTATTTTAAAAGCAATTGCGGATTAACCTTAAACCAGTTGCAATTGTCAAATTAACAAATTTTTAATTGGGATTTTGCAGATACCTTAGCGATAAATAGGACAATCTGGCTATGCTGCAAGCATAACAGCAAGGTGGGGAGTGCCCGTTTACAATCCTTACGTCGACTTCAAATGTAAACAATTCTATCTGGAGTTTGTAAGATCTTTGATCCACGCAGTATAGTTTTAGTTTAATTCCGATTTTTATAATTCTTTTTTATATTGTAGGTACGTACAACACTCGCACATGTGTGAGGTTTTAAGAAAGTTAAGAATATGTCCATAATGTACAGGTTTTTTTTTATGATCAAACACAGGCACTATAGGGAAAATCCTTTAGGGCCCTCTGTGAGTGCTGCGTGTGCTAATAAAGCGATTCACGTTGGTTTTGAATCTTTGGCGGTTATATTCGCTGGGAAAAACGATCTCGGGAAGGTCGTTCCATAATGAAAGAATTCTTAAATAATGAAGTTCGAGGAGTACTACGCTTAACCACATATGGATGGACGGCAGTGGTTCGTCATGTATTTCTGCTATTTGCCGCTCTGGGCGGAATTGAGAGGACAAGGTCAGCCGAGCACTTCCCATGGAAATATCTGTAAAAGAGAGTCGAATCCCCAACCTGTCTTCGATGTTCTAGGCTGTCGAGGCTCTTCGTCAGCTCGTGGCCCTCCTTTCGATGGAATCCAGTAGCCGAAGAGTATGTTTGGGTGCAAAGCTCCAGACATGAGAACAGTACTCTAGTGATGGTCGGATCTGGGCTTTGTAAAGTATCAAAAGTTGTGAGGTTGAGGTGTGTACAACTTTCTGGTTTGGAAGAGGACACCAAGTTTCTGAGAAGCTATCTTGGCGATTGCCCCAACGTGGTTATGCCAAGACATATTTCCTGCCAGATTGACGCCCAGCAAATTAGAAGATGAAGAGAGTGGGATTGCGTGTCCTGCCATGACTATATCCGGTTCTGTAATGCTAACCTTTTTAGAGGAAACTGCTGCCTGGGGTTTCTTAGCGTTAAAGTCGACTTGGTTACTGTCATCCCAAGCCAAAATTTCTTCCTGGTCTTTGTGGAGGCGTGATACTTCATGCTGTCTGGGAAGATGTGTGTCGGCAGCCGATGTTTGTGCATTCAAAGAGAAAGATGAGACAAGTGTGCTATCGCCAGCAAAGCTAAATATCGGATTTTCCGTTTTCACTAGAAGGTCGTTAATGTAAAGTAAGAAGAGGGTGGGAGACAATATGGACACTTGAGGAACCCTGGCATTGATGGTGAAGGTGTCTGAGAGAAATCCTTCAATCACCACTTGCAGCGAGTGGTCCTTAAGAAAGCTAGACAACCATGCACATAATCGACTGGGCATACCGTAGGATCGCAGTTTACTTAGAAGCCCCTCATGCCAAACACGATCAAAGGCTTTAGAAATACCAAGTGCAACAGCCCGAGACTGCCCGTGATGTTCGATGCGTTAGGCTAGAAGATCTCCAGTTGATGAAACCGAAAACCATATTGATGATGGCTGATAATGTTGAAGCCGCCCAGGTACTTTAGAAGATGTTGGTTAATAGCTTTCTCCATTACTTTTGATATAACCGAAAGCAATGCGACTGGTCGATAATTGTTAGGCAGGGTTCTCTTACCTTTCTTTGGTATAGGCTGGACTCGCCCGTCTTCCAGCACGATGAAAATATAAGTTAGCACAGGTTGAAACAAGAACTGTTTTTTGTCCCAAACTTTAAAATACGCTGTGGAGTGATGGAGATGTCAAACTTTTTATTTTGTTAAATTATCAAGTAACATCTATTCTTAACATTTTCGTTTTTGATTCATTTCAATACTTTAATTCTTGTAGCAGATACGATTTTTTTAAAGAAACATTACTGTTTCCATGGACGGAGATGGTAATATTCAATGGAAGAGCTATGATAGCGGATAAGTACAGTTGTATTCATTGAACATAGGAACAAGTCTTATAACTAGTGTTTGCCATATTTGCGTAAATCAGGCTTTTCTGATTGATTTATTGTTTTTAAGGTTATGAGCAAAAAGCATTGGTGTCGTTAAACAAAATAAAATAATCTAATTAAATGTTATCAATGAATTATGTGATTATGAAATTAACACATATCTTTTACTCAACGTAACATTACTAATAAGGGTGTACCCGAATTTATTACCTATATTTAGATTGAAAAACCTTTTCGTCAATGAACACTGTCCACAACTGATAGTCGCGGAAAGTATAATTTAAGGTTAGCTCCGATTCTTTTGGGTCGGAAATGAGGGCCTGACCATTACCAGTTTTTCTTTTCACAGACCCCTCTTGTCCCCAAAGTTGTTGCTGTTAATATTATGTTGTGCCGTTTCCGTAAAAATATAGTAGTGGCCGTATTGACCACCCATCTTCAATTCTAGCTACAATTTGAACTTTTTCAAGTTGTGTTAAATGGAGAGTCATTTTGAGAATTCTGACAGTCTTGTCAACCATAAACTTTTGAAAAAGTCGAAATCAATTAAGATCGATTTACATTATAACAAATTTAGTTTACCCATTTTTCATGAATAAAACAGTACTATTATGCTGATGCAGGATAATGGTTGACATCATGTTACGAGAATTGATAACGAATATTTAGATGAGGTCGAAATTCCAAAAATAAATTTTCCCCGAACAAACCCAATAGAACATGTCTGGCACACACTGGACAAAAAAAAAATACGATCTCTGATACCTGCTCCTGCAAATTTACATGAGCTCGGTGCAGCTCTTGTTGAAGAATGGCAGCAAATTGACCAGTTTAAGTTGGTTTCACGCACGTCTTTCTGGTAATTTTAGGTTTAAGTTTTTATGTTTGAAATTAATATAATTTTCTTAAACAAGTGTTGCTTTTAAAAAAATCGCATCTAGTACACAAATTAAACTATTGAAATGAACTAAAAACGAAAATGTTGAGAATAGACGTCTCTCTACACACAAAAGACTGGTGTTTTAAAGTTCAAGTCAAAAACAATTCTTGTTTCAACCTGTATATAATGGACATATTCTTAAGTTTCTTAAGATCTCGCCCATGTGAGAGATTTTCCGTAACTTTACCTACACTATAAAAAAAATAATAAAAATCGGAATTATAATAAAATAATTATTCACGATCAAAATCCATCCAAATATTCCGTGGAGCGATTTTTATGACTGTGAGTGTATAATATATGAAGTACCTACTTACTGACATTATTTCAACTTCCCCTATATATCCTATCATTCATGGACACACTATACAGGGTGTCCATTTTTGGGTAGTTTTACGGGGTATCTCCGTTATTAGTCGAGATAGAAGGATGCGGTTTTCGCAGCACTCGGCTTCAAACAGAAGATGCCGTAATTAGAATTTTTCTAGGCCGCCTTGTTTTTAATATACTGGATGTTTTTGAGAATTGTGCATTTTGGGACACTCCCCCATATCTCGGTTACCCCGTAACGTATCCAAAAGAATTAAAATGTTCTTTTTGTAATTTTTTACGTAGAATCCAGTTCTAAAAAATATATAACACATTATTTTTAGTCTTAGTATTAGGCCCGAAATATACGTTTTTCAAAAATATTCAATTTTTTTTATTAGACCATGACGGGTATTTAAAACAAACAAAAGAACACAGTCCTATGTGTCATAATAATAAAATCTTCTAATTCTGTCAGAGCATTCAGGTTCTCTAAGTTGTTTTAAAATAAGTGAAAAATCAGTTTGTCCTAACTATGGCAGAGCATGTAAACTTTGAGAAGTACGACATGCTCGTTTGTTATATCCAGTATAACGAAAATGCAGATGGAGCATTAGAAGTGTATTCGGAATAGGTAAATATAATTCTATGAATTTTATAAATTTTCTTAAATTACTTGTAGATATCCCGAAAGACGACAACCGGATGAACGAATTTTTTCAAGAATAAAATCAAATTTAATTGAACAGATGAAAAGATGTTTCATTAAGGCGAATAAGAACCATGTGTGAAACATGTCTAAGGCATAATGGAGAACAATTTAAGCAATATTTATGAGGGAGTTCAATAGATTTTCAATTTTTGTGTCTAATATTTAATCACACCAGTATTTTTTTTAATATCCGTCATGGCCTACTAAAAAAAAATGGTATATTTTTGAAAAACTTATATTTTGGGCCTAATACTAACTAGGGGGGCATAGCCCCCCTAGGCGCTCCGCGCGGGGCTCCGCGGACTCTCTATATGCGACAGATTCGCCTATATGTGTTTTGTTAGTACCTAGATATGACCACCGATTTGGGTGGATACACCGAGAAGCTTGAATGCAGGTTGATGCTTTAATTGGTTGGCCACACTCCTGCGGACTGTGATGGGGGTACATAGCACCCAAATTTGTTAATTATAACATATGTGACCGTTTCACATTTTAAGGTATCAGCTATAACCGATTGCGAACAATCCGTTCACTATTTTACGTATCGAATAGAAAAAATATGTAAAAAATTACAGCTGTCAAAAAATAAATAACATTTTCGGATTCCTTGCATTCGAATTACATAAAAACGATACCAAACTTGCGAAATTAAGTTGACCTTGTACCTATTACTGACTTAAGAAACGTCAATTTGACAGCTGTCAAGAAATAGATAAAAATTTCGGATTCCTCATACTCAAATTATATAGAAACGATACCAAACTTGTTAAAACATGTCAACAAAAAAATATCAAAAATGACAGCTGTCAAAAAATATATACATTTTTCGGATAACTTATACTCAAATTATATAGAATCGATACAAAATTTTTGAAATTTTGTTAACCTTGCACTTATTCTTTACTAAAGAATCACCAATTTGACAGCTGTCAAAAAATAAATTTAATTTTCGGACTCCTTGCATTTGAATTACATAGAGACGATACTAAACTTGCGATATTTTGTTCACCTTGTACATATTACTAACCTAAGAAACGTCAATTTGACAGCTGTCAAAAAATTTAAAATATTTTTTAAATCCTTTTACCAATATTAACATAACGTACTAGTTGAATTTTCTTCAAATTGCCAAATTATCAAATTAAGCCTATTTTTCCAGACGGTGTGCATGATTTATTCAAATCTGATGAATTTAAACACTTGCCCTTGTCTAATTTTCACTAAATACTGTAAAAGCCACGCCTTTCATACATTTCGAGCGAACGTTAGAAATTTTTTCTGTCACCGTTACGAATTTTCTAAATTTTCTCCAAGTTCGAACATCTTTATGATAACTTTATATACATCAAAATGTTCGGAAAAGATGAGGGAATCAGATAAACCTAGAAAGAAATATCTAAACGAAAAGTTATAGAAGATATAGCAGAGTAAACTGAACTTTTGAAAAAAAAAATTTTGAGAAAATTTATAAAATATTTTTTTATCCGCCAAAGGATATTTTTGGGTCACGCAGTCGATGTGGAACGTAAAGGTAATTTATTCCTTTAAACGATAGGCTAAAGAACGATAGAAAAAGTTACATACACTAGCGTACAGATGGGTTTTAGTAAGAGGATGTCAAAATTAGTGATTATTGCTTAAACGATTGTAGTTATTTTTGTATAAGAAATTAAGAAACTAAATTATGGTTTATAATCGTGTTCTGATATGCTCTTTCTGATGACATATATAACATTTCGATGAAATATTATTTTACCCCATAAAAAGGAAAAAAAAAATTTGACGAAATCATCAAGTTCAGTTTTTCGCAAATTTCTCCATTTTATAGGTCTTTTAGCATGATATGATGTATTGTGAAATATTAGTATTTGAGATGACCTATCCACCGGTTCAAACCCGGTGCCAATCTATAAGACAGAAATCGAATAATTCATTATCGAAAATGACCCTGCATTTTAATGCTTCCCAACTTTAAAAAAATCAAAAAATTGACTTCCCGACATTTTATTGAAAAAATCTCGCGACGAGTTTTTCTAAATAAGTTTCTTGATAACATACTAGAATATAAACTGAATCGCTTAAGTTTTACGAGACCGGCAAGTCGTAGAAAAAAATATCAAATTTTTTCACATTTTCTGATTATTTCTTTTAATAACTTATGAACGGAACACCCTGTATAGTAACGTACATCGGCAAAAGGTACCCCATATACACTAAAATATACCCGAAAAGTTTCATTGCTCCAACGTGGACGGTTTAGAAGAAATGAAACAAATTGTGTCAAGATGCACCGTTTTTGGACGCTCCCATAAGCCCAATGTAAATAGGTCGTTGCAGACCATTTTGGAAATCGGGAAAATGGTAGGAAATTTTCCATTTTGGGCAACGATAGGGGTCATTATCGAAAGCCGAAATCCCATAGAATCTTTTCCATACCATTTCCATCCTCAAATCGTTTAATTAACTTCAGGATCTCGCTAAGAAAAAGGCTATTTTGGCCCATTTCGGCCGAATTTTGACAGTCAACAAATTGGGTTAATTTTATTCCAAGGCATGCTGGTTAAAATCGACCAAGTGTGCAGATTTGCAAAAATTGGCCGTCCCAGCTCGGTAAATTGTCGTTTTTCTCCCGATTGGAAGGAAAATTCGAAAATTTTGAAAAATAATAATGTGGTGAGAAAGGATGGACGATGCAAATACGCTTATAGAGAACTCTCCGAAATGATATTTGTAGGAGTTATTCGTGACTAAACAGAACTTTTAGTGAAAAATGGGTGAAAATGGATATACTTAATTTTTTTTAACCCTTTAGATCGTAATTCGAAACGCGCTCTTGGTATGAATCTTCAAGTACCATCATTCCGCTTGACGAAAAAGCAATAAAATATGGAAAATGTTAAATACGAAAGCGTATAGACGAATTTAAGTGTAGCGGTGACAAAAAAACCATTTCCAAATTTTTAAAATTCAATCGTTAATAGTAATTTCGGTATTCAAATCGAAGAAACGAAAATATACGTATCGAATGTGATTTACCTCGAACTTTCCGGTAAAGTAAACTAAATTTCGATCAAAAGCCGTTTTTACCTTGAAAAAAATGAAAAACCGTCCATTTTTACCCCGAAATATCAACTTGTTCAGCATTTTCAAATTTTTCCCATTTTCTAATAACTTTAGGTATAGATAGATGTATTGATGGCACCTAGTTTTTGAGATGGGAAATCGAAAATTTTAAACCGCGTAACCCTCGGACCCACCCAGTTCGAGCTATTAGGTACCAAAAATGACCCTTTTTTGTCAAATTTCGACTTTCAAAAATTCTTTTAAATTACTTCTAATCGTCGTACGTTACCCAGTTTCAATAGGGTTCTGTAGCGACCGGTCCACTCTACGCTCCGAAAATTTAAATCGAAAAAATTGAGTTTTGCGACTTGAAATGGATTCCAACGGGAAACGCGGAAAATTCGACTTTGACGCTTAATAACTTCGAAACGGTTCACCCTGTATATTTCAAAAATTGAGACAACACGCGCGCACTATCCGAAATTAAAACCAAAAAGTTTCGTCGCTTCGACTCTGATAGTTTCTTCGCAAAAAATTCGCAACTGCAAAAATGTCAAAAGATACGACGACGACAACGGACGTTCAAGGTCACCCACTGGCCGTAATACATAGCACCAGAATTGGTGCTATGTAATAATAAAGTGTTATATATTTTTGAGAAGCTTGTTACAAACTAAATTATATTATTAAAAAATATATGGGGTGACAAATTTAAAAAAAGCAAATTTGTTTATTTTCCTTGAAAACTATTGAATGTAGAAAAAATCTGAGGACGTCACTGGATTCTACGTAAAAAAACTACAAAAAGAACATTTTATTGATACGTTACGGGGTAACCGAGATATGGGGGGTGTCCCAAAATGCACAATTCTCAAAAACATCCCGTATATCAAAAATAAGGCGGCCTAGAAAAATTCTGATTACGGCATCTTCTGTTTGACAAAAAAGTAGCACAGTGCTGCGAAAACCGCATCCTTCTATCTTGACTAATAACGGAGATACCCCGTAAAAGTACCCAAAAATGGACACCCTGTATATAAAACATTTTTAATTATAGGACGTTGTTTATTATTTTTGGAAATCAATCTTTTGGCGAAATCGCAAGTTCATTTTTTCTCACCCGTTCGTTTTGCCACTTCTTAAGTTTGATTATAATTTTTTGTTATTTTTGGTAAAACGGTTTAAGTAATTTTCAAGTTATCCTGAAGATAGAACAGATATTGTCTCCGCGAGTACTAGAATATTGTTTCATATTTTGCCAGACTCATTTTACATATTTTTATACAGGGTGCTCCACTTGGCTTGCTCCTAATGGAAAGAATCTTATATTTTCGGTATTTCTGAACTGATTGTTTAGAATTTTGGTGTGCCCAAGTATCAATTGTAAGACACTTTTGATTTATTTATCGTTTAAAAGTGCTTTAATATGTTCAATAAAAAGATGTTGGATTTAAAGTTACCTTAAAATAAATTAAAAGTTGTTAAGACCACTTATTCTTATGCAAGAATTTAATACATTCTTTAAATTAAAAAAATGATTTGCTCTTATCTTATAATGATTTTATAATACTCGTGACATTGTCTATTTTAAAACTAATTTGCTTTTTTTAAGGATTAATTAGCAAGTTGGTTTTAAAACACTCAATTTTGGAACAAATAGTTTTAATGTAGTTTTATGAAGTACCCCTAATGTACTCATTAAAATCCATTAATCTTCAAAGAGTTCATATGCTCAATAAAATTCTACATTAAATTCAAAAATATAATTTTTACTTTTTAAAGAGTACATTAAGAATATTTTAAAACTCAATGGTTTTAATTTAGTCAATTTGTTGAAAAGAAATGCCGCCAAAACTGGTACAATTTGTTAGGTTAAGGGCACGAGGTTGAACATATTAAAGCAACTTCGGTTTTAAAATGAAGAGTAAATAGACGTCTGCAAGAGTAGTTGTACTTAAAGTGGTACAATTTAATAAAAAAATCCATTTAGATGTTTAGATTGAAAACTAAATTTGACGATATTTTTTAAATAATTAAAAAATCATTAAATTGTTAGCCCTATAGTTATGTAGAATTTTTTTTTTATCATATATTATGAGAAAAGTGTCATCCGTTGGTAAATTCTTTACGAGAATAGTTTGCATTTGAACATTATTTATGATCGCTTCCTATTAATTTCTATTTCACACAAAAGTTGTTCGACTATAGTAAACACGATAAAACTCTTTCAGAAATAATGATCAAGGTAGTTTATTCTGCTGCAAGTATTTTAAATGCAATGAATTTTTATACATAAATTTAATGTTGCCTTTACGAACTCTTTAAGAATTAAAAAACTCTTTAAGAATTAAAATTAAAAATAAATCTTTTTATTAATGTACTTTTTCTCCGGCTGTCTTGAATTTCATTTGATTTTATTGTATAGTTTTAAAGCGACCTTAGAGATCGCAATAAGAGCATTAAGCCGCAAACACACTATTATCACGTCACGTGAGATCACTTGCTATCACGCAATGTCACGACACATCCGAAATATCTGCAAGACGATTTATGTGTGCTTATAAAATAGGTTTAGAAGTACACTATAGTCACCTCATGCAGCTCACGGCATGTCATAAGTGACGGCACAATTTTTTTCTGCAAATTTATATATTCGGCACGCGTTATAGCACGGTGTCGGAGTTTGACGCTAGAAGGCTACAAGATTCACTTGCCGTTTTCACAAACACAAAATATGTATTAAAAATGATCTGCAGTGTACGTAGTCTGTTTCTAAACCGTGACAGCATGTGCTATTCTGCCGATATGACAACACGTGAATTCACGTGACGTGATAATAGTGTGTTTGAGGCTTTAGTGTCACGTGGTTACGCATGATAACAGCGCGCAGTTTTGTATTGCTTAATACTTTAGTTAACTCATTGGCGTACGGATTTATAGGTGCTTTAGAACAACAACCATAAAAGTAAGCTACGTTAAGCGATTATCTTATTATTATCCCAAAACGAGAAAATATGAAAATTAACACAATTATATTTAATATAAGTGTGAAATGTATGTAACATCGACCCGGTATTTCTATCTACTCTGAACACGTTAATGGCAGGCGAGTTATTACGAAAATAAACACAACAAAAAGAGATAGAGATTCTACAGATAGAATCTCTTGAATCTCTTTTTATCTTATGTCTTCATTCTAGCGTCTGATCGGTTTCATATGTTTTGGTTAGAAAAAAACTCCACGGACTGATTCAAAAGTATATGCTTTTATTCAGTTTATGGCAGAGTTGGCACAGTCTTACCATATTGAGCTAAGAACTACTATTTTTTCCATAAACAATACTTAAATTTAACACACAAACACTGGAAAATAAAGAATTTGATTTAACAATAACGACAAAATGTCAAACGTGAAGCAGGTATATAAGACGGCCGTTCCAATAAGGGCTTTATAAAAAGTACGTTCCTAACGCCCGAAGGCGACGTAATGTCTGTCGAATTAACGAAAAACGACAAAGAAAAATTATACTAATTTCCAGAGCTCCCCGATTGTTTTTCTGGGAAGTTGTTTACAACCTACTTAAGAATGTGAATTGTTTATTCGTCAAAGACTGTGAACGAAAGCCGTATCCTCCTTTATTTAAAATCCTTGTATGTGACCTATCAATTGTAAATTGAATGAATAAAGTATTTTGAAGGTTTCCACAAACAAGGTCCTTGGTTTAAATTCCATTGAAATCAAACTTTTTTTTTGTAATTTTTGTATGTAAATAAATGTTAAAATAATTGTTTATCTGTGTAAATTTGTTTGATTGATCGTAGAAAAAACTGTACAACTCGAGTGGAATATCCATATCCACTCCCACTAAGAGTATGTATCTCGGAAAACGTTAATCGCATAGCTTTGGGAAAAATTTATTGTTAAGAAAAGTGGCCTTGGCCTCACACTTTCTCTTGAAAAATAGCTGGAAATATTTTTTGAGGTGCTAGGTTGGCCGCTGGATAGCGTAACAGTAATTACAAATTAGAAAGACGAACTTTCTACTTAATTTTCCTCATTAAGGTATACTTAAAATATTTCCATTGAAATTTGAAAATTCTGTATCATTTTTGTCCTGAATGTTTTTCTCCAGCTCACCAAATAATATGGTGGGGGAGGGCAAACATTTATTTTTTTAAATGGTGATATCTTCGGTTGGCGTTACTAAAATTAACCGAATTTAGTCTCATTGTATCTCATCTCATTTATTGTTTTATTATTTGTATTGTAAGTTAGGTCGTTTAAGTTTTTACAGTGGAAGGTACGGGGCGCTAGTCAAATGAAACGGTATATTTATTTTGATATGGTTAAAAAAGTGTTGTGTGAAAACCACAAGTTGATCTCTGGTGAACATATTGACATATACAGTATGTCCACGGATGGGGTTTACAAGAGGACAAATGGACTAAAAATTGAATGATACGAAAATAAGTAACTCTTAATAAACGTTTTTGCTTGTCTATTTTTTTTATACAGGGTGGGTAAAAACTGCAAAAATGTTATTTTTCTTAAGAGTAAACATACTTTATTTTGAAAGATGAAAAAAACTCACTCTTAAGGTGATAGGTACTTGTTGTCCATGTTTTTATTTAATGAAGTTATTATTTAAGTAGAAATGCTATCTACTGAACAAAGAGTTTTTATAATACAATGTTATGGGGATGGTCAAGTTTCATACCGCTACGTCATGGAACAATTTACCGAGAAATTTGTAGGAATCCCAATAATTAGGATGGCAATCTGCAAGTTAATAAAAAAGTTCAAGAGAACTGGTTCGGTTTTGGACCTCAAAAAAAAAGAAGAAGAAATACGACAATGATGATGCTGCTACAGTCGTAGTTCTTCATTCTGTTGAAGAAAATCCTATGACGTCCCTTAGAAATCATGTTACTCAGTTGCAAGTTGTGAAAAAAAGTCTAATTCAGAACATCCTTAAAGCAAATAAATTATATCCGTATAAACCGCAATTTAATCAAAGATTGGAAGAGGGAGACGACGCGAAACGACTTGATTTTTGCTTGTGGATAGGAGACAAAATTTTAAGTGGAAATGTTGATTTTTATAAATGTATCATGTTTTCTGATGAAAGTACATTTTCAACAAATGGAACCGTTGCATCCCAGCACGTTAGGTACTGGTCTTTAGAAAATCCCGAATTCAGAATTATGACGAGAAGACAATATTTCACAAAAGTGAACGTGTGGTGTGCGATATCCATCCATGGCATTATAGAGCCATATTTTTTTGATAACATGCAATAGATTATCATATTTAGAAATGCTTGATACATTTTTCAATGATGAACTCGAAAATCTACCATTAAATTTTCGACAAAATATGTATTTCAGCAAGATGGTTGTCCAGTCCATTTCGCTCGTGAGGTTAGAGAATGGCTTGACCGCAGATTTGGTCCAAGGTGGATTGGCAGGAATGGCCGAGTTTTGTGGCCCCCGAGAAGTCCCGACTTAACCTTGGCCGATATGTTTTTATGGGGCCGTTTAAAACAAATTGTTTTTGCAACCGCAATACCAAATTATATTGAAGTGCTGAAGAGCAGAATTATCCAGGCTGTCCAATCGATATCTCAGGAAGAAATCAGAAATTCTTTCACTTATTTGAGAAAGCAATTAGAAAAATGTGTCGAGTATGGGGGTGGAGTTTTTGAATGATGAAATCGTTATCGTATTCTTTTCATGTTAATAAAAATATTCGCATTATTAATAATTACTTCATTAAATAAAGACATTGACAACAAGTATCACCTATTCATTATTCAATTAAAAACGTTTATTAAGAGTGACTTTTTCGTATCTTTCAAAATAAAGTATGTTAAGCAAAATAACATTTTTGCAGTTTTTACCCACCCTGTATAAAAAAAATTGAAGTTTCTTATGATGAATCGTATTTTCTAGACAAGAAGTAAAAATCACTAATAAACTAAACAGTTCATGTTAGTTTAACTTTGATGAGTGCTATCAATATTGGATATCAACTTATTAGTATCCTAAATATTTTGTTTAAATTTATGTAAATTTATCGTCTAGAGCAGGGGTCGACAACCTACGGCTCGCGAACAGCACGCGGCTCTTTCGATGTCAAGTTGTGTCTCTTTCGATATCAAATTGCGGCCTTTAGTGGCTTTTTAAAAACTAAGAAATTGTATAAATTATAACTTTTGTCTGTTCCGTCTCAAAAGGTTGCCGACCCCTGGTCTAGAGAAAAGATATCATCTTGTGGTTTTCACTGAATTATTTTGTTTTTCACACTCTTTAACCATGTTAAAATAAATATACTATTTCATTTGAAATTTTGAAGATATCAAGCAAAATATGTTGGCGTTGTGACTAGCACTGTACAAATATAAACGACGTTGTTTATAATACAAATAATGAAACAACAAGATCTCTTTACAATGAGACTAAATTCGGTTAATTTTATTAACGCGAACCGGAGATATCAAAATTTTAATATTTGGTGAACTGGAGAAAATCATTCAGGACAAAAAGTATGTAGAATTTTCTAAAGATTTCAATGGAAATATTTAAAGTATATCTTAACTAGGGAAATTCAGTAGAAACTTCGTTTTTCTAATTTGTAATTAGTGTTACGCCCTCTAGCGGCCAACCTAGCAACCTAAAAATTAATTCCAGCTATTTCTCTTGGCCACTTTTCTAAAAAATACATTTTTCTCAAAGCAGTGTCATTAACGGTTTCCGAGATACCGCCGGCGTCCTCTCTTAGTGGGCCACCCGGTACAAACAAACTACTATAATCTCTCGCGGCGAAGCGTTGTTATGATTTCGTTAAGCCCTTATTTTGTTCAGTGGTGGATAGAATAAATCACTTTTCCCACTAGTCATTAAAATATGCTTTTATAATTGATGGAGGAAGGGGTATGGCTATGACCCAGTTTGTATTTTGATGTTTCCTGCTGACGATTACCCTAAAACTAAATATAATATTATCTATAATCGTTTTTTGCAAAAACTTTCTGGATTTGTACCAAATTGTTTTATTTTCAGATTGCGTGGTCACAACAAGCGGCCCAACCGACCTGATGTAACGAAAATGCCGGTACCTGATGAACAGCCGGCAAATAAGATAGCAAGAAATAATGCTGCTCCAGGCATGGTGAGAGCTGATCTTGATCCGAATAGTTCAGACCATGTGGTAGCCATGACACAGCTTAAAGAACAAATTGCTAGTCTTAAGAAGCAAATTAATGTTAAGGATGGACAACTCCTAACGAAGGATAAAATGGTAAGTCAATTAGTATGCTTACAAGAAAATAAGGTAACTAGCTCCGAGGCATTGACAATCATTTATACGAGGAGAAAAATGGTTTATTGACATTAAAGAAAAATAATAAAACTATTTTGCCAAATAAATTTTTGAAAAACGTATTATACATAGAGAATTGCTGTATGGGAACAAATTCTAATTTAAAATAAATTATTTAAACAATATTTCATATGGACATGCATGAAAGATATTTCTTATTCTCCCTATTTGAACACTAACACAAAAGTAATTTAATTATTAATATTATTTTCTTCTGGTGTAACCGTTTATTGCCTGTTATAAATACAGTGTTTATATACAGGGTGTTTCTTAATAACATACTAATATTTAACGAGGGTTTTTCTTGGGTCCATTTTCAGAAAAAATTTAAAGATTTTCAAAAAATCTATTATTAATATCTGTTATACTGCTCTAGATATTCTTGTGAAATTTAGTACACATTTGCTATTCATAAAGAGGCATTTTATGATGTATAACATGCTTTTTTATTCCGACCAGTGGCGTTCGTGCGGGAATTGCCGTCGATATTTTTTTCAAATAAAAAATATTTTTAAAATTCTCATTAATTGCTGAGCAAATATCATCCCTTGATTTTTTGTCGTTTGACGTACAGTTTTCATATAAAAAAATTAAATTCATTGATTTGCACTCTGTTATAAAATTAGGTGTTAACAATGATTAAAAAGGATCTAGTAGGCAAGAAGCAGATTTTGTTTTGTAAACATCAACAGTTTTGACAGTTGTCTACCTAGTGTAGTTGTCACGTATTTAAGTCACCTTAACAAATTATTAAAAAAACATGAAAATTAAGTTAAGACATTTAGGACATATCTTCATATGAAATTTTTTTTCTGAAAATGGACCCAAGAATAACTTCCTTAAATATTAGCATGTTATTAAGAAACACCCTGTATAGTCTGGAACCGGCTTAATAGCTTTTGACCCGCATTTTTTTTACAAAATTTGGGTGTGGTAAACGACTTTTTGACGGAATAATAACAGTATTAACTATCAAAATGGCGGATATTGGCCATCTTCGGATCGGAGTACGGAGATTTTGCTAGTCTTTTGGATCTTTTCTTAACGTCAAATCCTGATCTATAACAGTCTCCGTACAGCCTCCGTTAGGATCTTCCGATCACAAACTTATTTCAACTCTAAGCGAACTACCAATTAATTCTGAACAACCTCGCAAGATATGGCATTACAGATCGGCCAAGTGGGAAGACCCGAAAGACCATTTTCGCCCTTTTCCTTGGATGAGCGTATGCTTCTCTTCTGATGATCCATCCGTCTGTGCTGGGGAGGTCTCCGACGTCATTCTAACGAGCATGGAAGCATTTATCCCCTCCTCCCAAAAACGCCCTTCCAACGGCAAGCCCTGGTTTAGCAAGGATTGTGAGTGTGCTGTCAGATCAAAAAATCTGGCTTACCGACAGTGGCGTAAAAACCCTACTACTGAGAATCGTACCATCTTTGTTACCGCTCGAAACCAATGTAAGCTAACAATAGATCAAAGCAAAGAAACCCATACCGTGAGGATCAAAAACAAACTTCTTGACAGTCCAAACGGATCAAGGTCCTTTTGGTCAGTCGCTAAGGCCGTCAGCCAAAATTTCACCAAATCAACTATTCCACCTCTAACACGTCCCGATGGTACAATAGCATCCACAGCCGGAGACAAAGCCAACTTACTTGCTGAACTATTTTCTTCGCATTCCTCGGTAGATTTTCAGGGAAGAACACCACCCGACATTCCTGCAGTTCAATCCGAAATGACCGAAATCGTGTTCCGTCAGCGTCCCGTCAAACAAATCCTGAAAGGACTAAAAAAAGCTACTGTTCCTGACGAAATTCCTATTATAGTTCTCAAGAGATGCGCCGATGAACTAACACCAGTATTTTGTAGACTTTTCAACTTATCCTACAAAAAAGGAATATTTCCATCTTGCTGGAAGACCGCGCGAGTCCAGCCTATTCCAAAGAAAGGTAAGAGAACCCTGCCTAACAACTATCGACCAGTCGCATTGCTTTCAATTAGATCAAAAGTAATGGAGAAAGCTATTAACCAATATCTTCTAAAGTACCTGGATGGCTTCAACATTATCAGCGACCATCAATATGGTTTTCGGAAGTCCAGATCATCTGGAGATCTTCTAGCCTAATGGTATGCCCAGTCGATTTTGTGCATGGTTGTCTAGCTTTCTTAAGGACCGCTCTCTGCAAGTGGCGATTGACGGATTTCTCTCAGACACCTTCACCATCAATGCCGGTATTCCTCAAGGGTCCATACTGTCTCCCACTCTCTTCTTACTCTACATTAACGACCTTCTAGTGAAAACTAAAAATCCGATATTTAGTTTTGCTGACGATAGCACACTTATCTCATCTTTCTCTTTGAATGCGCAAACATCGGCTGCTGACGCACATCTTCGCAGACAGCGTGAAGTATCACGCCTCAACAAAGAATTGGAAGAAATTTTGGCTTGGGGTGACAGTAACCAAGTCGAAATCAACGCTAAAAAACCCAGGCAGCAGTTTTCTCTAAAAAGGTTAACATTAGAGAACCGGATATAGTCATGGACGGGCACGCAATCCCACTGGCTTCATCTAATAATTTGCTGGGCGTCAATCTGGGAGGAAATATGTCTTGGCATAACCACGTTGTGGCAACCGCCAAGATAGCTTCTCAGAAGCCACACGCAAATTTTGTAAAAAAAAACCGAACAAACCCACTGTATATAGAGGCTGTCTACGAATGGAAAATTTTATCCGTACCGGCGTATGGGAAAAATGTACCTTTTCGTCTCATCTCTATAGAATGGAATATTTCATTTTCAGAGAGGTAGTATAATGAAAAAGGTGTTTGTCAAGAATCTTTTTAAGCGATATATTTTCTTAGGTATAGCTTTCTCGTCCCCATTCATATCACACATTACTATAGTTTCGACTCTAAGTAAAAATTATAGAATATAACTAATAGACTAATTATGTAAGATATCTTGGTTTATAAATTATGGGGATTTCAGAATTTCATACCTAAAAATATTATTTAAATGAATTTTTTTAAAACACTTTGTAAATTGACGAAGCCAGAAATATTTTTGTTCATTTAAATTATCAGTGCTTATAAAATTACACACTACATATTAAATTTAAAAAAGCTGAATTCGTTCTCATGTTAGCGAGCTATACAGTGCGCGTCTAAAGTCACTTCCCCCCCTGTCAACTTTTGATTAACAAATGTGAGAATAATGAGATTTTGGCACGTTCAATAATTACTGAAATACTACTTTTTTGGCATTAATTCTTTACTTATTCTTAAAAGATGGCTGCTGGGCGCCATTTTGAATAAGATTTTTAAATGGCAGGTGGGGTCGTGTGACACCTCATTCGAAAGGTATTTTCAATCTACAAACAGTCCCCAAGTTTGAGAAAATTTTATCGATTTCGGGGGTTGTGAGGATCAACAGAATGTTAAGCCTTTATTTTGACTTTTGACGCGCACTGTATAAAGTAAACAATTCTAATAGTATAATACAGTAACCATTAGAAGATTTGAGAAAATCTTTATAAAATTGAATCATTTAAAAATCAAAATTTTCTTTTTTAAAGTCAAAAATAATTATAATGTTTAACTTTATGTAATATTTATGTGTTTTATGTAACTAACTACCTACGAATATGTTTTATTTATTTAAAAAATTTTTTTAAAATAGGACAAAAATCATTATTTCCAAATGTTATTTTTCCCTACTCCAGTAGACTGGAAACAGGCCAATTGAGCACCAATCCCTTACGATAATAAAAGTAGACGAGTACTATGGCTTCAAATTATTACGCTTAGGAGATGGCCACTTTATTTTGATTTTAGTTTTATAAATACATTAGGAAATCTGCTCTAAAGGTGTATCTTTGCGGGTTTGCACTTGTTTCCCCAGGAAACTATAAATAATCACAACACTAGAATATACTGAGGGTCGAATTGGCCGGTCGCTTGAGGACACTAAATTTTACCTAGGGGTAGATACTGCTGAATTGGTGCTGGCCCAGAGATTGACCCGAATACAAAACAAATCATCAATTTTTAGGTCTAGATTAAGAGCTGCGTTTAATCACTGGTTGCCAAGCAGGCACTATTTTATGCGAACGTTTAGCCAAATATACTTAATTTTTTTTCTAATCTAAAACTGGATTCGTAAAGTTAAAGGATTGGAAAACGGTATGAAAAAATTGCGTTAAAAAATATAATGTTATAAAAATAATAATAACGATTTCAAATATGAACAATTTTCATATTTTTGTCAAAGATCTTCCTGAAACTTGTTGATACCCCGATCGACATGTCAGACAATCTAAATACCAACAAATTAACTAAAAAACTTTATTATTAACGGCTAAAACTTCACGAAAAGAAATATTGATCAGCTGATGACTGTCGTCTCTTTCTAACCTGCCAAAAGCGGCATATTTTTAAATGCATAGATGGCTCAGATTAATAATTTGGGATTGTTTGGGATCCTCATCTTAATGGCGAAATACTGAATTGTTTTCATTATTACACTGGTAGCACTTCACGATATTCTCTCCACGCTTGTGTACTTAGTTTAGACTTAAATTGGTTAATGTTATTTTTCGTAGGATTATTATGATATATATTAATAGCATAATGCAGCAATTAGTAATGAAATTTATTATACGGCTTTGAATTTATTTACCAATTTTTCGTGTCATAAAAACAAATTCCATTGACTTGATAGATGACGACGGAAGGCGATTTAATCGGTGTCGAAAAACAGGCTAAACCTTTCAAAACAATTTAAAATTCAAAGCAGATGGTTATAATAGAGTCATTGTTGTCAAATAGTATGTCCTAGTCGCGACGACACGTGCCAATTTATATTTAAAATTTTAAATTTTCATAGGATCATTTAAGACATATGAATTTTTGGATGTCCGATGCATGAGTCATCTTTAAAAATTTTTAATAGCAAATAGTTATTCAGTAACCCATCATTATATCCCTTTTTAGATAACTGAATTAAAAGCAAAGCATTTTACAATAGAAAGTGAGTTTAGAAATAAAATGAAATGTAGTCAAAAAGAACATGAAGACAAAGTTGATGTATTAAACAAAAGGATATCCGGCCTTCTTAAACAAGTTGCCGGTCTTTCCAAAAATGTTAATAATAAGAGAATATCAAAAGGAGAATTAGCAGCAATTAGTTCAGATGCTAATAATAGCAGCGGGACAGATAGCCCTATCATACCATAAGTATTCGAGCAGATTAAACGTTATTTATGGTAAGGAGACAGTTATATCATCCTTCTGTTACTACATCTCTTAAGGTACACTATTCGACTGTATAGGTAAAGTTTGAACTGTATTATTGGTTTAAGCGATCAAGTTATGGTCCATTTGAGATCAGTTATAAATTAAAATGACCTGCTTGGGAGTTTGATATTTATTCTGATAATAATTTTTCTTATTTCTCGGAGAATTGAGCGAGGTACGCGGCTGTATCTCGGAAACCGTTCACCGTACAGTTTTCGGGAAAAAAAACACTTATAGGAAAAGTTGTCAAGAAAAATGACTGGAAATTATTTGCAAGCTTGTAGGACAGCCGCTAGGCGGCGTAACACAAATAGTAATTTGGTAACAGTATGATTAGATAAGCTATATTAAAAATACTTACAAATAAATCTCACATGCATCACGGATAACTTTGCTTACACACTTTTTTCTCTAATCCTTCAGATAAAATGGTGGGGGTAACGTCAACATTGATTTGGAAAAATGCAATTACTCAGGAACGCCTTATCGGAAAATATAAAAATTAGTGTCATTTAAAAGAGTTTTTCTTGCCACACTATACAAGCGATGTCCATCTCATTTTTTCTGAAGTCGCTAGGTGGCGCTTTCTACAGATTTAACATATTTTGTATTTTTCTCGAGATATCAATGAAAAATTTGTTTCCATAATTATTACTAATTAATCTCCCGCCCCGGTAATATTTTTAATCATAAGAAGACTTTATAAACAAAAGACAAAGTACATCTTTAGGTAAAAATACAAATCTGTTGGTTACGAATCGGATGTTACTTTCATTAGAAAATAGTATGCAGTGTAGAGAAACACCATTTACAAGGAAAACGTTTTTATCGCCTAGTACCAATTCAGCAGAATTGCAAATACAAAGTTTTGCATCTAAAAAAATCTTTTGAATTACACTTATTTGAATATTTTCCAATAAGGCGTTACTGAGATATTGCATTTTTTCCAAATCAATGTGAGCTGGAGTAATGGGGGGTAAACCCATTACTTCAGCTGAATGGTTAGAGAGAAAAAACGTGTAAGCAAAGTTGTTCATGATACATGTGAGATTTATTTGGAAGTATTTTCAATATGCTTGAAGAGTTTCAAGATACAGAATCGTACCTCGTTTAATTGGCCACCCTGTACAGCATAATATTTATATCCCTGTTTACGCGTGCTCAATTATTTTAGATGCAATTAATAAAAAATTATTTTATGCAAAGTCAAAATACGCTAAATATCAGTTTAAACGATACCTGTACGACTTAAGGCCCAATTTTATAAAGTAATCTTAAGTCTTAAGGATTTAAAGTAATATTTTAAACGGAAGAAGAATCAGGGGATTAACTTAAATTATGACAATTTATAATAGAGGGCTATATTTTTCACAGAGTAAGCGTAGGCTGCGTAGGTATGTCTTACTCAGTTTTTCTTTCTGAACAACTATATTTTGTCGTATCTGCTAGAGAAAAATAAGCACCTAGTAGTAAAAAAAAATAAGTTTTTTGTAAATTTCCAAGGCATACTTACTTGATTGTTCGAAACTAAAATTATGCACAAATTAGTTTCAATCCAAGCAGGGCTGAACCCCAGAAGATAAATTTTGAACTCAAACATTTTCAGTCTTTTTCACCTATTGATGCCTCGATCCGGGGACACACTGTATACTAAGTGCCGGTTTCTTCATCCTCTGTTATTTTTATTGCTTGGTTCAACTTGATTTGTGATACATCAAGCATGTTATAAATGTCAAATTTAACTGAGGATGAAGAAACCTGCACTTATAACTAAATGTATTATAATATATTGTATATACTCACCGGTTTCTTGAACGCTCTAAAACATGATTTAGGAGGCCTAACAAGTGTTCCACAGAATTTTTTGAAATCCTGAACCTTTGTAAAAACTGAAAATCGGTTAAGGTATTCATGTAATTGGGGCGTATCCAAAATATGTATTCTGTCCCGCCTAGGCTGCTCAATCATCTTCGTCGTCCGTTAATAACTCAACAAAAATTTCAAAAATATCCATTATTAAAATAATTGGTGCAGCCAGAAACAATAAAAAAACAAACTCAAATATTAGGGTTATAATACTGTATCGTGTCTTAAATCCTATTTTTTGAGTTGAAGCGGTACTCTTTCTACCAATTAACTTATTACCAGGATGGTTGCTCGTAATTCGAGCTTCGCTGTCAATTCTAGTTTATAAAATCATCGTTTTTAATAATTTACACCGTACAGTGCGATTTAAACCCACTTTATAAAATTGGCCCTAAGACCGTTAAATATAGGATTGTGATTTTTAACACATTACTTAATTATGTACATATTATTATATTACCGGATAAAATTTTAGATTTAAACAAAATGCTATTTTCGCGCATATTGATTGACATAAATGTATGTGTACATTTCGTAATATCAGAGCCTGAAAAAAAAATTATTGAAAATTATATCATATTTTAAATTATGATCGTAATCCAGCCCAACGGCTTCGCTACATAACTTCATAATTGTAATATTGACAGGAAAATAGTTTCAAATAAATTAATTTAATAAAAATTAACTATTTAAGTGAAACTATTTTTGCCAAAAATTATAGTTTTTTGAAAAAATTATAAATATAATAATAAGAATACAAGCCACCTATAAAACAGTGTTATCACTAACACCTAAAAAAGGAATTCGAAAACCTTACTTACTAAGGATTGTGCCGATAAGACATCATTTGACAAGGAATAATTATGGTTATGTTAATACTAATAATCAGAAGCATAATTTAATTTCTTTTGTACAGGTTCAAGTTTTGTCGGCCATAAAATCAAGTTTGGAGATGACTTGACGTGCACTGTATAAAACCTTTAGTATTTTTTAGGATGAATAAGTGTTTTAAGTTGTAGGGGGGCGGAGTTTTTTTTTAATTTTGATTCGCTCTGCCATGGAAAATTTACCCCTCGGACAGACCAGTAATGTCTTGATTTTTTTAAACATGTCAAACTGAATAAGGTCGAACCGCTATGCCTCGAAAAATTTGCCTCTCGAACCGATAAGTTAAATAAAACAAAGAAATAAAAAATCGGTTAATATCTTCTTATGAAATAAAAATATCTAATTTAACATTTTTTTCTAATGAAGTTTGTCCGTGTTAGTGAGACGCTACAGCTGTGCATGAGTAAAAAATAGTGCAGTGGTGATAATTAAATTAAGAACCAAAAAATATTTGAATATTTATTGGTCGCGCATTGCGTTTGGAAAACAAAGTTTTAACCCTGATTTTAGAAACCAAATTGCTAAATGATAAATGTCACAAACCATTATGTCAATAGTAACAGTATTTTATTCATTCTTTTTTATTTTTAAACTCAGATTTGTGCGAAAACCTTAGGATAGATCGAGAAAAAAATGCTTTTCTGATGAATCCATCCTTGGACTCGGCGCCAACAACTTATCGTAAAGCTTCTGTCATCAACTTCACACGCCGCTCTAGGGCTTGAGTATGCTTTCATCTGGAAGACTTCAATCCTTATGGAACGACCTTTCCGAGGTCGTTTTTCCCAACGAATATAACCTCCAACGATTCAAAACCAACGTGAATCGCTATATTCACACACGCACCACTCCCGGAGTGCCCTAAAGGATTTTTCCTATAGTGCTTGTGTTTGATCATAAAAAAAAATGCCACGGAAACTTATCAAAATTCCAGTCATATGCTGTTCCCGATTTTACAGATGAAATTCCCTTATCGTTTACTTTTCGCAGCCACGGTGACGGCGAAAGATTATACAGGTACTCCATTATTTCGATGTAGTCAGTGGCCGCAGAATTCAGTAAATGTAATGTAATAATAATCCACAATGTATAGAGATCTTAACTTAATTTTTTGTTTTGCCGTGACAATTATGAGTCACGAAAAGTTGTTGGCTCGGAGTCCAGGGATGGATTCATCAGAACAACGCTTCTTTCTCGATCTATCGTGCCAAGTTTTTCGCTCAAATTTTAATTTACTTACTTACTCGTACCAAGTGATTTTGTTTTCCAAATGGAATAAATATTGAAATATTTATGATTTCTTAATTTCATTTTTTTATATCAGCCATGTGCTATTTTTTACTTATCTACAGGTACGGTTCCCTCCTCGCGGCTGCGGCTGCTTCAGTCATTTCTCCAAACATATCCCTCTATGCGACCGGGCCGTACGACTTGATTCTTGTAAAGTGCATTTTAGTCTTTCGACTAATTATTCATCGTCTGATAAAGTAGATAATGCCTTGAAGTCCTTGGAGCTAATTTTTCATTGCATTTGTTCACATGAACACCTGCTGCGGCTGCGATTGGACTGCTTCGAGAGCGACGATCGTCAACCATCGCAGTCGTGCACGGTCGACGCGTGCCTCAGCCGCATGGAGGGAATCGGATACATAAAGAAACATGAGCAGCAATAGGTTGCGAGGGAACCGTACCTTAAAAAGCTGTAGCGTTTCACTAACATGGAAAAACTTAATTACGAAAAAATGTTAAATTAGATATTTTTTTATGATTTTCGAGGATGTCGCGCAACCGGAAGATATTAACCGATTTTTTATTAATTTACTTATCCTGCTCGAGGGATAAGTTTTCCACGGTGTAGTGAATCAAAATTTAAAAAAATATGGTTTTTCTGTCCACCCTATTAAATAGGTAATAAAAGTGTGCGAGTGTCTTTGGAGTGAGTAACATTTTTACATCTAATTTTTCAAACTTTCGACTGTTCTTTATTTGTAAAAGATATATTAATTCACAAAAATTTAAGAGCATATTTCTTCCTTAATTTTAGGGAAAATTCTTAATCTCATATCTTCGTTTTCAATATACAAGATGTTTAAATGTACAACATTTTTCAAAACGCTAAAAGTAAACTAGAAAAATTTGGTAGACGTACATTCTTACCAACAAATCAGTTAACATAGTATTAAGTATTTCTCGGCGTACCAGGGACATACAGGCAACAAAACAGATTTTCCTCATGTTCAGCTAATACAGCCATTTTAGAATAAATATAAGAAATAAATTGTCTCCATTTTTATTAACATCATTAGCCATTAAAAAATTCAATGTTTACACTTTTATACAAATTTATATATACATTTTTGTTTATCTGCCAAAAAGAAACTTATTCCGATATATTACATGAAGATACTCTTGTGTTCATATAATTATGTTCAGATCAGTTCAGAATATATTTCGAAACTTGCGATATGTACTCAATATTTATTTTAAAATACAGTGTGATAATAACAAATAGCCAGAAGTTTGAAAAATCTAGCGGTAAAGCAAATAAATCACTCCGGACCTCTCCCAACCGATACGATTTATTATTTTTCCTCAAGTTAGGAAATTAAATATGTCCGGGATATTTGTTATCATAGGTTAAAACGAAATAATTTTATAGACGATATAGGACGAGCTCATTTCTTTATTTTTCAATGAATATTTTAATGTTTGTGAAATAATTTATTTTTATTTTACATATCTTTATACTATTAATCAAGGTTTCAATTTGGGTCACATTTTTACAGCTTAAAACGCATCCATTGCCTAATTTATATGAAACATTCTGAATTTTTTTTGTTTCAAGTTTCTTTTGCATCTATACATACATAGTAATATTTATACAATTTAGTTATATTTTAGGAAATCTTTATAATTTAATAAATTATTTTTGTAACATAATGTAGTTAGTTATGTATTGAAATAAAACGACAAGCTTATTAATGTGTTTTTTATTGTAGATAGTGTCAATTGAAGCAGATGTTATTTGTCCATATCAAATATGATAACGTTACAATAATTGTTAATTACTAAAAAATACCATAAAGGATTTTTCGTATAAATATTCGTTACCTATATAAAAGAACATTTTTAAATAAAAAACTTAAAGAATTTAAAAAAAGAGATGTGTCAACCTTGTTAAGAAGGACGGTCTTTTTGAAACCCTTTTACGACTTTTTTTAATGTCGTTAAACCGACTTTAAAAATACAGTACTTCTTGTGTAAAGTACAGGGTGTGCAATTTTCAAGAGATACGGGGGAAAATCAACAAATTGACAATTCTTAAATTACCCTATATTTTTGTTAAAAGAGATACAGAAAAATGTTTAATACATAAGTTTATTTATAATGATTGTTGAATAATCTACCGTTTTCAGAATAAGTATACGGGGTCAGGTAAGAAAGTTATAAATAAACTTATGTATTAAACATTTTTCTGTATCTCTTTTAACTAAAATATAGGGTAATTTAGGAATTGTCAATTTGTTGATTTTCCCCCGTATCTCTTAAGCGAGCGAAAATTTTCAAATTTTGATTTTACCATTTTTAGTTTGAGCCAAAAAGAGCACATGATACCTACATTACTTTTTTGATAGCACTAACAATAACGGAGATACCCTATAAAAGTGTCGACAATGGGACACCCTGTACATAGGTTTTCAATACGAACAGCTTGTTTTCCGGTTTTTATTGTGCACAGCAACGTTGTGCTGCGATCATAAATTTTTATTACTACGTAGCGTAAATTTGTAATTTGTGGCCGCAGATATCCCCTTAATGCTAGATACTTTTTGCTTGTTCCTTTGATTGACACTGTGTTTTATAACATTTTTGAATCGGGGATCATACCAAGCAAAGTTGTTGGTTTTGTGTTTCTTATACCCAAAACCATAGGTGATTTTTCCCGTAAATCGGTAAAAGTTTAATAAATTTTTACCTTCACAATTTAAATAAAAAATTACAGTCATAAATGTCTTTCAAACGAGATAAACTAACGTATTTAACCAAATTTCAAATCTAAAGCACATGGAAACAAATTGTTACACAACAGAACATTACGATAGTTCCTAGGGCATGAGGCACCGTCTTTGTGTCGGTTGAGATGGCGAGCGAAGGGCAAACGGTCAGCGAATGCTCTCGTCCATTATCAGAACTGAGTACAATTTTATTTGTCATTAAACAGTCGAGTTTATGAGTTTTAACCAAAGGTTTTAACGGAACATACATTGATACAGGACGAAACGCGTGGTCGCGAAAGACATGTATGATTCAGTGTTTTATATAATTCGATATTGTCGACTACGAAGTTCTATTAATATTAGTAAAAAAACATGGGGAACAGGGTTTGCTGCTATTTAGGTATAAGACAAATATATAACTTGATAGTACTTTTTTTTTCAGTAACTTAAAATAATTGCACGTTGGGCAACATTGTATGCTGCCAGTTATATCGAGATTCAAACACTTGTTAATAAAAAATAAGCTATTTATATATTATTAGGTATTTATACCTATGTACTTTAAATGTTATAATTAGGGATGCAAGTATGCCATAGGTACACGAGTTCTCTTGCCAAGTGTCTCAATCTCGAAACGTCCAGTAGCAAGCAATGTTGCCAAACAATGTAAAACTAATATTTCAGATTAACTAATATAAAAATGAAGTGCCTAACTAATTGTGTGTATAATAATAATAATAATAAATGTCTTTTATTACTGAATAAGAATTAAATACATAATAAAAGAATGGAGGCGAGATCTAGCCAAGGCTACTCAATCTAACCTTCCACGCTAGTTACTACTTAACCTACTATATTAATATTAAATATTCGCTGTAATAGATCCTTAAAACTACTTATACTTGAACAATTACAGTTCCAAAGCAATCTATAGATTATCAAAACAAAACATGGAATAATATATTATATCAAATACTTTATAGTTTACTTCTTACTCTAAATAAAAATAAAATTTAAAAATATAAACATAATGGCAATTAATTTTACCCTAATATCCACCAATGATCAGCCATTAATCCTCTGATATAAAGTGTTTAACTGCTTTTTTGAAATGTGGAATTTTATTAATCGCCTTAAGTTGTGCAGGTAACCTGTTATATATTTTAGTCGCATTATACGAGAAAGATCTCTGAAACATGGCTGATACATGTCTAGGCACTGTTAGCTGTCGATTATGTCTAGTGTCTCTTCCATGAATATTAAACCCATAAACGAGTTTTTCTCTAAGGTAATGAGGGGTCCCAGAAAGTAAAATCTTTTGTACCAGAGTTGCAAATTGAAGTTTGAATCGCTCATTTAGTTTAAGCCACTTCGAGATATTATACAAGGGTGTAATATGATCATACTTGCGCGCTCCATAGGAAAACCTCAAGCAATTATTCTGTAATTTCTGTAAGCTCTCCCTATCTTTCGCCACTAAATCTGGCCAATAAACGATATTTGCATAAGATAGAGCTGACAGGATTAGACTATCACATAGTTTAATTTTGATATCTGAAGGCAAATAGTCTTTGTGCATTATTTATTAACAACTCTTTTTGTTTACCGAATATTATCATTTTAGTTTTACCAGCATTTAAGACTAACCCATGTGCCTTCGAATAACTAGAAACAATCTTAAGATCCTCATTAATAGCTTCCGAGGCCTCACATAAATCATTAAGTGAAAAATAATAGTAAATCTGTGTGTCGTCTGCGTACTGGTGGTTACTACATTTTTTTAAAAACTTACTCGAGTCGGACGTATACAGCGAAAACAATAATGGGGACAGAATACTACCCTGCGGAACGCCCTTATCAAGTAGAATATAATTAGAAACTGAATTGCTTACAAGAACACGCTGAGATCTATCCAAAAGGTAACTTTTAAAAAATTTAAGTGCGTCCTTACCTACACCAAAGAATTTTAGTTTAGTAAACAATACATTATGGTCCAGCGTGTCAAAAGCTTTACTAAAATCTAACAGGGTTAGACAACTATTTTTACCTTGATCACAAGCCTTGTAAAGATCGTCGGTAACCTTCAGTAAAGCGGTCGAAGTACTATGATGAGGACGAAAACCGGATTGAGTTTGAGAGAGAACCTCGTGTGAATTTAAAAATTCGGTAAGCTGCATGGCCACTATTTTTTCCAATATTTTCGAAAGAGTCGGAAGAATACTTATTGGACGAAAGTTGTTCACATCTTTGGGGGTATCCATTTTCGGAACCGGGACAACGTTGGCTTTCTTCCATGCTGATGGAAATGTGGCTAAAGACAGACAACTGTTTATAATAAAAGTGACATAGCTAAGAAGATAAGGTGTTATTAAAGTGAGCATCTTAAGATTAATTTCATCTGTTCCTTTGGCGTTTGATTTAAAATTATAAATTATTTTCTGAACCTCCTCTTCCGTAACCAGAGAAAACCGAAACTCATTTTGAATATTTTCATACTGCTTACCTTCGTAGTTATCTATAACTAGATTATTAGTACCTAAGTTAGTGGATGGTACACTATCAATAAAAAAATGATTGAAAATGTATTTATCGTGTACCTTAATAATAACCAAAGCATGTGTACACAATGGCGGATATATCGCCCGATTATCGCTAAATTTGATAAATAGTAGTAAACATACTAGAAAAACTTATTTTCAAAAGTCATTGCAACACACTTTGAGTTGAGTTACTTCATTGTTCGTGATTTAACAAATAATTTAAAGTGTCCAGTAGCTGACGCATTAAAAAGCTCCTTGGCACTAATAATATAGGTTTATGTGTTTAAGTGTTCGATACCACGAACTTTACTTGTATTGAACATTATTTATGTTACGACGACACAGGAGTCTGAAACAGGGACGGAAGGGAAAGCAAGGTCAAAAAGTAATCAAATTTTCTTCCTTCCATACATAACGTGCTAAAATCACCGCTCCCCATCAAATACTAACAGCAAAATACAGCATTAAAACGATAAAAGGTTTCCGCTCGGACGCGAGATTTACAATTTAAGCAATTTGTTTCAAATATATGTCATGAAGTAATTCTACCAAATATTCATTTTCTATAATGATTTTGCAATAAATCAATATGAATATAAAATACAGGGTGTTATGGAAATGACGTATTATACTTAAATGGGTGACTCCTTGGATGTCCTAGAGAAGCGCTACATATTTTTTTTTCAAATCGACTGTTTTAAAAGTGGGGTCCAGCCCCATAAACCCACACCTCATCCGGCGTTTGTTCGGATTTGTTCATCATGTCACCCTGTAGTGGCATATCAGAAAACAGGTGTTACGTGCAATGTTGCCAAACTGTGTAAAAATGTAAAACTTTAGTTTGTTATAAAAATAAATATTTAGCTTACTTAGAAAATAAATCCACGCTGACAGGAGTAAGAAATCCATACATTTTCAGATCTTTTTTCTATGGGATAAGCTTTATGCTCATCACGTGCCCTGATGATAGTGTGGGACTGCATAATAAGGCTTATACCGACTAAACCCCATTCGGCCTATTCTTTCCAATTACTCGGAACATAACCAGCATATCGTCGAGAGAAAGAAACACATGGTGAAACACAGCAAATTGCTAAATCACTTAAAGAAACACACAGACACCCACGAGTTTCAAATTAGTTTTTTTGAAGATATGCACCTATTATCAGATTACACGAAAGCACTAAACACACACAAACACATAATTACACTTTACAGTAACACTATCGCACACATAGAACAACAGCACTTAATTATTTCGCAATAGAAATTCAGAAATAATAAAAACGCTAATTTCTATGGGCCATTAACCCTTTACTAAACATAAAATTAAACAATTATGTTGACATAGGAACTACCCTTTGAAATAAATGGTTGAGTCCAAGGTGCTTTTTCTTCGAAAACTAACTGGGGCTAGCGCAGTTGCCATTTCCGAGATAACTATACAGGAAAGTAATATTATAGAAGGAAATTCCGCAATTTATGAATATAATCTGATAAGACATCGAAAGTGGCAACGCTGTATTTTTACCGATGAGCTTAATATTATAAACCCGAACAGACAACGTCAAGATACGAACAGGGTCAAAGGTGTTATTTAGTTTCAACATTTTTAGATGTCAAAATAAATGTGTGGAAAAATCCCAGACCACCAGCTGATGAAATCTTATACAATAAGGGCGTAGTTTTGTCTACACAGTAGCACTTTAAAATACTAATTCACATTGAACGGTACTTAGATGTGTTCATGAGATCCGCGATAACTAATATGAATTTATGTGACTTTGTTTTGGTGTTTTGGGACGGTTTTTGTTCGGGTCATCTGGTGTTTTTTTATAAATTAAGTTGGTTTTAAATAAGGCCGAAAAGGTAAATAACTTTGCATTTTTTTCTTCTAAAGGGTAAAGTAGCATTTCAGTTGTTCCGATCCGACGAGTGTCGTTCGAATTGAACAAGTGAGAACATACCTGACCATTATAAACTCCGCGGCGGTTTGTTCGAGACAGTTCAAGTTTATAAATCAGAGATTGTTTTCCAGTGAACTGAACGTAAAAGTTTATAATAATGTACCCTGATAAATAAACAACTTAGAATCTGTCAAACGGTTAGACTTTCTAAAGAGTTTACCCTGAAGATATGACAACACTGTTCAAGATTTACTGACGTTTTCGCCATATGTTGCTTTGTTTACCTTCCTGGCAGGGGCACCACGTGGTCATTTTTGGTTTGTACAGGGCATATTAAATTAAAGCGCCATTTTTGGATATTTTTCTTCAATTTGTTCTCATCTCAGGAATTGCCGGTTTAGATATAATACGTCATTTCCATAACACCCTGTATCATTGTGATCCTATAGTCTTCATTTATACAGTAAATTTACTACTAAATACGAATAAAAAAATTTTAATAAATAAGACACCCTCGCTTTTAGTTTTTTTTGCCCTCAATCTATTCCCTGCTTCATATTTTTTTTTGCATTTGGACTGATAATGTGCTATTTTACTAAATTCAAAATCGTTTATTAATAATTTATCACATAGAAATGTTACTGTCAAGAAAGACAGAAAATATTTTATATACTTTCTCGTATTTTTGCTTGGATTTTAAAGGAGGTAAGCTCGAAGACGCTTTCCGAGCGGGATTTAAAATATCTTTAGATCAATTTTCTAAATTGTTTTCGGTAGCAAGACTCATTTTTATAATTAATATGCAACTGAAAC
The DNA here is from genome assembly GCA_963991005.1 of Barypeithes pellucidus. NCBI lineage: Eukaryota > Metazoa > Arthropoda > Insecta > Coleoptera > Curculionidae > Barypeithes > Barypeithes pellucidus. The sequence continues at coordinate 49,016,859 of OZ022557.1, read as the reverse complement.
TCAATTCGACTCGCACAAAAAATAAACAAAACAATGTTACTAGGTTACGGAAATCCTACACATTAAAATTTTTGAATTTTCAAGCTTTGAATTTTTAAGTTACTTTTATATCTACGATTATTATTTGAATTACTAAACTTTGATTTTCTAAACTTGTTTAATATAGTATTAATAGTGAAATTTATTGACGATTGGTTCCCATGTGTGTTTGATTTTAAATGTGCACGTTCATTTATGTCTTTTAGATAAAGGGATTTTGGTAGTCATTTTTATTTATATTGTAGTAATATAATTGTTTTCGAAGTTAAGTATGAAAGATAAGGATTTGTTAAATATTGTTTAATTATGTCATCGTAGAGAGGCAAACTGAAAGGTTCACTGACGTCTCTTAACGTACGAGCAACACTTCTCAAATAGTAAAGTAAACAAAATAAAATTTGATGGACGCATTTAGCGAACGTCAGCAGCTGAATTGATTATCTAATGAAAATCGCTAAACGACAGTTTTCAAAAGAGCTTACTTCCAGTCGAAGGGCAGAACGGTCAGCGAATATATTTCGCCCATCGGTTCATCGGAGCAAAATCAACCGCGGGAATTCCCTTCTCTCTCTAGAAGTGCAAAATAGGACAGAAGACAACGCGCTACTTTGGAATACAACGGCATGCATTGAGAAGATACAATTTAAATGCTAATAGGAACATGTCAAATTTTGCTGCTTAATGAACTTGAAAAAAACTGGAAAAAAGGATGCTATACAGGGTGATTCACGACGAGCGTGCATTAGAACTTTATGGAGAACTACTGAATATATGTTCCTGAAACTTTGGGGATTTGGGTTTATCGATATGCTCTCTTTAACTAAAATATTGACATGTTTCTGTCATTTCCGGTTATACCGGAAGTAGCTGCCAACTTTCGTTTTTTAAATACAACATGGTAATTTTTATTACATTTTTCGATTAAGCATTAAATACTAAGCACATTTTATAGAAAATGTTTTTATCAGACTCTATTAGTTTTTGAGATATCTGGACTTTTTGTAATTATTTGGCAAATGCATGACGATGAAATAACCATATAATTTTTTTACCTTAGCGCTTGGACTAAAAAATTTTTCTCACCGAATAGCTAGAAGATCATCAAGTCTCAAAAACATTTCACATTCGGCAGAAAATGTACAGGGTAGTCACAATTCAAGCCTCATTGTGAAAGAATTCAACCATTAAAAACTTTCTTATTTTAAATGGAACACCCTGTATATTTTTATTTAATTTGATGGCAAATTAATTATTCTTTATAAATAGTATTTACTGTCCTATACCTATATCAAAGCGTTTTCTCAAAAAATCCAATTTTATTCCGAAATTATTATTTGTTCAAGTGTGTTATGAAAACAATTGTACTTAGAGGCTGTGTACTGATGTCTATACGGAGGAAAAGTGATTGATTGCTGGAAAATACAATATTCTAAAGTGTTTCTTAATAATTTATAAATAAAATGCAGTTGATTGTCTTTAATGGTTTAAATATTATTTTTTTAAAAATAGCAAGGAAACAGGTTTATAAACTTTAAATTCTTTAATTAAAAATGTGTTTGAAAATTATACCTAATATCTTTTGATTATATTTTTAAAATATGTTCGAAATGATTGCTTTTGCATTGCATTGCATTTACTTCCAAGCATTTATGTATTCTTTTCATCATGTTATTTCTTGTAGCATTCCTAATTTCTTGTGAGAGATTGAAATGCTACCTTCACCCTTTCAATTAGATGTTCCTTCGTGGTGATGGGACGCGCGTAAACTTTATCTTTAATGGTTCCCCAGATGAAAAGTCCAGTGGAGTTAAGTCTGGCGAACGAGCTGGCCATTGGAAGGGACCTTGGTTTGCGATCCACTGGTCATGAAACAGTCTTAACAACTTGGGCGTTGTGTGCTGGAGCCCCATCGTTTTGATACCAATCACTTTTCCTCCATATAGACATCAGTATACAGCCCCTAAGTACAATTGTTTTCATAGCACACTTGAACAAAATAAATAGTATTTTCGGAATAAAATTGGATTTTTTTAGAAAACGCTTTGATATAGGTATAGGACAGTAAATACTATTTATAAAGAACAACTAATTTGCCATCAAATTAAATAAAAATATACAGGGTGTTCCATTTAAAATAAGAAAGTTTTTAATGGTTGAATTCTTTTACAATGAGGCTTGAATTGTGACTACCCTGTACATTTTATGCCGAATTTGAAATGTTTTAGAGACTTGATGATCTTCTAGCTATTCAGTGAAAAAATTTTTTTAGTCCAAGCGCTAAGGTAAAAAAATTATATGGATTATTTCATCGTCATGCATTTGCCAAATAATTACAAAAAGTCCAGATATCTCAAAAACTAATAGAGTCTGACAAAAACATTTTCTATAAAATGTGCTTAATATTTAATGCTTAATCGAAAAATGTAATAAAAATTACCATGTTGTATTTAAAAAACGAAAGTTTGCAGCTACTTCCGGTATAACCGGAAATGACAGGAACATGTCAATATTTTAGTTAAAGAGAGCATATCGATAAACCCAAATCCCCAAAGTTTCAGGAACATATATTCAGTAGTTCTCCATAAAGTTCTAATGCACGCTCGTCGTGAATCACCCTGTATTTTATAAATAGTAGGAAAAAGTGTATTTACTTTTACTGTGCTTTATAACGGCGCAATCGCCAAATGTCACGCTCTGAGGGTTACGTGCAGAATAAAAGGTATAGGCAAGTATTCGAAAGTAACACTTATATTAGTAATAACGGAGACAATTCGTAGATTCGTACATCAATATATATCACTGTTTTCAACTCTATAATTATTATACTTACATAACGTATAAATCTCTATACAGATACAATAAATCTCTCAGGGCGTAGCTTTCAGGCTGTTCGTCTACGGTGGCGGGCGTAATGGCTTTAGGTGAGCGTCTCAGGGTAGCGCTTATAGGACCCAACTAAGACTGTCAATCTTAGTAAGAGAATGGGTGCCATCCAAGTTTGTCAACTTGCTATTTATACTGATCGTTCTTTGTTTAATTAGACCAGTATAAATAAAACAAATCTATGTTTATATGCAGTTTGCAAAATAAGCTTGGACCAGATTAAGGTAGATAAAACAATAATTATAAAACACATAATAATTTAGGAAAATGTCCTATTTTCGTGACAATATATTGTATACCATCCAGCACTGAGCGAAATTTTGAGTTGATATAACTCAAATATGAGTTGTCCTAGACCGAAGCGTGTTGCTAATAGGGGACAACCCAGATCTCTGAATTACGGCAACCAAATCGAAGAAACTGCACCAACTCACTATTCAGAAGTTATGATAGCACAGAAGATGGGTTATTTTATGCGTTGGAATAGCTCACGTCCCACCGTCTTAAATTATCGATAGGCTACCGTAGCTACCAGTATGTGAATTGTGATACGTTACTAGTCGGGCTAGATTAATTCATGATTCGAGCTATCAAAACTTGACATTTAAGTTGTTCTAGCTTACGATGGTGGCTGGAATAACTCACTCTTTGGGCTACCAGACTCCAAATTTTGGACTACCAGTACCTAAATTGCGGAGTATCAAAACTCAAAATATTTTTTTGATTTAACGCCTGCACATTGTGGCCTTTTGTTTTTTCAAGATATGACATTTTTGTTGTATATTTAAAAAAAAATAATCAAATGAATTATAGACAGGAGAGCATACTACGGCTAAGAAACCATGCGGACGAAGTGATGACGGTTGCTTATAAATAATAAGGCTCTATTCCAATAATAACAATTTGTAGGTATGCATCTCCCTCCTGTCCCTCCATTTTACGCCAACTGACCAAAATTATGCAAAACACAAATTTTCACGCACAGAGAACAAAGATGAAAAATCCCGCAAACGGCGCAACGTCCAACAGGTGTCTATACGCGCGATCGAAGGAGAATTGACGAATAACAATGGAAGGAACCGTGCCAAACCTGCACGAGCACGAATTCGGAACTTTCCTAGTTACAAGATGAGGAATTGTGGTGATCCCAAATATGTTTAAAATGTTGATAAAAAATCTCTTTCTGGATTGAGGCGAACCAAAAGAACCTGAATTACTGTAGCGTTTTAAAATAATTTGTGATAATTCGTAGGCTCAGTTAGAACAACATAGAGAGGTGGGTTGAGGTAGCTCCAATTTTGTAACCCACGACATTGGTAAATGCATTTTTGTCAGTGTGTAGTTCGGTGGTCACAGTACAGCTATAAGCTTGCGCAGTAATGGTTTTTTAGAAGTTGTTCGTAGTAATATATATAAAACATTTGGGTATATAGGAGCAGCAGAGTTGGGTAGTACTTTAATAAAGTTATTCAAAAAGAAAATTAAAATATTTTGATTGCTTGAAGAACTTGCGCTCTATCCTGAGACATAAGAAACTATAGACATGTAAGTTATTATACCATGACAATTGTTTCGACATCTAATGTTACAATAAAAATTTCATATTATAAATAATTATATGAAAATTTACCTAGTTATAGTCGTATTTATCTTATACCTAAATAGTAAGAAAATCTCCGTTGTCCCTTGACAACAGCCTCCTTTGTATCTTGAACTTGACCGACATATCATCCGAACACATGGTGAAACAAGGAACATACCACTACATAATAATTATATTATAAATCTTTTGAAACACACACGAGTTTGAATATATGATCTGATTAAGGTGCATATCAACTAAGCGCGCAAAATGTTAGCACAGCGATACCCAATATTTGTTTTGTGGAGACTTTAAACACGGGCATTCGCAAGCATTTGTTCTTGTTCCGACCGGCGCGACGTCGGTACATCGAAGGCATTTCTTGTTTGTGTGTAAAGGTACTTCCGAAGGTCGCAGGCGGCAGACGACAACAGCATTTGTTGCGGCAACAGACGATATGACTTTTGCACTATAATAATGGCACACACAGAAGAGTGACTTTTGTAGTTCGACAGAATTATCGCTGAAAATGGAAATCATTATTATAAATACAGTCGTACACACGATAAGCTATTTTCAAAGGCTATTTTGTAGGCTAGAGGGGCCATGACCAACATTTAATAACTAAGTGTGAGGTAATGTTGACTGCCTTAGCACTCGCTAATATAAACTCGTCGGTGGAGATTGACGTCCATGAAGTGGTTAATACTTTTTGCAAAATAAAGCCTCGTCGTCTAGAAGCCTCAAACTTGGATTAGATATGTTTTATCCCCTCTCCTTTTTAATTATTTTATTGTATGCAGGTATTGTATTTTAATAAATAAACAATGTGTCTTGTTTCAATCTATTACTGGGACCAGTCTCCGGCCTGCCGTATAACCTTGAAATAATGCAACCCAACATACAGCAACTAATTTAACATTTATAATAATTAAGTAACGTTTATCGTAGGAGGGAACTTTCGGACGTTAGCGGTCCATTTGTTTTCGCTTTTTTAAAGATATCTGTAATATGGTGGACTAAATTTTTCACCTGCGGCGGCCTCTTCTTAATTGACCCGCCCCTAAACCTAATCCTTCATCCGCCCCAGGTGCAATGCATTTATTTTATTTGTATCGTTACATTACATCTGGAATGATGACGGAATATACTGAAAAATTGTATGCCGAGGTCGCATTATTCAGGATGGTTTCTCAAATCTGGACAAGTCCTTTTATTAGCCGTAGACTTACTAGGAGATGGACTCAATATCGCCTTCGTTTTCGTTGATGTCGCACGAGGACAAGTGCAGATACACGCTAACTCTACCAAATCCCTTTTCTACTTGCAATAGTGTAAGTTTTCTAATAAAATATTACAAATACTCAAACACTGCTGGTGAGCAAATCATTTCTGCTAATGTCATCTATGTCACCATCAAAATTGTCTCATCAGTTAATTATTGTTAAAATGCCTATTCCTGTCACCCTACATTAGTAGACTTGAATTTGACTCGAGGATTAAATTACTTCTGGTTATCTCTAAAAAAACAAATATCCTTTTTTGGTAAAACAATATAATTTTAATGTACATAACATAAACATTTTATTAGTATATACATATTTAAAATGTGCGGAACACCACAATGGAAGACAATTTACCTTGTTTTGGCATTAACATCCTAAATTCGACGCATATATATATATCTAAGTTAAGCTAGGATCGCTCTGCCTCAACTTCGCCGTTTGTAATCTTTTACAATAATTATTATATTCACAGTATATTCTAATAATTACACATTTTTTTCTAGAAGCAATTAAAAAGAAAGGCGTAGAGATTTTGTTTAATAATTATCTCAGTAAACGCTTTAAGATTTAAAAAATTGAAATGGCCTCTTATGGTCCTAGGGTCAAAATCAAAATTTAGGAAAAAAACAAATTTTCTAAACACTATAATCCCTCAAGAATGCATACATACAAAAATATATATCTGTCATAATTTGAGAGCCCTATACATTATCAATATTATATAAATTCATTTATGAAAACCAATAGGGAGCGGTCTTTAAAATAGTGTTTTAATGAGTGCCGTAGATAGCTTTGTTTTCGGGGGGTACTGGTATGTGCACCTTCACCTTATTTCATTTTACGGTCCCCATAAGTTTTCCTGGGGGTACTGGGGTATGGCAACCTTCAATCTTTTTGACTGTTTTCGAGTAATTTAAATAATTGCGTATATTATGATTTGTGTACTAAATATTATGTAGTATTTCATTAATTAAAATGTAGAACTTCAGGAATGTATCTAAAGGATGGTCAGGCAGCTCTATTGTCTGCATTCGTATTACGTTGATTAAAAAGAAATCTATCTTTTTTGGAATGTTAAATGCTAAGAATATTTTTATGTTAGTAAAAATAATAAGTTTCCTATGTTCTTAGCATAACCAAAATGTTTTACCATAATCTTTATGTATGTATCTTTTTATTGTCGTTACTAAAGCGCTACAAATGCTTTTATGGAAATACTGATACCACATATCATCAGATGCCTGTTGTATTTTTTCAAGTAGTTTCCATAAAGGCACTGTTGGCTAAAACAATTGCAATATTCGCTACCTCTACTGTAACTAAACCATAATTAACTAGAACATTATGTAACAATAGTAGCTTTGTATACCACAACGGGATTTAAAATATCATCTTTACTTTGAATTAATCTAAGTTCCTTGTTTTTTGGGATAACTTCTTTCCCTACAAATAAAGATATACCATTAAGTAAAAGCCTTATATAAACCAGTATAAAATTGTTACCTTTAATATAGTCTAATGTGCGGTGTAACACTGACTGTAACACTGCTACAGTTTTTTCTAACGATTCCTTTAAATCTGATCCTGTTTGGTACATAAAAGAAAGTAGGAGGGCACTAAACAAATCTCCCGATCCAGTAAAGGAAACGTCGAGTTTATTTATCTCCATCTGCAGTTTGATAGGTTTATCTAAAATAAAATATTTCGTTACGACATATTTTACACACTAACGTATTTATCTGTGATAGGATATATATTGTATGTGGTGGTGGTGTACATAATACATGTCAAGGGCTATAACACATCCAGAACTTCGGTTTGGGGGGTCAAACTTCGGTTGGGAGGTTAAACTTCGTTTTGACCCATCAACCGAGGGGGGGGGGGTCCTCCAAGGAAAAGTTACAAGTACCGTGTTAGTCAAGAATTGTGAGCGTGCTGTCAGACTTAAAAATCTGGCTTGCCGACAGTGGCATGAAACCATGCCGTTGAGAATCGTACCATCTTTGGTACCGCTCGAAACCAGTGTAAGCTAACAATAGATCCAAGCAAAGAGCGCATAACGAGAGAATCAAAAACAAACTTCTCGACAGTTCTAACGAATCAAGGTCCAAGGACCAAAATTTTACCAAATCAACTATTCCACTTTTTACACGTTCCGATATGGTATAGCAGCACCCACAGCCGGGGACGAAGCAAACTTACTTGGTAAACTATTTTGTTCGCATTCCACTGTAGATTTCCAGGGCAAAACACCACCCAACATTCCTGCAGTTCAATCGGAAATGACCGAAATCGTGGACGTCAAGAAAGCATCTGGTCCAGACAAAATTCCTATTGTAGTTCTCAAGAGATGCGCTGATGAACTTACAGCAATATTTTTGTAGACTTTTCAACTTATCCTACAAAAAAGGAATATTTCCATAGTGCTGCGACGACGCGAGTCCAGCCTGTACGAAAAAAAAAGAACCCTGTCTAACAAGTATCGACAAGTCGCATTGCTTTCACTTGTATCGAATGTAATGGAGAACGCTATTAACTAACAACTTCTAAAGTATCTGGAAGTCCTTAACATTATCAGCGATCATCAATATGGTTTATGTAAGTCCATATCAACAGGAGACCTACTAAGCCTATATCACCCATGTGGACATGAGAATCGAACATCACGGGGAGTATCGGGCTATTACACTGGGCATTTCTAAAGCCTTTGATCGTGTACAAGTACAGTTGTGTGCAATGTATTTTGTTTGCCTTATTTTGTTACCCAAAGTCAGCAAAACAATCACTTTTTGGCGTTAGTAATGCCACAAGAAAATCATGTAATTTTGAACGGAAACATACCGTTCTCGATGCTTCAATTTTTCTCTCGGAGCAAAAATATCACTCTTCGCACAACTAACTATTATCTATAACTGTGTATGTTACAAATTGGTGATTTAAAGTTTTTGGTATGTAAAAGATACACTTTAACCACGGAGCTGCCAGTGATGTTAGATCTCACGCTTGTTATCTGTCTTTACTCCAATGCAATTTTCTTTAACTTGTAAAGTTATTATGATAATATAGAATAGATTATATAATAGGTATTTTTTCATACTGTTAAATTTTGCATTCTTGAAAAAAATACTAATTTATGCTCGTTACATTACTATTATAACACATATTATTTTTTGTTTCAGGTTTAACTCGATAAAAATTGACGGGAGAAGAAAGCGCAGGAAAATACAGTGATGGCGATATATTATTCCGACCTATAATAATATAATATAAATTTTAAAAAATAAATGATAAGGTTTAAAAAATATTATTATCATTTAAATAAATTTTTTGCATAGCATTATTTGTCGAGTGTTTAGGTTTTGGAAAATATTCAGGTTAGAAAATTATTTTTCTCATAGGTGTGTTCCATGTATTTTGTGTTACTACAAGCAAGTGGACTTTCTGTGATCTTAGAAAATTATTTTTCTCATATGTATGTACCATGTATTTTGTGTTATTACAAGCAAGTAGACTTTCTGTGATCTAAGAAAATTATTTTTCTCGTATGTGTGTACCATGTATTTTCTGCTACTACAAGCAAGTAGACTTTCTGTGATCTTAGGATATATATAATAGATAAATTAATAAACATTCTCCCCGTTTTAGCGTTATTATTTCGAATTCTGACTTCTCGTCATATAATAATAATAGTAATAATCATTTATTTGTTTTCCCCTAGACAGTACAATAGTACCGGCATCAAGGGCCAATACCAAGTACTAAATTCCTACTAAACCTTCTTGTAGATCGGTACTACTTTGTAGATGTATACGACTCTCCAACACACTATTTATAATATTTACAATATGGTCACCAATAATCTCACTGGTACTGTACATCTGTTTTTGTTATGTTATCACCTCCAGGTGCTGAGTTGTTTCTTAAGCCCGCAATTATTTCTTTATCACATATGTTGGATGTAGAAAAATAGTTCAGTTTCTTCTTCTGCAAGTTTGAATCTATACCTGTTACCAGTCTCTGCTCAACGTTAGTGAAGTGCTTATTAAATGCAGTTGCTATGTCCCTATCAAGCTCATAAACCTCCCCATATAGTTTGTTCGGTGTGTGTGTATGTGTCCCTTAATTTGTAAATTTTTTGTCCATTCTTTATATCTCTAGTACATAGTTGATTCAATACTTCCCATATGGTTTTGGAGTTTCCCTGGCTTTCTGTAAATTGTTTATCAAGAAACCTTTTTTGTAGCCTTTAAAAATTTATCATCTGCTGCAAATATGCTTTGTGTTTTTCATCAATATATAATTGGTCTCTTTCTTTTATCTTATTCATGTATACCTTAGTTATCAGTCATTTTTTTCTTTTATTTTTAATGTGTTTACTTTTGTGTGTGTCCAAGATAAGGAGAGCCAGTACAGAGATCTCGGAAACCGTAAAAGATACGAAGTCGATTAAATGAAGGTAAAGTTGTGCATTTACTACTAATACCGAAATTCTGAAAAATCGTTTTATTGTTTTCCTGGATTTTTTTGAGATCGAATTCTAAAGTAAATTGTACTTTTACATTTACACTTTTTCCGCTCTATCTAACAGCGTTAATTGTTTTGTAATCCGACGAGTCGTCTTCAAAGGACCATTATCAACTTTCTTTTTTTAAATACAGTCCTGTTTTTCTGATATTGGAATTTGAAAGCTTTTTTTCTTCGGGATATGGTCCTGTATTTCTCCTAATTTTATAAATAATATCTCATAAGCTCTAAATTTTTACTTATGTTGGATTAGTTCAATAAATAACAAATAATTTAATAATAAACCACAAATAAGTGAACAAAATACAGAAACATTATTTTAAACTTCTGTTGATTCGAGATTTAAAAGAAAAGTACATACGTTTGAAACAAAAAAATTAAGATGGTGACGCGTGATTGGTTTCCCTTGACATTCCCATTGTGATCATTGTCAACATTTGAAAGCGTTTTAAGAGGTTTTGTATTTTCCAGAAAATATGGAATATAATTTTACAAATGCTGAAAAGTTTGAGTAAGCTCTAAATTTTTTACTTATGTTGAACTAGTTCAATAAATAACAAATAATTTAATAATAAACCACGAATAAGTGAACAAAAATCATACCAAAACAGTAATAAAACGAACAACGAAAAAAGTAAGTAACTACATAATCAGGTGTTCAAAATGATTTCCGTTATTAATTATAACATCTTCTAACTGCCACATAACAGTTTTTTTGAGATACAATAAAACACGATAGAATATCAAACTTTTCAACATTTGTAAAATTATGTTCCATATTTTCTGGAAAATAGAAAACCTCTTAAAACGTTTTCAAACGATCACAATGGGAATTTCAAGTGAAACAAATCACGCGTCACCATCTTAATTTTTTTGTTTCAAACGCCTTCTTTTCTTTTAAATCCCGAATCTACAGAAGTTTGAAATAATGTTTCTGGGTTATAGTAAACATAAAGTATGACGGAATTTAATATTTTTTGAATATTATATGGGAAGAGTACCTTTTTGCAAGCACTTTGAGAAAAAAAATCTTTGGATCAAGCAATTTTTCCTTAAAAAATTTCTAAAATAAGAAACATATTACCCGATAATTTACCTATATTTATACACTTTGAATACTATATAACTTTGCACATATTAATATTTTTAGATATACTTAGATTTAAACTTTACATTGAATTGCAATTTATCGTATTAGAATTATTATTTAATTAGAAAAAAGATTATAAATTATAAGCTGTTTTTAAATTTACTGAAACTTCTAAACCATTCTTTTACCTCGTACCTCGTTGATTCAGCTGTCAGGGAATTTTACGAATGTCAAATTTTTTGAAAAATAGACGTTGCCAAGTGATTTTTAAAAAAATATTATGGTTTGTCACACAGGGGTGAAAGTTGAATGGGGAACTTGGAAACAAACAAGTAGGCCATGAGTCTCGCCAACCCATCCACCAGCCAGTTTTGGCGCTGGTGTAGCAAATCCATCCGCTGAGGAGACATTGGCCCGGATTGGCCGCCATTTTCATCGCAAGCAAACGAAACGATGCGAACATGCGAAGTGTTTATATATTTATGATATTATTAATAATTTTGTAGTTTATTTGTAGCATTCGACCACCTCGAGACCCAGAAAGGACCAAGAAGAGACTAAGAATCATTAAAGAATCCCATATCAGGTATTTTACCAAAAATATTTTATTTTTTAAAGGTTAGGTATGTTAGTATAATTTATGATTAGTTCTTGCTTATTTTCTGTTTTTAGCATATAATTTTGTCCAGGAAACTTGTCCCAATTCAATCCAGTAGCAGGTCGACGTGGAAATGAAATAATGGGTTGTTTTTTGAAATTTTGAATTCACGTAAGTTTTTTAAAAATTCATCTTGAATCTTGCCATTTTTCATGGATTAATCTTTAGTAAATCATCTAAGTGTATGTTTTTCATTTACCCCTGTATTACTTCCAATTAAAATGGCATATGTTAGTGGAAACTATTCTTGTAAATATCCCAATTGCAATAATGCTTACATGTCTTCAACAGAACCCAATTATGTCAATAAACATTTTTTTAAATTTCCCCTTAATAGTGATGATAGATTGAAAGTTTGGCAAGATAACTGTAAAATAAACCCTGATACTAGTTGCAAAAATTTTAGAATTTGTGAAGATCACTTTGAGAAGTCACAATTTAAAAATTCATTATTAAAACGGCTCAATTGGAATGCTGTCCCTAAAGCCATTCCTGAGCTTTTGCCTCTTGAATATGTTTCATCGTTACCCAGTCTAACATCGTCATGTGCCACAGAGACTGGTAATTTCAACATTTTTACCAGCACTCGTGAAGTATCGAGGTTGACACCTTCATGTCCCACAGAGCCTGGTAATTTCAGTATTTTTGCCAGCACTCCGAATGTATCCGCCAAGCTTGTAAAAAAATCTGATTTTAGTACACCATCAACCTCTTATCAAGTTGAGGAGGAACCTAATTTAATTGATTCTTGTACAGTCACTCCAAATTTTGATATCACAATACCAGATAATACTAATTCAAGTATTGAGGGGATACATACTTCTGGGAAATATTCTTTTCTTTCTGAATCCAGAGGTACTGGGTTTGTAAGGTAAATGTGGAATTACTAAACAAGACTTAACACCTACTGAACAAACTATGTATACAATTCATAGAAACACTTCTTCCAAATTAAGTAAATTAAATAAAGCTTTAGACAATGAAAGACATAAACTTAAAGAACTAAAAGAAATGCACGATAGTGGTTTATTTCAGTATATCGAAAATAATCTTAATGAGGTTTCTAAAGAGTTTATAAACTCTCAATTTAGGAATGTCAATCGAAAACCTCATGGTAAGCGATGGACCAATGAAGATAAAGCCTTTGCCCTTTCTATTTATAAGCGAAGTCCAAAACTTTATCGATATCTGCTTTCTGTTTTTGAATTACCTACACCTAGAACATTAAAATCAGTTCTTTCTAAGATTCCTTTTGCTACAGGTTTAAACCAGCCAATTTTAGAATTATTAAAGTCAGAAGTTGACAAAATGCCCGAACTTGATCGTTACATTAACATTTTATTTGATGAAATGGCTATAACCCCAAACTTACAATACGAACCCCATAAGCAAACCATCTGTGGATTTCAAGACTTAGGAGAGTTAGGTAGGAGTCCTGAACTTGCAAACCATGCATTAGTGTTTATGATTCGGGGTGTCAAAAAAAGTTATAAGCAAGTTATTGCCTATTACTTTTCTAGCCATTCCGTGTCGGGACACAATTTAAAATCATTACTAGTAAAAGCTATTGAGCAGCTGCAAAGTATTGGTTTTAAAGTGGTTGCAACAGTTTGTGATCAGTTTAGGGCAAATCAGAAAGCTTTACAAGATCTCTGTTTACAAAATAAAGACAATCCAACCCCATATCATTTTACAATCAATGGTCAACCGATCTGTATAGTTTTTGATGTTCCCCATTTACTTAAAAATACGCGAAATTGTCTTATGTCTAATGACATTCGTTATTCAGGTTTAAGGGAGGCCAAATTTCAATATATCATAGATACTTTCAATCTTGATCAACAACGTACTTATAAAATGTTACCCAAACTTGACAACTCGCATTTCAATGAGAAAGATACATATGTCAAGATGAAAGTTAAAATCGCGGCTGCACAACTAAGTCACTCAGTTGCTGCAGCTATTGAAACTTGGGTTAGTGCTCAAAAACTACCCACTGAAGCCATCTATACTGCCGAGTTCATATCAAATATAGATAACCTCTTTGATTCCCTTAATGGTACATCAGTTGTATCTCCTGATGGTAAAATGTATAGGAGTGCCTTGAGTGCAAAATCTCCTCATCTGAATTTTTGGTCGAAAATGTTAACTCAATTAAACAATTGGCAAATATTTGATAAGGGCTCTAGAAGGAACAAGACTAACAGTTTTTCTTTCGTTAAAGGTTGGCAAACTACAATTAGGTCGATAATTTCCATTTGGAATCATTTAAATTCACAAGGTCTCCAATATCTAAATCTAAGGTCATTTAATCAAGACCCTCTGGAGAATTTTTTTGGTCAAATTAGGCAACATGGCATCACAAATCACCATCCTACTCCACAACTGTTTATTGGTGCCTTAAAATCTATAGTTGTCAATTCTTTATCAGCTCCAGTTGCTAGGGGAAATTGTGAGAGTGATAATTGCAGTTTTCTTGCCAATTTAACGAGTTTTCTATCTACTGACTATAGTTCACATAAGTCTGACAACCCTGGAAGTGACACTGAGGATGACCCTAATCTCGATGGTGATGCAGATGACTTATTTCTAGATTCGGATAATTATGCATCTGCCTATGTTGCTGGATACATTTTAAAGTCCATTAGTGTGCAATCAAGATCTATTCTCCTCAGAGGTGACCCCTATACATCTTTTTACATCTTTTAAAGAATACTCTGATAATCCCAGCAACACAAGGCTATGCTATGCCATTGAAAAAGTAGTACAGTTGATAAATAAAGTGCATACACTTTTATACCGTTTCTTAGATGATCATGGTCATAAAACAAATTTAGAAAACACCTTTAAGGCTTTATACTCATCAAGTTTAAAGCTCCCATTTTGTGCCATACATGACCTTGATAGTCATTTAATTGACAAAACCATTCGTCTCGATATTTTTAAGTATACAAGAGATAAAATGCCAAAGAAAGATTATACCACAGGACATGATAATAAAGTTAAAAAATTTAAATCCAGTAAATTAAAGTAGTTTTTTAATAATTCCTCAAATTTATGTCAATCCTCAAAGAATAATGACTACATATACATATTTTAAGACTGTTAGCACTAACCATTTTTCTTTTTCATGAATTCCATTGAGCTAAAGCGTACGCCTGGCTGTGACGAATATGTGATACATTCCAAACTGTGATCTGAACCTGAAAATGACCCCCTGTTCCTGAAAATGACACCCTGTACCTGATTGTGACACCCTGTACCTGATTGTGACTCCTATTCCTGATTATGACGCCCAATACCTGATTATGACACCCTCTTCCTGAAAATGACACCCTGTACCTGATTGTGACTCCTATTCCTGATTATGACGCCCAATACCTGATTATGACACCCTCTTCCTGAAAATGACACCCTGTACCTGATTGTGACACCCTGTACCTGATTGTGACTCCTATTCCTGATTATGACACCCTCTTCCTGAAAATGACACCCTGTACCTGATTGTGTTGTGCGAGTTATGACGTGCGAGTATAAATAATGCTGCGATATCTTCGAACACTCGTCTTTCTTCGTGCGAGTGTAAATAAGTCTGCGCTGGAAAGTCAACTTAAGTGCGAGTAAAATTATTCTATAAAGACTTTGCGCCCAAAGCATAGAATAATATTCGAAATCAAAATTGATTGTGACAAAAAAACATTCCGAGTCCGGAATAAGAAGTGAGTTCGAAATAAAATATTAGTATAGGTTAAGTCTTATTGTAAAAAATGTAAATACTTAGCTTGCGAGAACTTCGGGTCGCGATACTCGACTTACGAAAGAAACCCCATAAAATAACCCTCAATGACAACAAATAGTAAAATTAAATAAGTAAAAGCCCTCCGCGTTCACTATAATAACTTGCATTGTTATTGTATTCATTGGACATGCCCGAGCCAATACAACAATAAGTATAGCTTGAACAAAAGTTAGGCCTCGTCCTACGTTCAAACAACTATACTTCAAATTAAAATCAGTCCTTTACTTCTTAGACAAAATTCTTGCCCTCATTTATTCATGCGCTCTGGTGGACTGCTGACAGCTTCCAGTTGGCGGGGAAAGGATGGTGGGCCCACCCAAGACCGACTGACACGTGATACCCTGTTCCTGACAATGACTCCCTGTTGCTGATATTGGCACCTTGTACCTGATTATTACGTCCTGTTCCTAATTATGACCCCCAATACTAAAGAAGTACATAATAATTTTAGTGTTTTTTTTTGTTATGTGATAAGTGAGTTTCTAAGGTTAAAGACTACATAATTTTAGTGCTTTTGGTAGTTAAAAATGTTTATTAACTCTTAAATTTGTTATTGTTGAAAGATTTTATTTGTTGTCGATTTGATTTTCGTTTATTGTATTTAGTGTTTTTAATAAAATATTTATTTGTATTTATATGCGTAGTTTATTAGTTACCTATCTAGATTTATTAGTATTTAAAATTTTAAAGACGTTATTTCTTTTAGAACATTAAGTAATCGATAAAATCTGACACATAGATTATTGATTATTTAAGTTTTAAAAAAAATAATGTCTTTAAAAATTTAAAGTACTATTAAGAATCCAAAAATTGAATTTTGAAAAGCCCGCCACGAAAATTTTTGCAATGTGGCGCCATCCAGTGTTAGGATTGGAACTAATATAAACAAAATCTTGTTTCGCTGGTTTTCTACGTACTTTGCATTTCTAATAGTTATATATTTTTTGGTTTGTCATTTCAAATTGTTCAGTCAGGTTTTATTTAATTTTTTTCAAATGGAAGTCTCCAATTATTTTATTTTAATGCGAATTTTCTCGTACAATAATGAACGCCTTTTAAGACTGCTTCAACAATGTCTGTTAATCCGCAAAAAATTTAGATGTCCTCTAGGCCGTTGTAGGAGAAATTGTAGTATGCAGCGTAGGAATGTTACTTGGGATTTGTGTTTTACTGTTGTAAATGTAAGACTTTTTCTAGTATATTGAAAGGTTCATTTTTTGAATACTCAAAGCTTGAAATACGTGTAATTCTTCTGTTAACTGTGGCAGTGGTGTTGTGAATCCAGGGTTGGAGGTGTCTTCGTTCGCGCGTAAGCGCAGTTCAGCAGTATAGATATTTTAGAGACATATGTTCTTGGAAACTTTTACAAGATGATAATTTATTTATATTGGGTAAGTTTTTTTGATTTTCTTTTTGTGACGATTTTAAGATCTTTTATTGTTATAGATGGCCCAGGACTTGTAGTTCAAATTGATGAGTCTGTGGTCACAAAGCGAAAGTACAACGTGGGAAGGGTTGTTCCACAACAGTGGATACTTGGTATTTATGATGTTACAGTGAAACGTGGCTACGTTGTCTACGTGTCTCACCTTATAACGGTTAATCATTCCCAAAACTTTGTAGATCCTCAAACAGGGGTCTGTACCAATTACATTGAAGGACATTGGTCATGTCTAAAACGTTACTTACGAAAATTGGGCGTAATGAATTCTGCATTTATCGGGTTTGTTCCCGTTGTTGATCAATTTATGTGGAGGGAAATTTATGGGCAAACTTTAGCCGATCGATTTCGAAACATTACAGTACAAATTGGTAAACGTTATTTGTTCCATTGAGTTCCATTTTATTTAATTGATGTTCATTTTTTGATAAATACCTAGTTATGATTTTGTTATTTCAAACTGCTTCGTCTTAGTCATGTTTTAGTTACATTTTTTTGTCTCTGAGAATGAGCGCCTTTTAAGAGTCCTTCAACAGCTGTTTTACCAATAGTCTAAGGGATGAGAGATGAAAAATTTCATGGGTCAGTTGTGCGCAACCATTAAAGGATTATTGCAATTATTTTTTTATAAATATTTGGAATTTCCTAAGCGGGTTTAACCTTGTTTTCCAGGGCATTGTCAATTTATATAACTTTCTTTATTTAGTCGGCTCTAAAAGGTGTACCGGGGCGGGTTTGCGCCTGTTTTCCCAGGGTACTGTTAATTTATATAACTTTCTTATGTTTTCTGTTATCGAACACAAAAAGAAGTCGGCTCTAAAAGGTGTACTGGGGCGGGTTCGCGCCTGTTTTCCCAGGGCACTGTCAATTTATATAACTTTCTTATGTTATCTGTTGTCGAACACAAAAGGAATTCGGCTCTAAAAGGTGTACTGGGGCGGGTTCGCGCCTGTTTTCCCAGGGCACTGTCAATTTATATCACTGTCTTATGTTTTCTATTGTCGAATACAAGAGGAAGTCGGCTCTAAAAGGTGTACCGGGGCGGGTTCGCGCCTGTTTTCCCAGGGCACTGTCAAGTTGTCGAATACAAGAGGAAGTCGGCTCTAAAAGGTGTACCGGGGCGGGTTCGCGCCTCTTTTCCCAGGGCACTGTCAATTTATATAACTTTCTTATGTTTTCTGTTGTCGAACACAAAAGGAATTCGGCTCTAAAAGGTGTACCGGGGCGGGTTCGCGCCTGTTTTCCCAGGGCACTGTCAATTTATATAACTGTCTTATGCTTTCTGTTGTCGAATACAAGAGGAAGTCGGCTCTAAAAGGTGTACCGGGGCGGGTTCGCGCCTGTTTTCCCAGGGCACTGTCAATTTATATAACGGTCTTATGTTTTCTGTTGTCGAACACATAAGGAATTCGGCTCTAAAAGGTGTACCGGGGCGAGTTCGCGCCTGTTTTCCCAGGGCACTGTCAATTTATATAACTGTCTTATGTTTTCTGTTGTCTAATACAAGAGGAAGTCGGCTCTAAAAGGTGTACCGGGGCGGGTTCGCGCCTGTTTTCCCAGGGCACTGTCAATTTATATAACGGTCTTATGTTTTCTGTTGTCGAATACAAGAGGAAGTCGGCTCTAAAAGGTGTACCGGGGCGGGTTCGCGCCTGTTTTCCCAGGGCACTGTCAATTTATATAACGGTCTTATGTTTTCTTTTGCCTAATACAACTTATAAATCACCGATATACCAGTGAAAAATCACAAAGTCTATTGGGGTGAAGATATTCATTCATTCATTCATTCATTGTCATTTCAGTGATTTTATTGTTTTGTTAAATTTTTGTGTGATATGTACATGTGATTATTTTTTGTAACATTACCAATAATTTATTATTATTTTTCAGTTAGTGACTTGAATAAATTTGGTTTAAACTACTTTGATTTTCTTACTTAACTTAAGTTTCTCTTTCAACTTTATTAATATTATTTGTTTTGTTTTGACAGGTAAGTGGATAAAAATATTTTTCATAAAGTGTCCCAAATTAGTTTGGAAACTTTTTAACTTTGGCAACACTGTCCGCCCCTTCCGCTCTTTAAAACAAGATTAGAGAGTTTTTGCATTGAATATAACCTCGTTTTCCTAATGATTTTTCGGTTTTTTTGATGAAAATAATGGTTCATCCAATGGTTTTTTTCTTGGAAACTGTTCTATTGAATATGCTTTTACTAGTAAAATATCAGAAATCGTTAAATTCCGTCATACCTATAATTTACTAGACCCATGTTTCTGTATTTTGTTCACTTATTTGTGGTTTATAGTATTATTAAATTATTTGTTATTTATTGAACTAGTACAACATAAGTAAAAATTTAGAGCTTACTTATGAGATATTATTTATAAAATTAGGAGAAATGCAGGACAGTATTCCAAAATTTCCTGATGTACATCGTTGCATTTGGAAGAAAAAAAGCTCTCAAATTCCAATATCAGAAAAACAGGACCGTATTTAAAAAAAGAAAGTTGATAAAGGCCCTTAACAAAACAATTAACGCTGTTAGATAGAGCGAAAAAGTGGCAATGTAAAAGTGCAATTTACTTTAGAATTCGATCTCAAAAAAACCCAGGAAAACAAGAAACCGATTTTTCAGAATATCGAGTTTTTCCGAATATCTCCGGAACTACTCGGAATTTTAAAACTTTCTAAACGGTATATTATTAGGCACGTAAATGCGGAACTTTACCTCCATTTAACCGACTTCGTATCTCTTACGGTTTCCGAGATCCCTGTACTGGCCCTCCTTATCTTGGACACGTTGTATATGAAAAACTATACATAAGAAAATTTCGAAAATTGCGACAGTACGTTAATGCTGAAGAGGGAAACTCGGCTAAAATATTGTCACACTTCCGGTTATATCGGAAGTCGATGTCAACTTGCTTATTTTAAACAGAACACCCTAATTCTCCTAAATGACATTCTCTCTGTTTGCATTATTTCTTCTTTATTTTTCCATTGATACCCTTTTTTTCTTTTAACATTTATATTTTTTTACATACAGGGTATCCCACCCGGAACCAAAACTATACATAGCAAAATTTTGAAAGTTGGATAGTACGCTAGTGTTGGCAACTCGGCTAAAATATTAGTGTTGGGAAAAACCGATGATTTTAGTAATCGAGTACTTGATACTCAAGCGATTTTAATCATCGAGTGAATCGCTCGAGCGATAATCTTTATGACTAAGAAGAATGTGTTGATAAAACACCACAGGTTGTTTTTGTAAGTTTTAGAAGTTTAGTCTAGAGTTTTTTTTAAGGAAAAACAGTTGATTCTGATTTTTAAAACAATTACATCCTTTAATTTTTTAAGAATTTATAATCGCCGCTTGCTAGCCAGTCAAAACAAAACCCATGTCGCGATGAATCCACTAAGGGATTTGGCATACTTCTGAGCGTCAAACTCGAACGTCGCCAATCGGCACATTTCGGGTGACGCACGAAGATCGGGTATCAAGTGAAACGCAACGATTCGATTTTCGCCAAAATTTATAACAAGAGTATTTCCTATGGAGCGAAAAACTGCTCGAATATAAGTCGGCGTCAGGCGAGTTGGTGTCAACTTGCATATTTTAAACGGAACACCCTATATATTATTATATTACATTTTTGGATTCTACGCAAGATTCTAGACAGATTTCATATAGCATGTCCTATACCTAACTCTTAGCATGCTTGGAATATTTAAGATTTTATGTCTTAAATGACGTTTGCAGACTTTAAATTAATTATTAATTGTTCCTTAGCAAGCCTTTATTATTTAATTTGAGTTGGATTTCTTGTTAAAAAGAACTTTCTTTAACAGATTTTTATAATATGTTTAAACAATTAATTCAAACAATAAAATCAAAAATTAAATCAGTTTTTGACAAAACTGCAAAAAAAATCTATATCCGAACAAACCCAAATGTTATAATTGTTTTCTATTTAGCATTAAAAATAAGGGTAAGTTTGTATAAAGTTGTAGTTTTTGATATATTACGTATTGCCAATTTAATTTAAAACCAGTCAAATGCCAAAGAAATAAATTTGTCAATGTTCTTGTTATTACTTTGTTTCTTCGCATTTCTCCATAAATAATAAACAAGTTTAAATAATCTTCGTTGGTATAATTTAAGAGCCCCGGTATTAATAATTTTCCAATGACAAGTGACGGCTTCATACATTTCTTTAGCATTTGACTATTTTTCAACGCCTTCATAGCCAACTAGGAGTAGAACCCGCATAAAAATCGATATACTGTAGATTATTTCTATCTATATACTTTTATGTATGGTCGTTGTCAAAAAAGGTTACTTTCCAATGTTATGTTTTACGGAAGTATACTCCATACCTGTTAAATTAAAACGTTTAAATTTGTTATCGTCTGCACAATATAAGTAGGCACCTACATTATATCATACCTACCTGGAATATTAGCTTGTACAAATTTCAAATAAAAAAATAACTTTTCAGTTTGTGCTTTCAAAGAAAGTGATGCAAGCACATTACTATCAAGCTCTCATTATTATTTAACCTAACATATTTTTTACAAAAACAATACAAGACGAAATAACAATACTAGACACTTGTATATAAGAATTATTCAGCGGGAAAAGCACAAATTCAAATAAGCTAGAAATAACCCACATATTTATTAATTTTGTTTACCTGTTATTGAACTAGCAAACACATACAACTTATTACTAGAGGAATCCCACTGAGCTGAAGAAATACAAACAATTTTACATCCACTCTTATGTAAAGAATTAATAGCCTCCCAAACATTTTCTTTGGTTTCAATTTTAATATCGGTAAGAAGTTCGGCTTCAAAAAGATTTGGTATAAGAACAGAAGCAATTGGAACAATAAATTCTTTATATACTGCGACCAACTCTTTAGGAACATACAATTTTCCGTTGTCGCCCATTACTGGATCACATACTAAAATATTTAGAGTTAAAATATATATAAAATATTTTATGCCCTTCTTACCAAATGTTATTGCCGGATTTTTATCCTTTAATTGTTTATATACATTAGCAATTTCTTTTAAAACTCCAGCAGAGCCGATGTAGCCAGTTAATAGATGAGTATAAATATCAATGTTATTTTCTCGAAGTCCTGTTGCCAAATCAGCTAATTCCTTTTCCGTGAGTTTATGACCTTTTACCGATTTATATTCTGTATGATTTGAAAACTGAACGGAGTTAATACTGTCAACATCAAAACCTAGAAGCTATAAATTGCATTTAGGATCATTAATTTTATAAGTTGCGTTTTTCTCAAAATTGAACTGATTCCACATAAGATAGTGGAACTTTATATAGAAAATCTCAATCCTTAATGGCTGCATGCAGTAGAGCCCATCGATTTATAAGCGATTTTTAATGGGTAACGTCACGATGCGCATCAATTTGTAGTTCTGCTGAATGTATTTTGTTATCAGTTTTTTGTTTGGTTAGGACCCCTTTCGAAATATTTTCATCAAATATTACGTTTTTTTCTGAACGAAATGGATAATTTTATTTTTAATGCTTTTAATTATAATTCACTTCTTTCGTAATTTTTTTATAAATTTTACTCCTCAACCTGACAAACAAAACTGACATAAATCGCTGTCAAATCACAAATCGCTTTTTAAATTCGAATGGCGTCCCATTTCCCATCGATTTACGAAATCGATGTTTTTTAGTGCATTCAGCAGATGATTACTAATCGCTTACAAATCGATGGGTTCTGCTGGATGCGCCCAATGATTGTTACACATTGCAGGGATTTTCTTTGTTGCAGGGTGACATTGAAAGAATAGTGGCCTGGTGTCAGAGGAACTGCTTACAAAATAAATATAAATCAATGGCTTTACTAATTTACTGCGAAACTCGAAGGTCAATTTAACGTTCAACGTTCGCTTGATGCCGTTTCCGTCCGCCGTTCGAAGATACAAAATTCGACCATTTATAAACTTGACGTTGGCGACCTGTTTTTCTCGGCTTTTCTATATTTTTGTGTGATTATATTACTTTTAGTGTGTATGTTATCGGAATGATACTATCCCAATAGTAAGTACACTTTAAAATGGTTAATGAGATGGTATTCGCTATGAAGAGCTACCAAGAGGCTAAAAAGTAATATGCAAAAAGCTAACAGATACGCTGAATATCTGGAAGAGACCTTCCAACCGAATCAAGGTGAAGACATTCTCGACTGGGAAAATCTTATCCAGGAAGAAGGTGCAATTAGACCTGATAGAGAGAGAAATAGCAACAGAAATTAATGAAAATATTAGTCCGAAAAAATATCCTGGGTTTGACCTAATTACGGGAGAAATTCTAAAACAACTTCCGCGTAAAGCAACCTTACCTACCTTATTAACGCATCTTTTAGATTGAAATATGTACCCAAGGTATGCAAAGTCGCAGAAATGATAATGATTCCTAAACCCGGAAAACCACCGAATGAAGTTTCATCTTATAGGCAAATTTCTTTGCTCTCTGTAATTTCAAAATTGTTTGAAAAAATACTTCTTAAAAGATTAAAACCAATTATTGAAAACAAAAATATAATCCCTGACCATCAGTTTGGCTTCAGAGAGAAGTACTAAACCTTTTTGACGACATTTCTTTTTACTTGTACATATGTATCAATGTAATTATGAAATAAAGATTAATAAATAAAATAAATAAATAAACTATAGATCGGGTCAACAGGATTACAGACATAATTGAAAAGTCGTTGGAAGGAAAAAAAGTGTGCTCTATCGTCTTCCTTGATGTAGCTCAGGCTTTTGATAAGGTGTGGCACGAGGGACTGCATTATAAATTATGCAAGCTCTTGCCTAACCAGTTCGCACAATTATTGAAGTCATATATTTCTGATTGAGCCTTTAGAATTAAACTGGGAGATGCTTACTCTGAGCTAAAAGAAATTAAAGCAGGGGTAACACAAGGCAGTGTATTAGGGCCAGTCCTTTATCTACTATACACCAGTGATATTCCTGAACTAGAGCATGATACGATAGCCACCTTTGCTGATGACACTGCTATAATGACCGTAGGCAAAGATCACGAAGAAGCGGCAATAAAACTGCAAACATCAGTTAACAAAATTAACAACTGGACTAGCAATGGAGAATCAAATTAAATGAAGCTAAATCTGCTCATGTGAATTTCACAAACAAAAGAAACCAATATATTCCTGTTAGCATAAACAATATCCAAGTACCATATGCTGATACAGCAAAATATTTGGGTATAACACTGGACGCTAAGCTACGCTGGAGAGCTCATATCAAAAAGAAAAAAGAAGAATTAGACATCAAATTTAAGAAAATGTATGGGCTGCTTGGACGAAGTTCTACTCTGTCAATATACAACAAAGTACTTCTGTACAAACAAATTCTCAAGCCAGTATGGACACATGGCATCCAGCTGTGGGGTTGTGCCAGTAAGAGCAATTTAGCAATAATCCAGCGATTCCAAAACAAAGTACTAAGGAACATAGTCAATGCCCCTTGGTACTGCAGAAATAGTGATCTCCATAGGGACATGGAAATGGATACCGTTAGCCAGGCCATTATCCAATTCGCCAAGAATCATGAACAGCGACTTCTTCATCACGTCAATGCAATGTCGAGGCTATCCAGCTCCTTGACAATACGAACCAGACCAGGAGACTCAAGAGGATCAAACCCTTCAAGCTGGTGTAATTGTGTTGGTGCAAAAGCAGAGATCAGTGCTGGGTACACATTAACATTAGTGTAATTAGCATATTAGAAAAAAATAAGGAACTCTAGTGAGTAAGGCCTTAGTTATAAGTTTCATAGCTGTAGTAGGTTTGAAAAATATTGCTCATTGGTCTAAGTTGTGATCATATTGTAATTTCAGTAAATGCCATAGAGGTGTTTTATAAATTTAAAAAAAAAATAAAAAATAAGATGGTATAAAGTAAAATAATATTTACTGAATAACACGTTACAGGCAAACACGATTTGATTGGCTCTGTAAACTTGCTATGAACGTTGCTACGAACGGCCACTGGAAAAATATAAAATTGGTTTATGTTGGCCGTTAAACGGCACCGTCAACATCAAATATAAATGGTCTTATGCGTTTTAATGTTTTTAATTTATAACGGCCACCGTCAACAGTACCGACAAACGGAACGTCAAGTTTATAAATTTAAATATAAGGACTTGGGAGAAATATTTGATACAGCCAAAGATCTTGTAAAACTCCAGATAGAAAAATGTACATTAAGAGAAACTCATAATTAATTTAAAATTGAATTACTCAAAACAACCAAATCAAACGATCACTAATCCTATTCAAAAATTTTTTTTATGATCAAACACAAGCACTATAGCAAAAATCTTTTAGGCAATCTGGGATAGTCAATATTCTTCATTCTTAATATGTACAGCTAATGCATTAAAAAACTTTATAGCTGAATAGACAGGACCCCTTTCGGTAGATGATAGTCTATGCAGTGGCTCATTGTAACCAATATATGTGCCTAGTATTAAATGTATGGTGTCTCATGCTGCAGAAATGTATCCCTGTTTTTAAACAGAAAGATAAACACTCTTACACATACAAACCCGGCAAAGTCAGTATGTTCAGATCCCTAAACCTACCCTTACATGATTCCCTCCAGGAAAACCCTAAAAGAACTCTAACCGCCCTCTTCTGTACCACAAACACCCTTTCAGCCTCTATACGGTTTATCGGCACAGGCAAGATCAACCTCCGTCGCATGTCCACGGCCGACCGCATTTGCGCTTGGTTTCTATTTTTCAATTTATTGACAAACTGTTTATCAAACTGAAAGTTTAAAAGTTGTGATTGTGATGCTAGAAGTTTGGTCTACATTTATAGGGAGCATTTTTTTGATTAGCCAAGGAATTCTAGAGTTATGACAAGTTCAATGTTTTTATCAACAGATAAACACGTGTTCTCTTGTTGCTCCGCAAATAAAGTCTTGTTTTCGCGAAGTAGTTGTAATTTTAATTGTTGTCTCCGGAATGGCTGAAAGTAGCAGCGGTCCTACAGACATTGATAAAAAAATGGTGAAACTTGGTGAAGCACTGTCACGGAAAAATCGATCCCAATCAACGGGTTCAATGAATTTTTCAAAGTCCGAAATAAATAAAATTATATTTGGGTATAATGAAAAAACTCTGATAAGAAAACATTCAGGTAAACAATCTAAAGATAACATCGAACGGATCTCGGACACCGAAGATAACAGTCAGCAAATACCAGGGAATCTCAATAAGTTCAACGATAATTGTGATGACCCTGATAGTGTATTTAAGCCACGTAAATCTATAGGGCGTTCACCGTCAAAAGATAAAACAAAGAGCATGGAAGTGAAAAATGGCGAACTTTTGGTAACCGATAACAACGGCAAACGAACGCGTAGTGATATGTCACCTGGAGAGGAAAACTGCCACAAAAAGCCATGTGATGGCCAAAAAATAACAGGGAAAGAAACACTACCTTTAAATGAAAATCCTGCTATTGAATCACCAATACATGGAAAACAAATAGATGAAAGTTCTGGCATGAATGTGACTCAAACTCTGTCAGAGGAAATGATCACAAAATTTTTCACGACGTTCGATGTAATTACTGAAGCTGTAGACAAAGAAAAAGGTGAAGATGGAAACATACATTTGACCGAGAAAGCTTGTAAATCGGTAAAGAGCGCCCAGTCCGAAATCTGTAAGCTTTTCACTGTTCTAGTATTTAGAATCGGAGAAATTGAAAAAGAAAATCAAATGTTAAAAAATAAACTTCAACCAAAAACGATGACAACAGTACAAAATAAAAACAGAGAAGACTATAATTCATCAACACACCAAGAGATGAATAAGACTTATGCAAATATTGCAAACAATAGTAGAAACATCGACGAAAGAACACCTAAAAACTTAAAAGAAAATAATTGGAAAACACCTGAAACTACAAGAAAGCATGAAACGATAATAAGAATCGACAATATAAAAGACTCAAAAGAAACTATGAAAACACTGAAACAAGAAATAAATATTAAAGACATTGGAAAAGGGTTTAAAAGCATCAAACAAACCAAAGACGGAGCTATTATTGTAGAAAGCTACGATCAAGACCAACAAAACAAATTACAAACAGCAATAAAGAAAATAGACAACATCAAAGCAAAGGAAACCCCAATAAACGACCCTATGTTTATGATCACCGGAATCGAGAAGGGCTTAACAGAAAAGGAATTTGTGGAGGAGCTAGTAAGGTTCAATGATGAAATCGAAGCAGAGCTACAAACGAGTGTTGCTGACAAAATTACAGTAATAGGAAGAAAACAATGTAGAAACCCAAACAAAGAAAATTGGATTTTGCAGGCACCACCTGTAGTTTCAAAGTGGTTTTTGAAAAAGGGTACTGTTTACTTTGATTTGGTGTCAGTCTACGTACAAGAACATTTGAACCTTGCAATGTGTTTTAAGTGTTCACGCTTTGATCACGTCGCGAAATATTGTACACACAAAGAATGTTGCCATAAGTGTGGCGAGGAACATAGGGCATCTGAATGTACTGTAAGTACTCTTTGTTGCCCAAATTGCTCCAAAATGAAGTTGAACGAGATAAACCACTCTGCCAGGGATGCAATTAATTGCCCAACATACCAAAAAAGACTTTCAAGATATAAAAACAGTATCAATTACAGTGAGGATTTTCTTTAACTACGCAAGTTGAAAGACCGTTACGAAATGGGGATACTACAAATGAACATTCAAAGAGCAGACAGGTCAACAGAAATTTGAAAGACAGCGATATCATATCACCGACTGAGTATGAAACTATTAAACTTGCCCATCAAAATATCCAATCTTTCAAAAACAAAATAGAGTTGATTGAAGTTTTTCTAGATAATGAAAAGTTGGATATATTATGTCTGACAGAAAGTTGGTGCTCGGACGGTGAAATTGATTTCCTCAATGTTAATGGTTTTAAAATAGCAGAGTATCGCAACAGAACAATCAATAAACATGGTGGAGTGTTAATTCTAGTTAAAAACTCTCTAATATTTAATAAAGTAGATGTCCACAATTTTTACATTGAATTAGTTTTTGAGTGTGCTTGCATTAGTATATCTGTCGGCAAAATAGAGGTATGTATTTTATGCATATATCGCTCACCACTAGCACCGGCAGATGATTTCTTTCATCAGCTTGAGCAGTGCCTGTCGTATCTTTGTAGGGCGCATCCTCTTTGCAGACTAATTGTAGTTGGTGACTTTAACATTAATCTTTTTCATGATAACAATGACAAAAACGACCTTTTAGATATCCTTCATTCTTCTAATGTAACTCCCGTATTTAACGAAGCAACCAGGACTACTACCACATCTCGTACAGCCATAGATTATATTTGTACAAATTTTAATAATAGTCTCATTACCTCTATTGTGGCCGAAAACGGACTATCTGATCACAAATTTCAAGAAATTAAATTTGAATCTGGTAACGACATCTCAAACGAAACTTACTTGGCAAGATCTTTTTCTATAAAAAATAAAGAAACTTTCCTTAACTTTCTAAAGGCGGAAAATTGGTCAGAACTCTACAATGGAGGTAATGATATAAATAATGTTTTTTCTATCTTTATAAAGACTTTAGATTATTACTACAATAGTAGCTTTAAGTATATAAAAAAAACAAAGTCTGATTTTAACTGTAAACAATGGTTAACATTAGGTTTAAGAACATCATCCAAAAACTTAAAAAAACTGCATGCAAAAGTAAAAAGTGGCCTAATCACATTGGATTTTTATAAGAGATATAAAGCAATTTATAGGAGATTGTTAAGAGCGGCCAAAAGTAAATATTATGACAACAAAATTATTTATTCTAATAATAAATCAAAAACGGTCTGGAATCTGATAAATAACACAATGAAAAACAATCAAAAAAATAAAACTAGATATATTGTAAAGGACGGTATAAATTATACAAACCCAGAGCACATAGCTGAAGAATTCAACTCATATTTTGCCAACATGCCAAAAAAATTACGTGACAAACAACCAGCTCTTCACAATGTTACTGACCAAGAAAAAATATTGAACTTCTCTAATGACAAATCAATTTACTTGTTTAAGGTGACTGAAAGTGAGATGAACGAATCAATACACGATATGAAAAACACTAATTCATGTGGCCATGATGAATTTTCATCCTCTATCATAAAGTTCTGCAGTAAACAGTTATGTAATCCTTTAACACACTTGTTAAATTTATGTTTTCTTGGAGGGGTTTTTCCCAATTTTCTCAAAATTTCGAAAATCATTTGCTTATTTAAAAAAGGGGATTCCAGGGACATTGTAAATTATCGCCCGATTTCACTTTTGTCCATATTTTCAAAGATATTTGAGAAGATAATTTTAAAACGTATAGTTAACTTTCTGGAAGCCTCTAACATATTATCACCTACGCAATATGGTTTTCGCAATAAAAAGTCAACAACTACAGCATTATGCTCTATTCTGGATACCATATATAAAAGTCTAGATGCAAGCAACAAGGTTATGGCGCTGTTTGTCGACTTATCCAAGGCATTTGATTGTGTAGATCAGGATCTCTTACTAAAAAAGGTATATCATTACGGCATTCGTGGAAACTGTCATGACTTGTTAACAGCATATTTAAAAAACCGCAAACAATTTGTTCTCTTTGAGAAGTCTAAATCTGAGCAGCTGGATGTCCTTTTTGGCGTTCCACAGGGCAGTGTTCTAGGCCCTTTACTATTTTTAATGTATACAAATGATTTATCTGCGTATTTGTCGGCATATCACTGTGAATTTGCGGATGACATAACAGTTCTGTCAGCCGAGTCATATGAAATGGAAATGAAAAATAACTTGCAAAATAATCTTAATCTACTATCCCATTATTTCAACTTAAACAGACTTACGCTAAATCAAAGCAAAACATACACCTTGCAATTTCTCCCAATAAATGCAAACTACAAAAAAAGTCACTTAATTAAACTAAATAATAAATCAATTGAACAAGTAACGTCTTTTAAACTGTTGGGTATTCACATTGATATGTCACTAAATTGGAAAGAGCATGTTAACTATACATGTAAAAGATGCTCAAGCCAATGTTTTGCACTGGGTCGCCTGAAACAATTTCTAACCAAGAAAGTCGTAAAAATGTTTTACTTTTCATGTTTTGAATCCATAATCAGATATGGCATCGTTCTCTGGGGTGGAGCCTCAGCTGCTATCAGAGTATTTCGAATGCAAAAACGAGCTGTTAGAGCCATGTTTGGCCTTGGGTATCGCCAATCATGTAAAGATACTTTTAAAAATGAATTAATATTGACATTGCCCTCGTTATATATTTTTGAAATTCTCAAATTTGTAACACAAAATATACATATGTTTAGAACACAAAATTTCCACCATGAATATAATACAAGATTTGGCACTAACCTACAACATGATCTTCATCGCCTAGAATTGTATAAATTAAACCCCTATTATATGGGTACTATTATGTTTAATAAAATCCCAAATAACATGAGAGAGCTTAGCAACAACAAATTTTATACTACTTTAAAAGGTACATTACTAAATAATGCTTTCTACAGTATTGATGAATTTCTGAACTACACTTTTTAATCTTATCAATATTGTTACTATTTATCTCTCTTAGTTCTTAGTTGTTTTAGCTTTTAAGATCTCTATGACCTGTCCTATATCCTTTATTGTGATCTTTGGATTAATAAATGCATTTCATTTCATTTCATTTCATTTCAAAAAAATTGTGGGTTTTCATGGCAAGCGGTTATCATTAAATCACTCCATATAATAGCATGGTGCTAGGTATTTGTAAAATTAAGAAAATAATATTTTTAATTAAGCTCTTGAAATAAGATTAAGTAAGGTTGATGAGCAAGTGGTATAGTTGTAAAAAAACCCAAAAAATGTTTGCACTTTTTTTGAAAAACCACTGCCTACCACCACCCTCTGTATAGGACGATTTTTGGATGACCAGTCAATTTTGCTACCTTATGTATGGTATATACTGGGTATTTCAGGAGGACCGCTAACCCTCATAAATTTTTATTGTGTAAATTTCAAAAATAAAATTATGGTGGGTTTGTATGTGATATTATTTAGTATGTGTATGCCATACCTCACTTTTTGACACTTTAAATCATTTTTCTCTTTATTTTTTCATCTAGATTGCTATGAACTCCCTAAAATGGATTATTTCTAAGCCAAATTATGGCAGATTTTAAATTTGTAATTATGTTCATTTGTTTGTTAGCATTATGGCGTAGATAAATACGAAGCCGTTTGCACTTCTTATTATATTTTTCGTCATGAATTGGTATTTTTAATAAATTATCTCTCCTTTTTTAACTTGACATAAGGGTGTGTGATATCAAATTGTAGGAAAAAAATTGCTCTATCTTTTTGGCAGAGTGGCCCAATATGTTCCCATTTGAAAAAATTCAGTTTTCTGGGAAAAAGGCTTCCTTAAAAAATTTAAAACACAATAAAACTTGAAAATTGCATTTTTATCAAATTTATCTTAGAAGTAACCATTTTAGGGAGTTCATAGGAATCTAGAAAAAATAAAAATTAATTAATTCAAAAAGTGACGTATGGGTATAAGTAGCCAAAAATAGTATACTGGGTCTTCCATTTAAAAATCCCAAGTCGAGTCCTATTAAACCGGAAGTGACAAAATGGAGTCCTTCATGGCATAAAATGCAAAATAATATCACATACACACCTAGCAAATTTTATTTCTGTAATTTAAACAATAAAAAAGATATAGTGGTGAGCGTTCCTCCCGGTAGAATGATATAAAAAGGGTCTCAATTTTGGCAATGAAGTGCAGCTCTTACTCCACTATTTATAAATTTGGTATGTTTTCATTTGTTCAAGAACTGTAGGGACAAAGTTTATAAATGCCACTTAACATACCGTTGAAATAAAGATTGTTTATATCCTATTATTTAATAAATTATTTATATACACATAGAACATTATAAAAATAAATTATATACCTGCATTGGAAAAACAGCACTCTTATTTCCGACATATCCTGACACTACGTGACTTTGAATGGATAAGATTCTTGGGCTCTCCATTAGAAATTAATTTTTTAAACACGTGGAAAAGGTTGATTTCTTATTGCATCACAGCAAGTAGGATTATTACGAATTATCTATCAAATAAAAAAATTATTTATATGGAGGAAACAGCTGATCATGACAGTTCGGCGACGCTCGATGCACCATTTTCAACCAATCATCGGCCATCTTTTTTCAAATAAAAAATTGAACTTCAAACGTTCTTTTGTGGCATGTCTACAGACACAGAGAAGTGTGCTCGTATAGCATGACCCAGGGCACAGAGGAATGATGTCGGACGCCGCAGAGAGAGTTATCGTTTCAACCTTTGAAAATTATCGTACAAGCTCTGCCATGGATTTTGCTATTTATTACAGGGTTAAAAAAAAGTAAAACATGTTATTCCATGTGATTGAAAGTATGAAGAAAAAATTAAGTAGGTATTAAAATTTTTCATGATCAAGTTAAATCAATCTGGATATCCTTTCTCCATTAAAATCACTTAGTTTATGTGGTTAGTTTTTATATCCAAAATTATCGTACAAAACGCCAATACGTACACAGTATATATTTATGCTCTATCGTACATCAACAAGAATCATCGTATGAGAACGATAATTATCGTACACCTGATAACCTGGCACCGCGTTGCTTCTATGTCGAAATGCATCGTTTAGTGGAGATCGCGAGTAACCATCCACGGTATGTTTATCTCATTCTAATTATGGAGTTGTTTGTATGCAAGCATTTGACGCTAACATTTTCCACAGTACACTCGTAGGTCCAGAAAACCATCTCAACCGGATCAAACCTTTAGATATCGAAGGCTAAAGAAAAGCATTTGAATGTAAAAATCTAACAATTTATATCGGGGGATAAACACATGGTTAACACGGACTTCGGTCTATCACAGACATACCGCATTTACAAGTATCTATTTTACTTACTTTCAACGCAGTAGGAAGAACAAACCAGAACTGAGTTTAATAGGTCGACCCACAGTCGAGAAATTATGGTACTTTTAATAAATATGGATGAGCTGCATATTTGCTAACCATTGTGGGCACGTATTTGATGTTTTAAAGTGATTTATTTTTCATTATCACTTTTAATCTGAAATTTTAGTATTACGTTATGTTTGGTTACATCATTTCATGCTACCAGATGTTTCAAGATTGAAACACTTATCAAGTGAACACGTCAACGTGTATCCGTGTATCTATGTACACTGAGCGAAATCTCGAGTTGATATAACCCAAATATGAGTTCCTATAGACCGAAGCGTGTTGCTAATAGGGGACAGCCCAGACCTCTGAATTACGGCTATCAAATCGAACAAATTGCATCAACTCACTATTCATAAGTTATGATAGCACAGAAGATGGGTTATTTTATGCGTTGGAACAGCTCACGCCTCACCGTCTTAATTTATTGATAGGCTACCGTAGCTACCAGTATGTGAATTGTGTTGCGTTACTAGTCGGGCTAGATTAATTCATGATTCGAGCTATCAAAACTTGACATTTAAGTTGTTCTAGCTTACGATGGTGGCTTGAATAACTCACTCTTTGGGCTACCAGACTCCAAATTTTGGACTACCAGTACCTAAATTGTGGACTATCGGAACTTAAAATATTTCTTTGATTTAACGCCTGCATATTGTGGACTTCAATTGCTTTGTGTTTTTTATAGATATGACATTTTTGTTGTATATTTAAAACATATATATAAGTATAGAAACTTTTTCAATTTTTTTTTTCGATTTTGTCAACGATTCCTCTGTTGTTGTTTTCTTTCCTTAACATACACTTGTGGTTCTGAACAAAATATATCTAAGAACAATGGTTTAAAAATACTAATTTTTTTAATAGATCAAAAGATGGATTTTGGAAACTTAATTCAAACCCAATTATTAGTTTAGGTAGATAAGTTTATTAATAAAATTAAAAAAACATTTTGTAAGGCTCTCTACTTTAAGAATACACTTTAAACGAAAAATAACAAACCCGAACAAACCCAACTGACCAAAATTATACAAGACACAAATTTTCACGCACAGAGAGCTAAGATGAAAAATCCCGCAAACGGCGCAACGGCAAACATGTGTCTATACGCGCGATCGAAGGAGAATTGACGAATAACAATGGAATGAACCGCGCCTAACCTGCAGGAGCACGAATTCGGAACTTTCCGTTACCTTACGATCTTGTGATTTACCCTCGATATGGGGTTTTGGAGCACGTTTCCTGAATTATTCCAACTCAAAATAATTTACACATGGTAATGAGTTAAAATAATGCACGTCCGGGTTAAAACGACACTTTATAATCAATTAGTAAGTTTTCCCAACCCAAGAACTGAGTTCAGGTAGCTCATAAAATAGTTACAAGATGAAGAATTGTGGTGATCCCAAATATGTTTAAAATATTGATAAAAAATCTCTTCCTGGGTTGAGGCAAACCAAAAGAACCTGAGTTATTGTAGCGTTTTTAAATAATTTGTGATAATTCGTAGGCTCAGTTAGAACAACATAGAGAGGTGGGTTGAAGTAGCTCCAATTTTGTAACCCACGACATTGGTAAATGCATTTTTGTCAGTGTAGATATGGCGTATAAATAATCGTGCATATACGCTGAATGTGGTCTGATTGTACTTTTACCCAAGTTTATATATTGTCGATTTGAAAAAAAAATATGTAGTGTTTTTCTAAATAGTCTAGAAGTTTAGAAACACTCTTTCAATAGAACCCAAACCTAATACCACAGAGGAATGAGGGGTCGATTCGCGATTAAAATAAAGAAAATCACACATTTTCTTACAAATGCATATAGGAAAAAATTATGTTTAGGTTTACTCTCACTCTCCTTGACGAAAATAATATAAATAATTGATCTTCCTTGCTGCATAACGAATAAAACCATTTCCAAATTAAATTCGATCAGAAATAAGAGGAAACTGTCTTAAGTGCTATTGGCGACATTGGGCTTAGCAGGCCAACATTTCAGAAATAAAAGTTCCTAGATGTCCAAGCCAATTTTTCGTTAAAGTAACTAAAAATTTCCTAACGATCAAATAATGATGTGTCTGATCTTTTAACAAAGCTTTAAATTAAATTATAAACAGTAATAAAACCTATATTATAAATATGTGTAACATGTTCGTTAAAGCTTTTATTTAAATAATAATTTATGGAAGTTCAAACTGAAAGCTCCTTGTTGTGGTTAATATATTTTTGACAGGTTTGATAACGTCAAAAAATTAACATGGATTTTGATTTAAGTAAAGAAAATATTCAACCCCTACGAGGAGGCCGTAATGTTCAGCAGCTTGAAATGGCCCTACAAGCACAAACAAACCAAGACTATCAGTTACAGCTTTTGCATCAAAAAGAGTAAGCTGAGAACAAATTTTTTAGTGTGTGGGTTTTTTTTGTTAATATTTGTACCTTTCTGCTTTAGGGAGTTTGAAACATTAATAAGAAGTTATGAGGGTGATGATCCACTAGAAAATTATTATAATTATATAACTTGGATTGAACAAAGTTACCCTAAAAATGGCCACGAGGGTAACTGTGCTGCTTTACTTGAACACTGCCTGGGGAAGTTTGAAAATAACAGTCAATATATAAATGATAGAAGATTTTGCAAGTTATGGATTAAATATGTAAGATTTATTTTTTCATTGCTTCTTTTATTTGAATATGTAGCTACTGTTGTACTCTTAAAACAAACCCTGCCATGCAATAGCAAAATATAATATTAGCTCTAGTATGGAATAAAATAAATTTCATGATGCAGCAGAACTGGGACAGCAAAATTTTGATTTAAACTATTATGTTTATTAACTGGCTACTTAAAAATATCGAGCTACTACCTCTATAAAAGTAGCTAGGCTACTTTTTTATACCTACATAGCTTGTTAAGCTTGCTCAGGTTTTCAGGGTTCTTGTTTTTAGACAAATTAATAAATATATTGATTTCCCCTAAACAAAATTTTTTTATGATAAAAAAAATAGGGACTGCATATGATTTCCCTTGCACCAAATATATTTTTTGAATATCCCCTCAATAAAACAAGTTACACAAATATAAAAAAAATATTTACTCTATACTTAGCACAATTAATATCTATATAGGTATTCAATAGAATAGGTTTATTTTTTTTTCACTTGTGAGGATGCTTTGTTATTTTGAATAATTTTGTTGGCATTAAAAGATATTATTATTATTATTATTAAACACAAACTGATATTTAATAGATGACAGTACAAGTTGAATATTCTGAGTCAGGAGAGGTTGAACTTTACTAAAAATGAAATGAAAATCGCATTATGGTTATAACATAACAAGGAAGCAGTCATTTGCAGAAATTTGCCTTTAATTTTTGACACCTCATATAGGAGATCTGGTAACCCTACCTATCCTGAGCATTTCCAGTCAGTTTGACAAATGAGGCTCGTAAAATAAAAATGTTATTGATTTACAAAATCAAATTAAAACTGTAAAACTCTGAATTTTTTCGGCTGGTACAAAACAGATTCGAGATTATAGGATAGAGTATGTTTATGTAATCATCCAGAGTATATGTATGGCTCCAGGTTAACAAGTAATTTTTTAATTTCTTTTTTAAAACTAGTTGCACTTTCAATTGGTCCAACTTGTACTGGTAATTTATTGAATAATTTTATGCACATATACTATATAGGGGGAGGTCCCCCTTCCCCCTCAATATATTTTGACCTGTTTACTCAGCATTCGTCCACATTTTATTACTGTTTTATTGGTCCTTGCAACCCCCCAGCCCTTTAACCCAGACATGTGTGGTGAAATAATTACATTGTACTGTTAGACATCATTTTACCTTTTCATCAATACATGGGTAAGATAGATATTCTGATCTTGCATTGTAATTCTCAGAACTTAGTTGTTGAAATAAGTTTTTATTCCTATGCAATTGAATGACTTCAACTTTGGATTTTTAAATGGTATATTTTTAGCTATATTGATTCAAAATACTATTCCAAATTCAACTACTCACTTTTTGACATTTTTGATAATTTACATAATATACAACTCTCTTTACTTCTTATCCAAATTCTTGATAAAAATGCATTTTTTTTAAGTTTTATTGTGTTTTAAATTTTTTACACACTTTAACATTTTAAGAAAGCCTTTTCCTAGAAAACTGAATTTTTTCAAATGGAAACATATTGGCTCACTAGGAGATAAAAATGGAGCACTTTTTTTTCAACAATTTGATAGCACACACCCTTATGTCAAATTAAACAAGGAGAGGCAATTCATGACAAAAAAAATACAACAAGCGCAAGCGGCTTTGCATTTATCTAGGTACCCATGACGCCATAATGTTAATAAATAAATGAACATAATTATAAATTAAAAGTTCACCATAATTTGTCTTATAAGCAAACCATTCTAGGAAGTTCATAGCAATCTAGATGAGAAAATATAATAAAAAGAAAAATGATTTAAGTGTCAAAAAGATACGTATGTGGTGTTGTTGAATTTGGAATGGTGTTCTGAATCGATATTGCCAAAAATATGCTGGGTGTTCCATTTAAAAATCCAAAGTTAAGGTAATTTCCTGTAAAACCGGAAGTGACAAAGTGGAGTCCGTCATGTCATAAAATGTAAAATAATATCACATACAAGCCCACCAAATTTTATTTCTTTAATTTAATTTAAACAATAAAAAAGGTATAGCGGTGAGCGTTCCTCCTGAAAGACCCAGTATATAGACCCAAGAACTTTGTGTTTTCTTTTACAATAAAGTTGTAATTTCCTATGTTTAAATGGTCTATTTTTATTACATTGGCTGTTTAGTTCTAAAAAATAATATATTGGGTTTTTGAGAGTTTAGAATCAGCCGATTATTGGCAAATCGTTTGCTTACTGTTTCAAATACCGATTGGTGTCGGTCTTTGTTTCCTAACAGATTAGTATCATCTGCATAATTAATTATTATCTCACCTCGATTTTCTTTAACAAAATATATGACATTTAGAATGGACATGTTCTCTGTCCTCTTCCTCATACCCGTCCAGCTCTTCCAGTAATATATTCTTCTCTAGACAGTCCAAAAGCAGCTTCTCCTTTTTCCAAAGAATTCAAATTGTATATATTGGTATATAGCAGTTTGGGTAGCAAGTAGCATAGCTACATATTGGATTTTTGGTTTTCAACACCCAACTCAACATTAATGGTGAAGGTGTCTGAGAGAAATCCGTCAATCGCCACTTACCAGGAATGGTCCTTAAGAAAGCTAGACAACCATGCAGAGAATCGACAGGACATACCAGCAGTTTATTAAGCAGCCCTACATGCCAAACACGATCAAACGCTTCAGAAATATCCAATATCAAATTCAATTGCGTTACTCCAAAGATGGGTGACTTAGGATAGAAGGTCTCCTGTTTATTTGGACTTACGAAAATCATATTGATGATCGCTGATAATGTTAAGGCCTTCCAGGTACTTTAGAAATTGTTGGTTAATAGTCTTTGATATAATTGATGACTGCGACCAGTCGATATTTGTTTGGCAAGGTTGTTTTACCTTTGGTATAAGTTGACCTCGCGCCGTCTTCCAGTACCTTGGAAATATTCCTTTTTGGTAGGATAAGTTAAAAGTCTACAAGATACAGGTGTTAGTTCATTGGCGCATCTCTTGAGAACTATAATAGGAATTTCATCGTCGAGCCCTTTCAGGATTCGTTTCATGGGACGCTGATGGAACACGATTGGAAATCGCTGATGGATCATTTCTGAAAATGAAATCGATGGGCTCTACTAAAAGCACCCGATGGAAACCCAAATCGACCTTTCGAGATTGTCTATAATATCTCAAAATTGATTTCAAAACTTTACGAAAATATAGGGCGGGCATATTTCATTTCTAAATTTTCTCCAATTTCAATAACTGCATTACCTATAAAGTAAGGTCAAATTACCTTGGACATTTTTATTTTTTAATGAATTTTATCTCAGAAACGGTTTTAGATAGATATAGAAAATTGTTAATAAAAATTACTTTACGTTTTTACATAGAATCGAAAAATGCCAAAATGTACAGGGCATTCTATTTAAAATAACGGGTGTAACCGTAAGTTATAGATACGTCAAAATATCTTCATTAAAACTATCGGCATCTTTTATAATGAGTAGCAATATTTGGAACAAATGCCTTTTTTAGTTCCTGTGATATTTTTTATAGGCCTCTCCCATGAAAGCCCTTGATTTAAAATTAAAATTAGCGCTAATATAACGAATGGAATAAAGATTTTAATAGCAATAAGGGATTGTAAATGATATTATAATGATAAGACATTTATAATTACATTTTCGTTCAATATTAACATTTTATACCCAATGACATTTGATTTTAGATTGATATGTTTCCCAACCCACTGGAACTTTACCTAATGATGAAATCTAAAAACCTATGTACTGGTTGTGCCGATTTCTATAAAGCGTGGGCCTATTATTATGAAGCAGCAGGGGATTTTCAAAAAGCAAATAATGTGTTTTTAGAGGGAAAAAAGAATTTAGCTCAGCCATATGAGGATTTAGAAAATGCACATAAGAATCTTATAACAGCAACTGGAGAACATGTATGTATTAATAATAATAATAATAATAATAATAATCTTTATTTCAAATCATGTTACAAGTAATATTCCAGATGACCTGAAAACATACAAAACACAAAGGAAATTGTGTCAAAACAGATAGCAAAAGGTCACACACACATATCGCAATACTAAAACGTTTTGTCTAGAAAGTCCTTAACCGAGTACGGTTCTAAGTCGATTAGAAGTGTTTTAATACTATTTTTAAAAATTCTAAGACTAGTCATCCCTTTTAAACTGTTGGGCAATTTATTGAAAAATCTGAGACATGTATAACACGGACCCTTCTCGGTCAAAGTTAATCTATGGATTGGATAATTAACATTTAATGTTCTCGTATTGTATACGTGAGATTCCTGCAATTCAAAACAGTCTCGGTTCCTAAAGAAAAATATTAGTGACTGGTAGATGTAAACACCATAAACCGTCATCATACCCTCGCCCTTAAAAACACCCCGACAACTTTCCCAAAATTGCATATATTTCATTGTTCTGAGAATGCGTTTCTGAACTGTAAAAACCCGTTGTATGGCACTGTTTCCCCCCCAAAAAATAATGCCGTATCCCAAAACTGACAAGAAATTAGCATAATATAATATTTTTACATTTTTATACTCCACGTATTTACCTACCACTCTAATTCCGTAACATACAGAATT
Organism: Barypeithes pellucidus; assembly: GCA_963991005.1. NCBI lineage: Eukaryota > Metazoa > Arthropoda > Insecta > Coleoptera > Curculionidae > Barypeithes > Barypeithes pellucidus. Next base: position 48,976,094 of record OZ022557.1, on the reverse strand, counting down.
TAATTTTTTTAAAAGGTTGTTAATATGTCCTGTCCAGTCCATAAATTCATCTATGTTTACCCCTAAAAACTTAACACTATCTACAATGTTAATATTTACATCCTTACATTCTATGTTTGGTGGTCTATTTAGTTTAGATTGCTTTGTTCTAAATACAATAGCATTCGATTTTTCCTTATTTAGAATCAATTTATTCTCCTTGAACCACTTATCTGTTTTACTGAATATTATATTGCCTTTGTTTAAAATTTCACCAATGTCCCTTCCACCTACCAGTAAGTTCGTATCATCTGCATAACAGACAATGTTTTCATTGTTCAGATCTGCGATTGAATAAATATCATTTAAATATATAATGAACAAAATCGGTCCTAATACGCTCCCTTGTGCAAGTTTTCTTTTAGATCTGAGAGGTAAGATGTTCCATCTTTTGTTATTTTTACAATCTGTTTTCGATTTGATAAGTATGATTTTAATAGTTGAAGTACATGTCCCCTTATCCCATACCGCTCCACCTTTTTTAGAAAAAGATCCCTGTCAATACAATCATAGGCCTTTGACAAATCCAAAAAAATACCAAGTGACACGCCATCATTTTCAATATTCTTTAGAATTCCCTTAGTAAACTGAAATAGTGCAGTTTCAGTAGATTTGCCAAAGGTATACCCATGTTGATGCTCCCTAAACAAGTTACACTTATTAAAAAAATCTATTAGCCTCTTACATATCGCTATCTCAAGTATTTTTGAAAACCCGGACAACAGGCTGATTGGCCTATAACACTGGGGAACAGCAAAAATGTTTCCGAGACCAAAATAGCAAAATCTTACTTATTTTATTATACTAATTAACAATCTGTCTTGCAAAAGGCTCAGTTGGCTCCGGTTTTATAGATCCATCCCAATTATGATAATTTACCTACCTGCCCTTAATATATGGGAAAATTTCACCATTAAATGAGAAATACCTGGATTTATTATAACAGGTGTACTTTATAAGGGGTTTAAATACATATAATATAAATCCTAAATTGTTAGTTAGTTGTATTTCAACCACCAGTTGATCGAGAGCTGTTCGTATTTGAGAAATTAGAGAGTTTTGAGCAACATGTCGCGAGTTTGTGTAAATAAGCCGGATCATTTTTGTTATATATATGGTGAAATGACTTTTGTGAAACAAAAACGTACGCTTAGCCCTTTAATAAAAAAGGCTTACCACTTGTATTTTGGCTGCAAAGTTGGAGACCAGGATAAATTGGGCTCCCCATATCTGCTGCTACAAATGTGCGTCCAACATTCGCGGCTGGCTAAGTGGAAAAAACCGTAAGATGCCCTTCGCTGTTCCTATGGTCTGGCGAGAACCGAAAGACCACGTTACTGACTGTTACTTTTGTTTGACACCTCCCATCAAAAAAGGCTTTTCAGAGAAAAAAAGGTCTGCGATACAGTATCCAAATTTACAATCCGCCATACGCCCGGTGCCTCATAGTGACGAGTTGCCTATACCTAATCCACCTCAGGAATATACCCTTCATTCTGATGATGATCAAGAGGATTCAAACGGTAGTGTACCGGAAAATGTCGCCGGCCCATCAACCTCGCAAGACTCCGATTTTGTCTGTGAACTTCCAAGTAAAAAGCCTCACAAAATAAGTCAAAGTGAATTAAGTGACCTTATAAGGGATTTGGAACTGCCCAAGACAAAAGCAGAACTATTGGCCTCTCGATTGCAACAATGGAATTTACTTGAAGATGAAGTAAAAGTTTCTGTGTACCGAAGCCGTCAGAAAAACCTAACACCATTTTTTAACATGGATAACAATTTGGTAGCCTGTAGGGACATTGAGGGATTAATGGCAGCTTTAAATCTGGACTATGATCCAAAAGACTGGAGACTTTTCATTGATTCCTCAAAAGTAAGTCTTAAAGCTGTGTTACTCCATAATGGAAACAAATTGCCTTCAGTCCCAATTGGTCATGCAGTCCATATGAAAGAAACATATAGCAATTTGAAATTGTTACTTGAGACCATACAATATGAAAGATATAAATGGCAAATTTGTGGGGATTTAAAAGTTGTGGCGATCTTGCTTGGAATGCAGCTAGGTTATACCAAATACTGCTGCTTCCTCTGCGAATGGGACAGTCGAGCACGATCGGATCACTACAGAAAGAAAATTTGGCCACCGAGAGAGTCTTTTGAGCCAGGAAAGAAAAATGTGACCAGCGCGCCATTGGTTGCCCCAGAAAAGATTTTACTACCGCCACTTCATATAAAATTGGGACTTATGAAAAATTTTGTGAAGGCAATGGACAAAGAAGGCCGTGCTTTTAGTTATTTAAAAGAAAAGTTCCCTAGAATCAGTGACGCTAAAATTAAAGAGGGAATATTTGTGGGTCCCCAGATTAGGAAACTTTTCGGAGATGCGCAATTCGATTCCATACTTGAAGGCAAGGAAAAAGACGCTTGGGATGCCTTTAAAATGGTTGCAAAAAATTTCTTGGGAAACATAAAAGCAGAAAATTATAAAGACCTGGTTGCCCAACTTCTTTTGTGTTACCAAAACCTAGGGTGTAATATGTCGTTGAAAATTCATTTCCTGGATTCTCATCTGGATTACTTTCCGGAAAATTGTGGTGCTGTAAGTGACGAACACGGTGAGAGGTTCCACCAGGATATTTCGAACATGGAAAGAAGATATCAGGGAAAATGGAACTGTGAGATGTTAGCCGACTACTGCTGGACTATTACGAGAGATGCCCCAGAGGCTGCTTTCAAAAGGCAAGCTAAGAAGCGCAAAATGAGTGTCTAAACTTTGGATTCAATGATAAAAATGTGCTATTTAGTTGCTTTTGTTGAACCAACAATATATTGTTATCTGTATTTTGTATGTCCATTGTATATGCCTATGAATTAAAATTTTGTAACAAATAATTGAGATTTTTTTTTTTGCGAGCCAACTAAAATCTTTAATAGGTATTTTTTAGTTACTTGGGTACAGTTGAATCCAAAAAAATAGGTTTTGTTCAGGAAACAAAAAAAAAGTTGAAATTTGTTTCCCAGTGTAATTATCCATCACTTCTGGATCGCCTTTTTTGTATAACGGCTTTATTAAAGCTAACTTTAGTTGGTCTGGAAAAATTCCGTGTTTAAAACAATTGTTTATCATATAAGCTAATACATTTTTGATATACGGTACTGATAATTTTACTACACTTGTCGGTATGCCGTCCTGGCCACTACTATGTTTATTTTTTACTTTGATACCTATTTCACAAATTTCACTAGGCAATACTGGTTTTAAGAACATTGTTTGATTATTTGATGGTATATTACAACTAAATTGTTTAGGTTCTAAGTTATTAACTAGATCTGGCACAACTGACAATAAGAACTTATTGTATTCATTTGCTACTTCAATAGGATCCCCATTTTTAAAAAAATCTATATTATTATTGTTCTTACCTAAAATGTCGTTGCATATAGACCAAATACATTTTGTTTTATTATCCGAACATCTAATTTTATTGCTATATTCTTCAGATCTTACTTTTTTCAAAAGATTGTCATATTCTTTTTTGGTCTGATTATATTGCTCTTTAACATTGTTATCTTTCCTTGATAGCACAAGTAGAATATCAAGCCTATTTTTAATGTCTATGATTTGTTGATTATTTTTGTATAGACGCTTCTTTCTTTTACTTAGTAACTTTAATGGAAAGTTGTAATTAAATAGTCTAGTAAAAGTGTTCATAAAATTGGCCCATTGCATATTCACATCGTTTTTATCAGTGGCATATATATCATACCAGTTCTCATTTTGTAAGTGTTCCAAAAAGATCCGTTTGTTCTCTTTAGAAAAAATCCGCGCATATTGAGGCTTATCTTCAACTAAATTTGTAAGTGGAAAAACAATCTTTTGAGCAGTATGATCCGAAATAACAGTGTTTAAAACTAAGCTATGTACAAAATCACTATTTACAAATATATTATCTATGCAACTAGATGTGTTTGCCGTTATCCTTGTGTTTTGAAATATCGTAGGGATTATCTTAAAGGATGACAATAATGAGATTAGATTTGTATGATCGTCATTTGTCTTTAAGACGGCCGTTTAATGAGCCTAAATCCATAGCAACCACCGATGGCGTTAACGGCGCATTATAATGAATATATTTTATATCGTCTTTATACCAAACACATATATAATTTTGAACAAGTTAGTTTGTGGTATCACTATTCCGCATAATGTTATCCCTCCAAGTTCATGTAGTAAGTCTAGCAATAGATGGCGCAACATAATTATTTTATTTTGAACGACGAAAGCTTGGATTTGTGTTTTAATTTTTACAAGGACTATTTGCCTACGAGTGTATGTGAAAACGTTGGTGGTATGGTGGTCAAATAAATGTTATACAGTAAAGTCGAAATAAAAGAAATAAATAAGTATAAAAAATATACATTTTTATTGGCTATGACTATATCATGACTTGGAACTTATAAACATAATAGACTTTAAAAAATACGGTTAACAATTAATTAGACGGTAGTCGATGAAATCGAACGAAAACAAATTTTTGTTAAAAGTGTTGAGTCGTATTTAATATTCTTGGAATAAAAAACATAATTTAGAAAAATACATTTAAAAAAAAGGGAGGGGGTAAGATGGAATGAGTTTAAAGGAAAGGTGATGTCATTTTCAGGGTTATTACTATTCACATTAGGTATTAACTTTCTAACAGGCTCTGTTGTATTTCAAAGCATAACATATTATTTAAAAATTCGATAAATTAATTATTATTTTCTTATATTTGTACGGTAGACTACTATGACTAGTGAATTTTAACTGTAATCGTGTTTTACTTTTTCTGTAGCCGATTAATGACCTAATAAAAAGTACTTGTGATAATAAAGGTATATTTTAGGTATATTCTACTTAGTGCCAGTACTAGTAATTTATTTTAATAATACAAATAAAATTTTACTCTTAAGTCAGCACTTACTTAAAACTTTTAGAAAAATCATCGAGTTTACATTTTTAAATTATAGCAAATTAAAAAAAAAAGTTAATTACAGGAACGTAGGCTAGGGGTATTTTATTATATTTGCAATGCTCCTATTTCTAAAATTTATAAGAATTGTTGAAATTATTTTATAAAAATCATTTTGTACTTAACAATGCGAACTAAAATGTTAACATTGGTATTGCAATGAAAAATAAAATACACATACAAAAAACCTTTTTTTGTGTAATACCTAACACAAATAATACTTACAGAACATTTATTTCTTCTGCTTATACGAGCAGCTTTGGAAGCTTTGCTGCGTTTTTAATCTCTTCTAGTACTTCTCGTCATAATTTAATATCAATAAAAAAGACTAATCACGAAAATAATATTACGGTATATCTATTTCCACTATCTTATAATCTGCCACATAAACCACACCAATAATTGAAAACGATTTATAGATAGAAACCCTAAAATTTCCTTCGACAATCATACACATGTGCGGATGCAACGTTACGTAGAGGTAGACCGTGAATACCCTCGTATACGATTGGCGACTTTTCACCGTAGCACGTGATCTATGCAGGCGCAACGTTATATTCCTTGATGTTTGGAACAGTGTTGCCGTTTTGCTGGGAACGTGATAACTAAATAATATCTTACTTTTGCCTCAATAAATCCGACCTGATTGGACAGGTAAAATGCTGTCTTCCTTTAATTATTACATAGCTATTACCGATGAGTACTTCAACTGGTAAAATTAAAATGTAAAATCAAGTATCACAAATCACTCCTCACTCACTGCCTACGACAAAATGCGGTGGCAACAAAAACTTTAAAAAACTGTTAGGCTGTATGGTCAATAATTTTAATATTTTATCGGACTAGAACCAATTTAACACAAATTATAAGGTGAACAGTTTTCGAGTTAGGAATTACATGTATTCAGCAGTGGTGATAAAATAAATTTGATCATATAACTACTAATTCTGTACTAATTTGTATGTGGCCGGCGCCGGCGCGGCGTGGCGTTCTATTTCTTGATGTTTGAAACAGTGTTGCCGCGGGAACATGATAACAAAATAACAAAATTTTACATGAAGATTATTCGATCGGTTTGGAGCGGTAAAATGCTAAATTTCCTTAGTTATTACCTATGGCTTATTACCAATAAGTACGTCATAATCCCTACTCGTAAAAGTTCGCACGTCATACCCGATGCCATTGTTTAGGTATAAAATGTACCTCGTCTCAAGAAATTATTAACAAATTGTGTCTTCTGTCAATACTTACAAAATATATTAAACGGGATTTGTTCGAAAATCAGAAAAAATATTTTTGCTAAAATAACCAAAATTATTAGCAATAGATATTTTTAAGTCTGAAAAATATAATGTACTCATTATGTCAATTTAATGTGTGCAGTGATAGGTAGATTTTTTTTTAAATTCCCAATGACCATGGTTATGGCACAACCTAATTAAATAGAAAGCCCACAATGGAGAAATTGTAGTGTTAATAGTTTTTAACACAAAAGAGACAATTAATATATGAAGCATTATGTAATTTGTCATTCCTGGCTAAATAACTGACCGGACCGATATAACTGACTGGACCGATAATCCTGACAATTTCCAGTAATTTCTGATATATCGGCAACCCTGTTAAATACTTTGGTCAAAAATACATTAGGTTTATAAAATGGAGACAAATACCCCTACATTGAGGAATGTAGGGGAGTATGGACACCGTTGTAACAAAAACTCCCTTCCTGATATTTTGTTCTGCTAGCCGGTACCTATATTACAGGTATCTTTTATTCTGCTGCGGTATGTTACAGGTATCTTTTATGAAAACTAGTGTTGCACCCTGGAAGAGAATGTCCAAACTTTAGACGTGCTTGGGTTACGACACAATTACGTCTCTAACGAAGTTATCATTGACAGTTTATGTAAACAGCTGATCAATATTTATTTTATTATTATTTATCGGAGTTTTAGCCGTTATTAATAAATGTATTTATTTAATTTGTTGATATTTAGATTGTCTGACATTTTAGTTAGGAATTAAGCAAGTTTCGGGAATATCTGTGACAAAAAGTTGCAAATTATTCATATTTCTAATTGTTATTATTATTCTTATTACATTATGTATTTTAACGCTATTTTCTCACTTCCTTCTCCAATCCTTTAACTGTACAAATAATGTTTTAGATTAGAAGAAAATTAAGTATATTTGGCTAAAACTCTGATAAAAGTAGTGCCTGCTTAGCGATCTTTGATTAAACGGCCGTCTTAACATTTCAATGTTAAAGTCGCCGGCAATGACAATTTTTTTATTTTCATTAAAAATTTCAGAAAGTAAACCTTCCAAGCAACCAAAAAATGTCTCCATATTTCCCTGTGGTGGTCTATAAATTGAAAACACTAGGTGCTGTTCCTTGTTAATTGTATATTCCACTGCTGCACACTCAAAAACATTCTTTACAGACCACTTTGAAAGTTTGCTTCTTACTTTAAATTTAACCGTTTTATGAACATACACTGCACTCCCTCCATGTTCATTAAAGTCTCGGCAAAAAAAGCTTCCTAGTACAAAATCATTCAGGTTTAACCATTTTAGTTGGTCACTTGTTTTCCAATGTTCGGTTACGCATAAGATCTTACAATCAGGTTGGTTTTCTATCAGATTGTTTAACTGGTCAACCGAATTTCCTAATGATTGCACATTTTGGTGAATAATGCTGTATTCTTTTTGTGTGTTTGAGGTTTCCCGTTTTATATTTTGATTTGAGTTACATGCGGAATGTTCTATAAAAAAGTATTATAATTAATGTTATTTTTGTATGCAGCTAATTTTCTTTTATGCACTGGGCAATTATGGTCTCTGGCCGAATGATTTGTTTCACTAAGTTTCAACTTGGTACAGTTAGGACAGTTGTAACGGTTTTTTTGACAATCAATACTTTTATGCTCACCACCACATTTATGGCAACATTCTTTTTCCGAGCAGTATTTGGCCACATGGCTAAATCCACAGCATTTGTAACACACCGCCATGTTAAAATGTTCCTGTATATAAACTGTTACCAGATTAAAAAATATTTTGCCTCTTTTTAGGAACCACTTGGAGATGTCCGGGCTGGCTTGTAGAATCCAATTTTCTTTTAATGGATTTCGGCATTCTTTTTTGGTCACTACCTGTATTTTGTCATGCACAGTGTACCCAAGTTCCTCAACAATTTCAAAATTTAATCTTTCTATTTCAGTTAAAATATCTTCTTCCGAAAAACCTTTTTCAATCCCCGTTATCATAAACATAGGGTTAGTGTTCTGAGTCTCTTTAATATCTATAGTTTTGCGATTTTGTATGGCTGTTTTTAGTTTGTCTTGTTAGTCCTGGTTAAAACTCTCTACAATAATTACTCCATTTTTTTTCTGTCGAACACTTTTAAAGCCTCTTCCCACCTCAATTGGATCTAGTTCACTTTTAAACTTTTTTAGGGCTTCTTTAGGATCATTTATTTCTGCCATTCGTATGACTGTCTCGTGCTTTTTAACTATTGTAGGGGTTGTCCATGGTTGCAATTTCAGCATATGCCTTTCTGCCTTGTTGGGAGGTATCTTTACTGTTGGTCATGGATACCCCTGTTTCTAAGACTTTGGGGCACAGTTGATTTTTGATTTCTAGGTTTTCTCTTTCCAGTGTACCTATATTAAAAACCATAAGTGTAATTAGTTTATGTAAATTGTTGTGTGCTTCCCGCAATGTAACTTGATCATCACTTGGTACTGCCAGGCTATTTTTATTAGTTATTTCAGTAAATTTATCCAAATTGAAGAAGATATCTAAGATTATTCTTTCACTTAAACATGCTTTGAATTGTTTATTTTCTTTCACTGATTCTTGCTGATTTCTGTTATCACTCTGTCTTTTTTTATTTAAGGGTAATTCCGGGCTAGTTTCAGACCTTTGACGTTTACTAGAATTAGGTTCTATTGCATTTTCTTGTTGTATTGTTTTCTGAGGTGTTCTTGCAGTGGTTTGTTTGGGCTTAAATACCTCGTCGCTGTCTATGTTAGAATATGATGTATTTAATTCTGTTGAGCAGTGTATATCGCGCACATCTATATTTACGTCTTCATGTTTTGATGATTCATTTTGTTTGGAATCTCCTTGGCGTAGCTGGGATTTATTTACATTTGCTTTTTTCGGATTATCTTTACTCAGGTATGTTCTTATCTCCTCTTTTTTTGCGTCCATATTGGTGCCTATTATTTTATTTATTTCTTCAATGGAAAATGTTGGCATTGCACCGATTGAATGATGCCTTGTTAACCTTCTTTCCTGTGTTTTCTTTTCATTTCCTCCACTTGCACTGGCCATAGAAATGTTATCACTATAGTCTGGTAAGAAAAAAAATTTAAATAATTACGCACGAAGATAATGTAGTTTTTTAAAAATATGATTCCCAGGTAGCGCTGGAGCTCTGGCTAAGTGTTACCCAACCCAATTTCACATTTCCTGACCCAGAGAGGTTTTATATTGGATCAGTGGATTTTACAGATATGGTCTTTATCTAATATTTCCCAATCTATTCCAAACTTATCGATCTCGAGCTTGCATTTTATACTTATAGATGTCTGCTAGCTGGTACATTTCTGTTACAGGTATCTTTTTATAAAAATTAGTACTACACCCTGGAAGAGAGTATTCAAACTTTAGACGTGTTTGTGTCACAAAATATTGTGTTTCAAATGAAGTTATTATTAACAGTTTATGCAAACAGCTGATTAATATTTTTTTTCGTGAAGTTTTAGCTGTTAATAATTTTTTTTTAGTTAATAGGTAGTCTGACATGTTGATTACGATAGGGTATGAAACAAGTTCGGGTAATATCTGTGAGAAAAATTTGAAAATTGATCAAATTTGAAATTGTTATTATTACTCTTATTACATTATAATGTTTTAACGCAATTATCTCATACCGTTTTCCTATTATTTCATTTTACGAATCCAGTTTTAGATTAGAACAAAATTAAGTATATTTGTCTAAACCTTCACATAAAGTAGTGCCTGCTTGGCAACCTGTGATTACACGGGCGTCTTAATCAAATCAAATTATCTAAAAATGAAGCTTAAACTTTTAACTTCTTATTCAGAATGCTCACCTCCTATATTGGCATATCAATTTAAAATTATCAAAAATAGTTGCTCATATAATTTACGAATAAACATCGATTGTAAAGTGAATATATCACTAACATTTCCAATTTCGTTCTTAACTGATTTTTTTATTTCAGATGTTGTATGGCCCAAACGAGAATCGTCTTCAAGAGAAGCGTCAAGCACTAACTTCTCTTCATTCATACCGATCTGGCAGGGTTAATAGTATTCGTGTACCGTCAGGAGGCAGTAATGGAATAGTTACATTAACTAATACTCAACAAGCTGGACCTAACGCCCAACTTCATGTATTTGAAGATCAGTCTGTAGCATCATTAACAGGTAAGTTATCTGCAATGTAACTTATATCATCAGTGAGCTCTAGGGTAGTCGCAGAGAAACCCACATCAGTTCCAAAACACATCTACTGGATTGGGCAAATGTTCTGGAATGGCTTAATTACAGGAGAGCGAAAAGATCCGGGTTTTCGAGAATCGACAGAACTAAAATTTTACTCTTTGACCGTGTATTCTATATATCAGTAACGTCATCAACTGTCAAGGGATGATGTTATGTGTAATTTTTTTTAAACGGAAGTTATTAGTTATTCTAAATTGTCAATAAATTTAAAACATTTCTATAACATACTATAGCGTATATGAAAATATTCACATCATATGGAGAACTTTTTTATCTATAATAATAAAAAAAATACTTATAAACGCCTTCTTTAGTGCGATTTCCAATTGAGCCGAGCGCAAACGTCGCTGCATTCAGTGAGGAACTTCCCAAAGTAAACTAGGGATTTAGGAAGGAAACGGTTAAAAAAAAAATTTCCGTAAAGCGGGAACTAAGCATAAAAATATGCAACTTGAAGACCAATTAACTGAGGCTGAAGATTCAGTTGAAAAAATAGAAAATCCAGTTGAAATACAAGAACTTTCCGAAGATTCTGATTCTATGAGGTTCCCGTACCAACAGAGGCTATCCCAAATTATGGTAAAGCTATCACCCTAACCAAGCAGCTTTAAAGTTTTGCAGAAGATCACGGAGATGCAGAATCTTTAGAGCTTCTTTCCAAATTAGAAATACGATTTCTGAACGCCATTTAAAAAAAAAAAGGAGACAAACGTGAATTTTTTCATTAAAATGACATTTCATATGTACATATAAATGTATTATGTAGTATGTGCATTGTATATGTAGTATCTAAAGATAACAGTTCTGTCATGAGTAGCACAATTTTTTTAGCGGAGGATGATGAAATGCTCATTTCAGAAGTCAGCAAATTTTAAATTATACAACCATCAAGATAAGGATTATAACAATTTAGAAATACGAGAAAATATTTGTATATATACACAGATACCACAGTAGGTCTGCTTTTCTCAATGGGGATAATTGACTACCGATGGCTTCCAGCAGTTCCACGGAAAACACTCGACAGTTAACGGTTGATCGTGACTGCCAGACGTGGAAAGTTGACGTTTTTTTACTTTTACTTTTCACCAGGGTGAAAAGTGCTCACATTGACAATTTATCTTTACATAAATTAAACGGAAGTATAGTTTGGTGTTTGTCGCTAATTTAACGCTGCGGGCGTTTCATAACTACACAAGACGCTAACATGAAATGAAACCAAACTAAGGGTACTAAGATTTGCATAGTACTAAAAATATGAACTGGGTATAATAAAGTTTGTACACAATGGTGTACTCAACCTTACATTAGGGGACAAACGGGTCGTGATTCATAGAATTTAAGAGTGCATGTACCAGATGGACTTTTTTCTTGCTAAAGATTTCCCTGTTCGGAGGAAAGTCGACTTTTACGGCTTGTATATTATACCCGTTTGTTTGACCAGTTATTATTCACTTATATTGTTATATTAATTTGTTCTAATTTTGTTTAAACGCTCGTCACGAATAAAACGGTAGTAAATATTTCATGCAAAAACAATTCTTTACGTTTTCTTCAGCATTGACTCATGTTAAAATATTAATGTCACAATAATTTTTAATATGTTCTTTGCACTTGGCCTGATTTGGACTATATCCAACCGTCGCGTTATTTCACGTGATCACTCAGATAGCAGCGCTGTTTTCATGTATCACAGCTCCACAAAATAAAATATTACTACTATTTAAAAAAGCAAAGTGGGTGGGAGGTAAAAGTAGCCAGCAAAGTCACCGAAAACAACCGATTTTTAAAATATAAAATAAATTGCTGCATTCCTCGAACATCATTGTGTAAGAACTCTTTTATCTGGAGGACGTCATCCTTGTGGAAATACCTTCCTGTGGACGTGTCCCCATCGAATATAACCTGCAACGATTCAAGACCAACATGAATCGCTTTATTCGCAGACGCACCTCTCCTAGAAAGAGTTGAAAGGATTTTTCCCATACTGCTTGTGATTGATCAATAAAAAACAGAAACTGTACTCCAAGGCATCCAATACCAACTATAAAAAATAAAAACTATTTACTTATCTGCAGATTGAGAGGTGGAGAGTGGGTGGATGAATCATTTTTTGTGTATCTCCTGTGATTTATCTTATTCTTTTTGCTATAGACTGTAGATGATCTGTAATAATTTCTAACTTGTATTTTGACGACTTTATTATAATTTAGTAGCTTTTTATCAATAAAAAATGTGTGTTCTTAAGTTAAAATTTGAATATGCCATCGTTAGATATAAATATTCTAAATTGTTATTTATATTTTTATTTTACTTGCAGGTGGTGCCCCCCCAAGAAGTATTATAACCATAGCCAAAAGGCAAGAAGCACCTAAAGAAAATACTCTTAAAGCTGGGCCCTGGACTACTGTGCCCCATAAGAAAAGGGTATTGGCTAGTCACAAACCAACAGGTCCCGGATTTACAGGTACCTGACTAATCTGTAACTTTAGATTAATATTCCCTATTCTTATATGTGAGCTGATACATTAGCATTCTTAACAAACTTCATAAACAATGAATACATAAATTCAGAACCTTTCTCGTTTCCCTGGTAAAAAAAATTGCACGGCATACTGTTTGAGGTACTTTTGTACTTCATACAAAATTCACACATTTTTTCTCATTTACTTTAAAAATGCCCTATTTACAATATAATTATGTTTACAATGTCTTTCGAATGTCTTAATATTATAGATTAATAACCCCAATTTAAAAAAATATTGCAGAAAGTCTAAATCTAGGGTACATTTTTAATCTTTTAACTTATTAAATTTATTTTCACCAAAGTTCTGGATTCTCTCGAACTAAAATATCACCTATCAAGCATCGTCATATTTTTGGAGTAGAGCTTAACTTTAAGGTAATTTAAAATTGTCATACGGTTTCAAACATATCCTATATTAAATTAAATGTTCTTTTAATGAAAACTATTTTAAAGCATCCTGTTTTTTATCACAGAAAGAAACGTATCGGAATGTTGTTTTGATTTGGAATATCACATCAACATAACATGCTGAGTAAAGATCCCATTTTACAGATAGAGTAAAAAAATTTTGAGAATAGTAAGTTTTTGGGCTTCGATGCTTAAGAAGTTTATTGAATAGTAATAATAATAATAATATTTATTTCATATTTGTTACATACGTAATAACATACATGTATTGGAAATACCTCCAATAAACTAAGCAATTTTTCTTAAAACTTTGTAAAAGTCATAAAATCTTTGAAACCAATTAATGTCTATGTATAAAGTTAACAAAACTAGTATGCGTTTGATTTGAATTTTAAAATAAACGTAATAGTAAGTAAGACATATCATTAAATCACATCTTTTAAAATGAATAAGTGCAATTTTCATTTGGATATAATTAAAATACATTTCACCCTCATTCGGTGCCTACCGACAAATGTTTTTTTTTTTTTAGTCCACGAAGATGATTCTGAAGACACTCCTATGGGTTGTTTGCCAGCTAATGTACCTTTCGAATGCCTTGAAGACTATTTAAATTGGCACGTAGCTATAATAAATTTTCCAGAAGAACCCAACCCTAAAGTACTCCATGGATATCCAAAGCATCGTGTTTACGTTGATCCCCAAACAGAATTTTCAATTGAGGAATTAAGAGCTACAAGGTAAAGAAAGTATATACATACGGGATGACCAATTAGTGTACTAAAGTCCTTTGTTACGTTTATTGAGCCACTGTGTATCGACTTTTGTCACAAAACCAGTCATTAGTTTAACCCTGGAAGGCCCATCTTCCCGATATTTCTTTCTCCAAATATATCCAGGTTATAGATTTTATTCCTTATACTATGGTACATTGAGACATAATAATATTGCCTTTATTTGTATTAATGTAATAAACAATAGTTAGTAAGTTAGTCAAACTAGCGGTGCTCATACAAGCATCCAGATATTTTTTCGGGGGGAGGTGGGTTATTAAATTTGTGGTTTATATGAATATATAGTTATATATTACATTTACTTAAAAATCTATATGACAAAGATTTTGTAGGGGGGAGAACAAAGGTAATTTTTTTATGATAATTTATGAGGAACTTGGCTATCGAGCAGCCTGCGTGTGCCGCCGAATTAGCAGAGTTTGGTAAAGTCCCGTCATAAAAGCCGCGCGGCTTGTGCATCAATAATCTTTTATTTCATTAGCGGAGAAGATATTATGTTTTTCTATTTTTGGTCAAATTTACTAGGTATTTTTAAATTCTAAAGTAAAGTTGACATTTGCGGCGGTGTATGGTGAGAGAGTGTCTTCGAAAATATTTCTCTTAATTGAAGCGAAGCCAAACGAAGAAAAATTCTAATATAGCGAAAATGAAGCTGCTATTTAAACGTATACAGAAATTTTAGGCACCATTATTAATTAAATTAAAACTACATTTTCGGACATCAGTGAATTAAATTTTTTCGATTTATTTACCAATCGTAATTTTTAATCCTATTCAAAATTGTTTCCGCAAGTATGAACAAAACCCATTACTTCCGTCTCAGTCGAGAGAAACTTTTTTGGTTTATAACGAATCAAAACTTATGCCGGAAATACGAAATACAACTGGCCAGGACACTCAGGAGATCTCGTTGTAATATTAATAAACAATGAACTTTTTTATGATGAAATTATTGCATATTTGGCATTACAACTGTAGAATAATATTAAAATACAAATAAGCATACTAATCAATGTTTCTTACGATAAATATGGAGTTATTTTTTGGTTTGTTTCGTCTCTTTTTGTATATCGTTCGTAAAACCGGGATTTTTAGTTTTAAAAGTTTTGAAATACCTTCAGAAAATGGAAAACTTTCCTAGAAAAAGAAAGTTACTTTTGTTCGTCTGTTGTGAATTAAGTAAAAATGTCACGCTTTTTAAATTAAATATCGAGATTCGTAAAAATTTCTGTCAAGTTATCTGAAGTCACACCTTACCGCATCGGTTTTTCTAATATTTACTATAAATTATTGACCAAATTTAGGTGTGTATTTTGGGTTTATTCGTGGGGCGACCACTAGCGTCCTGGTATTTAAGTTAACAAAATTACTGATTTTATCCCCTACAAAGCTTTATAACGACGCCCATGGTCGCCGTCCTAGCACGGTTTGGTGTAGTCCTGCCATTTTAGACGCAACTCATTGCACTCATTTTATAAACTTAGAATGCAAGAGAACGACGAGACGTGTACGCGATGCGACACTCTCAGCCTGGATGGACCTTAATGAAAAAATATGAGAGAGAAAAAATGTCATGTTAAACATGAGATTTTAGGTTAATTGTTAACTCCTTAATTGGATTGGCGGATTCGGGATAAAAAACAACAATTTATCTATTCTCCGAAGTTTCGTTTAATTATATATTAAACTTCTTCAGAACGTCGATCACTTAGAATCGACACCATACGTTGAACTTTCATGTTTGTAGATATTTTAATGACAATTTTTTTATAATTTTTGTGTTTTAAATGTTTTTAACTCCAACCTCGTAATGTGGTCTTTTGTGTATTTATATGTTGTCCCCGTTCGATTTCGAGAGTTTAACGAATAATTGAACGAAACATCGGCGAAGAAATAATGTGTTGTTTTTTGCACTGAATCCTTCAACTGGGTGTCGGGGATGCAAAGTTTATGTTATATTAATTATTAAGAAAAAAGATAACAAACTATAGTGATGATCTAGGAAAGTGAGATAGGAAGAAAATGAGAACAAAAAAATGCACTTTGTTAAGCAAGCGAATATTTTAAACCCCTTTTACAAAATGCTCATCTAATCAAATTTTGTTCAAGCAATTTTGCTCAACTGTAATAGCGAAATTATTACATCATATCATACACTTTGGTCTTCTTTTCGCTATCGTTTTAAATCTTTTGTAGATTTTTTGCCCTGCATTATTTATGGCGTATTTTACGCAAATTTTCTTTCAGATATCGTGGCCAGTTTAATGCCGTTCAGCAAGTGGAAACATGTCAAGCTGTGCAATCTATTTTAGTTGACGATGATGATGAAGAGGATGATGATTGTATTGTGGTTTCACAGGATCCAACGCCAATGGAATCAGGGGAACAGGTAATTCTTTCAATAAACCAGGCGCATCAATTAAAATTGAGGTTAATCGAGCTTCATATATTAATTCTATTGGCAAACAATTTTAGAGGTTTAAAATTTCGTTTTTAAGATCACTAAAGCTAACTTCAGTGGTCTTGAAAACGAAAGTACATATTGTATTTATTGAATTAGGATTAGTTTGGGGATTAGAAAACGTTGCGGTATTGTATTACAGAAAGTTTAAAAAATATGAAATGCAAAATAATACTTCTAGAGGAATTCGCTGCATATTCATTATTTTCTGTATATGTGTTGCTCATTAAAATACAAAAGAAAGTCTTCAATTTTGAAAATAATTACCCTCTTATTCACTAAAGAGGTTAAATTTAGTTTTCATCAAAATATTTAGATCTTATAGCCGCCCAGTTTTGTTATCACGTGTCGTGTCATTGTTATTCCACATGGCGTTTTGGTTTAAATTTAATATTTTTGTAGTTTTTACCGATTCATATTTTTACCAACATAGTTTTAGTTCCATCAACGGGGCAGCACATTCTTAATTACTGTTTCCTTTATAAATTTAAAGAAAAACTAAAATAATAATTTTACGGTAAACTAAAGTGCATATTTTAATAAAATTATTATACACGGTGTACAAATAATAGGATTCACAATAAAGTTATATATTTTGAAATGAGCCAGAAATTTTCAAACTAAGTGAAGTTCCTGTAGCATTTTCTACATCGAAAACCTGCCAATTGTTAGTAATTATGATTTGAAAAATAACATTGTTTACACTGTGACAGGCCACGGCACCTTATTTTCTTTTTTAAGTCTTGCAAATTCTTGTGTAAGTTTTGAATCCTATTAACAGAAACTGGCGGAGGCGCCGCAATTTGGTCGAAATTCCATTACCGCCATACATATTACACGCCCTGCAAGAGATCTCGCGCCTTATAGTAATAGAAGCATGTCGATTATCACAATAAAAAAAAACGCATTTAAAGTTGTGTGTGATATTATTTGTGTCGCAAAACATTTTTCGCCGTCGCTTTTCTGGGAGCTAAGCAAAAATATTCTTAAATACAGACTATTCTTTATGCGTCACTATAATTCACTTCAAAGGCGAGGAAGTGGCACTTCTACTTCCTCTGCCGTCACTGATATATACTTTTTTTTTGTATCGATTACCACAATGTAACTATTTAAAGCACTTATCGGTGACCTCCATTAAGGTAAAAAGGTGTGAAAAACTACAATTTTTCGAAAAGGAATTTTATTTTTTTCAAAACGGTAAATAACTTTTAAATTGAAAAAATATGGCTATACAGTTATTTTTGAAAGTACTATCAATAATCTCAATTAATTTTATAGTTTAGTTTTAATGCAAAAAAGTCACACAGGTTTTCAGGAAAAATAGCTAAAATCGCAACTATCTAAAGTGATTTGGCAACGCTTCAGGTGATCAAAGGATGACAAGAATAAGGAAAACGTCTCCTACTCGCTCGATACGGCCGGCCAGCTAGCTGGCTCGTCGTGTCTTGGAATGGCGGTGTTGTCTCATTGTTCAATAACAATGACTTATGCTGTTCGGCGGAAAAATCTCGAATCGGACCACGCGGTCCACTGATAAATACTCGATGTATAATTTTTAAAAAAATTTTATTAAATATTTTTGTACTCCTCACAATGTGTTTCTAGTAATTTTTTTTAGGTCAAATTCCCAATATACAACTCTCCAGTAAATGAACCTCCCCCTGTTATTAATAATTCAGGACCGCAATCGTTCAAGACTGAGACGTCAACAATAAGACACAGCCCCTGGAAATCTCAAGCAGAACATCAGAGCTTCTTACAAGATGTTTTTAGTAAAACCAATGAACATAGATTTAGGTAAATAGTACAACAGCAATTAATTTAAGATAAGTGATATTTGGCCAGCAATTATTGTTTTCACTGTGTGAATGTTTATAATATAATATCACGGCAAATGTTGTAGTCAAATATGTTCAATTTTAAGATAAAGCTATCTAACTCTAGTAAAATTACGTATTGTATTGCCAAAAACTACAGCACCTACTTTATAAAATGGTATTGGAGAAACGATAAATTCCCATAATTTTTCTAGTGGCTTCGGAAAAATATATTGTTATTCCTAAAGATCGACACCTAGAAGAAGCCATAGAGATTGATGTTGACGAATTTTTTATTTTAGAACAGAAATATTGTGAAATTTTTTTTTTATCCTGAGCGCATGTAGGTGATTGGAATAGAAACGATTAGGCTAAAGAAATAATTGAGTAGCAGTTTCCGTATAATATTAACCTGAAATTTGAGGTGATGCCCTGAAAGATAGCTAGCTCATTTGAACAAACCCGAACAACTGTAGATGGTTCTATTGTTTATAGGGTGAAAACACCACCGCATTCGTAAAATATAAATATACAAGGTCGTCAAGAAGTTTGTAACAAATAAAAAACTGGTATTGATTTCTCTGATAACTTTATTCTTGACTAAAATTTCCTCTTAGCTTATCCTCAAACTTCCAGATATTACATTACTACCCGCGAATTCGATATCTACGTGAAATTGGAAAAAATAATTTACCGCTTTATGCTATTTCACCTTCCTCTAATTTTTCATTTTATGCTGATATAACGTTCTCTATTATTATTTAAAAATTAATAAAGAAATGTTGAATATCGCTAGCGGACAGCTATTGCGTGATATTTGGCAAGCACAAGGAAGCTGGCTGTAAACATCTCAAGCAAATTGTTCTTCAAGTTGGTCGTGGTCATATCTGACACGACAATAGTACATACTATTTTTCCAAAAATAGAAAATTATTCAAAGGACATACATTATTACAATCGATTTAACATTTTGAAATAAGCATAATTAATTTTATTCAGTTAAGTAAAATTGAATTGTGAAACTTGACGCATGACAACTTTATTTTTGGCGTCTGTAAGGAAATAATATTTCCGCACAGTACGATAATAACATTTCCTTACAGCTATTTTCCAGACATAATAATAAATAACAATTAATAGCATTGATGTAGTTATACTCTAACTGCTTATGCAATAAAAATTGCAAATATAGAGAAGAATAAGTGCAGAATATAACAGCAAAGCATAAAGAAGGCATATAAAAAAGAATCGAAACCTAACACATATAATTCCATTTGTCTGATCGATTTTGATAGGGAAATATACCAAATTATTAACATAAATATACATTGAAACATTTTATGACATATTTTTTAAACTTCACACTTACATCGCTAGTTTAGAACAGAACTAAACAAATCCCTTAATTATAAACACGAAAACGCCGATTTGCACAACATTTAATAAAAACACGTTAACTAACTGCCAGTGAATTTGTCACCCACTGAAGTAGCCGCCCGGGGTATGGACTATGTCATGTTAAAATATGGACGATGACGATGGCATCCCTGAACAAGACAGTGTGGAGACTGTTTTGGAAGATCTATTAGAAAATATTCAAGATGTCGGACAACTTGAGTATTGCCTGTACCTAAAACTTTCAGGTTTTGAGATATTGACATTTGAAAAAATAGCTCCGGTATAATTAGTGCTTAACCCACAGTTTTGTATTTTTCTTACGCAGATACCTCACAATAATTTTTTTTATTTACAGCAGCGCAGTACCACCTACAAAATTCACTGTTCTTGAAGATTCTGATACTGAGAAACCAAAGAGCTTTAATATATTTTCTTCCAAGGAGATCCCAGAATCCAAAATTGGCGCTTTTGCTGTGTATGAACAGCCCATGCAAGAAATACCAACGCAAGCGCCTCCCAAAGGTAAGGCAGTATTGAAATCTAAATCCTAGTTTTAACCATTCAAATTTTTCGGTTATTTATATAGTAAGTACACTTTAGTACTTCCTCATCATATGAGTGAATATTGTGAAGGCATATAAGTATTTTTTTATTTATTTATAACACAACGTTTCAACTGGTAATAATCTCCAGTCGTCTTCAGGTGTGTAAGTTACTAAACTACGAGAGTATTTATACTAATGGGAGGGGGGTGGAAATTGGCATAGAGTATGTTGATGGTCATCACTTGCAATGGGAAGACTCGGAAATCATCCTCAAAGAAGCACATTGGCAAAAAAGAAAATTTAAAGAAGCAGCCGTCATAAATCAATATCCTAACTGCTTCAGCAAACCTGAAGACGACTGGATATGTTTATAGGTTGAAACGTTGTGTTGTATATAAATGAAGACAATGGAAGTCCAAAATACGTCTATCACTCATAATACAGCATTGTCTCTAACCTTTAAATATTTAGTTAGCCTTTGCTTGTAATTTCCCCATTAGATAATTTTGGAATTAATATTGAGAAGAGAATTCACTTTTCCAGTTTGTCTAACTATTATTTTCCATTGTTTTATTTCGCGAGAAGCGTAAAAATTATTACGGTACATTATAAAAAAATACTTAATTATTATTTTTTTAATGTTAATTTGAAAACTGGTTATGTGTCGCCTCGCCTACAATAAATTTTAATTAAACCACTTGTAACACCTCTTAAGCTGTATTTGGTGTGAAAAAAGGTCTGTCAAAAGAAAATTTGGGTGAGTATTTGCGTATGCAGAAGTAAGTATTCGTAACATTCACTGTGTTATCAACAAAGCGAAAATACGTTCATGTTACCACGTATTATTGCTTTAAACGCAGTTGTTTCATTCAGCAAGCAATATTACCTGTGTCTTTGGCGCTCTCTACTTATCTGATTGGTTTTAGTTTTTCATAGGGCTTGAACGTCACCGACTATATCTATTGATAGCTAAACTCGTAAGGCAAATTTATGGCCTCGCGCATGTAAACAAAGCTGATCGTCAGATAAACTATTTACCTTACCCGGCGAACAGAGCGGTACTTCGCCCTTAATGAACATAATATTTTGGCACATCAAGACCTTCTTTACTGGCCAATAAACAATTATTTACAACAATTAATACAACGAAAGGCCATTTTTAGAATTAATTTTGATACCTATTGTCCACGTATCGATAGATTTTTAATATCGTTACATCTCTACGACTGATTTCGGTTCTGGACGGTCTCGACGGTCATCGTTGGTTGGCAACCAAACCGGTACCAATACGGCGGGGTTGCCTACATGACGGCGACAATATTATACGCAAGACAACCGACGAGCAACGTTTAAAGATATGACCGGTAAACTGTGCGCACTAATCTATCTTTTCACTCATAAGATTTAGCTTTTTACTGCGCATCCCATAAGTTGTACGTATCCATAGTTATAGGTCGGTGGGTAATGTAGATTACCAGCACACTTGGAAATAATTTATCATTTATTTAACTATGACGTCGAAATGAACGCCCAAATGATCTTTTGTCCGAAGTTGACATAAAATTAATTAAATTTATTTTGAGAAAATTGTGTACCATTTGTCAAAATATAAATTAGCCTATTTTTATATATTACTCGTAGTGGGGATATAATTGTAGTTTGAAAATTTCTCGAATACATTTTATTACATTCTGCCATAAGGCCATAAGATTAAAGTAAATTACCCATAAACGTGTAAAGCTAAATGAACAACTCCTAACCATTAGTTGGAGATTAGAAATACTAATTGATCTAAGTGCCAAATGTTTCCATTTTTGATTTTCATATTTCGTGCTGTTTTTGATATTTAAAAACTTTAACAAACCATTTTACGATATATGTGTATATGAACTTGTCGACTTAAAATGTGTCCAGGAATCACTCGTTAAAATAAGTATATATCATTTTAATGATTTTGTGTGTGTTTTACTTATTAAACACCCTGTATATGTCACCTACCTTGCACACGCTACAGTGTAGCAAAACGTAATAAATTTGGAAATTTTCTATTAAAAAAGTTTTTTACATCATTTCGAGCTCTATTAATATGGATTGCCAACAAGTATTGGCCGAATCAATTCAGTTCTGTTCATTAGTTTTTTAAAGCTTTGTTCTCATAACGTACGTTTGTTTTTATAAAAAAAAGCACACTTTTAATTGGAGAAAACGTATTTTCATGCCAGTATAATGCATACCCATGATGTAATATCATAAATCGTTTTTGGGGATTAAAGGAGATAATGATATTAACTTTTTTTGATACCCCATAATTTGAATTTTGAAAAATCAAGTATGTTACATTTGTATGTAAAGTGTTTTTATCTAGCAGATATGCAAAAATGTTATTAAGAAAAGAGTTCAGAAAGAAAAACTGACTAAGAATGCAACATTTTAAAATCCTATGCCTTCTTCGATTTGCATTATTTTCATTCACACAAGATATTAAAAAATTTCATTAAAGGAAGTTATTCAAAATAATAAATTAAACACGACTGATTTATTTTCATCCATCCTATTGGACATTTAGATAATTTAAAATTTTTTAATACCTTCAAAAGGAGGGTGGAAAAAAATAATAGTGTAATAAGTATCAAAGTTATAATAATAATAATCTTTATTTAGCACTTGGCTAGTTATTACTAAAAAATGAAAGTTACAAAACAGTGTTTATATGTCAGTTACAAAAATGATAAATCCTATTCTACTCTACATATCCTTCAAATAGCGAAACAATCTTCTTTTTTAAAACATTTAACCCGTTTGCCTCCTTAATGCCCTCCGGGAGGTCTTTAAGAAGACGAACCCCTCGAAAAATAGCGTTGTTCAATTTTATATATTAAAACTAAGTTCGCCTTCTAATGTTCTGTTCCACAGACAGCCAATTCAACCTCTGTAACATAGTTCTTACGGGGGTATACCTGTTGCATTTAAGAATAATTCGCATAACCTTATTTTGCTGAAGCTGCAGCCTGTGTATATTTTCCTGAGTACAAGATATTAATAAAAAACAACAGTAATTAAAGTGAGGCAAAATAATTGTATTATAAACCAGTGGCTTGGCCCACTGTGACAATCAATCCGAAACGCGACAGAAAAAACCTAATTTCTTACAAAGATAATCAACGTGATTCGTAAAAACAAGCTGAGGATCCAAAAAGACTCCCAAATATTCCCGACACTAAATTAATTTCAGACTCATTTATGTTAAGGGTTATTCCTAATTGGGCATACTTCTTACAATTCACTTTTGAACCTATTACGTTCGCTATTCAAAAGATTAGTTATATCCCTAAAGTTTTTTCCTGATACACAAATAAGGGTATCATCCGCAAGTAAACTCACAAACGAGTTTTTTAAAGCTATATGAATATCATTAACATAAATAATAAACAATAATGGACCTAGCACACTTCCCTGCGGAACACCCCATTTATTTTCCCTTTTAGTTGATAGTTTGTTGTCCACTCTAGTAATTTGATACCTGTCATTTAAGTAATCTTTAATCCAATACAATTCACTACCTTATACACCATATAGTCGTAATTTTTTAATAACAATTCCACGATCGATTGTTTCAAATGCTCGCTGCAAGTCAACAAATACACTAAGCACCACTTTTTCCTCATTCAGTGCCTTTCGCCATGTTGCACAAACATATTGCAGTGCCAACTCACACGAATGGTTACTCCTAAATCCAGATTGCCCCACAAACAATAACTGATTAGTTTCAAAATAGTTTCTTAGTTGTCGACATACTATCGTTTCAATGATCTTATCTACCATGGGCAATAAATTAATTGGCCTGAATTCTGATGGACTTTTAGGTGCAGTAACTTTTGGTATAGGAATGTTTTTTATTTCATCGGGGATTCTCCCAGTCTGTAACGAGGTGTTTAAAGAAGAGCATATCCTACTACACCGAAGAGGTCCTTAACCAACTTAATATTTAATGATTCATCACTGGTACTTTTATTTTTAAATCCAAAAACAATTTTCTTAAGTTCCGAGAAATTTACAGGATTAAAACTGGAAAACTTATGTTTATCATTTCCAACTATGTTGCTCTTCCAACGTTTCTTTTCTATGTTATTTGAAATTTCATCTATACTGTCCGCATAGAAGCTATTAAAATTCTCCTCTACTGGTCCATCATAAGTTCCATAATCAATATCCTCGAGGACTATTTGTTTATTATTATTCCCTACCAGATCTTTTAGTGTTCTCCGCATCTTTTTTCCATCTATCTATGTTGTGATCATAAATGTTTTTTCAGTACGCAATAAGGAAGTTACGTTTAGTTTGATAGTCTTTCCAATCTTCCTCCTTCTTAGTCAGTATAAACTTGGTGTGTGCTCTATCTCTATTACATTGTGCCTGCTTCACTGATTTTGTAATCCATGGATATTTTGTTACTATATTGTATTTTTGTCTAGGTGCTATTTTATCCACTGCCTTTTGAATAATATCAATAAAATCTAAGTAAATCATATTTACATCTGTAGAGGTATAATTCCAATCAGCTCCTATTAGTTCTTGAATTATGCTGTAAATTGCCTCAGCATTCAATTTTCTCGTGACCATAAACCTGGCTTTATCGGTAGTATCCTCAAATTCAAAGTTCACACCAATAATTTCGTGGTCGCTTAATGATGGAAAATCCCTTGGAACTTCTTTGGCATTAAAGTCATTAGTAATAACGTGATCAATCAGTGTGGATGACAAATTAGTAGTTCTTGTTTCTTTTGTGACGATTTGTGAAAAACCAGCTGCTTGTATAATTAGACTTAATTTCTTAGCATCATTGCTTTTTTTTATTAGATCTATGTTCAGATCTCTCAAGAAGGCTGTTTTTTGCTGATGCATAATTTCATCACTTTTTCTTCCAAGTAATTCAGGAATTCCCTACAGTTTGCATTTGGGGATCTATAAATAGCTCCCACCATAAGCAGGTGTTTCCCAACCTGTACCTTTATAACCATTATCCAAAAATTGTAATCAACTGCCTCATTAATGATCATTGTGAAATTCAGTAAATTTTTTATGTATATAAGTGTCCCACCCGTGTGTCTGCTCTTCGAGTAGCAGATCACTGTCTGATAACCAGGTATGTCTACTTCTTTACATCTATTTCGTGATATGTGTTTTACTTACACAAACAATAGATGGGTTTCTGTCCTGCAGCAACTGTTTTACTTCCAAGATGTGCGATATCAGTCCTTGAACATTTATGTGTGGCCTTGGATAAATTTCTTGATGGCTATATATACTGAGTTCTAGATTTAACTCGTTCTTGCGCCCTTTGATACCAAATGCACTGTTTATTAAATTGACTATAGTCTATATTGGGGATTTTCAAAATTTCATTGGCGTATTTACAGTTTAAAAATTCTTTATCAGTTGAAGTACACGTGTCACTCTATGATTCTTATTACATAACGAACAAATAGCATTCTTCTGTTGACAGTGTGCAGCTTTATGTCCATATTTCCAACAGTTATAACAGCGCAGTACACTAATGTATTTATAAACAGGAAAACTGTCCCAGCCCATAAACACTTTCTTAGCTTTCATGAGAGATTTAAAAACCTCCGGTGATACTTCCAAGACAATATTATTTAATTGCCTATTTTTTGGCACACTCACTGCGTAAATATTGTTCTTTAATGCCAAAGATGACGACTTTCGGATTTGCTATTTTTGGAACTTCAATAGTATAGTTTTCAGAGAGTTCAGTGACCGCCTTGTTTTGAAGTTTTTTAAGAGAATCCTTATCATTGCACTCAATAATAATGCTACCTTGACCGACTTGTTTACATTTTTTTACTTCGACTGATAATTCCGAGGGATTTATTTTTGTGTTACAGCGTCCTTCGTGACTGCACTGTTTTGATTCGAATTTTTAGGCTTTCAGTAATGGCGGAAAGTTCTTCCTTTTGACGATACTTGACCATTGTTCATCCTTCTCTGTATATTTCGTATTTTCCAATTTGTTTAGAATCTCGTACGTAGTTGTCTTATTTTCATTCACATACCGCTCTATGTTTTCGATTTTTTTTGCAATATTTGGTCTTTCTTCCACCACTATTACACATTCGTCACAATACCAAATCAAGTTTTTGCATTCATTGATCGCTCTATATAGCTGATCCTTTATCTGCACACACTGAAGATGGTAAGGATCATTACAAAGTTTACAAGTAACTAACTTTTGACTAACGATGAAATTGTCGGAGCAACGAGCACACACGTGTGCACTCGCCGGCATCGCTACTATTACTCTTGGCGTAGGATTTTCCAATTTTGTATTCTTACCCAGGTTTTCTTTCTGAACATCTTTACTTAATAACATTTTGTCGTCCCTCCTATATAAAAAGCACATTGCTAGTGAAAAAAAGGCATTTTATAAATTTCCTAGACTGTTTTAGTGATATTTCAAAATTAAAATTATGACACAAATTAGTTTCTATCCACGCAGGAACCCCAAACGATGAAACTCAATAAATTTCAGTGTTTTTTACCTATTCATGCGTCGATCGAGTAGTCGATGTAGTAGAAATTGAATCCTACATACTGACTCTTTCCCAACTTGGACACTAAGCTGAGTTAAAATAGAATTTATTACAAAAAAAGAATACTTATTTTATACTTATTAATTACTTAAAATATATCTCCGAATGTATTTTCTTTAAAATTGATTGAAATTTGCGTCAATTTACACGTCTTCGTATCTCTTACCCTTTTCCAGATCTCCCTGTACTCATATAAGTACGTGACACCCCATATCCTTTTTATCCTTTCATTCCCTTCCTAATTTTCCTTCTACATTTCCTTCCTAGCACCACGACTTTACGTTTTGAATGATTCTTTTAAATGGCGATCGTCAGGTAACGCAATGAAGACAGCCTTCAGAACTCCGAACGCAGACGAAGTGGAAACTGGCTCAAGGGGCGGAATGGACGAAGCCATGGCTGCTCATCCACTAGACGGTGACCGAGCTGTGGAGCCGATACCCTTTTCGGAGGGCAGCTCTTCGTCGTACGACGATACCGACGTGATGCCTGTGGCTCTATTGGAAACGAGTTGTTCTACTCAGCAGTTTAATTTTAATCTAAATGCTATGCAGGTATGATATTAACGTACAGTGTAGAGTCTAAGCTTAAAGTGCTTAACAAATGTTAACACTTGATAACGTTTTTTTAAACCGGCTATCAGCATTTGTTACTTGACCGGTTGGGATTTTTTTCACATGCTTGTCGCATCCTTTGAATAAGATTAGAGGTTTGTCTTTGTAAACAATTTTCTTAATTAGGAAGAAATCCAGTGGTGTGAGGTCGGGGGGACATATGTTATAATAAAAATAATAGTAGTTAAGGTAAATATGTACTTATTATGAAACCAGCACCATTCGCACCATTAATTAACATCGCACAGGTATGATAATAAAAATAAGTACTTTTTTTCACAAAAAAATATTACCTTAAACAATTAGTATTAAGAAAGGTGAATTGAAACATTTCTTTAAAACGTGTTTATTTTCAGTTAAAAAAGATGCTATTAGCCAAAATTCTACGCTATAACTACTACCTTAACTACTCTTTTTTTTGTCATACCCTGTATAACAAACCCGAACAAGCCCACCTCCCACCACTTGATTTCTTCCTGTGGGTCCGAATTAAGGAAATTGTTTACAAAGATGCACCTCAAAATCTTATTCAATTGAAAACCAGGATACTAAAAGCATGTGAAGAAATCCTAGCCAATCATATAAAAATGCTGTTCGCCGGTTTAAAAAAAACCTTATCAAGTGTATTGAAAATATCGATGGCTTTGCTGAAGCCTAAAATTTGTTTCTAAGATATGTTATTTATAATAGATATTTTTCTGGCCAGTATTACATTTATATCAAGCAAACCCTTTTATCATGATAAGTTTTTCTCCTACAAGCAAAAACATTAAGGAAAGGCTACCAATTTAATGGTGATTATTTAAGAATTTATATTAATTTTGTTTATAACAAGCTCAGCTGGATCTTGCAAAGAAACTTGCTTTTTATGCAAATGCCACCGACTATATCATAATATAGTAATTTTGTCCAAAACAGATATAATATATCCTGTATAAATAGCTTTTTTGCAAATTCCTAATTTGTGCCAATAGTTGTGTAAATAGTCTGGATATTCTGGTTGCATTAACTGGTCACCAACATTTATTATAACAAGAAAGCTTTCTTAATATTATAAACAGGGGTTTCTGTTTAGGTTAGTACACCACAAAGCAAGAGTTCAATTATTAACGATGTGGCCAGTGAACAGGATCTACAAAATACGAGAAAAAGACTCTTTAGCGAAAACAAGACCCAAGAAAACGACAAAGCTTTAAGTACAATTTTGGAAGAAAAAAGTGGTTTTGTGTAAGTTGAATGTAATATCTTGTTTGCACATGTGATGGTGGATCAAAGAACTTTCTTAAATTTCGATTGCAATTATATTATATTGCAATCGAAAGCACCCAGAATTATTTTTTTTACTAACAAACCCGGAATTATTTTTTTTATTTTACCACAGCCCGTTTATACTACCCCTGCATATGTCGTCCTATATTTTTTCATCCAAATTACTTTAAATAAGCAAAGTGATTAGATCTGTTAATTTAAATTTCGAAAGAGTAACTTATCGATGGATATTTGTCAATTTATAGTCAACCTCCTTACCGCCACCAAAATGAAATACATTTTTAGTGTGCTGCACGTTGGAGGAACAAAACTTAAATTTGATTCATTTGCCAATGGATTCCGACGAAGATCCAGACAACGCTGTTACATAGACATTTTGTGTGTGGTAGAAAGTGTAACAAAACAGAAACTTTTCTATCCTTATTTTATCGAAAAAAGTCACTCTTGCCAAAAAGTTTTACTTGGTTGAAACCCTGCTTAACCTTAGTCGAATATCCGTACAGAGTGCCAAAAAAATGTGAAATTGATGAAAGAATAAAATACCCTTATTTCTAAAATTACATAAAAGGCCATTTTGAAGCCTTTTCTAGCATAATTATGTTCTCTCTCTAAACATGCTGATGAGAAAGAGCCACTTATGAGATATACTTAGGTCATTTTATAAAATGAAATAAAATTTTATTTCAAGACAAAACGTAAAAACATGGAGTTACATAAGAAAAGAGCATTTTGATGTATTTTTAGAAATAGGGTATTTTATTCTTAGATCAATTTCATACTTTTGACCACTCTGTGCAGTATTTCAGATATTCGACTATGGCTTAGGAGGTTTTCAATCAAGCAAAACTTTTTAGCACAAGTTTCTATGAAATTAAGGATAAAAAGTTTCCCAGATGTTACACTTCCTACCACACACACACACTGTATACTGGTGGCTAACATAAAAGCATTTCTTGATGCTTGATATTTTATCAGTTAATATATCAAAAAGTGAGCTTTTTAGTTTGAAAACTTTCATAATACCGATTAAAAAGAAATAATTTTTACTCGTAAATTGATAATGCCAAAGGCACATGCTTCAAATGCATCAGAATCTGATTCCAATCCCCTTCTTCAAGCGTTCCAATTTTCTAGTAACAAAAAATAATTTGTAAATTTGCTGTTAACTAAAATTCCCTATGCACATACATACGATACGATTTAACATCCAAGTTGAGTGGATTATTGTCTTAGACAACCATTATTTTTTAAAATAGAGAATATAGATCTATTTCAAGCAATAAGTTCCTACAAGATATGTTTATGTGTCGAGTCACATAAAACGCTTTTCGCGATGTGCGAAGTTCCATTCAAAACAATGTGTTGTTGTTATTTTATAATATGTTTCCTGTGTCACGTTTTCTTTGATTTTGAAGTGAAATAATCCAGTTTTTTCGCTTTAGGTTTTTTTAATGTTAATATTAATGAGGTTGAATTTGAATTTAATTTTTTTTAATTAATACATCTGACTGTAAAAAATATGTTTGGAGGACACCACACGAGAATCGATAGAATAACTTTTTTAACCAAAAAAATATGTGGTTTTTTATTCTGTTAACATAACCAAAATTTGAAATAATATCTAAAGTACTTCGCAGATATTAAAAATTTACGCACTATAGCAAACAACTTAAGTCGTTGTGGACATACATGTGCCCATATGAGCTTTTTTTTATAAAATTACTTAGGGCATATTAGTACGTCACTCAGGACTACCCTGTATACAGAGTGTTCCAAAATTAATAGTACACAGTCATAGTCAGTTTCTTTGGGTGAAAATATTGCGATTTGACCAAACTTTGCTTAGTTCAAAAGTTGAAACCGAGATACAGGGTGCCTAAGTGAATATATAATAAAATGTTTAAATCATCTATAAACACACATAATTCACATTAAAAAAAAATATCTCTAATCAAGAAGTTGAGCAAAATTGTAATTTTTATGGATATCCAGCCATGAGAATACTTCATGACTAGAGCAAACAAGTATACTTATTTATGACATGAAATTTGTCATTTAAAGCTTTCAATACGAAAAGCCGTACTACTTTATAAATAACTTTTTGCATTAGTTACCTAATTTTTAATTTTTGTACTTCACAAATAAACGAATAACATGTTTCATCCTTGAATTAAATTCTAATCTAGTCATTCCATAATCTTAATTTAACAATATTCAAAGTCTGTCTCAAATCTTAATCTTCTTCGGATGGACCTCACATTTTTAGCTGAGAACAAGTGAATACTATAATTTTTTTAATAATAAATTATCCTCTAAATGAATTTTATAATTTAGATCCAGCTCTAGTTCAAGTGGTGCAACTACAAAGTCATCCCTTTACAGCCAACATAATAAAATGAACACAATCTCGGAGGAACATAACAGTTATCTGGCACAAAATATGAAGGCGAACGAAGCTCTCCGAAGAAGCCTTCTAGGTATGATATTATAATAGACCCTTATCAGATAAAATTATAAGTACATTACAGTATTTTTATTAATAAATTTAATACTACCTGTTGCAGGAGACATAATGGATAATATAGAGGATGTACTACCTACCCACGTGGTTCCTTCAGCACCATCCCCTATGCAGTCTACACCTCTACAAAGTCCTGTAAGAAAAATTGCACCTCCAAATGTTGCTCGTCCGCTGGATTATGTACCTTCGGATCCGTTTAATGTAAACCTTATCTCAAAGTTGCTTGATAGGGTTTCATTTCCTGGCACTCACAGCCAGGGATATGTACAGATTGATGGTAATCCTAGGCTAATGGTTAAGAAAGACCCCTTATACATAGGTATGCTAATATCCTAGGTAAAAATATCGATTACGCTGGATCAGAACTTGTTTTCATGCTGATATTTGCAAAATAGTAATTTTGTGTTATCGGTAAAGTGTTTGGGCTCAAAAAACGGGCTAATTGGGTGTTATGGAATTTTCTTTATTATATTTACATCTGCAAATCCTGAGATGAAATCGGATTGCAGAAACATGAATGGTCGAGAAAAATCACCTTATGTCAGTTTCATAGAAAGCCGTCAAACTGTCAACTTATAAATAAACTCGATAACTGGTAAGTCAGTTATGCTGTCGAGAGACAATGACTACGACGATGAATCCGCTATTTTTCCCATAAGAAAGAAATTAATGCTATGCTAGAATATTTAATATGTGTAGCTAGAAGTTTGTATCTAGGTTGATAAAACAATAACTTTAAGGTCATTTACTGGAATTATGCAGGGTTTTGTGTCATACAGTTTATTTTTCATTATAACATTTAATTCAAATTTGAGTTTTATGTAAGTTATTTCTATATGCACCTTCTACTTTGCGCTCAATGTTGCCAGGTCGAAAATGACAGACGGTATACTATATTCGACACGTTGAAAACGGTAGATGTAGACGGTGTACATGGGCCTGCCTACCAGATAAAATGGATTTTGGAAATTAAAAAAAGGGAAATTAGCTAATAAATAGAAATCGGTATACGACTGGTACACATTTCAAATTACTAAAAAAAGGCATTCTAGTAATAAGTTCAAACAAACCCCTCCTCTGCTGTAAAACGGCAGATGAACTTTCAAAACGGTAGACCTGGCAACGCTGTATTGCGCTGCCTATACAATTTAACAATATAACAGTCGCTTCAATGCCCTTTGCAAGCCCCTCCATTTCTTTTACGCCTCCGCACTTCAATGATTTCAGGATTTGGATGGGGTTTTTGTATCGCAAAACAGAATTGTTCGCGGTCAGAGTATGCAAAACAAAGATCCGCTTCATGAATGGTTAGTTTTATCTTTCGTGTAGAGTCTTCTTTGCTCTGAGCGGTTTAACGTAATTTAAATTGTATAAAATGAAAAAAGGCACCTGGCGTGAACTATACATTGTGAAAAATTATATCATAAATATAATTTGTAATTTTACTTGTTTTAGGTAGAGACTCTTATTATATAGAGAAAGTTCTTGGCAAGGGACAATTTGGAACAGTATTTAAAGCAAGCAATTCTCAAACGAGTTGTACGGTAGCTCTGAAATATCAGAAACCCCCTAACAAATGGGAATTTTACATTTGTAGAGAACTTCAAGCTAGACTCGCAAATCACCCGCTTCGGGATAGATTCATGGATATATCTGTGGGATATTTTAGTAAGTATAGTTATTTATCTTTGTATTCGCCCCTAGTTATGAACCTGGCTATTTCGCAGAGAGCAAAGGAAATGAAAAAACATGAAGGCAAGAATAGTTAATTCTATGAAAGTAGTCTCGTAATGTAAACAAACCTATGTTATGTTTTATTCCCATAAGAATAGGCTTTTCTTTGTTAACTTTCCAAACATACTTATATTTTTGTAATTTCGGGTTAAACCGAAGTTAATCGAGTTCCAGTTCAAAATTTGTTTCAATTAGGAATAATACCCAGGTAGGGTGGAGCGTTGTTAGTGCTCACACTGTTAATTAATTATTGTTTTTTTAGGTGATCAGGCGTCGATACTGGTCTCCCAATTTGAACCATTTGGATCTCTATTGGATACGGCTAACTTATTAAAAAAACAGGGAAAGGGAAAGGAATCGATATGTATATATTTTACTCTAGAGATGTTGAAAATAGTAAAAGCAATGCACGAAGTCAAGATTATCCATGCGGATATAAAACCTGACAATTTTCTAGTTCTATTTCAACCAGATAATTTCCTTAGCTTACAACTTATTGATTTTGGTTGTAGCATAGACATGACGTTGTTTCCAGATAAAGCTACATTTACTAGACCTATAAGTACAGAAGATTTTATTTGTTGTGAGGTAAGTTTACAAGCGTAAAGTAGAATAGATACAGTCGCACAATACAAACCAGTGGAGAAAAAGTAAACACTATTGGATTGGAAACGTTTATATATCTATCAGATGATATTACTTATTGAAAAGTTCAAGAAAGTTGTTCAAGTTAAAAAATAAAGAAGAAATTTGAGGAGATTGTAGTCATAAAATTATTAATTCCAAATAGAATATTATATTTTTTGTCTAGTATATTTTCTTGGTTCTAAACGACGGTAATTTGAAAACTGTATTCGAACAACTGATTTGTGATGAAGCAATGTTATTGTCCACATGTAAGGTTGCATTATTCAAGACAATCAAATTTCTCAACACTCTTAAACGGTTTAAATATATTTAAATATTCAATTTTTTGCTTTTATGTAGTAAAAATAAGGGTTTCCCGTTTGCAAAATGAATTACTATTTACGTATTGCGTTTATTTAAAGATCTACAAGGAATCAAAATTTTAAAAAAAGTTATTGACCATTTTTTGGAAATAAAAAATTTCGTGATCACAGAAAAATGTCGTATCGTGCGATTTCTAATGAACAATAACCTATCTTATAAAATTAGATATGTCTCAGTTTGTTCTGACCTAAAAAAAAATCGAGAAGGGGGGTGACTTTTGCCTCGTTTTTTACTCTGCTATTAATGAAAAATCAAAGAACATGGTACTTATAGAATACAAATTTACGTGTTTTTTATTTTTATTTTGATAATCGTACGATTATTTGGGTCATTAATTGTAATCATATAACAACAATCGTTGCATTACCACTATCAGAACGTATCATCAGACGTTTAAAAAATTATTTAGACGTAAAAACAATAAAAAAAATTTTTAAGTTTGTTACCTTATATTCAACATTTTTTTAGTTTAAATGAATTTGTTATAATTATTTAACTAATACATATTTACTGTAGATACTGCTTTAATGAAATATTGATATTATTATAAATCAAGAATATGCACGTATTTATGCAGCATTTTTGAAGGTAAAATATAATTGTGTAGAAAAATATAAATTATGCCCAAAATTATTATTTATTACATTATTAATAATTTCCAAAAAGTATTTTCAAATCACTTGTTCATGTTTTTTAAAAAAGAACACGACTCGGCTGAATACGGATTCCACAAATTTGTAGATTTCAGTCAACTGGCCAGATATGGGCGTTAACTGTCTCATAGATTACAATCCAAAATACAGCCTTTTGGATAAGAAAATTGATGTGCATGTGCATTTCTTATATTTTTTATGTAATGAGTTTTTATTTTTGTACTTTTCACGCAGTCCAGTAACTTGGGCCGGCTGCATAAAATATATTTCAAATAAACGAAAGTTTATACGAAATAAGTTTGAGACACTTAAACTAAGATTCAATCCTGACGTGCGAAATAAGAAACTATTCAAATCGTCGGTATATTTCTAGGTACGCGACAGACGACCATGGAGTTATCACACAGATCTGTTTTGTGTGGCAGCGTCGGCACATGTCCTTTTATTTCAAGAATACATACAATTAAGGAAAACCAAGGATGTTTGGAATATATCAATACGTTTACCTAGGTATACCAAGGTTGATTTATGGACTATGTTTTTCAGCAGTTTATTAAATCAACAATCCGGCCCAGCTGATGTAGCAACCTTGGAATTATTATTCCGAGAAGAACTAGAAGATCCACGGCTTAAAAATGATTTGCCTCTACAGCTTCGTGCTCTTGTTAATTTGTTAAAGAAGCGATAGTTAGATTTTAACAATTTATTAACTTTATTTATTTACTATTCTATAATGTAAGTTCTCTGAAAATTTCAGGCTGTTTTATAGTTGTTGAATATTATTTCAATCTATATAAGAATAAGAAACTAAAATATATTAGTTTTCATTTCAGATCACAATTTGGTTTTCCTTCCTTCCTCCCAATCTCGACGTTGAACGAGCATTAAGGTGATCACAAACAACATCCGAGTTATATCTAATAATACTTTTCGTTTATGGTAGTAGCTTATTCCAAGATCTCGGAATCGAGTAGTATTTTTTTCAAACAATTGGTACAAGGCTAACTTTGAGCATTAATTTTTTTAAATATATAATTAGTTAACCCTGAAAGGTTAAAGGCGAATGCAAAGTAAACTTATTTTTTGTATGAAATTTAGCATTTTTAGATTCCATTCAAGATTCTGAATATATTTAAGAAACTACGTCATATTATGTGTAAATTAACTCTATCGAAGGTCTATCATTTTGAAACCTACTCGAAAGAAAACAAAAACAGTATAGCCAACCATTGCAAAACATGTTATTGGCTACAGTGATAATTGTCATAGTTTTTTGTTGGCGTGCATCGGTTTATTTTGAATTTTCGGCGCCTAGTATCTCCATCCCATTTTCTTTAATGTTTTCCACGTGATACCAGATCGTAAAAAAATATTGCAGCATTAAAATGATAACTGTAAGAATAAATATTTTTATATTATAACTAAATATTTTAGTTCTTTAAATTTACAAAGAAAAAAGTATATCGAGATGTACGGTTGTCATTAATAAAACAATATTTCATAACATCTCTGTAAAAATATTTTTCGGAATATCAAATTAACTGCAAAAATATGAAATTAAAATAACACCGCCATATAGCATATAAAAAGAATGACACGATGAATACAACTGTGCATTTTGTAAGATTAAATATTTTTTGGTACCAATTTTGTTTGGATAGCTTCCAAATTGTGGTAGAAATTACGCGAACAAATTACATTCAGGGATGGTTTATAACTTTTCCGCCTTAAACTGAAATATATTTGCCGTATATATAAAATATTGCATTGCAGGAATTTTTGCGAAGAAAAAAGTCGAATAGGTAGTTCATCTTATTGTATTTTTTAAAACGTAACAACAAGCGTGTAAATGTAATTAAAGATTATTATAGAAAACCGTTGTGGAAACTGAAAAGATTTAAAAAGTACACGCCATGAACAAAGAAATAATTAGTATTTATAATAAATGATCCTACAAAAAATAATTTAAACCTATTATTTTGTTCTAGTCTTGTCATATTGATGGCGCCACGTAAAATTTGCCGCCACGTAAAATTTGCCGCCATCCAAAATTTGCGCCCTAGGCTTTAGCCTACGACTAAATCCAGGCATGATTACAAGTTAACAAAAATATAAAACCGATTTAACGGGTTAAACTGGAAATAGGGGTTTTTGTACAGAGAATAAAAATCTAAGGAAGGTATAAACAGTTTCTCTTTTCCAATGTCTATCAAACTTGTGAAAATGCCTTCATGGCTTCATTCAGCTGAGCCCATCGACTTATAAGCAATTTTTAATCGGTGACGTCACGATGCGATACAATTTGTAGTGTTGATACATTTTTGTCAGTTTTTTGTTTGGTTAGCCAAACTGTACGATATGGATAATTTTATTTTTAATGCTCCTCTTCACTAGCGGAGATCGTGTATAATACGTTTTTATAATTCACTTCCTTCGTAATTTTTTATAATTTTCACTCCTCAACCTGACAAACAAAACTGACATAAATCGCTGTCAAATCACAAATCGCTTTGTAAATTCGTGAAATCGATTTTTTTTTAGTGCATTCAGCAGATGATTACTAATCGCTTACAAATCGATGGGCTCTGCTGAATGCGCCCAATATGTAAAAAAAATTTGAATTTTGACATAATATGGTGAAAGTAATATAAGGTAGGTAAATGAAATAGATGTAGAATTAAAAAAATTACACAGATACTGGATATTTTATTAGTGTATATATAGATAATATATCAAAAATCAAACAACTCTAATAGAATAAATTTTGCATATGACTAATAATTTCGGAGTTCAGGTTACACACAAAATAAACGGGCCATATGTCTGGGGACGGTTATATGGTAAGCGTATACCGTTTGTAGATATAAAGTAGACTAGGTACCCAATAGGCGGCACATGTATATCTTAATTAGTAGTATTAGTAATTCTTTCGATTTCTTCGATCTTAAATCGTTCCATTTCACAGAAAGCTCAATAATTTTGGTTTAAGGAGATTACGGTCTATATCTCTTTTCAGCATGCTGTGAAGGGACCACTATTGATAGATATAGATACTCGAACCAACACACGTTTGTTTTTAAGAGCCATGTGTAACGAACGCAATAGAGCACAACTTCTCACCGATGAACTGCAAACGGTTCACAGAACAACCTTGGGAAAGAATGGACAGGGACATACTGTCATGCATGCATATTATTACATAGCACCAATTCTGGTGCTATGTATTACGGCCAGTGGGTGACCTTGAACGTCCGTTGTCGTCGTCGTCGTCGTCGTCGTATCTTTTGACATTTTTGCAGTTGCGAATTTTTTGCGAAGAAACTATCAGAGTCGAAACGACCAAACTTTTTGGTTTTAATTTTGAAGTTCACGCGTGTTGTCTCAATTTTTGAAATATACAGGGTGAACCGTTTCGAAGTTATTAAACGTCAAAGTCGAAATTTCCGCGATTCCCGTTGAAATCCATTTCAAGTCGCAAAACTCAATTTTTTCGATTTAAATTTTCGGAACGTGGAGTGGACCGGTCGCTACAGAACCCTATTGAAACTGGATAACGTACGACGATTAGAAGTAATTTAAAAGAATTTTTGAAAGTCGAAATTTGACAAAAAAGGGTCATTTTTGGTACCTAATAGCTCGAACTGGGTGCGTCCGAGCGTCACACAGTTTGAAATTTTAGCGTTCCCATCTCAAAAACTAGCTGCAATCAATACATCTATCTATACCTAAAGTTATTAGAAAATGGGAAAAATTTGAAAATACTGAACAAGTTGATATTTCGGGGTAAGAATTGACGGATTTAAATTTTTTTCAAGGTAAAAACGGCTTTTAATCGAATTTTTGTTGACGTTACCGGAAAGATCTAGGTAGATCACATGCGATACGTATAATTTGATTTCTTCGATTTAAATACCGAAATTACTATTAACGAATGAATTTTAGAAATTTGCAAATGGTTTTTTTTGTCACCGCTACACTTAATTTCGTCTATACGCTTTCCTATTTAACATTTTCCATATTTTTTTGCTTCTTCGTCACGCGGAATGACGGTACTTTAAGATTCATACCAGGAGCGCGTTTCGAATTACGATCTAAAGGGTTAAAAAAAATTAAGTATATCCATTTTCAACCATTTTTCACTAAAAGTTCTGTTTAGTCACGAATAACTCCTACAAATATCATTTCGGAGAGTTCTCTATATGCGTATTTGCATCGTCCATCCTTTCTCACCACATTATTATTTTTCAAAATTTTTGAAATTTCCTTTCAATCGGGAGAAAAAATGACGTTTTTCCGAGCTGGGACGGCCAATTTTTGCAAATCTGCACACTTCGTCGATTTTAATCAGCATGCCTTGGAATAAAATTAACCCAATTTGTTGACTGTCAAAATTCGGCCGAAATGGGCCAAAATAGCCTTTTTCTTAGCGAGATCCTGAACTTAATTGAACGATTTGAGGATGGAAATGGTATGGAAAAGATTCTATGGGATTTCGGCTTTCGATAATGATCCCTATCGTTGCCCAAAATGGAAAATTTCCTACCATTTTCCCGATTTCCAAAATGGTCTGCAACGACCTATTTACATTGGGCTTATGGGAGGGTCCAAAAACGGTGCATCTTGACACAATTTATTTCATTTCTTCTAATCGGTCCACGTTGGAGCAATGAAACTTTTTGGGTATATTTTGGTATATATGGCGTATCCTTAGCCGATGTACGTCATTATACAGGGTGTTCCGTTCATAAGTTATTAAACGAAATAATCAGAAAATGTGAAAAAATTTAATATTTTTTTCTACGACTTGCCGGTCTCGTAAAACTTAAGCGATTCAGTTTATATTCTAGTATGTTATCAAGAAATTTATTTAGAAAAACTCTTCTCGAGAGTTTTTTGATAAAATGTCGGGAAGTCAGGTTTTAGATTTTTTTAATGTTGTAAATCATGGGCAATGCAGGGTCATTTTCGATAATGAATTAATCGACTTGAGTAGCATAGATTGGCTCCGGGTTTGAACCGGTGAATAGGTCATCTCAAAGACTAATATTTCACAATACATCATATCATGCTGAAAGGCCTATAAAATGGAGAAATTTGCGAAAAACTGAACTTGATGATTTCGTCTAAATTTTTTTTTTGCTATTTATGGGGTAAAATAATATTTCATGGAAATGTTATATAGGTCATCGGAAAGAGCACATCAGAACACGATTTAAAACCATAGTTTAGTTTCTTAATTTCTTATACAAGAATAACTATAATCGATTAAGCAATAATCACTAAGTTTAACATCCTCTTACTAAAAGCCGGCTGTACGCTAGTGTATGTAACTTTTTCAATCGTTCTTTAGCCTATCGTTTAAAGGAATAAATTACCTTTATGTTCCACATCGACTGTGTGACCCAAAAATATCCTTTGGCGGATAAGAATAATATTTTATAAATTTTCTCAAAATTTTTTTTTTCAAAAGTCTAGTTTCCTCTGCTATATCTTCTATAACTTTCTTTTTGGAGATTTCTTTCTAGGTTTATCTGATTCCCTCATCTTTTCCGAACATTTCGCTATATATAAAGTTATCATAAAGATGTGCGAACTTGGAGAAAACTAAGAAAATTCGTAACGGTGACAGCAAAATTTCCAACTTTCGCTCGAAATGCATGAAAGGCGTGGCTTCTACGGTATTTAGTGAAAATTAGACAAGGGCAAGTGTTTAAATTCATCAGATTTGAATAAATCATGCACACCGTGTGGAGAAATAGGTTTAATTTGATAACTTGGCAATTTGAAAAAAATTCAAGTAGTACGTTATGTTAGTTTTGCTAAAAGGATTGACACCTGTCAAATTGACGTTTCCTTGGTTAGTAAAAAGTGAAAGATTAATTAAATTTCACAAAGTTGGCGTCGTTTTCGTATAATTCGAGGGCAAGGAATCCGAAAATTTAAATCATATTTTGACAGCTGTCATTTTTAACAATTCTTTGATTTCGGTTAACTATCGATCATAGGCGTAATGGTAACAGAATTTCGCAAATTTGGTGTCGATTTCGTATAATTCGAATGCAGGCAATTCGAAAATTTTATTAATATTTTGACAGCTGTCAAATTGACGTGTATTACGTTGGTAATAGTTGCAATGTTAACAAAAATTCACGAGTTTGGTCTCGTTTCTATATAATTTGAGTATGAGGAATTCGAAAATTTTGTTTATTTTCTGACAGCTGTCAAATTAATGAATGAGCTTCAAAAGTTTGGTATCTGTCGCATATAGGTGGACGGCGGAGCCCCGCCGCGGAGCGGCTATATTAACAGAACTTCAAAAGTTTGGTATCTGTCGAATAGGTGGACGGCGGAGCCTCGCCGCGGAGCGGCTAGGTTAACAGAACTTCGAAGATTTGGTATCTGTCGCATATAGGTGGACGGCGGAGCCCCGCCGCGGAGCGGCTACATTAACAGAACTTCAAAAGTTTGGTATCTGTCGAATAGGTGGACGGCGGAGCGCCGCCGCGGAGCGGCTAGGTTTACATAACTTCAACAGTTTGGTATCTGTCGCATATAGGTGGACGGCGGAGCCCCGCCGCGGAGCGGCTAGGTTAACAGAACTTCGAAGATTTGGTATCTGTCGCATATAGGTGGACGGCGGAGCCCCGCCGCGGAGCGGCTATATTAACAGAACTTCAAAAGTTTGGTATCTGTCGAATAGGTGGACGGCGGAGCCCCGCCGCGGAGCGGCTAGGTTAACAGAACTTCGAAGATTTGGTATCTGTCGCATATAGGTGGACGGCGGAGCCCCGCCGCGGAGCGGCTACATTAACAGAACTTCAAAAGTTTGTTATCTGTCGAATAGTTGGACGGCGGAGCCCCGCCGCGGAGCGGCTAGGTTAACAGAACTTCAAAAGTTTGGTATCTGTCGCATATAGGTGGACGGCGGAGCCCCGCCGCAGAGCGGCTAGGTTAACAGAACTACAAAAGTTTGGTA
The DNA here is from genome assembly GCA_963991005.1 of Barypeithes pellucidus. Lineage (NCBI taxonomy): Eukaryota > Metazoa > Arthropoda > Insecta > Coleoptera > Curculionidae > Barypeithes > Barypeithes pellucidus. The sequence goes on along the minus strand of OZ022557.1, from coordinate 48,934,160 downwards.
TCTGTCGAATAGGTGGACGGCGGAGCCCCGCCGCGGAGCGGCTAAGTTAACAGAACTTCAAAAGTTTGGTATCTGTCGCATATAGGTGGACGGCGGAGCCCCGCCGCGGAGCGGCTAGGTTAACAGAACTTCAAAAGTTTGGTATCTGTCGAATAGGTGGACGGGGGAGCCCCGCCGCGGAGCGGCTAGGTTAACAGAACTTCGAAGATTTGGTATCTGTCGCATATAGGTGGACGGCGGAGCCCCGCCGCGGAGCGGCTACATTAACAGAACTTCAAAAGTTTGGTATCTGTCGAATAGGTGGACGGCGGAGCCCCGCCGCGGAGCGGCTAGGTTAACAGAACTACAAAAGTTTGGTATCTGTCGAATAGGTGGACGGCGGAGCCCCGCCGCGGAGCGGCTAAGTTAACAGAACTTCAAAAGTTTGGTATCTGTCGCATATAGGTGGACGGCGGAGCCCCGCCGCGGAGCGGCTAGGTTAACAGAACTTCAAAAGTTTGGTATCTGTCGAATAGGTGGACGGGGGAGCCCCGCCGCGGAGCGGCTAGGTTAACAGAACTTCGAAGATTTGGTATCTGTCGCATATAGGTGGACGGCGGAGCCCCGCCGCGGAGCGGCTACATTAACAGAACTTCAAAAGTTTGGTATCTGTCGAATAGGTGGACGGCGGAGCCCCTCCGCGGAGCGGCTAGGTTAACAGAACTTCAAAAGTTTGGTATCTGTCACATATAGGTGGACGGCGGAGCCCCGCCGCAGAGCGGCTAGGTTAACAGAACTACAAAAGTTTGGTATCTGTCGAATAGGTGGACGGCGGAGCGCCGCCGCGGAGCGCCGCCGCGGAGCGGCTAGGTTAACAGAACTTCAACAGTTTGGTATCTGTCGCATATAGGTGGACGGCGGAGCGGCTAGGTTAACAGAACTTCGAAGATTTGGTATCTGTCGCATATAGGTGGACGGCGGAGCCCCGCCGCGGAGCGGCTATATTAACAGAACTTCAAAAGTTTGGTATCTGTCGAATAGGTGGACGGCGGAGCCCCGCCGCGGAGCGGCTAGGTTAACAGAACTTCGAAGATTTGGTATCTGTCGCATATAGGTGGACGGCGGAGCCCCGCCGCGGAGCGGCTACATTAACAGAACTTCAAAAGTTTGGTATCTGTCGAATAGGTGGACGACGGAGCCCCGCCGCGGAGCGGCTAGGTTAACAGAACTTCAAAAGTTTGGTATCTGTCGCATATAGGTGGACGGCGGAGCCCCGCCGCAGAGCGGCTAGGTTAACAGAACTACAAATGTTTGGTATCTGTCGAATAGGTGGACGGCGGAGCCCCGCCGCGGAGCGGCTAAGTTAACAGAACTTCAAAAGTTTGGTATCTGTCGCATATAGGTGGACGGCGGAGCCCCGCCGCGGAGCGGCTAGGTTAACAGAACTTCAAAAGTTTGGTATCTGTCGAATAGGTGGACGGGGGAGCCCCGCCGCGGAGCGGCTAGGTTAACAGAACTTCGAAGATTTGGTATCTGTCGCATATAGGTGGACGGCGGAGCCCCGCCGCGGAGCGGCTACATTAACAGAACTTCAAAAGTTTGGTATCTGTCGAATAGGTGGACGGCGGAGCCCTGCCGCGGAGCGGCTAGGTTAACAGAACTTAAACAGTTTGGTATCGTTTCTATGTAATTCGATTGCAAGGAATGCGAAAATGTTGTTTATTTTTTTACAGCTGTCATTTTTGACATATTTTTTTCTATTCGATACGTAATATAGTAAGCGAATCGTTCGCAATCGGGTATAGCTGGTCTCCTAAAATGTTAAACGGTCACATATGTTATAATGAACGAATTTGGGTGCTATGTACCCCCATCACAGTCCGCAGGAGTGTGGCCAATGAATTAAAGCATCAACCTACATTCAAGCTTCTCGGTGCATCCACCTAAATCGGTGGTCAAATCTAGGTAATAATAACAAAAACACATGTAGGCGAATCTGTCGCATACAGGTGAATGGCGGAGCCCTGCCGCGGAGCGGCTAGGTAATAACAAAAAACACATGTAGGTGGATGCCGGAGGCCCCTGCGCGGGTAGCGCCTAGGGGGGCTATGCCCCCCTAGTTGTATAACTCCCGTCTTCTCGCTGCATCAAAAATTAATTAAAAGCTGATAAAAAAATAATACTCAGTGTGTATGTTATTTAAATAACAATTTTTAAAGATGTATCGACTAAATTGTTTAAATATTATCTCTAGATTATATCAGCGTTCATAATTTATGAATGCAGTTTCTACCGTTATTTTATTAAAATATTAAGTTAAACAAAAAAAAAGAATAAAAAAAAATTGTTTAATCTTACAAACATAAAACTTATTTTTCAAACTTAGCAACATATTCTTGAGCTCTTTGTTTAACAGCATCTAGGGTTTCTGGGGTTCCATGTGTCTCTTCAAATTTCCTGAATTTCATAAAAAGCGACTTCATACTTTTTAGCGGTAAATGTTGACAAACCGATCTTTCTAACACTTGTCGGGCTTGATCCATACGTTCTTTTTTAACCAGCTGATCCACATATGTGCTCCAAATGTTAACTTTTTTTGGATCAGAGGTCAAGATTGTCTCGAAAATGGCACAGCCTTGATCTTCTTCTCCGTATTTGAATTCCATAATAGCAAAACGTACTATAAGGTTCATCTCTAAAACCAAATTTGTATTTATGTGACAGATAGGTTCGGGTTATCTTTAAATTACAAAAAAATCATCAGTTGTGTATAGTTCAAGAAATATTGTAGAAATGGATAGATGTTCAATATTATTGAAGATATATGTCACTAAAACGTTTAAGCGATGGTTATATGTATTTATACAGGGTCCTACAATACTGCGTCAGGCGTATATAGTTCAGGACACATGGGATATCCAACGTAAATTGTAAGATCAAATATTAGCTCTCCTATTTATCTTAGCCCAAAAATGTACTTTTTACAGACTAAATGCCCTTGTTCAATTTAAAGTGTATTTTCCTAGTAATTTAGGAGTTATTTATGAAAAGGTATTTTTAAATTATAGATAAACTAGGAAATACGGACCTGACACATTTTTGTCAGTATACAAATAATATAAATAAATCAAATGAAATAAATCATTAAAAATTTGTCAAAGTCATTGTTAATATTATGTTATAAATACTATTTCCGCCGTAGTATCATTTAATCATTGTAACTTTGTCCTCAACGGAATAGGTCATGACGTTTAGAAATTAAAAAAAATATTGAAAGTGTAAACCTAATTATAAAGGTAATTCCTGGTATTTTCATTTTAACCTGAATTAACGGCCACGTGAATTTTCAGATTTTACATAAAGTGTATATTTCGCTTATTAATTCACAGCGCCATTTATGGTTATTTTTCTTCAATTTAGTTTCATCTCAGGAGTCACTCATTTAAATATAATTCATTTCTATAACACTCTGTAATTAAGAACAAAATAATATACAATAAATACAAAAAAAAAGTATCCTGTGTTTTTAATTTTCAATATGAATTGTGAATATTTATTTTTATTGTTTGGTTATACTATCATCAACTAAGTTAATAAAAAGAAAAGAAAAACCAAAGAGTATACATACACAAATCCTCGGGATCAATTGTGTATCTGCCACTTATGGCATTGTTTTAGAATATTATACTTTATTTTTGATAAATAAATAAACATAGAAACGACACATAAAAATAATTTTTATCAAGATTTTCAAATCAAAAAGCCATCTGCCGCGCAGGGACAACCCCAAATTTTTCACAATATATAGTATACTTCTTGATATGTTTAAAATAGTTAAAATTACTTCCCGATGAAAATGTTTAGAGGAGTCAACTTACGTGTTTTCTTATCTGTTATTGATTTAAGAGCGTTATCCTTGCTATTTCTAGCTTCTTTAAATTTGTTAGTTCTATAATACGCCTTTCCTATTTCAAGCCACATTATGGGATCCTGTTTGTGCTTGCTACGAACTTTCTTAATTTTTTCTTCCATTTCAATATTTTTACCATTTTCTGCAAACATTTCTATTACCCTAAGGTAAATCTGCAATGAGTCGTTATACTTAAGTGCATCTTCTAAAGCGATGTCAAATGATTCCTAAAAATTTTCGTAAATTTAAACATTAACTTCCAAATTAACTAAATTTATTTGTACACTATTTCGTTAAAATAAGTACTAGTCAATATTACCTTAGTACCAAACATGTTTTCTAAATTTAAAAGAACAATCCAAATATTAAACTTTTCTTGTTGACGATTCATGTTAATTGTTTCTAAAGCTCTTCTAGCCACAGCTCGTGCCTTGTCTATTTCCGTTGCCTTAAATTATAACATATATTAATAAGTAGGATATGAAAAACCTATTATTTTATTTATTTATTTATTTATTCTTCTTTATTTCAAATTGAAATTTGTTTTACAAATACAAAATGAAATGACGTCAACACTAACCACAAATATATTATTTCAGTTGTTATTTCAGAAAGTCGTCCACACTATATGGTTCCAAGTTTATCAAAAAGTTTCTGATTTCCCGTTTAAAAAGCTTTAAATTCTGAATTGTTTTATAATTATCAGGTAGTTTATTATAAAGTTTTAGGCACATATAATGTGGACTGCCCTCACTAAGTGTAAGACGATGTATGGGATATGGTAAATTTCTTGTTCTGGTATTATATTGGTGTAAATTTTGAGTTTCAAAATACTGTTTGTTTTTAAAAAAGAACATTAAACATTGATAAATGTAGAGACCATATATGGTCAGGATACCAGCATTCTTGAATACTGTCCTACATGATTCATAATTCCTCATTTTTCTAATTATTCTCAATAAACGTTTTTGTATGATAAATATACTTTGCGCTCGACTGTGCATACCCCAAAAAATAATACCATAGTGACATGTTAATTGAAAATTTGAGAAATACATCGTCTTTAACGTTTTCTCATTCACATATTTGCCAGTGACTCGAATTCCATAACTGATGGAACTTAGTTTTTTAGAAAGATGTTCTATATGGCAAGACCAATCCAAAAATTCATTAATATGAACTCCCAAAAACTTAGTCTGTTCTGAAAATGTTATGGAATTGTTTTCTTTACTTTTAAAAATTAGTGGTGCTTCTACATTGGATTGCTTCGTTCTAAAAAGTATGACATTTGTCTTGGACTCATTTAAAATTAACTTATTTCTTCTACACCAGTCATTAACAATATCCAGAACGTTCTTGCCACTGATTAAAACATCTATTAATTTACTACCCCCAATGAGCAAGTTAGTGTCATCGGCAAATTTTACTAAGTTTCTGGACGGATCCAAGCTGAAGCTCAAATCATTAATGAATATGACAAAAAGGATGGGACCCAGCACGCTTCCCTGTGCTATACCTAGTTCATTCCTTAAAGATTTTGATTTAAGGATCTGGCCATCTTTTAAAACACTAACTGTTTGAAATCTCTCATTTAAATATGACACTAACCATCTGTGCGCATTTCCTCTTATTCCGTACATTTCAAGTTTTCTGATCAACAACTCCCTGTCCAGGCAGTCATCGGCCTTTGAGAGGTCCAAAAACATCCCCAAAGCCAAGTTACCCTTTTCCAGGTGATCCAAAACTACCCTAACAAATTGAAATATTGCTGTTTGGGTTGATTTTCCCCTCAAATACCCATGCTGACTGTCACAAAACAAATTACATTCATTCATAAAGTTTATAAGCCTTTCACTCATTACCAGTTCAAACAACTTGGAAAAACCGGGCAATAAACTTATTGGTCTATAGCTGTCCATATTTCCTGGGTCACCTTTTTTATAAAGTGGTTTTATAAGAGCATACTTCAATGCTTCCGGAAACACTCCTTACTTCAGTGAATTGTTTATCAGGTAACTCAAAATATCTTTACATACGCATATCGACAACTTAACAATACTAGTAGGAATCTCATCAATTCCGCTGCTATTTTTATTTTTTATTTTTTTTGAAATGTCACATTTCTTTGGGTGTAGTAGGTCTTAAGTACATGGACTTGTTATTTCTAACTATGCTAGTGACAAATTGTACATCCGGAGTATTTTTTAAGAGATTTGGTATAACGTTTAGTAAGTAAGAGTTGTATTCGTCCGCTATTTCGTCCGAACTTCCTTTGATTTTGATTTCAGAGTTACAAAAATCATTAGTTTTGCCTGTAACTTCTTTGCATATTCCCCACATGCATTTCATTTTGTTATCGGAGTGGTTAATTTTATTTTCGTAATATTTGGCACGTGAGGCTATTAGAAGCTTATCATACTCTTTTTTTGTTTCCTTATAAACATCTTGAAATCTACGGGTGTGTCTCGATAAATTCAAGAGTATATCTAACCTCGATTTACAATCCATTAACTCAATATCATTATAGATATAAAGGTTCTTACTTTGTTTCTGTTTATTAATTAATTTTAATGGAAAATTTTGTTCAAAAATATTTTTAAATGTATTCATAAAGACACTCCATTGCTTATTTATGTCACCGCCATCAACGGAGTATACATCCACCAAGTCTTGTTCCTCCAAACAGCCCAAAAAATCTCTTTTTTTTTCGTTAGAGAAGAAGCGTTTATATCTAGGAATATGTTCAGTCTTATTATATAACTCAAAAGTGATTTTTTGTGCCATGTGGTCAGACATAATTTAATAAATAATAAGAAAAACATTTATATCAATACACGAGTGATATTTGCACAAAAAATGAGTAGGAAGAGTTGAGCCTTATATTAATAACGCGTTAATCACACCGACCTAAAGTACGCACAGGGGATCTTTACCCTGACGTCATCGCTAACAAATAGATATCCCGACATATTTCATATCTCTGCATCTTTGTTTGGTACAGACATAAAGGCGAATAAAAATTGTATTATACGTCGTCCGGAATTAAACGTGTTAGACAGAGAAAGAATTATAGAGAAGAGTTGCCAAATAATTATTTTGACTTACGCAGTACTACAAATTACAAAAACGTCATTGTGACAATTGATTCACAATTTTTTCGTTTTTATACATTTTTGTGCATTAAAACTTCATTTACTCCTGCAAACAGTTCTTTTCAGAGCTTTTGGTATCGCTTTTTTGTGTTAGTGGTAAGTACATATTGATATTTATTGTTATTTATTTATTGTAATAAAGTATTCCTAACCCTAAAAATTGTGGATAAGTCTCCGCTCCGCTATTTTGCCATCCCAAAAACGTAAAAACACGTCTTTTTAGTTTCGAAAAAAATAAGTAAAATCGCCCGAATTTCCAAACGCTCTGTATATGTATCGACACTAGAAGGTTCACAGAACGTATTTCGGGCAAAATCAAATCTGAAATCGCCAAATTAAGTTCACAATCTCGTCTCAAAATGTGGTAAAAATTGGTCGAAAAATACAAATATGACAGTTCAATAAAATAATTTATTTAAATGTTTTACGACATAAATTACCATTTATCTTCAATTCTAATGAAAAAGCATAACGTCAATAGTCAGTAAAAAACAATTTAATAAAATGCTAAGAAATTATTTGCAAAACCACTCCCAAATAGTGTCCTTTCTTTGTTGACATAAACTGGGATACCTACTGGAAATTTGTTTAAATTTAGATGATATTCCATAAATTTGGCTCATATTATTTACTACCTTCATAGGTTTAAAAAAAAAAGGAAAAATTGTGTTACATTAAGAGTAAATAAATCATTTAGCACATACAGATGCATGCACCTAGGGGCCCTTATGTTTAATTAAAAACTGTAGAACTTATTGTACCTATTCTTTGTTAATTTTGTCAACTCTAACTTTGATTTCAATAAATAAAATAAAAATTTAAGGAATTTTTGTACACGGATTAACCCGCCGGCGCATTGTAATTCTAATAATTGTACTGTGTCTTGTCCAAGACAGTGCATGACCATTATTGCTCATAGTATCTGCAAAGTGTATTTTCTAAGATGTGTTCATTGTAAATCTAATTGCACGGTGTTGCACTTTTTAATAAATTATTTCAAATGATCTCTGTTGGTCAAATCAAAAATTAAACTTTCTTTGATGTTTTTTTAATCTGTGTAATCAAAATGTCACATTCAAACCGAGTTTATCATTTTGTCAAATAAGAAGTAGGTACATAACTGCCAGTAAAAATTCAAGAATATCAGATTTATACCTACATATTCCTAACAATCTATTTTATGTAAGACCGACTCAAAATTTTGATTCGGAGTTTTAAAGAAATTTTTAAAAATCCGTATATGGGAACGTTATTTACGTCAATTAAAATGTTATGAAATTAGTTTTTGTTTTGACAACTTTTCTTCCACGTAATTTTGATTTGATTCATACGATTTTTATGACGTGTAAGCGATGACGTCAGGGTAAAGATCCCCTGTGCGTACTGTAGAGCTATGGATACGTACAACTTATGGGGTGTGCCGTAAAAGTTAAATTTTGCGAGTGAAAAAATAGGTTGGTGTGCACGGTTTTCAGATCATATTTTTAAAGGTTGCTCTTCGGTTGTCGTGCGTACAATATTGTCGCCGTCATATAGACGACCCCGCCGATTGGTGCCGGTTTGGTTGCCATCCAACGACGTGAGGCGGTAAATCTGCAAAAAGCACTATCTAGTGACTACAGTAAAAATAAAAATGACATATACATCACTTATAATGTTGCTGATAGAGCAAAAAGAACTCTTTTAAATTACATTATTTTTATTTGAAGGGTTAGAGAAAAAGTATATAAGCAGAGTTGATCATGATACATGAGAGATTTAATTGTAAGTATTTCCAAAAATCTTATCTAAGCAAATTGTAGCGAGATCAACCGTTAAATTAGTGTTACGTCCCCTAGCGGCCGTCCTAAAAACTTGCAAATAATTTCCAGCAATTTCTTTTAGCCTCTTTTCCTATAAATATTTTTTTCCGAAATTGATTAGGATTAGTAAAAATAAATTACGCAAAGTAGATTGGTCAAGTTTGATATAAGTATTACTTACCGCAATATGGAATGAAATATATTTCGTCCACAGCTCCGATGAGTTAGGATTAGCTACCAGTAATCTATCAAATTGTTCCGCGCTTTCGGGCGCCTTATGAGAGTCTGCCAGATCTCTTTCTATCTCGGAAATTCTCTCCTCTTCCTGTCTTAATATTTCTGCTCTTTCAGTAGGCGACAGTTTTTTCTTTTTCTTCTCTATTGGTCCCTATAAAATAAACTGTTATTAGCTAACATGTATCAACTGCGTCTTAAAAAGTTTCCGTTTATTTTGGTCCTATACCTGATGTTAGAGGTCCTATATACATATAATAGAATAAATAATATCACACGAGCGAAGCCACAGGTCTCAACTGGCGTGACCCAAATATAAAAAAATGTATTAAAATCATTCATTTTGAGAATTTATTGATTGAAAATAGCGTGTATTTGATATAATTATACATAACACAATAACCATCTCAGGCGAAGTCATGGATATATAGATACAAATTAGCATTTTTTATATCTTTTCCCAAAATACAAAACAAATTTGTACACAAAATTGGAAATCGGTTAAGTAGTTTTCGAATTATCCTGTTGATAAAGAAACAAATTTGGGAAGTTATTAGTATTTTTTCATATTTATCCCGGAATTGAAAACTGCGGAAGCCTAAAATGGCGATTCTTAAAATATTTTACATTAAATTCTAGGAATTTTATTAGATATTTCGTGATTTAAATTGAAAAATCTAAAGTGCCGATTCTGTAACCAAATCATATGGCTAAATATTTAGCTATTCTAAGAGCTAATATGGCTCTAAAATCAAAAATAACTTTTGGGGTTGTGTCTTTAATATTTAATAACTTACAGTGTCCTCGTCATCTGATGATGAATCCTCAGTCACCGTTTCCTTTTTCAACGGATTAAAGAAAGACGATACTCCGGGTAAAGATACTGAATCGGAATTACTACTTTTATTTGGAACTTCAGGATCACTTGCTGATTCTGATTGGTTTTCATCTTCAGATTCGGAATTAAGGTCTACCTCATTATTGTATTCTATGCCGCTATCAGATTCATTAGATACTTCAGTGTCCACTGTCTCTTGTCTTTGTTCTTTTCTTATTTTATTAAATTTGTCTTTTTTGACAGTTTTTTCCACCAGCAAATCATTTTCGACTCTTTTGTGTCCATTGTTTTTGTCTAATTTTATGAATAACTTTTTACTTAATCCAATTAGGTAACCCTTCATTTTTCTAAAAAAAAAACTTCATAAGAGCAGAAAGCTATTTCATAAGAAAAACAGTTATTTTGAGGTGTAAAAATGAAACAAGTATTTCAAAGACAACCTCTCCGACTGGTTTCCACCGAGCTTACCACAAATAAAATTTTTTTATGAGACATAAGGGATGAAAACGAACAGTAGTCGCCCTGGCTAGTTGTCTTCTGAAATAAATACATACTTTGAACTAATGATGCCACCGAATACACTTTTAGAAAATGCCGGATACAGGAACCAACAAAAACGTTTTTGTGCCGGTCCCAGACCGGAACCGAATACTGTTTTTACAACAAAATGTTCTAAAAATAGAATAAAATCCATTGACTGGTGAAAAAAACACAAAGAAAATTTTGCATTTTATAACTAAAAAGGGAAAAAATATTTATCTGCCCCTGCACCAGGTCTTTATAGTGAAAGATACTCTCTACTAGCAACAGTGAAAAATTAATTTCTCTGCACCAAATATTTTGTCTTTATCTTAGTTTCGTTAAATAAAACTTCTCTTATTGATACATTTTTAAAACGATATCCATACTAAAGATACGGCTCCCTCCACGCAGCCCGCGGCTGTGCCTGCCACAATACAGCGGCCGTAACCTACTGGTGCTAATGTTTCTTTATGGATCCGTTTACCTACACGCGGTCGCGGTTCGCGTCGGCTGTGCACGACTGCGATCCTTGACGATCGTCTACTCTCGAAGCAGTACACTCGCTCCAAGGACTGCAAGGTATTATCTACTTTATCAGACGATCAATTATTAGTCGAAATGGTTTCAACACATCCTTCTATATACGACTAAAATGTACTTTGCAAGGATCAAGTCGTACGGCCCAGTCGCATGAAGGGAAACGTCTGGCGGACCGACAGATGAATCAGGCCGCGTGGAGGGAACCGTAGGTACCTTTAAAATTTCGATTTAGAAAGTATATTAAGTAAAATATCTAGCTATGAAAGTTAGTAAAGTAGTCGACTTTTTATCATTCGTCCTCAATTTTAGACTTTATTAAGAAAACACTACATGATACATAATATAATGATAGCTATTCTACGGTAGCTCCGCTGTCAAAGATAGCATAAGCCATGTCAAGATTGAAGATTCCCTGCATGATGCAATGAAATGAATACAAGGCCTACTTTTGACGTAACCGATATCATATTTTTTTGACAAAACCCCTATCGTCTCATAACCGGAGAATAGACATCATTGTTACTTATAATTTTTTTTAACAATAAGAAATTATGAAAATTAAATTTACCAATGAATACGTATTTTACGCTAGATTATGTTTTTTTAAATTTGTTAAAAATAAATAAATAATTGTATTTACTGCAAATTTACAACATTTTTACAAATAAACAACTTATAAACACGTTTTCTTAAGTTAAGAAGAAACCAAATTCTTAAGTTTTCTTTTTACAGTTCTGTTCATAAAACACCCCTACAATATTAAAAATGATAGGTGCGATCTGTCATATATTTTTTCATGTGTCATGTCACCTGTCCTTTACTACATATATGGTTTTTTCATGAACAGAACTGTATCTACATACAGTTGAACCGGGGAAAGAATTAACGTGTATCACCTGTAACGGTATGATTCAAAATCGAAATTTTATAGATCAAATAAGACAAAACCCCGTCAGCAGCTAATGGACGTGATTAACATTATGAAGGTCGTAGTATAAAAATCTTTTCCCAAAATCGATAAGAAATGTTGACATTTCTGAAAGAGACCAATTCAATATTATTGTTTCCATAGTTACAAAACAAATATTTCATGGCATCCTTTATTTGCGAATAAAATTAATAAAGTTTATTTCAAAATTTTAACTAATAGTTCTCATAAGAACTGATTTTGATGATTAAATTCTATATAGAAGAGTACGTTCGTTTAGAAACTTGAATGTCAATATTTTAATTTTGCCTTTCCGTCTAATGCATCGGAATTGTATTTCGTTTCCAAAGAAAAATCTACCACCATCTTCGTGGACATTCTTTGAAATTGACCACTGAACTCAGTCATAGTCTAAGCAGGAATTATTACAAATCGAGCAGTGCAAAAATGGAATGACTTACAAGACGAGATTGTTACTTTTCCGTCCAACTTACCGCGCAATTACAAATGACGCCAGTTTACCGGATCTCCGCCTACCGCCTAAACCAGTAGTTCTCAACCTTTAAGAGATTGCGGACCACTAAAATAAAACTTGAGCTCTTCAGCTTCATTAGCAGAGAAATTATGGGGTTGATGTTGCTACTTAATGCTACGAGCATATCGTCGCCTGCGTCTAACTGGTTTATGATCTTACTTTTTATTTGAAATTGGGAAAAGGGAAAAGGTCGCCAGATACTCGTCACGCAACTTCGGATAAGAAAGTGCTTTCTTGCACCAAAACTCCTCTAGGCTTATATATGAACCGAGACTGTCTTTGCATGTGCCATCACCCTGCAAGTCGGCGATCTCTTGGTGGATATCATCAGGTAGGTCCCCTAGCTTTAACGTTGAATTGATTTCAAATAACTCTCCGGATAACAGCAGGATTTGCAGATCTACCCAGTCGATGAACCAAGTGTTTTCTTGCGGACCACCGGTTGAAAACCACTGGTCTAAACCTTTAATAATAATAAAAAAACCTTGTCTGTTTTTCCTTTTTCATTAACTAATAAAACAAATAGACATTAAAAACCAACAACAAGTGTTTGATATTATTATGCAGTTATGGCGTACGTTCATTCTTTGTCCGACTCAACTGTAGGGTTAATAATTCAGACGTTACACCTTTCAAGAAAAAAGCTTACCCGCAAATACAAACTTTAAACTTCTTGTTTTCATAGTACGAAGCACAACCTTCAAGATCATTTTCGTGAAGTTTTGTAGGTAAATACACTAGTTGTTGATTAGCTTGCGGTTGTTTCAACACTGCGATAATACAATCATCCTTCACTACAAGCTTTTCCGCTATACTCGAAGTAACTGATGCTTGTAAATTGCCATCTTGTAACGAATTTATTCTTCCGGCAATATCTGATCTGAGGCAAATTTCTACAAATTTTCGATCGAAGTCTTGCGATATAACTACTCCCGAAATGGTATCGCCTACTTTTACAGATTCTAAAAATTATTAATGGGTTATGTGAATTTGAACATAATGATGCTATGCATACAACAAACTTTTTTTGGAAAATTATTGTCACTCTACTCAAGGCAAAATATCTTATAGGTACACTATAATTTTCTATGTAATCAATATATTATTTTGTTAATGGTACCTATTTTAATAGATTTATATTTTAGTGTAATTTCATCAAAATGCTAATAATTTGAACAATTTATATCTTAATTTATATTAATGGCCACGAATTGTACTGTCGTTTTTGGGTAGAGAAAAAAAAATCGAGATAGCAAATGTGCTAGTACATTTCTCCAAATTGTACCAGAATATAAGCCTATCAAAGTGTGTCAAAAATGTAAGGCTATTGTAATGATCATGTCCCCCTTTTTTCCAATATGGAGGACGTACATTTTATGGGATTAGGGAAAACAAAAAGATCAGCCATTGTTTCAATATGGCTAGGCTATAAGCCCTGCCATTTTATACTTAGATACATATTTAAACGATAACTTACTTGGACATAATGACGGCACGGTGATTCCATTAACTCCATTTGGTAAAGATATTACACATCCACCTTGTGTGCCAATTTTCTCCACTTTGCACTGTACTTTGTCTCCAGGACTGTAGCCGCATACATCCCACTTCTGTTTCTTTCCAGACTGCCTTAAGTAGGATAACTCAGATATATACCGAGTAAATAAATTTAGTACACCCTAAAAAAAGGATAAAATAAAATCTTATTTTTTTACTTTTGAGATAAAAATAATTTAATAAAGTAAAATAAAAGTAATTTAAAGTGTCAACATAGACAATGAGAACAAATACAATGAATTATTATAAGTTTTAATTGAAAAAGTAGCAATATTTAATTAAAAGTAAAAAAAAAATGCCGAAAAAAGCATTGTTCAGCTTATACTAATACAAAACAATCAGAAAAATCTCGTTGATGAAATTTAATTTTATTCAAATAACGGTTATTCGTCATGTAACAATAAATAGTCTATTTAACTTATAAGGTAATATTATTTAACCAACAAATAAACCATTTTATAATGGCTTTTTTTTATTTTAAAGAATTTTTATATAAAAAGAACCATGAAATATTGACATGGCTGTAGAATTTAGGCATTACATATAATAATAACAATGATTTTGAAATTGCATTTACCAAGATTTCATTCTCTCGTCTTTTTTTGTGTGTATGTTTCGATATTCTTTTGTAATAAGCTTCTTATTCGCGTATTAAAAAATCTTATACTTTGTAAAGCAAAATAAAGGAAAAAAAATGTTTGAAATTTCGAACTATCTGGGAAGAAATGAAAACCACACTAAAAATAGATTCAATAGATCTGTTTAAGTTAAAAAATCGTGAAATATGCTTGTCCGGCAATATAGGTACCTATATTTTTTAAAGTAATGAAAATGAAATTCCTGACCAAACATCCAAAAAATTATTCTCAATATTTAAATCAATACATATTATCAAATCAATAGTATTTTCTTTAGTTATTTTTTCCACACACCAAAAAGATTTATACTAAATACTTACTTCCACGTCTCCCTTAAACATATCATCGAAACTAATAGATAATTCCAGTTCTTTTTTCGTTACGTCTAATTTAATAATTTTTGCGATTAGACTTTGATACTCAACAAAATTTGGAACAGTTTTTCCGTGATATATGTCCTAAAAATAAGTATAAATGAATAATAATTTAAAAAAAAAAACAGAACAGCAGCACTACCTGTTTAGCTATTAACACTGGGTCGGTGTAGTCTTGAATAAGTGGCACTACAAAAATACCTTTTTCTGAACTGGATTGGTATGAGCATCTTACCATATTACCAATTTCTAATGTCTCTAGTTTAGGTACCTTTTTCGTTTTCATAAGTAATGCGTCTCTTCTAGAAAATATTTGTGGTTTAATGCCACTGACATACATAAGATCAGGCATTTTGTCTCCCACTAGAAATGAACCTAAAAGGGGAATAGTTTTGATATATTATTGTTCAGAGTTGTTCCCAGTCAACACTACTTTATTAAATAAAAAATTATTTTAAGACTAACACCATTCGGAAATGTTCGAGAAGGATGTTTGAGAAGATTGTACATTTAATTTTTTTTTTAAAATAGAATTAATATCGCTGGACGATGTGGAAACTGTAAAAATATTTTTTTACTGTCACAAGTTCCCAGTAACAAGCACGATGGCGCTTACACCTTATTTAAATATTGGTAAGACGAGTAGAGAGAGATTTTTACAATTTACAAGTCGTAGGTAAAGTATACTGTATAACTTTCAAGGAATTACCATTTTTACTCGTAAATTTTCATATTCGTTAGAAATGAGTATGATTTCATACTCGTTATACAAATTACTTCTTTATTCACATGAGATATGGAATTATTTTTGGGAAGCCATTAAAAACTTAAGAAAATTTTCGTTATTCAGAAACGTATTTTGCGAATAATATATAAAATATATTATTTACAGTCATGTAGAGACATTTTTAGGTCAAAAAACGTTTTAACTGTTATCTACGACACTATTTTATTTTTTTATAAAAACAAGGACAAGTTTGATACAATTACGTATCATAATTACAATACAAGATCAAAAAACCATTAATTATCCAGTACATAGATTATCATTATGTAAAAAAATCCATACTATATTATACATATAGATTCAAAAGTTTTCCATCCCTCTGATTCTCGTAATTACGTCATGGTGAAAATAGACTAAATATTAGTTCATTGATAAGCTTAAAATAAAAATCAATAAGTTTTAAAATTTTTTATTTTACCACAACATTTCAAACCTTCAAAAACAAAATTAACAAAAGTAAAATTTATTTATATTGTATAATTTGTGAAATTTAAAAAAATATAGTTTCTAATAAAATGTATACTCTCCTCTGGCCTCAATGCAAGATTGTAAGGTTAGCAATCCGTTCTTGTGGAATAGCCTCCCATTCCTCGGTAGCAGCGACGACAAGCTCCTGGAGAGTTCTCGGGTGATTTCTTCTTACGCGAACTGCCCTAAAGAGCATGTCCCAAGCATATTCTATCGGGTTCATGTCAGGGGACAAAGCAGGCCACTCCAAGCGATTGATTCCCTCACTTTCTAGGAATTCATCCACAGCTCTATTACGATGGGGTCCGGATGTAGAATATCCCTATATGTACCTGTCGCCAGTCATTGTGCCTTGAACGTGAACTAACTCAGTACGCCCGTCAGACATAATACCTGCCCAAAACATGGCGATTCCTCCTGCGAATGGAGGCAAGGGGCGAGCATGGGCAAGTTGAACGGCTCTTGTTGGTTCTCTCCAAACACGAATCCGGCGATTATCGTTTACCAGACAAATCCTGGCCTCGTCGGAAAATAGGACAGAATTCCAAAATTCTTCGGGTAAGCGAACGTGCGTTTCAGCCCACTGCAGTCGACGAACTCGATGGTCATATTGTAGTTGGGGAACTCTTACTGGTCGCCGACTCAAGAATTCGTCTTCTTAGTGTAGAGACCGATACGCGAACTCCAATTGCATGCGTAACATCTCTCTGAAGTTGTGGGACTGGCATAGTACGATGTCTCCGAATTGTTAACGTAATATAGCGGTTCTGCTGTTCGTTAGTAACACACCTTCTACCACTTCGTGGTCCGTCTCGCACAGAATTGGTCTTTAGATAGTGATTCCATATGCGAGAGACGTAACTTTGAAAAACCCCTATTCTTTCAGCAACAAATCTTTGCGAATGATCTTCTTCGACTAAAGCTACTATTCTTGCACGATCAATTTCAGATATTACTCGGCGATTCATTTTTACACACTGCGCCGAAAAATGTAACTGGCCTGCGCAAACAAAATACAACACAAAATGTTATCTTAAACAAATGTCTTGATAATATTCTTTTTGCTACAAAAAATTGTATCGTTTCAACTGATAAACATAAATAAACATTAGAAGAAAAAACTAAAAAGATCTTAACATGCCAAAATCAGAGTGATGCAAAACTTTTGAATCTATGTGTATGTATTAGAATGTATAATAAATTGAATGTTAGAATTACGGATGCACCTAACGAAAGCGTATGTAAAAAGAAACTGAAGAACTTTCTGTTTAATTTAGAACCTTTTAGTTAAGCGATTACTTAGATACTAAGAAATTATCAATTGTAATGATCAGAGTGTTCTTTTTACTTGTACATTTCAATGTAATTATGAAATAAATAAATAGATAAATAAATAAACTGGGCGTACGAAATAGAAATAGAAGAAATTTTACATCACCGAAACAAAAAGGGTAAAATTGGTTGACCAGTTAATTATTCTATCTATCATTTTCACTAGATGAAAATGTTATTTTTTTTATAGGTTTTAGAATCAGTAAAGATGAATTCATAGTTGCCGTAACTTAAGCCGTAGTCGATAAGACTTAAGACGTACGCGGTAGGGGCATACCCGTTCATAGTTTCCTTAAGAATTTGTTGGTGACTAATTTGTAGGTTTTGGTTTTTCACATGACACATCTTTCTTTATTTATAACTGTAAAATATGATTACAAGCGATGAAGACATCGTTATAATAGCGGGAGCAATTATGTGCTGTTATTAGCCCAAAACCCATTTTAAAACATATAATTTGGATATGTCAACATGACGGTCATGCACGAGTATGACCGATTCCGTATGCTGTAACGTAAGAAATAGAATTAAACCATTTCATACTTCTTAATGCTTAATCTTTATGCACTATGAACTGTTCTGTTGCAAATCACATGCTCATTTTTCTTACGGCTTGCCGTTAATTCTTACGGCTTACGTTACGGCAACTATGAATCCAGCTTTACACTCTATAACTTACTTTTTACAGCGTTACAAAGACTTAGGGTGGAACTTAAATGACTATTAGGAACAAACCCTCGTCTTTTGCTGTTCTCTATTTCAACGTTAAATCCGTCATCCCTGATTGATTTGATGATAGCACAATATCTTCCTCCTACATTGGGTAGAGCAGATTTCACTTGTGGTCGGAATAAACTTAGATAAATATATGTACCTTCTGTTTTCCAAATATATGCACTGACCTAAAAATAATCATCAAAGTATGTTGTCGTTACCAAGCTAACGGGTTGATAATAAGGAAACTGGTTTTAGTTTTTTTGTTTTTAAATTATATGGTCTTGATGATGATTCAGTCCTAGGCCAAAACTGTCCAATAAGATGATTTTTTTTCTTCGTCACCACTGCAACACTTAGTAAGATGCGCATAATGAAATAGTAATAATTATGTACCTAACTTACACGATCATGAATAATGATAGTATCCCTGTACTCGCCAGTAATAATGTGAAAATCAGTTTTCACATAATACTTCCGATCTTTACTTAAAAATTGCTTTTATTACAACCACATAGATAATGTTTACATTTCTTATTTTTTCAAAGTTGGATAATGTCACGTTTTTAACTCTCACTTCCCGCCGACGGAAGGAAATCGAAAAATAAGAACACTTTTCGGGAATTAACCATTTCAAAAACGTACCAACCTGTGTAATGTTTAACTTTTAAAATCGTAATTTTATTACTGTCACAAAATGTTAATGGTTGTAAATAAAATCCTATACAAACCTCGGTAGGAAATTTCATTCCTACCTCGAGATTCTTTAGTTAACTCAGTTAACTATATAAATCTCTCGACAGTAATCAAATACTTCCCACTTCGGTATGTAATACTGATCATTAATAATCAGTTATGTCATTACAAAGGACGTTTAAGCAAATGATGGACCACTTATACCTGTATCCAATACATTATTTCTCAACCCCAATTTCAAAGAAATAGTTCATTTTCTCCAAGAAACCTGGTTAATATCTATTAAGAAGTAAACTCAAAGTTTCACGAATTACATATATGTTGAAACGAGAAGAAGACAAATAAATAGTCCTAGACAGAGATTGAATGTGAAAATGACGAAAAATAAAGATTTACAATGTGACATATTCAGTCAAATTTTGCAATTGATACTAGTGGCGTCTGAGTCGAAAAAAACCCCGAAAAATCGAAATATTTTCAGCCGGAACACGATGGGGGCGTCAGAATTTCTCTTTGAGGTTGCGACCTCCCCCCCATTTTCGAGGATGCTGGACACGATGTGGGCGTCAGAATTTCTCTTTGGAGTTGCGCAACCCCTCAAAACGGCCAAAAAACAACCCCCCAGAGGGGTTAAACGAGCTTCAAGAGGTTTCCCTGCAGAGAAACACCAGAACAAACCCGAACAAACCCGTTTTCGAGGATGCTGAGCACGGTAGTGGTGTTGGATATCGCGTCCGACCCCTTCCAACCCCTCCACCGGCCAATACTCGCCCCTGAGACGGGGGGAATTTTTTTCAAGTATCAGCGGCAAATATATATTCCCCCCCGTTTTCGAGGATGCTGAGCACGTTGGTGGTGTTGGATATCGCGTCCGACACCTTCCAACCCGTCCGACTCACAGACGCCACTATACGGGAAGTGGTAGGTGGACATTGGAAAGTATGTAGGGCGGACGTGTTGGGAAGAGAGTAGGAGAGGAGTGGTAGGGGGATTCGGATCCATTTCACGAATTTGGTTTTTGATTGGCTATAATACTCTACTGTCAACCACTGTCCCGTTAAATACCAGTTTCTTATCCCTATACGCTTAACAAATGAAAAAATGTTTCAGGGGATGTGCCCTATCGTGGGTTTATTCTTTGCTTAAACGTCGTTGGTCATTAAAAATGATCAAGATTCTTGTATTTCTTCGAAGCAATACTTTACTTGTATGGTGATTAGGTACAGAATGAGTCAACGATAGAGTAAAGTTAATTTTCTCCTTTACGTTAAAAATTAGATGAAAATTTGAAATACAAAAGTTGTAGAGATCATTAAGGTGCACATTTTAAAATTATATTGGAGTATACAGAGCGTTGGATTTAATTGTGAATACCTACACTACCTTTGCACATTATATTTGGTATGCATGGAGCTAAGGCAAATAAATTATTGAAACAAATTTACCTCAGTTTTTACAAGGTGATCAAAATAAATTTTCGAATATCAGTAACTTTAAACTAAAAAATCTTCGTTTTTTCTTAAATAGCACACCCTGTATATTTTATTTATCTCTGATAGAATCTTTAACTTTTGTTTAGCTTACCTATGCTTATTTTTAATACTTTTCGATATATTTAAATTTTTCTCTACTTTTCATTGATAATTTCCTACATTCATGTTATAACGTCATAGTTGCTATGAAAAAACAAAAGTATAGGTACTGTCAAGACTTTGACATACTTAAATAGAAAAGTTTCTCATTTGATGTAATAGGCGTTTAAGACGCATTCAACAAGATAGACATTTCTTAACCGGACATTATACACCAAAATTGACCGGCCGCGGTGGATTCATTCAGTGCCCCCTCGAGCTCGTGATCTGACCCTACTAGATTTTTTCTTTTAGGGTTACGTTAAGGATCGTGTGTTCATAGATTCCCCCATAACCAAAAAAGGATATCGAGGATAGAATACGAAATGTTTTCAGAACAGTATCACCATTTATGCTAAGGAGAGTAAGGCATAAAACATAATAAAACGATTAAATATATGTATTCGGGATGTGGGGCTATAATTGAATATTTATTACGAGACAATTAAAAAATGAGAAAAATATAGATTGTAAATACTTTTTGTCACAAGGGAAACCTATAAGATTCAGATATAACATTATATATAAAAAATACTCGCAAATTTATGCATAATCCAAAAATTGATATAAATACAGGGTGTTCCATTTAATATACCTAAGTTATATTCGCCACGTCTTTGTGAGCCACCCTGTATACTCCAGTATAATTTTAGAATGTGCACTAGAATGATCTCTACAGCTTTTGTATTTCGAATATTTATCTAAGTCTTAACGTAAAGATGAAAATGAACTTTACTCTATCGTTGACTCACTATGTACATTTATTTAGAAATGGTCAGCAGTAAAAATACAATAAGGTTAGGATTAGTGCTGGTTAATGTTTATCGATGTTTTTGCCCTCGATTCCAGAGGTAAATATCGATGATTCCATTTCGATATTATAATTCACATTGTACAACAATATAATTTTCAGGCTTTCAAGTCTTCCAACTAATATTTTTCCTGTTCGAAAAAGGTCTAAACTAGATTATGTAGGTACTTATAATACACTTCAACCGAGGCAATAAGAAATATATATTTTCTGAATACTATTAAAATTCTTAATCTTAATACACACATACTTGAAACAAATATAAATAGATATAATAAACATGGATGTTTTGTACTTGGTTGCTTTCGATGTCAACATGGAGACTAACTATCGATGTCACACCACTGGCACTGGAAGTATACTCCTATTTAAAGTAATTGAAAAAAATATAATTTCATCTTTGCTTATTAGGTGATTACAATGCTCATGTTTATAAATCTGCGTACCGTACATCTGACATTCGAGCTAAATTATGAAGATTTCTAAATTAATTGTGTGAATGGATACCAAAACCAGACATTTGTCAGAAAACCTATTCCACATTTGGTTTTGCCTCTTACCCAAACCCTGACAAACCCGAAACCAAGGTTCATTCACATAGTCCTACTTACCACCTGTCCCAAAAAGAAATACTTCATAGGGTCAGTAGTTTCATGTCCCATGCCTTGTTGACTAATCCACCCCTTTACATTGCCATAAAAAACAATTAATGCTCCGTTTTCGGTTATTTTTGCAACGACACCAGGATATTTTTGTCCCACTTCAGCATCTTCTATTTTTGTTAAGCACTTATCATTCTTAATTAAATATGGTTTCAATGTAAAAAGAACTTTATCATCTTCTATGCTTAATACGCTAAAAAAAAATACATCGCTCATTTATTAAAAAACTGCTCGAGTTATAAATTCAAGCGAAAATCGTCGCTTGTTACTTATTATCTTCCACTCGATATCCGAGCTTCGCTTGACGACGACTGAAATGTGCTGCTTGGTAGTGTGATCGCTCGAGGTAAAAAATTGCTTGTATATTCGAGCAGTTTTTCGCTCGATGGAAAATACTACTCTAGTTATAACTTCAAGCGAAAAATCAGATCGCGCCCCTCCCTAAATGTGCTATTGACGACGTTCGAGTTTGACACTCGGAAGGCGGACATGACATACGTCTTTCTTAAAGGCACCTAAACGAGAAGGTGCATATAAAAAAGTATGCCAAATCCCTTAGTGGATTCATCGCGACATGTGTTTTGGTTTGACTGGCTAGCCAGCGGCGGTTGTAAATTCTTAAAAAATTAAAGGATATAATTTAAAAAAAAATCAGAATCAATTCTTCCTTAATAAAACTCTAGACTAAACTTCTAAAACTTACAAAAACAACTCCTGGTGTTTTATCAACACTTGATACTCGATTATTAAAATCGCTCGAGTATCAAGTACTAGATTATTAAAATCATCGGTTTATCCCAACACTAGAACAATTTTAATGAGTAAATTCTCAACATGTATTTTTTTAAAACCCAATTTCATACTGGAGTCTACTAATGTATCGCACTTATGAAAAACTCACTAACTCATACAAGTTGTCCAAAAAATACGACTAAATATTTACAAGTTTTAAATGTTAATAACTTGTTTAATTTAAATATAACGCCCTGGATTTTATTTCAGCAACAGATGTCAAGAGGAAAATACATTTTGAGCATTTAATCATTAAAATTGTTATTAGATTTTCACAAAATATGAAATATTTCAAAAACCGTAAGGTAAACCTTGTTGAAATAATATTTATTTCGATCGTAGGAACCAAAAATTAAGTATTAAACAGGGCATTCCATTTTAAAAAATACAACTTTGATACGTCTGTACATTCTGAAAATAATACCTCCAGTAGGCATGTAGTATAAACAGTACTAAACTTTTAATAGTCCGAACGAACACTAGGTAAGGATGAAAATTTGTCAATTAACCATTTCATAAATGTTATGCTTGATAAACTTATTTAATAGGAATGTTGCGACAGCAAAATAAAAGGCGATTGCTCGCGACATTTAGATTGGATGTATTATTATAAAAAAGAAAGTTGGAACGAGTAACGTCTTTTATTAATTAAGATCCTGACCCTAAGATTAAGACAATTAGTTATACGAAAGGGGAGGTTATTACAGGTCTCCAGTAGACCACCCTGAATATTTTTTTTAACCGAAACAAATAACTTAGCTATAATATGTAGTGTCGAATATCGTGAACAACCTATATATTGGTATTTAAATAAAATATTACTTTACATATAGAACTAAAACTTGCTTATTATTTGGCTAGCCAAAGTCGCTAATCCTAAAATTCCATAAAATATAATAAGTATAAAAAATAATAATTACCGCGCATCCAATTTTTGTCCTTCGTTATATCTTCTCTTTACACTATTTGTATACTCCACGCTGCTGATATGAAGGTTAGGCACAAAACCTCTTATATGTCCAGAACTCACAACTAAACCTTCATCTTTTACAGTAAGGATGGTAACGTTAATGAGTTGACTTAGTGTAAGATCTTTAGTTGTAAAGTTGCTTTCTTTTACAACATTAAACTCTGGCGTACAAATAAAGGTTTTAGATAGATGGTTATAATCCATGATCCTGCATTGATGTTTACTACCAACAACAAATTTCAAATTTACTGCTGCCCTGACGTTATCATCATTCTTTTTTCCTAAAGTATTGATCAACCTTTTGTTGGTAACGAAACCTTTAAGTTTATTAGGCAGGACGAAAAAGACGCCATGGCTTGATTTACTAAAAACCTACAAAAAGTTAAATTATCCTTAGCACAACAGTTTAAAAATAATGAAAATCTATTTTTAAGATTAGATAATATTTATATTTTATAATAAAGCAAATATGAAAAAGAGATTATTTAGCAAAAGGCTGGATTATCCAACAAAGACCTGTATTTCATTTACGAAAGAATTCTTTAAATTTGTATGGTTTTGTCACCACGAAAATTAAAACTTCGCTAGGTGCTTCACTTTTACGACTTATTTAAAATGTATTTTCGTCTGACAAATACATTTTTGTGTTGCCTTGTTGCAAAATGAGATTTTAGATATATGCTTCTTACATTTTAAGAACTCAAAAGTACCAAAATCCAGCAACTTATAGACTTAGCTTTAGCGGTATTATAATATATTATAAATTGAAGGGAAAACCAAGAAATGTAAACGTAATCTGTCTAGATAGTTATGGCAAATTGGATTTCATTCAATATAAAAACAAATAGATTTCTTTCTTATTACTAAAGCTCGAATTATAGGCAAAATGCATATTTTTCATCATTGCTGCATATTTGGCCAGTCGCTGCATCTTTTTTTAATAAATGGCATATATTCGCATAATTGTTACAAAAATTCAATTTTTCAATCTTGTGTATACAAATTTGTTGTAATTTGTCAATTTTAGCCCTAAGAAATAAGAAGTAAAGAAGTAATATGGTCTGCGAAAAAGTCAAAATTCACGGTGATTTGTAACAAATTTAACGATGTAAAAAAGGTTAAATCAAGGTTCTATCCGGCAAACTTTCGGATGAGTTGAATTTTGAGCCCGAAATAATTTAATGTTTAAAATTTTTTCTTCTCACGTCGGTTGACGTAGAAAGCAGCTTTTCTCACTATAAACAAATTTTATCAAACAGAAGACGGTCTTTTCTAGTTGATAATTTAGAAAAACATTTAATTTTATCTTTTAATCAAAATTTGTCAATTATTCTGTAAATTGTAAATTTTAAGTGTGTATTTAGTATATTTTGACTATTTCCTTATATTAATAAGTAATTTTAAAAAAATTAAATTTGTTTTTATCATTCCGAACCGTACTTTGCATAAATTCATATTTTTGCTGCATATTTTTGAAAAAAATGATGCAGATATAGTGCATAGTTTGACAATTAGCTATCGAGTATATTGTATATAGCAGGTCGAAAATTATTCGATTATAGTCGACCAACTATAAAGTTCATTACAGGAAACGGAACACTTAATGACATAATATAAGCAGTAAAATTATTATTTTTACGAGGTTAGGTAATTAATTAATTTGAGTAAAACATAAAAACTACCAGAAAAATTACATAATTCGATAACTTACCTCTGCTGGTATAATATCACCTACATTGAGATCAGGTTTATCTTGAATGTCAAAATTACGCAAAGATAGGTGAGTAATTTTTGTGGCTGGTTCAACAAATAGTACATATGCAGTAAGTAGTTTTCCTTCGTTATAATTAGATAACTTCTTAAGAGGTTTGCTTAAAAAGTTTTCATCTACATAACCAATGAAATTTTCTGAAAACTTACCCTGAATACCGTGGTTAGTTATCTAAAAAGTAAAAAAATACGGACTTGATATATCTCTAAAAAATATGCAAGTGATGGAGTAGCACTTGCAGCTTTCTATTTTTGATCCATTTAATTTATAATTTAAAAGAACATATAGTGCAGAAAGTGTGCACACTTGGGTATTTTTTCCTTAAATTTAATAAATTTTTTTTCTTGTGAAAAAGTTCTTCATCCTCCAAACGTATTTTAGAATAAAAATTCTAATACAAATCTCTATTACGGAAAATTGTTTCAACCAAAAAGTTCAAAATTGTTGAAAACCCCTATTTCTTATTCCTAAAAGCCATCATTTATAACAGTTGTTTCAATTTAGAAGTTAAGAATGTTATCATTATGCCGCGTCCACACCAAACCAACAAAACAGAAACACAACAAACTATCAACATTCTGGAAACAAAATAAAACGAACACTTGCGTCCACACTAGCGAAACAAAATGTCAACAAAAGTCTTTGTAATAACTATGTAGTTTCGTGTTTTACCAACAAAACATAACAGTAACACAATATTTTTCAGAAATTTATCAACTTTTTTGTTTTGTTTGTTTCGCGAAACAATCCCAAAACTACATAGCTGACAGTGGTGTAGCCTAAGGGGGCGATCTATAAATGCCATTCTTTAAATACTTGAATGATACCTAATATGACAAAATGTGTATTTAAAAATATAGGCGCCCCAAAACCAAAAGGACTGCACACCGCATGCAAGAGCAGCTAATATTGTTCGTTTAATTTCGGGGGGTGTGGAGACGAGTAATGACTTTTTTTGTGGGGGTTTTATGAATTTAAAACTATTGACTAAATATTGATAGTCAGTGGATCATTATCGATAAACTATAGATGGTACGACTACCGACAGTTCTCAACCTCTACCTGTCAGTGCTGCAGCGTTTCGTTTTTGTATTTGTTTTACGGTACGTACATACCGCACCGACAGTGTTGCCGGACATGGAAACCATACACTATAATACCTACAATAAGTTGCAAAAAACCAAAACAAAACCTAAAAGTTGGTAAAATGTTGCCGATTTATTTCTAAATTGTTGAAAAACATTGTATTGCTGTTTTGGTGTGGACGCGGCATTTTAGAACAAACACAGCAAAAGTCGCATAATATACGAGGAATAATAAAAAAAAAGTTAAGGGAAAGTTAATAGCCGCCAAGAGCAAAATGCCATTACTTTTTAATCCAGAAAACAATTTTAAAATGTGGTTTGTTCATACAGGAATTATAAATATAGTTAAAATTAATTCTCTTTTACTTCAGGAATAATAAATATTTTGTTAAATCCTCAAATCTTTAATATAAAGTTATTTTAAGTTCTTAGTATACTTTCCCCTAATAAAGTCTGTTAAAGATGACAATTTTATATATTTTGAGTATATCACCTTATTATATAGAGGTAACCTAGATAGCTTGTAAATTATAACTTGTTCCAATAAAAAAATATTATTTAAAACTTAAAATACTTGAGATATGTGCGGTTAAAATTTTAAACTGGCCCTGTTCTTTAGTTCGGAATTAAAAAAATCAAAACATTATCAAGAACGATTTTTGTGATTTGTATAATTTTAAGTTTTTATTCAATAAATCTATAATATGAAATGTGAGACATTTATTTAAGATAATAACCACCAAACTGATAATAATATACAATGAAAACTTCTTTAAAAAATTATAATTTGGTTACCTTTTCAGTTACAAATTCAACTTTCATTCCGGGTATAACATCGTGTAAATTTTCTATATCAAAATTTGCCTTTTTTAAATGTTCACTCTTAGCACTAACTCTTAAAATAGACGAAGATGCTGTAATATCTGCTTTATGTACAACACACCACAATGGTTTTCCAATAACTAAAAAAATAAAATAGTTCACATTTCCAAATAATAAAAAATAGCTTAACGTATACAAAGCGTTGTATACGTTGACTAGAGATATACTTCATTTACTAAGATAGTTCATGAATTTAAAAAGATTTAATAACTTTCAATGCAATAGTTTTTTGATATTTTGTCAAACAACCTTGTTTATATTATACATATAGTTTAAAGAGCCAAAATTCAAAAAAATAATTCATAAAATTCAGCCAACTATGCCACGAGTAATATTGCGTCGGGTCATATTCGTTGATGGCTTTGTTAACGCAAGCAAACCTGCGGATACGAGTTTTTTTTTTTCGTTATTTTCGGATAGGAAACTGATGCCAAATCGGTCAAGGCGTTCTCGAGTTATCCAGCGGATTGACCGACTGACATCTTCCGTTTACATTTTTGAAGGAACCCTAAAAAATTAAATATGCGAGGCACACATAAATTCTTACAATATTTGCTTCCTTGATTTGTATTTTTAAAAGGCAAGAACGCCCTGCAATTTTTTATTCCTAAAGTCATTTCATATCCATGATCTGATTCAGAACTGACACAACTCCAAGTCAACATCTCCTTTTTAAAAGAATTATGGTTGTGGTCCAAGTAGAGCTCTCTTGGGTTTATAGTGCCTTCTACATGTGTCCCCTTATTGCCAGCTTCAATATTTGTAATTTTTACTAACAAGAATTCACCAACTGTGAATATCTTTGTAAGAATCATATTGGCCTAAAATAATTAATACATTGATATTAAAAAAAACGATATGTAAGTGTTCAAGTTTCATTGCTCACAATTTGTTCCAGCGATAAATTTTCAGTTAATTCAAGTCGAGCAAAAAAAATGTATAGATCATGGCAATTATTTTAAAATCTAACCAAGGACACCATTATAAATCTCTTTATAAAGTAATGAACTCAAAAGGGTATATTAACGTATTGAAAGAGAAGACAACAATATTCGTGAAAAATATGGTTAAAAGTGCATAACAGATAAAAATAGCATTGTCAACCTGAAATTCTTAACCAAGGATTTTAAATCAAGGAGAATACGGGTGGTTCACAGTCTTTGAAGAATAAACAATTCACATTCTTAGGTAGGTTGTAAACAACTTCCCAGAAAAACAATCGGGGAGTTCTGAAAAGTAGTATAAGTTTTCGTTGTCGTTTTCTGTTAATTAGACAAAGACGTTAGCGTTCGGAACGTACTTTTTATAAAGCTCTTATTGGAACGGCCGCCTTACATACCTGATTTCACGTTTGACACTACCGGATTAACAACTGTCATATTTGTTGTTATTATTGAATAACATTCTTTGTTGTTTTTCAGTGTTTGTGTGTTAAATTTAAGTATTGTTTGTGGAAAAAATAGTAATTTTTAATTCAATATGGTAAGACAGTGCTAAGTATGCCGTAAACTGGATAAAAATATAGACTTTTGAGGAGTCACGTTCGGCAATTGTTTTTCCTAACCAAGACAGAAACAGACAGAAGATAAAAGAGATGGGGATTCTACACATAGAATCCCCATCTCTTTTTTTGTTGTCTTTATGTTTGTAATAACAGGCGCCTCGCCTCATTGACGTGTACAAAGCAGATAGAAATACGTTTGTTTCAAGTCAATGTTGTTAACTGATTTCATACAAACCTGAAATTAAACATAGTAAAACTATGTAACCATTTAGCTCCACAATTGCAACGCGATGCAGTTTATAGACGATAAAGTAACCTGATCGATCCACGTCACTATTGCAACTTTTATGCGATCGAATTCATATGTGGGTATTGCTCTTATGGAAATATGTATATGTACGACAGTCGACTATCGTTTCTTTAATAAACTTAATAACTAATAAACTAGCGCGAATTTATCGAAAATAATGATTTATTATGTATTTTATCTCCAAGTACCATCCCAATGCAGGGACAAAAGTAAACATTGATACAAGCCTAAACTTAATTAAAAAACGGTTGACTGGCAGTACACATGCTCGGTTAATTGTGCATGAAATCTGTTTAGTGCAATAAGGAAAGCCTAATTTTCTTTAATCATTTACACTACGCCAATTAATTATCGAATATTCAAAAATATTTAGGTCCAAATTAATATATTCGTTAATAATGAACTAATTTTAATAATTTTTTTAACTAATAGAATACAGATTCTAGAGTTTAGGGCAAATTAGTTTACATCCTGATATGTCTAATTGTACGGGGTAGTTCATAAACAATCAATGCGACATTTTTTCCCTTCTGGCTTTTACTAAATTAAAAATAAAAAAATTCAACAAATAAAGTCTATAATATAGAGTACTACTCAATTATCTATTCAGTTAATTTATTTACTACATTATAAATACAAAATCATTAGATACATAGGTTTTATTTTGTTAGCGAAAGAAATTAAATGAATATATAATTGCGTAGCACTCTGTATTATAGACTGTTATATGTTATGTGTTGAAATGATGTTTAATCTTTAATTTAGCAAAAGCCCAAAGTGATAAAATATCGCATTGATTGTTTACAAAATGTTTTTTCGACAATATAGCGTCTTTAGAAGAAATGTTAATTTTTTTTGTAACTTCGAGTGGTATGGCGATTATTTTGGGCACGTTTCTAACCCAGATATATCTCCAATTGGTTTGGTTTAAAAAATTAATTAAATTCAATTTTTATGTAAGACTTGTCAAATTTAAGTTTTAGGAAATTTACATACAATTAGATGCATCAGGACGTAAACTGTTCTACCTTAAACTCTAGAATCTATTTCCTGTCAGTTAAAAAAAAATTATTAAAATTGGTTCATTATTAACGAAATAATAGCTTATGAATTAGAACATGAATTTTTGAATATTCAATAATTAATTGGCGTAGTGTATTTCGGACAATGGCTAGTTCTGATCTGAAGTTATTGTTGTCTGCTTTAAAGAACAACGACACAAGGGAAAATAAAACTTACTTCTGAAGAATTATCTTCTAATAGTTTGTTCAGATATTTAGTAAATGGATCCGATATATCCGTAATATTTACTGAAGCAAAACAAAGCCCAGGTAGTTCCACTTCTAAGGAGAAGTTTGTTATATGTCTAACACATCCCAAAATTACCATTCCGGTTTGGAGTTTCTGCAAATACAAAAAAAAAGCGATTAATGTCTTTATAGAAATATATGTGTGTGTCAATCTACCAAGGGTTTGCTAGCGCAATCGAAAATTAAACGCGCAAGTCAGTCTAATTTGAAACGCGATAGTTACAAGTGAACATCGTCCAAGCGGAGTTCCCTTGAATTCGGACATGTTAGTACGAGTTTGATGCTTAATAGATAAGGTGGAAATGTTCCAGTTGTTAGCGCTATCCTTTTTGTGTTCTGTTGTGAAATAATTTACTTTCATGTGATATGTGAGTAATTTTGTCGGAAAGAACAGAAAATTTTGTTGTCATCTTTGTAATCAAAAAAATTTACAACGTAGCTGACTTCTCGGAACTACTCATATGGGGTCTGTTTACAAATTTTCATGACAATGAGAAAAGATGCATTTTTTCGGATCCTAAATCAAAGTGCCATTTATGGCCATTTTTCTGCAATTTGATTTCATCTCAGGATCTGCAGGTTTATTTATTTATTTATTTCTTTGGGACACAAACAGGATATAACACATTTTAGTTTAAGTTCTACAACTACAACAAAGCATGAAAGGTTTCAATACATATTTAGTGTAATATTCTTGAGAAAAAAAATTTTAAGTTCTTGGTGGCACAGTCACTGGTTTTGACATTTTTCTCTAAAGTATAATCCTTATAGTATAATCGTTTAATGCCCCACGATTTTCTAAACTTCATTTCTAAATTAAGATTTTGAACGTTTTGCGCAATAAATTATAGTTTACACCTATATTATTTCTATGAACCAATGCTTTGAGAAATTTATTTTGCACACGCTCAAGCCTCTGTATATAGATAGTATACATTGGATTCCAAACTGAGGATGCAAAGTTCAGGCGACTGAAGGCATAATAGAGGGTTAGTAACGCATTGTTACTTCGCAGCTGCTTAGTTTGCCTGTTGATAAAGCCAAGTATACGGTACGCGCTGTGAACAGCAGCCTCAATGTGCTGATCAAAAATCATTTTCTCGCCAAAAAGCACGCCACGCTATTTCCTTAGTACATTTACGCATAGTTAAAAATTATTTTGTTATAATTGCGAGTATGCGAGTAAAACTTGTAACACTTTTCAACATTTACAAACAATTAGATATATACAGGTACCATAAAACAAATAGCAAGAAACAATGGATACAAACAAAGTCTAATTGACAATATGTTAAAAAATAAACAGAATAAATTATTAAGGAAAGAATTTTATAGTGTTAGCCCTCCTAAAAATAATAACTTTAAATTCATTAATTATACTTCCCCTATCAGCAATAATATTTGTAATAAATTATGTAATTTAGGCTACAAAACTATATGTGTAAATAAACAAAATCTAGGTAAACTGCTAGTTAATAATAAGGATAAAACTGACAAACTAAATAAATCAGGCGTATACAAAATCAATTGTATAGATTGTGACGCTGTTTATATAGGTCAAACTGGTAGAAACATAAGAACTAGGCTTAAAGAACATAGGACATCAATTTTAAACAATGTTAGGAGTTCAGGGATGTCTAACCATTGCATAGATAATAACCATTTTATTGATGTAGATCACATTGAATTATTACATAATGAAAGGAAGGGCAAAAGACTAAACATGTTAGAACAATTAGAAATAAAAAAATCTCTCAAAAATGCCAACATCTGCACGAATGACCAGCAAAATTTTTATAGTACAACTATTATAGATAAATATTTACAGTCTTTATAATGGGGCCTTCCCAAATGTGCACTAAATCAATAAAATGCAAATAGGGTCATTAAGTAGGTAACAAATTATTGGCAGATAATCCGACGAACGCAAACAAACTTTAGTATCATCTGTACTCTTGATAAAGCCCTAAGAAGGCGAAACATATGTAGAGTAATACTCTATTAAAACTGAAACATTTAAAAGCAAAAAAGAGTTTTATTTCACAATATATACAGGGTATTACAAATTCGGCTTTTACCATTGGGATTTTGGAAATAGTAACAGATATGAAGTGGCGTAATTACGGGCCCAATAATACGTCGCACACATTTTTTTAAATAAATACAGGGGCTTTCAAAATATTTGGAGAACTCTAAAATTTTGCGTTTCGGTTCTTATTTTTTCCTGACTTTGTTCGAAGAGATGTCCAAAATAAATTTAACTTTCTCATTGCTTTTTATTCTCTACTAGACGACTATAGGAAAAATCCTTTAGGGCATTCTGGAGTGGTGCGTATGCGCAAAAAGCGATTCACGTTGGTTGTGAATCGTTGGAGGTTATATTCGTTGGGAAACGACCTCGTTCCATTTTTTTTTTTTTTTTATGATCAAACACAAGCACTATAGGAAAAATCCTTTAGGGCACTCTGGGAGTGGTGCGTGTGCGCAGAAAGCGATTCACGTTGGATTTGAATCGTTGGAGGTTATATTCGTTGGGAAAAACGACCTCGGGAAGGTCGTTCCACAAGGATGAAGTCCTCCAGATGAAAGAATTTTTAAATAATGAAGTTCGAGGAGTACTAAGCTTAACCACATACGGATGGGCGGCAGTGGTTCGTCGTGTATTTCTGCTATTCGTCGCTCTGGGCGGAATTAAGAGGGCAAGGTCAGCCGAGCACCTACCATGATAATATCTGTAAAAGAGAGTCAAATCCCCAACCTGTCTTCGATGTTCTAGGCTGTCGAGGTTCTTCGTCAGCTCGTGGTCTCCGATCAGACGAATAGCCCTCCTTTCGATGGAATCCAGCAGCCGAAGAGTATGTTTGGGTGCAGAGCTCCAGACATGAGAGCAGTATTCTATTGATGGTCGAATCTGGGCTTTGTATAGTGTCAAAAGTTGTTGAGGTGTATACAACTTTCTGGTTCGGAAGAGTACGCCAAGCTTCTGAGAAGCTATCTTGGCGATTGCCACAACGTGGTTATGCCAAGACATATTTCCTCCCAGATTGACACCCAGCAAATTAATAGATGAAGCCAGTGGGATTGCGTGTCCGGCCATGACTATTTCCGGTTCTGTAATGTTAACCTTTTTAGAGAAAACTGCTGCCTGGGTTTTTTTAGCGTTAAATTCGACTTGGTTACTGTCACCCCAAGCCAAAATTTCTTCCAGGTCTTTGTTGAGGCGTGATACTTCATGCTGTCTGCGAAGATGTGCGTCGGCAGCCGATGTTTGCGCATTCAAAGAGAAAGATGAGAAAAGTGTGCTATCGTCCGCAAAACTAAATATCGGATTTTTAGTTTTCACTAGAAGGTCGTTAATGTAGAGTAAGAAGAGAGTGGGAGACAATATGGACCCTTGAGGAACACCGGCATTGATGGTGAAGGTGTCTGAGAGAAATCCGTCAATCCCCACTTGCAGAGAGCGGTCCTTAAGAAAGCTAGATAACCATGCACAGAATCGACTGGGCATACCATAGGATCGCAGTTTACTTAGAAGCCCCTCATGCCAAACACGATCAAAAGCTTTAGAAATATCCAGCGCAACAACCCGAGACTCCCCATGATGTTCGATTGCGTTGTTCCAAATATGGGTGACATAGGCTAGAAGATCTCCAGTTGATCTGGACTTCCGAAAACCATATTGATGATCGCTGATGATGCTGAAGCCTTCCAGGTACTTTAGAAGGACCCATAAGGATGAAGTCCTCCAGATGAAAGAATTCTTAAATAATGAAGTTCGAGGAGTACTAAGCTTACACACATAGATGGGCGGCAGTGGTTCGTCGTGTATTTCTGATATTGGCCGCTCTGGGCGCAATTAAGAGGGCAAGGTCAGCAGAGAACTTTCCATGAAAATATCTGTAAAAGAGAGTCAAATCCCTAACCTGTCTTCGATGTTCTAGGCTGTCGAGGTTCTTCGTCAGCTCGTGGTCTCCAATCAGACGAATGTCCCTCCTTTCGATGGAATCCAGTAGCCGAAGAGTATGTTTGGGTGCAGAGCTCCAGACATGAGAGCAGTTTTCTAGGGATGGTCGAATCTGGGCTTTGTATAGTGTCAAAAGTTGTTTAGGTGTGTACAACTTTCTATTTCTTTTACTATTACTATTTCATTAAAATACCCCTAGTATGTTCCTGTAGTTTACATTTTTTTTAACTCTGTATAATTCGGAAATATAAAACTCACTGTATGTTTTAAAAGTCTTAAGAAAGTGCTGGCTTTAAGAGTCAAATTTTATTTGTATTAATAAAATAAATTACTTGTACTTGCTAAGTAGAAATTTGATACAACTATTAGTTTGAAATTTAAAAAAAAACTAGTAGTATGTAATAACAATTAGACACAAACAGCAATAATAATTTAAAAATCTTCAGTTTCTTCAAAATAAAAGTAAATTACAGATGGTCAATTCAAGGAACAAAACGTGGGAAGACTAGTAGTGTTGTATACCACTGAATGTAGATTTCGGTCCTCTTTCATAATTTAAACAAAAAAATTCAGGCCCGCA
The DNA here is from genome assembly GCA_963991005.1 of Barypeithes pellucidus. Taxonomy (NCBI): domain Eukaryota; kingdom Metazoa; phylum Arthropoda; class Insecta; order Coleoptera; family Curculionidae; genus Barypeithes; species Barypeithes pellucidus. Next base: position 48,898,882 of record OZ022557.1, on the reverse strand, counting down.
TTTAAAAAAAATAAGTTGATGATGGTGACCTATCTAAAGGAGAAATGAAAGACGAATGCAAGATCTGATGATGCCATATTGAGGAGAATAAAATGTAGCAATGAGAAAGTGAAATGTATTTTTGGACATTTCTTCGAAATTCAAAGTAAGAAAAAAATAGAGACCTAAATGCAAAATTTTAGATTTTTCCAAATATTTTGAAAGCCCCTGTATTTATTTTTGATTTTTTTGCGACATATTATGGAGCCCATAATTACGCAACATTGCACCAAAATCTCAATGGTGAAGGCCGAATTTGTAACACCCTGTATATATGAGTAAGGCCCAAAAGTAGTAGGTAATAAAAAATTACGATTTCCTCAAAATACATTATATGTATTGTTGAAAAAACGTTTCGTAAACAGTCAATGTGACATTTTATCACTTTCGGCTTGTACTTAATTAAAATAAAAATCAAGTCAACAAATAAAATCTATAATACAGAGCTACACAATTATCTATTCATTTACTCAAAATTAAAAATACAAACTCGGCTTGTGTATCTACTTTTATGCGCCACAATTAGACGATTCGGGACGTAAACTACTCGGCCCTCAACTGTAGAATCTGGTTTCTATCAGTTAAAATAAAAAAATTAATAAAATTGATTCATTGTTAAAGAAATAACAGCTTATTAAGTTGGATATGCACTTTTGAATATTCGATAATTAATTGGGGTAGGTATTTTGAAAATTTGTAATTTGAAGATTGTCATAATTTTTTGTAAGTTCTTGATCATTTATGATCGTGTTATGTGTTAAAATGACACGATAAATAATAATACTTAAACGCCCGTGAAGAAATCATATATGTAATTTATTTTGGTCAATAACTCCAGTTCTAGAAAAGAGACAATGTTAAGGTTTAATTCTCTGTTAAAACAAACATATCATTGCATTTAACTTTTTTGAGAAAAAGTCTAATTTTTGCTTATATTTCAGTTAACGCCATCTAGCGGCAATGGCAAAACTTCAGGATGCAAAAACAACGCAGTTTGTAGGGTAAATGAAGCTCTCTTAAATGAGACCAAGTTTGTTAAAATTGGTTAATCCAAGCCGGAGTAACCGTAGTATATTCAAAAAATCAATTCAATTCCCCCACCACTTTATTTTACTAGATTGGAAAATTTGTGTAAGACAAAAAGCTTTAGGAAAAAGATAAGGATTAAAATACAGATATTTTCGATACCTCTCAATTACTCAAAACCTCAAAACATAAAGGAAATCTTAATTTTAAACTTAGTCATGACTAGAGTCCGGATTTTCAGGTATTATGCTTATTATAAATATTAAAAGCAAATAGTAGATAACTCAAGATATTGATGAATTGAACCGAAAAATTTGCCAAAAAGGCAGTGTTTTTATGCTTATTTTGCTTTTTTTAAACTTTATGCTTATTTTAATTTTTTTGCCTATTTATAGCTTTTTTGCCTTTTGTTGAAATATTTTCTCATTTTTTAGTAGTTAAAGCATTTGCTTATGGAAGATATGTTGCAAATTTAATTATCGGAGTTCTTGATGAAGAAATTCCAACCACAAGATATTTAATATGACCCAAAGAGCTGGAAAGTACAAATAGTAACACAGTATCAAGATTTGTAAATGAAGCAATAACAAGCTTTTACTTGCCAGGACCAGTTCCCTGTAACAAAGTATTACCTTACGCTTTCTGACGCGGTAACGTATATGGTCAAAACGGCTTCAAATTTAAAAGTGTTTTACCCAAATTGAATCCATTGTAATTGCTTAGCACATGGCTTACATAGAGTTGCTGAAACTATAAGGCAACAATTTCCTCTTCTTAATGAACTTATTAAGAATGGAAAAAAAGTTTTTGTTAAGGCGCCTTACGGGTACAACTCGGCAAAACGAGTAGTACCTAATACCCCATTACCACCTGAACCCGTTTTGACAAGGTGGGGCACTTGGTTAGATGCTGCAATATTATTAAGCAGATAATTTGGAAAATTGTTAAAAAGTTATATTTGAGCTACCCGATTCAGCCAGCAAGGCACTTAAAGATTGTCAAATGGTCTTAAATCAAGAATAAATTAAGGACCATTTGGCCTATTTAAAGTGTAATTTTAATTTTGTGAGTGACACAATAAAATCTCTCGAGAAACAAGGAATGCCATTATATGCCTCCATTAAAATAATTAATGACTTCGAAGAGGCCATTAACAATATTCCTGGAGAAACTGGCCAAATAGTACAAAAAAAGCTAAATGATACACTGTTTAAGAATGAAGGTTTTCAAAAATTTTAAAAAATTACTTTGGTATTGGCAAGAAATCCTAATCCGAACTTGCAATGACCCCGGATGTGATTGCAAAATTTAAATATGCGCCCATAACAAGTGTCGACGTAGAAAGGAGTTTTTCGGACTATAAAAAGATTTTAAGTGATTTAAACTAGGGATCGACCGATACCGATATCGGTATCGGTATATCGGCCATATCGGCCTTCTTGGCCGATATCGGTATCGGCCGATATGTAACCACGATATCGGCCTATATCGGTATCGGCCTAAAAAAATTAAAATTGCTTAATATTTCAGTTGCTAAGCCTTTTTTTAAAGAAATTAAAACAGAAACACTAAATAAAAATCAAACAACAAACAAACAAATTTATTCTTATTGAAAATTTAACAAAAAAGTCATTAAAAATGTAGAAGTAAAGTAACACACTAAATTAAACAAATTAATATTTAAAGTTAAGTTTTGGCAAGTTGTAATGTAACAGAATTAGGCTTTCTGCTCTTTCCGGAGTTAGACGATTTCTTGCGCTTTCATAAACATTTCCGGCTGAAGAAAATAGCTGTTCACTAGCAACACTACTTGGCGACGACGCTAAATATATTATTGCAACTTTATACATCAATGGAAAAATGTCTTTTTTTTGCGCCCATCAAGTCAAAGGATCTTCATTTCTTGATATTTTTTCTAATTTCTTATACAATTCAATCTCATCATCAATTTTATTCATCATATCATCAGTACTTCTCTTATATGACACTGATTTGTCGTCATACCAGTAAGTTCATCAAAAGTATTACTGCCATCAACATTTTTTTCTTTTGACTCCTCACTTAATTTTTCAATGTGAAACTTCGCCATATGATGCTTTAAATTGGTGGTATTTGCTGTTTTGCCTTTACCTCCCAAAGAAACAACAGCATTACATAATTTACAGGTGGCATTTGTTTTTATTGTAAGGGCATTAATTTCATTCTTGGAGAAATACTTCCAGTAAACACTTTTACTACTATAGTTATGTTGCCACTAATACTGATACTTATTGAAGATAATGAACCAGAACAAAACTCTTGTAAAGATGACGACGACGACTGTATGCATGGAGAAGAGACTACAAAACGATCCTTGTTTGTGAAAAATCAGAGCAATACTACGAGTTTTATTTACTTACTGCTTCCAACCGTATTCGGAAATTCTTGTATTCCCCGACCGAGCGAACGCCGCGCCGCCGAATTACGGTTGCTCTTCTCGGGCCGAATGGCCGGGCTTTGTTGAATTCGGGGAATTACCGTATTTATTTTTATTCCGTTAGGTGATTTCACAAAATATTGAATTTGCTCTGCATTTTTTTTAGTGATTTTATGGTTAATCCATGTAACGGTAACAGTTTATCATTATAAATCACTTTTACCTCATTTATAAAGCAAACAAATTACGACAAAATTTTATGGCCGATATATCGGTATCGGCCGATATCGGCTATGAGTATATCGGTATCGGCCGATATCGGTATCGGCCACAAAAAATCATATCGGTCGATCTCTAATTTAAACCAACATTTGGTTATTGTTTGTTTTTACACAAGTTAATTTTGTTACACATATAACTTTATTCTATTTTAAGATTTTGTTTATTTCAAGATATTATTTAGGTATGCTAAGATAGAATACATTCTGTTTTTTAATTTATGTTTTTTTATATGTCCTTTTTTGTGCATATTTCATGCTTTTTTTTAAGTTAAACTTTATGCTTTTTAACTGCTTATTTTAAGTTTTTTTATGCTTTTTAATCTGGACTGTAGTCATGACTGTTACAAACCCTTGCGGATATTTTACACAATCGAAAATATTTTCCAGCATTCTCATGGGTAATTTAACTTACAAAAAAATTACCCAGATGCTCTATGATTGAGATATGACCGGCGGCCATTCTTATTTGACTATGACTGTATTAGACGGTATATGTGAAAATAATGTAAAAAAACTCATATGCCCTTATCCGATTTTCATTTGTTTTTAAGGCATTAGCGTAATTACAAATAACCAGTTTCATAATTAACATTTTTTTAATTAGTGTCCTTTTAATAAAATGAAACGCCCAATTTTATAACTGTGGACCATACAATACCTTACTTTGTGACACAAAGTTTGTGCTGAAAATTACTTTCCAGGAGAAAGGAGTTTTTTCCATTATTTTCATGTACATAATACACCCCTATAGTTTGGTCCATTCCTCCTGACTAACCCTGTATATCTTTCTTGGGTACTATGTCTACTAGTCTAATTCAAGAATTCAATGTAAGTTACTACAGGGTTAAATTAAATGAATTTGAGTGACCTAACACTAAAAATGTTATTTTAAATTGAAATAATCTAGGTCCTAGGTAAATGTTAAAATACTATTTATAATACAAAATAACCACATTTAAAAAAAAAACCTTATAGACTTTAATATATCCCAAGACAAATAGTTTTCTAAAAATCATAAAAGTAGGTAGCTTTAGAAAACAAAATTTTTATTGCTCTTAACAAAAAGTTAACTGAAAGATAAACTTACGTTATATGATAGAGTTCCTCTTATGTTAAGTATTGAATGAAATGACTCTTCCGTAACAGGATCTAGTTCTTTCTGCTTAGACTTCTTAGCCTTCTTTGACTTGGTAATCTTCTTGGAATTAAATAACTGAAAATAAACATATTTACAATACTTCTAACCGCCACAAATGTATCAGCTTTTAATTTAATTATTTTTTATACTTACATTATCAGTGTCGGGTCTCGTTCTTTTACGAACTACTATTCCTCCTCTAGGGAAACTTTCTTCTTCGGGTGGGGGCATATTTGAAACTTTAATAAAATGAATACACAAATTACAATTTTAAAGCACTTTGTCCAATTTATAAAGACTTCTCACTTTAGGAATTCGGTCCAGAATCAGAGAAGAAAAGTTAGGTTAAAGTCAGAACTTTTGAAACGTGAAAGGTTGCCACATGCCGTGCTTAAAACCTAACAAGCCGGCAACCATGGTTTATATATTCCAGGAGTATTCTCATTTCGCAGTAGCGTAACCAATTTATCCTCTGTGACCGATGTGAAATTTCCTTCGGTTCCATCGACTTGAAACAAACATGGAGAAAAATCTCTTTTTATCTTCTGTCTGTTTCTGTTTTCAATAGGTTCGTTCCAACCACCCTAAAAATCTTACTAAAAACCGTACATCCGTACAATGTACGGTCACGCACATGCGTAGTAGTCGAAAGGCGTTCCAACCGACACAAAACGGTGTAGCTGGCGATCCCTTTGGTGTTCCAACCAAATTGTGATCGTTCGCAAACCAGTTCCTGAACGGTAAAAACGATACATGGCCAAGACCAGGAAACGCTTGTACTGACTTGCGCCCTAAGAATTTTAACCGTTGTTTTTGTATTCCTGGCATTCATGTAGTTCTTTTAGCCTTGTTTTGTAGGAGTTGTTGCTTAATATTTTGATTATTTAATTTATTCTTATTAAATTTGTATAATCCGGTTCCCAAACCTACAAGATATTCTTAACATTAAACGTTATTCTCTTTCATGATTATTAAATACAACAAAACGGAACGAAAAAAGATAATACTCAAGCTTAGACGAAGAAATCAAAACAACAAAAGTAGGGTTGTGATTTATGAATGTTATGATAATTAACTAATTACTAAACTTCTTTCCTAAGAATCAGACAGGAGATCAGCTGAGATTTTTAGACAGAACGGTCACAAAAACGTATCAACCTTGCCTCCCTTGTGCATCGGCAACAAACAGTGCAAAATTAACGCCTGCGCACAAAATCGATTCCAACAGTTTCGTGACGGTTCTAGAACGATACAAAAATAGGGTGTTGGAACAAACCTATTGTGACAGTTGATCGGTTTGATGTCTTGGTTAGGAAAAACACAATCGACGGACCTGACTCATAATCTTTATCCAGTTTATGGCAGATCTGGCACAGTCTTACCATATTAAGTTACGAATTACTATTAATTAAATTAACAGTCATAAGTGTACTATTTTTAGTTCAAAAATAAAGTGTTTAAAAAAAAACAGAAATCGACCAAGAAAAATTATATTAATTTCAGAATTTCCCGATTGCTTTTCGGGAAATTTGTTTACAACCTACCTAAGCTATCTAACCGTTCCAATTTCGTCTGCGGCGCGCAGTGATGTCACTGGAAGAGCGATTTTAAATTTCTTTTGGATATTTATACGATGTTAGCGTCTTTAATTCTATTTTAAAGGTATTAAATGGTTTTACGAAATTAATGGTATGTGAAATGAAAGAATAATATATGACAAGTATTTAAGTATATTAATTTCATAGAAATATAACACATATTACAGCTAAAATACCACTAAAATAAGAAAGGATTCCGACAAACTTTTAAAACAACCGCCGCGCCATCGGTACCGGTCGACGATAGCCGAAGCTGCTCGACGACCCCTGCTGGTTACCACCCGCGTTGTCAGTCTTTTACAATTGTAATATATCCATTACTATTTTAACAATTTTTTAGATGTTCATTCTTGTTGTGGGGCTCCCTATATGAAATTTATGTTCAATCTGGAGGTGTCCCCATATCATAGGAAAGTAACGACATTTTTCTCGTATTCTTCTTACTCTGACACCGTTTTTTACTATTCTATTAGGTTTCGAACCGTTGACCTATTACTTTTGATCAAAGATTTTTGGAAACACTGGTCGCCATGTAGTGCCGTTTGCCGTAGTCTTCCATGAAAATTTTGAAAGTTCATCAGAATTTTTTCTTATTTAACTAGTCGCGTGTGTTTATTAAAATAAATATCCGTGTGTTTCCGCTTTCCTAAGGATGGATACGGTTTTATTTATTTTGTAAACATTTACTTTTAAGTATTTTCCACTGAAGCTGATGAGGATATATATATGCCTTCGAAACATGTATGGAAATTAAAATATTGTTTATTTAACTACTGAATCAGACTATGAGTTTCTTTACCTCTTCATAATTTCACTACACTGATGGACTATTTAAGAAAAATAGTTTAATTTTTTTATAACTACTTAGATCGTATTTTAGTTTTAATCTTTTATATGTTCATGAAAAAAATATACCTAATTACCATGATATGATATTATTCTTTCATTTCACATACCATTAAATGCGTAAAACCTTTTAATACCTTTAGTTAAAAACGCTGACAGCAATAGAAATCTCCATAAGGGATTTAAAAATCACTCGCCCGTTGACGTCACAAGCCACGCCTCCATCGGCGTGGAATCATACCTCTTAATAAGTAATATCTAATAATAAGTTCGTTCGCAGAGCAGTCAGAAACCGTCAGCAAACAGACGACGCATGGGCATTTGCTTAAAAGCGTTCGCACACGACAAATTGCAATCCGACGTTCGCAGACGCCAAACTGTTGGTAAGTTGGCTACGGATCAGTTATTGCTAACCGTCAGAATAATCCGCTGACTGGAAGCGAATTTTTGGTTGGAGCTTAGACTAGAAACTCTTTCCTAATCAAAGGGTTGGAGACTTGGGCAGTTTGCTTTTACAATCTGTCATAACGATTTGTTTGTTGTTGTATGATATATGAACCTCAAAACTTGAGACTCGGTTAGCCACATGGAAATAATTATAACGAGTTCGAATGCCGACGTCGAATTAGATGCGATGTGTGATGATGCGAATGCGAATTAGTTTTCACTTGGCTGTCTTACAAAGTGTATATGTCTTACGTTTCGCGTCGAATGGGATGTGATATTAATCAAAACTCTGTTTCGAATTCACATTATCGCATCTCATTTAGATATTTGGATGCATCCAAGTATTTCAATACTCGGAGACATGTTTATGGGACGAACATGAAAGGATAATGGAATAATGAAGAATTAATTAAAACTACACTGTTTTTCTTCTTTTCCTGCCTAATTTTTTTTTATGCGATAAAAGTATTAGATCCGTTATACTAATCTAACTTCTAAACTTCCCTATGTCACAGAAAATTGTTTATTCAGTTCTGATTGTGATAGTCATAAAAGAATTCGTTGATTAAGAATCCAACTACGTATGTCAATTGTCAAAATAAACTTCGTATGCATCTGTCACTTTTTTAACTTGTCATCGTTACTTTTGTTTACAATTACAAGTATTTGTTAAATATTTGGAGTGTGCTGAAGAAGTGAGGAAAAATGCCGAGTCAAGAAGTTACAACCAGTAAAGTAGTGGTTCACCCTTTAGTTTTGTTAAGTGTGGTGGATCATTTTAACCGTATGGGAAAAATCGGAAACCAAAAACGTGTAGTTGGTGTGTTATTGGGGTGCTGGCGAGCTAAGGGAGTTCTGGATGTTTCTAATAGTTTTGCAGGTTAGATAAATTTTCTTTAAAGAACAAAAAGTATCCTATCATAAATAAATCAACATTAGGTACATAGTTTCAAATTTTTTTAACCCATAAACTCTTGCTTATAGTTCCATTTGATGAAGATGACAAGGACAAGTCTGTATGGTTTCTGGACCATGATTACTTGGAAAATATGTATGGGATGTTTAAAAAAGTGAATGCTAGAGAAAGAGTTGTTGGTTGGTACCACACTGGACCAAAACTGAATCAGAATGATATTGCAATAAATGAGCTCGTTAGACGATATTGCCCTAACTCTGTCCTCGTAATTATTGATGCTAAACCTAAAGATTTGGGTTTGCCCACTGAGGCTTATCAAGCAGTTGAGGAAGTACATGATGATGGATCACCAACATCAAAGACTTTTGAACATGTTCCAAGTGAAATTGGTGCAGAGGAAGCTGAAGAAGTAGGAGTAGAACATTTGTTACGTGATATTAAGGACACAACTGTTGGTACATTGTCTCAAAGAATTACGAATCAGTTGTTAGGCCTAAAAGGTTTGCATTTACAGCTTCGAGATATACGAGATTATCTTATACAGGTTAGTGAGGAAAAACTACCAATTAACCACCAAATTATATATCAGCTGCAAGATATCTTTAACCTTTTGCCTGATATAAATCAGATTCAGTTCAATAAATCATTTTATGTTAAAAACAATGACCAAATGCTAGTTGTTTATTTAGCAGCTTTAGTCAGATCCATTGTTGCTCTGCATAATCTTATTAATAACAAATTGACAAACAGAGATGTAGAGGAAGGCAAAAAGGAAGAAAAGAAAGATAAAGAGAAGGACAGCAAAGATAAAGAGAAGGAAAAAGATAAAGATAGTAAGAAAGACGATAAAAAGAAGTAGTTTTTTAAACAATTATAAACTTGTATACTTACTAATCTAAGAAATATTTATTTCCCCACTTATTATTTGGTTTGCTTGATCAATAGTTTACATCAGAAAATATAAAAAAATCTGTTTTTATGAGCCTTGTTTTATTTTTACTTCTCAGGATATATTATCCAAAGCATTAAGTGCCATGTATGTAGGTAGGTACACCTGTTTAACTTTTTACATTACAAAAAATAAATTAGGAGACTTATATTTACTTACAAATTATATTATAATACAAACAACTTTGGAGCCATTGTTAGAATAACTTCTTATGTCCAAAAAGCTCACCACTGAATTTTATTATATTTATTTTCCTATTGACTTTGAAAGGGCACCTACCAACCAACCAGAGTCCTCCTGCCAAAGTGATTTACAATGATATAGTATAAAAAATTAATATTCTCAAACATACCCATACAAAAAAAAACAATAAACAAAATAATAGAGATGTTTTTTCATATTAACTATATTGAGTCAAAACTAGACTTACTTGTATATTATGATCCTTCAAGAATAGATTGTAAAGTATGACGGAACAAAATTTGGAATTAGTAATGTGTTGTGGCCATAAGCAAACAGTAACTAGAGTTAAAGCGGATTGTTTTTAAAATTACTTTGACTTGGCATATATCTAGTATCTACTATTTATTGCATAAGAGGAATACTCAATAGTCTCGTCTGGTTTTTACCTGCTTACTATTGAAACCAATTCAACACATCACTCCCAGAATGCCTCAAGGTATTTTTCCTATAGAGCTTGTGGTTGATCATAAAAAAAAAATAATGTGCATAAAACTAAACTTTTTAGTAACAATACCACAATCATCTTTGACTCGGGTTATGCTTTTTAAAAAAATCTGGGTAAAGGGTCACAGCTATAAAAGCCGCCGGGTAGAAGTCCAGTTTTTTTTAGATGGTGATAAATTTATGAGTCACCACCTCAAAGGTAATTGGACCTTACTTTGTACCTAATGCAGTTAAAGGTGTAAGAATTTGAGAAAATTTAGAAAATGGATGGATTTTTTTATTTTATAAAAATAATACACATTTTTTTATAAAGGATGTTTTAAAAATTATAGCTTTCTGGTATAACATAATAAATCCTCATAAGGCAATTTTTTTAAATGTAACACCCTGTATTTTAATTTAGTATTACGTGTAGAATTGTACCAGAAAAGAATAATTTATAAAACCCTGTATAAAAAAATGTTATTAAAATTTTAAATCTTTAACTGAATTAGTTACAAAGTCGGATAAAATTATTGATATGTTTTTTTTTTATAAAAAATGCCAAAATATACAGGGGATTCCATTCAAAATGACAACGATAAGTATAACTTCCGGTATAACCGGAAGTGGTAGATACGTTAAAATATTTTCATTGAAAAGATCGGCATCTTTTATAGCGAGTACCACTATTTCAAACAAATATCTTCACTCACCGTGAGTAACCCTGTATTTATATGATTTTACCTCCTGGCAAGCAAAGCAGACTTCTGTGTTCTTACGTTATTTCGTATTATTATGAATAAAATTAACGAACGATGTTGTGCTTTTTTACACATGTTTTTTTTGTCTTGCGTGGTTGACTTTACGAGCTAGAAAATATGAAGACAATCTTGCCACATCGCCCTTGCTAGATTAATAAAATATTTAATGCGTCATTAATTTAACACTACCTGAACAATCGTTTTTAGTTATTAAATTTTCCACTGGTTACTTCTTTATTTAGGCATAATCTATTTTCTTTAAATGTGTATTTATTTTATAATCTAACTATTGTACAATTAATTACCTAACTAAAATATTTTCTAAAAATTAAAACAATAAAAATATTTAAGTATATATGTTGGTCTCCATGTGCACCACTAGCACTCGCAATAGCTCTAAAAGAATCCAATTTCGAGGTATTATAGGTTTCATAGTACCAACTTATATCACTGTTACCTACTGGTACAGCTTGTTCTGTGTTTAACTCTTTACTAGGTATTCCTGTATTTGGTTCGCGATTGTGTGCCATTGGTCGTGTTGCGTCGTATTCAGTTTTTTTAAGCGATCCTGTAGATGCTATGCTAGGGGACGGTACCTTAGTAATGGTTGCCATTTTTTTCGTCGGTTGCTGACCAGCTGGTATAAGAAAAGCTGCTTGAGGTATTGGTTTAATCAGGTCCTTCTCAATACTTAACTTTGAGAAGTCTATTATTTCTTGTTCCGCATTTTTTTCTCGAGGTTTCAAAGTTGTGGTTACTTCGAATTTAAATATTGTAGTTTCGTCAATAACGCGAGTAGTTTCTGAAGCGACTTCCGTACTGGTCACGATAAATTGTTCCTTGGTTTTATTACTTTTTTCTTCAATTATTTTATCTGTTAATATTTTTTTCCCAATAGAGTTTACTTTATCTGGATACGTTTTTATAATTTCCTGGATGTTGTTAGTTTTGTTAGTATTAGGATTAAATTTTGTTGTTACATCTAGTGACGCTGCAAGGGTGGCATCCTTTTGTAGCAAGTTACTTGTATTACTGGATGATTTAAGTATAGTAGTTTGTATCGTGGAGGTAGTAGTCATTTGGGTAGAACTTTTTTCTGGTTTTTGCGTTGTAGTTGTGACTAAAACATTCATGGATTCAACTGTTGAAGCATCTTTTATAAACTTGCTGCTATCTTTTGGCGGATAATTTGTTGTTTCTTGTAACGCCTGATGGGTTAAAGGATTTGAAATTGGCTTGAATCCTCCTGATCCAGGGAGAATGGGTACAAAGCCACCTAGAACAAATTATATCCTATATTAAAGATGCAGATGCCTATAATACCTTTGTTCTGAGAAGTACAAAAAAGTTTTGCACAAGAAACATTTTTAAAGTTATCATGAGAAACATTTTGTCGATGAAATGAGGTCCACGATAATGTTACTTTATTTTATGGCATTTTTAAATTTTAGGAACCAAACTAAGTCAAGTCATTATAATGTAAGGTATATGTATAATTCATAAATCATATTTACCAGTTTCCAATTTCGGCGAATTTGGTGGGGCATTATACATTCTGGGTGCGCCATTTGGGTTGTTTCGCACCTTATTAACGATAGCTACCCTGTCATCCATTTTAATTGTCGGTGGGATTCTTTTGTCATCCCTTCTGGTACTTCCCCCACCTCCAATCAAGCTACTTAACTTTGATAGCGGCAGGCCAAAGAAAGTAAACCCACTGCTACTGGGAGAATCATTTACTTCTTTAGGAATGGTTTTATCTTTGTTATTCTTTTTATTTTTAGGCGATGCATAAATTGTGGGCGTATCACCTGAAATTAGGGAAAAAATACATTAGAAAAAATTTGTTTGTAAATTAAATATATCCGTGCATAATTTAAGAGTACCTACTATGGGATCAATTGGCGAGTTGCAATACCGCGACTCAATATATTTATTTTTATTACAAAAAAAAAAGAACTTTTAAAATGCTCATTAATATTTTTTGTATGATCAGAAGCCACCAAGGCCTAGAAGGGCCACAATTTTAAAGTCATTTTACACTCAAATTCCGAGTAGTGTCTCGGAATTCCGAGTTGCAACTCGGAATTACGTAAATTTCAATCTGTGTGGCCGTGTTTAGAGAGTCCGCTATGATGGCATCCTGAACTTTGAGGCTCTGTAACGTCCTTATTTGCGAACGCAAAATTGAGTGTTTTAAATATCTAAGTCCTATTTATACACAATAGCTGGCCGCTATATTAGTGGTGACCATGGTCACATTTATGGATTTTATTTGTAAAGCAAAATAATCTGCCCATATGCAGAACGTTGTTCCAGAATTGGCATCGGTACCCATCCAAAACGAAACACCTGGCGAAAGACCTACAAGTGGACGTCTTCATTTATGTACACAAAATAAAGACCCCCCAACTCTAGGCATTCTTGTATGCAGTGTAAAACTTCATATGTATAGAACACCATGTATTTAAAGCAAGGAAGAAATAATAGTTTTTTTTTCGCATACGATTTTTGTAATATTCCATATTTTTTAATTTGATAATTATTTCTAATGTAAATTACGCTTTCATATAACAATTAAACACATGTTTAATTAACAGATATTTAATTTAATTTACTTGCTATGAAATAGTACATAATTTTTTATCATGGAGAACACGGGGGGGGGGGGTCTCCACGTAATTTTTTGGACAGGCGAAAACGAAGGTTAAGTTCTGTGAGGAGGAATGTTTATTCCTTGAATGGATAAATACGTCCTAATCAAGGCAACATAAGCACATAGGTTGAAATTTACATAATTCCTAGTTATAACTCGGAATTCGTTCGGGTTCAGGATAAGAATTATTTAAATTAAATAAAAACAGCTGTCAGTTGTGGAGATCTTCCAGTCAGGAAATCTTCTGTTGGATGACTAGTTTTTTTTATCATGCCTTGATGAAATTTTTAGTAATAAAATAAATCTTGTGAGATGATTTCGTAACCACCAGGTCTTGATTCAAGAAATTTCGAGATATTAAAATGGATAATTGGTTATTTCCAGTTTAATTTGTTGTGTACTTACTACCAAAAGCGATAGTAGGCGGATGAAGGTGGTACTAAACAATGGGCTACCAAATCTGTAGTATTTACTTCCGAAAAAGAATGTTCAGCCAAATGGAAGACGACTCGTCCCTCTATCTCTTTTAACCAATAATTGCTATATGTGCAAAGGTTTGAAGTCCGCAAACAATCAAAGAAGTAATGTAACCAAACTTGGACAAGGAAGAAAGCACATTACTATGTCTGGGTGTCATTAAATGAAAATACAATACAGACGTCAGTATACAACTATTCAACCTAAAAAGGCATATTATAAACCATTTTACGATGAACAAACAATCAAGCCAAGAATTGTGCCGCATTCAATAACGTTGATACCTAGTTGAAATATTTTATTATTACTATACCTGGAGTAAGATGTGGTGATCTGGTCGATACGAGCACTTTTTCAGTGCTTGCGTTTTGTAATTTTCCGATGGTTTCGTTGTAAGGATAGTCGACATATTCATCATAGAAATATTCGGATTCTTCTGGCGACGGAGCAATGCTATTACGGCCATTTGAATCATTTAAAGCTTTTAAATTCATCCATTGCGAAAACACCTGAAACAAAACTTACTTTAATTTGTTAATTATCAATACGAAATACACAATAATGTGATTCGGGAGAGACGAACCAAACTCCAGGAGTAGGTAGGTATACAGGGTGTCCGGGAAAATGTGGGAAATTTTTCGGATATGAAGAAAACAAGTGAAAAGAGTACTATAAGTTCATATAATCTTTTTCGTATAGGCCTCCTCTTCGGAGATATGGGCTCCCAAAGAGCTTCAATGGAATCAAGATTTTTACATATAATTATTGAACCACCAGGTATATTTAAAATTATTTTTAATATGATGTATACCAGGTAAGATCCTTCAAATTACTATCCAAGAAAGTGTTGTGAATTACTCACTGCAGGGACGGAGCAGCCGAGACAATCATTGTCCCTTTTTTAACTGCCTATATGATAAGAACTATGGATAATTTAGACGGTTTTTCCATACAATAGTAACTATTGACTAAAAATTAAGTACTCTTCATTCATGTCGCTAATCCTAATCGTTTTCGAAAAAACGGAATTTCAATAAAATATACATCCTCTTGTTCCTATCAAATGTTCAAAATTCAGCTTTTTCATATTTAACACGTGAAAAGTTAGGGGACTCAATGTAAATAAAATGACGTTTTTGCAAAAACGGTTAGGATTAGAAACATGAATAAAGAGTACCTACTTAATTTTTAGTCAATAGTTAAAGGTATGTAAAAATCGTTGTCCAAAGTTCTTATCATACAGGGCGTTAAAAAAGGGGCCTGTTTCTTGGATAGTAATTTGAAGGGTCTTATCTGTTATTCACTATATTAAAAAGAAATTTAATTCACCTGGTTGTTCAATAATTATGTGTAAAAAACTTGATTTCATTGAAGCTCTTTGGGAACCCTATCTCCAAAAATCCTATACGAAAAAAGTTTATATGAACTTGTAGTATTCTTTTCACTCGTTCTTTTTTTCATATCCGGGAGATTCCCCACATTTTCCCGGACACTCTGTCTACATTATACAGGGTGACCCTTTAGTGCGAGGAAGTACAATATCTCGGTTGTCAACAGAAATATAAAGAAATATTACATACAAAAGCTATAAGAACTTAATAGTGGGTTGTCATTTAAAAGGACCTACTTTTTGCCGCTCTCCTTTGTGTGTCACCCTGTATACTAAAAAATATTTTTAGAATATGCATCTCTACGGATCCTAGCGTTTATATGTAATATTTCTTTGTATTTCTATTGACAACTGAGATATTGGACTTCCTCGCAATAATGGGCCACCCTGTATGTGTGTATAAGTGAAAATAATATAAAAAAACTTAATATGTACTTATCCGATTTTCATTTGTTTTCCAGTTATGGCGTAATTACAAATAAACAAAGTTTCATACTAACATTTTTTTAATCACAGCGTTCTTTTAATAAATTTTTCAAAAATATCGCTCTAGTAGTTCTTGTAATTAATTTTGTAAAAATATTAAGTAATAATGATCTTCCGTGAGGCGATTCTATAAAATGAAGGGTCCAATTAGATTTTCATTATTTAGATTATCACTTTTGCACCGTGAATATTTCAGAAAAAGTTAGCTTTGTTTAGCATTCCAAACATATATTGTCTGTAGTTATTTTTAATCTTTAGCCATAGATATACATTTAGGTAAGTTCATCAGCTCGAGACATTCGTGGAACCTATTTTTAGTGAAGATTGATTAACACGTTTTCTTGCAATCTCCTTCAAAAAAAAACTTGACAACCGAACATGCTCTATAAAACATCGCAGCCTGGACAAGTATTTTTAAGTAAGACTTGATTGTTCCTAAATGGATAATTTAATATATTTGCGAAACCTTTTTTTAAAATTAAATAGGTACCTTCAAAAAATGTTAGAAACAAATTCAGTGTGTAGTAGTATACACGATTACAATTACAAATATTGGCCAAATACACCAGTCGTCTGAAGCCGGCTTAATTAAGAGTAAGAAATCAAATTTTGTCAAATTTATTTCAAAGGAAAATATTAGAATAATAAACATTGACGGATTCAGGTTAGTGGAGAAAATATGATAAGCAACTACTACTCATGATTGTAGATAAATGTACAGAATTACTTAACCTGTGAAGTTCCGTAAACCCCCGGAGCGGACAGGAGTTCAGACTCGCAGCCAGGTGCTACTAACTCAACATTTCTTTCTTCTTCCGGACAGTCTTGCCTGGGTAGATCAAGTTCCCTTAATAAAGAACCGTCGGCACATCGTGGTCCCATTAAAGACGATCCCTGTAACCATACTTGAAGCCAAAGCATGTTGCAAGAACAAGCTAATGGATTTCCTAAAAAAAGGTTAGGTATAAACATTTAAGTCAAGAAGCCTCTCAGGAAGAATATTAAAAGGTTTTTATGTACAAATAACCACGAAAAGGTAATATACAGGGTCATTCATGGTGAATGGAAAGATCTTGGTAACTAAAAAATATATTTGTTTGAAATATTGATATAGTTGATATTTGAATCTCTGATCGAATTCCCACGAAAAAAAAAAATTGTCTCAAATTAGTAAATATTTTTTGCTGGCGAAGGCTTGTTTCAAGTACGACACCGCTAGGCCGGCATGGATCAAATTAATTCAGGAGACGCCATCGGCTTCGTTATATCTGCTCGCAAAAAATAATATAAAATATTAAGAAAGAATTTTTATGTGTATTTGAATTCGATCACAGAACAGAATATCAACTTATAGGTATTTTTTAATATAGATATTTTAATGTCCGGTTATACCGGAAGTTATGCTTTCATAGTTATTTTAAATAGAATGCCCTGCATATTTAGGCATTTTTAAATTCTATGTAAAAATCCAAGTAACTTGTTAATAATTTCCTGTACCCATCTCCAACCGTTCCGTAGATAAACATTTACAGGATTTTTTATAACGTTTGGAGACTTTTACATAGAATCGAATAATGTCAAAATATTTTGGGAATTCTATTTAAAATAACAATGTTAAGCCTAATTTCCGGTATAACCTGAAGTGATAGATAAGTCAAAATATCTTCATTAAAAAGATCGGCATCTTTTATAGCGAGCAACGAATACTAAATAAACAGATAGCGAGTGTCAATATTTCATATTTCAAACCAACATTTTTTAGTTCTCGAGATCTTTTAATATACCATTCACCGTGAATGACCCTACATGTTTTCGAGACATTTGTCGTTTTTTATTGTGAACAATCCCTAGAGCACTCGTTACCAACCTTTCTCAGTTCACGGAGCACTTAGACGTTTGTTATTTTGTCACGGCACCCTATTCTCTTGAAAGCAAAATAAAAGGTTATTACTTTCTACTTTCATTGCAGACTCCCACCACCAGGTTGAACATAAAACACAAAAAAAAGATCGCCGATGGTACACAGAGGGATGACCAGAGAAAAAAAGGTCAAACCCGAACAAACCCGCTTCCCTAGACCATAAAAACATAGTTCTCATTTTCGTCGATCTGTCGCTCTGTCTGTCTGTATGTTGACTTATACTGATCCAGACTTATGAATTTAACTGGATTATGTTTATTATATGTTTGCTTTAGAGACCGTTGTATGTAGAGAGGTAACACTATAAAATTAACCTAATACAAAGAGTTTAATTAGAAATTTTCGAAGTAATTATTAATTTAACTTGGGATTGCTTTTTTGCATTGATACAAGAAATTGTGAAAGAGTTTCCTACCGTCAATGTCCAGAACAGCTATATTGCTTCGAATTCTCTCAAGAACCCGTTCAGGGAACGACATCATTCTATTGTCTCTCATGCTTAAAACTCTTAATCTTGGCATATTATAAAATGGTGAACCTTGCACTCCGCATATTTTGTTACTATCCATTCTCAACTCGACCTAAAATAGAAAACAATTTTTGTGTCCACATACTTCCATGCCAGACTCCATCCTAAAATTGAGCCTCGACAGTAACCCGCAACCTATACAGGGTGTGCGGTAAGTATAGGGCAATATTTCGTCAGCGTACAGAGGAGATTAGTACTACTAGCAGTTCATATAATAATTTTTCCTAAGGTCCCTACTAATCGGGTCCCAAAGACGCATCTGAAGATTTACATTTTCGATTATAACTTCTAAGCAATATAGTAAGCATATACAGGGTGTTATGGATATGACTTATTATATTTAAACCGGCAAATCCTGAGATGAAAATAAATTGAAGAAAAATAACCATAAAGGCGCTTTGAATTATTAAGCGAAATATACACTTTATATGAAATCTCAAAATTTACGTGGCCGCTCCTGAGGACCTTCGCAATCAATAGTTTATTGAGGCAGTCTCGAATTTCAAAAGAGGTTAGCGCATTATTGGCGGTGTTGCCATATTGCAACACAGAATTGGGAACGTGTTCAGTTTTTGACAACAAGACGTCTTTGACGCGCGTTATCACACAAAAAGTATGTTTTTCAGAACCAACAGTAGATAATAACACAAATTTGAAATCACATCACCACATTTCTTATTATGAATTATTTCACAACAGAAAAAAAATTGGGTTTGTTGTACAACTAACAAAACGCTTAAAATTCGTATATGTCAAGCACGTGGAATCCTCGACAGCGTCATTCCACCCCCGTTTCGAACCATACTGAAGCAACGATAGTGGCGCGCGGCCGGTATCCAAGCAAGGGCGAGACACGCGGTGTGATCTGACATCACTGTGAGTATACTCTAGTGACCCGCATTGTTGCTAAGTGAATCCAGATGGAACGGCGAGACAGTATGTGAGTTAAAAGGGTTTTTACCTTAGTATTTAGATATTTGATTTAAAAAAAAAAGTATGTAGACTTTCTCTAGGACACCCAAGGAGTCACCCGTTTAAATATAATAAGTCATTTCCATAACATCCTGTATTTTAATGACATTTTGTAACTTTGTACGGCCCATATAGATTAAGAAATTCATACTATATTATTCTATTCATTTTACCAATTCAGGAGTATAAACAAACATCTGCTCGTGATAGCCACGTGCACTTATTGCTATTGGTCAATCGGAGATAAAACTCACCGAAACAACCCGAACAAACCCACGTCGGCGAAATGCATTTCTAATGGGGTCGTAGTTCAGTGTATATAGGCTATTATTTCAGGTCTATTCATGCGTGGTTCGAGATTGTACTGTTATATGTATATTGATCTTAATTCGACCATGTGTGCTTTTCAGGTGCTCGTCGCGTATATTTGTTTTCGTCTTCTGAATTGGGAAAATGAATAGACTATAGAAACGGACCGGTTACCGCACTCGTAGGGTTAAAATTTGGATAGGTGTAAATTTGGGAAAACTTTTTTTTAAATATTTTAACATTTCTCTTTAAAAACGATACTCTTCATTTCTTTTTAAAAAAATCAACCATTTTCGGAAGAAATCCATTTTTTCCCATTAATTATTGAAATAAGTTTACTTTGCCAAATAGGCTGATATGCATTTAATTTATAAACAAGCATATATTGCAATTCTCTGGAAACAAGGAAAATGTATTGTCGGAAGGTTTTTACCACGTTCCAACCACCCCAAAGTGAACACCCTGTACAAAGTTACACAATTTCATTAAAATGCGAAAATGTAAATCTGCAGGGACCCGATATCTTTATTGGGAATATTAAAAAATATATAATCAGAACTACTAGTATTATTTTGTCCTTGCCTGTACGTTGGCGAGATATTGCCCTATACTTATTGGTCACCCTGTATACAAAATGTATATGCTAATTAATGGATTTAATACATGATTTTATAAAATTTTTATGTTAATCGGAGTGGGGCACCGTGAGCGCCATCCTTGATGATGAATTAGGATTCATATAACTATACAGGGTATCCGGGAAAATGTGGGAAATCTCCCGCGGATATGAAGAAAACAAGTGAAAAGAGTACGTAAAGTTCACATAAACTTTTTGCATATAGGAATCCTCTTCGGAGATATGGGCTCCCAAAGAGCTCTGGAATCAAGTTTTTTTACAAATAATAATTGAACCACCAGGTATATTTAATTTTTCTTTAATTGATGTATACCAGGTAAGACCCTTCAGATTACTATCCAACAAAGTGTTGTGAATTACTCACTGCAGGGACATGGACACGGCTCATGATTCCGTTTGATAAGAACTTTGGACAACGGTTTTGATATAGGTACCTTTAACTATTGACTAAAAATTAAGTACTCTTCATTCGTGTCGCTGAGCATCAAAAGCCTGATCTTTACAAATATTTCTGCCCAATAGTGAGCAGGTCTTTATCGTCAAATATGTTTTGTTGTATATTTTTTGTGAAAATAATTGTAATACGGTTTTGTCCAAATCTATATTAAAGTATATTGTCAAAATCAGTTAGGTGGCCATATTAGTGGCCTTTGTTATGCCGTTTTATTATACATAATATTATATGCATTCTCTCTAGATATTTTCATGGTCTGGTGTCAGCCAGGTACCTAAGTAATATGCGATTCAACAGGAATGGCTCGTGGCGCGGCTTTTGTTTTAACTTAAAACTTACTAGCCACTCCATTTTTTCCAAGCTAGGACTGGCCACCGAGGTAATCATATTTTTACTTATATCCAACAATTCCAAGGACTTTGCTCCCCTTAAACCAGCGTCTTCGAAGTTTCGTATTTGGTTATGACTGAGATTTAACATCAGTACGTGTGGGACACCTGCAAGAGCGTTAGGCGCAATAGATATTAGTTCATTCTCTTGCAATTCTACAACTTGAAGTGACGGTAGATTGACCATAGCCAAATTTGGTATTTCCTAAAAAAAAATAATAGCGATTTTAGCTGCACACCTATGAACTTAAAAATAAGTTTCCATACGACAAAAGCTGACATATTTTTAGTCCAATGCATGACAACCGCATATTATTTAAGCTAAAATAATATGGGTTCAAGTCATTATATATACCAATACCAAATACATTATTTCCATATTATTTTCATATTCATTGTTTTAAAGCTAATATTTGACAGGGAAAAGGGCAAGTAAATAATGATGAACAGATATTTTCCCCTTGAGGTCATTGGCGTGGTAAGAATTTTACACATTTAGATAAATTAAATATTTATTATTATCTTACGCAACGGTGTGGGTGCAGGTATATTTGGGGAAAGGCTCAGGATGGACATAAGCATTCCTCTGGGGAATTACGCCACAGTATACCAAGCGGACGTTTATGCCATACAACCATGCGTACTACAAAATCTTGGAAAGGGGTACCACAACCAAAATATGTCGGGCAGCCAAGCTGCTCTTAAGGCTCTAAACTCCAATCGGTTTACTTCAAAACTTACACTGGAGTGCCATACCAACCTGAAAGAACTGGCGGCCAGGGGGAACAAGGTGGAGCGCTTGTGGGTCCCTGGTCACTCTGGGATATTGGGCAACGAGAAAGCGGATATACTAGCGAAAGCCGGATCCGCTCAAAGTCTCAGGGGCCCCGAACCGGCCGTTGGGATATCAAAACAGGCAACAAAAATAACATTAAATAGATGGTCGAAAAAACACCTATCTCGATGGCAAAGGTTACCCGGCGGGGTCAAACAAGGAAAAGTTACGAAAAGTAATACCCTGTCGCGTTAGTCAAATCGGCATATATGGCATTTTTCGATTTATAATTATAAAATTCAGACAGCTCTGGTAAATTTCTGCCCACCATTTTTATTAACACCAGTTTGCCATACCTTATTGATATTTGAGAAACTAATAAAATAGTATCCTTTTCGAATATCATTTGAGCAATACTATTTAGAAACGGGAATTTACTCGAAACAGAGGTACCTAATATGGAAATAAAATTAAATTAATTGTGAATAAATTAATTCAAAATATTTTAGTGGAAGATAAAATTGAACTTGAGCTTATAGGAATTCTGAAATTTTATAAGGTTCCGGGTGCTTCAAGAGGTAGGTTTATATATTTCTTCTATTAAGGATGTTACAAACCTTGGTAGATAAATGTTTTACTTTTCTAAATGATCCTTTTGTGATACTAGTGTTCTTATTATATTTATAAACACTTAGGTATTCGGTCGGTCTTTTAAAAAAGTTTTATTGTTTGTTGTTGGATTTAAAGATACCTGTACTATAGTATTATTGTATACCGCGTGGTGCATAGTGGTTGGAAACATAGGAAATCCCATGCAAGTTTTAGACTGTCCAAATATTTGCTCCCCTGTTGACTTTAGAGCGGGGTTGTAAGGAGAATTTTTTAGGGTCTCTGTGTGGTGAGTGCACATGCGAAGTTTGAACAATTTTGGACAAGCCGATCTTAACTTATTTGAATAGTGTTGCGGCTGGGTTTTCATTGAAATTATTCAACAGGTAATTCTGCGACACCAGCATTGTGACTTGTCAACCTGTGATTTGTCATTGTCAAACGTAATTTGAAAGTTTATATTTTTTACTAGTAATAATTTTATTAGGTAATTATTATGAGTTACACAGTAGAAGAAAAAGTCACTATGATAAAATGGTACTATGCGGGGAATAGCTTAAGTATTGTATCTGATATGTTTTCCGTTTATTTCCCTGATAGGCCCATTCCTACCAAGTCGACAATACAAAAAGTTATTACTAAGTTTGAGGCGAGAGGCACTGTAATAAACAACTGCAAATGCACAGCACAGAATCATGAAAGAGCTGAAGAAAACGATAATAGAGAACTTAATATTTTACTTCACGTCGAAGAAAATAAAAATATCAGCACTAGAACTCTCGGGCAAGTGGTAGAAAAACATCACACCACAGTACTGCGAACTTTGACAAAGCATAAATATCATTCATATAAGTATCAAAATCATCAAGAATTGCTAGAAGGGGATGAAGAGCGAAGATCACTTTTTTGTTTTGAAATGATGGAGCGAGCTAACAACAACAGATATTTTTTACAAAATATTTGCTTCTCAGACGAATGCACATTTACATTAAATAATGAGCCGAATATACAAAATTATCGGTACTGGAGCCTACAAAATGAACATCGTCTTGCATGCACTCGAACCCAATACCCTCAGAAAGTTAATGTTTGGGCAGGAATTTTTGGACATCGCATCATTGGACCATTTTTTATTGATGGAAATCTGACGGGTCAAACATATTTAGATCTTCTTCAAAATCAAATTGGACCCGCATTGGAGGAAGTCGCTGATGAAAATCAGGAGATTTGGTTCCAAATGGATGGTTGCCCGGCCCACAATTCGCTTATGGTACGCGAATATCTAAATAATGCCTTTAATGGGCATGTTGTCGGTCCAAATTCAACAATTAATTGGCCAGCTAGGTCTCCTGACCTCTCACCAAACGACTTCTTCCTCTGGGGGCATTTAAAAAATTTTCTTTATCAAAGTGTTAGGTTTGAAAATTTAGAACAGTTAAAAAATTCAATTTTAATGCAATCTGAAAGAATTACCCAGTACCAACTCGCTAATGTTCGGAGAGAATTTTACGATCGTTTAGGATATTGTTTAGCAGCAAATGGCGGTTTATTTGAACATTTAATTAAGCATTAACAATATTCCAAACGATTTGTTTATTTTTAAACGTCCTCTTATTTCCTTCCCCTTTTAGCAATTCTTGATGATTTTAATACTATTTAATATGTTCTATTGTAAGTAAAATAATTCGTTTTCTATTAAAAGATCCGTTTAGAAAATAATGTTCGTTTTATTCGAAAATGTTAGTTCCAGTGTAAAATGAATCTGTCAAAGATTTTTAAAGAGCCTACCGTTTGCAAATTACGTTTGACAATGACAAATCACAGGTTGACAAGTACGATCAATGCTGATGTCGCAGAATTACCTGTTGAATTTCAATGAAAACCCAGCCGCAACACTATTCAAATAAGTTAAGATCGGCTTGTCCAAAATTGTTCAAACTTCGCATGTGCACTCACCACACAGAGACCCTAAAAAATTAATTCTCCTTACAACCCCGCTCTAAAGTCAACAGGGGAGCAAATATTTGGACAGTCTAAAACTTGCATGGGATTTCCTATGTTTCCAACCACTATGCACCACGCGGTATATATTTATTTCAACTTACTTTTAATTTATTTCTGCTAAGGTTGATACGTCTTAAAATCGGAAGTGATTTAATA
This sequence comes from Barypeithes pellucidus, assembly GCA_963991005.1. Classification (NCBI taxonomy): domain Eukaryota; kingdom Metazoa; phylum Arthropoda; class Insecta; order Coleoptera; family Curculionidae; genus Barypeithes; species Barypeithes pellucidus. The sequence continues at coordinate 48,874,032 of OZ022557.1, read as the reverse complement.
GCATTCGGTTCAATAACTTCTAACTCATTCTCGTCTAAGTCAAGACTTGCCAGGTGTTGCAATTTATTAAATCCATTTTCTTTAAGTTCTCGAATGTAATTAAACGATAGTTTAAGAACTCTTAACGAGGGAAGACTGCCTAATATTTCGGGGTCCATAAAATTAAGTCTGTTATGTGTTAATTCGAGAACACGTAAGTTTTTTAAGCCCATAAACGTTGAAGAAAGTCTTGTTAATTTATTATTTGATAAATCTATCATTTGTACCTCTTTGTTCTTACTCAACGTTCCCGGAAGAATTTCAGAAATCATATTTTTTGTCAAATTAAGTCTTTTAAGATGTAGTGTGTAATTGAAGAGTTCCGAGGCCAATAAGTCCAATCTATTATCGCCCAAGTTTAGGTCCCTCAATTCTGTTTGATCTTTAAATGCATTGGGACTTATTTGATTTATTCCGTTCTCTCTTACATCTAAAGTTTCTAATCTTCCCAAGCCTTTCAGACTTCCATCATCTAGCTTTTTAAAAAAGTTTTTTCCCAAATACAAACGTCTAAGCTGTGGCAGCGTTTTTAAGCTTCCTTTTAAAATTACTTCAATTTTATTTCTGGTTAAATCAAGCATTCGTAGAGAAGGAAGATCCAAATCAGGTGTTGGAGGTGGAGGTATAAAAGTTATGTCGTTATTTTTAAGGTGTAAGTATTCTATGCCGCGAGGTAGACCTGGTACAAACTCCATAAGCATATTGTTGGAGATATCTAGTTCATATAGCCCCAATAGGTGTCTAAACGTAGCAGGATGTAACGTTGCTAGATCATTGAACGATATGTTTATGTGTTCCAATGAAGGAGTAAGAGTGAAAGCTGCAGCATCAATAAAGGTAAGCTCGTTGCTGCTGAGATCAATTTTTCTTAAAGATGGTAGTTCCGCGAGAAAGTTTGGTTCTAGTCTTCTAAAAAATAAAAATAAGATTTAAAAAATATATAACCCTAATTTAAAATAATTAAATATTAACCGAAATAAAATACTTACTTATACGATATAGGTACTACTTTTGATATTTTTAGTTTTCCAGAAAAAACTTTTTTAAAACAAATTTAATTTTTTTACGCATTCGATTTCTGTAATTTTGTGTAAGTTATTGTATTCTATTATTATTGCATTATGTAAAATTGATTAGCTTTAATTTTTATCGAAAATTAATTTTACGAGTATACAGGGTTTTAAATTACTGTGTAATTCTTTGATATCTCTTATAATATCATGGATAGAGGAAAACTTTAAATAATAATATTATCGGACTCTTCAAGATATATATTTCAAAAATATTTTTAAACATACAGTAGTTTTCATAAAAACGAAACCGTTAAAATTTATGTTTTTAAATGGAATTTCCTATATTTCTTACTCGGAATTAGTGTTCCTCATTAGTTATGTAATCAGAAGTTTTATTGCTTTTGTAGAGTCGCAATAAATACGTCACAGATTCTTTATTGATTTTAATTTGATCAAAATTTTAATGACATTTTATTTCTGTTATATGAGTACTATTATAAAATTTTACATGATTTTTTTTTATACAGGGAGCTTTAATTTTACTTCCAAATTTCGAGAGAAGTTTGGATTAAATTTATTCAATATTTTCAAATGGAACACCCTGTATATCTTATCAAGAACTGAAACTTCTACTAAGTCTCCTTATAACTTTAAAATAGTTTTATTATTGTCTGCAGGGTTGCCAAATCATAATGATTTTTTCGAAAACTTTCAGTATTTATTATTTTTATTTTAAGAGTAATGGTCTGGATTATTGTGTTATTCTGTATTTTATTTTATTATAACGTCCACACTCTTAAATAAAATAATAAATTTGATAACGTCCAACTAAGTCAAAAATTATAATGAAATAGAAACTTCATTTATTTCTGTATCATAATATTTATTAATATAATAATTATTAATATACAAATAATTTACTTAGTTAGATAAGTTTTACAAATTGTCGATTATTTTGATTAATGCAAGTTTGAATTAGATTGAAAATTGTCTCTTACATTAGAAGTCTGAGGTGCTTGAAATGCCTCTCTAATAATTCATTTTATTTAAGTGTAATTACATACAAAATAATTTACCAACAAACTGTCAAAATAGAGTAAATGGCAATTGTTAATTTGCATGGCCAGCTAAGACGTAAAGTTTAAAATAATTTTTAAATGGAAATCACCGAAATTTAATGACTCAGGAGAAGTATTGGTATAAGATTATATATTCTGTTATAAAGAGTTGAAGATATACAGAAAAAATACAGGGTATTTAAATAATTTATCCCATTTACACCTAAAATAAAAAAATAAATAAGGAAAATTTTCAGCAAATCATTACGATTTGGCAACGCCGCAGATAATAATAAAAATATTATAAGGGGACTTTAATTCTTTATAAAATATTCTATTTGAAAATACTGAGTGAATTTAAGCCAAACCAACAAGTAAAATTCAATGACCCTGTATAAAAATTCTCATAAAACCTTATAAATAGTACTCGTAAAATCTAGATGCAACTATCTGTAAAAAAAATATTAAATTAAGATCAATAAAGAAACTGCAATATATTTATTGGGACCGTACGAAAAAAAAATATGAAAATAATTAATATCTCGGCAACACTGCAACAGATTAGAAACAAATAATTTTGATTACATAAACAATAAGAAGGGTCAATAATATCGAGTTATAAATATAGGGCCCGTTTAAAAATATTTAAATTTTAGCGGTCTCGCTTTTGTGAAACACACTGTATATTTAAAAATATATATCTTCAATAGTCCCCTAATTTTTATATTTAAAGTTTTCCTCTATCGATTATATTATATGATATATCGAATAATTATAAATTACATGGACACCCTGTATAGTATGATCTTAATGTGATGAATTCATGTGAATAAGTTTAACGTTTTGAGTGTTTTGCCGAATGTCTATTGAGTATATTAATGTCAACAAGGTTAATAATATCTAAATAACCTTTAGGTTTATACACATTTTTAGTAGGTAGATGCATTTAATGAACATATTTTGATTTCTTTTTAAACAATTCTAATGTAGTACAATTTTATTAGCAGAACCCCAAACAGAAATTGTGGTATTGCAATTTAGAATAAGCTAGACAGCAATATATATTTTTCCAATACTTTGAAGCTATGATATAGCTTTCTCTATATAAAATAGGTACCTACCAATAATTGGGGAGATCAGTGAAACTCGCTTTCGCGGTGTTATGCTGTGTAAACACATTCTTTGTCACGTTAGTAAAACTATGATCAACGTTAAAATATATAGGGTGTCCGGTAACTACCTCCTAATCTCTCGGGAGCATACAGAGGAGGTCAATATAAACCTAATTTGCAATAGAAAAAAAAATCCTAAAGTGCCCCCTAACGTAGATGCAGAATTCCAAAGGACAGCGATTTACTATTTTGGCTCTAACTTTTGAACCGACAGGTATAATTTAATGAAATTTTAATATTTTATAGAAGTCATAAAGACTCATTAAACTATACTACAGTGGATGTTTTACGTCGTCGGCGAAGTCAGGAACTGACTTGCCACCACACTGGTTGGGCCAACATTTTATTTTTTTAATACTTTGGCCAATACTCTTTAAAAAAAGGGGCTCTTAATTTGTGTTCAGATTTCACATGTTGATTTGTATTCAGTAATTATTGTGTTATTTTTTATTACATTTTTATCCTACTAGGCAGAAATTATCGCAGGTAGCGCTGTGACCATGGTATAAAGACACTTCTTTATACCATGCGTTGTGACCAACTGCTTGGCTAGTTTTATTTTTTAACCCTGTATACTCGGCAGATGGACACTAGTTGTTGTCAATGTCGAATGACAGTTTTTAAGACAATTCTTTTCCCCTTAACATATGATGAATCGTTCCTGTTGACCACCATAAGGGACAGGCCTCGCAACTATGCTTTCCTGCTTCAATTCTTTCTTCAAGTGATACAATCTTTTTTAGTATTGCAAACAATTTTATTTTTCTGATTACTAGACAATTTGGTTTACATTTAAAAAACTAAAACACTAATACTAAATTTCCCTTCAGAACATGCCTAATACTCATAAATATTATCTTTTCTGCGACTGTTTTTAAGGGAAAAAGAATTGTCTTAAAAACAGTCATTCGACATTGACAACAACTAGTGTCCATCTGCCGAGTATACAGGGTTAAAAATAAAAATTACTAGATACCAAGCAGTTGGCCACAACGCTACCTGGGATCATTTCTGTCTAGTAGGATAAAAATGTAATAAAAAATAACACATTAATTACTGAGTACAAATCAACATGTGAAATCTGAACAATTTGTTACGATAAAACTGGCGGTTTTCGAGATAAATCGGTTTTTATGCGAAACACTCAAAAGTTACTAGTGCTAATACACAAACAGCTAAAAATAAAATTTAACATTAGGGTGTTTTAAAATTCTAAAGTTTGGCAAGTAATTTTTAAAAATACACAAACAATAAATTCCTATTCCTATATTATTGCTAAAATATTAATTTTAGCCGATGCATAAAATCGACGCGATTTTTAGCATTAGTTACTTTTGAGTGTTTCGCATTAAAACCGCGTTTTATCGTAATAAATTAAGAGTCACTTTTTTAAAGAGAAATGACCAAACTATTCAAAAAATCAGTTTCCAACTCTGTCACTAGGGTGCCGTGACTAAATACTAAGTGTTTCGCGGACTACCGCGAACTAAAAAGGTTGTAAACCCCTGTATTATTGGCGATACTGATAGTGATAATTTAAAAAAAATACAATAATTTTTTTATTCTTTGGTTCGGAGGCGGCGTATAGGGTGTTCCTGTGCCAGAGAGCTAGAGCTAATGTTTTCAAATCGTCGGCTTACTATGAAAAATGCAAAAGTAGAAAATACGTAATTTTACAGGAGAGACAAAAAACTGCATTTGAGGTTGAACTTGAAACATATTACACATTTTTTTTTAATTGGATAGAGTTTTCAACTTAAACCAATGTTGATGACTTTAATTTCAACAATTACGTTAAGAGTAGAGTGAAGCAAGGGACTTATGCAGGTTGCGTATGGTTGTCAAAATAGTTGAACTTATGCAGATTTCATTTCTGCAACTTTGGCTATATCTACTGAAATCTTTTCAAACTAAAAGAGGGCCTTGTATAGCTTTGAGGTACAGCTAACAGATGCCAGACAATGTCTAAAATTGAATATTTGGGACTTAAATACATTTTTCACAGCAAGCCGACGAAATGTACCTGCTTTGTGTGGAGAGTGCAAAAACAATTTTATATTCTTAAGCATTAATTTAAGTACATTACACATACCTGAGAAAATTTCCTGATATATCTAACCCTTTCAACTCTGGTAAATTCCACAACGGCGGTCGAAGTGTGTTTGAAAGAGAATTATTCTTCAATCGCAATTCTCTTAAAGCTGGCATGGCTACAAATGCTTCTGTATCGATAAGGTGAATGTGATTATGATCCAAATTAAGGTGTTCCAACGTTGGGTGGCCTCTTAAAGAACCGAATGGGATCGCTTCAAGGTGATTGTAGCTCATGTCCAAGAAAACCAATCTAAATATATTATGACAAACTCATTTTAACTAAACGATCCTTGCTGAGATTTTTTTTAGTTTATGACGATTTTTAGATAGCCGACGATAACTAAATAAAAAAATTAACTTGATGATTATTTTATAAGGAAAAATAAAAATTCTTATGGAATAAATAAGTCGTTGCAACACAGGGGAGATTATGTTGGAAACTAAGATTATTAAGAAAAGAAAACTTATCTATTGCCCCTATATTTATAATTTGAGAAGATCTAAACCCGGAGGACTGTTACTTTGTTCAATCATTTTGTTTGATAGAGCTCAGTCCTATGGAGTTTAACCTAAAACTTACCTGGGTAATGTATCCAAAAGTGCCCTTAGGTCAGCAACGTGGCTTATTTCATTGTTGACAAGCCACAGTTCTTCTAGCCCACTACCAGATTCTTGCAAGAAGCTTTCCGGATGAACCCGTCGTAAGGAGTTACCATTTAAGTTAATGTTACGCAGACTCGGAACCCTATGGAAGGCTCCGTGATGTAGTTCCGTTATACGATTATTAGGAAGATGAAGTGAACGGAGGGCGGGAAGATCTACAAACGCAGCCTCGCCCAATTTATCTATAAATTTATATTAAAGTGGAACGAATGTATAAAATGCAACGCAAGCGAACGTATAAGATGGAACTTTGATGTATAAGAAAAATTACATCGAACAAACCATCAAAGAACAGGGAGCATATCATAAAATATTGCTAAAAATTATTTTAGAATAATACGGTAATGCAGTTCCAAGTAGTTTAATTTTTAAGTTACAAACACCCTTGCATTAGGGACGTATACAAAGGGGAGGGGGGCAATGGGGGCAATCGCCCTCCCTTGGTGCTAATTAAAGAAAAATATAAAAAGGCTTGCAAAATAAAAGAATTCTTACGTCCAAGAATTAAATTGTTAAATGTATCAACATATCAACGAGGTAACACATTTAAGAGGACACATACATTTTTTCCGAAATATCATCTTTATAATTTTTCCAGCAAGCTCGGTCAAATACCCGGTGTTGGTCCACTTGTTTTGAAGTCAAATTTTTTTCTTGTATTATTTTATTCATTTCTAAATAAGTTAGATCAATGCCTCCCTTCCTTCCCCTGGATCTGTTACTGCCCTGCATGGCCATGTATTTTCTTGTAGCTAACCCACCTGTTTCGATAGGCCCGGATTTATTGTCAAATTAAAGAATCGTTTCTACAATTTTTGAGTTATTCGAAACTAAAATATTATACAAGAACTGTATGTCATTGTTGATTGTGGTGTAGTGCCGTAAGTTATCGATTTATGAAGCCAGGGACATTAATAAGAAACATTATAGTATGTCATCAACTAAAATGTTTAACGAAAAATAACTAGATAGATTTTGAGCTGGTAAAATTTTACGAGCCAGTGTCGACAATTCCTATTATGCTTGCATATCACGCAGTTGCTATTAAGTTTTTTGAGAGCAATTTAACAGCACCTCAAAAGTGTAAATTAAAAAAATATAATAAAGAACATCCACACTTTTATAGTAATGTAGCCGAATTTCTGCTATTGACCTTTTTTAAAGCGCGCCCTCAATGCCCTCCCCATCCCCTGGTTATGCTGCTGACCATGTACTATGCACACGAATTTGTAGCACCATGTAGGTTTAGGCTTACAAGAATTGCTTCCCTTCCTTTATATGTAACCGAACGCCACTGAAGTATAATATGGAACCATAGTGTGGAACTATACTTCGTTAATGACAATTTTGCTAAACCAGCGTATTGTTCGTTTATTGTTTCCATGCCTTCTAGTTTCCTCAACATGCTACCTCATTAGTCATTACATTCAAACTTAATAAAATTAATTATGAAAGTATACAAGGTACTATGAGAGCGGTTTATTATTTTAAATTGGCCACTCTAGGGATGTTCTTAGGAAAGCTTGTAAACTTTTTTTTTAAATCGACCGTCGAAATAAATAAAAAATATACCACACGCGACGACCCCTTTACATCTGTGTTCACCAGCGTATTAACGTCATCATCGTCGACGCGGAATTTCCTTGAATTCGCATGCGTTAATATGACTTTGGCGCATTTAATATGTCTCTTGTTTAATAATTAGCACTATCGTTATTATGTTCTGTTGTAAAATAATTTGGTTTCATATGCTTGTGATGTGAGTTGCTATATGAGCAGCATTGTAACATTCATTTTTGTTCTAGTAGAACTTAGGGGGAAAATAACGGGTAAAGCTGACAACGTCGCTTACGACTGCCATCTCTAAACTAATCATATGGGGATATACAGGGTGTCTTAAATGAGGTAGGCCACTATGGCCACTATGTTTCATATAAAAAAGTTATGGTTTTTCATTCTCTACCAAACGTACTTAACGTTTTCTTAAAATGACGCTTGACCTTTAAGTTATTGCTACCAACTTAGATATTTAAATACGGACCTGGATTTTTTTTCATATTTCGGAAGAGGATCCAATTTACAATTCAACGGTATATCACACAAATATATTTTCTGATGTTTCAATACTTAAATGCATCATCAACCTGTTTTCTTATAAATGCCCTTATTACGGTTCTGCCCTTTAGTATTTATAGTCGGTCCACATCAGATAGCAACTCTCATAAAATAATAATTGACTTACAACCGATTAAAAGTAATTGAAAATGATTTTGTAATACAGTTTTAAAAAATGCAAGATAATTTATTCCGTTTGTTCCATTTATTATCCTGTTTGCCCCTATTACGAAAAATTGCAACTTTATTCCTGACAACATATTCACAGCTATTTTTAATTGAAATCAAATAAAATTGATTCACGTAATAATTCTATTTGTTTACAAAATACATCAAAGTAAGCAAAAGAAGGCTTGGAAAACAATTGAAGAAATTAGTTATTGAAGCCTAATTTAAGTGTGTGTCAAGTTTATAGTAGGAAAATTTATTATAAACTGTGATTTCTAATAAAGTATTAAAATAGAGTTTTCTAATGAGGAAACTATAGATATGTTAGTTGTTTACATCAGAGCATTTCGTAACGCTAACAATGCCATCCGAATATATCAGGATTTGTATCCAGAGAGAAGAATTCCGGACGCCAAGATTTTTCCAAGACTAGGAAGTAATTTGCGAGAACATGGATCAATCAAAGAAAAACGACTAGCACAATAAAAGGCGGCGCTAACGAAATCAATGTATTAGGTACGTATTTTACTTAACTTGTACAATTTTTTTTAAATTTATGTTGCAATGCCTAATTCTTTTAGGATACGTGCATTACAAAAATATTAACAATGAAGAGGTTTCACTAAGGGAAGTAGAAAAAGAAACCAAGGTAAAAAAATATTACGTCGGAACAAATTTAGACACTATCTATGTCGAAAAGTGCAGCATTTAAGGCCAGCTGATCATCTAAACAGACGTATTTTTTGCCGATGGATTTTGAGACGGCAAAGAGAAGATCGAGATATCTGCAAAAAATGTTGTGGTCCGACGAAAGCAGATTTTGCAACAACGGATGGTTCAATCGAATTATCCATTGCCGCTGGACCCAACAGAACGAACACTTGCATCGCGAGACTGCTTTTCAGGAGAGATTCGGCGTAAATATGTGGTTCGGGCTACTTGATACGTGTAGTAGTGGGTCCCTTCTTTTTTGAAGAACATTTGAATGGCGCCATGTATCTTAATTTTTTACCAGGAACTTTCCAAGATCTTTTAGATGACCTTCCTCTCGATTTAATAAGAAATTTCCTGTACTTTCAACAGGATGGCGCTCCAACACATCGAGACCGTCGTTACACAACGTTTTTAAACAACTTTAAACCCAACCGTTGGATTGACAACAACGGACCCATAAACTGGCCAGCGCACTCACCAGATTTAATCCCCATGGATTTTTCCATATGGGGTTTGATCAAGGATCATGTATACCATAACACGGTTCGTGATGTAAATGACTTAACTGAAAGAATTCAACATGGGCAACAGGCAACAAAATCACAGCCGCAACATTACGAAGAATTCAAACGAAGGTTATTTACTTCAGCGCGGAAGTGCTTACGAAATTATGGTGGCCATTTTCAACATTTTGATTAGTTGTTTTATAACTGCATTTTTAAAGTTCTTCGAATTCAAGTTAAATAATTTTTTCAGTTAAATAATTTTTTTGTAATTAGCATCCTTATGTGTTATTATTTAATGATAGTTGAGATCTGATATGGGCCGACTATAAATACTAAAAGGCAGAACCGTAATAAGGGCATTTATAAGAAAACAGGTAGATGATGCATTTAAGTATCGAAACATCAGAAAATATATTTGTGTGATATACCGTTGAATTGCAAATTGGATCCTCTTCCGAAATATGAAAAAAAAAATTCTAGGTCCGTATTTAAAATATCTAAGTTGGTAGCAATAACTTAAACGTCAAGCGTCATTTTAAGAAAACGTTAAGTAGTGCGTTTGGTAGGGAAAGAAAAACTATAACTTTTTTGTATGAAACAATTTTTGATCAAAAAAGTGGTTTTCGAGATATTTGGAGAAAACATTTTGATGAATTTTCACATTTTCTTTAATATCTCAAAAACTATTTGGCAACACTGTAAGCACTTTATAAATGGTCACTAAGAACTTTTGTCTAATTTAAGCGACCTTGTAACTCTTACCGTTTCGGATATAGCCATAGTGACCTACCTCATTTAAGACACCCTGTATATATAAATCTTCGGTTATGACAATAAGATAAGGTGATTTTTCTAGCTCATTAAGTCGAAGCAAGATTTATGGTTATTTTTCTGCAATTTGTTTTCATTTCAGAATTTTCAGGTTTAAATATAATAAGTATTTTCCATAACACACACAAATGCAGAGTTTACAATTAAACTATTGCAGATTACCTATATAGTTTTCATCTAGCCTCAAGACTTCCAGTTGAGGCAATTCTCTGCTAGCCCTTCCCACCATTCCAGCATCAGATATGCGGTTTCCTACTAATACCAATTCTTTTAACACAGGCAGCCTTGTAATGGCCCTCGGATGCATCCAATTAATACCGCAATACGAAATGTTCAGTAATCTCAAACTGGGAAGATCCCGAAGTAAGTTAGCTTCTAGGCGTGTTAGTCTTGGACAAGAGCCGATATGTATTTTTTCCAATGAAGGGTTATCTTTAAAATTTAGCGGTGATAGTTCTAAAAGAGATGTTAATTCAATTTGAAGGTATCTGAAAAAAAAACGAAAAAATTATATCTGTAATTAGAAGAAGACTATTTTTACATACGAGGGAAAGTTAATTATACATATCAGAAAGAGGTCTTGCATTGCTTGCTTTCGGAGGAAATTTACTACACCACCGATGATTTGTCTCGGTATACTATTTTCTTTGTATTTAGACTAATTCTAAAAGGAACATAACGCAGTTTTATTGTTTCTTATAATATTCTAACTAGGTACTTCGATTCAGTCCGAGTTAACAAATTAGTACAAAAATAATTTACTGTACTAACGTGAATACAACTTATTGTTTAGAAAGTATTTTTCCTTCGTGTTTTTAAAAAATGTGAAAAAGCAAGTAGTCTCTATTTTTTGTTAAAAAGTATTAGAGCGCCTGATAAACCACTTCGCACATTTTTATTTCTAATATAAGTGCAATTTTAGTTACTCTTCATAACCCAAATTTCATTAAAATTACTGAAGCTGTTTCGTAAAGATATTGAAAGCACACACCCCATACAGGGTGATTCACGACCAACTTGCATTAGAACTTTATGGGAAACTACTGAACATATCTTTCTGAAACTTTGGAGATTTAGGTTTATCGATATGCTCTCTTTATATTTAAAATATTGATATTTTTGTAATTATTGGGCAATAACTTGGTGATAAAATAATCTATATAGTTTTTTTACCTTAGCTCTTGGACAAAACAATTTTTTTTACCGTAAAGCTGAAGATCAGCAATACTAAGAAAAAATTATAACATATGGCGTAAAACGTGTGGCGGTAACAAGTCAAGGTTCATTCTGAGAAAAATCAACCATTAAAAAATTTGTTGTTTTAAATGGAACACCCCGTATGTTTTTATTTAATTTAATGATAAATTAGTTGTACTTAAAAAAAATTATTTACTATTCTATACCTACATCAAAGCGTTTCCTCAAAAAATCACATTTATTCAGAAAATATTATTCTGCTATGAAAATAAATAAGTATACAGGGTGACCAACTAAACGAGATACGCGGCTGTATCTCGGAAACCGTTCACCGTACAGCTTCTGGAAATAAATACTTATAGGAAATATTGCCAAGAGCAATTGCTGGAAATTATTTGCAAATTTGTAGGACGGCGTAACACCTTAGATAACGTATATTGAAAATACTCACAAACAAATCTCCCATGTATCGTGATCAACGTTGCTTATATACTTTTTTCTGTAATCTTTCAAATAAACTGGTGTTGTTATTACACCGTTACAAAGAGGAATACGGCAAACGGAGAAAACCGTTCTTATCATTTTTCTAACCGGAGATATTGATGAAAAATGAATTTGCATAATTACTACTTATTAATCGCCTCGGTGATTACATATATTGTAAAAAATAAGAAAGTTTTGGAAACGAAAGACATATATTTAATAATTCCTCTTTGTAACGGTGTAATAACATCTTTATCATCGCATTTAAGCTTTTCGAGAAAAAATATACAATGTGTTAAATCATAATGTAATGGAATGGGAGACCAAGAAGAAAGCTTTTAAATTACTTCCGATAAGGCATTCCTGAGATATATAATTTTTTCCGAATCAATGTTTGCGTTACCCCCATCACTTTATTTGAAGGGTTAGAGAATAAAGTATTAAGTTGTTTATTACATATGACAGATTTACTTTCAATACATCTTATCTAAGTAAATTGTAGAGAAATCGACTGTTAACAAATTACTATTAGTATTACGTCCCCTAGTGGCCGTCCTACAAAGTTGCAAATGATTTCCAGCAATTTCTCTTGACAACTTTTCCTATAAATATTTTTTTGCCGAAGCTGTAAGATGAACGGTTTGTGAGATACAGCCGCGTACCTCACTTAGCTGGCCACCCTGTACATATTATGTACTATATCTATATTGATGTCTATACAGAGGAGGCTCATACACAAAAACATAATCAATTTTTAGACCAAGATCTAAGGTAAAAATATTATATTGATTTTTCATCACCATGCATTTGCCAAATAATTACAGAAAGTCCAGATATCCCGAAAACTGGCAGCGTCATGTTGTATAAAATTTGCTTAGAATTTAATGATTAATCGAAAAATATAACAAAAATTACCATGTTGTATTTAAAAAACGAAAGTTGACAGCTACCTCCGGCATAACCGGAAATGACAGAAACATGTTAATATTTTAGGTAAAGAGAGCATATCGATAGACCTAAATTTCCAAAGTTTCAGAAATATATGTTCCGCAGTTCTCCATAAAGTTCTAATGCAAGCGCGTCGTGAATCACCCTGTGTAAAAACATGAAGATCAGAATCGATCCAAATCTAGTGTTTATACTGTTATATTGTCATATAAGAAAGTTTCGTTAAGTATATTAGCTCCATACAATACGAAACTGTTTAGTTACCTCAATTTAGGCAGACCAGAAAACAAGGGCAATCTTTTCATGAGTTCCGTTTGTATGGTGATAGCTTCCAACGATATTAGCTGAAGCAAGGAATCATCTGGAATACTACGCAATTTTGGTTCGACTACGAAAAGTTCCATAAGTGTGGTTTCCAGCCCACCAAGCCAGTCACTAGATACGCGTTCCAATCCATTGTGTCGTAGCATAAGCCGTAAAATCTGAAATAAAAACAATATCCATAATATATGTCGATCTTATCACTGGTAAAGTTCAATGTTTATTTTTGATCGAATTTAATAAGAAATACAAATCTTTCTGAAACTAACTCTTCTAATAATTTTTTTTTTGCGAGCCACTATGAAGAAGCCATCTCCACCAAGGCGTGTGGCACTTGTATCCAGAACCGGATTGACAACTTTTCCGCCCGTAGGCTGAAAAAAATTGTCCGCCTTTTTTTTAAATACTACATTGCAGGAATTTTTGGCGAGGAAAAAATTCGAATAAGTAGCTATCAATAATAAATTTATCGTATTGTATTTTTTAAAATGTAAAATTAAGATAATTGTATAAATGTAATTAAGGATTGTAGAAAATCTTTGTGGAAACTAAACACGTTATAAATAAAAAAATAATTATTCCTTATTGGATAACTCAACAAATAAAAATAAACTCCAACAAAAAATAATTTATTTGCAATTGATTTTGCAAGATACCTTTGCGATAAATATGTCAATCTGGCTATGCTGCAATAACGACCGAAAGAGGTGGGAAATACTGTTTGCAGTTGTTGCGTAGGCTAGGAATGTACATTCCATTTCCATCTGTAGTTTGTAATATCTTTGGATGTAACCCTGCTTTAGGTTAAACTATCTTGCTTCTTTTGGCATAGCAAAATTATATCATAGTATTTAATTAAAACGTCGATATGGTGATTTATCACGTACCTACATATTAGAAAATATAGCCGGTAATAAACGGGCTACAGAACTACATGTCGTGTTTTGCCCCTTTGATATACTCTGGGATGTAATATTAAATTGATAAAGTTTGAAACAAATAGTCCCAGGAACAATGCTAGGAGCGCTAATATAATGAAAAATAAAATCAATATTTGGATATATGTTTCTTAAGTTCATTTTCGTAAACCATTTAAAAAAATCTATATTATGTCCGACTTTGTTGCCTATTAAATAACAATGCTATAGAAAATGTGAGTTTATTTTAATAATTTACAACGCAGTATAATTTTTTAAAATAATTATTGGCGCCACGTAAATTGCCGCCCTAGGGTTCAGCCTATCGATCTATGCCTAAATCCAGGTCTACTTGCATCAGGTCTACTAGCAGGTATCCATTTAAACTTAGTTCGTTAAAAAATATTTTATTTTTTATTACTAAGAAAAAAAATGGAACTTTACTTCCTTAATACACTCGCATCCAAAATAATAGATCCACGCAATATTTGGACGGTTTTTGATCGTAAATAATTGTTTTATTTTGAGTCCGATTTTTATTATTCATTTTTATACAGGTAGGTAAATTTATCCAAAATCTCGCATATGTGTAAGATACTAATAAAGTTAAGAATATGTCCTCATAATATACAGGTTGAAACAAGAACTGTTTCTTGACTCAAACACTCGTAGAGTGAAGGCGATGTTAAACTTTGTATTTTGTTATTTAATTATCAAGTGACATTATTAACATTTTCATTTTCCGTTCATTTCAATACTTTAATTTTTGTACAGTAAGAATGACAGCTGAAATACGCCTTAGCATACGTCCAATGAGGTTCCCTATGTAATTTTGGCATCAGCTTTGCCTGCGTCATTACGTTCGTAACAGATCTGTGACGGAACACGATTATTTATTACGTTATTACATCGCCCCTGAATCTATTACGTTTTGTAAATACTTGCTAAACTATCGATTGTCCATACAAAATGTGACTTATTTAACAATGGACGCCTAAAAAAAAAGAAGAAAGTAATCACTAAATATATACACGCGATTCGACACCCTAAAAAAAGTCATCACTTTCATTCGGGGCTCCGTAAGGAGAAATATAAATAAAGGTCATGACATTGTTCCGTCAACATTACAAAAATCTATTACGGAGAACCTTAATCTGTTACGAAATTTCTATGAAACTTATTACGGAAAAAACATGCTGGCAACACTTGATGGCATTCTTCAACAAGAGCTACACTGAGATCATGTAAATTTGCAGAAGCAGGTATCAGAGATCGTACAACATTAAGGTATTTGGGAGAAGGGTAAAAAATATTTTGAGGTCGAAGGCCTATTACAATGTGAATGAGTTTTATGATGACGACTTCTAAGTCACAGTAGTTTTTATGTCTATGTCTTGTCTATGTTTATACTTATATTTTTTATATGCCTTCGGACTTGGCAAATGAGAATTTATATTCTGATACAACGGAGTATATTTTGACTGATTGATTGAATCATATTGTAAGTGCCTGTTTATATCGTTTTTCAATACTGGCTTATCCGTCTTTTTATTCTGTAAATGATTGCTTATTGCATAGGTACCTGCCTTTTGTTTTAATTCTAAATTTATGTGATTTCGATTTGTTTAGATTGTTTTTGTGAGCCAGAGTGATTTTATTTTATATGTATTGTTTCACCATTTGTTTCTATATTTAGTTTTTCTGTATTTGTAAACCAATACTACTTACTGTGTATACTACTCTACTTCTTTTTTTTTTGTTTATTTGATGTTTACTAATTAGTTTTTTCTGCTTTGTTAACAAGAACAACGATTTCTTATGACAATAAAGCATATTTTGATTTGATTTGATTTGATTTGGGTTTGTTCGGTTTTGCGATTTCGGTTTTGGGATTTCGACATCGAACCAAAAACGAAAATGTTAAGAATAGATGTCACTTGATAATTAAATGATAAAATAAAAATATTGATATCTCCATCACTCCTACAGAGTGTTTTCAAGTTTGAGTTAAGAAACGGTTGTTGTTTCAACCTGTATATTATGAACATATTCTTAACTTTCTTGAAATCTCACACATATGCAAGATTTTCGATAAATTTACCTATAATATAAAGAAAGGATGATAAAAGTTAAAATAAAACGATAATTCACGATCAAAATCCATCAGCGGTGAGTGTATGTAAGGATAGAAAAATTAATCTTTGTATAATTGAGTATTTAAATAAAATTTTCACAGTTTAATTTCTGCATCTGTGTTATAATTAATCGGTTAAATTACCAACTATCTAGGTTGCTATGGAAATGACTTATTATCTTTAAACCTGCAAATCCTGAGATGAAAACAAATTGAAGAAAAATAACCATAAATGGCGCTTTGAATTAGTAAGCGAGATAAGCCACCGTATGTCAAACCCGAAAACCCACGTGGTAGGTACTGGCGTGAAATGTACACAATCGATTGTGGTAGGTCAATGTCAAAGAACGTCAGTGAATATTGGCTGGTGTTGTCATATTTACACGTTAAACATTTTATAGAAATAAATATTATAATTTTAGCACTTCTTCATTGTGACATACCTTTTTGAACAATTCTTTCCACAATTTGAAATGACGGCGAAAAATGTATGTAAAGATTGTTTCACGAAAATAGATACGACTTAATGATTTCCTGGGTCGGTCCCATTGTGTCGACAAGAGCTTGGCAATAAACAAGTGAAGTATGAAGGGACGGACTAAGGAAAACAAGTAATGATATGATTATATTAATGTAATCAAATGAAATAACATTTTTTTTAAATATTACTAGTCATGTTTATTTACATTTATGTCATTCTATAGATAGTTCAGTTTCGCTATCGCTATCCTCATCAAAATTAATTATAATTGGATTAATTATACGATCCAGACTAATATACGAATTTTCTACAGTTATTACGTGACGGACTGAATTTTTCCAACTACCTGGGGGAATATCATTAAAGCATTTTCGTATTAATTCTACAACACTAGAACTTAAAGTCGGAGAAATATTTTCAGACCTAACCAGTGATTTTAACTGGTGCCACATATGCTCTATGGGGTTAAAAATGCAATAATAGGGTGGGAGCAGTAGCACTGTACGTCCAATTTCTTCTGCCAATGTGTCACAAACATATACTTTTTTTTATACAAAATGTCTTTAAAACTTCTAAAAGATCACTTTTTTTATAACTTCAAAATATATATCATTCGACGCCATGTAGTTCTGAATCTCTTATGTAATTGGCGACTGTGATAGCTCGCATTGTCCATTACTATCACGCTATTCTAAGGAATGTTTGGTAAAAGACAATTCTTGAACTATTCCTCAAAAACTAACAAATTTTACCACAAAAAGATATTTAAATATAAATTAAGCAATCTAACCTACCTGATGTGCCTATATTTAATTATAATTATTACAATCCGGTTCTTTCCACATTATAATAACAAACGGTCATAAATAATGGGATGGCCACAGGTACTTTTACTGCAGTCATTAAGTTATATCAATTTTTCGTGAAACAATCTTTACCAATAGTAATATCTCACAAATTTGAAATAACAACATATATCATATATAATATGGTAATGCTACAACTGATAAAATTAAAAACTTATTTATTAAGCCTTAACGTTTAACATTCGTATACAAAGACTTGGGAATTCAAGGGAAAGTCGTGCCCGATGTTTCCCTCTCGCACATCAAAACAGACTAAAGGCGCGATTGAGCAACAGTTTCCAAGGACCAAGGTCGACCCACGCGTTGTGATCTGGCATCACTACTACCCTACTAACCTACATACGCTTGATAACTGAAAACTTAAGTGTATGGCGTGGCAGCCCGTGGGGGTAATATGTTTAAGGGGTTTTACCACCTAGTACCTATAGTATTTAGACTATTTAAAAAAAAGTATGTAGACTTTTTCTAGGAAAAAGGAGTCACCTATTTAAATATAATAAGCCATATCCATAACATCTTATACGACGGACACTAGATAGAACATTTCTACCAATAAACTAAACACAAGCATCAGTTTTCGCTGTCAATAATTGTACAAAAGACGTCCCCTGAGGTGCTGTTTCAAATTTCTAAAGAAATTGAACTTGGACGGAGTTGAACTATACTGCATATGGTCCAGCTCAACGAAGGTATACTCGCGGAGGAGCGGTTGGGCTTAGGCTACTTTGTGA
Organism: Barypeithes pellucidus; assembly: GCA_963991005.1. NCBI lineage: Eukaryota > Metazoa > Arthropoda > Insecta > Coleoptera > Curculionidae > Barypeithes > Barypeithes pellucidus. Next base: position 48,855,581 of record OZ022557.1, on the reverse strand, counting down.
TTTCGCGCATTATCATGAAGGTTCATTGCCATGCATAATTTTATTAATGAATTACCAGAGGTAACTACCGTTATTATAGTGCCGTTTGGTACATATTCAACAAAAATATCTCTTGCTTTCCTAAAGAACGGTAGCTTCGAGGTATCCTATTTTGAAGGCCAGCGGCAATGCCTAATTTAATTTATGGATTTAAGTCTTGCAGTGCAGTTTTTATACAGAGCACAAGTGTTTTGGTTGATCGTTAGGGAGAAAAACCTTTCTAGTATCCTTTGTATTTTTTAATCCTTTATGTTATTAGCTTTTGATAGTACCCCATACAATAGACGCCGAAACAAAAAAGTTATTCTACCCCTAAAATTCCAAATTCAACTCTTTCAACTTTTAACTAACTATAACCACACACAGCAAAATATCTCCATAAGTACCAGTTTTTCAAATTTTGGTACGGAACACTAAAAATTAGGTCACTGGAATATAATTTTATTCTTCGTTGATATGTTTTTCACAATGCCTTTGTACTTTTTCATTTCTAGTGCTTAATATAGAAATCAAATATTAACATACTTTTAAAGGAAAAAATATTCTTCCTGGAAGCGCCGGTAGATAGTTATTTTCCAAAATGACTTCATCGATGGGTTCCTGAATATATTTGGCAGTCGCTCTTAGACCATCCAGAACACTCGGCATGTCACTATGTGTACACCTATAAAAATATTTTATTTTAAATAATAAATATGTAGTACCTAAGTATACAGGGTGTCCGATATTATAGAAGCCATAAACCTGATATCTTTGAGGAAAAAATTTCATTGAACAAATTGACCAAGAAAGATTCTTCACGAAAATCTTTTCACGTTGACCGCTAGGGGACACAATTACTATTATATATCTTAAAATTCAAATTTCTTCAAATTATTACTGTTAAGGTTTTCATTTAATAACGGATATAAAAATTTCTTAATAAAATTAAATAACATGATACATTAATTTATTACCCGTGCTTAAAGTGCACAAAAATAGCCACATTTTAGCGCAAACCGTAATTCAATACCTTTATCCATCTCGAGTTATTAACAAATAACCATTTTATTTAAAAAATGAATGCTATGCACACTTATAATGATATCAAATGTTCCAGCCAGGCTAGATGCTCTGGCAACTTTGATATTAAGTTAATTTGACATTTGTGTATTTTAAATTTCGTTTATTATTTCAAAAATAACAAAATTAGTTTGATGGCCTTTGAGATTTTCAATCTATTTACCCTTTACCTGCCAGGCATAAATGTCTTATTTTTTGCTATTAAACGAATACAATGTAAAGTATTGATATGGCCACTTTCACCTTATGTAATTTTATGGTTCCCATAACCTTTCCGGGGGGGAGGGGGAGGGGGTACAGTACCACCCCCTATCTACGGCGGTGATTGTTTATCTATTTAGTAACTAATAAGAAAATATATATTATTAAAATGTTTAGCCTTTTGTTGCATTTGTTCGGGTTTGTTTATTCAAAGGCAATATGAAAAGCAAGAAATACTTAAAGTTTATTATAACAACTAAACTAGACAAAATTAAATTTAAAATTTTAAAGGCAATCAAACTAACTTTGTTATTTTCTAAATATTACTTTAAGTTGCCTACCATCTAGCAGGTAGAAGGGCAACATTTTGTGTTATTTGTAAAAATCGAGAAGAAATATCAAACTACGGTTTGCGCCAAATGTTGCTATTTTTGTGCTCTTTAAGCACAGTAATAAAATAATGTATCATGATATTTAATTTTATTAAGAAAATTTAAAAAACAGAATTATGGATAAACAGCACCCTCTAGAAGACGCAGTGTGAACTATCGATCACGGCCAACATCGGTTATTGTACGAACAAACTTTCGCAAAATTAATGATTTTTTGATATCCGGTATTAAATGAAAACGTCAGCAGTGATAATTCGAAAAAAATTGAATTTTTAGTTAGGTAATAGTAATTGAGCCCCCTAGCGGTCATTTTGGAAACGTGGAAATATTTCCATTAATTTTTCTTGGTCGATTTAGCCAATGAATTTTTTTTTAAAGACATAGGTAATGCTTATGGCTTCAATAATATCGTACCTCGACGGCCTTAACGGGACACCCTGTATATGCTCTAAATAATTTTGCAATAAGATAATTACTGTTGGTTGAAGATATAAATTCAAATTGCAATACTGTTTTTATACATACATACTTATTATGTGGTTATTTATTCATCACTCAAAATTTGTTGCTTCCGGCCTTACTTTTACTGATTTTGTAATGCTGTTCCTGAACCGTAAAAATGATTTGTGTAATATTATATGTTTTAATCTCGGTTATTCTACAAATATTTTACCAAAGTGCCCCCCAGCATTTCAGTATCTAAATTATCAAGTACAGGGTGTCCCATTTTCGACACTTTTATAGGGTATCTCCGTTATTGTTAGTACTATCAAAAAAGTAATGTAGGTATCATGTGGTCTTTTTGGGTCAAACTTAAGACGGAATCAAAATTCGAAAATTTTCGGCTCGCTTAAGAGATACGGGGGAAAATCAAAAAATTGACAATTTCAAAATTACCCTATATTTTCTTAGTTAAAACAGATACAGAAAAATGTTTTATACAGATGTTTATTTATAATGGTTGTTGAATAATCTGCCGTTTTCAGAATAAGTATACGGGGTCAGATAAGAATCTTATCGGACCTAAACTAATTTTTTTAGATGGAACACCCTGTATATTTTAATCTAAAAAGATAGCATTTTAAACTCTCTTTTCGAATTTATAACACACCATGGATGATAGATATCATATCAAATTTTTCAAAATGTTGATAAGTCCTTTTTCATAAATGAATATGAAAAAATGAAATTGACGTTAAATGTTAATAACAACTAGAATGTCAACATAGTTGTCTCTAGGATATTAACTTTTGTTTCATGGCCTACTGTGGTTTAAAATAATAAAGTTTAAACAAATCGCCTAGGAAACCAATATTATCCATGATATGTTATATATTTGAAAATAGAATTTAAAATACAATCCTCTTAGATTAAAATATACAGGGTATTCCATTTAACAAAATGGGGTTAGGTCCGATAACTTTTTTACCTGACCGCATATATTTATTCTAAATATGGCAGATTATTCAAAAAACATTATAAAGAAACTTTTGTATAAAACATTATTCGTATCTCTTTTAACTAATAGAATATAGGGTAATTTTGAAAGTGTCAATTTTTTGATTTTCCCCCATATCTCTCTTAAGCGAGCTTTAAATGTTTTATCATTTTAAGTTTGACCCAAAAAGAGTACATGACACCTACATAACTTTTTTGATAGCACTAACAGTTACGGAGATACCCTATAAAAGTGTCGAAAATGGGACACCCTGTACATCATTAGACAAAAAACAATCGTTGTAAGCTTGTACGAGATCATAACTTTAGATATATAATAAAAAGGCGTGCAGGAAGACAATCAAACCAAAAGTCCATATAAAGATTTGTAGCTAGAAGGGAAAAACGAATTATTCAAACAATTGATTAAAAGAGGGAATTCTCTAATTCGGTATTGAAAATATTACTGAATGATTATGGGTCTGGGTGACGCCGTTTCGAATTCTTTATCACTTTATCCCCATCTCATTTAAGATCATAAGGGTAACATCTACCCCTCTCAGGAGGTTAAACCAAGAAAGCTGCAAATATTCTTTAAAAACGTCCCCCTTCACAATAGAATTGACGTATCTTTCCGATTTTTAACATTAAGTTTTCAAATTGACACCCTATATACAAGGTGTTTCTTCATAATATGGTAATATTTAAGGAGGTTATTTTTGGGTCCATTTTCAAAAAAAAACTTCATATGAACATGTGTGTGTGTCCTAAAAGTCTTAACTTTTAAGATTCAGGGTGTTAAATATTTTCTTGTTTTTTTAATAATTTGTTAATGTTAATGACTTAAATACGTGACAACTAGACTAGGTAGACAACTGTCAAAACTGTTTAAGTTTACAAAACAAAATCTGCCTCTTACCTACAAGATCATTTTTAATTTGTTAATACCTATTTCATAACAGAGTGCAAATGAATGAATTTCATTTTTTTATACGAAAATTGTAAGTTAAACGACAAAAAAATTAAGAAACGACATTTGTTCAGTAAGGAATGAGAATTTGAAAAATAATTTTTATTTAAAAAAAAGAAGTGGCGTACCATTATTTTCTTCAAATATAGGGTAATTCCCGCACATATGCCACTGGTCGGAATAAAAAACAAGTTATACATCATAAAATGCCTCTTGATGAATAGAAAGTGTGCACCACATTTCACAAAAATATCCAGGGCAGTATCACATATAGTAATAAAAAAGGAGGTTTTTTGAAAATCTTTAATACCCTGTATCTCAAAAGTTAAGACGTTTAGGACATGTGTTCATATGAAGTTTTTTTTTCTGAAAATAGACCCAAGAATAGGTATCCTCCTTAAATATTTGCATATTATTAAGAAATAACCTGTATACAATGCTGCATTGTTCTCTACTGAAAGTTGTGGGTCTTAAAAGTACGTTCATGTAAAAAAAATTGAAATCAGACGGATGTTCGCATTTTGTAAATATCGTTAACTTGGCGTAACCGTTACAGATTTCGTCGCCGGTCCTGAATCATGAGCGGTAACATTTTTGAAATTAACATTTAAGAAATTAAAATAAATACTGCAGTTATTAATGGGCAGTCCCAGCTTTAGGCATGGGCGATCTGTACCCCCGCACAGTTCGGAAAATTCTATGATCGGCAAATTCTATGATCGGCAATTTGGGAAAAGGAAAAAATCAAAATCGACGGCTCTGTTCGTTCCGTGATCAGTGATTGGGAATTCCAAAACGAGAGTTCGTAAACCCGCGGCCGAGAAACCGATTCGCACTCGGTGGATTTTAGTGGTATAAGTCCTAGCGTTGCCGTCCTGGGTCATGCAAAAAATAGCGAAGATTGAAAAATGTATCATCCCCCATCCCTACCCCATTCACGCCGGTAACCAGGCCGGATGAGATCGGATATCTCGGGTACGGGGGACGGTACGCACTCCCCAATCGGTAGGTCATACCGCAATGCGAGAAACCAAGGGTTGATTGATAGCTTTTGGGGGCCGCAGCGTATGACCGAGGATGATGGTTCGGATCCCACGTTAAGCTTTAGGTTGCCTCGGGAATGGTCCTGGCAACGAACGAAGAGGAACAAATTGAGGAAAAAAAAAATATTACGTTAAAGTTTGCAATCCAAATAAATGTTATTTATGATTCCTGATATCACGCTTTTCTAATTAAAATGGTAAATTCATATTTTAATTCATTCATTTACCCAGTATTTATGCTGTTTCGCAAATATAATTTATTGACCTCATATAACAATAACAAGAATAATTGATTGCGACAAACTATAATTATTGACGGAGATTTTAAACATTGAATTTACCTTGTGGTGGTCACAAAAATTATTATACAAAATTTATCATTTTTCTCAACTATTAACTAAGTCCATGTTGTAGATTAAATCTTACTACATAGATTGTTTTTCCATATGTGTTTATTACGTTGGTTATTAAGTTATTTAACATGTATTTCGTTTACAAAAAGAATGGCGTTTGAGACCTCGTGGTGTTCTCTCTTGGGAGTCTTGGGGAGAAGGGGTGCTTCTTAAGAATGAAGACCAGTGTTGCCAACTTCATGTAAACTTTTATAGTACAATTACTTGAAAAAATATAGTACAATGAAGGTAATTATAGTACACTTTTCTACGAAGCACTATCGGCCTATCCGTGTTAATTTATTGAATATTTGCGGCCAAATGCGAAATTGCATTGTTAAAATTGTAAAGCACATACATACCTACTAGGAATGTAGAATTAAACATGTCGGTAAATGTTGTTGATTAAAAGCTATATATTTCGGAACGTAAACTTAAAAATAAACTAAACTTAAAAAAACTTTTAAAAAACTGGAACTTAAAAAAACGGTTATATTAAAAGGGTTAGTCGAAATTTAAATCTAGTTCAAAATCTGAGTCTAGTTTATCATCCGTTTCAGTACCATCGCGATCGTCTTCAAACTACTATTTTCTTTTTGTGATCATACATAAGTTCGTTGCATCGCTTATACATGTCTTTGGATGGCTCAAATGTTATACAAGATGAGTTGTTATTTCTAACACATTGAGCAGTAGGCTGCCATTTACAGTGTCGGATAAAAGTTTATTCCTTTGTTTTGTTTTAATGAGATTTACTTTACTAAATATGCGTTCACACTGTGCATTGGAATGTGGAATGCAGAGTAAATTTAATACAAACTGGGCCAAATTTTTTAATTCAAAAATGCCAAGAGGATTTTTGAAATTAAATAAATGAGACCAAAACATATCGACATCTTCAATTTCTGCTAATTTAGGGTCTAAAATTGTTGGCAGTTTTCTCCATTCATCATCAATCGGTTGCTCAACATTTGGGTCATTTGAGGGCAAAAATCTTTTAGAATGCAATAAAAGGTTGATCAGACTGGGATTATCATTTCTAAAAGTAACAGAAAATGGTTTTAAAGGGTTGAAAAAAAACATATTCTTTAGTAACGGATCATCGAAATTGAATCTCCTTTTAATTTCTTGGCAAGAAGTATTGAATTGTCTACAACGCTGAAAAAAGTCGGTCACTAAATGCGGATTTTTTATTACTTCCGGGTTTTTTTAAATCATGACGTTTAAGCCAAAATAAATATTTTTAATATACAAAAAATTACTCTCGTCAGCTGGATCAATATTATTGATATTTGTTGTGTTAATATATTTTCCCTCCATATAGCAAGATAAGATGTCCTTATATAAGGAAATTATTTCTTGATTTAAGTTTGTGATGACAACAGATTCTGATTGAAAATATTTGTTAAAATTTGTAAATTTTGGTAAAAACCAGGCCAAAAAAAGATAATATAGTTTCATGAAGAGATCAGCTAAGTCATTATGAATTTGTTCTGTAGCTACAAGCCTGTCTGATAACCAAGTGTTAGTAAAATATAACTTGAGAACATCCCATTGCTCCACAATTCTGTTCACTACCTCATGCAAGCTCAGCCATCTGGTCTGAGAAGGATGCAAAATCTTATGTACATCAACATTTAAAAACATTTGAAATTGCTTAAGCTCATGTTGGTGTTTTGAACTAGATTTAAAATGATTATAAATATTTCGAGCTTGATCCTCACATCTTCTCGGTAATTGCTTGCAGGCTTCGCTTGCACAGAGGTGGGCAAACGCATTTGATAATCACTATCCCTGGGTAGTTAACCATAAATCGGGAGGCTACACTATTATTTTTCCCATCATAACATTGCACTTGCATTGCACCCATCAGAATTTGAAATTATAGTACAATATGTGTACTATATCGACTTTGTAAGTACATAGTACACGGAGACTCAATTTTAGTACAAATACTATAATTATAGTACGGTTGGCAACACTGATGAAGACAGCTGCTGCCACTGCGATCGGGTGAACTCGGGTACCGTCGGAATATTGTTTGCGTCGGCGTACAAGGCGGCTTGATGACCTTGTTATACTGAGGATAGCACAGAGGCGGAGCCAGGGATAATTCAGAACACATGTATACTTTTATTTTTCTTTAGGTCACTCGGTTAATTATTTTCCAATTACAATATAGCTATAGAAATAAATATGATTTCTTTACTCTTGCCAGTTGGCGCACCGAAGGGTGTTTTGGGTATAGGAACCTCCCAGAATTACTTGTATTTGTTTGTCATAGACATTTTTAAGTAGGTACATCTAACATTTAACTATACATTTATATAAAACCCAAATTTAATAACACCTTCATCAACCCCAACACCCCCACCCCCGAAAAGAATTTTGCGCCACTAACTACTACAACCCTGAAAAGAACATAAGTTGGTATACATAATATACTTATATATCAAAATACAAAGTCAGATTGAATAGTACAACCAAGAAAAGGAAGCTTTTTCTATTGGTAGGAACTCACCATCTGGATACCGGTTTCGTACTATTTTATTATCATCAGTATCAGCAATCAACAATTTGTGACATTTTACTTTTTTGATTTAATACTTTGATTCTAAATCTGTTTCCTGAATATGATTTTCGATTATGATTGCAACCTTTCTAAAAAAGATCTTTTATCTTTTCTATTAAAATCGGATCATCGTGCCTGAATAATTCTAACCAATGTTTCGAGCATATTGAACAAATATAAGAAAATGTTCTTAAAATATAATTACCAGTTACCTTCTTCGCTCCCATGGAACCTCTCCTATGCTACGTTTATAAATTCTCGGTATACCGATGACCGACAACAACTTTCAAAACCTTGTTTTTTTTTTTTTCCATTTTCTAATAAATATTTTTTAACAAGATACCTACACTTTTTTCTCCATATATACCAGAACCTTACGATTTTAATCATCTTTGATGATCTTAGATGATTTAAATACTTCCTGATTTAAATCGTCTTAAATGATATTAGGATATATATAGTATATATAAAATGATTTAATTCTTATAAAATGATTTAAAACTTTCCATATAAAAATACTTAAATATAAAAAATATGCGTCGTTTAAATATTACCCTACATACAAAACGATCTTTGATTCGAATCATTTCTGGAATAAGAAATATCATTGATCTCTGATTTAGAAAGTTTTTATTGCTAAAATTCGCAATTCGATTCCACTAAATAGTAAATACGTGACAACCAAATATCCGCCTGCAGCTGTAAATGCACTTTCTACATTTGCACAGGGTGTCAAAAATACCCAAACCCGGATCGTAAATTTTCAGGCTTGGACAGATTAACAGATAAGAATCTAACAATTAGAATATGAAGATCCGACGTATACAATCTAATCTAAGTACTATAAACTTACCAGATCTGATATTCCTCTCCTCTCATCAGACATCGACACGGTAATATCGCCTTGCTCATAGGACATCCTTTTTGTAGCGTTACCTCACGTAAAAACAAACCAAAGAAAATGAAAACACTCCAATTAAAAATTCTACTCATTTTCCCCGCGTGTCATTCCACTATTCGTATCATCAACTGCATTAGGGCCCAAGTAGACCTCATTGTTGTGAGTGCAAGTACTTTTCTGGGGTAATGGTGTATTGTACAAGGCTGAAATAGAATCGTATTGTTAAGTATTTATTTGTCAATGGTTGATCTCGTTTTATTGCGGAAGTATGATTGGTTTTTGTTTGAAGAAAAGATTTATGATGGGTAACGACCAAAAACATTTAATTATTATATGTATATGGTAACGACCAGTGCCGCTTTCTCCCACGGGGCGCAGAGGCAGAGGCATGTGTACAGGGTCCTGCAATAGCGCGTCAGACTTCCATAACTCCTATACGAATTAAGTTAGAAATTTCATTCATATGCTGACTTATACTGTATCATAGGGTATAAATAGTTTTCCATATACAGGGTGGCCCAAAAAAGCGGATAATATAAAGTTTTATTTTATATTTAGATTCGTATTAGTGTCCTCTATAATTATCTAAAACATTATTTAATATGCTTGGGGAGTTTAAGAAAAATAAATTAAAAACTAAAAAAGGTTTTCTAGTCCTGGGAAGAAAAATCAAAAAAACAGTCTAAAATTATTTTTTCAACCACGGATTTGATGATCTTTATAACAAAGGGTTTAGATCGAGATACTATGAATCTAATAGTATTTATCGATTTTATACAGGATGTTCATAATAAGGTTCCAAAAATGACACATTTCAAAATAATTGTTCTCAAGATTTTCAAATGTATATTATTTGTATATTGAATGTAGAATTCATAAGCATTTTTTTATTGAAATACAAACATATAAGTCATTTCTAGCCGTTTTCGAAATAATTTCAAAATTCATAAATTTTGTTGTTTAAATACCTTGGGCGCCTTGACCAATAATTATTGTAAACTACAGTACCTAAATATTTAAAAAGTCTTTCATTTTGATCTGTGCACAAGTAAATACGTTTTGGTAAAGATATGTTTACATCCCTCGACATTTGAGGTAAAAGATTAACAAGAGCACCGCATCTCTTATTCTTTGCTGCATATTAATAGTGTTGTAAACCAGTAATTTAGGATAGGTAAATAAAAAAGTCAATGTCACAAATGTTTTGTCTCGCCGCTGGTCCGCTACCCGCTTTCCCGGCCTAGACTAGATTCGAACTTTGGCAACTTCGGGTATTTTATTCTTCTTTTTTATTTTAGGGAAAAACTTAAAATGAATATCCGTTCTAAAATTTTTATTGATTGACATTGACTTTTTTATTTACCTATCCTAAATTACTGGTTTACAACAAATAGCATTTGTAGGCGGATATTCATAAACAATTTGGTAACGTGTCCTCATAAAAAAGTCAAGTTTTGGATAACGTAACGGAAAATGACTCCTTGCTAACACACATTTTTTTCGCTCCCATCAATTACAATGATCATATCAACCAACTAATAAAATCCGTAACCCCAATAACTATTTTTTAAGTTAAAGAACCAGTGAAACTATAACTAACAAATGAATCCCTATTTTATTTCACAGCCTGACATGATTTTTAGACTTAACCACTACTAATGGACCGTTGTGCCAGTATTTCACCTCAAATGATAAATGTAAACAGATCTTTTCAAGAATGTACTTGTGCAGATCAAAATTGAAGACATTATTAACAATATAATTTATGAAATTTGGAATTATTTCGAAAACGGCTAGAAATAACTTATACGTTTGTATTACAAAAAAAAAATGCTTATGAATTCTACATCCAATATCAAAATAAAGGGTGTTCCATTTGAAAATCTTGAGAAATTGAAATGTGATTTTGAAATGTGTCGTTTATTTTGGAACATTATTATAAACACCCTGTATAAAATAGAAATACACTATTAGATGTATAGTATCTTTAGACTTTTTATTAGAATAATCACCCATTTCAGTGGTTAAAGAATAATTTTAGAATGTTTTTTTTTGATTTTTCTTTCCAGGACTACAAAAACTTTTTTGTTTTTTATTTTTTGCTCTTAAACTACCCAAACAAATCAAACGACATTTTAGGTAACTACAGAGGACACTAATACGAATCTAAATATGCAATAAAATACTGAGTGTCCCATTTTAAAAATAAAAATTTATGTTATTACATTTTTTTGTATATGGATAAGATGATACACTATAAGTCAGTATATAAAAGAAATTTCTAACTTAATTCATATAGGAGCTATGGAAGCCCGGCGCACTATTGCAGGACCCTGTATACGTAGATATACAATGATTTAATTATTCATTTTTATATTAAACGAGTTTTCTTCCCAATCGTTTATTCCTGTTTTAGGAAAAAAATGTCTAAGGAAAAAAACCTTTGTAATAGAACTGTTACTCGCGGAAAGTCTATATTTTTTTTTTTCGGAAAATTTTTAGATTTTTTTTTTTTTACTGGTCCATATAGAAAAAAATGATGGACTTTCCTCGAGTTGTTAACAAAATTTAGACATCTTTCGTTAAACAATTTTTTTAAAAAAATGTATCATTTTCATAGGAGACGAAAACTACGTTTTTCAGCGTAGAAAATTGAAGTATAGACCCAGATCACGTGCGGTCCCTTTCTTCCGATTATCTCCGTTTCTGTCGGCGTACCGATCCCGGGCGGGCTCGACGCTTGAATTTATTGTTCGAACGGCAAAGAAAGATATAATTATTTATTATGCATTGCGATTTTCGTTTTCAACGCGTGGTATTGAATTTTTGAAGTGCAATCGAGATTTGTTGTGTTATTTTACTTCCTAGAAGTTGCTATTTGGTTTATATATTTTATTGGTTTTTATTCGTTAAATATATATATTTATTTGTCATATTTTTGTCATATTTATATAATGGTTTGTCATATTTATATAATGGGAAAGTTCAAGGAACGAGAATAGAAAGGAAAAGTTATGTCAAATTTCGTTTTGGGGGGGCCATGCATAGAAAAATTATGAAAAGTATTACCTTGGCGCGTTAGTCAAACCGGTATATATGGTATTTTTCGTGTTATATTCATGGTTTGTCATGACCCCCATAAACACCCCCCCCCCCCCCTGGATCAGCGCTTGACCGCGTTGGTGTGAACAACTTAATTTTACAAGAATATGAAAAAAAAATCTGTGCCGTAGAATAAAACTATAGTTTAGTGGTAAACCATTGGACTTGATAGGCTTTTATTCTGGGGTATAAAAATAATTATGTAGTTTTTCAATATAAAAAAATACTAATATAATTGTTAACGATTGATTAACGAACGATATTTTTCATATATGTTCATAAGGGCGTACAATGCGCAAATTTATAGGATGATTAACAACGTTTGTCGGTAGACGTGAAATAAGCTATCATAGTAGGATTTTGCTACACTGAGAAAAATTACTAGGTTAGTAAATAGGGCTAAATCGTATGTGTTTTTTTGTATTGTCAGTGCCAACCACATAATATGTGTATTAATTTTAGAAGACGTTACTATTAGTTTTACTTTTAACTTTTAGATCTAAAGACACTTACTTACATATTAACATATACTGTGTGTGTATATAGTTTGGAAACGGCTTAATAACTTTTGAGCCGTTAATTTTTTTTTACAAAATTTGGGAGTGGTTTATAGGGGAATGTAAACTTCTTTTTGAAGGAATAATGACAGACTGTCAAAATGGCTGATGGGCGCCATTTTCGGGAAGAAATTTAAATAGGAAGGGGGTCTTGCGATACATCATTTTGAAGATACTATCGAGTACTTTACGATCTCAGAAAATTACTTCTATATACCCGAAAACAAAATGGCGGCGTTTTAAAAATTGCATAGTTGGTATTTTTTATTATCCTTAATTTCATTTACCGTCTTAGGAAAATAAATACAACTTGACATAGTATAGTAGGAATCAGAGAGCTACTCTTTCTTGAATATTTTATGGTGCTCAAATTCAAAATGGCCGCGGAGCGACATCTTGATAAGAAAAATTGAATAGGAAGTGAGGTCTTGCGATCCATCATTTTTAAGGTCCTATCGAGTACTTTACGATCCCAGAATATTGTATACACAAAACCAAAGGGCGGCTTGTCAAAAAATAATATTTACTATTTTTTCTTTTGTTATATAACTTTAGATTTGTTGTTGTGATTATTAGTGGGTATTCTTCCTTACTTTTCAATTTTTTACATTGCCTATAGAAATAGTAACCCTTTCGCCGAGGACGAATTTTCGGACCTTCATTTTCTGTGTCTGTGGTGCGGTCGTCCGATATTTAGTAGTTTCATATTCTTTTGCTGTTGGGTCAAAATTTGTTTACAGGCAACTTTCAGTAAATCGGAATTTAAAAATAAATCATCTCAAAAAACCTGTAAAATTTTTAATAGGTTTCTTATATTATCTAATTAGAGGAATTATATATGTCCTCGCAAAAGATCATCGTCACAAAGATATTGGGTCTATTTTTGTATTTAGCATCGAATTTTTAATAATTTAACGCCCGTCACATGGCTAATTTACTCTTCTGAATCATATAACGCCCATATTTGGAACTGAGTTATTTTAATTTGTCACTATAACAATCTTCCTATTATTTATAACAGCCCTGTCTTATATTGGCTTAAAGATTTGGAATGTTCCTTATAGAATATTAAAATACTCAGAAAATTAGTCATATTTTTAATCTACCTAAGGTGTAAAGGAAACTTGCACATCAAAATATATCTTTCCTTAATGGTTTATAAATGGTTAATAAAAAAATATTGTATATAGCTTCGGATAACAAACCGTCGCATCAATTTTCATGCGTGACCGGTGTTACTGTGACCAGCGATACAAAAATGCATAAATTCGTGGATAACAGCTAATACAAGCTATATTTCTTAAACTTTGTTAGACTGAAATGAGTGTCTGTACTCAAGAGAATGACTTCGTGTAGTAATTTTCCCTTAATTAAGACTACTAGGTCTGAGTTAACCCTGTGACCGGCGATACAACATAAAAACATACGCCTGATAAAAATTATTCAATGTTCGAATTTATACCTAAATAAACATAATAAGGAACTTCCCTAAACAGGAGCACACTTTACACAAATTCAAACACATACCGTCATATTTGTAAAACTATTAGGCCGACCTATAGTGGCTTCATTTATAAGAAATTTCTGCCGTGACCGGCGATACATGCAGCTGCAGGGACGGAACTTCTGGTTAATAATTGCGTTAGAGAAACTAAACTGTTGATCTTTGAACATTATTTTTTCAATACAAATTGTAGTAAAAGTGTAAATTATTTATATATAAAAGTAACTTTAGTAAAATGACATGAAATATAAAAGGGTAAAGTAAGAAATTATTGACTGGGGACACGTGACCGGCGATAAATTTTTAAATTCAAATTATAGTACTGCATATATAGTCTAAAAAAAAATTTTAAAATTGCTTTCTATGTAAGCGGTTACATATATTTCGCAAATTATAATCATTTCTACAGGCAAATAGTTTATTTTAGTAAGTTATATGCTAAGGACTGAAAGTTGCCTGTACTCTGCTACAGTGAATACATCTTAATTTAGATACAGGAAGTGGTACAGAGAGTGTCAGTTGATCTTTAGAATTGTACCTGTTATACTTGGGTGTGTATACCGGGTGTTTCAGCAGGAACGCTCACCTCTATAACTTTTTTATTTTTTAAATTACAGAAATAAAACTAGTGTATTGTGTTGTATGTGATATTAATTTGCATTTTATGACATGTCGGACTAAATTTTGTCACTGCCGGTTTAACCGGAAATGACGTCAACTTTGGATTTTTAAATAGAATACCCAATATAATTTTGGCTATATCGATTTAAAACATCATTCCAAATTCAACCACGCCCATACGTCACTTTTTGACATCTAAATAATTTTTATTTTTTGATCTAGATTGCTGTGAACTCTCTAAAATGGTTTACTTCTATGCCAAATAAATTATGGCGGATTTTAAAGTTGTATTTATGTTTATTTGTTTGTTAGCATTATGGCGTCATGGGGACCTAGATAAATGCGAAGCCGTTTGCACTTCTTGTGGTATTTCTTGTCATGAATTGTATTTTTAATAAATTATCTCTCCTTTCTTAACTTGACATAAAGGTGTGTGATATCAAATTGTTGGAAATTGTTTCCATTTGAAAAAATTGAGTTTTCCGGGAAAAAGCCTTCTTAAAAGTTTAAAAAGTGTGTACAAAATTTAAAACGCAATAGAATTTGAAAATTTAATTTTTATCAAGAAATTGGGTTAGAAGTAAACCATTTTAGGAGTTCATAGTAAGTAATCTAGATGAAAAATAAAAAGAAAAATTATTTTGTCTCAAAAAGTGACGTATGGGGTGTCGTTCCATTTGGAATGGTCGAATGGTGTGGAATCGATATAGCCAAAAATACATATACAGGGTGCACCATTTAAACATTCAAAGTTGAGGTCATTTCCGGTTAAACCTGAAGTGCCAAAATGGAGCCCGTCATGTCATAATATGCAAAATTATGTCAAACTACATAAACCCACTAAATTTTATTTCTTTAATTTACACAGTAAAAAAGTTATAGGGGTGAACGTTCCTCCTGAAACACGCTGTATGTATTTATATATGCGTATATGTTACTACGAACGTTTTATATGCTTGCGGGTATGCGACTGTGTGTGTAGTACTTTTGCTAGTTCGCGTGAAAGTACTTATGCGAGTGTATTTATTATTATACTATATAGGCATAAGTAAACATAGGTTATTTTATCGATATTATGTATTCTCGTGGAAATTTTGTATTTTTGCAAACTTCTCCTATGCTACAGTACTATAAAGTATCCGGCACTGGAGACTGAGCTAGGTTGAAAACCCCAAATTTTATTAATACTTTCTATTAAAATAAAGATAAGTTTGTGTAAGGTTGTCTATTCCGAATATTTGTATAGTTTTCGAAATATTGTCAATTTAATATTGTTATGTGGCAAGTTTGCTGCCAATTTTTAGTACAGTTACTATACTAGTTTTCTATGACGGCTTTGAAAAACAGTTATTTTAATGCTAAATAAGAAATAATTAGAAAATTTGGCAGTTTTCATTTGAAAATGTAGATTTTTGCAGTTTTCTCAATTTCATTTTTAATCTTATTGTTTGAACACCACAAAATATTATATAAAATCTATTAAATCAGGTTACTTTTAATAATATTTTCAATTGAAATTAAATGAAAAGCTTTCTTAGAGGAAAAATTAATTATTATTTTAAGGTCTGCAAACGTCAAAGACATAAGACCTTAAATATGTCAAATACACTTAAACTTAGGTATAGGACATGATATACAAAGTCTGCCTGGAATCTTTCGTAAATTCCAAAATGTAATAAAGGATAATCCATTTAAAATAAGCAAGTTGACACCGACTTCCGGTATAACCGGAAGTGCGACCATATTGAAAATATTTTAGTCAAGTTCCATCAACATCCAGCATACTGTTCATTTTTCGAAATTTTTGCTATAGTGGATCGAGTTGATTCCCGATGGGACACCCTGTATATAACTAGAGAAATTTCTCTCTGCCACTTTTCCTATAGAAAAATGTTTCCTAAAGCTGTGCGATACATACATGAATAAATTGTTTTATTAAATTTGATTTATTTAAATATGAAATCTTTATAATAATTGGTTACGTTGGAAAGTAAAAATCAAATACAACTGCCAATAGTGCTAATGAATACTAGCTGAAACCGCGACCCACCGTCGGCGTCGAGCAATCTACATTATGCCTACAAAGTTAGTACAAAGCGCGAAATGAAAAATAAAATATGAACAGAACAGAGGTCAAATCGGAGAATTCGACTGACCCGGCGTCCACGTACCTTCGACCGATCCGCCCCGTGCTACATAGCGCGAAATGAACACGGGTCAAATCGGAGATTTCGACTCACTCCGGCGTCCTCTTAATTTTATATAACACCATGCCATTGGGTGACTTCTACCGTGAAAGCTTCTATGAATTAGATAGGTACTTAATTTCAACATAGAACAAATTAAAATCCTAAAAATATGATATATTTTTTTGGTTCACTGCTCGCAGAACATAGACCATAATGGAGGATGCGCTACTTCTATTTGTTCCGTAGTGTGGAATAAACTACTAGAGCGTTTATTGGGTAGACCCAGTGTTACCAACCTTAGCATGAAGAATATTCCAAATGCGAGGACGAAATGTCCCATATTTTTTAAAAAAGTCAAAAGTGCAAAACTTTATGCTGCATATTTTTTGACAACGTACTAAAAAAATGTAATTTCAAAGAAGTTATGAATTCCAATAAGTATATTGACAAGCAGGAAACGGTAGTGGTACCTATGACTAAAAAAAAGGTAGTTCTAAAACTTTTAAAACCCTCCACTAATTGACCTAAATATCCCTTTGTTCCACAGAGGCCTCAAAAATCCACGATATCGGAAATATCCCATGGATTGGTAACAGTGCAGACGGGTCAATAGTGGCGGGTTTTATTCAAATTGGGTGGGGGTTAAGTTTGGGGGTTATATGAATATATACAGGGTGTTAAAAATTCGATGTTCACCATCGGGAGCTCATAAACGATAAGAGATACAGCGAAGGTTAAATTGTGGCAATATTGCGCAATTCATACCCGACCAATATGGCATGAAGAAATTAGGATAATTCCGGAGATATTCGTAAAACCCCGAAGTTTCGTTTTAAGTTCTTCTGGCTTTATTTAAAGAGATAATGTAAAATAAATTTAACACATTCATTGCCACTTTTCATCTCTGTAAAGCAGTGTCCTTAGATTGCGTGCCCGAAGTTTTGTCATTCAGATGCCATCGTAAGGTTTGTTATTTTAAATACAGACCGATATTTTTTATTGCATTTATGTAAATTTAATATCCGATGTAATCTTAATCCAAAATAACTTTTATTGACTATCAACGTTTCTACCCTATAAAAACATTTTCAGCAAAAAAATTTGCAGATCAAAGCTATCTTAGATAATGTGTAACAGAGAGAGAATGATATTTCTCTTTCAAAAAACCCTCACAGAAAGCTGCTAGTTGCAGATAATTTTTTAAAGGCTTCTGAGTTTGTTGCAATTAATTAGAGAATTAACCTAGTTAGTCATGGAATGTAATATTTGTTATTATTTTAGTTACAGCTTCTCTTCTATTTACTTAATTAATATTTCAAAAATGTTGTTCGAATTTTTAAAAATACCTTCAATGCCTAATCTATAAGTTTTTAAAATAAAATATAATATTGAAGATGTTTTTATGGGGTAGAAACATTGATATTTAATAAAAGTTTGTATTAAGATTACATTAGATCTCAAGTTTACATAAATGCAATAAAAAATATAGGTTCTTATTTAAAAAACAAACCTGAGGATGGCATCTGAAAGACAAGAGGTCTGACATGAAATCTAAAAGCACTGCTTTATAGAAGATAAAATTTTCCATCTCAGAAAGTTTCTTTTCAAAAAATCGCCATTCGAAAAATTTAAATTTTCTACAGACGGCGTGCCTAAGTGACTGCTATTCGTCAGTGGGAGAGACCCGATTTTTCCTTCCCGGCAAGGTGATCAGAGTATTTTAGGGTAATTTTACATTAATAGTTATATGTAGGGGAAGATGGCCTAAAATGACATAACTTTGATTAAATTTGTCATTTTTTCTATAAATTAGGCGATTTGGAACCTTAATTACATTGATGATTCTAGTTTAATAGTAAAGATTATATGGTGGATATTTTAAGATTTTAAAAAGGTGCATGCTTCATTTGTCATTTTAGGCATGTACTAGGATAAAATGACATATTACCTTAGGGCCATGCCATCATATCAGAGAAATAAAAAACACATCGTAATATAGATATAAAAACGTTTCTAATTCAAAACATAGAAAATATTTATCACTTTATACATTATTAGCAGCATAGTTCACAAATAAAATTTTTTGTTCTTGGGGCCATCAATGCCTGCACATTCTGCTAGTGACCATTTTTTGCATCGAAACCAAACATCGCCTGGTTTTGTGAGTGAGTAGAGTCCAATGCAATAAATGCATGCATGCAGTCATCCTTCCTTCCTCGACGTGGAATAGGGTCTTCTACATCGCTTATTTCTTTGGTGTCTTCTTGTAGTTCCGTTTCCATTATTTTCTTTATTTGATGTGGAAGTTAAAACTGATGTGCTCTAGCGTTCTCGATTTTATCTCTTTTAAGATCTTGATGCCTTTGATATATTTATTGGCATAACTGATATAGTATGTCAATTTAGAAAACTTGCAGACACAGTCATTTTACGCTTATCATCATATTTGAAAGAAACGCAAGGTTTAAATTTCTTAAAATTAAAATAGATTAATTAGAAATATAGTTAAATATAGCGAAAAGAGTGTTTATCAACATGCATTAGCTAAATATTAATAAAAAAATGTCTACCTAAAATAAATCGAAGAAGTCTCAAGTAGCACAAAACTTTTCGTTGACTTTAAAAACTCGTTATGCTACATCAAAGAAATATGCGCGCATTTTCCTTCGCAATAACTTCAGGAGCGACTCATTTTTCCTAGATGCAGTTGGATGCAAAACTCGCTGTGGCACTAACTTTGCGGGAAATTTAAAATTATGTGATGTGTTGTTTTAACCGACTAGGTCATTTTAGCCCATTTTCCCCTACTTGTGAACTCGATAGATACCATGTTATATTTTCTTTGATAGATACATTTATTTTATCTTGATGCAAATCATGTCAAGCATATCTCCGTATCTTCCCTGTTAGTTAGAGAATTTTTTTTGGGTGATTTTAATGTTGATAAGCTATAATTTATAGGTAGAGATTAGACTAATCTATACCTTTTTTTTTAGGTTGTACACTAATTATGTCACTATCGATTAAGCTCTCTCTATACTAGCTAATGAGAAAATAAGCACTAGGATCCGGCCTGTTCAAAAGAAAGACAAGTGATGTCAAATATTCTTAAGGCTTTAAGCCCAACTCGCTTATTTATTCTGGGAAGGGTCTTGAGGTATCGTCATAAACATCATAAACAAAAACACAATCTCGAAGCATTGAAAAACGTAGTTAGTTAGACTCCTAACAGGTGGAGGTGGCCACTAGGAGGGGGGGGGGTCCCCTGTGTTTCCCATCCCATATCTGGATTTATTGAGGAACGGATTTATTTAAGAAATGATTTAGGAAACTTTTAGTCCACAAAAAACAAACTTATGATTTGGCAGTTGTATTTTCATTGTTTCATTGATTTTAAATTCGTGTTATATTTCTACGATTAGTTTATTTTTTGTTTTTTTTTATGATCAAACACAAGCACTATAGGAAAAATCCTTTACGGCACTCTGGGAGTGGTGCGTGTGAGCAAAAATCGATTCACGTTGGCTTTGAATCGTTGGAGGTTATATTCGTTGCGAAAAACGACCTCGGGAAGGTCGTTCCATAAAAATGAAGTCCTCCAGATGAAAGAATTCTTAAATAATGAAGTTCGAGGGGTACTAAGCTTAACCACATATGGATGGGCGGCAGTGGTTCGTCATGTATTTCTGCTATCCGCCGCTCTGGGCGGAATTAAGAGGGCAAGGTCAGCCGAGGACTTGCCATGAAAATATCTGTTAAAGAGAGTCAAATCCCCAAACTGTCTTCGATGTTCTAGGCTGTCGAGGTTATTCGTCAGCTCGTGGTCTCCAATCAGACGAATGGCCCTCCTTTCGATGGAATCCAGTAGCCGAAGAGTATGTTTGGGTGCAGAGCTCCAAATATGAGAACAGTACTCTAGTGATGGTCGAATCTGGGCTTCGTATAGTGTCAAAAGTTGTTGAGGTGTGTAGAACTTTCTGGTTCGGGAGAGTCCACCAAGTTTCTGGAAAAGTTATCTTGGCGATTGCCACAACGTGGTTATGCCAAGACATATTTCCTCCCAGATTGACGCCCAGAAAATTAATAGATGAAGCCAGTGGGATTGCGTGTCCGGCCATGATTATATCCGGTTCTGTAATGTTGACCTTTTTAGAGAAAACTGCTGCCTGGGGTTTTTTTGCGTTAAATTTGACTTCGACACCCTAAACCAAAACTTCTTCCAGGTCTTTGTTGAGGCGTGATACTTCATGCTGTCTGCGAAGATGTGCGTCGGCAGCCGATGTTTATGCATTCAAAGAGAAAGATGAGATAAGTGTGCTATCGTTAGCAAAACTAAGAATCGTATAACTAAATTTTATCAATACCGAAATAGTTCTCTTGACATAAATACCATAATTTGAAAAAAGGCAAAAAATGTATAAGTACTTGAATTTTAAATCGGATTTGAATATACGTTCCTTAGTGAATAATAATAATAATAAACGCTGTAAGTGCGAGTAATTATTTTGAAATTTAAAAGGAAATATATTAAAAATATAACGAGACAGTTTTTATATACTTCAACCTGATGGCCCCGTAATTATTTTTGGCTAATACTTCCTAACTGAACAAAGTTGTCATGTGTAGCGGTATTGTTGGTTATATTACGGTGACTTCTGTTTTATGTGTACGGTCTCGTTACGCCACTTGCCTTCCATCAGTCCCATCTTTGATCTGTTTAGATAAATTTTATACCATTTTATTTCTATTATTGTTTTCTGTAGAGCATAAAAATAAGAGTATGGCTTAGTTATATTGGACAAATTGGCATCCGTTAGCTACTGAAAATGTATGTTCTTGGCGATTGAATTTAAGGAATTTACACCTATAATATAGGCTGAGATTTGTCAAATGCAAAGGAAAATATTATATTTCCAGAGAACAATGTTGTAAAGTCAAAAAAAGTTAACATTTTTTATGTTGACAGACTTATATTTCGTCGGCCTAATATGAAAAATGCATGTTCAAATTTATAAAATTTGCGATTTTTGAGGAATCTGGTAGACATCATCAGTGGCCGAAGCTTTAAGCTAATGTTCTCAGTTTATGAAAATTGTCACTAGATAAAGCCAAAAATATTAATATGAAATCTGCATATGTTCCCCAAATTTTAAAAGTACATGAATGCAGCATAAGTCCTATCAATCAACATGGCGATAAATGCAGTGTCGTATTTCTAAAACATCTTCGCTTAGTTTTCAAAGTTAATTGGTGGGCATTTATAAGAACTTGTTAAAAATGCAAAGGTAGGTCCACTATTTATTATAGACGTGCTGTATAAACATCCAAACTTCATTACATCCGCAGATACAGGATTTAAATCAAGGGGGGGGGGGGGGGGGGGGGTGTATGGTTGGCAAAGTTGAGAATAAAGCCCGATGTAGGAGAAACCGCCGGAGATGATTTAATAATTTATAGTAAATACTAGAAAAACCGACAGGGGTACCGCATCAAAGATCTTAACCGAAATGTTGACGATGGAAACCGCCACACAATAGTATAGAGCGTTGGGATGCATTATAATGCTGTAAGTTTTACTGTACATACGTCGAGGCTTGTTGTACAGGGTGCTATAATTCCGTAGAGTACAGCAAAATTCCGCAAATATGGTCACTCTAAAAAATAAAGTGCTTCGGTCAAGGGGAGGCAATTGCCCTCATTGCCCCCCCTGTAAAAATTATAGGCCTGAATTTTATTAAAGACAGAAAATAAACTCTTCACAAAATACTATTATCTTATTCTAGATTTAATAAGATCTCGAAAAGTATTTTTTGTTCTTACAACACTGTCTCTTTAAAAACTTTTCGGATTCCATCGGATGAGTATCAGTATTAATGGTTAACATTGTATTTCCTCTACTTTAAGATTAACGCTCTCGGAAAGTGATTCTTACTTCGCGATTACTTCTCGAGAGGAAAGTAAAAAACGAAACTTGCATTTTAATTATCTTGTACCGATTAAATGTTGTTTACCTACTTGTGCATGTTAGTTTTCATCATCTAAAAATGTAAGGTAAAATTTAAACAACAAACGAAGGCTTCCAATGAGTAGGTACTTCGTCACAGTGTTTTGCCTCAATACAATCGAAATGATTGGTACAATGCTCTGTATAATGAAATTGACCAATATCCGTTTAAACTTTAGAAAATGTAAAAAATTGGTTCTTACATTTATGCCATTAGTTCCATTACGCGTTATGTAGGGAGTAGGGTGATTGGAATTAAAGCAAACTTAATACATCCAATTTAATGTATAAAAATGCAAATACAAGATTTCTCAATCAAACCTTTTTTTAATGCACTTCCTAAGTCTTAGCCTTCTTATAATTATTGTACGAAAATTAAGTATAATTAATTCTCATCAATGTTGCCGACATGAGCGTATAATAGACATTTTTTACCGAAACAATTATCTAGGTATTTTTGCCATTATAATAATAAATTCTCAACAGTTTCTAGTTTATGCTCTTACTTATGGTTGAGGGCCCAAACTGTGGGCCGCGGCACCCTGGGGCGCCGTGGGTAGTACGCTTTTTTGTGATGTTCAGTATCTGGTGGAGGCTCCCTTAGGAAAATAACGGACCTTTTTTGGGTCTCCAGTGACTTTTTAAAACACAACTGTTTTATGTTGTTTGATAGTCATTAAAACGTTATAATTTATGGTTCTTTTCTATCGTTTCCAAATCTTGTTTATATTGTAATATATAAATGTATAAAGAATTATTAGTATTTTTGTGAGCAGAACAGTTATAAATGTTGTAATATAATTGTTCAGCCTTTTCAAAGACTCCGGTGTAAACCTGTTCCACCGAAATAAACCAAGTCAAGAACTGTCAAACCATGCTCGACGTCTGGGCCGGCCGACCGAGGGAGTCGCTGAACGAAGCGCGACGAAGAACGTTGAATAGTTAACCTTTTATCTGAAGTTTTTGTATGAATAAACATCGTATTTATACAATTAATTAAATCGTTTTAATATCGCAATATCGACCATTCTTCTCTTCTTTTCATGGTCCTTCGGCCGCATGGTTAAATAACCTGTGGATTATCAGTAAAATAACGTAAAATAACGAAAATAAGTATATCGAGATAGCACGTGAAACGCGCCATTTTGTGAATCATCTGTTCTGCCGGGCGCTGACGCAAGTGAATGTGAATGGTAGTTCAATTGGTACACCACATCGAAAAATTGTAAGTCTGTTCCGTTTTACCTGTTCCTAGCTATTGTTTAAATAAATGCTTAAGCTTGTGTAACGTATAGGGATAGATTAAGAATCGTATTACCTACCGTATTCAAACATTTTGAAAGGTTTGTTCATTTTTAATTATGTCAAACGACAACGAAAATTCCGCTATTCCTCAGGATGGGGAGAAAAAACGGGAGGAACGAATTGAAATGTTGCTACTAGAGAGAAATCAAATTAGTGCTGCTTTAAAAAGGTTTCAAACTTTTATTAACAATTTTAGCGAGGATAAAATTGCAAATCTAGAATTACGCCTAAGAAATATCGAAAGTAATATGTTAAAAGACTTTAGCGAGGTTCAATCGCAACTGGAATTTATAGAGAAGGGGGAGCTAATATCAGATAATCGAGACAGCTTTGAAAATTTATATTTTGAGGTGACAGGTAAAGCTGTGAGTATAATTAGGCAGTTTTATGATCAAAAACCGCTTGGTCAAGGTCATTCACAAAATATAAATGTCACCCCTACATCCAACCTTGCTACAAGTAATCATAAAAATTTTCCGCCAATTGAATTGATAAAATTTTACGGGGAATATGATAAATGGTCTCAATTTCGTGATCTTTTTCAAACTTTAATTCACAACGATCGAAACATTGATAAAGTTCGTAAATTTTATTATTTGTTAGGCTCCCTTAAGGGTGAGGCTTCAAAAGTCTTGGAATCAATACAAATAACGAGTGATAACTACGACATAGCATGGGATATGCTTAAAGAACGGTATGAAAACCCAAACTTAACAATAAAAAATCACGTTAAAGCATTATTTGATCTGCCAACGGTTTCTAGGGGCAAATGTAGCCTTAGAAATGTGGTGGATGAATTCCAAAAACGGTTTAGGGCCCTTAAATTGCTTAATGAACCTGTGGAGGCATGGTCAACTATATTAATTCATCTTTTAACTTCAAAATTAGACTTCAAAACAGGTACTCAGTGGGAAGAGTATATAATATCAAAAAAGTTAACCAAGCCTGATATCAGAACTTTATTAGATTTTTTATCTGATAGATGCAAACTTTTGGAAACAACAGATCTTGGTTTTAAAAGCGATTACAAGAGTCCAAGCCAAGGTAGCGGAAGTTCTCAAAGTTTCAGGGGTAAAAACGAAAAAGTGCAATACGGAAAGTATCAGGCCTATGCTTCTCAAGTTGGTAGGACTATCGAATGTCTATTTTGCAAGGAAAAACATTTTATTTACCGCTGTCCAAAATTTAGCGAAATACCAGTGGCGGAGAGAATCGAATACATAAAAAAGTTAAAGCTCTGTTTAAATTGTTTTAGATCTAATCATTCCTTCAATGACTGTATTGCGCAAGGGTGTAAGGTATGCTCTAAAAAGCATAATACTTTATTTCATGAAGATTTCAATATTAATAACGAGACAAGATCAATCGAAACCAACTGTAGTAAGCCTCAAACTACCGGTTTGGTAGTAAATCATAGTTTGAACGAACAAACAGAAATCTTGCTATCAACAGCAATCGTGTCGATACAGGATAATTGCAAAAACTGGCATAAATGTAGAGCTTTGCTTGACAGCGGTTCGCAGTCAAATTTTATTTCTAAAAATCTAGCTGAAAAGCTTAAAATATCGGTTTCTAAAATCAAAATTCCAGTGGTAGGCATCGGAAGTGCAACAACCGCAATATCGCAACAAATATTTACGAAAATAAAATCATATAACGAACAGTACAGTAACGAATCACATTTTTTAATGGTTGATCAAATAACCGAAAACTTGCCTTCTAGGTCATTTAAAAAATCATTCTTAAATTTGCCAACTAACATAATTTTGGCAGATAATAATTTTTCTACGTCGGCATCTGTAGATATTTTACTCGGTGTAAATATCTTTTATGACATTTTGCGACCGCAACAAAAACGTTTAGGAGATAATTTACCGATTTTACAGGAAACTGCCTTTGGATGGGTAATATCTGGATCATTACCTTTCGCACAAGATCGTAGCAATAATCGTATTCATTGTAACTTTTCCAGGAACGGTATCGAGCAACAATTAGAAAAATTTTGGAATATCGAAGAATATTCGCCAAAAAAGTTTTATACACCGGAAGAAATAGAATGTGAAAAAATATTTGTTGAAACCGTAGATCGTGATAAAACGGGACGCTTTACTGTTAGTATGCCTATTCGGGAAAGCTCGGCACAAATCGGTGGGTCAGTAAATTCTGCAATAACGCGATTAAAATCGATTGAACGTAAATTTCAAAAAAATCTTGATTTCAAAAAACAGTATCAAGAGTTTATGACCCAATATGAAAATTTAGGGCACATGCGGAAAATTGATCCGAAAAACATAAACATCGGCAACAATGGCAAAAACTTATTTTATCTACCACATCACGGCGTAATAAATGAATCTAGTACTACAACGGGTTTACGAGTGGTGTTTGATGGATCTTGTCCTTCTAGTACTGGTGTGTCTTTAAATGACATTCTTTTGACTGGCCCTACGATTCAGGACGAGTTATTCTCAATTTTACTTAGATTTCGGCAGCATAACGTGGTAATAACGGCCGACGTTGCTAAAATGTATCGACAAGTAAATATTTCGGAAAATCAAAGAGATCTACAACGGATAGTTTGGCGCACGAATCCAAATGACGAGATATCACATTATCAATTATTAACGGTAACTTACGGGACTGCATCAGCCTCCTTTTTAGCAACCAGGGCCTTGCAGCAAACTGCCCTAGCAAATAAGAAAAAATATCCGGAAACTAGCGAGGTTATTCTCCGAGATTTTTATGTTGACGATCTTATAACAGGAAAAAATACAGTACAAGAGGCTATAACGTTAAAACGAGAGATTAGCGACTTACTTGGATCATATGGTTTTGACCTACGAAAATGGGTGTCAAATAAGAACGAAGTAATCAACGAGTGCCAGGGTGCAAATAACGATAAATATTATGTACACGAAAACGAAATTAGCAAGACTTTAGGCTTAGTATGGCATTCTAAGCAAGATATCTTAACATACACTGTAAAAAATATTGAGTCAGAAAAAGTCATAACGAAACGGAGTATGTTATCGTGCATATCTAGCATTTTTGATCCTTTAGGTTTAGTTTCGCCGATCGTTATACGATCCAAAATGTTAATTCAAAAATTATGGCAACTAAAACAAGGTTGGGATGACCCCCTTCCTGATT
The DNA here is from genome assembly GCA_963991005.1 of Barypeithes pellucidus. Lineage (NCBI taxonomy): Eukaryota > Metazoa > Arthropoda > Insecta > Coleoptera > Curculionidae > Barypeithes > Barypeithes pellucidus. Next base: position 48,828,140 of record OZ022557.1, on the reverse strand, counting down.
ATATTTTAACGGAATGGTTTAATTTGGTAAGTGAGTTACCAACCTTAGATACTATACGTATAAAACGTCATGCATTTAGCGAGAACGTGAAGCACATAGAAATTCACTGTTTCTGTGATGCATCGCAGGTTGCATATGGCGCTTGTATTTATGCAAGGTCAATCGACAATTTAGATTCGTGTTCTACGCATCTATTGTGCGCTAAATCGCGCGTAGCGCCATTAAAAACTGTTACCATACCTAGACTCGAACTTTGTAGTGCTGTTTTGGCCGTGAAACTCTGCGAAAAACTGCAGCAATCATTAACTTTACAAATAACGAGAATTTATTTTTGGACTGACAGTACCATTGTGTTAAGTTGGCTCTCTTTATCCCCGAGCAAGCTAAAAATCTTCGTAGCTAACCGAGTAGCTGATATTCAATCCTTATCAGATAAAACACAGTGGAGTCACGTGCCAACTAACGAAAAGCCTGCGGACTTAGTTTCTCGCGGTACAAAGGTTGCAGACCTAAAAAATTCGGACTTATGGTGGTCTGGGCCTAAATGGCTTAAAAATATAAATAATTCTTCATGGCCCAAATGGCATGAAACTACAATGGACATTCCTGAAATTAAAAACAATCAGACAGCATTGATGGCTGTCGTTGAAAACAAGCTACAGCTGTTCACCAAATTCTCGACTCTATTCCGCTTATTACGCGTAACTTCGTATTGTTTGAGATTTATTCATAACTGCAAGCCAAATAAGGTTAGGATAAGCGGGAACTTAACTGTTAGTGAAATCCATACAGCTCGCACCGTTCTTCTAAAAATTGCCCAATCGGAAATGTTTAATATAAACCAAGATATAAATACTTCAAAAGCAAATTTAAAATCATTAAATCCAATATTTGGTCCTGAGGGTTTATTAAGAGTGGGCGGGCGTATAGGTAAATCAAATCTATCATACGACAATAAGCATCAAATCATTCTAGCGCCGAAACATCCTTTTACCAGACTAATTATTTTAAACGAACATCATCAGAATTTACATGCGGGAATTTTATCATTGTTAGGTTCTTTGCGTGAAAAATTCTGGATCATTAACGGCCGCCGGGTAATACGCAGTGTCCTGAGAACCTGCATAACTTGTATAAAGGTAAAACCTAGGTTATTAATGCGCCAAATGGGTAACTTACCTGTTGAACGTGTAACACAAAACAGGCCTTTTTATATATCGGGAGTTGACTTTGCTGGGCCTTTTTATATTAAAGACGGAAAGTTACGCAATCGTGCAAATATAAAAGCATACCTTTGTATTTTTATTTGTTTCACAACAAAGGCTGTGCACCTAGAAGCAGTTGGTGATCTTGGAACTGATGCGTTCCTTAATGCTTTGAAAAGATTTGTGTCCCGCCGCGGACTTTGTAAAACTATTTTTAGCGATAACGGTACTAACTTTACAGGCGCTAATAATGAGTTAAAATCCATTTGCAATGGTATTCCTGAAATTGTTAACGATATTAAGGTATCAGATTATTTACTGAAAAACGCAATAACATGGAAGTTCATTCCTCCTCGTTCTCCACATCATGGTGGTTTATGGGAAGCAGCGGTTAAGCGGGCTAAATATCATATCCACCGAATTATCGGAAAATCTCTCGTCACATTTGAGGAACTATCCACATTCTTTGCTCAGGTTGAAGCTGCTATTAATTCCTCTCCGATAACCCCCTTATCAAACGATCCATCTGACCTATCCTGCCTAACCCCCGGTCATTTTTTGATTGGTCAGCCTCTTTTATCCATACCTCAACATGACTTAATGAAGCTTCCTGAAAACCGATTAAACCAATATCAAGCCCTTCAACAGATGTTCCAAGTGTTCTGGAAAAGGTGGTCGCGTGACTATCTTACAAATCTTCAACAACGTTCGAAATGGCAAACAGCTACAACTGATGCCATAAAAATAGATTCCATGGTTCTACTAATGGACGACAACCTGCCCCCAATGTACTGGCGTATGGGGCGAATCATCAAACTCCATCCAGGAGACGACAACATTACACGTGTAGTGACTATTAAAACTGCAAGTGGTGAATTCAAACGTGCAGTTCAAAAACTGTGTCTTCTCCCCATTGACAATTAAGACTTGAAAGCACTACTTTCAAGGCCGCCGGCATGTTCAGCCTTTTCAAAGACTCCGGTGTAAACCTGTTCCACCGAAATAAACCAAGTCAAGAACTGTCAAACCATGCTCGACGTCTGGGCCGGCCGACCGAGGGAGTCGCTGAACGAAGCGCGACGAAGAACGTTGAATAGTTAACCTTTTATCTGAAGTTTTTGTATGAATAAACATCGTATTTATACAATTAATTAAATCGTTTTAATATCGCAATATCGACCATTCTTCTCTTCTTTTCAATAATACCAACAGTACCTGTGCTCATATTTGTGTCCTCCGCTGTAGTTAAAAAGACCATAAAGCGTTACGTATTTCACCACTAACACATAAATCTTCTTTTGTTTAAATTACTTTTTACAATATTTGCTTCTTTTACAATGAAATACCGCAACAACTTAAAATAATAATTACCTATCTTTGTCAACGTTTAACAAAAAAAAATAGGTCTTGTGTTCCAATATGGTATGTATGTATAATGTAACAATCTCGAGTAACAATTATCTGAACTGCAATTGTTTCTTACAGGTAAAGTCAGTGGCGTTCGATGACATTTACAGACAGGGAATCGTTTTTTTATAAGTATACAGTTGCGCTTACGAAACTGGTGTACCTTTTCCAGTGAAAAACTCTAATAAAAACATATATTAGTTATTGCCAATACACGGACAGGAACGCCATTTCAACAATAACTACTCAAAAAATAATATAGTGCATCATTCAATCCCCAAAACTGATTCGTTCTAAGCGGAATCATAACAGTATTCAGTTACAAAAAGTGAATACGATTCATCTAAATTTTATCGACGTTAATATTTTATCGATAACATTTTTCATGTTCACGATAAGTTTTGTTTTAGAAATTTTACGAAATGTCGTTGACACGTTTATTCAGATTAACTCCCTAGAGCGGTGAGCTCGAATGATTTAATCTATGAATAAACATGCCCAAACGATCATTGAGCGACCAGTAGAAATTTAAGATATGTACTATCCATTTTGTCTCTTCCAATTCGTCAAATGCTGGGAAGCACGGTTGTTTACCTCAGAATAAGAACTAGGTATGTACCTATTAATTTTTATATTTGGTTGCAGAGTTTTTTGCGATACAAAAATCAATTAGTTAATTCGTCGGCCATATCTCTAAAATATCATATGATGTAACTAAATCTAATCATTATCATTTAAAGCCCTCCACAGGCTTCATGATTTTTCATCAGTTCATCGGTGTTCGTGACAGGCCGTCCTGCTACGTTCCGTGATTTTTCATTGGTATTCGTGACAGGGTATCGTGTCATGCTTTAAGTAAATTAATTAAATGAAAAAATAATTTCGTAGCACTCTGTATTATAAACTTTATTTGTTGAAATAATTTTTACAATATAACATTTTTATGATTAAGAAGAATGTGTTGATAAAACACCAGGGGTTGTTTTTGTAAGTTTTAGAAGTTTAGTCTAGAGTTTTTATTAAGGAAGAACAGTTCATTCATCAGATTTTTAAAAAAATTACATCCTTTAATGTTTTAAGAATTTACAATCGCCGCTGGCTAGCCAGTCAAAACAAAACCCATGTCGCGATGACTCCACTAAGGGATTTGTCATCCTTTTTTATATGCACCTTCTCGTTTATATGTGGCTTTAAGAAAGACGTATGTCGTGTTTACCTTCTCAGCGTCAAACTCGAACGTCGCCAATCGGTATAGTTCGGGTTGTGCGGGTTTGTAGATTGAAGGTCGCGGTATCAAGTGACAGGCGATGATTTTCGGTTTTTCGCCTGAATTTATAACTATAGTATTTCCTATCCAGGGAAAACTGGTCGAATATACGAGCAGTTTTTTAACTCGATCACACTGCAGCGGTACATTAATTTCCGTCGGCGTCAAGCGAAGCTCGGATATCGAGTGAAAGATAAGTGACGAGCGTCGATTTTCACCTAAATAGATAACTCGAGCGGTTTTTTTAATAATCGAGCGATGTCGGTTATTTCAATAATCGAGTAATCAAGCGGTTTTTGCTCGAGCGATCACAACACTAAGTGATACTTTTGGACTAGCGCCTTACCCAGATATATATTTAATTGGTTTTAGCCAGTACTATTATTAGACATATCAGGACGTAAATTTCTCTGCTCTAAACTCTAGAATCTATTTTGTATCAGTTAAAATTATTTTTTAAATTGGTCCATTATTAGCGAAATAACAGCTTATTAAGTGCGGTGCGGTGGGTGTCTCGGATATTAATGGGGTATTCAATATGTCACGACATATAGTTTTAGTTAATATTTAACAAGTTATAAAGAGACTGTGTATCCACTAAAAAGTCTTTGTCCATATTTTTTATACACATTTTTTAAATACATATATCAGATTGGAATTTTAATTACGAACGGCGCACCGTCACGAAAAAAAATCAAGCATCTGTCCATCGTGACAGTATATCGTCACGGTGCACGTCGCGGTTTTGGCACGACGGCCTGTCACGAAAACCGATGAACTGATGAAAATCATGAAATCTATGGAATAATCTAGTATTGACAGATATCCATCGTGACGGTGGGACCGATGAACCGATGAAAAATCAGGAGGTCTATGGGGGGCCTATCATTAATCAACCATTATTTTGTATCCACTGTTGGATGTAGGTCTCCCTTATTGTTTCTCAGTTGGCCTAATCTTATGCCACCTACATCCAGTTAGCCTTACAACGCTTTAGAGATCACCAGACCATTTTGTTTGTTGCATCGAAGTATAGTAGAGGCCGACTATCAACAAGATCTAATGATAATTGCATAATACTCTGATATTAATTAGTTTAAAAAAAGAAAAACCCCTTTCGTTTTACCTTGAATCGTATACAATTAAGATGTTACATGGTGATTTAAGTCTGTAGAAGTGTTATTTTTCAAATGCCAATATATCGGATATAGTGAAGTGGCCATATTCTGGTGAAAAAAGATAAAATAATTTTGCAATAAAATTATTCGTAGGCTAAGTCAAACTTGACGTAAGTTTATCGACAAATTTTCCTTCTAAGAACTTATTTGGTTAAAGGTAAAGGTTTGAGAAAACTATACCTACGTGAAATGTACACGGTGGTGGTTTTTACTAATTTGTTTGGTGACAGTCGCATGATAAAGAGGAAAATAATTCAAATAAAAAGAAAGTTTATTAAAATTTTTGAAAGAAACAAGTTAATTTTACTATAAAATTGATGGTGATTACTATTTTTAACGGCCGCATTATACAGTCGGCCAGTCTTTCTGCAATTGCAGGAAACTTGAAGACAACTTGGAGCCAGCTGATTTATTTTTGCAATATTCTTGCAACTTGCCAAAAAAAACGGGTCTGCTCTATTTTTGTTGCAGTCTCTGCTGCAAGTCTGGTGGAAAACATAGTAATTTTTACATTACTGGCCAAGAATAAAAGTTACTAAATATTAACATTAAAATACGTCTCGTGTGTTTATTGTTTATCGTGTTTATTTATATTTTTATTCAGTTTTTTATTCTGTTTTGCCGAGTTTAAGCGTCGTATTTTGATTGTTTCACGGTACTTTTTTTTGTTGGGTTGACAGCCCTCGTCGTTGAAACCGCAACTGCAATAGAATTGCCGACTGTAAATGAGATATTGCTTGCAACTCTCATGCCAAAAATTTAATCGTAGCAATAACATTGCAAAAGTATTGCTGAGCCGCGGTCTTTAACTGGAGACCTCGAAGTCGCATGGTTAATTAGAACCAAATTAGAACAAATATTAGTAAGTTACGCTTAAGCCCCATAAAATCCATATCATAATTAATAATGTATTTAATATAGGTAGTAAAACATTTTTTCACAACAATGTGATTAAGGGCCGATATTTGAATGTCATCTTAAGGAGGTAGCCTTAATGTGATGGTAAACATTAAAAAACACTATATTTTAAATTAATTAGAGGGTCAATAGACGCGTTAAGTTTAAAATTGTCACGTCCTTAAAGAACTATTCCTTTAGATGAGAGTTAAAAAAGACTTTAACATACTGTTAACTTGTGTTAAGGATGACTTATGTCATTCTGTCCTTTAGGTGACTTTGAAATATCGGCGGTTTTTTTTAATGATTTGCGTTAAGGCTACCTCAGCTAAGGTATAATTTAAAAAACATTCAAATATCGGCCCTTAGGGTCGATATTTCAAAGTCACCAAGGAACAGCATGAGATAACTCATTCTTAACACAAGTTTGGCAGTATTGTAAATTTCTTTTGAACTCTTATCGAAATAACGCATCAATTTTTTTAAGGTTTACCTTAACGTTAAGGCTGCCTTCGCTAAGGTCTAACTTAAGATAACATTCAAAAATCGGCTCTTAATGCCTTAATACTTAAAGACAGAATTGCTGTGAATAGATATGACAGTTTTTAAAACTGTAAAAAATTTTAAGATCAGGAATAATAAAACCCAGAAAAAAAATTTAAGAACAGAAATAAAATTATGCCCACCACACCTAAGCAAACTTTACGAATATTTATAATTTTGCATAATTTTTAAAACTGTAATGTTCACCATTAATGCTATGTCCCATGAACGTTCAATAATTAATAATTGTCATTTACCAAATTTTTTTAATTATTTATAATTTCTCAAAAGGTCTTCAGTGACACGTGGTCTATGAAAGAATTCAGAATTTACAAGAGAATCTAAACATTTAAAAAAATTAAAAATGCAATATATCTTTAAAGAAAACATAGGTCGACTGACGAGTAGGTACAACTGAAAGTGAACAAAATTCAAAATATTTTTATAAAAGTACACACTTTTTATGACTAACACAATACAATATCTTTTTCTAAAGATGATTTGTCTCTTTTCAAAGCTATTCTAATATAGGCCCACAGTGAATAATTTTTGATATATATACAGTGAAGTAAAATGGTCTTTGGCAGGCTCCTGTTCATTCCTATTTATGTATAATACTATACAGTAGGTCATTATTGTAAAAATAAAAAATATCGCTTGTCTTACCTTAAATTACAAATAAATATTTCCATCCACACCTTGAAACTCACTGAAATATGTATACTTTTATGTAAAATACAGTTTTATATTACGTGATTGTCATAAAAGTTTAAATTTCGCGTGTGGTATAACGGCGCCAGAGGCAATATTCGGTAAATCACTGAAAGTAACAGAAAATAAGTAGAAAATTTAGAGAAGCTTCACACTCCGATAATTTTACGAGTGATGGTGATGGAAATATCAAAGAATAGGTAGGCTATGCAATGTTAAGAAATGGAAGGATATACAATATTAGCTAGAAATGTGCTAATACTCACTTCGCGTACATGTACAAGGTGTCCTAAATTCGATGCTCACCATTGGTATCTTGGAAACTATGAGAGATACACGAAAGGTTAAATTGTGGCAAAGTTGCATAATTTGGAGCTTAAGTTAATGCATGTGTGAAATTAAGAAAATTCCTACTACTTCTGGAGATATCCGAAAAAAACAGAAAATTTCATTTTCTTATGACGTTATTTATAAACTGTTGTAAAAATACCTTTTTTCCAATTCCAGAAAATTAATGAATTTTTTTTCGTCTAATTATTTTAAATAATTTAACGAATATTGGATCGAAGGTTGACGTAATCTTTCAATATGCATGTCAGCAGAAATGAGAACCGCAACGAATTTACGGGCTTTACCGGTAGATAACTCGGCCAGGATGACGTAATGTAACGTTGAAGGGGACGACTAAAGAAATTTCTGCAGGAGGCAGTTTTTTTTAGTGGGTGTTGATCTCTCGACGCGGGCGGCCGCCTGTTCCAGGTCCACCTCGCTCGCCCGCGATTTTATTTTTTCAAAAGGGGGTCCGACGTTTTGGCTACAGGTTTTAGAGCGTTCGTCGCCGAAATTGCCCAGAAAAGTCAAATGCGGACCTTTCCCTGAGTAAATTTTATTTTCAAACACTCGTGTCTTGGCGCGAGTATAAATAAAAGCCAAAAGTATCTTCGAAGACTCGTGTATTTTGGAGCGAGTATAAATAAATCTAGAAAAGAAATTCGTTAACGCAACGTGGGAGATAAACTTGTATTTATTAATACAGAGTAAAGAGCACCATCGATTGACGTTCAACAGTTCCAGAGACTCGCCGTTGGAAAAGCAGACTGGTGCGCAAACCCCAGTTCGCGTCCACCCGCGATTTCAGTGTGAGCTTTATAGATTCTTCCTCGCAAGGTATCATCTATATTGTCAAGGGCGCTACCCGCTACATGAACAAGGGGAAGCATTTTGATTTTCGTTTCAATTAGGGCAAAATTGTTTAAATTCGTTTTACATTGATTAAGCATCAGCATTTTACGATGGCGACATCGAAGTATAAATTATAATATCCGTTAATTAAATGTAGTCAGCAGTTTCGAAAAATAGAAATAAAGTAGGACATATGGGGACGTTCAACTAGAAAAGAAAAAGGTTGGGGCTTTTTGCGTTGGTCACGAGGCGAGGCGGTCGAGGCCCGCTAGTGAGGTACCAGGGCTGTGTTTTATTTTCGTCATTTTGTTTGGGGGTTCAATCAGTTTTTTCTTGGTGAAGTTAGTGGTAGCCAACTCCTGAAGAAGAGTCCTCGCCCCAGTCATGTGGGCTGTTATGTAAGTACCAACCATTGTAATTTTTAGTAAAGGTTAAGTGAGTTTGGCCGCGGCCAACTCGCCCCTCTGTGTACGTATAGTGCTCCCTTATTGTACCAAAGAGTAATCTAAACGTAAATAAATACTTTGTGTCTGGTGTTCCTGTTAAAATCTCCCTCTTTTATTTAAAAATACACCCCATCCCCTTTTCAGGTTAGAGAATATTTAATGGTGGCAAACTGTTGCACGTTACTGTGGAACTAGTTCCACAGGGCGAGCTAGCGCGGGGATCCTGTACCCCTCAGCACAGGGCGAATCCTGCCGCGTGACAGGACAAAGGCGTGAGGATTTATATATATATTGTCGAGTACTCACCACCTAGCGAGTGTGACAGTTTGAGTACGCAAAACTATCGAGTGTGACAATATACCGGCGGATTAATCTAGACGGTGTTGCACAGGCTCAATATTATTTCGATCGGGAGAATACCTCCTAATAAGTCGATCCCTCCTAACGAAGTGTATTGAGTCGCCAGCCTTGCTAAATAGCGCTAATATTTAGTAAGTGAAAAGGCCAAGAATGAAGCCATCATTGAAAAAACCCTGAAGACTTAAAATCTCGGCGGTGTCAGGCTAGTTTGTTTTCTCATGCGTTCGTAAAATAGCGACTGTTTTGACAGTGGAAGCTATAGGTAGAGAAACAAACAGAATAGCCATAGCTCGGTTGCAAAGGCAGCGTTGTCCCTGAACTGAGGGCGACGTCCGGCCTGAGTGACGTAAAAATTTATACCCCTTAAATTAAAGAAAAAATGTAACGGTCACTACGAACTTTGCTATACCTATGAGGTAAAATCAGTGACGGTGCGAAATAAAATATCTTAAGCTAGTATTAGTAGTCACTGCCGCGAGTCATAATTTTTCTTTCGGAAATTATTAGGGTAGTTTAGACTCTCTTTAGTTCAAAAACAAAATGCTAGCTTAGGTTTATTTTACATTGTAAATACTGTAAATAATTAAATTTTAAATGGGAGTACGTGACAGAGGAATGATAGGTTGGTTTGAAACGCAGAATGTTAGTGTAGGATAATTTTTATTGTAAATATAAAATGTAAATAATTATCGCCCTAGTACTTCGGGTCGCGTTACTCGACTGACGTAAGACAAACCCCCTTAAATTCACCCTCAAAGACAAGGACATAAAATTAAATAAAAAATAGCCCTCCGTGTTCCAATATAACAAACTTGCATTGTTGTTATATTTAATTGGACGCGCCCGAGCCAATAAATCAAAAGTATAGTCTGAACATCAGTTAGGCCTCGTCCTACGTTCAACAAACTATACTTTTAAATTAAAACATTCATTCTTTCTTATGACAAATTTGCCCTCATCTCTTCAATTGCGCTGGTGGACCGCTGACAGCTTCCAGTTGGCGGGGAAAGGTGGTGGGACCCCCCAAGACCGACTGACACGTGCGTGTCAAGTCGGCAATGGCATTAATGCCTGGCATCCCTGACTAATAAACAATCGAAATCGTAATCGTAAAGAACTGCGTCCGTAAAACTAATGAAGTAGGAACGTCTTCGGTTGCGATGACTTTTTCATTAATTATCAAGACTGGCGACATAACTGATAGTGTCGACCAGCAATCACACTTTTTTCAAAATTTAAAATGATTCAAATAGTTAGATTAGCTCCAAATAAATAATTCCTGGGTGGGGAATTCACCTCTGGATAGAATTCAAAAATGGGGACAAAATTAATATTCTATAAATTGCCATCTAGCTAATTATCAGATTAAATTAAATTCAAAAATAAAATCAAGGGGTAAATTGGTTATACGGGGGTTATCAAAAAACGTCCCACGTAAAAACGCGCAGATAAGGAGAACGTTAGAGTTACTTATCAATTACTAAGCGCAAAACGGACGGACGTTTCGGGCTACGTACTCCACTCATATCATAGTATGATGTACGTACGCACCGATCTTTCAAAATTTTCAAATATCCGTTTTACAATTCGGCGACAAAACATATTGAAGAACGGAAAGGCACTTCTGCATAGATTTTTAACGCTGCATTTGAAGATAGTTTCTAATTTAAAAAAATTACGTTTCAGTTTTCAGTCATCACCATCCGGTCAAAATTTTTAAACACGGACCTGAAATTTAAATATGTATTCCTTTATGTACTATTTCGTTCCCCCAAAACATAAACCAATAACATTTTACCAAAATTTCATCGTTTTAAACCGAAGATACATCAGCAGCTTAATTTTTTTTGCAATACGATCCTGATATTATTACGTTTGAAATCACAAAAAAGATATTTGATAAGCAATATTTTGGGCAACAATGGAATTTTACAGCGGATTATAATTGAAATAAGGTTTCTAAAATATTTAGTCTAGCAATAAAAAAAATGACATTTTTTTAACAAAGAAATTTATATTAAATATTCAAATGTAATCCATCTGCTTCAATACATTTCTCTGTTAAACTAAATTAGGTTTTGTAAATTGCACGTCGAGTAATTAAATGTTCTTTGCAAACCTCACTTTTTAAAATATTTTTTCATTGTAAGAATAAATATCTTAAAAACTTTATTTTAATTATAATATTTACTGTAAAATTTCATTGTTGCCCAAAATATTGCTTGTTAAATATCTTTTTTTCTGATTTGAGTAGCATATTTTTCAACCATAATATCAGGATCTTATTGCAAAAAAATTAAGCAGCTGTTTAAAACGGTGAAATTTTTGTAGAATGTTATTAATTTATGTTTTGGGGGAACGAAATAATTCAAAAAGTAATATTTCAATTTCAGGTCTGTATTTAAAAAATTTTGACCTGATGGTGATATCTGAAAACCGATAAGTCCTTCTTTAAATTAGAAAATATCCTTAAATGTAGGTTAAAAAAGTGCCTGTAGAAAGTGCTTTCCGTGTTTCAATATGTTTATAATAATGTCATAAAGAACGAAAATGAAAAAAGATATTTTCGTTTTTTTTTCCGATATCTTCGGAAGTAGTCGGAATTTTCTTAACTTCTCAGCGGAATTAAAATCACCAAATTATGAAACTTTGCCACAATTTAACCTTTCGTGTATCTTTTATAGTTCCCGAGATCTCAGTGGTGAGCTTCGAATTTGCGACACCCTGTACACGTTGTTACAAAAATCACGCTTTTTAAAGCTGAATACATGGTGCGACAATATAGTATTATATTGCAAAAGAAAAAAAAACTCATTCGATATGCGACATAAAATGGTGAAAGACTACCTTTTGACACTAACTTTTGAACTTTGGCACAATAGCAATCGAGAAGCTCAAACCGCTATCGTTTGTACAGGCATATACAAAAAATGTTCCATCTAAATCAGTCTAAACTCCTATTTAGGGCGGCTTCCTGAGGGTTTGTTTACTGACTCCATATTCATTTAAAAATGATCAGAATAGCTTATATCCTAAATCCAGTAAGTAGAGGACGGATGGGAAAGGGTAAACTGGCCCGGGAAACCTTCGGGAAATCTTCCAAAGTCTAATCACGCCCCTGTAACTAGGTACTTCTTGAGGATTCGATCACATTAATCGTATTTCTTTATTTCCTTTTTTATTTGCCGTTTTTTTGGCTCAAATCACAACCAACCTAAGCAAAATAATTCATTTCTGTTTATCCAGTTTAAAAATCGAAAATATCTACCAGCGTGTGCGAAAATTATTTTCATTCAGAATAAAAACCAAACTGCAAGACAAAGTATAAGAGAATGATAATGTATTACGTTATATCTTGCCGCTCCTGGTGAATTGACCGTGAAGGAATACCGCCATACATCGCATCTAAATGAGTAATGCTAAAGAGTAACAACGATACCTGGTCGGCATGCGATGATAAATCCGGTATTACTCTATACTCATCGCGACTCATACTGGGACAGCTTGGGGAATATTTCAGAAATATTGCATGAATCCACTTAACTATAAATAAATTAAGTAATTATAAAAATATGAAATGCATATCCAAATGATTATTATGATATGATATGATTTTTAGGGTCATTGAGATCTAAAAATTTACTCGGTTCTTCTATATACAGACAGGGTGTGCCAATAGGAGCTATAGAGCAACTGAAGATACTAAACATCAAACTAGACCGATTAAGTCATATAATTTTTTTCGAAATATTTCTTGTTCTAGAAATGAAAGTGAAGTAAACCCTAAAACTTGGCACAAGGGATCAACTAGCAAACGAAAAAAATAACTGGATTTGTGGATTCAGCACAACTACCCGTTTATTTTGTTTTTCCTGTTTGTTGTTTGGTCGCGGCGTTGTTTCTTTTCTAGTCTAGACATTTACAAACAATTGTTACCATACCACGGCCGAAGGTGAACGATGTTTTTCAACATAAAAAACGCAACATTTTTGCGGGTATTCCAAACTTTGATGAGGCTGTTATTGATAAATTTTCTACAATTAAGAACCAAAGAATGGACTTTACATTTAAGCCACTATACACTAAAAAAACCTTTCTTATTTTCAAAAAATTGTATTTCCTTCTGTAAAATTTAAAAAATTAATAAACATATGTTTTACCTAACGCATTTTCTTATTGCCTCTTAATTCCGCCCAGAGCGGCGAATGTCAGAAATACACTACGAACCACTGCCGCCCATCCATATGTGGTTAAGCTTAGTACTTATCGAACTTCACTATTTAAGAATGCTTTCATCTGGAGGACTTCATCCTTATGGAACGACCTTCCCGAGGTCGGTTTTCCCAGCGAATATAGCCACCAACGATTCAAAACCAAGGTGAATCGCTTTTTGCGCACACACACCACTCCCAGAGTGCCCTAAAGGATTTTCCCTATAGTGCTTGTGTTTGATCATAAAAAAAAGAGCCACGAGACTGACAAGTTGGCATTCTTCATATTTTCAGTGTTTTTTAGTTTAAATCCTTAAATAAAATGGTTTAAAATCATATCGAGTATCATTTGTCGAAATACACAACATTTATCGACCCTACACAATAGTGCTTAAACGTAAAGTCCATTCTTCGGTTCTTAATTGTAGAAAATTGATCAATAACAGCCTCATTAAGTTTGGAATAACCTCTATAAATTTTTTTTCATATATTTAATTTTTAAACTTTCTAATTAAGTCCCTAGTTTTACTCTTTGTGGTCTGCGTTAAATTAATTTCGGGTTTAGGTGTTCCCGCATTCTTCACTTCAATTTTTTGCTCCAAACTCAAAGAGCTAAAGTTAATAAATATATGATATTAAAATATTAAAACCTACGCGCTCGAATTTCTAACTAGATGCACGAACACAAAAACTGTGCGCTTTTTCCATGTTAAATCGCCACAGCCCCGCTATCCCCCGCTGCCACCCGCCACCTGTTACTACAGAGAAACTGCAGTACTTAATAGCACGTGCGAGCAAGTCTCGTCATAATCGTCATTCATTTACCTCGACCGATGCACGGTTGCCGGATCTATACAATTTGGTTTGACGGGATGATAAAATATTAGGGAGGGTCGGACTTTGTTAGTTTGACGGTACGATAAAATATTATGGAGGGTCGGACTTTATACGATAAATAATATTCAATGAATATAAATTAATATTTTTTATTCGTTTTGTTTTGGGGGTGTACGTGCGCATGTGCTCCTGTGGAAGAACCGCCACTGCATCAAGTAAATGTTTTTAAATAGATCAACCTATTTTTAATTAAGTAATTTTTCAGTTCTTAAAATGAGATTTATTATATTATACCAGAAACTAACAAGGGGTGAACTCAAAGTCACTGTTCACCCCATTTTATACCAGAAAGCTATAATTTTTAAAATAGTATTTTTAAAAAAGTATTTTTATAAAATAAAAAAACCCATATCGTTTCAAAATTTTCTCAAATTTTTAAATCTTTAATCGCATTAATGAGGTAAAATTATTGCCCGTTTTTTTTTATAAAAAATTATTTTAATGACTTTGATCTTAGAAAAGATTGTAGCGATGGATATAGGAAATGGATAACAAAAGTTTATTTTTTTTTCATAGAATCGAAAAATTCCAAAATATACAGGATATTCTATTTAAAATGATAGGTATGTATGATGATAGGTATTTTACAATGACTAATCTCTGCGACACAAAAAAAGGAGGCAGCTAAATTTAGGTACTACTTTATTTTCAAGTTTATTAAAAAAATAATATCTGGTTTGACGGAACTCTAAAAAAGCATTCTTTAAAGTTACTTCAAAGTGAATAATGTCTGCATGATTTAAGTTCTTTAAGTCCTTTAATTATAGCAACTAATTGCTTTTTTTATGTAAGGTATATAACCAAGTCATTATTGTTATAGAAGGTAATTCTGTACTGCATCAGTGATTAAACTGAATGCGTTAATTAAAGTGAAATTTTAAGTAAAAAGTGATGTTATTTTACCATACCACAATATGTCAGTATGTAACTTATTATTTACATTTTTTGAAATATTTTCTAAAATACATATTCTTTTATTTAAATATGCAAAATATACTAGGATAGTATGACATGGTATCAACAAACAACGCTTTTAGCAAATAATATTACAATTCGATGAGACATGTCAATTAATTGTGTAGTGGGACGATTTTAGAATATTTGCAGCCTTCATGGTTTAACCCCAGTACACGCTTAAAATATTAAATGGCAAGGGGGTCAAGTTCATAAATAAAAATCTAAAGGAGTAATCGGAGTAATATCTGGCGATCTTGGGGGCTAATTCCACGGGCCACTTGTTCGGGCTTGTTCGATACGGTTGAGTTGCCAGAGTGGGCTACCATTCGTGGAACGCCCTTTACTGAACTTCGCATTTTTTACGTTACATAATCAATAGCTATTGTAAGTTATTATACTAGTTATAAAATACGTAATGTAAAAATAAAGACATTATTATCATTATATTTCAGCGCTTCGTCCTCCAGATCACATTTACTGTGTAGTACCGCTTTTCGGTGCTAGATGGAGCCACTAATTCAAAGTCAAAAGTGATCCCTACATTACCTACCCGATACCCATGTACGCCATTACGTTTTTTAGTGCGCTATGATGGTAACACCTCTCGTATTCTAAGGTAAAATACCCAAATTAAACGCTTAATTCTTTTTCCTTTTAGGTTTTTTGAAGTACAATGGGTAAATCGAATACGACGAAAGAATTTATGAGCTGCAGTTAGAAATAGATAAGCTCCAGCGTGAGCTACGGCGCCAGAAACATCGTGGCGCCCAAGGAAGTGGAAGTAGGTCACGAAGCAGGCGGCGTGATCGATCGAAAAAACGATCTAGATCACGGTCTAGAGGAAGATCGCATAGGCGGTCCCCAAGACCACCAAGACGAAACTCCTCCAGCGAGTCTAGCATTCATAGCACAGGTGACTTGGCACCTTCGTCTACCCCTGTTCGAAGTCTCGACAACTTATACTCAAGTTCGCAGTCCGAGTGGCTCGGCACAATTAAACCTTGACCGACCTCTGAATGATTCGGCTTTATTAAATCCTGATAATATGGATGATAATCAAGGCATGATTTTAGAACTCGATGCTCCTAAGGAGCTTATAGACCTCTTAGGAGAAGACCCGCAAGAAAGAAACGATAATACGTTTTCGTTAGTGAATGAGCTTCAGCGTAGATGGTTTTTTAGCCTGGCCAATGGGGTAAAAAACCAGACGTTAGTAGACTACCAACAATTGAACCCTATCCCTGCCAATTTATTAACCTTAAACCCGCCTCTTTTAAATCCCGAGGTAGCTGCATCCTTGGCCCCTGACAAAATTAAAAGAGACAAATACCAAGTTTCCTTTCAGCAAGAGTTAGGTTTTGGCCTCTCGGCTATTGGTCGTTTAACTACCTTAGCGTTTAATAACGACCCTGACCTCAGAAACAAAACTATAACCCTATGTAGTCAGGCGGGTACCTTTTTAACCAATCTACACTATAGGTTGTCTATCCAAAGACGCTTCTTTGTAACCCAGTCTATGAGCCTTCCAGTAGCTACTTTAGCAAAATCAGCACCTATCGACAGCTTCCTGTTCGGGTCAGAGTTTGCTGACAAGGTTAAAGCCCAAAAATCTGCTGAGATATCTGGAAGAGGCATACTTCAGCCCCCTACTTCACAAAATCGCCCACCAGGGCGACGAGAGCCATCTAGACAGGCTTTAAACTACAATCGCCCATCGTTTCTTCAGCGGAAGGAAAGTCGATATTCAGGGCATGTTCCGCAGGTGAACCGTCAACAACACCAAGAACGATGGAGGGGAAGAAATCAGAAGCTGGGGCGCCAGACCCAGTCTCGTTATTACAGGAAATAATTCTTCCGGTAGGTTCTCCGAGGGCTGGATGCCTCAAATTTTTTTCTAGTAACTGGCACATAATTGGGGCCCATAAAACTGTTATAAGCTGGACTGCGGGATATAGAATTCCATTCAATGGGGAACCCTGCCAGCAAAAATCTCCTAATCTACCAACATTTTGTAACTCTGAGAAGGTTGCTATTCAAAATGAGATAAATAAATTGTTGCTTCAGGGTACAATAAGAGGGTGTAAACCCTGCCAGGGACAGTTTCTTTCTTCTTATTTTCTTGTGAATAAAAGCGATGGCCGAAAGAGGTTTATTTTGAACCTAAAGAGGTTAAACACCTTCATTGACTCTCCCCATTTTCAAATGGAGGACAATAGATCCGTTTTAAACGGACGGAACGGAAAAAGGATGTTACTTAACTAAAATTGATTTAAAGGATGCTTATTTCGCAATACCAATTCATAACAATTTCAAAAAATATCTGCGATATCAGTTCAACAAGTTGTATGAATTTAATGTCTTACCCTTTGGTCTCTCTATTGCTCCTTACCTTTTTACAAAATTAATGAAGCCCTTTCTTGGCCTCTTAAGGAGGAAAGGGATTTGTGTAGGTTATATTGATGATTTCTTATTAATTACTGAAAGTAAGGCCTTATCTGAAAGGAGTACGAATATGGCAGTCTCTATACTACAAAGGTTAGGTTTTGTTATAAATGAAGAAAAAAGCTGCCTTTTACCATCCACCCAATGTTTATTTTTAGGTTTTCTTCTTAATTCTGATAAGATGATTATTGAATTACCACCAGTAAAGAGAGCTTATATTGCAACTCTAGTTGACATAATTTTAAAATTACAAGAATGCTCTATACGATACTTTGCAAAGTTCGTAGGAATCTTAGTATCTGCATGTCCTGCTGTTAAATATGGAAAATTATATGCTAAATTATTTGAAAGAATAAAATTCTTAGCGTTAAAAAATTCCATCAAAGTTACGATGGGACAATGTCCTTACCAGAAAGCCTTAAGGTGGAAAAATCACATTTATACTACATATAATGATATTTTTTCCTTCCTTTTTGATCTTGAAATTTTTACAGATGCTAGCAAAACAGGGTGGGGGGCAGTATGTGGCTCCGAGAAGGCACACGGTCATTGGTCTGGAAGTGAAAATTCCCTTCATATAAATATTTTGGAACTGAAAGCAGTTTTCTTCGGATTAACATGTTTTGCCAATAATCTTAATTCTAAAGCATTCTTATAAGGGTTGATAACACAACGGCTCTATCATACATAAATCGTATGGGGGGTGTACAATTCCAGGAATTAAATAAGCTAGCAAAGACTATTTGGAGATGGTGTGAAGAAAGGGACCTCTGGATACAAGCCTCTTATGTCAAGTCTAGCCTAAACAAGGCAGATGAGGGTTCCCGATTACTTTCAGAGGATTGTGAATGGGAATTAGCTAGCTATGCTTATACCCAAATTGTATTGAAATTTGGTGCTCCAGATATTGATCTGTTTGCTAGCCGAATTAATCATAAATGTAGGAGATATATTTCCTGGGGTAGGGACCCTTTCTCAGAATCAATTGATGCATTTTCAATATCATGGAAAGGTTTAAATTTTTATGCCTTTCCCCCATTCTCAATTATTGACAGGGTTTTACATAAAATTATTATAGAAAGTGCACAGGGCATAGTTATTGTTCCCAAATGGTCCGCACAACCTTGGTACCCAGTGTTTACTAGACTGATAGTTGGAAAACCCATTGAGTTTGACCCTAGCATTAATATTCTAATTTCCCCTTATAGGAACCATCACCCATTATCCCAGAAGATTACCCTGGTTGCAGCACGATTGTGCGGCAGGCTTTTCAATATAAAGGAGTCCCAACAGTAGCAATCAACACTTTTGTCCAATCGCTTTCATCAGCTACGCTTAAGCAATACAACACGGCCTTCCATCAATGGTGGAACTATTGCCTGAAAGAAGATATTCCTGTTTTTACGGCTTCAATATCCCAGGTGATTGGATTTTTTCACAAATTATTAGAAACCACACAATGGTCTTATGGTACTTTTAACACCTATCGTTCAGCTTTGGCTCTAGTATTACCTGGTGAGATTGGCACCAATATGATACTAAGAAGATTTTTCAGGGGAATTTCAAGGATTAGGCCTAATAGGCCTAAATACCGCTTTACGTGGGACCCTAAAACGGTAATAGATTATTTTAGAGGGAAATATCCAAATGGAACCTTAAACTTGGAGGTCCTAAGTAAAAAACTGATTATACTGCTTACCTTAATAACTGGTCATAGACTGCAAACCTTGGCCCTAATACGGGTCAATAACGTCATTATAGAGCCAGAAGGCATCCAAATACTGATACAGGATAGGATTAAAACATCCGGGTATCGTAGAGCACAGCCCGTTTTGAATATTCCCTTTTTTCAGTGATGACCCTAATGTTTGTGTTGCTTCAATTTTGCTGCACTATATTGAAAGGACCTCGGCGATCCGCAGCATTGGACGGGAAGGAGAATACCTCTTTATCTCGACACGAGTACCCCATAAAAATATATCTAAGCAGACCCTAGCAAGATGGGTCAAACAAAGCTTGGCTCAAGCAGGTGTGAACACACAAAGGTTTGCACCACATTCCACAAGGCACGCAGCTACCTCTAAGGCTTATAGTGCGGGCATATCTATAGACCTGATCAGGGAAACCGCAGGATGGACCGAAAAATCCTTAGCTTTCGCCAGGTTTTACAACAGACCGTTAAGTACCAAATCTAAGTTTGCTAATGCTGTTTTTACCGAATGAAACTAATTTCTTGTTGCTAGTAAGGCATTTAGTTTTTAGGAGTTACCTTTTTTAGTAGGGACTATCCCTTCTTTTATTAATTTATGTTTATGAGGGTCTTATGTATGAAGAATGTTCATTTAAGTTTCATAGCAATGCCTTGATACCCATCGGGCAGACATATATAATAAAACCTTGGTTGATGTTGAGTTCTTATTCTATCCCATCATGTTCTTACCCGCTATATTTGACTCTAAACATCTACACAGTAAATGTGATCTGGAGGACGAAGCGCTGAAATATAATTAATCGATTAAACGAACTTACCTGTGAAGTTCAATCGTAATTATATGAAGCGCTTCGTCCGAACAGATCACTCCCACCCCCTAGATGGGGAGATTATGCCCACCCAAAAATTCAAATATCGCGGGCACACTTTAAACTATAATGGCGTACATGGGTATCGGGTAGGTAATGTAGGGATCACTTTTGACTTTGAATTAGTGGCTCCATCTAGCACCGAAAAGCGGTACTACACAGTAAATGTGATCTGTTCGGACGAAGCGCTTCATATAATTACGATTGAACTTCACAGGTAAGTTCGTTTAATCGATTAATTATGCTTTGCTTGTTAGCATCTAAGACCAAAAAAATCAAATACCTAAAGGCGTTTTTAAATCACATAAGTACTCGATATTTTAATTTAAGGATGTTTTTCGTTTCGAGAAAATCAGATTATTTAGAACTCATGTTTTCGTTAAAAAAAATTAATTAACAACTAGAAAACGACTACAAATAGGTATAGGGTTTATATTTAGAAGATTTACCTGAACCTGAAAATTCGTAAATATATGGCAATTCCATTTTAAAAAAAACTATGTTGCCACACGTGTTAAGTAGAAGCGGCGACACTGGATTGCTGAAAATATTTTAAACGTATAGGCTATGGTCGATTATCTGAGAAATTAATTTTCAAAACACACGGTATTATCCCTTTTCCCTAAATCTAGTAAAAATTGTAAACTAGTTTCAGAATTTGTCATTTCATATTGCAGGAAAATAGCCGTACTATTTATTTGCAATGAAAATATAAATATAAAAATTATAACGGTGTATCAGAAACAAACTTATTTATAAAGAATTTCTGTTCTGACAAGTGATCAAGCATGCATGCCTAATGCCTATGGCGTCGTCACATGTGGGAATATTTTAGGGGTCTTTAATGGGTCGTTACACCTAAATTTTTAGACAGTCGATTTAATTTTAAAAAACATATGTAAGGCTATGGGCGTTGCGCCGTTATGGACACAAAATTTCTGGGCACTAGGCGAAGGTACAATATGGGCGATGCGAGGTGCTGTGAACCGTTGAGGCCGCGCGCACTAAGCGAGGCTATATGGACGGTGCACGAAATGCGGTGAGCCTTTGTGGACACAGGCTTACATCTCACAAGACCATGTACACCAATAGCGTCGACCGATATTTCTCTGTGCGGATATTCGGATATACAAAATATAAATTTAATTACACGGTACGTAGTCCAGCAGTCACGACCGCACCTAACCACAAAAATTGAAGTGAAAATAATATTTTTTCAATAATGAATAATTTAAAGAAAAGTGTAATAATACTCCAAAAGACAAATTTATTTAGCGTTTATAGACTTAAAAGCTCGCAATCGTCAGCAAAATATTGCCTGGATTCAATTAAGTAAGTTTTCTAAAGGAAAATAGTGTGATTTTGTCATTGTTTAGTTTAAATATTCCTGGTACATAATTGTTTTGCAGTTGCTCATTTGAAAAGCAGAACGAGGTAGATTTTGTTTATTTTTAATTAAAATTGGAGAATTTAGCCAATTAATGTCAAGAATTATTACTTTTCAGAATTTCCAACTTCTTGTTTCCTTACTCTTGTAACTAATTGTAAAATTTAAATAGAACCATTTCATAGAATTGTTATTTATGGCAGTTATGATGTCCTAAATTCTATTAATAAACCTTATTTGTTAGTAAGTACTGGATCCCGGAAATAAGGGGATGTCAAGTTGTGTGAAAAATGAGATGGCTCACTATGACCATGAAATAAGCTGGAAGTTCTAGAATTCCATGAATCTATGTACTTGTAGAGATATTTTGGAAAATACAACCAATATTCAAATGGCTCTACTGACCTCGGAATTTTAGACTTACCCACTTATTCACTGATGGTACAGAACTAACCGCCTTGGTTACTCCAAACATATGAGTACTTGAGTAATAAATAGTTACTTTTTCACATCAAGGGTGGTGCTTCTGAGAAATGCTTTGGCTGCAAGCAAATTGGAAACTTCCAAAATTTTTGTAGCTGTACCACCTTTGTTAATGCAATTAGATGATGATAATAGCTGACTGTCAAGTTAAATTTTTCTGTCCTAACAGGTGGATAGGTAGACAGTGTTTATTTTTATAAGCAAAGATCCAAAAAATGGATATATGGATATACAAATCAGTTACAATTATTTTATCTTAATTTTAACTTTACAAAAATATATAACAAATAGGTACAAGAAAATTACAGTTCAACTGTATCAAGAAACAAATAAATAAATCTTAAAAAGACAAGATATTAGTAACATACAATATCACAATATTATCATGTCATTAAAAAATCATTTAGGGTGTATTATGCTCTGGAAACCAAGGTTGGCAAATATCATGATATTTATACAAATATCGAATATATATTGGTGATATATATCATGCCAACCTTGCTGGAAAGCAACCAACATTTTAATTTTTTTCATATTCAACATTCTTCTGAATGTAGGTGTAATTCTTCATAAAAGATTGAGGATTGGTTTTATTTCTGGTGTTATTATCATAATTTGCATATTCTGTGAAATAATCTGGAGTTTTTTATAAACAACAACAAGGGCTGTTAATAGTTTTTTTTATAAAAACTTCCTTACAAGTCTCTCTCTCTCTCTGTGTTTCATGCTTTTTATGCATCGCTTTTAGAAATTAGAACAAAGAAATTAAACACTGTATTACTGGACATTTATTTTATAAAATATTGATATTTCCATTTTGCGCTAATAAAATTACCTGAATTTAGTCTCATTTTAAAGTGCTTTTGTTGTTTTCTTATTTGTATTATAAGTCACGTCGTTTAAGTTTTTATAGTGGATTGTAGGGGCGCTAGTCACAATGCCAAGATATCAGAAGGAGTGAAATCCGCAAGTTGATATCTTATCTGTATCCGAACATATTGACAATTTTAAACAAAATATTTAGGATGCTAATAAGTTGGTACCCAATGTTGATGGCATTCATCAAAGTTAAACTAACCTGAACTAAATGAACTTTAAAATTCTAAAATTAATAAAATTATCGCAATTTATTTGCCATACAAAATATTCCTTCATGTTTATTATTACTGCATTGT
Source organism: Barypeithes pellucidus (assembly GCA_963991005.1). Classification (NCBI taxonomy): domain Eukaryota; kingdom Metazoa; phylum Arthropoda; class Insecta; order Coleoptera; family Curculionidae; genus Barypeithes; species Barypeithes pellucidus. The sequence goes on along the minus strand of OZ022557.1, from coordinate 48,804,812 downwards.
TCATTCAGTTTGTTTGAGCAATTTTGATCCCACCTAAACGTTGCTCCTGTTTTTTTCAAAGTCTACTGGTTTACAATTAGATTTAAATATTCAATTTTTTTCAAAGCCTACTAATTTTGTTGAATAATTCTTAGTAACCTAGTTGGTCTATTCCCGTCGTTGTGATTTTTATTTAAAAAAATTGCTAATAAATTGGGATAGTTTTACTATTTTTGCAGTGTTAAAGTTCAGTTAGTTCAGGTTAGCTTAACTTTGATGAGTGGGGGCCAACCTAGCAACTTAAAAATTATTTCCAGCTGTTTTTCTTGGCCACTTTCCTTAAAAAGATATTTTTCCCAAAGCTATATGCGATGAACGGTTTCCGAGATACAGCCGGCGTCCTCTCTTAGTGTGCCACCCAGTACATATTTAGAAATTTGAAAAATCACCTCAAAGTGCGCCTTTTTGCAGAGGATAAACAAACGAAAGTGGAGGAAATAAAGTCGTTGCATCATAGATGACACAAGTGCTTTAAAGTTGAGGGAGATTAGGCTGAAAAATATAATATGTATATCAAACAAATCATTGTTTGTTTTATTGTTAGGGAAAAAAACTTTTTAGGACTCCTCATACTGAACAACATAAATAATATGGACAACAACATAAATGACATCTAACCTATGCTGCAATATTTTTGGTTTAAATACATTTTTATATTTTAGAAAATACGATTACGAAAATTTTATCTGCACAATACTTCTAAAAAATATTCCCAGATCAGTTGCTGTAGCGGTCCGTGGATTTAATGTTGAGGTATCAAGAGTAGCCGAACAAGTCTCACAAGACAGCATAGGAAATATGAGATTCAAGTTTTGGGAAGATGCTATAGATAAATGTTATACTAAAGATGTTAAAAATGTACCAAAACATCCTGTGGCTATCGAGTTATTTAAGGTTTGTTTCTTTTTTTGTTGTAGGTAACTTATTTATATATAGGGTGTTATGGAAATGGCTTATTTAAATGGGCGATTCCTTGGGTGTCCTAGAGACATACTTTTTTTTCAATTAAATGTCTAAATAAATACTAAAAGCTTATCCCAAGTCTTGCGGCGCTATACACTTCCGTTTCCAGTTAACAAGTGTATGTAGGTCAGTAGGCGAGCAGTGATTCCACACAACGCGGGCCTCGACCGTTGGATAAGGCTGCACGCGCCACATGTACGTGTATATTAATTTTAGACGTTACGGTATTTCTGGCTTAATAAATAAGGTGTTAACTTTGCCAATTGTAGCATTAGCTGTTTGTTGTTGAAATTTATAATACTAATTTAAAATCTATAATAAATAAATGTTGTGATGCGATTTCAAATTTGTTTGATATTACTACTGATTGTCTTGCAAAACATTTGTTTTTCGACGTCTTTTCAAATTGTGGAAAGAATTGTTCAAAAAGGTATGACATAATGAAAAAATATTAACATTATAGTATTTTATTCTAAAGTGTTTGACGTGTAAATATGACAACGCCGGCCAACATTAACTGACGTCTTTTGATACTTGACCTACCCTATTAGATTGTTTACATCTCTCGCCAGTGCGTACCACGTGGTTTTTCGGGTTTGACATAAGGTGGCTTATCTCACATTTATTAATTCAAAGCGCCATTTCAGGATTTTCGGATTTAAATATAACAAGTTATTTCCATACACCCTTCCTTGTTTATGCTAAGAACAGCAAGGCCTGCCTGTAAGATTATAAAAACCCTCCATTTAGAAATATGTATTTATTTAAGCACACGGCTTTGCTCTTTTTTAAAAACTGTTTTGGGAAGTTATCCCTCTTAAACACCCATTTGCTTTGACAAAATGATTATTATCGAACCTACATTATTATACAAGGTGTGTCAGTAAGGTGTCTGGCTTTGATAGCGCCTGAACTATTTAAGATAGAAAAAAAAGCTTAATACGAAAGTTAAAGGGTATACTAAGTTGCATAACTCAAAAATATTTTACAACCTATTGGGTGCCCCTAAAAAGTGGGACTGAATAAACATATTTTTTTTTTAAATAGGAGACCCAGTATATTTTTTCAGAATTTGATTTAGTACAACAAGAGCTTTACAGCCGTATTTAATTCTTGGGATTAAAATTCAGCGTTATCAAATACATAATTAATTTTTTTCTGACATTTCAGTGGTTTTTAAGGGAACGATTTAAAAATCATAGCAACCTGTTGATACAATCTAAACAAATACAATTTACATTGTGGCTACCCTAAAATACGCAATATTGATCTATGCTACTATTTTTTAAACCTCATATACCAAGCGTTCGTTAGAACTCAGCGATTTTAAATATGCTTTAATTTAAGTATTTTAAATGGAACACACTATATATTTTTGGACATAATAAATAAATATCTTTTTACTTAGCACTTGGCTAGTACATATGATGTATCTTCCGAATACCTTTATTTTTTGTTAAATATGTCCTATACCTACCTAAATCTCATAATTTCTGAAATATTTTAAAATTCGTCTTAACACATGTAAAAATATGAAATTCTGAATAATATAGTCAAGATTGCTTATTATTAAATTAGTTTTCTAAAGTTGTGTGCTTTATTACTGCTTAGAGTTGAATTCCTTCAGTTAACTTTATTCAGAAGATACATCCATATGTCTAAAAATATAGTATAGCAAAAATATATATTCAGTGCTACATTTTGTGGCCACCAATATTTTTGGGTTATACATCGGGTTAAACCCGTTAGCTTTTGAACAGGACTTTTTTTTATCTTTAATAGTTTAGTCGCTATCCAAGCTAGACACCTTACTAACACACCCTGTATAATTCTACGTTTGGTATACTGATACTCTTATTTTGTTTATTTAAGTTCGACCGGCTTTTCGGTGTATTGTAAGAACCCGTTGTTTGAAATTATTACTCAACTATCAATACCAGTACCAAACTATAGAGACTCAATATAAATAAACTTAACCCAGAGCTTGAACAGCAAAAAACAACGGGTAAAATTGACAACATCGTCGTAGAGAGAAAAACTCAACGGGTCACAGAGGTTTCATTCACAGCTACTGAGCAGACCCATATGCGTTTGTTTACCAGTTTCGCAGTGGTACACGCGGGTTTCTATGAAACTGACATGGTTATTTTTCTCTTTTATTAACTAGAAGCGTTATTTATGGTTATTTTATGCAATTTGTTTTTACCTCAAGATTTCCGAGTTTAACATGAGTACAGGGTATCCAATTTTTATACACTTTCTGGGGCATTAGAGTTATTATTAAGATATAATGTTGCAGTTTTCACTTTACCCTTTACTTTGTAGCGAAACGGAAGATTCCGGTGTGAGGGCTCTCTTAATTTTTAAACTGCAGGAAGATTTTTTTGAAAAATCTTCACTTTATATACACCCTTGATCTTGTTAGAGATTTTCACGTAAAGTGTAATGGCATAGCCAGTCCAGTTTTTCTCTAAAAGTTTCGTTTTAGAGATATTAACAAAAATAAAAAAATTTAAATACCCTATATATTATTTTGTTAATTAAGCATGCTTGGGCTTTACAAAAATGCATAGTTGAGGACTTCATACTCGACACTCAAGGCTCTATCGACTAATGCTAAAAGATCATGGACATCGAACGCTAAAGACCAATGGAACGATGTACAAATCTGACATCCTATTTTTTGAGATGAGTATCAGGTTTACCAAGATTTTGATCTATCTTAGACGGGATATTGGCGTCAATAAAATGAGATGAGTGGATATATCGATTTTGAAGTTGGAACGCGTGGTGAATTATTCCTATTTATCCGTCCTTCTTATAGAGATAGAAATCATAGTCCCAGAGTAACGGGATAATTTAAAACGCTTTTCAATAAAATTTGTAAAAATGCACGTGAAAGTTTGATTATAAAACGACGATATATCCTTTATCCAGTAATTACTAATTGTGTAACTGCTAACAAACGCTTTTTAGTTATGAATTAATTTTATCTCTAACAAAGGTGTTTTAGGCGACATCACGGGTGAACCTTACCAAAAGGTATTTAAAGAATCTGGTTTCGGCAAGACAGCAATATATAAAGTCACATGGATTTAAAACGCTCGACGAAATGGAGAAATACGCCGAACAAACTGTATCCAATATGTATTATCTAATTCTGGAAGGTTGTGAAGTTAGGAACGTAGACGCAGATCATGCGGCATCACATTTAGGAAAAGCCCAAGGCATAGTGCAACAACTAAGGTAATCCCATAACAATATTCGTTTGATAAATAATACAAGAAGCAATGATTTTAACCAGTAGGCTCTTAGTTTCGTCATACCTTCTTCGGTCAAAACACACTGCGTTTTTTAATGAATATAATATAATAAAATAATTTGCATAACTTCTTGTACTATTTAAAATGTATTAGACACTTTATTCCAAAAAAACTACTATAAAGATATAAATAATATTTGTTCCCAAGGGAGATAATCTGAAGATACATGCCGCCGTCTCTAGGGGTGATATACAAACCCCCCTTTGCTTTTATGCAGTGTCTTTATAAAAAGTCCTGCTTCCTGAAAAAATATTATAAGACTATTAAAACTTGAAATAGCATGTACGGAGTGGTCATAAAGTAGGGAAATTTATAATTTACCTAAGAGATAAGTATCCTTAATGTTTATTTTATAGCAAAGTGAAATGATGAAATCTTAGAATTAAATGTTTAAATCTAATGGCTCATATTAAAAGAATTAAAACATATTTCTAAAATAAAAATTTTATTTATTTTATTTATCAAAGGCGATAACCTTTTTAGTGTGAACCGACACTTATGTTATTATTAATTGACTAATAATTTTGGTAGTGTGGGAAAAGATAAAAAGACATTGATGGTGGCCATTAAGAATTAGCATTTACATTTTAAAATTAGTTTTTAAAAAAGGCAGTGGATTTAAACTTAGATATAACCTTTAATTGTAAGTCACATTTCCTTATTTTTCTTTTGTTCTAAAATAAAAAATTAAGGGCAAAGTAGAAATTTTCCTACTTTATGACCACTCTGTAGATGCTATTTCAAGTTTTAATAGTCTAATATCATTTTTCAGGAAGCAGAACGTTTTATAAAGAGGAACTTTTTTCGTAAAATTAATAATAAAAAAGTTTCCAATATGTAGAGAACTTCGGACACACTGTATATCGAACCGTAGTTATAACCGGTTCGAGCAGGGTTAATGTATGATCCTCATTTAAAACTTCGTCCTTCTCCGTCTAGTAGTTTTTGAGTTTTTGAGCCACCATACCTACGGCAAGCAAAACGTATTTTCATGATCTAGACACCCTAAAACGTCAAAATCAGAAAAGTATTTTTGACGCCATTGCAATAAGTAATATACCATATTCTTAAATAAGTCGATGAACATTGCATAGGTTAATTTAATTGTAGAAGTATACCGCTTATCAAAAAACTGAACTTTCTTTCTATACCAGAAGATATTTTAATAAAAAATCAGTTAAGTCAAGAGGAGGTGCTTCGTGGGAAAGAGAGTAAAAAGCTAACAGACTGTGTTTATGAAATTGCAAGCCGAGCTCACCAACATTTAACAAAATCAAGAAGTTTAGCTAATAAAGTATCGCTTGAAGGAAGACATGTTTTGTTACCAGCAGTTCCTATTTCGATTTATTTGGATAGATTACAAAAAGTAGATTATAATGTTTTAGATCCCAGATTGCAACATAGATCATGGACAATTTTACCACATGTATATATTAGTATGTTAAGAAATAAATATTAGTGTGATAAAATGTTTATTTATTTTACATAAAGAAATAATATGTATGTTTACAGATTTGAGCTTTTATCAGCTGAAAAGTGACACCCTTATTGGGAACATACTTGTCAAAATAAAAGTTACTTAGAAATAAGCTTCGATTATAATAGAATAAAGTTTTGGTGGTAGATAAAGCAATCGTTTTTTCCTGCTTCTGTATGGTAATGTCTTCTTAGATTGCAGAGGCAAGGAAACGATTTTTGAGATTTCAGAAAGTTTAGGAAATAATCTCTTAAAATAGAAATTTTAGTATTTTATACAATTTTCTTGCGGAAATATAAATGTTTATAGTGGAAAATATTCGGAATGTCAATATTTGTTACCGACATCTTAAGTTTGATTAAAATGCCTTATTAGGAACCAAAATTGTTTAATCCTCTCTTAATTCCGCCCAGAGCGGTGAATAGAATAAATACACGACGAACCACTGCCACCAATCCGTATGTGGTTAAGCTTAGTCCTCCTCGAACTTCATCCTTATGGAACGACCTTCCCGAGGTCGTTTTCCTAACGAATAGTGGACAAAAAATGACTGAACTGCAATATTCTTCCGATGATAAAATAAATCCGGATAAAGCTTAATTCTTGCGAATCACGAAATTTTAATAATGCTCTGATTGGCCAATTTATTTTTAAATTGACCAATCGGTCATCAATAATCCGATATTCGCATTCCTCCGGCGGTGGTGCCTATTCGGAAGATAGGCCCTGGGTAAAAATCATGATACAATAAATACAAGGGAAGAATCGAGCAAGGAGTCCAGATGTCAAGGTGCGAGAAGGTTCTGCGGTCATCGCGATCTCAAAAATGATCATCCATATGATCGGGAAAGATCCCGATGACATTATCGTACATACAATAAGATTTACTATGTTTTAAGATAAACTTTTCGGCTAATATAGCTAAATGCTTAAACTATAATTTATCAAAAACTGACCCGCTTCATTTATCAATGAAAACCTCCGGTTGTATACATTTTATTGATGGACATCCTAAAAATCGCCTAAAGTGATTATTCTGTTGTCAGCGATGGCAGACATTGCACAAAAGCATGTCAATCGCACGAGGGAGATTATTTGAAAAGATATAACGAGTGTCATCTGAAGTAAAAGGTAGATATTTAAATTTAAAACATTCCAACTGACAGAACAAACGTAACGATCCCTTTACTATTATCTTGCAACCGGGGAATATAGATAAAATTGATAGCTGTGCTCCGGTTACATCATAGTAGAAACGCTGTCAAAGTCAAATTTTAAAATTATTAAGTTTGAAGTTTCCTCACCTACTTAAAAAATGCTGTAGTGCGAATTGAAGGCGATATTTAAACTAAACATATTCCGGCCGAAACAAAATACAGCGACAGCTCTATTAAAACTATAAAACAATACCGATATTGTTTTTATATTTTTACCTAACTTTAAATATGGTAATTAACCAGGCATTCATAGAAAAAGACATAGCATCGAAGCTACGGGTACCCGCAAGATACACAAATATATGGTCTGTTCTGATATCAGTATCACCCTGTACTTATACGGGATGTTATGAAAGTGCCTGTCTTATATTTAAACCCATAAATTCTGCAATGAAAACAAATTGCAGAAAAATAGCCGTAATGGCGCTTCGAACAAAAATCACCTTATGGCATAAAAAGCCGCGTGCACTACTATGTGATAGTCGAGAGACGTCAGCCATCAACAATGTTGTCAATTTTACCAGTAACCTCAACAAATAGAAAAAAATATATGCTATTTTAATTTAATATTCCTTCCACAATTGAATAAATATGAATAAAAAAACGTTGAGACGACGCCTCTAGATTTTATATCTGCGTTGTTGAAATACACATATTTATTGATCAAGAGAACCTTAAACGTTTAATACAAATTCGTGATTGCAAGGCAACTAGCCTATCACGTAGGTTGTGGCGTCGTAAGTTTCATCGCGCGTTGTCGTGGTAGCGAACTACGGAATGTCGGACCACGCGCAGTCGTTTGGCAACGTCGTTATACATTGGCATGATTAACGTATATTACGGTTAAGTAAATAGATAGCTCCTAGGTCATATCAGTCGATTTTTTAAAAAAACGTAGGCTTTCTCTAGAACTCTCAAGAGTTCACTATTTCCATAACACCATGTATAAAAAATACGAATGCATTGATATTTTAATTATTTAAAGAGAGGTATAAATAATACTTTTATACGATTTAAAACTTATATATTCTATAATAAAGCTTAAAAATTGCAATAATAAAACTAGTACCTAGCCAATGGCATATTTTTTTACAAAATGGTATCACAGAAAAATATATAAATACTATTATTGTTAAATGCAGTTTAAAATATAAGTGGTTACGCTTTTGACATTGCTGACTTAGGTCAACTATGTGTAGATAAAATAAGGTGCCGATATATTTCCACTAGTTCAAATATTTTTGATCGGTTTGAACAAGCAAGTTGACGCCAACGTCAAAAACAAAACCATTTTACATAATTATAACATAAACTAACTAAATGGAAGGTGATTTCCATTTTCAACATGTGCTATATATTAAATAATAATATATTCTATTGAATAGTTGATACCATTTTCTACCCATTTAGATGTTCATAGAATTTTTTACAACATATACATATAGAGTAAAACTGAAACTGTAGGCTAAAAAGTTTTAAATGTAGTTACAAACCAAAAAGTTTTAAATGTTAAAAAAAAATTTAAAACTTATCTGTTCAATTATTCCAGACATTAGTTTATAACTAACAACACAGTTTAATCTTAAAACGCAGTACACTTATACGCTAAACTATTGGAAAAGTAGTTTAAATGTCTCATTCCGTGACAGTTAATAACATCTAGTCTACGTTTTAAAAGTTACGACCATATAATATAACTAAAACATCCTAGTACTTGGTTGTATAATAATAAATTATTTTGCTGATACTTCTTTATAAGACGTTATATTAATATGTACAATTTTACATACAATTAATTATCAAGCACAACGCATGAACCTAAAACAACTACTCTGGCCTAGCTGGGAAATAAATTAGATCTACGTAAATAAATCATAAAGGTTGTCGTTTCACTGGCCGAACAAAGTTCTAACTTTTTTAGAGAGCTAACATTCAAGTCCATATTTTTTGGGGTGTAACTTCCAAAGGGAAATCGTCAAAATAAGGTTTATTATTAGGTATATACCGACTTAATGGCAGTAAGCATTATTATTAACTTCATGTCTCCTTATGTTATTATTTTAAACGGGTATGCAAGATTCGGTTATCTTTCAGCCAGCTTTCTTTGCACAAACCTATGTTCCAACTTCTTGAAAAACAATTTATTCAAAATATTATTTACAAAGTACGTAACTTAGTTTTGCATTAAAACTCTAGGGTACTAAGCAAAAATCAACAAATGTAAAAAACTAGATTATCCCGCAAAAATATTCTATTCATCATGGTATTTAGACTGACAAATCATAAGGGATAATATCTCGGGAACAATTTATTAAAATATATCTCGGGAGAATACCAGATTCCTATTCAAAAATATGGAAACACGATTCCAGATAATGTGATTTTTAGATGTTACTAAGTCCATAGATCGGTGAGACATAAAGTGTGGTAAACGAAAACATTAAACATTAAAAGAAAATTTAAAAGGTTTTTAGTTCTTTCCTCTGTAAATTTTTAACTCTTTGGACAATAAAGGATGAAGCACCCTTCAATTCTTAACATTTTTTTGTCGCTAAAATTTTGTTGAGGTAAAAGGGTTTATAATAGATTAACAATGTTGTATATAATTTTTTTTAGAAATTAAACGAATAATATTGGAAAGTACTTTTTTTGTCATGTATACATATAGTCTATATGTATATAATTTTAAATCATTTATTTTTTAATTTAGTAACAATATATTGACCTTCCAATATTCTATAATTAATTTTAAACAACTTTTCTTAAAATAATTTTCCAAAAAAAAATTTGTTTTTTTATAAATCGAAATTTAGTTTTTCCATTTCTAAAAGGAGTTAATAACATCAGTAGTGAACGCTACGCTCGGAAAGCTTGAAATGTATTATGAACACTGTAAATGTGGGTAGCTACGGAATCATCTTAAGAGTTTTATCACCGATTTCAGTTTGTTCCATTACAACTGCACAGTTAAGAATTTTAGGGGAGGTCTAAACCTTAAACGTCCCAGGGGAAGAGTTAATTAAATTATAGAAAACGTGCATTTGTAACACAATAGGTCAAAATCTCACAATAATTGTATTACCAGGAGTACAGAGTGGTCCAAACGCATTAAGGGTAATACAGGGTTGTCAACGTTGCCGGAACATACAAAATATATGAATTTGTTGCTTGAATATTTCGCGAATATTTATTTTTACTGATTAAGGTAACTGGACTTTTTACATGTTCTTTGAGTTATATACTCATCAGGTGTTCTTAACCCCTTGTGGCCACACACAGAAACGTTAATCCCCTCATAAAAGTTTAAATTTCTAAGTAACCATAGCTGCGAGTTTTAGCCCTCGATCAATGTCGGAGCAATAAGTTTTTAATATACTTTTTCAAATGATTACCGTAAGCTAAAACCCTCGTACGCACTACAAAATAGGATAAATTAATATTATTATTAATTATATAATATTATTAATTATACAATAATTTTCATAAAACTTATTAGATTTGGTAAAGTAATTGAACAACAGCGATAATACAATCACCCATATTCTGCTAAAGGCAAGATCCACAAGATACAAATACTTCCTTCTCCGATTATCTTTAAAAAATACTTCATTTTGACGAACTAAGCGAAAGCATTTTGTACGTACCCCCATTTAAAAAAAAAATGGTTTATCATTTGCATCTTTTTTCTTAACCTTTAATAGTTAAAATCGGCATATGAATACTACTATAAAATATTGCAAATATCAATGTCTTAAAATTAATTAATTATTAAAATAGGAATGAATCATTTTTATTTGGCTGTCCAAAATCATAGCAAATAAGCTTTTAAAAATGTTCAGCTAAAGCTCTTTACCCTAAAAATATAAAAACGTAAAATACTATGAAGCAACATAAAACCGGTTAATTAAAATCCGATTAATGTTTTTTAGCCACTGTACTGGTATGTCGCGGCTACCGGATGCATGTCATGTGGTGTATGCTGTAGTCTCTGTATGTGACAAGAACGACATAAGAGCCGTCCTTCTAAAGGATAGCACCGTTTGTCCGGTTCATCTGTTAGCTGCATGCCACATTCCTCACAAACATAACAGTCGACATGAAAATCTTTGTCCATTGATACTACGCGAACAGTTTCTTCAGTTCCTTCAACTGGTGTGATTCCTTAAAAAAACAAATCGAAATGTTTGAATAAAATGTTAAATAATCTGCAGTGTACCGGGTGGCCCAAGAGAGGACGCCGGCTGTATCTCGGAAACCGTTAATCGCACAGCTTAGGGAAAAATTTCTGTTTAAGAAAAGTGGCAAAAAGAAACCCCGCTGGAAATAGTTTTTAAATTGCTAGGTTGGCCGCTAGAGGGCGTAACACTAATTACACATTAAAAAAACAAAGTTTCGTCTTAATTTCCCTAGGTTTAATTTAAATTATTCCATTGAAATATTTCGCTTTGAATTTCAAACTATAAGAAAGACTGATATTTCGTTTTGTAGCGCATGGATATGCAAGGCGGTATGTCTGAGAACTCCGGTTTGAGTTAATGAAATTAACCGAATTTAGTCTCATTGTAAAGAAATTTGTTATTTTTGTATTATAAGTCACGTGCTTTTAGTTTTTACAGTGGAAGATAGGGGGCGTTAGCTAAAATGATACCATATTTTGCGTGTTTTCTTAAAAAATTTAAATCAAATGGTATATTTATTTTGATATGATTAAAAAGTGTCAAAAACAAAATAATTTAGTGAAAACCGCAAGTTGATATATTATCTCTAGTTGAACATATTGAAACATGTAACTATTTAAACAAAATATTTAAGATGCTAATAAGTTGTTACCCAATATGGATGGCACTCATCAAAGTTAAACTAACTAGAACTAATTGAATTTTAAAATTTCAAAAATAATAAAATTATCACAATTTATTTGCCATTTTTCTAATAAAAAGATTAGATTACTAAGAATTACTTTAAAGTTCAGTTAGTTCCGGTTAGATTAACTTTGATGAATGTCATCAATATTGGGTACCAACTTATTAGCATCCTACATATTTTCTTTAAATAGTTATACATGTCAATATGTTCGACTAGAGATAAGATATCAACTTCTGGTTTTCACCGATTTTTCTGTTTTGACACTCTTTTTAACTATGTCAAGTTAAGAAAATAACCAAAATATGTTCGCATTTTAACTAGCGTCCCCTGTACACTGTAGAAACTAAAACGACGTCACTCGTTCGACGTTCTTCTAAATTGTAATTAGCGTTACGCCCTCTAGCAGCCAACCAGTAACCTCTTCGCTAGGTTGTAGTCCAGGTTGGCTTTATAAAAGTTGTGTAACAGCGTTTAGGAAACATCAACAACCAAGTTATACAGCAAAAAGACTTACATGGATGCGGAATCCGAATCTGAGGTTTGCTAACAAAATTTCGGGACGCAAAAAATCCAAAAAAAGGCAAAAAAACCTGCTTTAACTTGGAAATTAGAACTTTTCGTAAATAAACTTTCTATTCAAAATGAAAGTACATCAAATTTCTTATAAATTTTATTATTTTATTTAAGTTTTTTTTTCCGACGAACCTTTAGGCTCAAGAGAAAATTGGCATTTCGGCTGTTTCCGCAAAACCCACTTTTTTACTCTAAAAATATAATTTATTATTAAAGGCTGTCATTTAATGTATCTTACTAGTTTTAAGTTGAATACAATATGGACTTGTTTCAACTGTTATACTATTTCCCGTGGTGACATTAGACTCAACCCTCTACTTCAAGGCACGAAACATTCTTGCTAGCCATTCCGATGATCCTACTCTGTAGAATGTGTTATAAGGGTCGGTCGATTGTATTTAAGGATGTCCTTCATAGGGACAATTGGTTACATTATGCAAGTGGATTGACTGAACTTTTCGAACAAACCCGAACTCAACTGAAAAACTAATTCTTGGCCACGCCTATCCCTTAAAAGCCCAAACAGTTTGTCGGAAAAAAAACTTCAGTAATGAAATTTGAAAATTTTTTTATGTACTTTCATTTTAAATAGGAAGGTTATTTACGTAAAATTGAGTTTTCGAGTAATAAGCAAAAAACCGCCATAAATTTGAGCTTTTAACTTTTTTTGGATTATTTTCAATGTTGCGTCACGAAATTTGGTTAACAAACCTCAAATTCAGATTCAGCACCTTAAAAAACATACAGAATGGAAGAAATCAAAACTACCCCAAAACTTTCGTGGTAAAAACACAATATATGATGAATGATGAATCAAAAACAACAAAAACAATCACTTTATTTAAAAATAACTGCTTAAATTGGTCGTATTTTCCGAGGTCGTTAACTGTTTTGGACACAATCGACATTCATTGGTTTTACATTTCTCGGGTCGTAGCAACGATGCAAATAAAATAAAACAGTGACACCTATAAACGTATTCAAGAAACTAAAACTAATTTGAGACTAATATCTGTATCTATACTAACGACTATATTATGCAGTACGCACTTCTGTTCTTTTCTTTGTAAATCTTGAGCGGTGAGCCATTGATGACGAACAAACCCGAAGTAGTCCAAAAAACAATTTGATTATTTAATTGCTAAATTTACCGTAATTAAATAAGTTCGATATATCGACCTAACTATCCTATCCTAACATCAATGGTTATAGTCGACGACATCGATGGTAAAACCATCGATTATCGTAGTGAATTATCGATGTTCGTCAAACATCGATAATTATCGCCCACCCCAAGTTGAAACTTACCTTTCCCACAAGCCGCACATTTAGGGGCAAACATTCTATGGTAATCATTGACACAGTATATTTTATTGTCCACGTCAACGGTGAATGGTACACCATCCAAACATTCATTGCAAACACAACACCGGAAACATCCTGGGTGATATGATTTTCCCATGGCTTGTAGAATCTAAAATACAAGAGCTATCAGAATAACAAGCCTTAACATAAATAAGAAGGTAAATTCCAGAAAATGTGAGTGGTTACTCAAAATATCTCAAAAGATTCAAAATCTTCGGGAATATTCAATGCGGCTACAACCTCCCGCATGACATACTTGGCAGGAACGTACTGGATCTCATAGAAGGAACAAGTCTTCTCTAACAAGACTGGGGCGCACTATAAGCCAGTAGGCTGCAGTGTGAAGGTGGCTATAGATATGGCGAGACGAGTCCGAGACACGACCGAGTCGCGCTTTGGTCGAGCTTCTTTTCAACGAATCTGCCACGAGCCTGCTATGAGCCTCTTTCGATTTTTTTCTTTCCGCATGGCAAGTCGAGCCCGGCACGAGTTTCTCACGAACCTATTTTATTTTTAGTTGTACATGGTGAGCCAAAGGAGGTAAGCCCATGTCTGACGACGAAGAACAGACGTTGTTTGTTATGTGCAGTGGTGCTTTATTACTGTCAAGTTTAGTGAATAAAAAAAGGAAAAATTGGTTACTGTAGTAGCCAATAATTTCAACATTTTTTTTTTTGTCGCCTATACAGATTTCTCGACGACTGACGCAACCTCATTCCACGTACAATATCTTTGTTGTATTTTTTAAAATAATCTTTCACTTTGGGATCACACACATTAGAAAATAATTTGTAGGTCGCCACTAAATAATAATAATAATAATAATATAATAATAATAATAATGAACGTCTTCATTATTTAAGAAAAAGAACAATTATTGGTTTCAAATGAACATGGCGATATTTATGCTTTCTTGGGACCACTCTATACCCTATAAAAAGTAGTCAGTCTCGCTGCTAACAAAACTTCTGCACGAGACCGCCACAACCCCGTCACACGAGATGCGCGAAATCCCTCAAGCTCGAGGTAAAAAACGGCAGAAACTGGATCGCGAACAAACCCGCGCTCAAGCGCGACTCAGGCTCGTCTCGCCATATTTATACGATCTTAAGAAGCTGCCACACACACGACTCCCGGCTTAAACTAACCAACCAGATATAATTACAATTTGAATATTCACTAACGGCAAAGTTATTTTTGGAGATTTTAAAAGCGATTTTCAGGTTAGTTATAAGGCCATTATTTATATTTTTACAAATTACATAATTTTTTTTAACCATAAAAAATTTTTAATTACTTTTGCGACATTTAAGGCAACATTGTTGAAAGTTACCCGTTTGTCCGTCCCCTTACGTGCATGATTCTGGCCAAAAATTACAGGTTCAAATGAAATTAATAATTTGTATAACACTTCGTGTATTTTTGCCTAACCTCAAAAGAGAGAAATGAACAGCAAATAGAATCAAACATAATATAAAATAACCTACCATTTCCATAATCAAGTGACCACAAATTGCACATTTCTCTGCCGTCTGCTGGAACCCGGAATACTAAAAAATTACATAAGTTTTAGTCCAATAAGATAATATGCCTTTTAAAAATATATATAATTCTACAGGGCCGGACCTAAACTGAACCTAGTTATGGACTAGCGGATCAAACAATCCTTCTTTTCATTTAATAATAAGAAGGTAATGATAGAGGTTTTAATTAACTGATCTTTAAAATAACTATAACTAAATTGCAGATACATGTTATACGTGTATGTGATATAGCATAAAGCTGCTGAAACGTATAAACAAAGCATTACTGTGCAATATCAAATAGCTTAACGTAATTAAGAGTTAATAGACAATTAAGAAAAATCATTTTCAGAGCGCATTATACGCCGACCCTGCATAGTTTGATAGTAAAATATTCACTTAATAAGTGCATGCACCTAACCTAGTAGTCGATGTATACTGTAAATCCAAGGCAAGGATCCAAATTCCATGTTTTAAACTCTAGTACCTAATCGAACCTAATTTGCTTTTTTTTTGTTAAATTATTTAGAAAAAATAATGGACGTGTTGCAAAAATATACACACTATGGAGATAAAACTATTGCTATCTCTCTAAAGGAAACATCAACAAAATCAATCAATCTGAGTGATACATTGCTAAATTTATGACTTGAGCGGTTTTAAAAAAGTTAACAATATGTTATTTGAAGTAAATTCATAATCAATCATAATACATTACTAATACATACAGGAAATAAGAAAATTTTATTTAAATTTATTCTAAAATCAAAATATTTTGAGCTACCTATTAACATTTAAACAAAAATTCTTATTTTATTTTTTAATAAAAATAAACGGGTGTCATTACCACCCGCCGGTTTAACAACCGTGGTTCGGAACTCACGTAAATCTGTAGGTTCCGTCTGGCAAAAAAGGTGGCACAAGCCTACTTGCTTGACATTAAGCATTTTCTGTTTGTTTGGAGGTTAGAGACAATGCTGTATCATGAGTGATGACTTTGGACTTCCATTGTCTTTATTTATAACACAACGTTTCAACTGGTAAACATCTCCAGTCATCTTCAGATGAATACTCAAGATACTCAGATACTCAACTTCGATTAAATGGGGAAAAGGTATCGATCGCAATTAAGGACCGAACAATAAGTTTTGGTAAGATTTTTAAGTTTTGAGTTGTTTAAAAAAACTGAAATTTTGGATTTTTATTTTTTTTCCTGCGTTAATATTAAAGTTAGAGCAAAAGCATTCTCCAGCAACTTTTAATAAACCCAAATACTACACAAGATTTTTTTTATACGACGTTTCGTTTTCAAGCAATCATCATCAACTTCATTTTTTCTAATACGGCCCTGATTTTATAATGTCAAATTTTAAGACCTTTTTTTATTCCAAACTCAATGATATACCACACAGTTCAATGCAATAGGTACTAAAATGAATATTTTAAAAATTATTTCATAATAATGCACTACATAATAATCATAAAACAAGATATGTAATGTGTTAACAATAATAAAACAGTAAGTATGAAAACATAAACAACAAATAAGTACATGGGCAAAAGACATGAATTAAATTAAAACCTACAGTAGATTGTTAGACATTAATTTTCCAAAAGGTGTTCGAAATGATTTCCGTCATTCTCCAAACATAAATATCATCTTAAACTGTAGAATTTAAAACATTCATTAGCATTTGTGGCGTTACGCTTTGAAAAAGGCTTCAATAACTAGTCATCTAAGGTCTGATAGATATCATTCCAAAAACCTTTTGAAAAATTAATTTCTAATAATCTACTGTTAGTTTTAATTTAATTATGTAATGTTTTTATGCCCATATACTTATTTCTTGTTTATTTTTTCATAATTACTATTTTATGATTATAATGTACTGCATTAGTATAAAATAATTTTAAAAACATTCATTTTAGTACCTACTGCATTGAACTGTTTTTACAGAATTATGGAAAATACAGGCCCGTATCCTGAAAATTTCATGAAGATGATAAAAAGGCTCCTAATTAAACGATAATGTATGGTACATCATTGAATTTAGAATAAATAAAGTCTTAAAATTTGATATTATAAAATCGGGGCCGTATTAGAAAAAATTAAGTTGATGACGACTGATTGAAAACGATACGTCGTATAAAAAAGTTGTGTAATCTTTAGGTTCACTAAACGTTGCTGCGAGAATGTTTTGTCAGTTTTGCTCAAACTTTAATATTAACGCAGCAAAAAAATTAAATCAAAAATTTCAGTTTCTTCTCTTTATCTTAGGTATACATATGATTTTAGAAATTGTATGATTCAGCAACGGAATTAAGGCTAGTATAGTGTATTTGTACTATTTTTAAAAAATATTACATATCTTAATAAAACGTGCTATTTGCATGCTTTATGAAGACACCTTTGGGTTTTTGATCGAGTTGAGCGTGAATGACAGTATTTGTTGTTACTTGTTTTCTTTAGTGGATATAGTCTAGTTTTATATCTTTGACGATGTTGACATTTATCTTGTAAATGATTTTAACAACATTGTAACCTATGGTTATTTTTAGGGATCGACCGATATGATTTTTTGTGGCCGATACCGATATCGGCCGATACCGATATACTCATAGCCGATATCGGCCGATACCGATATATCGGCCATAAAATTTTGTCGTAATTTGTTTGCTTTATAAATGAGGTAAAAGTGATTTATAATGATATACTGTTACCGTTACATGGATTAACCATAAAATCACTAAAAACTAGGGGGGCATAGCCCCCCTAGGCGCTCCGCGCGGGGCTCCGCGGACTCTCTATATGCGACAGATTCGCCTATATGTGTTTTGTTAGTACCTAGATATGACCACCGATTTGGGTGGATACACCGAGAAGCTTGAATGCAGGTTGATGCTTTAATTGGTTGGCCACACTCCTGCGGACTGTGATGGGGGTACATAGCACCCAAATTTGTTAATTATAACATATGTGACCGTTTCACATTTTAAGGTATCAGCTATAACCGATTGCGAACAATCCGTTCACTATTTTACGTATCGAATAGAAAAAATATGTAAAAAATTACAGCTGTCAAAAAATAAATAACATTTTCGGATTCCTTGCATTCGAATTACATAAAAACGATACCAAACTTGCGAAATTAAGTTGACCTTGTACCTATTACTGACTTAAGAAACGTCAATTTGACAGCTGTCAAGAAATAGATAAAAATTTCGGATTCCTCATACTCAAATTATATAGAAACGATACCAAACTTGTTAAAACATGTCAACAAAAAAATATCAAAAATGACAGCTGTCAAAAAATATATACATTTTTCGGATAACTTATACTCAAATTATATAGAATCGATACAAAATTTTTGAAATTTTGTTAACCTTGCACTTATTCTTTACTAAAGAATCACCAATTTGACAGCTGTCAAAAAATAAATTTAATTTTCGGACTCCTTGCATTTGAATTACATAGAGACGATACTAAACTTGCGATATTTTGTTCACCTTGTACATATTACTAACCTAAGAAACGTCAATTTGACAGCTGTCAAAAAATTTAAAATATTTTTTAAATCCTTTTACCAATATTAACATAACGTACTAGTTGAATTTTCTTCAAATTGCCAAATTATCAAATTAAGCCTATTTTTCCAGACGGTGTGCATGATTTATTCAAATCTGATGAATTTAAACACTTGCCCTTGTCTAATTTTCACTAAATACTGTAAAAGCCACGCCTTTCATACATTTCGAGCGAACGTTAGAAATTTTTTCTGTCACCGTTACGAATTTTCTAAATTTTCTCCAAGTTCGAACATCTTTATGATAACTTTATATACATCAAAATGTTCGGAAAAGATGAGGGAATCAGATAAACCTAGAAAGAAATATCTAAACGAAAAGTTATAGAAGATATAGCAGAGTAAACTGAACTTTTGAAAAAAAAAATTTTGAGAAAATTTATAAAATATTTTTTTATCCGCCAAAGGATATTTTTGGGTCACGCAGTCGATGTGGAACGTAAAGGTAATTTATTCCTTTAAACGATAGGCTAAAGAACGATAGAAAAAGTTACATACACTAGCGTACAGATGGGTTTTAGTAAGAGGATGTCAAAATTAGTGATTATTGCTTAAACGATTGTAGTTATTTTTGTATAAGAAATTAAGAAACTAAATTATGGTTTATAATCGTGTTCTGATATGCTCTTTCTGATGACATATATAACATTTCGATGAAATATTATTTTACCCCATAAAAAGGAAAAAAAAAATTTGACGAAATCATCAAGTTCAGTTTTTCGCAAATTTCTCCATTTTATAGGTCTTTTAGCATGATATGATGTATTGTGAAATATTAGTATTTGAGATGACCTATCCACCGGTTCAAACCCGGTGCCAATCTATAAGACAGAAATCGAATAATTCATTATCGAAAATGACCCTGCATTTTAATGCTTCCCAACTTTAAAAAAATCAAAAAATTGACTTCCCGACATTTTATTGAAAAAATCTCGCGACGAGTTTTTCTAAATAAGTTTCTTGATAACATACTAGAATATAAACTGAATCGCTTAAGTTTTACGAGACCGGCAAGTCGTAGAAAAAAATATCAAATTTTTTCACATTTTCTGATTATTTCTTTTAATAACTTATGAACGGAACACCCTGTATAGTAACGTACATCGGCAAAAGGTACCCCATATACACTAAAATATACCCGAAAAGTTTCATTGCTCCAACGTGGACGGTTTAGAAGAAATGAAACAAATTGTGTCAAGATGCACCGTTTTTGGACGCTCCCATAAGCCCAATGTAAATAGGTCGTTGCAGACCATTTTGGAAATCGGGAAAATGGTAGGAAATTTTCCATTTTGGGCAACGATAGGGGTCATTATCGAAAGCCGAAATCCCATAGAATCTTTTCCATACCATTTCCATCCTCAAATCGTTTAATTAACTTCAGGATCTCGCTAAGAAAAAGGCTATTTTGGCCCATTTCGGCCGA
The DNA here is from genome assembly GCA_963991005.1 of Barypeithes pellucidus. NCBI lineage: Eukaryota > Metazoa > Arthropoda > Insecta > Coleoptera > Curculionidae > Barypeithes > Barypeithes pellucidus. The sequence goes on along the minus strand of OZ022557.1, from coordinate 48,784,453 downwards.
ATTTTGACAGTCAACAAATTGGGTTAATTTTATTCCAAGGCATGCTGGTTAAAATCGACCAAGTGTGCAGATTTGCAAAAATTGGCCGTCCCAGCTCGGTAAATTGTCGTTTTTCTCCCGATTGGAAGGAAAATTCGAAAATTTTGAAAAATAATAATGTGGTGAGAAAGGATGGACGATGCAAATACGCTTATAGAGAACTCTCCGAAATGATATTTGTAGGAGTTATTCGTGACTAAACAGAACTTTTAGTGAAAAATGGGTGAAAATGGATATACTTAATTTTTTTTAACCCTTTAGATCGTAATTCGAAACGCGCTCTTGGTATGAATCTTCAAGTACCATCATTCCGCTTGACGAAAAAGCAATAAAATATGGAAAATGTTAAATACGAAAGCGTATAGACGAATTTAAGTGTAGCGGTGACAAAAAAACCATTTCCAAATTTTTAAAATTCAATCGTTAATAGTAATTTCGGTATTCAAATCGAAGAAACGAAAATATACGTATCGAATGTGATTTACCTCGAACTTTCCGGTAAAGTAAACTAAATTTCGATCAAAAGCCGTTTTTACCTTGAAAAAAATGAAAAACCGTCCATTTTTACCCCGAAATATCAACTTGTTCAGCATTTTCAAATTTTTCCCATTTTCTAATAACTTTAGGTATAGATAGATGTATTGATGGCACCTAGTTTTTGAGATGGGAAATCGAAAATTTTAAACCGCGTAACCCTCGGACCCACCCAGTTCGAGCTATTAGGTACCAAAAATGACCCTTTTTTGTCAAATTTCGACTTTCAAAAATTCTTTTAAATTACTTCTAATCGTCGTACGTTACCCAGTTTCAATAGGGTTCTGTAGCGACCGGTCCACTCTACGCTCCGAAAATTTAAATCGAAAAAATTGAGTTTTGCGACTTGAAATGGATTCCAACGGGAAACGCGGAAAATTCGACTTTGACGCTTAATAACTTCGAAACGGTTCACCCTGTATATTTCAAAAATTGAGACAACACGCGCGCACTATCCGAAATTAAAACCAAAAAGTTTCGTCGCTTCGACTCTGATAGTTTCTTCGCAAAAAATTCGCAACTGCAAAAATGTCAAAAGATACGACGACGACAACGGACGTTCAAGGTCACCCACTGGCCGTAATACATAGCACCAGAATTGGTGCTATGTAAAAATGCAGAGCTAATTCAATATTTTGTGAAATCACCTAACGGAATAAAAATAAATACGGTAATTCCCCGAATTCAACAAAGCCCGGCCATTCGGCCCGAGAAGAGCAACCGTAATTCAGCGGCGCGGCGTTCGCTCGGTCGGGGAATACCAGAATTTCCGAATACGGTTGGAAACAGTAAGTAAATAAAACTCGTAGTATTGCTCTGATTTTTCACAAACATGGATCGTTTTGTAGTGCGTTCTCCATGCATACAGTCGTCGTCGTCATCTTTACAAGAGTCTGGTTCTGGTTCATTATCTTCAATAAGTAGCAGTATTAGTGGCAACATAACTAGTAGTAAAAGTGTTTACTGGAAGTATTTCTCCAAGAATGAAATTAATGCCCTTACAATAAAAGCAAATACCACCTGTAAATTATGTAATGCTGTTGTTTCTTTGGGAGGTAAAGGCAAAACAGCAAATACCACCAATTTAAAGCATCATATGGCGAAGTTTCACATTGAAAAATTAAGTGAGGAGTCAAAAGAAAAAAATGTTGATGACAGTAAGTAATATAATAAATTTTCTTTTAGAAATTAGTAATTTTGGCTGCAATATCGACATTAATGGTAAACCAACAAATTCAGGAAAATGTCCCGGGCTCAATTTCTCATAGTTTATTTTGGAATACTTTTGATGAACTTACTGGTATGACGACAAGTAAATCAGTGTCATCTAAGAGAAGTACTGATGATATGATGAATAAAATTGATGATGAGATTGAATTGTATAAGAAATTAGAAAAAATATCAAGAAATGAAGATCCTTCGACTTGGTGGGCGCAAAAAAAAGACATTTTTCCATTGATGTATAAAGTTGCAATAATATATTTAGCATCGTCGCCAAGTAGTGTTGCTAGTGAACAGCTATTTTCTTCAGCCGGAAATGTTTATGAAAGCGCAAGAAATCGTCTAACTCCGGAAAGAGCAGAAAGCCTAAAATTCTGTTACATTACAACTTGCCAAAACTTAACTTTAAATATTAATTTGTTTAATTTAGTGTGTTACTTTACTTCTACATTTTTAATGACTTTTTTGTTAAATTTTCAATAAGAATAAATTTGTTTGTTTGTTGTTTGATTTTTATTTAGTATTTCTGTTTTAATTTCTTTAAAAAAAGGCTTAGCAACTGAAATATTAAGCAATTTTAATTTGTTTAGGCCGATACCGATATAGGCCGATATCGTGGTTACATATCGGCCGATACCGATATCGGCCAAGAAGGCCGATATGGCCGATATACCGATACCGATATCGGTATCGGTCGATCCCTAGTTATTTTCGCAGAACAAATTAAAAACAGTTTGACAAATACTTCACAAAATTTAAGGCTGATTCTCACTATCGTGCAAGGCGCGTGCTCGGCAATGGCAAGGAACCGGCTCGGCAAAATAGGTTAATCATTGCGTCTTATGACACCCGCAAAACCCATAAGAATAAATAAATATAATTTGCCGAGCCGGTGACTTGCTGTTGCCGAACACGTGCCTTGCACGATAGTGAGAATCACACTTTACCTTGAAAAGCTTTGGCAACTTGGCAAAATGTCATTGGAAACTCGTAGAGATTGCAATTCTCTACCGAAAAAGTACCAGATATTTAGAATTAAATTTTTCGTAAAGTTGGCGTGGGTAATACTTTTAAACCGCGCAAACTTGATGAAATAGTTACTTGAACTGCATAAACAATTTAAAGAAACGTATGTTAACATTGTAAAAAAATATTATTAGGCTTCCCCAGAAATGCTATGAAACAGGTTTTTCCTTTTGAAAAACGATAATCTTAAATGATTTGTTCGGTTGGTATATTTTGGATTCCGCACAAATTCCCTATATACATTTTTTGTACCTAGTATTATTTATTTTACAAGTGTAACAAATGGGAAACTTTTTTATCCTTCATTTTATCGAAAAAAGTCTCCTTAAAAGTTTTGATTGTTGGAAAACATCCTTAGCCTAGTCGAATATCCAAAATATTGTAAAGTGTAGCAAAAAAATGTGAAATTGAACTAAAAATAAAATCTCCTTATTTCTAAAAATGCTGTGTTGAAGCTCTTTCTAGAATTATATCCTCTCTAAACATGCTGACGTGAAACAGTAGTCGCCTATGAGATATAATTAGGTCATTTTATAAAACGAAATAAAATTTTATTTCAAGAGAAAACATAAAAACATTGAATTAGATTACATAAGAAATTAAATACATAACTTAACGTATTTTATTGTTTTTCCTATTTCTGCCCTCGGCAACTCATTACAGTCCGGTGTGTAGAATTTCAGCAAATACTCAAATCTTTTATTAATTTCTAGCACTACATTTTTACAGTAGATATAAACGAGTCATAAAACATATTATTATAAATATAGAAATAACAGTTAAACATGGAATTTAAAAAATACAACTTGCAAATCGATAACTCACTATCAAATATACTAGTGACAAACATAACAATGCATAGCAACTGCCCGTCTCTATGCGTACCACATCATATCCATCTGTTCGGGAAATTAGGATTCAGCAATGAAAAAAACAATATTTTGGATATTTGACTATGGCTAAGGAGGTTTTCAACCAAGCAAACATTTCTAGCAAAAGTGACTTTTTCGATAAAATGAAGGATACAAAAGTTTCCTACCACACACGCTGTGTTTGTTATAAAATTGATAACTTTCGATTTAAAACATGGAAATTGGGTTTTCATGGACAGCGAAATAATAAAATAATTTCTTAAAATAAAAATTAAAAAAGCAAAAAATGTGTACTTCATTTTCGTTTGGGCTTACTAGGTAATCTTCTTCACAATAGACTCGCCCGTGGACATTGTAAAAAGCCTTCCCTCTCAGCGCCCTTCCACATGAGCAGCATATAAAACAATTCGTATGATATAAATTCCCCATTGCTTGGCAAGCCTGGCCGGCCCCTGTTACTTTTTCACTGCAAGTATGACATATTCCTAGAATAAAATAGCGTATTAAAAACAAGGTTTAAATTTTAAGAATGTTTGGAAAATTAGACGTTCTTGCCGTGGAGACCTCATATGAAAATTAAAATAGACAACAAACACTATAGCTTAGTCATGGGTAACACCCTAAATTTTATGGTGTTGATACAATGACACTGGCACTGCTTATTGTATCAACACACTGTATCAGCACCGCCATACTATGCAGTTTCAGACTCTGCATATAATGGCTACGTCTGTTCCATGTGAAAGATAACTAATGCAAATCGGGGGCGCCTAAAAACAAATAAAAGTTCTCACTTGATCTTTAAGCTAGAATTTAAACAATAAAGATTAGTCTGCCTTTTTCTTGCATGACATTTTCCGTCTTGTTATATTAAAACATAATCAAAGAATATTATGTTCCTTAAGTTTATAATTTGTTTGTTTATAAAGTTTTACCAAAAACATTTAACAGGATTTCCGAGTACCTGTAAACGAGTTTTCTTCCCAAGCGTTTATTTCTGTTTTAGGAAAAAAATGGCAAAGGAAAAAACTTTGTAACTAGAACTCGCGGAAAGTCTATATTTTTTTGTTTCGGAAGATTTTTAGATTTCATTTTTTTTACTGCTACATATAGAAAAAAACGATGGACTTCTCGAGTTGTTGCCAAATTCGACATATTTCATTAAAAAAAATTTTTTAAATGTACCGTTTTCATAGGAAGCGAAAACTCCGTTTTTCAGCGTAGAAAATTGAAGTATAGAGCTCGATCACGTGCAATCTCTTCCTTCCGATTATCGTTGTTTCTGTCGGCGTACCGATTACGAGCGGACGCTCCACGTATTCTTCTAACTGCAATTCGCCTCGTGCCTTCAAAGCGTGAAACGAACAGGGGTCAAATCGGAGATTTCGACTGACTTCGGCATCCTCTTAATGTTTTTGAGTTTTACCAAAAATGTATTTACTGTTTCACAAATTATAAAAATATTACGAGTACGACTCTGTAGTATAGGTGAATTCGCAACCCTCCGTACAGTTAATTTTTGTGAGATTCCCAATCCAATTTCAATAAGAGAACTATGCTGTTATGCAAAAAGTCTGGTTATGATTTATAAAGATAGATAAATACAGAACTCCCTTAACATGATAAGGACAGAGATTGATTGTTTCGTCAGTTGCCAGTTGTGTTATGAAATACAGCCATGTAATTGTATCAGGAAACGTCTTGAGCCGGTTATGAATACCACCATGATTCGTATCATGAAACCGTATGAATACCCACCGGGTCCTTATGAACACCGCCATGATAATGACACACAAATTACATCATGAAACGTATCAACACTCACCGGGAGCCGGAACGTCGCGAGTGTTAGTGTGTGTATTTTAGGGTCATCATAAGAGTGTCATTGTATCATAGGAGTCATCGACTTGTGTGTCACCCTAATAGTGCCATACAACGCAGTGTTACCCACGCTTACTATAGCTGTAGCGACATATACATTCGAGCAACATTTAAAATCTGACCGGAAAACCGTGCGCAGCAACCCATTTTTTCACTCATAAAATTTAACTTTTTACTGTGCATCCCATAAGTTGTTGGTATCCATAGTTACGTCGGTGGTGGATATCCATCAATCTCCTTGAAGGATTCTCAAGCAAAATCTACGTGGTCATATTTAAACATACATATGCAAAAAATAGAATATGTAATATACTTACCGAAATATTCCCCTTCCTCTTCATGTTTTTCCATTTCTTCTTCAATTTGTCTCGTCATTTCCTCGATTTTCTTTTGAGCTTCAGTGGGGCCTCTGGGCTTTGGCGGAGTAACACTATAAGGTAGTAAATTTTTTCCACTAATTTTTAACTTTCCAGCACTGGCTACACTTGCTAAACTTGGCGTAGGGCTTGGAACTGGAGAGGGTCTTTTTTCTAATTTCTCTGGTAGTAGAGGCTTCTTTATCTCTTTGACTGGTGAGATACTTTTTGTTGGGGTTTGCGCTATGCCTGTGGCAATGGATCTAAAAACAGTTGATATGAGGATGCTGACTGGCTGAAGTACAGAAAAGTTTTGCTTATTGCTAAACTAGGGTTTGTTAAAAATCACTTTCGCGGTGACGTCACTGATGCGCCAGACGAAATTGAAACGGGAGATATCTTACATATTCTTATTTGTATCATTCTTATTTGTAGCATGCAAAACTTTGCGCTGCTGCGGGCCGGATTCATCTTATTTAAGTCCCCTGCATACGGGGACAGTAGTGGCGGCCAGTAGTACTAGCCAGTAATGACCGGTAGTTAATTATCCCGCTGCTGTCCCCGTGTGCAGGGACACTTCCGATTCCACGTGCAGTGAAGTCTAGTTGGTTACTGGCGGCTACTAAACTCGAGCATGTTTGAGTTTAGTAGACTCCAGAGGGCAGTAACAGGCAGGCCCGCGCCTAGCACTTTTGGCGCCCTTGTGCAAATTTAAAATAACGCCCCAAATTCGTTCAACGTTCATATGTGAGTACAGATACGGGTTAAGTTAGGTATTATTATCCACTATTGAACAATAATTTTAAAAAGTATATTCATAAATTTATTTTTATATTTTACAAGTACAAGACATACAAGTATTTTCTCATTGAATAAAATAATAAACAAATAAAAAACAATGTAATAGCTAGCAATTCCTTACTGTTTTTTTTTATCATTATAAATTTTGTTTTGACAATGTTGTTTGTTGCTTTATCTTTTTTTTACTTTTGAGTTTTAAGGCTTTTCGGCGCCGTCGTGCACCACACGACTTTGCCCTTATGTACGGCGCGGGCCTGGTAACAGGGTCACGTGACATAGCCGCAGGTACTGGCCGGCAATAGCCTTGTTATAAGTATTCGCTGGCCAGTAGAGCGCCAGACTCTGTTGACGGAAAACTACTTTTTCTATTTTCTAGGAAATGCGTATTCTCTTGGGTTGTGATCGATACACGCCTATAGACATTATGTTGGACTCGTTAGGGTGATTATCAGTGGAGCAGTGCGTTAAGAAGGTGATCATAACATTAATTTACAAGATGGAACATAATTTGCTTCCAACATATTTCGTTAAGTCGTTTTTGGAAAAAAGATACATTCTTATAATATTCGTTCCAAAGCAAATTACAATGTTTCATCTGTAAAAACTTGTATCCGGCAGTACTGGCCGTTACTACTGTCCCATTGTGTAGGGGGTTTTACGGGTCGGGGGGGCCGTAGTTTGGAGACCCCTTATAGATTTCAGATGATTAGAGTTAAAACACACTGAGGAAAAACATTGGTACCCCGCAGAGAACGGTTTTGGGTCCTATCCTATTTCTTACATACATATTATTATAAATTCACTATTAGGTTTGAACATGGAGGTAGGGGAGTTCTTATGCTGATGATATAGTCCTTATCTTTAGACCGAAAATGAGTACCTAAAGGGATTGTTTCAACCTCTCATATAAATGCACCTGCTCAGCATTGGAGATGCTGCCGCTTCTACTGAAAAGTCGTAGCAACTTTGTTATTTTAAATGGAACACTTCATATCTTTTCTTATAACTTTCCTATCCCTTACTGTTCCTGAGATAAAAAAATTATTTCTGTCCAATATTACAAAAAACATGACATAAAATACTTTGTGGTCTGAATTCATGGAAAGATAAAAAATTTGGTTATAGTTAAGGGAAACCCAATGTATTCAATCCCCATGGAAAAATAGATGTGATATCATACAGGTAAGGTTGAAATTATGTTTATTTCCATTACTTCTAAAAAGTGGTCGATGGCTGTTTTTTTTTTTAATGGAACCCTCTGTATACAACGTGTCCAAGATAAGGAAGGCCAGTACAGGGATCTCGGAAACCGTAAGAGATACGAAGTCGGTTAAATGGAGGTAAAGTTGCGCATTTACGTGGCTAATAATATGCCGCTTAGATAGTTTTAAAATTCCGAGTAGTTCCGGAGATATCCGGAAAAAAACGAAATTCTGAAAAATCGTTTTATTCTTTTCCTGGGTTTTTTGAGATCGAATTCTAAAGTAAATTGCACTTTTGCATTGCCACTTTTTCTTAGAAAACTTAGATTAACTACATATTGAGTTGTTTGTGTATCTGGTAAACCACAGTAAGTATTGGTCACGTAACGAAAAATGTATAGGTTAATATTTTATTTATCTGTTTTTAGGCGAAAATAATAATTATGGAGCATAATTATTGTCTGCCTTCTACCTCAGCTGATGCCACCGTTAGAGAAACTAAGGTGAATTTTAATATTAATTAAAAATGATTTATTTCTTTCTGAGTGAGTTGAGATGTATTTCAGTTAAATATCAGGTAATACTTTTGTGTGGCGACTTGAATGTTGACAGTTTGGTTACTCTTACCTTTTGGAATGATTTTTGTTCACTTATTTGGGGTTTATTATTAAATTATTTGATATTTGTTGAACTAGTCCAACATAAGTAAAAAATTTAGAGCTTACTTATGAGATATTATTTATAAAATTAGGAGAAATACAGGACCGTATCCCAAAACTTCCTGATGTTGTTCAAAAAACCCTCGAAACGTCATTAAACCACAATGTGTCATACATCGTTGCATTCGGAAGAAAAAACCTATCAAATTCCAATATCAGAAAAACAGGACCGTATTTAAACAATTACAAAACAGTTAACGCTGTTAGATAGAGCGGAAAAAGTGGCAATGCAAAAGTGCAATTTACTTTAGAATTCGATCTCAAAAAATCCCAGGAAAAAAATAAAACGATTTTTCAGAATTTCGTTTTTTTCTGGATATCTCCGGAACTACTCGGCATTTTAAAACTTTCTAAACGGCATATTATTATTACAGTTACGGTTTCCGAGGTCCCTGTACTGGCCTACCTTATCTTGGACACGTTGTATTATTTTAAAAATTAAAAGAAAGTACAATTTTCTCACAAACGATATACACCTAAACCTTCAGGTTTCTCAATAGAGCCAGTTTAAAAAATTTCGTACACAACTGTTAAATTCTTATTGACCGAAAATGAACGGAAATAGTTACACAAAGTTAATAAAGTAACTAAAGTTAGATGTTTGAGATAAATATGTACATAGAGGAAGGGGTAGAGAGGGAGTACATTGTTGCAGAATAAACTCTTCTCTTATGAATGTAATTTATAAAGGAGTGTCACATGTCAATTGTTTATCTTACTTATCTCCATATTGTTCACCATTATTACAAGAGGATCATAGGTAGGTAATACCTATTCAACCTTTTCAATTTTTTTCAAGAAGATGATTTCTAAGTTTTACCTAGTACTGAGCTCCAGCATATTTTTACAGAAATTTTCGGAGTGCACACTAGTGCCTAAAAATTTTCGATAATTTTGCATGAAAGCGTATTGCCTAAAAACAACAAGAGTTCATTTTCATATTTTACAAAATTTGAAAATGAACGAATGTTGTTTTTCAAAGGAAATACGCTTAAATGCAAAATTAGCTGAGAATTTTTAGGCACGAGTGTAATTTAGGGAGAAAATTACTCAAATAATGGTTAAAACAACTTTATATTACAACTTTTAAATAAAGAACTAAAAAAATTAGTAATTATTAATAACGCAATTGTAATAATATTTAATATTTGAGTTTGTAGCTGGAATATAAGATTTATTTTTTTAAACGTCAAAAAGTGTCATTATCTTTGTCAATAAACAATAAAAACTTGGCGGGTTGTTTTCGATAGCTAGAGGGGTTGTTTTCGATGTAATCAATCGAAAACAACACCTCTAGCTTAATGTATGAGGGTAATTTTCACAAAAATTTATAGGTATCCAAATAAATAATGGTAAAACTTTGTCAATGGGACTTGATTGGCAGGTATTATATTTTGTCAAAAATGGAAAATTTTTCATAAAAGTTTCTTGCTTGATTCCTTCCTTCACTTGAAATCACACTTTTGAGTGAAATATGGTTTAAAAGTTTATTTCCCTAGGTTTCCTTTATTTTTCCTAAAATTAATTATTTTTTCTTTTACTACCTGGCCATGTTTGTTCATATAGGAATCTATTAGGTAGAAATTTGAAAATAGGCTAATTCATCATTGACTCCGAGGGTTTTCACTTGTTTCCCTAAGCAACTCTTATAAACAATGATGCTTTTGACGCCTATATATCTGAAATTGTATACTTTTTAGATTGGTGTTGTCCAGTGAAAAAGGTAAAGTATATTGAATGAAAAATGGATCAACGCTGATATAGTTCGTGTTCGTCTTAGGAATCTATTTTGGCTAACTAAACGTATTAATACTAGTGAAGCATTTAATAATAATAATAATAATAATAATAAATAACTTTATTTCAAATCATAAACACATGGAACACAAAAAAAATGACGTCACATATCAATGAGAACAAAAAAAAAACATCATAATTTGTACTAAATACTAACTACAAAAATCTTTCAAGTTGTAAGGTTCAATAGCTATTAACGATTTTCTAATCTCTAATTTAAATATTCTTTGTGAGTGTATTTGTTTGATGTTATTTGGCAAAGCATTAAATAATTTTATGCATACATAGTGCGGACATTTTTCGGTTAGTGTTAATCGATGTACTGGGTATGATACATTTAATGTTCTTGTACTATATTCATGGTTTGCATTTAAATTGAACAACTCCCTATGTTTCAAGAAAAACATTAAACACTCATATATATAAAGAGCATACACAGTCATTATCCCCAAAGTTCTAAAAACACCCCTGCAACTTTCCCTATATCCGATTTTTCTAATAATTCTTACTACCCTCTTCTGAACCACAAAGATGCTTTGAATTAAACTGTGACTTCCCCAAAATATAATACCGTACCTTACGACCGATTCAAAGTTTGCATAATATAGCACCCTAAGTACTCTTTCCTCCATATATCCACCAATGACCCGGATTCCATAACAGACAGAATTTAGTTTTTTCGCCAAGTTATTTATAAAATCAAAATCATTTCAATAATATATATTCCTAAGAATTTCGCGTCTTCTGAAAGATTTAGTTCTTTTTCATTAAAAGCTAAGGGCTTCCCCACTGTTGACTGTTTGGTTCTAAACAATATAATATTCGTTTTATTCTTATTTAAAACAAGCTTATTCTTTGTAAACCAGTTTGTAACCAAGCCATAAAAATACTTAGCCTCCATAAGAAGATTTTCTGATTCCTTGCTACCAACAATGAGGTTAGTATCATCTGCGTATTTAACAATGTGTTGATATAATTTGTCAGTCACGAAATCTAGGTCATTGATAAACAGTATAAAGAGCAAAGGTCCCAAAATACTTCCCTGCGCTATTCCTATATTATTAAAAAGTAGTTCTGATTTACATGTTTTTCCACCTTTTGTAACTGATACAGTTTGTTTTCTATTATTTAAATACGATACTAGCCATTTTTTGGCATTTCCCCGGATTCCATATATTTCAAATTTTTCAATCAACAATTCCCTGTCTAGACAATCATAAGCCTTTGAAAGGTCTAAGAACATCCCTTTTCAAGATGCTCTATAATGTACTGTATAAACTGGAAAATGGCAGTATGGGTGGATTTTCCTTTAATAAAACCATGTTGATGTTTGGTAAATAAATTGCATTCATTTATGAAAGTAACTAACCTTGTACTCATTGTTGTTTCAAATATTTTAGAAAATCCAGGTAACAGACTTATAGGCCTAAAATTCTCCAATTCCCCAGGGTCTCCCTTTTTGTATAAAGGTTTAATCAATGCAATCTTTAAATTTTCCGGGAAAATGCCAAATTCAAAAGAATTGTTTATGAGATAACACAGAACGTCCCTTAGGTCAACAGCGGCCAGCTTTACAATACTTGTTGGAACATTATCTATCCCACTACTATGTTTGTTTTTAAGATTTTTTGCTATTGTACAGATTTCCTCTGGGGTTACCGGCATTAAAAACATAGACCTGTCATTCTTACTCATGTTGGAACTAAAAGGTACGTTAATTAACTTATCTAAGAGACCTGGAATTGCAGAGAGTAAATGTTGGTTATATTTATTGGCAATAACCCCAGGGTCTCCCTCCAATTCAATCTCCGCAAAATTTCCTTCGTTACCACTTATCTCTTTACAAATCGCCCACATACATTTTGTTTTATTGTCGTTAACCCTGTCCTCATAGCTTTTTGCGCGCGACTTGATCAGAATTTGGTCATATGTTTTTTTTTCATTATTATACAGTTCGTTATATGTTTGATTGTGCCTTGATAATGTCAAAAGAATATCCAGGCTACGTTTACATTCCACGAGGTCAGGGTTTTCCGGTGCAATATCCGTTTGTTTTTTACTTAATAATTTTAAAGGAAAATTTTGATTAAATATTAACATAAAATTTTTCATAAAAATATCCCACTGTTCATTTACACAATTTTTCCCTACACTATATACTTCTAACCAATCTTGATCGCGCATAGAACTTAGAAAGTTATTTTTATTTTCGATTGAAAATATTCGTCCATACTTTAATTTCTGGCTGTTATTGCGTTCACTTTTAAAAATATTTTTCTGTGCAGTGTGATCCGACACAAAATTTTCAAATGCAAACGCTTCTACAAAATCAGAGTTAGTAAAAATATTATCAATGCAACTAGCATTGTTATTGCATATGCGTGTATTTTCAGAAATGGTCGAAATTAAATTAAAAGAGTTCATTATAGAAAAAAATTCAGTACTTGTTTTATTTGATTTTAACATTTCAATATTAAAATCTCCTAATATGAAAATTTGTTTATTTTCATTAAATATATTTACAAAAAGTTCTTCAATTTTGTCCATAAAAATCTTTACATCACCGGAAGGTGGTCTATATATTGAAACAATTATATTTTGTACCTTATTAAAGCCATATTCTATTACTGCATATTCAAACACACCACTTATTGACAGTCTATTTAAGTTTGTTCGAACTTTGTATCTTATATTTTTTTTAACATACACTGCCGAACCACCATGCTTCCCCTCTTCGCAACAAAACATTGATGCTAATTTAAAACCTTTAATAGCTAGGTTCTTGAGTTGTGCTTCTGATTTCCAATGTTCCGTGATGCACAATATCTCACAATCGGTATGATTTTGTAACATGTTATTTATTCTGTCAACAGCATTTCCTATGGATTGTATATTTTGATGAATGATGCTCTTCTTGATCGTGTCGATATTATGGCCTTCTTTTGCGCTATTTATAAAAAAGATGATGAGTAGTTAATATGACTTTGGTATTGTGTGAGCCTTCTTTTATATACCGGACACTGTAAATCTCGTGCGCTATGATGGTTCAGTTGAGGCGTATACTTCATCTTTGTGCAGTTAGGGCATGAAAACGTTTCACTGTCGCAGTCTTTTGCAGAATGATCCCTACCACATTTGTAACAGCAGTATTTTTCTTTACAATATTTAGCAACGTGGCCAAAACCGGAACATCGGAAACATATGGCTAAATTAAAGTGCTCTTTAACAAATACGTTAAAGAATCTAAAAGAATTTATTCTAAGAAAGTTAAACAGGCAAAAAGGAATTTCTTCCAAAAAAAGATAGGTGGGTCAAGCACTTATACCAGAACGGTATGGGAGGTTGTGAATGGTGTTTTGGGACGCACAGAGCGGAATAGGGGTAATCCGGTTAAAATAAGGGCAGATCATACTGACTAGCTACAAATAGCTGATTCCTTCTCAAACTTCTTTAGCCGCAGCGTTGAGAAGCTGCTTAAACATCTTGCCGGGGCTGACTGTGGCACTTTGCCAGCGAGGAGCAATGTAAATATTTTACTCATTGGGAGTTTTCTGAGTTGAAATTATGGGGATCACTAAGGCAACTTAAAAATAAAAAAGCATGTAATAGTGTGAATGATGTGACAGTATTTGTTTTGGAGTTATTTTGGGATTACATAAAGAAACCTCTGGTGTTTGTTCGGGTTTGTTCTATATCAACTGGCCTATTTCCTATGTTGTTCCATTGTATAAGAAGCACTGTCCTGCATTTGTTTGCGTGAGTGGTGATTGGAGGCTCGGTTAACGAGTGGTTCAAGTTTTTCTTGAAAAATAGAAGGATAGTGTTAAATTGGGGCAAACCTTCTCAAGCCCAGCTAACCTTGAGTTTGGCGATCCTCAGGGAAGTGTCGTTTGATAAAATTGTGAAACTACTTATCTTGTATGCCAATGATACTACCATCTGTTTGTCTGCAGAGTCTCTAAGTGTTCTCAAACTGAAGACACAAATCCTTATTAAAGAATTCTTTGCATGGTGTTCTACTAATAAAGTATTCGTTAATCCAGCCAAAACTTATTATCTTGCATTTTATAGAAGGCGCATTGTTCCGGACATTGAATTTCGTCTGGATGGTCAAGTAATACAGCGGGTAAACAGGTGTAAATTCCTTGGATTGTTTATTGATGAGCTGGAGCTTTCACATGGACCATGTCACTGCAAAGAGTAACTCTGCGTTCTTTGCCATTGTCAACTTAAAAACTTAGTGACAGTTTCTCAACTGTTATCGGTCTATTTTATGATTCTGTTCATGATTCTGTTCTGGGGTTAGTCAGTCGAACTTCAGCGAGTGTTTGTTGCACAGAAGAGGATTATTCGTAAAATATTTGGATTGCCTTTGGAGTATTGTATTGTAGACCAACTTTTATAAAGCAGGAAATTCTCTCAGTTCCATGTGTGCTTCTTCTTGAAGCTGTTATGTTTGTGAGATGTAATCCCAAGAAATTCAGAGTGGTCTGTCAGTCTCATTCACATCGTACAAGGAGTAGCATGTATGATGTTGTGCTTCCTGGATGTCGACTGTCAATGTTTGGTAAAAGTCCTCTTTATTTCTGTGGCAAGGTGCACAATCATTTGCCTAATTTTTTAAAAGAAATTAAAACCATCCCAAAGTTTAAAAGGGAATGTAAAAGGTTTTTCCCTTCAGGAATTCTTCACGAACTGAGTTCTCTTTTTATTGTTGTTCTGCTCTGTGCTAATTGTTTGTTATATTGTTTATCGGTGTGGGTACGTTTAAGTTTTATATCGTTTATATTTAGTTTTATATCACTTTATATTTTGTATTTACTTTATAAGAAGACGAACCTGACATCATTTATTTTATGATCTGTAGTGAATAAATAAATAAATAAATAAATGGGTGTATTTGGCAGAACCCATTGATTTGTAAGCGATTAGTAATCATCTGCTGAATGCACTTAAAAAAATCGATTTTACAAATCGATGGGAAATTGGATGCCATTTTTTCTATCCTTTTTAAAAAGCGATTTGTGATTTGCAAGCAATTTAACAATTTTGTTTGTCAGGTTGAGGAGTAAAATTTATAAAAAATGATGAAAGTTGTGAATTATAATTATAAAAACATATTATACATGATCTCTGCTAGTGAAGCGAAATAGAATTATCCATTTTGTACAGAAAGAAGCGTAAGATTTGATGAAAATACTTAGAAGAGATCCTAACCAAACAAAAAAACTGACAACAAAATGCATTCAGCAGAACTACAATATAACACTGTACAGTACCAATGTATGATTGCTATTTTTTTTGTTAATTTAAATAAATTTAATTAATTTAAATAAATTTATTTAAATTGGGTTTACATGTAATGAAACATAAGTTTGCTACAATTTCATAAAGTTCTGAATTGGTTGGTCTCCATTTGAACCTTGGTGCCAAGTGGGCCGGTCATATGAAGTGCATAAATTTTACCTAGTAATAAATTGCTGAATTGGTGCACACTCAAAATATGGTATTTCTAATGTTAGTCAGTTATTATTACATAACAAAATGCAAGGCAAAAATTTATTTTATAAGGTAAGAAAATAGAAAACTTGGTAATAAATACTAACCTGTCATAATTTTTTGCAGTCGATGTTTGAAACTGAGTATTAGTACTTAATGTTTGAGCAATATTCCCAGTCATACAAACATAATCACTTCCATTAATTTCTTCTATCATTTGCTGTGTAAATTGCTTAGTTCCTCCGTAGGCTGGAGATTGTGGAGCTCCTTTAGATAAACTTTGAGATTTAGGAGGATGCATTATTGAATAAACTGCATGTTGAGCTTCTGGAACAGAATTTTGATAGTACTGGTAGGTAGATGGAACTTGTGGACCAGCTTGAGCACCAGCAGATTTGTATACATATCTTTGCACATTTTCATAAAGTGCTGGGGTTTCAATATTGTGTATTTTATTATTTACTGGTGCTTGTGGTTCAGCTTTATGGTTATAATAACTTTGTTCATTATGACCAGAATAATAGTCAATATTTTCATATACAGGACCAGAGTTGCCTGTATTACTATCAGAGTGTTGGGAAGAGCACCGAAAGGAATGTGTGGGGCTGGAATTAGGAGGCGCCTGGGGTTTAGCTACTTGTACATATACATCATTTTCCTCTACAGTTCTAGTGTGGCGAGCGATACTTTCTACATGTTTAGGAGTTGCATACTTAGAACTAGCAATTACATTTTGCCTTTCATACAGAGAATAATCATTTGAGGATGTCTTTTTTTGTGGGTATGCTTGAGCAGGTTCTGCTTTGGAAGCATTTGTTACTTTACCATATCTGGCACCACTAATAGTCACATTTTCCATTTTATTCTGCAGATAAGATTGATCATAGCCCTGATTGGGAGGATCCATTGTAATTCACAAATTATCACTCAATATTCAAAAAGTGATTTTAAACTCTACGTCATTTCAAATTATAAATCTGAGGTACTTATCGTAATTATCGTTTCATAGTACTTTTGTTTCTTTTCCTACTAGAAAAATTTTTTGTTAACAATCCGAAAACCGAACAAAATCAACAGAACCAAAACAACAGAAACACAGAAGAATGGAAGATCGACACATTTGCTTGGGTCAAACCCAGTGTTGCCAGAAATTATTTTTGTTTGGTACTAGATCGTGCTTAAAAATGTACTAAAAAAATACTAGATTTGTTAAATATGAACTTTTGTCGAATTGACAACAATATGTAAAACGATACCTAACCCATGAGCAGGGTTGCCAATGATACTCGGAAGAAATACCCTCAAAAGATTCGTAATTACCCACAAACCCCACACTACAATTTATTCGGCTTTATATAGTATTTTGAATTTTGGGGAATAGGAATTTATTATAAACAAAACGATTATTTATTTTGTGTTTATTTATTCATCTTTGTAACGTAATTACAAACTTTATACTTCGATATAAACATTGTATTACAAATAAACATATTGTTAAACAAATGGTTATTAAATTAATAAATAATAATTAACCGGATTCTGATTAATCTATCATTTTTTTCCCACATATTTGTTTTCGACATTTCTTTATCCTGTTCAAAAATCACGACGTTATAGCAACCACCCTGTATATTCTGTTGGTAAAATCCGAGCGGCTTGATTTATTTTACAAGGTGGGCTATAAAAACACTTTCGCAGGGTTCGGAAGATTCCTGTGTTAGTATCGAATGACCCTTATTTTTGTTATCTGATGTTTTTAAATTCAGAGGGGTTGAAAAGACACCCTCGAATAGTTTTAATTGATATCACGCCTGAATTCCTGTAGTTTTAACTGTATGTCTGCTCTAAACTTAGGCAATTAGACACAAATTAGCTTTTACATACACTTGTTTTATTATCTTGCAAAATCATTCAGCTTCTTACATAATTGTCATTCCTTAAGAAATATTTACTTGCTAAAAGTCACTTCCTTTTTATTTATGTTGGCTTTCTAGTTTAATAGACAATATTACTTTTGATAAAACTTCTAAATTTAACACAATTTACTAAAATTGTGGAGTCACCCAAGTTGTTACGAACTGAATCTACAAAACTCTCAAAAGGTCATAAAACTCACGTATTTCCGTGTAATATCTTTCCGTCACAATAACTCACAAAATAACTTTGTTCTGGATAGCGTAAATTAATCGGTTTCTTGAGCGCTAACCTTCCACGTCCTAATCGATTTAGGAAAAGCCGATGACATATATTCGCGGTCCACTTTTTGTTTCGGACAGAGTTTCGTTCTGGATCAAATACTTTTTACTTATTTTCCCGGAAAACCGGCAGAGTTTTCTGTAGATTTCGCGATCAGTTCGTTGGATGGACTGCTGAAACGAGCGGAATTTTCCGCTTAAATAAGGCTTTTCCGCCCTCTGGGTGGCCAAAAGAAGGGTTCCCCTTCGACAGTTTTATTGTTTTTTCTTGGAATACTGACAGAATTGACGATTTATCGGCGTATAAGGTTCAAAATCGAGCATTAGTCCCCGAAATCCCTGACTCCCAATATGCCCACGTCGTAAATCCTGTCATTGAGGGCACCCCTCTTATTTGTTTGGTCATGTTTTCCAGAGGTAGTAGGGGTAAAGTTTACCCGTTTGCCATATCGCTTTCCGCGCGTTTAGTAATATTAAATTTTCCGTCGCGGCCGGTCCGAATTTCAATTGTTTTCCGAAGTTGAGAAAGAAGGGAATTATACGTGTGTGCATTTTTTCTAAGTTATTTTTGTAAAAATAAAATAAAATTATAGTAATTTTATTTTCTTCTGTGAAATTACTCTTTGGATTATCTATAAAAACGTAAGTTTTTTAATAATTTTCTACAATTTATTTGAATTTATTTTATTTTATTTAATTTTGGCTCTTATGGACTTAGAAAATTCTGGGAAATAGATAAAAAAATTTTTAATTCCTTATTAAGTCGTTTTTAAAAGTTTTTCCAATATTATTTATCATTAATTTAATTTTCTACAGTTTTGAATTATTAAATTTTAATTTTATTAAATTATTTATTTATTTTTTCCTGATTGAGGACTTAGCAAATTTTTGATAAAAATTAAATTTTAATTTAATTTTTGAAATATTATTTGGACTCAGATAACATTTTATTTATAATTGCTAAATTTTCAAATAAATAATTAATTAATTTATTTTTAGTTCTTTATATTTTTAAATTTTTATAAAATATTTTGACAATATCAGCTGATCGGTTTATCCCAATTTTCAATAAAATTTTTATAAAGTTTTTCTCTATTTTAAATATTTTTTTCTTTCGCGTTTTGTATAGTTTTTGTGTCCACCACAACGCCTCCATTTAGTTTAATCCCTTCTTTAGTGTGTAAAAGACCTTTTATTGACGAATTATCTAAATTTGTACGAGCTTCGGTTTTTATATCATTTAAGTTGCTAAAAAGCCTTTCTACTGATGGGTTCGAAAATGGCAGTATAAGTAACAAAGAGATAATTATTTTTAAATTTGAAAAAAACGAAACAAAGAAATGAAAGCCTCCCCCAATAACTAAAGCTGCATATCAGCTGTGACCGTCAAATATGATATTTAGTTACCTAGATAATTTAAATTAAATCGGGAAATCTCAGGTTCACTAAAATTCCCCACAAATAATAATTCCTCACAGAAACCCCACATTCAATAAAATTCCCCACATTTTGGGGAATTACCCACAGATTGGCAACCCTGCCCATGAGATAATAAAAAAAACGTGTTTACATACAAATGTGCCGAGTAAAAAAATCTGCGTCCAAAAAACCTGACGAGCCAAAAAAGGTCCCGTAAGTAACTATTCATAACCCATCATCTCCATTTTCAAAACTAGATTGAGCCTGACTGTACTAAAGTACTAAATGTCGCGAAAAAGTACTAAATCTAGTACTATAGTACTCTTTGGTCACATTGGTCAAACTCCAAGGCGTGCTTTGGTTAATTATTTTTAGGTTGGGTGATTACCCTACCCTACCCTACCCTTATAACTTCTGCTTCAAAGATCATGTCACAGGCCACAGAGGAATGGTAGGTTAACCCTGTCGTCACTAAGCCAAGTTTTTAACAACACGTCCAAATTAATAGAGCGGTTATCGGTAGTTCCCTAAGGGCCAATTTTATAAAGTGGGTTTAAATCGCACTGTACGGTTTAAACCTCAGATTAGTGAAAACAGTGATTTATAAACTAGGATTGACAATAATACGATTTTTAGACACAGGGCACAGTATTATAACCCTAATATTTGAGTTTGTTTTTTATTGTTTCTGGCTGTACCAATTATTTTAATTAATAATAATGGATATTTTTGAAATTTTTAATGAGTTATTAACGGACGACGAAGATGATTTTGTAAATATTATTGAGCAGCGTAGGCGGGACAGAATATTTCGGATACGCCCCAATTACAGGAAAACCTTATCTTGTTAATCCTCCTAAACAAGAGACATCTTTTAACGTACTTTTGAGTATCTATTTGGATACGCAGGCCTTTTATTTCAATACCCATTAAACATCAAATGGATCCATACATTTTTTAATTACTTAGTAATTTAAAAACTACTGAACTGATACCAGTGAGTCTGATACCTAAAAATGCTTTTAAATGATAAGTCAGAAAAAATATTAAAAAATAGGGCTGTTTAAAGACATCGATACGCAGTAAAAAATCACTAAAAGATGCCTTGCTCCTAAATCATGTTTTAGAGCGTCCAACAAACCGATGAGTACGTATAATAATAATAATAATAAACAATCTTTATTTCAGAATTACATTTACAACATAAAATGAAATAGTGTCAAAAAAACATCATAATAGTGCAATAAACTATAATGGATTTGAGGTCTTTGTGAAATATTCTTCAATATTATAGGGTTCAATGTCTTTAAGTACCTTAAATACACTTTTTTTAACTTTTTTAATATTACTACAGTTTTTAATATGATGTGGGAGACTATTGTATAGCTTTACACAGTTGTAATACGCACCACTTTCGTACAATGTCAGCCTGTGTTTAGGAAACGTATAGTTCATGGTTCTTGTGGAATACACATTTTGTGGTTCACTGCTTCTAAACAAATCTCTATTTTTGAAAAAGAACAATATGCATTCTTGTATGTAAATTGCAGGGACAGTAAGAAGCCCATTCGCTTTAAATTTACCTCTACAACTTTCTCTACATTTGTAACCAAATATAGTTCTCACCACTCTTTTTTGGCATATGAACAACTGTTCTACATCCCTGCACTTTCCATACAGAATAATTCCATATCTAATATGTGATTCGAAGTTTGCATAATACACCATCTTACACGTTTGCCTATCCAAGTATTTGGATAAGATGCGCAAAGTGTAGCATACCCTATTCAATTTACCCAGAACACTCTGTACCTGGTGATCCCATGATAGAGTATTGTCTACGACCATTCCCAAAAATTTTGTCGTTAGTGATATTTTCAACTGATCGGCATTAAGAGAGATATATTCCATTTCTTCTAGTGTAGACCTTGTTGTTTTGAATATTATAGCATTTGTTTTTGATGAATTTAATATCAGCCTATTTTTGGCAAACCAATCATCCGCTTCCATCATGACTGTTTTAGTACTTATGCCAAGATTAATCTGACTTGGAGCCGTAATCAGAAAGTTGGTATCATCTGCGTAATTTGTTAGTGAGAGATTATTTTCGATGGAAAGCAGCTCGGTAATATCGTTCACATAAATAATAAATAATAGTGGTCCCAATACACTTCCTTGTGGTATTCCCAATTTTATATCCGCTCTACTGGATGTTACTCTGTCCTTTCCCCTACCAATTATTACTTTTTGACACCTTTTATCTAGATACGACCTGATCCACCCCAAGGTAGGTCCCCGAATTCCATACAGTTCTAACTTATCAAGTAAGATACTATTGTTTATCGTATCATAGGCCTTAGAGAGATCGAGAAACACCCCCAAAGGGATCAGTCCGTTATCCAAGGACACTAAAATCTGTTCAATAAACTGAAACAAAGCTGTTTGCGTCGATCTACCTCTCAAGTATCCGTGTTGAAATCCACTAAAAAGGTCATGTGTTACCATGAATTCTATAATACGGTTAGCCATTACACGTTCAAAAACTTTAGAAAAAGATGGAAGCAAGCTAATTGGACGATAGTTTTCAATCTTTGTATCATCACCTTTTTTAAATACTGGGACTACCAAGGCTAATTTTAATTGATCGGGAAATATTCCATACTTTAAAGAATTGTTTATTATGTGGACTAGGGGTTCCAACATTGGTTGGATGCAATACTTGATTAAAGAAGTTGATATTTCGTCATGTCCGCTACTAAGTTTGTTTTTAAGATGACTAACTATATCTAAAATTTCCTGTGGGTTTGACAATTTTATGGGAATCGTCTCGGAACAGCGCTCTATCCTGGTTGAAAATGGTATATTTTTTATATGATTTAAGAGATTAGGGCCTGCCGTGGATAAGTAGTTATTGAAATTATCTGCTATTTGTAACAAGTCTCCCTCAATTTTTATATCGCGGTTCTTACTTTTCCCTTGTATTTCATCAACTACTTCCCAGGCACTTCTTGATTTATTATCAGATCTACTTAACTTATTCACGTAGTGTATTTTTTTGGATTCTTTTAATAAATTATCATACTCCTTCTTCTTATCCATATAAAGATTCTTATATGCCTTGTTATGATTTTTTAATATGTACAAGATGTCTAACCTATTTTTACATTCTCTAATATCTGGATCATTCTGCTTATGTTTACTTTTGTTAAAATTTTTATGCGGTTTTTTTTGTATCGGAAAGCAACTGTTAAAGTGACCTAAAACTAGTCTTAAAAACTCATTCCACTGTTCATTTATTAACGGCGATTTAAACGCATAAATTGTATCCCACCTTTGAGTTTCTAATTTGTTTAGAAACTTCTTTTTATTGGAGTCGCTGAAACTCCTCTGTTCCAAAATTGTACTTGTTTCATTTGTGATGTGCAAAGTTAACCTTTGTGCAGTATGATCCGAAATATGAGAATGCAGAACTTCAGCAACCAATTCGTCATGAAAGTTTGTCAGTATATTATCAATACATGTCTGACTGTTTCTTTGAAGGTTAGAGACAATGCTGTATCATGAGTGATAGACGTGTTTTGGACTTCCATTGTCTTTATTTCGTTTAAATCACAACGTTTCAACTGGTAAGTATCTCCAGTCGTCTTCAGGTGAATACTGAGCAAGTTACTAAACTACGAGAGTATTTATACTAATAAGGGGGGTGAGAAAGTTAATCAAGTATGACCGAGGTGGGTGCAGTCATGCGTCAATACTAGAGGACGTACCTAAACTAAGATTACATTTGCTTAACAGGGGTTTCCAAATGTTCCTTATATCTAAAGAGGGTTTGCTAAAACAACCAGGATTCTGAGTGATGACAGCTGCTTCTTTGAATTTCCTCTTTCGCCAATGTTCTTCTTTGAGTATGATACTTGATTGTCCCCATTGTAAGTGGTGGCCGTGGGTCCAAGCGTGATCTGCTGCTCCGGATCTGTTTGTTTCTCCCTTTCGTGTGTGGCTCTGATGTTCCTTGATCCTTGTTTCCAATGGCCGTAGGGTTTCACCAACATAGGATTGTCCGCACTCGCAGGGTATTCTATATACACAATTCTTTGTGTCTTTGTGGTTGTTTGGTTTTGTCTTTGAGATACTTACCAGTTGAAACGTTGTGATTTAAACGAAATAAAGACAATGGAAGTCCAAAACACGTCTATCACATGTCTGACTATTAGATGATATTCTGGTGTATTCATTTATGACATGTTTTACATTGTAAGAGCTTAATAATGATAAAAATTCTAGCATTTTTTTATTTATAGATAAGAAGTCCAAATTAAAATCGCCAGCCAAAATAACTACCTCTTTCCCAGTCAAACACAAGGACAATAATACTTCGAACTTTTCTAGAAATATATTCAAATCACCCGATGGTGGTCTATAAACCGAGACTACAACTATTCTTTTGTTTTTTAATTTAAACTCACAACCGCAGCATTCAAACTGGCCTTCAGCACTTACAGCATATATATCAGGTCTGGCTTTACAGGATAACTTTTTGTCAACATAAATGGCACTACCCCCATGTCTATTTTCTTCCCTTCGGCAAAAACTGCTTATTAGATTGAATCCTCGTATACCATAGTTTATTAGTTGGTCCCTGGTTTTCCAGTGTTCCGTAACACACAACACTTTACAGTCTACATTATCTTTAAGCAGATCTTCAATTAAGTCTACAGAGTTTCCAATTGATTGCAGATTTTGATG
Organism: Barypeithes pellucidus; assembly: GCA_963991005.1. Lineage (NCBI taxonomy): Eukaryota > Metazoa > Arthropoda > Insecta > Coleoptera > Curculionidae > Barypeithes > Barypeithes pellucidus. The sequence goes on along the minus strand of OZ022557.1, from coordinate 48,760,146 downwards.
AATGACTGTCAGTCTATCTTTTTGTGTTTGGGAGTGATTATTAGTCTTTGAATTTATGCTAAAAAATTGCGATTCTCTCCGTAGTTAATATTTTGTCTAGTCCTCTCTATTTTTTTCTTATAGGTTGGGCAATTTCTGTCTCGGGCTGAGTGACATCGCTCGTTATGTCCCATTAGCCTACAGTTTGGACAGTCAAATATCGTTCTCATACACTCTTTTCCCATGTGTTCTTCCCCACACTTATGGCAGCAGTCCACTCTTTTACAATATTTCATCACGTGACCAAAACCACAGCATTTAAAACACATAGTTAGCGGTAGATATTCTTGAACGTGGGTAGCTACTAAGTCAAAGTTAATGATTTCTCGTTTTAAAAACCATTTTGCAACTTCTGGTTGTTCTCGTAATATCCAGTTTTCTTTAAGTGGGTTTCTGCATACTTTTTTAGTTACTACATCAATCTTTTGTGAGGCCTGGTTAGTCATTTCACTTTGAACATCGGGGTTTTGACGTAAGAGTTCTGTGACAAAGTCTTCCTGGCTGTATCCCCTATCTACTCCGGTTATCATAAACATAGGGTCGGATTTATTGAAATCTTTTATTGAAATTGTATATACAATATATAATACATTTAGTTATAATCCTCCTAGTAATAACCCTCTATTATAAAATTGTCATAATTTGCCGGTAATTTAATCCCCTGATTATTGTTCCGTTTAAGTATTAATTTAAATTCAAGACTTAAGATCACTTTATAAAATTGGGCCTTAGGGCCAAGTTCAGTATATGTACGTTTAGACTAGTCAGCTAAAGAGTAGCTACTAAAAATATCAATATACAGGATGTAATGGAAATGACTTATTATATTTAAAGAAATCGATAAATGGCGATTTAATTTAATATGCCCTGTACATGACCTGATGTCAAACCAAAAATAAGCACCAGGTGTCACTGACAGAATGGTTAACAAACTAGACACAGATGTCAAAGCATGTATACAAAGTAATATTGAGATAGGTTATGGCCAAAAACGGCAGTGAATTTTCACCAGTGTTGTCATATTTTCAGGGTAAACTCTTTAGAATACCAATGACTTTTTAATTGAAACGAAGTTCCTTATAAAAGGAATTTTATTTAGGCCACATGCTCTCTTACCTTTTCGTTATACAAGACTAATTTATAATTCTCGCGAAGATTTCTATGCACTTACATGCCTCTTTTCTTTACTGATTAGAAAACACATATGAAAAGTCAATGATCTTTTGATTGATTCGGTTTCATTTACAAAAAAATACAATTTTCTTTGAAACACATGTTCTCTTCCCTTGTTATTTAAAGGCTAGTTCTATAAAAAATTATTTATACACAAAATAATATGTTTTAGTACAGAACTGTCACGTAACCTTACAAACCCGCGCGAAATTCACACAGGGACATCGTTTTTATTAATTTTGTCTTGTCCCTTTTTTCTCCCGTAAAAATTTGTGAACACTTTTGTTCTTCGACACACGTATTACATTTATCGTACTTAAGCATATCACTGGAATACTAAACAACTAAACGTTTGAGCAACGCAATCTTGGTTTATTGTTCGTTTGGTTTGACATTCGTGCTGAAAGCGCCCGGCTGTCAATTTCGGATCGGTGTTGCCAAACTACGAAATACTAAAAACTAGAAATCCAGCTGTCGGAGATTTTTGCTATTTTATAAGTTTAAATTCATACGTTGAGTAATTTTCTTAATATTACTTAACATATTTTCTTTCTCTGCTGCAGGACAAAATTCATATTTTTTAAATTTAGTTTTAAATTTTAAGTTTTGCCGCGCAAATCTCGAAGTCTGGAAAACGGCAACCTCGCTCGATTTCAGCTGTTTCTCATAATCCGGTTTCTTGGAGAAAATGGTATATTTTTTATAATATTGTATTGTATTGTATTATAAAAACCCTTTGTAGTTCAGAGCTAGGTACTTCCCCAGAACAGTATGCCATATATCAGGACGGACTCAAAATTTGCATAGTATAGAGTGTTTAAGTTCATATATGTGAACGAGCGAATGTGAAGAAGGCACCGTGCGTCGAAACATGTTACGGTTTTTTCTAAATAAAAATTGTGGAAATTTTATAACTTTTTGTTTCTGTTCAAATTTATAATGGATTTCCATCAAGTATCGGCTAAATCAATCAATTTTACAATCAAAGGTATTGTAAACTGCAGATCCCATAATCCATTGATAAAACTCTTGGAAAGTGAAGCTGTAATTGTGTGAAATGTTATTGAAAATCAGTAATGGGTGGAAGAGAGAACTATAATAAGTTTGTTGGCTGAATGGCAACAATGTTGAAGTCTGGTTATTAGAAATGAGCTTAGCCGTAAATATTCATTCGCAGCTAGAACTGCGATTGCGACTTTTTATTCATTGTGAGTATAAACTGCGAATGCTAACTGCGAATGACGTCATGATTGTGGTGCTATATTACAAGACCTCATCATATCGCGGTTGTGTAATTAAGGCTGCGTCGTGCTACGAGTAAGTTATTACCTATCTTACACAGCACCAAACTCTAACATCTGTTTTTGGGTACTTGAAAAGAAAATTATTAAAATTGGTGAATAATTAACGAAATAGCTTATTAATTTGGACTTGCATTTTTGAATATTCGATAATTATTTGGGGTAGTGAGTTTGATTCAATAACATTAAAAAATATACTTGTATAGTGGGAATGGGAATTCTACTAAAAATACAGAAAAACAATAGTGGCTATAAGAGTGAAATGTTTTTTTAGGTAGATAGCTATATGCCTGCATAGATTTTTACAATGTTGTAAAAATGTAATAAAAACTTACTGTTACAGTATTTCTTTGCAGGTGTAGGCCAATCGTTTGAAGTAATAATTCCACTGAAGCCTTCGACAGTCTAAATCTTGCAATACATTCTTGATCCATCCAGAAATCCATATTGTCAATTCGAGGTATAAAGACTCGAGGCCTCCTTACGTTTTCCACTATATTAATAATATCTAAATCATCTTCATCATTGGAAATAAAATCGTAAATAATGTCAAAAGCATCCATAATTAACTATTTTTTATTATTTTATACAAAATTTAGCACCATGAAATAAGTTAGGTTACAATTATTAAAAATATACCATTTAAACGCGTATTTCCTTCCTGCATTACATATTGAATTGTATCTGTTAAAGTTTGAGGACGCATGCTTAGGCCTTTAATCCCAAGATTGTAGGTTAACTCGTACCCGATCCACGAGTTGAGGGTTTATCCTAGGGTTGGGGATCACTTCCGCTTATACAATGTGTTTTTATACTAACCTTAGGATTAACTCCGATTTTTTAGTTAACTCAAACCTAAAGTGGCCTAATACACGGAGTTATTCTTACAATAAATTAAATTATTGTTTTAAAAATGTTAATCTATTTAAGAAATGAAAAGTCTATGCTTGGCAGGTGGTATTAATATCAATTACCAATATGGACAAATTTTACAAAAATTTACTTAAAATGTTATTCATAATCACATTAGCAGTTTGTCGTTCGCAGTTCGCACTGTATATAAATATGTAGATCAAGCAATGCCGATGCGCTAGATGCAACGAGCAAGACGCCGGCCGCGATCCTGGCCTCTATTTCTTTGCTACGTTCGATTGTTCACTATCTGGTCGATTCGCAATTCGCAACTTATCATATAAAAGTTCGTTGTGAATGCGATTTTTCATTCGCAGTGAATATTTAGCAGTTAACGCTTATCTGCTTGACACTACTGGTTGTATCAGATGGTTAAATATTAACCATTAAACACATAACCATACTTACCGATGAAAAGATAAATCCTTATTTAAATGATCCACTATTTTACAAACTACACTTGAATGCACCATACTTGTTTATAATAAAGACGATTTTTCACCAATATTCTGAAAAAAAACATACATCAACCAAAATATAAAAATAATCCGTTAGATCAAACCGCTGACGTTGAAATGTTTACGAGATTAGTATTTCATTCACATTTTGGTTCCGAATCGCGCATTTGTAAAATAGAAATAGATGTTGCCAGAGTTCAGTTGGATTACTTCAAGATTCGTTTGATACTTTTAAGTATAATAATGATTTTTTAAAGGATCTCTCATCGCCTTTTCACAGTTTATAGTAAAATTATTGGGAAATAAAGTTATTTTAAGAGCAATTGCGGTTTAACCTTAAACCAGTTGTAATTGTCAAATTAACGAATTTTTAATTGGGATTTTTCAAAATACCTTGCGATAAATATGTCAATCTGGCTATGCTGCAATAATGACCGAAAGAGGTGGGAAAGACTGTTTGATTCGTTGCGTAGGTTAGAAATGTACATTTTTCCATCTGTAGTTTGTAATATCTTTCGTTACAAAATTCACTTATGATAGCAAATGACTCGTCAGGCGGCAGGAGTTGCTTACAATGACATACTAGCTAAAAATATAAATTGTTTATTCTCAAATACTGTGAATCAAAGCAGTGTCCCCTTTGTTTTAAAATCCTTTCGACAATCCTACTTCTGGTAAGATGTCCTCCATATTGCCAAAAAAAACGACAAAGTTCCTAATTTACAGAATTCAGAGCGTCCTCTCTTTTATGTTTGTCTAATCTCCAGGTCTTTAATATTATGTCTATGCTGCTGACTGGAGAGCACGAAATTTCATAAATCTAATCTAAGCCAAAGTTGTTCCTCCCCCCTTGACGTATTTTTTTCGTTAGCTCTATCGTCGGCAACGTGTAACGTGTCCCTCATTGGCCGTATTCCCCTCTTTAAATAGATATGCTGTTGTCCTACAATCATTGTCTTCCTCTGTGCTATATTAAACCTAATTCTCTGTGGCGGTTTCCCTTGTCCTTTCTTCTCTGACTTCTCTCTTTTAGAAAACGCACTTATTTGTGCTTGTACTCGGCTGACTGACGAGAGGCGTTAATTAACAATTAATTAGCTTCTTGCTGTTGATTTTTGTTCAACAAGCTGAAGAACGAGGGTAAGGAAGATTATTGTATTAATTTTGAATGAGAATTTAGTTATCAGACCTTTAAATCTACTATTTGGGTTTATTTGTATATTATACTGGCCCAAGGTTTTACATAATCTTAACGCTATTTTTGTAACGTCCCGCCGATTTCTCTTCCAAAATAGAAACCATTTTGTTACTCTACAGTACTCAACGAATTATTCTATTTGGTAAAAACATTACTACAAAAATTTTTGTGAGTATTTACTTAAAATAAGCCATAATGTAAAAAGTTGATTAAACAATTGGAAGATAGGTACCTACTTTTGTATATTATATATAATTCTTCTTTTAGGTCTAGCCACAAGTCAAAAGATAATGAAACTTTCTCAAGCTCGTTGCTTATCTTTACGCCTTACCAGTTTTACTCAGGTAAGATTTACAATTATTTTCTTTAATTAAGTAAATCCGGTGAACAATATAAGTGTGGGACACACAAAGTATTATCTTTGACCATAATTATTTGCTCTATGTGTATTAAATTTCCAGTCAATTAAAATATGATTTTTATTTTAATAATAAACATCTATAATATTTCAAATTATATCATATAGAATCTCCTTTACAAATGCACACAAAAACATGCCAAATGCCATAACACAAATTGTTCTGTGATATATGAATAATGACATTTTAACTCCAACAATACAATTTTTAAATACATACTTATATAACTTTTTTGGTAGACCCTTTTAATATATTTCATATGATTATTACCTTGTAAAATTGATAATTAATTTAATTTAATTAAAAAATTTAATAAATTTATGATACCTTAGTTAATTAGTTATATTGCTTTAGATTGTGAAATAATAATATCACTTTAGAATTTAACTAATAATAATTAATGAGTATGTAAATTTATAAATTTAAATATTATATTATATTCAAAAATTCTATTTATTTTCATTTGGAAATATTCATTGGTGTTTTTTGTGGATACATTATTTGATCAATCTAGTGCAATTTAAAAGTAATTAACTAACTGATATTGGTCTGCTTGATCATGTTGGTAACATTGTGTATTGAATTAAATCAAGAAAAAATCATTTTATAAGCTAGTCATAAAAGGGTTTAGTAAAATAAAGCTGTATAATTAAAATTATTATTGTTGCATTCTGTTAATGATATCCATATAGTTTTAAAAAATTCGTTTGTTAATTTATTTGCGGATGATACCCTTATTTTTGTATCAGGAAAAAACTTTAGGGATATAACTGATCTTTTAAATAGCGAACTTAAAATAATGTCTCACTGGCTTTGTCAAAGTAAATTAAACCTGAACGCATCAAAGACAAAGTGTATGGTAATAGGTTCAAAAGTGAACTGTAAGAAGTATGCCGAATTAGGAGGCAGTTAAGACCACATCTCTACAAAAATCGTTATTTTTCGAGGGAGTTTGCGTTTCTAATGACCTCCCGGAGGGCATTAAGGAGGAAATGGGTTAAATTTTTTTTAAAAGAAGATTGTTTCGTGATTGAAGAATGTGTAGAGTAGAGTAGGATTTATAATTTTTGTAACTGACATATAGACACTGTTTTGTAACTTTAATTTTTCAGTAATAACTAGCCAAGTGCTAAATGAAAATTATTTACTTAAAATGCCATAAAGGGGTAAAGCTTAGAAACCTTATAAGGCAAGATTTAAAATATAAATGAATATTACTTGACTGGAAATAAATTATTGTTGTTTATAACTTTATATTCCATTCAAATTATTACATTTTTTTTTTGCTTAAAGAATTATGATAAAGCTTACAATAAATCACTCTAATGCTTGTTCTTCAGCGATGACAAGTATATAGGGTATATAGTATGTGTGAATGAGTGACCTATTAAAAGATCTTGGGAACTAAAAAATATATTTGTTTGATATATTGGTACTCTAAAAAATTTTAATGATTTAATGAATTAATAAGATAGTTTAACTTACTTATCACTTCCAGTTATACCGAAAGTTAGGCTAACATTGTCATTTTCAAACCAATGCCCTATATAAAAAAAAATATATGTATTTTGGCATTTGTTTATTCTATGTAAAAATGCAATTAACTTTTGTTAACAATTTCCTATACCCATATCCAACCTGATTTAAAGATTTATGAGAAAATTTAGAAAAAGGCCTCTTTATTTAATATGACCAATATCGAAATAATACGGAATTCATGAGACTGATTGACAACTCATCAGAAAAGATATGCGAGTGCAAAAGCATAAGAAAAAGATACACATATAACGGCATTCGATGTGAGTGCTTCAAATTCGTTTATTCATGTTATTACAAAAAATTTTGTTTACACATGTCAATATATATTAAAAAAGAATAAAATAGGTATCAATATTAAAAGTATCCAATCATCCTACCATTTTCCACTAGCGCAAATTACTAATTTGCAACTTAAAATCCAAGACAAACATTTAACACATTAAAATATTAAAACACATCATCAAAATGGTAAATTACAACATACCAGTTTCACAGTTAAAATAATCTAAAATAAATAATTAAAATCACATTAAAGTGTAACGAGTAACACTACACTGCTTGATGACTACATTAAAGCTAGAATTCAAAAATTCATTAAAACAGTAAAATGCATTTGTGACAAGAATTTCACAAATTCTTCCTTTAAACCTGAGATAAGAAATTCTCCTAATATTTTTTAAGAATAGACTCGAGCATTTATACAAAAAATTTGCTATACCATTCAAGAATTCTATCAACGATTGTCGTTGTATTGTATCGTTGACAGCTTCAATTTTAATTAGTAATTATTACCTTTGTTCATTTATATTATTAGCTTAATTATCCTACAATTATTTTATTGTTTAGACTTTAGATATAGAAAACTTTTCACTTTTCTTCAATTATTGTATATATTTCTCTTTTTTACAATTAAATCGAAGAAATAAATGAATTGTTATTATTATTATTATTATTAGTATAAACACGTTGATAGGAAGACCCTTAATCCCTTAATTCTACAGGAAGTTTATTAAAACATTTCATTGCCCAATAGCCCCTGACACCTTCTCAAGCGCCAAAAATCCGGCACAAAGTTGCCCCTATTTCGCGTTCTAAATTGATGAATGTCTTCATTAGTCCTAAGCAGATTTCGATTCTCTCTCACATACAAAAGATTATACAAAATAAAAATAGAAGGCAGAGTAAGTACACCAAGCTCCACAAAGGCATGTCGACAGTCCTCCCTAAACCCGCCATGACTCGGATTGCCGCTCTGAAGGCCAAAGACACGGTCAGTGCCAGAGGAGTGTCCCCATACCAGAATTGCATATGACAGGTGTGGCTGAAATATGCCAAAATATGCCGTTCTTAACATTACTGGAGAGACATGTCTCGCAAGGCCTCGCAGAAGGTACAGTCTGCTTGCAAGCCCAGATGCCACTGCGGCAGTATGTTTGTCCCACAAAAGTCGCTGGTCAACATGTACTCCCAGAAACTTTGCCTCTTGAGTGCCTTGGTTCATGGCAGCAATATCCCTCATGGTGAACACCATTTTAACCGTTTTGCCTTGATTTAATAGTAATTTGTTGCTACAAAACCAAGACAAGGCCCTCTCCTGCGCCACCACTGCTTTCCCCAATGATTCTTCCACTAACACACACCGTTGTGTCATCGGCAAAGACTGTAAATTCAGACATTGGGCCAGAAGTTGGTAGATCATTTATATATATTAAGAATAAGATCGGGCCCAGAATGGATCCCTGTGGTACTCCAATAGTTACCTCACCCTCCGCCGACGTCACTCCAGCATGACGTACAGCCTGACATCTACCCCTCGGGTACGAACGCATCAAGTCGAGGCTATTCTGAGAAAATTTATAAGTTTGCAGTTTCTTCATAAGGATCTCATGGTTGACACAGTCAAAGGCCTTGCTTAGGTCACAGAAGAGTACTGTACTGTATCTAAAATTCTGAAATGAGTTTAATATCTCCGTTATTCAATTAAGCACCCCCTGAAAATAAGGCAAGATTTAAAATATAAATGAATATTACTTGACTGTGGAAATAAATTATTGTTGTTTATAACTTTATATTCCATTCAAATTATTTAATTTTTTTTGCTTAAAGAATTATGATAAAGCTCACAATAAATTACTCCCATGCTTGTACTTCAGCGATGACAAGTATATAGGGTATACGTATGTATATGTGTGAATGAGTGGTCTATTAAAAAATGTTGGGAACTAAAAAATATATTTGTTTGATATATTGGCACTGTCTATAAAAGATGCTTAAATTTTTAATGATTTAATGAATTAATAAGATAGTTTAACTTATCTATCACTTCCAGTTATACCGAAAGTTAGGCTTAACATTGTCATTTTCAAAGGAATGCCCTATATATGTATTTTGGCATTTGTTGATTCTATGTAAAAATGCAATTAACTTTTGTTAATAATTTCCTATACCCATCTACAACCTGATTTAAAGATTTATGAGAAAATTTAGAAAAAGGCCTCTATTTAATACCACCAATATCGAAATAATACCGAATTCATGAGACTGATTGACAACTCATCGGAAGAGAAATGCGAATGCAAAAGCGTAAGAAAAAGATACACATATAACGACATTCGATGTGAGTGCTGCAACTATGCTACCTGTTGACGTTTTTAGCTGGTTGCTGGCTTTAAGGATAGGATGCACAATCTGTATCTTCATCGCATACATGAAATGTGCAACCATGTATATACATCATTTATCACTTTAACCATTATTTGTGCCTGCGAGGTTCCTGAATTTAGTTGGAAAATTTGCTTGTAAAAGAAAGATAGTTATTCTCTAATAGCAATATACTTTTATTCTTGCACCTAGGCAACTAAATGCCCGTGTGTGCAAACAACAACGTAACTGGCGTTTAGATCCTATCTCTCTTTCTTATATTAAAAAGATTTTCAAAGCTCATATTAATAAATGGTGGCAATGTTGTAATGTTATACAATCCAGCGAGAAAATTTCTTTATCTACGCCCGTTATTAAAGAATTTCTTACCCAATAATCATGTGTGCGGTTTGCCAGGCCCGTTTTATTAAGAAACTTGTGTGATTTATCCAAATGTTACCTGCATACTTGTGTTAATAAGGATCATATCCCACCCACCTATATCTTAAATGGTTGGGTAAATGTTCCGATCCGGGATTTCGACAATCGATAGGACTAAAATTTTACTATTTGACTGTGCATTCCATATGTCAGCTGTGTGAACAAGTGAACAAGAACGCATTATTATGCTTATGATGATATGGGGACGGGCGTAGATCTTTTCAAGGAGCAACCGCCGATCCCATTTCTAAATCAACTGCTAATAGATATTTAATAATTTTAAGCATACAGGTACAGTAAAAAACTTGCCAAAAACAAGTTGTCCGGAAACAGCTACAAATGATGACAAATCCCTGGATGTTATGCTTGCCTTACAAGAAGAACCGCAGAATTCAGTGCTAAAACTGGCGCTTAAGCATGATCACAGTCAAAGATTCATTAGGAGAAACCTTACAGAAAATAAAATATTTCCTTAAAAACCCAGGTCGTCAAGAGCTATCAGAAGACGATAGGCTTATGCAATTTTGCCAAGAAGTAATTGACTACATAGACATGCAACCTAACTTTATAAGCCATATTTTATTATCTGATGAGGCCATATTAACAGGCACAACTTCTAGTACTGATCAGACCATAATCCACACTGGATGATGGCGCACCATACACAATATCCCCAAAATCAAATGTGCGAGTTGCAATAGGTTATATTGTTTGCCAATCCTACCAAGAGAACTCAGTTGCTCTCTCATAGCTCTCAACTCATTTGTAAACCAACCTATGTCATTGTTGTTATCAGAATGAATCCAAACACTTTTTTTCCGGAAAGGCTCTCAGGTGTGCCTGCTCCAACATATCAATAAACCTAGCCAATTTATCATTTACGGCCAGATCATTGAAACCTATAAAATCCCATGAATATTCAATTATACCCCGCTAAGTTATAGGTCGACACACCTTATATTTATGTGAGAAAACTGAAGTTGGTATACCCACCGAAGCCTCAATTAATTGACACATATGGTCACATATATCCAAGTGGATTACCCGTGCAGAGAGAACATCCATCCCAGAACTCACAAAAGCATTATCTCAACATGTATTCTGTCTTGGTTGCATCATATATTGTTTGATACAGATCGAAACTCGGTAAAGTTTCACATAGCTCTAAAGTAAATACTTTAGAGCTATGTTCACTTTAATAGAGATGAAGGAAATCCTTCATCTGTATTAAAGTGAACATTAAAGTCAGCGGCCAAAACAATAGAGCTACCAGGTTCACTCCATCGCACATGGTGTCAAAGGTGCCAGAATGGGACCTGTAACAGGCTAAAACAAAAATATTAAGATCCCTGATAAATATCATTGAACATTCAACACCCTTTTCGACATTGTACTGGTTAACAGATTTACTGATCGAGATAGGTATAGCAACATTACACAGAAAGATAGACGTGAGTGATCACTGATGATACAACATTGTCTCTAACGTTCAAACAAACAGAAATATAGACAATTTTAAGAGCTTTTAGTTTCACAGATAAAAAATACATGGTGTTTCATTTAAAAAAAACATACTTCTTATCATTTTTCCAAACAATGTTCTATATTTTAGAAAAGAGTGGAAGTCCTCTGGGTATTACCTGACAACCAACCAAATTCCAGTGCGCTAATTTGTCAGGTTCAAAAATATCGGCCCTTTTTGAAAGACTTCCAAAAAAAAAAGTTAAATTAACTATTATCTCGAGAACTATAACAGATAGGTAAAGGAAAGTTATATAGGGATTCTAAAAAAGGAATAATACACAGAGTGTTTCATTTAAATTATCAAACTCCCTAATACTTTCTAGTAGAAGCGGCAGCACTGCATGGCTGAAAATATTTTTAAAAGGGAGAGCATGTCCACTTATATAAGCTACTAATTTTCAAAGTGATCTGTTGACTATGTATGTGCGTCTAATAGGCCTTCCACAATCACAGTAGATTATGACTTTAAGCAAATCATATAACTTAACTAAAATGTCATTTTACATTAAAAATAATGTACTATTTAACTAAAATAACCAGCGTAGCTAGAGTTGGGGCATGATATCACACAGTTTCAACCTCTGTAGGAGTACTCAAGGTTTCAGTCCTGGCTCCAATAATATTTAATTTATATACCAGCGGTTTACCAACTGGCATTAGTTCACCGTTGTCAATATTTGCTGGTGATACGAAATTATACCATGATCCTCACTCGGCAGAGACCTGGCTAAAATAGAACAGTGGTGTATCAAGTGGAATTTATATTTGAATGCAACCAAATGCTGTGTCCTCCACGCCGGCTTCAACAACCCTGAAAGATGATATACTCTTAATGGGGAAATAATAAAATCTGCTGCAAAAAGTCAAAACGACCTAAGAATAACCATGTGGGAACTGGGAAACATCATTAGAAGGTAAACTTACTTGACCCAACACAGGGATGATTTACCAGGGCTGGCAATCTTTACCCAACTACAACGAACTCGAATAAAACCGTTCAGGCACGTTTCTTCACCACGTTGTTGCCAAAATGGAGAATAATTTTGTGGTATCGATTACGAGCATGCATGGTCGCTGGAACTAACATTCTTACGTTGCACTACCGTTCCTATAACGTTCCAAAACCGCAAAGGTGTTGTAATTCCGACCAAAATGGGACTTACTCCCATTATACCTTAAACATATTTTGATATCTCTCTCTTTCAACTGAAATAATGTATATTTATTCCGTCATATGAACCTCTATCCAAACAAATAAATATTTAATACTTTGATTTCGGTATACCCAAGATGCTAAAACCCAAAAAAATTAAGTCTTAAAGAATAAAATTTGAAAATTAATAAAATTAAATATTTATATTTGAAGAAGTAGCAATTTTGTAAATACCCCCAATGCTTAAAAATAACAAAAAAGTTTTTTATTATCAATCAACTAATAATAAAGCGAATATTTCGTTTTAGTTAAGATTTTTTTCGCGATTGATTGAACAAACCCTATAAAATATGTCGTATCGGAAAGCGAGTGCGGACAGCATCGAGAACGAAACGTGCAGTCCTCCGTCCGTCCGTAAGATAACATATTACGAATCAGTTACTGTAAGGTAAGTTTTATAGCCACTCTGTAGTAGTGGGTGCCTTTAACATTACTCTGTAGCCGCGCCTACTTACAAGTTATATATCTGTCGTAACGGCGACGTTTTCTTTTTACTCTAAAGTTTTGGTGTTATGTAAGTAGCTATATATTGACGCGCTCTAGTTCCAGTAACCTTTATACTGACCGTAAAATAATGACACCATAAAGTCACTATACCAAGTAATTTTTACGTAAATTCTACTACTAATTGTAACTTAGCAGTAGTTTAAATTTTATAGTAATTAATTTTGTGTCAATTACCACTTTTTCACCAAGTCATAGTAGCAGTGTCAATCAGTCACATTTCCTATATCTTTGATGATAGTTGGGTATCTTGGAAAGCGATAAGGATCGCTACGTTCAGTTCTCTAGCTGCGGAATCGGCCGAACGGAGTTACATAGTATGAAATAACGAAGCGATAGGTATCTCAAACAGTGGCGGCTCGTGACCTATGATAGAGGGGGTTCACAAGTATCGTAAAATTATTTTAAACAACAGCTGTATTGATATGAGCTTGAGTGTTTTCATTTGTTAAAATTTTTTGTGTTCAGTGCCTCAAGGCGGCTATTCCATTTTTTGTCCAGGCAGGTTCCGCTACTCCGCGACCAAACAACAAACAGGAAAAAAAGGTTAGTTGTGCTACATCTACAAATCCAGTTATTTTTTTCGTATACTTCATTTTTAAACTTTCTAATAAAGTCCCTAGATTTATCGTGTGTGGCATGCGTTAAATTAATTTCGGGTTTAGGTCTTCCCGAATTCTTCACTTCAATTTTTTTCTCCAAAATCGAAGAGCTAAAGTTATTTTTTGAATAGTCCACCGTGAAACTATTCATTTTAACTTAATAAATTTATAATATTAAAACATACACGCTCGAATTTCTAAATACATGCACGAACACACTAAAATTGTGCGCCATTTCCATGTTAAATCGCCATAGCCCCGCTGTCCCCCGCCACCTGTTACTACAGAGAAACTGCATTATGCCCCGCCCACTTATTCGCATATGCGACTATATCGTGTCATTACTGAGTTGCCGGATGAATCGAGAGCTTATAATATACAGTTTGGTTTGACGGGACGATAAAATATTATATTAAAATAAAATTTTATAATAATATTCAATGAATATAAATTAATATTTTTTTTCTTCGTTTTGGGGGTGCACGTGCGCATGTGCTCCTGTGGAAGAACCGCCACTGATCTCAAATCTTATTTAATTTACGGGGTATCGGTACAGGCTTGCTCCCACTATAACACATATGGCATATGAAGAAAAATTGAAAATACTCAACTTCACTGGAACAAAGAAGACTCAGAGAGGAAACTTTTAAGATGATTCATGGACATTATTCAGTAGATTATAACTTCTTTATCTTAAATACAGACCATTGACTAAGAGGGCATAATTTCAAGTTGGTTCGAAACTCTGATTTGTACAAAGCACAAAATTATTAATATAGATTCAGTGGCCAATAAGTTTTAACAGTATAACCGCCTAACTTGAACGTTATAATAATAAAACAGAAGTATAAATGGCTTGCCGTTATTAATAGTGGAGCTGCGAAATGATTACTTGATCAGCAAGATTTTACAATTGGCCAGTAGAAGAAAATATGTCTAGAAGCAGTTCACTTCAGAGGTCCCAGGGCACTGTCACTTTCTCGTCTTTTCTTTTGCCGAATACAGAAGGAAATCGGATACAAAAGGTGTAGCGGGGGCGGCTTTTCACTTGTTTTCCCAGGGCATTGTCGCGATTCAAAAATGTTTGCTGTCCATAAGTTGCTGACCAACTAGCCATTTTGGCTGACCGATTACGTTTTTCTGTTCGCAAAAATAAGAATATTTTGCTAACCAGTTAAATGATACCCATAATAAAATACCCCTATGTGCATACAATGTAAGCATACTTAAAACGTGCACCTGTTAAACAATACACTAGGCTTCAAACTATATTAACACATCGGTTTATTCGGGTTTCATAGTATTATAGAAAAAAGTTATTTTTTTGTGAGTAAAATCGCTAAAGTCATGGTAACAATTTTTATGATTTAGTGCTATTAGTGGCGCCATTTATGCATAATAATATGAGCACACAGCTACATTTTGACTTTGATAAATCATTTTATTTTAGGATAACGCATAAATCTGCAAGTCGCCTCTAAACAGTATTAAGTACTCAAGCCATGGATTCTTCCGATGAAGAATTGCTTTGTTCAACAACTGAGTGGGAAAAAGCTTTACTAGATATTGACCAAACTGATATATTATTTCAAACTAATATAGATACAGATGTAAATGATCGTCCAGATTCTAAGCATCTAAAAGTACTGTTTGAAAAATTTGGACATCAGAAATTTAGACCTCTACAATGGAATATAATTAAATCTGTACTAACTGACAAAAGAGATAATTGTGCTATTATGGCAACAGGTTATGGAAAATCCTTATGTTACCAGTATCCTGCTGTTTACTCCGAGGGAATAACATTAGTCATCTCCCCTTTAATATCTCTTATGGAAGATCAAGTTTTATCTCTAACTATGAAAAATATATCCTCTTGCTTGCTTGGTTCAGCTCAAACTAATAAAAATACGTATAATGAAATATTGGAAAATAAATTTTCACTGGTTTATTTAACCCCAGAATTTTGCACTGGTGATTATGGAATAGATCTTTTAAAAAACATCCATTCGCAGTTGCGAATTACACTTATTGCTGTAGATGAAGCTCACTGCGTAAGCAGCTGGGGTCATGATTTTCGACCTTCGTTTAGAATGTTGGGTATTTTGAAAGATATTTTTTTTGATGTGCCAATTTTAGCTTTAACTGCAACTGCAACAGAAAAGGTTAAAAAAGATATAATAAAATTGCTGAAGTTAAAAGATCCCCAAATTCTTTGTTCAGGCTATAACCGGCCAAATTTATATTTTTCAGTGAGATCAAAAAGTGATAGTATTTTGGCAGATTTAAAATCACTTATGATTCGTCAAAACAGTCGATGGGGGTTTGACGGCTCCACAATTATTTACTGTATTACAAGAAGGGAGACTGAGATGGTTTGTGAACTTTTACAATCGTGTCAAATAGCTAGTGCAACGTACCACGCAGGCATGTCATTAAAAAGTCGCAAGAAGGCTCATGAAAACTTTGTTAAAGATAAAGTCTCTGTTATAGTGGCCACTATTGCATTTGGTATGGGCATCGATAAACCCGACATTAGAAATCTAATTCACTATGGAGCTTCAAGTTCTATCGAAGCTTATTATCAAGAAGTAGGCCGTGCCGGCAGAGATGGCTTGCCTTCAAAATGTGTAGCGTTTTACAGCAACAAAGATTATTCAACTCATTCATATTTAATAAAAGCCAGCATTCATCAGTCCAAAAAATTTCAGCTTTTAGATACAATAAAAGAATATTTGTTGAGTAGCAATTGCAGAAGACAGTTTATTCTGTCATATTTTAAAGATAGTTTAGATTTAGAATTGTCACAGAAACATGATTGTTGTGATAACTGCTCCCAAAAACGTAATATTCCGAATAAGGATCGCTATGAAGGTTTAGATGATAAGGGAATGTATGATTTTACTAAAGATGCGGTTACGTTTCTTTCAGCAGTTGATGCATTGAATGGCAAATTTGGACTTGGAATGTATCTATTGTTTTTAAAGGGTTCAAATAACAACAAAATTCAGAAATTTAAAAGCCGTTCTGGTTATGGTTCAGGATCTCAGAAATCCGAAGAATGGTGGAAAGCTATAGCAAATTTTTTGAAACTCAATAAATATCTAACAGACAATCCTAAGATGAACGGTAAATATAATTACATTTTAACTAACATTGCTGCAAAAGGGCACCTATTTTTAAAACAAGCTCAATCTGGCGAAAAACTGATTGAACAACCAACGACAGAGATTTTGAAACTTCTTAAGAAAAAGCAACGCTCTTCTGGCTGGATAGCAGCCAATGGATCCAGTTCATCTACAAATTCAACAAAACCATTACTTACAAGTCCTAAAAACAGTATATCGGTAATGCATAAAACCAAAGTACCTTCTGATACAGGAACTGAAGATACATTAAAACTTTTTAGATTATTGAAAAACTGTAGGTCACAGTTGGCAGCCGATAGTAATTGTATGCCGTATATGATCACGTCAGACTTTGTCTTAATGGAAATGGCCAAACGAAAACCCTGTGATTTACCACAACTACAAGATATGCGGATAGAGGGACTGTCAGATGCGATAATAAATAAATTCGGAGCTCATTTTCTAAAAGTTATTAAGAAAAATACCAACTTAAGTGCAACTCAAACAATTAGTCAAGAATCTAACGTATCCATTCTAGATATGTTGCGAGACCATCCATTAATAAATATTGATAAAAATAACTCTGCTCTCACCACATATTCTTATTTCGAAAAAGGTTTACCTATTAAAGAAATTATTGCAGAAAGAAAAATAACTTATAACACAGTTATTAATCATTTGATACTGGCAATGAAAATGGGATATCCAATAAAAATGGAGCAACTAGGAGTAAAACCAAAGGTAAGGACTTCTATTTTACAAGTAGTAAATAATATGGGTGGCCAGTACTCTTCAGCTGTTTCAATAATGAACGCATGCCCCATTGAAGTAACTGCTCTACAAGTTGAAGTTGTTTGTACCTATTTGGAAGTAAGGGCACACTTAAATAAAATTGGAAAACTTTATAAAGAATTTGAAAGTTTTTTTTATAAGGAGTGTAGCCCAACCCTGAGCGATCTAAATTACGAATCGATTGACGATGATAATGACGAGTTGCTGATGGCGTTATGTGGTGCAGTGGAAAAAGAAGTGTCAAATAAAACTGACCCAAATTTAAATCAAATTGATGATTCAAGCTTTTTGAAAAATATATCATATTCCGATATTTTGGATTATTCTGAGCCTGTTTCTAAAAAAATGAGAATGGATAGTACTGTTTTAAATTCTCCTCCAAGAAAATTATCCGATGAAGTTACTGTAAATGCCGTGAATATAGAAGATAAAATAATAGGAGCCATTAAGAAAGACGAAACGCAGAGTGAAATACAAGAAAATAAAGCGATTAGAACGGTCCCAAAAGCAATAAGGAAGCTTCCTCCATGGTTATCCAAGAATTGACAATTTTAAATACTTTGATGTACATATGAATTTAACATTTCAATGTTTTTGAATAGTGTACAGTGTAATTTTTCATTTTTATTTTCCAACTAATTCACAGAAGTTTAGAAACTCCCATTAAATATAATATATGTATGTCAATGTCGGCTAAACTGTGACTATGACCGCACATATACATGTTTAATGTTCACTTATTAAAGGCTTATTCTCACTCTCGTGCAAGGCACGTGCTCGGCAACATATATATTATTATTATTATTGAATCTTATGGATTTTCGTGTGTAAATTCACACTATGCGCGCAACGTCTCAAAATTCATAAGACGCAATAATTAACCTATTTTGCCGAGCCGGTGCCTCGTCGTTGCTGAGCACGTGCCTTGCATGATAGTGAGAATCAGCCTTAAAGCGTTTCTCAATTGTAAATGTCCATATTATATTTTACCAGTGTACCTTAATTGATTGATATGACAGAATTACTATTGAATTTAGAGAAATATGGTCTTACATTTCCATAAAAGCCAACTTAATTTAGTAATCCAGGAAACCAGTTAAAAGATTCTTTGTTTATTAAATGGACAAAGTACACTTTTTGTGCGGTGCTATTTAGTTTCATTTGAACGAGCTTATCCTATAGTAACATTAAAAATTGTATATAACTATTTTTTGCCATAATCGTCGCCGCTAGAGGGGGATATGGGCACAATCATAAGATTTCTCAATTTTTTTCAAAAATTTCAAATTGGATTAAAAGCGAAGAAAACTGATAAAATCTTAAGCCAGAGATACAGGAAAGAGAATAAAAAAATTTAAAAAATGGCCTACTTGCTTGGCGCTACTATAGGAAAAAACCCTATGAAATGAATATTAATAAAATTATTAACTATGTAAGTTTTAAAAACGATATAAACTAAAATATAATAACCGCTTGCTAGTGAATGCCTACCTAAATGGTAAAAATGTCTAGACTCGATTTCAGCTCGAGAAATAGTGTTTATAGCACTTCTAATTCTATATATCATATCTTCCCTGGCTGTAGGTCTTGTTTGACAGCTAATTCTTTTATACAATCTTCCCCACATATAAAAATCCAAGCAACTAAGGTCTGGCCTGGTGACCTAGCTGTTGAACTAATAAATAATTGAGCCTTGTTTGGAACGAGGGAAACGTTAATAAATAGAAAATGATGGACGACATTGTGTAGTTAATAATTTTATTAATATCAATTTCAAAGTATTTTTTCCTATATTATAAGGCTGAGGCAAGGCTTAGCTCCCAGCTAGTGTGCCATTTTGTTTCAATTTTATTGTTTTTTTCCTGTATCTTCGTCTTAAATTAAGATATCGACATGCGGTTTTTACCAGTGTCTTCATTTTGAATCTATTTTGTATTTGAATAAATATTTTTATATGGTTCCATTTGAAATTTTTGCGTCCATAGCCCCCTCTAGTGGCGACGGGTTTGTGAGAATGGCCGAGCGGTGTCTGAGATATGGCCGGCGTCCATTCTTATTTGGCCAGCTGGTACTTTAGGATTCAGACTCGCTAATATTATGTTGTCAGTGTAATTTGAACAATTGCATCTCCTTATATCGCTTAAAATTAAATTACAGCATCGCACTATTACTTAATTTTAAAAAAATAAAAATTGACCTAAAACCCTATTTGAGGTGCATTTTTAAGTTTTAAATAAATCATTCATATTATATTCATATATGTAAGGCCCAAAGTTAGTATTCACATGGTATATTAAGAAAGGTACAATACTCATTATTATTGCTAATTTGCCAAAATATTTTTTTAAAGATTTAAATAGATTTCGAAAAAAAATAAGAGTCACATTTTATTTGTTTATTATTTTAGCCAAAGTTCAAATTTGTTATACCTACTAGATTTTTCTAAATTAAAATTGTGACAGAAATTCTATCCAAGCAGGACTGAACCTCAGAAGATAGACTTTCAACTAGTCATGCGTCTATCCGGGGACACACTGGATACAGGGTATAACAAATTCGTCCTTCACCATTGGGATTTCGGTAACAGTAAGAGATACGGTCGGTTAAATTGGGGCAAAGTTGGATAATTATGGACCCAATAATATGCCGCAAAAAATCAAAAATTAATACAGGGACTTGACCATCTTCATTAAAATACCCCGTACGTACCTACCTGTAATTTACTCTTTTTAAATTCGGTATAATTCGGAAATGTAAAACTCGAATCTTTTTTTACAAGTCATAATTAAGGGCAAAAATAGCAATGATGATTTAAATATATCAGTTTCTTCAAAACAAAAGTGAATGACAGGAACGTACTAGGGGATATTTTAATAATGAAGATGATCAATTTAAGGAATAAAACGTCGGAAAACCAGTAATTGTTGTATACTGTTGAACGTAGATTTAGGTCATCTTTCATAATTTAAACAAACAAATCCAGGCCCTTCTTATTTAAAAAAAAATTAAGTTGATGATGGTGACCCAAAGACGAAACGTCGCATTAAAGATCCTGCCATCTTATGGAGAATAAAAAGTAGCAATGAGAAAGTGAAATTTATTTTTGGACATCTCCTCGAACAAAGTCAGACAAAAATAAAATCGGAACGCATAATTTTAGATTTTTCCAAATATTTTTTAAAACCCCTATATTTATTTTTTTGCGGCATTTTATTGGAACCATAATTACGTAACTTTGTCCTGATTTAACCGACTTCGTATCTCTTGCCGTTCCCGAAATTAACATGATGAAGGACGAATTTATTACACCCTGTATAGCTAAAATCAAAGTTTTACAAAATCCCATAAACAATGCTAAAAAATTATTTTTTTACCAAGCATGCCCTTGTTTATCAAAATTTAGTTTTGGTATATATCCCTATTGAATAAAAAAACTTGAATCTTGCTTAATCATTGGAAACTCCCCGTGAATCTCAACATGGAATTTTAAGTTTTTATTTTTGCCATTGAATTTCTTACATTACATAATATGACAAATGCATATGGCCTTTATAGGAGTAAAATGCACATTTATGGAAATATTTCAGATTTTTCTTTGTTACGTTAATTTCATCTAGCAGCTTAATCTGGATATTCTGGATTACAGTGCTCTATTTTGTAAATATTGAAGAAGCTCTAACTTCGATATCACCTATAATTCCCAAAAATAAGTTAAACATTTGATTTAAGGTCACTTTCTACGTTCTTAAAAATAAGTACCTTATTTTTGTTCGATGTTCTACCTGTATGTACATACATTGATACTATTTTTATCCATATCCTTCAGATCATTCAATGCGAAAGATGCAGGCTCAATTCAATAACAATTTGTTTTTCTTTCTAATTAGAATTTATCCGGGGTGTTTACAAATTCGAGCTCGTATGTAGGGATCTTGAAACCCGTTTCAGAGATCCACATACTTAAATTTGTAGCACCCTATATGTATTCAGCTAGCTGGGATGCTTAATATTGATACAAATGTTTTCAAAACAGAATTTCTTTCTTTACAGTATTATAATAGTGTTAGATGTATTGTTAAAATATTTTCGTAATGACCTGTTTATTAGTTGTAGAAATGTTTTGATATTTTTTTATGTTTTTGTATTTTTTAAATTTGTACAAAACGTAAAACACATTAAAAGCTTAGAAAACAACATGTGATTTTATTTGGCAGGTATTTTTAGTACCCGTCACAACAGTTAATATTTATTCAACTTCCAAATTTACTTCTGTCTGTTGGAATCCAAATTATTTCTGCTTTGCTAAAACAGTTCTAATGAGTTCATTTAAATGTTAATTTTAATTCAACGCTAAATTTTGATTGCCCTAGATTTTTTTCAATCATATTTTGGATTTCAAGCGGTCTTTGTGTGTCCTTCATCTCTAAAAAATCAATGATAAACAATACAAATGGGTGACTAAAAGACAGTTAAAACGTCACCTATACGGGACCCGAGGCATCTTTTAACGTACTTTTGAGTAGCCATTTGGATACGCAGGCCTTTTATTTGTATACCCAGTAAACATCAAATGGATCGAGAAATGTTTTAATTACTTACTAATTTAAAAACTACTGAACTGATACCAGTGATGACTGATACCTAAAAGTGCTTTAAAATTGTCAGAGTCAGAAAAAATAGGGCTGTTTAAAAGACGTGGATACGCAGCAAAAATTCACTAAAGACATGGATACGCAGTAAAAAATCACTAAAAGATGCCTTGACGGGAGCCAATCCATTCATCACGTATGGCATTCGACCGATTATGCTAGTGCAATTAAAAAATCTCATTCTTGCAAAATAGAAAAAAATAACAAAGCTTAAACCGATAGTATTGGGGGTACCTTTAATCATACTAAAAGTCCCCATTGCTGCCATTGTTTAAATACCCAAAAATCAGGGCCACCATCTTGAAAAAGGAATTTTTCCAAAGAAGCGTTTGTAACTTCGAAATGGACCAAAAAATCGATTTTTTTGAAGAGATAGAAATTAAAGACATTAAAAAAATACATCTAAATTTGATTTTTTTCATAATATATCCCTTCAAAAAAATCCATGGTCCATTTCGAAGTTACAAACGCTTATTTGGAAAAAAGGCCATTTTTCAAGATGGCGGACCTGATTGTTGGGTGTTTAAACAATGGGGACTTTTAGTATATACTATCAAATGCCGTGGGTTTCGGCTTTATGTTATTTTTTTCTATTTTAAACCTTAATTGCACAAGCTTACGATTAGTCGTTGGGCCCATATTGTGCAGTGACAATCACCCGTACGAGTTTGAACGATGTTGTACCCTATATTTTATAGAGACCGCACCTATACTAGTTTCGTTCAGCCCCTGTAAAATTATATTTTTTTTTCGTTTTGTCGCTTACAACGTTCTAGGCGTTTGTTCATTCACTTAACAATGAAGTCGGAAGAATTGTATCCAATAAAGTTCGACACAATTACGATCGATGGAAATTCGGGCGCTAATCTGATTTTTTAAATTAATTTACGAAAAGTAGTTTTATAGCTTTTGATTGGTAGTAGAAAGTACGGTAGAAAAACTATCATACAAACACGATTTCTACTTAACGTCGGCAGAATTAGGGATCGCGGTTAAGTCAAACTTATCATATCTTGATTGGAATTCGGACGGCGAAAGTACTATGTATACCACATTTAAAAAAAAATTATGCATGGTCAACTAACATGTTATATGTACCTATCAAATATATCAATCTGGATTTTGATTTATGACCGTTTTCCCGAGCCTCTTTATAATATGATGTCTATCTCCAGCCATCTAACACGGAGTCAATGCTATAATTTATACTAGTTTATGTACATTATTTATATCAGATGTCAATGGATGTTATGGAAATGACTTATATTTAAATGGGTAACTCCTTGGGTGTCCTACATATTTTTTTTTTAAATCGAAACTTCGAAAATCGACTTTATTAGAAAGTTTAAAAATGAAATATATGAAAAAAAAAATATAGAGGGTATTCCAAACTTAATGAGGCTGTTATTGATCAATTTTCTACAATTAAGAACCGAAGAATGGAGTTTACGTTTAAGCACTATTGTGTAGGGTCGATAAATGTTGTGTATTTCGATAAATGATACTCGATATGATTTAAAACCATTTTATTTAAGGATTTAAACTAAAAAACACTGAAAATATGAAGAATGTCAACTTGTCAGTCTCGTGGCTCGATTCGTTCTCGTCATAAAACAGTTAACTATTGTTCTCGTCTTGGTTGCGCCTAATGACGTAGCCGTAGATGGCGTAGTGGTAGTGGTATTAGACATCATTCGGTTTTCTTGATAACTCGTCGATGGCGGTAGTAGTATTGGACATCATTCGGTTTTCTTGATAGCTCGTAGATGGCTTTAGTAGTATTAGTGGTGGACTGTATAAATATTGTTACGAGGGTTGCATGCGACGACGTTAAAATCTATAATCAGCTATACACACTAAGAAAACCTTCTTATTTTCCAAAAGTTGTATTTCCTTATGTAAAATAAAAAATGTTTTACCTAACGCATTTTCTTATTACTTTTTTTCTTTCTACATTTAAAACGCCTAGAAAGTAATTGTTTGGTCGTTACACAAAAATAAAATTTTAAAAATAATGTCACCATACTACATATCATAGGTCACGAGCAGCCACTGAGTAGTTGGTTGAAAACTGAGATGGACAATATTCTTGTAAATTAATCGGGAATATCCTTTATTGTGGGACGTTGGAAACAAAGAATATACAGACCGCTATAAAAAGCGGATGCATTAAAAGAAATAGGAAAATGTTTCGATTTGACTAAAGCCATTTCTAAAAATACATCAAAATAAAATTAAACACTAAAGAAATTTCAGCAGAAAAATTTATATAGTGACAATTATACCTCAAATTACTGTGGTAACTCTGATTTTAATTGTTTCAACAAAATTGTGCAAGGCAGATATGATGTAGTTTTAAAAATTCTACACAAAAAGAGGGACTTGATCTAATTATATCTCATGGGTTGGCTGCTCGTCAGCATGTTTATAGAGAACATAATTCTAGATTTCATAATTTCACATTTTTGGCAAGTCTGCACAACATTTCGGATAATCGGCTTTTTGGCTTTTCAACCATGCAAAATATTTAGCTAGAATGACTTTTTCGATAAAATGAAGGATAAAAAATACCATTTGTTACTCACTTTCTACCACATACCTACACTGTAGTATTTTTTTCTAAGTTGTTTGGTGTGTTAACCATTTATGGCTATTTTTCTTCAATTTGTTTTCTTCTCAAGATTGTGGGTATACTTATTAATGTAATAGTAAAATCATTTCACTGTAGACGTATGACCGATAACACAATGTAGAGAAGGTAATATCCTAAAATAATCATCGCATTTATCCGTAAACAGTAAGTCGGTTGGATATTTCAGGTTCAGCCTTTACATTATTTTTTGAACTATTTTTAATTGCTTTAACGCCATAACCCAAAATTGATTGAACTAGTGAATAATATAATGTATAAAGTTGCTTAATACTTAAGATTTCTTTTAGTTTCTTAAACATCTAAATAAGAGATTGAATTTTTTCGTTAGGCGTTGAATGTGTAGATTCTATTTCAGATAAGAATCCATTATAATTCCTAGATGTTTGACCGAGTCAGTATGCAAAATTGTCCAATTGTGGTTTGTGTGCTCTCAAAAATATCTATATTTCGTGATAGGCTGTCTATTTTTATAATTGTTAAAATATGTTATATTTGATTGTTTTAAATTAATTGATAATGAATTTTGATCTAGCCATTGAACAATTATAGCCATATCCCCATTAATTACTCCTTTAACCTCTTCCCAAGTATTCCCGGATGTGAAGAGCGCAGTGTCATCAGCGCACGACAGTATAAGGCTTCGTGTTCCTAAGTTTAAAAAATTATTAATATACAAATTTAAAAATGTACGACCTAAGACCGTGCCCTGCGGCAGACCATATACTTATCCTCTATTGTGTGCCCTTCAAGTAACTCTTAACTAGTTTAAGCGCCAATCCCCTGATACCTACTCTTTCCAGTTTTACAAACAATTTTTTGTGGCAGTCCTTCTCCAAAACCACAATATGTTTCATACTTTTTTGGACACACTGTAAGTGGTATGTAAATTAGATTGTGATCTAAAACGACTAAAAGGAGGAAGGGAGATTTTCTTGGTTATTTTTGCTCTAAAATGTATCGTTTTCGTTTTAAACAATCCCTTTGTCGTTAAAATAATTTAAATACGTAATATATTATTAGGTTCGGTAATACTTATCAAAAATAATAAACGGCCATATCCGTGAAATCCATTGAACGCCAATTACGGTATAAATGAGTCTAATACAGAATAGTTAATAATTTTTTTATTATTCAAAATTAACAACATATGTTGCTATAAAATTACTAACTATTTTATACAGGCTGTTATGGAAATGACGTATTATATTTAAATGGGTGGCTCCTTGGGTGTCCTAGAGAAACGCTACATATTTTTTTTCAAATCGACCGTTTTAAAAGTGGGGTCCAGCCCCATAAACCCACACCTCATCCGGCGTTTGTTCGCCATGTCACCCTGTGGTGGCATATCAGGAAACAGGTGTTCCGTGCAATGTTTCCAAACTTAATGCAAAACTGAAATTCCATATAAAATTATAAAAATAAATTATTTATCTACCTACTTGTATTTATCTTTATACCTCCAGGCACAAGTTTTTTAAAAATACACTCAGATCAGATCATTAGATTTTATTACAAGCGACGCGACGAAATTTTACTTATTCGTCGGCGACATTCCGTTTTTCTGTAAAGTCAAACAAAACAACCTACTCATTTTAACTTAGCAACTTAGGTTCGTATATAAAAACATGTCAAACATGTCAAATAATATACAAAGTTTGGACCCGTAGCGCGAAAATCATTACAACTATTATACGCGTACCTTCTGAAAACAAAGCGGATAGCCGAGAGTGTAAATTAATGGTTATCAACAGAAACGACTGCACCCTAACTCTGTTCTTCTATTACTGACACTTGCAACTCTTGCAAGTCGCACTCTTGTACCCATAGACCTACGTCGGCCCGGCGCCGAGTGGATTGTGTGATAGAGATGGAGAGATGGCCGCGTGAGAAAGAAAATAAAATCTTCGTCGGTCTTCTCATTTGGTGTAGAGCTGGCTAATTTAATTTTTTAAGCATCTCAAAAGAAAAGTACAGTCGCAATATTATCAGCTACCACTATCATTTTATTCAGTTTGGTCGAAATTCCATTAACGCCATATCAATTAAACGCCTTGCGAGAGATCTCGCGGTAAATAGACAAGTAATAGAGAAGAATCTCGTGAAATATCAAACTGTCAAATATTGCCCATCTCTATTCCGAGTTTTGAAGGTATCTATTTCGTTCGTTCGTAGGTTAACTGTTTTATGGTTCGTAGATAAAATGTAATTTTTAAATTGAAGGATTGCATTTGTGTATTTAAAATGTATGTGTTTTAAATTAGTTAAATAAATAAATAAATCTACGCGAGAAAAAAAGGACCAAAATTAAAACAGCGTTCGCGTGTATTCTTCCATGTGAATAGCTGCTATTTTTGAGGTTATGTGAGAGGTTTTTTCCTAAAACTTAGATTCTGTATGGTTTGAGTAAAATTGTGAAACTAACAATTGTATGTAAATAAGTAAACATTTAACAATTTACTTTCCTGTGCTTGTAACGAATTTGAAATTTGTGTGTGATATTACAATTATTTGTTTTGCAAGATATCTTTCGCAGTCGGTTTTCTGGAATCATATTTGTTCATAAATGATAGAGTTAAAAATTGTTAAAATTATAAATTTTTTCTAAAGAGTTTGCCTTGTAGATATGACAACACCGGCCAAAATAAGCAGACGTCTTTTGACCCTGCAGACCTCAGTGTTGATTGTTTACATATTACGCCAGTGCCCCACTTGTGTTTGTCTGATTTGACATAAGGTGATATAATCCGGTCATTAATTGAAATCGCCATTTGTGGATATTTTTCTTCAATTTATTTTCATCTCAGGATTTGCCAGTTTAAATATAATACGTCATTTCCATAACACCCTGTATTCACCGATTTAGCGTCCAACAGGTCATTGTATACCCACTAGTATAGTAATTTATTAGACTTTGTACAATGCGATGTATTAGTTGGAGTTTTTTAGGCTTATAAGTTAAGAATTCTTAAACCTTCTTTTCTGCCTGACCTAACCACATAGTGTTTACAAAATTATTTGATTTCCGTGCAGTATTCTTATACAATTTGTCAACATTTTTTGTATATAATTTTACACTCTTTATAGTAATATTTATCGGTTTTTACCCAAAAGTTGTCATATCAAAAATTCAAGTCTATGCGATGTATATTACGAAAAGAATTACTATCTTT
The DNA here is from genome assembly GCA_963991005.1 of Barypeithes pellucidus. Classification (NCBI taxonomy): domain Eukaryota; kingdom Metazoa; phylum Arthropoda; class Insecta; order Coleoptera; family Curculionidae; genus Barypeithes; species Barypeithes pellucidus. The sequence goes on along the minus strand of OZ022557.1, from coordinate 48,731,791 downwards.
TAAAATACCCAAGAAAGTCTCCAAGTACTATTCTAAGTCGGGTAAAATTTAACACTGGTAAAATGTCCCTTAACTTTAAAAGAATAAGTGTAATAATAATACTTTTATTGTCATAAAATACATTCACTAATGAACATTGACAACGTCAATTAAATACAAAAATAAAAAAAGAATCTTAATACCTACAAAACAAGAAAATTCCAAATTTAAATAAAAAAACAAAAATAATCTTAAAATACAAACATAATATTGATAAAAACAAAAAAATATTACAAAATACAAATGCAAATGTCAAAAACAAAAACAAATCAGAAAGAACAATATCAATAAAACATGTCATTAATAATAAACCCGAACAAAATAGGAACATTTTTTCTTTGTCAAAAACAGGTGAATAGGTGTAACCAAATCGTTTCTACCCCTAGTTAGAATATTATTTGAAACATCGCTATTCCTTACAAACAATTGAAAATTAGATTTTACAAATACAGCACAGCTATATATGAATATAGACGGGACAGTCATGATATTTAACTACTTAAACTTACCCCTACAATAATCCAGGTAACGCATCCCTAACATAATCCTAACTATTCTTTTTTGAATTACAATTATGTGCATTCGGACATATAGGTTAGAAGGAAAAACTCAAATTTAAATTCTACTATATTGACATGAGTTTCTGACAAACCTACTTTGCAGCGAAACATGTCAAGTTGTCAATGTTACTAAGTTAAACTTGAGTTTTTCTTCCTAACCCATAATATAATATGACTTATGAAATTCCACTAAGTATTCATTAATTTGTTAAAAGTTGTTATATACAACATAGGAAAATGTGCAAGCCATCAGGTTGATCTTCCCTGATTACGGATCTTCGTACCGGCTTGGCGCCTCAAGCTTTGGAAATAAATTACTTCAGCAGCACTTCCTGGGTTCGCTTAGTGGGGCGTGACCTGGTTAGCTTCAAGTGGATTTTGAACATAACGACTGCAACTTAAGTTTTTGTACTTACTTTTAAGAATTGCTTTAACTACCCTTATATCAAATATTTTGTTTTAGAATGTCTATGTAACCAGGACTAACGCCAACAGATCGGTTTTTCCCGCTGCTTTTCTACTGGCAAGTTTAGGAGTAGGAGTATCATCATTCAGCCTAAAACAACTATTGAGGACAAAGCAACAGTCGATAATGAAATTTTAAAAGACCGTTAGTAACTAGCCATCTTTATTTTCAATGTTTGTTTTTTTTTTGTTATACTACATATTTTTGTTTAGGTAAAATTTTATGTGTAGATACATAATTACATATTATGTCTAAATCTAGGCAAATTCCAATTTTTACCTATAAAAAATACTACTTCAAATTTATCTTAACCATCAATTTATATTTTGTAAGTATAACATTAAATGATTTTCGGTTTTATTTAGTATTTTCTATTGTTCATAAAGAAATATTATACACAGCAACTTATTGAGAAGCTCGCGATAGGATTGTTCAAAAGAGCATGATAGTTGCAAGGACGGATCCAAAACTTCGGTTGGGGGGGGGGGGGGGGGGGGGGGGTCAAACTTCGTTTGTAGGTCATACAAGGAGAAGTTATGAGAAGTAATACCCTGCCGCGTTGGTCAAACCGGTATATATGGTATTTTTTGTGTTAAATTGTTTGTTTGGGGGGGGGGCCCTCTGGATCTGCGCTTGGGTAGTTGATAGCTGCAAAATTTTATATCAATACTCCGGTAGTCTACATACATTTTTTTCGTCTGGTTCATTGACCTCATACGAATTTTTTGCAGTGTTCACACCAGCATACAGTAAACATACAATATACTTATCCTATTAGTTAACAAGGTATTATTTCCAATCCATTTGTTTAATTTTTTTATGGATTGAAATTTTTTTCTTTTGAAATGCTCTGGTAATAATATGTTTAAAATTTTGGTAGCCACATAAGAAACTGATCTTTGTGTGGCATTAAAGTGCATGTTAGGCAAAGTCAAATTACGATTGACGTTGTAATTGTGCAAAATATTTCTGGTAAGAGAAAATCTAAGCATATTCTTTATGTACAGTTCAGTAATCGTAAAGACACCAGACTGCTGGAACAAGAGTTGTAAAGAAAAACGTCTTTGCTTAAAGAATACTATCTTTAAAATATATTTTTGAGCAATGCTGACATTACTCAAAATATTTTTGTCAGCCGATCCCCAACAAATTATGCCATAATTAAGACAAGATTCTGCTAATGATTTATAAACATTAAGCAAAACCTCTCTGCTTAGAATATTACGCAGTTCATACAACTTGAAACTAGTTTTCTTAATTTATTCTGAATGGAAATTCCATTTTAAAAACCGATCGAAATGCACACCCAAATATTTTTATCATCGCCGACTAATTTTTACTTGGCAGACCAATTTTATTCATTGAAAAACACATGAAACTTTTATTAACATTAAGCGTTAAACAGTTATAATCCATCCAAATTTTAACATAGGTAGCAGCCCTTTCAACCCTCATAGAAACAACATTCCACGATGATCCCTTAATAAGCAGAACTGTATCGTCAGCAAAACAAACGGTTTTAACGCCGGGTATTGCTGTCTCGAGACTGTTAATATATATACAACGTCTCCAAGATAAGGAGGGCCAGTACAGGGATCTCGGAAACCGTAAGAGATACGAAGTCGGTTAAATGGAGGTAAAGTTTTTTACGTGCCTAATAATATGCCGTGCAGAAAGTTTAAAAATTCCGAGTAGTTCCGGAGATATCCGGAAAAACTGAAATTCTGAAAAATCGTTTTATTTTTCCTGGTTTTTTTTTTGAGATCGAATTCTAAAGTAAATGTCACTTTTACATTGCCATTTTTTCCGCTATATACAGGGTGTCCCATAACTAATGGTACACAGGAAAACTGCAGATTCATTGGGTAAAAATACTGCGATTTGACCATACTTAGTTTAGTTCAATAGTTGGTAATAACCGAGATACAGGGTGTCCAAGTAAAAATTTAATTTTCAATTTTCCTAAATGACTTATTTCTGAATCAATATTTTTGCACAAAATTTTGTGACTAGGGTTTTTTGGGGGAAAGGAATTTGAATTTGTTAATAATTTTGATGTAGATTGTAGGGGGCGCTCTCTGCGGTACTTTGTATACATAAAAAGAAGTGTGTGTAACTTTCTTGGGCCTTAGTATAATTATGTTTTTATTAAAAATATCAGTTTTTCCGTCATTTTTAAGCAATAAAGGTATACTTTGTAAATGTCCCTCCGACTAACCGTTTTCGAGATATTTTCAATTACAATTTCTAATGCGCCATTTAAATTTTGATTTGTAAATGTGAAATTTGTCACAGTAGGCTTTGGTAAAAACAAATACAATGAAAGCACTTTAAAACCTCATTTCTGTCAAAGTTTATTTTCATTTGTCAGCATTGTGGGTGTTTTTAAGGAGTTTTTGAAGATACTGTTATCAAAAATTAAACTAAAAATGCCGCGACATAACTTGTTTTCTAACAGAGAAATGCGAGACACATGAGACTGCACAAGAAAAATTTAACAGCGATATTTGGAAATGTATCCAAATACAAGGCAGCAAGATTTTGAAATTTTTAGAAGCCTATACTACAGACTGGGAGAAACAGGATCCTTGCGTCCAAAACGTAATAGTGGAGGATCCTGTTTCTCCCAGTCTGTCATATACCTAGGCTTCTAAAAATTTAAAAATCTGGCTGTCTTCTATTTGAATACATTTCCAAATACCGCCGATGTGCCCCGCACCGCGTCCTTTAAAATTTTCTTGTGCATAATACCATGTCTCGCATTTCTCTGTTAGAAAACAAGTTATGTCGCGCATTTTTAGTTTAATTTTTGATAACAGTATCTTCAAAAACTCCTTAAAAACACCCACACTGCTGACAAATGAAAATAAACTTTGACAAAAATGAGGTTTCAAATTGTATTGTATTTCGTTTTACCAAAGCCTACTGTGACAAATTTCACATTTACAAATAAAAATTTAAATGGCGCATTAGAAATTGTAATTGAAAATATCTCGAAAACGGTTAGTCATAGCGACATTTACAAAGTATACCTTTATTGCTTAAAAATGACGGAAAAACTGTTATTTTTAATAAAAATATACTTATACTAAGGCACAAAAAAGTTACATTTCTTTTTATGTATCCAGAGTACCGCAGAGAGCGCCCCCTATAATCTACATCAAAATTATTAACAAATTCAAATTCCTTTCCCCCAAAAAAACCCTAGTCACAAAATTTTGTGCAAAAATATTGATTCAGAAATAAGTTATTTAGGAAAATTGAAAATTAAATTTTTACTTGGACACCCTGTATCTCGGTTATTACCAGCTATTGAACTAAACTATGTATGGCCAAATCGCAGTGTTTTTACCCAAGGAATCTGCAGTTTTCCTGTGTACCATTAGTTATGGGACACCCTGTATACAGCGTTAATTGTTTTGTTATCCGATTAGTCGTCTTCGAAAGGCCATTATTAACTTTATTTTTTTAAATACGGTCCTGTTTTCCTGATATTGGAATTTGAAAGCTTTTTTTCTTCCGAATGCAACGATGTATGACACATTGTGGTTTAATGACGTTTCGAGGGTTTTCTAAACAACATAAGGAAATTTTGGGATAATGTCCTGTATTTTTCCTAATTTTATAAATAATATCTCATAAGTAAGGTCTAAATTTTTACTTATGTTCGACTAGTTCAATAAATAACAAATAATTTAATAATAAACCACAAATAAGTGAACAAAAAATAATTCAATAATAAACAATAAGTGAACAAAAAACATACCAAAACAGTAATAAAACGAACAACGAAAAAAATAAGGAACTACATAATCAGGTGTTCAAAATGATTTCCGTTAATTTCTAAGCACAAATAACATCTATAGATTCTAGAACATTTGACAACATTTCTGGCGTAATACTTTGAAAGGCTTCAAGCATCAAAAACTTAAAACGCTTTCAAATGTTGACAACGATCACAATGGGAATGTCGTGCAACAAATCACGCGTCACCATCTTTTTTTTGTTTCAAATGCCTACTTTTCATTTAAAATCAACAGAAATTTGATATAATGTTTCTATATTTTGTTCACTTATTTGTGGTTAATATTATTATTAATAATATTAAATTATTTCTTATTTATTGAACTAGTCCAACATAAGTAAAAATTTAGAGCTTACTTATGAGATATTATTTATAAAATTAGGAGAAATACAGGACCGTATCCCAAAATCTCCTGATGTTGTTCAAAAAACCCTCGAAACGTCATTAAACCACAATGTGTCATACATGCATTCGGAAGAAAAAAAGCTCTCAAATTCCAATATCAGGAAAACGGGGCTGTATTTAAAAAAATAAAGTCGTTAATGGCCCTTCGAAGACGACTCGTCGGATTACAAAACAATTAACGCTGTTAGATAGAGCGGAAAAACTCGAAGATAAGATTCACAATATGCACCAGTTGTTTTACTAAATATTTATAGTTGTTAGACTTTATAATTAAATTAGACACAAAATAATCATCAGATGATGAGAGCGAGCTTTCAATGAATTTATAGAATCAACAAGTTTTTCATTAGTAATAGGATATAAAAACATGGAGCCAGGAAACTGGGTTTCATCCAAGATCTTTGGCGCATTTATCGGTCTACTTATTCTACTACCTAATTTTGCATCGATGGAACTAAAGAAATCACAGAGCTCATTAGCTATTATTGCCATGTGATCACTTATGTATCGTCATTAAGTTTGTAATTACTGAAAAAATTGCAAAAGACCAGCTATTAGACGTCTCTAATAGATATGCTTTCTTTTACCACCTCCACCGTTCTCCTTGGTAATTACGAGTTCGAATTGATCCATTGCATCTGATTTAAGCTTTTCTTTCTTGTAAATTTTTACAACGCTTTATTAATCATTAGTCATTTTTATAATTAGAAATATTTATATAAATATAAATATTTTTATAATTAGAAATACTTAATAGTAATAGTCATCAGTATCATACATTTAAAAATATTTACCTAGTGGAGTTATAAAAAAAAGTTATTTTCACTTAAATTCGTTGTAAGATTGACAATATATTTTACTTTATTCTACTAAATTTATTAGAAATTCTAATTATAGTTTTTTGTAAATTATGTTTACAATATTATTTTGGTACGGATTAGTAATGAAAATTGTAATTATTACAATATTTTATAGGAAATCGTTCAATAAAATATTTACTATAATAATTTTACTATATAGTGTTTGTTAAAATGTACTATATATTTTAGCATTTACTTGATTTTACTAAATTTATTAGAAATTCTAACTATACTTTATTAGAAATTATGGTTACAATATTATTTTGGGACGAATTACTAATAAAAAATGTAATTAATACCATATTTTATAGGAAATTTTACAATAATAATTATAGTAAAATTATTATTCTTTTTCCGTGCATATGGGAATATTTTTTCTTGTTATGTTTTGACAAAAACCAATGTTGGCAATTATTTCTATATTATCGAATTTCAAAAACCATTAAACAGTGTCGTTCGTCTTTAGGGGTTTGGCGGGGTTAATAAAAAAAATTATATAACATAAATGAGCTTTTGAAAACAATTGAATAAGAAATTAATGGCAAATACTTGTTTTTGTCATTCGTAAAAGCACAATAACTTTTATAGGATAAACTTTTATTATGAAAACTATAGATTGTTTAGAAATTTAACGAGAAACTGATAAAAACGCGATAGCGAAGCTGGAGTGGTCTTATCTAATACCTAGTTTAAATTGCTAAAATGCAATCTAGTTTGACTAAAGTTTTGTCCGATCTTGAAAAAAAGATCGAGTTATTTTTAGAAAGATAAATTCATGAATTCATTTATACTTATAGACTAAGAAATGATACTACGTTTGTTCTAACGCAAGTTAATGATTTAATCGCAAATCAACGATTCTAAAGACAAAAAACGTTTGACAGTATGAAATTTGATTGTATACAATATGTTACCAAAAAATATATAACTATTAGAAATGCAAAGTACGTAGAAAACCAGCGAAACAAGATTTTGTTTATATTAGTTCCAACCCTAACACTGGATTGCAAATTGCAAAAATTTTCGTGGCGGGCTTTTCAAAATTCAATTTTTGGATTTTTAATAGTACTTTAAATTTTTAAAGACATTATTTTTTTAAAACTTAAATAATCAATAATCTATGTGTCAGATTTTATCGATTACTTAATGTTCTAAAAGAAATAACGTCTTTAAAATTTTAAATACTAATAAATCTAGATAGGTAACTAATAAACTACGCATATAAATACAAATAAATATTTTATTAAAAACACTAAATACAATAAACGAAAATCAAATCGACAACAAATAAAATCTTTCAACAATAACAAATTTAAGAGTTAATAAACATTTCTAACTACCAAAAGCACTAAAATTATGTAGTCTTTAACCTTAGAAACTCACTTATCACATAACAAAAAAAAACATTAAAATTATTATGTACTTCTTTAGTATTGGGGGTCATAATTAGGAACAGGACGTCATAATCAGGTACAAGGTGCCATTATCAGCAACAGGGAGTCATTGTCAGGAACAGGGTATCACGTGTCAGTCAGTCTTGGGTGGGCCCACCATCCTTTCCCCGCCAACTGGAAGCTGTCAGCAGTCCACCAGAGCGCATGAATAAATGAGGGCAAGAATTTTGTCTAAGAAGTAAAGGACTGATTTTAATTTGAAGTATAGTTGTTTGAACGTAGGACGAGGCCTAACTTTTGTTCAAGCTATACTTATTGTTGTATTGGCTCGGGCATGTCCAATGAATACAATAACAATGCAAGTTATTATATTGAACGCGGAGGGCTTTTATTTATTTAATTTTACTATTTGTTGTCATTGAGGGATATTTTATGGGGTTTCTTTCGTAACTCGAGTATCGCGACCCGAAGTTCTCGCAAGCTAAGTATTTACATTTTTTACAATAAGACTTAACCTATACTAATATTTTATTTCGAACTCACTTCTTATTCCGGACTCGGAATGTTTTTTTGTCACAATCAATTTTGATTTCGAATATTATTCTATGCTTTGGGCGCAAAGTCTTTATAGAATAATTTTACTCGCACTTAAGTTGACTTTCCAGTGCAGACTTATTTATACTCGCACGAAGAAAGACGAGTGTTCGAAGATATCGCAGCATTATTTATACTCGCACGTCATAACTCGCACAACACAATCAGGTACAGGGTGTCATTTTCAGGAAGAGGGTGTCATAATCAGGTATTGGGCGTCATAATCAGGAATAGGAGTCACAATCAGGTACAGGGTGTCATTTTCAGGAATAGGGTGTCATAATCAGGTATTGGGCGTCATAATCAGGAATAGGAGTCACAATCAGGTACAGGGTGTCACAATCAGGTACAGGGTGTCATTTTCAGGAACAGGGGGTCATTTTCAGGTTCAAATCACAGTTTGGAATGTATCACATATTCGTCACAGCCAGGCGTACACTTTAGCTCAATGGAATTCATGAAAAAGAAAAATGGTTAGTGCTAACAGTCTTAAAATATGTATATGTAGTCATTATTCTTTGAGGATTGACATAAATTTAGGGAATTATTAAAAAACTACTTTAATTTACTGGATTTAAATTTTTTAACTTTATTATCATGTCCTGTGGTATAATCTTTCTTTGGCATTTTATCTCTTGTATACTTAAAAATATCGAGACGAATGGTTTTGTCAATTAAATGACTATCAAGGTCATGTATGGCACAAAATGGGAGCTTTAAACTTGATGAGTATAAAGCCTTAAAGGTGTTTTCTAAATTTGTTTTATGACCATGATCATCTAAGAAACGGTATAAAAGTGTATGTACTTTATTTATCAACTGTACTACTTTTTCACTGGCATAGCATAGCCTTGTGTTGCTGGGATTATCAGAGTATTCTTTAAAAGATGTATAGGGGTCACCTCTGAGGAGAATAGATCTTGATTGCAAACTTTACAGTCAGGCACACTAATGGACTTTAAAATGTATCCAGCAACATAGGCAGATGCATAATTATCCGAATCTAGAAATAAGTCATCTGCATCACCATCGAGATTAGGGTCATCCTCAGTGTCACTTCCAGGGTTGTCAGACTTATGTGAACTATAGTCAGTAGATAGAAAACTCGTTAAATTGGCAAGAAAACTGCAATTATCACTCTCACAATTTCCCCTAGCAACTGGAGCTGATAAAGAATTGACAACTATAGATTTTAAGGCATCAATAAACAGTTGTGGAGTAGGACGGTGATTTGTGATGCCATGTTGCCTAATTTGACCAAAAAAATTCTCCAGAGGGTCTTGATTAAATGACCTTAGATTTAGATATTGGAGACCTTGTGAATTTAAATTATTCCAAATGGAAATTATCGACCTAATTGTAGTTTGCCAACTTTTAACGAAAGAAAAACTGTTAGTCTTGTTCTTTCTAGAGCCCTTATCAAATATTTGCCAATTGTTTAATTGAGTTAACATTTTCGACCAAAAATTCAGATGAGGAGATTTTGCACTCAAGGCACTCCTATACATTTTACCATCAGGAGATACAACTGATGTACCATTAAGGGAATCAAAGAGGTTATCTATATTTGATATGAACTCGGCAGTATAGATGGCTTCAGTGGGTAGTTTTTGAGCACTAACCCAAGTTTCAATAGCTGCAGCAACTGAGTGACTTAATTGTGCAGCCGCGATTTTAACTTTCATCTTGACATATGTATCTTTCTCATTGAAATGCGAGTTGTCAAGTTTGGGTAACATTTTATAAGTACGTTGTTGATCAAGATTGAAAGTATCTATGATATATTGAAATTTGGCCTCCCTTAAACCTGAATAACGAATGTCATTAGACATAAGACAATTGCGTATTTTTAAGTAAATGGGGAACATCAAAAACTATACAGATCGGTTGACCATTGATTGTAAAATGATATGGGGTTGGATTGTCTTTATTTTGTAAACAGAGATCTTGTAAAGCTTTCTGATTTGCCCTAAACTGATCACAAACTGTTGCAACCACTTTAAAACCAATACTTTGCAGCTGCTCAATAGCTTTTACTAGTAATGACTTTAAATTGTGTCCCGACACGGAATGGCTAGAAAAGTAATAGGCAATAACTTGCTTATAACATTTTTTGACACCCCGAATCATAAACACTAATGCATGGTTTGCAAGTTCATGACTCCTACCTAACTCTCCTAAGTCTTGAAATCCACAGATCGTTTGCTTATGGGGTTCGTATTGTAAGTTTGGGGTTATAGCTATTTCATCAAATAAAATGTTAATGTAACGATCAAGTTCGGGCATTTTGTCAACTTCTGACTTTAATAATTCTAAAATTGGCTGGTTTAAACCTGTAGCAAAAGGAATCTTAGAAAGAACCGATTTTAATGTTCTAGGTGTAGGTAATTAAAAAACAGAAAGCAGATATCGATAAAGTTTTGGACTTCGCTTATAAATAGAAAGGGCAAAGGCTTTATCTTCATTGGTCCATCGCTTACCATGAGGTTTTCGATTGACATTCCTAAATTGAGAGTTTATAAACTCTTTAGAAACCTCATTAAGATTATTTTCGATATACTGAAATAAACCACTATCGTGCATTTCTTTTAGTTCTTTAAGTTTATGTCTTTGATTGTCTAAAGCTTTATTTAATTTACTTAATTTGGAAGAAGTGTTTCTATGAATTGTATACATAGTTTGTTCAGTATGTGTTAAGTCTTGTTTAGTAATTCCACATTTACTTAAAAACCCAGTACCTCTGGATTCAGAAAGAAAAGAATATTTCCCAGAAGTATGTATCCCCTCAATACTTGAATTAGTATTATCTGGTATTGTGATATCAAAATTTGGAGTGACTGTACAAGAATCAATTAAATTAGGTTCCTCCTCAACTTGATAAGAGGTTGATGGTGTACTAAAATCAGATTTTTTTACAAGCTTGGCGGATACATTCGGAGTGCTGGCAAAAATACTGAAATTACCAGGCTCTGTGGGATATGAAGGTGTCAACCTCGATACTTCACGAGTGCTGGTAAAAATGTTGAAATTACCAGTCTCTGTGGCACATGACGATGTTAGACTGGGTAACGATGAAACATATTCAAGAGGCAAAAGCTCAGGAATGGCTTTAGGGACAGCATTCCAATTGAGCCGTTTTAATAATGAATTTTTAAATTGTGACTTCTCAAAGTGATCTTCGCAAATTCTAAAATTTTTGCAACTAGTATCAGGGTTTATTTTACAGTTATCTTTCCAAACTTTCAATCTATCATCACTATTAAGGGGAAATTTAAAAAAATGTTTATTGACATAATTGGGTTCTGTTGAAGACATGTAAGCATTATTGCAATTGGGATATTTACAAGAATAGTTTCCACTAACATATGCCATTTTAATTGGAAGTAATACAGGGGTAAATGAAAAACATACACTTAGATGATTTACTAAAGATTAATCCATGAAAAATGGCAAGATTCAAGATGAATTTTTAAAAAACTTACGTGAATTCAAAATTTCAAAAAACAACCCATTATTTCATTTCCACGTCGACCTGCTACTGGATTGAATTGGGACAAGTTTCCGGGACAAAATTATATGCTAAAAACAGAAAAAAAGCAAGAACTAATCATAAATTATACTAACATACCTAACCTTTGAAAAATAAAATATTTTTGGTAAAATACCTGATATGGGATTCTTTAATGATTCTTAGTCTCTTCTTGGTCCTTTCTGGGTCTCGAGGTGGTCGAATGCTACAAATAAACTACAAAATTATTAATAATATCATAAATATATAAACACTTCGCATGTTCGCATCGTTTCGTTTGCTTGCGATGAAAATGGCGGCCAATCCGAGCCACCGGCCAATGTCTCCTCAGCGGATGGATTTGCTACACCAGCGCCAAAACTGGCTGGTGGATGGGTTGGCGAGACTCATGGCCTACTTGTTTGTTTCCAAGTTCCCCATTCAACTTTCACCCCTGTGATGTTACGTTGCTGGGCAACGAAAAATAAAGGTTGATTAATTTTGAGCTGGAGTCGTTTTTACCACCAATTATTAGCTGGAAGCATTTTCTTATCGTACGTAAAAGCACACGAGCTTTTTTTTTATCGAAAGAAAAACTAGATTGCTTAGAAATTTAACGAGAACAAACGAGCTTTTATCTAGTACCGTTTGTTCGAGTTTAAATTGCTAAAAAGCAATCAAGTTTGAGTTTATAAAATAAAAATTCATCCGATCTTAAAAATAGATTGAGTGATTTTAACAAGATAAATTCACGAATTAGTTTATAGATACTAAAAAATATTGCTATGTTTACAAATTTGATTGTAACAATATGCTACATTGCTGGGCAAAGGAAAAGAAAGACCGCTAAATTTTGAGCTGGGGACATTTTTCCCTCCTAATTTTGAGGAAGAGACATTTCGATGGTGTAAAAAAGGATGCACCTTATTTTTATCGATGTCACAGTGACAAAAATTACATATTTAAATAGGCATTTTATTACATGGATTTATCATTTCACACACACACACAAATTTGTCATAGGGCAATTTTTAGTCCTATCCTATTAACCTATTAAGTACACTAAATCAATTACTTCAAATCACGTTCCCTAAAATTATGCTCTTAGTTTTTTGCTTTTTTATTAAGAAAAAGAAAATTGTTCAATTCTGACCTTTGCTTCATAACGAAATATTTTTATGGCCTAGCTAGACTCTCAAATAAATTTATTACTAATAAGAACACATACATATTTAATTACAAAACTTTTTAAATATTACCCAAACGAAATTAAAAATAATAAACTAAGTACTTAGAACTATACCTTTAGAATTTGATATCGAGCCACTGCTTAACGGATTTTCGAAGTGATGCAGGATCGATTACCAACACCGATTCTCGTTGAAATCCAACAAGAAAAATGTTTCTCATATGTTGTGTAAATTGTGCCTGTCTTTTTAATATTAATATACGCAGTATTTAAAAAAGTGCTCAAAAGTTGAAACTGCTGTAAAAGAATTTCTCTAAATATCAATTAATTATTTTTTCAACAATTTTTGTAAATTATAAATTGCGTGGCAACACCAAAGTACAATACTATAGTACATGCACAATTTTATGCTCAATTCAATTATGTATAAAATAATGGTTGCTATTTTTAAAAAAGAACCGTCTTACAGCACTGCTTTGTGGAATACCCTATATGGTATGATAGAAACACCATTGTCTACAACCTTCAAACAGGTGGTAGTTTTACCTCCGATACCTCCTGCTATAACTTTTATGCGTAATATGACTTCTTATTTTTCTTGTTCAACGGCATTTTCCAAACTAGTCTTTAAGAAAAATTTTTTTTTAATAAATAACTACATTATGAATTTTAAATCCAACTGTGTATTTCATAACAATATAAATGTAGGTATATACATTATCATTTAAATTTAAAAAATAAAATACCTTATTTAATCTTAATCCTATAATAAATTAAAAATCATTAAAACCTTCAAAGATCTTATTTACAATGAAGCCCTTATAGTTTTTGAGCACTTTATCACATTTTTACCATAAACAAACCAATTAAACCAAACACAAAACGATTACATTACACAATAGGTAGGTAGTAGGTAAGGGGGCATTACAAAAATTTTCTTCCCATCAATGAAGACTTGAAATGAAGTTTATCTATACAAACGAAATTACGTTGACTATTAACCAAGAAACCAATAAATGTATTCTTTTGTCGATATCGCCAAGTGGTGATATGATTATAACTATTTCTGAAAGTTTTTTTCATATCAGAATTTGGGGGTTTAAATGTAATAAACTAATTTCCATAATACCCTGTATAGGCCTCTGCATTTTCGATGTATCGCGACAAGAATAGTTGACACATCAGAATGCAACGTTCAATGTAACACATCGCTTGCGAGATCGTGGCCTACAGGGTCCGCCAACGAAGCGGGGATCGAAAATTAAACCATTATCGCTTATCAAAAATACTAAAACCGCTTGAGGTCTGGGATTAAAAGCGGCATGTTTAAAAAATATTTTGTATCATACAGGGTGGCCCAAAAAAGTGATAACATAAAGTTATATTTTTTTAAATAGGGCACCCATTAGGTTCATATTAGCGTCCTTTATAATTGCCTACAATTTTATTTCATTTGGTTCTGTAGTTTAGGAGAAAAAGAGGCAGTCCTGAAAAAAACAACCCAAAACTATTGTAGGTATAAAGAATATAAGAGCGTACATCTATTTTATACAGGGTGTTCATAATAAGCTTACAAAAACGACACATTTCAAAATAATTTCTCTCAAGATTTTCAAATGGAACACCCTCTATATTATTTGGCTATTTAATATAGACTACACAAGCAATCCTTTTTTGTAATACAAGCATATAAGTTATTTTCAGCCGTTTTCGAAATAATTCCAAATGTCATAAATTATGTTGTTTAAATAACATAGACCCTTAGACTAATAATTATAAACTGCAGTAGACGTTGAAAATATCTTCCATTTTGATACAAACACGTTCATGAAAAATCTGTTTACAATACCTTAACATTTAAGGTGAAGTACTAGCACAACGGTTCAGTGCGTAAAAACTATGTCAGGCTTTATTGAAATAATTATTATAGTTTGGCTAGTTCTTTAACTACAACGCCTACAACTGGTATTAATATGCAGCAAAGAATAAGAGACCTGTTTGCTAGTTTTTACCATATCAACATATTAAGTTATGTAAACAGATTTTTCAAGAACGTACATAGCTCAAAATGGAAGACATTTTGAATATTTTTACAATTCTTAGTCTGGGCGCCTATGCTGAACAACATAATTTATGAAATTTGAAACTATTTCGAAAACAGCTCGAAATAACTTATATGCTTGTATTACCAAAATTGCTATGCATTCAACATCGAATAAACAAATAATATACAGGGTGGTCCATTTGAAAATCTTGAGAAAAGTTATTTTGAAATGTGTCTAGCTTATTATGACCACCCTGTATAGCACAGATAAACACTATTAGATTCATAGTGTCTCTATACCTCCTATCATAAATATCACCCAATACCAAGGTTAAAAAATAGTTTTGGATGGTCTTTTTGTTGTTTTTTTCAAGATAAAACTTTTTTTTCCATTTTTTAATTTATTGCTGCTAAACTACAGAACCAAAAATTTGAGGAATTTGAAGGACACTAATACAATACCTAAATATGCAATAAAATACTGGGTGTCCATTTAAAAAAATATATTATGTTATCACACTTTTTTGGCCCACCATGTATAATGCAATTCGTGCCGCTTTTAATCCCATACCTCAAGCCGTTTTAGTATTTTTGATAAGTTCTTTAATTTAATCTTCCATCCCCGCATCGCTGGCGGACCCCGTATAGGGTAATGGGTATCGATAGCGCACTGTTTTCTTGAGCAATGGTGAGATGTTTATAACAGCTAAATATGATTTGGCGGAGACCACCACCGTATATAAGGGGGGATAATGCACATTATCCCCCCCAGAAGCGGGAATTTGCCTCTATGCAAACCGTAAAGTGAAGGTGGCCATACCAGTACCCCCCCGGAAACCGTAAAATGAAATAAGTGAAAGTGGTCATCCCCCCAGGAAACAAATCTATCTACGGCACTGGCGAGGACTGCAAAAAGTGGTGTACGTTTTGTTGAAAAAATAAAACCAATTGATATCTAAGCAACTTTTAAAATTTTACCAGGCCCATGTTAAGTGTTTTATAACTCAAAATATAATAAAATACTGCTGGTTTTTAACTTCGGCACGAGCCCTAAAATATAAATTTCTCATAATTTTGAATTCAAACATTCATTTTCGTGTAGTCTTGATTGTGACAATATTTTAAGCTTAGTGGTCAAAAGTTTAAAAATGAATAATAGGTTCCGGCATTTCTTTCACATCCCTATTATGACGAAGATAACATTAAAAGAAACAAATAGTTCCAAACCGAAAGAATCTTTTTAAAAAAATAATTCAAACCCGTAGTTTCATATTTACTAATTTTTAAAAACAACCTAGATATTAACATATAGATCAATGTAATGGATGCCAATGACGGATTTGACCCAAAACTAAAAGAGACACGGCTAAAATAGCTGAAATTATTCCTATATATTTTCCGTTAATGGGAAGATTAAATAATTTCGCACTACTTTTTAAACTTGTTGTGTAGATCAAGATGGAATTAAGTTCATGAAGTGGTGTATCCTGATGGACAAACGGCCTGGTTCTAACTTCCTGACCCACAGTTTTGACATTATCACAAGCAGTTGTTAATCTAGCAGCCTAAAAATATATTAAAATAATGTTGGTAAATGGTAAAATTTTGAAAACCGTTGTATTATGGTTTGGGAAGAAAAACTTGACATGTTCCGCTACCTACGTAACTTCGTATTCAGAATCATCAGAAGCTACAGTGTAGGGAAAGATGTAAAGTTCTTATCAATATAGTGGACATTTTACTCAGGTTTTCTTTCTAACCCATAATATTAGTTAGTTGGTAACTTAATACATTAAAAACTTTTATTTCGTTAGCGGAAAAGATGGTTTTCTATTTTTTCTCAAATTTAGTACTTAAATATAGTACAGTACAGTAATTATTTATTATTTGAGATAGTGTAAAATTGTCGTAAAATTAAACGTAAAGTAAATGTCTTTGGGGTTTCCTATAGTATTCTTGTTCGTATAGAATAGGGAAAGCGTAAAATCTAACACCCCCCTTTGTCGAAAAGCGACGTCTTAGATCAAAAATATGAAAAGCAAGAACTATTGGACAGTTTACTGAATTAATATGAAATGTTTGATTCTGTTAAACTGAAAATTGAACTTAAAACCCATTACTTCCGCCTCAGTCGAGAGAAGCTTTTTGATTTAAAACAAATCAAAACATATGCAAGAAATAAGAAATATAACTGGCCAGGACCCAACTAACAATTTTAGTCGTCGCTACTTATTCGCCACTAAGAAAGATCTTTGTAAGTTCTCGCTACTAGTATATTTAACTGTTCAGGCACCGTTTCTTCACCACGTTGTTACCAAAATGGTGAATAATTTTGTGGTAACCATTACGTGCCTGCATGATCGCTGGAACTAACATTCTTACTGCACTACCGTCCCTAGACCGTTCCAAAACCGTAAAGGTGTGGTAATTCCAACCAAAATAGGACTTGCTCCCATCATGCCTTAAACCTATTTTCATATCTCTCTCTTTCAACTAAAATAATGTATATTTATTCCGTCTATCATATGGAAATAATATAAGTAGGTATACATAAATATTTAAGACTGATTTCGATATACCCAAGATGCCAAAAAATAAAATATATACATATATACCCTAACGCTTAAAAATAACAAAAAAACTAGTTTTTTGTTATCAAACAATTAATAATAAAGCAAATATTTCGTATTTTACAAAAATTAAGATTTTTCTAAAATGGCGTCCCGATTGATCTCTATAAAACACGGTGTATCGGGCCAAGAAAGCGTCGAGAACGAAACGTCCAGTCCTCCGTCCGTCCGTAAAATATCATAGAACGCTTACGAATCGGTTACTGTATGGTAATTACAATATATCAATAATGTCAATTAATAATGATCTCGTTGTAGAATTAACAAACAATGAACTTTTTACTATTATCGTAAAACCGGGATCGTTATTTGAATTCACACTTTGCCACATGGGGTTTTCTAGTATTTACTATAACTTCCGTTACTTACTAACCGTCTGCCACGGGCCTTTTTGTTGCTTCTAGTGTCCTGATATCCCATGGATATAGTATATGAATTTTTTCAAAATATTCGTACTTTGGCATAATAATATCTTCAGAACCTTGCATTCATTCTTATGCCCTCGATGTTCCGTCAATGATAACATACCTGAATAAACGGAGCTGCTGCAATAAACCACCACACGATAATGTTTAATATATTAACTGCAGTTGATAGTGGCAGTTCTTCATCCTCTTTGCGTTGTACTGAAAACCATAAGGTACCCGATATGGCATATGCCCAATTAATTAGTGTAAACACGCATACTGGAGGTGCTACTTCTGCATTAAGGTAATGGAGCAATTTTCTAAATTCCTCTAAATCCTGAAACATGAGAAAAATGTTTTCGCTAAAAATAACAAAATATTAAATCAGTTCCCGCCGGTGCGGGCGGCGGCTCGTGGGCGAAAACATAGACGAAGAGCCAAACTGATCAAATTTCCCAATCCAATAATTGTCCAGGAAATAAAATTAATAATTAAGTCAAGAACCTAAAACTCTAATAGTTAACAGTGTATTACATAGCAAGAGTGATAAGAAGCCTAACACACACGATTTCGAAGCTTATGTACTTCGAAAGAGTGTGTAATAGACCATTACCACTAGAGTTCTTTATTTACTTTCATCTTAAATTATGCTGATAAAACATTTACTGAGTCGGTACTCGCATGGTTATCAGTACACCAGTCAATACATTTTTGATACACTTATCGCTCCCTGGATTTTTCTAGTAATAAATTATTTGCTGCGGATACGGTTTGTAATATAATTTTCCATGCCGTTCCCTCAATCTAAATATCCTGGTCACTCATACTTTACTAATAGACCCAAAAATAATATCCAAATTAAAAATGTTGACGTTTAAAATTACCTGATATTTACGTTGTTAAGGTGACGCGATGGATTTCACAGCCAACTTTGTATAAAATCTATTGGAAACATTCACGGTTTAGGCATATCACGGGTAATGTGATTTGTGGGACTGTTACGTAACAGTAGATAGTAGTAGATAAAAAAACAATAGCCGGCAAAAAACTATCGCATAGCAGAGAGAATGTATCGGATGTACACCAGGGAAGTGTCTTGGGCCCTCTTTTGTTTGTTATTTACGTTAACGCTATTCAGACAATTTTAAGAAGTTCTTTTGTAAATTTGTTTGCCGATGACACTCTTATCTGTGTCGCGGGGAGTAATTTCAGAGAAATCACTAATATTCTGAGCAATAAGCTTGAAATATTGTATAATTGGCTATGTATGATAGTAGATGTGCTCAAGAAAATATATATAGATTGCAAATACAACAATAAAATAATGCGCATAATTCTAAATTGTAATAAATACACACCGATAAGAATAATGTTACGCACCCTGAATTGGTTATGTGGTTAATGTGGAACAGAGCATTCGGAAAGCCAAACTAGTTTTCATTTACAAAATTGAACATCGGCATCTGCCTTCATACTTACATTTTTTCCTTGAAAAAAGATCCAACTCGGTTGAGTATGGGATACGTCCTGGACAGAATTATAATATTCAGTTGGTTAGGACAATAAGTTTACAAAAATCTTTGTTCTAATCACATTATTATATTATTATTATACCTAAACACTAAATACAAGGAACAGAACAAATGACGACATATCGGAAATATTTGTAACCAAGCCGACAAATTATATAATATTGTTCGCCGAGGAGCACTAACTTGCATTAATTTTTATATTTTCCTCTATAACCAACCAAAGACCTAAATGACCGACTAACCAGAACGTCATGCTGGAATAGTATGAGCGTCGGTCTTTTCCATTATAAAATAATATCTACATAACTAAGTTCAAGTTACTAACATTAAAATTATTTAAATAGTTAACATACTCTTATCCAATCCAGTGGTCTAACAGGTTGCTGCAATAACTTCTCCCTTAAGAATTGGACGTATGATTTAAGAAGTTGAGCTTGTAGACAATAATTTGAAATTACACTTGCTTGAACTATATCATGCCATATTATGCAGATGACAAGTAAAATTTTCAGTGTTATTTGAACCTCATAAGGGCTGAAAATATACAAATAATATAAATTTAAACTAATACACAATGTGACTTTAAATTTAAAAAATGATCATCTCGATAGCCATATAATTAGTGGTGTAAATAATATGACTCAAACGCGTATCAAAATTGATCCAATCACAACACATGATCCAATAAATTTAACGAACCCGAACCTAGTAAATGATATACAGGGTGTTATGAAAATGGCGTTATATTTGGGGGTCCTATAGAAAGACTACGTAGTTTTTTTTTTAATAATTAATAGAGAATCCATATTATCTTGTGAAGAGCGCATTTAGTTTCCTTTTAATAAATCTGGAAATATTTTAAGTCCGAGAAACAGGATGGCCAGCCTTAAAAAAAATATTTTTATTTCGAGCTCTCGACCGGAATCATGGCCATGTTTTATTTAAAACACTCCTCTGAAAAGGAGTAATGTGCGAAATATATTTATACGTATACAGGGTGTCCCGCTAAGGTCGACGAGCGGCAGTATCTCCTATTTGTTCGGGAAAAAGAATTATTACAAAAGTCACCACTAGAAGTATACTAAAATTATTTTCAACTTTGAAATTTTACCGCTAGATGGCGTATTTTTAATTCAAAATCAAAAAATGATAATATCTCGTAAAAGCAATGTCAATCAATTAATCGATTTGCGACACTCTTTAAATAACTTTACGGGTAATAACACTATCGAATTAAAAAGTTAGGCTTTCATGTAGGTTTTCATGAAAAATGGAGTAAATTACTAAAGCGATCAAAAACGCCATCTAGCGGTTCAGTCTTAAACTAAAACTTAAGTATTTTTATACCCTATAATTCGGCTTTATACCAAGACTAAGTTCGATAAAATCGGTTAATGTATTCGGAAGTTATCGAACTTTTCCTTCAACTCGTATCAAACCTTCCCCCACCCCTTATTTTAGGAGGTAGACCAAAATCTCAAATAAATCATTTATAGAGTGTTAATTAAAGAGTCCAAAACAGTTCCACGTGGTATACCTTCACTATGGATTTTAAGAAATATTATCATTTTTTTATTTTGAATTAAAAATACGCCATCTAGCGGTTAAATTTTAAAGTTGAAAATAATTTTACTATACTTCTATGGCTCACTTTTGTGATAACTTCTTTTCCCGAAAGCTACATAGATAGCCATCGAGATACCGCCGCCCGTTGACCTTAGCGGGACACCCGGTATATAAAGAATTTTCTAGTAGACGTTGAGATTGACTCGCCTTTATCGATTTTTATTATCTTATATTAAAATATCTCAAAAGCACAAACGACTTCCGATCTATTTTCTTCTCTTTACGGACCTCGAAATGTTATTTAACCTTATTCGAAAATACATTTAATATTTAGTTATATTTTCAAAGATTTTTTACCTTTTTTCTATCCATTTAAATGTTATATCTCCTTCTGCCATCATATAATTAACTAGTGTTATAGAAGTGAACATCCAAATGAAAGTTCCGACCACAAAGAACCATAAGGTCCTTACCATCTGTCTTTGATTCGCTTGCATATTAGGAACATGACTTGATGTTAAGAATACCTAAGAACAAAAATATAAACATCTATACAGTATTGGCAAGGAATTAATACAATCGAGCATCTGACGGGCCAAAAAGAAAACGTAATTTACCAGCTATAGACTATATAAAGATGAAACAGATCTCCTTTTCGTATGCGAATTCGCTTGTTTTCCCCTTCTACCACCGCCGGGGAATCTCGTACTCTTCTCTCGCAGACATCTAGTACTGTTTACAAGTCTCTAGAAGCGGCTCGCAATATTCTGTACAGAAACAAACGCGTTAATTGTAATGCGCAATTAGGTCGTTTACTGCTTGTTTACTAGAAAGGAAGGTAAACGTCCGCCGCACTGCTGAACCATGTTAGAATTGTCTTGTGGGTTTGAGTAAAGTTCTAAAATGACGATTCGACGGCCGATCAGGATCAAGCCGCCCGCAGAATTCCCCTTTCTCCGCGGTGGCGTCGCGTCATATTGGTTCATGGTGGAAGGAGAAATTAACATGCTTTAAGTAATGACGGAGAATTATTTTATTTAATTTATGCCGGTAAATTACGTTCTCTTTTCTGCCTGTCGGGCGCCTGATTGTAATTATTCCGTGCCATTACTGTATGGTGGCCAATTGAAAACGAAACAGAGGGTATTTATCATCCCTAAAAAAACATTAATTTTATTATTGAGGGGACACTTTTATTGGCTGTTTTCATCCGAGTCACTTTAAAGCCATGGACAGGGGTCGATTAACTACTAACCTTTTTATGGCAAGGGTATCCGATAGCACATCATTTTAAAGTTATCTTTTCTCTTTCCAATGATACCTATTTAGGTACCCTTAAAATAGTCCTTAATTGACAAATTGACAATTGTTACTTTACAATCTTACAACTTGGCCAATATTTGTTAATGGCGTATACCTACTTGCCAAATCGTGTGAATGGGTTACTTGTACCACACTGACAAAAATGCATTTACCAATGTCGTGGGTTACAAAATTGGAGCTACCTCAACCCACCTCTCTTCTGAGCCTACGAATTATCACAAATTATTTAAAAACGCTACAGTAATTCAGGTTTTGGTTCGCCTCAACCCAAAAACAGATTTTTTATCAACATTTTAAACATATTTGGGATCACCACAACTCCTCATCTTGTAACTAGTGCCGTTTTAACCCGGACGTGCATTATTTTAACTCATTACTATGTGTAAATTATTTTGAGTTGGAATAATTCAGGAAACGTGCTCCAAAACCCCATATCGAGGGTAAAACGCAAGATCCTAAGGTCAAGGAAAGTTCCGAATTCGTGCTCGTGCAGGTTTGGCGCGGTTCATTCCATTGTTATTCGTCAATTCTCCTTCGACACCTGTTGGCCGTTACGCCATTTGCGGGAGTTTTCATCTTTGTTCTCTGTGCGAGAAAATTTGTGTTTTGCATAATTTTGGTCAGTTGGCGTAAAATGGAGAGACTGGAGGGAGATGCATACCCTATTAGCAACACGCTTCGGTCTAGGACAACTCATATTTGAGTTATATCAACTCGAAATTTCGCTCAGTGCATAATTATAGAATTCACACGACACTTGTCAAGTATATGCCAGTAACAAATATTGGCCAAGGACACGAGTCGTTTGAGCCCGGCTTAAGAATAAGTCAACCAAGTTTTGTATTGTAATTATTTTTTTTAGCTTTCCTTCAAATTTATAAAGAAGAAATATTTCAGAATGTGCTATTATTAATAGAACTAAAACTATTTTGGCAGCAACATCTCGGCAAAAAAATTCATCAGAAGAACATTAAATGCGACAATTAAAATTTGTTAAATCGTCATATGGCATATAAAAATAATGATAAGATGAAAACACAACTGTGTGACTAGAAGATCTACTACGAATGGTACAAAATATTATACAACTGCCCGCGTTCTGAACTAAACGAGTAAGGTATTATTTTATGGCAATTTGTTGCATTTATCTATATGTTAGGGTTAAAGTGTTTACTTGACTAGTTTATAGACTAGCTGGATAGTATACAAACTATCCCAATGCCTGGTTATTTTGATGGAGAACCATGTTTCTACTAAAATAGTTACGAATATTGATTGGTTCGTATACTATCCAGCTAGTTTACAAACTATCCACAGTAGTCAGAAAAAGTGTGAACTTAATATTGCTTGTCATACATAATAACCAACTTGTTGGTTAGTATGTAAACTAACCAATTCTCTTTGGTTAATTTATTAGGATAGCGAGGTTATGTGTGACAAGTGGTGTGTTGTTATTGTGTGTAAGAAAATTTTCAGTAACCGCTGCGACCGTTTATATTTGCCTCGTTTTGTGGTTTCAATGTTTTGAGGTTTATTATTAATATTTTCTCACACAAATATTATTTTTATGTAATTTCTTTTTACTGATTTTTTTAAAGTAGTAATAGCAATGTTATGTTATACCTAAATAAATAAACTTTATTTTTGACCAAGAATTATGTTACTGTCCTATTACCTCAGACTAAATTAACCAAAGAGAATTGTACATACATAGTTTACATACTAAACAGAGTTGGTTATGTAGTGTATTGTATTGTATTGTTTCTTCATCATTGAGATTTCGGAAACGGTAAAAGATACGAAGTAGGTTAAATTCGGGCGAAGTTGCGTAATTATGGGCCCAATAATATGCCGCAAAAAAATCAAAAATAAATACAGAGGCTTTCAAAATATTTAGAAAAATCTAAAATTTTGAGTTTCGGTTATTGCTTTTTTCCTGACTTTGTTCGAAGAGATGTCCAGAAATAAATTTCACTTTCTCATTGCTACTTTTATTTTCCACAGGATGGCATCACTACATCCTTAATGCGACATTTCGTCTTTGGCTCACCATCAACTTAATTTTTTTAAACGCGGGCCTAGATTTTTTTATATAAATTGTGAAAGAGTAACTAAATCTACATTCAGCTTATACAATAATACAATACTTTATTTCTTTTCTTTATCAACAAATATCAAAATTCAATTGTCAAGTTTACAATAATATAATTTAATCAAAGGAACTTAAACTAGAAATTATTTAAATTATTTTAAGACATCATTAATAAGAGAAAGAGAGAGAAACCGGAAAAAGCACCTAGATGACTGAACATCTGTATGTGCTTAGAAAACCGGAATGATATAAAAAAAAGAACAAGAACAAACTCTATACAAAAAAAAGACCTAGGTTAGTTCGAACAGACAACAGGAAACCTGTTAGCATCTAAAAAAGTGACATAAAGACTTCCATATTGTCAAAAATAAATAAAATAAATCTCCGACATTTTATCTTAAACAATCTAATTCTAGTGACATTTTTTATGTGTAATGGTATTAAAGATTTTTGGCGCCAAACAATTGACAAACCTGAGATTAACATTAGTGTTACTATTTAGTATGATAATTGTCCTATTAGCCTTGCCTCTAGTATGATACGGATGGAAAATGTAATTTTTCAGTTTATGATTTTTATAAACAAAAGAACACACTTCAATGACATACAAAGCTCGAACATTAAATACTTCCCCCGTGTAAAGAAGTTGTGTTGAAAAACGTTTATGTTTCTTATAAAGTCCCTTAAGAATATAATTTTGTGCCAAATTTAATGGTTTTAGGGCATTATTGTAAAGACCACCCCACACAACTATGCCATACCTTATTAAGGACTCGACAATAGCTTTGTAAACTGCAATTAGAAGTTTCTAACCCAAGATTTCTCTTAGGATGTAAAACTTGTAAATTAGCTTTCTTACACTTCTTGCCAAGTGAAGAACATGCTGGTCCCACTTTAAGTGTTTGTCAACAGTTATTCCCAAGTATCTTGTCGATGGAACTTCATTAATTAAGTCATACAAATTATCAATTTTAATATGTTCAAAATCGGGGCGATTATCCTCATTCAAGGAAAAGGCGATATAGTTTGTTTTCTTAATGTTGAGGGATAATTTAAAAGTATCAAGCCAATTTTTTATTCTATAAATTCCATTAATTGTATTATGTTTTACCTCGTGCCAGGTTTTTCCAGAAAAAATAGCAGCTGTGTCATCAGCATATGATATTATGGATCCATTATTTAAATTCAATTTAGTTAAGGAGTTTATGTATAAAATGAAAAGAATTGGGCCCAGTACGGTACCTTGTGGTATGCCTATTTTAACATCCAGAGGATCACTTAAGATATTGTCAATTTTAACAAACTGTTTTCTATCCCTTAGGTAGCTTTGAAATACATCCAACGCGGCGCCCCTAACACCATGCTTATGTAAAAGCAGGTCATGAGGCATCGTGCCAAAGGCCTTGGCCAAATCCAAAAACACAGAAATACATTTTTCGTTGCTCTCTAACGTATCAGTTACCTCCTTCGCAAGTTGATACAGCGCGTCAGAGGTCCCAACGCCGTTAATAAACCCGTATTGATTCTTTGAGAGCATGTTATTCAGATCAAAGTATTTCAAGATCATGTCTTTAAGACACCTTGGCAAAATTATTAATCAAACTAATCGGGCGATAATTATTTATACTTGATTTATCTCCAGATTTGTAAATTGGGGTAACTATTGAAATTTTAAATTGTTTTGGAACTTCGCCACTACTGAAAATTAGATTAATTATATGTACAAGAGGAGAAATCAAGTACATATGTGTTTTTTTGATAATTCTGGTATCCAGTTTATCCATGCCCTATCATTTTTTAAACTGTTTATGTGTTTGATGACTTCATTTCCATTGACAGGTTCCAGGAACAAAGACGATGAGGTATTAGATTCTGCCCTGAATTCGTTGACAGGTTTCTGAATTTTTTTAAGCATATCCAATCCTATGTTTATAAAATATTTATTACAGTAATCAGCGAGATCTTTATTTGTAGTAATACCAGTGGAATCATTGATAGTAATTGGTAGAGCGGTTTTTTTGCTATTCGACCGGCTATCTGAGGCTTCAGATATCAAATTATATACTTTTCTCATGTTATGCCCGGCATTGTCAATTTTCTCCTTATAATAGTCATATTTGCACTTCTGAATAATCTTTTTTAGATTGTTTCTGTATTGTATGTAATTGTGGTTGTTAAATTCGTTATAATTTGTTGCAAGATCTCTTTTCATTCTATCTCTATTTTTTATGCTTGATATTATATCATCGGTGATCCAGGATTTACGTTTTTTAAACTATGGTAGGTAGGTTTTTTTTATTGTAGCCCTGTCACGGATATTTGTAATTATTTTATAAAATTCATCAGTAGCCTTGGTTACATCGTTTTGACTTAAAACCAAATCCCAGTTCGCTGTCCTCATCAAGTCATCAAAAAGTTGATTATCTATCTTAAATGTTGTTATGATATTATTTTTGCTTTTGTCACTTACTTTCGATCTTACACTAATGTTTAACATGACAGGATAGTGATCTGTTATATCAGAGTGCAATATATAGGACTTACTATTATGAAAATTTTTGTCTAACTTAGTTCTAACAAATATGTGATCCAGGCATGAGCGTGTTTCGGAAGTGACACGGGTAGGGGAATTTATGCACGACAAATAACCAAAATGATTCATCATTGAGAGGTATTGGTGCACGAAGTTATCATTTTTGTCCAAAAGATCTAAATTGATATCACCCAGAAATATGTCTGTCTGGTTGTCCTTGCACTCAAGCAGATAGTGTTCAAGGTCCTGAAGAAATTGCAGCTTAACTGTATTTGGTGGCCTGTACAAACATATTATATTAGTGTTAGTGTTTTTCTGTCGTAAATAAATATTGCTTATGGTTGCGTTAGAATTTTCCATAGTGGCATGCTTTACAGTAAATGCTAGATTAGACTTTATAAAAATTACAACACCATCATTTCTGTTAAATTTTGCATCATTAAAAAACCTATTATACCTATCTATGTTGTAATGGTTATTAAAACTTTGAAATGATTCGCTTAATACTATTATATCGCAGTAATCCAGTTTATATGCATTAAAAAATACCAAAAATTCATTAAAGTTCTTATGGATATTTCTAATATTTAAGTGCAGAACATTTAGAATTGAACTACTTAAATTGATTTTATTTTGCAATTGATTACAGTAAACACTTTCCTCGCGAATCTCATTCCGTACTGTGTCCAATTTTTGCAAAATCATAGGTTCACATGGTTTAAACGCCATTACAATGACCATAGTCTATTTTTCCTCGCTCTATATTTATTAAATATTTATAAGAAGGACACTCGGGATCACTTGCTTTATGATCTACTTTATAATTCGTTTTATATTTATCGTTGGCCATGATACAACTGTTACACTTTTTTTGTAACTTGTTTTTACAGTCTTTGGAATGATGATTTCCAGAGCAGTGCTCACATACGTCACTATTTGGACACATATCCATTTTATGATAGTACTGCAGACATTTGAAGCATCGAGGTATACTAATGACTTCATATACCGCGCATCTTTTCCAGTTTATATACACCTTCTTTATTGCCATCAGTCTACCGAATATATCGGGAGTGCACTCACCAAAAACAACGGCAGGTTCATTTGGCTTTTTGGATTTTCTAATATAGGTTATTTTTAGATTTTCTGTATCTGCCATGATATGATTTTGCTCTATGATCGATTTTGCTATTTAATGTTCGTCAAGTTCATCACAGTACCCTATGATCTTAAATCTTGGCCGTCTCAATTTAGTTATTTGGACTTCATATTCTTTTAGCTTGCTCTCCGCTTCACGCTTTAGTATTTCAATGTCATTTTTTCTTGAACATTTTATTAATAAGCCACCATCCTTCAGGTTCCTGGTGCTTTTAATGGCTATTTTTAAATCAGCCGGCGTAATGACCTTCTTCACATCTGTCTCAGTCCTTGTACGTAGATTCTTGCTTCTTTCTTGGTTTGATTATAATGCTTGGTAGATTGGGGATCGTTGAAGGAAGGTTTATTTTTCTTTGGGTAATTTCACTATATGACAGTGGGCCATTTTCACATTTTTCTAATTCTTTTGTTTTTTTTTCGTAAAAAATCTATTATTTCTTCCTTGGCTTCAATAATCTTTGCTTTATCTTCAATGGTATTCTGTAGTAGGACGTGTGTTTCGAGTTTTTCACATTTTTCACAGTGAGAGAACTCTCCCTTCCTTAAGCTCCAGAACTCTCACTTCAGAAGCTGAAAGGTTAGAGCATTTTTTGCAGTATTTTCTCTTACATAAATCACAGGGGAATATGGGATTCTTACCCGCAGCTGCATCATTGCAAATGCAGCACTCCATTCTCAATATAGATTTACCCAGAATGAACGCTGCTTGTAAGTTGTACTATAAGTAGTACATTTTTGACCACACACACACGTGTTTAGTGAATAATAATGAACATATGAGATCACATCACTGATATACATCACTTACCGCATTTCCCACGTTTTATTTCTTAAATTCAACTTAAAAAATCCCCCTAGTACATTCCTGTAAATGTACTTTTGTTTCAAAAAACAGTCATAATAAAAGTGCTGGCTTAAGAATCCAATTTGATTTGTATTAATAAAATAACTTACACTAAAAATTTGATGAAACTACATATTAGTTTGAAATAATAAAAAAGTAGTAGTACGTAATAATAATAATTATAAAGTACATAAAGGACAGAAATAGCAACAATAAATTATAAAATTTTCAATTTCTTCGAAATAAAAGTAAATTACAGGTACGAGTTAGGGGTATTTTAATGAAGATGGAATTTAAGGAATAAAACGTCGGAAAACCAGTGTTGTATACCCCTTAACGTAGATTTAGCTCTTCTTTCATAATTTAAACAAAAAAAATCCAGGTCCGTATTTAAAAAAATGAAGTTGATGATGGTGACCTAAAGACGAAACGTCGCATTAATGATCTGATGATGCCATCTTGTGGACAATAAAAGAAGCAAATGCGAAAGTGAAATTTATTTTGGACATCTATTCGAACAAAGGAAGGAAAAAATAAAAACCGAAACACGAAATTTTCGATTTTGTAAATATTTTGGTGGCTCTTTTTAATTTTCTTTGCGGCTATTATTGGGCCCATAATTACGCAACTTTACACAATTTAACCGACTTCGCATCTCTTAAATTTGTCGAAATCCCAATAGTGGACTAATTTGTTAAACCATGTATATAAAAGCAAATATCCAGGGCAAAAACTTACTCTCTCAATCAAGACGGGTAACTGATCATTGTCCCTCTTTCTAAAAATGATTAGGGCATACATGTAACCAACAAAATGTAGCAAGCTTGGAATTATGAAAATGGTTGCCCACGAACCACTACAAGTTTCTTCGTAAATAGCAGTTAATTCTGTCCTATTAGCCACACGGGTTAGTTCGTTTGGCAATCTACCAAAACCTCTATCTCGGCGAAAACATGACACATATTGTAGAATATAACCTATTACCAAAAATGAAATTACCTATAAAAAACAGAAAAAAAAAATAACCAGTAAAAGTAAAACATATGTTTTTTTTTATTTTAACAGTCAAACGCGGAGAAAGTTATAATCTCTTTAAGCCCGGCTTAAAGATTAAAAAAAAAACGGAGTAGTAAGTACCCTTTGGCATATAATCGTGTTTTAAACAAAAATAACTACTGATTGGTCCCAATAAAAGATGGTAGTGGTGAGGTTTCCAGCTGGAGATAATGGAAAGATATTGATGTCCATTTAAAGCCAACATGAATTATTTTTTCTAATGGAATTAAGTCGCAAGCGCGTTGAAGTTAAAAGAGATTAGGTTAGGGACAAAACTTTTCTCTCTCGTATACATGTAGAATGTAAATAGATCGAAAGCTAGGTAGCAGATTTAAGAACAATACTAGTTTCAAGCAACCTAATGAGTTTTATTCACTGATGAATAAACCCGAATTTAAATAGATATAAAAATCCCAATAAAAAATTCCCTTAAGAAATAAAGAAGATGCCGCCCGGGCGGTATCGGACCAGCGCATCAGAGGTGTTCAGCCACACGGCTGGACGTCGACGGCTTCTTTATAGTTGCTGGCGAAAAATAATATTTATTAGAAGAATTATTTTAAGAAAGCATTTCTATTGCTCAAGCACGAAAAGATACTTATTTCGCACGATGATGAAATTTGCATACGAGCCGCAGGCCGCATGAAAGGTGCGAAATGGCCATTTCGTACGAGTTGAAGACTATACTTTTTCTACGACTACACAGTCGTTAAACTTAATTTTCTATGTTGCCTTATATTTATCTTTCGATTATTCGGGCAGTAAATTTAATATTGCTCCGTTAGCAACTTTTCTTATTTCAGGTAGTGTTGATTGAATGAATCCTTCCGAATCACTTTCGATCATATTTTCTATTTTAACAGGTAAAAGCTAACAAATAATAATATTATAGAAAAGGACGCGGCAAAACGCGAAATCTGTCAAATGACAGACCCGTGACAAACGCGTGCTTTGTTGCTAGGACAAACGGGTAGCGAAACTGTCTTATCTCGACATACTATGTTTTTTATTAACTGTACTGAAATTAGCTCATTGAAGTACTGTTGGGTTCTTTCCCACATCGCTAGATTGATGGAAATGAAAATCTGGGTGAATTGGGTGTTATTGTGTATTCGTTATGGATTTCACAATGTGGCTATTTCTATGCCATAGAACAATAATAATACAATAATATGTATATTCACTAAATTTTTATTGTACCATGACGATCGTTTCGACAGCATAGTGTCTTCTTCGGAAGGTAAAATGAAGTAATTAAAATAAATGCTGTTCTTATTGAATATTGTAAGTTGATGAAAACCCATTATAAAATTTAAGAAATAACACAACTGTAGTTTATACAGTGAGGATTTCTACACAGTTGCATATTATTTCTTATATACAGGGTGTCTGGAAATGATAAGCAAAATATTTAGGGGATAATTGTAAACTGAAAATAAATGCTACCTCTTCCTATAACATTTTTTCGAAAATTGATTATTAACGGAGTTAAATGCGACAATTAAAATTTGTTAAATCGTCATATGGCATATAAAAATAATGATAAGATGAAAACACAACTACGAATGGTACAAAATATTATAAAACTGCCCGCGTTCTGAACTAAACAAGTAAGGTATTATTCTATGGCAATTTGTTGCATTTATCGATATGTTACGGTTAAAGTGTTTACTTGGCTAGTTTATAGACTAACTGGATAGTATACAAACTATCCCAATGTCTGGTTATTTTGATGGAAAACCATGTTTCTACTAAAATAGTTACGAATATTGATTGGTTCGTATACTATCCAGCTAGTTTACAAACTATCCACAGTAGTCGGAAAAAGTGTGAACTTAATATTGCTTATCATACATAATAACCAACTTGTTGGTTAGTATGTAAACTAACCAATTCCCTTTGGTTAATTTATTAGAATAGCGAGGTTATGTGTGACAAGTGGTGTGTTGTTATTGTGTAAGAAAATTTTCAGTAACCGCTGCGACCGGTTATATTTTCTTCGTTTTGTGGTTTCAATGTTTTGAGGTTTATTATTAATATTTTCTCACACAAATATTATTTTTATGTAATTTTTTTTACTAATTTTTAAGTAGTAATAACAATGTTATGTTATACCTAAATAAATAAACTTTATTTTTGACCAAGAATTATGTTACTGTCCTATTACCTAAGACTAAATTAACCAAAGAGAATTGTACATACATAGTTTACATACTAAGCAAAGAGTTGGTTATTATGTAGTGTATTGTATTGTATTGTTTCTTCATCATTGAGATTTCGGAAACGGTAAAAGATACGAAGTAGTACGGAGTTATAGCGTGTTACAGTTAAATTTTATTTCCAGTTTTTTGCAATACTTTTTGCAACGCTCACAATACTTTGGGGAATCTAGTATATGGGGCTTTTTCGGGATGAGGAATACACTGTATGCACATTATATTCTTATTCTCCTAACTTTTTGATATAAAAATGGTATACTGCTTTTGTTTCAATGAATCTAACCGTTCTCGAGAAAAACGCTAAAATTACATTGCTTGCATGTGATAAATACGAAATAATTTTAATTTATTTTCAACCTTAAACATAGCATGCTGTTGAAATGTGCGTTATAGTTAGCGGTCCGACAATTCTTAAATTAAAGTTTTCTTGAAAGGTGGATAGGACGGTGGTTTTGTACAGTGGGCCCCTAGATCCCCCGACTTAAACACAATGGATTTCTTTTTTGGTGCTATCTGAAGACACTTGTATACAGGACATCTAAATAGCGTCGAACAGCTGAGAGAAAGAAGTGTTGCTAATTGTGAGGTAATTAAGCAAAAGGAATGCAGAGAAGAGAGAAGAGGGCGTCACTTTGAACCTTTGATTTGAATGTTAATTTATTGTTCTAATAACTTATGTATTTTAACTTTATGATTTTTTGTTAGTAAACCAAAAATAAATAAATAAAGTAAATTAAAATTATTTCGTATTCATCACATGCAAGCAATGCTATTTTAGCGATTTTTTTTTATGTCAAAAGGTTAGGAAAATATAAATATTTAGTCAAAATGCGCATACAGTGTAGCACAAAAAGTTGGGACCATTCAAATTAAAGTATAGGTTAGTATATGGCGCCTCTACAAAACGCGAACAAACGGTGGGCAAATTTGTACCCACTCATGATCCCGAAAAAGTCCTCTATACGAGATTTTGTCAAAATAT
Source organism: Barypeithes pellucidus (assembly GCA_963991005.1). Lineage (NCBI taxonomy): Eukaryota > Metazoa > Arthropoda > Insecta > Coleoptera > Curculionidae > Barypeithes > Barypeithes pellucidus. The sequence goes on along the minus strand of OZ022557.1, from coordinate 48,698,585 downwards.
TATGATCGTAGCAAAAGTTATGGCAAAAAAAAACTGCAAAAAAAATTTAACTTTAACACCTTGTAACTCCGTTATTAATCAATATTCGAAAAGATGTTATAAGAGCATTATTTTATTTTCGGTCTACAATTATCCCCTAAATTTTTTGCTCATCATTTCCGGATACCCTGAATAGTTCATATAAATATTATTATAGTGTTTACCTGCAAATTGTAACCAAAGTTTAATATTTCTAAAATAAAATGTGATTCTCTACAATCTCCAAAAATTGGTCGTAATCCCATAAGACTTAAAAACCGCATATACGGTTTTAACAATTTCTTCTTGCACACATTTAAAATTTCTGTAGTACTATATGGATCGGAAGACTCTTCTACAATGATTATGTTATTGTCATCCCCCTAAAATTAGTTCATTAATAACATATGCTATAGTGACTTTTTATGCCGGCGGAACCGAAACCGAATTATTAGTAGTATTTTTATGGTGACTAATGTTTTAAGTCATTAGCCTTCAAAGTGGCTTGTGACGTCAACGGGCTAGTGATTCCTCGAACTTCATTATTTAAGAATTCTTTCATTTGGAGGACGTCATCCTTATGGAACTATCTATCTTCCCGAGGTCGTCTTTCCCAACGAGTATAATCTCCCAACGATTCAAAATTAACATGAATCGCTTTATGCGTACACGCATAGTGATTTCCGATGACGCAGAAACGATTGCGAACATCGATTCTTGTTGAAATCTAACAACAAAATTTTCTATATGCTGTGTAAATTCTGCCTATCACTGTATAACAATATAAGCTATGAAGCAAAAAAAAATTAAAATGGGTAAGACAAACCAATAAGGCAGACAAGGGTTTTAGTATTAATAATTAGGTATATTTGTTGCAAAGATTTTTTAATAGCACCGTAAATCACCTTATACAGGGTGTTACAAATTCAGCCTTAACCATTGGGATTTCGGAAACGGTAAGAGGTACGAAGTCGGTTAAATTGGGGAAAAGTTGCGTAATTATGGGCCCAATAATATGCTGCAAAACCAAAAATAAATACAGGGACTTTCTAAATATTTGCAAAAATCTAAAACTTTGTGTTTCGGTTTCTAGTTTTTCCTTGTTCGATCGAAGAAATGTCCAAAAATAAATTTCACTTCCTCATTGCTACTTTTTATTCTCTACAAGAAGGCATCAACAGATCATTAATGCGACGTTTCGTCTTTAGGTGACCATCATCAACTTAATTTTTTAAAATACGGGCCTGGATTTTTTTGTCTAAATTATGAAAGACGACCGAAATCTACGTTCAGTGGTCTACGACACTTGCTGATTTTCCGACGTTTTGTTCCTTAAATTGACCATCTTCATTAAAATACCCCTAGTACCTTCCTGTAATTTACTTTTGTCTCGAAGAAATTGAAGATTTAAAAATTATTATTGCTATTTCTGTCTTTAATCGTTATTGTTATCTTACGTACTATCTATTACTGTTTTTTTTTTATTTCAAAGTTGTATCAAATTTCTACTTAGCGTAAGTAGGTACAAGTAATTTATTTTATTAATACAAATACCTTAACTCTTAAAGCCAGCACTTTCCTAAGACTTTAAAAAGAGGCATTGACTTTTACATTTTCGAATTATACCGAATTGAAAAAAAAAATTACAGGAACATAATGAAGATTGTCAATTTAAGGAACAAAACGGCGGGAAACTAAAAAGTATTATATACCACTGAACGTAGATTTCGGTCCTCTTTCATAATTTAAACAAAAAGATCCAGGCCCGTAAAAAAAAAATTAAGTGATGATGGTGACCCAAAGAAAAAACGTCGCATGAAAGATCTGATAATGCCATGTAGTAGAAAATAAAAAGTAGCACTGAGAAGGTGAAATTTATATTTGGACATCTCTTCGAACAGAGTCAACAAAAAATAAAAACCTAAACGCAAAATTTTAGATTTTTTCAAATATTTTGAAAGCCCCTGTATTCCTCGTATCTCTTACAGTTTCCGAAATCCCAATGGTGATGGCCGAATTTGTAACACGCTGTATTCCCATTATTATAATAAATGTCGAGTCTCCACGCCGAACGTCTTCTGAAAAAGAAAACGACTCTGACAGACGGACATCGAATTGAGTCCGCTAATGTTGTAGTTTCCAAATTTGTATCGAATACCGTGACCGACTTGCGATTTTATCAATAATGCATTCTTATTTATTTCTACTTTTAGGCCACATAACAAACAACACTGGAAAAATAAGAGTATGTATATCAGTCATATTTAAAAACTATTACATGAGCCAGTGGCGAAATGTAATGTTTGAAACAATTTATTCAAAGATGAATTCGATAGAAAAAAATATAAATCTTGATTTTACTAGATGTTTATTTTGTTCGTTGTTGTTTAAACACTCAATATATTTTTTGTTCAGTTAATAATTAAGTCAGAGCTAGAACGCATTCACCATTTTGTTTTTTGATTAATATTTCGATATTTTTCGTTTTATCCTAAAAAGCGGTTAATTATTCGTTTTTAGGGACCAATTACCTGAAGTTTAGGGTTGAATTTTTTTTAATTAATAAATTAATGGAAGCAAGAATCTTTTGTCAATTTGCACAAATTTCGTTCCAGAAATTTTAAAACTTTAAGTAATTGATCCCCTAAAACGGGCATTTTCGGACAAAGCAACGCAATATTGACCAAAAAACGAAAAGGCCCTTCCCCGAAACAAATTCCTATATACGCTACTGACATGAGTCTTTAACCAGAATAACTTGAAAAACTTACCATGTTGGAAGATGTCACCAAATTATGTTCCGAGCTAATATCGTCATCCTCTGGCACCTTTGAATTATTTGTTACTACTAAAAAGTTTACGTCAGTAGATTCACCCAGAGACATTCTTGAAAACTTCTAATCTTGTTAAATAAATTCCTTCAACAAATAATAATAAACACTAAATATAATTTCTTTAAATTTAAAAAAAGAACTAATGTATGCAAAAAACATCACACACATTTTTAATGAATATCATCTACCTATGTATATATTGCACTTTTAAAAGAATTATCTCTTTAGAAACATTTACGCTCGTCATATTATTCCGATGTATGTATATAATATAATGTTGATTATTGATAACCTTTTAGAGTTAATAACTGTATCTAATAATTACATGTTTCTTAGTGAGAATATGTTTATTAATTTAATTTATCACAATTAAGATTTACCGTCCTATCGGTGAGGTTTGAAGGTTCGTTTTTTAATTAATATTGCCTCATTATTTTGTGGTATAACCAATAAAAGCCTTATTTAGAGTTTTGGTGACGGTTCCTGTAATTTTTTTTGTGAATTTATTTGGTACTTTCTAATAATAACAACAGAAATCATGTAGGCGTCAGACGCGATAAACTGAATAATTCTTTTTCATATTGTCTTTAAATTTACCATGCTTCTTTAAAATGTATCTAATGAGAGTCTTCAGATTTAGCCAATTAATTAGATCGTATTTTATGTCACAATAAATGTTAGAAAATATTTTCTTCGACGGATACAATGCCGTGGTATCCTCTACAAATTTTGACAATACATTTTAACTTTAAATCTGATATTGAATTGAAATAGTGGACCTAAAATAGATCTTTGTGGACGTGATATATATCCTTATACTTCTTTTTTTTTGAAATCACGAAAAAAATATTCCCCTTCCATATTAAATGTTTTAATCAAATTTTATGGTTAACTGTCAAATGACAGATAAATCAAGAGACACTGTTTATTGTTATCAACGTTGTACTGAATATTTGCAATATACAGTAATGTTTGTGTCCCCAGATCTACGACATACTGATCCGTAAAGAATAGTTTCGATTCTAAAAAATTCGATATTTTAAAGTTAATTATTTCTTCTAAAATTTTAAAAATACCGATAAAACTGACATTGGCATGTCGTTATTATTATTACAGTAATGATCGCTTTTGAAAAACATTGACCTTTAATTTTTTCTGGATATTTTCCTGTTTTAATGATATTTTTGCAAGAACCGACAATATTGTAAGAATACTAGTTTTAACAATTTCGGAAATTTTAACCAGTCTTTTTTTAACCAAGTTAATCTATTGGAACTTCAATGTCTTGTAACGTACTTCCTTAACATCTAGATACATACTTCCTGATTGATTAAGGTACTTTTTGGTATTTTTCAACAGGAAACCTAGTGTACTATCGAGAAGAAATCTTCCTAAATGTCTTTTGATATCGCCCGCGTGTGTAAAGACAAATATCGAATTTATCGTGGCCAGATCATGTCGTTCCTCTCTCGACGCATTAATTTTATTGAACGTCGGTCTCTCTTCAGTGCAGCTCGGCAAAACTAATAAACTTTAAAAAATCCTGGCTATGGTTAATATGTGATTTTCAAGAAATGATTTAGGAAATGAGGCGCGTGTGTTTATAATGACTGATGTCAAAGGTTTGAATTTGCGTGGGAGGGATATGCTTACGGTACCGGGGCACCGAAAGGAGGCTTTTAAGAGATCATTATCTTATAGTGTGGCTCATTTGATGAACTCTTTGGAGAATGTCGATCTTAATCAGTCATCTCTTTCATTTAAGTGTAATTTTAAAAAGCGCTTACGGAAATCGCAGTGACGGTTCTAAGGTGAGGGGAAACAGGGGCTATAGCCCCCCTTAAATCTAATCCTAAATCCGCCACTGGATAATCGCAATAATGAATATCTTGGATTTTGAAGTTTTGGAATTTGCCGGACTGGTACAGATTATCACTTTGTTAGGTACAGTTTTAAAACAATATTATAATGATAAGTCAGCTACCTATTTATAATTGAATATTGCTTTACTTATAATTTCATTGTGCATACATGTGCGTCTTAGCTTCAGCTATTTTTAGTAATTTGTTTTATTTCATTGTTCTCTTTACTAAAATTGTTGGCTAAATATGTGTTTTTAAATTGTTATTTAGAATATTTTATTATAGTGTATTCTAATGTAGTTTAAAGTTTGGCAAAATTCATCAGTATCATTGTTATGAGTTAAGTTAAAATAGTTTTTTTTTTTTTGTAATTTTGGTCAAGAAAATCTCTAAAAACGGGTAGAGGATCGAATCCTCTCTAATGTCCATTAACAGATCAATTAAAGAAATTGGCACCGAACGAATAACACAAGTTCCGTATAAATACTGTAGGAACCAAACACTTACGGAATTAACTTAATTGTGTCTTGAGTTTGCTGAAATATCTGAAGGTTTTTGAGATATTTAAAATTTGATGAATTCCGCAAAAAATCCTTTATTTAACCGTTCGTCTAACTTAATAACCAATATCTTAATATCGAAAAGTTCCTGGTTCTTCCAGTTTCTATGTAAAATGCCGTGTAATCAGTAACAACTGGAATATGGGCAACTACTTGAATTGGCCATGTAGGGTTTATCGACACTTTTTTGGGAACAGAAAAAAATTCAACGTAAAAATGATAAATTTATTATTTTTGTAATTTACCATAACAACTATCAACCTCTCTTGTATTATCTCTTCTTAAATCCCATTTTAAATTTCGACTTTATCCCATACGTAGGTCGAATAAGTTTCTTTCTTTCTTCTCTGTGTTTCCTATTTTTTTCTTCGATTCTATGATCACGTTTTTTACGAGTTGAAAATGTCATTTCTCTACTTCCAACAGATCCCAATAATCTGACCGACACGTCCTCATTTTGTAGTCGTTCACCAAGGGAAGTCCTATAAAAAAATCATTTTAATGTTCTAATAGCCGATTATCCATTGCCGGGCTTTAAAAAAAATCACGGTGCATCCCTATCTGTTATCCTATATAAATGAGAAATATAACCAAAAAAGCCATAACCTTCAATAAAAACAGCAAAATCTGATTTATGTTTTTATTAAACGAGTGGAGCCGTTCTATTAAAATATTTTCTGAAATATGAATATTCCAAATAATATCTCACCAGTGTATTTCTTCTTTCACCGATACTAAATCTTACAACTTTATGGTTCGGCAGCCCGTTACCAAAATGTCCTCACGCCTCCGTCTAGTCAAAGACTAATCGCTAGAGTATTAAAAAATACGAAAGTTTTACTCGAGCGAAAAAATTGGGCAACGCTGCGCTTACCGGTCAGAGTGATTTCAGTCAGTAAGAAAGCAGATCGTCTTTTTGTTATTACGCCTTGTCCGTTCTTGATGAAATCATATTAAAAATATTTAAAAAAATGTGAATTCATCGACAACGGACGTGCTGGCGCGTCGATGAAAATGTTCGTTTTAATTTTTTTCCGGTCACGAATAACGAAAAATAACATCCGACAAGTAAAGCGGACAAGGCGTGATAAGTTGAATTCTTCGCTATAAACAAATTTCGATTTTTCTCAAACCAAAACTATTCACTTCACGAAAAATGTCAGTTACTATTTTCATCTCCTCAAAAACATCACTCTCAATCAAAAAATAAAAAGAACGGACGAGACGCGATAACTATTGCGACCACTTTTTTTTACATATGTAAAGATGATTCTCAATGATATCGCAACGTTGCCAATATCCGTTCTTGTAAATTTCTTTCTCAAGTCCTTATTAAATCACCAAAAAACTCAAAAATTTTTAGGTCGTGATCAGTCTGAAATCCTGGTAACGGGCTGCAGTACTATTATTTTAAATTTGCCTTACATGTACCGTTTAAAAAATACCAATGGCGATATTCAAGTTAGAAAACTAACATTATAGAGCTATTTTAAAATGAACTTATTCGACCAAGTTTTATCCCCAAAACAAAAAAAAAATATGTAATGGAAAACCTCATAAGCTTTGATGAATAATTGAGTATTGCCGGCACACGATGTACAAAATGCATCCTACCCTTTACCTAGTCTTATTACTTACTTGTTATTTTTCTTTTTGGTACCATATACACCTTTGAACTCTTCGCCTTGTTTGAGCTCATAAAGTTTAGGATCTTTAGTAATTTCTTCTTCCAGCTCTAATTGCTCAGCTCTTTCTTTTTCTCTATGCTCTCTTTGTATTTGCCTATGTTGCTTTTTAACTTCTTTCGTCCAGGTATGTTCATCATCCGAACTTTCTTCCTCTGAAGAATCATCGGATGATTCTTCCGAACTATTTTTACCTTCCAGCTCTTCCTCCATTGGCTCGAATTCCTGGGAAATAAGCTTTTGCTTTAATTCATTTTTCTTTGTTTTATCTAATCGCGACAAAACGGGGTTTAGTAGCCTGTACTCGTCAGCATTTTTGTCAACTTCGAAGTCGGGATTTTCGAAAAGAGCACTAAACCTGTTATCCTGCAGAAGATTTTTAGCTTCGTCTTTCTTCTTCTTAGATTTGCTCTGGTCATCCATAAGCTTAAGGGCAAGGTCTTTGTTGACTTTCGGAAGCTTGTGAAGCTGAACTCTACCCTCTCTTTCTTTCTCAATTGTTTCCCTAATCTTTCTTTTACGGTACTCTTGAAATTCAAATGGATCTGCCACCGATTTGGCTTTTTTATATAATCTTACATCTACAAAGTAGCCGTGCATGTAAGCTCTAAGTAATTTAGACCCAATAAGATGTTCCAATCCCAATGATTCTAGCTCCTGCTTGGTAACAAATTTATAGTCATCGTAGACAGTTTCTGAATTAGATTCCTCAAGTTCCTCAGTAAGTGAATCGAGAAAACTTGCCCACTTAGGAGCAGGACCCAGGCTCGGAATGTAATAAGTTTGAATTTTTGTATTTTCGTTAGCTAAGAAAAACAGACCTGTTTTCGGCACCAAACATAAATTATTAAACTCTGTCGATGCTTCGATTGATGTATACAGTTTGCCCTTAAAGAAACAAATATTTATTACGATTTATAATTATTAAAATTATAATTGTGATAAAAATGATTTATTGTTCAAATCAAGCGTTAAAATATTTTCTTCAATACAAATTAAAAATATTTAATAAGCTAACATTCAACGGATGTATCTAAATATACAGGGTATTTACATTTTTTGTACTTCCGGGGCTAAGTAAGTACCTAGTTTAGTTCCGCCAAATGAGGATTAAAGTGGGTCATTTAATTGAAGTGACGAAAGTGCATTCTAGCAACATACAGGGTCATTCACGGTGAGTGGCCTACCTAAAAAAGATATTTGCGAGAAGTATTAGTACTCGCTATAAGATGCTGATCTTTTTAATGAAGATATTTTGACTATCTATCGCTTCCGGTTATATCGGAAGGCGGTGTCAACTTGCTTATTTTAAACGGAACACCCTATATATTATATATATATAATATTTTTGGATTCTACGCAGAATTCTAGGCAGATTTTAGATATCATGTCCTAAACCTATCTCTAAACGTCTTCGACATATTTAAGGTTTTATGTCTAAAATGTTTGCAGACCTTAAAGTAATTATTCATTTTTCCTATAAGGAAGCCTTTATTATTTAATTTGGGTCGGATTCCTTCTTGAAAAGGACCTGCTGCAATATTTTTAAACATTAATATAATACAGGGTGTTCAAAAAGTTAGATTAAACATGAAATTGAGAAAACATTTTCAAATAGAAAACCCAAAATTTTATAATTATTTTCTATTCGGCATTAAAAATAAGGGTAAGTTGGAATAAGGTTGTCTATTCCGAAAATTTGAGTTTGCGAAATATTGCCAATTTAATATTTTTATAAGGCGATTTTGCTGCGGATTGTAAGTTCAGTTACTCCTAGTTGGCTATGACACCGCTGAAAAATAGTCAAATACCAAAAAAAAACATTTGTCACATGTTCTTGTTATTACTTTATCACACTCTCTATAAATAATAAACAAGTTATAATAATCTTCGTTTGTATAATTTAAGCGCCCCGGCATGATTATTAATAATCTTCAAATTGTAAGTGACAACGTAGCATATTTCTTTAGCATTTCATTGTTTTTCAATCCCGTTATAGCCAACTAGGAGTAACTGAACTAAAAAGCCATATAAAAATATTAAATTTGCAATATTTCGAAAACTAAAAATTTTGGAAATGGACAATCTTACACAAACCTACCCTTATTTTTAATGCTAAATAAAAAATAATTATAAAATTTGGGGTTTCCATTTTAAAATGTAGATTTTTTGCAGTTTTCTTCAATTTCATTTTTAATTTTATATTTTGAACACTAATAGTTTAAAAATATTATAAGATTTAAAAAAAGCAGGTCATGTTCAACAAGGAATCAGACCCAAATTAAATAATAAAGACTTCCTTATAGGAAAAATTAATATTTATTTTAAGATCCGCAAAAGTCATTTTAGACATAAAACCTTATAGCGAGTACCAATATTTCAATCAAATATCCTGTTTAGTTCCCGAGATCTTTTAAAATGCCACTAACCGCGAATGACCCTGTATAATTTCAAAAACAACTAAGTGACTTTGTCTTTCAAAGTAGACTAATAAAATATTCAACTGGTATTTGCATTGAATTGTGACATTATCAGGTGTTCTTATAGCTACTTATTAAATAATTTTAGTAATACTATTCCCGGAAGTACAAAAAATAATACATATAGGGTGTTATGGAAATGACTTATTATATTTAAATGGGTGACTCCTTTGGTGTCCTAGAGAAAGTCTACATACTTTTTTTTTAAATCGAATATCTAAATACTAACGTAAATACCCGAAACATCTGGATTCACTTAGCAACAATATGGGTCACTAGAGTATACTAACAGTGTCGTCAGATCACACCGCGTGTCTCGCCGTAGCTTAAATACCGGCCGCGCGCCGCTTCATACTTCAGTATGTTTCGATACTCGGTGGTGGAACGACGTTGATTCCTCGACGTCGGGGGTGCCACGTGCTTGACGTATACGAATTTTAAACGTTTTGTTAGTTGTATTGCCCGATTTTTTTTTTGTTGTGAAATAATTCATAATAATAAATGTTGTGATGTGATTTCAAATTTGTGTGATATTATCTACTGTTGGTTCTGTTGGAAATCATACTTTTTGTGTTTTATTTTTTTATGGAATTTAATTATAAAACGGATTATTTAAAAATAAGATCGAAGGTAAGAGAGTATGTACCTTAAAATTGTAGTTTTCTTTGTCTAAAAAGTTTGAAAAAAAAAGTAATAGCGCGCGTCAAGGATGTCAAAAACTGAACACGTGCGTTTAGAATTATGTGTTGTAATATGACAACATCGCATATAATGCGCTAACCTCTTTTGAACCTGGAGACTGCCACAATAAAATATCGATTGCGAAGGGCCTCAGGAGCGGCCACGTAAATTTTGAGATTTAATATAAAGTGTATATTTCGCTTAATAATTCAAAGCGCCATTTATGGTTATTTTTCTTCAATTTATTTTCATCTCGGGATTTGCCGGTTTAAATATAATACGTCATTTCCATAACACTCTGTATATCGCTACTATAATAACATAAGGTCATATGTTCAAATAAATAGTTTTGAGATGAAGGGACTTATAATATTGAAAAATTTCAAACTCAAATATTTTTTGTTTTCTATGCAATATAACTATTTTGATTTTCGATCTATTATCAAGAGTTATACTTTTAACATTACGCTCGTCAAAAAAAAATCGTTTGATGAATATATTTTAAAAAAATAATGCACGTACGACGCTTTATAAATAAAAGTGAAGTTGGCTTGTTATTTATGACTTTGTGCAAAACGTGTATTTTTTATAAAAGGCGTCTTTTTATTACAAAAAATAATAGAAATTGGATGTTGAAATGAGAAAAATAAATAAAATAGCACATTACATACAGAGGTGGAAAGTGTTTAATTTTTGTCGAGAGAAAAGGATGGTTTGTTCGGTTGAATCATTTCTCGAGATAGAAATGAAACTTTTCACCGAGGTTTGTATGCTATTTGATTTACGACCATACCTTTTAAATGCAAATAATGCTTTTGTGACAAATATAACTATGTGACAAATTAACAAAGTAAGACCCCTGTATAACCAAGAGCTTCGCAACCATCCACAAATAAAAGAAGTCACGTTGTCAAGGCATTTTGGTCATTCAATGAATGTTGCCATTTATCTGGATGGTGATCACTTTCCAAATAGATAAATGTCAAAATTAAAATATATTTCTTTCAAACTTTTAAAAAGTCTGAACTGTCAACATTACATACATGGTTGTAAATAAAAATACGAGCATACATAATATTTTTGATGTAAAAATGGAAGTTTATTTTAGCTTTGATTTCAATAATTCCTTTGCAGGGCCTGGAATAAACCTATAAGATTAAGCATTAAATATTATTTTTATCATCTTCCTGAAATTTTCAGGATATGGACCTGTATTTTCTATAATTTTAGATACTAAAATGAACATTTTTAAAATTATTTTATAATAATCATAAAACAAGTAATTTATTAATAATAAATAGGTATATCGGCAAAAAACATTAAATAAAGTAAAACTGACCGTAGATTATTATTAGAAATTAATTTTAAAAAAGTTGTGGCCTTATGCTTTAAAAGGCTTCAATAACTTTCCCGTCTAAGGTTTCTGGAGAATGACGGAAATCATTTCGTACACCTTTTGGAAAATTAATTTTCAATAATCTACTGTTAGTTAGTAATTAATGGTTTTTTGCCGATGTACCTATTTATTGTTTATTTTTCATACTTACCGTTCTGTTATTGTTAATAAATTATCTTGTTTTATGTTTATTATGTAGTGCATTATTATAAAACAATTTTAAAAATATTCATTTTAGTACCTACTGCATTGAACTGTTTTTACAAAATTATGGAAAATACAGGTCCGTATCCTGAAAATTATATGAAGATGCTAAAAAAGACTCGAAACGTAATTAAACGATAATGGGTGGCACATCATTGAATTTAGAATAAAAGAAGGCCTTAAAATATGACATTATAAAATCAGGGCCGTATTAGAACAAATTACTTTGATGATGATTGATTGAAAACGAAGCGTCGTATAAAAAATTTAGTATGCAATCTTTGAGTTCACTAAAAGTTGTTGTGAGAATGTTTTGTCAGTTTTGCTTTAGCTTTAATATTAAAGTCGAAAAAAAATTTAAATACAAATTCAAAATTTCAGTTTTTTTTAAATAACTCAAAACTGAAAAATCTTACCAAAACGTTTTGTACGGTATTGTTCGTGCATTGATTGTGATACTTTTTCCCTATTTAATCGAAGTTGTATCTATGTTAACCATTAACGAGATCCCCATAGAGGCACCCTGTATACCGTGGGACTAAAGTGCCTTAATTAAATGAGTCACTTAGTCCCTTGATTTATAACATACTATTAATGCGGTATTCTAGAAATCTAGAGGTCAATATAAGGAAAAAGATCATGTTAATGTGGGTCCGGAAATGCTTTCTTTCATAGATACGACCAGCACTGTATACGACGGTCACGCAAATATTCCAACCTAAAACTATTTGTTTCTAAACGAATCTATTGATATCTTACATTATTTTTGTCCCAAATCTTCAGAACAGAATTATCCAAAGAATAAATGAGGTCTTGTTGGTAATGAAAATCCACATCCTTAATTGGTAGTCCATACATATGATCTTTTACAATGAAAGGCTTGTCCGACCTTATATCATAAATAAGTATTTGGCCTGTGGCTGTGCCTACACCAATATGAAGAGCATCGTTAAATTTTAAAGCTGATATTGACGGAAATCCTTGGAGTCTGCAAAATATATTCACTTCTTAAAAATATGTATTTTCGTCATAATAATAAATAAATCCTCATAACGTAAACACTTTGTTGATTTACGCTGAATTATAACGTTCTAGCACGAATTTACAGATAATAATAATATATCTTTATTTAACACTTGGCCAAACAGTCTTCGCTTAAAAACATTTAAACTAGGTGCACTTTTGATTTCGTCAGGCCAAGCATTGTACAGGCAAATACCCTCATAAAAAAGTGTTTTTGTAAGCCCGTTATTTTAACGGAAGATACATTATAATTCTGTTTGGAATGAATATTATGTTCATGAAACTCTGCAGGTCAAATATGCAGGTCACTGATTAATGCATTGCTCAACGGATAGCCAATTCAATGCTACTAACAAGTCTCTTATTAGAGTATACCTATCACAGTTTAACAAAATTCTCATTGCTTTATTCTGCTGAGACAGGCAAGGAGACACTCGACGAAAAAAAAACTATATTTTACCTAATTTTTTACATAAAAAAATCTACATGATTATTAAAATTTAGTTATACTCCTAAGTATTTAATTTCTGCTACAAAATCAATAGGTGGGTTATTATCTATGGTTAAAATTTCACCCAAAGCTAAATATTTTTTACAGTTTGTTTTTGACCCTACTAACATACATTTGGTTTTTGATGGTTTTTAATTTATTCTGACATAACCACTCGTATAATATAGTCAGTTGGGTATTCAATTTAATGATCAATTCATGAAAATTCAGCAAATAAATTAACACAGGAATGTTTCAAAGAACTGTAAATATCATTAACATAAATTATAAATAATAGGGGCCCAACACACTGCCCTGTAGGACCCCTAATTTACTTTCTATTTTCCCTGATACTCTGTTATCTATTTAGTTCTATGATACCTGTCTTTTAAATAGTCCTGAATCCAAAGTAGTGCACTATCACCAACACCATATGATTTTAATTTTTTTACAAGGATTTCCCGATCGATGGTTTCGAACACCCACTTCAAGCCAACGAAAACACTGAATACTACCTTGTCATTGTTTATATCTTTCCTCCATGTTGCACACATGTATTGAAGAGCTGACTCACACAAAGAACTCACACGAATGTTTACTTCTGAATCTCGATTGTCCGACATACAATGGTTTTAAGATTATTATCGAAAACGGGCAATTAGTTCATTGGCCTAAATTCCGCAGGAATGGTTACTAATTATTGCAAAATTTCTGGAAATCCCTCGGGAATTAAAGTCGTTGGTAATGACATGATCAATCAGCGAAGATGATAAATTTGTGATTCTAGTATCTTTTGTTATAATTTGGTACAATACAAAATATTCCCCGCCAAGGACGTTTAAGATAAAAGAGCGAACCAAGCATATATGTGCCAAATACGTTATTTTCCTATCCCTTGTTTTGAAGACAACATCTGGCAGAGAATATAACAATTAAATGGTAATTACTAGCTTCCCCCTAAGATCATTGGAGAGGCAGCGCTTTAAAAAATTAAATCAACAGAAGACGTTTATTTTATATCTACTAATATAGAAACAATTTAGATTTTTCCAAGATAATACTTTGGGGCATAATCACTGTTCTACTTACTTAAATGATCAAAACCCAGAAAAATATAGATTTATAATGAGACACATTCATACAAAAAAAATACAGTTTCTATCCCCAGAATAAAAGCTCGACTTTAAGTCACGGGAACTCTCGTGTCGTCACCACATTAAAAACATTGCTCGGACTAGCATGGCGATATTCCAAGCAAGAAAATATTTTTTAAATTTCTGAATTGATTTGAATAATCTTTTTACTTACGGATTTTTCTTAAAATTGTATGGGCAATGGCTAGTCTTTGGTTAAATGAAAAGTGAGATAATTCTGAACCAAGATATTTTTACCTTATAAGGTTAATTTAGGTGTAGATCTCTATATATTTTAAAATCTATAGTAAGCACCAAAAATTCAGGTCAGGTCAGAAGGTACATTTTTCTAGTTTGCGCGGTATATCAGGTTTAAATTCCACGATACAGTCGTGTAAACAATCTTGCCCATGTAAGTACAGTACCATAGGCTTGCTGGAAATATAATTTAATGCTGATAGAACGCCGCGAGTTGTTCCATTATTTTCGACTGTATTCCAACCGACTTAACGCATCTTAAGCTTTGTACCAAAGCGCTACTTACTCCTTATTTTCGTTGACACAAGTAAATGCGCAATCCAGAACTCCAACTCTGTCCTTGGTTCTGGTATCCCATGCTTCCACCCTACCTTCTTGGGTTCCACATACCACTAGATTATGAATAGGATTAATTGCACACTTATTAATTTCTGAGGCTGCGGTGCTATATGGTGTCATAAATTGTCCTCTCTCTAAATTTAGCCTATAAATATCCGGAGATGCGCCAACGACAAATAGATCACAGCTGGGGTAATGGTATTGCATATCTCTTCCAAATTTGGGAATTCGTAGGCGATAGTACCTACCATAGGCGGCATGGAATTCTATGTATCTATCGCATTGTAGAAACACTAGCTGTAATGAAATAATAATTGTTAGTCTGTTTTAAACTGACAAACAAGTTACCTTTATTTTTGATCAATGTGAATAAGTATGTTCACTTTGCTGGGATAAAGTTCGTAAAATCGAAAATATTTCTTAAGTAAACATCTTTGAGACCAAATTTTTACAAATATACTTTATTTGAAGGAATTTTTTTTTGGGAAAACCTTTTGATCTTATTCGCAGAAAAGTCTCTTGTTGAGATCTTATCATCTGAATCTATTGACATTTTAGGGTCTTCAGATCATGAAAAAGATGTTTCCCATTTCCGTCTGTCTGTTGGCTCATAAGCTCAAAAACTGCTTAATGGGGAACATTTTGGCTGCCCTTAGCAAGACGCCAATTTCTCTTTTGAGGGACAAAAATCACATATTGACGGAGATAAATCAAAAAAATCAATTCCACCTATAATGGACAATAACTCTGCTACGTTCCATAATAATATTAAGAACATGGCCAATCATTGTAATAACTATTATACCGAAATAGGATTCTAAATAAAATTAAAAACCCAATACTCCGCACAAACTTAACTTAAATAACATGCCATCTTTATTTCTAAAACCGGTAAACACGAATGAATTCTTCTTTTTCTATTAGCGTAATAAACAAAAAATATTTGAAAAATGCCTAAACACAGACTATTAATCTTTCTTCTACTCAATAAACTTCTTTCAAAAAATCAATATAGATATATCACTGCCAATAAGTTGGAAAATGGTGATAAATGTATTGCGGTATTTTTGGATTTGGCAAAGGCATTTGATACGGTGCCCCATGATCGGCTCTTGGACATATTAGATAGATATGGTGTCAGGCGTAAGGTACTGAATGTCTTTAAAAGTTACCTGAATGGGAGAAAACAATATGTAAAAATTGAGACCACACTTAGTGATCTTCTGGATGTGAAGATAGGGGTACCCCAAGGAACCGTCTTGGGGCCAATACTTTCACCACATATATAAATTCACTAATTGACTTGTGGCGTAGGGTATTACCTGAATGAGAGAAAACAATATGTAAAAATTGAGACCAGTGATCCGCTGGATGTGAATATAGGGGACCCCAAGAAACCGTCTTGTGGGCCAATACTTTTCATCACATATATTAACTCACTAATTGACTTGCAAACTGTGGACGGTTCTATAATATCATACGAGGACGATGCAGCAGCAATATTCTCTGCAAAAACGTGGCTTGACGTAAAAGACACGGCAGAAACATCACTTTCTGAAGTAAAACTTGGGCTTGACAGTTTTGGGCTAACGTTTAACATACAAAAGACTAACTACATTTAATTTTCTCTTACGGAAGCAAATCGTCCACACTTTGAAATTATTCACATTGACAATTTTAATGATTAGAGAACAATTTCACAAAAAATATTTGGGTGGGGGATATTATAGATAAACATTTCAAATGGGACCATCATATTCTTTATCTTACCAAAAATTTAAGAAAACTTTTACATAAATTCTACATACTATGGGAAATCTTAAGCAAAAGACTTTTAATGTCCATTTATAAAGCTATTGCAGAATCAGTAATATAATATGGTATAATCTTGTGGGGTGGTCTGTATCACAAGGCGGTAAAACAATTAAACGTTGTACCAAATTACATCTTAGAATGATAAACAAAAAATATAAAAGGTTCTCCACCAAGCAACTATACCTACACACAAGAAATATTAAATGTTAGATCTTTATATATTTTGTTTTTAAAAATGAAAACTAATAAATAAATAAATTGTCTTTATTGTAACATTTAAAAGCTACGAAGGGCGAAGGAACATTATATAAAAAAATATAATTTATACTTATTAGTTACTCAATTTAATAATTTTCATTTAGAAGTACAATTTCATTAAAGCAATAAGACAGATTCAAACAAAAACAGGTAATATATGTTGAATTGATAGTTTAAATTGCAAACCAGAACGGTATCTGATATCGAAGGGAACCATATTGTATAGTGTAGCTATATTAAAACTAAACGATCTTTCAAAGTAAGATGTATGTGCTGGGGTTGTTAAAATACATTTATGACGGAGATCCAAATTGTGCTCATCACTACGGAATTTAATACTCCTATATAGATAGTCCGGACATTTTTTACTAATAATTTTATTAAAAAGAACTAAGGAATGATAAAAAACTATGTAAATCACACTTACGAAACAAAACACATAAACACATGCTCATACCAAACAGTAACATAAATATAAATCTTAGATTTGTCAATTATTTAGCAGCTAAGACATACAGGGTGTTACAAATTCGGCCTTCACCATTGGGATTTCGGAAACGGTAAGAGATGCGAAATCCGTTAAATTGAGGCCAAGTTCCGTAATATGCCGCAATAAAATCAAAGATAAATACACGGGCTTTCATAATATTTGGAAAAATCTAAAATTTGGCGTTTCGGTTTTTTGTTTCAGAACTTTTTACGTTCTCGAAATCTCAATGGTGAAGGCCGAATTTATAACACCCTATATAACATTGTTCCCATTGAAATTAAGTGTATTAAAAAAATTAAGCCATTCAGGCAAGCATGTAGATTGTATGTCGTGGAGAACTTGAAATTGTTTGAGCCTCTATTCTAATAAATTCGGTAGGTGGATGTAACTATTGAGAGTGAACAAGACTATTTTTAATCTTATTATCCAGTAATACAGTGTTATCAAGTAATTGATTAATGAAATATAATTGGGTACAGTAAAGAACTTTGGTTAGCTACAATATGAGTTTTAGCACATACAGATGTTTGGTCATCTAGGTGTTATTCATTCAGGTATTTATCCTTGTATTTTGCTTCTAAATTCTAGAAAATGTAACATACTGTTGATAAATAAATCATATTTGTATTGTATTGTAATCATACTTTATATACATATGTACAATTTTTAAAGTAAGTTGAAGTAAGACATATAAAATATTTAAGCATATATGTAGGTACATAGTGCATAAAGGAAAAGTTGCAAAATAATTAAATGGAACTCAAAATGTATGTGTTTGTTTGTTGTTTGTTTTTGCTTATTGCAAAATATCCAAAATCCAATTCAAAGATAAAAACAATGAACCATTTTTATATTTCTAAAGTATCCTGTTTTTTATGACAAACTTTTTGAGTGATTTATTCAACCCTGCTCTTGTTACTACTGACGAATAAACTTACCTTGCTATAATCATCACTAAGTATTTCAAAAGTTACTGCTTCAGAGTCAAAACATCGTTCAAATTTTAGTGATAAATTATTAACATCAAAGCACTTTATTCGTGGTTTATAAATGCCAGTAGCTAGAACATAGTTACCATCTCGTGATACTTTAACTGTTGTACTCAGACCTGGCATGTCAAAATCTTGAATAAGTTCTATCCTTCTCTTTATATCCCCATTCTTCTTAAGCAATGCCCTTCGTTTCCTTTCTGATAGCCACTACAAAAAGAATTTGCAATATTGAATTGAAATATATGTATTATTTAAAAAAAGTTACAGTCGACAGAAATAAATCAAGTACTTTACCAGTTTAACCTAGGGAAACAAGAAATTTCAAGAAAAGATGGAAACAAATTTCCAAACTAACAGACAAACTTAACTGAAAACAGCATTAAAAAACCTAAAAAAACCACTGAAAACTATTACAAAAATATAACACCCAAATAAAAGCATGTCTAATTTTGGGCAATTACTTATTTATTTATTTATAATACTTACAGTGAAAATTTGGGGCCAAACAAAAAATTTGGTTTGGGGGCAATACAGTTATTTTTAAATTATCTAAGACTACCACACATTAGTTTTAGAATTATTCGGGGCTGTAAGTATTGTATATTCAACATAACATTTTCTTAATAGCCATTTCATTCATACTGCAGTGTGGGTTGTGTCAAGTTACCTTGATGAGCAATTTTGACACTTTTGTAGAAGCGTAAGGTATCTCAAGACTTTCCTCACTAATTTTAGTGGCTAAATAGGCTCAAATTTTTCAAATATTAAGAATCATCATCAATTACTAAATAATATTTTTCCCGAAAAAATATTAAAAGGTAAACAATTTTCAGATCAGACTTAAAATATTTCAAAATTCATTAAAGGTAAACTAAGTATTATTTCTCTAGCAGTATCCAAGTTTTGAAGGTGAAGCAAAAATTATAATACTCCATTTTATGGTCACCGTGTATTGAACTGAATGTATATCCAGCTACGAGCAAGGTTAATGCCTAATAAAGTAATTTTTTACATTACAATACTTCCTTCTTAACACGAAAATAGAAAGAACAGAGACCAAACTATATGGAATATTAATCCTTATTTTATATTTACTCCTTTAGTTGTTTTATATAACCTACTATTTTTATATAAGTACTTACCTCAGGTAATGATTTTCCTGCACTTAAATTATAAATTTTAACGTCATTAGGTTCAGAAGCCTGCATTTTCACTTAATTTAGGGTCCAATATTTAAAAAAAGCGCCAATATTTAAAAATTTATGTTGCACCACCTCACCATTACGTACCGAGGTGTATGTTTAGTAAGTCTATCATCAAATCTATTTATTTACAGACTTTTTTATTCTTGACTAAAAAAAAAATTGTAAACAGGTGCTCTTGTATCGTAATCGTCGTAAAGAACATAGAACTTTGTTTTGGTTTTAAGCTGTCCTATTTAAAATAAAACAAAAAGTAAAAACGATTTCAAAATTTAAAACTAGAATGCATTAGTTCGTGAGTGGTAAATTATATGGTTATGTTGAAAAATTATCTCTCTTCTTATTGCTATGGATGGCCACTTGTCGTGCTAGTGATAAATGGACAAGTGTCTTTTCCAACATGCTGATGCTGTTGGTCAAACTAAAAACCATAGACAAAGGAAGAGAGCATGATACAATAAACTAAAGGTAGGAAATGTATTTTGTATTTATTAAAGTGTGTTTTTTAAAAATATAATTCAGTTTCAAGTTTGCAGCTTAATTTTATCATATCACAAAAGAATGTACTTAATGTACAAAAGACTAAGTACATTGGATTTTCTCTCACGGAAGCAAATCGTCCCCACTTTGCCCCACTTTGAAAGCATTCACAATATATGCAAGACTCACAAACAGACATAGAAATGCTGAAAAAATATCCCATTATCAACAAATTATTTTTGAAATATAACACTACTCTTCCCTCATCTGCCCCAGTTGAAAGAATGTTTTCATTTGCAACATTCATTAATACGCCACGACGACATGCTTTATCAGACGATAATTTCGAAAATCTTGTTCTTATGAAAGCTAACGCATCGAACATTTAAAACATTACATTATAAATTATTATTCTTGCATTACAAATTTTTAGTAATTAGGTTTAGGTAGAAAGTCTTTTGTTATGTTATCAGTTGAAGAATACAGGGATAAAATAAGGATTGTCAGAAAATCAGAGTTTTAAGATAAAATGCATTTTTTAGTATGGACATCACTATAGTTTTATTTCAGTACAGAAAAACTTTGACTCTAATTTCTACAGACGTTCCTAGTTTTATTCGGCTATTTTGACCATGGAAAGTAACAACATGTGCCAACAGGTTGCGCTAGTAATCTCGATTTCGATAAATATGGACAATTCCTGTTTTATTCCTGTACCCTTAAGTTTATGTTGTCGTGGTTTTTTAATTAAAATTTACTGTCAATACCAATAAAATATTACAAAACACACTTTTTATTGCTGTTAAATCTTATTTGATTCTAAAATATTTTGAGGATTGAGGTACCTACCTATTCAACTGCCTACTTAAAGGAGACAAAAATACTACTATACTATTTAAATATTTTTAAAAGTAATTACAGTCGAACCTCTATAACTCGAACTTGAAGGGACAACCAAAAAAGATCGAGTTACAGAGAGTTGGAAGAGAGAAGGGAAAACCACATGAATATTCCAAAACATTTTTTTTATTACATACATTATGTCTATGTACCATTAAAATATGTACATAGAAATTTTGGAAAATATACAAAAACCACTAAAAAGTCCGAGTTAAGGAGAAGTTCGAGTTATAGAGGTTCGACTGTAATTGTTTAAAAAGTATTTTAATTTTGTGTTTCATTCTTAAAAGTATTTATAAATATTTAAAAAAAAAGTAATTAAATACTCAGAAAGTATTTATAAATACTTAAAAGTAATTAAATACTTAGAAAGTATTTAAATATAGTATTTAAACCTAAAAATTATTGAAATACTTTTTGTAATTAAGATTTAAATACTTCATTACTTTAAAAAGTATTTAATATTTAAATACTTTTGAATTTAATTAAGTATTTAGTATTTAGTATTTAAATACTTTTAAAAAGTATTTGCCCAGCTCTGCAAATTACTCACTTGCACCAAAAAGGAAACGACGTTTTTCGTGAAAAGATTAGAAAATTAAAATTTTAAATCACATCAGATGTTGCTTGATTTTCATTCCCGCCAGACGAAGGAAGTTAGCTTGTTTAACAATTCGTGCTGTTCGCATTCTATGGCTGTCTCTGTCTGCAGCAACCTTCCCTAATTCAGTAAAGCGAGACAAATATAACCAGGATCAAGTCGCCTGCATAAACAATATCTTTTTGGCATTTCATATTAACTCTACGTAAGTCTGATATTGACTCTTAAATGATGAGAGATGAGAGAGTGAAACAGATAGATAAAACTAGGTTACTTGGGAGCGTATGGAGCAGAGTAGGCTTAGCATCATTTCCAAGGCCATCTTAAGTGTTTCGATTCCCCCCATAAGCAGTCTCACCGGGCTGGTGGCAACCGTGACAACCTTTATAATCAGCTGAAAATAACCACAATACAACACTGCTGGGAATAATTTAAATGTTAAATTGATTTTTAAACTGTTTTTGTGTTGGTAAATCAAAAATTAAATAAACACGTTTATCAAATAAATAAATATAATTAAAATTTAGGTATTAGCGTTTATTTAATGGTTTAGCAAATTAACATAACATAGTTAATTGACAGCCATTTTTCAATATAGAATTTTTTCTCTGCGCTCCATAACACATTTACTGGATATAACCGGAACCCATTCCGTCGATCATTCCTCGGAAGGGAACAATCATAGACAACAACATTACCTCCAGCCCGGTGAGACTGCTTATGGGGTGGGTCGAAACACGTAAGAAGGCCTTGGAAGTGATGCTAAGCCTACTCTGCTCCATACGCTCACATGTAACCTACTTTTATCTATCTGTTTCACTCATCATCATCATCATTTAAGCGTCAATATCAGACTTACGTAGAGTTAATATGGAAAGCCCAAAAGTGAGTGTTTATGCAGGCGACTTGATCCTGGTCATATTTGTCTCACTTTACTGAATTAGGGAAGGTTGCTGCAGACAGAGACAGGCATAGAATGCGAACAGCACGAATTGTGAAATAGTTTAACAAGCTAACTTCCTTCGTCTGGCGGGCATGGAAATCAAGCAACATCTGATATGATTTAAAATGGTGGAGAAGTGGAGAAGACGCATCTTTAAATTTTAAAATAATTTTTAATATTCTAATCTTTCACGAAAAACGTCGTTTCCTTTTTGGTGCAAGTGAGTAATTTGTAATTGAAACATTCATTTAGTCATCTTTACTGAGAGTAAACTTCAATAATAATATGGGGCCCAAAAATATGCTTGGACTTGAAGCTTGAAATATTTGCTAGGACCTAGAGCCCACTTGAAGATGGTAAAATATTTTATGTAAATTATGATTTACTTCCTATTTTTTAATAAAACTACTTACAAGCTTATTTCTGAAGTTTAATTTTTCATTTGTAGTTACGTTATTAGTTTAAAAAAATGATATAAGAGTGTGTAAGGATTATTTTAAAGTGATATTTACAGCTTAAAACATGTCAGAATCCTAATATTTGATTTTCACTACTTAAGTAAATCAAATAAAAGGGTTTGAATGTTTTTTGTTGGTTAAATGTCACTTTAAAATATTGACAGTAATAAAAATTTTGGCAAAAGTGACATTTGAAAAGCACGTGCGTTTGTCAGCTGATTCCAGACGGAATGGATGCCTGGTTTGTTCGTTTGTTCATACTTGCTTCGATGTGTTAACACGGCTGTTTGTCTTCTTCCTGTTTATAAGTATTCGTTGATTACCTCATTCATAACTGCATCTTATGCCAGAAAGAAGAAGACGAGAAGTATATTTTTTAAAAATTTATAAACCCGGTGTAACCAATGCAGGAGTCACCACCAAGTTTTTGAAACAGTTTTGCAGTTTTGGTTCTTGCCTTTTCTTTTTGGGAATATATAGCAATGGAAAACGAGGAAAAAATAGTACAGAAAATAGAAAATGATGGTAAATAAATATTTTTTTCATAGTTTATTTGTAGATTCATCTGGACTTTTTTTTTTAGAATTTTATGGACAATTCTTGAAACACAGCTCAAAAGCTTTACTAACAAACTCGTTGGGATTTACGGAACAAGTGAAAAACTTAGGAGAAGGCATTGAAGTTTTGAACAGGGAGCTTCAACGACAAGTGTTGGAAAATCATGATGATTTGCTTCGGCAAGCAAGTCATGCAAGCAAACTTGAAAATGTTCTAAGCACAATGAATATGCATATACAAAATTTGTTTGCTAATGCTGAAAGATTAAGGACACAAGTAAGTATCAATAGGTTTAATATAACTAAAATCAAAGTACACCATAAGACCACTAATCCAAAAGATTTATCTACGTAAAGTCAATTTTTCTTACATGCTTAAATTTCCATAAGTTCTTTGAGAGACATTTGTCCGGGTCCAGCCTTGCTTACTTAATCATAGTAAAAAACATTATCTTGCAAAATTTGTGAAATGTTTTACTTTTACTACTTACTTCATCTTTACAAATTTCATTAACTCTCAAACGTAAATACTTTATAGAGTCCAAAGTGTCACTATATTATTATAATATTATAAAACTGTTTATTTAGATATACAAATAATAAATAAGTACTTAAATAACCTCCAAAATGTTTTTATGCTGCTCTACCAAGTGCAACTTTTGATAGGACCCATGATCAACCGGTCAACCGCCATAAACTAGGTGAAATACACATAAACATTCTAAAATTAGATTTTTTTGTTATACATGAAAAATTAACCAAAATTGACTTTGATAAATAAAATACCCAAGTGGGTCACCCCTCGCGGTAAACAGAAGAATTAAATTAATATTTTTTACATCTCTCAACAATTTGTATATTTAACCTTCTTTAAAAAGTGAATTCTGGCAATTGTTTTTGTTTCTTGATGTAATAAAAAAAAATTTCCAAGCGTATGCATAAGTCAATTTCTTTACCAAATAAACCGGAGCACAGCCAATCTTAATTTTATAAACAAACCCCAACAGAAGATACTTCAAATAATCTAAAACTGGCCTTAAAAGTCAGGGCTAGTGCCGCATTCGCCATTTTGTTTTTTGATCATTGTTTTGTTATTTCGTTTTATCCTGGCCCGTTTTTGGGATTAATGGAAACAAAAACGAAATTTTGTCAATTTGCCCAAATCCCGTTTCCTGCTTCCACTAGGGCGAACTTTCAAATATACTAATATTTCTTTACGAATGAAGCATTAGACACTCCTGGTATGCAGCACTTGTTGTTATTGGCTATTCAAACAAAATACAATTTTTTATAACTAAAATATACAATATTTGACGCTACTTACAGAAAAGAAATTACATTTTCATTATTAACTATTGACGTTGAACAGTTTAATCAATATTACAGTGTTACAGTTTTTGCTCTTCAGTGGAACCAACAGATGTTGAGTAATTAATTGAGACAGTGTAGGCAGTCATTGTCAATCAAACACTTTAGTTGTAAAGTAGTTGTAAATGTCAATTGTTTAATTTTTCCATTGCCTTCTAAAAGCCCATCCCTACTATGCTTGCTCACCCTGAAATTTCGAATCATGGCTGCATCAGCTGAAATTATCATTTTTAACGCATATGCATCAAAAGTCCTGATATGTCCACATTTTTTTTTTATGGAAACTTGATTTTTGGTAATACAAAATCGGTTGATTTTGATACAGTTCTATAAGTGCAGTTACAGAGTCTTTGCTCCAGATAAATCGTCCCCTTTTTGCACCCATATTCAAATTAACAATCCCCAAACGCAGGATGATGAATTTATTGTTTATTCTGTTGTCAAATGTTTGAGGGTGAAAAACGGTGCAACTTTCACTCACGCGAATATGCATAAATGTGAATCCAAAATTGCATGCAATTTTAACGCAGGGTTAACAATACAGGGTGAACAGTGAACATGCATGGGTGCGGATCGGCCATAATGCACTGGAATCATATTTTATTTTCGCAGAAAAACGTCGTCTGTTTCATCCTTTTCATTAAATGATAAAACAAAAAGTCATAAAAAAGTAGGTCTTTGATATTACTGTAAAGTCTTCCAACAGTATAAAAGTTCTCACAGGCACTACAAATATTGATTTTTATTACATGGCAGTTTCTTTCCTTCCTTTTTTTGATACACCCTGTAGGCTAGAAACTTTTCGTCTATACAGGGTGGAATAAATTCGTCCTTCGCCATTTGTTTGTTCAAACAGTTGCGTAATTATGAGCCCAATAATATTCCGCAAAAAAATCAAAATAAATAAGTACAGGGGCTTTCAAAATATTTGGAAAAGTCTAAAATTTTGCGTTCCGGTTTTATATTTTCCTGACTTTATTCGAAGAGATGTCCAAAAATAAATTTTATTTTCTCATTGCAACTTTTATTTTCCAAATGCGAAGTTTCGTCTTTGGGTCACCATCCTCATCTTAATTTTTTTAAACACGGGCCTGGATTTTTTTGTTTAACTCATGAAAGATTAACTAAATCTTCGTTCAGCAGTATACAACAATTACTGGTTTTCCAACGTTTTGTTCCTTAAATTGGCCATCTTCATTAAAATACCCCTTGTACTTTCCTGTAATTTACTTTTGTTTTGAAGAAACTGAAGATATTTAAATTATTATTGCTATTTCTGTCCTTAATTATTATTAAGTACTACTAATTCAATACAAATAAAATTTGACTCTTAAAGCCAGCACTTTCTTAAGACTTTTAAACAAGGCATTGAGTTTTACATCTTCAAATTATAACAAAATTAAAATTAAATAAATTAGGGGACCATACTAGGGGTATTTCAATGAAGATGGTCAATTTAAGGAACAAAACGTTGAAAAGCCAGTAAGTGTTGTATACCGCTAAACGTAGATTTAACTCCTCTTTCATAATTTAAACAAAAAAATCTAGGTCCGTATTTAAAAAGTTGATGATGGCCCAAAGACGAAATGTCGCATTAAAGATCTGATGATGCCAACTAGTGGAGAATAAAAAGTAACAATGAGAAAGTGAAATTAATTTCTGGACATCTCTTCGAACAAAGTCAGCAAAAAATAAAAACCGAAAAGCAAAATTTTAGATTTTTTCAAATATTTTAAAGCCCCTATATTTATTTTTGATTTTTTTGCGGCATATTATTGGGCCTATAATTACGCAACTTTTCCCCAATTTAACCGAGTTTGTATCTCTTACCCTTTCCGAAAAACCCAATGGTAAAGGACGAATTTGTTACATCCTGTAGAAAAAAAGAATCCTATTTCTGTTTTTACAGGCATTTTATGTGCAGTGTACCACAAACTAATTAATTATAAATTCGTCAAAATCGCATTTCATTATATTTTATAAGAAGCGTATTGTATCAGACCTGCAAGTTTATTTAAATGGTGAAGCTATTTGACGTTTAAATTCTTGTAAATACTGAGCATTACTGGTCAATCCAAGTGGATTTTTTGCTGGAAACCTTAGATCCGCCTTCTTTGCTGTACTAAATTTGAAAAGCCTGTTGCAGGAAAGACAGCTTCTTTAATGTATGCTCTTGCCTACTCCCATATTAAATACATAAGTCTGTATTGGGCCATGCCAACGAATTACAGCGCATCTTTGGTTTGCACAAGATAATTATTTGTAAGATCGTCTGTACTCATCCGTTGAATTCTTGTGAACCCCTTTTTAAAACTTATAAAATTTTAGTACTTCCCTGTGGCGTTTTGCTTGAAGCTTTGGTATTTGTTAAACAAGAACTTTGCCTGCCTGTTTGCAACAGTTGATAATTTCCACCACCGCATTCCACATTAGAATGCTGGAAGGTTAAAAAAAAGACTCCAATTGGCCCCTCCCCCGAAGCGATGATATTGGTTGCATGACCCCCCTGGATCCGCTCTTGATCGGCTGGCAGAAGAAGTCAGTCATCTTCCCAACAGGAAATACTGAAATAAACTTCATTAGAGCAATAAAATACCTTGGCAGATACGTAGGCCACAATATGAACAATGCGCGATTGAGAAAGCGGGAAAAATGGCGACCTTACTGTCACGCCTCATGCCAAATATTGGAGGCCCAAAATCGGGAAGACGGAAGCTGCGAGGAAGTGTATTTAATTCAATTATCCTCTATGGTGCACCAGCTTTGAATGTGGGCATTAAAACCAAAATATAGACGCATGCTAGAGGGCCCGGCCCGCAATGAAAAATAGCAATAACAATTAGGATAAGAAGTGCATATAGAATGGAACTAAAACCATACAGGTTATAACGGGGTTAATGCCAATACACCTTCTTGTAAATGAAAGAACATATGACAGAGAACAAAAAAAGAGCTCGCGAAATCACGCTAACCCGATGGCAGGAAGAATGGAAATCTGAAACTAGGACATCTTAATGGACAAAAAGACTCATACCCGAATTTTAACCCTGGATTACAAGAGAGCATGGAGAAGTTGGGTATCTGCTCACGCAATTTATATCTGGTCATGGACAATTCCGAACATACTGTACTGTGACTGTACATACTGTATTGTGATTAACAAAGTACTCCGGAACACACCATATTAGTATGCTCAAGACGGGCAGGTATAAGGCAAGAACTAACACCTACTTTTGAGGAACATGTCACACCCGACAATATTACGCGACTAATGCTTGCGAACGAGACAATTGAACGGGTTATAACACAACCCTAAAAGCAAAAAAGGAAGAAGGAAGATGGAGACATTGAGCGACAAATGAAATAACAACAGATTAATGGCACCCTTCCTTGAAGTAATGCCGAGGGGCGGTTCCAGGGGGAAATCAATAGTGTCCAGGGGAGAAAATTTTTTAGTCGGTAGAAATCCGACACATCCTACACAAGAACCGTCGGTCGGTGGTCTTTTGAAGAGTTTTTTTTTTATCTCCCCCACACAAAAGCCAAAAAAACACTACATTCCTAATTTTTGGCTGAGCATGTTCATGTTACTATTTTC
The DNA here is from genome assembly GCA_963991005.1 of Barypeithes pellucidus. Lineage (NCBI taxonomy): Eukaryota > Metazoa > Arthropoda > Insecta > Coleoptera > Curculionidae > Barypeithes > Barypeithes pellucidus. The sequence goes on along the minus strand of OZ022557.1, from coordinate 48,669,960 downwards.
CGGCATAGTTTGCAATAATTTTCCCAGTGTTTTAAAAACTTAAATATAAATAAAATTAACATATATAAATGAATTGATGAAATCAAAAACTAAGTTGTACCTCACTGAGAATTGTTTTTACTGCTTGGATGAATATTAATAAATAAATAGATATGTGGTATGTGTCTTGTTTTATTTATGTATAGTTTTGATTGGCAATTTAAAATTTTATTTTGGATCATGTTAACATTTACTAAAAGCATTACATATTATATTTTAGTTCTAATTCATGTCACGTGTGTTATTGCTTGGTTCCTTTAGTGTTTATAGTGTAATTTGGTAATTTTAATATGTTTTCTTAACAATGTTAACATTTACTGTGTAAATCATTTTAACAAGAAAATATTATTATTATTTATTCAACATACTAAAATTTGAATTAAAAAAAGATTTGCTGGGACCAAAATGTGCCATCTCCTGTGGATCTTTTTAGTGAATATGTGGTGAAATGTTTAATATTGAAATATTTATTTGTAATTATTTTAGATTACAGTTCCCTGTGAACAACTGGAGACTCATACAAAAGTTTTGGGTCGTTTACACAGAGCGAGTCATATTTTAAGACAAGTCAGTCGTGTACAACAGTTAAGTAAAAGATTATCCAATACCAATGATCCAGTACAAAAAGCCACGCTGTTACAGGAACTAGGTAAAACAACCAAAATGTATATTTCTTTAGCTAAAAGAAATGTTTTTTACAATTATTGTAAACAGGAAAATCAGCACTTGTTAGATTCCATATTTTAAATTTTTTTTATTTAATAACAGCTACTGACATGTAAAAGGTATTCAATATAGTATGTTTGCACCACATGACAATAACTTTATAATTTTAAATGGGATGTTGTACTTTTGTTTATAAAATTCAAATCTACGTAAAAACTACAGCTGACCCGGGGAAAAAATTAAAATGCATCATCATCATCATATGCAGGGATATCCCTGGATATTCTACGGTAATATGTCATTCTAACAGCAGGCACACGGGAGGTACTAGTATGTACATAAGAAATTCTATGAATTTTGAAGTGGTGTTAAATGATGCAATCGTCAGTGGTTGTTGGATGTTAGCTGTTAAGGTACAAGTTAATAAAGAAGTTTTCGTGGTTGCCGTATGTTACAGGTCTCCTAATTCTAAAATAAGTGAATTTTTCGATTATTTAAATGAAAAGTTGAATGACCAAATGTTTCAAGAGAATAAAACTATTATCCTAGGCGACTTTAATGTTGATCTACAAAAAAACAACAATGAAGTCAAGAAATACCAAGATTTAATACAAGGAGCTGGTTTCACTCAAATTGTGACTAAAGTAACCCGCGTGACTAATTCATCAGCATCATTATTGGACCACATAATCACAAACGATTTTGTCTGCAAGGAGTTGCCGAGAGACTTTCCCGTCCTCACTGACCATGAGATGATTGGCACAGAGGTTCAGCTTGAAACTAATTTTATGGAATTGCCACAAATTAAATTTTTTGGCAGCTTGGATAACCAGGCTGTATCTAATTTAATACTAGAATTGGTGGGAAAGGATTGGAATTACACTTCAGTGAACGTGGACATTATTTATTCTGACTTTATAAAGAATATACAGGGCGCCATTGATAAAGTTGCTCCTCTTAAACAGTGTAAGCATAGGAAATATCCTTGGTTGTCTAAAGAGGTTAAAACGGCTCAGATAGAAAGAGATAGAGCATACAGAAAATTTTGTTTCACCAATAGTGAACAGGACTGGATAAATTATAAGCAAAAGAGAAATAGTGTAGTCACAGTCACGAAGTCACAGAGGAGGAAATATTTTCAGTCAAATATCGATGAGTGTAGGGGGGATGGAAAAAAAATGTGGCGTGCCTTAAAGGAGTTAGTAGGCAGCCAGAGGAAACAAACTGATTTGTCTGGTATTGACTTTGGAAATTATAATGGACCAATCGAAGAGAATTTTAATGACTTTTATTTGGATAGTTTAAAAGAAGTAGCTCAGAGTATAGAAACACAAGAATGGCAGAGTGAGATAAATGAGAATAAGCAGATGAGTTTCTTACAGTTTAGCAAAATTACTCTTGCAGAACTACATAAAGTAGTTTTTAATTTGAAAAATAAAAGTACCAGTGACGATTATTTAAATATAAAACTAATAAAGGGCATATTTTGCGTTATAGGATATCCCCTTTTATACTTAATAAATACCTCTTTTGAATCTGGCACTTTTCCAAAAGACCTGAAGACCAGTGTTATTGTACCTATTCCTAAGGTACCAAAGCCTGCGAGTCCTGGTGAGTTTAGACCGATTAACTTACTGCCGGTGGTCGATAAAATATTGGAATCTATAGTTTGTGCACAGTTAAAATCATATTTTGAAACCAATAATCTCTTGTATGTGGGGCAATCGGCCTTTAGGGCCAAACACTCATGTGAGTCTGCAATTCAATATGTCAGTGCCAAGTGGCGAAATGAAATGAATGAAGGAAAAACAATACTAAGCGTTTTTGTGGACTTAAAGCGTGCGTTCGAGACCGTCGATCGCGAAATATTGATAAAAAAATTAAAGTTATATGGTGTAAGCGACAAAGCTGTGGATTGGATTGTGGATTATCTGAGAGAAAGGTATCAAATGACCAAGATTTTACATGGTATGTCAACAAAAAGAGAGTGTGTCTGGGGAGTGCCACAGGGTAGCGTATTAGGCCCCCTATTGTTTGTAATATATATTAATGATATTTATAAAGCCTTAAAAAATTGTTTTGTTAGTCTTTTTGCTGATGATACGCTAATCTCTGTTTCTGGTACTGACTTCTATGAGCTTGTTAATGTTTTAAATAAGGAGCTCGCAATTTTATATAGTTGGTTATGTAAAAATAAATTAAAATTAAACGCGGCAAAAACTAAATGTATGGTCATAGGCTCTACAACAAATTGTAATAAATTCAGTGAATTGGGTTTAACATTGTATATAAACACGTCACCAGTAGATTTTGTTAATGAAATTAAATATCTAGGGGTTTTTTTGGATCCACAGTTGAGTTTTAATAAGCATGTTGATTATTTATGTAGAAAAATAGGAAAGAAAGTAGGGTTTCTTTATCGAATATCTTTAAATCTATCTCACTGGTCTAAAAAGCTTATATACAATACCATTATTTTTCCTCATTTTAATTATTGCATATCATTACTAATTTCATGTAACAAAGATAGCATAAGCAGACTTCAGATACAGCAGAACAAGGCAATGCGTATTCTGTTGGGGTGTGATCGATACATGCCTATAGACATTATGTTGGAATCGTTAGGGTGGTTGTCGGTGGAGCAGTGCGTTAAGAAGGCGAACATAACATTAATTTATAAGATGGAGCATGGTCTGCTTCCAACATATTTGAAGTCATTTTTGGAAAAAAGGTCCGAGTTACATTCTTATAATATTCGTTCCAAGGAAAATTATAATGTTTCATCTGTTAAGACTACTAAACTTCAAAAAACATTATTTTATGAGGGTGTGTGCCTTTTTAACGCTCTGCCGAACGTGGTCAGGAGTGCGCCAAACATTCGTTCGTTTGGCAAACTTCTGACTAAGCATCTGTTAGGTAAATAAATAAATAAGTGTGTGTGTAGCATAGTGTTACGTAGTCTTTAGTATTTGATAGTACATAAAGTGTTGATCTTAACTAGCCGAGATATGGCTAAATAAACGTCTATTATTATTATTATTATTATTATCACCTGTAACAACATGATTCAAATCGAGATTATGTAGATCAAATAAGATAAAACCACATTAGCAGCTAATGGACAAGAATATAAAACTTCTTTATTGTACGGAAGTCAAAAATTATATTTTAAAATGGTAGTTTTAAATGGTTATTCTTATTTTAAATTTTATTTAATTATATCGATTCAAACATACTTTATTATTATTTACTATTATTATTCAGAGCAGTTGTTGAAAAAATATATTCTATTTATTGACAAGTAAAAAATTTACCACTCAAAATGCTCCCTTTAAAAAATTGAAACGTTTTATGTTTCTCATTTTAGAGCAGTTGGCAATTGATCCTGAGCTATCAAATATAGATGCCATCACCACAGAATTAAGAAACATAAGATTGCAACAACAAAAAGTTGTGAAATTGGCCTCAGGATCGTTAAACCAGGGAATTGTTAATGAAAATGTTATCCAGGCATCTACCGCTCTACAGGTATGAACAAAATTTCTTATTATATGCAGAACTGTAATAATTAAAATACAATAGTGAAAATAAAATGATGAAGGACGTGAAGATAACATGATTGCCTCCCTGCTATTTTTTTCAAGAAATCAGCCGAATCTTTCTTCCTTTTTGACCCAGTATTTTAAAAATGCAATGCAAATACCTAAGTATATTCGAAAAATGGACAAATTCTTCACAAATACCTAAATCACTTATGCAATTACGAAAATATGAATTTTATGTAATAACACAGCAAATTTTATATTGAAATATATTTGTGTAATTTGAAGATAAAAATCAGTACCTATCTACTTTAATTACAACACTATATTTTAGCTTTGAATTTCTGTAATAATTAAAATACAATAGTGAACATAAAATGATGAAGGACGTGAAATATATTTGTGTAATTTGAAGATAAAAATCAGTACCTATCTACTTTAATTACAACACTATATTTTAGCTTTGAATTTCTGTAATAATTAAAATACAATAGTGAACATAAAATGATGAAGGACGTGAAGATAACATGATTGCCTCCTTGCTATTTTTTTCAAGAAATCAGCCGAATCTTTCTTCCTTTTTGACCCAGTATTTTAAAAATGCAATGCAAATACCTAAGTATATTCGAAAAATGGACAAATTCCTCACAAATACCTAAATCACTTATGCAATTACGAAAATATGAATTTTATGTAATAACACAGGAAATTTTATATTGAAATATATTTGTGTAATTTGAAGATAAAAATCAGTACCTATCTACTTTAATTACAACACTATATTTTAGCTTTGAATTTCCTTTCAATTAGTGATAAAAATTGTTGTGATTGTTTTATGTTTACTACAAATAATGTAATATTTAAGGCTGCTGGTTAATGTAATATTTATATCATGAAATTTTCATTATTTTTAGTAAATATCGCCTAAATTTAAGACGGCCGTTTAATCAAAGATCGCCAAGCAGACACTACTTTTATCAGAGTTTTGGCAAAATATACTTAATTCTTTTCTAATCTGAAACATTATTTGTACAGTTAAAGGATTGGAGAAGTGCCTGACCAAATTGCGTAAAAAAACATAATGTAATAAGAATATTAATAACAATTAGAAATATGAATAATTTCCAATTTTTTGTCACAGATATTCCCGAAACTTGCTTAATGCCTAACTAATATGTCAGACAATCTAAATATAAACAAATTAACTAAAAAAAATTATTATCAACGGCAAAAACTCCGATAAAAAATAATAAAATAAATATTGATCAGCTGTTTACATAAACTTGTAATGATAAATTCGTTAGAGACGTAGTTGTGTTGTCATCCAAGCACGTCTAAAGTTTCAGACATTCTCTTCCAGGGTGGATTATTATGGAAAGTTTTCATAAAAGATACCTGTAACATACCGCCTATCAGTATAAAAAATACCTGTAATATACCCGCTAGCAGAATAAAATACCAGGAAGTTAATTCAATGTAGGGGTATTGGTCTGCATTTTATAAATCTCATATATTGTTGACCAAAGCTTTTAACAGGGTTGCCGATTTATCAGAAATTACTGGAATTTGGAAAAAAAAACTAAGTTTGACCCCCCCAAACCGAAGTTCTGAATCCGCCCTTGCCAGCACGTACGGTGCTGCGACATTTACATAATGCTTCATATTGTTAATTGTCTCTAACCGGAAGTAGGAAAAAAAATCTACTTGTTACCGCCCACATTAAATTGACATTTTCAGTCTTAAAAATATCTATTGCTAATAACTTTGGTTATATTAGCACAAATCTTCTTTCTGATTTACGAACAAATCCCGTTTAAAATATTTGGTAAGTATTGACAGAGGACACAATTTGGTAATAATTTCTTTAGGCGAGGTACATTTTATACCTAAACAATGGCATCGGGTATGATGAGCGAACTTTTCCTAGTAAGGATTATGAGGTACTTATTAGTAATAAGCCATAGGTAATAACTAAGACAATACAGTATTTTACCGCTCCAAATCGATCGAATAATTTTGAGGCAAAATTTAGCTATTTTATTGCCATGTTCCCGCGGCAACACTGTTTCAAACATCAAGAAATGGAACGCAAAGCCGCGCCGGTCACGTGCTGCGATGGAAAGTCGTCAATCGTACAGCTTGTCGTTTCGCTCTGCAAAACTATAAATAATGCAGACGAAATATTATCGATGTTGTCAAATTACTTTACCAAAAATCTAATTTTAATGAATTTTATTATTTATACCTCCTATGAATACAGAATTTAACCTAATAGTTAAAAAGTTAGAAAATATTATTATTCAGACTGAAAAACTGAGAAGTATTTTGAGTATACAGGGTCCGCAAACGAAGCGTGGACGTAAGATTAAATCGTTATCGGAGAACTTATCAACAATACTAAAACAGCTTGAGATATTGGATTAAAAGCGGCATGTTTTAAAAATATTTTACATTATACAGGGTGGCCCAAAAAAGTGTGACAGCATAAAGTTATATTTTTTTAAATGGGACACCCAGTATTTTATTGCATATTTAGGTTCGCATTACTATCGTTTATAAGTGCCTCAAATTTTATTTAATTTGGTTTTGTAGTTTCGCAGAAATAAATTAAAAACTAAAAAAAAAAGTTTTGCAGTCCTGAATAAAAAAAATACGAAAAAACAATCCAGAACTATTTTTTTAACCTCGGCATTGAGTGAAATTTATGACAAGAGGTCTAGAGATACTATGAATGTAATTGCGTTTATTTATTTTATACAGGGTGTTCATAATAAGCTTTCAAAAACCCCACATTTTAAAATAATTTTTCTCAAGTTTTTCAAATGGAACACCCTGTATACTATTTGGCTATTTGACGTAGAATTCATAGACAATTTTTTTTTGTAATACAAGCATATAAGTTATATCCAGCCGTTTTCGAAATAATTATAAATATCATAAATTATGTTGTTTAAATAGAGTTTTTATTGGGAAATTTTGTTATAGGCGACTAGAATAAGAATTGTAAACTAAAGTAAATGTTCAAAATAGCTTCATTTCACTCTTAGATTTTACCGTATTTTAGTTATTTCGATATAAATTTTAAAAGCCTACATTTTTTCTACTTTTATTTATTTAATTTTATTTTTCATTCTTAATCGAGGTGCCATGATTTTTTTTTGTTTAGATGGTCACTATGATAGCCAATTAAAATTATTTACATTTGTTCAGTCGACGAAATTAAGTAGTAAATTACACAAAATGTCGAATTTTAAAACTTTAGAAATGGTAAATATAATTTTTATACTGGGTGAATGTGCAAGTGGCTGTCATAGTGACAATATAAACAATAAAGAAATCATGGCAACTCGATTAAGAATAAACAATAAAATTAAATAAATAAAAGTAGCAAAAATGTAGGCTTTTAAAATTTATATCGAAATAACTAAAATACGGTAAACTCTAAGAGTGAAAGGAAGCTATTTTGAACATTTACTTTAGTTTACAATTATTAGTCTAGTCGCCTATAACAAAATTTCCCAATAAAAACATAATTTATGATATTTATAATTATTTCGAAAACGGCTGGATATAACTTATATGCTTGTATTACAAAAAAAAATTGTCTATGAATTCTACGTCGAATAGCCAAATAATATACAGGGTGTTCCATTTGAAAAACTTGAGAAAAATTATTTTAAAATGTGGGGTTTTTGAAAGCTTATTATGAACACCCTGTATAAAATAAATAAACGCAATTACATTCATAGTATCTCTAGAACTCTTGTCATAAATTTCACTCAATGCCGAGGTTAAAAAAATAGTTATTTTTTTGATTTTTTTATTCAGGACTGCAAAACTTTTTTTTAGTTTTTAATTTATTTCTCCGAAACTACAGAACCAAATTAAATAAAATTTGAGGCACTTATAAACGATAGTAATGCGAACCTAAATATGCAATAAAATACTGGGTGTCCCATTTAAAAAAATATAACTTTATGCTGTCACACTTTTTTGGGCCACCCTGTATAATGTAAAATATTTTTAAAACATGCCGCTTTTAATCCAATATCTCAAGCTGTTTAAGTATTGTTGATAAGTTCTTCGATTACGCTTTAATCTTCCGTCCACGCTTCGTTTGCGGACCCTGTATACACTTATTGTGAACACCATATAGCCGAACAGTTCTTTAAAGTTTTTGATACCTACCACTGCTTTTTTCCTAGAGGAACGATTTTGTGTTATAGTTAATTAGTTCCACAGAAATCAAAAGATTGCTAAATTACACTAAACCATGGCTATCTAACGGCGCTAATAAAATATTATTTGAATACCAGGAAAGGAATGTATGTGGCAACAGTGTTCATATTCCCTTAAATTCCGCAATGTAGGGGTATTTGTCTGCATTTTATAAATCTAATGTATTTTTGACCCAAGTCTTTCACAGGTCATTTATCAGAAGTTACTGAAACAATCCAATCCAAGCTTTCGTCGTTCAAAATAAAATAATTATGTTGCGCCATCTCTTGCTAGACTTTACTACATGAACTTAATGGATAACATTATGCGGAATAGTGATACCACAAACTAACTTGTTCAAAATTGTACATGTGTTTCGTATAAGGACGATATAAAATATATTCATTATAATGCGCTGTTAGTGCCATCGGTGGTTGCTATGGATTTAGGCTCATTAAACGGCCGTCTTAATAGTATTTTTGCGATTCCCAATATAAGCAGGCAGTAAATATCCAATTAGTTTACAAGATTTTATAACATTGTAACTTTACCTATAGTTACAGGGTCGCATTAAGAACAATATAACGGTACAATCTCGAACCACGTATGCATATGTACCTGAAATAATAGCCTGCACTGAACAACGACCTTGTTCTCGCCAGCATAGAAAGTTTAATCGTCGTTTGACCAATAGCAATGAGTTTATGCATCGAGCATGTGGATTTCACGCGCTCATGTTTCTTTATGCTCCTGAATTGGTAAAATGAATATAGTACAATTCTACTAAATTGTCCTTAATTTGTATTACACAATTTACTGCAATTCCGTCTAACTAATTACATTGTAAGCAATTGTTGACATTTTTCAAACCCCCAAATATATTGTTAACTTTCTGCTATCATTTATAAATAAAATTTAACAGCCTTACTGTATTGGATCGAAACAGCAGTTTAAACCTCTGAAACTACAGTAATGTATTGAAACTGCTTTGTTTGTTAATCACCTAATGAAATTCATCACACTGGCTCTAATCGTCAAATTTTGTGGTACGGCCCTTGTGTTTTAATTTCCAGGTTCTTTTAAAATTTGGGATAACGGTAAAGTTATGCCTAATATTATAAGATTTTCTAGCTTAACGCTAATTCTGACCTTTTTCCCCTAATTACTATTTGGAATTCCCCTGCCAAGAAATTTAAAACAAAGAATCTTTAATTGTTCACTACTTTATTACAAAATTGATATTTTACCAATATTTTTGTCTTGATGCCTTGATGTCTTGTTTTAGCTGTACCTGACTTTTAAATTATCTACCTTATGTTATCACCCATTCCCCATTATTTTACCCCTTTCAATTTTTCTAACTGTTTTTTTATGCGCGCATCATTTATAATTTCGAAAAGCATGGAGTTTAAAAAATATCCCCCTTCATTAAATAACGTCCAAGTACTCCTTACAAAAGTAACGCATTATAAAAGTAAGTGGTCGTAAAGTTAAATCGTAGAAGAGTAGAAGATATATACAAAACATTTATACAAGTGAAAAAAATTCTACGTATTATCCTTTAAAACACTTAGAAATATTTTTAAAAACGAGCTTAACGGCCATGTTTTTGAATGTAAAACATTTGAATCTTTTTGGCTAGCGTCGCATCGCTCGCTTTTATACAGTATGTCCAAGGATGGGGTTTACAAGAGGACAAATGGACTAAAAATTGAAAGATACGAAAAAAAGTCCCTCTTAATAAACGTTTTTGCTTGTCTAGAAAATATGATTCATCATAAGAAACTTCATTTTTTTTATACAGGGTGGGTAAAAACTGCAAAAATGTTATTTTGTAAACATACTTTATTTTGAAAGATACGAAAAAAGTCACTCTTAATGAATGTGTTTTCTACACAACAAACCGAAGTAGAACAATTCATTAAAAGGTTTATTTCCCAAAAAGTATTCTCTGGCACACCTCTGACTGGTGAACCTAATTAAAATAATAATGACACTTAAGGTGATAGGTACTTGTTGTCAATGTCTTTATTTAATGAAGTTATTATTTAAGTAGAAATGCTATCTACTGAACAAAGAGTTTTTATAATACAATGTTATGGGGATGGTCAAGTTTCATACCGCTACATCATGGAACAATTTACCAAGAAATTTGTAGGAATCCCAATAACTAGGATGGCAATCTGCAAGTTAATAAAAAAGTTCAAGAGAACTGGTTCGGTTTTGGATCTCAAAAAAGAAGAAGAAAGAAATACGACCATGATGATGCTGCTACAGTCTTAGTTCTTCATTCTGTTGAAGAAAATCCTATGACGTCCCTTAGAAATCGTGTTACTCCGTTGGAAGTTGTGAAAAAAAGTCAAATTCAGAAGATCCTTAAAGCAAATAAATTGTATCCGTATAAACCGCACTTTAATCAAAGATTGGAAGAGGGAGACGACGCGAAACGACTTGATTTTTGCCTGTGGATAGGAGACAAAATTTTAAGTGGAGATGTTGATTTTTATAAATGTATCATGTTTTCTGATGAAAGTACATTTTCAACAAAAGGAACCGTTGCAACCCAGCACGTTAGGTACTGGTGTTTAGAAAATCTCGAATTCAGAATTATGACGAGAAGACAATATTTCACAAAAGTGAACGTGTGGTGTGCGATATCCATCCATGGCATTATAGGGCCATATTTTTTTGATAACACGTGCAATAGATTATCATATTTAGAAATGCTGGATACATTTTTCAATGATGAACTCGAAAATCTACCATTATATTTTCGGCAAAATATGTATTTTCAGCAAGATGGTTGTTGTTGGTTAGAGAATGGCTTGACCGCAGATTTGGTCCAAGGTGGATTGGCAGGGATGGCCCAGTTTTGTGGCCCCCAAGAAGTCCCGACTTAACCTTGGCCGATATGTTTTTATGGGGCCGTTCAAAACAAATTGTTTTTGCAACCGCAATACCAAATGATATTGAAGTGCTGAAGGGCAGAATTATCCAGGCTGTCCAATCGATAGCTCAGGAAGAAATCACAAATTCGTTCACTTATTTGAGAAAGCAATTAGAAAAATGTGTCGAGCATGGGGGTGGAGTTTTTGAATTATGAAATCGTTATCGTGTTCTTTTCATATTAATAAAAATGGTCGTAGTATTATTATTATAATTACTTCATTAAATAAAGACATTGACAACAAGTATCACCAATTCATTATTCAATAAGTAAAAACGTTTATTAAGAGTAACTTTTTTTCGTATCTTTCAAAATAAAGTATCTTTACTCTTAAGCAAAATAACATTTTTGCAGTTTTTACCCACCCTGTATAAAAAAATTGAAGTTTCTTATGATGAATCGTATTTTCTAGACAAGCAAAAACGTTTATTAAGAGTGACTTTTTCGTATCTTTCAATTTTTAATCCATTTGTCCTCTTGTAAACCCCATGCGTGGACATACTGTAGAGTGTGTTATTCTTTTACAAACCGCACACCTTTTAACCTTGACATTTTAAAATCGCCCGAAAAATCTTTTACAACTTATATACTTACAATTAGTTGACACGTATTCAGGATTTTGCTGAGAAAAATTTTTTTTTCGAAAATATTCATGAATTTTTGATAATTTGCTGGATTTTCTCCAATCTTCTCATACTCCAAATTTAATATCTCCAGTTGTACTGATCGTATTAAAGTCGGTCTTTTTTATTTAACACTTTGTTATGTTAGCTTTCGAACTGTATTAAAAAAAATTGTCATTGTGAACACATGCAAAATAATAACAATTTAATTGTTTAAATAGTTTTAACATGCTCGCCCCCCACCTTAAATTAATTTAAAAAAATACTGTTTTGTTCCTTATTCATTACATTTTACAACAATTAAATTATTATTTTGGATTTGTTAAATTATCAAAAATTCATGTGTGGATATTTTGAAAAATTTTTTTTTGTACAGCTAAATCCTGAAATACGTGTCAACAATTGTATAAGTTGTAAAAAAATTTTCGGACGATTCTAAAATTTCAAGGTTAAAAAGTGTGCGGTTTGTAAAAGAATGATCCATATAGTCTTTGCGTTCGAGGATGGTGTTGTGGCTTGGACTAAAGAATTTGACCTGGAGAATTCCCTCTGTTGTTAAGCATGCAAACTTGTACACTTTATGCGTATTTAAAGCTCTAAACAATGAATTTTATTACTGAACCTAAATTTTGGTTTTGACGAAAAAAAGGATCAGGGACATTTCAGTATATATAATCTATGTCCATAATATAGTCTATGAAGATATTTTAAAAAGCTGCGTTTTTTACAGGCGGTAACAATAAAATACTGAATCGGAATAATTTTTAGATATTTATTAATTTGGGCATTATTAACACCACAATTGACAATTTTATTAAACAAAGTATCGATGAGTGCCAAGAAATTGTGAAAATGGCATTAGAAGTCAATTTAAACTCTGGATTGAATAAACCTAAAGGAGGACCTGGTCGTATACAACTATCATCTTCACAGGGTTTTAGAAACAAAGTCTGGGCTGAACTGGAAAAAAGTTTTTCAGATGACATTTATCAGATTTGTAAACAGGTTTGATCATCAAAAATGTTATTATTATAACGTTTTCTAACATTTAAATTTTTAGGTAAAATTCTTCCAGTCAATATTAAATGAACTTCCCATACAAAATATTGATAAAAAACTGGCTACCCAATTTTGGAGTAAACTTGGCACAGCAATTCAACATGAAATCAAACAAACTTCATCTGCTGTAGAACAAATGTTAGAGGAAGATTACCCAAAACTTTTAAAACATTATTATGAAATGACTAAAAAGTTAAACTATGATCAGTTCAAATTTGAGTAAGTTTTAATATCTTTGCAATAATTAAATATCATACAGATTTTCTGTTTTAGTCGCACAGTATTAAAGAAATTGGAAAACTCATACTTGTCGAGTTCCCTTACAAGAATATTAGATCCTGTTCAGTCTATGTTTAATACCGAAACCAATATTCCTAGTCACGACGAAATTGATTCTCTCATCAGAGTTGTTACTAGGTATGTAGCTGATACGTTAACTCAGGGGTTCTGAAAGTGTGCGTCGTTGAGAGTAAAGAGGGGCGCCGCGTGACGCTCCTGTTTTCTCTTCTTCGGGAACTAATCTTCCTCATATACATGCATATTTCGACTAGAACGCCGTGAAAAAATACTAAACTTCTAAGAGCGTCGCGATTTCGCGAACTGAAAAAGTTAGGGAACCCCTGCGTTAACTGAATAAGCCTTACTAATTGTATTAATGCATTGACAGGCTAAGATTAGTGGTTATAGACGGATTGTACTGAAAAGTGCACTTGAAATTTAAGAAATTTTCTGGTGTTTTTATCATAATGTCTGGCACAAAACTGCTGTAGTCGGCGATGTACAGCTCTTTTTGTTCCGTCATCAAATGATCTTCCAACTTACCCTGCCTAAAAATTCTTTAAGAGTTTTAATAACGTAACTGATTGCGGATCGAAAACCCCCAGAAAGCTTCTTGTCTTCCTATCCTATCCGGGATAGATCGAAAATGCGTCATCACCAGTAATTAGATTTCGATCTATATACAGGGTCCGCAAACGAAGCGTGGACGGAAGATTAAATCCTAATCGAAGAACTTATCGCCAATACTAAAACAGCTTGAGATATTGGATTAAAAGCACAAAGTTTTAAAAATATTTTACATTATACAGGGTGGCCCAAAAAAGTGTGACAGCATAAATTATATTTTTTTAAATGGTACACCCAGTATTTTATTGCACATTTAGGTTCGCATTAGTATCGTTTATAAGTGTCTGAAATTTTATTTAATTTGGTTTTGTAGTTTCGGAGAAATAAATTAAAAACTAAAAAAAAAAGTTTTACAGTCCTGAATAAAAAAATCAAAAAACAATCCAGAACTATTTTTTTAACCTCGGCATTGAGTGAAATTTATGACAAGAGGTCTAGAGATACTGTGAATGTAATTGCGTTTATTTATTTTATACAGGGTGTTCATAATAAGCTTTCAAAAACCCCACATTTTAAAATAATTGTTCTCAAGTTTTTCAAATGGAACACCCTGTATATTATTTAGCTATTTGACGTAGAATTCATAGACAATTTTTTTTTGTAATACAAGCATATAAGTTATATCCAGCCGTTTTCGAAATAATTATAATTATCATAAATTATGTTGTTTAAATAGAGTTTTTATTGGGAAATTTTGTTATAGGCGACTAGACTAATAATTGTAAACTAAAGTAAATGTTCAAAATAGCTTCCTTTTCCTCTTAGAGTTTACCGTATTTTAGTTATTTCGATATAAATTTTAAAAGCCTACATTTTTGTACTTTTATTTATTTAATTTAATTTTTTATTCTTAATCGAGTTGCCATGATTTCTTTATTGTTTATATTGTCACTATGACAGCCACTTGCACATTCACCCAGTATAAAAATTATATTTACCATTTCTAAAGTTGAAAAATTCGACATTTTGTGTAATTTAGTACTTAAATTCGACGACTGAACAAATGTAAATAATTTTAATTGGCTGTCATAGTGACAATCTAAACAAAAAAAAATCATGGCAACTCGATTAAGAATAAAAAATAAAAATAAATAAATAAAAGTAGCAAAAATGTAGGCTTTTAAAATTTATATCGAAATAACTAAAATATGGTAAACTCTAAGAGTGAAAGGAAGCTATTTTGAACATTTACTTTAGTTTACAATTATTAGTCTAGTCGCCTATAACAAAATTTCCCAATAGAAACTCTATTTAAACAACATAATTTATGATATTTATAATTATTTCGAAAACGGCTGGATATAACTTATATGATTGTATTACAAAAAAAAATTGTCTATGAATTCTACGTCAAATAGCCAAATAATATACAGGGTGTTCCATTTGAAAAACTTGCGAAAAATTATTTTAAAATGTGGGGTTTTTGAGAGCTTATTATGAACACCCTGTATAAAATAAATAAACGCAATTATTACATTCATAGTATCTCTAGACCTCTCGTCATAAATATCACTCAATGCCGAGGTTAAAAAAATAGTTCTGGATTGTTTTTTTTGATTTTTTTATTCAGGACTGCAAAACTTTTTTTTTAGTTTTTAATTTATTTCTCCGAAACTACAAAACCAAATTAAATAAAATTTGAGGCACTTATAAACGATAGTAATGCGAACCTAAATATGCAATAAAATACTGGGTGTCCCATTTAAAAAAATATAACTTTATGCTGTCACACTTTTTTGGGCCACCCTGTATAATGTAAAATATTTTTAAAACATGCCGCTTTTAATCCAATATCTCAAGCTGTTTTAGTATTGTTGATAAGTTCTTCGATGACGATTTAATCTTCCGTCCACGCTTCGTTTGCGGACCCTGTATAGAGTACAGGGATCTCGGAAACCGTAAGAGATACGAAGTCGGTTAAATGGATGTAAAGTTGCGCATTTACGTGCCTAATAATATGCCGTTTAGAAAGTTTTAATATTCCGAGTAGTTCGCATGTATCCGGAAAAAAACGAAATTCTGAAAAATCGTTTTATTTTTTCCTGGGTTTTTTTGAGATCGAATTCTAAAGTAAATTGCACTTTTACATTGCCATTTTTTCCGCTCTATCTATTTGTGGTTTATTATTAAATTATTTGTTATTTATTGAACTAGTCCAACATAAGTAAAAATTTAGAGCTTACTAATGAGATATTATTTATAATATTGGGAAAAATACAGGATCGTATCCCAACATTTCCTTATGTTGTTCAAAAAACCCTCGAAACGTCATTAAACCACAATGTGTCATACATCGTTGCATTCGGAAGAAAACAAGCTCTCAAATTCCAATATCAGGAAAACAGGACCATATTTAAAAAAATAAAGTTGATATTGGCCCTTCGAAGACGACTCGTCGAATTACAAAACAATTAACGTGGTTAGATAGAGCGGAAAATGTGGCAATGTAAAAGTGCAATTTACTTATATCTCCGGAACTACTCGGAATTTTAAAACTTTCTAAACGGCATATTATTAGGCATGTAAATGCGCAACTTTACCTCCATTTAACCGACTTCGTATCTATTACGGTTTCCGAGATCCCTGTACTGACCATCCTTATCTTGGACTCTGTGTATATCGATATTTATAAGCAATGATATTTATGAAACTGCTATAATGTGCGACGCTGTGAAAAATATAATAATTACTAGCGATTTAAGATCAACAGCTAAAGAAGGTGGATTGAAGCATCTTAGGGGATTCCCAGAATTTCGTGTTATAGATTAAAATCGTCTCGGACCGCTTAATTATCATTTCATTGCGTTTGCTGGGTTGTATCAATATCGCAGTAATAATAACAAAAAAATAAAATGCCGCCAATTTTTGCCATTTGTTATGGCCTAACATCCACCTCTTCACTACTATTCCCTAAATAGTTGTTTGGACCACATTTCTGCAACACAAGTTCAGTGGACTACAGAAAAAGAAAAGTTCACTAACAGCGATGCATCGACAATTGGAAAGATATTTCTCAACATTCGGCTTGGTACAATCAAAATTAAGGAACTGATTGGGGCCTGACAAAGCAGCCAAATTCTTTTTAAATTTAAATATCTAAATAGGGAGCATGCAACTACAACAAAATAGTATATATAATGATATTATTAAATAGTAAAAGTACTTTCTTTTAGAATAGATAGTTGTGAATGACACGAAACATAAAATATAAATATCAATAGTTTAATTTTACCATTTTCGTGTAATATACTGGAATTGTATTTCGTTTCCGTAGAAAACCGTTGTCTGTTTTATCCTTTTTCATTAACGGATAAACCAAAACTAACAGGCCTCTGATATTAAACAAGCCTGAACTAACTCGAACAAACGCGGTCTGATGAACTCACCGACCTATATCTATGGATATCCAAACTCTAAAAGCAAAAGTGGCAAATTTATGGCCTCGCATATGTAAACAAAGCTGATCGTCAGATGTCATGCGCAATGCCGACTGATAAACTATTTACCTTAACCAGCGAACAGGACCGTACTTCGCCCTTAATGAAAATGATTACACGGCAATATTTTGGCACCTTCTTTACTGGGAAATAAACAATCTATTTTCTCGCATAAAAGAAGGTCTAGTGGTCATCCCTGAAAAGCCACTTTTAGAATTAATTTTGATATCTATTGTCCACGTATCGATAGATTTTCTGGACGGTCGTCGTTGGATCGCGTCGTTGGTTGGCAACCAAACCGGCACCAATACGGCGGTTGCCTATATGATGGCGACAACATTGTGCGCAAGACAACCGACGAGCAACTTTTAAAAATATGACCAGAAACCGTGCACACCTTAGACTAGAAAAGAAAAAGGACGGATAACGCGCCGACTGCGTTTGTTACCATTTGGCACCAAAGTTAAAGTGCCAGTGGCGTATCATTCGAGTTGCCGCAGCCATAAAATAAAAAAGATTGTAAATTTGTTAATTAAAAATTTGTTAGTCTATTAGTTTATGAATAGAAAGAACACTTACATTGAGTGATTATTTTGGATTTTTCATTCAGCGTATATTGTTTTTAATATAAATGCTGTCATGTCAACCGATTCTAATATGCAAATGTATAAATCTACACCACGGATTTTTAAATGAAAATTTCGTCAGAAAGCAATGTCAGTATCTCTGTTATTATTGCAAATATGCTTCATTTTGTAGTGTAGTTGTAGTTTCACAGATATATGAAGCGAAACTATTTTAAAATAGAGGACAAATGGAAATCAATAAATTGTGAAATTACGAGTTAAAAAAATGGTGTGAGCAATATAAGAACAATTTTTTTTTAACCAATATAGGAATAATAAAGAATACGATGGTAATAAAAAGTATACATTGTTTATTACTAAAATCAAAATAAACGAAAATTAAACGTGATGAAATCTTGTTTTATTATACATTTATACAAATATAATAATACTAAGTATTTCTATTTTAATTTCATAATGTTCTTAAACTTTATAAATCGTAAGATACAAATTGAATGTACTATTTTAAATAAATAATAAGGCAATGAAATAACATATAGGTACCACATTAGATTGGAAATATTTAGGAGGTTCCTGAAATATGGTTGGGGCTTCCTTCAACAAACACACTTTTTCAACTGTTTTATAAAAAAACGCTCGTCAAAATGCTTTGAACACATTCGGTCATTGTTGGATGGTTGCCACTTATCAACCTTCATAATTACTAATCCAAGAATTCCGTCTCTGGAGATCCTTCGGAAATCTACAATTTATAAAATAAAAATAATCGATTATAAAATAAAACCAAATAATTACCCTTAATTGCACGAACGCCACTGGAAAAATGGCGATTTTACTCTGCACAATTTTAAAAACAAGCTAATTTATGAATGAAAATTAAAAAGTATACACTCCAAACCATTATTATTGGCTTTAAAATGGTATAACATAAATTATATTTATAAGCTATGGAAATAAAGTAACTACTTTTTAAGATATTTGCGATTATATATGGCAGATTAAATATATCATTTTATTAATTACCTGTAAAAAGTAACTCCAGGATCTTTCCTACTGCTGTGGCTTTTACAACATTAGACTGCACATCCCATCTTTATAATGTACACAGTTTTTTTACAATAAAGTTTAAGACAGTCGAAAATATCACAAGAAACTGAACTGTACCAACTCGTTTGTTTTCCACCAAAATTACACGTGACTGTTAGTTTTTCGTCACAGACGGATAACTTGGCCCGAGTACGATGCGCGGTGTCCCCTTTCTTTCCTAATCAAAGGTGCACACCAACCCATTATTTCACTCGTAAAATTTAACTTTTTACTGCGTACCCCATAAGTTGTACGTATCCATAGTTATAGGTCGGTGGATGAACTACGTCTCCTTGAAATGCGTTTTATTTATAATAAGTTATGATTGCTGCATAGATGTAGCGTTATCTAAAATATTATAAGAATAGTTCTTTATGACCAGATCTTTTTTTAGTGAGTTGAGTATGGCCTTAGTAGAAGAGTATCTTAGTGAACAAGTATCTAAAAATGTTGGAAAATGCATTAAAATGTTTGCTGTAAAAACGGAACAACAAATTGAAACTGGACCTGAGGCAGCACAAGTAATAGGTATGCATAATATTGTGGTTCAAGGCTCCATGAGACACCATTCTTAAATAGGTTGGCACAGGGGTTTCCACAGTGTATGCTCTGGGGCGCCACGAGGCGCTCCTATTTTCTCTTCTCCGGAAACTTACATATATTCGCAATAAACAATTCAAATCTCACGGGACTAGTGCGCCGTGATAAAATGTTAAACATTTAACCGCTAACTGAAAAGGTTTAGGAACCCCTGAGTTAACCCCACAATATATTACAAAATTAGTGATTTTCATTGAAAGCATACATAACTTATACAGTAAATTGGCACCATAAGGGAAATTTTTTAATTTTTAATTTTACGAGAAAAAATTATTCTTTATAGAGAGCTGGAAGGTCCAAAACCTAAAATGCAACCACCACACTTTTTTGAAAATTTTTTTTTATTTTTTTTTTTATTTTTCTCTAATTACCGTTGAGGTAGATACGTACAACTTACGGGGTGCGCAGTAAAAAATTAAATTTTTTGAATGAAAAAATGGCTTGATGCGCACGGTTTACCGGGCATATTTTTAAAGGTTGCTCGTCGTTTGTCTTGCGCATAATGTTCTCGCCGTCATATAGGCAACCCCGCCGGGATTTCTGCCGGTTTGGTTGCCAACCAACGACGACCGTCCAAGACCGAAATCTATCGATACGTGGACAATACATCTCAAAATTAATTCAAAAAGTGATGACCACAAGGCCTTCTTTTATGCAACTTTCCCATGTTTTCTTTTTCTACAACCATATATTTCCATTGCATTTTCAAAAATTGTTAAATTCCGTGGGTGCTCAAGTGCAGTCATTAGAAAATCTTTACTTTTTATTTTTGTTATAAAATTATAAATCCGGCAACATCGCTAACATTTTTGTTGTCAAGACCTTGTCAAAACGCTGAAAAACCATAAAATCGGGATTTTTATTAATCAATTTCTTAAAAACTACTGAGAATTTTTTTTATTGAACATTACTACTAAAAATGTATATGAATAGATTGGTTTGTTCAGGTTTGTGCGCCCAATAAAGAAGGTCTTGATGTGCCAAAATATTGTCGTGTAATCATTTTCATTAGGGGAGAAGTACGGTCCTGTTCGCCGGTTAAAGTCAATTGTGTATCAGTCGTCATTGCGCATGACCCCTGGCGATCTGCTTTGTTTACATGCGCGAGGCGATAAATTTTTTCACTTTTGCTTTTCGTGTTTTTCTATCCATAGGTATAGGTCGGTGATCTGATTACATTGTATTTGAACTTATTTTTACTATTATTATTAGTTGTTAATGTGGTTAATGTTCGGTATCCATAATTAGAGAAAAATTTAAAACATAAAGAAATTTATTTTTCATTAATTGCATATTAGAACATTTTCAAAACTCACAAGTTTTTCATAGCGAACAAACTTTCATAATTACAGTTTTCGATATTGTCACATAAAAGTACTTTAATCTTGAGCCAAATTTAAATTTTTTGACAAACCTTGTATAGGACGGGGAAAATTTCATATCTGTGTATTTTAGGTTTTGGACCTTGCAGAACTTTTTATAAACAATAACTTTTTTCCCTAAAATTAATAATAAGAAAGTTTCCCATATGGCATCAACTTAAGTGTATAATGATGTAAATAACACACTGAAGATAATCGTGTGTCTCTTTTTTGCTTTAACACTTTAAGAGCTGTGATGCAGATAATATATAGGGGCATTTACGGTGCGTGACCTTTCTGAACTTTTTAAAAATATCATTTGACATCTGTCAATTTCCTGGATGAATTGTAAGTCGAAAAGTTCATATACACGTTCATGTTCTAAAATGTTGTTTTCGATATATAGGGTGTTTTCTGTTTGTTTCTTTTCAAAAATCTCGAAACCAGCTTCAGATATTATATTAAATTTTGGTATGGACTATAATGATATAACACATTTTTACCCCAAAAATAATTTTTTCTCAAGCCAGTGGCGTAGGTACAGCTACGATTCAATACAGTTTTAACCAAAAACTATATTACGCCACTGATATTTTCGCAACAATTATTTTATTATTAATTGTCATTCGATTTTAAACAAAAAGGTCTCTTTCATCTTTGTCTTAAAACTTAAATCTAGATGCATATCCTAAAATTTAAATTCGACGTATTTTACATAAAAATTGAATATAATGTGTTTAGAAGAAATGGTAATATTTTGTTTGTTACCTGGCATGTCATGGCGATATGTAAGATAAGTCAAATTTAAATTTTAGGAAATTTATTTATCTAGATATTATGCACTAAACTTTAGATCAATTTTCTATCAGTTAAAAAAAATTATTAAAATTGGTTTATTATTAACGAAATAACAGCTAATTAATTATGACGTGAATTTTTGATTATTATTGGCGTACTGTATTTTCTTAAGCAAGAATGGCTGAAATGAAATAAAATCAATTAGCTGTATCTACGCCACTGGCTTGGGAAAAAAGAATTAGGTAAAATGTGTGGTTTTATATAATAATGCCAAAATTTAGTGTAATATCTTAAACTGTTTTAGAGATTTTTGATAAAAACCAAAAAGAAAATAAAAACTTTTAACACCCTACATTATCGAAAACAAAGCATGTTAGGACATACATATGTGTATATAAATTTTCGACTTTAAATAGATCCCGCAATCTCCCATCAAAATAGGTACATATCATTAGTAACACCCTGTATTGCATTTCCAGAAACCATCTTAACATATGGAATCCGTTTTATTTTTGACTTTAAGAAAAAAAAGTTCTACTTGTTGAGAAAATATTACTGAAATCAAAAATTTTGAGCCGGCTTATAAAATATATAAACATATACATAATTTATATAAATACCCTTATTTGTTCAATTACCCGGTAGTTTTAAATACATATATTTTAAAATATCATTGCTTATTATTTTATTCAGATGTCTTGTATTTGAGTAGCCTCTGTGCATGCATTATAGTTATCCCAAACAATTTTATTAGTACTATTTCAATTATTTCCTCCCTGGTAAATTGGTAAATGTATGCACCATATTTAATAAAAAGAAAATACAGACAATTAAAACAATTATTTCTTGTCATATTCTCATTTGGTATCATTGTTTTGTTAAAGTCAAAACTAATCAAAACCGAGAGTTTTTTCCATGTTTATTATAATCCGACATTGTTGTTAAAATTATATATTTTGTCTATTTAGGTGGATCACCAAACGCAGGCCAACAAAAAAATGTCCAGTATGCCAACGCTTTATATCATCTATTAACACAAGTGCAAAGAATGCTGTTAAATATGAAAGAAAGTTTGCCAGAAAGTGGTGCCAATAAAATAAACGAAAGCCTACAAAGTCTTAATGTTTTGACTGGAGCTATCATTCAGCCAATAATGGGTAATAGTCGAATCGCTTACAGTAGAATTATTTTTTGCCGACACAGAAAACATTTTCTTAGCTTAGTGATTTGTAATATGCTATTTTATTTGTTTTTCTCATTTTAACATCGAACTTCTATGATTTTTTGTAATAAAAAGACGCCTTTTATAAAAAAATACATGTTCTGCACAAAGTCGTAAATAACAAGCTAACTTCACTTTTATTTATAAAATGTCGTATGTGCATTTTTTTTCAAAATATCTTCAAACAATTTCATTTGACAAGCGTAATGTTAAAGCATACCTCTTGATAATAAATCGAAAATCAAAATAGTTATAGTGCACATAAAACAAAAATTAAATATTATAAGTCTCTTTATCTCAAAACTACTTATTGAACATACGACCATATGTTATTATAGTAGCAAATTATATTTTCCATCTCCAGCCTTAGGTCGACTTGTTTATAGTTATTTATACTGATATACAGACATTTTACGCATAAGCAGAATGTTTAATACAGGAGGTAGAAATGAAGTCACTAATATCAGCGCGTTGTTGAGAAGTATTTAATTACAAATGGTTTACATTATTTTCAATACCTACAAATTCGGGAAATATTTTTTTAAAAGCCATTTAATTATAATCATACGCCGATTATAAATAATTAGCCATGACGGTAAAGCGTTGCACATGTACGTGGTATGCTTTTATTTCATATATTTTAATAGAAGGCGTTGAAATATTTTTGTAATATGGCGGTCAGCAAAAAATAGTGCTGTGATTTAAAACAAGGAGAATCTTATAAAATCACGTCTCATAAGATTTATAGCACTTATTCTGTTTAGAAAACTCTGCGCTAGTTTCCTAAATATATGTGTGGGCTAAAATCATGTCTCATGAATACTATTTCTTATTCTACACTGGCATTTATTGTTTTATTAAACTGCTAATATTCCGCCACTTGGTCAAGAATAAATGACACATATTATGATCATCCAACAGATGGCGCGAAATGTAACTTTCTATCGCTTTACGACAATAAAAAGAGATTTAAGATCCAAGCGATGGTTTTCTCGATGGGCTCCTTAGGGCCCCCATTCGGCAACCAGCATTTATGTTGTGGGGCCGAGTGTAACGAACAAACCCGAACATCGGGCTTGCCCCATGATACAATAAACTAAAGGTAGGATATCTAACCGTCCCAATTTCGTCTGCCGTGCGCATGGTGATTGGTGAGTAAGTTTTAAATCTCTTATGGAAGTTTACATTGCTGTCATCGTTTTTAACTCTTTTTTGAATGTATTAAAACGTTTTAAGCATGTAATGATATATGAAATGAAAGAATAATATATGACGAGTATTTACGTATATCAATTTCATAGAAATATAACACACAAATACCACTAAAAAAAGAAAATATATCAGAGAAATTTTTCGCGGCCATTTGAGCCGGCGACAATAGCCGAAGCATGCCGAAAGCTGCTTGCCGACCATTGCTGGTTTTGAAACAGTGTTGCCAGACTTTTACAATTGTAATAGATCCACTACTATTTAACATTCTTGTTGTGGGGCTCCCCATATGAAATTTATGTTCAATCTGGAGGTGGTCCCCCATCTAATAGGAAAGTAACGACCTTTTTTTCGTACTATTATTACTCTGACGCCGTTTTAATTAAAAGTTTTTACGTTTAGTGGTATGTGAAATGAAAGAATAATATCATGGTATTTAGGAATATTTATTTCATGAACATACAACAAAGATTAAAGCTAAAATACGACCTAATTATAAACAAATTTAAATATTTTTTTTAACTAGTCCATCTCTCAGTGGAGTGAAATTATAAAGAAGGTAAACAAAATCATAGTCTGCTTCAGTAGTTACATAAACAATATTTTAATTTCCATACATGTTTCGAAGGCATATACCCTCATCAGCTTCAGTGGAAAATAATTAAGAAGTAAATATTAACAAAATAAATAAAACAACGTATGTTTTAGATTTTAACTTTTTAAATAGGATGAAACCACAACAGTTGTTTCGGTACCTACATAGTAGTTTTGTCTGATTTTAAGAATTGTGGTAAATAATTTGAAATAAAAATATTATCTCTCTAGCAAAATAGTCTCAACATAAATTTTATGTTTCAAAAATATTATGAAGTCTCAATATAAATTGTATTTTTCAAAAATATTTTGAAGACACCAATAATTTTATTTTTCAAAAATATTTTGAAGTATCAACATAAATTTTATTCTTCAAAAATATTTTGAAGTTTCAACACAAAGAGTTTTAGTTTCCAAAAATATTTTGAAAAGTTTCTAAATAAATTAAATTTGTTGTATCATAAATAAAAATAAAATATTTTATTCAAAGCATCAAAATAAAATACTTTTCTCACGTACGCACTTGGTATTTTATTTACTTATTCCTATGTACAGAATCTGGAAAAAAATACATTATACATTTAAGAACTGGGAAATATATAAAAATAAGTACCCGTGTTGCGTTTGTTCGATAGAGATAAATATAGAGATAGGGCAAGCCACTACAGAACACTTAAAATCAAAAATTTATAAAGGAGAATTGTTCAGATCTATCTTCGTTTAACTGTACATTGGAGCATTTAAGTTTTTTGGGTTCTAACAAATTTAATTTACGACATTTATTTTATACATGTATCGTGTCAAAATTTTCAAGGAAACTATGATTTTCGATAATAAAAAAAATTGAAAAATTGCTTGAAAGGTAAAACTTTACTTAATAATTTTTCTCATCTTTATTTTCCTAGAATTACTTAAATTCTGCATATTTCGGTTCAGTGATTTTATCCTAAAATACATTCGTGATCTAAAAAATAATCTTTTAATTTCTTCTGAACAAGAAATATAAGAACTGGCATTAATTAACTTTTTTAAATAATTTTTTGTGATTAGTAAAGTTTCACAATTAATTGACCGAAATATGTTTTCTAGTGCTTGCGTTTGAGTCATAAATTCTGCAGATGGTTCCCATAATCCTCCTTCACTAAGGTGAGAAGTCCAAGAATAATCTTGTGTTTGCAATCTGGAGGCATCATTTTGCTTTATTTTGTGGCAAATATAACCTGCTAGATGTTCTAAACCATCGTACTCAATATCACACAACTCAGATTCAACGTCATTCATAGGAACATCAAGTTCTTCATCCACACTAACTGATGAAAAAACTGATGCACATAAATTAACTTCGCTTATTTCTATACTGGGTATATCGTGATCTTCAACATTTCCACAGCTTGAATATGACCCTTCGTTACGGCCCAAAATGTAAGATCTAAGCCTATATTTGAACTGTAAGGGATCTGGATGATCGTGGAGTCCACCTATTGCCCGAATAGCACCAAAGAAATTTTCCAATGCATCTTGGTTTAATCTATATGTTAAGAGATATTTTGTAGAAAATCTTCTTTGGACATCTTCAAGCAATAATTTTATTGAATTATTTGTCATGATAATACCTAAAAAATGATATTTATATGTACCTATCTATTTAAATAGTGTAACTTTATGGGATACCTTTCTGGAATGGAAATAAATATGTTTTGCCTTTTATTCTAAGGTTTTCGATCGTCCTAGTCATTGCATCAATGATATCATTTTGAAGTTCAAGAGCTAATCCATAAGCTTTTTTCCTATCTCTGCTATCAGTTATAGCTACTCTCACATTCATGATATCAAACCAATCATTTACCTAAAAATGAATAAAGAGTATGTCAAAACTACTCATAATTTTATATTAGAGAATACAAGATGCGCTTACTTGCTTAAAAAAATCTGCACACTCAATCCAGTTTCCTTGCTTTAAATATCCCATTGTGCCACACCTAGTTATAGCCTTAGAAATCGTGTGAGAGAATAATTTAGCCGCCAATTTCACTTTTTGTCGAGCAGCTCCCGTAACGTTTAGATCTTCTTCTGTAATTTTGTAAGTTATTTTCAAATCAGATGAGCTTGTTACATCTAGAACTTCTTCAACTATAGATTTATTTATTTCCTTGTTATCAATTATAAATCCATAATCAACAAAATTATTTCTGATTAATTTGAGTAAATGAGGGACATCAGCGAAGACAAAAATTTTTTCATTATTAAAAGGATTGTTAAAAAACGTGTTAATATGATCAATATGTAGTTCTTTGTACAACGCCCTATTTCCTCCACCCAGATCACTGACCATAGCCACAATTTGAAAACCTACAATAGAATAATTAAATTTTAAAAATTTGTGTACCTAAGTAATACAAATGTAATTATTTTTGTATATTTAATGTCCAATAAATTTTACCTGTAGATTCCGCAAACTGTATAATCTCAAATAATTTTTCTTTGGTCATCTTGCAATCAAAATTATAAAACACTGGTTGTTTCCAGCTTTTAAATAATCCCCTAAGCATAACCACTTGAACGTAATCATAGGGTTTCATGGTTTGATCATTAGTTTTATCATATGCATAGGTTCTTTTCACTTTCATTTCATCAAATGATATTACACATACTTTATCTATGGGACTCATTTCAGACAGCTTCATAATTCTAATTTTTTTTAACCAAGCTCTTAGGGTAGATACTGCAGGGAATGGGTATCCTTTTTTTAAGAGTATCCGATAGCTCCTTGGTCCAGCTGAATAAATAACCATTGCCTTAGATATGTCATCGACAGACCATCGTACACGACATTTTACACCCTCTAGCTTTTTCAACTGTTCAGGGCTGAATAGTTTATCAACAAGGTTTTGCTTCTTTATCAACAAGGACTGGCTTTTTTCCAAAAATTGTATTCTCTTGTTTTGTTCGGCTATGATTTTATATGGATCAAGGTTTGGATCTGTATTGATGCTATAAAAAAGGAACTTTTAGTTAGGTATACCTATTATGGAATAGTAGCTAAACTCAAAATTTGGACATTTTAACACCCATAATTATTCACATATCAAGTAGGTCCCTTGGCCTGGCGCCCCTTTACTACTTACATACCTAATAAAGCATGCACATACTTCCAAAATACCAAATCACAAAGCCTGCTAATTGCAGGTTTTCAAATAAAACAGTTCTTTCAAAGTTTATTTTTTTGACTGAGCAATATGACAAAATGTGTATTTACAAATATATAAACGCCCCTCCCGTCTCCAAACCCTGGCTACAACATTATACCTGTTAATAATAAAAACTATTTACCCAATACTTCGGCTGCACACACTAATTTTTGTCACATTCGCATAATCGTTACACTCTTCAAGACCATCACCTGATAATCCACCTACATCTTTATTACTACTGTAGCCGACATCAGAATAAATACCAGTTCTACAAAAGTTTCAGAAACAATGTTGTAAAGTTTTAATATTTATTTATTACAAATTGAAGATTATTTATTCATTAATTACCTACATACCCTTTACTTTTTCTTCTTTGCTCCTGGCGAGATTTTCTATGAAGGGGCTGTTTCCTTGCCAAAGGCAAATTCTTAGAAGGGATACTTTCTTCTTTCAGTGCTCGCGTACTTTTAGTTGAATGTCCAAGTAAATTCCGCACATAATCATCCTCATTGAAATGGGTTGAGCATATTCGTGCGGAAGTTATATTGAACTTATCTTTCCGCTTACACAACTGTATCCATTTTAATTGTTTGTTTTTATCTTTAGGAAAGCGGAAAAACCTTATATTTCTATTAAATGTTATAGCAACCACCCTGTATATTCTGTTGGTAAAATCCGAGCGGCTTGATTTATTTTACAAGGTGGGCTATAAAAACACTTTCGCAGGGTTCGGAAGATTCCTGTGTTAGTATCGAATGACCCTTATTTTTGTTATCTGATGTTATTAATTCAGAGGGGTTGAAAAGACACCCTCGAATAGTTTTAATTGATATCACACCTGAATTCCTGTAGTTTTTAACTATATGTCTGCTCCAAAGTTAGGCAATTAGACACGAATTAGCTTTGACATACACTTGTTTTATTATCTTGTAAAAATCATTCAGCTTCTTACATAATTGTCATTCCTTAAGAAATATTTACTTGCTATTACAAATGTCACTTCCCCTTTTTATTTATGCTGGCTTTCTAGTTTAATAGACAATATTAACTTTTTAACAAAACTACTAAATTTAACACAATTTACTAAAATTGTGGAGTCACCCAAGTTGTTACGAACTGAATCTACAAAACTCTCAAAAGGTCATAAAACTCACGTATTTCCGTGTAATATATTTCCGTCACAATAACTCACAAAATAACTTTGTTCTGGTTAGCGTAAATTAATCGGTTTCTTGAGCGCTAACCTTCCACGTCCTAATCGATTTAGGAAAACCCGATGACATATATTCGCGGTCCACTTTTGTTTCGGACAGAGATTCGTTCTGGATCAAATACTTTTTACTTATTTTCCCGGAAAACGGGCAGAGTTTTCTGTAGACTTCGCGACCAGTTCGTTGGATTGACTTATTTTCCCGGAAAACCGGCAGAGTTTTCTGTAGACTTCGCGACCAGTTCGTTGGATTGACTGCTGAAACGAGCGAAATTTTCCGCTTAAATAAGGCTTTTCCGCCCTCTGGGTGGCCAAAAGAAGGGTTCCCCTTCGATAGTTTTATTGTTTTTTCTGGGAATCCTGACAGAATTCACGATTTATCGGCGTATAAGGTTCAAAATCGCGCATTAGTCCCCGAAATCCCTGACTCCCAATATGCCCACGTCGTAAATCCTGTCATTGAGAGCACCCCTCTTATTTGTTTAGTCATGTTTTCCAGAGGTAGTAGGGGTAAAGTTTACCCGATTGCCATATCGCTTTCCGCGCGTTTAGTAATATTAAATTTTCCGTCGCGGCCGGTCCGAATTTCAATTGTTTTCCGAAGTTGAGAAAGAAGGGAATTATACGTATAGAGTGCAATGTTCTAAGTTATTTTGTGAAAATAAAAAAATAAAATTATAGTAATTTTATTTTTTTTTTCTGTGAAATTACTCTTTGGATTATCTATAAAAACGTAAGTTTTTTTTTAATAATTTTCTACAATTTATTTGAATTTATTTTATTTTATTTAATTTTGGCTCTTATGGACTTAGAATAAAAAAAAAATTTTAATTCCTTATTAAGTCGTTTTTAAAAGTTTTTTCCAATATTATTTGTCATTAATTTAATTTTCTACAGTTTTGAATATTAAATTTTAATTTTATTAAATTATTTATTTATTTTTTCTGATTGAGGACTTAGCAAATTTTTGATAAAAATTAAATTTTTATTTTGATTTTTTTGAAATATTATTTGGACTCAGATAATATTTTATTTATAATTGCTACATTTTTCCAATTAAATAATTAATTAATTTATTTTTAGTTCTTTATATTTTTTTTAATTTTTATAAAATATTTTGACAATATCAGCTGATCGGTTTATCCCAATTTTCAATAAAACTTTTATAAGGTTTTCTCTATTTTTAAATATTTTTCTTTCGCGTTTTCGTATAGTTTTTCGTGTCCACCACATCCCTTCCTCCTCTACTTTAAAATACCTTAACATTTACAAAAGGTATTTTAACAAGTATTTTATAAACCGGTAGTCAAAATGAATTAATTAATAGGTCAAGTTTTGTACCTCGAGTTCAATAAGATGAACGTTATCGGAACACGTGTCGTTGAAAATTTTATGGCCTTTTGATTATCAACCTTCTTTTTAAAAGAGGGTTCAACCCCTAACACTTATAGCTTACGTTATTTTTATAGATATATGGATTTAGAGCTGTGAAATTTATTTCATTATCAATACAAAAAAAAATCTTTTATCCATATATCTACAAATTTTATTTCCAATCCTAAAAAATTTTTTAGCTATGTTCTATTTAATAAATTCCTTAATTATAATTTACCTTAAATTTTATACTAAAATTCCTCACTTAGATCTATTTACTTATTCAACTGTTTATTCATAATCTTTCTCACTTTTAATAGGTTCAGGGTATTTTCGTTTCAAGATCATTTTGAGGTTTTCCAGGTGCAGGATGTCGTATTCTTCCTGATCCTCGTGTTCTTCATTTCTGGACGTAGACGTAGACGGCTGTGGTTCCGTTGTGGATTGGACCCACGCTTCTGTAGCGGCGACGTAGCGATCTCGTAAATTGTCTTCTGGGTACATGCTAGTAGGTTCTGGTGGGGGTTGGACGTCATCCGATGTTTCCGAATTCTGGAGATTGGATACTGGTGGGCTTTGGCTCTCTCTGCTTTCTTGTTCCGTCTGCGCACTGGCCTCGTCGGTAATTTGGCTGACTGGAGTTGGTGGCAGTATCTGTTGATTACACTCCTGACAAGGGCACTGGGTCATGCCATGCTGCCGGAGTAGGTGCCAGAATCCTGAGAGTTGGAAAAGGTTCCTTTCCATGGGTACTGGTCGACAGATGGGACAGTCACACCAGTCGGACCTATAGTGTTGATTGTACGCTCTAGCCCAGTCCGTCCTAAAGGCTTGATACTCTATATGGAGCAAAGACATCCATAAAGCAACCGTTGCCCTTAAAGGAATATATTCCTCGCTTATTGGCGTATTTCCTCCGATTTGCCAGTACAAGTCGTAGACATGGTGTAGCGCTAGCCTGAGTAGTTGATTTCGTAGAGGTTGGTTTTGTTCAATCATTCTTGAATAGGTTAAAAACAGGATCATCCACTCCATTGTTATAGAAAGTTTTTAATTTTTATTTATTGAAAGTTATTCTCCGTCACTTCACTAAGTCCACGTCCACTTTAAGTTTTCTTTTCAAAATATTTTCGCGGCACTCACGCAGTCTTCTCGCGGCTATCACGCACTGTTTGAAATTTTATAATGGATTAAAAGTTTTTCACTGGTTCAATTTGCTTTTATATCCCTATAGGGTGCGAGCTACTTTTATTTTTTCCCATGAGAAATCCCTTGTTTTAAAAGTTTTAGTCATTCACCTGGAACTGTTAAATTCCCGTATTTATTCTTAATTGTTTTTAAAAGCTTCCATTATTTAAAAAAAGTTTTATCTTAATCTATTTTTATTCCCTAAATAGTAACTACTTATGTTTTACGCTTCATTAGTGTCCTGTAATTCCTTTTTCTGTGGTTTACATAGGGTGTCTAATTAGAAGGGTCCATACCTTCCGTAACATGTGGTCTAAATTTTCTTCATGGTTCAAATTCTCCGAACTTTATTGATTTTTAGAGAGGGCAGCACTTACTGGAACATTTGTTCTATACATCTGCCATTTTATTTCCCTTTTACCTTCCTTCTTTATCTTACTAATATGCTTCGGTTAAGTTTAACTAGGTGGCGCTAATGGTATCTTTTATTCTTTTCTAACATGCCTCTGGTATTGATTTTCAGTGTAGAAGCTGGAATTTATATACTGTCTTATTTTTCTAACCTAGGTGTCGGTAGTGAGTAGTTTTTTATTGATTTTATTTCTTTATACCACATCTTCTTTCTCTTTTCCAAATAGGCTGAATTTAATTCTTGGTAGGCTTCTTATTTCTTACCGCAGGTGGCGTATTGACTCTCCTCTCTGGTGCTGTCGGTTTATTTTCTTGTAACAAACACTATGTTACACTTATCTAAATTTTTACTACTTATATTCTATTTTTAGGTGACTCCAATTAATCTTATCTAATCCATATCCTAATCTAGGAACCTTCTTGGTGGTCGAATCTCTCTTGTGCGCGTGCGATGAAACACTGGCACTTCGACTTCTGGTTCACTGTCTGAATTTTCTGATTCAGCGTTTTCATTCTAACTCATCCTCGGCTTCTGCTATATTTATAGGCTCTTGTCTGCCTCCAAAATTTATAAATTCTTCGATATTATCCTGAATTAGCTCATTCTCTGCTAGACTATTTACTTCTTCCATATTTTCTTCTTCTATGTTTTCTAACTTTTTCTTTTTATTTAACTTCACATTTTCTTCAAATATGTAATTTTCTTTACATATTTTTTCAATCTGTCTGCATGGACCATAAATTCTTTCTTTTCTCTAGGTGCTTTTATTTTAAACGTAACAGGACCTTTCTTTTGTAAAATTCGGTACGGACCTGTCTACTTTTAAATATGTCAATATATTCCGTAATCAATTCTCTTAATTTAATTTTCTGCCGACATATTTTTTTCTAATTATAATATTCTTAAAATGTTATCTACCTCTTTTCCACTTATTTTGTTAATAGGCAGATTTTCCTTAAAAATTTTCCTTTTCCTGTGAGCTCTCTCTCGTAACCTTCCAAATCTCATACGTATTCTTATTTTTATTTCGATTTCTGTTATTTTCGCAACTTTTACAGGAACAATTTTCTGTTTTGCACAACCCTTTAGAAAATAGGACCCTGTCGGTGTATTCTCGTTTTGTTCGTAAACAATAAATGGCGTGGAAACTTTCATTATTCCTTTTAAGTTGAAAAAACTGTCATTGGAGGTAATTGCACCATTTTCATCCACTTAATGAAAATATCTTCAAACAAACTTCTTCAACCAATTCTTTGGTCCTTTTTAAAAAAACATTCCTCAACCAATTCTTTGGTCCTTTTGGGTACCCTTCGTCATCCTTCCTAGATGAATTCACAAACTCTTCATTACATACTTATCTCCGCTTCCATTTTAGGCAAGCCTCTCATCAATATACTTCTCTGTATATTTCTTCTACAACATTGGACTACACTTTCCAATACATACGTGCAATTATTTCTCCAAATTTTCTTCTCCTCAGTTAGCTGCTAAAACTATCCATATGGCTTACCATCAAGTCCAGCTTTAATGACATTACACTGTTTTTTCCTCTTGTAAAGTTAACTCTTTTCCAAACAAATACATGCGGTTACAGCTCCAGTCTAATTTCACTCCAAATTTTCTTAGAAAATCCATCCTAAAAGGATATCTGCCTCAAAACTATAAGTTTCTGTAACCATAAATTCCTGCTGAATTTTTTTATATTTCCAGGAAACTCCATTGATACCTTTGTTACTCCTAAGGTAGATATGATATTTCCTTATATAGCTACTAAATTAATATTTAAATTATTTTCTACAACCCCTTCGGCAATCTCAGGTTTTATTAGGGATATAACTGCTCCACAATCAATCAAAGCAAGGCGTGGCTTACCATCGATTCTTACCTTGATAACGCTGCATGGTTTTATATTTTCTCTTTTGTGCACGTAAATATCCCTATTTTTGATGTTCCTTTTACTCCCAGTTTGCTTGGACTACAGCGGAAGAAGTCAGAGGTTGAAACTCGACCGCTTTGTCGTTTAACCCTGTTCTCTGCTGACCTGTATTCTTTTCATTTCTTGGACGATTTCTTGCAAAGTGTCCAATCTCGTTATACGAATAACATCTTCTATCCGGCATTTTCCTCATGAAAATGTTTCCTTGACGTGTCCTACTTGCTTGACCTTGTGCTCTACTTGTTTGACCTGTATAATTTCCTGCAGGGTAATTTAAATCTCTTCCCCAACAATAATTCGCTGTGTGACCCATTTTTAGACATTTCGTACATTTCAATTCGCTATTTTTTCTATCGTGATATCTTCTTGAGTCGGTAGTTGACGTGCTTGTTACAAATCTGCATTCTCTACCTCTCAGTGGGTGAATTAAATTTTCAATACTTTCCTCCCGTTCAGCTGTTGATAAAGCGTCATCCAGGGTTTTTGGATCTCCTGACCATACTCGTTGTTTTATTGGCATATTTAATCCTAGCGTAAACTGTGTAGTAATGTCCTCTTCCAATTTTTTCTTTATAGGATCGTCTTTCGCTGGGTCTCCTGTCAAATTAATTGTCCTATTTCCTAATAACTTTAACCTAGTTAAAAATTGTCTGCAAGTCTCGCCTGTTCTCTGTTTACATTCTATGAAATTTTTAACTGCGGCTCCTTTTACATATTGTCTTTTAAACTGGTCTTTCAAGCCTTCTTTTAAAATTACCCAGCTTTTTGTATTTCTTAATGCTGGCTCAGAATCTATGAATTGTTTAGCTTTATTTCTTAATTTTAATAATGTTATAGCTACCAGTTGTGTTTCGGTCCAGGCTGCAAGTATTCCTGTTCCTTCTACAATCGTTAGGAAGTCGTCAATTGGTGTCATTCCATCATATGTTGGCAAGGAATCCAATCCTATTACGATGTTCCCATAACTTGTCGGAATTCCAGGGCTTGTTGTTGTCGTTCCTGCTGTCGTAGGCGTGATATTTGTCGTTGTGGCCATTTTCTTCTTTGGTGGAATTTTGATGCTAACACTTTATATGGGGGTATCCACAAGTAAGAATCTTCTATTCTTTCCCGAGAGTTAAAAACTAGCCAAAACAAAAACCCCACACAACGGACACCAGTTATAGCAACCACCCTGTATATTCTGTTGGTAAAATCCGAGCGGCTTGATTTATTTTACAAGGTGGGCTATAAAAACACTTTCGCAGGGTTCGGAAGATTCCTGTGTTAGTATCGAATGACCCTTATTTTTGTTATCTGATGTTATTAATTCAGAGGGGTTGAAAAGACACCCTCGAATAGTTTTAATTGATATCACACCTGAATTCCTGTAGTTTTTAACTATATGTCTGCTCCAAAGTTAGGCAATTAGACACGAATTAGCTTTGACATACACTTGTTTTATTATCTTGTAAAAATCATTCAGCTTCTTACATAATTGTCATTCCTTAAGAAATATTTACTTGCTATTACAAATGTCACTTCCCCTTTTTATTTATGCTGGCTTTCTAGTTTAATAGACAATATTAACTTTTTAACAAAACTACTAAATTTAACACAATTTACTAAAATTGTGGAGTCACCCAAGTTGTTACGAACTGAATCTACAAAACTCTCAAAAGGTCATAAAACTCACGTATTTCCGTGTAATATATTTCCGTCACAATAACTCACAAAATAACTTTGTTCTGGTTAGCGTAAATTAATCGGTTTCTTGAGCGCTAACCTTCCACGTCCTAATCGATTTAGGAAAACCCGATGACATATATTCGCGGTCCACTTTTGTTTCGGACAGAGATTCGTTCTGGATCAAATACTTTTTACTTATTTTCCCGGAAAACGGGCAGAGTTTTCTGTAGACTTCGCGACCAGTTCGTTGGATTGACTTATTTTCCCGGAAAACCGGCAGAGTTTTCTGTAGACTTCGCGACCAGTTCGTTGGATTGACTGCTGAAACGAGCGAAATTTTCCGCTTAAATAAGGCTTTTCCGCCCTCTGGGTGGCCAAAAGAAGGGTTCCCCTTCGATAGTTTTATTGTTTTTTCTGGGAATCCTGACAGAATTCACGATTTATCGGCGTATAAGGTTCAAAATCGCGCATTAGTCCCCGAAATCCCTGACTCCCAATATGCCCACGTCGTAAATCCTGTCATTGAGAGCACCCCTCTTATTTGTTTAGTCATGTTTTCCAGAGGTAGTAGGGGTAAAGTTTACCCGATTGCCATATCGCTTTCCGCGCGTTTAGTAATATTAAATTTTCCGTCGCGGCCGGTCCGAATTTCAATTGTTTTCCGAAGTTGAGAAAGAAGGGAATTATACGTATAGAGTGCAATGTTCTAAGTTATTTTGTGAAAATAAAAAAATAAAATTATAGTAATTTTATTTTTTTTTTCTGTGAAATTACTCTTTGGATTATCTATAAAAACGTAAGTTTTTTTTTAATAATTTTCTACAATTTATTTGAATTTATTTTATTTTATTTAATTTTGGCTCTTATGGACTTAGAATAAAAAAAATTTTAATTCCTTATTAAGTCGTTTTTAAAAGTTTTTTTGAATATTATTTGTCATTAATTTAATTTTCTACAGTTTTGAATATTAAATTTTGATTTTATTAAATTATTTATTTATTTTTTCTGATTGAGGACTTAGCAAATTTTTGATAAAAATTAAATTTTTATTTTGATTTTTTTGAAATATTATTTGGACTCAGATAATATTTTATTTATAATTGCTACATTTTTCCAATTAAATAATTAATTAATTTATTTTTAGTTCTTTATATTTTTTTTAATTTTTATAAAATATTTTGACAATATCAGCTGATCGGTTTATCCCAATTTTCAATAAAACTTTTATAAGGTTTTCTCTATTTTTAAATATTTTTCTTTCGCGTTTTCGTATAGTTTTTCGTGTCCACCACAATGTCTTTGCCTGGTTATCCATATCACAACCGAACATAGCGCACCTCATTTTATGAAAATTCAGATATTTTTTTTAATAAACACAAGACTATAAGAAAACGTTCTGGTAAACTTACAAAATGTCCACCAAAAACTACGGCAACCATGCAGCAGTGTTGCCAGAAATCCGTGATCGAAAGAAATAGAGTGCCGGTTCGAAACCTAGGAATAGTAAAAAACGGTGTCAGAGTAAAAAGAGTACGAAAAAAAAGGGTCCTTACTTTCCTATTAGATGAAATTTATGTTCAATCTGGAGGTGGTCCCTCCAGATTGAACATAAATTTCATATGGGGAGCCCCACAACAAGAATGAAATAGTAGTGGATCTATTACAATTGTAAAAGTCTGGCAACACTGTTTCAAAACAAGCAATGGTCGGCAAGCAGCTTTCGGCATGCTTCGGCTATTGTCGCCGGCTCAAATGGCCGCGAAAAATTTCTCTGATATCTTTTCTTTTTTTAGTGGTATTTGTGGGTTATATTTCTATGAAATTAATATACGTAAATACTCGTCATATATTATTCTTTCATTTCATATACCATTACATGCATAAAACGTTTTAATACATTCAAAAAAGAGTTAAAAACGATGACAGCAATGTAAACCTTCATAAGAGATTTAAAACTTACTCGCCAAGCCACGTGATCATCGGCGTGCAATCATACCTATAGTTACTTATACCATGGGCTTGCCCGTTCTCTGCTAAGGGGTTCTTTTGGTCATCGGCCTTTTCTCCCCGCAAAAGAAAATTCTCATTGAATTAACACAAATTTGCTCTACTCTCTAAATGGTTGCCAAGGTAGTGGTGAGCGATATCGTGATTGTTATTTTTTGATATCAGTGAAATTAAAGCGTGACGTGATGGCGGTTTATAAATTTAAATTTTTATCAGTGCTAAGCGTGACATTAACTAGATAATATACGTAAGAGAATATTGTGCGCATCGTAAAATAATCAGTGGGTCATGGTCGATGGATTTAAATTATTTATTATGTATACTACTTTACTGCTAAAAGAACTGTACAAAAGAAAACTAAAATCTGTGAAAAATATTACACAACATCGATAACAAACAAAAGAAAACGTTATTCTACCTAGATTAAAGTAGAATTATACCTTTTAAAAAAAACTATGATGAACTAACTGTGTACTTTACAACGAAACTATTTGTTCATGCAAATATGCATGGTTTCTTAATCATTTTGTGCGTATTGTATATTATTATTTAATAATAGAATCGTTAATCATTTGAGTTTTCTTATTACTTAGCCTAGTTCTTTAAAGAATGCCCAGAACTCGCTAGTCTTTCAAATATTACTACTCATTTTCATTTCACGGTTTCAAGTTCAAGATTCAGAAGTTACTTCACGGAATCACATTTTAAATAATAGGTCTATATGAGATGTGAAAGTGAAATACGTACTAAAAAGTGATTTGTTTAATTGTGATGACATCACGCTTTTTATTGCTGCTAAGGAACTGTGACTACCTGTGATTTATTGATATCAATGATTAAATCACAGTTCGTGAAATATCTCTCACCACTAGTATTGCCAGGTCAAGATTTGAAAAGTTACTAGATCGCGCTTTAAAAATTGAGGGTTCGTTAATTAATAATAAATCTTATTAGCATAGTATTTTATTTCTAGCATAAATGATGGTAACAAAAGGTAGTAAATTTAAAAAATTCATACAGTATGCCACATTTAAGTAGGCGCCATATGGGAAACTTTTTTATTATTAATTTTTCGAAAAAAGTTATTCTTTATAAAAGTTCAGCTTGGTTCAAAACCCAAAATGCAACTACCAGATGTTAAATTTTTTTCAGTTGTATACAAGGTTTGTCAAAAAATATAAATAAAGTATTTTAATTTGTGACAATATCGAAAGCTATAATTATGAAGTGTTGTTCGGTATGAAAAACTATGTTCTAATATGTAATTACATCTTACACTAAAAAAAATTTTTTTTAAACCTTTCTCCCGCTAAGACGCTGCATCATTGATTGTTCCTCACAAAACGCAATAAAAAACACATTTGAATTCATAGAACAAATTAAAGATATAAATATACCCAACAATGCTATACTAGTTTCGTTCGATGTCGAGAGCCTTTTCACATCCATTCCAACAACTGAAATTAAAAACATCATACACAAAAAACTAACCAACCGTCGAACTACAACTAACATACACGAAATAATTGCACTTACCAACTTATGCATAGACCAAAGTTATTTCAGGTTTAACGATAAATTTTATTTACAAAAAGAGGGACCCCTTATCACCCATGTTAACCGAATTATTCATGACTAATATCGAACACAATTTGTTTGCCTTAAAAAAATCGATTAATCAAAAACATACAATTTTGGCGTCGATATGTCGACGATGTGTTTTGTGTCTGGACCGGCAGGGCTCGACAACTACACCAATTCCTAAAACTACACAATAATATAAACGAAAAAATCCAATTTACACTAGAAAAAGAAACCGACCACTCCATTAACTTCAACACACAATATCTGTATATCAATATCAATATATTTCCATCTTGCTGGAAGACGGCGTGAGTCCAGCCTATTCCAAAGAAAGGTAAGAGAACCCTGCCTAACAACTATCGACCAGTCGCATTGCTTTCAGTTATATCAAAAGTAATGGAGAAAGCTATTAACCAACATCTTCTAAAGTACCTGGAAGGCTTCAACATTATCAGCGATCATCAATATGGTTTTCGGAAGTCCAGATCAACTGGAGATCTTCTAGCCTATGTCACCCATATTTGGAACAACGCAATCGAACATCATGGGGAGTCTCGGGCTGTTGTACTGGATATTTCTAAAGCTTTTGATCGTGTTTGGCATGAGGGGCTTCTAAGTAAACTGCGATCCTATGGTATGCCCAGTCGATTCTGTGCATGGTTGTCTAGCTTTCTTAAGGACCGCTCTCTGCAAGTGGCGATTGACGGATTTCTCTCAGACACCTTCACCATCAATGCCGGTGTTCCTCAAGGGTCCATATTGTCTCCCACTCTCTTCTTACTCTACATTAACGACCTTCTAGTGAAAACGAAAAACCCGATAGTTAGTTTTGCTGATGATAGCACACTTTTATCATCTTTCTCTTTGAATGCACAAACATCGGCTGCCGACGCACATCTTCGCAGACAGCATGAAGTATCACGCCTCAACAAAGACCTGGAAGAAATTTTGTCTTGGGGTGACAGTAACCAAGTCGAATTTAACGCTAAAAAAACCCAGGCAGCAGTTTTCTCTAAAAAGGTTAACATTACAGAACCGGATATAGTCATGGACGGACACGCAATCCCGCTGGCTAGTTTGCTGGGCGTCAATCTGGGAGTAAATATGTCTTGGCATAACCACGTTGTGGCAATCGCCAAGATAGCCTCTCAGAAGCTTGGTGTACTCTTCCGAACCAGAAAGTTGTACACACCTAAACAACTTTTGACACTATACAAAGCCCAGATCCGACCATCACTAGAGTACTGCTCTCATGTCTGGAGCTCTGCACCCAAACAAACTCTTCGGCTACTGGATTCCATCGAAAGGAGGGCCATTCATCTGATTGGAGACCACGAGCTGACGAAGAACCTCGACAGCCTAGAACATCGAAGGCAAGTTGGTGATTTGACTCTCTTTTACAGATATTTTCATGGAAAGTGCTCGGCTGACCTTGCCCTCTTAATTCCGCCCAGAGCGGCGAATATCAGAAATACACGACGAACCACTGCCGCCCATCCATATGTGGTTAAGCTTAGTACTCCTCGAACTTCATTATTTAATAACTCTTTCATCTGGAGGACTTCATCATTGTGGAACGATCTTCCCGAGGTCGTTTTTCCCAACGAATATAACCTCCAACGATTCAAAATCAACGTGAATCGCTTTTTGCGCACACGCACCACTCCCAGAGTGCCCTAAAGGATTTTTCCTATAGTGCTTGTGTTTGATCATAAAAAAAAAAACACAAACCCGAACAAATGGGAAACTTCTTTATCTTTCATTTTATCGAAAAAAATTACTCTTGCTAAAAAGTTTCACTCGGTTGAAAACCTCCTTAGCCATAGTCGAATATCCGAACTATTGTTCAGAGTGGTAAAAAATGTGAAATTGTGCTAAGAATAAAATACCTTAGTTTCTAAAAATACTTCGAAATGCCATGACAGTAAACCATCAAAATAATAAATTAACATTTCAAATCTATAGAAAACCTACTACCACCGATACCGTCATTCCAGCGGACTTTAGACATCCACAACAAACGAAACTAGCCGCGTTCAATAGCATGCTACACAGATTAGTCAATATACGATATACGAACAAACCGCTAACAGACTACGATTATAAAAAAGAACTTGATATCATTAAAACAATAGCTACAAATAACGGTTACTCAACAAAAACTATAGACCAATTACTTAAGAAAAAACTGAGACAAAAAAAACAAAAATTACTCTACCACGGCCACCCGGCCAATCCAACAAATAATAAATACTGTTCAATCACGTATACTGGTAACACCAGCCAAAAATCTCTAAAAAAACTAAAAAATCTCAACCTCACACCCATACAAGTCAATAGAAACAATTTAGGCAGACATATAGGCAATGCTAAAATAGAAACTAAAGACAAACTCTCAAATAGCGGAGTTTACCAAATAAACTGTGACAACTGCGATGCCGTCTATATTGGTCAAACCGGCAGAAACTTCAACACCAGACTCAAAGAACATAAAACATCCATTTTAAAAAAACAATAAAACAGGACTATCAGACCATTGCATAGAACAAAGCCATTTTATTTCTAACAAAATAAAACCGCTATATATCCAAGGAAAAAACAAAAAATTAAACCTATTAGAATCTCTAGCAATTAAAAAGGCTTTAAAAAACAAATGTAATGTTGTCAACAATCAGACAGAAATACCCTCAAGTGGTCAAGTGCTAACCTAATTTCCAACAGTGTGATTATATAAGATTAAATAATATAAGATTAAAATGCATTCACCCTGTATTTAAACAGGAAAAAACCCAGTAATTAAGTCTATTACCATTTACAACTCTGTTCAGCCATAACATAAATACCCCTGTAAAATCCCATTTTAATTTAGTCTTTGTACTCCTTCGAAAATGACCTGAAAAGGTCAAAACACGTGTCAGGAAACTGAATAAAAATTGTGAAACACTACAAGCAGTTATATTTCTTTTCTACATAATGGAAATCCGGTTTCACCAAGAATGTAGTCCAACTCAAATTAATTATATGTTAAATACTAGGTTGGCACAACGTAACAGGTAAATTTCAAATCGTCTACCTGTTATTGACTGTTCAAGGCTCATGCCTGTTACCAAATACCTGTGACAGGTATTTTGTAACATCCCTACAGTACTTAGTCTATGGAAGTGCAATAATAGCACGTTAAGCCCGTAGCAACATCCTAAATGGATCAAGTTTCGAAGCTATCCTCGGGCCTTGGGGGCCCTTTTAGCATCGTTGTCTGGGGAAAATTCCCCAGATCTGACGATTTCTGACAATGCTGGGGATTTGGGGAAAACTTCTTAAAAAACACATATTGTAGGAATTTTTTCCATATTAACATTAAAAATCTTTCAGTTGTTATTTAAGCTAGTCAATTTTGAAACAATCGTTACAAAATTTTAATAAATAATTTTTAAAACTTTATAGCGCCATCTAAAAACATTTAGTTTTGGAAACATGTAGGTAGGCGATTGTAAAAGACCCGATTGTAATTCTGCTTTTCCGTAGATGTCCAAATTCATTAATTTTAATTTTATATTATCTACCACAAGTAGCATATGTGTTAAGATAATTTTCAGTGAAGTTAAATTTAAATAGTACTGTTCATAAACATTTTTATTTATACTTCCCCTACCATTTTTATAAAAAAATTATTTAAAAGATAATCCTGGAATTTTTATTGAATCTGGAAACTTTCTGGGGATTTAAGTTTTTTTCAGCTGGTAACGCTGCCCATTAGTTAGACCTCAATCTTAATTAAATTAAAAATATGGGGAGCAGCAAGTAAACTAGAGGTGGAAAACTATCGATAGGAAAGTTGCTACGCTATCGATAGTCCTTCAAAATATTAATGCTATACACGAATGATTTAATGTGATGTACAACATCTAAAAACAAAAAAGGTTCATTACTTTGATTCGGAGCCCCCACCAGATCTAGAGCCCGAGGCCCATATAATCGACATCTAAAAAACAAAAAAAGTCATTACATTTGAATTGCGAGTGGTTCTCTATATTATTCCGAAGGTTATTTTAGAACTAATCGTCAATATCGATAGTTTTCCACCTCAAAAGTAATCACTAACAGCAGGTTTTTTTTCTTACAGGTCAAAAGGCATCTTTTAGTGATTTTTTACTGCGTATCCATGTCTTTAGTGAATTTTTGCTGCGTATCCATGTCTTTTAAACAGCCCTATTTTTTAATATTTTTTCTGACTGATCATTTTAAAGCATATTTAGGTATCAGTCTTCACTGGTATCAGTTCAATAGTTTTTAAATTACTAAATAATTAAAAAAATTTCTGGATCCATTTGATGTTTACTGGGTATCCAAATAAATGGCCTGCGTATCCAAATGGATACGTAAGTACGTTAAAAGATGCCTTGAGACAGACGGAGCCCGTCGGGAAATTACCAATTCATGAACGGTGCGAGAACCTGGTTTGCATTTGTGACATTGTAGTGTTCGCACCTACAATTTTATTATAAGTCGTACGTTATTGAATGATGAATTTTATTATTTTTATTATTTTTATTATTACATCTAGAGTAAAATAGAATTTACACACGTTTTAAGATAATACACAGTGTTAAAAAAAGTAAATAATAAAAAATCTTTTTTTCAACTATTTCTTCTGGAAAAATATTATTTAGGGACAGTCAAGCAAGTC
This sequence comes from Barypeithes pellucidus, assembly GCA_963991005.1. Lineage (NCBI taxonomy): Eukaryota > Metazoa > Arthropoda > Insecta > Coleoptera > Curculionidae > Barypeithes > Barypeithes pellucidus. The sequence goes on along the minus strand of OZ022557.1, from coordinate 48,625,809 downwards.
ATACTCCGTCTACCTTAGCCTGCCAGACGTGTAAAAAAATATCAGCAAAGCAATTGGTCCTACTAGATATAGGAAATATTGTATTGTCTCCAGAAATTAAAAAAATCCACAATTATCCAGATTTAAAAAAAAAGCATACTCAATAATTTTCAGTTTCGGTTTTTCTACTTCGTCTCGCTATAGGAATAGAACTCATTGGAATCTAATAAGTTTTATAGTAGCAAACCGATTTTCATATATACATATATATAAGGATTTGAGTGAGTGTGAACAAACCCAATAATCAATTATATTTTTTTGTAGTGTCCATAAATTCCGTAATCGAAACGATTATGGTTACAATGCATCTAGAACCTGATTGGATGAAGTTACAAGTATCGATGAATAAGTCTTCACCGAGCAGTCCATACATGAAAGAATTGGTTCAGTTTATAACAAGAGTTTATAACACATATCTTAATAATTTTCAAAATAAAGAAGTTTCATGTGAAAAGTAAGTGTGACAATTGATGTGGCCTAAAAGATTCTGCGGAAACCACTAATTTTATGAGAAGGTCAATACAAAATATCTCGCAAACTGTTGATGCTACGACAAAATTACCATTAAGCTTTCAACAACTTTGTTTCTAGGGATATTTTCGTAGAATATGTCGTTCACGAGCTAGAGCCGCGTCATGCCCATCTGGCGCCCTCGGGCAAGTCACTATTATGCCAGAAAATCTTTATTATTGATTTCACGATCCAAAGTCTTTCTTTATTAAAAGGTTTGTGTGTTGATAAAATTAATTTACAATATAAAAATTTAAGATCAGATGTACAGGGTGTTAATAAATTAAGAAAATATGAAAACGCTTAAAAGAGATAAGTACCATTATTTATTATTACTTTAAAAAAAGACCTTATAAAACAAAGTTGTTTATAAGCTAACATAAAGTCTGAATACAAATTTTGAAATTCGAATATTTAAAAATAGAATAATAATTGTGGTTTCATGTGAAGACACGTAATTATTTGCATTTAATAAAAATCAAGATGGTCCATTTTGTATACATTCATTATTTACTATCTTGTTTTCTTTTGTTAAATACCAATAATTGTTGTCGCATGAAACCACAATTATTATTCTATTTTTAAATATTCAAATTTTTATTTCAAAATTCGCATTTAGATTTTGTTACTTAACAACTTTCTTTTATAAAATTTTTGTTAAAAGTAATAAATAATGATACTTCTCTCTTGAAGCATTTTCATATTTTCCTAATTTATGCACACCCTGTACATTGTGACCAACTAAGAGAGGTACGCGGCTGTATCTCGGAAATCGTTAATCGTACAGCTTCCGGAAAAAAATATATTTATAGGAAAAGATGGCAAATTAATAATAAATAAATACTAATTATGTAAATTCATTTTTCATCGTTATCTCTGGTTAGAAAAAAGATAGGAACTTGCTGTTTTCACCATTTGCTTTCGTCTTTATTGTAATGGTGTAATAACATCGCATTAAAGTTTTTCGAGGAAAAACATAAAATATGTTAAATCTGTAGAAAGCGCCGCAACTGCAACTATACTAAAAATGATATAGACTCGCTTATAGTATAGCTGATAGAGCAAGAAGAAAATAACTCTTTGAGATGACACTAATTTCAATATTTTTCGATAAGCAAGAAGAAAGAACTCTTTGAGATGACATAATTTCAATATTCTTCGATAAGACGTTCCAGAGATATTGAATTTTTTTCCAATTCATTTTCGTTATCACCATCACTTTATTGAACGGTTGGAGAACAAGTATGTAAGCAAAGTTGATCATGATACATGAGAGATTTAATTGCAAGTATTTTCAATTCTTATCTAAGCAAATTGAAGCGAGATCGAGTGTTAACAAATTACTATTAGTGTTACGCCCTCTAGCGGCCGTTCTACAAACTTGCAAATAATTTCCAGCAATTTCTCTTGGAAACTTTTCCTATATATTTTTTTTCGAAAACTGCACGGTGAACTATTTCCGAGATACAACCACATATATCGCTTAGTTGGCCACCCTGTATATTTTATCTAAAATTTCTATATTGTAAATTTATCTTTTCAACAAGCAGAACTTTTTATAAACAATGACTTTTGGTCGTCAAATCAATAATAAAAGATTTTTTCCCTCTTGGGGACTCCATCCGCGAACACACTGTATATTGTTATGTTTCAAAATATACATAAAATCAGTTGACACGTATTTCAGGATTTTGTTCTCCCCACCTTAAATTAATTTTAAAAATACCGTTTTGTTTATCCTCTTATCTGCAAAACCTATTTTACGAAAAAATGGCACCTCTATCTACATCGGTAGATATCTCTATCGGTAGAAATTTTCGATCGCAAGTCATCGCAATATGGAAATATTATGATTCACACTGAAGCCGAGCTGGATTGTAGACGCCTCGACCCGTGCCACGCTTCGACCCGTCGCGCCTTCTCTGCGCTGGATGATAGAAAATATTTAATAACTGCCGATCTAATAGAGAGCCACTTTTTCGTAAAATGGTTTTTGCAGATAAAGAACAAAACGGTATTTTTAAAATTAATTTAATGTTGAGGGCGTGCATGTTAAAACTATTTAAACTATTAAATTGTTATTATTTTGCATTTGTTCACAATGTCAATTTTTTTTAATACCCTTCGAAATCTAACATAGCACAGTGTTAAATAAAAAAAGACCGACATTGATACGATCAGTACAGCTGGAGATATTAAATAAATTTCAAGTATGGAAGATTGGAGAAAATCCAGCAAATTATCAAAAATTCATGTGGATATTTTCGAAAAAAAAATTTTGTCATTAAAATCCTGAAATACGTACTAATACGTAACTAATTGTGATAGTATACAACGTGTCCAAGATAAGGAGGGCCAGTACAGGGATCTCGGTAACCGTAAGAGATACGAAGTCAGTTAAATGGAGGTAAAGTTGCCCATTTACGTGCCTAATAATATGCCGTTTAGAAATGTTTAAAATTCCGAGTAGTTCCGGAGATATCCGGAAAAACCCGAAATTCTGAAAAATCGTTTTATTGTTTTCCTGGTTTTTTTTGAGATTCGAATTCTAAAGTAAATTGCACTACATTGCCACTTTTTCCGCTCTATCTAACAGCGTTAATTGTTTTGTAATCCGACGAGTCGTCTTGGAAGGGCCATTATCAACTTTCTTTTTTTAAATACGGTCCTGTTTTTCTGATATTGGAATTTGAGAGCGAATGCAACGATTTATGACACATTGTGGGTTAATGACGTTTCGTGGGTTTTTGGAAAACATCAGGAAATTTTGGGATACGGTCCTGTATTTCTCCTAATTTTATAAATAATATCTCATAAGTAAGCTCTAAATTTTTTACCTATGCTGGTTTAGTTCAACAAATAACAAATAATTTATTAATAAACCACAAATAAGTGAACAAAAATCATACCAAAACAGTAATAAAACGAACAACGAAAAAGTAAGGAACTACATAATCAGGTGTTCAAAATGATTTCACATAACAGTTTTTTTGAGAAATAAAACACGATAGAATATCAAACTTTTCAGCATTTGTAAAATGATGTTCCATATTTTCTGGAAAATAGAAAACCTCTTAAAACGCTCTCAAACGATCACAATGGGAATGTCAAGTGAAACAAATCACGCGTCACCATCTTAATTTTTTGTTTCAAACGCCTACTTTTCTTTTAAATCCCGAATCAACAGAAGTTTGAAATAATGTTTCTGTATTTTGTTCACTTATTTGTGGTTTATTATTAAATTATTTGTTATTTATTGAACTAGTTCAACATAAGTAAAAATTTAGAGCTTACTGATGAGATATTATTTATAAAATTAGGAAAAATACAGGACCGTATCCCAAAATTTTCTGATGTTGTTAAAAAAACCCTCGAAACGTCATTATACCACAATGTGTCATAATAATCGTTGCATTCGGAAGAAAAAAGCTCTCAAATTTCAATATCAGAAAAACAGGACCGTATTTAAAAAAATAAAGTTGATAATGGCCCTTCGAAGACGACTCGTCGGATTGCAAAACAATTGACGCTGTTAGGTGGTGCGCAAAAACTGGCAATGTAAAAGTGCAATTTACTTTAGAATTCGATCTCAAAAAACTCAGGAAAACAATAAAACGATATTTCAGAATTTCGGGTTTCCGGAACTACTCGGAATTTTAAAACTTTCTAAACGGCATATTATTAGGCACGTAAATGCGCAACTTTACCTCCATTTAACCGACTTCGTATCTCTTACGGTTTCCGAGATCCCTGTACCCCCTCCTTATATTGGACACGTTGTATATGTAGTTGTAAAAAAATTTTAGCATGATTCTAAAATCTCGAGGTTAAAAAGTGTGCGGTTTGTAAAAGAATGAGTCATATACCGAATAAAAATTCTGTTTGACTGTTTCACATAATAGGCTCACTAGTCAACAGTTTGCAAAAATTAATTCACAAAAACTACTTTTTTTAAACTTTGACTCGTGCATAAAATTTAAAAGAATGTTGTTCTTATTCGAATTCCTATCTTTTATAGGTGCAATGAAATTGCTCTTAGATGTATAGAACTTCTCGTTCGCCATTCCGCAATTTTACGGCCAATCTCGCAGGGTGGTCGCCAACGCTTACAGTCCGATTATTATCATCTAGAAGAGGCGCTCAAGCTTATTTGTCCGCACTTACCGAATTTGGGACGACCTTATAGGTTACTGAAATCCATGGCTTCCTTGATTACGCAGTCGCCTGAAGAAATAGTTGCCGGCCAGGGTTCAGGAAGTTCTGTCCCTCACAGTACTATTTTGTTAATGTTATTTTCATTTGCCGGCCAAGATTTGGCCAGTCCTCACCAAAATACAGGTAAGAATGAAGTACATTTTTTGTAAATTTAAAATCCGTATTAGCGTAGATATATAGGGTGTGTCGGGAGGACTGGACAAAGGTCCAGGAGTGTATTGTACAAGTGAAAATAATTTAAAAAAAACAACTCATATACAGGGTTGCCCAGAAGTCAGGAATAAAATTAATATAGCCTTAACCTGCAACTTTTGGGGAAAACGCTCGGACACGTCAATTTAGTTTTATATATGCTCACATTTTGACTTTATTCGTTTGTTTTTTTTATAGACATTTGTCAAAGATATGACGACATCGATCTTTTTTTTAAATAGAAACATATAGCTTGTGGATACATCATTTGAAAGCTCATATCTCGTACAGTATGCTCATAAATTTTACCGCGATTCTGTCAAGCTATTTCAAAACGGCCACAGTTAAAAGTTTTTAAAAATCTCTATTTAAATAAGCGGAAATGATAAATCATTACACACTTCACTTTGACTTTTATTTTATCTCCACATCCTTACAATATCAAGAACTCGATACACTTTCCGACGAAACCATTTTTGTTTAGAAAATTGTAAAATAATACTAATACCTAAATTCCGTTCAAAAAATAATAAGTAAATGCTCTCAAAACAAAATGTATTTCTAAAAATTTGAATAATGCACCATGAAATAAAAATACGTTCAAATACAATGTAATTGAGATCCATCTACCTCAACCGTAATTTGAGAAAAATAAAAAAAATTACAGTGTTCGATATTGTCACAAATGAAAGTACTTTACTCTTGAGCTAAATTTATATTTTTTCACAAACCTCATATACGACTGAAAAAATTTGACATCTGATGGTTACATTTTAGTTTTTGGACCGTGCATAACTTTTAATAAAGAATACCTTTTTTCTCATAAAATTAATAATAAAAAAGTTTCCCATATAAACAAACAGATGGTGCAGATCTACAGGGTGTCCCATTTTCAACACTTTTATAGGGTATCTCAGTAATTGTTAGTGCTATAAAAAAAGTAATGTAGGTGTCATGTGCTCTTTTTTGGTCAAACTTAAAATGGTAAAATCAAAATTAGAAAATTTTCGCTCCCTTAGGGGGAAAATCAAAAATTACGCTATATTTTCTTAGTTAAAAGAGATACAGAAAAATGTTTTATACAGAAGTTTCTTTATAACGATTGTTGAATAACCTGCCGTTTTCAGAATAAGTATACGGGGTCAGATAAAAAAGTTATCGGACCTAATCTCATTTTTTTAAATGGAACGCCCTATATATTTTAATCTAAAAAGATAGCATATTAAATGCTCCTTTCAAATACATAACACACCTTGGATGATATTGGTTTCCTAGGATATTTATTTAAACTTTATTACTTTGAAACGAAATAAAATATTCAGATTAAGGGAAAAAGTAACGGGAATCATCGCAAATGTTCGGGATCTGTCCTTAAATGGTTGCCGTCTTTCCGGATAGCGAACAAAATATAAATTTTGCGCCATTTCTTCGTTTTTTCCACTTTGAATATAAACTGATATATCAAATTTTTCAAAATGTTGATAAGTTATTTTCACAAATGAATATGTAAAAACGAAATTGACGTTAAATGTTAATAACAACTAAAATATCAACATAGTTGTTTCTAGGATATTAGGTTTTGTTTCATGGCCTACTGTGGTTTAAAGTCATAAAGTTTAAATAAATCGCCTAGAAAACCAATATCATCCATTTGAAAGGAGAATTTAAAATGCTACCTTTTATAAAAATATACACATTTAAAAAAATGAGGTTAGGTCCGATAACTTCTTTACCTGACCCCGTATACTTATTCTGAAAAGGGCAGATTATTCAACAATCATTATAAAGAAACTTTTGTATAAAACATTTTTCTGTATCTCTTTTAACTAAGACAATATAGGATAATTTTGATATTGTCTATTTTTTTATTTTCCCCCGTATCTCTTAAGCAAGCGAAAATTTTCAAATTTTGATTTTGCCATTTTAAGTTTGACCCAAAAAGAGTCACAGCACATGACACCTACATTACTTTTTTGGTAGTAGTAACAATTACGGAGATATCCCTATAAAAGTATCGAAAATGAAACACCCTGTACATACGTATATCGTCCTAATGTTACATATTTTCTCTGAAAAAATTAAGTGGGATGGGTATAATCTATGTTTTTATAAATTATTTTAAGTATGGATTTTTATACAATGTCCAGTTTGTATAGAAAATCATTGTGTATACTACCCCATACCAAGATAATACAAGAAACTAAAAATTACTAATAATTATTTTTAGGTTGGTCTTTACCCAAATTATCAGTCTGGCTAGACGACCATCAAAATGAATCGGAGAGACTAGATTTAGTCGCTGGAGCTCTACAAAAGTATGAAAGTATTGTCAGAGTTAAAAATTCCACCAACTACGATCCTCTATATCCTATTATGTCGCGGTTTCTTGAAACATCTATGAAGGAGTTTAGACATTAAAGTAGTGATAAAAGTGTATCGGTTATTATTTTATGTGTATAACGTGTATTTCCTTTCAGATTTGTTAATAAATCTATTTTATTTTATTCCAATAACTGACTTGTCAAGCAAACAGTATATTTATATTGAAAAATATATTTTAATTTTGTTTCTTTATTGTCTGTATTAAATATAACTGAAAAAATGTTTGTTTGATGTATAATTTGAGGAAACGGTGGACTTTTTGCAAACGCGCAAATATTTTGGCCGTAATTTTGATCGGCAACGGCTGGATCCTGAAACAAGATTTTCGGTTAGGCCTGCCGCATACATTCGTTTTCCTTATTCGGATTCCGAATTATGAAAACGAAATTCCGTGAACGTGTCGCATACTTTATTATTCGGAAAACCGGTAGTATTGGCGTTACAATCGCGCTGTTTCCAGCAGAATGGTTGACGAATTCTTGCGAATAAATGCAGAATTTTCCCATACTATTATATGACCATTCCGGAAGATGTTGCTATATTAGTCATAAAGGCAGCGTGTATACTAATTTTGTACGCACAAAAGAAATGGTTATTGATTTGAAGATACTCGAACGCATGATTTGAAGATTTGCCGTTCCGATATCCCCAGTATAGATCTACCGTAAAAAACGGTAGGATCGATAAAATGAGTCAATAGAGAAATCTTGCCCTCGGAAAGACGAATTCGAATTTTTCCGAATCGAAATTAAGAGGTTTCCGGCACGAACGGTATGAAAAAATTCCGTTGGGACGAAAACGAACGTATGCGTGACATACGTTTCAATATTTTCTGGTTGTCGGAATCGGAAACCGAATAAGGAAAACGAATGTACGCGGGCGACCTAAAAGAAAGCCATTTCGCTGAATACGAAATATGTGTTGACAAAACTGCACGTTTCATTTACATTTTATATATTAACGTGTGTCCAAAACCTTCCTAGTCACAAAACGACATAATACCATCCGAATAACACCATTTTAATTTTGACTAACATAATGCGGCGATTAGGGATCCCTGTTTGGTGAATACCTCTCGCAACCTTGCATATTTTTAATTCTTGTATTTTCGTTGTTTTCATATGTCATAATGACTTTTGTATAATTATTTTGTACGTTTTAACCAAAATTCTAACACTAATGTTTCTTTTGAAATATTTAGTGACCACACTGATAAGTTTCCAAAAGGGTTAACTAATTGGGTACAGGCCAGTAAAAACAAAATTTGAAGATAAAATTTCGTATGTTGGCCAATGTTTCGACCTCTACGAGGTCATCCTCGGGGCTCTAAAATGAGTATTTAGACGTACGATTTAAAAAAAAGTAGGTAGGATTTCTTTAGGACACCAAAGGAATTACATATTTAAAAATAATAACCCATCGCCATAACACCTATGTTGTTGCTTAAGGTTGGATCATTGACTTGAAACAAACATGGGCCCGGTATTTCTATCTGCTTTGTACACGTACGTCAATGTGACGGCTGTTGTAACAAAAATAAACAACCAAAAAGAGATGGGGATTATATCTGTAGAATCCCATCTCTTCTTATCTTGTGTCTGTTTCTGTTTTAATTCTAACAGCTGATCGGGTTGATATGTCTTGGTCAGGAAAAACAAACAATAGACGACCGTGACTCAACAGTGTATATTTGTATCCAGTTTACGGCAGACTTCCACTGTTTTACCATATTGGGTTAGGAATTACTATTATTTCCACAAACAATACGTAAATTTAACACACGAACACTGAAAAACGACAAAGAATTTTATTTAACAGTAATCATCATCATCAAACAGCCCCTAGCGTCCACTGCTGAACATAGGCCTCTCTTAGTGTACGCCAGTCTGCCCAGTCCCGTGCTGCATTCATCCAATTTGTACGGATTCTTTTTATGTCATCTGTCCACCTTATTGGTGGCCTGCCTCTGCTTCTGTAGGCTTCGTGCCTGGGTCTCCATTCCAGGATGCGCTTTAACCACCTATCCGATGTTCTTGCGAGATGGCCAGCCCAATTTTACTTCAGGTTTGCGATTTGTTCTATCACATTCGTAACGCCCGTTCTATGACGTATAGTCGCGTTAGGCACCTTATCCTTCAAAGATAAGCCTAACATTGATCGCTCCATATACCTCTGAGCAACGCGCAGCTTGTTCACGGTTTTCCTGGTAAGCGTGAACGTCTCTGCCCCATAAGTCAGTACTGGCAGAACACATTGATCGAATGCTTTCCTTTTGAGACATATAGGATGTTTGTTTTTAAGCCTACCAAATACTGCCCATGCTAAGCCTATTCTTCTTTTCAACTTACATGTTTGGTTATACCAATTTGTACCTCATGCCCCAAGTATTTATAGGATGCCACCTGTTCGATATGCCTGTTTCCCACTGAGGTACCATCGCTCGCTGTTATGATCGTCAGCGAATCTCAGGTGGCTTAATAGCTCTCCGTTGATGTTTATTGTTGTTGTCATTAACAATAATAACTGTCTTTGTCAAATTAACGTAATGTCTTTGTCAAAAAACGACAAAGTATACAATACTAATTTTCAGGGCGCCCCGATTGTTTTTCTGGAAAGTTGTTTACAACCTTGAGAATGTGAATTGTTTATTCTTCAAAGACGGTGACCCAAAGCCGTGTCCCCCTTGATTTAAGATCAAAAGTTTTAATACAAATCAACTTTTTTAGAGCTGTTCAATTGCTTTGCCACCTAACCAATGACGACACCCCTTCGTGGTGCGATTTCCTCCCTATTAGAAAACTATCGAGAAAGTAATGGTCGACCTGTGGTTATTCCCTAGAGTCTTTTTGGTTATACAATGTTCAAAATATATTTACCCATTTATCTAATTTCAGTTAGCGCTATAACTGGAGAGTTACGCTTACTTATCGGATATTATACTCGAGAGTTAATCTTGCCATTTTTGCAGACGGATCAATTTTCTACTTCAATAGAGATGTGTCGACTAAAATCAGTAGTTTTTCTGCAACTTTATGAACTGGGATGGAAAGTGGACGATTTAAATTTATTGGATTTACGTAGCGCAAATATCTTGGGTCTATAAGAAGCTTCTTTCATCCTGTTCATCCCGACTAGTTTCCCAAAAATATTAATCACCCTGTGAAAAAACCGTATCTCCTAAATAGTCGAGTCATCCTGGCGAAATAAACGGCTCGAAAATCCCTCGACAAAATCGAGTAATCTTTTTTCCCCAATCGATTCAGTAGGATCCACTCGGCATTCTGAAATGATTTGTGCAGGGCGCCGCATGGGGAGGAAGGGGGGCACGCCCCGTCAATCTAACCTACAACGGGAAATTGAAAATAACTCAGCCGGTTTTGATGTTATAAAAAAAATGTGAAAAGCAAAATTGAAGAGCTTGACAGAGCGCGTAAGCTCGAACAAACCCGATCCCGATATCTCAATGAGTTCGCGAATTAACGCGATTTTCAACTGCAAAAACAATAAAATTTAATTAATTATATCTCGAGAAGGGGCGGCGTTGTGGCATCATTTTTTCGCGAATTAACGGGTGATACCGAGTACTTTGATGGGTCGGAGGCTGGGGTTGGTGGGGGCAATTAGGAGGGGAGTAAGGGGGATTGGCAATTTTTTACATAAATGCTAATAAGTAGTTTATAAATCGCGCTACGGGGATCAGGCCAGATTCAATTTGTTCGGGTTTGTTCGAGCTTACGCGCTCTGTCAAGCTCTTCAATTTTGCATTTCACATTTTTTTTGTAGCATGAAAACCGGCCGAGTTATTTTCAATTTCCCGTTGTAGGTTAGATTTACGGGGCGTGTCCCCCATCCCCCCACAAGCGGCGCCCAACACCAATCATTTCAGAATTTCGAGGGGATCCTACTGTATCGATTGGGGAAAAAAAATACTCGATTTCGTCAAGGGATTTTCGAATACCGGAACGACTCCACTAAAAAAGCTCTGCTTGGCAAGAAAATAAGATATACGAAGAAAAAAATGTATTATATTATACAGGGTTCCCAAAAAGTACAAGAATGTAAAAAAGATCTAATGGGAGAACAGCTACCCCTATATTTAATTTTTGAACAAAACGACAAATAAAAAAATTAATTCAAATCTTGTTGCGAGTACAAATACAAAATTTGAATTAAAATTATTTTTATTACAAAAATATCTTTATTAACAACACTATCTGGTACAAATTTGATAAGTTGTCCGTTTGACATTTTTTAATTTTTTAAAATTTTCGTTCTCGAAGCAGTAAAAATGGTTGACGACGACAGAAAAAAAAAGGGCGTACAATGCGCAAATTTATAGGATGATTAACAACGTTTCGCTACTGCAGGATTCTGGAAAGGCTATTTGAACTACCTGACGGGACAAGTTAAATTTAAGTAAAGAAATGTTTCTATTTCTAAGGTACATGGCCCTTTTTTGAAAAAAGTAATTAAAAAATTTTTTAAGATCGGACCAAAAGTGCATATTTTTAGGCATTTTTCAAGGTTAATATCGTCGCTGATATTTTTTTTTGAAAAAAGTAGAACTTTCATGTCTTAACTTTACAATTCCAAAAATTGAGATATTACAATTTCGTTCTAAGCGAGTAATCTTGCAGCGCGCGAAGCATGTTTTAGAAAAATTTTGGTGAAATGTATTAGAAGTTGCCTATGTCCAGCATTATTTATTGTCGGTAGACGTGAAACAAGCTATCACGGTACAGGATTATGCTACACTGAGAAAAATATATAGGTTAGAAAATAGGGCTAAATTGTATGTGTTTTTTTGTATTGTCAGTGCCAACCACATAATATCTGTATTAATTTTACTATTAGTTTTACTTTTAACTTTTAGATCTAAAACCACTTGCATATTAACATATACAGTATGTGTATATAGTCGAAACGGCATAATAACTTTTGAGCCGCTATTTTTTTTTTTACAAAACTTGGGTGTGAGTTATGGGGGAATGTTAACTTCATTTTGGAGGAATAATGACAGTACTAACTGTCAAAATGGCGGATGGGCGCCATTTTTGGGAAGAAAATTAAATAGGAAGGGGTGTCTTGCGGTACATCATTTTGAAGATACTATCGAGTACTTTACGATCCCAGAATATTACTTCTGTATGCCCAACAAAAACAAAATGGCGGCATTTAAAAAATTGCATTGTTGTTATTTCTTTTTATCCTTTATTTCATTTATCGTCTAGGAAAATAAATGCAACTTGACATAGTATAGTAGGAATTAGAGAGCTACTCTTTCTTGTATATTTCATGGTGCTCAAATTCAAAATGGCCGCGGAGTAACATCTTGATAAGAAAAATTGAATAGGAAGTGAGGTCTTGCGATACGTCGTTTTAAAGGTGCTATCGAGTACTTTACGATCCCAGAATATTGGATACCCAAAACAAAATGGCGGCTTGTTAAAAAATAACTACTATTTTTCTTTTGTTATTTAACTTTAGATTTGTTGTTGAGATTGTTAGTGGATGTCCTGTTCTTCCTGACTTTTCAGTTTTTTACATTGCCTAAAGAAATAGTACCCGTTCGTTGCGGACGTCCGAATTTTCTGACCTTGATTTTCCGTGTCGTTGGTGCGATCGCCCGATATTTAGTATGAATTGAAATCACACCTGTTAGGTTGAGCGAGTTCGTGTGCGAGAGTGTGCATGTTACTAATTGTTAGTTATACTTGGGTGTGTTATACCGGGTGTTTCAGCAGGAACGATAACTTTTTTAATTTTTTAAATTATAGAAATAAAATTTGGTGGTTTGTATGTGATATTAATTTGCATTTTATGACATGTCGGACTAAATTTTGTCACTTCCGGTTTAATCGGAAATGACGTCAACTTTGGATTTTTAAATAGAACACCCAGTATAATTTTGGCTAAGTGCATGCTATAATGCAAATAAATTATCTCTCCTTTTTTAACTTGACACAAGGGTGTGTGTTATCAAATTGTTTGAAAAAAGTGCTCTATCTTGTTGCCGGAGTGAGCCAATAGGTTTCCATTTGAAAAAATTGAATTTTCTAAGAAATTGCCTTCTTAAAATTTTAAAAAGTGTGTACATAATTTACAACACTATAAAACTAGAAAATTGCATTTTTATCGAGAAATTGGCTTAGAAGTAAAGTTTAGGGAGTCATAGCAATGTAGATGAAAAATAAAAGAAAAGTTATTTAGTGTGTGGTCGTTGATTGGAATGGTGTTCTGAATCGATATAGCCAAAAATATACTGGGTGTTCTATTAACAAAATAAAAGTTAATTAAGTAATTTCCGGTTAAACCGGCAGTTACAAAATGGAGTCAGTCATTTCGTAAAATGCGAACAAACCCATCAAATTTTATTTCAGTAATTTAAACAACAAAAAACTTACAGGATCGTTCCTCCTGAAACAGCCGGTATGTGTTTATATGCGTATATTTACTGTGAATGTTTTTTATGCTTACGGGTATGCGACTGTGTGTGCAAATACTTTTGCGAGTGCGCGTGAAAGTACTTATGCGAGTACATTTATTAATATCCTATATAAGCATGAGTAAACATTGATTATTTCGATATTATTGTATTTCTTGTAGAAATTTTGGATTTTTGCAAACTGCTTCCATGCTACAGTACTATAAAGTATGACGCACTGGAGTTAGGTTGAAGACCTCTCCGCAGCGAAAAGGTTAAGTACATAGAAACCAATTACAGGTGGATTCCGTAATATTATGCCACATTTGGCAGATATTTTCATAGCAAAGATTTTAAGGCTGATCTACCACTCGTCTAAAACCACCTTTTCAAAAAAACCAACAATCCTTTATCATTTTTAGTGCGATTTTAATAAATTTTCTATTTTTGTGTAGTTTGTGTATAATTTCTTGGCAAAATTAATTTTTTTTAAATTCAAACCGAAAATATCGATTTTCTAAACTCATCGACGGACGCAGAAAATCATAAATATTTTTTATTTTACATTTTTTAAATAGGTTAAAAAATTACGTAGTTATATTATGCGCTTGAAGAGTCCTATAAAAGCCTATATCTATTGTTCTCTGATTTCGCGAACGCGAGGTGGTAGCTTTCCGTAGAAGTACCGGCATATATTTTCCAGCAAATCGCCTTTTGTTTGGCCATTTTTGCAGCGTCATTCTTTTTATTTGAATTTATAATAATTTTAATAATTATTGATCGTTTGTGTAATATTGTGTATTTGGATTGTTTTAATTTAAACATATTTAGTGTTCTTGAGCATATATATATGTATAATAATATTATTATGTACTTTTGATGTTGTGATATGGTAAGAGCTATTTCTGATTATGTTACGTAGGTAACGCGAAAACTCTCACTGACCTTCCTTGAGTATTCAAGAAAGGGCTAAATAGAAGAAATTATATTTTATTCGAACTGCCGTGCCGGGCGGTGACTACTGCGAGCATTAAAATAACATTGTCTTTGAAATATGCCGAGACGGAAGATTCACCGATTGGCCCAAATTCGGTGGTTGTTGTATTTCAGTGTGGAGCCGCTGTTCAAGGAATATTTTGCACCACGTCGTGATATCGCTAGTATGTCCAGCTCGCGGGAGTTTCAGTCGCTAATAAATTTCTTTCCCTACAAAGTACGGCCTTAAATCGGGTAAAAAAGAATTAGTCTTTTGAAACCCCTTCTATGTCATAGGTAATTTACGCCATCCTCATGGCGGGCTGAAAAATTGTGATTTATCAAGTCGTCATAATATTTAATTCAAATTTTATATTGTACTCCCAACAAGATTTGAAAAAAACATATTTTATTTGTCGTTTTGCTCAAAAATTAAAAATAGGGGTAGTTCTTGCTTGGATCATTCTACATTCTTGTACTTTTTGGGAACCTTGTATAATGTAATACATTTTTTTCTTCATAAATCTTAGTTTCTTGCCAAGCAGATCATTTTAATAGATGGTCGAATCTGGGCTTTGTATAATGTCAAAGTTGTTGAGGTGTATACAACTTTTTGGTTCGGAAGAGTGCACCAAGTTTCTGAGAAGCTATCTTGGCGATTGCCACAACGTGGTTATGCCAAGACATTCCTCCCAGATTGACGCCCAGCAAATTAATAGATGAAGCCAGTGGGATTGCGTGTCTTGCCATGACTATAACCTTTTTAGAGGAAATTGCTGCCTGCGTTTTCTTATCGTTAAATTCGACTAGGTTACTGTCACCCCAAGAAGATGTGCGTCGGCATCCGATGTTTGTGCATTCAATGAGAAAGATGAGATAAGTGTGCTATCGTCAGCAAAACTAAATATCGGATTTTTAGTTTTCACTAGAAGGTCATTAATGTAGAGTAAGAAGAGAGTAGGAGACAATATGGACCCTTGAGGAATACCTGCATTGATGGTGAAGGTGTCTGAGAGAAATCCGTCAATCCCCACTGGCAGAGAGCGGTTCTTAAGAAAGCTAGCCAACCATGCACAGAATCGACTGGGCATACCATAGGATCGCATTTCTTAAAACGGATAATACAAGTTTCCCTTTTGGGTAGTACTTCCGTGTACACGTTGTATTTCGGCTATATCAACCAGTCAATTAGTTTTGATGGAAACCAACAAAATTAGCATAGTTACAATATAATATATTTTTGGTTCCGACCCCACTATAAATTAATATAACTTAATAAAACATTTTATTTCCGAAGATAATGTAAAAAAAAACGTCGTCAGTCAGCTTTATCTATTTATACTCTTTATTGTAAAGATGTTATTATACGGTATGCATATTCAAAATCTTCACCTATTTTCCTATAGCTCCTATGTTATATATCACTGTATAAAGCTTATTGCACGATACGTCTTTTAGCGGTTTCCTATGATATAGTTTTGATCCCTTCTTTTTTAATTATGAAGACTCTCTAAAGTATTTTGCACCTCATATTCTAATTCGTCACTAACTAAAACATCATATGAACTTCGTCCTCCTACAGCTCGTTTTTCAAAAATACGTTTTGACGATTCCCAGCATAAAATATTTTGGTTTATAGCATCTACTAGTACATTGGCTTTTGGAAATATTGTTGCTAATATTCTGAAACAAAAAGAATTGAT
Source organism: Barypeithes pellucidus (assembly GCA_963991005.1). Lineage (NCBI taxonomy): Eukaryota > Metazoa > Arthropoda > Insecta > Coleoptera > Curculionidae > Barypeithes > Barypeithes pellucidus. The sequence goes on along the minus strand of OZ022557.1, from coordinate 48,609,369 downwards.
TACTAGCTATATGCCGTTTACTGTAAGGGTACAGCGATTTTGTTAAATAAAGATACATCCAAGTTTATAGATTATAATGTCGTAGTTGATATTAGATCGGTTTAGTTCAATCTTTACAAAAAGTAATAAGTTTTGTCTGTCAGACAGGTATTGAAAAGAACAATCCAACTATACAAGAAAAATCGACCAATCAATTTTTCGCCGGCAACTTATTTGTGTTGTTTTGTCTATACTGGGCGTTACAAATTCGGCCTTCACCATTGGTATCTCGGAAACGGTAAGAGATGCGAAGTCGAAGTTGCGTAAATATGGGCCCAATAATATGCCGCAAAAAAATCTACAATAAATACAGGGGCTTTGTTTTAAGAGATATCCATAAATTAATTTCACTTTCTCATTGCTACTTTCTATTCTCCACAAGATGGCATCATCAGATCTTTCATGCGACGTTTCGTTTTTAGAATACGGGCCTGGATTTTTTGTTTAAATTATGAAAGAGGACTGAAATCTACCTTCATTGGTATATAACACTTAGGTACTGGTTTTCCGACGTTTTGTTCCTTAAATTGACCTGAATTGACTTAAAATACCCCTAGTACGTTCCTGTAATTTGCTTTTGTTACGAAGAAAGTGAATATTTAATAATTATTATTGCTCTTTCCGTTTTAATTGTTATTGTTATTACGTACTACTACTGTTTTTTCATTTCAAACTAATAGTTTGTATCAAATTTCTACTTAGCGTAAGTACAGTCATTTATTTTATTAATACAAATGAAATTTGACTCTTAAAGTCAGCCCTTAAGACTCTCTTAAGACTTTTAAAAGAGGCATTGAGTTTTACATTTTCGAATTATACCGAATTCAAAAAAAAAAAAATACAGGAACATAATGAAGATTGTTAATTTAAGGAACAAAACAACTGAACGTAGATTTCGGTCCTCATTCATAATTTAAACAAAATGATCCAGGCCTGTATTTGAAAAAATTGAGTTGATGATGGCAACCCAAAGACGAAACGTCGCATGAAAGATCTGATGATGCCATCTTGTGGAGAATGAAAAGTAGCAATGAGAAAGTGAAATTTATTTTTGGACATCTCTTCGAACAAAGTCAGGAAAAAATAAAAACCGCAACGCAAAATTCTATATTTTTCGAAATATTTTGAAAGCCCCTGTATTTATTTAATATTTTTTTTTTGCAGCATATTGTTGGGCCCATAATTACGCAACTTTAACCCAATTTAACCGACTTCGTGTCTCTTACCGTTTCCGAAATCACAATGGTGAAGGCCGAATTTGTAACACCCTGTAGAGGGCGACAACATCTATTTGATTCTTACATCAGAGAATAACTGGTCGTTCGTTATTGGTTTTTTTGCTTGCTTAAACCTTGAGTACGCATACGTTTGCTTTACTATCAGTTCTTAGAACTGATGTTAGGCAATATGCGACTTTTTTTGTAAATTTAGTGAAACCTCGTAAAAACATTAAAATAACCCAATGAAGGGCCAAGCTACAAATTTTTTTATTTTTATGAATCCCTCAAATCCCGAGATATATTATACCGGGTCTCCCGGTAAGGTCGACGAGCGACGGTATCCATCTAGCGGTAAAATTTAAGTTGAAAATAATTTTAGTATGGGTCACTTTTGTAATAAATTTTTTTTCGCGAGAGCTGAGCCGAACGCGTTAGAATTTATAAAATATATAATGTGTTTGCCATCGAGGACACGGAGTTAGAAGTAGTGGTGAGGTGATTTAATCACTGATATCAACAAATCACAGGTAGCCACACTTCCTCAGCGGCAATAAAAAGCGTGATGTGATCACAATTTAAACAAATCACTTTTGGACTTTACGTATTTCACTTTTACTAAACATTAAAGCTATCTTTTCGTTTAAAATGTATTCCCATGAGGTTGACTTGTTGTAACACCATTAGAAGTACATTTATTATATTTGCCATAATCGGCTACCTTCCTTATTGTGTTGTACCAATGCCAATTGTGTTAAAATAATAAAGGCCATTTTCACATATAACCGTTAGAATAACATGGGTGATATGGGACTTCGTGCCTTATTGGTAGAGAGTAATGGATAAAGGTGATTTTAGCATATGATCATAAGAATAACATGGAGGATACTTCGTGCCTTATTGCTTTTTGGTGGATTTTCTCAAATCACATCTCATATAGACCTATTATTTAAACCGTTATCACGTCGTTAATTGTTACTTGACTATGATTTCCGACTCTTGAACTTGAAACCGTAAATTAAAATGAGTATTATTCGAAAGACTAGCGAGCGCTGGCTAAGTAATAAGAAAACTCAAATAATTAATGATGTTTAAATGATAATATACAATACTCATAAAATGATTAAGAAACCATGCGTAATTGCATGAACAAATAGTTTGTTGTAAAGTACACAGTGTTGGTTGGTTGGTTAGAGGCGGGGGTCGGTTTAAAAGCCCGAACTTCTATCACTGCAGCCTTTCGGCTTATTGTGTACCCCGATCTTGTTAGAAGATGTTTGTTCCTTCTATGAGGTCCAGTAACCTTCTACCAAGTTTGTCATGCGGGAGGTTATCACCACGTTGTATGTTCCCGATGATAATTTGTCTTCTATGAGATGGTGCTACGCAGCGGTACACAGTGTTTAGTTCATCATAGTTTTTTTTTTTAAAGTATACTCCTACTTTAATCTACGTTTTCTTTTGTTTGTTATCAATGTTGTGTAATATTTTTTTACAGATTTTAGTTTTCTTTGGTTGCAGTTCTTTTAGTAGTAAAGTAGTATCCATAATAAATAATGTAAATCCAGCGACCATCACCCACTAATTATTTTACGAGGCGCTTAATATTCTCTTACGTATATTATCTAGTTACTTCCTCGGTTAACAGTGATAAAAATATATAAACTGTGATCACGTCACGCTTTAATTATACGGATATCAAAAAATAACAATCACGATTCACAACGTGATTGAAAAATAACGATATCGCTCATCACTAGTTAGAAGTAATACGATCTGTCGTAGAATTTCCAAATATTTCATTGCGCAAAATATAGTCATTACATTTTTTTTACATGTGCCCCGAAAGTGCCTCTTTTCATGCATGTCCACTTCACCGAAAGTGGCGTTTTCCAAGAGAGCGGGCGGGAAAGATTTTTCCCGCCCGCTTCGAGTCACCATGTGCTCATAAATAAATAAAACCAGAATTGTCGGTGCGGGATTCGAACCCGCGACCCTCAGATCGCCAGGCGGACACACTACCCACCGAGCCATACTACAAGCGATAATAAATAGCGGATAATATATAAATTAAATTGGCAGTTAATTTTTCAAAGATGTTTTAGAAAAATGTCTGAAGAATTTCTTTATTTATATGGCCTCAAAGACTCGGGCACTTGTAAAATAATAAATAAAACCATAAATGCCATAAACTTAATAATAAAAAGTTTTCCATATGGCTTCATATAATATGTTTCTTCATAATAAATATCACGTTCGACGAGAGTGTGTAGTATTAAATAATACTTACTTAAATATACATATACAACATTGCCTCAAAAACTCCAGCTGATGATCAGGTATTGACGCCTTGTCTCTATCCATCATGTTGGCCGGTTCTTTGCCCATCTTTTTTTCGAGATCGCCTTGCGTAAAAAATTCTGCATAAATTAACTGTGCTACCTTTTTGGTTTCTGTCCAGTCCTAAATTAAAATTATAAATTTAAAATTTTATAAGCGACTAGCGTAATTCTTAAAACGCAAAAATCTTGGCTATATAGAAGCTCCAGCATTCACGATCTTTGCGAGGATTGCATATGTTCATTCGCTATTTATTATTTGACGTTAGTTAATCAGGGTTTATATTTCTGCTCCTAGTCACTCGAGACAAAACTATCGAGTGACTTTAAATTTCAAGCCATTACCATGAAAAACTTAAATAACTTTTAGTATTTCAAGATTTGAACATTTAATTATATATATATAAACTACTGGACAAAATTAACGCAACATCAAAAATTTGCCATATTTTTGATGTTATTTTTTTTCTGAATTTATGATCCGATTTCAATGATTTTTTTTTGCATTGTAGGTTGGTTCCTTGAGAATGTCTTTGATAAAAATGTATTTCGATTTATACTGGGTTTACTAAAAATGCTATGTTTTTTTCCAAAAATTCGTATCGCCCTGTGGAGTATATTAGCAATCGAAGCAGTTGACATTAAACGGTAGGTCCATCTTTCCCCAACATTTTCTTTTTTGGTTTACTTCATTATCTCTGTTATTAAAGGAGATACACCGTTTTATAGTGTAACATGTCTTTATAAACTTTAATATTCAACACATTCATTGTTAAATGTTTTCAAGAAGTTTTCGAGAGTAAAACACTCGTCGGGCAACAGGGCATACAAAACGAACGTTTAATAAGCAGTTTCCGAACAGTTTTTATCAGTATGGCGAATTTTATTTGACCTTTGTAACTTCAAAACACAACATTTGCTGACACATCGCTTGCAATGTCAGAAAAAGTCCATAGTCTACTTGAAAACATTTAACAATGAATGTGTTGAATATTTTATAAAGACATGTTACACTATAAAACGGTGTATCTCCTTTAATAACAGAGATAATGAAGTAAACCAAAAGAAGAAAATGTTGGGGAAAGATTGACCTACCGTTTAATGTCAACTGCAATATGCTTCGGTTGCTAATATACTCCACAGGGTGATGCAAATTTTTGGAAAAAAACATAGCATTTTTAGTACACCCAGTATAAATCGAAAATTAAATTTTTATCATAAACAGCGAAAACTATGACATTATCAAGGAACCAACCTACAATGCAAAAAAAATCATTCAAATCGGATCATAAATTCAGAAAAAAAATAGCATAAAAAATATGGCAAATTTATGATGTTGCGTTAATTTTGTCCAGGAGTTTATATATTATTTATTATTTTTATATTATATTATTTTTATAGTATTTAAATAAAAAGTGTGTAGTTTTTAAACTTTTTATCTGAGATTTTAGGAAAAAAACCATTGTTCATAAAAAGTTTTGCCTTAAAATCGTATAGGGTGTACTAAATGTACTAAAATGCTAAGAGTAAAGTAACATTAATTTACATGGTACAAAAACATTTATTATAAAAAAGTTGTAAATAATCAAATTTAATGTCGAAATATAAAATAACAGCTATCTAGGAAGAAAAAATATTTTCATCTTTTTGCTTGAGAAAATATGGAAACATGATTATTTCTGAAGGTATAATGTATTTTTAAAAGTACAAGATATCAAATCACCTATGAAACAATCAGGTGTCAAAATAATTGTAAATATGATTCTTAAAACTTAATTGCTCAAAGATGCGACTTACTAACCAAGAAGTAGAAATTTTTTTTTAATCCGGCGAAAAAGGCAAAGAGCAGTGAAGAGAAAAGCAGTGACTAAAATTAAGCATATAGTAGCATTTAAGTTGTGTGTAAGATATTATGTTTTTATACAATATTTGTCATTTATAAATACATTTTTCTTACTCAAAAACACGTAACAACAACAAATGGGGGGTAGTATTTTTGGGGCTGGAACGGATTAACTGCATTTCAATTAATTTCAATGGGGAAAATTGCTTTGAGATACGAGCAAATTGACATACATATTACGGAACGAATTAAACTCGTATCTCGAGGTATCACTGTACAAGGATTTGAAGTTGAAAACGCTGTTCGAAGAATAAGAAAAACCTCCGAAATGCATTGAAAATGGCGGTGGTTTTGCTGGAGCCTAATAATAGAAAAACCTTTTTTTCTTTTCCTTTTAATAAAATATTTTCTATATCTGGGACAAGGAAAAATGATGAAAATTCTTTTTTTCGTAGATGACTGTTATTTTATATTCCGACATTAAATTTGATTCTTAACAACTAATAATTTTTTTGTACCATGTGCATTAAAGTTACTTTACTCTTAGCATTTTAGCACATTTTCTTATTTTTTGACCACCTTGTATTATATTTGTGATTTTTTCGGGGATTATGAGTTTTCAAGATAAGCAAAACTTTTTATGAAGAATAATTTGTTTCCTAAAATCACAGATAAAAAAGTTTTCCATATGGTACCAATACAGGGTGATTCACGACGAGCGTGCATTAGAACTTTATGGAGAACTACTGAATATATGTTCCTGAAACTTTGGGGATTTGGGTTTATCGATATGCTCTCTTTAACTAAAATATTGACATGTTTCTGTCATTTCCGGTTATACCGGAAGTAGCTGCCAACTTTCGTTTTTTAAATACAACATGGTAATTTTTATTACATTTTTCGATTAAGCATTAAATACTAAGCACATTTTATAGAAAATGTTTTTATCAGACTCTATTAGTTTTTGAGATTATTTGGCAAATGCATGACGATGAAATAATCCATATAATTTTTTTACCTTAGCGCTTGGACTAAAAATTTTTTCTCACCGAATAGCTAGAAGATCAACAAGTCTCAAAAACATTTCATATTCGGCATAAAATGTACAGGGTGGTCACAATTAAAGCCTCATTGTGAAAGAATTCAACCATTAAAAACTTTCTTATTTTAAATGGAACACCCTGTATATTTTTATTTAATTTGATGGCAAATTAGTTGTTCTTTATAAATAGTATTTACTGTCCTATACCTATATCAAAGCGTTTTCTCAAAAAATCCAATTTTATTCCGAAAATACTATTTGTTCAAGTGTGTTATGAAAACAATTGTACTTAGAGGCTGTATACTGATGTCTATACGGAGGAAAAGTGATTGATTGCTGGAAAATACAATATTCTAAAGTGTTTCTTAATAATTTATAAATAAAATGCAGTTGATTGTTTTAAATTTAATGGTTTAAATATTATTTTTTTAAAAATAGCAAGGAAACAAGTTTATAAACTTTAAATTCTTTAATTAAAAATGTGTTTGAAAATTATACCTAATATCTTTTGATTATATTTTTAAAATATGTTCGAAATGATTGCCATTTACTTCCAAGCATTTATGTATTCTTTTCATCATGTTATTTCTTGTAGCATTCCTAATTTCTTGTGAGAGATTGAAATGCTGCCTTCACCCTTTCAATTAGATTTTCCTTCGTGGTGATGGGACGCGCGTAAACTTTATCTTTAATGGTTCCCCAGATGAAAAGTCCAGTGGAGTTAAGTCTGGCGAACGAGCTGGCCAGTGGAAGGGACCTTGGTTTGCGATCCACTGGTCATGAAAAAGTCTGTTTAGGGCAGTCTTAACAACTTGGGCGTTGTGTGCTGGAGCCCCATCGTTTTGATACCAATCACTTTTCCTCCGTTTAGACATCAGTATACAGCCCCTAAGTACAATTGTTTTCATAGCACACTTGAACAAATAGTATTTTCGGAATAAAATTGGATTTTTTTAGAAAACGCTTTGATATAGGTATAGGACAGTAAATACTATTTATAAAGAACAACTATAGTCCGTTTTGTTGCAGTTGATAGCTCATATCGAGGGTTGAAGCCATAAAACAACCGTAAACCATAGGCGTTGCCAATAGTAATTACCTTATTTAATAAGAAAATTGGCCTCTGTCCATTGTTAAGTAGGATTAGGGTTAAAGTAGGTACAACAGGGGTAATTAATTTACCTATTTTTGCCTGCTTTAGGATGTTATTACGCCATTTGATGTGCGTTTGTCAAACTATGTATTTAGTTGTATTTAGATACTGCATTATCTCAAAGTTGAATTATTTCCTATACTTGTAACAATGGCTTCAAGTTTTTCGCCAACGTGTCTTCGTCAAATTAGCAAGAGTGCATATTCTCTCCGAGAAAAGACATTAATATTAAACGTGCATGATGCTCTAGTGTACCAGAAACCTGCAAGTGATGTTCGTAGCATCATTGCAGAGTGTGCCAATATGGTAGGAGTTGGAGAGGCTACTATATATAGGTTCTTGCGTGAAAGAAAATCTAAGAACCTCAGTGAGCCAAAACCACTCCCAGGAAAGAAACCGTTAGAAATTGACAATTTCATTAAAAATGGTATTAGAAGAAAAGTACATAGTTTTTATTTTGCCAAGGAAATACCAACTATAGACAAAATTTTACAAGCCATTAACTACGACGAGGACTTACCACAGCTATCACGAACGAAACTATGGAAAATACTTCATGATATGAACTTTCGATGGGAGAAGCAAAACAGAAAATCTTTTCTTATTGATAGAGCAGATATTATTTGCTGGAGACGTCAATACTTAAGGTCCATCCGAAAATACCGCAGCGAAGGCAAAAACATTTTCTATTTGGATGAAACTTGGCTGAACGAAGGGCACACCGTATCTAAAGTTTGGCAAGATAAAAATGTCCTAAGTTCTCGACAAGCTGTCATGGAAGGCTGGTCAACAGGACTTAGACCACCATCTGGAAAGGGACGCAGACTTATTATAACTCATATAGGAAGTTCAAATGGCTTTTTGGATCAAGGATTATTACAATTCCAGTCGAATTCTACTAAAGACTATCATGAAGAAATGACTGCTGATGTTTTCGAGGAATATTTTAAGCAAATGATAGAATACATTCCCGCTAATTCTGTAATAGTGATGGATAATGCCAGCTATCACTCTAGGCTAAAAGAGAATCTTCCCACAACTTCATGGAAAAAGGCGGAAATCGTAAACTGGTTACAACGAAAGGAATTGAGTTACGATAATACCATGGTAAAAAAAGAACTTTTGGATATTGTTAGGCTACATAAATCACAGTATAAAAAGTATGTTATTGACGAGATGGCAAGAGATCGAGGTATTATAGTGCTCCGTTTACCACCTTACCATTGGGAGCTAAATCCTATCGAATTAATATGGGCTCAAGTAAAAGGATATGTTGCTAGAAATAACAAAACTTTTAAAATGCAAGAAGTGCGACACCTCTTGCTTCATTCTTTAGCAAATGTGTCATCAGAAAATTGGCAAAACGCCATAAAACATGCTATAGTAGAGGAACTTGACAACGTAATTGACACAACTATGGAAATTGAGCCTTTAGTAATAAGCGAAGGACATGATGACTCTTCAGATTCTTCTGAGGACCATTTTATCGAGTTATAATTATTGAAATTGTCAATATTTTTTGATCTGTAAATAAATTAGTTTCCTTGTAAATAAATTCATAAAATCATAAAATCTATTACATTTAAATAAAATAATAAGCGGTTACATTAAAAACCCAACTCTCCGACCATGATGGGCCGTTTTAATCATTATCCTTTCATTTCATTTTATGGCTCTATTGTTACTTTATCTGTTACCCGGTGGAATAGGTCAAAATTTCTTCATCTTTATGCTAGATGTACGTAAAAAGACCATTTTATAGGTAAAATATTTTAGGCCACCGGGCCCTTGTTTTGAATCTTTAATGAGGGTATCGAGCTATCAACGGCAACGAAACAGACTTTAATTTGCCATCAAATTAAATGAAAATATACAGGGTGTTCCATTTAAAATAAGAAAGTTTTTAATGGTTGAATTCTTTCACAATGAGGCTTGAATTGTGACCACCCTGTACATTTTATGCCGAATTTGAAATATTTTAGAGACTTGATGATCTTCTAGCTATTCGGTGAGAAAATTTTTTTAGTCCAAGCGCTAAGGTAAAAAAATTATATGGATTATTTCATCGTCATGCATTTGCCAAATAATTACAAAAAGTCCAGATATCTCAAAAACTAATAGAGTCTGACAAAAACATTTTCTATAAAATGTGCTTAATATTTAATGCTTAATCGAAAAAAGTAATAAAAATTACCATGTTGTATTTAAAAAACGAAAGTTGGCAGCTACTTCCGGTATAACCGGAAATGACAGGAACATGTCAATATTTTAGTTAAAGAGAGCATATCGATAAACCCAAATCCCCAAAGTTTCAGGAACATATATTCAGTAGTTCTCCATAAAGTTCTAATGCACGCTCGTCGTGAATCACCCTGTATGTAATATAAAAATTATATAAAAAGAAGGAACAACCTCAGAAACACACTACACCAACGGGGTGTAGAAAAACGACAATGGGTCAAAATTAAATCAATTTTAAAAATTAAATAATTGAAACTTAAACTTAAATCAAAAATATAAAAAGTATTAAAATTGGTTACGTTTTAAAGCGTCTGCACTGCAACACTGTGTATATAGCGGGAGAAACTTGACAGTATGGAAATAGAAAGACTATTACTATTTATGTTATGTGGTTAATAGGTAGTAAGAATATGAGTGTAGTAAACAAATTGAGAGTATGATGAACAGATTTTTGCTAATGAAAAGAACTATAATGTGCGGGAAATGACCTCTTTCAACGTGTAAATATTAAAATACAATGTATAGAAACGTTAAAAAGTTATTAATTAGCTATTCGAGCTTACCATTCGTTGCATACAGCTAGCTGGAATTTAGTCAGTCTCCCCTTTCTTACCACCTTACGGTGGGATACAATGAAAATAGTCATAAGACAAATCAATGAAATGTTAGGAGTTCTTAGTTTTATTATTCCTGACCCTCCAAAGTGGTATAATTCGCGTAAAAATAGAAACAAAAGGCTGATTAGTACAGCCAGTCAATACTTTTTATAGGATAAAAGGTGGAGGGGAGAGTTAACCAACTGTCAAGTTGCTCCAGCTGCCCATTCAAAATCGAAAATACAGCAGTAAATATAATAACATCCGAAAGATACCCTAGCTCATTAAAACCTACCACACATTATGTAATAGAACAATCCACAGCCAAACAATCTACAGGAAGCATAGTGAAATACTAAGTAATAATTAGTACCAGAAATATAAAAAATAGTTGATATGTCGATAAATTAGGGAACACAAAGTGCACATGAGACAAGCGACAAACTCGCAAATACTGTTTGGAACATTAGTCCGAGACAGTGAAAAGAATGCGGACATAAAATAAAATCCTAAGAGGGAGATTGTCAGATTGTTTTATTAAATTTATTAAAAAAATTTTATTCGTATTTATTAGTAAAATATAGAATTCAAATTAGCTTATAAATGAAGACTAGGATCACAATTTATATTCATTTTAATTTTTTTATTCCAATATAGTTATACATAATGAATATTTAGTAGAGTTAAATTTGTGATATATCTTTGAAACATTTGTAAATCTTGTAAATCTGACACCACAGCGAGTGCCTAATTGGTCGACTGCGTACACATAATAATTAGGCGCTTGCCGGTACCGGGCTCAACCACCAGTGGCGGAGCGAAAACCTTTTAGTGTTATAATATTGAGTTGATATTGAGAACGGTGATTCGAAATGAATTTATATACTTACGAAAAAACGTTTCATAGTCAAACCCAAGAGGTAATTGCAAATATTTACAGAGTGTGTAGCGAAGAAGCAACGATTAATGCTTTTAAATTGCTACTCAAACGAAAGTTGAATCGAGTTTCTTTGTATACAGGGGCTAGTATCAGTGTTATACGAAAAATTCATAAAGAAGATGAAGACCGGAATGAAGACCGGAAAGGTCTATAGGGGAAGGACTACCTTTTGACAAAAGGATGACAGTTCTTCACCATCTGTAAAGAAAATTAATACAAAAATAATATTTACTATTTTTTCTTCTGTTATTTTAGTTTAGATTTTACAACTTGGCATAAAGCAGCCAAAAGAGCTGGCTGATACTCACTGCATTATGCCAAGTTGTAAACTCTAAACTAAAATAGCAAAAGAAAAAAACTAAATATTATTTTAAAAAAAGCCGCATTTGGGTTTGGACACTAATAGGGACACAATATTCTGGGATCGTAAAGTATTCACCACTTTCTGTTTAATTTCTTTATCGAGATGGCGCCCATCCACATTTTGTCAGTTAGAACTGTAATTCTTACGTCAGAAGGTAGTTTATCCCTATAGACCTGGCCCAATTTTTGTAAAAAAATTAGCGGGTGAAAATTTAGAAGGGTGGCGGTCCGCACTGCATAGAGAATAACATTGGGGCTAAAAAGGACCGAAAACATGACCAGAAACGGGCAACATTGTTTTAGCACGCTTATGCTTGGAAGCTTTGGTTGCCTTTTGCCCTTGCTTTCCTGTTTCAGACTCCTGCGTAGTACAATACACGCCCAAAAAGTAGAAAATCCCATCAGAAGCATATAACCGTGCTAGAACCAATAATAGGATGAGTATCTTGCCACTAGGTGGCGGAATTATTGTTCTTGACAATGTTGAATATATAATATTTAAGCGAGTTAAAGAATTGGATACAATCAAACTGCGTTTGTTCATTACGAGTCACACTCTTAGAGCTGTTGATATATTTATCTCAACAATTTCCAGGAGGTTAGAGGTTCTCTCATTATCTATATGTTCTCCTTCATTTATCAAAGATAATGGGCGATTACTGCTAAGGAGTATTCAGCGAAAATATCCTGTTAAATCCTACGTAAGAACATACAATAGCTATGAGCCGACAGGAGCCCACTAAGATATGTCAGGTGAAATCTGGGCGCCACCAATTTTTCATCGATCAAATCCAACTTTTTAATGTGCACTCAATATACTGTAATTATCCAGAGTCAGATCAGAGGTAATAACGAAAAAAAAACGCCTACACTGTAAGAGATTACTAATAAAGACATTTTAAGATTTTTTACAGGAAGCAAATTTTAAAAACTACATGTGATACCCTTGCTACAAAAAATAATAAGTTCTATCTAACTCCCAGTATAAGTTAATATTAAACAGTTTCTTTTAACACTGTGACTTAGATCTAACTTTTTTTACACCTGCTTAATATTTCACGATATTTTTATGTTTACTAAAAAATACATTTATTTACTTAATATACCCAAGGAGCGTAATTTCTTATTACTTACTTAACCTGATCATCGAAAAATCGTCCCTCAAATTTAGTACATTGACTTGTACCTTTGGTAATTCTTTCATTTTCCATAACCAACTGGAAATTTAATTATAGGAACGTACGTTTCACGGACTCCGGACAACATTAACCTGTCGGAATGTTTTATACATAGTTATTAACGTCTTTGAACTTACCAATACCTAGAAATGTAACCCTAGAATTCAAACAAATGTGACGAATATAGGAAGGTGTAACTGAAGTGTAAATAGATGTGATGTGTTGAAGTTAAACAAACACCAACCGTTCAGCTCTTTTCAATTTCTTAGCAGTAGAATATAAATTCGCGTAAGTATAACTGCCTGTCTCATTATTTATACAGTGTCACCATTAAGTTGGAACCATATGGGGAAAAATGTATTATTCGATTTCGGCCAAATTTGACTTCACCACCAAGTTTTTGCTTCAATAAAGATAAAAAATGATGTAATTAAATGGGACCATGCGGCTGTTGTTAACTGTCAAATTTGTGTCATTTATTGATCGAATTTTAAACAATTTTATTTCGAAAAATTGTTTGTATTATAATTTTATGCCCACATATCAAATTCACTTATTATAATATTTGTTTCCTATCTATTTTTGGCCAATATCTATTTTCATTGAAATCGAAAGTCGACTCTATCACCGTAAATCTATTTATTTATAAATTTAAAACTCAGTGTCTAAATTCATTCATTGTACCAAAAATTCTACCAAAATCTTCATTTTTCTCAAAAAATTAAATTGCGGTTTAAAAATTTACTCCACAAACTCTAAAAATTGGAAAAACTTTAAATTTAGGAATATGGAAATATTAGAATAAAAGTGCCGATATTTATAATTAAGTTTATATTTTATCGCATCTTACCTTAAAGACATATTTACAACAATAAGGAGTATACATAATTAATAAAGACGCCTAAAATCTTAAATCAATAGATAGGCTGCGACAAACAACATGCGCTTTTTGCGATATTGTAGCGACTTTTTCCATGAAAATATGTAGGTCTTGGGCAAAAATAGAGAGAAAACAAAAATTATCATAAGCGATTCAAATTTGGTGTGTGGGCAGAAAATTACAATACAAACAACTTTTCCGAGTAAAATATTTTTTAATTCTATTAATAAATGCCATTTTTCGACATTTTGCGGAGACAATGTCAAAAAGCCGCATGGTCCCATTTAATTATGGCATTTTTTTAATCTTTGTTAAAGCAAAAACTTAAAATGGTAAACTTAAATTTTACGTAAATCGAAAACTACGTTCTTTTCCCCAGTATGGTTAAAACTTTAATGGTGACACTGTAGTCACTGTATGTATAATAAGCTAAACATAATTAGAAATATAAGTTGTATGTTAATACTAACCTTAGTCTGGTCGGATAAATCAGCGCAAGTCATAAGCAGACTTGCGAGGTAATATCTATGTTCGGGATTTGTTTTATCATAGCCTTCCTAAAAATAAAGAAACCTATCACTGCAAAAAATTAATATACTCTCGATTCTACGAGTGCTTTCTCTGTGAAACATTCCCTTATACAACATTTATGATGCTAACTTTGCTGCTTAATTTAAATTGATATCATTCAGATTGTGATGCTCAGTGTTCACCCTGTCAGTAGTGTTATCAACAGGATAACGTCTATGTTTACATTTTTTCCCATTAGCTGTAATAATAGCATTTATCTGATTAGCAAATTTATCAACAAGTGAAAAAACGGGGCTTAAGCCATGGCAATAAATGCAAATTCTTAGAACAAAGCTTCTATCCAGGTAGTAGTATGAAATAGTGGCGGGTGCACGTGCACCCCCAAACGAATAAAAAAATATTAATTTATATTCATTGAATATTATTTATCGTATAAAGTCCGACCCTCCCTAATATTTTATCGTACCGTCAAACCAGTCTGTATATTATAAGATCTCGATTCATCCGTCAACACAGTAAGGATAATGATGCGAATGACGCGATATACTCGCATATGCGAATAAGTGGGCGGGGCATAATGCAGTTTCTCTGTAGTAACAGGTGGCGGGAATGGCGATTTAACATGGAAAAGACGCACAATTTTAATGTGCGCCGCGCTGTTATATGTTCGTGCATGTATTTAGAAATTCGATAATATATATTTATTAAGTTAAAATGAATAGTTTCACGGTGGACTATTTACAAAATAACTTTAGCTCTTTGAGTTTGGAGAAAAAAATTGAAGGAAGAATGCGGGAACACCTAAACCCGAAATTAATTTAACGCAGACCACAAAGGGTAAATCTAGGGACTTGGGGCACACAAAAAATTTTAAAAAATGAATACACTCAAGCTCATATCAATGCTCAGTTGGAGATACAGCTGTTGTTTAAAATAATTTCACGATACTTGTGAGCCCCCTCTATCATAGGTCACGAGCCGCCGCTGGATGAAAGTAATATTTTAATAAATATGGTAAATATTTTAATATCATACACATCAGATATAAAAAAATCATTATCTTTGGCGATCGAGCGATCTTTTCGTATCGATTGCTTTATTGCAACAGTTAGTGGAGGACATTCTCATCATCTTATAAGATATTTTTTTATTAATATTGATGACGATAAAATTTTAAATCCGCCTAGTCCTGACCCCGGATCAATGGTGCAACCCGACCAATTAATTAATTTTTCATGCATTTCGATTAGTTTTGGAAATAATATACATACAGGGTGTCCAACTTATAATGCGAACAACCTTATATATGCGGTATTTCTAAATTGATTGTTTTGACGTTTGCTGTGGTCACGTGATCCGAAGGCGCATCTTTCTATTACTTAAAATGTTAGTTAACTCATTGGCGTAAGGATTTATAATTAAGGTTTTAAAATTATAACTATAAGAGTCAATAAAGTACCTTTAGCGATAATTTTATTTCAAAACTAATATCAGAAGTCGATTTGGCATCGCTCAAAACACCAGCGGGTGGGCGTGTATGGTCAATTTTATTTTTATAACTTTTTTTAAAATTATTTAGATATAAAGTACGCGCGATAAGCTAATTGCCAAAAATGTTGACTGTTTATCTGCTTCTGGACTGTATTTTCCCCTATAAAATTAAATTCTGTAAAGGGTGTCTATTTTTCTATAGTTTTACGGGATATCTCCGTTATTAGTATTGAGAATTTTACATTTTGGGACATCCCGCTATTTTTAGATTACCCTATAACTTATCAAAAAGAAATAAAATGTTCTCTTTGTAGTTTTTACGTAGAATCCAGTACTCAGATTTTTCTACATTCAATAGTTTTCATAAAAAAAAACAAAGTTGCTTTATTTTCTAAATTGGTCACCGTATATATATTTTAATAATGCAATTCAGTTTTAACAAACTTCTCAGAAATATATAATACGTAATTTATGAGCGAAATTTAGGTTTTTTAAAAATATACAATTTTTTGAGTAGACTCTAATAATTTATTCCTGCAATGTGAAAAATTAGAAAAGAACCAAACAGGCATAAATAAGAAAATTTGAATCAGTAAACAAAATATTATTCACACGTCAACAACATACAGTACGCCACTGCATTTAAGGTATAGTATTATTTTAGATGAAGCAGTTAATTTTGGTAATTAGCCTGTTCCTTCACGCGTATTTTAGTATTACATATTTTGAAAAAGAAATAAAAATGAAATTGGTCATACGGACGCATACGTGCCAATTTATTGAAATTTCGTAAGAGGTCGTTTTGAGGGGTGCTAAATCGATTTCTGATATTAGTTTTGAAATAAAATAACCGCTAAAGAACTTATACTTATAATTATTTCAAAACCCCTATAACGGTACGTCAATGAACTAAAATTTTAAGCAATAGAAAAGTGCGCCCTAGGATCATATGAAACCACACCAAAATTCGACACAATCAGAAATACCGAAAATTTAAGCTTGTTTCAATTATAAGTGGGACAGGTATGTAAACTGTTGGAAACGACGTTTATATTACTCATTGTTAAAAACCCCTATATGTATACATAAATTCTCCCATAAAAAATAATATTTAATTATATCTAAATCACTCTAAATGTATTACAGAAATGTTAATTTTAATAAGGCCGCCTTTGATAAATTTCTGCCGTAACGTAACCATGTAGCCTGAATGAAACGAAGAAAAAAAAACTTTTGACAAGTAAAAAAGAAATTGTGATTACTCTCTCGTGTTAGAAAGAAGTCTAATCTCTGGCACTTTCTGCATTTTACTCTCTTGCTCTTTTTGTAGTCACATTTCAGTAAAATTTGCTCCGCAGTAATTTCACTCCCGAAAACTGCGTTTTTGAAGAAGTTAATACCCAGCTCAATGACTTGTATTGATGATATTGATTGTATCTCTAAGAAAGTTTCTATGAACCCACTGTTCAATCATTATGACCAAATGATTCAACGTTCCCACACAGCAAATTAAGGTAGGATCTAATCTAAAAACCCCAAGACAAGTAGTTTAGCACAGAGATATTAAAGCTAATAATTTAATGTTTAGTATCTATATCCCAAATTATCTAATTCTTTTGAACAAACCCAAGACGAGCAGTTTAGTGCAGAGATATTAAAGCTAATATACTTTAATGTTTAGTATCAATATCCCAAATTATATAATTTGATATATTGGATATCTGGACCGATAACACTTTAAGTTGTCCAATTGAAAGTTTCTGTAGACTTTTGTAGTATTTGGAGGTTCCCATTTTGGTTTAAGTATTGAGGCCACATACAAAATTGAAGACTATTGTCGGGAATAATGTGTTTTTATGTGACCGCTATGTTACTTGTTTAACCCATTATTTTTAGTTTTATAATGGTTAGCATTTAGAATTAGGTTTACTGTTACTAAATATCATTTAATTTAATTAATTATTATTGGTTGGTATTTTTATACGTGCTCTACGGAAGGTACAGTACAGTGGCGGCTCGTGACCTATGATAGAGGGGGTTCACAAGTATGGTGAAATTATTTAAAAAAAAAAATTTTGTAACGACCAAACATTTACTTTCTAGGCGTTTTAAATGTAGAAAGAAAAAAAGTAATAAGAAAATGCGTTAGGTAAAACATATTTTTATTTATTTTTAATTTTACACAAGGAAATACAACCTTTGGAAAATAAGAAAGGTTTTCTTAGTGTGTATAGCTGTCGGATCTTAACGTCATCGCATGCAACCCTCGTAACAATATTTATACAGTCCACTACTAATACTACTAAAGCCATCTACGAGCTATCAAGAAAACCGAATGATGTCCAATACTACTACCGCTATCTACGAGTTATCAAGGAAACCGAATGATGTCTAATACCACTACGCCATCTACGGCTACGTCATTAGGCACAACAAGACGAGAACAATAGTTAACTGTTTTATGACGAGAACGAATCGAGCCACGAGACTGACAAGTTGGCATTCTTCATATTTTCAGTGTTTTTTAGTTTAAATTCTTAAATAAAATGGTTTAAAATCATATCGAGTATCATTTATCGAAATACACAACATTTATCGACCCTACACAATAGTGCTTAAACGTAAAGTCCATTCTTCGGTTCTTAATTGTAGAAAATTGATCAATAACAGCCTCATTAAGTTTGGAATACCCTCTATAAACTTTTTTTCATATATTTCATTTTTAAACTTTCTAATAAAGTCCCTAGATTTACCCTTTGTGGTCTGCGTTAAATTAATTTCGGGTTTAGGTATTCCCGCATTCTTCACTTCAATTTTTTGCTCCAAACTCAAATAACTAAAGTTATTTCTTAGATAGTCCACCATCAACTATTCATTTTAACTTAATAAAATATATAATATTAAAATATTAAAACATACACGCTCGAATTTCTCGGTGCACACAAAAACTGTGTGCCTTTTCCATGTTAAATTGCCATAGATCGCTCTCCCCCGCTGCCTCCCGTCACCTGTAACTACAGAGAAACTGTACTACTTAATCGCACGTGCGAGCAAGTCTCGTCAAAATCGTCATTTACCTCGATGCACGGTTGCCGGATCTATACAGTTTGGTTTGACGGGACGATAAAATATTAGGGAGGGTCAGACTTTATACGATAAATAATATTCAATGAATATAAATTAATATTTTTTATTCGTTTTGTTTTGGGGTTTGTGGTGTGCGCATGTGCTCCTGTTGAAGAACCGCCACTGGAACAGTAATATATTTTTCTTAAAACTTTGAATCACCCTTATGTTTTTTGACACTCTGTTTATAGACGAGGTTGTACAAACAACCAGTCACCCATCTTTGATTGTGTGAGAGGTTCGTCAGTTTCTCTACATAAACATATTTTAGTCATTTGTGAAATAAGCTCGTGCTCATTAAATAGGAAGTTCAACGCACTATTCTAATATACAAGGTATTTGCATTTCTAGCCAAACACACTGTTTGATTTCACACAAAGTAAATTTTTTCCATACTGGGTTCGTCAAGGTCCATGCATACATTGCTAAAATATTCTACATTTAGTACTATGAATAAGCAAACCCAAAATTTACCTGTGCCATAGCTAGCTGTCTTGAATGTATTTTATAATGTGATGCCAAATCAGTTGCCAAAATCATATCTTTGATTAAGTCTAAGCATTTAACATAGTCATCACGGGATAAAGAATCCAAGAAATTGCATCCCTAAAACAAAAGTAATTACACTTTTTAGTTTACATAAACAATAAAAAACTGTTACCTCTGTATTCAGTGTACAGATGGTCTGTGATAGATGGTGTCGTTCCATTACGGAGCCTTCGCTCGAGTATAGACTCGCCAGCACGCTGTTCGACTGCTGTTGAAAAGAGTTTGTGGTCCCTCGATGATCAATGTCATGACATAAACACGATATAAAATAAGCCAATGCTTCTAGTTGACTAAAAATAAACCAAATCCAGATTGGTTAAATAGGTTTATTTTTTTAAAAATGGCGACAATTTTTAGCAGCATACAGTGTGTCCCAGGATAAGCGAACTTATAGGTGTAAATGACAAAATAATTTCGAATCGTTATCATATCAAAATAAAATTTGGTCATCAATTGTTATTTCCGAAATAATATTTTCTAATAAATTTATTCAAATGCCGTGAACAATTTTTTTTTGTTTAGAGGTTTTAAAAAATTGCAAAAAATTAATATAAACTGATGATGTGAAATATGCTATAAATTGGTTGTCAATCGCAGGAAAATGTTTCTTAAACTGATTCTACACACAATCTTTTTTTTTTAACCTAATATTTTTCGCTAATTTAAATTACAATGATGGGTATGCTATGATAGCAATAAAGTCGTCCATAATATAAAATAGCCAAGGATCTTAAATCAAGGAGGATACGGATTTGGTTCACAGTCTTTGAAGAATAAACAAGTCATATTCTTAGGTAGGTTGTAAAAACTTTCCAGAAAAACAATCGGGGAGCTCTGAAAATTAGTATAATTTTGTATTGGCGTTTTCTGTTAATTTGACAAAGACATTACGTTGCCTTCGAGCGTTTGGAACGGTCGTCTTTCATACCTGCTCTCACGTTTGACTCTACCAGATTAACAACTGTCATATTTGTCATTATTGTTAAATACAATGTTTTGTTGTATGTGTTTGTGTGTTAAATTAACGTATGGTGTGTGGAAAAATAGTAATTCTTAATAAACTGAGCCACGTCCGTCGATTGTTTGTTTTTCACACATATCGAACCGATCAACTGTCACAATGAAAACAAAACCAGACAGAAGATAACAAGAGATGGGGATATGGGAATTCTACAGATATAATCCCCATCTCTTCTTTGTTGTGTTTATTTTCGAAATTACATTCATCACATTGACGTGTACAATGCAGATAGAAACACCAGGTAAATGTTTGTTTCAAGTCAATGAAAATAGCCCTGTAAGGCAGGTAACTTAATTAGCTACAAAAGCACCACTATAATTTAAGCATGGCGGATTTTTTTACTCAAAAAACAGTTGGCGTATTGTATTTCAGATTTGTTAATTTTATTTCAGAAGCGAAATTTATATTTTGGATGTGTCAATTGTATGTAACCCTTTCACTGCGCGGTGCCGGTCTACGGCATAGCGAATATATTCGTCCAGAGCAGTGAAAGGGTTAAAGAGTTTTCTTTAAATACTTACGTGAAACAGCCTTTTTCTACAAGCTGAAAGTTTGTAAGCGCCAAATAGGCAAAATGTGCCACAGAAAAAGCGTGGGACCAGTTGTGGTACGGAACATCGCGATAACCTTTTCTTACATACAGTACAAATCTTGTTAGAGTGTCCGATTTGATACGAAAAGTTTCGATAAAACCCAGATCGGTCATCATTTTTAGGATAAAGCATGGACTCTCTTTCAACAATATCTTTCTAGGGGTAAAACTGAATTTTGAATAATCGGGAACTTCGTGATCACTTGCGCACATTGTGACGTCCAGTACATCTTGGTGACTAACCTAAAAATGTTTTGCCTTACAAAAATTATCATTGCGCGCATTCAGCAGAGCCCATCGATAAGTAATCATATGTTGAATGCACTAAAAAAAAAACGATTTCACAAATCGATGAGAAATCGGACGCCATTTTTTCCATCGAATTTATAAAGGGATTTGTGATTTGACCAATTTTGTTTGTCAGATTGAGGAGTGAAAATTATAAAAAATGAGGAAAGAAGTGAATTATAATTCGTACAGAAAAAATGTAATATTCGATGCAAATATTTAGGAGGGATCCTAACCAAACAAAAAACTGACAACAAAATGCATTCAACAGAATTATAAATCGCATGCGCATCGTGACGTCACCGATTAAAAATCGCTTATAAATCGATGGGCTCTGCTGAATGCAGTCATTATTATTTTTTTAAATCAATAGTTCAGTATTTTTTATGATACATCTAAAACAAGCCTCTGTTAAGATATTCTGGCATCAAGGACCTATATTTTTATCAGGAAAGTTATATTTGGTAAAATTACCAGTAAAGTTATATTTGGCAAAATATCAAGAAAAACATCGTTGAATTCATGAACCGCGTATATAAATTATACATTTTAAACCTAATTGCTTCTGTTCAGGTTGACTACTGCAGAACTTACTAAATTAATTACTTCTTCAAAATAAAAGTGCCCCCTCCCCTTTGATATTGACAGAAGTGATTTACTTGTAACAAGTTGATTGTTTAAAATCTTTCTGCCATCCAGAAAGAGCATTCTATATTCTATATTGATTTTTATACAGCGACAGGCAGAAAATGAGCACCATGAGGAAAACAATTCTATTCTTAAATTTAAGAACATTAATTAAAGGTTCTGCAATGTCCCGAAACTAAAGTATCATTAAATAAACCCGAAGAAGTTTATGTAGTATATGGGGTAGGGTACGAAATTTAAAGATAGTTTTCATTAAAAATTGCCCTAGTACTTTCCCCACTCTTTTTTTTTCATTCTGGAAAAAGTTAGTAGGAAAAGGTGTTTCGTTTTAAGTTATGCTTAGTTACAAAATATCAGTTATAACATCCGAATATACTGAAACTTTTAAATTAAGTACATACAGAGGTGTCCGGTAAATACCTCTTAATCTCTCGGGAGCATACAGAGGAGGTCAAAATAAATCTAATTTGTCATAGAAAAAAATTCCTATTTTTAAAGAGGAATGACTATTGTATTTAGAAAATCAGTTTGCAGCTTTGTCAATGACACCAGTCAAAATTTTGGACCAACGAGTGTGCTGGCAAGTCCGTTCCTGACTTCCCTGACGATGCAAAACATCTACTGTAGTACGGTTTAATGACTCTTTATCGCTTCTATAAATTAAAATTTCATTAAATTATACCGGTCGGTTCAAAAGTTAGAGCCAAAATGTTACTCGCTAGGTACCCCTTTGGGGCTCTCTATCTCCGTTAAGGGGCACTTTAGGATTTTTTTCTATGACAAATTAGGTTTATTTTGACCTCCTCTGTATGCTCCTGAGAGATTGGGAGGTACTTACCGGACACCCTGTATACCTTTGCGATGAATTATTATTTTTAAGAAAAATATTCATCTCCAGATTATTATTATTAATATTACACCGATTATGAAGTATTTTATGTTTGTATAAGGCCACCTACCTCTATAATATTATGGTAACTAACTAAATTAAATTTCTTTCAATAATAGCGATTTTATGATAATATGGTATTTGGAACATTTTTACATTAAAAAATTTAAAAAAATATATTTTGTTTCTTCGGGTTTCGAAATTAAAATTATGGATCTAAATAAGTTAAGCACGTGCCATCTAAATTGAAATACCTGTCCCGAATACAACAGTTTGCTACGATCAAAAATCGGGTTTGTTCGGGTTTGTTCTAATTTTTGTTAAGGGACATGCAGAAGTTTTTATAATAAAATAAATTTCTTAAATTAGCAGATACACATTACTTTCTTTACAGAGCACATTTTCTGTCATCACTATAATACCATTATTCTCCAGTATAACAAATTTTCGATACTATATGAAATATAGATACAGGAAAAATCATTTAGAAAACAGGTATTATTGCTTTGAAAACCCCCCAACGTATAATGAACTCAATTTTACAGAAAATGATAAAACTATATTATATTTAATTTTAAACTTGAATCTTTCGCGAAAAGTTATTTCAATTTTATGGGAATAATGGTTTAGAAATTGTTTTTTTTTCTCTATATTATATCAATTTAATAAAGTTTATATTTTGTTATATAAATATCTCGGCGTAATAAGTTTTATGGCTATTTTCAGGATATAAGTAAGGTAATATCGCATTTTTAGCTTTTAAAACAAAAATAACCTATGATTGGAGGTATTTTATTCTTATCAACGATATTAGCTTTAATATACTACTTAGGCCTGAAAAAAAAGTAAGTGGATTAGTTATATTTTAATGAGAAAATTGCCTATGAAATATTTAGAAAAAAACTTTATTTCATTTAGAAAAAAAAAATAGCAATACTCCATTGGTGAAAAGAAATGATAAACTTCGTTATGGTAAAAAAGACGAATAGGTTTATTTGAATTTATTGGCGACCTACACAGTAAACCTCTATTGTGCACCTATCAATACAAATTTGCCTCGGATATTCTACATTACGGTCTGTTTAAAATAGTATAGGTCCGGTACATTCCGAAAGCATGATGCCGTTTATACTTAAAACATCTGAAAACCTATCCTATTATACATGAGAGAGGGATTCTTTAACGTACGGTATGCGGCTGACCTGGTCATTGTAACCTAACCATACTTTGTTTCGTTAGTTTTATCAGGGCGACAAAGTCACCTCTAAAGAAGAAGAATATAGTAACAATTATTAAGATAAGATATGTAACAGGATATTTTAATTAATGGAAGGTTCTGAAGCATACGTAACCTAAAATCTCAGAAATAGAAACTATTCGGTCGACCAGTGTGACTAGAACGGTGATTTTGAACTATTTCAATTGCGATCGCAGATGGTCGGTCATGGAGGTCGATCATGGTTGATCAGTGTGATCCCTGGCTATGCCAAAAATTCCGCATAAAAATTCAGGAAAAATGCTACGACTAGTCAGTTTATATTTTCACTTCTTTATGTTTTAATATAAGAAAGAAAATACTATACAGGGTATCTCATGCATGTTAGTTGGTGTGGTCATCCAGAGTAATAAATGTAGTATATGAATATGGCTACTCCACTAATAGACATAAGTACTACTGTATAGTAAAGTATATTTTTCTACGTTTAAAAGCTATATTTTTTTTAGAAAAATGAATGTATAAAATTGGTAATTTTTTAACTAGTTAGAAAAAGTAATTTAGAGTTGATTAAGTTCCGTAATGTGTCATTTTTTCAGTTTTCTCCAAGTGCTTTAATGTAAACGACTAAGCGAAATAATATCAAGTTGCCACGTTATTCTTACCTTACAAATGACAAATTAAATATTTCAAAACATCAAAAATGGAATGAAATAATTCCGACTCAGAGAAATAATTAAAAAATTATTTCTATGCGCTCCAGAATAATGAATACTGCCAATGAAGTAACACAAAATGTATTGACTGAAAAAGATATATTTTAATTTCGAAAACGAAAACTGATACGATCGTAGAAAAATATTGTATGAAACTTACTCGTAAAGTTACTTTTTTCACATACGTGCGCTGAAATTTCCCGATCATAGAAAAGCAAGTAATACTTTATGCATTTGTTACATAAATAAATATTAAATTTGCATGGCACCAACCGCCACACCAATAATTTTTTCTACCATGAGAAAAGCGGAATTAAGATTACTTTAAAAAACAAATCCTAAAACATTGACGTCTAAACCCATATTATATTATACATGGTGGTATGGAAATGACGTATTATATTTAAACCGGCAAATCCTGAGATGAAAATAAAGTGAAGAAAAATAACCATAATTGGCGCTTTGAATTATAAAGCGAAATTATACACTTTATATGAAATCTGAAAATTTAGATGGCCGCTACTGACGACGGTCGCAATCAGTAAAATAAAAGGTCTGCAGTGTGAAAAGACCTCAGCGCATTTCGGGCGGTGTTGTCATATCTACACGGCGAACTCTTTAGAAAAAATATTATAATTTTAACAATTTTTTCATTCTTTTATGAACAAATATGATTCCAGAAAACCGACGGCGAAAAACGTTTTGCAAAACAAATAATAGTAATATCATACACAAATTTCAAATTCGTCACAAGCACAGGAAAGTAAACAGATCAAATGTCATGACCTTTTGAATGGTGATCTTTCCAAGTCTTTAAAAAATGCAGACACTGCTTCCTTACCTTTACTTATTTAAAAACAATTATTAAGTTCATAATTTCTATAAAAAAAAACTAAGTTTTAGGAAAAAACCTCTCACATAACCTCACAAATAGCAGCTATTCACATGGAGATTACACGGGAACGTTGTTTTAATTTAAATACGATTCAGGGCAGCCCAAACCCAATAGCTTACTTCTATTTTCGGCTACATGTTACTTACTTGCATATGATACATCATCAGTTCATTAGATAATCTACTTCTAGCTTGTGCGTCCTGTATTTTCTTATAGACCAGACTATGCATTATAGAAATACCGCAGTAAATACTAAACGCATTTGCCACTTGTTCATCAAAATAGTCAAAATGGCCCCCAATTTTGTTACATAGTTGTGCAACTCCCACAATGTTTTCCTCGTCTCGAATAGGAAAACATAATATATTTCTGGTTTTAAAACCTGTGGCTTCGTCCATCCCTTTATAAAATAAGGGATGTTTATAGGCATCTTTAATATTGAGAAGTTCTCCTGTTGCAGCCACATGTCCTAAAATTTTGTAAAACTTTAACATCTTCACCCCGAAATATGCCAGCACTCACCAGCAGATCTTTGATGGGAATCAACGAGGAGCGTTCTTTATGCATTTCAATTAGATTTAGAATTACTATGCCTACGGTATTACGTACGGCTATTGACAAAAAGCCATAGTTTTGCGTTTTACGGTTTGCGTAACAAATTGTTCTCTTTCACGACAGCGCACGAGTTCTCAAAGTGTCGAACCCATCATCCGCGAGTGTAATTTTCTTAAGCTAAACCACACCGGATTTGGTCTGATTTCTCAATATTCAGAAAATTGAAAAAAGACCTGAGGAACGACATTTTAAACACGATGACAATTGAAGGAAGACATTAATGGCCTATTTTCAAGGTCAACACGGATCTTTTTTATGGAATAACGTGGTTATAGCATAGATGGCATTAAATGCTGGATTAGATTAACGGATTCGGGACAAGAAACAACAAATGATTTCTTCGCCGACGTTTCGTCTAATTTTACATTAAACTTCTTCAGGGCTCGAAATCAAATAGATACAAAATCCAAAACATACAAGTATCCACCACATAACAATGTTGGGGTCAAAAAGACATTATTGAAGAACATAAAAACCGTAAAACTTTCTTTAAAAAAATAGGAGAGCCTATACAGGGTGTTACAAATTCGTCCATCAACCTTTGGGATTTCGGAAACGGTAAGAACGAAGTCGGTTAAATTGGGGCAAAGTTAGTAATTATAGGCCCAATAATATGCCGCAAAAAAATCTAAAATAATACAGCGGCTTTCAAAATATTTGAAAAAAATCTAAAATTTTGCGACTTGGTTTTTATTTTTTCCCGACTGTTCCAAGAGACGTCGAAAAATAAATTTCACTTTCTCATTGCTACTTTTTATTCTTCACAAGACGGCATTATTAGATATTTCATGCGACGTTTCGTCTTTGAGTTACCATCATCAACTTAATTTTTTTAATAACAGTAGTAGTACGTAATAACCATAACAATTAAAGACAAAAATAAATAACAATAATAATTTTTAAATCTTCAGTTTCTTCGAATCAAAAGTAAATTACAGAAAGGTACTAGGGATATTGTAATGAAGATGGTCAATTTAAGGAACAAAACGTCGTAAAACCTGTAAGATTTCAGTCCTCTTTCATAATTTAAAAAAACCTAAAGACCTAAAGACGAAACGTCGCATGAAAGATCTGATGATGCCATTTTGTGGAGAATAAAAAGTAGCAATGAGAAAGTGAAATTTATTTTTGGACATCTCTTCGAATAAAGTCAGGAAAAATAATAAAACCGAAACGCAAGATTTTAGATTTTTCCACATATTGTGAAAGCCACTGTATTTATTATAGATTTTTTTGCGGCACATTATTGGGCCCATAATTACGCAACTTTGCCCCAATTTAACCGGCTTCGTATCTCTTACCGATTCCGAAATCCCAATGGTGAATGGCCGAATTTGTAACTCCCTGTATACAATGAGAACATAAAGGTTAGAAAAATTAATTTAAAATTCAGCTTTTTTTTAAACACTAGGGCCAGTCAACTTATTAATCTTGTTGTATTTTTTCAAAAGGTTATTTCATGTATACAAGGTGATCTAAAAACAAGTTATGACAACTCAGTTAATTTTCTTAAATGCGTCCTTTTGTTTTTGTCTTTGTCTCGAACATCTCCGGTACATGCGCAGTGACTTTTGGCGTTAGATGGGCGCATAAGAACCTGCCCTCATTAGTAACTATTGATGTAATTTAATGTAGCAATAATTTTAATTTAACTAATTTGTCCCAAATTTAAAGAGTTGATATATTGCAAAAAATGTATTTCACATACGCTGCGATCAGCGTTAACTAGACTTGGTGAACTTTGACTCGTCATTACTTGAATCGACTGCTCATTTGTAAAGAACTTGATTTTCTACAACCTTGTTGTAAACAAATATTTTTCTGTACAAATCAATGTGAACGATGTACACAAAGATTTTTTATTTAGTAAATGCGAAATCCCTTTTGGCTCCTTAAATACATATTCATGAGCGTCTTTTTTTTTGAAAGGCCTCGTCTACAGACCCAACGGCAAGGGGAGTAATAGTTACGTTCTTCAATTTAACGGTGATTACAAAACTGTGTGGAATTAATTAAAGTACCTGATAATATATAGGAAAATAACAGAAATTAGACTAAAGGTATTGTTTTGGTAGAACTGCCGACAGTAACGTCTGGCAGTCGAGCACTGGCCTTTAGGAAAATAAAATATGTGGTTCCCCTAGAACGTCCGAGACGTCACGGTTCAATGATTGGCAGTCGACTGCTGTATACTACTGCTTGCATGTAAACTATATAACCAAATTTGCTTCTAAAAGCCTTTAATGTTGTATTCGTTATTCGATTGTGTATTAAAAAGTTTCAGTTCTGCCATGAGTAGCAAAATTTTTTTAGCGGAGGATGATGAAATGCTCATTTCAGAAGTCGGCAAATTTCATCAATTATACGACCATCAAGATAAGGATTATAAAAATTTTAAAATACGAGAAAATATTTGGATATACAACGTGTCCAAGATAAGGAGGGCCAGTACAGGGATCTCGGAAACCGTAAGAAATAGGAAGTCGGTTAAATGGAGGTAAAGTTGCGCATTTACGTGCCTAATAATATGCCGTTTAGAAAGTTTTAAAATTCCGAGTAGTTCCGGAGATATCCGGAAAACCCGAAATTCTGAAAAATCGTTTTATTGTTTTCCTGGGTTTTTTTGAGATCGAATTCTAAAGTAAATTGAACTTTTGCATTGCCACTTTTTCCGCTCTATCTAACGGCGTTAATTGTTTTGTAATCCGAAGAGTCGTCTTCAAAGGGCCATTATCAACTTTATTTTTTTAAATACTGTCCTGTTTTTCTCATATTGGAATTTGATAGCTTTTTTCCGAATGCAACGATGTATGACACATTGTGGTTTAATGACGTTTCGAGGGTTTTTTGAACAACATCAGGAAATTTTGGGATACGGTCCTGTATTTCTCCTAATTTTATAAATAATATCTCATAAGTAAGCTCTAAATTTTTACTTATGTTGGACTAGTTCAATAAATAACAAATAATTTAATAATACAATAAATAAAAAATAATTTAATAATAAACCACAAATAAGTGAACAAAATACAGAAACATTATTTCAAACTTCTGTTGATTCGGGATTTAAAAGAAAAGTGGGCGCTGGAAACAAAAAAATTAAGATGGTGATTCGTGATTTCACTTGACATTCCCATTGTGATCGTTTGAGAGCGTTTTAAAAGGTTTTCTATTTTCCAGAAAATATGGGACATAAATTTACAAATGCTGAAAAGCTTGATATTCTATCGCATGTTTTATTTTATCTCAAAAAAACTATTATGTGGTGGCAGTTAGAAGATGTTATTTATGCTTAGAGAATAACGGAAATCATTTTGAACACTTGATTATGTAGTTCCTTACTTTTTTCGTTGTTCGTTTTATTACTGTTTTGGAATGATTTTTGTTCACTTATTTGTGGTTTATTATTAAATTATTTGTTATATATTGAACTAGTTCAACATAAGTAAATTTAGAGCTTACTTATGAGATATTATTTATAAAATTAGAAGAAATACAGGACCGTATCCCAAAATTTCCTGATGTTGTTCAAAAACTCCTCGAAACGTCATTAAACCACAATCTGTCATACATCGTTACATTCGGCAGAAAAAAAGCTCTCAAATTCCAATATCAGGAAAACAGGACTGTATTTAAAAAAAGAAAGTTGATTATGGCCCTTCGAGACGACTCGTCGGACAACAAAACAATTACCGCTGTTAGATAGAGCGGAAAAATTGGCAATGTAAAAGTTTAGTTTACTTTAGAATTCGATCTCAAAAAAACCCAGGAAAACAATAAAACGATTTTTCAGAATTTCGTTTTTTTCCGGATATCTCCGGAACTACTCGGAATTTTAAAACTTTCTAAACGGCATATTATTAGGCACGTAAATGCGCAACTTTACCTCCATTTAACCGACTTCCTATCTCTTACGGTTTCCGAGATCCCTGTCTGACCCTCCTTATCTTGGACACGTTGTATACACAGATACTACAGTACGTCTGCTTTTCTCAACAGAGATAATTGACTACCGATGATTTCCAGCAGTTGCATGGAAAACACTCGGCTGTTAACGTCTGGTCGTGACTGCCAGACGTCACGACCAGACGTTACCGCCAGCAGTTCTACCGAAACAATACCTTTAGCCAGCGTTAGTGCCGTAAATTACTGGCAATAGAATACCGACTTATAGTTAACGCTTTTTTCCTACCCAACATGAAGTAGCGATTAAGAATTCTCTTCTATTAAAAGTGTATTTGTAATACCTAATATCAAAAACCATGCCTTGAGTCATTTTAATATTACAGCGACGGATAGTGCTAGTATGGGTACCTGCAATTCCTTGATCGGCCGCTATTCTTACTTCTGTGCTACGTTCTGCTGGGCTAACGCCGTCAAAAACTTTTGCAACCAGATGCATGTGATCTGGATCCAATAAGAATAGGGAACACCTTTCTGCATTTGTCAATCGTCTTGCTTCAGACATTATTTCTTTTAAAAGGTCGCTTAAATCTCCTGAAATTATGAAATGGATATTATCAAAAATGTATCCTCTATAGCGTAAAGATCGATTTTTGAAAAGAGGCACATTCCATCTTAGGTTTTAATCATATTAAAAATTATTGCATGTCTTTCTTATTTTGTCGTGGAGATGTTTGAAAAGAATAGATAGGTATATAGAAATGTATTTTTACTATGAATTAAATAGGTAAATACGGCAAATTTTTAACATTTAATGGCTGGTTCTCACTATCGTGCAAAGCACGTGCCCGGCAAAATTCATAAGACGCAATGATTAACCTATTTTTCCGAGCACGTGACTTGCACGATAGTGCGAATCAGTCTATGAAAAATATCCAGAAAGTTCCTGACCTATTTGAAGCAAAAGTGTACTTTTCTGATGAAGTGACAGTGTAGCGCTTTCGTAATCGTCCCTATTTTTTTCTGTGTGCAGCACCCAGAGCTGTTTCAAATAATTTTAAAATAGATTTAAATCATAGTACAAAGATATTTCTAATTCCACAAATTATTTAAGTCAACGGTCATCTTGTATGTAAGGAAATATTTAAAAGACAAATATTTTTAATATTTAAATATTTTCTACATGTTAAATAATGTTAGGAAAGATTTAAATCTTTTTATAAGATTTACATCATTTTAAAACTTTAAATCATTTAAAAAGTATTAAAATTGTCATGTATGACAATTTAAATCAGGAAGTATTTAAATCATGTAAGATGATTTAAATCGTTATGCAGACATGATGACGATGAATTCTTAGGTGATTTTCTCTTGGTGTGGCAAGATCCAAATCTATTTAATCATTTAAATGGTTTTAGAGATTTAAACATTTAAATCGTGTGAAAATTTTTAAAATAATTTTATAAAGATTAAATATCAGTACCTTTATAACATCTCTGGGAAAAATAAGAAATAGATCACTATCACAAGATTGCCCTCTGTTCTTCAATTTTACGTTAAAGAACACGAAATCAATGCTTACTAATAAGGTTGCACCCTTCCCTGATAGGAAAATAGAGGTTTCCGACTAATATGCGTCCCTGAAAACTTACCAAGATGAGAAAACAGCTTTCGAGCAACAAGTAATAATTTCTGACATTCAGCTTTTAGGCGTCTTTCCTCTTCACATCGGCGGGTATTTAACAATATTGTTGAACAATATCTAAAAGTTTCGTTGACTACTTTTGATACGTAGACGCTGTCCCTTCTAGGGCTTACGACACATACTAAATGTACTGGATGGACCACATCTTTTTCTAAAACAAAATGCAAAATATTTGTTAAACTGTAGAATTAAAGAATAACCTTTTGAACAGATTGTACCAGTTTATTTGAACTCATTTTGGGTTTTCATGATTCTTTATCATCTTGATTATAACAAGATATTATATTTGTAGCTTGACAATAGAAATTTAAACCAGTAGAAGAAAGAAACCCGAATAAACTACCAAACTTATCGTATACCAGTATACCCTACTGTGGAGTATCATAGTCTTCCTATAAACTTACGCAGTACTGACGAATTCTGTCATCCTTTGTTGATTATCGATTATTACGGAACAGGCCCAGCAGTCCAGTGTGCGCAACTACAGACTACATATCGATTCGTCAGTCGTGATTCGCGAAGCGAGGTTCGTAGTGTTACTGCGAACTAGCGAAACGCACTGTTTACGAATCGATTTTAAACGCACCCAGAAAAAAAAATTTGATTCTTTAAATTTTTCTCAAATTATGGATACCGAACATTTATGTTTCATTTATTAAAAACCTGATATCTATCTGTTCCGTTCCGAAAATAATAAGTAAATTCTCACAATACAAAATGTATTTAAAAAAAAAACACAATGTAATCAGAACCCCAACGGTAATTTGAAAAAAATAAACAAAATATCAGTGTAGAGATGTAATTGCATATTAGAATATATTTTTTCATACCGAACAACTTTTTATAATTGCAGTTTTCGACATTGTCACAACTAAAAGTTCTCTTGAGCCAAATTTATAATTTTTGACAAACCTCGTATACGATCGAAAAAGTTTAACATCTGATGGTTGCACAGGTTTTGGATCATGCAGAACTTTTTATAAATAATAAGTTTTTTCCGTAAATTTAATAATAAAAGAGTTTCCCATAGGGCGTCACACATATTTTATACATTTTAAGATGGGGAAAATTCAGTCTTAAATAATTTAAAAAAAATTAAATTTCATTTACCGGTCAACAAACTTACTTTTGAGGGATTAAATGTTTTTTAATTACTCATTTTGACGGAATGTAGAAACGGAACAGATTTTTATTTTTGTGTTCTTTTT
Source organism: Barypeithes pellucidus (assembly GCA_963991005.1). Taxonomy (NCBI): domain Eukaryota; kingdom Metazoa; phylum Arthropoda; class Insecta; order Coleoptera; family Curculionidae; genus Barypeithes; species Barypeithes pellucidus. The sequence continues at coordinate 48,576,145 of OZ022557.1, read as the reverse complement.
TAATGTTTTTTTTTTTATTTTGTTAACAGTAGGTAAGCTTTATATTTAGTTTATTTAGTAATATACAAATAAACTGATCCTTAACCTTTCATGTTAGTTTTTTTGGGATTAGTCCCGGGATTATATACTCCATATCCCGAAAATCCCAGGATTGGAACAATCTGACACCCCTGATCGACAATATACATATTTGATTTTATATATATTCTTGGCCATTTCGTCTGTCAAGAACGTTGCAAAATAACTAATCTATATTGTTTTTATTTTTATTTTAGTAATACACGTTTATTTGTAAATTTAGTTAAAAAAATATATTATGTAAAAAATTTTAAATTTCTGGTCGTTTTAACTACATTTGGAAAAGGTACAAAATTAGGGTTCCAAAGGTATCCCAGTTGGCACTTTAGGAGTACTAAATTTATCGGAGTACTAAATTTATTCCAATTGTGTATTAACCGTGTCATTGTTGCTTTGCCGTATAACCCTTTCGTTTAAATTTCATATTTTTGCTATTAATTCGTTTAACCGACTATTTTTACTGGGATATTGTTGCGAAATATAGTTTTAGTTTTATTGATGACAACAACAGATATTCTTAAATATTTTATAATCAGAAATTTGTAGAAGAAAAAAAAATATTTAAGGACAAGACAAAACTTACCTGTCTTATTTTTAAATACTTTTTCTAAATCAGCAACTGTCAAGTAAGGATTTTTAAATTTAAGTAAATGAATCTAGTTAGTCTGGTCTGGTCGACAAAGACCAGATGTTAAACTTTTTAAGAAAAAGTAATGAAAAACATGTAACATAAGTATAATAATAATAAATATTATAGTATATATTTAAAGAAAATAAACAACTGACATGGTTAATACCGCCATATACTGGTGAAATGTATACTTAATTTTAAAATTAATTTTAAGTAATAATTCCAAATTAATATACTTTTGATTTGGTAATTTCTGAATATAATTCTATTATGGTTGGTTGATTGGTTGGTTGGTCAAAAGCGGGGGTCGATTTGGAGGCCCGAACTTCTATCACTGCAGCCTTTCGGCTTATTGTGTACCCCGATCTTGTTAGAAGATGTTTGTTCCTTCTATGAGGTCCAGTAACCTTTTACCAAGCTTGTCATGTGGGAGGTTGTCAGCACGTTGTATATTCCCGAAGATATTTTGTCTTCTACAAGACAGTGCTGCGCAGCGGTATATTATGTGTGAGGCGGTTTCATCCTCCTCGCCGCAGAGTCTGCATTCAATGGATCCGTTGTTTATACCAATCCGGTGAAGGTGTTTTCGCAAGTGGCAGTGGCCTGTTTCAACTGGGGCCGTGTCAGGGTTAGCATCCCATTCGATAGTATTTACGATGGTTTTCCAATTACGGCCCGTGCATGTATTTGACCAGATAACCCTGGCCATCGAGATAGGTGTTCGACCATCTATCTAATGTTGTTTTTGTTGCCTGTTTTGATATCCCAAACGCCGGTTCTGGGACCCTGACTTTGAGCGGATCCGGCGCTCGCTAGTTCATCCGCTTTTTCATTTCCTAATTTTCCAGAGTGACCAGGGATCCACAAAAGCTCTACCTTGTTCCCCCTGGTCGCCAGCACTTTTAGGTTGTGGCACTCCAGTGTAAGTTTTGAAGTAAACCGATTGGAGTTCAGAGCCTTAGCAGCTTGGCTGTCCGACAGGATGTAAACCTTTTGGGTGTGGTAGCCCTTTTCAAGATTTTGTAGTACGCATGCTTGTATGGCATGAACTTCCGCTTGGTATACTGTGGCGTAGTTCCCCAGAGGAATGCTTATGTCCATCCTGGGTATTTCCTCAAATATACCTGCGCCCACATCGTTGGCCGTTTTTGATCCATCGGTGTACCAAACTAGACCCTTGTCAAACGATGGGGGTGCACTGTTCGTCTAATTATCAAAGTTCCAGTCAATCTTGAAAGGCTTTGTGAAATCGTATGTTGCTCTCATACGATTCTATTATAGAAATAACATTAAAATCTTTCTTTTATGTCAAGAATAAGTAAAAAATATAATTTAAAGTGTGGAAATAATAAATATATTTATTTTAATGGTAAAAGGTAAATCAAATGCTTTATCGGGACACAATTACCATTCATTTTTAACGCCTTTTGTGTTTGGTTTGAATCAGTGGCTTAGCTATCATATAGCGGGAGAAACAATGCTTATGGACCCCGAAAGGGGCTCACCGTTTGTGGGGGTTCATGGGATTGTTTGCTTACGGGTCCGAAAAAGTCATGCTACGCCGCTGGTTTGAATGTCCCCCAAAATAAAAACTTTATCGCTTCTTAATTTTCCTACCATACAATAAACGGTTACAGCAAAAGAATTAGATTAATGGAGCGTTATCAAAGGTTCAATCATTAATAAATATCAATATTACGTATTCTATTAGATATCTACCTCAAAAAACGACTGATACGGAAGCTCGAATTAGACAGTTATATTTAATTTTTGTGACTTTTTTGATTATCCTATCTACCTGTTAATTTACCAGATTAATTGATAATCTCGGCATCGCCTCAATCAAAATGCGAATAGCAAAAGAGCGATGTTATTATGGAAAGAATTTACGCAGCACAACCTACAACGGGAAAAATTCGCGAACTCATTGAGATATCGGGATCGGGTTTGTTCGAGCTTATGCGCTCTGTCAAGCTCTTCAATTTTGCATTTCACATTTTTTTTTGTAGCATCAAAACCGGGTGAATTATTTTCCATTTCCCGTTGTAGGTTAGATTAACGGGGCGCCCCCCCCCCCCCCCCCCCATGCATACCTGACGTACCTGAAGGAGATGGTGGGGCAGGGATGAAAAATAACAAATTAAGTATTTGTTATTTTTTATTCAAATGTTTTCAAACATTGCGAACAATTTATTTGTAAACATTTCTGTTAAAAAAATGTCTTCATATCTTTTCATTTAAGGTCATTTCTGTTATATATTTTTTAATGTCCCGCAAACCCCTAAAGACGAACGCCACCATTTACTGGTTTTTGGGATTTTCGAGGATTCCGACGATTGCCAACATCGGTTCTTGTTGAAATCTAACAATTAAAAATGTTTCCATATGCTTCGTAAATTCTCCCTGTCACAAAGGCTGGGCGTCCCGCTGAGGTGGGCGAGCAACTGTACCTCGAAACTATTTGACCTATAGCTTTCGGAAACAAAAATTCATTATAAAAGTGACCTTTAGCAGTATACAAAATTATTTTCATCTTTGAAATTTTACCGCTAGATAGCGTATTTTTAAATCAAAATAATAAACAAAAATGGTATTCCTTAAAATCAATAGTGAACGTAAGTCACGTGGAACTGTTTTGGACTCTACAATCAACACCTCTAGAATCAACACTCTAGAAATTATTTATTTGACATTTTGGGTTATCTCCTAAAATAATGGTAAAATACGGTAACCGATCTGATAATACTGATGTTTTAGTTTAAGCCTGAACCACCACGCGTTTCCTGATCGCTTTAGTAATTTACTCTATTTTCGAACTTTTTAATTTACTAATCTTTGCTCGTAAAATTATTTAAAAAGTGGCTCAAACTGGAAGTCGATTTCGTTTTTCAAACTTGTTATGATCAAAATTTATTTTTTATTTTTAAATGATAACATGAAGTGTTCATTAATAATAAGTAAGCCATGAAAAGTTAGATTTCACTTTAGTAAGTAATTTGTAAGTATTCATTATTTGAAAACAGTTTAAATAACTTGAAAGTGCTTATTCTGTTGCTGAAGCATACGACATGCTGGCCGCAGGGGCGGATTAAGACTTTACGTCCCTGGGCGATCTAAGCCATTTCGTCACGGCCAGAATAAGAACTTTCAAATTGTTTAAACTGTTTTTAACACCAAGACGATATAGATATTATAATTCAAAATAACAAAAATGCGGTTAGCATGTCATATGCTTCAGCGACAGAATAAGCATTTTCAAATTGTTTAAACTGTTTTCAACAACCAAAAGCGAATAATAAATATTTACAAATTACTTACTAAAGGTGAAAACTAATGACGGTTACATGTCAGTTTTATTGTTTGGATTCTCATAACTTACTTATTATTAATGAACATTTATGTTATCATTTAAAATTTCAAAAAACATATTTTTGTTGATAACTTAAGTTTGAAAAACGATATCGACTTAGGGTTTGCGCCACTTTTTAAATAATTTTGCCAGTAAGTAAAGAGAGAAGACTAATAAATGAAAAAGTTAGCGTTCCATTTAACTTTTCATGGAAAATTGAATTGAGTAAGCCTCTATACCGCCATCTGGCGGTTATGTTTAAACTAAAAATTATGTACTACCATAGCCTATAATTCGGCTATTAAAATAGTTTTAAAACAATACCAAGTTCGGGAAAAATCCATTAAGGTATTCGAGAGTTATCGAACTTTTTCTGCAGTACGAGTCAAACCTCCTCCCACCCCTTATTTTAGGAGATGTGAAATGTGAAATAAATAATTTTTAGACTGTTAATTGGAGAGTCAAAAACAGTTCGGCGTGACTTACGTTCACTATTGATTTTAATATTTGATATGATGGATATTTTCTGGCGACTCCGTGGTTAAAGCGATAGTCAGTCACTTGGAACTTTGTATGTGAAAAATGTATCATCCCCCATCCATACCCCATCTACACTGGTGTCCAGGCCGAATGAGATGGGATATCGCGTAGGATAGTTGGGTTTTTATGAATGTATTACACATATAGGCCAGTTCAAAAATTACAAAATTTAAAAAAAACCTGATGAGTCGTGAATAATCTAGAAATAAATAAATATATTGGATTTTAGGGCTTAGCTTTACAAGTAGCTTGGATACAATGTCAAAGAATGCTTGGTAACAACTTCAGTCTGGAGGGTCATACTTAACTATGAAAAGGCTGAACCTAGGATCTTACATCAAGGAGGGTATGACTTTGATTCAGTCTTCGAAGAATAAATAATTCGCATTCTTAGGTGGATTGTAAACAACTTTCCAGAAAAACAGTCGGGGAGCTCTGAAAATTTGTATAATTTTTCTTTGTCACCTTCTAGCGTTCGGAACATACTTTTTATAAGCCCTTATTGAAACGGCCATCTTTCATACCTGTTTTCACGTTTGACACTACCAGATTAACAACCGTCATATTTGTCATTGTTTTTCAGTGTTTGTGTGTTAAATTTAAGTCTTGTTTGTGGAAAAGAGTAATTCTTAACTCAATATGGTAGGACTGTGAAAAGTCTGCCGTAAACTGGATAAAAATATAGACTTTTGCGTCACGTCCGTCGATTGTTTGGTTTTCCTAACGAAGACATATCAAACCGGTTACATGTTAGAATGAAAACAGAAACAGACATAAGATAAAAAGGGATGGGGATTCTACAGATAGAATCCCCGTCTATTTTTTGTTGTGTTATTTTCGTAATAACAGGCGTCACATTGACGTGTACAAAGCATATCCCGCTAATATCTAAATCCTAGTTCATATGGATAGTAATATTTTAAAACTGGAAATTTCCCTGTTAAAATAAAGAAGTATGCGCGTCTCTTCCAGATTTATAGCAGCGAGAGTTTATAAATAGTTCCCGTTCTTTATTAACGATTTATTTTTGGCAGTACTACCCAACTAGGTGACTAATATTTATTTTTATTAAAATACAAAATGGTTATCTATAAATAACATAATATTAAATGTTTTTGGATATTAGTTTTAAATTACTGTGGCGAAATACCCAAAAACTCTACTAATAAAATTGATATTTAACCTATTTCCGTTGTTTACTAAATTCTTTGTATTTTCAATATAATAACATAAAATGTTTTAAGTTGTTTCTTTCGGACATATAATAATAATAGTAAATGTAGAAAGTTTGATTTAAAAAAGTAGAAATAAAATATTCAAATTCAATAATATATGATTTATAAGAGTGGTAAAAAGACACTTGTGAGTAACTATCGTCCTATAAGCTTGGTAAGTTCCTTGGCAAAGCTATTTGAAAAATGCGTCAAGGAAAGATTGTTCATATTTTTTAGGCAGAGCAAACTTTTATCTGAGAACCAGTACGGATTTTTGCCGGGTTGTAGTACGGAGGACGCCTTGTACAGTTTAACATCTAAAATTACTGCTAACCTAAATAATGGAAAAAAGTGTGCTGCAGTCTTTATAGACCTGGCAAAGGCATTTGACACGGTTTCACATGATAAGCTTCTGGACGTTCTATGGCGTTATGGAGTCAGGGGGACCGTGTGGAAAATGCTTCAGAGTTATCTTACAGATAGATATCAAATAGTAAAAATCAATAATACATTAAGTAACAAACAGGTTGTAAAGATTGGGGTGCCACAGGGTACAGTTCTTGGCCCAATTTTGTTTATAATATACATAAACTCTATGCTGTCGCTCGATGTAGAAGGATCAATTATATCATATGCTGATGATACCGTCCTGGTTTTCAGTGGTGACATCTGGTTGGAAGTCAGAGACAAAATGACAAACGGTTTGATTATTATAAGGAATTGGCTAGAAACTTTTAGACTCTCTCTTAACCTGACAAAGACAAATTATATAGCGTTTTCCCTAACAGGCGCCAACAGACCAGAATTTACAAATATCGAAATTAACCAACAAGAAATAAATGAAGTATCACAAACAAAATACTTAGGGATTATAGTAGACAAACATTTGAAATGGCAATCGCATATTGAATACCTGTCAAATAAAATTCGCTGTATGATTCATAAATTCTATATTCTCAGAGAAATCTTGAACACAAAAATCCTAATCTTAATTTATAAAAATCTTGTTGAATCTCTGGTTCGATATGGAATCTTGGTCTGGGGGGGACTGTACAATAGGGCTCTCTATCGTTTGAATATTGTTCAAAAATGTATACTGAAAATAATGTTTCGGCGGGGTAGACTGTATCCTTCAGAGTTATTGTTCTCTGGGGACATCTGTAACATTAGAACTATGTATATGGTCAGTGTGTCAGCCTTCGTTCATAAAAATAAATCTTTGAACAATGTTATAAGTCACAGTTACTTCACACGGGCTAGAATGAATAATGATCTGATCATCCCAGTAAACAACAATAATATTAATTTAAAAAGTGTGGCCTATTTAGGGCCTAAGATATATAATTTGCTTCCAGTAACAGTAAGGACTATATTTAACATATTCAAATTTAAGAAAGCATGCCAAGATCATATAACGAGGGAATTTAATAACCTCAAACATATCTTTAAATAAAATTATTCATTCTTTTTCATCAATATACTGTATTATGCACATATCAAAACAAACACTCATTTGTCAAGTAGTTAGTCTATAAGATAGTATTATGGTGCATACAAGTAATTTTATTACTTAGGCACTTTTTAATTTTTAGAGAATATTTTTTTTGTCTTTTGTAATCTTTAAACTTACTTGATTTAATGTTAATTAATGTTGATGTTAAATAAATAAATAAAATAAATAAAATAAAATAAAATAAAAAAATGTGTAATTCGACAATTAAATGCCATTAATTCAAATAATTCCAGTGGCGTACACAGTCTTCCTTTATGGGGAGGATATATTTCGGAAAACAAATAAAGATGCGTAAAATATTAGGCGCCATACCCTGAGAAAATCTTCATTATCAGCCAAGTGTTGAATAATTCCGTTGGACGTTAATACGAAGGCCAACTTTATACAATGAAAAACTATATACCATTACTTAAGTATTATGTTTAAAAAGAAATAGTAGTTTAGCTGCTTTTTTATTATCTAGTCTGTTTATGATATCTGAATGAACCAGTCCATAGGAAGAAAACATCCTCTCTACAGGGTGCCCCAAGTAAAGTGGCCTATTAGAAGTATCTCGAGAACTAAATGAGATTTTATTTTGAAAATTTGGCTGTGGCTATAAGAGATAGTTTTCTAAGTTTATAAAATATTTTCGATGGTGCGTTGTTGCCGGATCATACCGAAAGTGGTAGCAACTTCGGAATTTTAAATGAATTACCTATATATTATATTTTTTTTGGAATCTAGGTAAAAATCTAGCACAGTTTTCTGTATAATATCATATACCTATCTTTAAGAGTTTTTGAATTATAAATAATTTAGTGATTTTTTAAAGCCGTATCGGGACCTGAAAAGATAATCGTATCTTTTTAGCGGTTACAGCTAGAAAGCTGAAATTTTGATAATAGTTTCACAAGACCATCGCAATTTTGTGCAATTGTGAACAGTATTTAATTAGTTTTATACAGGGCGTCTCCATAACAATATATTTCTGAGGCAGATGAATTATTGCAAAAATCTTCTTTTTTTTTTAAATGTATTGATATGTTTTGCTAATGGAGGATCGAATTTTCTATCTAATGATATTAAGTGTTCCTATACCTATCTTCAGTATTTTCGGAGTTATAGCGAAATTTAAAAATTATCTTATAAAAATATATTTTTTGGTAGTTGGCTGTGGGTTCATAGAAACAAAATAATGAAAAATCCATGTGACGTTATGTCTGTGTTGTTGTAAGAAAAATGGCTAATTCACATTATTCGAGCTTAGATATTTTAAGTTTATTTATATTCGTGGGGAGTGTGGTAGAGTTTTATCTACAACTTGCAGAAAATTTAATAAGCTGCATCCTGATGAAGCTCCTAAGTTGATTGGCCGAGGCGGTCCATGGAAATGGCCCCAAGGTATCCGGATCTTACCCCCCTAGATTTATATCTATGGGGTAGGATTAAAGAAATAGTATACAAGACACCCGTCACAACAAGGGAAAATTTAGAAAATCGAATACGAACAGCTTTGGGGTCCCTAGAAGGGAAAGAAATGAAAAAGGTGACAAATGAACATGTTATAACCACAATTTATGAATGTTTAAGAGCCAAGCATTTTAAACAATTTAGTTATTAGATATTTTATTGGTGTTGTTGCGTAATTTTCATTTTGTTTATTTATTTATTAATAAATTCCTTATTGGTTAACCATTTTCTTTTACAACAACACAGACGTAACGTCACATGGATTTTTCATTATTTTGTTTCTATGAATCCACAGCCAACTACCAAAAAATATATTTTTATAAGATAATTTTTAAATTTCGCTATAACTCCGAAAATACTGAAGATAGGTATAGGAACACTTAATATCATTAGATAGAAAATTCGATCCTCCATTAGCAAAACATATCAAATACAGGGTGTTCCATTTAAAAAAAAAGAAGATTTTTACAAAAATTCATCTGCCTCACAATTATTGTATGGATGTTGTATAAAACTAATTAAATACTGTTCAAAATTATAAAATTGCGATGGTCTTGTGAAACTATTATCAAATTTTCAGCTTTCTAGCTGTAACCGCTAAAAAGATACGATTTTCTTTTCAGGTCCCGATACGGCGTTAAAAAATCACAAAATTATTTATAATTCAAAAACTCTTAAAAATAGGTATATGATATTTTACAGAAAACGGTTCTAGATTTTTACCTAGATTCCAAAAAAAATATAATATATAGGGTAATTCGTTTAAAATTCCGAAGTTGCTATCACTTTCGGTATGATCCGGCAACACCGCACCATCGAAAATATTTTATAAACGTAGAAAACCATCTCTTATAGCCACAGCCAAATTTTCAAAATAAAATCTCATTTAGTTCTCGAGATACCTCTAATAGGCCACTTTACTTGGGGCACCCTGTATATCTAACTAGATATGTTCCGCTCTTCTCTTCAGCCTGTAGTGTATATTCTTCTTCTTTGTTTATTGTGGGATCCATATATATTCCAAAAAGTGAAAGGGTGTAAGCTCACTTAGTTGGTCATCCTGTACATATATTTTTATAAATAGTTGAAATTGATGCAAACTTATGCTTTCAAAAGTTTCAAAAGTTTTTTGTGGATGAAACAAGATAATAAACTATTAGATAATATGCATTTTATAAAGAAAATATGGATTTTTTAGAAAAATCAAAAAATCATGATTTTTATCAAATGGAAGTGTAACACAACTACATATGTTTATTTAAAAAAAGATTACTTTTGTGTTCACAATACGCAGGGTAACTTTTCCTATAATTATATTTTTTCGGAAGCTGTATGGTGAACGGTGTCAGAGATACAGCCGCATACTCACTTAGTTGGTCATCCTATACATATATTTTTATAAATAGTTGAAATTGATGCAAACTTCTGTTCTCTTCTTCACCTTCAACATTGTCAAATACAACCATTCATTTTTTCTATGTTTGAACTGCTGAGTAAACATGCACCTTTTTGTTGTATTACGAAATCTCAAGACAATCCAAAAGTGTATTCCATCGAAAATAAGTTTTATTCATGCTTACAAAAGTTTTTTGTTGGATGAAACAAGATAATAGACTATTAGATAATATGCAATTTATAAAGAAAATAAGGATTTTTAAAAATAATCAGAAAATCATGATTTTTATCAAATGGAAGCGTAATACAAAATATCATTATTAGGGATATATTTATTTTAAAAAAGATTACCTTTGTGTTCTCTGGCCAGAATGGGTACAATGATAATGTCTCCAGATCCTTCAGGAACAACTTGTGTAATAAGAAATTGTATTTTGGAATCCAAGTTGTGTATAGCTTTGTTGCTCTTGGTCTGAAATTCCACTATAGAACTCATTGTGTCATCAGAAAAAACCACTTGTATCTGTTGTTCTAAAGTTCTTTCCTGTATGACTTGAACAACAGCTTCTTCAGACAAACGGTGAAGATTTATAATAAACACAAAGTTTGATTCACACTCTGCATTGAACTAAAATAATAAAAGCAACAATAACAATCCATATAAAAATAAACAAATATAACAAATTACTTAATGTATGATAACTTTTAACTTACATATCTGTTAAGCTTGACTTCAAGTTTTCGTGTTGAATTGTCTGTAAGATTTTCCATAAGTTGTAGTATCTTTCCTGGATCAGAGACTTCAATTTTTGAGAGGGTCACTTCAGACATATGATCTTCTTGAGGATCTTCATCTTGACTTCCAGTTTTTTTGCAATACGAGGGAGCAATAAAGAGATCAGCTTTTGGTTGTATATAGTCCTGCTTAGACATGTTTTGCAGTGAAATTAATTATTAGATATAATTTTTTTAATCACAGGGAATTTTAATAATTCAATTACCTTTGCTCAGATTAGATAAAATAAATTGATAGTTTAATATTAACAATGTCATGGTGATGTCACATAATCATTTACCAAATTAGTTGATTTACTTAATATAAAGAGATTTATTATTGCATTAAATTAATTAAAACCATAAACATGATAAACTACCCTCTTAAGTAAATTGCCTCTACGCGATTGAATTATCTGGTTGGTAATCATCTTCATTTTTATTGATATGAAACGGACACATACATAAAGATAATTTATGAGTTGTTAAGCTGAATAAATATCCCATAAAATCACTTTAATGCGCACGTTTCCCGGCCAATGCAAATATAAACATTTTTATTTATTTTCATTTCGCTATTTTTAAAAGGTGTACTGCTCATGCGTCATCGATCCTAGTTCAAATCTGTCGTGTCTATTATATAGGGATGGTTGGAGCAGGGTGTTTTAAATAACAGATGCAACCTGTTTCGATTTAAAAAAATACCTGTTTCAAGAAACAGTTCCAATTCCAAAGTGTTTCAAAAGATTCATTGCTCTTCTGTTACATCGCAACGTCGCGTCGGTGCATTCTGATAAAGCGGAGTTGTTCCATTAACAGAAGAGTTAACTTTTAGGGACGATCCAGTTCTATTTTTATTTTAATAAAAAGTTTATCGACACGAAATAAAAGTAACCCGCTTTGGAACTTATACAATAATAAATAAAACAAACCCAAAGTATAATATATGCAAGTTGCAAAATCTCGTATACATCTTCTATAACAAACTTAAAAAAACATATTGGAAGAAAACACCCGACTGTGCAAAGAGGACGATCTTTCTTTATTTAGATGATAGTATACTAATAATAGGTGTTTACCTATAATTTTTAAAAATGAATATTTCTACGATACTGCATAGAGATAACTGTGCATAGACATAACTGTGGACACAAACTTTATCTTTATAATAGGTATTGCCAAAGAGTTTTATGTCATATATGTATTTTAGATTTATTTTTGTGTAATAATTTTTGATAAATATTTAGTTTTAATTTTTTTCCGTATTTCCAAAAAATATTAAACATCGACAACACCTTGCAACTCATTCCCTATCATGATACAATAACTAAGTTTAGTAATTTATACCATGATTCCCCATCGCCTGTCGCTGCTATCTGCTTCTGCTCCCTTGCAAGAGAACAGAGAGAACAGACATCAGTGTCCGAGCATAGTGCTGGGACATCGAAACGGAACATCGATGTTGACCATCGATGTTAACATCGAAAGCTAACATCGATGGTATAAAAACATCGGTTGTAAAACATCGATGTTTTCTAAACACGGCTTTGGAAAAAAAAGATTTGAACCACCTTTAAAGCCGTATTAGAGTCGGCAATTTTTGTCTCTTGCGCCAGCAATGGCAATTATAATTGCACGTATTAATGCGCACTAAACCGTTCTGGATCAGCTGGTCAAATACTTCTCGCATTGGAATAGGTACGTATTACAGTCGGCAATTAAAATTGCATGGATTCATGCGCAGTACACCGTTCTCGATCAGCTGTCTCGCATTGCCAGAAATGGGGCACGCGCCACTTTCATTGCCATTGCCGGTGCAAGTCTGGGTAGAGATAGATTATTCTGTTACTTTTAAATGTTTATTAGTTGATCCAAGCACCTATGAACAGCTAATGGCTATTTACACTAACTGGTACTTAAATTAACAGTTCACATTCTATATTAAGCATATGTACTGCTAATTCGTAGCAACTTTTTTGAACTGCCATTTGTAAGTAGCAGCAGCTGCTTTAACTGCTAGTAAAAACGAACAGGTTTGCCTATCTCTAAATCTGGGGGTATTTTAGGGATTTCGACACTATCAACTGGTGTTTTGACTGTTAGCAATGCGCCAGCTGATCAAGAACGGTTTACTGCGCATGAATTCGTGCAATTATAATTGCCATTGCACCGGAAATTTTTATTGTCGACTCTAATAAGGCTCTTAGCAAATGAAATCAAAAGCTTCCGCTCTTATTTTCTTGTGCTGGGAAAATTGGGTTTAAGATTTCAACCTAGTTTTCTTGTTTTGTTATAACATTGAACATCGAAAGGTAAACATCGATGTCGACATCGATGTTTGACCTATAACATCGATGTTGAAAACATCGGTACCAGAACATCGATGTTTCAAAAACATCGATGAACATCGCCCAGCACTATCCGAGCATTCGAAACTGGTTTCTAAACTCCCGGATCGGGTGTGGGAGATTTTGGCTGAGGCTATTAACTTGTAATTTCTTTCTGGGACTCTTTTCTTGCCTTCAGCTTGCGACAGTTTTACCTCATTTTAAGGGTGGGGAGAGTGATTAACCAGCTAACTATAGACCAATTTCCTTATTACCAACATTGTCCAAGATTGTGGAAAGGCTGGTTAAGGTACGCACCCAGACGTACAGCACACATAGTCCAATGGACGTCCATTTTAGGTCCATATTAAAGCCAGAACGTCCATAGCCATATTCTGACAACCATTGGATGAACAAATCTGAACAAGTAGTGCACGTCCGATAGTGGACGTCCATTTTAGGTCCATATTAGGACCATAGCCATCAACGAATACTTATAACCAGGAAGAAAACAAACTGCCGTGTTAAATAATCGAAGCAGGCATGATACGGCGACATCCATTATGCCTGGCGCGCACCTGCTTTTCAAATGTCACTTTTGTCCAAATTTTTATTACTGTCAATATTTTAAAGTGACATTTAAGCAAAAAAAACATCGAAACCCTTTCATTAGATTTACTAAGTAGAGAAAATCAAATATTAGGATTTCGGCATAGGTTTTCAGCTGTAAATATCACTTTAAAATTGTCCTTACATATTTTTATATTATTATTGAACTAGTAACGAAACTAGAAATAAAGAATTCAGAGATTGAAGGTTGTAATTAGTTTTATTAAAAAATAGGAAATAAATCATAATTTACATAAAATATTTTACCATCTTCAACTTCAAACAAATCAAGGAAAATACAATACTATATGTACAGCTACTAACCAAGTAAATATATGCACCATCATTATGATTATGGGCTTCCAATTTGTTTGTTTCGTAGCATACTCCTGGCAACATTAGTGATGGAAGTCCTCTTTAATGTTCAGTCATTATGGGATTCTCAATTAAACTATGAAAAGAAAGAATTATTATAATAATATATTACCGGACTTATCAAAATTCTGGCTACGGGTTAATATAACTAAGCTGTAATTATTATGTTGTAGCTCTTGACTTCTGGATTGTAAAATTTAAGTAAAATTCTTTAAAAATGTGTTTGTTGCTAGTTTGCGTGACAAGTTTGGGACATAATGGGACAATTTTATAATGTAAAATAACAATAACGAATAAAAATTAGTAAAAAATATCATAAATATATAAAAAATATCATAAATTACTTACCTGCAACAAAACGAGAAGGTCCGTTTTCGTGAAAATAATAGAAAATTAAAAATTATTTTAGAATTTAATGACGCTTCCTCCACCATTTTCAATCACATTATAAATCATATGTTACTTGATTTTATCCCCTTCCAGACAAAGGATATTCGGTTGTGAAATAATTTAAGAACGTGTGCTGCTCGCATTCTATCTGTCTCTGTCTGCATCAACCTTCTTCGATTCAATAAAGGGAGACAAATATGGCCTAGATTAAATCGAACAAACCCAAAGTCTGATATTGACACAGAACGATCGACACAAAAGGATAAACGTATGGAGTAACCTGCCTGGCTGTGACGTCACTTGCACGGCCTACTTATATGCTTCGATCCCCGCTATAAGCGGTCTCACCGGACAACCATTGGAAGAACCTTAGACTAGAAAAGAAAAAGGACGGATAATGCGCCGACTGCGTTTGTTACCATTTGGCACCAAAGTTAAAGTGCCAGTGGCGTATCATTCGAGTTGCCGCAGCCATAAAATAAAAAATATTGTAAATTAATATTTGTTAGTCTATTAGTTTATGAATAGAAAGAACACTTACATCGAGTGATTATTTTGGATTTATCATTCAGAGTATGTTGTAATGTTTTTTATTATAAATGCTGTCATGTCAACCGATTCCAATATGCAAATGTATAAATCTACCCCATGGATTTTTAAATGAAAAATTCGTCAGAAAGCAATGTCAGTATCTGTGTTATTATTGCAATATGCTTCATTTTGTAGTGTAGTTGTAGTTTCACAGATATGAAGCGAAACTATTTTAATATAAATAATATAAGAACAATTTTTGGTTTTTTTTTTAACCAATATAGGAATAATAAAAAATACGATGGTAATAAAAAGTATACATTGTTTATTACTAAAATCAAAATAAACGAAAATTAAACGTGATGAAATCTTGTTTTATTATACATTTATACAAATACAATAATACAATTTCTATTTTAATGTCATAATGTCCTTAAACTTTATAAATCGTAAGATACAGATTGAATGTTCTATTTTAAATAAATAATAAGGCAATGAAATAACATATACCGGGTGTCAATTTGAAAACTTCCCACCTTTAATATCTTTCTTGCAGTTAAAAATATGAAAAATCGGAAAGACACGTCAACTTCCAGAGAGATCATGACCCTCCCCTGCCTCCCCCACGCTACGCCCCTGGGTGGCACGGTTTTAAACTTTATGTGAGGATTGGCAAAGTAACTTCGACAAATTTACATCAAAAGTAATGTAATAAAATTTCGATGGCACTACGAGTACCTGCCTAGTTGATTTGGGTTCATTCGATTCCTTATCACTGAAATGCCACAACACATTCTTAAAATACATTGTTTTTTAACCCAAAAAAAAATGGTCAACAAATTAATGGATGTAGCCAACACATGAATATTATTGTTAATTCGCTTTTGCTTGTTGGGCTGTTCACTGATAGCTTTTATTAAGTGCATAGAGTGTGAGAATGGTTTATTCTCTTCAAGAAAGAACTGCAATTATTTTCATTTATGGAGAGGTTGGAAAGTACGCACGAAGGACGGCATTGGTTGTCAATGAAAGAAATCGAAATCGTGATGTATAAGTCACAGATATGTGCTGGATTTGGTGGCAAAGTTCTCCGAAACTGGTTCGGTGAGTAATAGAAAAAGGAATAACCTACGAGTGATAAATGAGGGAGCTCAAATTGAGGTTTTGGGATTATTTGCTGCAGAGCACACCAGGACCTTGCGGACAGTAGCAGAAGAGACAGGAATATCACACGAGACTGTAAGAAAAGCACTGAAAATGCATAAACTCCATCCATACAAAATGCAGATACTTCAAGAACTGTATGACGATGATTTTGATAGAAGAATAGAGTTTTGTGAATTCATGAGTCGTCAAGTCAACGCCATCCCTAATATTCTGCCGAATATCTGTTTAAGCGATGAATGTTCATTTTTTCTAAATGGAAATGTTAACAAACAAAATTGTCGATATTGGAGTGACCAAAACCCGCATATTTTTCGAGAAGGACATACACAATATCCCCAAAAAGTTAATGTTTGGGCTGGTATTCTTGGAAATGCCATTATTGGTCCTTTATTTATTGATGGAAACTTGACAGGTGATCTGTACCTTAATATGCTTGAAGAGACTATTGATCGTCTTATCACCCATGAGCTAGAAACTCAAATTTATGCAGAGGGTAATTCAGTTTTACAGGAGGATTTGTTAACATTCCAGCAGGACGGTGCTCCACCTCATTATTTTCTTCCGGTCCGACAGTGGTTAAACGAGAGATTCCCGGGTAGATGGGGGGACCAATTGAATGGCCTCCAAGATCACCGGATTTAACACCCTTAGACTTCTTTCTTTGGGGACATCTCAAATCCATTGTTTATAAAACACAACCTGCTGATATTGATGATCTTAAAAGGCGAATTGCAGCAGAATGCCGGTCAATTCCCGGTGAAGTTTTCCGAAATGTTAGGGAGGAGTTCGAGAATAGACTTTATTATTGTTTACAAGAAAATGGACAACATTTTGAACAACTTATAAGATAGTGCGTAAGTGATCCCATGTTTTATTGTGGAAATTTCTCTTCCGCCAATAAAAAGTTATTTATGTCGAAGTAAAATAATCAATAAATAAGAAATCAATTGTGGAAACTACATTTTCTTCCGGTCATTCAACGATTTTAACGGTGCCACCTAATCTTCTAATCATTTGTACTACAAGGAGACCCAATGCAGTAATTTTTTTGTAAACACTAACCTGAAAACCAAAATCTCAACGCAGGCAAGTTTAATTGTTTCTGCAACTTTGAAACGCGATTATTCGGAAACCTGTGGACAAAACGCAACAAAGTAGGATACCACTGAAACGAGAATTGAACGCCCTTTCAAACGATGTGCCACTTGACCCCCATTCCCATTTCAGATTCTAAGGGTGACATCTACCCCTCCTAGGGGCTTGAAACAACAAGGCTAAAAATATTCATTTCAAGTGTCCCCCTTACAAATAAAATTGACGTGTCTTTCCGATTTTTCATATTTTTAACTGCAAAAAAGATATTAAGGGTGGGAAGTTTTCAAATTGACACCCGGTATGTACCACATTAGATTGGAAATATTTAGGAGGTTTCTGAAATATCGTTGGGGCTGCTTCCTTCAACAAACACACTTTTTCAACTGTCTTATAAAAAAAACGCTCTTCAAAATGCTTTGAACACAATCGGTCATTGTTGGATGGTTGCCACTTATCAATCTTCATAATTACTAATCCAAGAATTCCGTCTCTGGAGATCCTTCGGAAATCTACAATTTATAAAATAAAAATAATCGATTATAAAATAAAACGAAATAATTACCCTTAATTGCACGAACGCCACTGGAAAAATGGCGATTTTACTCTGCACAATTTTAAAAACAAGCTAATTTATGAATGAAAATTAAAAAGTATACACTCCAAACCATTATTATTGGCTTTAAAATGGTATAACATAAATTATATTTATAAGCTATGGAAATAAAGTAACTACTTCTTAAGATATTTGCGATTATATATGGCAGATTAAATATATAATTTTCTTAATTACCTGTGAAAAGTAACTCCAAGATCTTTCCTACTGCTGTGGCTTTTACAACCATAGGCTGCACATCACATCTTTATGCTGTACACAGTTTTTTTACAATAAAGTTTAAGACAGTCAAAAATATCACAAGAAACTGAACTGTACCAACTCGTTTGTTTTCCACCAAAATTACACGTGACTGTTAGTTTTTCGTCACAGACGGATAACTTGGCCCGAGTACGATGCGCGGTATCCCCTATCTTTCCTAATCAAAGGGAAGAACAAACCCGAACAAGTAGTGGACGTCCATTTTAGGTCCATATCGGGGACCCGCCCGTAAGAGAATGACAGTTGCAATTGCTTTAGACATCTTGTCGTGAATTCTGGTTGTTTGTGGCACGTCGTTTTATGCATCGCACGTTTGGAGAAGTAGAAGTATTCGTCAGCCCGGTGAGACTGCTTATGGGGGGATCGAAACACGTAAGAAGGCCTTGGAAGTGATGCTAAGCCTACTCTGCTCCATACGCTCACAAGTAACCTACTTTTATCTATCTGTTTCACTCAGCGTCAAACGTCAATATCAGACTTACTTAGAGTTAATATGAAATGCCACACAGTGATTGTTTATGCAGGCGACTTGATCCTGGTCATATTTGTCTCACTTTACTGAATTAGAGAAGGTTGCTGCAGACAGAGACAGGCATAGAATGCGAACAGCACGAATTGTTAAACAAGTTAACTTCCGTCGTCTGGTGGGAATGAAAATCAAGCAACATCTGATGTGATTTAAAATGGTGGAGAAGCATCTTTAAATTTTAAAATAATTTTTAATTTTCTAATCTTTTCACGAAAAACGTCATTTCCTTTTTGATGCAAGTGAGTAATTTGTAATTGAATTAAATATTCATTTAGCCATCTTTACTGAGAGTAGGCATCAATAATAATTTCTTTTCCTACATCATATGGGGCCCAAAAATATGCTCGGACTTGAAGCCTGAAATATTTGCTAGGACCTAGAGCCCAGTTGAAGATGGTAAAATATTTTATGTAAATTATGATTTACTCTCTATTTTTTAATAAAACACAAGCTTATTTCTGAAGTTTAAATTTTCATTTTTAGTTACGTTACTAGTTCAAGAAATAATATAAGAGTGTGTAAGGATTATTTTAAAGTGATATTTACAGCTTAAAACATGTCAGAATCCTAATATTTGATTTTCACTACTTAGTAAATCAAATAAAAGGGTTTTGAATGTTTTTTCTTGGTTAAATATCACTTTAAAATATTGACAGTAATAAAAAATTTGGACAAAAGTGACATTTGAAAAGCACGTGCGTTTGACAGCTGATGCCAGACGTAATGGATGCCGGGTTTGTTCGTTTTTTCATACTTGCTTCGATTTGTTAACACGGCTGTTTGTCTTCTTCCTGTTTATAAGTATTCGTTGGTATTCGTTGATTTGGGGCGTTTGGCTTTGCAACATTTTGTGGTTTTTAAAACTTTTTAATTTTTATTAGTGCACCGTTTGAATGGAAGTGAAGTGTAAAAACTTTAAAAGGCAAGTTTAATAATGCTGCCAAAAGTTTCAAGAAGTAATGGCGTGCACGATCATATACAAATAGTATTTTTTCATGTTCAAAGGCCAATTTATAAACTTGACGGTGACGAACAACGAATACTTATAACCAGGAAGAAGACAAACTGCCGTATTAAATAATCGAAGCAGGCATGATACGGCGACATCCATTATGCCTGGCGCGCACCCTTTCATTTGATTTACTAAGTAGAGAAAATCAAATATTAGAATTTTGACATAGGTTTTCAGCTGTAAATATCGCTTTAAAATTGTCCTTACATACTTTTATATTATTATTGAACTAGAAATAAAGAATTCAGAGATTGAAGGTTGTAATTAGTTCTATTAAAAAATAGGAAATAAATCATAATTTACATAAAATATTTTACCATGTTCAACTTAAAACAAATCAAGGTAAATACAATACTATATGTACAGCTACTAACCAAGTAAATATATGCACCATCATTATGATTATGGGCTTCCAATTTGTTTGTTTCGTAGCATACTCCTGGCAACATTAGTGATCGAAGTTCTCTTTAATGTTCAGTGATTATGGGATTCTCAATTAAACTATGAAGAGAAAGAATTATTGTAATAATATATTACTGGACTTATCAAAATTCTGACTACGGGTAATATAACTAAGCTGTAAATATTATGTTGTAGCTTTTGACTTGTAGATTGTAAAATATAAGTAAAATTAAATGTGTTTGTTGCTAGTTTGCGTGAGAAGTTTGGGACATAATGGGATAATATAATAATATATAATTTAAAATAACAATAACGAATAAAAATTAGTAAAAAAATATTTCAATCATAAATTATTTACCTGTAACAAAACGAAAAG
The DNA here is from genome assembly GCA_963991005.1 of Barypeithes pellucidus. Taxonomy (NCBI): domain Eukaryota; kingdom Metazoa; phylum Arthropoda; class Insecta; order Coleoptera; family Curculionidae; genus Barypeithes; species Barypeithes pellucidus. Next base: position 48,555,512 of record OZ022557.1, on the reverse strand, counting down.
GTCCGTTTTCTTGAAAAGAATAGAAAATTAAAAATTATTTTAGAATTTAATGACGCTTCCTCCACCATTTTCAATCACATTATAAATCATAATGTTACTTGATTTTTATTTCATTCCAGACGGAGGATGTTCGATTGTAAAATAATTTAAGAACTTGTGCTGCTCGCATTCTATGTCTGTCTCTGTCCGCATCAACCTTCTCCGATTCAGTAAAGGGAGACAAATATGGCCTAGATCAAATCGAACAAACCCGAACAAATACACTCACGTCTTTGACTTTCAGATATAGCTAAGTAAGTCTGATATTGACACAGAACTATTGACACAAAAGGATAAACGTATGGAGTAACCTGCCTGGCTGTGACGTCACTTGCACGGCCTACTTATATGCTTCAATCCCCGCCATAAGCGGTCTCACCGGGCTGGTGACGATTGACGGTGTAGTTTGACGGTGCCGTAAAAGGCTGAATTTATAAACATAACCTGTTTTTCCGGGCTTTTCTATATTTTTATGTGATTATATTAATTTTGGTGCTTATGTGATCTGAATGGTACTATCAACACTTATCAACAGTACACTTTAAAATGGTTAATAAGATGGTATAAAATAAAATAATATTTACTTAATATCACGTGACAGGCAAGCACGATTTTGATTGGCTGTGGAAACTTGCTACGAACGTTGCTACGACCGTCCACCGTCAAAAGATAAAATTGGTTTATGTCGGCCGTCACCCACCGTCAAACTGCACCGTCATCGTCAAATATAAATGGTCAATAGTTATATATTTTTTGAATGGTCTTATGCATTTCAATATGTTTAAGCTGTACCGTCACCGTCAAACAGCACCGTCAATCGTCAACGCAAAGTTTATAAATTCAGCTCAATTCTTGTCACAATTAATTGTAAATTTATATTTTATAAAAATTTAAATTATTTTAGGTTAAAGAATTCTCCAGAGTGGGTGGAAGAAATAATTTTTGACTGCGTAAGACGCTGCCTTTCAAGCACAAATACCCTAGCCTAGCATCCAAGTACTCATAGACAAAGGAAGAGAGGGGACGAATAATTCCGGTTTACGGTCCGTCGCAGAAAATTGATCCACCGCCATTGATAGGGAGCCAGACAATCGAGGTGGCACCCAGTGTGTTTTGGTGATTTGTGGTGAGAAGAGCTATTATAAAGGCCGTATTCCCGTATTACAGTCGGGAATTTTCATGGCGCCAGCAATGGCAATTATAATTCAAGGATATATAAAACGAACAGGAACGAGCATTGCGAAAACCGCGCACGATTTAAGCGAGAGACAGAAACGGCCATCTTGAAGCTCCACGGATGACTCATGTTTTGCTTCTTGATCGTGGATGTTGGAAACAAATTAGATTTTTGATAGTTTTGAGCAGGTTCAAGTGTTCATAATCGTTGTAATTAGTGTAATAAAATAATTTTTTTGTTGTTTTAGTGATAATATCTATCATTTAGCAATAATATCTAAATAAATTGTGAAAACATTTTCATTATAATATTACTGGGACAATAACGAAAAAGGTGGTTAGTTGTGTATCTATGGTTGTTCCCTGACACCTAAACATCGAAATTCTGGTGTAACATTTCACAGATAAGTGTTTTTAATGCCAATTTTATTGAATATTCAGAAATAAAAACTCATTTCGTTTGAATGACATTTAAAGGTTATCCAATAAACGTATCACATAGGCGTACCTGGGGATAAAATTATTATTTTGCGTTAATATGTTACATGCAATATATATGCGCTACGTCACTGACCAGGCAGAAGCAATAGTCGGCCATATTGAAGCTCCATTCCGGTCTCACTTATCTTAACACTTTGAATTCTTAACATATGCTCCTTCCTGTTCGTTTTATATTCAAAGATTCGGGCGCAGTACACCGTTCTCCGTACTACAGTCAGAGCGCAGTACACTGTTCTCGATCAGCTGTCTCTCCTTAGCAGAAATGGGACAGGCGCCATTTTAATTGCCCTTGCCGGCGCAATTGGGTAGACATGGATTATTCTATTATTTTTAACTGTTTATTATTTGGCCGAACCAGGTATGAACAGGTAATGGTCATTTAAACCCACTGGTACTTAAATTAGCAGTAAAAGAGTAGAATTTCTGACTGTAGTACGGAGAACGGTGTACTGCGTCTGAATCCTTGAATAATAATTGCCATTGCTGGCGCCATAAAAATTCCCGACTGTAATACGGCCTTTAAGAATTCAATTTATTTACAGAAAAATGGTGAATTGTTGTGCCTATGGCTGTAAAAGCCATAATGAACGAAAGAAGCTTGGAATTACTTTCCATCGGTAAATATTTAAATTGTATTTTTTGCATGCATTGATTTTATATTAGATATCTCCCTTGTAAGCTTAGCAGTATATATTATTTGAAACTATGATTAAGGCCATAGTTAAAGCTACCTTTCTTCGTAATTTGTACTAGATTTGTTGCACTTTTCATTCAAGATTTCTAATAAGAACCAGGTAATTGCCCTTGGAGAGGGAGTGTCACTCAATGGCGTACCTGCATGATTTGTATATTTTGACAAAATTAAATTATTTCTTATTTAATTTTGGTTAATTACACTGGGAAACAAATTTCAACTTTTTTTTTGTTTCCTGAACAAAACCTATTTTTTTGGATTCAACTGTACCCAAGTAACTAAAAAATACCTATTAAAGATTTTAGTTGGCTCGCAAAAAAAAAATCTCAATTATTTGTTACAAAATTTTAATTCATAGGCATATACAATGGACATACAAAATACAGATAACAATATATTGTTGGTTCAACAAAAGCAACTAAATAGCACATTTTTATCATTGAATCCAAAGTTTAGACACTCATTTTGCGCTTCTTAGCTTGCCTTTTGAAAGCAGCCTCTGGGGCATCTCTCGTAATAGTCCAGCAGTAGTCGGCTAACATCTCACAGTTCCATTTTCCCTGATATCTTCTTTCCATGTTCGAAATATCCTGGTGGAACCTCTCACCGTGTTCGTCACTTACAGCACCACAATTTTCCGGAAAGTAATCCAGATGAGAATCCAGGAAATGAATTTTCAACGACATATTACACCCTAGGTTTTGGTAACACAAAAGAAGTTGGGCAACCAGGTCTTGTATAATTTTCTGCTTTTATGTTTCCCAAGAAATTTTTTGCAACCATTTTAAAGGCATCCCAAGCGTCTTTTTCCTTGCCTTCAAGTATGGAATCGAATTGCGCATCTCCGAAAAGTTTCCTAATCTGGGGACCCACAAATATTCCCTCTTTAATTTTAGCGTCACTGATTCTAGGGAACTTTTCTTTTAAATAACTAAAAGCACGGCCTTCTTTGTCCATTGCCTTCACAAAATTTTTCATAAGTCCCAATTTTATATGAAGTGGCGGTAGTAAAATCTTTTCTGGGGCAACTAATGGCGCGCTGGTCACATTTTTCTTTCCTGGCTCAAAAGACTCTCTCGGTGACCAAATTTTCTTTCTGTAGTGATCCGATCGTGCTCGACTGTCCCATTCGCAGAGGAAGCAGCAGTATTTGGTATAACCTAGCTGCATTCCAAGCAAGATCGCCACAACTTTTAAATCCCCACAAATTTGCCATTTATATCTTTCATATTGTATGATCTCAAGTAACAATTTCAAATTGCTATATGTTTCTTTCATATGGACTGCATGACCAATTGGGACTGAAGGCAATTTGTTTCCATTATGGAGTAACACAGCTTTAAGACTTACTTTTGAGGAATCAATGAAAAGTCTCCAGTCTTTTGGATCATAGTCCAGATTTAAAGCTGCCATTAATCCCTCAATGTCCCTACAGGCTACCAAATTGTTATCCACGTTAAAAAATGGTGTTAGGTTTTTCTGACGGCTTCGGTACACAGAAACTTTTACTTCATCTTCAAGTAAATTCCATTGTTGCAATCGAGAGGCCAATAGTTCTGCTTTTGTCTTGGGCAGTTCCAAATCCCTTATAAGGTCACTTAATTCACTTTGACTTATTTTGTGAGGCTTTTTACTTGGAAGTTCACAGACAAAATCGGAGTCTTGCGAGGTTGATGGGCCGGCGACATTTTCCGGTACACTACCGTTTGAATCCTCTTGACCATCATCAGAATGAAGGGTATATTCCTGAGGTGGATTAGGTATAGGCAACTCGTCACTATGAGGCACCGGGCGTATGGCGGATTGTAAATTTGGATACTGTATCGCAGACCTTTTTTTCTCTGAAAAGCCTTTTTTGATGGGAGGTGTCAAACAAAAGTAACAGTCAGTAACGTGGTCTTTCGGTTCTCGCCAGATCATAGGAACAGCGAAGGGCATCTTACGGTTTTTTCCACTTAGCCAGCCGCGAATGTTGGACGCACATTTGTAGCAGCAGATATGGGGAGCCCAATTTTTATCCTGGTCTCCAACTTTGCAGCCAAAATACAAGTGGTAAGCCTTTTTTATTAAAGGGCTAAGCGTACGTTTTTGTTTCACAAAAGTCATTTCACCACATATATAACAAAAATGATCCGGCTTATTTACACAAACTCGCGACATGTTGCTCAAAACTCTCTAATTTCTCAAATACGAACAGCTCTCGATCAACTGGTGGTTGAAATACAACTAACTAACAATTTAGGATTTATATTATATGTATTTAAACCCCTTATAAAGTACACCTGTTATAATAAATCCAGGTATTTCTCATTTAATGGTGAAATTTTCCCATATATTAAGGGCAGGTAGGTAAATTATCATAATTGGGATGGATCTATAAAACCGGAGCCAACTGAGCCTTTTGCAAGACAGATTGTTAATTAGTATAATAAAATAAGTAAGATTTTGCTATTTTGGTCTCGGAAACATTTTTGCTGTTCCCCAGTGTTATTAGTGAAAGCATTATATTATTTCGAATGTATACCAGTGTTATTTTTTTAAAGAAAGCGATTAACGTGTCTTGAATCGTTGAAGGTCATAGTCTTTGAGAAGCACGACTTCAGGCGAAGGTCGTTTCCAAGGATGGCGTCCTGTTAAAACTTATTTTAAACCACTAAGCTCACACATTGTTGTATTGTTTTTAGATTTCCGAAAGATCCACAAAAAGCAAACATTTGGGTGCAGAACATGGGACTTAGAGATTGGACACCTTCCCCTGCCTACAGGATTTGTTCACAGTATTTTGAGAAGTCCTTTTTTATAAAGTTGAGGAAAGAGTTCGATTACTTGGAGGTGCTGTGCCAAGAATATTTTCAAAACTACCAGTAATTACATTTTGTTGCTTCTTTGTAATAAATTTTGAATAGACCAATTTTGTTTTTTATAAAGTTGAAAGATATTTAAATTTCACAACCTTTCTTACATGAAATTATATTTTTGGCTAATAAAATTAATATTTACTAAGCATTCATAAATCATTGAGAAGCAGAAGAACATTTGTACTCAGTAAGGGACACAATATACAAATTCAATTCAATAAAAATATTACTTCCATATTCCATAAATAATAATTTTGTACTGGGATAATACTAATAAAATATTTATGTTACGCCACTGCTAAACCCGGTTTGGAGCCACGCGGTAACAAAATAGCTTCTGGTTTTACGCGTCCCCTCTCTTCCCTTGTCTAAGGTTTTTCCCTTTGATTAGGAAAGAAAGGGGATACCGCGCATCGTACTCGGGCCAAGTTATCCGTCTGTGACGAAAAACTAACAGTCGCGTGTAATTTTGGTGGAAAACAAACGAGTTGGTACAGTTCAGTTTCTTGTGATATTTTCGACTGTCTTAAACTTTATTGTAAAAAAACTGTGTACAGCATAAAGTTGGGATGTGCAGCCTAATGTTGTAAAAGCCACAGCAGTAGGAAAGATCCTGGAGTTACTTTTTACAGGTAATTAATAAAATGATATATTTAATCTGCCATATATAATCGCAAATATCTTAAAAAGTAGTTACTTTATTTCCATAGCTTATAAATATAATTTATGTTATACCATTTTAAAGCCAATAATAATGGTTTGGAGGGTATACTGTTTAATTTTCATTCATAAATTAGCTTGTTTTTAAAATTGTGCAGAGTAAAATCGCCATTTTTCCAGTGGCGTTCGTGCAATTAAGGGTAATTATTTGGTTTTATTTTATAATCGATTATTTTTATTTTATAAATTGTAGATTTCCGAAGGATCTGCAGAGACGGAATTCTTGGATTAGTAATTATGAAGGTTGATAAGTGACAACCATCCAACAATGACCGAATGTGTTCAAAGCATTTTGACGAGCTTTTTTTTTATAAGACAGTTGAAAAAGTGTGTTTGTTGAAGGAAGCAGCCCCAACCATATTTCAGGAACCTCCTAAATATTTCCAATCTAATGTGGTACCTCTATATGTTATTTCATTGCCTTATTATTTATTTAAAATAGAACATTCAATTTGTATCTTACGATTTATAAAGTTATTTAAGGACATTATGAAATTAAAATAGAAATAGTATTATTATATTTGTATAAATGTATAATAAAACAAGATTTCATCACGTTTAATTTTCGTTTATTTTAATTTTAGTAATAAACAATGTATACTTTTTATTACCATCGTATTTTTTATTATTCCTATATTGGTTAAAAGAAAACCAAAAATTGTTCTTATATTGCTCACACCATTTTTTTAACTCGTAATTTCACAATTTATTAATTTCCATTTGTCCTCTATTTTAAAATATTTTCGCTTCATATATCTGTGAAACTACAACTACACTACAAAATGAAGCATATTGCAATAATAACAGAGATACTGACATTGCTTTCTGACGAAATTTTCATTTAAAAATCCGTGGTGTAGATTTATACATTTGCATATTAGAATCGGTTGACATGACAGCATTTATCTTAAAAACAATCACATTACAACATACTCTGAATGAAAAATCCAAAATAATCACTCGATGTAAGTGTTCTTTCTATTCATAAACTAATAGACTAACAAATATTAATTTACAATCTTTTTTATTTTATGGCTGCGGCAACTCGAATGATACGCCACTGGCACTTTAACTTTGGTGCCAAATGGTATCAAACCATAGACAAAGGAAGAGAGGGGACGAATAATTCCGGTTTACGGGCCGTCGCAGAAAGTGTTACCTAAAATTGATCGGCCGCCATTGATAGGGAGCCAGACAATCGAGGTGGCACCCAATGTATTTTGGTGATTTGTGGTGAGAAGAGCTATTATAAGAATTTAGTTTATTTACAGAAAAATGGTGAATTGTTGTGCCTATAGCTATAAAAGCCGTAATGAACGAAAGAAGCTTGGAATTACTTCCCATCGGTAAATATTCAAATTGTATTTTTTGCATGCATTTATTTTATATTAGATATCTCCCTTGTAAGTTTAGCAGTATATGTTATTTGAAACTATGATTAAGTCTATAGTTAAAGCTACCTTCCTTTGTAATTTGTCCTAGATTTGTTGCACTTTTCATTCAAGATTTCTAATAAGAACCAGGTAATTGCCCTTGGAGAGGGTGTGTCACTCAATGGCGTACCTGCATGATTTGTATATTTTGACAAAATTAAATTATTTCTTATTTAATTTTGGTTAATTATTAGTGAAAGCATTATATTATTTCGAATGTATACCAGTGTTATTTTTTTAAAGAAAGCGATTAACGTTTGTCTTGAATCGTTGAAGATCATAGTCTTTGAGAAACACGACTTCAGGCGAAGGTCGTTTCACAAGGATGGCGTCCTGTTAAAACTTATTTTAAACCACTAAGCTCACACATTGTTGTTTTGTCTTTAGATTTCCGAAAGATCCACAAAAAGCAAACATTTGGGTGCAGAACATGGGACTTATAGATTGGACACCTTCTCCTGCCTACAGGATTTGTTCAGAGCATTTTGAGAAGTCCTTTTTTATAAAGTTGAGGAAAGAGTTCGATTACTTGGAGGTGCTGTGCCAACAATATTTTCAAAACTACCAGTAATTACATTTTGTTGCTTCTTTGTAATAAATTTTGAATCGACCAATTTTGTTTTTTATCTTACATTTTCCCTAAAGTTGAAAGATATTTAAATTTCACAACCTTTCCTATATGAAATTATATTTTTGGATAATAAAATTAATATTTACTAAGCATTCAAAAATTATTGAGAAGCAGAAGAATATTTGTACTCAGTAAGGGACACAATATATAAATTCAATTCAATAAAAATTTTACTTCCATATTCCATAAATAATAATTTTGTACTGGGATAATACTAAGAAAATATTCATGTAACGCCACTGCTAAATCCGATAAGGAGCCAGGCGGTAACAAAATAGCTTCTGGTTTTACGCGTCCCCTCTCTTCCTTTGTCTATGTATCAAACGCAGTCGGCGCGTTATCCGTTCTTTTTCTTTTCTAGTCTAGGGTTTTTCCCGTCAGTAGCAAGTCGACCTATCATTCCTCTGTGTCTGGGATTGTTGACAGTAAACCCGAACCAAAGACCCGAACAAAACCATAACCTAAATTTCTGTTACATCTTACATCATTAAAAAAGATCGAAGAGAAATACGAAACAAAATGTCGAAGATAGCTTTAACAAATATTTGCAGAAATGTTAGATTTAATCAAACGAGGCATTCTGCTTTAAGTGTTAGATATGCATCTGATTGGGTACCACAAGAAAAAGAAACTCACACAGGACAGGTTATACTATGATTTTATTCATTCTGTCTAAAATTATAGCTACTCATTCATTTTATTACTCAAACCCAAATAATATGTTATGAAGTAATGATAAAATTAGCAAATCGATTATCAAAATTTATAAAAAGGCAATAACTAACTATATGAAGACCATGGTATATTAGATCAACTCCAACACTTAATATGATTTTTTTAAATTTTAACTTATTTAAATTAAAGCTTCAAATTGACTCGGTATATTATTTGATTAAGTTTTGCATTTTTAGAAATGGGAACCAAGCGATTATAGATTATCAAGATTTGTAGATAGACCAAAACATATAAATCCAAATTTTGCCTATAAACTAATTGCAGAGGTTGCCCCAAAAGCTTGTAAAGAAAGTGTAGTGTGGTGTGATGGAGGTAGCGGACCTGAGGGACATCCACGAGTGTACATTAACCTTGTAAGTTCCTTGTTAGAATTAGTACCTATATTGAGTTATGATGAGATTCTCTGACTTTGCTTTGCTATCTACTTGTTCATTTCAATTATTGAATACAAAAAGAGATAATGTGATATTACAATGCAAACCATTCACAAATAATTTTGAACTAATGACTAAAATCTTTCAAATTGTAGATTCAATATATCCCATTTAAATAGCTTTTGTTTCCTATTGAACTGAGTACATTTTCACATGGGGTTTTAATGTTCTTTTGTGACTTTTTCTTGCCACCACTCTTATCACCCATGATAATATTATTTCCAAGAAAAAACCTTTTAAATAATGTAGGGCAACCAATGCATGAATCAGTACTCCATGAAACTAACTATTCCCAAGTAACATAGATTGTGCAAAAAACTTTTAAAGCTAATCATTGGCCGGGATAACGTGGCGGCAACCTCCACATTGCTGTAATCCGGCTTTTAAAATCTGCAGCTCTTTCATTTGTATCTGTAATAACCTTAAAGCGGCATAATTTTACAACTAAATTTTCCAACGTTACTAGTTTGCTTTCAAACTTTGCTAATTATTATATTTAAATGCCATTTTCATTGCCAAACTACAGCTGGAAGTAATAGTCATATTTTTTTGTTGGATAGTACCATTATTTTGCCAAAAAAAATATATATTTTATGGACAATGCCATTAGGTCATAATATTTAGCTGTAAAGTTGACTTTACTGCTAACAAATGGAATTCCAACAACACCATACAATAATGTAGTAAATTATAGGCCAAAAAGTGGTAAATATTCCTTCAGAATAACTGGATGATTAACCACCATGTCTTATGTTGATGGCCATTTATTTCGTACAACCTTGGGGCAGGAGAATAAAAGAGAACATCGGCCATTTTAAGAAAATTGATAATTTTTGTTTTTGCTTTTAAAAACAACAATATTAACGAATAAGAATTAGCACATCTAACTTTTAATTAGACACTATGTTCAGGAATATTTTTAATGCATTTTTATTTCAAATATACAATTTTAAATTATTACAAAATTTATTGAATTTTCTCAAATATAGGAAATAAATGAAGCCAGTGAAGAGAGAGAAGCTACCGTAACCATATTTAACGATAAAACTACCTTCCGACATTCATTTTGTTGTCGGAGAAGTTCGAATAACACCCATAAATAATGCCGCCTATAAATAACTAATGCTAAGCTTATGCTTCGTCAACCATCCAAATCTATATAGTAATCTAAATATTGGCGTGCCCTAACCTAAAAAAATTTTGCAGCCTTATGGCTGTAAAATCCATTTAAAAGCCGGAAAATGTTGTACCATTTCGGCGGTCACAGCGTTTTAAGGACGTTCTGTAAAATCTAAAATGCTCTAAATTTAGCTGGAATAACGTTGCCACAGCCTATTTGAAGCCTTTGGTGTTACTTGGGTTATACCATAAAATTAAATAAAAATAATTCATATAACCACCAGGAGGAGGGGGCATTTACCTTTAAAGAGCCAAAACTGAAAAATAATATTTTCAGACAGAATGTTTATTCTAAAAAAATATTACCTGGATAAATTTGGGGTCACATCCAAAACTGAATTGGCTAAAAACGTTAACTAACCAAAAGTCAATTGTCTCTGTCAAGAGAGTCATTTTAGGATAGTTTAAGATCTATTACTTTAATATACTTGTAAATGTTGAATACATACATAAATAAATAAGAAATAATAATTAGAGGGAGCTGCATTATAAAGTAGTGATTGGTAGATATGAATTTTTTTTGTCGATATTAATATTTTAGTTGAAAAATAACACCAATATAATATTGGTACCAGCACCCCATTTTTTAAATATTTGTAACTATTCAATACATATTGATATAAGTAAAAATAACCAATAGTGGCGATGTTGTATTCTTGTAGTATCTTAAGTCATAATACATTATTTTTAATGGTAATCAAAAACAGCTAAGAAACACCCTAATTGATCTATTAGAAGGTATAGTTAGGGTATACATGAGTTTTCTGTGTATATGAGTGTGTGTGAGCATGCTGCCCTGCTATATGATTAGGTGTAAATTGTAGATTTTAATAAATAAATTATTAAAAAAGTTTAATTAACATATGCCGAGATTCTATTCATAGGATTATTAAAAATAATATTTTAATTTTTTTTTTAAATAATTAAAAATTTATCTATCATTATTTGAAAACTACAAATGGCGAAGGCGTAACAAGGGTAATTCGTTGTTTGGCCACAGATGCCAACTATGAATTATTTGGGGGTATCATTTAACTGGTTAGCAAAATATTCTTATTTTTGCGAACAGAAAAATGTAATTGGTCAGCCAAAATGGCTAGTTGGTCAGCAACTTATGAACAGCAAACATATCTGCATCGTGACATTGCCCTGGGAAAACATGTGAAAACCTGCCCCCGCTACACCTTTTGTAGCCGATTTCCTTCTGTATTCGGCAAAAGAAAACACAAGAAAGTTACATAAATTGACAGTGCCCTGGGGACCTCTGAAGTAAACTGCTTGTAGAAATGTTTGTTTCTACTGGCCAATTGTAAACTCTTGCTGACCAAGTAATCATTTCGCAGCTCGCCTGTTAATAACGGCAAACCATTTAATTACTTCTCATTATTTCATATTAAGCATAGTGTTGTTTTTCGCCCACAACTAGTTAGGGCCAATTTTATAAAGTGATCTTAAGTCTTGGATTTAAATTAATACTTAAACGGAAGAATAATCAGGGTATTAGCTTACAGGTAAATTATTAAATAATAGAGGCTTATATTTTTCACAGAGTAAGAGTAAGAATACAAAATTTGAAAGTTATATGCCTACTTTGATATTTTGCATTATTTTCAATTTCTTCAATAGGGAGGGTGGAATGAAAATAACGCAAAGTATCAAAGTAGACACTTTCAAATTTTGTATTCTTACTCAGTTTATCTTTCTGAACAACTTTTCTTAATAACATTTTGTTGTATCTCCTAGAAAAGAATAAGCAATAGCAAAAAAATAAGTTTTTGTAAATTTCCAAGGCATACTTACTTGATTGTTCGAAATTAAAATTATGACTCAAATTAGTTACAATTCAAGCAGGGCTGAACTCCAGAAGATGAATTTTAAACTCAAACATTTTCAGTCTCATCTCGCACCTATTGATGCCTCGATCTGGGGACACACTGACTAATATGCCGGTTTCTTCATCCTCGGAGCTCGGTTATTTTTATTGTTTGGTTAAACTTGATTTGTTACACATAAAGCATGTTATAAATGTTAAATTTAACCGAGGATTAAGAAACTGGCACTTATAACTAAATGTATTATAATATATATTATATAATATACTCACCGGTTTGTCGCACGCTCTAAAACATGAATTAGGAGGCCTAACAATAATTGTTCCACAGAATTTTTTGAAATCCTAAACCTTTGTAAAATCTGAAAATCGATTAAGGTATTTATGTAGTTGGGGCGTATCCGAAATATTCTGTCCCCCGCCTAGGCTGCTCAATAATATTTACAAAATCGTCTTCGTCGTCCGTTAATAAATCATTAAAAATTTCAAAAATATCCATTTGGTGGAGCCAGAAACAATAAAAAACAAACTCAAATATTAGGGTTATAATACTTGTCTTAAATCGTCTTGTTGAGTTTAAGCGGTACCCTTTCTACCGATTAACTTATTACCAGGATGGTTGCTCTTAAGTCGAGCCTCGCTGTCAATCCTAGTTTATAAAATCACCTTTTTCAATAATCTGAGATTTAAACCGTACAGTGCGATTTAAACCCACTTTATAAAATTGGCCCTTAGTAGTACTTATTCAGAAGTAAACTCAAGGCCACGGTCTCACAAATAATTTCATTAATTTTTAAAACCAAGCTAGAAAAATATATAAATAATTGAAAAAAAGTTTGGAGATTGGAAAAGAAGGTACAAATGACATGAATGAAATAAGATGCATCTTGAATGGTCATAATAAGACGTTAGGAATCGTGGCAGCCGAGTTTAATATATATTTTGATTCAAAGTTGGCTCAAAAATCAAACCCTCAAAAAAATCTTTAAATCTTTAAAGAGCAGACAAATGCCACCTTGGAGTCCTGTTACTGTCTCCAATTACAGCTGATTCTTATAATAAATTCCTTGAAAAATAATATAAATAGTGGTGAAGACCAAATTACAGAAGTTTTAAAACAGAATCGTAAATATTTAATGGACCCAATATTGCACAGTGTTAACTTTGTTTTGAGTACTGGAGTATTTCCCAATAGTCCAAAAAAGCTATAATAGTACCAGTATTTAATAAAGGGATCAGTGAATTAATGTCCATATACAGAACAAATTACATTTTTTGTGGAGAAGTGTGCGTGGAAGAATTGTGTAGGTATTGTGAAGTTTGCATGTAAAGGTTTATAAAAAATACCAAATTCCAATTTATATTTTTTAAAAGAAATTTTATTCCGCCTGAACATTTTTTCAATGCAAATCCCCCTCCCTTCCGTGTGATGCTCTATACCAGTGGTCTCCAAGTTGTCCACGCGACGGACCGCAGAAATGTTTCCCCGGTCCGCGAAAATATATATTTTTTAACATACCCATACATATACACTGATGGACATATGAAACGACTATAATTTTAAGTACTTTTGCGATATCATATCTATTAATCCTTTTAATGGATTTTGATGGCTTGTATTTTTTTTACTAAAATTTAAATTCCGATCCGGGGGTTTAAGGTACTTACACTCACGAGAGTAAAGGTTAGTTTGTTTTCTACATTTCCCTTCTTTATTTGTATCTTTATCTTTAACAGTTTTAAAGCTATACTGCTTTTTTCAGAACATTACATTTTATATAAACCTACCTACTCATACATGATGCGGCAACTTATATTTTTATCGCGTCATAGACAAAATAAATAAGTGCATCTCAATCATGGACAAGCTATGTGCGGCCGTTTCAAAATCATGAAGGGGACCAACACACTATTGAATAGTTCATGATTATTTAATTATTCCAATTTTGCTTTTTATTAACTTTTGTATTGTAATATGTATTTTTGTTATTAGTTTATATTGTTTGGGATATTGCTAAATAGTATTCACAAAAATGTAAGATGTCGCATCATGTATATCTACGTATGAGTATGTAGGAGGTAGGTACTATATAGAAAATATAATGTTCTGGAAAAAGCGATATAACTCTAAAACTGTTAAGATAAAAAGATGAATAAAAAAATGCAGAGAAACGACTAACCTTTACTCTCGTGAGTAGTCGATATACTTTAGTAAAAAAATACAACTTCGCTACGCCAATGTGTAGCTAAATAGTGGGGTTACGCGCCACTGAAAAGTTAGCGGATCGTGTGATGCCAAAAACAGTACTTAAAATTATAGTTAGTCGTTTCGTAGTCCTTCAGTGTAGAATAAAGTTTTAAATTTCTTCTATAGTGTAAGCGGTCCTCAAAAAAGTATTATACCGGTCTGTAGGAATAAAAGGTTGGAGACCATTGCTCTATACCTCTCAAACTAGATACATTGATACTGTTAAAGACGGTGTTACTGTAGGGCAGGTAAAGGGTAATTCAGTTCCAATCATATTTTTCTATTTTGGATTCATATCAACGCTAGTTCGACATCTTTTAAGTATCGTAATAGGATTTTTATGAAACCGCTTTTTCTTTTTTAAATATTGTTCATGTATACTGAGTTGCAGAATGAATCACTAGTTTTGCAATTCTCAGTAAGAGTTAAACTAAAATCATCTTGATTCATATTGTATTTGACTTTGACTTTTTTAAATATGGATTTTTTTTTATTAAAAAAGACGTAAAATAGTATAAAGTACATGTTCTATAAAGCTATTATAGCACTTGCCTCCTTAGAAAACTCACCGCAAGCGGTTCATTTTCTGATATGAACGCTTGCCAAAGTACGATGCATTATAAAAGTTTTACTTGAATATACTATTATTTCTTGCATACATTAGCAATATCTGTGGTTCTTACTTTTTTGTTTTTAGCCAGAATAAAGGCTTTACCAAAATATGGGAAATGAAAAATTTACGTCACGTCTTTTTACTAGAGAATTGAAAAAATTATTATGATTATGACACAAAATTATATTCTAGATATATCAAATTTCCAATTTAGACTGTTGTTATACAGGGTTATTCACGGCGAGTGGCCTCTTAAAAAATCTCGGGAAATAAAAAAGATATTTGTTTGAAATATTGAGGTACCTACTCGCTAAAAAAGATGTCGATTTTTTTGATAAAGATATTTTGACATATCTATCAATGCCAGTCTTACGAGAAGTTAGGATTAACATTATTGTTTTAAATAGAATGCCATGTATACATATTTTGACCTTTTTAGATTCTATATAAAAGTCCAAATAACGTTTGTGATTTCTTTATATTGCCCTGCAATGGGTTCTTATTTGGTAATAGAAATTATGATACAAAATGATCATGGAGTTTTTTTCCCTACAAGCCTAACCAAAAGTTTTTCGGCGTTCTAGAAAGAAAAAGTTGACAAATGAGCAAAAGTCACCCTGGCCTAGACCGAATAACATTAAATCTAAAAAATACGTCTGTGTTATAAAAATGTATAAAATATAAATTTTGTAGGATAAACCTGGAAATCACGCATGTGGATACTGTGGTCTAAGGTTTTTCAAAGAAGATCATCACTAAACAAAAATGTAAGCTATAGTTATTGGCATTTTAAGAAATATTGTAATTAAATGTTATAAAATATAGGTAGTATGTATATGTAAAAACGATAAATTTTTCTCATCAAACAATGCGTTTTTCTTACCTACAACAAACTACTATCGACACCAGCTGTGTAATAAAACCAGATAAATTTAATGTGCAATATGGCTTTTATGGCAATTACCATTTTGTCGCAAGTCAACGAAAAAGCCGGAAACGTCATGTACAACTATTGTAGCCAAAAACTAGTCAGTTGGCGACTTCCAGATAACACACAGCGGTTGACAGAAGTTGTCCAACATCCTAAATATTCATTTTTCGTCCACATTTATGTTTATTTTTAATTGCAACATTCTTGGTTTTACTACATTTTTTGGAAGCACAAAGTATACCTTTATTAGTTCATCGCGATTTTGCCATTTTACTCAAACAGTGTAAAAATAGATCAAGTAACAAAAGGTACCTCTATTATAAAAATAACTTCCAGTTTTATTTTGCAAATACTATTGAAATATCAATAAACATTATACAGTAAGGTGGAACAAAAACCTAAAAAAATTTTTTTTTACCGTCATTAAATTGTCAAAATGCGTAAATACCCCTAGGCATAGTGCGAAAGCGGGAATCAATAAAACTTTGTCTTCAGGTTCCTCAAGGGGTTATAATATTTTTAAAATGCAATTTTTTGTTAAATCTGAATTATTATTATGGAATCACTATTTTACTATGTACCTATTCCGATTTAAAATAAAGTCAGAATCAGTAAAATCCAAGCATAAACCTCAGTGGAATGAGCGAAATATTTTGTTTCTGAAAAAAAAAAATACAACAAAGTTCAAGTTAAAACAAAATTTAATTTACTTAAGTTTATGAAAGAATATACAAAAGATAGTATAAAAATTTAATTTACTATCCCGACTTTTTCAAATATTTACAATTTTCGCGGGTATATAAGAAAAAATATTAAATTTAGAATATTGGAACCTGAAGATATTAAAATGGGTTACCTAGCTTTCGGGAATAGTTATGTATTTAGACATATTTTGGGAATAAAATCCTAAGAATTTTTTTCCCTCTCTACTGCAGCCGAGCTAAGATTTGTCCGATGCGCAGAAATAACCATTCTGTTATAATTTTAATGTATCATTATGCGAAATAATTTGCAAATTTTGACGCGCGGTGTAGTATAAAGATTTTCTCCACGGAAATGGACCCAATAACAATGTTGTAGAAATTCAATACCCTCCAAAAAGTCAACTATTTTTGCTGCAGCAACGATCGGAGGTTTTGCAAGGTTGGCAGCTGTCGCATAATAAACATTTCGAATTTAGACCATGCTAACTTGATCGTACACTCGCTTCCTTGAACAATGTAATAGAATAAATCGACAAAAAATAAGTTTTGTCTGGGCGAAATGGGTTTTTTTAAAAGCTCTGATAATAACCTAAAAACACAGTGCTTCCTCTCTTGCGAATACGCGCTCTAGCAGTGGCGGGTACGGCTTTTGGATACAAAGGCTATTAGGTGCCTTTACACTTACAATCTTTTCGCGTGATTTTAAACTGTCGTGCCAACCCGCGTGAAAGCGACGCTCCAAGTATGTGTCGCTAAAAAAGCAACGTTCGAATCGCGAAGGATTTGCCCAGGCGAATGAACGTGTGAGGAAAAGCATGTCTGTGTAAACCGAAGGCTTTCGCAGGTGATTTACGCGGCTAGTGACATTTTAGAATTTTTAAAATGTTTTGGCGACGGTTTCGATGCAAAATGTACAAGATTAAGAAAAAAAAGTTAAAAGTGGCCATACATATAAACTTGAAGACGAAAAAAAATAACAATATGGGTAAAGAGGTGGATGGAGGATCGGAAGAAATATGGCCACATGCCACTATTAAATGAACTAAAACAAAATTTTCCTGACGATTTTAAGATTTATCTACTGATGGATTCTGTAATTATTAATTGTTTCGATCAGTACCTACTTTCCGCCATGGTATACACATTATATTTTTATTTTAAAACTATATCACTGTTGCCGTTGACACGCTCCAATCACATGCGACCAGCGCACCGTCAAAAGTAACGTCCTTTGACCGCATGTTTAGCCCTACATGAATGCATTCTCGCGCGATTTGAACAAACCCGGGAAAGAATGTAAGTGTAAAGGTAATTATTATTTTGACCATCATCCAGAAAATTGTTCAAGGAAAAAATGATAGATAAGGTCGCCATTCCGTCGGCCGATTATTTTACATTCTTTCTTATGAGGAATCATAAGTTTGATTCCCTCATTTTAATCCATTTTTTCACAGATGTAAAATCAAGTGCTTCTATTGAGAAGTCTAGATCCATATGTTAAGGTGATTTTCTTGTTTATCATTTTATAGCGAAACAGATCAAAAACTCCTCAATACTAGAATTAATTTTAAAAATATTTTGGAAAAACTAATAAGAAAGACGTTAAATCTGGTCACAATTTTATTTTAAAATTATAACTTAGGTCTAGTTTAATACAATACTACATATTATAATCAATATTTTTAAATTAAAAAATAAACATACAAAACCACTAAATTCTCATACATTAACATAAAATTTTTCTCCTCTTGTTGATGAAATTCTTATCGTCCTTCAACTAAAAGAAAATATTTAATTATTGATTGAATAATTATTAGTTTTAAGATATTATATTTCTTTAAAAAAAAGTTGAATTTTATTGTGTGGGTTAATTTGTGGCGAAAAAATGTAATAAATGAAATGTGACAAAAAAATCTATTATTTCACGCTCGTCATTTTATAGCCATTACATTTAACCAGTTTTTACTTTAAAAATAAATAATTGATCCACGCAATATTTGGATGGATTTTGATCGTGAATAATTTTCAAGTCCGATTTTTATATATATATATATAAATTATTTTTTTTTATATTGTAGGTTAAATGTATCGAAAATTTCTCACATGTGTGGGATTTTAAGAAAGTTAAAAATATATCCATAATATACAGGTTGAAACAAGCAGAGTGATGGAGAAGTTGAAACTTTTTATTTTGTAATTTAATTATCAAGTGATATCTATTCTTAAAATATCCGTTTTTGATTAATTTCAATTATAGCAGTTGATAAAAAATAAGGTAAAAAACCTATAAAATTTATGTAAATAAAGAGTAGTACAGACCTAATTAAATAACAAAAATTGAGGACCTTATATCTTTTATCGAAAATGTAATTTCTTCTGATGAACCATTATTTACAAAAGTAACAAAGCGATGCGCTCTTTCAAAAAAATATACCCTAACTAAGAAATTATCCGTAACTGTTGATACTTCCTCGCCATCTTTCTTAAAGTCTTTCACATGTTCAGAAGGAGGATCTCTCGTTTAAAACGCATTATTAGAGGTAATGTGATTTACTACTGCCTCGTTTTGAAACGTCTTTTTACAAAAAGTGCAAATTGCTTTATTTTTCTATTTATGTACATCAAAAAAACTCCACACTTTACTTATTTGTGTAGAAGATTGTAGGAAAAAATAAGTCTTAAGGCCGACGCTTGAGGCAAAGCATCGGCTCGGCAAAATAGTTATCATTGAATCTTATCGATTTTGAGGGGGGAAATTCACAATATGCGCGCAAGCGACGGCCCGCAAAATCCATAAGATTCAATGATAACATATTTTGCCGTATCGGTGCCTTGCCTGTGTCGAGCACGTGCCTTGCACAATAGATAATGGGCCTTTAGTCCTAAGCTGATAAATAATTATAGGGACACACCAGACCACACTGAAATGAGTATCACATCACAGAATATTACGTAGGGACTTCCCCGTTCTAGTTTTTAATGAAATAAAACACCTAGCGTTATAAACGCGAACTACATTACTAACGAGTATTGTTGGATGTCTATACGAGAGAACTAGATCCGGTAGCCGGAATTCCGGCCAAATTCCCGGTTCGTTCCATCCCTACTTAAAATAAAATTATTCACGATTAAAATCCATCTAAATATTGCGTAAATCGATTGCTTTGACTGCGAGTGTATAACTAGCAAAGTAATTTTTTTCTGTTTACAAAAAGGAATAAAATTGATATCACTTTCGTAAATAAGAGGGTAGTTTTTACTATTATTACTATAATTAAATGAATAATAAGAAGAAATATCTGAAACTTTTTCCCCATGTTTCAATAAAATTTGCGAAGAAAAACATATTTTTGTACATAACTAACTAATTACACTATTATACACTTTTTCTTTAAAATACATATCGCCAACCCCCTTTGAAATCTAGACCTAGAATAAACAAATTAATTTTTTTGAAAGCTCAGCTACAAAAACCTACTATCAAAAAAATTAACCCTTAAATTCTTAATATAATACTGTTACTTACTGTAGGAGCTGAGATCAATTTCATCTGGTAATTCTGTTATGTTGACATCAAATCTATCTTGAACTTCATTTAATATCTTAGCATCACTTTCCTCCGAGACAAAAGTAATAGCCAATCCTTTCGTACCAAAACGGCCAGCTCTGGCGACTCGATGGAGATATGTATCAGAATCTTCTGGCATATCATAATTGAATACAATATTTACACGTTCAATGTCCATTCCTCGCCCAAACAAGTTCGTAGCTACCAATATTCTCTAAAAAAAGTCGTATTGTTCGGTTACAGAATTCTAAAGTATTTAAAAATAGATTATTAGAAAATTCTATCAGAGAGATTCCCATTTACGTAAATAATCAAGGTAAATCATATGTCCCTACGATCTTATCATCATTGTTTATAAAAAAGCTATTAAATTAAGAAGGCTCTGTGAGTGAGTTGCATTTTTACCACCATTTTTTAAAAACTTTTACTGTACATATTTTACTTTTATATATTTGCAGTAGTATTGGGTTTTAAAGTACTTTTCTCTATAAATAAAAAGTGAAGCGGACTTTACCGTTTATTCTTTCACATCACTGCTAGATAAGCTCTTTTCATAAAACTAATTTATTGCATAACAGCATTAGAATGCTGCAAATTGTGTACAATTTTTATTTCTGAATCTTCCGACGTGAAGGTTTGGTTATTATGCATAAGGATCATTCTTTTAGGAACCGCACACTTTTAACCTCGACATTTTAGAATCGTCCGAAATTTTTTTTTACATATACATACAATTCTACACATGAATTTTTGATAATTTACTTTGTTTTCTCGAATATTCTCATACTTGAAATTTAATATCTCCAGTTGTACTGATCGGATAATGTTGGTCTTTTTTTATTTTACACGTTGTTATGTCTGCTGTCGAACTATGTTTTGTTCTTTATCCTCTGATCTGGAAAACCCATTTTACGAAAAAGTGGCACCTCCATTAGATCGGTAGTTATGAAATATTTTCGATCGCAGGAAATCTTTTTCTCATTTACACCTATAGGTCCGCTTATCCTAGGGCACACATATGAATTTAAAAATTTATGGATATTATCTTTTGACTTTTCAAAAAGCCACCCCGAGGAGATCGTTAAAAAATAAAATACAGCAAAGTTTAAAAATTCCAGTGGTAAAAAGTTGGTTCTCACCGCTCTTTTAAAAAATCATTTTTTTACCTTTTGAAAGTCCTTAAACTGTTCATAACGGGATAGTCTTTCCTTTTGTTCCATTCCTCTGTGAATACCAATGGCTGGGAAGTTTTGTTCAGTCAATAGTTGTGCCAAAGCAACACATCGTTGAACAGATTTGACGAAAATTACTACCTGAAAGCGTAGCGATTAAAATATATTCTATATACTTAAAAGTGCAATATTCATCAATATTATTTAATCAGTGAGAGAGTTCTTTATATCATATTAAATCATATAAACTTTTTTCATCATTGTAACTTTTAAAAATAAAGAGTTGAGATGTTAAATACTTATCACTAACCTGATTGAATTCCAAAACATCCAACAGCTCAAATAATTTTTTATTTTTTTCGTTTTCTTTTAGTTTTACATAATGTTGTTGGAGACCATGCAATGTCAATTTAGCTTCATCGTCAACATATACTTCCATTGGCTAAAATTACATACAGGTTGTTTATAAATTCATATACAGGACATTGGAAGGTTCTTCATGTAAAAATAGAATGACCCAAGTTCATTTCTGTATTTTCCAAAAAAAAAACTATTCAAGAACTCGCCAAGAAACTGTTAAATTATATCAATTATGAAAAACAGGTAAAAATTTAATAGTATATTTATACTCGTCTTGTATGTATATTGTCCAAAATTTATGGATCTTTTTTTCGAGGTTAATACTTCATTTTAGTGTCTCCTCACTGGGGATGCACCGAGGAGTATTCTTAAAGAAAGGTAATAATCACTTTTGTTTTAAATGTTTTTTGAAAACAGTGTAAACAGGTTTTTCATATAACTTAAATGAAAAAATGTCAACTTTTGAATGGCAATCAATTTTCAAAGTTCGATGTTTCAAATTTTTGATTTTTTGTTATACTGAAAATATAAATGTGTTTTGTTGTACACGAACAAAACCCGATCGGAATTAGCCGATTATCTGGTGCAGCTATTGTCACCGTCAATATTCATCTATAAGATAAATAAATTGTAATTGTTACAAAAAAAAATTAAAACAAGCGGGCCTCATAGAAGTGCTTAATTTTAAATATCTTTACTGAACAAGAGGACAAATTATATTTTTAAAAATCCGAGGGATGAAAAAATTGGCAGCATACCCGCTTTGAGTGATTGAAGATCATGCGAATTATAAGTGTAATTAAAAACGTAGGTATACTTTCAGATGTTAGAAAAATAAATATCAAAAGCTGACAATATGTGCACCATAAACAGACTATGTATACGGTAGGGACAAAATTTTATCTCTATTGTTACTTGAAGAAGTATTTTCCCAAGCCCTGGCATAAACTAGCATCTTCTAATAAAAAACATAAAGTCACCAAAAAGATATTAGTGACCTATTTACGATTGCAGACAGAAATGCAATCATTTATGTTTAAAGAAATTCAATTTATAGCATATGTGAATTTACTAATGGATAAAAGAGTTTATAAACCATACTCCTTTAATCACATAAGCATAAAGCTATCCCCGGTGAATTTTGCTCTGACCCAGTCGAGACGAATTTTATTAACGAATGCCGTTCAAACCCCTATTACCTGATCCATTATATATTTTTAAACTGTCGATTGGATTACACTCGCTCTTGCACTACCGATATTATCTTGCTAGTTGACTACTGTTAATAAATATGAAACATAATGTAATAAAAATTAATAACGTGAATACTACACAAAAAAATCTAATTGTTAATATTTCAAACGGTCGCGTAAATACACGTTCTTTTTTTGAACTTCGACTAAATTTCAGGATGGCATTAGGAACTCAAAAGCATTCAATAATAAAATTAGGGTTTATTCTTTGCAACCGATTCTTTATCCCTTATTATATAGGATAGTATTTGGAAAATTGGTTATTTTTAAATAGCTTTTAATAGCCAAGTTAATTATTAATCACTAATATCTTTTAAAATTACTAAAGGTGCCTCAGGTAATAAAAGTTAAAAGTTTACTTTTAAATTATCAGAGGATTCCAAATTATTAGTTGGGGCATACTTGTTGAAATATAGTATACTTAGTGGGAAATTTAATGATGAATTTGTGGGAGTAACTTGAATACTTTCCTCATCTCCTCCATAATATTGCAGACTGTCTATATAGGGTGCCTTAAGGTCCATTTATAAGCTTTTAAGTTCAGTTCATTCATTTCGCTGGGAAACAATTTCTTATTTATAAACTTGAACTTATTTTTTCTCCAAGCACTTCGAAAACCACCGATTTGATAATTGTTTCATATTATGGTTTTTCATTCTCTACCAAACGCGCTTAACGTTTATCTAGCATTTTTAATACTTTATTTAAAAAACATTTTCGTTTACTTTTAATCGATTTTAAGTCATAAAATATCAATTGTTATACGATAGTCGAGATTTGATATGTTATAATACTATAAATACTAAATGACAGAATCATATTAAGGGCATTAATAACAAAAGAGCTTGATGCTGCATTTAGGAATCGAAACATCAGAAAATATACTTGTGTGATATACCAGGTCCGTATTGAAAATATCTTAGGGGGTAGTAATAACTTAAATGTCATTTTAAGAAAACATTAAGTGCGTTTGGCACAGAATGAAAACCACAACTTTTTGTATGAAACAATTTTTGATCAAATCCGTGGTTTTCGAGGTAGTTAAAGAAAAATTTTGATGAATTTTCAGATTTCTCTTACTATCTCTAAAACTAAAAACTATTTGGCAACACGGTAAACATTATAAAATACCACTAAAAAAGGTAACTTTTCTCTAATGGGCTTATTATCGATAATTTTGTTTCATATTTTTTTTATGGTATCCAATAGAATTCAATCATCTAAATAGGCTGTTAAAATATCAGCTCTACAACTATATCCAATTCATAGATATTGAATATTAAAGATTGGGTTTGAGATGGGTTTATAGTTATATAACATAGTAAAGTAATACTGTATATTTAAAGAAACACCACTCTTCTAAATGAATTTAGAAAAAAAGAGAGTAATTTCTCAAAACTACTTCAACTTTGGTAATTTATTTAAGGGCTTAAAAGCCCGAATAAAACCAAAAAATTTGGACCTTAAAGTGTTCCATCTTTGATTAAAAAAAAAATTCTAAACGGGCCTGTTTAAACGACCTCGACCTCTTACCGTTTCCGATATAGCAATAGTGGCCCCGCCGTATTTAAGGCACCCTGCAACAAAATCAAGCAAAACACCTGGTAAGGCATGATTATGGAGGGCTTAAGGGAAGTATTGAAAAAATTTCCGCCCATCAACTCTATACTGTCCGTACAAGTTACATTGAGCAAAGCAAAACTGGCACCTTTAATAACGTTTGTAGAATAGAATAGCAAAGAAATAATCTTATTGAATAACATGTAGGAACAACCAAAGAAGCCTGTTATTACAAATATTTTTTCTAATCCATTATGACATTTTTTCAGCACTGCAGTCCCAGGGGCGTTCTAGGCTCCATAGTACATACAGCTCTGAAGACTGCTCATATCCCATCATTGCCATCTCTATTCCATCTCAAAAGGAGCCTCTCAATTTGGAAATTGGATAACTTATATTTTCGTAACATCCCAGGGTATACATTTTATATTCATAGAGATTGGTATTATTTGTTTCATTGATGACTAATTATTTATCAAATGTAAAATCCATTTATTGCGCCAATAATTTTGTTGTACTGTAGCACGGCCAAAAAGTTATTTGCGTTCCCAAACTTGATTTCTTCTGTTCTTCATACATCCATTGTATTTTTCTTAGCCCGGCCCAACCCCGCCTACTCGTTGGGCTACAGTACACTAACCCCGTTTTTCTGTTTGTAGTAGAACGCTAATTATAAAATTTGTATGTACTGTAGCACGGCCAAAACGTTGCCACAATAACCCAGGCTTGGTCTTCAATATTAACAACCTATCGTCGTAGCCCTCCCTTTAACCGACCTACTCGTTGGGCTACAGTACACTAACCCCACGTTTTCGTTTCTCGGAGGAACCCCAACACTTTTTAGCCATGGTGTAAAGTGAAAAATTTCAAATTATGCGATCTGGACAAATGGGTGAGCACATCAAATATGGTGTAGTATAATAACTTTGAATTACATCTTGCATAAACTTCTTGCACACCGGCCGGATATCTTTGCTTAGTGTGGCGCTGAACATCATAACTTGCTTGCCATGTGGTGTGTTTCTGTAGATTTCTTGAACATCTCTTCTCATATCTGTAACAAGTAATAATACAAAACTAAATCCAAATTTTGGGTATAATAAAATTTAAAAAAAGAACGACGCTCTATCAGATTTAGATTCCGTAAATAATCAACAATTTTCATATGTCCCTACGTTTATATCATCACTGTAAACTATTTACACAATGCGCATTTAATTTGATAATCATATAGCAACAATCGTTGCATCACTAATTATCGTAATTTAAAGTCATATTTAGATACATATTTTGATTTTAAATGAGTGTCCACTTTAAGTTAATAGGACGTCTTTTGTCATATTTTATTTTTACATTTATTTGCAATCAAGTACAGTGAAAGCTCCATAAGCCACCAGTCCCGATTCCAGTTTTTGTGCCCGTTTGAGAAAAGTTTAGTGAATAGGAATAAGTTTTTTTTTTATAGATAAATACGCATAATATATGTAATAAATAAATTCTTGCACAAATTGATTTAAAATTCAGTTATTTGGTTTTTAAGTTGTACAAGATAAATGATAAAAACTTAAAAATTTTTTGAGCTTGTTCCTACGTCTGGAAATAGCGTTTCTGAAATTTAACGTTTAAATAAAATAAAATTCCTTTTTTGGTGCTCCTTTACACCAGACTGCAATAAACGTCGGATGTCCTCTTTATTTTTTTAGTATCAGCATAGCTTGTGCCTTTCCTATGTGAAATCGTGATGCTATTGCCCAAGTTAATAGTTTTTCTTTAACAATTTCATTCACTACTTCCATCTTTTCTTTTAGTGTTACCATTCCCTTCTTCGGCGACATTATTAATAAACGCACACGTCCGATTCTTTAGCGAAACTAAAGCATAAACTCAAAAAAGAACAACTCGTAAAGTAAAAATAAACGGTAAATCCCAAAAATTAAAGGCGAATCGTGGCCGCTTATGGGAGATATTTTCTATTCTTGGGTACAAATAATGCTATCCGCGCATATTCATATGAGAGCCCGCTTATGGGAACGTGTCTTATGTGTTAGAATATAGAACTAAAATCGGTTCAAAAATTTTAAAGGAAATGGTCGCTTATTAGAGCTGCCCGTTAAGGGAGCTTCCACTGTATATCAAAATTACAATTTGTTTAATAAAACAGTATTTTTTAAAAATATTTAAGTCTCGATTATAAAATAAAAATACTCAATAAAATCATAATCTATCGATTTAAATCATCTCAACCTCAACACTGACCTCTAGTTTGATAACCTAGACCAGGGGTCGACAACCTGCGGCTCGCGAGCCACATGCGGCTCTTTGGATGTGAAACTGCGGCTCTTTAGTTCCATACGCAGATATTATTTATTTTATCGAAAAAAAAAACATTAAAAATTCGTTCTGAATCGATTAACGAGGATTAGATACCGATTCTATCTCTCAGACTTGTACTCGCTTTTCACCGCACTCCCCCGTGACACTCGTCGTTACCGTCGTCAGTCCGTCAAAAGCTCTTGAATGACGCCGCGTCGGATGTTCCTATGTAGGTTTTAATTCGTTTTCGACGCAAGACAATTTGGCGTCTTCACCAGTGCTTTGGCTGTGACCAGGGGTCGGCAACCTACGGCTCTTTCGATGTCAAGTTGTGTCTCTTTCGATATCAAATTGCGGCCGTTAGTGGCTCTTTAAAAACTGATAAATTATAACTTTTGGCTCTTCCGTCTCAAAAGGTTGCCGACCCCTGACCTAGACCAGTGGTTGGCAAACTCATTAGTCAACAGAGCCAAATATCAACACTACGATTGAGATTTCCTTTGAGCCAAAAATATCACTAATATTTCCATGTCAGCACAAACACCGATGATCAACACTCGCGCGTGTTCATTTGTATCAGAGCCGCACTAATGAGCCAGTGGTAAAGTAGTTAATGTAACATTTACTACCATACTCTCTCTACTCTACTTTAATTTTTAGATTACTTTTATTAAATCAAATCATAAAATCAAAAGCAACAGAACAATGACCAAAAACTACTATTTTCTACTTTTCCATTGTCATGTCCAACTTTTAACATTAAATTTATAATAATAAAGTTGAGGTTATGTTGTATATTTGAGACTTTCAGGCAATCAAAACGAAATTACATTTATGTTACACATAAACTACATTTTCTATGTTTGTGACGTAATAAATGCAACAATGTAGTAAAGTAAATTTTTCTGCAACTTTAACAACCCTGAAAGGAGCCAATTAGCCGCGGTTTCCCAACTACTGATTTAGATGTCAAATAGTAAGTCATTTAATAACGATTTCAGATTGTTATGCCAAACAGTCTCTATGAAACCGGTGTAACAAACCCTAATGAAAAAATTTTGGTACAAAACATATAAGATAAACATCTTACCTAGTAATTCAAGCATTTTGTCACATTCATCCAAAATGAAATGCTTCAAATGTTTACCAAGATTAAGTTTCTTTGATCTGACGAGCGCCAAGATACGTCCAGGGGTTCCTACAACAATGTGGGGACAGTTATTCTTCAGAACTTCTTCATCCTTTTGAATTGGCATTCCTCCAAAAAACACCCCAACCTTTATATTGGGCATGTATTTGCTGAACCTTTCATATTCCTTGCTGATTTGGAAGGCAAGCTCGCGTGTGTGACACATAACAAGAACATAAACAGCATTTTCGGTTGGTTCCAGCTGTTGCAATGTAGCTAGCACAAATACTGCAGTTTTTCCCATTCCGGATTTAGCTTGGCACAGAATATCCATACCAAGGACAGCTTGAGGGATGCATTCATGTTGAACTGTATATAGAAAAAGAATAACTTCAATTTTTGCATAAATATTGGGAAAATGGGGAACAATACTGTATAATAAATTCTTTACATATCAAACCCTGATCAGATTTATTTGATATTGCTAATAAAAATCATGACTGCTTCAGATGATCTAAATAAAACAAACCGTGAAAAAATGTCAAATACCCCTTCAGGCAGGGGCTAAATAATGGTCTTGCTTAATATTAAAAATGGTAATTATCTTAATCATATGAACACTAGGGATGCACACGAAAATTCGTTAAGAAGCAGGTCAGTATAGCGGGGCAAATATAGAAATGTGTGCTCAACTTCCAGAGGTTTATAAGAGTCACTTTTGATACATGTTTTCTTTCTGGAAAATTTTGTGAAACATGTGAATTATTGAAAGGTGAGAGAGAATAACAGTTTATAAATTAGAAGAAATTTATACTAATATAATTATTTTTGTAGTCTTTTTGTATTTGTATCTGGCTGATTCTCGATGAATTCGTAAGAATTGATTAGTTTCTCAAGAATGATATATTTTGGGCCATAGATCTTGAACGCAGTTTCTTTTTATCTTAAAACGACGATTAAATAATTTTTCTTTTTTCATCTAAATTGTTATGAACTCCTTCAAATTGTTTACTTCTAAGCCAATTTCTTGATAATTTCAAGTTTTATTGTGTTTTAAATTTTTAACACACTTTTTAAATTTTTAAGAAGGCTTTTTTCCCAGAAAACTCAATTTTTTCAAATGAAAACATATAGGGTCACTCGGGCAAAAAGATAGAGCCCCCTTATGCCAAGTTAAAAAGGAGAGATAATCTATTAAAAATACCAATTCATGGCAAAAAATAGCAAATTGTATTGCATTTATCTAGGTACCCATGATGCCATAATGCTAACAAACAAATGAACATAATTATAAATTTAAAATCAGCCATAATTTGGCTTAAAGTATTTTAGGGAATTTATAGCGATCTAGATAAAAAAATAAAAATGATTCAATCAGCCATAATTTGGCTTAAACTATTTTAGGGAATTTATAGCGATCTAGATGAAAAAATAAAAATGATTCATAACAATCTAGATAAATAAATAAAAATTATTTAAAGTGTCAAAGAGTGACGCCTGGGCATGGTTTTCTGAATCAATATAGCAAAATTTTTAAAAAGTCGATGACATTTCCGGTTAAACCGGAAGTAACAAAATGGAGTTCGTCATGTCATAAAACGCAAAATAATATCACATACAAACCCGCCAAATTTTATTTCTGTAATTGAAACAATAAAAAGGTTTATAGGGGTGAGCGTCCTTCTTGAAACACCCGCTAGAAATAGATCCAAAATAATTGAATTTAAAATTTTACAAATAAATATTATTAGTACAGGCTGAAGACCAATGGGCTATTGAGAAATCAAAGCTATTTTTATAATTAAAAATATAAGAACATAATGCTAATTCAACAAAAAATATATAAGAAGCATTATATAACATTTTAGTGAACTAAAGGTTCTTAACACTGTTAGATGACATTTGAAGGATATATTATTTAAATTTAAAATATTCTGACAGAAACAAAATACAAGTCCCCACTTTTTGATGAAACATTATTATCTTTTTTGATGTGTGATGTATTATTGTAACTGATGATATATCCAAAGAAAAGAATTGTTTAAGAAGTAATTTAAAGACAATACAGTCAAAGGGCCAAGACAGTATACTAACATTAAATCACAGTATAAAACTGGTCTGGAAAACAGACACTCCACATACCTTCTGAAGGATGTTCAAAGCCACAGTCTACAATGGCTCTTAATATTTCTGGTTTCAACAGGAAATCCCTAAAACCAGAACTGTGGATTGATACATATGTACCCTTTACACCCTTTTTAGTTTCGGTTCCTGCTTCATTTGTGGTCTGTTCAGTTTGTTCTTCATCTTCATAATCCAAAAGATCTTCTGCATCGGCCATGTTTTTTTAAAACTAAAATATATGTAAATATGATAGACATGATTTAAATCATTTAATAACTTGTTTAACTTTTTGGATTATTTTTAATTTTTTTATTCAGGGCAATTTTTACAAATCGCTCTACACCCCGATTTATTTCAATCTGTTGTTTTAACATAAAACTGCCATATGTTGTCTTATTTATTTCCAACCATTTATTAGGTATATTATGTTCACTTAATATCCATGAAAAAATTACAACAATTTACTTCCACCCTTGAACAACTACTATCAAAATGCCCGCGATGTATTGGGCAACAGCATTTTATTGATCGGGAATGAAACAAGCCATGACAAGAATTTTGTTGCAAGAATCGTGTTCTAGCAAATATTTAGGATACACTACAGGACATGTAGCTGTATTTTTTAGACTGACATTAAAATAATTTGAAAAAAAGCGAGATGAATCAATTTTTTTTGATGTTTTTAATAAAAATCAGATTTTGAACAACCCTGCTACTTAATATGATGACACATTAACATAAAAAAATCACTTGATTGAATTAAAGCTAATGATTTAATCAAACACTGGTATTTGCTACTCAATAAACTAATAACTAAGGATGTGTTAATTAACGCAATAATATAGTTAGTTTCACATAAAATATTTCCAAATGGGGATGGCATTAAAAATCACATACTTAAA
This sequence comes from Barypeithes pellucidus, assembly GCA_963991005.1. Taxonomy (NCBI): domain Eukaryota; kingdom Metazoa; phylum Arthropoda; class Insecta; order Coleoptera; family Curculionidae; genus Barypeithes; species Barypeithes pellucidus. Next base: position 48,524,404 of record OZ022557.1, on the reverse strand, counting down.
CAAATTATTTTCAAACTAGGTATAAGTTTTACAAACACAATATAGAACCTTTTTGCTTAAGTAACAAGTTGTAAATGAATTTTTTGAAGCATGTTGCTAGCTAAATCTAATCTAATCTTGAGACAAAAGTTAGTTATAGAATTTTTTCAGCCAATTATTCAATTAGTTGGTTGCAAGTCTGAACACATAATTCTGAATTCTGATCTGAATAACAATTGTTGTCAACAATAAGTCCCCAGGAACCCAGATACTGAGATTTATGGAATTGGTGCCTTATATGGGTGCCGAATTACGCTGACGAGGGCCCGGCTAAGGAGAGAGAAGTGAAGGCAACAGGGAACACTTGGTCGAGACTTGGCGTTGAACTATGACGCGCGCGAGATCATAATACAATATAGTTTCTCTTGAACAAATCTCTTTAAATTAGTACTTTTAGTGTTTTAAGTAGTATCTTCTTTATAGCTCAACAACACAATTAACACTTTTATAATTACCTAACACTTTATTTAAATCACAAAAACAAACTCAATTGAGTATATTATTATAAAAATATAACATGACACAATATTATGTCATTATAATTGGCCCAACTCATCAGCTCCAACAATATGAATTGTATCGCGTCTCTCCACAGATACTAATGCTGAAGACATCAAAAACTATCTTAAAGCAAATGGAAAAACTGATTGTGAATGCGAAAAACTATCGACAAAATGGAAACAAAAATACAGTTCCTTTAAGCTTGGAGTGCCTGCTGAAATGAAGTCCTCTATCCTCAACACAAACTTCTGGCCGAAAGGTATCCTAATAAACAATTTTTTAAACTTGAGGACCATAATGTCCACACAAGGACACAAAATTGCACCAGCAATCGTATAGGTCTGCTACACTACAATGTGCGATCGATACGGAACAAAGTCCATGAAATTGAGGCTGCAATAATGGATGAAAACTTGAGCATTTTATGTTTTACTGAACATTGGCTGGTGGATGAAGAGATGAGTACTCTAAGCCTTCCAGGATACAATGTGGCTGCTTTTACATCTCGTCGACAGTCAAAAGGAGGAGGAACAGCAATACTTCTCAATAAGATATTTGAGTCATCAACTATTGAAGGGTTACAGGATTTAAACGCTGAAAGGTGTATTGAGGTCTGTGCTGTATCTATTAATAAATTAAATATTGTTATAGTCTGTATTTACAGAACACCAAATGGTTGTTTGGACACTTTCCTAGGGGCAATGGAAGGGATAATAAATCATATAGGACACCAAAGAAGGATTATCTTGGCGGGTGACTTTAACGTGCTCTTTGGCTCAGATCACCCAAATTCCGTTGGTCTGCTTGACCTTCTGAATACTTATGGATTTCAGCATCTTATACGTGAACCGACACGTGGGGAAGCCTGCCTAGATAATATTCTTGTAAACTTTGCGTATGATTCTTTCTTATCAAAAATAATAGATTATAATATATCTGACCATTCTGGTCAAATTATTCATTTCAATATACCAGAAAAAAAAGTTGAAAAAACAAAAAATACTTTTAGACCTGTGACACAAGAAGGACTAAATCACTTCTTCCATACTGTACAGTATTTCAATTGGGATTTCATTGAAAATCAGGGACTTAGTGCTGAGGAAAGGGTTAACTTATTCATGTCAATGCTGGGGGATGCATTTCTGCAGTCCTTCCCAGAAAAAACACACTCGGTGCGGTCAGACCAACCAAATAAAATTGGTTGGTTTAATGATGATTTAAGACGAATGAGAGAACATCTGAACCTATTGCATGATGTATGTAAGAAATACCATAGAGTGAATGATCGATCAGAGTATGTGAGATTTAAACGACAATACAAAACTGCTATAAGAGATTCAAAGAAACTCTCGAATGATAGGGCTATTAGTAGTGCAAAGAACCCTACTAAATGCATGTGGAACATTATAAACACACAAAGAGGTAATAAAAAAAAAGAACTTTCTTGCCAGATCACACCCCAAGAATTCAACGACTTTTTTGCCAATATTGCAAATAACTTAATAAAAGATCTCCCTGAGACAAACGTAGATTCCTGCTCACATCTTAAGCAAAAAAAAAAATCTTGTGTGATAAATTTTGCTTCAAGGAAGTAAGCTTTAACAATATAAGAGATATTATCACCAAATTAAAAAATAAAAAAAGCTCAGACATCTACGGGCTAACTGTTAACATCATAAAATCGATAAAAGATCTAATTATCATACCTCTTACTAAACTTGTAAATCTGTGCATCCGTGATAATGTATTCCCAGAAGTTTTAAAAAAAGCCGTAATCTCTCCAATTTTTAAAAAAGGTAATGCCAACATTGTTAACAACTACCGACCTATCTCCCTATTGCCCATCATTTCTAAGATCTTTGAGAAGGCACTGGCGATCCAGATAGTCGACTATTTTGAATTGAATGATCTTTTCTCTGATTGTCAATACGGTTTCAGACAGGGTAGGAGCACTGTAGATGCGGTCCTGCAGCTCCTGGATCATATTATGGACGGATTTGAGGACCAATTATGCTTTTCTGCATTGTTTTGCGATTTGAGCAAGGCATTTGATTGTGTCTCACATAAATTGCTGCTCGAAAAGCTCAACTTATATAACTTCAACAGTGACAGCACCAAGCTTATCCATTCATACCTGCAGAGACGATGTCAAGTTGTGAGGGCAAATGGGGTGTTATCAGCACCAGCCATGGTGGATATCGGAGTCCCACAAGGATCAATCATGGGACCTGTTCTATTTCTAATTTTCATAAATGACTTGCCATTTGGTCAACAGTTGGGTGAATATGTGCTGTTTGCAGATGACACTACTGTCTTCACAAGGGATAAATCTGAGCAGATTGCTATTGCAAAACTAAATGAGGCACAAGTGACTGTGGAGGAATGGTTTCTATCCAACAGACTCCTACTAAACCAGGAAAAAACGCAGGGAATGGTTTTTACGCTAAAACATACAGACTCTACAATGTCTACTGTACGGTTCCTGGGGGTCTGTTTGGATACAAAACTGAAGTGGGATGTGCACGTGGAGAGTGTATGTAAAAAGCTTGGAAGTAGTGTGTTTGTCATGCGTAACTTGTACGGTTGCGTATCAGAGTCAACTTTGGTAACAGCATACTTTGCAATTTTCCATAGCGTGATGTCATATTGTGTGATTGCATGGGGTCGGTCCTCGCACGCACAGAGGGTATTTAAGCTGCAGCGACGGGTGATCAGGTTAATGAGCGGCTTAGGATACAGGGAGGACTGCAGGGATGCTTTTGTCAGACTAGGGATTCTTACCTTTCCCTCGGTATATATATTAAAGAGTCTGCTACTTGTGAAACAAAAAGTAAACCCTATTACATGCCAGGACATTCACAGTCATGACACACGAAACAAAACGAACTTAGTCCCAACACATTGCAGACTGGGGAAGTGTCAGAATAGACCGGAGTTCTCGTCGGTCAAACTCTTTAATAACCTACCACGAGTAATAAGGGACCTACCCCTATTACAGTATAAAAAAACTATTAAATCTTTCCTATTAAGCAAGGCCCTATACAGCATAGATGCCTTTCAGAACCTGAACATTAGTGATTTTAATATACCTTAATATTTTAATGTATTTAAACTCTGTGATGTACGTCATTTTATTTAATGTTTTTAAATGTAATTCAGTGTGTGTATCAACACTGTTTGTTCAGTGAATTGGCTTTTAAAACTTATTTTAGCATGTGTTACTGTCTCTTAGTGAGTGTAAACATTTTAATTGCAAATTTATTTTATTCCCCTGACGAGTGTAAGCAATTTTTGTACTTTGGCACAATAAAGATTGATTTGATTTGATTTGATTTGATTAATAAATTCTTTATTAAGGGAGGGTCTCTTAAATCATGGTCTTCTTTTGGTACAAATTTATCAATCTCAATTTTTGAAAGAATGAAAAAAATCGTTTACTTTTTATCAAAACATGTAATAACCCTCTTCTTGTTCTGGTTATTTTAAATCTAGGGTAAGATAAATTCCACAAACCTAGGAACCTGTCTTATATCAAAATAAGTAAGCGGTTGATGTTGCAGTAAATAGTTATAAGTTCGAACTGGTAAATAATATGATAACAAAAGGTTATAGATTTATATCGTAGTTTGAACTTGTCGCTTCTCGATCTACGTGACAAATGGAAACACGTTAGTGATGTACAACTACTTTGTAACAAACAAGATTCAAACAATATTTTTGGCTGTTTAGGGAGTACCGATCATAAACATATACTTAATATAAATTAAATGTTTTTGGTACCGATGATAAAAGATGGTTTACACGAACAATATTAACGAATTCGAAAACAACAACGATCAAAACGAAACATTAAAGTAAAAAAAAATGTTAAATATAACGGATGATTGTGATAAAATTGTAACTTAGGAACTTACCAACAATCACAGAAGCACAGTATAAAATGGCGCACGAAATGCCGAAATCAACGAAAGTTTATAGATAAGCGATGGCCGACGAATAGCGTCTTCTTGCGTCTTGCGTCTTTTCTGCTCACCTTTCTTTGCCACAGAGGAGTGATAACAAAGAAAATATAAAGTGATAATCAAATGTGATATTGGTCGGCACTCGGCAGGTAACGAACAGTGTCGCGACCACAGACCACAGAAGAATGGTATGTGGCACCTTACCTACCAGGGTTGTTCGAGTTTGTTCGTAGTTAATGTTACCACGTAATTTAATACCGAAGTAAATGTACTTTACTACATGCTCTTTCTATATATTTTGTTACATTTACTACATTTGCTACATTTACTACTTTCACCTTTAATTTTTATAATATTTTTATTTAGATCAAATCGTAAAACAAAAAAGCAACAGAAGAAGAATTATAAGAAAACAATTACGATTTGATCTAAATACAAATATTCTGAAATTGAAAGGTCAAAGTAGTAAATATAGTCATGTCGCCCTATGGTTGCAAATCATAGTATTTATCTTTTGGCGGAAACATTCTTTCAGACTTTAACCCTAGTTCTCTCTCGCTCTCCCGTGCGCGTTACGACGCGTCGGTGCCACCTACGGGCCAGACATCGCCATATCTCAAGAGTAACCGGACCTCCCTCTCACGACCACGCCGGCGCTGAATCGGCAGTTGAGTTTATTAGTTTATGGCGCTTGACTTCTCTAGGTTCGTTCCAACCAGCCTAAAAATCGTACAATGTACGGTCACGCACATGCGTAGTAGTCGAAAGGCGTTCCAACCGACACAAAACGGTGTAGCTGGCGATCCCTTTGGTGTTCCAACCAAATTGTGATCGTTTGCAAACCAGTTCCTGAACGGTAAAAACGATACATGGCCAAGAGTGGCCAAGACCAGGAACCGCTTGTACTGACTTGCGCCCTAAGAATTTTAACCGTTGTTTTTGTATTCCTGGCATTCATGCAGTTCTTTTAGCCTTGTTTTGTAGGAGTTGTTGCTTAATATTTTGATTATTTAATTTATTCTTATTAAATTTGTATAATCCGGTTCCCATACCTACAAGATATTCTTAACATTAAACGTTATTCTCTTTCATGATTATTAAATACAACAAAACGGAACGAAAAAAGATAATACTCAAGCTTAGACGAAGAAATCAAAACAACAAAAGTAGGGTTGTGATAATCAGATAGGCGATCAGCTGAGATTTTTACACAGAATGGTACAAAAACGTACCAACCTTGCCTCCCTTGTGCATCCGCAACAAACAGTGCAAAATTAACGCCTGCGCACAAAATCGATTCCAATAGTTTCGTGACGGTTCTAGAACGACACAAAAATAGGGTGTTGGAACAAACCTTCTAGCATTTGACCGCAGCGTTGCCAGGTCTAGTAAAATTTCACTAGATTTAGTGATTTTTGTGTAACCTTTATCAAAATGATCTTTTCTAGTGAATTTTTTCAGTTTCAGAAGGTAATTAAATACAGTTTAATTTATTCAAACAACATTGTGTATAGTTAATTGTTGGAAACTCATTCCGATACTCAGTGTTATCTACCGCTATATACATATGCCGATAAATAATACAAACCATGCCATGCATTCGCCGCAGCGTCTTAGCGGGTTCGCTCTAAAGAATAACTTTTTTTCGAAAAATTAATAATAAAAGTTTCCCATATGGCGGCAACTTAAGTAGACACACTGTATAATATTTATTTTGAAATTTAGTTTTAATCACTCCATTTTACATAAGTACTACCATTACTTTCTGCAAAAAGTATTATATTACCCATTACTACCTATGATAATTAAAAAAAATCGATGAAAGCAATTTTTAAAACTATAACATGTTTGGAAATGCTGAAATGTTAAATTTTGCTTTTAGATATCATATTCCAGTCTAAAGTCCGGGTGTCTTAGCCTTAGCAGTAGGGGCAAGGGGGAAGTCAGATTCTGACTTAGTTGTGACAAATCGACAATCGTACGTGCAACTAAGCTACTTTTTTGTTGAAGTTAGGTCAGAATTTGAATGGTTCTTAAAAAATTTTTCTGTGCTTCTTTTTGGTGACTGGCTAAGTTGTAGTTGTTGCCATAACACAAACGTTATAAACACAACCCGGTATACCGGGTAAGCGAGGATGGGCAAGATGCCATTGATTGTAAATATAAGAAGAAGAAGTATACCGGGTAATGTGGGATGTCAACTTTAAATTTCAGCAAGCAAGCAATTTCAAGCGACGATGCAGCTTTTGCTTTTAATTGTATTATTTTGTATATTAATATCGGTTCAAGCCATTGATTTTGATCCCCTAGGTTATATTTTGTATTGTCCATGTATGGGTAAGTCATGTTTATTTATTAATAATCTCAATTCATAATAATTAGTAGTCTTAGTTTAGGTAAATAATCTGTTCACAGAAACATACCGCATAGTCAGTTAACAAAAATTTGTACTATTGGCTGTAAACCGTATACTCCAGTATAGTATCAATTTTTAAATTTTGTCTACTATATCTTTTTGAAGTTGCACTTGGTCACAAATCTAATTTCCTTAAATACCTTCATGTTATCCACAGACACCACTAACAGCCTATGCTTTATCACCCCCCTTAATATCATTTATTAGAATTAAAAATAGCATAGTGTCCAAATTCGAACCTTGAAGTGGTCCATGTTATGTGGGAAAAAACTTACTCAAAGCCCACACATATTAATAATAATAGTAATTCTAATACACTGTGTTGATTCCGCGTTTGGTTCTTTATGAAACACTTTTTAAATATTTATAATTAAAACACTTATTGCTTTTTAACGCTTCAGGTTAATAATATAACCTGAAGCATTAAAAAGCAATAAGTGTTTTAATTATAAATAGGTAATAATAATTATTATTTTGCTGCCTATGTTACAAATGATTCTAAGATAATTGGAAACAGGTCTATGCAAATTTGCTTTACATAAATTGAACAGTTTTTACATAACGCAACCACAATACACAACATATATCACAGCAACAATCATACTGGTATTTTGAGGTTTTTTAAAACTGTTAATAACTAGTTCGAGACTCAAACTGAAGGCAGTCACATAGGAATTGAAACCATGGAAACCAATGCAAACCACCAATGAAAACACAGCATTTCAGCAGTTTCCATGGTTTCTACTGTTACATCACTGCCATCAGTTTTGGTCGGAACTACCTATAGGAGACCGATTTGTAACAATCTCTTTGTATTTGTTTAAATACTGTTACAAATAACAGAACAGCCCGAAAAAGTTTGAGAAAAACATATTTATAAAATTAATGGTCAGAAGAAATTCCTAGAAAAAGTTATTTAGATTCTAGATTTATCATTTGTCCATGGGGAGTGTAAAATAAATGACCCTCTGAAAAAATAGGACTAATTACCCTGTGGTTGCACAGTGTTCATAGCCCAGGTACTTGTTACCAGCTTTTTTAACTAAACTGAATAATTATTTTGTAGGCTTGCCAACTATTTTGTTTGTTTTAGTTTGTCCTTTACCGATAATACATCTTTCGTGAGCTCTGCGCATTGTTTTCCGTGTTTCATGGTTTTTAGTCCAATTAATTAGTTTCCATGGCTGTTCGTTGATTTTCTAGTGACCGTCACACAGTGTAACTAACTATTTGCTGTTTTAGTGGTGTTTTTCCTACACATTCCACGGTGTCACGCTACTTTGTTTATCTTTTAATACAATTTTTTGCTCCGGCTGTGTGGGAGCGGACAATCTGCACGGAAGTTTATTATTGGTAATCTTTCAATGCCGCCAAATAGTAAAACCATGAGATGTTCCTATTGTGAGGCAGACATTAGTGATCGCTCACCTTCTATCTCGTGCTGCGTTTGCCTATCCTGGTTTCATAAGGGATGCTCTGGGCTAACATCCAGGGAATTCAATAGACAATCGTCGATGTGGAAAAAATCGAGTGTAACTACTTGGACATGTGATGGATGTTCTGGTCTCGCACAATCTGTGAGTAGTGTGCCTACTACCAAGTGTGATTTAGTCCCTAATACTCCTCAGCCTAACACCCAATTGAATCGCACCACCCGTCAAACTCGTACTCGTCTCTCTATTGGTCCAGGATTTGACAGTGTGCCTTTCAGCGTTCACGACCCGAGTGATGGCCAAGCGTCTACCCAGAATTTAATACTTCTGAACGACAAGGTCTCACTTAATGACATTATGGAAAAACTATTACAAATTGAGTCTCAATATCATGTGCTACTCACCAAATATGAAGAACAAATAAAAATAACATCGAAGCTACAATCTGAAATTGACGACCTAAGGAAACATCATTCGCTCGGTAACAATAGTAGCGTACCCAGCGCCTCAACTAATGAAGTTGTACGTGAATCTTTTCAGGAGCTAAGTGAGAGGCAACTACGTCAAAAAAATCTTATGATTTTTGGTGCATTAGAAGACGCTCCCTCCGAGGGGCACTCAAGACGTCAATTGGATACTATAACTGCTGTGGATATTGTGTCTAAAGCTTACTCGGAGGCCCGTGTTGAGAATATTAGGGTCTTCCGCGTTGGCCGTGAAAACAATTTAAGACCTAGACCAATTAAAGTGATACTGGATTCCGCTACTGATGTTAAAGCTATTGTCCGTCAAGCTAAGGAAGTAAAGAAAATTGGTGCCTACAAAATATCTCTCTGGCCTATGATAGAACGCCCAAGCAGATTGAAGAATACAAACAATTAAAAACAACCTTGGACTCCCGTTTAGTGAATGGTGAAACAAATCTTAAGATTAAATATTTCAATGGTTTTCCTAAGATTATTAAAATTAAAGAAAATTTAAACTAATTAACTTGTCTAACAGTGCGGCATCATCCTCAAAACTAACAATATCCTGTTTATATCAAAATGTACGGGGACTCAATACGAAATCTATCGAATTTTACAAATCGGTTTGTGAAGCTGATCAAGATGTTATAGCAATTTCCGAGAGTTGGATCCAGGATGGTGTTTCTTCGAGCGAACTATTTGATGGTCGATACACAGTATTCCGTTGTGACAGAGACTTGGCTGGTGTGGGTGTATCACGGGGTGGTGGAGTTATACTGGCTGTGAACAATAAACTTAAAGCAATTCAACTAGATTTTCAGGCCGTTCGCACCAATGTCATCAAAGTGGATATTGTGGGTTGCAGGGTGAGCGTTGACTTTGTCTCATTGCTCATACTAGTTGTCTACATACCGCCTAGTGCAACTCTTAACGACCTGACAACCTTCTTTGAATGTCTTGAATCACTCCACTACTTATATGATAGTAATATTGTCATCATGGGTGATTTCAACATACCTGCACTCTACGGTAATAATGCCGACGACGCTAAATCCGAATCTCTCAACAATTTCCTTCACCTACTCGCCTTAGAGCAAGTTAACAAAATCCCAAACTCCTATGGTTCATTCCTAGATCTTGTTCTTTCCAATGTTATATGTGATGTCTCCGGCGAATCTTTCCCTCTAGTCAAAGAGGACAATTACCATCCTTGTCTAAGAATTAACCTATCCCTTCTATCCCGCCTTGATTCAGGTTTCCCTGTAAATCAATCTCAACTTAAGTATAATTTCAGGAGAGTAAATTATCCTCTGTTATATGACGTGATCTTGAATATGGATTGGTCAACTCTATATACCTCGTCTAATGCTAATGAAGCTTGTGCCTGTTTCTATAAGTTACTGTATGAAGTTTTCGATGCTTACGTTCCGAGATCTGTCATCCACAAGAGATCATTTCCCTTATGGTTTACACCTGACATTATTAAAGAGACAAAGCGCAAACATAGACTTCTCAAAAAAATCAAAAAATCCTACTCGCTAGTGCTCCAGCAACAATATAGAGCACTCCGTGCTAGTATTAAGAGAAAGATCAATGTTGCCTATAAAGCCTACACCAATAAGGCCGAAACTTCTATATCCAACGATCCGAATAACTTCTGGTCCTTCATCAACTCAAAAAACAAAACCTGCGCTTTACCTGAGATATTCACTGACAACACCACCCAATACTCTAAGCCTAACGATATCGTAAATGCATTTGCAAACTTTTTCAAATCTGCTTATTCCACCCCTTCCGGGCAAGCTCTTTCACCACACTTATCTGTGGAGAGCTCATCTATCTCCCTGGAACACCTTCCTGACGAACTAATCTTGAAGTCTCTAAAGAAATTAAAAAATAAGCCAACTCATGGGCCCGACAATGTGCCTAGTTTTCTTGTCAGAGACTGTGCCGCTCCCTTTCTTAAACCTTTATCTTTTATTTTTAACCTATCGCTTAAAACTAGTTCCTTTCCTGATGTATGGAAGGAAGCAAGGATTACCCCAGTACTTAAAAAAGGTAATGCCAGTGTGATATCCAATTACAGACCTATCTCTATATTGTCGGCCTTTGCCAAGGTCTTCGAGATGGCGGTTTATGAATGTACTTTTAATCAGGTAAAACTGCTTATCTCACCTCATCAACATGGTTTCTTCAATGCTCGTAGCACAGTGACTAACCTGGCTTGTTTTACCCAATTTGTTGGGCAGGCTATGGATGACCGCAAGCAAGTAGATGCGATATATACGGATTTCTCGAAGGCCTTTGACAGAGTTGACCACTCCATCCTGTTACATAAACTGGCCGGCTTGGGTTTTGTTAATAAATTTGTCTCTTTTCTTAACTCATATCTTAGGGATCGTGTACAATATGTGATGATTCGTGGTCATAAATCCTTTACTTTTTTAGCCTCGAGTGGTGCTCCGCAGGGTAGTAATTTGGCCCCCTTATTATTCCTCTTGTTTATCAATGACATAAGTGTAAATCTATCCAGCAAAGTACTACTATTCGCTGATGACTTGAAACTTTTCAGAATAATACTTGATATAACGGACTGTATATTGTTGCAAAGGGATTTGAACATTCTGGAGATGTGGTGTAAGACAAACAACCTGCCGCTAAATTTAAGTAAATGCTTCACTATGTCTTTTACGAACAAAGCCGATTACGTTTATTTTGATTACACTCTTGACAACACAACCATTGAGCACTGCGGAACGTTTAAAGACCTCGGGGTAGTTTTCGACAATAAGCTTTCCTTCTCCCACCACTTTAAGAGCATTCACAGCAGTGCGATGAAGGCCCTGGGATTTATCATACGGAATTCGACTGATTTCTCAAACACCAAAACCCTGAAAACCCTTTATTACAGTTTTGTGCGGTCTAAGTTGGAGTATGGTGGTGTTATTTGGCATCCGGTCTTTCATAAATATATTATTTTACTAGAGAACGTACAAAGAAAGTTTGTCAAGTTTATCGCCTATAGAGAAGATGGTATATATCCTACCCGGGGTACTAACCAGAATGCACTGTTGTCTAGATTCCAGATGCCATCGCTCCTTAACCGCAGATACCTCATGTTTATGCAGTTTTTGTATCGTATTTGCTGTTCGCTCATCGATTCCCCGGAGCTGCTGTCTTGTATTCTTTTCCATGTTCCTCTTCGTTCAGTTAGGTCTTTTATCTCCCAACTCCCTCCTCTAACTTTCTGATTAAAACACCTGTATACCAATCCATGTTGATTTTCAATAATACCCTTAATGACATTGATGTATTCGGTTTGTCCAATACCCAATTTACTAAACTTATAAAACATAAACTGTTACCTTGATGCAACCATTATTTTGTTCTCTTATTTTTACTATCTTTTGGATTTTTTGTTGCTTATGTATTTTTTTTTCTTTTTATAGGTCATATTGTCTTGTAATTGGATTTTACTCTGTTAGACAATAAAGATTATTATTATTATTATTATTATTATTATAAGTCTAGTTCGTGAGTAGATTTGAACATTGTGCATGTATGAACAAAAATAGTTAAATTACCGATGCTGTTAGTTGTTTAACTGCAAGACGACGTAGTTGTTGGTTTGTTCAACGTTAAACTAAAGGGTTGAAGAAGTGCTAAGTTTTATGGTTTACTAGCGCTTTTTTTTAGGACTACTAGTCGAAATTCTATTGGTTGGTCTGCTGTCATTTCATAAAGAAGCTGGTTAGGTGGATTTCCTGGATAATCCTAAATATTTGGCTGTGGTGGCGGCAGCTACCTCTTTATTGCCTATTTTGATCTTTAGGGTGATCTGTTTGATTTGCTGATGGAACAATAAGTTTTGAGATTATTTATTGCCTTCTGTAGAGTCTTATCATGAGCAGTTAGTGCGATGTCATACCCGAATTGGAGTTAGTATGATGAACAATTGAATAGTAGGTGATCGTTAGTATGTTATGTCATAACAAATTATAGAGGGTGTTACAAATTGGGCTTTCACCATTGGGATTTCGGGAACGGTAAGAGAACGGCAAAGATGCGTAATTATGGGCCTAAAGAATCAAAAATAAATACAGGGGCTTTTAAAATATTTGGACAAATCTAAAATTTTGCATTAGGTTTTTACTTTTTCCTGACTTTGTCCGAAGGGATGTCCAAAAATAAATTTCACTTTTTCATTGCTACTCTTTATTCTCCACAAGATGGCATTATGACGTTTCGTCTTTGGGCCACCATCATCAACTTAATTTTTTTAAATACGGGCCAGGATTTTTTTGTTTAAATTATGAAGGAGGACTGAAATCTACCTTCCTTGGTATATAACACTTATTGGTTTTCCCAAGTTTTGCTCCTTAAATCGACCATCTTCATTAAAATACCCAATAAGTTCCTGTAATTTATTTATTTTTTTAAATTCGGAATAATTCGAAAATGTAAAACTCAATGTCTCTTTTAAAAGTCTTAAGAAAGTGCTGGCTAAAGAGTCAATTTTGATTTGTTTTATGATAAAATAAATGACTTAGGTAGTAGCACGTAATAATAATAATAATAATGTTTATTTAACTCCATTACAAGGAATATTATAACATAAAACATAAATAAGTAATTAATCAATATAAAAATAAAAAATAAAAATTATTATAAATGGTTAAGTAATTTGTATATTTTCCAGAATAAATTTCTTTGCATTTTTTACAATAATTTTAAATTAAAATTTTTTTTAAATGCTTTAGGTAACGTATTATAAATATTTATTCCATCAAATAAAATTGATTTCATTGCTATGCTACTTTTAATTTGATTTTTGTTTAAATAGTCAATATTTCTGGTATTATGATTGTGTATATCAGTTGATTTTACAAATTTTATACAAGATTTTTTATTTTGATTATGAATTGCATGAGTTAGTATATTAATTTTTAATTTGTATAAACTATTCAGATCTAGATATCATCTTGGTTTATATAAATTTAATAATAGCAATAACAATTGTCTTTCAAAACAAAAGTAAATTACAGGAACGTACTTAGGGTATTTTAATGAAGATGGTCAATTAAAGGAACAAAACGTTTGAAAACCAATGGGTATTGTATACCATTGAACGTAGATTTCGGTCCTCTTTCATAATTTAAACAAAAAAAATCCAGTTGATGGTGACCTGAAGACGAAACATTGCATTAAAAATCTGATGATTCCATCTTGTGAAGAATAGAAACTAGAAATGAGAAAGTAAAATTTATTTTTGAACATCTCTTGAAAGTCGGGAAAAACTAAAAACCGAAACGCAAAATTTTAGATTTTTCCAAAAATGTTGGAACCCATGTTTTTATTTTTGATTTTTTTGCTGCATATTATCGGGCCTCTAATTACGCAACTTTGCCCCAATTTGACCGACTTCGTATCTCTTACCGTTTGCGAGATCCCAATGATGAAGGCCGAATTTGCAACACACTGTATTGTAAAGAAATGAGGATAAGTGACTCTTGTGGAACACTGTTCTAGAGAAAAATAACTGTAATATGCTGTTAATTTTAATTTGTAATATTCAGTTCTCTGGGAAACGTTTTATGAGGTGCGTTGAACTATTTAGTGGATATAGTTTAAATAGTAAACCTTTGTGCAATACACTATTATTAATTTTTCAATATCTAGAAATACTTCCGCACTCTGAGGATTAGTGCTATGTGCAGCTTGGATGTAAGTATGGTGGTTGGATGAGTCGTAGCCCTTTTTGAAGCCAAATTGGTATAAGTGCTCTATTTTACTACTTTCAAAAGTTTTTGCACATAAAGGGATATTCTGCTATTACTATTAATCTAGGCAGTTTCCGCCAACAGTATAATATGGCTGAAGAAATTGATGGCATTGCTTGGCAGTCACTAGCAATGGCTACTTCAAATGTCGAGGCATAGTTACTTTTTCATAAGATAAGATTTGGAATGCATCACAACTGATGTATTTCAACATGTGATTTCAAGGTGAATACAGATTTGGAATGCATCACAACTGATTTATTTCAACATGAGATTTCAAGGTGAACAAAACTTGCTTAATTTAATGTTTTCACATTAAAGTAATAGTGTATCTAATATAATATCTATATCAACTACCTCCTATTGCGTTAAGTGACCATATCGTAATAAACACAGAGGTTTAGTTGAAAGTTAAGAAAATCCAAGCGTCACTTTTGGAATACCAGGATAAATAACCACCTTTTGGAAAACAATGTTCAAAACACTATTGATGATAAAGTTATATTTGATTGGAATGCATGACATTTATCAGAAAGGAGGCTTGAGGATGTGGGAAGTTGATAGAGCTATCGAGAATTACCAGGGTTACAAATCCAAAACAATACTGTTAAGAATCGACTTAACAATCCTTGAGAAAACTATGAAGATAACTTATTAACTGTATCAAGTAAACAGTTCTTTGAATAAATAAGAATATCTATGAATTCTAGTACAAATTCTTTTACGTGTCCCGAATTCGAATATGTGCTTTAGTCCAAATCTCTATTACTAATGTCGCACTTTCTTTCAGACTTAATTGAAAAAAATACTTTAAGTACCTGTTCAATGGAAGGTAGTGGTGTAACCACAGGGGGCAAGGGGAGTGATCGCACCCCGCCCTCGTGGCCTTGCGCATCTTCGCCGTTTACTACTTAAATATGTACTTAATAAAGTGCAGACTACTAAAACAATAAAATCAAACAGATAAATGTAAATGCCTTAATGAAGGTACGGTTGCCCCTACGCGGCTTCGACGGCCGCAACGCGGCGGCGTGATGCATCTGTCGGTTCACTAAACACTTCCCTCCATGCGGCTAGGCCGTACGACTTGATGCTTATAAAGTGCATTTTAGTCTTACAGATAAGGATGTGTTGAAACTATTTCGACTAATAATTCATCATCTGCTAAAGTAGATAATACCTTGTAGTCATTGGAGCTCATTTTACATTGCATTTTGCTAACTAAATAAAAATAACCTTCAAAATGACACATGTTGACGTCAACACCTGCTGGACTGCTTCGAGAGCAGACGATCGGCAACGATCGCAATCTTGCACAAATAACTAAATGTAAGATATCTAACCGTTCCAATTTCGTCGTACGCGCGCAGTGACATCACGGGGAGAGTGATTTTTAATTCTCTTATAGAGATTTATACGGTGTTTTAGCATTTTTAATTCTATTTTAAAGGTATTAAAATGTTTTACGCAATTAATGGTATGTGAAATGAAATGAATTTGACAAGTATTTACATACAGTGAGTCCCAGAAGAAATGTCTAAATTCATTTAAAATTCAGCGGTAAGTTTTTTCAAAAAACGCTCGTACCCGTCAATTTTGATTTTTTAATTTTTTTTTGTGGTAATTTCATGTATACAGGGTAGCTCAAAAATAAGTTACGACCATCAACTTCATTTTTTTAAATGAAAACATATATTTTTTATTTCATTTTTGAATTTTGCATTGAATTCTAAGCATGTTTCATGTACCATGTCCTATACATAAACTCAACAGTTATTGAAAAAATTAGGATTGAACATATCTATAAGTAAGACCTGTTTATTAAAAAAAAACACAACAAAATCAAATTAAATGTTGAAAATGTGCGCCATTTACGGCTTGACAATATCCAAGACGATCAATAAACTCCCTTTGCACGTTTGCACTTCTCTTCGGATCCTTTCTTTCAACTCCTGCATATTGTTTGGCCTGTTAACAAATACTTTTGATTTGAGGTAACCCCACAAAAAAAAGTCCAGCGGAGTTAGGTCTGGCGACCTAGCAGGCCATTCGATAGGTCCTCTCTTTCCAATCCACCGATTGGGAAAGGTTTCATTCAAAAATGTGCGCACAGTGGCCGCATAGTGCGGAGGAGCACCATCTTGTTGGAATATCAGTTCTTCGTCAGGGGAGTCTGGATCCAATGGATTCGGAAATAAAGCCACTAATGCTGGAATTAATTCTAGTTGGAGAAATTCGAGATATACTTGTCCAGTTAAAGACTGTTCAAAGAAAAATGGACCAATTACTCTTTCGCGTACGATTCCACACCAAACATTTATTTTCTTAGGGGACTGGCTGTGAACCTCTATCATCCAATGCGGATTTTCTGTTGCCCAATATCGACAATTTTGTCTGTTCACATTACCATTCAAAGAGAACGTAGCTTCATCCGAAAAAATAATATTTTTTACTAAATTATTATCTAGATTGCACATATTTTGCATGCGTCCGCAAAACTCACTTCGCCTATCGAAATCATCTTCAAATACCTCATGCACTGGAATAACTTTGTATGGGTGATATTTGTGCTTTTGAACTACTCGGTGAACAACAGATTTCGGCATGTGTAAATCGGCCCCAATGTGCGACAGGGGAGTACATGGATTTTCTTCCAAGGAAAGCAAAACGTCAAGTTGTTCATTTTCATCTCGAGTAGGACGACCAGATTTAGGCAAATCTCTGACACGACCGAATTCTCTAAACTTAGCCTCTATTCTACTCACCATCTTTTGACATATGGGAGGACGATCAGGATGGATTTCATTAAATAATTGGGCTGTTTCTATTTGAGTACGTGTTTTATCACCAAACCCAACCATGCATAGAATTTCAATTTTTTCCCGTTCCGTTAACTTCACCATTATTGTGAAAACCGCAACTTTGAAACTACGCTTGACAATAATTATACTTATTTGAAATAAAATTGTCATACAGTTTCTATGGAAATAAACGGTGACAGTGAGACAGTACACTCTTACTTATTATGGAGCCCAAAATGCCATATTGCCAGAAGATTTGATAGATCGTTGGATTCCCTAAATGATATGTTCAATCCTAATTTTTTCAATAACTGTTAAGTTTATGTATAGGACATGGTACATGAAACATGCTTAGAATTCAATGCAAAATTCAAAAATGAAATAAAAAATATATGTTTTCATTTGAAAAAATGAAGTTGATGGTCGTAACTTATTTTTGAGCTACCCTGTGTACATGAAATTACCACAAAAAAAAAATTTAAAAATCAAAATCGACGGGTACGAGCGTTTTTTGAAAAAACTTACCGCTGAATTTTAAATGAATTTAGACATTTCTTCTGGGACTCACTGTATATTAATTTCATACAAATATAACACAAATGACAGCTAAAATACCACCAAAATAAGAAAAGATTCCGACAAACTTTTAAAACATCTGCCGCGCCATTGGAACCGGTCGACGATAGCCGAAGCTGCTCGGCCACCCCTCCTCGTTGTCACCAGCGTTGTCAGTCTTTTAATTGTAATATATCCATTACTATTTTAACAATTTTTGAGATGTTCATTCTTGTTGTGGGGCTCCCCACATAAAATTTATGTTCAATCTGGAGCTGGCCCCCATATCATAGTTAAGTAACGACCTTTTTTTTTTCGTACTCTTCTTACTCTGGCACCGTTTTTATTATTCTATTAGGTTTCGAACCGTCAACCTATTATTTTCGTTCAAAGATTTCTGGCAACACTTCTGCGGCGTTCGTAGGTTCTTATTTAGTCGTGTGTGTTTATTAAAATAAATATCTGAATTTTCATAAAATGAGGTGCGCTATGTTCGGTTGTGATATGGATAACCAGGCAAAGAACTTTGATAGAAATATAAGGTGTTTCCGCTTTCCTATGTTCCTATGTTTAGCAGGAGAATAAAATTGGAAACAAAAAATTAGAATGGATACGGTTTTATTTATTTTGTTAACATTTACTTTTTAAGTATGTAAACATGTATGGAAAATAAAATATTGTTTATTTAACTATTGAAGCAAGGAGGTAAAGAAACCTTTTCATAATTTCACTCCGCTGAGAGATGGACTATTTAAAAAAATACTTTAATTTGTTTATAGCTACTTAGGTCGTATTTTAGCTTTCATTTTTGTTGTATGTTCATGAAATAAATATACCTAAATATCATGATATTATTCTTTCATTTCACATACTATTAAATATGTAAAACCTTTAAAAGAGAGTTAAAAACGCTGAAAGCAATATAAATCTCCATAAGAGATTTAAAAATCACTCGCCTGGTGACGTCACAAGCCACGCCTCCATCGGCGTGAAATCTTATCTCTTAGTTATTTATACTATGTGCAAGGACGACGAGAAAAGCGGCCACGTGGAGTGAAACGGATACGTAAAGAAATATGAGCAGCAATAGGTTGCGGCCGCCATATTGCGGTAATTGGGTATTTCTGGGACAAAATTTATTGATTTATAGAAATCGTCGTCCGTCATATTTCAAATGAATATCGCTTCCATTTCCCGATGTCCAATTTCAATCAATTTGGTGTTATATGATATGGAACACCTTAAGGGGATGAGAGGAATAAAATTTTACGCTTAATTTTTCTGCCCTATGGAGATGGACTGCCTCAATGGCCATCATAATTCCAATAAGTTTAAATACTTCAGATATGTAATACATATAAATACAGATTATCTGCTTTGATATAGGCTAATTTGATTATTAGTATGCACATACAAACTTATAGTCCATAGTGCGTACAACGCATTTAATTTGAGTTACCTCGTACTTGCACACTGTTGCAAATACTGTTGTAACAATAAATAAATAACTAAACATCGATTTTTTATGGGAGAAACATACAGAAAAACTATAACCTCTGGTTCATTGCCTGCTTAAGAGGGATGGCAACAACTTTACAATATTTGACATGTCGCAAACTATAATTGCGTATCCCAACAAATTTGGAACTGTGTATCCGACTTTTGAATAGCAGTGTAATGTATTTGCAATATTTAACATGTCGCAGACTAAAACACAATAAATAAGTTATTAGAAAGTGTACTACAACTGGTAAAAATATAGGTCTCGTCGATGGTAGATTACCTCCTTTTTTTAATGGCGGATTTTAACAAATTCGGTTGACCAGCAATGGTGTATGGTATTTGCAGCCTTTTCTTCCTAATCGTAAGTCGACTTCAAACAACTCTTCGTCTTGTCCTAGTTTAATTCTTCAAGGTTACCAGTCTTGCCTTAGGCCTGCCCACTATACCCATTACTTTATCCATGGCAATCATCACCATATCAAGTGATATTTTTAACGTTGGAAGTTTATTGTTTTTGATATTTCTTAGCAGTGGCACCTTCTTAGCTTTGTCTGTTGTTATATTTTAATGCGGTTTATTATATTGTAATGATCAGTTTCTGCTGATGCTAATGTACAATTAGTGTGAAATGAAATAAGTATACCAGTTGCCGACTTTATTGAGGTTATATTGGTCACATTTGTTCATATGCCATTCCAGAGGATAGTAATTAGGAAAATTTACGTAGATCAAGATTCCATGACTTACTAACACCATAATAAACTGTACATTAGCGTAAACGTATCCATGACAATTAACAAGCAAGAAAATAGGTTATTTAATTTTAAGAAGCACTGTACAGGGTGTCCATTTTTCGGTGGTTTACTAATAACGGAGATAACGCGTAAAACCACCGAAAAATGGATACCCTGTACTCTTAGAGTAAAATGACGTGTAGTGTTTTTTCTTTAACGCATAATGTCTTAAAATTATGCACTAACGTGTTTTGCTATTATTTCTGAATTTTTATATTTTTTAGGGAGGTTTGGAAATCAAGCAGATCATTTTCTAGGTGCCTTGGCATTTGGAAATGGTTTAAACAGAACACTGGTGCTTCCCGCATGGATAGAATATAGATATGGAGAAAGAAAGTCAACACAAGTACCTTTTGATACATATTTTAAAGTGAAACCTCTAGAAAAGTATCATAAGGTGATAACTATGGAGAAGTTTATAAAAGAAATTGCACCATTTGAGTGGCCTCCTGATCAAAGAATTTCTTTCTGTTATATGGCTAGAGGTAATTCTTTTTCTTATTATAACTAAAAGTCAAAATATTGTAACATTGTTGGTATCCAATTTTTAATGCAGCCTTAATACCTAACTGTCAGGGTTTGGTTATGGTAGCGTTTATCACCCTGAAGAAACTACATAGTAAAACTGAAATTTTTATTATGAAAGGTAATCTTCGAAGAAATATAGTAAATATGACTAGAAACTTTTCATTTCGCCTGCTCAAATCTTTATAAAGATTTATTGGGCAAATATACAGGGTGTTATGGAAATGACGTATTATATTTAAATGGGTGACTCCTGGGGTGTCCTAGAGAAGCGCTACATATATTTTTTTTTTCAAATCGAACGTTTAGAAAGTGGGGTAATTCACCCATAAACCCACACACAACTCCTCGGCACAGTCATATTACACTGAGCAGCTGTGTAATAAACAGATGTTCTGGCGCAATGTCGCCAAACTGTGTAAAACTTTAGATTCTTATAAAAATAAATATTTAGCTACCTAGTATCCAAATAGAAGTGAATCCAGGTGCCAGTACACTAGCAAGTAATCCAGGGCACATAAATCTTCAATTTTTTTTGGTTTTAGTGGGTAAAGCTTATACCCCATTAAAACCCCTTTGGCGTTTTTCTACCAATCTCAGAACATGACCCTGTATATCGTCAGAGACACAGAACACATAGTGAAACACTGAACAAATTACCATAAATCACTTAAAGAAAAACACGCATGTTTCAATTTAGTTTTTTGAAGATATGCCCTTGTCACACAAAATCGCTACACACCACTGCATTCTTCAACAAACACATAAATAGGAGATATGACACAAATTGGCCCTTTATAAACTAAAACGTTCAGCAATTATTTTATCTTCTTCATCCAATATCTTATATCGCAACTGATCCATATCTTTGACTTTATAGACTATTTCTTTATTCATCGTACCCCATAGAAAAAAATTGCATGGGGTAAGATCCGGTTACCTTACGATTTCCAGTCTCAGAAACACCCTCTATATTTTCATAAAGTATTAATTTTTTTACGATAATAGTAAAATAGTAGATATATTGCCTTTGCCACAACTGTGGTTTTCGCTTGTTTTGTAAATATCACTCGCAATGCGGTAAATACACTTACACAGACAACAGCACACATGTTGCCTACGTTGTTTTCTCTCCACCTGTTTTAGAGGAAATACCCGATTTTAAAATAAAAAAATATACTAAACGTAATTATTGCCAAGTACCTGAAATGGTGAAGCAACCGTCACCAACATTTTTTTGAATTTTAAGGAGACCTTGATAGTTGCAATGCTAAAGATGGAAATCCATTCGGTCCATTTTGGGATACTTATGGGGTAGATTTTGTGGGTTCAGAATTTTACGGTCCTCTGAATTATGATGTGAACACTAACAAGGCAGTTGGCGAACAATGGAAGGAGAAATATCCCCCTAGAAAATGGCCTGTTCTGGCTTTTACTGGTAAGTTACATAACTCGTTAACTTCTTGTCAGAAATATAGGGTGTAACGAATTGGGATTTCGGGAACGCTTAGAGATACGAAGTCGTTTAAATTGGTATAAAGTTGCATAATTATGGACACAATCATATGCCGCAAAAAAATCCAAAAATGAATACAGAGGCTTTCAAAATATTTGGAAAAATCTAAAATTTTGCGTTTAGGTATTTATTTTTTCCTGGCTTTGTACGAAAAGATGTCCAAAAATAAATTTTCCTTTCTCATTGCTACTTTTTAATGCGACGTTTCGTCTTTGGGCCACCATCATCAACTTAAATACGGGCCTGGATTTTTTCGTTTAAGAAGTATAAAACACTTACTGGTATTACGACGTTTTGTTCCTTAAATTGACCATCTTCATTAAAACATCCGTAGTACGTTCCAGTAATTTACTCTTGTTTCGAAGAAAAATTTAAAATTATAATTGCTATATCTGTCCTTAATTATTATCTATCAAGAAGTAAACTCAAAGTCACGGTCCCAAGATTACAATATATACATATATTATCAAACTACGAAGGTTACATGTTTTGCCCAACTGGGCATCATCAGACCTAAAATTTGTATATAAAAGTTGGAATAGGAATAGTAGGAAAGGAGGTGGAGTCATGAATTGAATGAAGTGTTCAATTTTGAGAGATAGTTGATTAATGTTTGTTTCTGACCTCTATAGATTTTGCCGCCCTTTTCTGACCATCTTCTTCTTCATTTACGACTAAAGCGGTAATTACATGAGTTATTATTTACTGACCAATCCCAGATCCTCCTCATATATTTGCAATCCAATCACTTTCTAGGTTATTTAAGATTAGCGGTTTTATGGTTTATTGACTTATTGATATTTCGTTTGTTGTAAGTTAATGAACGTTGTTTTTATTTATATACGGTTGTGTGTATTGTGTTGTTTTTTTTATTTCAAGGTAATTTTCTGACGGTTTTCATGTTTTTGTCTCTTTCCAACTTTTATATACAAATTTTAGGTCTGATGATGCCCAGTTGGGCGAAACATGTAACCTTCGCCGTTTAATAATATATATTGTAATCGTGAGACCGTGACTTTGAGCTTTCTTCTTGATAGTTTTTAGACAAACTTAATTATTATTTATATTATTATTATTATTACCTACTACTGTTTTTTTTATTTCAAGTTGTATCAAATTTCTACTTGGTAGTAAGTACAAGAGTAATTTGTTTTCTTAATACAAAAAAAACTCGAATTAAAAAAAAAAGTAAATTACAGGAACATACTAGGGGTA
Source organism: Barypeithes pellucidus (assembly GCA_963991005.1). Lineage (NCBI taxonomy): Eukaryota > Metazoa > Arthropoda > Insecta > Coleoptera > Curculionidae > Barypeithes > Barypeithes pellucidus. The sequence continues at coordinate 48,500,897 of OZ022557.1, read as the reverse complement.
ATTTTAAGAAAGATGGTAAATTTAAGGAACAAAACGTCGGAAAACCAGTAATTGTTGTACTGCAGAACGTGTTTTTAGGGACCTCTTTTAATTTAAACAAAAAAATGCAGACCCGTATTTAAAAAAAATTAACTTGATGGTAAACCAAAGACGAAACGTCGCATTAAAGATCATCTTATGAAGAATAAAAAGTAGCAATGAGAAAGTGAAATTTATTTTTGGACATGAAATGCAAAATTTTAGATTTTTCCAAATATTTTGAAAGCCCCTGTAATTATTTAGAATTTTTTGCGGCATATTATTGGGCTCATAATTACGCAACTTTGCCCCAATTTAACTGGCTTCGTATCTCTTACCGTTTCCGAAACCCCAATGGGGAAGGACTAAAAAATTTCATGATCGGGTTTTGTTTGAATTTAAGAAATATTATGTGCACCTTATACAGTATACATCAGCATATGAACTATGGAAGCCCAAAATACTATTGCAGGACCATGTATAGACAATTATTTAAACAAATTGTTAAAAGCGAAATTGATTGAATTAACGATTAATAAATAGCAAGAAAAACCAATGATTGTTCGGTGTTTTTTATTGATGATTAACAACTAAAAAAAACTATAAATTAATTATACAAATTTCTTTAAAAATTGTCAACCGTTGAATTCTCCTGATATTCTTTGGAAGATTATTATACACGGTTCGCAAAAATAATGGAACACCCCCAATATTTTCATAACCACGTATATTTTTGAAAAACTTTTGGACCCGTCGATTATAGTTTTCACTTTCACAGATTTTGAGAATTTTTAGTATTATACAGGATGGCTCAAAAAGTCGGGGCACACATCAATTTCAGTTTTTTAAACGGAATACCCCAAATCTCGAAAACAGCTGAAGATCGAAATCAAGTATGTTACATGAAAACTATTCAGAATTTAAGGTAGAATTCAAAAATCGAACAAAATTTGGAGTATTATATTTAAAAACCTAAAGTTGACGTGTGCCCCGACTGCAATCCTGTATAATATTAAAAGTTCTCAAAATTTGTTAAAGTGGAAAATAAAATCGACGGGCCCGAGCGTTTTTCGAAAATAGTATACGTGGTTATGAAAATATTTGGGTGTTCCATTCTTTTTCCCCACCGTGTGTTTTAGTGTTCCGTCGGAGTGTAGGAGCGATTTTTTCCGAAAATTACTGACTGGTAACATAACCCTACCAAATAGATTAGAATTTGACAGTTTTAGTTTGATTTAACGACCCGTGTTACATTTGTTTTTCTGATTAAACAGCACATTGATTACATGTAAGAAGTTGACCATCAAAAATTCCGCTTTTACAGGAAGTCCTGCGAGTTTTCCAGTGTCTATAGAAAACAGAGAACTGCACAAATATTTAATTTGGTCCGATAAAATTGATACAGCAGCAGAACAATTCATAAAAAATAAAATGCCGAAAGGTGCTTTCATCGGCATTCATCTGAGAAATGGCATAGATTGGGTTCGTGCTTGCCAACATATACCGGAGAGTCCCAACCTGTTTGCCGCTCCTCAGTGCCTTGGTTACAGAAACGAGCGTGGAAAGGCTACAGCCGAAATGTGCCTACCTACTAAAGAATTAATTATAAGGCAGTTAAAAAGAGTTATAAAAAGTAACAATAATTCAGCTAATGAACACAATCACAAAACTGTAAAGGCTGTTTTCGTTGCCTCTGATAGTAATCATATGATAGAAGACTTACAAGGGGCATTGAAAAGAATGAAAATTTCTGTGATAAAATTAAATTCATCCAACCCTCATGTAGATTTAGCAATATTGGGACGAGCTAATCACTTTATAGGTAATTGTATTTCATCGTTTAGTGCCTTTGTAAAGAGAGAAAGAGATTCCAAGGGGTTTCCCTCGACATTTTGGGCCTTTCCTCCCGAAAAAGTTGGTAGCAAGAAATCACAACATGATGAATTTTAAGGTAATTTGTATTTTTCTATAAAGTGAAAGTATATACAGGTTGTTCTCTAAGTTAAAAACATTTTAAAAATATGTCTGGCATATCTGGCGTCGCTAAGGATTAAGCTCACTCATTAGAACTTGTTGTTCAAACTTTTAAATTACGTAATATATATACGTTATGCATTTAAGCAATAAGAATGTTCTATTTCCCCCATGTTAACTTTTGACCCATTTGGGTATGACCAATAGGGGGAGGTAAACTATCTTTTGACGTAAAAATGACAGTTCTAACTGTCAAAATTAGGAAATAGGAATATGGATCTTGCGATACATCTTTTTGAAGGTCCTATCGAGTACTTTACGGTGACAGAATATTGTTATTACTTTTTTATTATCCTTTATGTCAGTTACCGTCTTAGAAAAATAAATATAACTTAGCCTAGTGTAGTAGGAGTCCGAGACTTAGGCTTTCTTGCATATTTCATGGTGCTCAAATTCAAAATGGCGGAAGGGCGCCATCTTTTTAAAAGCATTGATTAGGAAGTGGGTTCTTGACGATCCCAGAACATTGAGTCAGTATTCGTACCGAAAACAAAATGGAGGCTTTTTAAAAATAATATTTACTATTTTTTTCTTTTATTATTTAAATTTTATATACTCGATAGGACCTTTAAAATGATGTATCGCAAGACCCCACTTTATTTATTTATTTAGTACATTACAGAAACATCCAAATAGTACCTACATTTAAACACTTGCAAACCTATTACTTAATAGGTACTAAATTATATAATACATGCAGGTAGAAAGAGCAACATTACCAAATGACAAACCAGACGCAATTCACCAAATCCACAGGACATTACAGTGTAAATCTTTTGTTTATTTGTTTATTTTTTTTGAGTGTAAAATCAGACTCAAGTTCCTTCTAAATGTTACCACAGAACAATTAAACTCAGCGGTAAAAGGAATATATGTATTTCAGTACTGCATTATACGATTCATAACACTGTTTCTGCCAACGTCGGTATGACTTCTATTAATTGGGAATACTTCAATAAGACGTATATCACGTGCGGGTACCCGATAATTAATAAGCTCTAAAAGATCGGAGCAGTCCATGTTATTAGTAATAATTTTAAAACCGAACAAAATAGTTAGGAAGATTCTCTGATCTTCCAGGCTATCCAGGCCCAAGATTGACAACCGCTGTTGATGTGATAAAGAGCTCGTCTATACCCAATTTAAATAACGAGAAGTTCGTAAACTTTGACTGAACGCGTTCAATTCGATTAATATGAATTTTATAGTTTGGGGACCAGACTACACAACAGTATTCCAGATGACTTTGAACAAGGGAGTAATAAAGAGACTTTAGAACCTCAACGTTGGTAAACTCCCAGCAACGTCTCATTATAAATCCTGCCATTTTGAAAGATTTAGATAGGATATAATTAATATGGTTAGTGAATCTCAACTCGGTGTCAAAAATAACTCCGAGGTCATTAATTAAGTTGACTCGGGGTAGAAGAAAATCGGAAATAGAATAGTGATATAGTAATGGTGCCTTTTTTTGAAAATGATATTACCCTGCATTTTGAGGTGTTCAGCTCCATTTGGTTTAATTTACACCAGGCAATTAGTTTGTCGATTTCAATTTGCAGGTTTAAGCAGTCAATAATATTTCTTATCCTGCAAAATATTTTGAGGTCGTCGGCGTACAACAGGAACTCACAAATTTTAAATAAAACCGTAAGTTCGTTTAGAAATATGAGAAATAGAATTGGACCCAAATGCGACCCCTGAGGTACTCCTGATGTTACTGGGAAATCCCTTGACAGGACACCATGAATTGTGACGAATTGTATACGATTGCAGAGGTAAGAAGAAATCCAAGGAAGCAAAGGGTCTGCAACGCCATAAGACCTCAGCCTCTCAACAAGAATATTATGGTTCATCCTGTCGAAGGCTTTTCTGAAGTCCAAATAGATTGAATCTACCTGGGAGCCGGAATCTACAGTAGAGCTTAAATATTGGGAATAAATACTTAAGTTAGTTTGGCAAGAACGGCGAGGCAAGAAACCGTGTTGACGCGTGGAGAGGGTACTGTGAAAGGTTAAGAGAAGCTGGTCAACAACAATAGATTCAAGGATCTTTGCCATACAGTCTAGCCCAGATATTGGTTGGTAGTTGCTCACGTCATCTCTATCCCCACCACCCTTGTATTGAATTGTTTTATCAAGATGGCGCCTATCCGCCATTTTGATAGCTAGAACTGTCATATTAGAACCGCACTGTATAGCCGCGCTATAGCCAGAGTGTTGTAATTTTAATTTTTTTTATTAGGTTGCTTATTGTTTAAAATTTAATTCAAAATTTTTTTTGTGGACGTCTTTTGATAAAACTTTTTAGTATATATAACAGGATTAAAATATTGTAACTTATGGAAAAATCTGAATATAGGTTCGTATTTTATAATAAATTTATCGCGTTCGTAAATATTTGTGAAAATAAACTGCTAGCTAAAGAGATCGCAACGTATCATTGTTAAAGTCATTTTTGCAACTCTACCTTGTATAATGGTATAGATATCATATTGGATTAAAACGAACCCTGTAACTGAATCTTTATAAAACAAGCTTTCAGAAACCGAAGAGTTCGCTTGAATCGATAAGTCGTTTTGGATCCACTGAGATCTTGGGATTTTTTTTTAACTAGCACTATATAAGAATAAGCCAAAGACTGAGTTGTATTTATACATAATTTATTTTACTAGTAATTTTTTAAGACCAATTTCTCAAACTCGAATGTGAAAGCAAGATATTAAAACATGCATAATTAAGTGATTTATCATTAGTTTATATAAAACCCAGACAAACCTAACAAGCATAACTGTCTTAGACAAAAACGATAAGACATGTTTCAAATTTATTGATACGAAGAACGCAAATTGCGCTTTTACTCGGCAACAACTTGAACAAGAACCCAATCCGTACATTTTGGATGTTTTTTAGCGATCTAGTCAGTCGGACAATTTTTTATTTTAATATTAATGGTTAACACGGGGTTGGCATCATAGTTCACCTACAAAACATTCTGTTTTCGATGGTATTGGCACTGGCACTAACAAAAACCTTTAAAAATATTATATACGGTTTTTTACAAACCGCACACTTTTTAACCTTGACATTTTAGAATCGTCCGAATTAGAATTTTTTACAACTTGTATACATAACTTGGCACGTATTTCAGAATTTTGCTGAAAAAAAATATTTTCTAAAATCTCCACGAATTAATTTTTGATAATTTGCTGGATTTTTTTATGATTGGGGCGTCTGCGAATAAAGCGATTCACGTTGTCGAGACTCTTTGTCAGCTCGTGGTATCCGATCAGACGAATGGCCCTCCTTTCGATGGAATCCAGTAGCCGAAGAGTATGTTTGGGTGCAGAGCTCCAGACATGAGAGCAGTACTCTAGTGATGGTCGAATCTGGGCTTTGTATAGCATACAAAGTTGTTGAGGTGTGTACAACTTTTTGGTTTCTGATGAGTACACCAAGTTTCTGCGAAGCTTTCTTGGCGATTGCCACAACGTGGTGATGCCAAGACATATTTCCTCCCAGATTGACGACCAGCAAATTAATAGATGAATTCAGTGGAATTACGTGTCCTGCCATGACTATATCCGGTTCTATAATGTTAACATTTTTAGAGAAAACTGCCGCCTGGGTTTCCTTAGCGTAAAATTCGACTTGGTTACTGTCACCCCAAGCCAAAATTTCTCCCAGGTCTTTGTTGATGCGTGATATTTCATGCTGTCTGCGAAGATGTGTGTCGGCAGTCGATGTTTGTGCATTCGAAGAGAAAGATGAGATAAGTGTGCTATCATCAGCAAAACTAAATATGGGATTTTTAGTTTTCACTAGAAGGTCGTTAATGTAGAGTAAGAGGAGGGTAGGACCCTTGAGGAACACTGGCATTGATGGTGAAGGTGTCTGAGAGAAATCCGACAATTGCCACTAGACAACCATGCACAGAATCGACTGGGCATACCATAGGATCGCAGATTACTTAGAAGCTCCTCATGCCAAACACGATCAAAAGTTTTAGAAATATCCAGTGCAACAGCCCGAGACTCCCCATGATGTTCGATAGCGTTGTTCCAAAGATGGGTGATATATGCTAGAAGGTCTCCCGTTGATATGGACTTCCGAAAACCATATTGATGATCGCTGATAATGCCTTCTAGGTACTTTACAAGTTGTTGGTTAATAGCTTTCTCCATTACTTTTGATATAACTGAAAGCAATGCACTGGTTGATAGTTGTTAGGCAGGGTTCTCTTACCAGCGTACACGCTGGACACACGCCATCTTCCAGCACGATGAAAATATTCCTTTTTTGTAGGATAAGTTGAACTGATTATCAGTTATACTGATCGTATCAATGTCGATCTTTTTTTATTTAACACTTTGTTATGTTAGCTTTCGAAGCGTATTAAAAAAAATGTCGTGAACAAATTCAAAATAATAACAATTTAATTGTCTAAATAGTTTTAGCATGGTCACAACACTTCCCCCCTCCCTTAAATGGATTTAAAAAAATTTCATCAGGTCGGTAGTTATTAAATATTTTCGATCATAAGTCGCGTAAGGCGTGGGTAATGCACCAGCGCGACGTTTCGAGGCGTCTACAACCGAGCTCGGTGCAGTGTGAATCATTAATATCCGTCGTTTGAAAATGCGTAATTTTGCCACGCTTCGACCCGTTGTGCCTTCGCTCTATGTGACGTGCGATCAAAAATATTTAATAACTACCTATCTAATAGAGGTGACACTTTTTCGTAATGATGATGTAAAATGGGTTTTGCAGCTAAGAGGATAAAGAACAAACGGTATTTTTTAAAATCAATTTAAGGTGGGGGCGAGCATGTTAAAACTATTTAAATAAATTAAATTCTTATTATTTTGCATTTGTTCACAATAACAATTTTTTTTAATACGATCAGTACAACTGGAGATATTAAATTTCAAGCATGAGAAGATTTGAGGAAATCCAGCAAATTATGAAAAATTCATTTGTGGATATTTTGTAAAATAAATTTTTTTCAGCAAAATCCTGAAATATGTGTCAACTAATTGTATGTATATACGTTATAAAATTTTCGGACGATTCTAAAATGTCAAGCTTACAAGGTGTGCGGTTATATAAAGGAATTACCGACATATAGAATGGTAGGAAGAATTTCCCATATAATTTTTTTTATAATAATTCAAACGGTTTTTTATTCACTACACCAATATATTTGATGATGTAAAAAAAATATGACATCGGTTACGTCGATAAGTGGTTCCCCTTTTTAGATACAATCTTGTAAGCCTGATTTTAAGTAGATTATTTATGTAAATAAGTTTTTAAGATATTTGTAATTTAAAATTTTATTGAGCTTGTATTTTAATTACCGCAAAAACAACTCGGACCCTAGTATTGTAATACGGATTTATTTGTGTACCCATTAGAATTTTAAATTTCGAATATTTTGGAAACGAATTGATTTATCTACATATATTTTTTCTTTAAAAACGATTACTTAACCATAATTTTTTATAGGAATTATAGTAACGCTACGCAAAAAGTTATGACATGATTATGATATAGTGGCAAAGGATGTACCCATGATAGATCACATGATTCAGTTTTTCGTTGCTTATAGTTTCTAAACCATGTTGGGGTAAGAGATTGGTATTTTTAAGGTAACAATGGCCGATAAAAGTTTGAATGTAACATTGTAAATCTTTGTGTGTTTTGTTTTGTTCTGCTAATATCAGTGAATGGCCTATTGTTAAAAGGGATCTAAGTCACTTTTTCGGTCATTTTGAAGTATACAATGGCTCCGATACTATTTTAAATACATCAAAAATTCATAATCGACCACTATACTGCCGTGTTAATTCAAAGGGACGTATCTACTGAAAGTTTAATTGTGAAATTATCGATTAGTATTTAGCTTCCAATTTTGGCCATATTTGTAGCTACAAACGTATTAATAGGTTTGGGAGCTGCTTCGAATTTAACATACATTTAGATGAGCTCATTCACTCATAACTTTTGACGATAATTGCAGATACGCCCCTTTGAATTAACACGGCAGTATAATGTATACCGATTCATTATTGAAAAATGGCTACGGACAGAACAGAAAGCGCGCGCGGGGTGTTCTCTTTATGGATCTATTTCCTTTAACAGGATTGGAATAATCGTCTTTTATATTATACACAAGATAAGGAGGGCCTCTATGATGATCTCATTAATGGTAACAGATACAACTTCGATTGATGGGGAAAAAGTATCACAGTCAAAGCACTAACAATATGCAACACAAAAAGTTTTGGTAAGATGTTATTTAAAAAAAACTGATAAAGCATTCGCAGAGCAAATTTTAAAGAACCCAAATATTACAGAACAATTTTTTTATACAACGTTTCGTTTTCAAGCGTACATCATCAACTTAATTTTTTCCAATACATACGGCCCTGATTTTATCATGACAAATTTGAAGAGACTAATTACGAATTAGAGTTCTAATTACGTTTCGAGCCACATGAAATTTTCAGGCTACGGACCAGTATTTTCCATAAAGCAAAATAATTTATTAACAGTATCAAAATAATAAGTATGAAAAATAATACAGGCCCTCCTTATCTTGGACACCCTGTATACGGAAGGCTAAGTTATAATTCACATTGGATTGGAGTTTAGAGTGTCGCACTATAAAGTTTTTTAGTGCTTTATTGTAAAAGTTATTTCATTTTACACCAATAAAAACTTTATTACTTTTTAATTTTTTAACTTGTGTTTTTATGACTTAGATTGAGTGTTAAACGAGTCAGACTGTGGCAGTAACGTAAAATACACCCTGCCAATAAGTATAGCGTATTAAGAAAATATAATCGGTTATGTAAAACCCCATAGAGATGCGACAAATGTGTTTCGCAGAGAAATTACCGTGAGGTTTGTTTTTTATATTAAATTTAAAAAAATAATTTTACGATCAAATACTGGCATTATAGGAAAAACCCTTTATGACACTCTGGAAGTGGCGCCTGTGTGAATAAAGAGATTCCCGTTGGTTATATTCGTTGGAAAACACGACCTCCATAAGGTCGTTTCACGAGGATGACGTCCTCCAGATGAAAGAATTCTTAAACCATGAAGTTCGAGGAGCACTGAACTGAGCCAGTGGTTCGTCGTGTATTCTAATCGAATATTTGCCATGGAAATATCTAGTGTTTGAAAAAACCGATAATTTTATAATCGAGTATTTGATACTCGAGCGATTTTAATAATCGAGTGAATCGCTCGAACGATTAATCACTTGAAATTTTTATGACTAGGACGAAGGTATTGATAAAACACCATGCAGGGATTGTTTTTGTAAGTTTTAAAAGTTTACTATAGAGTTTTTATTAAGGAAGAACAGTTGATTCTGATTTAAAAAATAATATCCTTTAATTTTTTAAAAATCTACAATCGCCGCTGTCTAGCCAGTCCCGGTCAAAACAAAAGCCATGTCGCGATGAATTCACTAAGGGATTTGGCATACTTTTTTGTATGCACCTTGTCGTTTATGTGCCTTTAACGAAGACGTATGTCGTGTCAGCCTTCTGAGCATCAAACTCGAACGTCGCCAATCGGCACATTTCGGGTTGCGCGTGGCGTCGAGCGAAAATCACGTATCAAGTGAAAGGCAACGATTTTCGATTTTTCATTTCAATTTATAACTAGTGTATTTCGTATCGAGCGAAAAACTGCTCGAATATATGAGCAGTTTTGTACCTCGAGCGATCGCACTACTAAGCAGCACATTTCGATCGGCGTCAAGCGAAGCTCTGGTATCGAGTAAAAGGTAATAAGCAACAAGCAAAGATTTTCGCTTGCATTTATAACTCGAGCAGTTTTTTTAATAATCGAGCGATGTCGGTTATCTCGATAATCGAGTGCTTAAGCGGTATTTCGCTCGAGCGATCACAACACTAGAAATATATTTAAAAAAGAGTCAAATCACCAACCTGTCGTCAATATATAGAGAAGTATACAGAGTAGCCCATTTGAAAAGTGCATTTTTTGAAATAATACAGAAGGACGTTGTCTTCCGTTTTTGCCATTTTAACCAACTAAAAATTGCTACTAGTTTGCTAATTTAACTGACATCGCATTATGGTATTTTTGAATGTTCAAGATGCGATACTTATTTGATATAGTACACAATAGGCCTTTATAAAAACTGTGATCTAGACTTAGATCGGCTGATGTGGGTTTAATAAACCTAATTATAGTCGACTTTCATTTACCTGGGTGCGTTATGAACTTATTATAGAGAAACGTTTATAGTATTCTCTTTCTCAGGTCAAGGGTAAAATAGCATTATAAATCTTTTCGAAATATAAACGCGAGAAACCTATTGGTCATTCATGAATCGGATAGAGACGCACAGATAGTTTTAAGTGCTTATCAAGTCCCATTGTTTAAGTCCCAACATCTTCAAACCACAAAAAATGGGTGTGTATGGGTGGTACAGTTGTCTAAGAGGATGTTACGCACCGAATGACGATATTACTTTTGTTGCCACCCGATAAGTTTGTCTGGAAATTAAACGAATTTGAAATTTTTTTACGTAACACCCTGGATATTTTTTCATTTATAGTTTCTACGTTACATTTGTTACACTGTTGATATAACATACTTTTTTTCGAAATAACGAATATAATTTTTAAAAAAATAATACATATATTAAATGTTCGGGTTCGGTTATGTTGTAATCGTTTGTGGTGTTATTAATTGAAATTCGCCCAATGCTTCATTAAATACATTTTTAACCTCTTCGTAAGACCCTATCGCCATATCCTCTCATCGTAAGAATTATAATAATTACACCTTCAGTAAAGACATTTTTTCTTGTTACAGCTTTTATGACTTTACATCAAAAGTGAACAGGTGTTCTAATTAATAATAAATAATACACTTTCATGTAAAAATTACAGCTTTCGTTATTTTGAAAACTACTGATATAAGGAACGAAGTATGTTATATGAAAAGTGTAACACATGTAACGTAGAAAATACACATGGTATTACATATAAAGATTAATAACACTAATCAACACAAGAATCCTCTTTATAAAAATATCGTGTATTTTGTAACATTTGGACTTAAGCTAATATACAACTGACCCTCAAATGTTTATATTGGCCTCAGATTTCTTGGAAGGGTCGAATAGGCCCATTAATAGGTAATAAACGGTCGCCCCATTGTTATTTGCAGCTTATTTGGATCTATGCTTGAAATATCTCTTTAGTCGTTACTATATAATCATTTATTCATTTTATCATATCTATTAATATTTTCGCTTAGATCTACGTGCGTGGTAAAACGGTACCAAAAATGTCGATGCGTGTTTGCGTTAATAAAGCCGATACCTTCTGTTATATTTGTGGCGAAGTTACCGCGAAAGCGTACCAAAAACCGATATCTTCATTAGTAAAAAAGGCTTATGAACTGTACTTTGGATGCAAAGTTGGCGATGAAGATAGGTCCTGGGCCCCAAAAATGTGTTGCAGTTCGTGTGTAGGGTAAAAATAGAGCTTATCCCATTTTTACCTATTTTTACATAAAATAAGGATAAGTCCTATATTATTGTTATAATTAATAAGTAACACGACCAGGGTCACGTCCAATGCTATCATAACTACCGGACGTGATATTGTGATTATAATACACAACAATTATAACAATAATACTTACCTTACTCTACAGTCTAAGGTTAAGTTTAAGTAGTTCAAGTTTAGGTTAAATATAAGTATGATTGTAACGGGAGAGAGAAGAATCAATACTCAACCCTTTTTTGAGTAGGTTGTTGATATTAAGACTGATCTAAAATGTAGTTCTAAAAATATACCTTTAGCATGGCTAATGTCCGCTGATGTTTTATTTCGAACCAGCAACATCTATTACACGTGCTCGAGAACATTGACTGGATGGCTGAAAGGTACTCATAAATCTATGCCATTCGCAGTTCCATTGGTTTGGAGGGAACCTCGTAATCACGTAGATGATTGTTATTTTTGCATGACGAATATTAAAGGAATTACTAGCAAAACCAAGCGTAGCATTCAGTACCCCAATATTCCTTCTGCAATGCGACCAGTGCCCCCATGACAACTCATTACGCATTCCCCAGCCACCTGAGAGTTACACGCTTGATTCCGAATCCAACTCCGGAAGTATTTCACCAGAAGCCGGACCAAGCTACATCCCTAGTTCTCATGATTTGCCTGATACACCTCATTTAATCACTCAAGGTGAATTAAATGACCTTGTTCGTGACTTGGGCCTCCCGAAAACAAAAGCTGAACTTCTCGGATCCCGCCTGCAGCAGTGGAAGCTCTTGGGAAAAGGAGTGAAGGTGTCCATCTAGAGGAAAAGGCAATCTACTCTCACAAATTTTTTTGCAGTGGAAGGTGATTTAGTATTTTGCCATGACATACCTGGCCTAATGACCGAACTGAACTTACCATATACTCCCGATAAATGGAGACTATTCATAGATTCGTCTAAAACAAGTCTAAAAGCTGTTTTACTTCTTAATGGAAACGAGCATCCATCGGTTCCTATAGGTCATTCGGTAAATATGAAAGAAACATATGACAATCTTAAGATGTTACTAAGATGTGTAAAGTACGAAGATCACAAATGGAACATATGTGCAGACTTAAAAGTGGTGGCGTTACTGACAGGACTGCAAGCAGGCTATACAAAATACTGTTGCTTTTGTGTGAATGGGACAGCCGTGTAAGAGACAAACATTATAAAATTAAGGTTTGGGCTCCACGTGACACAATACAAGTTGGCGTTAAAATTTGACCCGAGAACCTTAGTTCAGAAAGAAAAAATATATTTACCTCCACTTCACATTAAGCTGGGTCTGATCAAAAATTTTGTTAAAGCACTGGATAGAGAAGGAAATGCTTTCAAGTATTTAAAAGACAAATTTCCACGTATCAGTGAGGCCAAAATTAAAGAAGGAATTTTTGTTGGTCCCCAAATTAGGCAATTGTTTAAAGATGCGAACTTCAGGCAAATTTTAAGTGACAATGAAAGGCGGGCATGGAATGCATTTGAAAGTGCTTGCAACAATTTTCTTGGAAATAATAAATCAGAAAATTATCGTGAACTCGTGGAAGAACTACTCACGGCCTATCATATTTTAGAATGCAACATGTCACTAAAACTTCACTTTCTCCATTCTCATTTGGACTTTTTTCCTGAAAATTTAGGAGCAGTATCAGATGAGCATGAAGAATGATTTCACCAAGATATTGCGAAAAGGTATACAGGAAAGTGGAGCCCGAATATGTTAGCCGACTATTGCTGGACCCTAATACGAGACACATCCAGGAGTTCTTATAAAAGAAAGACGTTAGGGAAGTAAATCTTAAATTATTTTAAATTATTTATAAATGTTTATAATGTACCTAAGCTAACTGTTAATAAAATATATTATAGGTTTTCAATTGTTCAAAGCATATGTCCCTCCCTTATCATTGGAGGCTGATATCGAAAAATCTGAGGCCAGATCCGGATTCAGCAGGCCAAAATATATAAAATCCAGCCAAAATCATTCCAGGGAGGAAAATTTTTTAAAAAATGTTCGTCAGTGTAATTCGTTTAATTTTGAGTTTTTTTTTTTTGGCTTTGGCAGGTCTGCCATTCGGCCAGACCCGAAAAGTTGTAAATTTGGGGCATTTTATTGTCAGAAAAGTGGTTCTAAAAAGCGGCTACAATTTTTTTCGGTAGAAGCGGCAACGCGGCAACTCTGAAAATATTTTACATTGATTCAAATAGGGCTGTTTATACTATACTAAGAGGCCAATTTTTGACACGATCCTATTACTCGTTTTCCTTAGACTGTGAATCGCCCTGTATAATTAGTAGAGGTTTTAATAACATTCACAAATAAATACCTTAGGCACCAACATACCAAATATTAAAACATGCATGTTGAGAATGTCCCGTTTTTTTGACAATTTTTTAGTTGAAGACAGGGTAACCCTACCCTGTTTTTGCAAGAAAACTATAAATTTTGATGTTAACGCATGGAGTTGGGCTCTAGAGCACTTTAGCGCCCACGGAATTTAACAATTTTTGAAATAGAAACGGAAAGAGTATTTAATTTTAAGTTATTTAGAAAAAAAAAATTTGCGGATGAACCTTTTTTTACAAAGATATTTACAAAAAACCAGATACAGATTGTATTACAAGGGAATGCTTGGGAATGTTTTTACCCGTTTCTTAACTATTTCTTAAAAATCCAAATTGCTAACATACACACACAACAAGAATAACATTAAAGGGCTGATTATTAGAAAAACAATAGCATAAAGAGTTGATTATTTTAAAAAACTACTTAATATTAGCAAGTTAAAATTATAATAACATGGTGTCATATTATAATATCAAAACTACCTTCTTTGGACCACAAAATATTAATACTCTCTTCCACAACTTGTCACTGGTGATTGTATTAATGCATTGTTGTCAAATTCCTTCTAAAATATTTCTTTTTGCTCTTGAAATTAAAATAAATATATGATTTAATAATCTTTACATTCTTACTTTCTTGTATTTTTCTTCGCCGAATACAGAAGGAAATCGGCTACAAAAGGTGTAGCGGGGCGGGTTTTCACTCGTTTTCCCAGGGCACTGTCAAGTTATGTAACGTTCTTGTGTTTTCCTTCGCCGAATACAGAAGGAAATCGGCTACAAAAGGTGTAGCGGGGCGGGTTTTCACTCGTTTTCCCAGGGCACTGTCAATTTATGTAACTTTCTTGTGTTTTCCTTCGCCGAATACAGAAGGAAGTCTGCTTCAATAGGTGTAGCGGGGCGGGTTTTCACTCGTTTTCCCAGGGCACTGTCAATTTATGTAACATTCTTGTGTTTTCCTTCGCCGAATACAGAAGGAAGTCGGCTTCAATAGTTGTAGCGGGGCGGGTTTTCACTCGTTTTCCCAGGGCACTGTCAATTTATGTAACTTTCTTGTGTTTTTTTTCCGAATACAGAAGGAAATCGGCTTCAAAGGTATAGCGGGATGGTCTTGCACTTGTTTATTAATTATTTTTCTGTTGAATAAAATTTTTGGAAGTTGCTTTGTGTTCCCAAAACGATGCCCTTATTATGTTTCCTGTAAATTTGTACATGATAGTAAACGTGGCAACCATGTTTGCGAATGACTGACGTACCTGTCTTCAACGGGGAGTTTTCGCATAAATATTGCTGTCAAAGTCGACCTTTTTTTCAATTTTTCTTATAGAAAAACTGTATCATCCGCAAATTTTTTTGTTTTAAAGTGTTCTATACAACCATATCTTTACATTGCATTTTCAAAAATTGTTAAATTCCGTGGGCGCTCAAGTGCTCCAGACCCCCGGTCTTTTTTCGTGGCACTGTCGTATTTAATTATCTTATAATTTTGTTAGGTTGTTAATAAATAATTAATGAGATGGCCATAACCTTTTAAACGAAAAACGAACTCCTTATCTTAGTTAACCTCCAACCTTGGCAAGTGATACTAACAAAAATATTTTGGCTGTGTTCTAAAGTAAAGGATCAAAGTTTCTATTAGGATTTCGTTTCAATTTTCGAATTTCGAATTAAATATTTTTTTAGATTAGCTCGTATTTTATCTAATTTATTTTTTTCGAGAATTAATTTTTTTAAATTTAATAATAATTCTCAAATAAAAGAACGAAGAAACGTGGTATGTGGTATAAAGTATATAAAATATGTGATCAATAAATTAAACAAAAAATACATATATTGATTTATAACTATAAATTGTTCTTATAAATTGTCCTATAGATAAACTGGTTTACATCTTTCTATGCTTACAGTTTGTGTTGTCAAATCACTCCTAGAATAAAACGAATTGGGGGCTGTCCCCACCTTTAATGCTTTTTCTTTATTGATTCTATTCACTGCAAAGAAGGCCTTGTGGTGACATATATAAAGACTTTCATAGATATATGAGCATACAATTTTCGTTTCTAATCTACGTCTTTATTTTAAAATTTATAAACAGCACTGGGAATATTTCTTATGGAGATCAATATTACTGACGTCAATCATAAAGTAGTGTCATACGTTACAATAATAGAAATAAATATATGATATTATTTATTTTATAATCAGTAATACCATACTGATTTTAATTGATTAATAGATTTAGGACAAAATACAATACAAGGATTCTCCTTCCTAGAAAAGTCAGACATATAATTAATTTCTACTCTGCTACGCCCCAACTAAAATGCTTAATAAATACTATAAAAAAGTACCATCAGTAATACTTATGTGGGTCAAAATTTTTTTACAGGCAACTTTCAGTAAATCGGAATTTAAAAATAAATAATCTCAAAAACACCTGTTAATTTTTTAATAGGTTTCTTATAGTATCTAATTAGAGGAATTATATATGTCCGCGCAAAAGATCATCGTCACAAAGATTTTTGTATAGCATCGATTTTTTAATAAATAATTTAACGCCCGTCACATGGCTAATTTTACTCTTCTGAATCATATAACGCCAATATTTGGAACTGAGTTATTTTAATCAGTCACTATAACCATTTTCCTATTATTTATAACAGCCCTGTCTTATATTGGCTTCAAGCTTTGGAATGTTCCTTTTATAGAATGTTAAAATACAAGAAAATTAGTCATATTTTTAATCTACCTAGGTGTTAACGAAGCTTACACATCAAAATATATTTTTCCTTAATGGTTTATAAATGGTTAATAAAAAAATATTGTTTATAGCTTCGGATAACAAACCGTCACATCAATGTATCTCCCGTGTTACTGTGACCGGCGATACAATAATGCACAAATTCGTGGATAACAGCTAAAAAAAAAACTTAAAATTGCTTTCTTATGCAGGAAGTAACATATATTTCGCAAATTATAATCGTTTGTACAGTCAAATAGCTTATTTTAGTAAGTTATACGTATGCTAAGGACTGAAGTTGTCTGTAAAAACATTTTGACCCATGTGATATTGATCGTGTAAGGTTCCCATTACGGCAGTGAACCGTGATATATTTTTTTTAAAGTTACATTCCTCAATTGGGAGTAAACGAGAAGACAATTGTTCCGGTTTATTTTTATTTAACACGTTCGCTACCAAGTGTTTCGACCTCCCAGACCATGTATATATTTTGACATAAACTTGAAGAAAAAATACCTTTCCTGCTTTATATATACAGGGTCGCTTTTATGTATGGAAACGGTCGATTATTTGCTAAAGTAAGATAGCTAGCCAAGAATGTTAAATACAAAACTTTTAGGGTTTTTAGAAATCTATTATACTACACATAAACTAAGTATACAGGATCAGTCAAAAAGCCATGGAGGAACAAAGTTACTTTATTTTAAATGGAACCCCCTGTATAGTATTAAATATTCTAAAAAAAAAATGTTAAGCACACTACATACCCAATCTTAACCGTTTTCGAGATATCGAGTTTCGAATTTCGTTTTCAAATAAATTATTAAATTCATTAATTCTACGCCATCAAGTTAACTTAGAAAATATTTATCTTGATAACAATGTTGTTTTGTCATCTTGACAACATATATGCCAAAAATGCTTACATTTACAATTTGTGAACAATTTTCGCGTAAATATGGCACGTTTAAGTGATACCGAGCGCATTGAAATTTTAATGATGATAGGGTACGGCGATAGGACACGGAGTTTTACCCAACTGGTGAATATTTTTAATGAATTGCATCCAGATCGGGAACCCAGGCGCGTATACAAGGGGGGGGGTACTGGGGGTAATTACCCCCCCCATCCCATCGAACTAAAAAAAATTTTACAAACTATTTAAAAAACGAAAACCTTGGCAACCCTGGAATCGCTTCTTTGGAGGTCACAGGTCGTATCGCTAATTGCTCGACAACGACAGTGTTGTCAACCGTCCTATTATTATAGTATTTTGTACTATTATTTACGGGTTTCGTACTATTCATAGGTCTGATAGGACGCCTAAAATACTATTATTAGCTCGATTCAATTGTATTACATTTTTACGTTATTTTTCGTAGCCAGTCGACTTTTTTTTTTAGGTATTTTAGTAGTAGGTACTATGATGGCAACTTTTCCTTTTTGTTACTTTTTTTTTTGGCTGGCTGTAATAGTATCCTGAATTTTAAAATACCGTTACTTAAAATGTGTGTACTATTATTTCACCTCGTGTCCTTTTATTTTGACATCGAATGTACTATTATAATTTCATTGAAGTTGGCAACACTGGACAACGCGTTCCTTGTATGCAAGCGCGGCAATTGTTGTGCTTCTCTTCTCTGACAGTCTCTCTTTGGAATTCTGTAAACCACAGGAAAGTAGGAAAGTGCATAGTAAAGCAAAGCAAATCTACGGGTAGGTACAAGCACCCGCAAGTTTAACAAACGACTGGACTGTTTTTAATGTAAGAACAAGATTTTTTTATATTTAACAACAGTTGTATACTAATTTTATAACAGAATAGTTAGTATATGAGGGGTTCATAGCAACAGTGGTGTAAGTCAAATTATTATTAGTTTTTTCCTATTATTTAATTAATTATTCAAACGGGGATAAAATAATAACTATTTATTATGATAAAAACTATCTAATAATGGCAATAACCATTACAAAAAAATAATAATTAATTGTGGCAATGCCTTGTTTTATAATCTTAAGATAAACTAATTACAAAAAATAATAATTTTCACTTATACCACTGTTGCTATGAACCCCTCATATTATACAGGGTGATTGATGGTGGATGGCCTATTAGACGTTTAGGACGAACTAGCCAACTTATCACTTTGAAAATTTGGGAGCTTATTTAAGCGGACATGATCTCTATTTTAAAAATATTTTTAGTCATGCGGTGTTGCCGATTCTACTAGAAAGTATTATCAACTTTTATAATTTAAATGGAATACCCTGTGTATTATTATTTTTTTAGAATCCTTATTAATTTCTTAATAATTTTCCTTAAAATTTTCCTATACCTATCTGTTATCGTTCTCGAGATAATAATTAATTTCCCTTTTTTTTTGGAAAACATTTTCCTCAAAATGGGCTGATATTTTTGAACTATGACAAATTAAAGCACTGAAATTTGGTTTGGAGTCAGGTTATATCAAGAGACCTCTCACTCCAAATATTAGTAATAATCGTACAGGGTGTTTCAAAATACAAATTTTTTGATGGTTTGGTAGAATGGTAAATAGTATGTTTTTTTAAATGAAACACCCTGTATTTTATCTGTGGTCCTACAAGCTATTGAAATTGTCTATCTTTCTATGTACAATATTGCTATACCTATCTCGAACAGTTTTTGACTTATGAGCATTTATTTAGCAAAATTAATTGTTGCAGATAACAATCACAGTTTTTAGACCAATTTGGCAAGTAGGCTATGGAAATTGCATAGAATGATAGGCAATTTCAATTGCTTTTATTAGCACAGATAAAATACAGGGTGTTTCATTTAAAAAAACATACTATTTACCATTCTACCAAACCATCAAAATATTTGTATTTTGAAACACCCTGTACAATTATTACTAATATTTGGAAACAGAGTGAAAGATATCTGGATATAACCTGACTCCATACCAAATTTCAGTGCTTTAGTTTATCAGAGTTAAAAAATATCAGCCCATTTTGAGGAACATGTTTTTCCAAAAAAAAAAGTGAAATTAATTATTATCTCGAGAACGATAACAGATAGGTATAGGAAAAGGTTAAGGAAAGTTATTAAGAAAATTTTTTTTGAAAATCATTTATTTAGAATAGGGATTCTAAAAAAATAATAATACACAGGGTGTTCCATTTAAATTATCAAAGTTGCCAATACTTTCTAGTAGAACCGGCAACACTGCATAGCTACAAATATTTTTAGAAGAGAGATCATGCCCGCTTATATAAGCTCCCAAATTTTTAAAGTGATCCGTTGACTAGTTCGTCCTAAACGTCTAATAGGCCATCCACCATCAATCACCCTGTATTATTAGGCTTTTGTAACGTGGAAATATTGAGTAAATCACTTTGTCAGAAGGGATTTTTTTAAAATTCTAGTGGCTTGTAATGACGAGTAAAAGAAAAGGCACGTTGGATGCCTTTGTAGTAAAGTCAAAAAAAGCAAGTTTACAAGAAACTAAAGTAAACGAATCACATGTTGATAATGGAAACATTCCTGGAACGAGTACGAGTAGTACGTCCGAAAATCAGAATAAAGAGCAAAGTTCAGCAGCACCACAGGCATTACAATCTGAACATTCCGATTCTTCTACCTTAGGGGCAGACCTTGATTTAGGACTTATAATATTTAAGAATGAACACCTTTCTGATAAAGATAAATATCAACTTTTAAAACACGCTTTTAAACCTGGTGTAGACTTTGCGTTTCCATGTAGTGTCCATAAAAAAAATATGACAAAGAAGTTAGGTGTTATTTATCTCGTAAACATTTTGAAAAATTTACGTGGCTCACTTTTTCAAGAAGTTTAAATGGAGTGTTTTGCATTTATTGTGCCATTTTCGGTAAATTTGGCGGAAAAGATAAGCGCACGCCTTTAAAAAAACTTGTGGTAGTTCCGCTTCAAAAGTATTCAAAACTGTTAGGTAAGGATGGCGATTTAAGTTGCCACCATGAATATTGGTACCATAAAGATTCGACAATCTATGCAAAAAACTTTATAGATATTTACGAAAACCCACAAAAAGATGTTAGAAACGTTCTTGACACTGAAAGAAACAAGCTAGTTGCTGAAAACCGGGCCCGCTTACTTCCAATAGTAGAGTCCATAATATTTTTGGGTAAACAAAATATACCTTTTAGGGGACATCGTGACAGCGGAATTCTTAATAATAATTCTGTAATTAACGAGGGCAATTTTAGGGAACTATTGCGTTATAGAATAAACAGCGGAGACAACATTTTAAAAAATCATTTGGAAAGCGCTTCATCTAAAGCTACATATATTAGTAGTGTAACACAAAATCAGATTATAGCCTGCTGTGGAAACGAAATTCTTCATCAAATATTATGTAAAATTAAATTTAACCAGTATTACAGTGTTATATTTGATGAGACTACTGATGTCAGTCACGCTTCACAAATGTCCGTTGTGATTCGCTACGTCGACGATAGTGGAGACCCACAAGAAAGTTTTGTAGGATTTATAGACTGTCATGCTGATAACTATAACAAAACCACACATGAGTCTTATTTGACTGGTGAAGTATTGGCTAATACTGTAACAAAATTTTTAAAAAGTCATGACCTTAATCCGAATTATTGTGTAGGTATAGGGACCGACACTTGCAATTTAATGTTAGGGGAACAAAAGGGTGCTGTTACAGAGCTTAAAAAATATTTTGTAAATGCTCGTAGATGCCCTTGCAAGAATCATGCACTTAATCTCTCCATCTCAAAATGTAACAAAGTTCAATCAGTAAGAAATTCGTTGGGTGTTATTACTGAAATTGTTGCATTTTTTAACGCTTCCTCTAAACGATCGTTTGTTTTAAAGTCAGTAAACGATGAAAAATTAAAATCCCTATGTGAAACTCGATGGGTAGATCGACACCAATCTGTGATCAAATTTAAGAGTTCTTTAAAACAAATTGTTAAATGTTTATCAATTATATCAGAATGGAGAGATTTAGAATCGGCATCTAAGGCTAATTGTTTAAAAACCTCTGTCTTAACACTAAATTTTTTGGTGAGTTTACATTGCTTGACTGAAGTCTTAAGCGTAACAGTCAACCTAAGTAAAATTTTGCAATCAAAATCTATTTCTAAGCAATACGCCGATGGTTTAATAAAGGGTGTTATTGAAACTCTGAAGCAAAAAAGGCAACACGCTAGTGAAAATTTTGAAACCATATTTAAAGAAGTGGAAAAAAATGCTATCGAGCTAGAAGTGTCAGTAGTATTGCCTAGAACTACAAAATCACAAAAAAATAGACCTAATCCAGAAGTTAAAACTCCTGAGGATTATTTTAGAATAACTGTGTTTATACCACTTTTAGACAGTATTATTGAAGATCTTCAAGTACGATTTAATGATAATGGCATGCTTATATTTGATTTCAATATTTTAATCCCACAAGTCTTAATTGCTGCAGATTATACTAAAATAAATGAAGCATTAGAAAACATCGCTCGATATTTATCAAAAATCGAGAATAGTTCGGAAAATTATATTTATACAACTATCCGTGGAGAGACAGATCTATATAAAACAATGTGGCAAAATTTAGAAGACATTCCTAATAGTATTGATTTGGCTTTTAAAAAATGTGACCAAGATTTATTTCCTTTTATTAAAAAATCCCTGAAAATAGCCCTTACTTGGCCAAGTAGTGTTGCTACTGCTGAAAGGAGCTTCTCTTCCTTAAGACGCCTTAAAACCTGGCTAAGGTCTAACATGTCCCAAGATCGCTTAGTTGGTTTAGCTCTTTTACATGTACATGGTTGGGATATTGAAATAAAACCAGAATCAGTTATTGATCGCTTTGTAAACGAGTCGACCAGAAAAATTGATTTTGTTATTTAATTAGTTTGTGATTTATAATAAAACATCTATCAAAAATATATGCAATAATAAGAGTTCCTTGATAACATTGTCAATAACTGTAAAATACCTTAAATACTTGTATCATGGCATTGTTGAGTCGCTGCACATTTTTTTTTTTGGTGGTTTAGTAAAATGTCTTATGATAGGTATACCTCAATCCGAAATTGTGGTGTTTGGTGGAACAATTCAATTGTTGTTTCTTTTAGATATACTATTACTTACACTAATTTAGTTTATTTATTTTTGATAATACTTGGTTTTTGGTTTTCCCTAGTCATTTTTTTCATGTTATATAACATATCGTCGGGTTACAAGCAAAACACTCTGTCTTCTTTTTTAAATATTAGTAATTAAGTATCAGTTGTATGAATTTTTACACCTTCTGTTTTGAAAAAATAGGTAAAACCTATTATGAAACTTAGCGGATTTTTACACCCTTTTGACTTAATGTGTTTTGCTTGTAACCCGACGATATAGAGTTCGTGTTATACTTTATATGTTGTTGTGTTTGTAAATCGTTATATTTACGTATGTTACAATTTATTGTTACGTAATATATGTCATGTTTTATAATATTTTTTAAATTAATGTTTTTTTTTCAAAAATATATCAATGCTCAATATTATATCTATACTTCCAATATTACAAAAGAAAATACAAATTTGAACACATAATTATAGTTCAATAATCGAATATAGTAGTACTAACTAGATTCAAAAGTCGAAAAGTACCCCCCCCCATAACTGAGAGCTGTATACGCGCCTGCGGGAACCTATAACTAAATCAACTGTTTCCAAAACATTGCAGCGTTTTCATGAAACTGGAGGTGTGAAAGATCGACCAAAAAGTGGAAGACCGGTAAGCGTTACTAATGAAAAAAATTCTCTAAATCTCATGTTAGATATGGTAGAAAATCCAATAAATTCGACGCAACAGCGGGCTTTAAATCATAATATGAGTCGATATTCCATTCAAAAAATTACCAAAAGAGAAAAATTCAAACCATATAAAATTCATTTGTTACAAGAATGAAGACGAGTGAAGACGATTTTGATCGCAGAATTCAGTTTTGCGAAATCATTATGGATAAATTGATACAAAATGTCAACTTTGTCAACCACATTTTATTTTCTGAAATCGACATAACTGTAGATATTGGTCAGACCAAATCAAATTTCAAATTTATTCAAATTTCAAATTTATTCAAACAAACAAAATAATTATAACAACATTATAAAAATTAAATTCCTAACCAAAATACTTTGGTAAATAAAATCACAAATACATTTACTGCACCTAGGTATGGAATACCTGTATGTGCATATTTTCTAAATCTAAGTTTTATAACAATCACGTAAACATATTTAAAATAGAGAAGTCACTTTAAGATAAATAATCACTCAGAGATACCAGTAGATATTATGTACAATCAAAGCAATTCCAGAAACAAGTCTTCACAATTACGGTAATATTCCCTAAACATTATCCTAAAACGCTTTTTATCTTTTAAATTTTTTATATTAGCCGGTATAAGATTATATAGCTTGGGGCCCAAATACGATATAAAATGCTGCGCATTACTATTTGTACAATAGCTTATGTTAAATAATTGATTTATGTTCCCTTTGGTTTTATAATTATGAGATATATACAATTTCTGAAAATGATGGGTGGAATGAACAAAGTTGCAAACTGCAAGAATATACAAACCCTTAAGATTTATTACTTTCTCAGAATAAATTAAGTTTGTTGGGTACAATTTTGGTTTCTTTAATACAGATATGCCCGAAAAAAACAGTACTGAAACTAAGTTGGCGGTGTTTTTATGCGTGCGCTGTCACACTCAAGTTAGCTAGTATAGACCTGTCAAGTAAACCTCAAACAAGTAATTAGTAGGGCCTAATTGTTAAAAATGGTGTTAAGTACAGAGGAGAAAGTGTTTCTGGTAGAGCATTATTTTCGCTCATTCGGAATGAGCCGACATAATGGTGCAAGTTTGCTATACGTGTCTGATCAATTCACACAACGGTTTAATAAACGTTCTACAAGTAATGCTGTAATTTTGAAGGTTATTGAAAAGTTCAGAAATACGGGTAGTGTATTGTGCCAACGAAAAGGAAACTCGGGGCGTCCCAGGACAGTTAACAACGACAATAACCATGAACGTGTTTTTGAGCAAATCTTACAAAATCCGAAAGCCAGCCAGGCAAGGACAGCGTTACAACTTGATTTAAAAAGAACTTCCTTTCAAAGAATCCTGAAGGAGCTGGGTGCATTTTCGTATGTGATTCAGGTACATCAACAACTACATCCTCGGGATTATCGCAGTAGAGTGGAATATTGCGCCAGAATTCTCGCGTTACAGTATGAAAATCCTGAATTTTTGAAAAATGTTTGGTTTTCAGACGAAGCACACTTTCACTTGTCAGGCTATGTGAATCGTCGCACAAATCGATTTCTGGGCTTTGCCAGACCCGATGAGGTTCAAGAGGTTCCTTTACATAGTGCAAAAGTGAGTGTCTGGTGTGCTGTGTCCGGACACGGAATCATTGGTCCGTACTTCATCGAAGAGAATGGTAGGCAAGTCACACTTAATCAACAGAGGTACAGACACATTTTAACACGATTTATCCCTGATCTACGTCAATTCTGTCGTGCACGTAACTTGGCATTTCGAAACCAATTTTTTCAGCAGGACGGGGCAACTTGCCATACTGCTGCCGCAATTCGTCAATTTCTTCAAGAACATTTTCCAAGCAAATTCATGTCACGATTTACTGACTTCCCTTATCCTTCACATTCTCCAGACCTCACACCTCCAGACGCATACATTTGGGGCATGGCTAAAAATGCCGTTTTCAAACGGGCACCACAATAAACCATCGATGAATTAAAGGATGCCGTTAGAGTCTTCTTCGCAGCTCTGAGACAACCCTTATTCAATAACATGACCAGAAACTTAGAACATCGTTATGAAGTCTGTCTTGAACAAGGAGGTGGACATTTAGAACATATAATAAAGTGTCAATAATATGTATTTTTTAAATATATAATACGATTACAAGTTCAGTACTGTTTATTTCGGGCAATACTGTATAATCTTGACTATATAATTCTGTAATACTTTGAGTTGCTCTAGGTGAGTGTTATAGGCTCCCCCCCAAACAAGTATACCATATCTCAATAGTGGCCCAACCAATGCTGTATATGTCATAACTAAAAGTTTTTTATGTAGAATTTCTCTTAGAGTGTAGAATTTAAAGATCAGGCATCTTATCTTCTTTGTTAGACACAAAACATGCTGGTCCCACTTAAGATGTTTATCAATCGTTATACCAAGATATTTAGTTGAATTACTTTCTTTAAGAGGTTCACCTATATTCTCTAATTGTATCGATTCAAAACCCGGTCTATTTGCTTCCGTTAATGAAAAGGCGACATAGTGAGCTTTACTCATATTTAGACTAAGTTTAAAAGTGTCTAAAAAGTTTTTTACTCTAAAGAATCCAGATCTTAATTGTTCTTTTACACCATTCCATGATTTGTGATAAAAAATTATGACTGTGTCATCAGCGTAGGCTATAACTTTACCCCCCACGTCAAGTGAGCAAAGTCTATTTATATATATATATATTGAATAAAATTGGACCAAGAACTGTACCTTGAGGTACTCCATGCTTGACTATTTTTGGGTCACTAATTACATCTCCCATCTTGACGTGCTGGGTTCGGTACCTTAGATAGCTGGCAAAAACCTCCAGCACAATACCCCTCACCCCATAGGCCTCCAGAACGTCAAGCAGCATGGAGTGAGAGACCATGTCAAAAGCCTTCGCAAGGTCCAGGAACAAACCCAAACACTTATTTCCTTTACCTAGATTTTCTGTGACGCTATTAACACATTCAAACATTGCATGCTCTGTACTTGTTCCCTCCATGAACCCAAACTGGTTTTTGGACAAGACATTGTTTACTTTTAGATAATCCATTAACCTTATTTTCAAACATTTTTCAAACACTTTAGCCAAATTCGAAATAACACTTATTGGTCTATAATTACCAATGCTTAGTTTATCCCCCGCCTTATAAATTGGGGTGACAAGTGAGATTTTAAATTGAGATGGAACTTTACCTGATTTAAATATGAGATTGATAATATATGCAAGTGGGTCTTTAAGGTTCTGATGTATTAATTTTATTAGCTTTGCAGATATTTGGTCTCCGCCAGGCGAGCAGTTAGTTTTTAGGTCATTTATGAGAGTTACTATTTCATTTGAGCTGGTTGGTTTTAAATACATGGATGAAACTGCATTGCTGTCAATTTTATAAGGAGCTTGGGGCTTATTTATATTGTCAGACATTTGTTCTCCTATATTTATAAAATAGTCGTTACAAATATCAGCAATCTCTTTCTGGGTGGTTATAACTGCTCCGTTATTTTTTATTTGAGTAAGGGGAGTTTTAATTTTGCTTACATTTGTAGCATCATTAATTAGTTCATACATTTTTTTTATATCTTTATGCTTTTCATTTATTTTTGTTCTGTAGTAGTTGTTTTTTGTAGCTTTTATGAGTTTATTTAGCATGTTGCGGTATTCTTTATATTCTGTTAATTTTTGTTCCGTGTAGTTTTTATTAAGCTCTTTTTTCAACTTATCTCTCTTTTTTATTGAAGTAATAAGAGCATTTGATATCCACGGTTTAATCTTTCTACTTATATTCCTGGGGTAAACGTCATATTCAGATTTTTTCATTAATATATTTATGTTGTCAATGAGGACTTTAGTTGCCTCTTCAGACTGTGTCATTGTTAGAATACTTTGCCAATTTAATGAGTCAGATATTTTCACCAACTTATTATAGTCTATTTTTTTAAAATGGTTCCTTTTTTCATCAATCCTTTGTACCCTATCATTTATTTTTGTTACAATTAACATAGTTGGAAAGTGATCCGTTATGTCATGGTTGATTATAAACGATTTCATATTTATCTCATCAGATTTAATTTTTTTCCTTACAAAGATGTGCTCCAGGCAAGCGGCCGTTGCCTCCCTCGTAACACATCCACTCAAAGAGGCAAAACCGTTTGCGTTCATCAATGCCAAGTACTTAATTACATACTGTTCAGACTTCCTTAATAAATTAATATTTATGTCCCCCACTAGTATATCAAAATTATTTGAACCCTTATTTAATCGCAGGTATAAATCTAATTCGTCTAAGAACTGATTAATATTTGAGGAAGGGGATCTATATATAGCATAAATATTATATAGACAATTCTTTACACTAAGCACTATTCTAGTTACTGTTATTTTTGAATTAGTTAATTCAGTATTTACAAATTGAGGGTTTAGGTGTGACTTGGTATAAACAACCAGCCCATCGTATGAATTATATTTTGCCTCATTATAATATACATTGAAGCCAGGTATGGCAAAATGTTCAACACCCTCCAACCTATGACACTCACTCAATACTATAACATCCGAAGAGTCAAAATTGTAAGATTCCAAGAACACAAGCAGATTTTCAAAATTTGTCTTTATTCCACGAATATTTAGGTGCATCACATTGATAAGTATATTATTGTTACTTATAAAGCTACTTAGTGCGTTAGGTGTTGCCTAAATCATCAGATAAAATTTGAACTCTGAACGATATTTATTACTTTTACAAGAGAATATTGTTCCACAGCTCAGACGATTAGTCCCGAACCATAATAATCCCAATTTACCGGCTGAACAAATATGGTTTCAATAAGATGAGGCTCCACCACATTTTGGACGGATGGTGAGGGAATATCTAGAGGAAACTTTTCCTGGTAAATGGATTGGGCGCAGAGGTGCAATTGAATGGCCTGCTAGGTCTCCTGATATGACCCCTCCTGACTTTTTCCTGTGGGGCCATATCAAAAATTTAGTGTACAAAAATAAGCCACAAAATATCGAAGATTTGCAACACAGAATAATGCATGAAATTTCCAGTATTGCTCCCAATATCCTTTTAGATTCGCTACAAAATTTTGTTCGTCGAATTCATTACTACCAGGAGGTAAACGGTGGACACTTTGAGCACGTTATAAAGATTTAAGATTTTAAATTGTTGTTTACTAAAACTTAGTTGGTCTTTTTTATTATGTTATTAGATTTATTTGAAAACGAAACTCGATATCTCGAAAACGGTTAAGATTGGGTATGTGGTGTGCTTAACATTTTTTTTTAGAATCTTGTAAATAATTGAAATATTGAATAATATACAGGGGGTTCCATTTAAAATAAAGTAACTTTGTTCTTCCATGGCTTTTTGACTGATCCTGTATACTTAGTTTATGTGTAGTATACTAGATTTCTAAAAACCCTAAAAGTTTTGTATTTAACATTCTTCGCTAGCTATCTTACTTTAGCAAATAATCGACCGTTTCCATACATAAAAGCGACCCTGTATATACATATCGGATATTAATATGCAGTTCCTGTGGGATTTTTTGATCCGGCTCATATATGAGACGTTGGTCTATGATATGTCCGCGACTATCATCGACCATTTGACTCATATATGAGACATAAAAAAATGAAAATTTTATGTAAATAAAGTATTTTTGGTAACAAAACACCACAATAGAATAACTCAAAAATAGACATCTAAAAAGAAACACTAAAATTGGTAATTTGTTATAAAAAAATATCTAAATTGTACTTATGTTAGTTTTTTGTCTTAGCTTTATTATGCAAATAGTTAGCATTCCATAAGCATATATCAACATAATGGAAAACAACTTTTAGGTACCACCATAATATGTTCAAATCCAACGAAATAATGGAATACAATATAGCACGTCTTTCTCACAAACAGTACCAACTACGCCCATACCACGCGTCCAATATATGAGTCGTTTCATTCTATAGACCGTGCCCAAATTGCAATCCGCTCCCTCTGTCCGTATCATTTTAAATCGTCATTACGTATAGTCGGGACCACGGCTCAAGTGTGAGACGCTGGCCTGTGAGGAAAATTGCTGTGGCTCATATATGAGTCGCTTGGTAGCGAACGTGTTAATAAAAAAACGTTTCTTTTCATCATTCACTATTAGTGCATTCTGAATGTCGACATTCGCCGGTGTAAGTGAGAAATAATGATATTAAGAAAATTTTTTCTGACATACGCCAGACAACTCCAGAGATGTCGCCATTTACCGGAGAATGTCGAAATTCATCTTTTACAGTAGCGTATATATACCACATATATAACTATATTTGCCACGAACATCAATGGTTACTAGCGATTAAAGTATTTTTATAGCAGCGTAAAAAATATATTTTCATAAGTAATTGTTGAAAACAACAATTTCAAACTTGAATGAAACTAAAACCGAGTTCGACATTGTGTGTATAAATGGGGTAATAAAAAATAACAATATACTTATTATATCGGTGACAGAACCAATAGGGATGTAGAACCGAAGGTGGCAATCTCCATTTTTTATGTTTTGAGATTAAGAAACCATACGTTTCCTACAACTAACGTTGAAGATCGGGCAGTGCCGTAGATAGCTTTGTTTCCTGTGTGGGGGGGGGGGGGGGGGGGGGGAGAGGGGAACACTGGTATGGCCGCTTTCATCTTATTTCGTTTTACGATTCCCATAAGCTTTCCTGGGGGGTACTGGCAACCTTCACTTTACGGTTCCCATTTCGAAAGGCAAGTTCCCGCTTCTGGGGGGTACTGTCCCCCAGTAGTTGATTTTAAGCACCGCAATTTCTGCTTTCACCAATCAGGTCAACTCGCCGCTGTCACGTGAACGACCACATCAGTTTGACAAAAATAAACACGATTAATATATTCTGCCGTGTTAATTCAAATCAACATTTATTCATGTCAATCTACAAACAGTATTTACACACGTCAATAAGATTAAGATATGCTACCAAAACCTATTAATAAGTTTGTAACTAGAATTATAGGTAGGTATAACTGAAATTTGGAAGCTAAATAATCTATGTATTTCGCAATTAAATTTTCAGTAGATACACCACTTTGAATTAACACGGCAGAATTTCCGTCGGTATCTTCTTGGGCTGTTATTATGTCTGTTTATGTTTCCTTGCATTATTGTTTTTTCTTTTTAATTTTGTACCCCAGAGCCAAACTATATTAAGTCACAAAACCGTATTTTGAGAGATTCATAAGCGGATAACTGAAATATTAAAAAGTTGCATATGAAAGATAAAGTATTTCCCATGAATCCCATTGACTGACATAAATGACTAATTTTTAGCAAAAATTGAGAACGCACTTTGGTTCTAGGGTACAGGATTAAAAGTACTTACAAGAAATACCCATGACGTATACATTTTCTAAAAATAACATCGTTTCATTTAAAATTTTGCAGCTCGCTGCAGAAATGAGATAATGGAATGAATCAAAAAACGAAATGTTTAGAATACATCAAAGATTACCAGAATGAGTATGTAAATAAAATTATCCACCTCAATTTTCCTACAGGGTGTTTTGAAATTACGACAAAGAACAACAGTTTGATTTACTCCTGTATAATATAGCCAAATCGAGACATGTTACTTCATAAAATAATTAAGGAAAAACACAATAAATTGATCTACAGACTACAGAGATAATAAAATCATGAAAATCGCATGAAAAATAAAAAAGTTATGAGGGTGGCGGAATTTTGTGGCGGCGAGTGTATATTATATACACCTAATGAAAGTCTGGAACCCCTGGACATTGTAAATTGAGCAAGAAAATATTATTATAATATTAAAATTTGACTTAAAAAATATACCGCTCTATTATCTAAAGGTGCATTTACACATGCATGGATTTAGTGGCGCCAATAAAAACTGGCGCGCCAGTAAATAAAATTAGCAAGTGTGAACATCGACTTGCATAAATATTAATTTTTGCATGCATAGACCAAAAAAGTCTGCATCCTTCTGAAATGATTGGCGCCAGTAGTGACAAATTCGTACAGAAAATCAAAACTTGCAAGTGTAAACCAGTGCTTGCACGTCGGCGACCGCTCGCCAGTTATAGCTTGCAGGATTCTCTGCTGCGAGTTCTACTAGAAGTTTTGCAGAAGCAACCAAAGCAGGTCGACGATCAATCCATGGTTTGACCCAGACGCGGCCTTTCCGTCGTTCCTTTTTCTGTTTCTTTTATCTTTTTTTCCACTAAAAGTTGAGCGACTATTGTACAGGCTTCGGAAAGTTCACTCGACATGTGAAAACACTTTAAAAATGAAACTGGCATGCCACTTATTTTTGTTTTCTCAAAAAGGTGTGACCCTTTACTGTCGTGCAAATAGAACTGGCGCGACCACTGGCGCCACTAAGCATGTGTAAATGCACCTTCAGTCACACAAATTTACCAATGTGTATATTGTAGAACTTCTCAATAATAATTGTACTTATATAGTGCTTATTAGTGACAAATATTATTTTGTAATTATTATAATAATAGAATTTCTCATTATGTTGCGACGCCAGTGAAAGTTTTGCCCAACCTATACTTTGGCGAATGCGCTAGAAAAGCCTCTTGCTCCCTACATTTTTGTGTATTTCAGGTTGCCCCCTAAACTCTTGATCTTGGGAACTCTTTATCTACGAGTCCTCTGTTCTCGATAGAATCGCGTACATCTACGTTAAACAAGACCATACCAAAAATAATAAAACTACATATTTTTTGATTAGCAAATGCATTTTAAAAAGAGTACTACTACTATAACATGCATAAAATCATTTCCGCAAAAACTGTTTTTGATTGTTTGTTTTAAAATTTTTCTTGTTCCATATTTTAAATGTAGTTCCTTTCTTAATAACATATAACGTAACCAAAATATTTTTGTTATTGAACAATTTTAGTTTTATTTTAATTACATATGGCTATCCGAATTACCTGTCATATAAATGGAACGTAACTTTATTTAGATCTATGGAATATTACTCATGTAAACCAATAAAATAACCAAAACATAGTATTTGCAAAATACCATTTTTATCAGACAAAGAGACCGAGCCATCTGCGTACGCAACGACGCCAACAATTTTTGTATCCAACTTCCGTTTTAATAAGCGTTAGTGTACCCAACGAATACTTATAAACAGGAAGAAGACAAACAGCCGTGTTAACACATCGAAGCAAGTATGAACAAACGAACAAACCAGGCATCCATTCCGTCTGGAATCAGCTGACAAACGCACGTGCTTTTCAAATGTCACTTTTGTCAAAATTTGTATTACTGTCAATATTTTAAAGTGACATTTAACCAACAAAAAACATTCAAACCCTTTTATTTGATTTACTTAAGTAGTGAAAATCAAATATTAGGATTCTGACATGTTTTAAGCTGTAAATATCACTTTAAAATAATCCTTACACACTCTTATATCATTTTTTTAAACTAATAACGTAACTACAAATGAAAAATTAAACTTCAGAAATAAGCTTGTAAGTAGTTTTATTAAAAAATAGGAAGTAAATCATAATTTACATAAAATATTTTACCATCTTCAAGTGGGCTCTAGGTCCTAGCAAATATTTCAAGCTTCAAGTCCAAGCATATTTTTGGGCCCCATATGATTTAGGAAAAGAAATTATTATTGAAGCTTACTCTCAGTAAAGATGACTAAATGAATGTTTCAATTACAAATTACTCACTTGCACCAAAAAGGAAACGACGTTTTTCGTGAAAGATTAGAATATTAAAAATTATTTTAAAATTTAAAGATACGTCTTCTCCACTTCTCCACCATTTTAAATCATATCAGATGTTGCTTGATTTCCATGCCCGCCAGACGAAGGAAGTACTCGAGTGAAGGAAGTTAGCTTGTTAAACTATTTAACAATTCGTGCTGTTCGCATTCTATGCCTGTCTCTGTCTGCAGCAACCGTCCCTAATTCAGTAAAGTGAGACAAATATGACCAGGATCAAGTCGCCTGCATAAACACTCACTTTTGGGCTTTCCATATAAACTCTACGTAAGTCTGATATTGACGCTTAAATGATGATGATGATGAGTGAAACAGATAGATAAAAGTAGGTTACATGTGAGCGTATGGAGCAGAGTAGGCTTAGCATCACTTCCAAGGCCTTCTTACGTGTTTCGACCTCCCCCATAAGCAGTCTCACCGGGCTGAGTGTACCAGCCAATAAAGGTTATTTTGTGCTACGTATTTACGTATTATAAACTTAGCGCGCCCTGTTGCTGTCGCCCATGGTATAAGTAACAATAGGTATGATTGCACGCAGATGATCACGTGGCTTGGCGAGTAAGTTTTAAATCTCTTATGGAAGTTTACATTGCTGTCATCTTTTTTAACTCTTTTTTGAATGTATTAAAACGTTTTAAGCATGTAATGATATATGAAATGAAAGAATAATATATGACGAGTATTTACGTATATTAATTTCATAGAAATATAACCCACAAATACCACTAAAAAAAGAAAAGATATTAGACAAATTCTTCGCGCCATTTAAGCCGGCCATATGGCCGGCCATGGTACCGGCGACGATAGCCGAAGCATGCCGAAAGCTGCTCGCCGACCATTGCTGGTTTGAAACAGTGTTGCCAGACTTTTACAATTGTAATAGATCCACTACTATTTAAGATTCTTGTTGTGGGGCTCCCCCCCCATATGAAATTTATGTTCAATCTGGAGGGACCACCTCCAGATTGAACATAAATTTCATCTAATAGGAAAGTAACGACCCTTTTTTTTCGTACTCTTTTTACTCTGACACCGTTTTTTACTATTCCTAGGTTTCGAACCGGCACTCTATTTCTTTCGATCACGGATTTCTGGCAACACTGCTGCATGGTTGCCGTAGTTTTTGGTGGACATTTTGTAAGTTTACCAGAACGTTTTCTTAGTCTTGTGTTTATTAAAAAAAATATCTGAATTTTCATAAAATGAGGTGCGCTATGTTCGGTTGTGATATGGATAACCAGGCAAAGACATTTAATAGAAATATAAGGTTTTTCCGCTTTCCTAAAGATAAAAACAAACAATTAAAATGGATACAGTTGTGTAAGCGGAAAGATAATTAGGTCGTATTTTAGCTTTAATCTTTGTTGTATGTTCATGAAATAAATATTCCTAAATACCATGATATTATTCTTTCATTTCACATACCACTAAACGTAAAAACTTTTAATTAAAACGGCGTCAGAGTAATAATAGTACGAAAAAAAGGTCGTTACTTTCCTATTAGATGGGGGACCACCTCCAGATTGAACATAAATTTCATATGGGGAGCCCCACAACAAGACTG
Organism: Barypeithes pellucidus; assembly: GCA_963991005.1. NCBI lineage: Eukaryota > Metazoa > Arthropoda > Insecta > Coleoptera > Curculionidae > Barypeithes > Barypeithes pellucidus. Next base: position 48,465,962 of record OZ022557.1, on the reverse strand, counting down.
TTAAAATAGTATGGATCTATTACAATTGTAAAAGTCTGGCAACACTGTTTCAAAACCTGCAGTGGTCGGCGAGCAGCTTTCCGCTATCGTCGCCGGCTTAAATGGCGCGAAGAATTTGTCTAATATCTTTTCTTTTTTTAGTGGTATTTGTGGGTTATATTTCTATGAAATTAATATACGTAAATACTCGTCATATATTATTCTTTCATTTCATATATCATTACATGCTTAAAACGTTTTAATATATTCAAAAAAGAGTTACAAAAGATGACAGCAATGTAAACTTCCATAAGAGATTTAAAACTTACTCTCCATGCGCACGGCAGACGAAATTGGGACGGTTAGATATCATACCTATTGTTACTTATACCATGGCTGTCGCCCACATCGGACGTCGGACCGCTTCGACTATCACCGGCAAGGCCGCGTTTCATTGGTGAACGACACGTTGAAAGTAGGTTGTGACGTCATAAAGCGAATCTATAAGTATATGTCAGAGCGCGCGTTCCCTTATATTTTAGCGGTAAACATAGTAAGTGGAGGTAGTGCTTGTGAAGGATCAAAACAAATAGCGCGTGTAGTGTGAGTAAAGTGACGCTCTTGACTTTTAAGTTTAACGTGTTGTGATAGTAAACAATTAGCAGTTTAACGCGATGGCTAGTGAAGCTCAAAGATTAATTGGAATTTCTCTAACAAAAATAGCCCAATCTCGTTCCCATCGTGGCGGTGTAAGTTTGCACAAAAACTTATTGGTGGCTACTGTACTTCAAAAAGCTCGCTACATCTTTATGGAAGAAGCGTACAACATGGTACATTATCATTCTCCAGTGCCAGTTCAAACTAGACCGTTGATTCCCGAAGAAGATTTGGTGGGTTTAACTGCAGAAGAAGCTGGTGTAGAGTCTACTGGGCTTCCTGACGATCTCCAAGAATCTTCTAGTACCGACAATCACGATGCGGATTTTCTACACCCGTCTTGTGTAAGGTGCACTGAAAACCAGCAGGACAAGGAGAACCATCCTCCTTACAGCAATGAACTTACGTATCTCGATTTGGACAAAACGTCCAACGTTCTTCGAGAAAGAACTAATTCGTCTTCTACATCATCACTAAAAAGACGACGTGCAGTGGCGGAATGGGAAACTGAAGAAGCAGTGCAATCTATTCTACCCAAAAAAAGCAGATCGGACGATGAAACTAGTGAAGTTAGTGATAGTAGCAGCAGTAGTGACGATTCAGTGTTTTTAGATGACGCAACGCTTTTATCGGACATCGTCAGCAAAGAAGTTGAAGCTGAAAGGTGCCATGAGACAGCTTCTAACGGTAGCGGTTCCGCGATGGAAATCGACCGTATAACGTCGCTGGTATCAATCTTCAGTTTCAGTATGGGCGGCGATGGAACCAGTAAACTCAACAGGTCTATGTCAACGCCTGACCTATGTTCCGCTCAAGCAAAGGATTCTCCAGATAGCATACAGCAGCGGCCATTTCTTGCCATGACAGTGTAACTCAATTTGTACTTAGAAAATTTGTTTGACAAGTGCCGCTTCCTACGTCGATCTCGGTTTGAACAACGAACATTAAACGTAAAGGTTCTCGCGTGCCCATAACTTAAAGGGCTCATGAGCCACCCCTGGACCCGTCCGGCGCGTCCTCGTGCTAATTTCATGTGATATTGTGATTAAGGTTAATTTTGTCGGAGATTACCAGGGACATCTGGGCGATGTTTTTTAAATACCGTTTGGACCTTGTGATAGTGAGACATGTTAACTAGTTAATTGTATTTTTGTATAAATAAATTTGTATCAAAGGGTGTGAATGGCGACCTGAATTTTTAGGCCTGGTTAAAAGTGTATAGTGCTCCCATAATAAAATGTAAATGCAAAATTTTAATACATTCCATGTGTGTACCTGAGCAGGTAGTCGGTCATTTACATCAGAAGCAAAACCATTGTCTGATGTGGGATACTAGAAAGGGCAAGCTGGCCTGAATATTCAGGGTCGCAGACTGTATATATGTTTTATAGCAATGTAATTGGCTTCGTTTTAGGAGCTCCATATTTTATTCTTGTACATAAAAAATTACATAGTAAAATATATATTTGAAATACATTTTTTAATATATTCTTTCTGTGTTTTATTTTTTTACAATTAAATGCTTTAATTTAACGTTATTTGATTGTATCAGACAAAATTAATATTATTGTGTAAATTTGTTGTAACCTTGTTACTGCCGTTAAAGTTATAAATGGAAAAATAAACAAAATACATAATACATTGATATTTCTTTTACATTAATTCCATTCCCACAACTAATAGTTGATAGGTCTAATCGAAATTTTTAAAAGGATATTAATAAAGTTATTCAATATCTGCATTTAAAAGTAATTGATCAGGAATTTTTTTAAATTTTATAATACTAAAAAGGGATGTAACATTAAAAAAAGAGAACCGTATCGGTCCTTTAATAAAATATTGCCGCAAGTTCTTATAAATTATGTTTAAAAAATAGTGAAGTTTTTATGACAGAGGATCTTGATACGTTTATAGATGAAAAAGCGTAATTGGTTTTCAATTTAAAAGTCATTAGCAAATATATGTCTACCAAGATAATAACAAATTTTGTAGCTCTAATACTATAATTTCGATTTTTTAGAAATCGCAAATTATAAAGAAGATTATTTTAAAGATAGGTAGATCAAAGGGCGGATCCGGAACTTCGGTTTGGGGGGGGGGGGGTTCATACAAGCAAAAATTACAAAAAGTAATAACCTGCCGCGTTAGTCAACCCGGTATACAGGGTGTTTTTTAATTGAGTGCCGATACTTAAGGTTGTGAATCCTTGGGTGATTTTAAGGAGAAAAGTTAATATTAACATATGTCCTAAAGCTCTTCGTTTTTGAGCTACAGAATGTTAAAATTAAAACAATAATTTTTTTATCATAATTATTATAAATGGTACGCCACTGATTTTTCTTAAAACCAAACTTATTTTTTAAATCCTCATTTATTTGTTAGCAAATTTGGACTTACTTTCATACGATGCACCGTTTTCGCGTAAAAAAATAAAACCCAACAAATTTTTTTTAAATTGTTTAAATTTTAACATTCTGTAGCTCAAAAATGAAGAGCTTTTTTAGGACATATTAGATAAAAGTCATTAAGTGCAAAGTTGTGAAAAATTCATTAAATGTCTAAAGCTATTCTAATACGTTCCGAATAGCTTTAGACGTTTAATGAATTTTTCCTGTTATAGGATTATGACTGTTAAACACTTTTAACTCGTTTTTATGATTTTTACCTTTAAACCGACATGTTAATATCAACTTTTCTTCTTAAAATCGCCCAAGGATTCACAACCTTAAGTATCGACACTCAATTAAAAAACACCCTGTATATGATATTTTTCGTGTAAAATTGTCTGCTGGGGGGGGGTGTCATGGATCCGCGCTTGGGTAGATCCTGCCTGATTAAGAAATATATAGAATATCATTTTTTAGGGATCCCTTACCTTACACGATCAGTATTAAGGTATAGTTGATATTTTATTCTCTGATCGATAAAAATCCTTTTTTAATATTCTGCATTATATTTTGCGAGCAGATAATATAAAGATGCCGACGCCGTCTCGTAAAACAATTGGACCGATGATGCGTTAGCGGCGGTGTCGGACTTGATGGGATTGTAAAGAAGGCGTCGCCGGCAAAGAACATTTAAAATAAATAATTTAGAAGAGGACATTTATTTCTATTGGAATTCGATCAGAGAATAAAATATGAATTAACTATACATTGTCGAATCCCCCGTCGAGATACGTCACCAGTTTTTATATACGAATTAAATTCGTAAACTAGTTTCTTATCGCGGGACTTGACGAGGTACCTTTCCTTATTGAAATTTCTAACATAATGGTATAAACATTTATAATGTATGGAATGTACTTTGACGTCAGTAATACTAATCGCGTAAGGTCTGCATTAAAATACTTCTGCTAAAATGACCTCATCAATTATTCCGTAAAAATTTTCAAATACGAATTTAAAAAAAAAATCTTTTTACTTACTACCTTGTCGAGCGCCGCGAGTCGTCTACTCGTTAAATGGAAAATTGTAAAGAAGGGCCTTATTTATAATGAAATTGGATTTTTTTTTATGGTTTGTATTATTATACTAAAATGAAACTGATCTCTTGTTGCGGCGTAGTTTGTTTACTCTTGCATAAGTTTTTTTTGAGAATTTTACAGATTTGTAAAATAAAAAAAATAGTTATTTGTGATACTGGTGTTAAAATTGTCATTTTATTCTGTGAAGGGAAATTCCCACCCTTCGAATAAAAGAAAAACACTGTTAATACACGCACTTTATTTATCGACAAACACTATTAAGTCAGAAACTAGAATTAATAAAAAAATTAAAACTATTCGACCAAATTCAAAATTAAGGCCATAAAAATCCAAAATTAAGTGACTTAGCTTATTTCTATGTTGCTAACTACATGACATAGCATCCATGCAATGTGTATGGTCAGTTTCTGGACAAACTCTTTATCAATGACTGAATACATATTGTACTATTTATTTTTAACACTAGTGTTAAAATTTTCCATATATGTAATAAAATTATACTTTGTTTTATGACCGTGCGTGAAATACCATACTTCCTTAAGATCCCATACCCAGTCGATTCTGTACATGGTTGTCTAGCTTTCTTAAGGACCGCTCTCTGCAAGTGGCGATTGACGGATTTCTCTCAGACACCTTCACCATCAATGCCGGTGTTCCTCAAGGGTCCATATTGTCTCCCACTCTCTTCTTACTCTACATTAACGACCTTCTAGTGAAAACGGAAAATCCGATATTTAGTTTTGCTGACGATAGCACACTTATCTCATCTTTCTTTCTGAACGCACAAACATCGGCTGCCGACGCACATCTTCGCAGACAGCATGAAGTATCACGCCTCAACAAAGACCTGGCTTAGGGTGACAGTGACCAAGTCGAATTTAACGCTAAAAAAACCCAGGCAGCAGTTTTCTCTAAAAAGGTTATTAACATTACAGCACCGGATATAGTCATGGACGGACACGCAATCCCACTGGCTTCATCTATTAATTTGCTGGGCGTCAATCTAGGAGGAAATATGTCTTGGCATAACCACGTTGTGGCAATCGCCAAGATAGCTTCTCAGAAACTTGGTGTACTCTTCCGACCCAGAAAGTTGTACACACCTCAACAACTTTTGACACTGTACAAAGCCCAGATTCGACCATCACTAGAATACTGCTCTCATATCTGGAGCTCTGCACCCAAACATACCCTTCGGCTGCTGGATTCCATCGAAAGGAGGGCCATTCGTCTGATTGCAGACCACGAGCTGACTAAGAACCTCGACAGCCTAGAACATCGAAGACAGGTTGGGGATTTGACTCTCTTTTACAGATATATTCATGGAAAGTGCTCGGCTGACCTTGTCCTCTTAATTCCGCCCAGAGCGGCGAATATTAGAAATACACGACGAACCACTGCCGCCCATCCATATGTGTTTAAACTTAGTACTCCTCGAACTTCACTATTTAAGAATACTTTCATCTGGAGGACTTCATCCTTATGGAACGACCTTCCGGAGGTCGTTTTTCCCAACGAATATAACCTCCAACGATTCAAAACCAACGTGAATCGCTTTTTGCGCACACGCACCACTCCTAGAGTGCCCTAAAGGTTTTTTCCTGTAGTGCTTGTGTTTCATCATAAAAAAAAAAAAATGCATTCAAAACGAATAGGTGGCTATGCTTGTTCTATTTTGATTAATGTTTTGCGAGCTATGAGAACTGTCATTATTAAAAACAATAATTATTATTTAAAATTTTGTTTAATTGTAAGTTAAATAAATATACGGTCGTAGAAAAAGTATAATGTGTAACACTACACTGGTATGAAGCCAACTTTTATCCACTCTTTCGGTTTACATCACTTGTCTACAGCTCGTGCTGTAAACTCCTCACTTGTGCCGTTCGAATCCCTCTTATGTCCTCCAGTGGATACTGAGAACAAGCGTTAAAAAAAGATTTTGTAGATAGAAATTGTTATACTATGAAATCAATTATTCGGTGTCTGCCTGTCCGTTTGTTGCGGCATTTTTCACAGAGGTCGTTCGACATATATTATTATAAATTATTTTCTTAATGACCCAAGCTTGGGCACCGGCCATGGTGCTACGACACCCGGTCTCTACTCGAAGGGCCCTCTGCAGGTTAGACCCAAAAATTACAACGTAAACTTAATTTTTTATAACTAAAAATTAGCAGCTCTATAGGGGCTCCAAAAAAAGGGAAGCCTAGGGACCCCTAATTTCTCCCCGTCACTGTCGAACACAGACCGAACGGTTAAGACATTAAATTCAGAATTTTAGGGGGATCCATTCGCTTGAGTCACACGAGTGACCCCGCCATATCCTTTAAGTGGGGGGTTTGGGGGATTTTGATTCCCCCTCCTCTTGAAGTTTTCCTATTGAATAGGCTGGAGAGGCTCCCCTTAAAATGATTTTCCGGTGACACTCGAACTCCGCTACTGACCTTTCAGTTACCGAAAGGCTGTCATAAACTAGAGCCGCAAGAAAGGTAGTCATAATATTAAAATGATTATTTAATGATAATTTCTCTTAGAAATTAAATTAAATCACCAATTTTATTGTGTTATCGGCGAAAGAAAAACACAAGAAAGTTACATAAATTGACAGTTTCCTGGGGAAACAATAAGTGCACACCCGCCCCGAAACACCGTTTGGAGCCGATTAACATAAACATGTTTAATATTTACTTCGTTTGACTAAATACTGTTCAGATAGATAAAATATTTTCTGGAAATTTCCGATTTCAAAAAGTTCCGCGGGGTATTTCCGGCTCTAGTCGCGACTGTGCTGGCTTCAGAACCCTGGGTGTGTCATAGATCCTTTCCAACCATGACATGAACATTAGTCGACGTCAACCCGCGTGAAGATGAACATTATAAGTAATAATGTTCATGCACATTATTACTTATATTACTTATAATTTCTGTTACACTTTAAATGAATATTGAAGATTTTCCCAAACATAAACAAATACGGGTATTTTCTAATTTAAACTTATTTTCTATGAAAAATTATTTAAAAGGTAATTATTGTGTTTCTAGATTTCCGATGACGTCATTTATTAGTCAATAAAGAGATAAGAAAGATTATTATTTAAATTGGCGCCTATCTTATAAACAATAGAATTGCTTTAAAATTATGGATATAGGTAATGTGTCATTATTATTAATATTCGATCTCAGAAGTTCCAAATAAACCAAAATAATATTATGAGAATAAACATCAGGAAATTCGGAAAATCCTATCGATGTTGTTATAAAATTTTTATAAACATATTCTATAGAAAGTCCTTGAATATCGTGATCCATGTTATTTTGCGTAAAATTGACGTCAGGGAATTAATGGAACCAAATAATAAATAATTAGAAAATGTTTTACGCTGCAATAAACGTGCCTCTTAATTTAGATATTGTCTACAACTAGCGAGTAACCGCAGCTTCGCCTGCGTGACTGAATTATGTTTTCGAAAATTAAATGAAATTTTAGACCTATCAAAAATTGAATTTACTTTGTTACATTCGTTACGTCGAAACGTAGTAAATGTAATAAATGTAATTATTGTTCTGATTGGCTGAAAGTGTCAAAAACACAACATAACCTCAACTTTATTATTATAAATTTATTGTAAAAGTTGGAAATTCGAGTGGAAAATTAGAAAATAGTAGTTTTTGGTTATTGTTCTTCTGTTGCTGTTTGCTTTACTGTTTGACCTAAATAAAAATGAAACGTGAAAGTAGCAAATGTAGTAAATATAACAAAATACGCAGTAAGAACATGTAGCAAATTACATTTACCGTAAATTACGTAGTAAATGTTACATTATAGTATATTAAGATACAAGTTTCATAAGACATTATCTTAGAGCACGCGACTAATCTGGAAAACGACCCGCGAAGCGGGGAGTTTTCTAAAGTACAAGTGCTCTAATTGTCTTATGAACCGTGTATTTTATAATACGTTTTCTTTTTGGGTCTTTATAGTCTGAAAAACTTTAAAAAATATAGTAGATTTTTTCCATTTTAATTAATATTTTCTTTCTAGGGTGGCAATACTTTTACAATTTAATAAAATGTTACAAGTATATCAAATATGCCATGATAGAAACAATTGAACACAACAAAGCTTCTTCCCATCTTCATAATTAAAAATAAATATATTATTAAAGTTAATAAAAATGAGTCAGGAAGAAAGTTGTATTCCGCCAGAAATACGAGATTTAGAAAATCTTTTAAAAAGAATATGCAAAACTTTGAGTTATGGTGCGAGCAGAACAAAGTTCAAAATATTGAACAAAATAATAAATAATATTATTGAACAAAATATTGTGTCGACACAGAATCTGATAGGAATCTACAGTAACTAATAAATATGTATATATATATATAAAATAATATGCATACTACTATATTGAATTAAATATAAAATAGTACTTTATTGAATAAAACTTTAGAAATAGAGCATAAACTGGAAGATATTTCTACTATTTTTAGGTTATGTTGTTTTATAGTTGTAACTAGAAATTAGTTGACGGACACCGTCAGCATGTTATATATTTCCGAATATAGGTATTTCAGATAAATATCTAGTAAAAATGATCTATTTGCAAAGTTAAAGGTTAGTATTTTAAAGTTTTCTATAATAAATTTTTGTCATTCCATAATGCCTAGAAAACTAATTTCAAAATCGAAGTAAGCCTAAAATTCGAACTCTACTTGCTGCCAACATAAAAAAATAAAATTTCAGTTTCATAAAGTGGCAGGATATTCAATTATTTTGTGTTTCATAATGTAGTCATTATGAAACCCAAATACAAAAACTACTTTAACAACCCTGGTTGTGGGCAATTCAAATTGTATTTTTTTAATCTTCTGGCTTTGCAGTAAGTCATTCAGTTTGTATCTTCAAATTCCGGGATTCCCCATACAATCAATCTATTTATGCACATATCGGTTAGCTAATATTGAATATATCAATTCTTATTTACTAGATTCGAGAAAATGTTGTTGCTCATAAAATTTTTGCTTGTAATAAAAATTAAACAATTTGAGTTTCATACTGGGTTTGTCTCATAACGTAAAAACCAAGGAAAAACTTTCCTATTTTGCATTTTTCGAGAAGATGTTGCTCTTCATAAAATTTTTTGCTTATAATTAAAATAGGAATGGCGTCGACTAATTTAAGTTGCAACATTCTTAATATCCAAAGAATTATAATTTTAGAGAAAACGGTAACAAGTAGAAGTTACTTTTAAGTTAATTATGTATTAAACCTGTGTGTGTGTTCACTAACAGTTTTTGAGATTTCCCTTTCTTTGGGACTCCCTGTATGTTAAAACTCAACTTAGTCGACGTCATTCATATTTTTATTACAAGCAAAAAATGTTACGAAGAACCACATTTTCTCGCAAAATGCAAAATGAAAAAGTCTTTCCTAGGTTTTCCTTTTTTGGGACACCCTGTATGTTGAAACTCAAATTAGTCGATGTCATTCATATTTTTATTACAAGCTAAAAGTGTTATGAAGAGTAACATTTTCTCGAAGAAGGCAAAATGAAAAAATTCTCCTCGGTTTTTCCTTTTATTCGGACACCCTGTATGTTATGAAGCACAACATTTTCTCGAAAAATGCAAAAAGAAAAAGTCTTTCGTCGGTTTTTCCTTTTTTGGGACACTCTGTAAGTCATTCTTATTTTTATTACAACCAAAAAATGTGTTAGCTCAATCCGTGGACAATACTGTAGATAAAAATTTTAAAAGAGTCAATCTTAATCCGTAACCCATGGGTATTTAAAAAAATATGTTAATTAATGACGGACCCCCATGGCTTGAACGTCATTGCCCCATCCTAATCTTCTGTTTTATCCGAACGTTCCAGAATAAGTTCAGCCAGTGGCGAGTTCTGGGGTGTAGCTCTCTATGGTCCTAACAACCTACCTGAATTCCTCAGCACTTAAACATTTATTTTAATTAATTAGGCTTTAAATAAAAAAAAATAAATAAATTCAAAACAAGCCACTAATTTTTAGATAAACGGCAACATTGTTTTTATTGGCCAGCAAGAACCCATGAGGGCAATTAGCTGTCGACCCTCTTGCAGGAAATAAGAAGCCGCCCAGCCCAGCAGCGTAACAACGCGCCTGTGTTTCCCCGTCGTTGCAAATCTAGTTTTCGTGTTTGTTCTATTTTTTTTTATGCAGTCTTATCGCCAAAAGCAGATCCAATATTTATAACTATCGATTTAACAGTATATTATTTACGAGTATAAAAGCGCGTGCTGTAGATCTTCCGAGTAATATACAGGGTGTTATGGAAATGACGTATTATATTTAAATGGGTGACTCCTTGGGCGTCCTGGAGAAGCGCTACATATTTTATTTTTTTTAAATCGACCGTTTTAAAAGTGGGGTAATTAACACTCTTACTCAAAGGTCAGTGCGTTACTGTACAACATTTCACCCAGAGCCAATGGCAATGTTGTCAAACTTAATGTAAAACTGAGATTCCATATAAAATTATAAAAATAAATTATTTTCTACCTACTTGTATTTATCCTTATACCTAAGATACCTAAGAGCGAGGAAATCCAGGCACAAACACAATCAGTTTTTTTTTCTTTTTCATGGGAACACTACTGGAAACACTTTATGTACACACAGTAATAGTGAAACAGAACCGATAGTTAGCTTTTGAAAATACAATAATACAGATTATTAGATTTTATTACACGCGAGAAATTTGACGTTCAGAAGAAACGCGTCAATAAAAACAATATTCAAATATTATTTATGGACGGGCAAGATACGAGCGTAAACCGAAAAAACAGAGCGGATTGCTGAGAGTGTGTTGGTGATCGACGAGACACAACGTATCCGGCCGCTGGTTGGTCTTCAACTAACAGACGCAAGCGTGCGATGCTATAGGAAACTACTTCGCTCAGCCGATGTAAGGCGTCAAGAGGTCATTGGCATTTGACTTAGTGACGTACGTGGCTATTACTATTCCATATGTTTTTTCGGGCTGTTTAAAACATAGTCCGTCGTAAATGTTCTTCAATTAATTGTACAAAAAGGTATTACAGAATGGAAAAGTGTTTAAATTATTTTATTTGGTCTAGAGAGTTTAAGGTGTACATATGACAACACCGCCCAGAATTCCTTGATTGCTTACATGTATCGCAGTGTCACACAGGTGTTTTTCTGGTTTGACGTCAGGTCACTTTTACCGCTGAATGAATTGAAAGCGCCATCTATGGCTATTTTTCTTCAATTTGTCTTAATCTCAGGAATTGCCGGTTTAAATATAATACGTCATTTCCATAACACCCTGTATAAAAACCTTTCTCGCGAGTCGAATGCCTTACTATATTTGCTACAGCTTCTACAATGTAACGTCAAAGTTATATTTATTAATTTTATTTAAATAAAGATGGTCCCTCATATTTGGGAGACATTCTACTATTTATATAAACATAATCCTTCATATTTAGAAGAAAACGGAATAACTTGTTAATTTATTTTATTAGCACCATCAAAAAAATATTAGAAAGGTAATTTTGGTGTATGTTGTATATGCTAATCTAACCTATACCAATTACCTATAGAGGTAATTGGAAGATGTGTTGTACAGGGTGTTACATTATTATTATTATTTATTTTAATGGGTGATTTTTGGATCAATTTTAAGTCGAAAAGTTCATACACACGTATATCCTAAGATCCTTTGTTTTGATATATTGGGCTCCGAGATTTGCAAAGAAAAGGTCAACAAAAGTGAATAATAATACACTTTGTGACTCATTTGGACATTTGTGGTGCGGGCCCATAGGCTGCACCCTACGTAGCCTATGCTTTTAAATCCGGCCCTCTTAAGTGCACAAAATTTTGGTATAAACTAATATGATATAAAACCACACATGTTTTTCTCTCAAGCCAGTAGCGTTGACAAAGCTAAGTAATACAATTTTAACGAAAAAAATATGTTACACTGATATGTATAGGTACTGATATTTCGAAATTATTAATAATCATTCAATTTTAAAGGAAATCATTTTCATCTTTATCTTAAACCTTAAGGTGCATTTACACATGCATGGATTTAGTGGCGCCAGTGGTCGCGCTAGTTCTATTTGCACGCCAGTAAAGGTTTACACTTTGTTGAGAAAACATGAAAAAGTGGCGCGAGTTTAATTTTTAAAGTGTTTTTCGCAATGCGAACTATGTCGAGTGAACTTTCCAAAGCCTGTAAAATAGTCGCTGAACTTTTAATGGAAAAAATTAAGATAAAAGAAATACAGAAAAAGAAACGAGGAAAATGCCGTGTCTAAGTTAAACCATGAATTGATCGTCGACCTGCTTTGGGTGCACATCCGATAAACACGGATAAGATTCATACCCTACAATCCTCTGCTGGAGTTCTACTAGAAGTTTTGCAGAAGCACAAGCACTATAGGAAAAATCCTTTAGGTCACTCTGGGAGTGGTGCGTGTGCGCAAAAAGCTATTCACGTTGGTTTTGAATCGTTAAAGGTTATATTCGTTAGGAAAAACGACCTCGGGAAGGTCGTTCCATAAGGATGAAGTCATCCAGATGAAATAATTCTTAAACAATGAAGTTTGAGGAGTATTAAGCTTAACCACATATGGATGGATGGCAGTGGTACGCCGTGTATTTATGGTATTCGCCTCTCTGGGTGGAATTAAAAGGGCAATGTCAGCCGAGCACTTCCATGAAAATATCTGTAATAAAAGAGAGTCAAATCCAGACACGGCCTTTTCGTTGTTTCTTTTTCGGTATTTCTTTTATCTTTTTTCTACTAAAAGTTCAGTGACTATTTTACAGGCGTCGGAAAGTTCACTCGAAATAGTGCGCACTGTGAAAAACACTTTAAAAATGAAACTGGCGTGCCACTTATTTTTGTTTTCTCAACAAAGTGTAAACCTTTACTGGCGTGCAAATAGAAATGGTGCGATCACTGGCGCCACTAAATCCATGCATGTGTAAATGCTCTTTTTTAAACTTGCAAGTCTTGAGTTTCTGTACGAATTTGTCATCACTGGCGCCAGTGATTTCAGATGGATGCAAACTTTTTTGGTCTGTGCATGCAAAAATAAATTTTTATGCAAGTCAATGTTTACACTTGCTAATTTTATTTACTGGCCCGCCAGTTTTTATTGGCGCCACTAAATCCATGCATGTGTAAATGTACCTTTACTGTTCGAAATTAAATAACATGATAATAATTATAATTCATCATCCTTTTGCTATAATATAAATCTTTATTGCAAGAATCGTTTTTCATAGCTAAGAAAACGTTCGGATTCTTTTTTTATGAACTGATTTCGAGAAAAAAATAATAAAAATGTTAGGACATAAATGTGTATATGATTCTCGACTTAAAATTGGCCCAGGAGTCACCCGTTAAAATAAGTACATATCTTTTACCCTGTATATTATGTAAAAATCCAAGTTTTTACATTTGTCCATACATTTTTTACCCTAAAATCGTTGCCTGAATGGTCTCCGAGATACATAGCCTCAATGATTCACAATGTATACGCACGGTTTAAAATGTAAATTTTCAAAAATGTACGTGTGTGAAGTGAATCATCATTCAATGAACCATAATCGGAGCAACGTAGGTTATTAGCACATGTGTTATTTGCGTCAAACTATGACAGGATAATTTTTTTATCTACAAAATCTCGACGGAATAAAAATAACCTAATTTATTGCTTGATAAATAAAATTAAAACGCATAATACTTTTAACCCCTTCAAAATTGGTCAAGGTTGCGTTTACTTTTTTGTTTATAAGATTATTTTATGAGCAAATTTTTAAAATTCCAACAGCCGACACTTTGTAAATGACGATTACTATATAGGACTTTATCCGGTTGTAAGATTTCGAATTCATTAGGGCTCTCTTATCAATATGAATGAATAATATTTTCGTTTTTTTTTTGCTTACGTATGTTGGGGTCCCTGTATAGTTGTTTCAGAATTATACCGTTGATTCTTACTGCCATAAATAAACTACCTGATTAAACCCTATTGTATACGCCTGAACCTCTTCAAAGCTCAATAAATGGGATCAGGGCCGGCTTGAAAATGTATACCACACCACATGATTTATTTTTATAATTTAAAATAAATAGATAGGTATTTTTAGTTTTAGGTACCTATAATAAATGTAAAATAATGATAACAATTAATGATAATTGAAAATAATATAATTTAAAAGTATAACTATTAGGATAACAAGTACAATAAAAATTAATTAAATTCTAAGAAACTATTGATAATTTATTCAAAATTTAACTCTGTATCACTATCTTCATCTAAGCCGAAACTTATAACATTTGTAATCATACAATGGTAAGAATTTTCCACCTTAAGTACATGCTGTATGTTTTTTCAGCTGTCTGCAGAAATTTTTCTTACTTCGTTTTTAATTAATTCTACTACAGATGCAAAATATTATTTCTCCTAATATTGGATTTTAATTGGTGCCATATTAGCTCAACAGGATTGAATATGCAATAGTACGGAGGAAGACGCAACACTGTATGTCCATTTTCTGCTGCAAGTTTGTCACACTCGTATTCCCTATTTATTTTAAAAGCTTTTAATACTTCTAGCAGTTCTCATTTTTTGTAAGTTTCTTCAAAATATAAATAATTTTCAATCATAAAATTTTGAATTTCTGCTTTTGTATTATTAGAATTGGGAATGATTTTTGCTTGCCGACTATGATAACTAGCATTGGCCATTACAATGACGCTATTTTCAGGTATATTTTTAAGGAGTTTATGTTTACACCAATCTTCAAAAAGTTGTGCGTCGGTATCTTGATGGTAATCTAAAGAAGAATCTGTTATGTTTTTAGCTGAAAGCAACAGTCAATTTGGAACAAACCCGTTCTCTGAACCAGCATGTAATATTGTGATTCTTTTGCCTTTATTTGATGGTGCCTTGGTTTGACATTTTTTGGAAGAATCATCCCAACCTTTTCTTGGAGTGTCATGGGTATCGAACCATGTTTCGTCAAGGTAAATAATTGGACGATTTTCTTCTCTAAATTGTTTAACAGCTGTTAAATATTTAAGTCTCCATTCCCGACACTTGAAGATGCCCCCCTATCAGAACAATTCCAAGGACTACCACTAATAAGCCTAACTAAAAATTACTCGCCGGAAAACCACTAAAGATTAAAATTATTAAAAATCACTTTGTATTTATATATGCATCAGGCATAGGTATAAATTGAATTTGTATACCTGGTCCGGCTCTGCTCGAAAAGGTTTTAAAATTTGGGATTTCCTTATTTATTTTATGGTCGAATAGATAATGAGGTTTTATTGCAGTCAAGAGATCAACGATATAATTCTGCAAAAACTATACCTTGAGGGCCCTGTATCATCGATACACCTGCAACAGCGGTAGCTAAGCCCCTGCCAGAAATGGTATTTATTTCTTAACAGCTGTTCTTTTGGCATTTATTTAAAGCACTTATTATAATTTATCATATAAATCAAGTATAGCTAGAAGAAATCATTTACGTCATCACAAAATCATTCGTTATCTAGTGTCATCTTTATTATATACAGGATGAATCGGTGAGAACGGACCAAACTGCTGGATTGTATTGATGCACACTGAAAATACGCATATTGAACTAATATCGATTTTCATTTGTTGTAAAGAAAAGGGAATTAGTAATTAAAGTCATCAATTGACACCATATGGAGAACCTTTATATCATTTTTTTTAATGATCAAACACAAGCACTATAGGAAAAATCCTTTAAGGCACTCTGGTAGTGGTGCGTGTGCGATTAAAGCGATTCACGTTGGTTTTGAATCTTTGGCGGTTATATTCGTTGGGAAAACGACCTCTGAAAGGTCGTTCCATAAGGATGAAGTCCTCCAGATGAAAGAATTCTTAAATAATGAAGTTCGAGGAGTACTAAGCTTAACCACATATGGATGGGCAACAGTGGTTCGTCGTATATTTCTGTTATTCGCCGTTCTGGGCGGAATTAAGAGGGCCAGGTCGGCCGAGCACCTTCCATGAAAATATCTGTAAAAGAGAGTCAAATCCCCAACCTGTCATCTCCGATGTTCTAGGCTATCGAGGTTCTTCGTCAGCTCGTGGTCTCCGATTAGACGGGCTTTGTATAGTGTCAAAAGTTGTTGAGGTGTGGACAACTTTTAGGTTAGGAAGAGTACCCCAAGTTTCTGAGAAGTTATCTTGGCGATTGCCATAACGTGGTTATGCCAAGACATATTTCCTCCCACCCAGACTGACGCCTAGCCAATTAATAGATGAAGCCAGTGGGATTGCGTGTCCTGCCATGAGTATATCAGGTTCTGTAATGTTAACCTTTTTAGAGAAAACTGCTGCCTTTTTTTAGCGTTAAATTCGACTTGGTTACTGTCACGCCAAAATTTCTTCCAGGCCTTTGTTAATGCGTGACACTTCATCTGTGATTTTAGTAACAAAACTGTTCTTCATAAAAAGTTTTGTTGGTCAAAAAATAAGAATATGTGCTAAAATGCTTAAAGTAACATTAATTTAAATGATAAGAAACAAATTTCAAGTCAAAATATAAAATAACATGCATCCAATAAGAAAAAATATTTTCATTTATTTTTTCTTGCCGAAGATATGGGAAACATTTTTAAAAGTACAAGACATCAAGTCACCTATAAAACAGCCAGGTTTGAAGCTAAATGTCAATACGATTCCTAAAACTTAGTTTCTTAAAGATACGACTTATTAACCAAGAAAAAGTAGAAATCGTGCAGGATTTGAACTTGAAAACTTTGTTCAAAGATTTAGAAAAACTTCGTTAAATGTATTGAAAATGATGGTGCTCAGCTGACGCCTAATAATAGAAAAACCATCTGCTATTTTCTTCTTAATAAAATGTTTTCCATATCTGGAGCAAGAATGAATACCAAGACAGCACAAAAACATCCATTGTACGTCCTATTGATTTCCTTTCTTGGCCCTTCGGACGTCCATTAACTGGATCATTTCTGGACATCGACGTCCAATGGACGTTCAATGGACAATACAGATGGCACACTTCTGGACGTCCATAAGACGTCCGTTTTCTGACTATATTTGGACGTAAATGTCCATTTTTGGCATAATTCTGGACATATTTTGTACGTCCATTGGACCTTTTCTGGATTACATTTGGATCATTGTAGTATCTCATTATGGACGTCCAATGGACACATTTCAGAGGTCTGCTAGACATTCATAAGACGTCCGTTTTCTGATTATATAGGACGTAAATGTCCATATTTGGTACCTATAATTCTGGACATATTTTGTCCGTGTGTTCGTACGTGCAGTGGATGTTCATTTTGATTACATTACTTTATTTTTCAATAAATAAATAATATTATTTTTTATAAATATTATATTTAAATAAATTTAGTAAATTATACTATTAACAAAAAATAAATAATCCTTTCGTTCCTTTGCCCTTTTAAGCCATTTCTGGCATCTTCTCCTCGTTTTTTGTCATAGTCGTTTCTCGGAAGTAAAGACTCAATTACTCAAGATTTCAATTTTTAAGTGGCATTTTTTGCTTGGCCCCATGATATGAGTATTTGAATGCTAGGGTATTTGTGATGGTGCTTGCAAGGCAGCGTCTTACGCAGTCATAAAGATTTGTTCCACCCACTCTGGAGAATTCTTTAAGTTAAAATAATTAAAATTTTTATAAAATATAAATTTACAATTTGAAGATCAAATTGTGATAAGAATTGAACTTGAAAAGGACTATTTGTATATGATCGTGCACGCCGATAATTACTTCTTGAAACTTTTGGCATTATTAAAGTTGAAAATACTTGCCTTTTAAAGTTTTTACACTTCACTTCCGTTCAAACGGCGCACTAATAAAAATTAAAAAGTTTTAAAAACCACAAAATGTTGCAAAGCCACCAAACGCCCCAAATCAACGAATGCTTCTACTTCTCCAAACGTGCGATGCATAAAACAACGTGCCACAAACAACCAAAATTCACGACGACAAGATGTCTAAAGTCACTAAACTGTCAATTGCAACTGTCATTCTCTTAAGTGCGGGTCCCGATATGGACCTAAAATGGACGTCCACTACTTGTTCGGGTTTGTTCTTCCAATGGTTGTCCGAATATGGGTATGGACGTTCTGGCTTTAATATGGACCTAAAATGGACGTCCCTTGGGACTATGTGTGCTGTCTGGGTAGATGAAAATATATTTTATTCTAGATGGCTGTTATTTTATATTTTGCCATTAAATTTGATCCTCAACTTTTTTCTAATAAATTTTTTTGAATCATGTAAATTAGTTTTACTTTACTTTTAGCATTTTAGAACATATAGTACCCTATATTTATGATTTATTCGGGGATTACGAGTTTTTAAGGTAAGCCAAATATTTTATGAAGAATAGTTGTTCCTGAAATCACAGATAAAAAAGCTTTCCATATGGTGCCAATATTTTCACACATGCTGTATAGTTTGGAATTTTCAGGAAGAATCCAACTGCGGAATAAACACAGTTTGTTTATTTATTTTCCGCTTAATAAATTATTGTTTGGGCACGCCTATGGTAAGGCGCTTTCTAGCATGATTTTTTCTCCCCTCGATTTTCATACGGAAACATTCAAATAAAACGGGGCAAACATATCGTGGGAGTTACTTACAGTTACTAAAGATTCTTCAGTTAGTTCCATTTCTAAAAATCAGATTATTAAATTAAATGTAATAGCAAACCCGTAAAATACGTACCGAACGAGTTTTTTTAAAGTTTATATTTAAAAAATGTCTTGTGTATTGTATATTTATGAAAATAAACTTTATTGTTTCATTTATTCATTTGTAGTAGGGGAGGCATGGCCTCCCCTGGCAAATCGCCACTGATAATTTTATTTAATTTTTATTAGGAAGGACGTTTTTGTAGTGGCCCTTGTAATTATGTCTAATACCCAAAGGTATTGTTTATCCAAACTAATTAGAATTTATTTAAATAAAATAAATTCTCAGCATTTAAATGGTAATAAAGAATACACAGGGATTCCGCTAACCAAGATTGTGCGCTACCATAAGCAAAGCGCTAAGATTGTATACACAATTCTCAGTTATACAGGTCCGATACATTTCTAGATAGAAAACCAGGGCTCTGTCTCTTTTCCACTTGAGATAAATATACAGTGAAACCTCTCTTAGGCGGACACCTACGGGACCGTCTAAATGTGTCCGCCTAATAGAGGTGTCCGCCCATGGGAAATTTATTATTAGGTAATATGTAAATGCAAAATTATTACTATGTATATGTTAAATACACTAGTTTTAGTTAGGATGTAGTACTAAAAAATCTAATAACGTAGTTTGACGTGTTTACTATCATCTTCTAATAGCACATTGCTATCAATGTTAATGAACTCGCCCAAATCATTGTTATCAAATTAAGAACTTCCATAACATCAATATCTTCTTTCAGACTCAAAACGCGACATTTTTCCGCCATTGTTTACGATTTTAACCTTACAACTCACAAATAAACGGCAGACTGCTGTCGGGGAATCACACATAGTTTCATTCGGCGAAGTCCTTTCGCGCTGCCACGCATACGCGATTGGTTTCTGGTCTGTCGTCAGAGAGTTCTTGCACCGTACTTATTCGTCTCCCAAATACTTAAAAAATCTTTTTGTCCATTTAAAGGAGGGTTTTCGCACTCTTTGTATGAAAACAGCCTGTCCGCGTCCGCCCAAGAGAGGTTGATTTTCATGGAATTTCATATACCTTGTTCCGGAATATGAAAAAATGTCCGCTTAATAGAGATGTCCGCTTATGTGTCTCCGTTATGAGAGGTTTCACTGTAGTTAATATCATCGCATGTACTAATTGATACATAAAAATATAAGATAGGATTTTATATTAGTGGTATTGCGGCTTTCCTTTGATTTTTTTTTATTGTCATTTTAAATGGGAAGAAAATAAATCAAATACCAATATGGAAATATATTATTCTTATCGACAAGATACAGCGCGACTGCCGTCGATAGTACGGCGTTAAGTTAAAGTCCTCTCTGATGATTGGCATGTACACCTAGCCTGTACTAACGAGAACAAATAAGTTCGAAACCGGTCAACAGGTGGTTGCATCCTATCAATGGAGAGGGCTTCCTTTTCTTGGTAGTACCATTCAATCTGAAATAGTATTTTAAAGTGCTACTGTGTAAACAAAAATACGCCCTATATATCGGTATTTGATATTAATACCACCTGACAAGCATAGACTTTTATTTCTTAGACGGAAGAAAATAAATTCTATTTGGTTTGGTTAAAGTCAAAATTTATAAAGTAGTAGTGGTATATCTTTAACAATTAACTTAACAAGTAAATAATCGCCCCGTCGAATAAGAAATCTTTACAGTCCCTTCCCCTTTAAACATTCGTATTGTGTATGAAAATAAGGGGAAACGCGTATGGATTAAATGGGGAAACTTTCCAGCTCGCTTTCTATTGTTCTCGCGCTTCCAGATCAATATTGTTGTTGGCTTCTCAGGATTGTGTACATTATGGGAGGTGAAGGGTGCTCGCTAATATATGATACCTGCGTCAGCCCTTCGGCTGTCCTTTAATCGTCTTTTATCCCTTTAGCGTTTAATTTTCGGAGATTTCATTGTTAAATTTTAATAGTCTGTTGCTGATTACTTTATGAGTAAACATGGTTGTGTTTGCATAAAAAAAAATTGAAAACAGATCAGATATTATTCAGTCCCGGTCTTTCCTACTAGGATTTAATTGTTTATTTCGGATTAGTCTAATTTGCAACTGAAATAAATGCATCCCAGTTTGTGTTAATTTACAATATTAGAAACTATGAAGGAGAAACAAATCCATCCAAAAAAAGGTTAATATTACAGAACCGGAAATAGTCATGGCCGGACACGCAATCCCACTGGCTTCATCTATCAATTTGCTGGACGTCAATCTGGGAGGAAATATGTCTTGGCATAACCACGTTGTGGCAATCGCCAAGATGGCTTCTCAGAAGCTTGGGGTACTCTTCCGAACCAGAAAGTTGTATACACCTCAACAACTTTTGACACTATACAAAGCCCAGATTCGACCATCACTAGAATACTGCTCTCATGTCTGGAGCTCCGCACCCAAACATACTCTTCGGCTACTGGATTCCATCGAAAGGAGGGCTATTCGTCTGATCGGAGACCACGAGCTGACGAAGAACCTCGACAGCCTAGAACATCGAAGACAGGTTGGGGATTTGACTCTCTTGTACAGATATTTTCATGGAAGGTGCTCGGCCGACCTTGCCCTCTTAATTCCGCCCAGAGCGACGAATAGCAGAAATACACGACGAACCACTGCCGCCCATCCATATGTGGTTAAGCTTAGTACTCCTCGAACTTCACTATTTAAGAATTCTTTCATCTGTAGGACTTCATCCTTGTGGAACGACCTTCCCGAGGTCGTTTTTCCAAACGAATATAACCTCCAACGATTCAAAACCAACGTGAATCGCTTTTTGCGCACAAACACCACTCCCAGATTGCCCTAAAGGATTTTTCCTATAGTGCTTGTGTTTGATCATAAAAAAAAAGGCAAACCCAAACAAATTCCTGAGTGCGCCAGTCGATTTAGTAAAAGTAAACATGCAAACAGTGCTACCTTTTTCGCACCCTACCATAATCTAGTATATTCAATCAACCGATTTTATAAACCGATTTTATAAAGACTACATTTTCAATTAATTTAGAACAAAATCTGGCTATTTCATTCTGATCCTGCCCATCTAGGGCATCTGATTTTTTACATTTAAATTAAACAGTTTATAACCTTTAAATAAACAATCGGTCTATAAACATCATAGGAACCAAAATAAGACTAAATAGTTTAAAAAATACCAAGTAAACTGTCTGCGCTGATGTTGGGGAAGTCCCACTTGTAATCAGGTAATAAACCGTAGGGGAGACCGGGGCATGTTGCAACACGGGTAAGTTGCAACAGACCCCATATCTTGGAACAGACTATACTCTAAGGCTCAATACCGAAGCCTGAGACTCGTATTAGGACCAAGGCCACTTATGGGAAACGGCGCTTCGGTAATCGAATCTTGAAGGCTGTTGTGTGATGACACATGTTTTGTTGAATTTGTGGTGTAATATTTATTAATTAAATTAAATAATTTAGCCGATACTTGGTGGAAATCCATAACTAATATTATGAGAAACAATAAAACTACGTTATATTTCTTTTCCACTATATTCTTAAAAATTACATGTTTCGCTATCACTGTAGCTTCTTCAGATTAAGAATGAATGAATATTTTTCTATATCTAACAAAGTGTACAATCTTAAAATATTATTACAGGTATGTTGACAGTATACCGTTGACTCTTATTGCCATAAATAAACTACCTGATTAAACCCTATTGTATACGCCTCAACCTGTTCAAGGCTCAATAAATGGGATCAGGGCCGGCTTGAAAATGTATACGACACCACATGATTTATTTTTATAATTTAAAATAAATAGATAGGTATTTTTAGTTTTAGGTACCTATAATAAATGTAAAATAATGATAATAATTAATGATAATTGAAAATATTATAATTTAAAAGTATAAATATTAGGATAACAAGTACAATAAAAATTAATTAAATTCTAAGAAACTCTTGATAATTTAATCAAAATTTAACTCTGTATCACTATCACTATCTTCATCTAAGCCTAAACTTATAATTAAGGGTTGAACATTTGTAATCATACAATTGTAAGAATTTTCCACCTTAAGTACATGCTGTACACAGTTTTTCCAGCTGTCTGCAGAAATTTTTCTTACTTCGTTTTTAATTAATTCTACTACAGATGCATTTAATGTAGGAGAAATATTATTTCTCCTAATATTGGATTTTAATTGGTGCCATATTAGCTCAATAGGATTGAATATACAATAGTACGGAGGAAGACGCAACACTGTATGTCCATTTTCTACTGCAAGTTTGTCACACTCGTATTCCTTATTTATTTTAAAAGCTTTTAATACTTCTAGCAGTTCTCGTTTTTTGTAAGTTTCTTCAAAATATAAATCATTTTCAATCATAAAATTTTGAATTTCTGCTAACAGGTTTAAGTACTATGTCTCTTACCGAAGATAAAGGAGTTTTTATCAAAGTACACGTCTCTGCTAAAGCATCCATCGAATTAAAATTTCTACTCAACAACGATTGATACACATTTTTAATCATTAGTTTGGCATCGGTAGATAAATGCTTTCTTTTAAAAATGACACTTGAAGATGCCCCCCTATCAGCACAATTCCAAGGACGCCACATTCTACCACTAATAAGCCTAACTAAAAATTACTCGCCGGAAAACCACTAAATATTAAAATTATTAAAAATCACTTTGTATTTATACAGTGAGGACGTAAAGTAAGGAATAAATTCATTATCTCGCAAACTACAATTTTTTAAAAAAATCGCTCGGACCCTTCGATTTTTTTTTTTTAACGCGCATATTCTGACATAAAATGTAGATATAACAGGGTGTTGCAAATAAGAGTGACACAAAATTTTTTTTTTCTTAAATAGAACCCACTGTATATTATTGCATGTACGGATTCTTTGGAAAATCCTAAACATTTTTTATGTAGCATGTGCTATACCTTAGCCCAAGCGTTTTGGAGTTATTTTCATTCAAAATTTGAAAATCAGATATTTCGCAATCAATCAAGACTTGCATTGATTCATGCACGCTGAGGAAAACCTGTAGTCAGCATGCGTGAAGCGCAAGAAAAGTCAAGTAGGTTTTGGAGTTATGATGCAAGAACCAAAAGAATTAAAAGAATTAATGTCAATAGGTACTGTTATTGTCAGTTTTATGTGTATTTTCCTAACGTTTTACTAGTTTTCAAAAGACTCATTTCGTTTTTTCATAACTAAATTAAATTAAAATGCGGCTCACTGAGAAACAGCGCATAGAGGTTTCGATGATGATGGGCTACGGTGATAGGGTTAGAACACAGCAAGAAACTTGTGAGTTATTTAATCAAAAATACCCCAATCGTCCGCCAATATCACAATCAACAGTAAGCAAAATTGAGTACAAGTTTAGGCAATTCGTTCATGTAAGAGATGTCCCTAGATTTGGTCGTCCTCAAGTTGATGAAAATCAACAATTAGAAGTCTTACTGGCAGTTCAAGATAACCAGCATGTGGTGTCTAGGCAGGTAGTGGATATTGGCAGTGACTTGGATATTGGAAAAACAACAGTTCTTAAAATATTGCATACAAATAAATACCATCCTTATACAATGCAAGTTCTCCAAGAACTTTTGGAAAGGGACTTTGAGAGGCGCCTTGAATTTTGTGAGCGTTTACAGGATATGTGTTTCGTAAACAGAAATTTTGTAAAAAATATAATTTTTTCCGATGAGTCCACATTTTCCTTGAATGGTGACGTAAATACCCAAAATTATCGATATTGGTCCGATCTAAATCCACACTGGATGAGGGAAGGACACACACAATTTAATCAAAAGATCAATGTGTGGGCTGGCGTTGTCGATGACATTGTTATAGGGCCTTTCTTTTTTGACGGAAATTTAACAGGCGAGAGATACTTGAGTTTTTTAGAACAAGAACTTGTTCCAGCCCTGGCCACCCTTTTTCCTGAGTTAGAACGTCCCGATTTGCCACATCATAATATCTGGTTGCAACAAGATGGTGCTCCCCCACATTTCTCTGTGGGAGTTCGTACATATTTGGACGATACTTTTCCAAACAGGTGGATTGGAAGAGGTGGTTTTATTGAGTGGCCGCCAAGGTCACCCGATTTAAGACCACTCGACTTTTTTTTATGGGGATACCTTAAGGGAAAGTATTCAAAAGCCAGCCTGCAAATTTAGATGATTTAAAAGATCGCATCCGGCAAGAAATTCGGCAAATTACACCCCAAATGGTTCGAAATGTTCAGCGAGAATTTGTAGATCGGTTAGACTATTGTCAGTTGACCAACGGAAGACACTTCGAACATTTACTTTAGAAAAATTATTTTTAAGTTCACCTAACTGTTTTTTCGATAAATAAGACATTTTTAAAATAATTTTATTCTTTGTTTTCTCCATGACTTTTTCCACTTTTCAAATTTTGAATGAGAATAACTCCAAAACGCTTGGGCTAAGGTATAGCACATGCTACATGAAAAATGTTTAGGATTTTCCGAAGAATCCGCACATGCAATAATATACAGTGGGTTCTATTTAAGAAATTTTTTTTTTGTGTCACTCTTATTTGCAACACCCTGTATATCTACATTTTATGTCAGAATATGCGCGTTCGAAAAACAAAATCGAAGGGTCCGAGCGATTTTTTAAAAAAATTGTAGTTTGCGAGATAATGAATTTATTCCTTACTTTACGTCCTCACTGTATATGCATCAGGCATAGGTATAAATTGAATTTGTATACCTGGTCCGGCTCTGCTCGAAAAGGTTTTAAAATTTGGGATTTCCTTATTTCTTTTATGGTCGAAGAAATTATGAGGTTTTATTGCAGTCAAAAGATCAACGGTATAATTCTGCAAATACTATATAAAGATGGTGTAGGGTGTAGGGGATATAATAGTAACAGTGGGATTTTCCAAATGGTCAGTAAAGTGATTAGATAAATTATTTTATTGTATAAATGAATCTATAAAATAATTTATCTAATCACTTTACTGATCATTTGGAAAATCCCACTGTTACTATTATATCCCCTACACCCTACATCATCTTTATACCTGTAATAATATATAATATTATAATATTATATAAGATTGTACACTTTGGTTAGATATAGAAAAATATTCATTCATTATCAATCTGAAGAAGCTAAAGTGATAGCGAAACATGTCATTTTTAAGAATATAGTGGAAAAGAAATATAACGTAGTTTTATTGTTTCTCATAATATTATTTATAAATTAGTTTGTATCACGTAGATCTATTTAATTAAACAGTAGCAAAGTTGTCTTGCTGGTAAGTTGTACTAAATATTATAGCGGTTTTATTGCATAGCTAATAGATTCAATCCATTTCATAAGATTAGAATTTTCAGGTTAGAGTATCGCGGCATTTAGTGGGGCAAATTGCAACGACTGTTACGGGGTAATTTGCACCATGCGCTTGCATAATTTATGGGTTCGAGATTTCTGGTATCCTCTAAATCCTAATATATCGATTCAGTCGATTCAGATTTTGCACCATCCTTTGTAACAGATCGACCGGCGGAACCCGAAGTATCAAATACAAGTAAAGCAAAGGTACAAACTTCGCCAGAAGATAATAATTCTTCAGATGCAGTTGACAGAACGAATGTTGATCAAAATGTTGCATCTACATCTATGTGAAAATTGATGATACGGCAAGTACTGCAAAACAGAAACCTAGTACATCAAAAGCATTTAGTCTATAGAGTCTGAGACCTTTCCCCAAACCTGCACCTCGTTCAGCTAACAATAAAGGTAAGAGATAATAATAAAGGCTCTGAAATACGAAAAAAAGCTTAGAAATGAGAAGAGAAAAAAATTTGTCAATAACTGCGATCCTCAAAAAAGAAGGGAAGTGCGAAAAATATTGGCCGATGACTCATCAGATGAAGAACCGTTAATAAAAAAAGTGGTAAAAACAAAGATCTTACAAACTCGGTAAAAAATATAAAAACGAAGCAAACTGGCCGAAAGAAAACGATCACTAAAAGTTCTTCTGAAGAGGATAATACTGCGAGTTTGGTTTGTGATGAGATGTATGATCAAAGAAAATAATCCGAAGACTGGTTGCAGTGCACACAATGTGAAATGTGGGCCCACTCAAAGTGCGCTAAGCGAGACCCAGTCTACGTGTGCATAAATTGCCTTTCTGAGTGTTCTGAAGAATATGAGTAGTCCGTTGCAACATGCCCCCCGCAGTTTTGCGAGTTGCCCCTTCGGTGGGGTATATTGCAACACGTGTCAGTAGCTTTTAAAAAAATGTTTATTTCTTTTGGGTTTTTTTTGTTAAAATAATAAAAATATTTTTTACTACTTTAAGAATATGTATATAAATTTAAGGTTTGTAATGTATAATAGCAATAATAGTTATCCTACGTGTTAGAAAAAATTATTAGGTATATTTTGTTGCAACATGCCCCGGTATCCCCTACGGCTAATCTCGACCATTCCACAACACACGTGAAATAGCGCAGTTGCCATGCTTCAATCGAAATCGAATTTTCTGGATCCGCTGTGGTGAAATTCTGGAAAATTTTCCGAGCGTGTAGGGATTTTGAAATTTTATAAGAAAACTCGTCGGAAAGAAACTTGATTTTTTTTTAAAATAAGGCTCCAAAGTTACATTTTTACCGTCTGGTCAAACTTTTGGCTATACGTATATTATTTTTTAATGATATTCGGAATAATATTGATTTTCGTAGATCTGTCATTTAGAAACTTAAGGATTATACAGTGGCCGTTTAGTGTAGCAAAGTATATTAGCTCCTTTGTTAATTAACATACATTGATCGGCAAAATTAAACATATTAAAAAAAAATTTCTTACACCGATTACCTCTGCATGATTGGTACCTAACCTAAAAATTTATTTTGACATTTGTCACGTGACTTCTCGTTTGGTTACAAAATTGAAAAAAATACATGTTGTCATGGTTAGCTGGTATTAGATGACGAGATATCGAAAAAAGTTATTTAAAAAAAGTGTTTAGATTTAGTCTTATGCCTGCAAAGTTTGGAGCAAATATTCCGAATAATATATTTTCCAGAAAAATATCCACTGTTAGTTTCATAAAATTCATATTTTTAGGAATATAATGAAAATGTGTAAATGGTCGAAAACCAATTATTTAATCATTTTTGGTTTTTAAAACATTTATTTGTTAAAACTTAAAATTTAACTTTTTATCATGGAACTGAGTGTGGTCTTGTATCTGGCCACCATATTTACCATTTATAATTATTTCTGGAACAATATGCTTACGAAAGGTCGCTTTTTATAATTTTGAATAACAGCGGACTTTCATAAAACTAAATGTGACGATATCGACTTACCTGCAGTTACGGTTATTATAGGTTCCAGAGAATCAACTTTTAATTCTTTATTTCAACTTTTTGTCTTTAATATTGGGAGACAAGTTAAAAGCCATCGGCTGATTTTTATGAATTCTAAGTATTTAATACCAGTTTTCCATAACAAAACATATTTTTTCAATTTTCTAGCCAAACGAGTAGTCACGTGGAAAATGTCAAAATACATTTTTAGGTTAAAGTTTGTTCCACGAAAAATGGATATAACTTAATGACTGCAGTAAAAGTACCTGTGGCGATCCCATTATTTATGACCGTTTGTTATTATTATGTGGAAAGGACCGGATTGTAATAATTATAATTAAATATAGGCACATCAGGTAGGTTAGGTTGCTTAATTTATATTTAAATATCTTTTTGTGGTAAAATTTGTTAGTTTTTGAGGAATGGTTCAAGAATTGTCTTTTACCAAACATTCCTCAGAATAGCGTGATAGTAATGGACAATGCGAGCTATCACAGTCGCCAATTATATTACATAAAGCTCCAAGCTCAAATAATACAAAATTGGAGATTCAGAACTACATGGCGGCGGCGAATGATATATATTTTGAAGAAAGTTATAAAAAAAGTGATCTTTTAGAAGTTTTAAAGACATTTTGTATAAAAAAAGTATATGTTTGTGACACATTGTGACTCCCACCCTATTATTGCATTTTTACCCCTTAGAGCATATGTGGCACCAGTTAAAATCACTGGTTAGGTCTGAAAATATTTCTCCGACTTTAAGTTCTAGTGTTGTAGAATTAATACGAAAATACTTTAATGATATTCCCCCAGGTAGTTGGAAAAATTCAGTCCATCACGTAAGAACTATAGAAAATTCGTATATTAGTCTGGATCGTATAATTAATCCAATTATAATTAATTTTGTTGAGGATAGCGATATCGAAACAGAACTATCTATAGAATGACATTATAAATGTAAATAAATATGACTAGTAATATTTAAAAAAAAATGTTATTTCATTTGATTACATTAATATAATCATATCATTACTTGTTTTCCTTAGTCCATCCCTTCATACTTCACTTGTTTATTGCCAAGCTCTTGTCGACACAATGGGACCGACCCAGGAAATCATTAAGTCGTATCCAAATTTCGTGAAACGTACTGTACCAATCATGCAGAGGCAATCGGCTTAAAAAGTTTTCTTTAATATTTCAATAATAAAAAAGTTTCCCATAGGTGGCCAAACTCGTACTTTCCGCAGATCCACAATTCCGTTTGAAAGAACAAACCCGAACAAACCCCTGAATTAACATCAAATACTCATACGCATACTAGTGGTTCGATTTGCGTTAATTATATCAGCTCCGCTGATCCCAAAGCCGCTGGATGAGTTCCACGGGATCAGTTCCAGTATGGACGTTGACTGGTACCTGGCACTGCTCTGCTGACCGCTCGCCAGTATATATACTGAACACGACCTTGTCCTCTGACCTTACCCTTTAATAAACTTTCGACTTTGAACTGAATGGAAATAGAAATTTTTCAGCTTTATTAACATTTACTAAAAAATATTATGATAAGAAATCTGTATATTAGTGACTGGATACAAATATCTAATACATAATTTCCTGAATGTAATCAATAATAATAATATGATAATTCTTTACAATAACTATAGTAGGTACTTATCGCTTTTATAGTAGTATATATAGATACGTATATTATGTAGGTACGTAGGCATGATACAATTACTAAAGGTAAGATATCTAACCGTTCCAATATTATCTGCGGCGCGCAGTGACGTGAAAGGGAGAGCGATTTTTAAATTTCTTATTGAGATTTATACGGTGTTAGCGTCTTTAATTCTATTTTAAAGGTATTAAAGGGTTTTACGCAATTAATGGTATGTGAAATGAAAGAACAATATATCACAAGTATTTACGATATATTAATTTCATAGAAATATAACACACATTACAGGTAAAATACCACTAAAATAAGAAAAGATTCCGACAAACTTTTAAAACATCCGCCACGCCATTCGAACCTGTCACCAGGGTTGTCAGTCTTTTACAATTGTAATATATCCATTACTATTTTAACAATTCTTGAGATGTTCTTTATTGTTGTGGGGCTCCCCATATGAAATTTATGTTCAATCTGGATTAGGCCTCCATATTATAGGAAAGTAACGACCTTTTTTTCGTACTCTTCTTACTCTGACATCGGTTTTTACTATTCTATTATGTTTCGAACCGTCAACCTATTACTTTTGCTCAAATATTTCTGGCAACATTGGTCGCCACGTAGTAAGTGCCGTTTGCCGTAGCTTTCCATGGAAATTTTGAAAGTTCACCAGAACTGTTTCTTGTTTAGTCGTGTGTGTTTATTAAAATAAATACCTGAATTTTCATAATATGACGTGCGCTGTGTTCGGCTGTGATATGGATAACCAGGCAAAGAAATTTAACAGAAATATAAGGTGTTTTTTCCGCTTTCCTAAGGATAAAAACAAAAAATTAGAATGGATACGGATTTATTTATTTTATTAACAATTACTTCTTAAGTATTTTCCACTGAAGCTGATAAGGGTATATGTCTTCGGAACATGTATGGAAATTAGAATATTCTTTATTTAACCACTGAAGCGGACTCTGAGTTCCTTTACCGCTTCATAATTTCACTCCACTGAGAGATGGACTATAAGAAAAATAGTTTCATTTGTTTATAATTCCTTAGGTCGTATTTTAGCTTTAATCTTTGTTGTATGTTCATGAAATAAATATAAATACCTACATATCATGATATTATTCTTTCATTTCACATACCATTAAATGCGTAAAACCTTTTAATACCTTTAAAAGAGTTAAAAACGCTGTCAGCAGTATAAATTTCCATAAAAGATTTAAAAAATCACTCTCCCGTTGACGTCACAAGCAACGCCTCCATCGGCGTGGAATCATACCTCTTAGATCTTTATACCATGTGGTGTCTCGTATTATACGGCTACATTTCGCCAGAGCGTACAGGGGAGGTCAAAATAATACTAGCACTTAATATTATTATTTTTCCTAATGTCCCTCCTAACAAATATGTTGCAGAAATTATGAACAGAACCACAGTGACACAGTAGAGCTGTTTTGTTTAACCAAATTAAGATGAACCGAACAAAACACAAATTCTTAAACAAATGACAAATATTTATTATGTCATTTGTTAATTAATATTTGAATAAAATTAATAAAGGGCAACTTATGGTGCAGAAAAATTGATTTTTCCCCGTTGTTTGCAGAGGGTCTATTCCTGTAGACATTGCCTGCCTACACAAAAATCGTTCACTAAAATAGATATACCTACTCGATGCAGGGGCAGTTATGTATTTTTTGAATTTCTTTCCTTCCTGTTTTTTCCACGAGTCAAATATAGATTTTGATCCCTTTTTAGAACGTTTTGTTGTAAATATAGAATCTGGTTCGGGATCCGGTCAAAAATGTTGGAGTTGGTTCCGGTATTCCTCTTTTACAAAAAGTGGATCTGGTGACATCACTAATTATAATCTTTAACCAACCCTGTATATTTTAATATTATTGTGTTCCAGTAACATTAATTTATTAAAATTTTAGAATGTTTAAAAGCGGGTATAACTTGAATACCTTTTGAGATATTCATTACTTATTAACAGTGCGATAACGCTCTTGCTATCTAACGCAGTATAAGCGATATACAGGGTGTCCGTTAATTAATGGTACATGGACCACAGACTCCTTACGTAAAAATATTAGAATTTAATTATACTTACCTATATCTGAAAGTTGACATTAACTGAGATTTTTGTTTTTCTCTAATAACTTTGAGAGAAATCAACGGTTTTTTACAAAATTTGGCAATTATGTTTTTTTTAGGACGAGAAATTGATTTTTTTGTGAACATTTATTGTACAATGTAGGGGGCGCTATCTGCGGCATTTTTCGCATATTTATTAGGTCATAACTTTTTTGTGCCTTAGTGTATTTAAGTTTTTATTCAAAATAATACTTTTATCATATTTATTACGTAAAAAATGTATACTAAGTTGAGGTCGCCCAGAGTTGAAACCTCCATCTTGTTATTTGTTTGTTGATTATTGTAAGATAGCTGTGTGAGAAAATGTTTCCTTTTTGAGTTTATCGTAAGTTAAGTAACAATGCCGAGACACAGTTTGTTTTCAAATGCAGAAATGTTGTGTGTATACGGGCAGGAAAATTTTAATGGACCAGGTGCCCAGAGACGATATTCGGAACTCTACCCAACAACTTGATTTTAAGATCTTCAAAAATATTTACGAACGATTAGGCGAAACAGGTACATTTCGTCCTAAACGGAATTCCAAATAACTCACATAGCTATCTTACAATAATCAACAAACAAATAACAACATAGCAACTGTATCTCTAAATTTCACTTGTTTTCTCATAGGTTACTTTAAGAAAAAAATGTTGTTTAAAAATTAATAGTAATTGGGTTTGTTCGGGCTTGTTCTACTAGTTGACTACTAGTTTGACTACTAGTGCACTAAACAATTTAAATGCAAATATCTCCGAAACGGTACGGGCTACCTCAACTTAGTATACCTCCTTAAGTAATAAATATGAAAAAAGTATTATTTTCATTAAAAACTTAAATACACTAAGACACAAAAGAGTTATGACCTAATAAATGTGCGAAAAATGCGGCAGACATTGTACATTAAAATTTCAATTCAAAAAAATCAATTTCTCGTCCTAAAAAAATCATAATTGACAAATTTTGTAAAAAAAAACGTTGGTTTCTCTCGTTATTGAGAAAAACAAAAATGAAGTTTTAACTTTCGCACCCGGTATCTCAGTTAATATCAACTTTCGGGTTTTTCCATGTACCATAATAAAATTTTCAACTAAATCCGATGTGCATTTTTTCAAAGTAAGAAATAAATACATTTTATTCTATTGTGGCTGGGTACACTATATCTATCGTACATTGATCGAATAGGAAGAATCTAACCTCTGTTTCAGAGTAGGTAGTTATTTCGAAACACCGTTACTTTACTTCAACAGTTAAAACAGCCATGATTCTATTATTAGATGTGATTGCATACCTATTTTGATTAGTGAAACAACAACCTTTCCAAACCACTAGACATCTAGAATGAATTATTATTATTGTAAACATATTTGTTAGGCTATAGAGTTCAAATTTAAAGGTATCTTCATGGAAAGTTTGGTAAACAACAAGCGATAGATAATTCATCATACAAGTTTACGTGTAAACACACTTATCTGGATTAGCGAAAATAGAAAATCGCAAACGAAATACACACAAAATTTTTAGACAACCTGGCGGGTAAATACTAGAGCTGGCAATCGAAACCGGTTTTTTACATATTCAGTTAAACCAGGGGTTCCCAACATGTGCGCCGCGGCGCCCTGGGGCGTGCTGGGCAATACGCAGGGGCGCCAGAACTGACGAGCGCAAGTGACGAACTAACCATTGATGACCTTTTTTTGTTTCATGTTCAATCTGCGCCGTGACAAAATACTAAACCCCTAAGTGCGCTGCGAACTTGAAAAGTTTAGGACCCCTGATTAACCGGTTTTATAACTATGCGGTTATTTTACAAAACTGCAAACCGGTTAATCGGATAATTGGTTATACGGATGACCGATTATTTGTATAACCGATTATTCAAACATCCGACTAATCGGTTACTCGGATAACCGATTATTGGATTCAAATATTCAAGTGGATCATCTAATATATTGTGTAATTACCTAAAAAGGACGAAAAATTAAACAAAAATAGGAAGCCGGGGTTAGTTTAAGTTTAAAGATGATATGAAAATAATAATTAACTGATTGAGATTTACTGAAATACAATAATTTTTATATGATGTAATCTGTATTTTAAAGTAAATTAATAATTTAAAGTCTCGCACGGAAAGAAAAACTTAGTTAAATTTACTATAAAAATAATAAAACTGGCCATAATTTATGACTCTATATGTGACTGGAATAACTTCTATTAAGAAATGCCATTAAATTAGAGCAAAAATCTTTATAATTAATTAAATTTTTGGTAAAAATTCCAAAAATATTTTTGAAAAATTTAACAAAATCTTTTGTAAAATTTACTAAAATCTTTCGTCAAATTTAATAAAACCTTTTGTAAAATTTACTAAAATTTTTTGTAAAAATTTTGTCACATGGTATTCCAAAGCGGGCATCCATCTAAGTATACCATACCGATGGTATGTTTTTGCTAAATTCTGCTACTATTATTATTGGGAACATCGAAATCCGAGTAATCCGTTGCATTTGATTTAAGCCTTCCATTCTTGTAAAAAAGGATTTTACAACACTTTATTTAAACTTGGTCATTTCTACAATAAGAAATACTTAAAGTACAATGTACCATACACAAGCGCGGATCCAGAACTTCGGTTTGGGGGGCAAACTTCGTTTTTTTTGGGGGGGGGGGGGGGGTCATACAAGGAAAAGTTACGAAAAGTAATACCCTGCCGCTTAGTCAACCCGGTATATAGTATTTTTCTTATTAAATTGATGGTTTGGGGGGTCATGACCCCCATGACACACCCCCCCCCCCCTGCATCCGCGCTTGACCATCCATTTAAAAATATTAAACTATATTAAACTACTGGCGTTATAAATAAATTATTTACACCACTTACATTCTTCGTGAAGTTTACAATAATATATTTTACTTACTAAATTTATTAGTAATTCTAACTATAGTTTTTTATAAATTATGTTTACAATATTATTTTGGTACGGATTAACAATGAAAATGGTAATTATTACAATATTGTATAGAACAATAACATCATTACTTTAATAATTTTAGTGTTGGCTAAAATTTACTACTTATATATTTTAGTATTTACTTGATTTTACTAAATTTATTAGAAAATATAACTATACTTTTTTAGGAATTATGTTTACTACAATATTATTTTAGTACAGATTGCTAATAAGAAATGTAATTAATACTATATTTATAGGAAATTTTACTATAAAATCTACTATAATAATTTTACTATAATCTTTTTTCCGTGTACCGTACTCTTTAGAATTTAGACTTTTTTCGTGTTTGTGCCGAATAATAATTTTGGTAGGTAACTTTTTAGTTTTTATATATTATTTTGTTGATATGTTGAATGCATCGGAAAGATATCCTTACTTCCTGGCCCCCCTCACAAGCCGCCGCCACTGTCCTCCAATTACAAATTAAAAGGCCAGCATAAGGTCTATGTCTATACCATTTTTATATATCATAAAATTGTG
This sequence comes from Barypeithes pellucidus, assembly GCA_963991005.1. Taxonomy (NCBI): domain Eukaryota; kingdom Metazoa; phylum Arthropoda; class Insecta; order Coleoptera; family Curculionidae; genus Barypeithes; species Barypeithes pellucidus. The sequence goes on along the minus strand of OZ022557.1, from coordinate 48,430,418 downwards.
TGGTTTACTTTAAATAATGAAACATTAATGATAACGATTAAAATTATGAGGTTTTAGATTATTCACTACATTCCTATTGAGTTCAGGTTCAGGGATTCTATGTTGATTTGGGTAAATATGTTGATGATATCATTGCCAACTCAAAGTTGACTAACCAACCCATCGCGTCGTTAATGGATTTATAAACAAAAAGTTGTGATTTATGTTGTAAGAATTATTATCTAATTGAATATGTGACCTAGATTTGATAATCCTTTAGGAATTATTTCGCGACGTTGGACATTATGGGTTGTCCTCTCTACAGATCGGTCAATTTTAAGGGTTTTACTGCAACATAAAAACACTCACATAACCGTAAATCTGGGAAATGAATTAAAAAAAAATCAGAAAAACAGACTATAGTAACTATATTTGTTATAGAACCAGTTGAGAAAAACGAATTTATGTATAAAGAGCAGGATGAGCGCTAATTTAATAATTTTGTGTAAATATTTATAATTTTATATTATTCTATTATATATTTATATAATTTTATATTATTTTAGCACAAATAAGTATCTTTATTATTAAGTGTATAATTATTCAACTTCTTTCATGTTTTGCAAACTTTTCATATTAAATTATTTAGTGAATTTTCCGGGTGACAAGGGCACAGTGCCGTAGCTACAATGGTTGCGTGAGTTTCACGCACTGGCCTCAATAAGAGGCCCACAGGGTCCGTCATGTTGGGAGGCCCTAGCTTCGGGAAGAGTCTCACGTTAATTTACTTAGCTAATTTCCAATAAAAATGGAAAACTTGGCGGGAGTGCCCTCGAATCCGTATCGCCCAGGAACCAGGCCAAACAACCCAAAGGGACTCATAGTCCAACACAAGTTTGCATAAGGAGACTAAAATTCCCATATTAACTTTTTTATTTAGTATTTAATAATACAAGAATGCTAAAATAATGGTTTAGGCAAATATACCTCCAAACTCAGTTCAAAAGATAATATAAATTTATAAAATAAATCGTACGATTTATGATTATATTTGCGAACACTACGCGAATGCAAACCAACAAGTTGCCGCGCCGTGTGCAAGTTAGTGATTCCCCGATGTGTTCCGTCTGTCTCATTGTGTTTACGTTTAACTCCAGATTCCAAGAACGACAAAACAGAAAATTAAAATATATATAAATGTTAATCCTGTTGTTAGTGCTTTGCTGCTTACTCTCTCCATGATTTAAGATTTGGGTCTAAGGGGGCGAACGCAAAGAGGCCCGCGAGGAATGCTGCGATCCCAGGTCCACTAGGATGTTGATACGGCACTGCAAGGGTAGTTCCTCTTGCGAAATTCTTGTGGTCTCTGTGAAAAGGGGGATACATACGAGCGTACATGCGTTAATACATGAATGTACAACTTTATACAAGAAACAAGCAAACAAGAACGACCGTGTGTGGGTTTGTTCGGGTTTGTCGCGCACATGTGTGTGCATTCATGTGTTCAAGTAACAATTGTAAGACACTTTTGATTTATTTATGGTTTAAAAGTGCTTTAATATGTTCAATAAAAATATGTTGATTTTAAAGTTACCTTAAAATAAACTAAAAGTTCTTAAAGACCACTTATTCTTATGCAAAGAATTTAATACACTCTTTAAATTAAAATAAAAAAACTATTTGCTCTTAATGCCCTATTGATATATATATATAGATATATATATATATGTATACTGGTTTTATAATACTCGTTACATTGGCTATTTTAAAACTAATTTGCTTTTTAATGGATTAATTGGCAGGTTGGTTTTAAAACATCAATTTGGGAAACAAATAGTTTTGATGTAGTTTTATGAAGTACCCTTGATGTACTCATTAAAACCCAACTATTTTATTTTAAGCCTATATGCTCAATAAAATTCCACATTAAATTCATAAATATAATTTTTACTTTTTAAAATTCAAAGGTTTTAATTTAGTCAATTTGGTTAAAAGAAATAACGCCAAAACAGGTACAATTTATAAGGTTAAGATTTCTCATTCGCGCTCCATACCACTTTAAATCAATAAGGGCATGAGCTTGAACATATTAAAGCAACTTCGGTTTTAAAATGAAGAGTAAATAGACGTCTGCGAACGTAGTTGTACTTAAAGTGGCAAATAAAACGCACTTCAAGTCTAGTAAGATTTAAAATTTTCTATATACTATCAATCAGTTATAACCTAGATCGCGCCATGTTTTATAGACTCAGCCATGATGGGACATTTCCAATAGCCGAAAGAACAATATTATTATTGAAATATATGTGCATTAATCCTCTTAAATAACTGTCGAACGGTGTGTCCAAATCTCTTTAGTCTTGAAACCCTTTTTGGCTAGAAACTGTTTTATGGTAGTGCTCAGGATTGAAGTTCATTTGGATTTATTCGAAATTTTATTGTATAGTTTTAGAGCGACCTTGAAGATCGCAATAAGAGCATTAGTGTTACTTGGTCGTACATGAGTGTATGTTCATGTTCTATCCTGTGTCTTTTACAGGACAGTGAGGTAAGGCATTGAATTTTTTATTATGTGTTCGCACATGTATCACCGTGTGTGCCGAAATTATGTTCACGTTCAAGTGCGACGTATATGATTGTACATTTATGTAATAACGCATGTACGCTCATATGTGTCCCACTAAACGTTACCTGCGTCGCTTTTAACTTGGCTACTGCAAATTATTAATTAGTTGTAGATTTTAATGTCTGATATTTTGAGGCATGGACGTTGAAGGCAACAATCATTAACATAATAGAAGCCTTTGAAATGTGGATCCTACGACGAATGTTGAGGGTGCCTTGGGTCTATCATGTCGGGAATGAGGACATTCTTCGATGAGCCGGCCTAGCGGACCGAGAACTTTTCGAGAATGTCAAATAGCGAAAACTGGATTATCTCGGACTCATACTGCGCGGACATCGTTACCACTTTCAGCGTCTCATTCTTCAAGTTGAAATTGAGGGAGGAAGAAGAGAATGGGCAGAAAGAAGTTGTCATGGCTCAGGAATATACGTCAATGGACAGGGATAAAGGACTTCCGAACATTGCAGAATGCTGCCGCTAATAGAGTCATATGATGGAAGTAGAATAGGATGAATGCCTTTGCAGGAATCTGCACGGCACTGGAAGAAGAAGAATTTTTAGATTCAAGCCACCTCAACAAGCTACAGTATTATTATGAATTTCAAATCTGATATCAAAGTTGCGATAAACTATTGTTTATACAGGACACGTGTCAGCAAGGTTGATAAGTTTAGGGCATATAAAAGGAGTGTCTGCTCATTATCATAGGATACCGGATTAATCTCCATGTAGGAATCTGCACGGCACTGGAAGAACCAGAATTTTGAGATTCAAGCCACCTCAACAAGTTACAGTATTATTACGAATTTCAAATCCGATATCAAAGTTGCGATAAACTATTGTTTATACAGGACACGTGTCAGCAAGTTTGATAAGTTTAGGGCATATAAAAGGAGTGTCTGCCCATTACCATAGGATACTGGATTAATCTCCATGTATATTCAACCGTTTGAATATATGTTTTCGTACGATCTTATTCTTTCTTTTATAATAATAATTGTGATTCATTACATTTAATACGGTTCTTCTATTCTTCTACCAATAAGTAGATTTATTTCTCTTTTTTGTGTTAATAATATTTTATATTTACTAAAAACACATACTACATTGGGACTTGTGGGAGCAGGTGAAACCCGAAAGGTCAATAATCTGCTATTTAGAGTTATTTTTGTATGATTAATGTGTTATCTTGTTTGGAAACGAATCACTCTCTGACTGTGTGTCGAAAATGATAACGAGCTGCTTTATCTTGTAGTAGGGGTTTCATTTATTGGAAATTTTAAAGTATAACAATCAAGTTTCCAGAAATTCCCGGGTGATGCGATGGAGGCAAACGGTTTTTTTAACACACATTAGACGTCACATAATTATTTTTTTTTATCTGAATTATCACATTATTTTATGATCGGTACTCCGTCTAAATGGGTGATTTCAAATCGCCGGGTGACTTAATAAGAAGCTACTCCTCCGTAATAGTGCATTGCGTAATGAGTGTTAATAGCATAATGCGTAATGGCATTATATATCGAATTACGCACCATTCTTTACCTACGATCATATTTATTAATTTTAAAATACTAATAGGTTTTAATATTTCTTTCATCAATATTTTTGGTTATCGTAGTTTTAATAACGTGACGTTTGAAAAAGTGCATTTGCCCTTTTCCCCAGCGCTTATGATAGCAGCCGCTTACGACTCTCTTGTTATTAAAAAAAAAGAATAAATAAATACAGGGTGTTCCTTAATGACGTGCAAATATTTCAGTGGCCGGCGTCCCTGCCAACATGTCCTTTGATATTATTTACAAAAAAGATGGTACACCAATGACATTTTTCCATGTGGATATTTTTTCTGATTAGCCTGAACATGAGAATGGTCTCTTGACCCAGATAGCACACTTGAATCCAATGGAGGTCCATTGGACATCCACAGCAGGACATGCCAGCTGTCCATAGGATATCCATATTTTGTACAGTGGATTGCTTATGGACGTCCATAGGACCCTACAAACGACACACTCGTGGACATCCATACGTTGTCCAAAAATGGATACATTTTGGACATCTCATGGATAGTTTATGGATTTTTTTTTATATACAAGCGAGCCCAAAATAACTTGCTTTTAAGGCAAACTTTTTGTGGTTTTTCCCGAAAAAGTTTTATTTTCCTTCGTTACCGTTTTAATATTATTTTTTTAATATAGCAAAACATCTTTTCATAAATAAAAAATTAAGAATTTTCTCATAATGTAACAACTTTCTGGGCCCTATAAACTAATTATTATTTTCATACTACAATAATCAAAAGGTGTGTCTAAGGAACATTTTTAACATTAGAAAAAAAGACTATGCATATTATGTACAAACTTTTTATTTGTACAAATTTAACTTATTTTAAAAATAAACTATTTTTTGTATTTGTTTCGTTCAGTAGCCCTCCTCAACCATTTTCTTATAGCTTCTTCAGATGTTTTGTGGTCGGAGCCATAATGATCAGAAGCAGCTAAAAGTTGTATATTGATTTATTTAATTTATGGTGAAAAGCACACTTGCTTAAAGCAAATTAATTAATGGAAGCACATGGATAAACATATCAAACAACCCAAATTTTTGGAATCTAAAGGGTATTTTTGAAAAAGAAACAACACTGTTTAGAATCTTCAGCCTGTTAAATAATTAATACTTACCAATAATTAATGCCCCTAATTTAAGGTTTTTAAAGGGTTGTTTGTTTTTAGTTCCATCTAAAGTATAGTGCATTGCAAGGCTATCTGACATAGTTTGCTGAAAACATCTTCTAATAAAATCATAGACATCCTTGCCTCCGAGTTTTGTCATCTGATGCTCCTAAAAATAAAGAATGGCAGGGTCTACAAAAACCTTTTCCGTTGTGTTTATGTATATTTTCCTTTTACTTTTTATTAATTATTGAATATTAATTATCCTCCTAATACTTAGAAGAGAATATAAGTAAACCTATTGTTTATAGAAATGATTGTGTCAATAAGATGTTTCTTGGACAGTAAGTTAAAGCAGATAAATAAAACTTACTGCTTGTTTAAAGTGGTCCTCATCTTCAAGATATTCATTCACCCTTGCCAAGTCGTCATAATTTTTTATGGGGAATTCAAAGGATTGAAAGAAATTGTATTTATTATTCTCCTTATTTAGCTGCTCTTGTTTCCGATTTATTAGTATTTGCAAATCTTCTCTAATTTGATACAGATTAGCTTTTAAACCACACATTTGTTTAGATATATCTATCATAAAAACATCTAAAAATAAATGTATGTAGTTAGGTACTTAAGTTAAAATATTATTTCTGAAATGAAACATACTTTTAATGAAAATCACAAAACTTACCTAGTTTTTTATGGAGCATTTTGCATCCATCACAATTTAAATTTTGAGCCTGCTCTTCTCGCCCGCTTATTTGCTTGGCAACAGGATTTTCTTGATCAGTTTCTAAAATCAATAAAAATATTTATTCATATATTTTTGATGAAAAATAAAAATTAAAGCAAGTTAAAAAATGTTTAATTCGAGTTGTAACTAATTTTTAACACATTTTGACATATAGATTACCTTGAAACTTCGATGCAGAAATATATGTGTCCAGACTTAGAGGTTTGCTTGAAATGTCTAATTTTAATTTTGGAGGATGCGGTAAAAGTGCTTCACTTTCTGTTTCAGATTCTGAACTCGATTGGAAAATTTTCTTTTTTATAATTTTCCTCTTTTTTTGATCCATTTCATACTCTGAGTTTAGATCACTTGTATCTTCGGCTTTTTTAGCTTTCTTTCTAGCTGTAAAATAATCTTCTAAAATTGGAAAAATATAAAGATGTAGACACCCTATGTATAGCATACCCTACAGGGAAATATATAGTATATTGCACAAGTGTTGAGAGTAGCACATTTCAGTGCCCCCAAGTCCTAAGAAGGTGAAAAGTTTATTTTAACATGTGTTGCATAATTTAGTTTTTCTATGACTGCAAAAATATATTCTGTCCAAATACTCAAAAAACTGTTTGTAGACTTACAAAACTAAACGTAAGGTTTTATTATACTTGCCTAACTATCAAAAATTAATAATAAAAGTAAAAAACTTACCATGTGTGCCATCCTTAAATATTCTAATGCTATAAAGGGGCCAGCAAGTGTTCGGTGAAGGACAATTTTTTATTTCAGTCATAATTTTTGACCTTGCCATCGGTGGCCAATAACATTGGCTATTATGCAGCCATCCTGTTGGGACAGCCTCTACAGTCTTTGTTTCCACAAATTCTACAACTGTCCAGCTACTGGTGGACATAATGTTTTTACATATGTGTACCTATTATAACAAAATAAGCTAATCACTCAAAGATAAATTATTATCAGATGAAAAAAAATAAAAATCTGCCAAGCCAAACTTCGACAACGCGGATTAAAATGACACAAAATACAAAATGGCTTCCAGCTTCCAGCGCCCCAGCGGTCCAACGTCGACCAAGGTCGACCAGCACAGTGTTGCAGATTATTTTTAGCGATTTTCTTCGATTTTTAGAGGCTCCCCACTAAATTTTTCAATTAGGCCTATTAAACATCTCAAAGAAAATTGGATATTTCCAACATATGTGATATCGAAAAACTCTTCATATTTTAGTAGTTTCCGTAAAATATTCTTTTCTTCATTGCCTATTATTTAGACTGAAATTCTTTATGTTAAAGAGAATTTTTCAAATATGGCATCACTGGACAAACCACACAGAGCCAAACTGACAATTGACAGATGACTTAAGCGCATTTCTTCGCGACAGTACGAATAATATGTTTTTCGCGATGCATCGACGGCGCGAAAAGACGTCATAGTTTATTTTATTTTTGATTTGCGGTTCCCGTGAAGACATAAGACATATTTATAGTATATTCATATATCCTTTGTTTTCTTACCCAATAATGAAATATAGATATATATTATTAAATAAAACATACTATCCCGTTCATTCATTAAGTACCTTTAAAACGGCTACCATGAAATGCCATCTACATGTTTGCAGTTAATTAAATACTTATTTTAACAGAAACAGTAAAAATCAGTTCTTCAATCTCATTTACTTAATTATAATGCATTTAATTTATGACATTTTCATGCATGGACATTTTATGGATATACGATGGACGTTCAATATAGTCTATCCATATGCATACTGGTAACGGATATCCAATGGATGTCCTGATAATGTCCATGGACGTAGTGGATATGTAATGGACCAATTGTGGATATCCAATGGATAGCTTGTGCTGTCTGGGGAGTTTTTCTCAAAAATCTTTTCTAACTAATATTTTTGGTTCTATATCCTATTAACACATATCAAAATTGAAAATAATATCTAAAGTACTTTCGGTGATATTAAACAATAACCATTTAAAAATAAAAATTGAACACCCTGTAGCAAAAAATTTAAGCCGTTGCGGACATAAGTTCATATGAGTTTTTCTTTATAAAATGACCTAAGGAATCACACGCTGCGTATTTCACGCTCGAACATAAAGCATGTTCGTTTAAATGCATCAAACTATAGACGGGCGTTATTTAAGCTGCGTATTCCACGCTCGAATATAAATCATACGTTTAAATCAAGGAGGATATAGCTTTGATTCACAGTCCTTGAAGAATAAATAATTCACATTCTTAGGTAAACAACTTTCCAGGAAACCAATCGGGGAGCTCTGAAAATTGGTATAATTTGTCCTTGTCGTTTTATGTTAATTTGACAAACATATTACGTCGCCTTCGAGCGTTTCGAACGTAGTTTTTATAAACCCTTATTGGCCGTCTTTCATACCTGCTTTCATGTTTGACACTACCGGATTAACATTGGTTATATTTGCCATTAAACAAAATTCCTTGTTGTTTTTCAGTTACATAATATTGTTTGTGGAAAAAATAGTAATTCTTAACTCAATATGGTAGGACTGTTTTTTAAAGGTTTACCATAACGTTAAGGGCACCTTAGTTAAGATCTAACTTAAGGTAACATTCAAATATATATGCCCTTATTTTTGTAATAATAGACGTCACATTGACGTGTACAAAGCAGATAGAAATACCGGGTCCATGTTTGTCTCGAGTCAATGGTTTAAATGCATCAAACTACATTGACATGCCCGTGTAGTTTGCTACTAAGTTGACACTAAATGTTAATTAAACGTATGGTTTATGTTCGAACGTGAAATACGGAGCGCGAGATACCCAACCTAAACGCCCCTGTGTCAAACTACACGGTTAGTTTGATACTAAGAGCTCGTTTGATCACGACAAATGACAGTCGAGTGCTTAGGCTTAGGTGTAAAAAGGTTATTAAATCGAGTATTTCTATCAGGCGTTGTAGTTCTGGAATGAAGTCGGTCCTTCAGGAAGGAAGGGTTTAGTGTTGGGAAAAGCCGATGATTTTAATAATCGAGTACTTGATACTCGAGCGATTTTAATAATCGAGTGAATCGCTCCAGCGATTAATCACTTGAAATTTTTATGACTAAGAAGAACGTGTTGATAAAACACCAGGGGTTATTTTTGTACGTTTTAGAAGTTTAGTCAAGAGTTTTTAATAAAGAAGATCAGTTGATTCTGATTTAAAAAAATTATATCCTTTAATTACAATCGCCGCTGGCTAGCCAGTCCCAGTCAAAACAAAACGTCGCGATGAATCCACTAAGGGATTTGGCATACTTTTTTGTATGTACCTTCTCGTTTATGTGCCTTTAACCAAGACGTAGATATGTCGTGTTGGCCTTTTGAGCGTCAAACTGGAATCTCGCCAATCGGAACATTTCGGGCGACGCGCGAAGATCGGGTATCAAGTAAAACACAACGATTCGATTTTTCGTCTGAATTTATAACTGAAGTATTTCCTATCGAGCGAAAAACTGCTACCAAGCAGCATATTTCGGTCGGTGTCAAGCGAAGCTCGGGTATCGAGTGGAAGGTAATAAGTAAAAAAGCGATGATTTGCGCTTGAATTTATAACTCGAGCAGTTTTTTTTAAATAATCGAGAGATCGCTTGCAATCATATTGTAATAAATAAACATGTGTGTCATATAAGAAACAAAAACCATAACCTACAAATTCGTAACGAACCTATGAACGGGAATGTCCTTACTGCTTACGTGTTATCGTCTACGGATTACGTTGTGATTTTGAATTGTGATATTGAGCAATTTTCTCTATATTACATATTAAAAATATATGAATTGATATTATAGTGTTATAGTAGGGTATGACTGGGGGACATAACGTGTACCAGTGGGGGACACTCGTATTTAAAAATAATTTTTTGATTCAAAACCGGCATTTACAGGGTTTGTGATGTGATGTTTTTGGTAGTATGCCTTTTATTTAAGTAGCTATTTAAGTAGCGAAGGTGCGCCAGCCAAAGGGGGGTGATCGCCCCCCTGTGGCTAGGCAACTGAGTCTCATACCCTTTACTAGTGCGGTGTTACACTATGCTGCAAAACGGGAGCCTTTCGGCGGGATAATCAAAATACATTATATCTTATCGCCACTGTCACATCTACGAACAACAAACCCGAAAATACGCATTATGTTTACCATTGCTCCGAACGGCACCCGCAAAATTGGACCTGCAAAACAGGGCAATTTAACTCCGCACTATAGGCAATATTATTATGTCCTTTGGTGCAGGCGGCGAGAGCCACAAACTACAAAGCTAACAAAGCTCAACATACTCGATGCGAAGAGCTTTCAGGCCACCTATATTCAGGCGCGGGGTTCGAAGAAAAATGCTTCGGACCTGCTTATACTCGTCTGTTTCTATATTACGAATTAGACAAAGAAAAATGAATTACTTCGAGCAGGGCTTTATGCGTTTCCGAACGGACTCCTCCGACAACGAACGGTAGAAAATGATTCGACGGGTCGTTGACCACGGCGACGCGATCGCTGAACTGAACAGATCGGCTTGTTTCTTGTTATACACTTGCTACTGTAGCGATAGTCAAGTCTGCCGCATATCTGTTATCTGTAAATTTCTGATCATCTTAAAAAGATACAAAATTAAATAGGTAATAGAAGCTTAATATTTTAAGATTCGGAAGTGGTTTTGTTCAAGGGCTGATCCAGAACTTCGGTTCGGGGAGGATGGGTCACACAAGGAAAAGTTATGAAAAGTAATACCCTGCCGCATTGTAGGGTTACCATATCGGTCTCAGTCAAAATCAGTCCCGTTGCATATGTACCCCCCCCCCCCCCCCCCCCCCCCCCTACATTAATCAAGTTTGGCCACCAACCTTTACCTAACCGCCCAACTCCATCGTTTTTTTATTTTTTATTTTTTTTTTATTAGATCATTCTTTTGATTCAGTTAGGGGTACATAAAATAAATACCATTTTTCGAATCATTTTTTATTGCAAACATTATCGACATTATCCGAATAACAGTAATTGTAATACCGACTCTAATTAAGAACTATCACTAAGCTGCTACAATCGTCATTCACTAACATCAAAAAAATAATTTGAAAAAAAATCGCTGATTCAGGAGGAAACCAGGGAATCAGTGCATTTTTCACGGAAATCAGGGAATTTTAACGAAAATCAGGGAATCAGTGCCAAAGGTCAAAATCAGGGAATTCCCTGACAAATCAGGGAATATGGTAACCCTACGCATTAGTCAACACGGTAAATATGGCATTTTTCTGTTTAATTATTTGTTTGGGTCTGGAAGTCATGACCCCAATAACCATCCCCCCTGGATCCGCGCTTGGTTTTGTTTTGGAAATATAAAATTGGAGACATACACCCTTACTTACAAACTGCAGCAATTTTGACTCCTGCAGAGACCCAATTCATCTATAGAATGTTGTTATGGTACAATCAATTACAATCATTCTACCTTTTGTTCCCGTGGGAATCGATTGCTCCAGCAGTGGCGGCTCGTGCGTGAAAATATAGAGGAAGAGCCAAGCAAAAATATTCTGAAACACACAAACTATGGTTACCCCTCAAGCCCCCAAATTCCGAAGACAACGAACTTTTTGTTAAATACCGGGCTGAGATTTGAAGCGATTCATCATTGTCGTTCTGGGGATGATGCCAAAGTCGTTTTGGAAGTTAAGAAGAATTCCCAATTTACTAGTCAGTAGTTTGTCCAATGATACTTCATAAAATTGGATCGTCAATATCGACGATTATCAAGTCCAAATTTCACGAAGGGTTTGTTCGGTTGGCCAAGAACAATCGGAAATAATGTAATAAAACGAGACAAACGCATTTTGCAATGCGCCAGCTGATCGATTTTGTGCGCATGAATACGTGCACTACAATTGCCATTGCAGGCGCAAGAGAAGAATTGCCGACTCTAATACGGCTTTTACTGTCACGTCAACAAAGATAATTGTTTTAAGAACAGCCAACCAACCGTATTCATTAAAGGGGTTTAAATTTAAAACAGTCTTAAACTGACAGTTGCAATTTTAAAATGACTACTTCAAGGATAACTAAAACAAGTTTTGTATTACTATTATTTTTCTTGGCTTTCTTTCCAATTTATAAAAAAGAGAATTTCAGGATGTGCTGAATAGAACTAATTAGAGCTAACACTATTTTCGCAACACTATCCCGTTAAAAACAGTAAACGGGAAAACTAATTAACTGCAAAAATATTAAATTTAAACGAAAATAACATATGGCATATAATAATAATGGCCTTTATGAATTAGAGGACGAAGTCTAGCTTCTAGTCGTTAACCCTTAATTAACCAAAATAATTACTTTTTTGATCTGTCCACTAGAAACTGAGTGGTTCTGATATAGCACCATGGCTCCATGGCATTAATGTGCAATATAAATATACTGGAATAAGTGGAATAACTAATCGTATTAAGTCAACGCTAACAAATTATAGGAACCTCACCAGTGTTAGGATTCCCTTGATTTCCCAGAAATGGTATCCTACTTATATTACACGAAAAAAAAATTAAATTATTATAGTAAAGATTTTTGTTGTAAAATTTCCAAAAAAATATAGTATTAATTAATTATTTTTTATTAGTAATCTATACTAAAATAAATATAAATAAACAGGATTTCTAAAAAAGTATAGTTAGAATTTCTAATGAATTTAGTAAAATGAAGTAAATACTAAAATATATATTACATTTTAACAAACACTATAAAAACTATTATAGTGAAGATTATATTATTCGATTTTCTATAAAATATCGTAATAATTAAAATTTTCAAACCAAACCGTACCAAAATAATATATATAGGGTGACAATTTAAAAACTTGAAATGGCCATATATTAGAAACGAAAAACTGAAGAAAAAAACGCAAAAAACAGTTTCTATAAAACGAAGGGGGAACAAAAACACAAGCGTATTAGCCCACCCCTATCTGCAACCCCTTGGACAGGGTGAGATAAACCCTTAAAATCTTAAATAGAAAGGGGGGGTCGAGTGATACATCATTTTGAAGCTCTTGAAAAATGCTTTCCAATGGTACCATAGAAAGGTACATTTCAGGAAATTCTTCTCTGTTTATTAAGGAAAACAATAAATGAAAAGACAATTTTGAAATTTTTTATTATTAGTTAATTAAATGTTCAAAATGATTGCTCCCAATATCCTGGCATATTAAGAGATATCTCTTAAGAATTCTAAACAGTTTAAGCCTCGGTATTTCGTTTTGGATTATTTGCTATTTTTTTTTCGTCGAAAAAAAAAATTTGTTTATAAATATTCGCATTTTATTATCACAGAATTTACCTTAAAGGTAACTTCTACTAGTATTATTATTTTAAGAACAGTTAACTTTCGGTTCAGTTTAAACGAAAAGCAGCACTTCTTATCTTTAACAATGGTGTACAGCACAGCTGAACGGGTAGAAATTATTTTCATTTATGGTTCCCAGGATCAATGTTTTTTAAGAACAGCTCCACGTTTTAACGAAAGGCATCCAGGTCAAAATGTAAACCCGGAGTATGTTCGCCAACTAGTAGCCAAATTTAAAGAAACTGGTTCTGTCGCGAATATAAAGAGAAATCAACCGAGACTAGCCGACGAAGCAGCGCAAATTGAAATTCTGGGGCAGTTTGCAATGAATTCAACTTTATCATCGTCAAGCAGCTGTAGCAACTGGATTATCTCGTGAATCAATAAGAAAGGTACTTAAAATTCATAAGTTTTATCCCTATAAACTGCACATACTGCAAGAACTTGGTGACGACGACCCTGACAGAAAAATACAGTTTTGTGAAATAATGACAGATAGAATTACGGCAGAACCTCGACTAGTTAAAAATATTTGCTTCAGTGATGAGTGTACCTTTTATTAAAATGGGCATATTAATAAGCAAAACTGTCGTTACTGGAATGACGAGAACCCCCACGTATTTGGAGAAGGGCATACCCAGTACCCCCAGAAAATTAATGTTTGGGCTGGTATATTGGGAGATGGTATTATCGGCCCAATATTTATACAAGGAAATTTAAATGGCGACAGGTATGCTGAAATGCTACAGAGGTCTATCGAACCACTAATAGTGCGAGAATTAGAAAATCAGAGGGACATACTCGGAAATTTATCTTTAGAATAACGCTTACTACATTTCCAACAGGATGGAGCACCTCCGCATTATGTAGTTCCCGTTAGGCAGTGGTTGGATGATAATTATCCCAACCAGTGGATTGGAAGAAGAGGTCCTGTTGAATGGCCACCTAGATCCCCGGACCTAACACCTCTTGACTTCTTTTTGTGGGGTCACCTAAAATCTGTGGTTTTTAAAACGCAACCTGAGTCACTAGAGCAACTTCAGCATAGAATAGTTCAGGAATGCCGTGCTATATCCAGAGAAACCTTTGCAAATGTACGTGAAGAATTTGAAAGTAGGCTTTATTATTGTCTTCAAAACAACGGAAATCATTTTGAACATTTAATTAACTAATAATAAAAAATTTCAAAATTGTCTTTTCATTTATTGTTTTCCTTAATAAACAGAGAAGAATTTCCTGAAATGTACCTTTCTATGGTACCATTGGAAAACATTTTTCAAGAGCTTCAAAATGATGTATCACTCGACCCCCTTTCTATTTAAGAGTTTAAGGGTTTATCTCACCCTGTCCAAGGGGTTGCAGATAGGGGTGGGCTAATACGCTTGTTTTTGTTCCCCCTTCGTTTTATAGGAACTGTTTTTTGCGTTTTTTTCTTCAGTTTTTCGTTTCTAATATATGGCCATTTCATTCATTTCAAGTTTTTAAATTGTCACCCTGTAAGAATTTCTAATAAATTTCGTAAAATCAAGTAAAATATTGTAAATTTTTGCAACAAATGTAAGTGAAAATAATTTATTTATAACTGTAGTAGTTAAATATTTGTAAATGTATGGTACATTTTACTGACGTTATTATTGCATTTGTGTTATAAAAATAAAAGGCAGTACTTCGATGGGTGATCGCTTGGAAATCCCGTGGCGTCTCGAAATTTTTACCAAAGATTTTAGTAAATATTACAAAAATTTTAGTAAATTTTACACAATATAAATGGTTTACTAAATATTTTTGTAATTTTTAACAAATATTCTTGTTAAAATTTTGTTATAAAATTATGGTTAGTTTGATATTTTTATATGGGGCTTTCTCGGGATAAGGTGTACAAATTTGTTCACCGTTTTTTCGCATTTTGTAGAGGGCGCCACATACGAACTTATACTTTAATTTGAATGGTCACAACTTTTTTGTGCTATACTGTATGTGCAGTTTGACTAAAAATTTTTATTCTCCTAACCTTTTGACATATCTATATACTACAACTGTTGTTTCGATAAATTTAGCCGTTTTCGAGCAAAACGCTAAAATAATGTTGCTTGCATATGATGAATACGAAATCATTTTAATTTATTTTATTTATTTATTGTTGGTTTACTAACAAAATCATAAGGTTAAGATACATAAGTTACTAGAACAATAAATGAAACTTTCAAATTAAAGGTTCAAAGTGACGTCCTTTCCCTTCAGTGCATAAATTAATTCAGCTTAAAAAATTCCGACGCAACAATTCTCTAAACCGCTAAATTAAAATGCTGTGGCGCGCTATCTTGAAGCAGCCATATTGCATTTCTTAATCCACGGGGTACATCTTCCAATAGAATAGGTAAGTGGTTTCTTAAAAAATCCAAGTACTTCACCATTGAGTCTTTGTGGAATGAAATGTGGCCCAATTAAGTAGTCCCAACAATATCGGCCCACACGTCGACGGAAAACTTATTTTGGTAACCACGCTCTATGATAAATGAGGATTCTCATCAGACAAAACATGATTATTGTGGAGGTTTATTAAGCCATCATGCCCAAATCCAGCTTCGTCCGTTAAAAGGATATTACGAACAAAATTTTGGTCACTTCTAATTATTATTGTATTGCAGAAATTCACACGAGCAGCAGGATCTTCGGCAGGTAGGGCTTGCACCTTTTGGTAGTGGGTACGGATAAAGGTTTTCTTCGTGTATTGTTTCATGTACGGAACTCTTTGAAATGCCCTCCTGGATAGCAATTTTTCTTACACTTACATTGGGATTATTTCCTATTAAGCTTCTGCTTTTGTTGTTCTAGTATTCCGTTGTCGTCCTACATCAAAAATTCTAGTTTTGAACGATTCAAATTCTCCCAGTCTTCGATGGATAGTACTGAACATTCGCGATTGGGACAGGAAATGCTTCGAGATACAAACGTCGTGCTGCAAGAGCATTTTGCCAGCAGCTAAACCATAATAATAATGCATGTCACGCAACTCCAGGTTAGAGTAATTGTTGTTCATTTTTATTATTATTTTTATGATAACAATTATTACAAAAGAACTTGTACAAAATTACTAACTGTAAAAACTAATTCACCACAAACTTGTTTCTACGGCAACTATAGCGCATGTTTCAAAAGTATGCTATGTTTAATGTTCAAAATAAATTGAAATGATTTCTTATTCATCAAATTGTATTCCCCATCCCGAAAAAGCCATATACGAGAATTTGACAAAATATTATAAGCGTGGCAAAAGGTATTGAAAAAAAAACTGCAAATTAAATTTAACTTTAACACCCTGTGAAACATAGTGAATGTCACCTCGAAAAACTCTCGTAGTCCTGGTCGCCTGGTTCCAGTTATAGTTAGACAGGCGGTGGCAATAGGGGTTCCGTGAAGTGGAATATCAGTAATTTGTTTTTTCGTGTTTTAGGTCCCCCCTCTACAACTTTTATATCTGATGAAATGCCATAGAGCGTTGCTGATAGGCGCTGTACTGCTTTAGATAGGAAATTCTCAATAAATTCAAAATTATATCGAGCCATGTCTGAAAATGAATTTTCAGCATCTGCGTGACCCCAAAGTCACGGGAAACACATTTTCTGACAAGTCAACATAGACTTTTCCGAGCGTGTAAAAAAAATGAATGGAAAAATTATAAAGTCTCAAGTGACATGGGTCAAAGTGGGCTTAATCGATTTGTATTCACATGGAGATGACTCGTAAACTATTTTCTGATAAAAAGAATATTGCGAATCATTTTTCCCGTCATACAACTGAACGATACCTGCCTTCCGGTATCTCTGCGTAATATTGTTCGAATTCCACCTAGCTAGGTGCGATTCTTCTGAAATTTTTTTCCACAATATTTGGGTGTCAAGGAATTTCCTCCGAGGAGATTTTTAAAAAATTCCAATAATGAAATGGCGAGACCTGCAACGACCAAATTTTAAAAAAATAATCTTTAACGTATAATGTTCCATTCTAGAAAGTTTCAACTTCAAATTCGCTTTTCTTCCTTGTTTTAATTTTAATTTTTTTGGACACGCTCAGAAAAGTATATGCAAGGGGTGACTTGTCAGAAAATATGTTTCCCGTGACTTTGGGGTCACGCAGAGGCTGTAGATTCATTTTCAGACATGCCTAGCGCCTCGAAGCAACGCTATACAGCATTTCATCAACTATAAAAGTTGTAGAGGGGGACCTAAACTCCACGAAAAACCAAATTACTGATATTCCACTTCACGGACCCCCTATTGTCACCGTCTCTCTAACTATTACTTGTGTGAATATAAATGGTTAAACGTTCCTAATAACGATATCTTCTTGATCGCATATGACTATTACATTTACTATAAATTTATATAGCCTTTAAGAAAATATAAAATAACATTAGGAACAGCACAATTTCTGCAATACCTAATATTTTTTTCCGAAGGTAGTGATGTGATACAACTTGCCACGCCTCTCACGTATTACTAAAAACCTTCTATAATGTGCTCCTTTCACGAAGAAACGTTTATTTTTACGTTTTAGCAGGTCTTTTACAATCATCGTTACGCAAGACATTATTGCAACAGTCTCTCTGTGTGCAACCTCAATTTGCATTAAAACATCGACTCGAAGTTCGAAGAGAGCAGTAAAGTTGTGGCAGAAGCCGGGAGAAAAGCTGCAGTTATAACATTTGCTGACGGGACGAAGACGTCGTCAAGTTGCAATCAAGATCATGAATATTTCGCTGTTATCCTGCATATAAGCGACAGTGGCGCTTCAACAATCAACCAGCGTTTTGGCGTAAAAACATTTTAAGGATTGTGCAAAATCATTTAAATAATATATCATACGAAAGCAAGTACAAGCCTGTTCAAATACTACAATTTAGATTACAAGTGCAAGCCTGTTCAAATACTACAATTTAGATTACAAGTGAAAGCCTGTTCAAATACTACAATTTAGATTACAAGTGGAAGCCTGTTCAAATGCTACAATTTAGATTACAAGTGCAACCTTGTTCAAATACTACAATTAAATTAAGATTAGGTTTTAAGTGGTAAATTATTCTAAAGGTACGTGTATATCTATCGGAACGAGTTAGAACTCGCAAGAGTTATTTTGTATGTCATATTTAATGCCATTGTGCAATATACAGGGTGTCCGGTAAGTATATAGCAATATTTCGCCAGCATACAGGGGCAAATCGAAAATATCGACTTAATTAAGCTAGCAGTTTAATAAATATTAAGGATGCTGACAATAAATGCAATTAAAAATGTACTTACTTTTTTTGCCAAATCATTTCAATAATGTATCATACAAAAGCAAGTACAAGCCTGTTCAAATACTATAATTTAGATTAGATTTTAAGTGGTAAATTATTCTAAACGTGCTTATGTATCGGAACGGGTTAGAACTCGCAAGAGCTATTTTGTATGTCATACTATTTTGCATTATACTGAGTATCCGTTAAGTATATAGCAATATTTTGACAGCATGAAGGGAAATTCCAAAATATCGACTTAACTATGTAACAGCAGATTAATAAATGTAACAAAAAATATACTTACTTTTGTGCAAAATCATTCAAATAATATATCGTACAAAAGCAAGTACATCTATTCAAGAAATATTACATAATTTATTTCTTGAATAGATTTTTTAAAATTTGATTTAAGCAAATAACGTCTGTTCAGATTGTGTGGGACTACTAAGAGATGGCGCTCCGCGCTGTATTTTGTCGACTACCGTCGATAGTACGGCGTTGACTTGAAGTTCTCTCTGATGATTGGTATGTACACCTACCCTGTACTGACGAGAACAAATAAGTTCGAAACCGGTCTACAGGTGGTTGCATCCTATCAATGGAGCGGGCTTCCTTTTCTTGGTAGTACCATTCAATCTGAAATAGTATATTAAAGTGCTACTGTGTCGACAAAAATACGCCCTTATTGTATAAGGATCATCTCAGGATCATCAGGTCTGGAAATAATAATTTTTCCATATTGGTATTTGAAAGCAAGTATTGTTCATATTTTATTCTCCTCTGATCGAATTCTTGATATGTATTATTTATTAATTTTTGCGATCAAATATAAGGAAGTCGACCTCGCCTCTTAAAATAATTGGACCGCTACCGCCCTGGCGGTGTCGGGCTGTAAAGAAGCCGTCGCTGGCAAATAAATATTTATCTATTCGCGTGCGGTAAGTAGCACTTTACCGCACTAATGCCGTAAGTAATTGCATACTATAAAAACAAGTTTAAAAG
The DNA here is from genome assembly GCA_963991005.1 of Barypeithes pellucidus. Lineage (NCBI taxonomy): Eukaryota > Metazoa > Arthropoda > Insecta > Coleoptera > Curculionidae > Barypeithes > Barypeithes pellucidus. Next base: position 48,410,752 of record OZ022557.1, on the reverse strand, counting down.
CCAACTATTAAATTTTTATAATTTATTTCCCTTCTTCTTCTTCGAGTGCCTATCCTCTGTGGATGTTGGCTATCACGTTGGTCCAAATGACTTTATTCACTGCCGCTCTGAATAGAGCTGTTGATGTCATTCCGGTCCATGTTCGTAAATTTCGCAGCCACGATATTCGTCTGCGTCCTACTGATCTTCGACCCTCTATTTTTCCTTGTAGGATGATTTGAAGAAGGTGGTACTTTTCACCTCGCATGATATGGCCGAAGTATTCCAATTTTCTACGTTTGACACTTGGTTGGTATTCCAGTTGTCCACCGACGCGTTGCAATACGGCATCGTTTGACATGTGGTGTATCCATGGGATTCTGAGTATGCGGCGATAGCACCACATCTCAAATGCATCTATGCGCCTACATGAGGCATCGATAAGGGTCCACGCTTCTGCTCCATATAGGAGGGTTGAGAGTACATAGCATTTTAAAATTCTTATTCTGGTATGGATGTTGAGTGACGCATCTTGTTAAATGTACCTTTTGCTTTTTTGATTCGGCATCTTATTTCTCGAGAGTGATCCCAGCCCTTATTCAAGGTACAGCCCAGATATGTAACTGTCTCGGCTATTGTGAGAGCTATATTGTTAGCGGTAAACTGTATGTTGTCGATGTTGTTTTTACTGATAATTAATATGTGTGTCTTCTTACAGTTTATCTTCATACCATATCTATTACACGCAGTCTTTACGCGGTCTATAAGTCTCTGAAGTCCTTCAGCAGTATCTGCTATAAGGACGGTATCATCAGCGTATCTAAGGTTATTTATTATTTCACCGTTTATTACAACTCCATCCCCCATGTTGCCAAATGCCTCTTCAAATAGATGTTCTGCGTACACATTGAATAGAAGAGGCGACAGTATACAACTCTGGCGTACTCCTCCCCTTATGTTAAACTCCTCCGATGTTTCGCCTTCGATTCGAACAATGGCTTTTTGTTTTGAGATTATATCTGTGTCTCTGTCGTCAATTCCTGACTCACGTAGGATTGATATGAGTTTGTCATGTTGGACTTTATCAAAGGCCTTTTCGAAATCTATGAAACATGCAAAAACGTCTGAGTTGACGTCCCTTGCTCGTTGAATGAGGACCTGTAACCAAACTGCATGTCACTTATTATCTCATCGAGTATTCTACACACTCGTGCTTGGATGATATTAAGGAAGGCTTTTAGGATATGACTCATCAAACTGATTATTCTGTGGTCGGAGCATTTAGTTGCGTTCGTCTTTTTGGGAAGCGGAATGAATGTCGACAGCAGCCAGTCATTTGGCATTTGGCCGGCTGTGTAAATTTTATTAAAAAGGTTGGTCAGCAGTTTTATCTGTTCTGGGTTCAGTAGTTTGAGGACTTCTCCATGAATCTGGTCTGGCCCAGGAGCTTTGTTGTTTTTTAGTCGTTTGATAGCTGATTCTACTTCCCCCCTGTGTGATGTTAAGTTCTTCCTCGTTAGCCACTGCGGGCACATTATTGAGGTTTTCGTCTCTGAAAAGTGAGTTTTTTGTCAGTCTCGGTAAAGATGTTGTCATTCTAGTCCAAGATTGTTCCTGGACCCTGGGTTGAATGGTTGGTTGAATGAGGGCTGGCATGTTGCCATTATACTGCAGCCGAACGGCTTGTTGTATCCCTTTTGTTTAACGTCTGGGAAATGTCAGCCAGACGGGACCTACAACTTTTGACGTGGGATCCGAACCACGCGCATGCCCCCAGTCTGTCCATCAGTCCCCAAAGGAGTACGATTATCGGCTCCAGTCAGGTCTTATTCAGGACTAAACCCCCAGTATGTCCAACAGTCCCCAAAGGAGCAGGATTATCCGCTCCAGTCAGTGGGTCTTATTCAGGACTAAATTAGCAACATGCTGCATTCTTGCCTACTAAAATTTTGTGTACTGACGTACACCTACCGGGAATCGAACCCGGGTCGCCACGGCCGAATGCGGTAGTTCTGTTTACTGAGCTACCATACCGGGCACACTGGACCCTTTCTTTGATATCTTCCTGTTGCTGCCTTTATTTTTTTATGAAGGTTAAAGATGTCGTATTTTCTTTGTAGGATCTCGATTTCAACACATTTTTCCTGTAGTCACCGTTCTTTAGCCTCCTTAATTGCTTTTGGGACTCTTCTGTGTAGTTCCTTGTATTTTACATTATCTCTATTTCTGTGTTATCTTCTTTCTTCCTTAAGATAGAATTTGTCATCCATTGTTGTCTTTTTACCATCCTATCCGGTCTTAGTTATTCTTTTGTGACGGAGGTTATTGATATTTTTATTTTATTCCACAGGTCTTCTATTTCTGTTTCGTGGTTGCTATCTTCATATATGGTTTTGAGTTCCTTGTTTATCCTCTCTTTTGTTTGTTGGAATACGTTGTCTTGTTTGAGTTTCCGCATATCAGCAATTTTTGAGGGCTTCTTTTTGACTATTTTCTTTAGTCGCAGTTTGATACGAGCTAGCAACAGGTTGTGGTCTGATGGTATGTCTGCGCCTGGGTATGTCTTACAAGAGACCGCGTTGCGGTAGCTTCTGTTTATCATCGATCTGATTTCTCACGATTGTCATCAGCTGGGGATCTCCAAGTATACAGTCTTCTGGGAGGTAGTTTAAAAAGGTATTCATGATTGTTCTCCGTCCTGACTTCCTTGGCTATATAAAAGAATATCTTTAGTATTTGTGAAATTAAAATATACAGGGTTGCTTAAAAGTTATAATCGAAAATGTAAATCTGTAGGTGCGTCTCTGGGGCCCGATATCTCTCTTAGTAAACACATTAGGAAAATTGATTATATGAACTACTAAATATTATTTTGACCTTCCATGTACGCTGATGAAATATTGCCTTATACTTACATGATACTCTGTATTATATTGTAATTATCGCTTATTTAGTATTGCTGTTTTGTTACCAGCAAACACAAATCGTTTATTCAATGCAAGGTGGTTTTGTTCTTCTCAAGATCCTAACGGGTACTTTAGGCTTTTTCTAAAATCTATGTATGACGATAATATGTAAAAAAATATAATAGATAACCCATGGTAAAGCTGACGAGCAAAACAAAAGGTAGTCCATGCCAAAAAACATTGAGGAGCAAAATAAAGTTATCCGTGGCAAAAAACACTGACAATCAAAAAAAATCCCTGGGCAAAAACCACTGACAAGCAAAAAGAACAAGAAATGGCGTAACCCATCTTTCTTCATCATTTTCAAAAAGTACTACATTTGAGTCCAGTAAAGTACTAAATGTCTAGAACAAGTAATAAATCTACTAAATCTAGTACTATAATACACAAATAACTATAAAAATAACAACAACGAACAAGAAAACATGCGTGATTTAGACGGCCAAGGGAAGGACAGAGGAAAATTTATTTTCTTAGATTGTTGTGCTGCTATTATTGATATAATTATGTTTTTTTGTGGCAAAAATCATAGTCAGAAATAGTAACTTACCTTACAAGACAAAATAGTGTTTCACATATCGAGTCAAGTAGGTTCCAGGACGAACTGCAGTCTGCTCTTTCAGGTTTGTTGCCCAAAAGCATCATTTCTTAATCTGGGCTGGGGAGTCGCGGTATAAGGGGTGACAGGTCGCAATTTTCAAAAAAAAAATAAGGCAACTGAGTCTACGAAAAAAATTTTTATTCACTAATGAATTTACGTTATATTCAAGTGTTACTAATTGGTATATTGATGTTTTTTTGGTCACATCGTACGAGGTACCTAATAAACTAATAACTAAAAATCTGTTACGTAATTAATTAATGCGACCGTTTAGTCATCCACCTAAAATTTTTTCTGTACGTGAAACGATATAGGCAGAGACAGACACATACATGGGGTCCCATCGGGAACCAATTCGATTTATTATATATCGAAAACATAGGAACAGTTTAAAAATTGAAAATCAAAACACACCTCAACAACTCTTGATACTATACAAAGCCCAGATTCGATCATCACAAGAGTACTGCTCTCATGTCTGGAACGCTGCATCCAAACATACTCTTCTGCTTCTGGATTCCATCGAAACGAGGGCCATTCGTCTGATCGGAGACCACGAGCTGACGAAGAGCCTCGACAGCCTCCCTAGAACACCGATGACAGGTTGGGAATTTGACTCTGTTTTACATTGATTTCATTGTTTTACTATGATTTCCATGGAAAGTGCTCGCCTGACCTAGCCCTCTTAATTCCGACCAGAGCGGCTTTATTTATTAAAAGAAGTTTTTTGATATTTCAAGATAACCGATATTATATCATGCTCGAACAATTCTAATGGTTTACTTTGTAAAGACAGGTGTTTTGTTTCTAGATCCTGGTGTAAAATTCCAAATGGAAGGGTTCATATTTAAGAGTATTTATCAGTGGACGGCGTGGTCGGATTTGAGAACGGAACAGCATAAGTCATTGTTATTGAACAATGAGATGAGATCGCCATTCCAAGATACGATGAGCCAGCGCGCTGGCCGGCTGTATCGAGGAAGTAGGAGAGGTTTTCCTTATTCTTCTGCCTTTGATCACCCGAAGCGTTGCCAAATCGCCGTAGATAGTTGCGATAGATATTTTTCTTGAAAACCTTGGTGTTTTTTTTCCATAAAAATAAACTATGAAATTAATTGAGATTATTGATAGTGCAATACTTTCAAAAATGTAGTCATGTAGTACCAAATTTAGCTAAATTTAAAATTTTAACAAATTCTATCCAATAGTTTTCTTGTAGTTTGTCACGCCTTTTTACCTTAATGAAGGTCACTGATAAGTGCTCTTAAATACCATTATACCATGGCTGCCATGAAAAACCCCAAAAGATGTTAATTTTGCAAAAAATTATCATCATTTCATATCCCTGTATGATATTATCGAGTCGATTTTTCTATGCGGATTGAATATATTGACTTTCCTTAAACTATCACCAAAATTTCTTCCATAAATTCAAATAACAAATTTGAAGAGAAATAATTTTTTCTCGGAAACAGTAAGAGATATAGTAAAGTTATAAGAAAATATTATTAGAACTAAAAGGTTATTCTAAAAACATAATATAATATTTAAAATATCAAAGTAGCTACAGTTTTTCGGTAGAAGCAAACCCGAGCAAACCAGGCAACACCGCAACGACACCAAATTTTTTAAACGATCCTATTATTCATTTTACATATAAGTCTAACCTACCATTTACCGTGAATCACGCTGCATATAAGTTTGGATTTTTAAGGGGTCGCGGCACTAAAAAGGAGTATGTTTTTATTGTTGTTTGCCTTTAAAAGTGCTCTTCGGGGAAATTCTCAGATATCAATAAAAATACGTTTAAGCGGTTTTTAGGCGACAAAGAACAAACCCATGATTCTCGGCAATTTTTGATACTCGTTAGGCTGTTTAACATACATCGGCTCGTTTTTTATTGACCATTTGATAGATCCGCTACTGGGACTGGGGTCGCGTATCCACCTGCCGTCTAGTATCATATCGCAGGTGCACGGGAGGACCCGCACCTGTCGTGCTATCTTACGTGATTCCAACGGTCGTTTTGAGTACGAAAACTGCTGTCACAGAAAAATATTAATTGTTAATAATCTCGTTAATGGTAACAGATACAACTTCGATTAAATGGGGAAAAAGTATCGCAATCAAAATGCGAACAGTATGCCGTACAAAAGTAGTAAGATTTTAAAGTTTCGAGTTATTAAAAAAAACTGAAATTTTGAATTTTTAATTTAATTTTCTTTCGACGTTAATATTAAAGTTAGAGTAAAACTGACTAAACATTCTCACAGCAACTTTTAGTGAACTCAAAGATTACATAATAAATATTTTTTACCACGATTATTAAGTTATAACAAGTATTTCTAATTATACCACGTGATACATTTTCACCGTTGCAAAACCATCAATGCCAAGAAATAACAATTTTGGAAATTTCCCCGGGATGTTTCCAAAAATTTCTTATTAATTTTCGAAAATTTTCAGGTAAAATTTTCAGTTAAATTTGCACAAGGAAAATTTCCAGAAACTTTCGGAAACTTTCTTTTAATTTTTTTACTGCATATTTGAATTTGTTAAGTCAAGAGCTTTCTTAAAACACCAAATAATTTTAGATAAGAAAACTTGGATTATTGATTATTATTATTAGTGATGGTAATTTCACATTTAGTGAGAATTCCCAGAAATTTTCTTATGATTCCCGGGAACTTTCTTTTTGATTTTTTTTCATCTTTGAATTTGTTCTGTCAATAGCTTACTAAAAAAAACAATGTGTACATAATTTTTGGTAAGGAAACTTTGATTATTGATAATATTATTTTAATTAGTGGTTATTTGAGAATGGGAAATTCGTATTTAGTAAAAATTCTCAGAAATTTTCCAACCAGAATTCGCCAAAAACTTTCTTTTCGATATGTCAAGTGTCACGTGACATTAATGACTTGCCTGCTTATTCTGGTTATTTATTTTGCTTAGGTTTGTATGAAATTCCAGGACCTTCCAGGACCGTGCTAAAATAGTACGTACGTTTATTTTAAAAATGAAACGACTCTAATAATTATTATATTCTTTTTTATTATTTATTATAGGGAACAAAACACACAAACATATTTTTTTGTTATTTATTTATTCAAATATATAAAATAAAGTCATTATCTATAATTATATGTCTAGTAGGTACCTCTATCTTCATAAAAAGATAGGAAGTACGTATCTACATGTCTGTTCATCTTTACCTACTGTAAACATTATACAGTGTGTCTACAAATGGACTTAAGAGATTTATATAAAAATTACACAATCGAAACACAACTGACAGACTAGAAGATCTAACTATTTTGATGAATTAAATTTAAACATATTGAGAATTGAGGGCTCCGGATCATTAACATTATTTATTTACGAGGGTTGAAAGATAATTATTAATTTTATAAGTAATCTAAATAATTTTTGTTAGTCAAGAGTTATTTGCGACATAATAAAACTTAAGTTGTGTATCTTCTAAAATATCATTATTATGATTTGTTACCAAAGGAAAAATCAATAGTTCGATTTGTCTCACTAAGGTACAATATAATAATAATGATAATTTTTCTTCAATCAATGATAAAACCCATATATGTATATTCCTATCTTCGTTTGGGGCGTCAATAATTAACCTTTTGGCGTAACTGAACACTATCGACCATCGATTCTTGTTCAAGTTGGTAATGACCGGCCCTTATGATTAGATTCTGAATACTACAGACTACTATTCTATTTGTTCCGGGTGGCAATGACCACACTGATGGTTAGATTTGACTAAGTTAAAGACCATATATTTTGAACTTTGTTCGGGTTGGCAGTGACCGGCTTGTTACGAAAGACGGTGATCTATTACGTTATTACGCCGCTCACGAATCTATTACGCTTTTGGAATTAGCGATAATTTATAAAATTTACAGGTGACTTCTAAAAAAAAGGTCATTACTTTGATTCTGGCCCTCACCACCAGACAAGCAGACAAGGTGTAAGCAAAAATTTACCAAAAAAAAAATTAAATTCTGAGTACAATATTATAAGTATTGCTGATCTTCAAGAATTTATTACGAGGAACCCTAATCTATTACGAAATTTTGATCCAATTTACAAACGAACATTACGAACAAACCCTGGTTACAGGTTATCTATTCTTGTTTTGGTTCGAGATGACAATGACCGACCCGTAGGTTTGCTTAACTTAAACGCACAGAATATCTGATTCGTTCGAGTTGACAAACTGGATGGTTGTCTAACTGGATTATATTCTGATATTCATTCGAGGTGGCAATGGTCGATCTTGATAGTTAGGTTGCCTAATTGGACACTGCAGATCATACGTATAGTATTGTCTTCGTTCGAGGTGGCTGTGATCGGTATTTATGGTTAAGGTTTACCCGAGGTTTATCTAACTGAACATAACATACTATCTTCGTTCGAGATGGCAATGACCTGCCTTTATAGTTACCTAACTGAATACTACAGACCAGTAGGTACGTCAATGATAAAAAAATGAGTAAATGATAAGAAAACCGACACCATTAAATTTTTTCGCGATCTAATATAGTAGAAATTACGACGGCTTGCGATTTATTTCTTCAGTTAATCGTCAGGAATACGAATTAGAAATTGAAACCAATACTAAAATTTATTTTTAATTAAAGCTAATACGTAATTAGGTGTACATGGTGTCGTATTTTCTGGGAGTATTAGAGTTATTATCAAAGATAGAATGATGCGATTTTCACTTTAGTTTCCCACTTTTTCACGAAACGAAATTCCGGTGTTAGATTTGCCATAGTTTTTTAGGACAGGGTGATTTTGAAAATTTTCAGTCTTCACACATCCCTCGTATTTTCGTTACGCGTTAACTTAGCAAAAAGGTAAAAATTGATCTTGTTCTAGATTTTTACGTCAAGTTCAGTGGCTTAGCCAGTTTTTCTCTTAAATGTTTGGTTTCTGAGATATTAACAAAAGTAAATTTTTTTAAATAAATATAGACAACTATACATTTTTGTAAAGCCCATATGATTAAAGAAATAATATACGGTGGCCTATTTAAAAAAAAATACTTTTGTTAACATCTCAAAAATTAAACTTTTTAGCAAAAAACTGCCTAAGCCACTGCCACTGCGTAAAAATCTCTAACAACCCCAGTTTTTATCTATTTGATAAGTCTAAAAAGCGAAGATTTTCAAAATCACCACGTAGATTAAAAACTAGAACCATGATAAATCTTACACCGGAAACTATGGTTTCGTTAACAAGTGGGACACTGAAACCGTAACATTCTATCGTTGATAATAACGTTAATACCTCCCCAGAAAGTGTCGAAAATGTACATGTGCAAATTTTTGTGGCTAGTTGATTTCCTTATTATAATGATAGTAAAAAAAATAAAACTTAAGGCTCCAAAAAAGGAGGAGGCTAAGACAAAAAAATAAAGGAGTAAGATAATAGGATCTAGTCAAACAAATTATTTTTCTATTATTGGCTTTAAGAAATTCTTTGGGAAAAATATTATTTAGTAATAGTTGTGTTGTCCTTAATATTTAAAAATTCTCGGCCTGTTCGACATGGGGTGAACCGGTAAACCACTAGAAAATATACCACCCTGCCTAGTGCTAGTCAATGGTGAACGAACAATCCCGAACAAACCCAATTTTTAAAGTTAATTTCCATATCCCAAGATAAGGATGGGCTAGGATTAAACTTCGGTTAATGGTGAAAAAGTATCGCAATGAAATCACGAACAATGTGCCCCGCACAAAAAGTTTTGGTAAGATTTTTAAGTTTTGAGTTATTTAAAAAAAACTGAAATCTTGATTTTTTAATTTAATTTTTTTTCGACATTAATATTAAAATTAGAGCAAAACTGACGAAACATTCTGACAGCAACTTTTAGTGAACCCAAGGATTACATAACCGAATTTTTTTAAACAACGTTTCGTTTTCACGCAATCATCATCAACTTCATTTTTCTAATACGGCCCTGACTTTATAATATCAAATTTTGAGCAATTTTTTTTATTCTAAATTCAATGATGTACCACACTTTAACTTTAAGTATATTGCGAGTCTTTTTCATCATCTTCATGAAATTTTCAAGATACGGACCTGTATTTTCCATAATTTTGTTAGAACAGTTCAAGGCAGTATGTACTAAAATTATTATTTTTTTAAAAAACTGTTATAAGAATGCACTTTATAATAAGCATGAAACAAGATAATTTATTAATAATAACAAAACAGTAAAAATGAAAAAATAAAAAACAAATAGGTACATCGGCAAAAACAAACATTAATTAAAGTAAAACTAATAGTAGATTATTAGAAATTAATTTTCGAAAAGGTGTAAGAAAAGATTTCAGTCGTTCTTCAGGGACCTTAGACGACTAGTAAAGTTATTGAAGTCTTTCACATCGTAAGGCCGCCAAATGATACTGAATGTTTTAAATTCTGCAATTTTAAGATGCTGTTTGTTTGGACACTGACTGTTAGTTTTACTTTATAATGTTTTTTGGCCGATGTACCTATTGTTGTTTATTGTTTTATACTTACTATTTTCTTATTGTTAATAAATTATCTTGTTTTATGATTATTACGTAGTGCATTATTATAAAAAAATTTCAGAAATATTGATTTTAGTACCTACTGCATTGAACTGTTTTTGCAAACTTAAGGAAAACACAAGTCCATATTCTGAAAATTTCATGAAGATGATTAAAAGGACTCGAAACGTAATTAAAAGATAATGTGTGGTAGATAATTGAATTTCGAATAAAAGCGGTCTTAATTTGATATTATAAAATCAGGGCCGTATTAGAAAGAATTAAGTTGATGGCGATTGCTTGAAAACAGAACGTCGTATAAAAATATTTGGTGCGTAATCTTGGAGTTCATTAAAAAATCCTGTGAGAATGTTTTGTCAGTTTTGCTCTAACTTTAATATTAACGTCAGAAAAAATTTAAATAAAAAATTTAAAATTTCAGATTTCTTTAAATAACTCAAAACTTTTTGTGCGACATATTGTTCGTGCTTTGATTGCGATACTTTTTCCCCATTTAGTCAAAGTTGTACCTATTACAATGGGATTCTCATATAGAGGTCCTCCTTATCTTGTGCACTCTGTATTATACAGACCATCATTATCTGCAAAGCAATATCTGTGGATATTTATACTATATTTAAAAAACGATTAGTCGAACAGCACTTTCGACTATGTTATATTTATACCGACTTTCTATATAAATAATTGTCTTAGTACTTATTTAATTAATATATACCTACATTGACGTAAAAATGATCTGTTATATGATTTTTTTTATATAAAATAACAATAAAAATACGGTACAGTAATAACTATAATTAATCTATTCGCCTCGTCCTAGAAAATCCTTTTAGTCATCAATCAATGGATAAAATAAAATTTATATTGTATATACCCAAATTCAATTTATTCTTGGGTATGAAACAATAACAGAATAATCTGAAATCCCGTTTCTGCAAGGACGAAGCCTCTGGCTTTTAAACTTCCGGATTGGTAGTACCAACTTACTACGTCACAAAGTGAAAGTTAGTTGCTGCTTATTTTAATACACTATTGAATTGATACTACAAGTAGATATAAATTGATATTCTTTCGGAGGTTAGATTATTTATTAATCTAGGTCTTGTTAGTATATCCAATCTTCATTTTGTCATTATTACATGGTATTATTGCAACAGGTAATTTAAAAAAAATTACAATTTTATTTCAAACCTTCTTTTGCTTTGTACTAACCGAGGTTTACGTACGACTTTTGATTTTTTCCATAAATTTTTTAAGATTTTTTTGGTTGTATAATTTGTGCTATACCCTAAACTATAACCTACATATAGATAAATAAAGCATGCCAGACGAACTTGCACTATAAGCGTTTCGTTCTAAGAGAAGCAGCAAATTTTTTGAATACGCAAACTATATTATCTTTGGACTTCTTCCACACAATGTGCTCTTTTATACACTGAAAGAAACAATTAATTTTGGTAACGTCAGTCCCTTCGACTAATATTCCGAATACAACTTTTTAAATATTCGGTTTGTGTTTAACCATATACAGGGTGTGTCGGAAGGAACGGACCAAACTCCAGGAGTGTACTGTAAAAGTGAAAATGCAAAAACGCATATTGTCGTTGTCGTTATTTCATAATATTATGCACTATACTTTCATTTCACAGTAGTGTAACTGAATTCCCATTGCCGTATCTCAAATAACCCATATTTCCATTCTCACTAATAGACGTAATTCGAGATAAGTCACTTTGTGAGATTCATGATTTTTCTGTACATACAGACACTATGGACGTATCTAAATGCAAGTTCAGACTGGAATATTTTGACTGTACAAGTAAGGTAAATTCGGTTTTAGACCCTCAGTTAGATGTATGGGGTGCACTGAAAATATTATTGCTAGGGATAAACCTATACGAGAAAGCATCTCGGAATACATTTCCTCGCATGGAAAATCTCATTATTGCAGATCAAGCACCAAGAGAGAATATTTCCATGAAACGAAACATAATTGGAACAGAAGTACATAAAGCTGGAATAAGAAAAAGTTACTCTTCGACAACTAAATGAAAGTTGAAAATTAAAGTCTTCCAATGATCCGACATTTCCTGTGGATCCTTGTGATGCAACATGTGATTTATTTGCCAAACAGTAACAAAAGTGATGTGTTTTACAAAAAATGCCTTGGATTTTTAAATTTTACATACTATAATGTTTCAACTAAAGATTGCTATTGTTACTGTTGGGATGAGTGTGGTAGCAAAAGGGGCTCGTCTGAAATTGCAACGTGCGTAAGCATTGCAAAGTTACGATAATCAAGGAATGATACTAGTTTATCAGACAATACAATCTCACAATGGGTAATATTTTCGTGCATTCTCAGCTTTATTTAGCCTTATCTTGTAAATCCTCTTAAATTGAGAGACTTTTTGAATTTTAAAGGTCTTTCCAAAGACTTAAGAATTCTCTTAGTAAAACGAACGTACCTGATTTTTTGTTTTAAATGGATATTCAATGCAAAGATATTTTTATTTTATCTAAGATGTACAAACCGGAACCAACTCGAAAAAAGTCAAAATTCGAACCATTTACAAGAACGCTACATACATTTTTTAAATTACGCTATAACATGAAAAAAATGACAAACTGTATGTCGAAATAGGATTTAATTATTTAACAAAAACAATAATTATCCTTAATCACATAAAAAGTCCACCATAATTGTAAACAGTCTATCTTGCATGTTTTATTGTGATTTTGAATTATTTAGGTTCTATGATATACCCGACAATGTTAGAAAAATTATGCTAGTTATCTTTAGCCTCGAAGCATCCTTAAAACTCAACTGGATTGGAACTGGTAACCTCCCCTTCAGAAAAAACACAAATACTTACTGTTGGGAAAAACCAATGATTTTAATAATAGAGTACTTGATACTCGAGCGATTTTAATTATCGAGTGAATCGCTCGAGCGATTAATCACTTGAAATTTTTATGACTAAGAAGAATGTGTTGATAAAATACCAGGGGTTGTTTTTGTAAGTTTAGAAGTTTAGTCTAGAGTTTTTATTAAGGAAGAACAGTTGATTCTGATTTAAAAAAAAAATTACAATCGCCGCTGGGTAGCCAGTCCCAGTCAAAACAAAACCCATGTTGCGATGAATCCACTAAGGGATTTGGCATACTTCTTTATATGCACCTTCTCGTTTATGTGCCTTTAAAAAAGACGTATATCGTCGGCGTCAAGCGAAGCTCGGGTATCGAATGGAAGGTAATAAGTAACAAGCGACGATTTTCGCTTGAATTTATAACTCGAGCGGTTTCTTTAATAATCGAGCGATGTCGGTTATTTCAATAATTGAATACTCAAGCGGTTTTTCGTTCGAGCGATCTAACACTACAGTTTTGTTCGGGTTCGGCTACTTTATTACAAACCATTTTCATAATACCTGTATATCCTATAAAATACTTAACTACACTTTTTTGTGATTAATTTGCAAATAGATTTTTCAAAATTTTATAACTTTGTAAAAGGTTTCTTAATTTTATTAGTTACAAACAGTTTATATCAAGCAATCACGTAATCATGCTTTAAATCATTTGATTTTTTTCCATGATTTAAATCACTTGATTTTTTTTTTAATGAAACTTTTGATTATTTTGAATTTTTTTATTTAGAGCGACATAATATAATATAAAAATATTCTCAAAAATGTAAAGCACAAAATATAAACTTTATGTTTCTGCATTTTCGTTATATAGTTTAAACAAAAATACTACTTTTCCTCCTCTTTCTATACCCATTCTGTTCCTATATGTGAGTGTGCAAACCCAAAAGTGCTGAATATTCGTTCTACTGACGCTGAGGAAGCAGTTGCGCACAGGAACTGTTTTATTATTGGCACATGCTTTGCGATTTCCGGCTCATTCCTTTGTGATAACCACCACCGTCTTCTATTTACGCTTCTTAATACTTCTTCCGAAAACATAATATGTTTAAATGGACTACCACGGGCATTGAGTTTTTACAAATGGCTCTCCCTGATTTATTTGGATCTGTTGTTTAACATACAACTGCCATATGTTGTCTTCTTTTCTTCCAGCCTTTTATTATATGTTCACTTAATATCCGTGAAAAAATTACACCAATTTACTTCCACTGCCTTGAACAACTACGCGCGGGGCAACGGCATCGGGATTGAAACAAGCCGCAACAAGAATTTTCTTGCAAGAATCGCGTTCTGACAAATATTTAGGCTGTAGGTAGCTGTAATTTGTACAATATCTTTTAGGCTGACATTAAAACAATTTCTATTAATTTGAAAAAAAGCGAGATTAATAATTTTTTGTATTTAAACCAAAAAATTATGATTACATAAAAAAAATCAATGATTTTTGATTTTTTTTAAGAAAAATCAAATTTTGCACAACCCTGTTGTTCTTGCAGATTGTCTAAGAAAAAACATCACTAGAAACGTCACAGAGAGTAAGATTAGTGGTGTCATTAAAGTCTGGCCTAGAATTGCTGGCGATAGGCGGGAGGATAGGGAGAAAGATAGAAGACAGAAGGAAGGAACAGATATTTTAATTTTTTCCATATTTCTTATATTCCTTTAATCTAATATCCATATTACAATAATATTGCTAATGGTTATAGTTTCTGAATCCTCTCAAGTGGAACGATGTTCAATAAATATATATAAAATAAAATTTATTAATTTGCTAGTAAGTACCACGCACATTCATGCTTTCGTCTTATTTTTTGATTAATATTTAATTCGTTAATAACGAGATATTAATCGAAAACAAAAACGTCCTAACATCTGGCCATCAGAGAGCCAGTATGTTGACTATGGGGAAGCCAGCCACTACCATACCGTTAGTGTATGTCCACAACGGAGCGCCCAACAGTGCCCTCGCTCATAGCCTGGTACCATATCATAGCATAGTGTCCACAACGGCAGTCCGACTCTCGCTCAGTGCCTTGCCTGTCGATCAGTTTCTCTCTCGACATCGAGATATAAACATGGACTGTGCATTGTCATCTTCTTCCGATGAAGAAGATATTATATTAGACGCTGATATAACAAAGTGGTATATGTTTAAACAGAAATCAAGATTACCAGTGCATCCTATTATCGCAAAGTTAAGATTCTATGGAGAATTTTATCACCTTTATAAAGATCTAAGGAAAGATCCCCAACGTTTTTGTGAATATATCAGAATGCATATAAATACTAGATTTTTGTTTAAGCATATAAGTACCACTTTGTTATATTAGAGTCTAAAACAATATCTTCTTCATCGGAAGAAGATAACGCACAGTCCATGTTTATATCTCGATGTCGAGGGACTACTGTGTGAAGCTCAAGCGAGGCTGTGCGGGCTATGGTGCAAGGCGATGAGCGAGGGTCGGGGCGCCGTTGTGGACACGAACTTACGGCTGACATGTGTTGTCCCACATGCTGGCCAGAGAGTCCTATAGGTATTGGGAGATTCCGATCGTCGTTTCCTTGCCGTAATGGCCCTTCTGGCTACAGGATATCTGGCCTGTTTTGGCCCAAGCCCCAATTGTTCGCTGAAACATGTATGTGTATGTATAAACCCGAACAATCTTGATCCTGGACGTTAATATATTGCACCATTTGGTCATCAGTCCAATTTTCAACAGGTTTTCCTTTGCTTTATCGGTTCCTGGTTTCGTAGGGGTCTACTCTCAAGTACATTTAATTTTATAAATTTATTATTATGCAATCATCACTTGATTTTGATTAAATTTGACAAATAATCGTTGAACGAACTAGTCTAGTTATCATCCTATATATGGGGATTCCAACCTTTTTCAGTTCGCGGTGCACTTAGAGGTAGGGTTGCCAGGTGGACGGGAATGGCCGAGATTTTCCCGGAATTTTATAAAAGTCCCGGATTTATTGGTTAATCCCGGAATTTTATATCAATTTATTACATTTTTCTTTTGGTAAATTATAATAATCTTCCAGAAATCTCGAATATCATCCTCTATTCCCGGCAGAAAAAATAATACCGGAAAACTCTGAAGCCAACCTGACAACAGTGAGTGACAACCCTACTTAGAGGTTTGGTATGTCGCCCTACTTGACTAGGAATAAACCTCACTACCAGATTGAACATAATAAAATAAATAAAAATGGTTTGCCGATGGTAATCAGAGTGATGACCAAAAAAAGGCCGTTACAAATCCGAAAAACAATTTAGGGTACGCCACCGCCTCGGGGCGCCGCGGCGCACAAGTTGGGAACCCCTGCCCTGACATTTCAACATCAGACATTTGCTATGATGTATTCGTGAACAAGTCTATTTTTCATCAATGATGAATCAGTCATTTCATGAGAAAGATATATCGGGATTCACCATAAAATTGGGTGAATTTCTGAAGTATGATCGTTGTTAGGAAAAAGTACGAAGTTTCATTAAATGTGATATCAGTTATTATAACTATTTCATTATATTTCGCAAGTGTATGCATTGAAATCATTACTAAAAATAGTATTATCTCAGATATCGTGTTGGGCAAATAATGATAATCGAAAATCTTGGGTGGCAAGGTCAGATAATATTAATCGAACGTTTCCGTTTTCCATATTATTGGTTTAAATGATTAGGTACAAATATCACGTATACATTTTTAATATCTAATTACCTGAAATATTTGTTAGGAATGATGACCCAGACTCTTTATTATGTACAATGTCATCTAGTGTTGTGATCGCTCCAGCGAAAAACCGCTTGAGTACTCGATTATTGAAATAACCGACATTCTCTCGATTATTAAAAAAACTGTTTGAGTTATAAACTCAAGCGAAAATCGTCGCTTTTTACTTATTACCTTTCACTGGATACCCGAGCTGCACTTGACGCTGACCGAAATGTGCTGCTTGGTAGTGTGATGGCTCGAGGTAAAAAACTGCTCATATATATAATTTTAAAAAAAATCAGAATCAACTCTTCTTCTTTAATAAAAACTTTAGACTAAACTTCTAAAACTTACAAAAACAACCCCTGGTGTTTTATCAACACATTCTTCTAAGTCATAATAATTTCAAGTGTATAATCGCTCGAACGATTCACTCAATTATTAAAGTCGCTGGAGTGTCACGTACTCGATTATTAAAATCATCGGATTTTCCCAACACTAATGTTTAGGCCAATTCGCACCTATGAATGTTCACTCTGCATTTTTAGCCTGCAATAAAATTGCATACAATTTTGGATTCACATTTAAGTGGCATTTATAAACTTTGTCGCTGCAGTTCAGTTCAGTTCCGCCGATTGTCGTTCGACTTGAACAAATGAAAACATAGCAGACTGTTTACCTGTTCGTTCGAGTCAGTTCAAGTTTACAAATCAGAAATTGTTTTAATGCAGCGAAGTGCAACTGTGAGCGGAGCGCAACTGAACTGCACGTAAAAGTTTATAAATTAACCTTTATGTATGTTAGCATTAGTGAAAGTAGCAGCGTTTTTCACCTTCAAACGTCACTCATTTGACAACAGCATAAACAAAAAATACATCAGTTTTCGTGCTGCTTTTGGGTATTGCTAATTTGAATATGGGTGCAAAAGGAGGACGATTGATCTGCAAAGGTTCCGTCCGTTTTTACGCAATCTTGAGATTGGATGTTTTAAGGCGACTACCGTTTAATTCAATTTCAGGCTTTGGTCGTCTCCAAATAGCCAAACTTGAATTGGATCAATTATGAAACGACCAAAGCGTGACAGACATTTTTAGTAAATCGGTAGAAATTCTTTAAAATTAGAAACATCAAAAAAGTAAGTTGTAGCCATGTATTATTTTTTATAGAGTATCTATAGTTTATGTTAATTTAATATACATAGAGTATAGTTTATTCGAAGTCAATTGACAGAAACGTTTAAACATTAATATTGCGAATGGACAGTCTTTCAAACCAGAGGTAAACTGCGGACAAGCAAATAGGTAGGTATCTGCCTATGTTAATGTTTACAAAATAATCTAACAGTAGAGTAACAGTACACATAGATGTAAAAAATATACAAAACACAACTAAACAATATTTTAAGCTGTGGGCGTTTCGTAATTACACATTTCCAGGTTTGGCTGTTTGGAGACCCCCAGTCGAAAGTTCAATGGGCCCGTTCATCATTTCTTTTTATTTTAGAAATCGAAAGTAGAACACTTTTTAAAGCTATTTTTAGTCCAACTTTTAAGCCCTTAAATTAATTATGATAGTTGAACCGCGCGAAAACGGGGCCGAGTCTCGCGTGACGTCACATCCTGTGTGCTGGTCGGAAGACAGTATAGTTGTTGCAGAATTATACCGTTGACTCTTACTGCCATAAATAAACTACTCAATAAATGAGATCAGGGCCGGCTTGAAAATGTATACCACACCACATGATTTATTTTTATAATTTAAAATAATATGTATTTTTAGTTTTAGGTACCTATAGTAAATGTAAAATAATGATAACAATTAATGATAATTGAAAATAATATAATTTAAAAGTATAACTATTAGGATAACAAGTACAATAAAAATTAATTAAATTCTAAGAAACTATTGATAATTTATTCAAAATTTAACTCGGTATCACTATCTTCATCTAAGTCTAAACTTATAATTAAGGGTTGAACAATTGTAAGAATTTTCCACCTTAAGTACATGCTGTACACAGTTTTTCCAGCTGTCTGCAGAAATTTTTCTTACTTCGTTTTTAATTAATTCTACTATAGATGCATTTAATGTAGGAGAAATATTATTTCTCCTAATATTGGATTTTAATTAGTGCCATATTAGCTCAATAGGATTGAATATACAATAGTACGGAGGAAGACGCAACACTGCATGTCCATTTTCGGCTGCAAGTTTGTCACACTCATATTTCTTATTTATTTTAAAAGCTTTTAATACTTCTAGCAGTTCTCGTTTTTGTAAGTTTCTTCAAATCATTCAAAATCATTTTCAATCATAAAATTTTGAATTTCTGCTTTTGTATTATTAGAATTGGGAATGATTTTTGGTTGCCGACTATGATAACTAGCATTGTCCATTACAATGACGCTATTTTCAGGTATATTTTTAAGGAGTTTATGTTTAAACCAATCGTCAAAAAGTTGTGCGTCGGTATCTTGATGGTAATCTAAAGAAGAATCTGCTATGTTCTTAGCTGAAAGCAACAGACAGAATTTGGAACAAACCCGTTCTCTGAACCAGCATGTAATATTGTGATTCTTTTGCCTTTATTTGATGGTGCCTTGGTTTGACATTTTTTTGAAAAATCATCCCAACCTTTTCTTGGAGTGACATGGGTATCGAACCATGTTTCGTCAAGGTAAATAATTGGACGATTTTCTTCTCTAAATTATTTAACAGCGGTTAAATATTTAAGTCTCCATTCCCATAAACGTTGAGATTCCATTAATGTTTGTCTTTTATCAATGCTTCGGTATTTAAAACCCATTTTACGCAATATTTTCGTAAGGCTTGAAAAGCTGCAAGAGATATTTGTTTCGTCTTTAATCGGCCGCTCTTTGAGGGAAATCAAAGTGGGTACAGTTTGTGCCTCATACATTTGGTAAATCTTTCTTCTTAATAAATCCATGTCATTTTCGTCAATGCTTCTAAATGTGCCAGAATCTTTCCGAATTTTTCTAGGATTAACAGATTTAAGTACTATGTCTCTTACCGAAGATAAAGTAGTTTTTGTCAAAGTATACGTCTCTGCTAAAGCATCCATCGAATTAAAATTTCTACTCAACAACGATTGATACACATTTTTAATTATTAGTTTGGCATCGGTAGATAAATGCTTTCTTTTAAAAATGACACTTGAAGATGTCCCCCTATCAGCACAGTTCCAAGGACGCCACATTCTACCACTAATAAGCCTAACTAAAAATTACTCGCCGGAAAACCACTAAAGATTAAAATTATTAAAAATCACTTTGTGTTTATATATGCATCAGGCATAGGTATAAATTGAATCTGTATACCTGGTCCGGCTCTGCTCGAAAAGGTTTTAAAATTTAGTATTTCCTTATTTATTTTATGGTCCAGTCCAGAAATGATCAAGAAAAACTAGGACTATAGTATTTAATTGAGGGGTGGGCGATGTTCAGAAAAAAAGCCCTCCACAGGAGAAACCGACGGAGGTGAAATTTTTTCTTTATGACCACGCTCAAATATTGTTTAATTTGATCAATAATTTATAGTAAATACTAGAGAAATCGATGCGGTAAGGTGTGAATTCAGAGATCTTAACCGAGTATACTCAAAGAAAGTGGTCGTGGTGATAGCAGACTAAAAAATATATGATATACTGATATTTATTTTAGATACAAGAAGATATAGAAAATTATATGTACATAAAAACAACAAAGAACGAAAATATCAGACTTAAGCCAAAAGTAGTACAAATGTTTTTGATTGTAAAAAAATAGAATTACGACCCATAGATCAAAACTATCGTCACGGTTTTTACAAAAGGAAGAACAGCAATCTTTGGTTAACAACTTGTTACTTCCTAAAACTTCTATTGAGAATGATGACGTCGAGCAGGAAAATGGGATAAAAATGTTTAAAGATTTGGATGTTCAAGTGTTATTTAAGTTCGAAGAAAATGAAATAATACCGATTCAGTTTCCAGTAGCGACTCTACATCAACATTTATTTTAACCGATTTGTCAGATTCAGATTTCGATAGTAGAAAATATATAGGATATTGCACAAGATATACAAAATAGAACATAATAATAATGTAAATTGGAAACCAAAGTTTTCAAACGGATTGTAATGAACTGACTACTTATAGACTATAGTAACTTACACCTTTGGGTACGGCGACTGAAACCCAATCTTTAACATTGAATATCTGAGGATTGGATAAACCTATCGAGCTGAAATTTTGACAGATTACTTAGACGATCGAATTCTGTTGAATACCATAAAAAAAATTACGAGACAACATTATCGGTAACACACCCATTACATTTAGTCGTTAGTACGACTTTGGTCGCTTCAACAAATCTTATTCTAGAATATTCGCCACCATTGGAACTTTCGAGCCTTGCACCCAACAGATAAAATACATCCTTCCACACAGCCAGAAATGCTGCGAATTAATTCATTCGTTTTTGTTTCAAATCGAACTGTCACATAGTAGTAAAAATTAATTAAACTAAAACTGGAACGAGGAACTTACATGTCGTTGAATTTTGCTTTTACTTTGTGAAATACACGCGAGAGACAGCGATATTTCAACTATTTTTTAAATTGGCAAAATTATAAAGATTTATAATCCTCGTGTTATTAGCTTCGATTTGATACCTGTTGGTGGACACTGGACTATTACAAGAAAGTTATTAACGAAACCCGGCGTCATCTTATTTAGTCTACAACTTATACAGGGTGTCCATTTAGTGTGTAATTCTTCGATATCTCATATAATATAATTGATAGAGGAAAACTTTAAATATAAAAATTAGGAGCCTATTGAAGATGTATATTTTAAAAATATTTTTAAATTGATAATTTTTCTTTTACAGATAGTTATATGAGTACTATTTATAGTTACGAGATATTTTTATACAGGGTCGTTTAATTTTTCTTCCAGATTAAATATGACTCAATATCCAAGTCCCCTTATAATTCTAAAATATTTTTATCATTATCTGCGGTGTTGCCAAACCGTAATCATTTTGTCAAAATTTTCATTATTTATTTTTTATTTGATATGTATTTTTATTGTATGTGTAAATGGTCGAAATTATTTTAATACCCTGTATTTTATGTTACATATCTTCTACACTTTATAACAGAATATCTAACCTTATACCGATCCAATCATTCACATCAGTCATTAAGTTTTCGTGATATCGATCTTTCTATCGAAATTATTTGAAAACTTTACGTCTAAGTTAGCCATTGAAATTAACAATTGGCAATTACCATTTACTTAAGTTTTGACATAATATTGTTGTTAAACTATTTTGCATGTAATTAAACTTAAATAAAATTAATTATTAGAGAAGTAGGTATTACAATGCATGACACCTCAGATATCTAATGTAAGAGACAATTTTCAATCTTTTTTTTGGAAAAATCCTTTAGGGCACTCTGGGAGTGGTGCGTGTGTGCAAAAAGCGATTCACGTTGGTTTTGAATCGTTGGAGGTTATATTCGTTGGGAAAAACGACCTCGGGAAGGTAGTTCCACAAGGATGAAGTCCTCCAGATGAAATAATTCTTAAATAATGAAGTTCGAGGAGTACTAAGCTTAACCACATATGGATGGGCGGCAGTGGTTCGTCGTGTATTTCAGCTATTCGTCGTTCTGGGCGGAATTAAGAGGGCAAGGTCAGCTGAGCACCTTCCATGAAAATATCTGTAAAAGAGACTCAAATCCCCAACCTCTCTTCGATGTTCTTGGCTATCGAGGTTCTTCGTCAGCTCGTGGTCTCCGATCAGACGAATAAAATACAGGATAACACAATAATCCAGACTGAAGACAATAATAAAAATATTTTGGAGTTATAAGGAGAATTTTAATTCTTGACAAAATATACAGGGTGTTCCATTTAAACATATTGGGTAAAAAAATTGGGTAAATTTATTCAAACTTCCCCTTCCTTTCTTGATCAAATTAAACTCTATAAAGAATCTGTAGCATTTTTATTGCGATCTGCGATCGTACAAGGCAATAAAAAAAATAATTAATATCTTGGCAACAATGCAACAGATTGGGAAAAAAATTGGGATTACATCAACAATACGGAGGGACACTAATTGCCGAGTAAGGAATATATTGTTCGAGGTTTTTTGAATTTTTTTATTAATACAGAGTGACTTTTTTCGATAAAATAAATAAAAAAAGTAGCGCATTCTATTAAAAAAAAGTTTTAACGGTCCCGATTTTATGAAACATACTGTATATTTAAAAATATTTTTAGAAAAAAATATCGTCGAACGCATTCTACAATATTGACTTGGATACAACCATTTTTGGTCACTGATGTGGCCTTCAACAAACACCCCTAAATTCAGAATTTAATTTTTTAAACTATCGGTCCGCAGTTGGGTTAAAATAACTATAAAAGATGGACATGGGGCAGATATATCCATGAGTATTCCATTTCTCCAATTTTGGTACAGGTTTGTTCGGGTTTGCACTAAATGAAAGGACAAAGCTCCTTCTCAATAACAATATTTGAAACACGTCTAAAGTCCGCAAGTATGCGTTTAAGTAGTAACCTACACTTCAAATGCTGCGAAGAGAATACAGTAGTAAATAATCTTGCCCATGTAGAAACATCACCATATGCCAATGTCATAAAACCTGCACGCGGCTGCCGTAAACTGATAATCAAACCTAGGTACATATGACTAGTCCAACGAGGCCAGTCATCAGCGATGTTGTTAATATTACCTGTTAGTTTTCACGTGAGTTCAATGTACAAAATGTCCTATGCTATTAATTTGACCTCCACAATATTATTATTTCCACAATTTCCATAAAAATGTATTTTTTACAACAACATAAACAAAGGCATTTACATTAATTTAAAAGCCAATTCGCTTGCAGTAAATTTCTTCCTCCTAAATTACAACTTACTGTTATTACCACTCGGTGAATAATAAATATACTTATCTTAAAATGACACGATGTAATAGCAGGCCGTGTCGTAGATAGTTTTTTTTCTAGGTGGGAGGGGGTACTGGGATGGTCTCCTTCAGTTTATTTTATTAAGATATCAAGCAAAAACAACCAAATCGATAATTTTCTCGAATTATTTTAATGATAATATTGGAATTTAGCCATTCTGCATTATTTGTTTTTACGGTTCCTATATCCCTTCCTTCTATTTCGAGGCAAATTGTTGTACCCCAGTACACCTCCCTTATCTACAGCCGCCAGCGGTGCAAACAATACGCTATCTTGTCATTACGGTAATAAAGAAAATCCAGTACTACTTCGATTCTTTGACATAACAATAACTGCGCTGTAGTAGATTGTAACCCATAAAATATTTTTGTTTATGATGTCAGTGATAAAAGTGTCATTTTATTTTGTGAGAAGGGAAATTGGATAACGAGCGTAGCGAGGGGTCGTAACACTATTAAACTAGACCCTAAATTGAACAAGTACCTACTTTAATAATAATAATAAATTCTACCGCAAATTCAATAAAAATCCAAAATCTATTGACTTACCTTATTTCGTTGTTGTTATTACATGGCAACCAACATAAACCAGTTGACTATTAGAAATAAAAAGTACGTAGAATGCCAGCGAAACAAGATTTTGTTTAAATTAGTTCACACCCTTCCACTTGATTTTTTCGTGGTGAGCTTTCAAAATTACTTTTTTTAAATTTCTAGATTTTTACTATTTTAAAGATTATTTTTTTTAAAACACTTAAATAATCAATAATCTTTCAAATGCATTTTAGATTTTATTGATTATTTAATGTTCAAAAAAATAAATGTATTTAAAAATTAAATACTGATAAATCTATATAGGAAACTAATAAACTTCAAATAAATATTTTATTAAAAACACTAAACACCCATTAAACGAAAAACAAATCAACAATAAATAAAAACTTTCAACAATAACAGCTAATAAACATTTTTAACTAACAAAAAAAACACTAAAATTATTACGTAGCTTGAACAGGTCTTAGTAACTTTCACTTATCACATCACTTTGTTATCAGGAACAGGGTGTCATTTTCAGGTTCATGTCACAGTTGGAAATTTATCACATATTCCTCACAGCCAGGCGTATGTTATAGCTCAATGGAATTCACGAGAAAGAAACATGGTTAGTGCTAACAGTCTGAAAATATATGTAGTTATTATTAGAAGATTAACATAAATTAAGAAAATGATTTCCTATTAAAAAACTAATTTAATTTATTGGATTTCATTTTTTCTTACTTTATTATCATGTCCTGGTGTAATGGTATAATCTTCCTTTGACATATTATTTTGTATTTAGAAATATTTAAAAAATATATACAGACCAATTGTTTCGTCGATTAAATTATTATCAAGGTCATGATCGGGACAAGATAGGAACTTAAAGTTGATGAGTATAAAGCCTTAAAGGTGTTTAGTAAATTTGTTTTATGACCATGATCATCTTAGCAACGGTATAATAAATAGTACTTTACTTTACTTTATTTACCAACTGTACTACATTCCTAAATTGAGAGTTTTTAAAATCTTTAGAAACCTCATTAAAAGATTACTTTCGATGTACTGAAAAATACCACTGTCATGCATATATTCCAGTTCTTTATGTCTTTATTTTACCAAAGCTTTATTCAATTTACTATTACTTACTTACTACCTGAAATATGTATCCCCTTACTACTTGAATAAGAAAGTTGGTATTATCTGGTATTGTGATATCAAAATTTGGAATAACTGGGCAAGAATCAATTAAATTAGATTCCTCCTCAACTCAATAAAGATGGAAGGTGCATCTACATCAGAATTTTTTACAAATTGACCTGACACTTTCGGTGCGCTGGCAAAAATACTGAACTTACCAGGCTCTGTGGGACATGAATGTATAAAGCTCAATACTTAGTGGCAAATGAATATACTAGATTGAGTGGCGATGAAACATATTCAGGAGGCAAGAGATCAGGAATGGCTTTAGGAACTGCGTTCCAATTGAGCCGTTAATACGAAACTTTTAAATTGTGATTTGTCAAAGTGATCTCAACAAATTCTAAAATTTTTGCAACTCATGTAAGGGTTTATCTAACAGTTATTTTTCCAAAATTTCAATCTGTTCAATATAACATATTATTCAATTTTAATTGGAAGTAATACAGGCGTAAATAAAAAACACATAGACTTTGATGATTTACTAAAGATTTAAGCATGAAAAATGGCAAGATGCAAGATGATTTTTTAAAAAAACTTACGTGAATTTAATATTTCGAAAAAAAATATATTATTTCATTTGGTCGTTGACCTGCTACTGGACTGAATTATAGCAAGTTTCCTGGATGGTGTTTTCAACAAATTTATATGCCAGAAACCGAAAGAAAAGTGAAATTGTAAAGAGGCAAAGAAACTCATAATCTGCTTCAGTAGTTAAATAAATAATACTTTAATTTCCATACATGTTTCGAAGGCATATACCATCATCAGCTTCAGTGGAAAATACTTAAGAAGTAAATGTTAACAAAATAAATAAAACCGTATCCATTCTAATTTTTTGTTTTATTCTAGGTTAAGAAAGCGGAAACACCTTATTTTTCTATCAAATTTCTTTGCCTGGTTATCCATATCACAACCGAACACAGCGCACCTCATTTTATGAAAATTCAGATTTTTTTTGATAAACACACACGGAAAACTAGGACAAACGGCACTACGTGGCGACCAGTGTTGCCAGAAATCTTTGATCAAAAGTATTAGGTTGACGGTTTGAAACCTAATAAAATAATAAAAAACTTTTTAATACCTTTAAAAGAGAATTAAAAACGGTAACACCGTATAAATCTCCATCAGAAATTACTCTCATCTGACGTCACTGCGCGCGGCAGATGAAATTGGAACAGTTAGATACCTTACCTTTAGTTATTTGTATCATGAAGTATACAGGGTGTCCCATAACTAATGGTACACAGGAAAACTGCAGATTCCTTGGGTAAAAATACTACGATTTGGCCATACTTAGTTTAGTTCAATAGCTGGTAATAACCGAGATACAAGGTGTCCAAGTAAAAATTTAATTTTCAATTTTCCTAAATAACTTATTTCGGAATCAATATTTTTGCACAAAATTTTGTGACTAGGGTTTTTTTGAGGAAAGGAATTTGAATTTGTTAATAATTTTGATGTAGATTGTTGGGGGCGCTCTCTGCGGTACTCTAGATACATAAAAAGAAGTGTAACTTTCTTAGGCCTTAGTATAATTATGTTTTTATTAAAAATATCAGTTTTTCCGTCATTTTTAAACGATAAAGGTATACTTTGTAAATGTCGCTCCGACTAACCGTTTTCGAGATATTTTCATACAATTTCTAATGGGCACGTTTAAATTTTGATTTGTAAATATGAAATTTGTCACAGTAGGCTTTGGTAAAAACAAATACAATGAAAGCACTTTGAAACCTCATTTCTGTCAAAGATTATTTTCATTTGTCAGCATTGTGGGTGTTTTTGAAGATACTGTTATCAAAAATTAAACTAAAAATGCCGCGACATAACTGTTTTCTAACGGAGAAATGCGAGACGTGGTATGTTTATACGCACAAGAAAATTTTAATAGATAGAGGGGCACATCGGCGGTATTTGGAAATGTATCCAAATAGAAAGCAGCCAGATTTTAAAATTTTTAGAAGCCTATACGACAGACTGGGAGAAATAGGATCCTTGCATCCAAAACGTAATAGTGGAGGATCCTGTTTCTCCCAGTCTGTCGTATAGGCTTCTAAAAATTTTAAAATCTGGCTGCTTTCTATTTGGATACATTTCCAAATGCCGCTGTTAAGAGTTTCTTGTGCGTATAAACATACCATGTCTCGCATTTCTCCGTTAGAAACCAGTTATGTCGCGGCATTTTTAGTTTAATTTTTGATAGCAGTATCTTTAAAAACTCCTTAAAAACACCCACAATGCTGATAAATGAAAATAAACTTTGACAGAAATGAGGTTTCAAAGTGCTTTCATTGTATTTGTTTTTACCAAAGCCCACTGTGACAAATTTCACATTTACAAATCAAAATTTAAACGGGCGCATTAGAAATTGTAATTGAAAATATCTCGAAAACGGTTAGTCGGAGCGACATTTACAAAGTATACCTTTATTGCATAAAAATGACGAAAAAACTGATATTTTTTTAATAAAAATATAATTATACTCAGGCACAAAAAAGTTACATTTCTTTTTATGTATCCAGAGTACCGCAGAGAGCGCCCCCTATAATCTACATCAAAATTATTAACAAATTCAAATTCATTTCCCGAAAAAAACCCTAGTCACAAAGTTTTGTGCAAAAATATTGAGTCAGAAATAAGTTATTTAGGAAAATAGAAAATTAAATTTTTACTTGGACACCCTGTATCTCGGTTATTACCAGCTATTGAACTAAACTAAGTATGGCCAAATCGCAGTATTTTTACTCAAGGAATCTGCAGTTTTCCTGTGTACCATTAGTTATGGGACACCCTGTATACTAGATACTTAAAAATTCTTCTGGCTTTAGGTATAATGTTTAACACAGGCTGTAAAATAATTCCGCATCATATTCTTGAGGTCGCCACATCTAGGGTCCTTAAACAACCTTGTCAATTAGCGTGTAATTACACAATTTGCGTGTATTTCCATTGCTTTGTGTGTAATTTGTGTGCAGTCACATCATGTGTGTATTTTGCATGTAATTAGAAAGCCACCACCTAAGTGTTACTTTCAAGTAGAAATCAGAGTCCAATGACCTCCTGTACATTTCCTTTTTTCAGTCTGAGTCCGAACTAATTTCAGTAGTGGTTGACCTTTTTTTGTAAATAAGAGCCCAATGACTTCTGTACCCTTGCTTTTTTACAAACTATGAATGGAGAGTAAAAATCGTGTATTTGTATGATTAAAAGTGTGTAATTTTTCCAGCTATTTGTGTAATTTTACAAATTCAGATTGGCAACACTGCTTTGACGGCACACTGAGCGAAAATTCGAGTTGATATAACTCAAATATGAGTTGTTCTAGACCGAAGCGTGTTGCTAATAGGAGACAGCCCAGACTTCTGAATTACGGCAACCAAATCAAAGAAATTACATCAACTCACTATTCATAAGTTATGATACCACAGAAGATGGGTTTTTTATGCGTTGGAATAGGCTACCGTAGCTACCAGTATGTGAATTGTGATGCGTTACTAGTCGAGCTAGATTAATTCATGATTCGACCTATCAAAACTTGACATTTAAGTTGTTCTAGCTTACGATGGTGGCGGGAATAACTCACTCTTTGAGTCCCAATTTTGGACTACCAGTACCTAACTTGTGGACTATCGGAACTCAAGATATTTCTTTGATTTAACGCCTGCATATTGTGGACTTCAATTGACTTTTGTTTTTTGAAGATATGACATTTTTGTTGTATATTTAAAAAAAAATCAAATGAATTATAAACAGGAGAGCATACTACGGCTAAGAAACCATGCGGACGAAGTGATGACGATTGCTTATAAATAATAAGGCTCCATTCCAATAATAACAATTTGTATGCATTTCCCTCCCGTCCCTCCATTTTACACCAACTGACCAAAATTATGCAAAACACAAATTTTCACGTACAGAGAACAAAGATGAAAAATCCCGCAAACGGCGCAACGGCCAACAAGTGTCTATACGCGCGATCGAAGGAGAATTGACGAATAACAATGGAATGAACCGCGAACCACGAATTCGGAACTTTCCGTGACCTTACGATCTTCCGATTTACCCTCGATATGGGCTTTTGGAGCACGTTTCCTGAATTATTCCAACTCAAAATATTTTACACATGGTAATGAGTTAAAATAATGCACGTCCGGGTTAAAACGACACTTTATAATCAATTAGTAAGTTTTCCCAACCCAGAAACTGAGATCGGGTAACTCATAAAATAGTTACCAGATGAGGAATTGTGGTGATCCCAATTATGTTTAAACTGTTGATAAAAAATCTCTTTCTGGGTGGAGGCGAACCAGAAGAACCTGAATTACTCTAGCGTTTTTAAATAATTTGTGATAATTCATAGGCTCAGTTAGGGTTGAGGTAGCTCCAATTTTGTAACCCACGACATTGGTAAATGCAATTTTGTCAGTGCAGTTAGAACAACATAGAGAAGTGGGATGAGGTAGCTCCAATTTTGTAACCCACGACATTGGTAAATGCATTTTTGTCAGTGCACCTAACGATAGCCCATTTTTTGGCTGGTGGTCATTTTAGATCTACTTATTTCTATGCTGCAGGGAATTACATCCGTTTTGCGAACGTGATTTCTTGGTAATTACTACTCGAAAAATAATAAATTATGATATTATTGGAAAGATACTTAAACGACCTTTGTTCCACTTGACCCCCTTCCTATTTAAGACCGTCAGAATAACATCTAACGTTTCCCAGGGGCTTAAACTATGAAGGCTTTAAATATTTTTCATATTAAGAGGATGCCGGAGTCAGTCGAAATCTCCGATTTGACCCATGTTCGTTTCACGCTTTGAAGGTACGAGGCGAATTGGATCTTCCCTTTCAGTTAGAAGAATACGTCGAGCGTCCGCCCGTAATCGGTACGCCGACAGAAACAACGATAATCGGAAGAAAGAGACTGCACGTGATCGGGGTCTATACTTCAATTTTCTACGCTGAAAACGGAGTTTTCGCTTCCTATGAAAACGATACATTTAAAAAAAAATTTTTAACGAAAGATGTCTAAATATAAACTCGAGGAAAGTCCATCATTTTTTTCTATACGGAGCAGTAAAAAAAATTAAATCTAAAAATCTTCGGAAACAAAAAATATAGACTTTCCGCGAGTTCTAGTTCTATTACAAAGTTTTTTTCCCTTTGACATTTTCTCCTAAAACAGGAATAAACGCTTGGGAAGAAAACTCGTATACAGGTACTTCGGAATCCTGTTAAGTGTCCAGTGTTCCCCTTCACAACAAAAATAAAGCGGGATATTAAGAGTGGGAAGTTTTTAAATTGACACCCTCTGTATTTGACTTTGAATTAAAAAAGGTAATACCTATATTAAGTATAAATGTTTCAAAATATTCCATCGAAATAGAATTATTATTATTTCAAACCTAAACAGATAATTATTTTATACTGGTATCAAGAACAACAGAACCGAATGACCTCACTCTAGCAGTTGTTGGATTGTATGTCTGCATTTAATCTTTACATGTTGCCGGCTTTTGTGTAACTTCAAGGAATTATTTCTGTTCGGAGATGATGCAATATTAAGACGGATGAGCGTGGAATGTTAAGGGTTGTCTCAGCTATACATTGGGTGCATTTTTTGTCGATATTTTGGGTTCTATTTAAAATATATTAATATATAATTTTTAATTTGGATATAATTGGGGTCGGTAATATAATCGACTACCAGCATCAGATATACTACACATCCAAATAATTCAGATACCTTTTCTTATTCCATCATAATATTTCAAATTTATTTCAAATTAATAAAGATTTACAATAATTATTGATTCACAAAGTTTCTAGAATATATCGCAAAATATATCTGTGCAAGATTTTTATCACAGATGTACATATATATATGTTTTAAGATAGTTTATCATAACTTACCCGAAAAAAACATTGATAATCACAACATCAGCGCAATAAAAAAAGGCTTAAAACCATCCGAAAAGCTGTTGATTTTGAAAATAAAATTTCTTAAACAATACATTGAAACGTTTTTTGTTGTTTACTCTTTTTAGGACCCAAATAGGAAAGAAAATGCTTGGCATTACTATTTCTACAGAGAGTCACATTAAATAAGTCATGTGTGTTCCCTTTAGTAGCATTGCGGTGGTATAAAGTGAACAAAATTACATGCTGTAAGTATGTACAATCCTTTGAGATTGGGCACATCCTCTGAATAAATTAGATTTATTGGATATAATTTTGTTCTTTTTAAAATTATTTTAACTATATAGTTTTGAAGTCGAAGCTGGTCTAGGTGAGTATTATAAACTCCTCCCCAGACAAGAATTCCATACCGCAGTAGTGGTTCAACAAGTGTTTTGTATATCATAATTAAAAGTTTTTTACATAAAATTTCTTTAAGAATATATAATTTTAAAATAAGACATCTAATCTTTTTGCACATATACAACACATGCTGGTTCCATTTAAGGTGGTTATGAATAATAATACCCAGATATTTGGTGTTAGAGCTTTCCTTAAGGGGTTGAGCTATATTCTCTATTTGTATAGAATCAAAAACTGGCCTATTTGCTTCTCTTCAGGAAAATGCGACACAATGTGTTTTACTGATATTTAAACTAAGTTTGAAAGTATCTAAGAAGGTTTTTATCTTTGAAAACCCAGATTTTAATTGCTCCCTTATCCTGTCCCATATTCCCTCTGAAAAAAGTATGACATCAAGACAACAAAGCCCATTATTGTATAGGTTAAACAATATAGGTCCAAGCACTGTACCCTGTGGTACTCCATGCTCTACTACTTTCGGGTCACTAATTACAGTTCCCATTTTAAGGAGCTGGCAAATACCGCCAACACGGTATATATTTTCATGTTTTCATGTTCTCTCTTTGCGGAACATACGATTGTAATTCGTAGATTATTAACATTAAATTAGGTACAGTACGTTTCACGAAATTTGGATACGACTTCATGATTTCCTGGGTCGGTCCCATTGTGTCGACAAGAGCTTGGCAATAAACAAGTGAAGTATGAAGGGACGGACTAAGGAAAACAAGTAATGATATGATTATATTAATGTAATCAAATGAAATAACATTTTTTTTAAATATTACTAGTCATATTTATTTACATTCTTTTATAACTTTCTTCAAAATATATATCATTCGCCGCAATGAGCTTAGAGCTTTATGTAATTGGCGACTGTGATAGCTCGCATTGTCCATTACTATCACGCTATTCTGAGGAATGTTTGGTAAAAGACAATTCTTGAACCATTCCTCAAAAAGTTCGCCCGTTGTATCTTCATGGTAGTCCACACAAGAGTCTTTAATGTTTTTTGCAGAAAGCCACAAGGCATTTGGAACAGAGAATCTAATGTAGGTACGCGTTGCTCTTCGTAGATTTTTCGCCTTATCAAGTCCTTGTCGCTTTCGTCGAAACATTTGGTGAAACCGGCATCTTTACGCTTCTTTCTAGATTTAATCGGATTTGACGCGATTCTTTTCACTGTAGTCAGAGGTATCTTAGTCAAATCAGACGTTTCAGTCGCAGCAGCACTAGCATAAAGCCTCTGTTGAGTAAAGAAGTATATACTCTTTTTACAATTTCCCTAGCATCGAGAGATAAATGCATTTTCTTCACTGCAACACTAGAAGAAGCACCATCAGCAACCTAACCTACCTGATGTGCCTATATTTAATTATAATTATTACAATCCGGTCCTTTCCACATAATAATAACAAACGGTCATAAATAATGGAATCGCCCCAGGTACTTTTACTGCAGTCATTAAGTTATATCCATTTTTCGTGGAACAATCTTTACTTTAATGCTTTTAATCCAGAGCATAGTGTTACCAAATCAACCTAGACAAACGTGATGTGTAAAAATGATCATTTTCCACAATATTTAAATGAATGCAATAAATCTGTATTCATTGTGAGATATAATATGGTAACGCTGTAGTCGCGGCCTGTTTTTTTGCTAAGGGGCGAAACCATGTAAGATTTTTCCATAGCCTTTTATTAATTAACAAGACATAATTAGGCCAAAATTGACTCAAATGTAAATGAATTCAAGAAAATTTATTATATCGACTATTATAGGTTTCATAAAAATGTGTTATATCAAATTTGACATCCTACACTAAAACAATAACGTCCTTAGTTTAATTTTATTTCCCATGTAGTTCCGCTCTTCGTAGCACAGAACAGAAATTTGTCTCTACAGTGGAGTGAAACGCGCGGAGGAAATTTGGTGTTTGTTTATTATACCGCGCCGTTGGAGTTTTGCTAGTATGTATTGTTTTTCTATCAATTACGTGATGTATCAGACAATAATAAAAAAAAAACATTTGAAGACTTAAGCAAAATTCTTCTTCTTCTTCTTCGTCAGCCATCGTTTGTCCACTCCTGAACAAAGGCCTCTTTCATTCGTTTCCATGCTGCTCTGTCTTTCGCTGTTTGGTACCATCTCCCTCCCGCTATCTTCCTTATATCGTCCAGCCATCTCTTCTGCGGTCTACCGACAGTACCGACATGTGGCCAGACTAAGTATGGATAGATGGGTGTCTAAGCTTGTACATTGGAGACCACGACAAACAAAGCAAAATAAATGGTTGCAAATATTTAGAACGTATGAAGAGGGGACTAGTAATTAAATAATAATACCAGTCAGAAGGACATTTTGGGAAAAAAAACTATAGTTTTGAATTTTCAGGAAGAATCCAACTGAGGAATCAAACCAGCGTATCACCACCTATTGGAATATTATTTAAAATTCGAGATTATATACCTTTAATATATTTAAAAACATTTATTATTCATTAGTTTACTCAAAATTTCAATATTTAATATCAGGCTGGTATTTGACAAGCCACAATATTAAACGCTTTACAAAGACTACAAACCAAAATTATAAAATGTATTCATGAACTAAATTTTTTGGAACCAACAAAAAATTTATATAAACCAAGAGTATGTCTAAACCGGAATAGTTTATAGAAATTAAAAATTAGTATATTAATTCATGCAATTAATAATCAAAATAAAAGTCTTGTATTAAATTTGTAAAATCAACTGATATACACATTCATAATACCAGAAATATGACCATTGGAAAAAGCAATCAAATTAAAAGTAACATAGCAATGAAATCAATTTTATTTGATGTAATAAATATTTATAATACGTTACCTAAAGTATTGAAAAGTATTTTAAATTTGAAATCATTTTAAAAAAAATACAAAGAAGTTTTTTCTGGAAAATATACAAATCAATTCATAAAAATGTATAATAATTTGTTTTCTGTATTTTATATTGCTTAATTTACTTTTTAATAATTATTATTTATATTCTATGTTATCAATATTCCCTGTAATGAACTGTAAAAGCTTGTTGGGAATTAAATAAACATTATTTATTTTCCATTTAATAAATTATTGTTTGAGCACGCCTATGGTTAGACGCTTCCAAGCATGCATTTTATACATTCTTCTCCCCTCGCTCTTCGTACGGAAAAGTTCAAATAAAACTGGGCAAACAATATCAGTTCATGATTCTTCTATGCGCCAATCTAAAAAAAAAACTGTGCAGAAAAAAAAGTCGCTGCGCTTTGGCATAACAATTACATCTCAATTTTCCGGACGAGTTAGCGTCAAGAGTTGATAAGCATACCTACTCACGGTTCGATTTCCGTTGGATTAGGTCCACTCCACTGAACCTACGGGCGGATCAGTTTTTCGCAGATTCAGTTCCAGTATATTGGGATGGGGTATTTCTAGTGACGAGTGTGGTGTAAGGTCAGGCTGGTTGACGGCGAAGGCACACAATATCATATCGGAGAGAAATTTTCAATAAACACTAGGGTGGCTGTCCAAAATAAATACTATATGATTATTTCCACTTGTCATGGCCATTCTCTTCGCATCCTTTATTCAAATCTCGTGGTAATCAAATAGATATATTTGACAACGTTGCGTTCACACAAAGCGATTGTAAAAGGTGACTTGAGGTAAACATGCAAGGTCGATGAGCGCCACGTGATCAAAGAATTACCTGAGAGTTGGTGACCAATTTGCCGGATCTCCAGGCTGCGGCGGTAAACAGGTTATTTGAAAATCCGTCTGGTTTTTACAATACTTTTAACTCGGGGAAACACATACTTTATAAATAATAGTAATATATCAAATTATCACTAGTGTTAAATCTTGCAATGCCTGATAGTGATACTGTAAACCTATTGCTATTATAGGTGTGCGCCGTCTCAGTTTTCAATAAAACATAATACTATTTCGTTTATTTATTCAGTAGTATTCTTCACATAACTTATTTATTATTACTGTTACCAATGATAGACAGACATCTTGGAAAAGGTCAAGGTAACCTCTAATAAAATTAAAGTCTATATAACATACATATGTGGGATTGTGGGTTCAGTTATTAATGATTTTTCACAGAAAACAGAGGGTTATTGAACGCGAATTCTCTAATAAAGCTTAGAGCTATCATGCGACTAGTTCGCCTTACTTGTACATAGAACTAATTACTTTTAACATAGGTACTATATTCTTAATCAATTATTGGTTGTTTTTATATTTTTTTCATTTTAACATTGACTTGACACAAATTTTGTTTTAAGATCCTTGTATTTAACCTTCTGTCGGGCGCAGTGCATCTAACAGAATCAGATGTATATACCGAGTGATGCATCGTTAAGTTGAATATAGGAAATCCCATGTCATTTTTGAGGTGGCTGAATATTGGCTCCCCTGTACATTTATAGCAAAAATTGCATTATAACTTTTGAAGAGGCCGACATGATAAACCCATGTGTCAAGCTTGAATACATTTTGGTGAGCCGATCCTAAGCTATTCAATTAAGGGCGATGGCAAAACCACGAAACTCTCATAGTTCAGGTAATACAGCAAACAGCAGCAAATTGAATTTTGACAATGACGTAACGAAAATTAGTGTCAGTGACAATAGTTTCATTATTCGTTATGGTCAGTTTTACGTCAATTTTTGGCAATAGCGTCATAAAAATTATTTCGTGACTTTGTCATCACGTTTAATTGAATATAAATAATAATCCGTTATTATTTTTTGACGCATTTATTTTTTACCCAGTTTTACCTTTTCGGTGACGACTTTGCATGTCCCCATGTTTCTAATTTTGCCTGACAGTCTTACCTGAAGAAATAATGGGGCTATTAAAGCAGTTTTGCCTGACATTATTACTTGAAGAGCTAAAACGTCAGGTAAAGAAAATGTGTGGACATTGCGTTACGTTATACGTTTTCATTCAGTTTAACTTTTATTCCGAGGATATGTTCAAATGGCCTTCAGATGTATGGGGAAGTATCTCGGTGTGCAGTGCAACTAAGCAAATAATTACATTTAGTTTAGTGTCACAAGAATTAATAAGGAACGACTGAGTTCTATTCAGGAAATTAAATTACTGAAATTCGAATGTATAATATAACTTCGTCATCCGACCCAACTAATTTTCATAGACTACAATGTTTCATTGATTAGAGAAGTGCATTCATAGGAAACTATAAATACATTTTATGGGTTGTGTAACAAAAACATAATCCATATGAGTATAGGAAGAAAAAGGGAATAGCAGTCTGGTCTGACGACGCGTACTTGCACGGACCTTTCTTTATTAATTGTCTTTTATTTAAGCATTACCTTTTGTTTACAATATTTACCAATATACTGTTTAATTGACTCTTCGGTATTTTATTGAAATTAGTAGTTTACAAATGAGAAAATACTAAATACCTACTACCGCCCATAATTGAAATGTGATATGTTTTTTTTCGGAAAAAAGTAGGTACCATTAAATTTTACAGATTTAAAAATTCAAATCAATACTCGAGATCACAGTTTCAGCTTAAGTTTTTATAATTCAGAAATATAATAGTAGTTATTACATTAGTATTGTATTTTCATATTATTGATAAGAGATAAATTGTGATACACAATCACTACAACAACAAACCCGGACATTTTATTTTATAATATCCCGTAAATGCGCACTTCTTATTTCCGCACAACAGCGTAGTATTTTGAGTTATTACACTTCTGTATGACAATTTGTATTAAAAATGATAAATGTGTTAGTGCAAAAGTGCATCATTTTAAATTAATGCATTTTTGTAGGAAATATTATAAACCAGTTGAGAATATTATTTAAATGTAAGAAAATACTTGTATCTACTATTAAATTTCCTAAAGTGACAATGTTTTAATAAAGTTCTTTAGCATGGTTTCGTGTTTAGCCTTTTTAAATTTCAATACGAAGGAACGCAATCGTCAAAAGAAGTTAACGTCCTTTTATGCATTAAACATGTTCTATAATTCAATATTTCCGAGCAAACGTGTAGCAGATAAAAAAATTAACAAAAAATCGCCCAAAAATTGTCGAATTATATCTAAAATATATAAATTATTATGTTAAAAACAAAATAAGATATGAGCAATTAAATAATCGAAATAATTTATATTGCTTGTCATGTAAAATTTAC
The DNA here is from genome assembly GCA_963991005.1 of Barypeithes pellucidus. NCBI lineage: Eukaryota > Metazoa > Arthropoda > Insecta > Coleoptera > Curculionidae > Barypeithes > Barypeithes pellucidus. Next base: position 48,372,699 of record OZ022557.1, on the reverse strand, counting down.
TTTGTTTGAGTTGATACACTTTTGTTCGGAATGTGCGATATACGAGGGCACGGTGTATAAGTACCCGTGTTTGCCGATAGAGGGCGCCATAGTATCAAATCTGAATTGTCATTACCGACATTTATCCTTAAAACGACTACTGTCAAAATCTGAACCGAATCCAAAGAAAAATTTTATTCTTTACAGTCGTGTGAAGCAAACAACTTTTGCTATTTTTTAATTATGGAAAAAATTCCGTATGATGATGATTATTAGATTTCTGTTTTTGGATGGAAGAGCGTGCAAATCCAAGAAAAGTTGGATTCTATTACGCCGGTATTCTCCGTAAGCATTTGATCCAGATTAGATGCTCAATCCCGCTTAGATCATATTTTTGCTATGCACCGTCAACATTTGACATTTCTAATTGAGATTAAAGTAATCCGTCAAGGTTGAAATATTGCATTTGATCCAGATTAGATGCTCAATCCCGCTTAGATCATATTTTTGCTATGCACCGTCAACATTTGACGTCCCTAATTGAGATTAAAGTAATCCGGAAAAGTTGTTGGCTTAAGCGTGTTTTTATTACATTATATTATTTTATATTGGTAATTTAAGATCGAATGGAGAGCCACCGCCTGTTAAAAATACTTGTTTGCTATTTTCAGGTAATTTTTTATCAGCAGCCGGATTGCTGAACAGAAAAATCATTTTCGAATGGCAAAACAACGCTTGTTTTAGAACTTTGCTACTCCGATTGATTTTTCTATCGTTTTCGTCCTTATGAAATGGGATTTCTAAAACGGGTTTGTTCGAAACTTTTTCGAAATGATTTCGATTCAGTATTAAACTTTTGTGTCCATACCTGGCTCTTTTCCTCTATGTTTACTCGGCTACTTTTTTTGGAATTACCCATTTTTAAGAAATACTAAAAAAAATAACGTACAGACTTGTCAATAATAATTCTCGCTAAAACCATTCTGATTTTACATTATTAATTTTTTAAGTTGCGTGTGATTCGAAAGCAGTAAAGTTTGTTTACTAGATTTGTTAACAAAAAGAATGAATGAGTATAACAAATCCTGCAAAAATTTGGAAACAAAATGTGGTGAAGAACAACACAAAGGTTGATGTGAATAATTTATTAGTGCATCATTTCGGAGATGAGTGGAAAAATGATCCACGTCTTTTACAAATGCGTCATAGAAAAGAACACAGTTCCAGAAATCGAAACCGTCGATGATGAAACGACACTATTTGAGAAAGTCAAAGAGGACGTGGAATTTTCTATTAACTGTTTTTGAATTTTTTTGTCCCCTCCATCCGCTATTTCTTCTTTGTATTTTTTTTTACTGAATTTAAAGTCTTTTTTATTTTTTTTATATGAATAAAAATAATTAAAGAAAAATTATCTTGCGTTATTTTCAAAGCTTCTTCAAGCAACTTCGATTGTTATTTTTATAACGTATAATCTACAAATATTTTTTCAAAACAACTCTTATGTTTTTCAAACATTTAAAAGAAAAAAAATTAGTATATGTGATGTAAATGCAATAAAAAGGGAAAACTATCTTAATTGTTTATATTTAATGAATTATTAGTTTTTTCTTCTACTGAGAATTTAGGAAACATGGAGATTGTTCACTTTGAAACTATACTTCTCATTTAATTGTATAAAAATCCAGTATTGCCAAATTGTTAACTAGGATTCCCAAAACGATTACGGTGCATAACAAATAAACCGGATTCAACTAAGCTGGATTTGCCAATCTCAATTAAATCTTAAAACACGTGTTTCCGGGTTTGACTTTGACATAATTTTCTTTTGTGTCATGTTTGGAAATAAGTAGTTAATATGGAAATTGAAGAGGAAATTTTCATTTAAGATGATTAGGAGATGTTAGACATCATAAATGTTGCTCTTAAAAATAGTTTTTGGTGTAATATAAGATTCGTTTTTGTAATGTAACAGTTTTAGTACTTTATTCAAATTTTTTTTTTTGTATTTTAACTTTGCTTGCAATTTAAAACTGTTTTCAAGCAACAAATAACTTTTAAAATTGAATCTAATATTACAAGCCAAATTATTAAGTATTTATGTTGCCATTTTTGTCAAATGAAGAATCAAAACTAAGACAGGTTGTACTGTTCATAAAATAATAAACTAATATATTTCAAATACTATATAATGTGTGGAAAAATTATTTCCTAACCACCTGAAGAACCGCAGGGCGTAGTTTTGTCTAATATTGTAGCGTTTAAAATACTAATTCAGATTGAATGGTACTACCAAGGAAGGGAATCCCTCTCCATTGATAGAATATCACCACCTGCAGACCCGTTCCGAACTCTTTTGGTCTCGTCAGTACAGGGTAGGTGTCCATACCTATCATCAGAGAAGTCTCTACTACTTCAAGCTGTATTATCAACCTTAGTCGAGAACAAAAGAGTTCGAAACCGGTCTGTAGGTAGTGACATCCTATCAATGGAGAGAGCTTTCCTTTATTGCTAGTATTTGATATTAATACCACCTCAAAAAATACACATTGTTTTTTTTATATATTTCAATTATAAAAACATTCTTTTATTTAGCCACAAAAAATTAGAAACAATTTATTATTGGTATTGGAACATACATAAGTACCTAAAACGAGCTCGAGAAATAATCTAACACATCTTAACACGAAAGATCAACTGATCTTTAACACGAAAGTATATTCAGCTGCAAATAAAATAGCACCCTCGCGATTGCAAGAGTAGCTGGTTCCAGCTATACATGGCAATGTACTGTTGATATGCTTCCATCTTTGTGGGCTATCTTTTATGGGCCTTTATTTCCTCTCTACTTCCAGCACTAAATATGAAAAAATATCAATCCTTTGTAATAGGTGGAACTCCATGAATTAAATTATGGATATTGAAAGTTCAGTGTAAAGGGGTCCATATTATGTATTAAGTTTAGCTTCGTTTGATATCTGTAAAGAAATATTTTACTTCATAAAAAGGGAAAAGAAACTGCCAATGTTTCGTAAACAAAGGCAAATGAGATATTTCAGCTTACCTGTCGCGGATATCATGCAATTTTGCAATGATAATGTCTTTAAATATTCACTCTGCATCTTAAAAATATATTAAACACCATTGTTTCCAAAACTTTGAAGAAAATTCTGTTTTAAAGGCTACAAATTGCGAATTTCAATGATTTCTTAATGCACGTCAGAACAGAGTTTGCCGTCAGGTCAAACGAAAGTAGGGTTATCTCTTGCGTCATCCGCTTTTCCACGTCATATTTGTTGAAAATCCACTGTTGCCAATTTGTTAACTTGGATTCCCAAAACCGATTACGGTGCATAACAAATAAGTCAGATTGAACTAAGCCGGATTTACCAATCCCAATTAAATCCTAAATACGGAGAATACGGGCGTTAGACGGGGACTCTGCACCTTCGATGACAACAATCAGATATTGGTTTAATGAATTTAAACGTGTCGCACAATTGTTTATGATTAAGAACGTCCAGGTCGTCCAAATGAGGTGACTACTGAAGAATAAATTATTAATAAAATTCACGATATTATTTTGATTGACCGCCGAGTGAAGGTGAGTGAGATTGTTGAGAAGGTAAACGTCTCAGATGAAAGGGGAACGTAATATTTTGCACGAATATTTGGGCATGAGAAAGCTATCTGCGCGATGTGTGCCGGATTATTCACTGTCAACCAAAAACGGAATCGGGTGACCACTTCACAGCAGTGTTTGGGCATGGATATGGATACGTAGAACTTCTGGGGTGCGCAGTAGAAAGTTAAATTGTATGAGTGAAAAAATGGGTTGATGCGCGCGGTTTACCGGTCATATCCTTAAAGGTTGCTCGTCGGTTGTCTTACGCACAATGTTGTCGTCGTCATATAGGTACCTCCGCCGTATTGGTGTCGGGTTGGTTGGCAACCAACCACGACGATACCTGGACAATAGATTTCAAAATTAATTCTAAAATTGGCTTTTCAGTGATGGCCACAAGGCCTTCCTTTATGCGAGAAAATAGATTGTTTATTTCCCAGTAAAGAAGATCTTAATGTGCCAACATATTGACGTGTAATCATTTTCATTAAGGGCTGTCCGGTCCTGTTCGCCGCTTAAGGCATTAGTTTATCAGTCGGCATTGCGCATGACATCTGACGATCTGCTTTGTTTACATGCGCGAGGCCATAATATTGCCACTTTTGCTTTTAGAGTTTGGGTATCCATAGATATAGGTCGATGGTTTAACCGCAGTCCGATGGAGTTTTTTTCTCCGTCTCGTAACTGCTGATGAAACATGGATTCATCACTACACTCCAGAGACCAAAGAACAGTAGAAACAATGGACTTCTACCGTCGAACGTGCACCAAAGAAGTCAAAGGCGGTTCTATCGGCCGGAAAGGTCGGCCACCATTTCTTGGGATTCAAAAACTTTTTGGAGAAGGAAAAACAATTACCGGCGCGTACTATGAAGAATTATTGAATAGATTTGATGAAGAGTTAAAGAAGAAACGTCTTTGTTTGGCGCGTTCCGCCGCGACAATGCACCTGCTGATTCGTCCCGCATTTCTACAGCAAAATTAGTTGAATTATGCTACGAAGTGATGACGCAGCCATCGTATTCTCCAGATTTGGCACCATGCGACTTCTTTTCCAACATGAAGAAATGTCTGGGGGGAAATATAATCACATCAAATGAGAAGGTCGTATCTGAAGCAGAGACAAAAAATTATGCGGAGTTCGACAAATTCTATTACTAGGACGGTTTGAAAAAGTTGGAATATCGTTGGGCTAACTATATCGAGCAAGAAGGAGATGTTGAAAAATAACATGAATTCTACCAAGAAAGAAATGTGTTTTCTTGTCAAACACGGGTACTTATCATTGTGCCCTCGTATTGGCGTCCCAACTACCTTAGCCACTATGAGAAATAATTTACTATGTGTCTATTGCTTCGATTCATATATTAAATAACTAAATTTTTGTTTACAACTATAAAATAATGAAATAATTAAATACTTTAAAATTCGTTTTTATTAATTAAACACATTCTGTTCTATCGTACCACATATATAGACCTTCAAATTAATTGTTGCTTATTAAAATGTACAAGTAATATACGATTTCAAATTATTATCACGTTGGCTTGGTGTGCGATTGTTACAAGGTAATGTTATAATGACGACTGAAGGAAGCATTTCCATAATTTATGAGTCACTTTATTTGTGACACTGGTAATGATAATAATACATTTGCGGTTTGTTAGTGTGTTAATTAGATTATTCACCTAAATTAAGTACTAGTGCTTATTCACGTCCTTTTAAACAGAACGAATTATTTTGTACAACTTAATACAACTCATTACAGTAAGACACTGACTAGCAACACAAAAGCATTTTAGCGCCACTTACATCCAATAAGTAAATGTGTATCTAAAACACTTGTCGCCATGATATTTTTGCAAAATTTGTATTTGCAACGAAATGTGTTTTTACAAATATACATATGTCTATAGATTTAATATACCGGGGAATATGGAGAATATAGGCAATTGTTTGGCTCATAAATAAACCAGCTTATTAAAACATTAAATATTTCTTTTTGGAGCTACTTTTAAACTAAAATATTGAAATTTTTAATATAATAAACGAGTTGATTCTATTTGAATACATATGGAAGATACAGCAATTTTAAAAATATTTTTTTACACGCTTCCCCACCCCTTATTATCGATGACAAACCCGAACAAACCCGAACAAACTATCGCAAGAATTCAATAGATAAAAATGATCTTCTTATATGCGTTATTAAACCCAAAATTGATCATATCAGAAAATATTTAATACACTGAAAGAAAAATTATTCGAAAAGATCGCCACCGACTTCTTCTCAAAACTCGTTACCGGTTTTCTCTAAAATTATAATTTCTTTGATTTGTCCATCTTTTAGACATTTTATTATAAGCAAAAAATGTCATGAAGAACAACATTTTCTCGAAAAATGCAAAATAATTTTTTTTTCCTCTTAACTCAATCCGCGGACATACTGTTTAATATTAAGAGAGGATCCTTATTTGTATTGGAGTTCGATCAGAGAATAAAATATCAACTGGACCACTGGACTGATTAGAGATAAAGCGGCGAATATAAACTATTCCAGTCCTATGTTCTTTAGTGTCTCTAGTGAAGCTCTGAAGTAAGTCAGAACGGAAATGATCTTTAATCATTTAGTTGTTCAATGTGGCAAGTAAGATTTTTTTTTAAATTATTGTATTATCGATAAAATGTACCGACCTAAAAGGATTTTTTTTAATGGAAACCATCCATACTTTTTCATCCTCGCTTTATAATCAATTAAAAATCAACACAAATTTTTCGGAAACGACTGCCTACTTATATATTTTTGGTTCGCTGCGCTGGCTGGTCGCATCAATATCGTTGTGATACCTACCTGAATGTCTAGAAGACTGGAAGCTTGATAAAGTATTAAAATTAGAACAATGGAAATTAATATTTAAAATAATAAACAACCAAGGAAAATGTTATATTAGAATTACATTTTCTAATCAGATACATACATATTATGAACCTGGAACTCCAAAAAAATATTTATCAAAGATATGCTAGATCTAAATTAAAGAATCCAATGCTAATGCATCAAAGACGTTTAACAAACTACCCGAATGTATTAAAAATATAAATAATTTTAATTTGTTTCTTTGGAGGCTAAGAGATGATTTAGATTTAAGTTGGAATAATTAATATATTCCGTATATTTTTGGTATTAAAGTACTTTCGAGACCAGAGCTACAAGCACTGATTTGAGAGTGATATAAAATTGTACTAATAATATTATCTGTAATATAATCTTATAAAATATATATAGAAAATGTGGATTAATAAAAAACTTACGTTAAAGAATCTTTAATAATATAGTAATTTAATTAATATAAAGATACCATTATTTACAAAAACAACTAATCAGATTATGACATACACTGTATTATAAATAATAGGTAAATGCTGGTTAAATAAGATGCAACAAATGGCAATGTATGAGTGTCCCACTAATGTCGGCAAAGTACGATATTATGGAAACCCTAAACCTTATGTCTTTGGAAAAAAAAATTGACCTAAAATATTTTCACTAGATTTCAAAATGACCGCTAGGAGGAGACAATTACTATGGTATAACTGTAAATTGAAATTTTCTCGAATAATCGCAGTTAAGGTTTTCAGTTATACCATAGTAATTGTCTTCTCCTAGCGGTCATTTTGAAATCGTGAAATATTTTACAACAATTTTTCTTGGTCGAGCCCATGAATTTTTTTTCCAAAGACAGAAGGTTTAGAGTTTCCATAATATCGTACTTTGCCGATATTAGTGGGACACATTCTCACGTTGACATTTGTTGCATCTTATTTAACCATCATTTATCTATTATTTATAATACAGTGTGTGTCACGACCTTTGTAAATAATGGTATCTTCATATTAATTAAATTACTATATTATTAAAGATTCTTTAACGTAAGTTCTTTATTAATCCTATTTTACTATATATGTTTTATAAGATTATATTACAGATAATATTATTAGTACAATTTTATATCACTCTCAAATCAGTGCTTGTAGCTCTGGCCTCGAAAGTACTTTAATACCAAAAATATACGGAATATATTAATTATAACTTAAATCTAAATGATGTCTTAACCTCCAAAGAAACCAATTAAAATTATTTATATTTTTAATACATTCGGGTAGTTTATTATACGTCTTTGATGCATTAGCATTGGATTCTTTAATTTAGATCTAGTATATCTTTGATAAATATTTTTTTGGAGCTCCAGGTTCAAAATATGTATGTATATGTATATGTATCTAATTAGAAAAGGTAATTCTAATATTACATTTTCCTCGGTTGTTTACTATTTTAAATATTAATTTGCATTGTTCTAATGTTAATACTTTATCAAGCTTCCAGTCTTCCAGACATTCAGGTAGGTATCACAATGGCATTTGAATTGAAGATGCGACCAGTCCTCGTTAATAATTTGGGGCTTTATATGTTGGGATTTCCACGTTATATTACGATTGCTTTAGAAATTTGTTATTCAAAAACAAATAGCTCTGGAAAACACGCCAATCACATTTTTTAGCGTTATATTTCCGAAACTACACCCATAATCTTGACAATACATGTTTCGTATTCGTTTTTCTTTCCAGCGCCAGCGCAGCGAACCGAAAATCTTTCGGTAGACAGTGGTCTCCATTAAAACAATCCTTTTAGGTTGGTACATTTTATCGATAATACAATAATTGTAAAATCTTACTTGCCACATTGAACAACTAAAATGATTAAAGGTCATTTCCATTCTTACTTACTTCAGAGCTTCACTAGAGACACTAAAAAACATAGGACTGGCCAATGGCCAATGGTCCAGTTGATATTTGATTCTCTGATCGAACTCCAATACAAATAAAGATTCTCTTTTAATATTAAACAGTATGTCCACGGATTGAGTTAAGAGGAAAAACTTTTTTATTTAGCATTTTTCGAGAAAATGTTGTTCTTCATAACATTTTTTGCTCATAATAAAATGTCTAAAAGATGCACAAATCAAAGAAATTATAATTTTAGAGAAAAACGGTAACAAGTTTTGAGAAGAATTTAGAGGCGATCTTTTCGAATAATTTTTCTTTCAGTGTATTAAATAAAAAATATTTTATATTTCATGTGAGATTATTTTTTCAATTTTTGGGTTTTTTCGGGTTTTTCCTTTTTTGGGACACCCTATATGTTGAAACTAAAACTAGTCGACGCAATTCCTACTCTTATTACAAGCAAAAAGTGTTATTAAGAACAACATTTTCTCGAAAAATGCAAAATAAAAAAAGTATTTCCTCGGTTTTTCCATTTTTGGAACACTCTGTCTGTATCTTGAAACTCAAATTAGTCGACGCAATTCTTATTTTTATTGCAAGCAAAAAATCTTATGAAGAACAACATTCTCTCGAAAAATGCAAAATAAAAAAGTTTTCTCCTTGTTAACGCAATACGTGGACATACTGTATATGGTTTTTTGCGACCAGATATAAAGAACAACCCCGAAATAGTTGAGCCGATGACCCCCTAACAATGTCGGACTGTAAAGCAGCCGCGGGCAAAAAATAATATTTAAAATAAGTAATTTAAGAGAGGATTTTTACTTCTATTGAAATTCGATCAGAGAATAAAATATCATCCATATCACATTTACATTATTCTTTATTTAAAAATACCAACAGAATACCGTGGCCTCATTGGAATAAGTTTATATAACCGTTTAAACTCTCTCTTCGAGACTAACGCCTACAGTCCACAGCCGATTTACTAAATTCTACGTGGTAACTATATAACATTGAATTACATCACCTGTACTTTATTTTAATGCATTCTATAAGACATAAATTGGGGATTTAACGTTTTTTTTGATTCTCTCATTTAAAAAAACACCGAATTTATATCAAAATAAAAAAAGTTGCAGTGTGAAAAATTGAACAAAAATTTATCTTGCATTTTTCGCATTTTGCTTCCGGCTTTTATTTATCCGAACACTCAAAACCATGATCTCTGGGTGTTACCCCGATTTCAGTTAAAATCTGATTTTCCTAAGAAAAACTAGTTTCAACCATCTCGCATCGTCAATTCTAGATTTAGCTAGTTAAAACTAGAATTTACAAACATTCTCGGTTAATTCTAGTTTTGACTAAATACATTTTAGTTAATTCTAGGTTTAACTAATAATACATTTAATAAATTTTTAGTTTTAACTTAAAGATTGTATGACAATTCTAGTTTTAACTAGTTAAATCTAGAATTGACGAGGCATGATAGGTAAAACTAGTTTTTCCTACTTCCTTAGGAAGATCGGGTTTGTTCACATATATAATTTATTTAATCTTATATTTTATAGTAAATTCTTAACATTTCATACATATCTTAATTATTTGCGTCATTGCCTATTAATTATTGTAGTCCGGGAAATGACGCTACAAGGTCGGAAAGTGTTGTTCAGCAACACTTCCCGGATCATTAGTTTAACGATTTTGAAGTGGTAGCTGAATGGTAAACATAACATGAACGATGATGCGGCTTACTCAATGTGACGGAATAAAAGTAAAAACTGACATATTCTTCAAAAAATTAAACAAATCATTTATACGTATACTGGGTGTCCCAGAATATGTGGGCAATCTCCCGGGTTCAGATAGAACACTTAAAAATAACAGGAGAAGTTCATATACATTTTTCTTCCTACGGAGATACGGGCCCCTAACGGACGTCGCTGGAAATTTAATAATTTTTTAGTATAATGTTTACTAGATTAGTCTCCTTAAAATTCGCCCTTTTAAACACATTTAGATCATTTAGTTTGACAGGGACGGACTAGACGTAACACAAAAATATTTTTTTACTACACCCTCTATGATGAAGGAACGACAATAATATTTTTTTTGGATACTCTAAACCTTAAGCAGAAAAAAAGGTACTCTTGATCAATGTCGATAAAATGAACTGTTTTCGAAAAAAATATATATTTGTTCAATATGGTTTTTTGGCATTGGTTGTTGTTTTATGTTCATAAAATTCCGTCATTGTTGCTATGGTATTTTTCACATGTACCGATTTAATAAGAAGAATATTTATGCCAGTGTCAGAGTGTCAGTTTATGGTAGTATCTTGAAATTTGCGGTTTTTCTCCTTTGTCTTATTAGTTACTAACTTAATAATGGAGTTTACGTATACTGAATATGCCGACATGCATTATTTAATGTATGAACAAAAATATTTTTTTTTTCGAAAACAGTTCATTTTATCGACATTGATCAAACATCGACACCCTGTATAGCTGATGAATAACACATCAGGATGTTAATCTTTTAGTAGAAAGATTCGGGGTCAGTATGTAGTCACTCCGGGTGACATCCGTTGCCACTCTGTACCATCGGCACCGCCAAAAATTTACATGAATACCTAAGTCCATTTTTGGAACGCGATTTCTTGGAGGTATTATTGGAAAGAGATTTAAACATCCTTTAAATGATATGCCACTTAACCCCTCTTCCTGTTAAATATTTTAAGGGTAAGAACTATCTCTCCCAGGGGATTAAACTAGTGCTGGGAAAAACCTATGACTTTTATAATCGAGTAGTTGATACTCGAGCGATTTTAATAATCGAGTGAATCGCTCGAGCGATTAATCACTTCAAATTTTTATGATTAAGAAGAATGTGTTGATAAAACACCAGGGGTTGTTTTTGTAAGTTTTAGAAGTATAGTCTAGAGTTTTTATTAAGGAAGAACAGTTGATTCTGATTTTTAAAAAAGTTATGCCTTTAACAAATACGTATGTTGTGTCAGCCTTCTGAGCGTCAAACTCGAACGTCGTCAATCGGTACATTTCGGGTGGCGCGCGGCATCGAGCGAAAATCAGGTATCTAGGAAAGGCAACGATTTTCGACGTTTCGCTTGAATTTATAACTAGAGTAGTATTTTCTATCGAGGTAAAAAACTGCTCGAATTTACGAGCATTTCGGTCGGCGTCAGGCGACGCTCGGGTATCGAGTGAAAGGTAATAAGTAACAAGCGACGATTTTCGCTTGAACAAACTCGAGCAGTTTTTTTAATAATCGAGCGATGTCGGTTATATCGATAAGCGAGTACTCAAGCGGTTCTTCGCTCGAGCGATCACAACACCACGAAGGCTGTAAATATTTTTAAAAGCGTCCACTTAACAATAAAATTAACTTCTCTCTCCGATTTTGAATATTATTTACTGCAAACGAGATATTAAGGGTAGGGAGTTTTAAAATTATCACCCTGCCACCCTGTACTTATATTATATAGTCAATGAGCAGTAATGACAGTTACAATTTACGAGGATTAAATTTGCGAGACGAACTAAAAGCGAGTGTCGTATTTTTTTCTACTAAGTATATAAAAACATATAATAGTAAAAAAAATCCCCTTATAGTTGGTAGTGTAATCCCTAAAATGAATATAGTTTGTTGGTGGGGGATGCCATATATGGACGAACAATATTCTTAATAGGATAAAGCCGCAAACACACTATTATCACGTCACGTGAACTCACGTGTTGTCATATCGGCAAAATAGCACATAATGTCACGGCTTAGAAACAGATGATTATACCGTTACGGGATATTTAATAACCTTAAATTTGAAATAGGTTACTTATGTTGTATGTTTTTTATCAAGCGTGTACGAATTAAGCGATTCACGTTGGTTTTAAATCGTTCGAAAACTGTAGAGTATCAAAAGTTGTTGATGTGTATAGGTACCTTTTTTATCCGACAAGTACACCAAGACCACGTTCCTGCGAAGATGGCTTGCCGATTGCCACGCCGTGGTTATGCCAAGACATATTTCCACCCAGATTGACGCCCAACAAATTAATAGACAAAGCCAGTGGGAATTGCGTGCTCTGTCATGACTATATCCGGTTCTGCAATGTTAACATTTTTAGAGAAAACTGCTACCTGGGTTTCCTTAGGATCAAATTCGACTTGGTTACTGCCATTCCAAGACTAAATTTCTTCCAGGTCTTTATTGTATTGATGCTTGATATGTATCGAAACCTTTTTACCGAAATAAATCCGCACTGCTATCAACCGAAATGCAATAATTGCCCCTGACACACCGCTGCGGGTGTCTAGTCACTCTGCAATATTTTTCAATCCTTATCACTTGTCTATAGATTAGTATAGATTATGCATCTACAAACTTATGAATAACTGAATGGTAGTAGGTAAATAAAGGCAGAAATAGACAATTAAATAAATCTGCTGACGCAACTTGTGCCAACATTATTAGTAAATAAAAACTTTTAGAAATAGGGGAAATGCAGGGGCAGATACAAGAACTTATATAATGGCAGGCTAATATCTAAAAAATAACTATGGTATACCGGGTGTTTCAGGAGGAACGCTCACCACTATAACATGTTTAAATTTCAGAAATAAAATTTGGTGGGTTGGTACATGAAATTATTTTGCATTTTATGACATGAGGGGCTCCATTTTGTCCCTTCCAGTTAACCGAAAATGACCTAAACTTGGGAATTTTAAATGGAACACCCAGGATATTTTCGGTTATATTGATTCAGGAGACCAGTCCAAATCAATCGACACTGTTTAAAGTAGAACAATAAAGGAAAAAAAAAGTTGAATAACATTTAAAATATTTGTATTATTGCTATCAAATTCATACCTAAGTATTACATAATCAAATGAAGAGGCCCATATTATAATGAAATTGAATCTATATACAAAAATGCTGGAAAGGGACTAAGTAATAGCTGAAACGTATATTACATCTATTTCTTATCTAAAGGTAAAAGAAAGCCTAAAGAAACATAATCTAAATTTTTAGTTTCAGTCGATTTTTTATTTGTTACTTTACTACTTGATGAGTCACGGGTAAGCGGCAAAAAGAACATGAATTTCAAAATTAGTATAAACCATTTATTAAGAACACGTTTAAGTGAATTTAATGAAAATAATAACCGGTTGTATAAAACAATTCTGAACTTAGGTTCAACAGAACGCCGATCAACCTGTGAACTACGTATATTACGCTGTTCAATATAAATTGAACCTAAGTTCAGCTGAACTAAGATCAATTTATGTTGGCATGACTATTATTTAGTTACTTTTATTTTTTTTTAGATTGTTGACATAAAATATAACCTTTTATTTGATCTGGCGTTTGGCGGGCTTGTTTTCCAGTCTTCTACTCGGTGTACTTATAAAATATTGTTAAAAATAAGAACTTAACTAATTCAATTTTATTTGCAGAGTGGTGATACATTTCTAAAGCGGATAGAGCTTATTGATTCCATAAAAAATATATATTATTAGGTACGTTATAATAAATAAAAACAAACAGTTGTGTTCTTGTTAAGCGTAATCTTTGCTACTATTCATTGTCTTTCTATTTAGTAAATTGATCAGAATTTTTTCGGTATGTCCGTACTCACAGCATTGACTGCAGTATCCACAAAACCCGAACATCTTCAACATCAGTTATAATTTCATTAAATTCCTACATTTGTATAAACAATAAAATCACAATAAAATCACGATAATTTATTGTATTGTATAATATGACACTGACCTGACACAAAAAATATATTTAAGGTTATAAAGTGGCTTGGATCGACAGTTCAACTTCTGAACCGCCAAAATTGGCCGTTCACGTGAACTCCTGATTTGAACTGAGATCAGTGTAGAATACCGTTTGTACAACAGCTTTTTTACTTTGAGTTTAAGACTGAATTACAGTTCATAGTGTTTATACAACCGGCCCTAAGTAGACAGGTCAAAATATATTGAGAGGGTTCAACAATTGGCGTCTCGACGTGTCCACTAGCCTGTTAGCCGTCCGTCCAAATAAATAACGAAATAACAAGAATGTACCCTATTGATGGGGACAACGCGGGATTGTTTTAAATGATCATAGTGTTGAAGATCAGATACACGAATTTGACTCAATATTTTGGAAGCATAAAGTAAATGTTTGTATAGTTCAGACAAATATATATGGTATTAATTAATGCGACATGAATAAAAAGTTAAGATAATTTGATAAAGGTATGGAATAAACTTATAAAAAAAATACTCTCTTAATTAAGTTAAGACAAATGGTTATTCATTTCAGGCAACTGAATATTGGTAGATTTCGTAAAGTTAACTTGTCTTAAATCAAATATTTACTTATTTGAATTAATTATATAGTATATGGCTCACCTGGACGGTTTATTTAATTTTGCTTCACGGATTTTTTCTGTGTATCAATCTAGATAAAAAACTAAAAATAAGAAATAAGAGTTAAGTGTTAAGAATATACTGGGTATTCCATTTAAAAATCCAAAGTTGGGGTCTTTTCCGGTTAAACCGGAAGTGACAAAGTCCGTCATGTCATAAAATGTAGAATAATATCACATATAAACCCACTAAATTTTATTTCTGTAATTGAAGAAGATATAGGGGTTTGTTCGGGTTTCCTAATGAAACACCCGGTATATAGGCTCTGGTAGCTCCGTGGTCAGTCATTGGGAACTCCATCAGGACGAGAGTTCGCAGGTTCGATCCTGCGGCCGGGAAACCGATTCGCACTCGGTGGATTTTAGTGGTATAAGTCATAGCGTTGCTATCCGGCGCCATGCCAAAAATAAGGAAGAAGGAAAATGTATCATCACCATCCCTACCCCATTCACGCCGGTAGTCAGGCTGGATGTGATTGGATATCTCGTGGGGTACGGGGAACGATACGCACTCCCCCAATCGGTAGGTCATACCGATCTTTGGTCATACCGCAATGCAAGAAACCAAGAGTTGCTAGCGTAGTTCGGAACCCACGTTAAGCTGTAGGTCCCCTTGGGAAAGGCCCTGGTAGTGAACGAAGGGGTTAAAATTGAGACAACAACAACAACTATGGTATAATTATAGTTTGGATATTTAGTATATTTAGTTGCTAGTGTGTATCACAATGTCACTTTATTCAACAACAATGAATTAAACGTACTTCAAAACGAGATGATTAATTAATTATATGTATTCAATCTGTTCCGATATAATAATAATAATACACTTATAACATATGACGCAAGATTAGGGTAACAATTCCTCAGTGAGTCATTCCTTTGTCATAGGGGCATGATTCAAACTGACAATAAATCGGTTCCCCTTTGCTTTTTATGAAGGTGACCCTTCCTGTTGCATTATACTATTCCCTTCCTTTTTAAATTTAATCTTTTGTTTTTTTTAGAATAACCTGTAAAGAGAACGTCATGAGTTATGGAAATATTCTTAGAAAAACTCTACCACCATTTAAATAAGTGCGCAAGTGCAAGTCTAAATAAATTGTTTTGTTCTCACAATCAGTTGGTCTGTCGGTCATAATTTCATCATATTAGACTCGACCACTTTCACCTTAGTTTCTGCAGAACTTCTTTATAAAAATGTAATATTCGTTAAGGCACAGATATGGTGTTCACCCTAAAAAGCCGAAAAATTTAAGTTTTCATTTAATATCAGAAGTATTTGTAATAATTTTTTAAAAGTATATACGGCGAAAATATACTATACTTGTTTAGCTCTCTATTTTTTCTAACAATTAAACTTGATTGATATTTATTTTGAAGTTATGTATGAATATCCCCTAGATTGAAGTAGGTATGTATGTATACAACGTGTCCAAGATAAAGAGGGCCAGTACAGGGATCTCGGAAACCATAAGAGATACGAAGTCGGTTAAATGGAGGTAAAGGTGCGTATTTACATGCCTAATAATATGCCGTTTAGAAAGTTTTAAAATTCCGTGTAGTTCGGGAGATATCCAGAAAAAAACGAAATTCTGAAAAATCGTTTTATTGTTTTCCTGGGTTTTTTTTGAGATCGAATTCTAAAATAAATTGCACTTTTGCATTGCCACTTTTTCCGCTCTATCTAACAGCGTTAATTGTTTTGTAACCCGACGAGTCGTCTTCGAAGGGCCATTATCAACTTTCTTTTTTTACATACAGTCCTGTTCCATATTGGAATTTGATAGCTTTTTTTCCGAATGTAACGATGTATGACACATTGTGATTTAATGGCGTTTCTAAGGTTTTTTGAACAACATAAGGAAATTTTGGGATACGGTCCTGTATTTCTCCTAATTTTATAAATAATATCTCATAAGTAAGCTCTAATTTTTTTACTTATGTTGTACTAGTTCAATAGATAACAAATAATTTAATAATAAACCATGAATAAGTGAACAAAAATCATTCCAAAACAGTAATAAAACGAACAACGAAAAAAGTAAGGAACTACATAATCAGGTGTTCAAATGATTTCCGTTATTCTCTAAGCACAAATAACATCTTCTAACTGCCACTGTTTTTTTGAGATAAAATAAAACATGCGATAGAATATCAAACAGTCGAACTTTTCAGCATTTGTAAATTTATGTTCCATATTTTCTGGAACATAGAAAACCTCTTAAAACGCTCTCAAACGATCACAATGGGAATGTCAAGTGAAACAAATCACGCGTCACCATCTTAATTTTAAGCGCCTATTTTTCTATCAACAGAAGTTTGAAATAATGTTTTTAAATTTTGTTCACTTATTTGTGGTTTATTATTAAATTATTTGTTATTTATTGAACTAGTTCAACATAAGTAAAAATTTAGAGCTTACTTATGAGATATTATTTATAAAATTAGGAGAAATACAGGACCATATCCCAAAATTTCCTGATGTTGTTTAAAAAGCCCTCGAAACGTCATTAAACCACAATGTGTCATATATCGTTGTGTTCGTAAGAAAAGAAGCTACAAATTCCAATATCAGAAAAACATGACCGTATTTAAATAACGAAAGTTTATAATGGCCCTTCGAAGACGGATTACAAAACAATTAACGCTGTTAGATAGAGCGGAATAAGTGGCAATGCAAAAGTGCAATTTACTTTAGAATTCGATCTGAAAAAAATCCAGGAAAACAATAAAACGATTTTTCAGAATTTCGTTTTTTTTCCGGATATTTCCCGAACTACTCGGAACCGGGAAACCGGAACTTTCTAAACGGCATATTATTAGGCACGTAAATGCGCAACTTTACCTCCATTTAACCGACTTCGTATCTCTTACGGTTTCCGAGATCCCTGTACTGGTCCTCCTTATCTTGAACACGTTGTATAGTCCACCAATCCAAGTCAATTTTGTACTCAGGGACCCAATAAATGCCGAGGAATAAGCACAAATACATATTTTCTTAAAATAATTTAAAGTATAATAGATAAATAATTTAGTAGGTACATCGGATCTCAACCTGGGCGTCGCGATCAGGATAGGATAATAAGATATAAACGTTTTTATCATGAAAAATCATTTTCAACTTTCTTCGGGATTTCGATATCGGTCCAATATATCTTTTGTTGATTTGAAAGCTCAAAAACTACTTCCCGTGGAAGGGCAAGTATTTTGTAAGTTGATTACTTAGGCCAGGGGGTCCGAAAGTGTGCACCCCCGTTTTCTCTTCTACTATATACTATTAGCTATAGTATACTGGTAAGGTCCCTGCGAACTGAAAAATTTTGGGAAAAGATCCTGGGCGCCACGAATAAACATAGTTTGGGAACCCATGACTGGGTATTTACCCTGTTCGAAACCGGAAATACTTTCGTTTCGAGATACGTAGGGTTCGTGTTAAATTGCTTGTTTGGGGGGTTTCTTCGGGGGGGGGGGGGGGGGGGTCATGTCCCCCATGAGCCCCCCGCGTTTGCTTGTATATGCGTTTCAAATTATTCAAGATTCCCTCTTATATTTTTTGTGCAAATTCTTATAAGAATCCTTATTTCAAGTTTAGCTTCCACGTTATTTTATCCAAAATGTCCAATTTCTGTTCGGGAAGTTATGGGTGGTGTGTTTGTATGGTGCATTTTACATTAGGTTGAAAAACGTTATAAGGATGTCTCTGGTTTTCACTGGCGCAGCCAGACTTTTTTTTTGGGAGAGGGGGCTTATTAAGTTTATATGAATAGTTGTATGTGAAATTCTCTTAAAATGTGTATGCAAAAGAATTTTAGGGGATTTGAACCCCCAAACCATCCTACCTTGGATGCGCCACTGCTGTTTTCATATACAAAAATGATAGATGTGCCATCCCCGTTTAATATACTATTTTGGCCAAACGTTCAAAAGTCAGAGAAAAAGATTCCTAACGACAAATTACGTAGCAAGCCTAGAGTAGTGCAAGAACTACTATAGAAAAAAAGAAGAAAAATAAGGAAAAAAAAGAGAAACGATGAGGAGGAAAAGGAGAAGCGTAAAAGAGGAGAAAAGTTAGAACAAAAAGTAAAATAGTCGAAAGTTGGGAAACCGAAAATTGTTAAAGAAAAGGTAAAGCGGTGGTATTGGAATCAGATTCTGATGCATCAAGGTAGTCATTTAAAGCCTCTGCCTCTAATTCCGAGCAAGACTTAAATATTGACGATGATGCGGCTATTAAATATCGAGGTATTATTAAAGATAAACGCGAAAATGACCAAATAAAGAAGACTTTCTTTGGTACCACCTGAGTAAAATAATCGAGAAAATTTCTCCTCCAGCTTTAAACAGAATCAGAGGAACTTATAGTATACCAGAATTGAACAAATATTTATGTTTTAGTTGAAAAAGTAATTAAAATTAATCAGAAGGGATGCTGAGTAGTTTTTTTTTTTGGGTGCTGGATGCGAAAACCTTCAAAAGACGCTTGGCATGCAGGTTAGTAGGCGCCAAACAGTGTGGGATTTTTACCTCATTAAAAACCCACCCAGAAAGAGCATCGACTACTAGGGTCATTAGCTAGTCTCCTTTAGGTAAGTATAGTTTTAATTAAATATCACAGATGGTAAGTATCACATAGTAAATGCTCGTGGGCGCTTTTCAGTTAAGTGTGATTAATGTTTTCTATAACATAATGTAAATATCACAGTTGGTAAGTATCACAGAAGGTAGGTATCACAGAGGGTAAGTATGACTACTTATTTTTAAATTTTGTCAAATAACTCTATACATTTCATATACTCTAAAGTATTATTTGTTCGCCTGTTTTTATTTAAAATATTCAATTAGTACAATATATCCGCCTCAGATCTCATTTCTTTGTTTCAATATATAAAAGTGTATGCTCAGAATTAGGAATACATGTGTCATATTTAGGAACATTGTCATAATTAGAGCCTTCTGAGTGTTATAACTTCGCCAAAAATCTCATTTTATTGTCAGAATTACATTTACACAAGTTTCTAAATAATATATTTTTTATAAATATTTAATAATAAATACAATGTTAACTAAGAATTGTCGTTTGATATAAAGTATTGGTCAAGCCCAGTTCATTCACCTGTCAGAATTCATTACAATAATTACCTTATACTTTTTGTTAGCGACTCACTGATGCACTGGGCCTGATAGACAATTTTTTTCAAATTTATTGCTTTTCCTCTAGAATATGAAATATTTATATTTTTACTTCATTAAATGAAGAATTGAACGAGGAAAACATGAAGTCAATGTTTCTGTCCTTTCTAATACGTTGGATAGCGCCGAATAGCTGACTAACTGTAACCTGTAAAACATGTGTTAAACTTTTATGACTAAGGAAATGTTCATGCATTTTAAATAATATTTTTATGTCTTGCAATTTTAATTTCAAAAAAAATATCCCTTATAGCCAAATAATATTTACTCTTTATAGCCATAAATTATTATTAGTATAGGACCCAAGAACTTTTTAAATTATGAAGTGGTAACAGAAGAATAATGAGTTAAGCTGTCAGTATTTAACTGTCATTGCAATAATAAGTAAACACTGCCATATATTGTTATTGTCTTTCAAGGAATTACTATTAACAACTCTTACAAACAAGAGTTGTTGATTACTATACTAAATTCAACGAAAGAACGGAGGGCGTCGAAACAGAAATCATGTGATCTATCAAAGTCAGAATGTTTGTGCAGAGTTGCATTAAGGTTCGACCGAAACTTTATTAAATTTTTGAAAATGTGTAAGTTGCAAAGTTGTTGATTAATTATTAGTTATATGTACCTTGGGATAGTTGTTTTCGCCTTCCGGGCATTATAGTCATAAGTAACGCTTGTGGTGTATCTGACCCTAATTTTCATCTATTTAAAATATGAATAATTAAATTCCTGCATTTTTTTAAAACTATTTTCGGCAATTTTTAATATTTAGTACATAGAATAAGTGTGACGGTTGCTAAAGGCCGTATTACACTTGGGAATTTTTATGGCGCCAGCAATGGCAATTATAATTCAAGGATTCAGGCGCAGTACACCGTTCTCCGTACTACAGTCAGAAATTCTACTCTTCTGACAATTAAAATGACACGGATTCATGCGCAGTACACTGTTCCGGATCAGCTGTCTCTCATTACCAGAAATGGGGCAGGCGCCATTTTAATTGCCCTTGCCGGCGCAATTGGGTAGACATGGATTATTCTGTTATTTTTAACTGTTTATTATTTGGCCGAACCAGGTATGAACAGGTAATTGCCATTTAAACTCACTGGTACTTAAATTAGCAGTTTACATTCATTATTAAACTTATGGACTTCTAATTCAGCAACTTTTTGCACCTCCTATTTGTAAATAGCAGTAGCTGCTTTAACTGGTAATCAAAACGAACAGGTTTGCACATCTCTAATTCTGGGGATATTTTAGGGATTTCGACAGTACCCACTGCTGTTCTGACCGTTGACAATGCTCCAGCTGATCGAAAACGGTTTACTGCGCATAAATACGTGCCATTATAATTGCCGGCGCAAGAGAAAAAATTGCCTAGTCTAATACGGCCTTAAGGGTCGTTTATTTTAAGCGTCTTTTACGTTTTATAAAGGAAAATCTGGAAGTTCCCCAAAATATTTTAGAAAAAGTTAAGGAAACCTTATTATCGGCAAAGTCGAAAGTCCTGTAAGATAAGGAGTATGAAAATTTTCTATAATGGAAATAATCAAATAGCAATAGTAAATAACTAAATTAGGGTGATTATTGAAACAGTAATGATGGCTTACTTGCTTTTGGATTTTGCTCATTGGTTATAACAATTTTTAATTATTTTTACTTTATTTTAATCGGAAAAATATACCCCAAATAGCCTTTGGACAAAGTATTCGCAGGTGAAGTCTGAACTTATAGTATAGGAAAACATTAATATTTCAAGATATTGTCAATTATAGCATTCTTAAAAGTTAAATCAAAGGGATATCTTCTTAAAAAGTCAATAGTTTTGGAAAGTAAACAAGTTTTAACTTTTATCAAAAATGTGCCGACCTTCCTGCTGCATAAAGTGGTACCCGTAATTTTAGTTTTTGGCGGCCTAAGATGGGATAAGATGGTAAAAATGACCATTGATGATATTGGGGCCTGTTATGATGATACCAGAAACTAAAACTGTTACGCCGAAAAGTTTTACTATAATCGAAGGAGACCAAACAGATGCCTTAAAATTGGTTAGACAGTACCTTGCATTAAGGCCAAGAGGAATTAAGGCAAGCAGATTTCTCCATACATACCGAAATGGTAAATGCATAGCTATGCCTGTGGGTAAATATACACTAGAACGTGTTCCTTCAATCATAGCAAAATTTCTTAAATAAAAAAATAACAGCGATTCCTGCATTCAGCAGATCCCATCAATTTATAAGCGGTGACCTCACGATGCGCATCAAATTGTAGTTCTGCCGAATTTATTTTGTTGTCAGTTTTTTGTTTGGTTAGGACCCCCTCTAAATATTTTCATCAAATATTACATTTTTTTCTTTACGAAACGGATTATTTTATTTTTAATATTTTTAATGCTCCTCTTCACTGGCGGAAATCGCGTGTAATATGTTTTTTAAATTATACTTCACTTCTTTCATTATATTTTTCATAAATTTTACTCCTCAACCTGACAAATAAAGCTGACATAAATCGCTGTCAAATCACAAATCGCTTTTTAAATTCGACGGAAAAAATGGCGTCCGATTTCCCATTTTGTAGTGCGTTCAGCAGATGATTACTAATCGCTTACAAATCGATGGGTTCTGATGAATGCGCCCATTCTTCTGCCTAGCACATCGACAAACTCTGGAACAACAGTTGAAATGTCCAATCAGCTACAGGTGGAAATATATAAAAATATTAATCTAAAAAAATTTTTATTTTTGAAATAATTATTCAGTTTTAATTTACTTATTTTAGTATATTTACTTACTTCCCTAGGAAGGTAAGTAAAGAAATTCTTCCCTAGGAAAATAATGATTTAACTCCCTAGGAAAGTGAAGCATAATTACCTCTCCCAAATCAGTGTCAGTAAGGAGTCGTTACCAAGCTGGGAGTAGAAAAAATGTGTTTTAATAACTATTTTAAACAAATTTGTAGATCGATCATGTACCGGAGACAAATAGGATACCTACTGTTTCGAAAATTATATTAGTCTTCTTACTACTTTAAAGCATTTTAAAAGCAATCATTATGCTAAGTAGTAAGCAAAAACTGTAAGTTATTTAGTACTTTAAGAAAGTTTTTTTTCATTGCTCATCACTAAACATAGAAGCAAATTGCATATTTACATTATTATTTTATAATTCCTCTTCGTTTCGCCCTTGGGTATAATAATAATATTTTATGATTATATACAATGAATATCGTTTTGATATAAGTAGGGATATTTTTTAATTTAAAACTGAAAATGATGTGTAAATCTTATTTAAAATGCTAAGTAGTTCAAATTGTCTTTCTTGATCAGAAAAACTAAACACTTTTCTCCAAAACCGTATACAGTGAAACCTCTCATAACGGACACCTCTGACATCTCTATTAAGCGGACATTTTTTCAGAGTCCGAAACTAGGTATATGAAATTCCATGAAAATCAATCTCTCTTGGGCGGACTCTCCTTTGGGCGGACGCGAACAGGCTGTTTTCATACAAAGAGTGCGAAAACCCTCTTTCAAACGGACAAGAAATTTTTAAAATTATATGGGAGACGAATAAGTACGGTGCAAGAACTCTCTGAAGACAGACCGGCAACCAATCGTGTATGCGTGGCAGAGCGAAAGGACTTAGCCTAATGAAAGTACGTATGTGTGATTCCCCGACAGCAGTCCGCCGTTTATTTGTGAGTTGTAAGTGACCCCATTCCTACCGATTATGTAGCCCAAACTCAATATCTGACGACTTTGATGAAGAAGT
Source organism: Barypeithes pellucidus (assembly GCA_963991005.1). Classification (NCBI taxonomy): domain Eukaryota; kingdom Metazoa; phylum Arthropoda; class Insecta; order Coleoptera; family Curculionidae; genus Barypeithes; species Barypeithes pellucidus. The sequence goes on along the minus strand of OZ022557.1, from coordinate 48,348,901 downwards.
TGAATGCAGTAATCAAACAAATGTCACCAATTATCAACAAGTCATTAGTATGGTAAAGGAATTACAAAATTATGCAAAGAATAGAGGTGACTACAGCAATGGAATTGTTATCAGACTTGGAATTACATTTTCTAGATTGCAAGTTTAAAACGCAAACACGTCAAACTACGTTTTTAGATTTTTTTAGTATTACACCCTAACTAAAACTAGTGTATTTTTGTTATGTTTAATAATTGTTTATTTGTACATACCTATAGTAATAATTTTGCATTTACATATTACCTATTAACAAATTTCCCATAGGCGGACACCTCTATTAGGCGGCCACATTTAGACAGTCCCGTAGGTGTCCGCCTACGAGAGGTTTCACTGTATCATAATATCGCCGGTCCGCTAAAACAATGACGCAATTGCTAAACTATTAATTGTTCAAGAGAGACGAAGAACGAATGTCAAGCTTTTATTATTAGATTTAAATACCGTGAAGAAAAGTATGGGATTATTGGTTGGGCCGTGAGTGATTATACACTTTCATCGTTGTTTTACCATATAAAGGAATTAATTGACAAACGATTAACAATGTTAACTAAAAATGTCATAATTTTGCAATTGCAATTACATTAGGGTCCTGCAATAGTATGTCAGGCTTCCATAGCTCCCATAGCAATTAACTTAGGAATTTCATTCATATGCCGATTATAGGGTGCATTTAAGAAAAATATTTTTTTTTAAATAGGACACACAGTATTTTATTACACATGATTAGGTTCTATTAGTGTCCTTTATAATTGGGTAAAGTTTTATTTCATTTGATTATGTAGATTAAGAGTAATAAATTAAAAACTAAAAAAATTTTTTGTAGTCTTAGAAAAAAATTCAAAAAACTACCTAAAATAACTTTTTTAAACGCATTGGGTGGAATTTAAGATAAGGGGTCTAGAGATACTGTGAATATAATAGCGTTTATCTATTTTATACAGGGTGTTCATTAATTAGGTTTCAAACACGACACATTTCAAAATAATTTTTCTATGTAACACCCTGTATGTTATATGGCCATTGGATGTAGAATTCATAAGCATTCTTTTTTATAATGGAAGCATATAAGTTATTTCCAGCCGTTCTCGAAAGAATTACAAATTTCATTAATTATTTTGTTTAAATACAGTTTTTATTATAAAAATTAAGCATAGGCGACTAGATTAATAATTATAAACTACAGTAAATGTTCGAAATATAAATATAAATAAATAAATAATAAATAAAAAATATTGTAAATTTTTTTAAATAGTACTCAGATATATATAATATAATTTTTGATCAAATTAAAAACAATAAAAAATCTGTAGAATATTTAATACGACCGCGATCGCCTTTATGAAACGCTCTGTATATTTAAAAATATTTTTAAAATATACATCTTCGACAGTCCCTAATATTTATGTTTAAAGTTTTCCTCTATCCATGATATTGTAGGAGATATCGAAGAATTACACACCAAATGGATACCCTGTATAAAGCGACATTTTAAGCAGGGTCCAGGCCAAACGAGCGACCAAGAGTAAGCGAGACCAATATCATGTTCATATGAACGATCACGTGGCTTGTTCGGGATTTAAAGGTTTCGCTCGCTTTAAAATCCATCTTATCAGCAAAAGAAATTGTTAGGAATACATATAACTTTATCAACAAATTCTAAGTATGACAAATAACAGCCACAATATCTCCACAGGGCGTTTAAAACTTAGGACAAAAAAAACAACCATTGATTCACGGATAATATCGACCTATATATCGAACAAGACACATCATTAAAAAAATTCAGCACATTCCTAATTAAATTTTCTGTAAAAGGCAAAAGAATTGTAAAAATCAGATTAAACAAAAAAGTTATAAAGGATCAAACTTAGCGACAAATCCAGGGTGCTGGTTTTTTGTACGGGAGTTTATATTGGCTACAATCTCAGCTATATGAAGACAACATGCCAGATTATTTTCATGAACTCCAACCATATCAGTAGAAGTGTTTCACTACCCACTACCTTACGGGGGATTATGGTGTTTTCTTGTTTAGTACACTCGTGTTTCGTACACGTCAAAAATTTATTGGAAATATTCTTGTTTGGTACACCGGATTAAATAATCCATTTTCGGCTTCTCGTTTCGTATACACCGACCATTATGATGGCCCAAACTCAAAGGATCGGTGTACCAGATAATATAAGTACCAATATACTTTTATGCACACGCCTTTTTTCGCCTGTCGCTCGTCGTAAAAAATCGCGGCGTTTCCTAAACACATTGTTCTAAATCAGTGCTTTTATGCAACAATCGCGTTCATTATGTGTTTAGCCCGATTTGTTATGCCGAGTGACAGGTGTCAAAATTGTATATTTTCCTACGACCCTCTATGAAAATGAGAAAAAAAAGCAAGGAGTAACTTCCCTAGACAGTGTCTTATATCACACGCGTGTTGAAAAAATTCATTTCAACTTGAGAGTTGAAATATTACATTTCAATGCGTATAATACCCGAATACACCCGAACAACCTCTCCGAGTAAATTGGAAGGTTGAATGGGGTAAAAGGTACTAGAGCAATAACGAACATTAAAAAAATTACATACATCTATTTGTTTTCTTTTTTGTGGGGATCCTTATGGTTTTTATGATAAATATAAAGAAGGTAACAGATAATTGTTAGGTAACCCATTAAACATAATAAGTGCTTGGGTAAAGGAGTAATGGGATAAGTACCGATTTATTTTCGATTTTTAAATTATTAAGGATAGAATATCCATACTGGGTATCAGGTTTATGATTTATGTAATTATATTTGTTATAATAATAATTTGAATATTGCTTTAAGCAAATATGTAAAACTTTCATAATTGACAAAATAACGACATTTATATAGTTACCTATATTATAATAGGTACCTAATAAATTAGGGGCTCCATCTCTATAAATATTGAGGTTAGGTTATGAGTTTTATGATTTTCTTGAAATTATATAAATTAATATAATTTTTTTGTTACAATTAAAAAATAAACGGACACACACAATACGAACGGCGTAGATCGGCGATGGTAGCGCTCTTAGCGGAAAGGAGAAGAACCAAGAACTGACAGCAGACCGGCGGAATATTTTTTTTTTATGATCAAACACAAGCACATGGATGGGCGGCAGTGGATCCTCGTGTATTTCTGCTATTCGTCGCTCTGGGCGGAATTAAGAGGGCAAGGTCAGCCGAGCACCTTCCATGTGTAAAAGAGAAATCCCCAACCTGTCTTCGATGTTCTAGACTGTCGAGGTTCTTCGTCAGCTCGTGGTCTCCGATCAGACGAATAGCCCTCCTTTCGATGGAATCCAGTAGCCGAAGAGTATGTTTGGGTGCAGAGCTCCAGACATGAGAGCAGTATTCTAGTGATGGTCGAATCTGGGCTTTGTATAGTGTCAAAAGTTGTTGAGGTGTGTACAACTTTCTGGTTCGGAAGAGTACCCGAAGCTTCTGAGAAGCTATCTTGGCGATTGCCACAACGTAGTTATGCCAAGACATATTTCCTCCCAGATTGACGCCCAGCAAATTGATAGATGAAGCCAGTGGGATTGCGTGTCCGGCCATGACTATTTCCGGTTCTGTAATGTTAACCTTTTTAGCGGTTTTTTTTAGCGTTAAATTCGACTTGGTTACTGTCATCCCAAGAAAAAAATTTTTTCCAGGTCTTGTTGAGGCGTGATACTTCATGCTGCCTGCGAAGATGTGCGTCGGCAGCCGATGTTTGCGCATTCAAAGAGAAAGATGAGATAAGTGTGCTATCGTCAGCAAAACTAAATATCGGATTTTTAGTTTTCACTAGAAGGTCGTTAATGTAGAGTAAGAAGAGAGTGGGAGACAATATGGACCCTTGAGGAACACCGGCATTGATGGTGAAGGTGTCTGAGAGAAATCCGTCAATCGCCACTTGCAGAGAGCGGTCCTTAAGAAAGCTAAACAACCATGCACAGAATCGACTGGGCATACCATAGGATCGCAGTTTACTTAGAAGCCCCTCATGCCAAACACGATCAAAAGCTTTAGAAATATCCAGTGCAACCACCCGAAAAATTAAAATTGAAAACCATACATGTTTCGAAGGTTTAAACCTTCATCTTCAGTGGAAAAAATGAGAACATTAGAAGGCACTCATGACAGTGTTTAAACTAAGCAAAGCAGGAAAAAGGAAAGCCTTTTATAAATTATAAAATTAAAAAAACTATATATACGCTTTCTTGTGAAAATGAAATGTATTATTTAATTTTAAACTTAATGTAAAATTTGATCATTTTATAAAATTGTAGCATCTTGGCACGAGGTTCCAAAATGTAGCATTAAATTTAAGTTAGGCCTTGCTTTTTTAAACTTGTTAAAATGATTTTTTAACAGAATGTTCCATTTTTTTGTGATTTGTTAATTTTTTGATATTGAAGTACTATGAGTAAGTTAATTTCTTTTATTTTTTTAATAAACTGTTTTATAACATTTTGCAAGCCTTTTTGAATTGATTGATTTACTAAAAAAGTAAGCATCCACTGATGTTGGATTTCTAATACATTTTTTTTCAAAACTGACTTAGTTTTCATAATGTTCTTTTAAATTTTAATTAAAACAAGAATTGCGGACTGTGAGGCCGACGTTAACCTTTATGACACAAGGAATCACGTTACCTCTGAAATGTTAATTGCCTTTTAATTACGTATTACCCTTTATTTACAATAATATACTGTTTAATTGACTCTTCGGTATTTTATTGAAATTAGTAGTTTACACTATAAACCCACAAATGTTTCTTTTATACTACCTACATTCATATTTGGCAATATTAGTACAGAATTAATACGTTTTTTTATATCATGCGATGTTTCTTTCAACCTTGTACAATGTAAACGATGTCCAGCTCCCTTTCGCCGCCAACCTTTTCATAAAACTAGTTTTTTACATTTATTTGACCTTAAAACATAAAATAAAATATTTATTTCGTAAAATGCACAGGCTTCTTTAAATATGTATATGGTTTAGTCACAATTATTAGGTGGTCACGCTTTCCACTCTTGTCAATCTATTATTATGAACAATACCATGCACCAGCTTCGCCTTTCACTTTACTCTTGAGTACCGAGGTCCGACCAATCATCGAGCCTGTTTAAAATATTTAGTTCAAATTTCTAATGTTTACAACGTTATTGCGTAGTGTATAATACATACCTATAGTCGCTGGGATATACAGGGTGATTCACGATGAACGTCTGGTAGAACTTCACTAAAAATGTTTTAATGATGCCCTTCTTAATTAAAACATTTCTATTTTCGAAGCGATCATTATTTGTGATGAAAGTTCTGTATTTAAGTTGAGAATCTTGTAAATCCTATTTAAAAAATAACATAATTAAGGTAAAAATTTACCATTTTCTTTTTTTTTCGCTAACCAGAACTAATTGTAATTGGTGAATTATTAACATCGAACATTGAAAGCTAGCCATCAATGTCGATATGTTTCAAACCATGGATGACATCGCCAAGGCATGAATAATTAAATAATTGCTGATGCTGGTCCAAATTAAATTTGTCTCTTCAGTATTTTAAGAAATCGGGGTTCGAACATTTTCCTATTGTAATAAATAATTTTGTTTATTTAATATTTCTTCATATTTAAAGCAGAGTTGCAATGAAAATGCCGAACTCCATTTTTGGTAAAAATTTAATTTATGTCGACATTCTCAATTTACGATTATTTCAACATTATCTCTTTTGTGGTACAGTGACTAGTACTCCCGCCTGATGTGGGAAACCCAGGTTCGATTCTCGGCTGCAGATAAATATATCTACTGAGGTTCTGTAATCTGTATGCACCTAGAAGCTTGTTTCTATTATTGCACAGTAATATATGAAATGTTGTGGCTGAGTCCATTATTGCGCTGAGGGCCTCAATTATTCTGGTAATTGAGTGAGCCGCTAATTTTGCATCGCTGACATAAAATATGACCTTTGAAAGAAGGATAAATAGTGAAATAAAAATAATATTTAAAAAATACATGTATATCAGACATCCAATCAACTTAATCTTCTTGAATTTATTTGTAAAGATAATATTGTGTTTTTTTTTCTTATTCACACTATAGAAAATCAAGGGGAATGCGTTTCAAACGACGCATCTTTTAGTGCCGATTTTAAAATGCTGCAAAAGTGACAGCGCGTGCATGGCAGATGGAGCAAGAAAGCAAATTAAACCCTAAATAATTTACAATCAATGGTAAATTCTAGAGACTAGGGTGACCATATGTATGGAATCTGTATTATATGGAATTATAACAAGCTGTACACCAATACCTTCACGTACAGCAAATCGTACAGAATTACCAACACACCGCACGCTGCGGGACTCGAAACTATAAACTCAACTATAAATAAATGGGTCAACAGAATAGAGCAAATAAATAAGGTATTTAAATATTGTTTTTTAAATTATGACGAAAAAATCGTCAAAATTGCTGTCAAGTTATCTAAATTCACTACTACCGCATCGGTTTTTATATACTATTATTATATTACTATAATAATAAATTTAAATCTTAGCTACACTGACAAAAATGCATTTACCAATGTCGTGGGTTACAAAATTGGAGCTAATGTAACGCACCTCTCTATGTAGTTCTAACTGAGCCTATCACAAATTATTTAAAAACGCTACAATAATTCAGGTTCTTTTGGTTCGCCTCAACCCAGAAAGAGATTTTTATCAACATTTTAAACATATTTGGGATTACCACAATCCCTCATCAAAACGCTACAATAATTCAAGTTCTTTTGGTTCGCCTCAACCCAGAAAGAGATTTTTTATCAACATTTTAAACATATTTAGGATTACCACAATCCCTCATCTTGTAACTATTTTATGAGTTACCTGAACTCAGTTTTTGGGTTGGAATAATTCAGGATTCATTTAAAATAACCCAGAAAACGTGCTACAAAACCCCATATCGAGGGTAAATTACCGGTCGTAAGGTCACGGAAAGTTCCGGATTCGTGCTCGTGCAGATTTGGCGCGGTTCATTCCATTGTTATTAGTCCATTTTCCTTCGATCGCGCGTAGAGGCACCTGTTTGCCGTTGCGCTGTTTCCGGGATCTTCCATTTTTGCTTTCTGTGCGTGAAAATTTGTGTTTTGCATAATTTTGGTCAGTTGGCGTAAAATGGAGGGACAGGAGGGAGATGCATACAGACTGTTATTATTGGAATGGAGCCTTATTATTTATAAGTATATATTAATATTATAATATTATTAATACGTATTTACTCAAGATCTGTACATGTGTTACACATGAAATGTTATTTTTCGTTTTTAAGTGTATTCTTAAAGTAGAGTCTTTGGGAACTCTTACAAATTGTTTTTTATTTTATTAATAAACTTATGTAAACCATTATTCTTATATTATTTTGTTCAGAACCAGTGTATGTTATATATATATAATATATATAATATTTTGAGTTCCGATAGTCCACAATTTAGGTACTGGAAGTCCAAAATTTGGACTCTGGTAGCCCAAAGAGTGAGTTACAGCCACCATCGTAAGCTAGAACAACTTAAATGTCAAGTTTTGATAGCTCGAATCATGAATTAATCTAGCCCGACTAGTAACGCATCACAATTCACATACTGGTAGCTACGGTAGCCTATCAATAATTTAAGACGGTGGGGCGTGATTTATTCCAACGCATAAAATAACCCATCTTCTGTGCTATAATAACTTATGAATAGTGAGTTGATGCAATTTCTTCAATTTGGTTGCCGTAATTCAGAGGTCTGGGCTGTCCCCTATTAGCAACACGCTTCGGTCTAGGACAACTCATATTTGAGTTATATCAACTGGAGATTTCGCTCAGCGTAGGGTTACCATAAGTGTGGCAACAGAGTCGATCTGGTGCTTTTGTACTGATTCTTTTTCCCCTATAATAGTTTTGTTTTTATCAACCTAAGTTGTCAACGCCCAACGTGTCAATTTAGATTTTTGTATGACTTGAATGTTTTAAAAATATTTGAATACTTGAAATTATTTTACTTACCTATTTAACTTATTCATTTATAATTGTAATTTACCACTGACATATTTCTTGTTATGCCAATGACAGATCTTTTAAGGTTGGTTTGGGGTTAGATTTCCAAGATAAGCCGAATAATTCTGACGCTTTTAGCTATGTCCGACTGTAGGCCAAGCTTAAGGGCAAAAGCGAGCGCGTACAACCTTAATTCTGAAGATAAGGTAAACCTTAGATTAAGTAGAACTTAATCTAAGAGATGCAGCCGCCCTTAAATTAATTGACAAAATTTAGATGGGGTCTTCCTTTTCTTTCCGAGACTCCAAGCATCCCCTTAAAAAAATATTACAAACCGCCACTGTGTACAGCATTCGAACACTAATTTGGTACAGAAAATAAAGATTATGTGTATTAAAGTAAACGCGTCAAGAAATAATTTCAAAAAAGTAATAATGCTGTTGTAAATATCGGAATTTATTTTCTATTTAATATTGTCGATATGTGTTGTCCCAAAGCCAACACAACACACGTGTTAATGTGGCGTGCGCCAAATAGTCATCCTTCCACCAAAGTGGATAAAGCGTAAGGTCTTTAAACCGAAGCGTCTCACGCTAACTACGTCATGTTTTATTTAGCAAATACTTTCAAACACCATAGTCTGTGCCCGCTAAATTTAATCGCCTTTTCAGATTACATCGCTATCCTTTTTTAACTGCCAATAAAGAAAGCGAGATAAAACTAGTTTTCTATGTTTCTTCAGAAACACGGTTTAAACAAATAGGCTGCTCGATTTAAAATAAATCGGCAAGTCAGCCACAGGGCGATATCCGGCCTGGTGAGTCTATCTCTATTATTGGATATTGTTTACCGGATGTTCAAAACGAGACGAGCGTTGCGACCGGATATCCGAAAATAAAAAGAATAAAGGTAACAGAGACTCGAGACCTTTCACGTTCAGAGGTTCTTATATTTTTTTACCTGATGCGATGATGCGAATGGCTTCGTGGACGATTCGTCAGTGATATTTTAAGAACGGTTTGTTTCATCTTTATCCAGTGAATAGTTTACTCACTATAACAATAATAACTGCAGTTTTATAAAAATACAATAATTTTATTATTAAGAATGTATGAATCGGTCGATCGGCACTCATGCAAGGCATCAGCGTTGCCAGATTATAATTTTACCAAATCGGGAATTTTAGCCATGAATATATTAAAAATTGCGATTTAAGTGCATAAAGCAGAACAAATGAAGAAAACAAACACACACAATAAAATATTTTTTCTCCAATCTACCGATTATTGCTATTAATATTATAATATTTTATTCAAATTTATTTCCAAATTATCGGCTGCATGACGATGTCTTTGAATTTCGAACTATAAGAAAGACGGATAGATATGACCAATTCATGATGCGATGAACTCCCAAATTGACAGGATTTCAGCTGGCGTTTCGTTTTGCAGTGCACGGATATCCAACATCCAACGCGGTCTGAGATAGATAGACCGAAATCCGTGTAAACCATCTCATATATCTTTATTATTTTTGGTTTGGAATCTACAGGGCGCACCAAGTAAAGTGGCCTATTAGAAGTATCTCGAGAACTGAATGAGATTTTATTTTGAAAATTTGGTTGTGGCTATAAGAAATGGTTTTCTACATTTACAAAATATTTTGGATGATGCGGTATTGCCGGATCATAACGAAATTGGTAGCAACTTCGGAATTTTAAATGAATTACCCTATATATTATATTTTTTTTTGAATCTAGGTAAAAATGTAGAAAAGTTTTCTATATAATATCATATACCTATCTTTAAGAGTTTTTGAATTATAAATAATCTTGTGATTTTTTAACGCCGTATCGGGACCTTAAAAGAAAATCATATCTTTTTAGCGGTTACAGCTAGAAATATGAAATTTTAACAATTGTTTCACAAGACCATCGAAATTGTATAATTTTGAACGGTATTTAATTAGTTTTATACACGGCGTCTCCATAACAATATTTCTGAGGGAGATGAATTATGGCAAAAATCTTCTTTTTTTTAAATGGGACACCCTGTATTTGATATGTTTTGCTAATGGAGGATCAAATTTTCTATCTAATGATATTAAGTGTTCCTATACCTATCTTCAATATTTTCGGACTTATAGCAAAATTTAAAACTTATCTTAAAAGTATTTTTTGGTAGTAGGCTGTGAAATGGATTCATAGGAAGAAAATAATGAATAATCCATTTGACGTTATGTCTGTGTTATTGTTATAAAAATTAACTAATTCACATTATTCGAGCTTAGAGTTTATTTTATATTAATGGGGAGTGTGGTAGAGTTTTATCTAGAACTTGCAGAAAATTTAATGAAATTCATCGGGATGCAGCTCCTATGACTCAGAAAAAGTTGATTGTCCGAGGTTGGTCCCTGGAAATGGCCCTAAGGTCTCCGGATCTTAGCCCCCCCCCCCCCATATCTATGGGGTAGGATTAAAGAAATAGTATACAATACACCAGTCACAACAAGGAAAGATTTAGAAAATCTACTAAGAACAGCTCTGGGGTTTCTAGAAGGGGAAGAAATGATAAAGGTGACAAATGAACATGTTATCACCACAATTCATGAATGTTTAAGAGCCAACAATTTAGTTATTAGTTATTTTATTGGTGTTGATGCGTAATTTTAATTTTCTTTATTTATTTATTAATAAATTGCTCATTTGTTAACTATATAATAACACAGACATAACGTCAAATAGATTTTTTCATTATTTTGTTTCTGAATCCATTCCACAGCCAACCACAAAACAATATATTTTGTATAGGAATACTTAATATCATTGATAGAAAATTCGATCATCCATTAGCAAAACATATCATTTAAAAAAAAGAAGATTTTTGCAATAATTCATCTCCATCAGAAATATTGTTATGGAGACGCCCTGTATGAAACTAATTAAATACCGTTCAAAATTATAAAATTTCGATGGTCTTGTGAAACTATTGTCAAAATTTCAGAGTTCTAGCTGTAACCGCTAAAAAGATATGATTTTCTTTTCAGGTCCCGATACGGCGTTAAAAAGTCACACGATTATTTATAATTCAAAAACTCTTAAAGATAGGTTATGATATATAACTGTTCTACATTTTTACCTAGATTCCAAAAAAAATATAATATGTAGGGTAATTCATTTAAAATTCCGAAGTTGCTACCACTTTCGGTATGATCCGGCAACACTGCATCATCCAAAATATAAGCTATTAGATTTTTACATTGATCCGTTTTTCTTTATCCTTCGATATTCAAAGACGATGTGACAAGGCATCTTTTAGTGATTTTTTACTGCGTATCTATGAGCCTAATGAATAAAAATGTAGCAATTGCTTTTTCTTATAAAATTGAAGTAATTGCTTGAAAGCCAATGAATAAAAACTAAAGTAATTGCTTTTGCGTCCAGCAATTGCTTAGAAGTGCAGGAATTGCTTCTAGTCGATGCTTTCTCTTAAAAAATAGAAGCAATTGCTATCGTCTGCTTAAAATGTGATGAATAAATTAAGGAATTGCTTTTTCTAGTGTAGCAATTCCTTTCAGTTTTCTAAGGTAGGTCGACCCCTGCATCATTTGCTTGGTAGCAGTCAACGTTGGTTCTCCGCCGCATACACGTGAGTTGCTCTTAAATTTGTGTCTTCAGTTATGGCTGAATATGTGAACGTCGGTCAAAGAAAAATCTACAGTGTACGTAAAAATTGCAGATATGATGATTTCAGAAAGTTATATCGATTTGACCGCGAAAATGTTGAGTTGTTGGCAAATTATTTTTTGACTGATACTGGTGAAAGGCGAGGGGGTGCACTATCGCCAATAAATAAGATGAAAATCTTTCTGCGGCAAGTGTCGGATCCGGGCTTTCAAAATTCTGTAGGTGAAGAACTCGGTGTTCACCAAACTACTGTCTGTAAGACATACACTTCTGTATTGGATGCAGTTTTGGAGAAGGCCAATATTTTTATTAAATTTCCTACAAGTGCTGAAGCTATTGTGGAAGCTAAACGGTTGTGGTCAGAGAGATACCGGTTTCCAAATGCCATCGGCGTGATAGACTGTACACACGTCAGGATTCCGAAGTTTCAAGAATTCGGTGATGAATATATAAACCGAAAAGGGTACCCCAGCATCAACGTGCAGGCAACTTGTAATGCACAAGAAATTTTTACAAGTGTAGACTGTCAATGGCCAGGTGCCAGTGGCCTCTGTGCACGATAGCAGAATTTTCAAAAATTCTAATATATACAACATTCTTAAAAACAGCACCGAAGAATGCGTGTTATTAGGAGACGATGGATACTCTATATCGCCTTGGGTTATGACTCCCTGGAGAACTCCTGCAACCCAAGAGCAGCAAAATTATAATAACGTTTTCTGCCGTGAACGTGTCATAATTGAACGATGTTTTGGGCAGTTAAAAGCAAGGTTTCCTGTCCTTCAGTATAAAATTAGGAATAAAGTAGAAAAAATTCCATCCACGATAATTGCCTGCGTTGTGCTTCATAATATCGCTAAACATTTAAATGATGAAGATTTTCATTACTCGAATCGTCTTTTAGTTGTTACAAAAACGTAACAGATTACTTGTACTAAATAAATAGACCAGCGCTGTTGTATTTACGTCAACTGTTGCAAATTAGGCATCAAACTGAACATCTGAAAGAGTGGATAGGACACGTCTGAACTTGTATTGAATAAGCAATTGCTACAAAGGTGTAAGAAAAGCAGCAATTGCTTCAAAAGTTTATTCATATCCAGATCTAGCAATTGCTTTTACTTATAGCATTTGCTAGTCAAGCAATTGCTTTTACTAAAAAGTAATTGCTTCAAGTAATTGCTTAATTATTATTCATTATGACCCATGTCTTTGCGATGTGAATGCGGATGCTAAGTACGGACGCATACTTTAAAAACATTGATCCTATTTGCCACTTTTTACTGGTATGACAAATGCTTATTATTGATGGTGGCTTGTTGCTTAATTACTTATGTATGTATGTGCGTGTGTGTTCCAATGTCGATCCACGATTCACATATAAAAAAACAAACGGTTGTTAGTTTATTAAGTAATGTTACCAATCTAATATCAATATACCAAATAAGCTTGTATCTTGTATCATGTCCCCATACCCATAAAATTTAACAAGTGAATAATTTTTTTTATCCGTTAAATATGATGTGTCAAAAAAAATCTGTACTTTATGTCGTAGGCAGGGTTGTTAAAGCAGGTAATGTAACATTTACTACGTAATTTACTACCGTAGTAAATGTAATTTTGTTACATTAACTACATTTACTACTTTCACGTTCTATTTTTAGAATATTTTTATTTAGATCAAACCGTAAAGCAAAAAGCAACAGGAGAACAATAACCAAAAACTACTATTTTCTACTTTTCCACTCGAATTTCCAACTTTAACATCAAATTTATAATAATATAGTTGAGGTTATGTTATGTTTTTGACACTTTCAGCCATTCAAAACAATAATTACATTTATTACATTTACTACGTTTGCGACGTAACAATGTAGTAAATTCAATTTTTCTGCGACATTATCTAATCGTAGGTCATATTATTATGGTGTATCGTGTTGATTAGTGACTATATACCTGCATCTCACCTCCCGTCATCTATAGCTCGATTACTAATTATGTTAAAATTTTGATATATTTATTTTTTGATTAATTATATTATACAGGGTGTTATGGAAATGACGTATTATATTTAAATCGGCAATTTCTGAGATGAAAACAAATTGAAGAAAAATATCCAAAAATGGCGCTCTAATTTAATATTCCCTGTACATGACCTTATGTCAAACCAAAAATGACCACGTGCTGCCCCTGTCAGCAAGGTAAACAAAGCAACATATGTCAACAGTGTTGTCATATCTTTAGGGTAAACACTCTTTACAAAGTCAATAACCGTTTGACAGCTTGCAAGTTGTTTATTTTTCAGGGTACATTATTATAAACTTTTACGTTCAGTTCAGTTCGCTAGGAAACAATCTCTGATTTATAAACTTGAACTGACTCGAACGAACCGCCGCGGAGTTTTTAAATGGTCAGGTATGTTCTCATTTGTTCAATTCGAACGACACCCGTCAGATCTGGACAACTTAAAAGTTTATTAATGCCACTTACCCTTTAGAAAAAAAAATGCAATTTTATTTAGCTTTTCGAACAACACCAACTGAATTTATAAAAAACACCAACTGAATTTATAAAAAACACCAAGTACCTAGGTAACTTGAACAAAAACAAACCGGCACAATAAAATCACATAACACATCTAAGTACCATTCAATCTGAATTAGTATTTTAAAGTGCTACTATGTAGACCAAAATACGCCCTTATTGTCTGAGCGGTCTGGGAAATAATGTATTTAACATCTAAAAATTTTAAAAATAAATAACACGTTTCTCTTTTCTTTAAACAGCTGATTGTGGACATCGGGTAATATTTAAAAATACAGCGTTGTCACTTTCGATGTGTTATAAGCGACTATCATAAATTGCCGAATTTCCTTATTATATTACATTCCTATATAATTATAGTCTCGGAAATGGCAACCGCGCTCTAGACAGCCGAGATTTCTCGGAACGGTTTGATGTCCGAAGTCAGACCAGCCCATTATTTCAGAGGGTAGTTCCTGTCAATTGTTAACATAATTGCTTCATTTTATGTTTAGTAAAGGGTTAATGGCCCATACAAATTAGCGTTTTTATTATTTCTATTGCGAAATGATTAAGTGCTCTTGTTCTATGTGTGTTATTGTAAAGTGTAATTATGCGTTAGTGTTGGGGTTTAGTGATAAGGTTATTATGCACTCCCACACTATCATCAGGACACGTGATGAGCATAAAGTTTTTCCTATAGAAAAAGGAACTGAAAGTGTCTGTGTCCTGGATTCCTTAATCGCGTCCTGAATTTACTTTCTAAGTAAGCTAAATATTTATTTTTATACTAAACTAAAGTTTTACACTTTTAAACATTTTGGCAACATTCTGCTTGAACATCTGTTGATTAATCAGCTGGGCAATGTGATATCTTCATATATGAATGTGCCGAGGAGTTGTGTGTGGGATTAGGGGTGAATTACCCCACTTTTTAAACGTTCGATTTAAAAAAAAAAAATATGTAGCGCTTCTCTAGGATACCCCAGGAGTCACCCATTTAAATATAATACGTCATTTCCATAACACCCTGTATATTTGGGCAATTTGGTCACTTTACATATAGGTACTCCTAAGTTTTTGTTGCAATTGTGTCGGTAAAATAAATTATCTTGCATTTGTTTACATTTCAGTCAATTTAGACCTTTACAATTATTATGGTTTCACCAAAAAACAGACCGATGCTACAGCGTTGCCATATATCTGAAGACAATGAATAGAGATTTATTTTTATTAATTTAAATATTGTGGAATATGTCCTCCTCCACATCTTCACGTTGGTCTAGGTGGATTTAATAACACTCTGCATAACATTATATAAAAATTTATTATATTACTGGTAAGTTTACTTATTCTAATTGGAAATTACATGATTCTTCTCTGTTAACGATTTTTATAACGATCTAAAAAATTTACCACGCGGATTTGAAAGACACGAAAATTCACAAGTAGAACACTTATCATCAAGTGTTAAGTTTAAGTGAGATAGAAAATCATGACTATAAGGTAAAAGATAATCGTGAAATTTTGACAAAACTAATCGATTTTATTTTATATTTACCATCTCGATTTAGATTTGAAGACACGATGCAAGCGCGGATCCAGGGGGTCGTGACCCCCCCCCCCCCCAACGAAACAAACCCCCCAAACCATCAATTTAACATGAAAAATACCATATATACCGGTTTGAAATAATTCCTCAGTGTTTTCAGGGACATCAAAAATGTACCTTTTCCTCATGGCAAGTTGACGAAGCAACAAATACACAACTTGTAAAATACAATTATTTATTACCTATATACCACGTTTTTAAGAAATAATTTTAGATTTTTGAGCTAAAAATGTGGGAATACGGAAAAAAAAATTACTTTTATTCCTCTGTTATGACGCTTCTTAAATTATAACGAAAAAATCGTTAAAATTTCTGTCAAGTTCTCTGAACTCACCTTAATCCCCATCGGATTTTCTGTTATTTTCTATAACTTATTGACAAAATGTAGCAACCTTTCGACGTACGCTGCGGCGAGCTTTCCCCTTTCCCTGCCACTGCACTTCAGCTCCCGCCATAAAATCTTACGAATACATCCCTGGCGTTATATGTATATCCAGGAACCTAACTTAATTATTAATAACTGAGATACAGAAGACCGGAGGAGATACGCAGGATCCTGTATAGATAGGCAATAAAATTTCTACCTAACGAGCTAGTGTCGTCAATTCTAAGAATGTTATAGAATTCTGACCCTTGGCCCGATGTGCAAAATCGTTTTGCGGTTGTTTTAAACGGTTTATATTAAACTTTAGACTTCCACAATCACACACAGTGTTGCCAGAAATCTTTGGTTAAAAGTAATAGGTTGACGGTTGGGAAGGTAATAGAATAGTAAAAAACGGTGCCACAGTAAGAAATAAAGAGTACTAAAAAAAACGTACTCTCATAATATTGTATTATGTAAAATATACCATTCACTACTAGAGTGATATGACTCCCAACGAGATTAAATGTTAAAAAAAAAGGTTAGTTAGTTTATCACTAGCGCTCTATACAAAATAATACTAATAATATATTTCCGGAGTAATAGAATTGTTAAATAGTAATAGATCTATTACAATTGTAATTGAGTGGCAACGCTGATCATACATGACTCGTGGCGGGGTTTTTCAGTTCGGTAGCAGCAGGCGCACGCGTATACGCCTTTTCATTCAACTCGATTAATATTTGCCATAGTACTACTACAACGACCTTCGACTTAAGCTAATCTAATACCACGCCGATGTGTGACGTGTGTCAGAAGAAGACAGCAAACAAATATTATCCGATCCCTTGCTCCAAAGTAAAAACGCTGTGTTGCCACATCAATTTTATTAAATTTCTTTTTTCCTTAAATTGATTAAATCGTTGAACTAAATGAAATAATTGTAAATAATTACTGGAAAAAAGTTTGTAGAATAGAGCAAGAAAACTGCAATTATAATCATCAGGAATTCCCCAAATTTTGCACAAATTTAAAAAAAATATATATTTGGGGGGGGGGGGGGGGTTGTAATCGCCGTCACTGAATGTCCATAGGTTTAGTATGCGACGCGTTTTTAATAACCTTTATGATCTTTTTTGGTATAAATCTGTTAATAAGAAATAGATTTATCTCAGGAACAACACTGTTTTCTTACTGTAATTATTTTAAAGTAAAGTAAAAGTAATGATAACCAGAGATTTTATTTTAAATATTTCCAAAATAATGCTAAATACTTTTTAAAATATTGTTATTATAACATATGTCTTACAGCAAATAAGCAAATTTTTATGCATCATAAAAAGAAATTAATTCAGAGTCTAAAATAATAACATCAAAAATTGTTTTATTCGGTCATAACATAAGCCATTGATAAATATGTACGTTTCAAATTTGCTGTGTTATGGATTTATTATTATGTAGGTCCAGTTGACTTTCTCCTTTGAACAATAGTCGGGTCTCGATTTCTCATCGGCTGCGATCGGACGAATGAGTCAATGGCACGTGCAGCTTACTATAGCAGCCAACAGATGTAAAGACGGACCTGAGATGACGTCATCTTTACCGAGAGGGTTCGACCCCCCAAATTACTTGTCTATTGTATGTTTTCTTTTTCTCGTAAATTCAAAGAATTCTGTAGGTAGAACAGCTATATTGTATTAGAATAAATTTAAAGTTTTGTTTTAGGCCGGTCGTCCATTTAAGATACATTTACATGTCTGAATATCGTCAACGTGTCACTTTATATAGAACCCCTATTTTTAAATAATTACTTCTCGTATTCTACATTTAAGTAGACACGTCGCAAATAAGTCGATGTTTGTCTGCGACAATCTTTATACTTTATACGACAGTACTGGCTGTTTACTCTATTTTCAAGCTTCAGTTTCAGATAGTGCATTTGAGAGAAGTTCTAGCCAAAAAATCATTGCTAGGATTATTTTAGCTGGATGCTGGTATAGAATATTTTTACAAAGCAGCAAAATTGATTTCTTGTGACAGTGAAAACCATTTTCATGGATGGTATTCTTTATTTTTGTTAGATGAAACTTTGCTATTTCAGAAATATTTTACTTCACAGTTCACAGTGACAATTAAATAACTCTTTAAAAATATAATTTTCTGTCATTATCTTTGTATGTATATGCTGAGGAAGGAATGCACTTGAATAATAAAAAAATAAAGCAAATTTTTTTACTGGCACGGTACCTAAATATTTTGATTAGAAAACAACTTCTGTGGTTTTTTTTTTTTAATGATCAAACACAGCCTTTAGGGCACACTGGGAGTGGTGCGTGTGCGCAAAAAGGGATTCACGTTGGTTTTGAACCGTTGGAGGTTATATTCGTTGGGAAAAACGACCTCGGGAAGGGGTCGTTCCACAAGGATGTAGTCCTCCAGATGAAAGAATTCTTAAATAATGACGTTCGAGGAGTATTAAGCTTAACCACATATGGATGGGCGGCAGTGGTTCTTCGGGTATTTCTGCTATTCGTCGTTCTGGGCGGAATTAAGAGGGCAAGGTCAGCCGAGCACCTTCCATGAAAATATCTGTAAAAGAGAGTCAAGTCCCCAACCTGTCTTCGATGTTCAAGGCTGTCGAGGTTCTTCGTCAGCTCGTGGTCTCCGATCAGACGAATAGCCCTCCTTTCGATGGAATCTGAGCTTCTGAGCTTCTGAGAAGCTATCTTGGCGATTGCCACAACGTGGTTATGCTAAGACATATTTCCTCCCAGATTGACGCCCAGCAAATTAATAGATGAAGCCAGTGGGATTGCGTGTTCGGCCATGACTATTTCCGGTTCTGTAATGTTAACCTTTTTAGAGAAAACTGCTGCCTGGGTTTTTTTAGCGTTAAATTCGACTTGGTTACTGTCACCCCAAGCCAAAATTTCTTCCAGGTCTTTGTTGAGGCGTGATATTTCATGCTATCTGCGATGATGTGCGTCGGCAGCCGATGTTTGCGCATTTAAAGAAAAATATGAGATAAGTGTGCTATCGTCAGCAAAACTAAATATCGGATTTTTAGTTTTCACTAGAAGGTCGTTAATATAGAGTAAGAAGAGAGTGGGAGACAATATGGACCCTTGAGGAACACCGGCATTGATGGCGAAGGTGTCTGAGAGAAATCCGTCAATCGCCACTTGCAGAGAGCGGTCCTTAAGAAAGCTAGACAACCATGCACAGAATCGATTGGGCATACCATAGGATCGCAGTTTACTTAGAAGCCCCTCATGCCAAACACGATCAATACACTGACAAAAATGCATTTACCAATGTCGTGGGTTACAAAATTGGAGCTACTGTAACGCACCTCTCTATGTTGTTCTAACTCAGCCTATGAATTATCACAAATCATTTAAAAACGCTACAATAATTCAGGTTCTTTTGGTTCGCCTCAACCCAGAAAGAGATTTTTTATCAACATTTTAAACATATTTGGGATTACCACAATCCCTTATCTTGTAACTATTTTATGAGTTACCTGAACTCAGTTTTTGGGTTGGAATAATTCAGGATTCATTTAAAATAACCCAGAAAACTTGCTACAAAACCCCATATCGAGGGTATTTACCGGTCGTAAGGTCACGGAAAGTTCCGAATTCGTGCTCGTGCAGATTTAGCGGGGTTCATTCCATTGTTATTAGTCCATTTTCCATCGATCGCGCGTAGAGGCACCTGTTTGCCGTTGCGCCGTTTCCGGGATCTTCCATTTTTGCTCTCTGTGCGTGAAAATTTGTGTTTAGCATAATTTTGGTCAGTTGGCGTAAAATGGAGGGACAGGAGGGAGATGCATTCACACTGTTATTATTGGAATGGAGCCTTATTATTTATAAGTATATATTAATATTATAATATTATTAATACGTATTTACTCAAGATTTGTACATGTTTTACACATGAAATGTTATTTTTCGTTGTTAAGTGTATTCTTAAAGTATAGTCTTTGGGAGCCCTTACATTGTTTTTTATTTTATTAATAAACTTATTAAACCATTGTTCTTATATTATTTTGTACAGAACCAGTGTATGTTATATATATATAATATATATAATATTTTGAGTTCCGATAGTCCACAATTTAGGTACTGGTAGTCCAAAATTTGGACTCTGGTAGCCCAAAGAGTGAGTTATTCCAGCCACCATCGTAAGCTAGAACAACTTAAATGCAAAGTTTTGATAGCTCGAATCATGAGTTAATCTAGCCCGACTTCTGTGCTATAATAACTTATGAACAGTGAGTTGATGCAATTTCATCGATTGGGTTGCCGTAATTCAGAGGTCTGGGCTGTCCCCTATTAGCAACACGCTTCGGTCTAGGAGAACTCATATTTGAGTTATATCAACTCGAGATTTCGCTCAGTGTAGCTTTAGAAATATCCAGTGCAACAACCCGAGACTCCCCATGATGTTCGATTGCGTTGTTCCAAATATGGGTGACATAGGCTAGAAGATCTCCAGTTGATCTGGACTTCCGAAATCCATATTGATGATCGCTGATAATGTTGAAGCCTTCCAGGTACTTTAGAAGATGTTGGTTAATAGCTTTCTCCATTACTTTTGATATAACTGAAAGCAATACGACTGGTCGATAGTTGTTAGGCAGGGTTCTCTTACCTTTTTTTGGAATAGGCTGTACTCGCGCCGTCTTCCAACAAGATGGAAATATTCCTTTTTTGTAGGATAAATTGAAAAGTCTACAAAATTCTGGTGTTAGTTCATCGGCGCATCTCTTGAGAACTATAATAGGAATTTCGTCTGGACCAGTAGCTTTTTTGACGTCGAGTCCTTTCAGGATTCGTTTGACGGGACGCTGACGGAATACGATTTCGGTCATTTCGGATTCAACTGCAGGAATGTCGGTGGTGTTCTTCCTTGTTTCTTGTTCCTTGTTTGGTTACTCTAGGCCTCTTTCGGAGTTATCCATTTCAGCAAACCAATTTTCTTAATACAACACAACGAGACCGTTATTCCGAACCCATTATTCCGAAGGCACATTTGACACTTCGGCGAGCTCGTGATTGACCTAGTGCCTATACTTAAATATTCTTTTTTGGTCTGTTAATCCTTTCGATAGAAAATGCTTGAAAAAATGAGTCGAAACTGGAAAAGATGTATCGCCCATAGGTAGTAGGGAAAAGCGGGTTCGTGTCGATCTTTTGGTAATAGCCGCGATTGCGGAATATTTAATTGGCCTGCTTTGAAATTTTCGCCAATACTTGAATCCCGGAATCACTACACCATAGATATTTCTGCAGTAAATCACCAACGCCAACAGCAATGAAGTCTGCTGTAGCTAAAAATTGTATAGAAAAGCAATTTTTATAATTTATAAAATGCTGGTTCAGCCTTGGCAGGAGTTAGTTCTTCTGTTTATACTGCCTGCACAGTTTGACAAATTCCATAACTCGCTAGACTTGCTGTGCCAAATACTCGGAAAGAAAAACTTAATAAATATAGTAAAACTAACCATAATTTATGGCTCTATAGCTGGAATAGCTTTTATTAAGTACTACCGCAAAATATTAACAATAATTTTTAGTAAAACTTACCGAAATATTTAGTAAACCATTTATATTTTTGTAAAATTTACTAAAATCTTTTGTAAAATTTACTAAAATCTTTCGGAAAATTTACTAAAATCTTTTGTAAAATTTACTAAATATTTTCTAAAATTTAATAAAACCTTTTGTAAAATTTACTAAAATCTTTTGTAAAATTTACTAAAATTTTTGTAAAAATTTCGACACATGGTATTCCCAAGCGGTCACCCATCCAAGTACTAACCTTGACTTCGGTGATCGATTTCCTCGCTTCCTCTTCAGTGTCCCACCTGTTCTCCTAACGAAGAACGAGTTCTGATTGATCCGTTGCATCAGATTTATGCTCTTTATTCTTGTAAAAAACAATTTTACAACAATTCATTTAAACTTGGTAATTTTTACAATAAAAAATACTTAAAGTACACTAATAGAAGTTAGTAAAATGTACCATATTATATTTAAAAATATTTAACTACTGGAGCTATAAATACATTATTTCCACTTACATTCATTGTAAAATTTACAATAAATTTTACTTGATTTTACTAACTTTATTAGAAATCCTAACTATAGTTTTTTGTAAATTATGTTTTCAATATTATTTTGGTACGGATTAATAATGAAAATTGTAATTATTACGATATTTTATAGGAAATTGAACAATAAAATCTTTGTCATAATAATTTTACTATAGTGTTTGTTAAAATGTACTATATTTTTCAGAAACAATTATGTACATACTATACTCTAATCAGTGCCTGATAGCACTGGCCTCGAGCATCAATACGTTATAAATTCACAATGCTGGACGTATCACTATTTAAATCCTTAAATACAATTTCACTCGTTTAACAAATTGACATAATTTTCTGTCTGTAATGTCCTCTGGTATTTTATTATAAGCCTTAGCCGCTTTTACTATTGGGTTACTCAATCCTACATATATTTTAGTGTTTACTTGATTTTACTACATTTATTAGAAATTCTAACTATACTTTAGAAATTATGTTTACAATATTATTTTGGTATAGATTAATAATAAAAAATGTAATTAATACTATATTTTATAGGCAATTTTACAATAAAATCTTTACTATAATAATTTTTATGTTGCCTTTTTCCGTGTCCTATCTGATACTTCTTTTACCATTCGTATGCTACGCAGTCACCCCTCATAAAATGAAAACATAGTTTTGTGTAAAGCTCATTCCTATTCCTGTCGTAAAGTATCTTAAAAAATAAAATTTTTGTTAGTCTCATATTATTCATAAATATCAAAACTAAAAATATGTATTTTTTCAATCTATCCCCATCATAAACAATTTATGTTCGGGTTTTAGAAAATCTTCAAAAGATGGACACCGGATTTTCAATTGCCTTCTGAATCTTTCATTTATACCCATATAAAGTTGTAATGTTTGGATATAAAGGAAAGGTGCAAACTCAAGAAATATATTTTAGTTGCTGCCTGTAAAGAAAAATGGAAAAATATTCGATCCGCCTTTTCCCGGCACTTAGGCAAAAACTTCCAAATGAATCTGCAACAAAACCTAAGAAACCATATTATTTAGCAGAATTACTTCACTTTCTTCTGCCCTATTCCAAATCTAGTAATCACAGTAGTTAGTATTCCGTCGCCACTAGCGGGACCTGGCGAAGAGAGTAGAAGTTTTAACGACACCGATGAAGTTGTCGGTGATAATTTGGAGCAAATCAGACATAATTCTTAATGAAGGAGAATGAACCGCATATCGAAGAAATAATTGTTCATAAAAGACATAAAAACCATACCGAAATACCGTAAGGACATAAGACACGGACACACTGAAATGGAGGAAAATATTATTTCCGTGCTAAACGTATTAAAGAAGAACCCGAGATTTGCAATGTGTTACAAGTATTTTGGCAGATATACAGTTAATGTTCAGAAACATGTTTAAGTGCGATTAATTCAAATAATTGGTGGGATATTATATGGCGATGACGGCGATTGATTCCCTATTTTAAGTTACTATTACTTAATTTAGCATATCTACTTATGTTAGTAGAACAGCTTATTTGTTACTTTGTTAACTGATACGACTATCTACTAGGTATCTACACTACAGAAGAAATAAAAACTATTTTTTACTTGACATTTTCATCTTTGAAAAAACTTTCATAACTATATACAGGGTGATTAACGACGATTTTGCATTAGAACTTTATGGAGAACTACTGAACATATTTTTCTGAAACTCTGGGGTCGATCGATACGCTCTCTTTAACTAAAATATTCATGTTCCTGCAATTTCCGGTTATACCGAAAGTAGCTGTCAACTTGATAAGTTTTATTATATTTTTCGATTAATTATTAAATTCTAAGCTAATTTTTTGTCTAACTTTGCCAGTTTTTGAGGTATCTGGACTTTTTATAATTATTTGGAAAATGCATGGTGATGAAATAATTCACATAATTTTCAAGTTGTTCTTTATAAATAGTATTTACTGTCCTATAGCTATATCAAAGCATTTCCTCAATAAAACAAATTTATTCCGAAAATACTATTTTTTCAAGTGTGCTATGAAAACAGTTGTATCTAGGTATTGTTTACTAGTGTATAGTGATGTCTATACGTAGGAAAATTAATGGATTGCTTGAAAAAATAACTTTCTAAAGCGTTTCTTCATTAAATTTATAAATAAAATGCAGATGCTTATTTTAAGTTGTTTTGAATTTAATCGTTTATAAACTTTAGTGAAATGTGTTTCAAAAATATAATATTAAAATTATAAATTTAAAAAATCAACTGCATTTTATTTATAAATTCAACGAAGAAACGATGTAAAGTGTTGTTTTTTCAAGCAATAAATTAATTTTCCTCCGTATAGAGTACCTATGTATAATCCTTTTCATAGTACACTTGAAAAAATAGTATTTTCGGAATAAACTTGATTTTTTTAGGAAACGCCTTGATATAGAACACTAAATACTATTTATAATGAACAACTAATTTGTCATCAAATTAAATAAAAATATACAGGGTGTTCCATGTAAAATGAGAAAGTTTTTAATGATTGAATTCTTTCACAATGAACCTTGAATTGTGACCCGAACAAACCCGGTACATTTTCTGCCAAGCTTAAAATATTTTTGAGTCTTGGTGATCTTCTAGCTATTCGGTAAGGAATTTTTTTAGTCGAAGAGCTGAAGTCAAAAATTATGTGGATTATCATCACCATGCATTTGCCAAATAATTACAAAAAGTCCAGATATCTCAAAAACTGGCAAGGTCAGATTAAAAGATGCTATATAAAATTTGCTTAGAATTAAATGGCTAATAATTGTATAATTCGCGAATATGAATAATTCTCTGATTGGAATTGCAACGGAAACATTGACAGTTGATATAAAAATAACTAGAAAAATATTGCTTTGCCGACATCAAAAAGCTTATTAGCAGAGGAAGCATATGTGTTACTTAATACTTTGAAAAATTCTTCATAAAAGCCGTAAAATAATATTCCGTTTTTTAGGGCATTCCTTTTTTTATTTTAAATTTAAGTACCGTCCGCTTTGTCACCTTCTGGCAACATTTTCATGTTATTACAAAATGAGATATCACTCAACATTTTTGTCGTCTCTATATTTCATCTTCCTTTATTCCTTCCCTTTATATTTTTAATTCATTGCACGTGGACTACCTTGGAAATTCATGGAAAAGCCGCAATACCAATAATATAAAATCCTATTTTATATTTTTATGTATCAATTAGTACATGCAAGGATATTATATTTACCTCAAGTAGAAAAAATACACAGCCCGGGCTGCCTACTTAGAAATGTCCCTGGCCCATATAACTGAGAATTGGGTATACGATATGAGCACTTGGCGTGTGGTAGCGGGCAATCCTGGTATCCCTTTGTATTTTTTTACCATTTGAATGCTGATACTTAAATAAATTCTATTTGGTTCGGATAAACAATATTCTACCACATGCCAAAATAATCATCAAAGATTTAAAAAACTCTATACATGTCAATAATCGCTTCCTTTTTTCAGATCGGTTACAGATGATCGACCAGTGTTTCACAAATCTTTTATTTTTTAAAAACAGCCAACTTGGCACACGACGATCAAACTCAAGAATTTCTTTTGCAAATATTATAACTAGTTTAAATGAATATTAACAAACAAAAACCAGATCTCCCACGGTCGTCGCCGTTACTTAATTACTACGGAAAATGTCCTCGATAGCAATAGCAATCACAGATTTGTACATTCTTTCAATACTTCCATACGTTGTCACTTCGAAGACAAAATGTGGTGAGACATTTTATTATATTTAGCATGGCCAGAGGCCAACGCGCTCTCACGGCACTACAAATATTCCATGAATGAGCTGTTCAGGGCTATTTTAGGAGATATGACGTCAGGGCGTCGAGACGTCCCCGACGCATATATTCCGTTTCTTTCCTATTATTTTTGGTATCCTGATAAGTAAGAAATACGTAAAGCAAAAAGGCAAAATTTTTATAAAAATATTTGAATTTTTTTTTTGAAAACATTATTGCAAACTTATACATAATTTAATGATCCTCTAATTAGTGTTTTAAACACTGGTAATAAGGATAAATCATATAATAAGCAATCAGTGTATTTATTATATAAGAATCAATTGTTATCAAACATGATCAATCCATAATTATTTTTGATTCATATTGTATAACAGGAAAGAAGAGTATGTACAATTTTAGTTGTTTTAAAAGTGGTTTATACTTCGATATTTTTAATATTATTTGGAAGTTTATTACTTCCTGGTCGCATTAATAATTTTTCGAAAGGGATAAATTGTTCATATTTTGAAAAGAAGGAGGAAAATATACACCAAAGAGAATATGATTCCAAGGCGATATCTCGAAAACAGTTTAAAATATTTTCTTGAAATTTCTGGAGGCTTATAGGGAGACATATATAAACATATTTTGATACCTTCACATTATTTTGTCTGGTGGGGGTAACTTTGGAATTTTATATAGGATGATGTACTTAATAAAATTCGAATCTACGTAAAAAAGTACGTATGTAGGTGTATAAGAAAAAACATTTTCTCTTTTGGTTACGGAATTATGTTTTTTAAAATAATGGTTACCATTTAATTTCAACTTATTTATGATCTATGCGTGCTCGAGACGTTGTTCCTTTTTAGACTCAAAAAAGTATTTTTTTTAAATTTATTTCAGGTGTCACATAAGTAGGCAACGGCGTATCCGGTGTTTCATATCATCTAATGTTGTCGGTGCAGTCGCCATCCCGTTGTCGTTGAAAAAACCCCAGGAGAAAAAGTTAAGCTAGTTAAATCCTTTTACCCCTCAGCTTCATACCAAGAACTTGGAAAACTGTGAGTATTCTCGTCCGTCTTTTTTTTAAATCTTTTTTAAGAGTACTTATCTGAGGAGTAAGCCTTTGACAGCATATAAACTTCCCGCCCTTCCTTTTCATTGCTCCTTGAAAAAGACTTTCCCATAAGGGACATGCACAATCACAAAGTAATCAATTTATGACTAAAATTGAACATATTGTA
Organism: Barypeithes pellucidus; assembly: GCA_963991005.1. NCBI lineage: Eukaryota > Metazoa > Arthropoda > Insecta > Coleoptera > Curculionidae > Barypeithes > Barypeithes pellucidus. The sequence continues at coordinate 48,321,481 of OZ022557.1, read as the reverse complement.
AAATTAACAGCAAAAATAAACACTAACCTCATCTGAACTGTTCACTCTCACTGACCCTTTTTCTTCACTTCGCCAAAAAAATCATAATTAAATTTTATAAAATCCTCAACCTTCGAAAATAAAAAAAAAGAAGAATAAGCAGTTCTAGCAGTAACAACATAACCTAAGAAATAATTAGTACGAAGAAACAGCGACGAAAAACACAAGAGTTCGACGATGAGGTTTTCGAATCTGAAATGATTAAGATAGTCGAAACTCGAAATGCAAAACGTGGAGAAATCGTAAGCATTAGTCATGACCAACTTCATTAGCGCTGAACTTACTCCCTTTACTAAATCAGAAAAATTCGCTGGATGTTACATTTCGCTCCCAGTCTGATAAAAGTAATATTTTTCAAAATACTTGATCAATTAAATAACTTAAACAGAGGCAATGAGGCCGAGATTCAGTCCTAGTATACGGAAATAGGAACGCTGAAGCCCAAGGTGTACAATATGTCCTAAAACTCCCAGTGATGCAAGTTCCTGCAACCGCAGGTGACTGCTTTCATTTTGGTAGAAGGACTATCCGCAGCCAGTCCGACTAACTTGAAGATTGTTGCGTCTACTGGGAATGATACGTGCCGCATAATGTTCACTTCATTATATGAGAAAGTTTGCAAGCAATAATATTAATTTTGTAAACTACTACAACAATTATAGTAGAATATATAGGGTTATAATAAACATAAAGTATGACGGAATTTTACATTTTTTGAATATTATATGGGAAGAGTACCTTTTTACCAGCACTTTGAGAAAAAATAATCTTTGGATCAAGCAATTTTTCCTTAAAAAATTTCTTAAATAAGAAAAATATTACCTGATAATTTACCTATATTTATACACTTTAAATACTACTTTAGAATAGAATAAAAACTTGCAATGGCTTAATGTTAAAAAATAAAACTGCCCCTATTTCGAGCACCCTTAATGCAAATTATTTTTTTTATTGTATGAATTCCTTATACATCTATGAATGTCTTATGTTTTTACGTAGGAACCTAAACTTGTTTATTTTACAAAGTAACAATCGATTGACAAGAACGGACAATTTTGGTTACCCCATGCACAGCCTTGATATTGCGGAAAACAAGCCCAGAACTATTTAATAAATTACCACCACGAATTAAACACATTGACAGTTAACACCTGTTTATGTCAACAGAAGTCTTCGAAACCGTCCAAAAACTGTCATTTGAGTCATTTCTGTACAAAAGTGAACTTTGATACCTGCTCCACCCAATAAAGTTAACATTGGAATTGTCAACTTAACTGCAATCATTCCACAAGTTAACTTTCGTTCACCTAAGTTTTATAATTGTTTTTTGAAGTTCGTTCTTTGTGGATGTGTGTATGTTTCGCCAAAAATGGTCTTTCTTAAAAACAAAACAATAAAATGTGGCCTGGAAGTAGTCAGCTAATTGACCTCTGAAGAAGTTTTAATAATAAAACGAAACGTTGGGAAATTATAATTGAGTAATTTGTTTGCCTGCCTTCATATCATTCTCGTTATACAGAGTGTTATGGAAATGACGTATTACATTTAAATGGGTGACTCCTGGGGTGTCCTAGAGAAGCGCTACATATTTTTTTTTAAATCGAACGTTTAAAAATTGGGATAATTCACCCCTAAGCCCACCGGTCACTCCTCGGCACATTCATATATGATCATATTACATTGCCAAATTGTGTAATCAACAGATGTTCAGACACAATGTTGCCAAACTGTTTAAAACTATAAAACTTTAGTTTCTTATAAAAATAAATATTTAGCTTACCTTAGTATACAAATAGGAAGAAATGGAGGACACACTTAGAAAGTAAATCCAGAAAGCGATCAAGGAATCCAGGGCACAGACACCTTCAGTTCTTTTTTCTATGGGAAAAACTTTATGCTCATCACGTGTCCTGATGATAGTGTGGGAGTGCATAATAAGCTTATCACTAAACCTCATTCTGCCTCTTATTTCCAATCTCGGAATATAACCGACATAAAGTCGAAAGAAAAAACACAGTGAAACAGAACAAATTGCACTAAATCACTTAAAGAAACACACAGACACCCATGAGTTTCAAATTAGAATTAGAAATAATAAAAACGCTAATTTCCATGGGCCATTAACCCTTTACTAAAGATAAAATGTAACAATTATGTTAACAATTGACAGGAACTACCCTTTGAAATAAAAAATTAGGCAATTTATGAATATAATCTTATAAAACGATCGAAAGTGGCAACGCTGTATTTTTTAGATAGACAACACGTGAAGACAGGAACAGGTTCAAAGATTAGTTTCAACATTTTTAGATGTCGAATACCAATGTATGAAAGAATTATATTATTTCCCAGACTACCAGCTGATAACATTTTATACAATAAGGGCGTATTTTTGTCTACACGGTAGCACTTTAAAATACTAATTCAGATTGAATGGATTAATTGGATGTGTTCATGAGATGCGCGATGTGAATTTATGTGACTTTGTTTTGGTGTTTTGTGACGGGTTTCGTTCGGTTACCTGGTGTTTTTCTATAAATTAAGTTAGTTTTAAATAAGGCCGAAAAGGTAAATAAAATTGCATTTTTTTCTTCTAAAGGGTAAAGTGGCATTTTAGTTGTTCAGATCCGACGGGTGTCGTTCGAATTGAACAAGTGAGAACATACCATTATAAACTTCGCGGCGGTTTGTTCGAGTTAGTTCAAGTTTATAAATCAGATATTGTTTCCCAGTGAACGGAACTGAACGTCAAGGTTTATAATAATGTACCCTGAAAAATAAACAACTTGAAATCTGTCAAACGGTTGTTGATTTTCTAACGAGTTTACCCTGAAGTTATGACAACACTGTTCAAGATTCACTCACGTTTTTCGCCATATGTTCTTTTGTTTACCTTCCTGGCAGGGGCACCACGTGGTAGTTATTGGTTTGACATAAGGTCATGTACAGGGCATATTAAATTAAAGCGCCATTTTTGGATATTTTTCTTCAATTTGTTTTCATCTCAGGAATTGCCGGTTTAAATATAATACGTCATTTCCATAACACCCTGTATGTATCAATTTGGGACAGACATAAATTGAAAACTCTTTAGTGAATGCTGCTGAAAAAGTTTTATTATGTCAAGCTACGTGAAATTTTTAGAACATAAATATCATCGAAAAACTGAATTTATAAGCCCCGACGGCATGTATGTAATACGCCCTCTTTCGCCGAGCCCTTGTAGTAAACTGTACTAGTTATTTTAGGTATTATTATGGAAATACCAATTAAAATGGTCATCGTTATAACGACTTAGTTGTCACATATTTTACAACAAACACTGCAGTATGTTTGTAGACTACAAACAGTTATTTTATAATATGGTTTAGAAGATACTTAGATCTCCGCGTTCTTCAAGCAGTATACTGTGTAAAATAATTTTATTTGTTCTGCATTAACTGTTCTTTTAAGATCTAACGGATATGAAATGGCGTAACCTCTCTGTGGCCTGCTAAGACACATAGCGACCAATCCAATACCTATTTAAAATAAAATAATATTTATTTATGACTACAAGAAAATTATTTACGTTACCAGGAACCGACATTTGTTGATTTGTAATTGGATGTATATGAATTTCAGCATACAAGGTATACAGGGTGTTATGGACGTATTATATTCAAACTGGCAATTCCTGAGATGAAATAAAATTGAAGAAAAATATCCATAAATGGCGCTTTAATTTAATATGCCCTGTACATGACATGTTGTCAAACCAAAAATCACACACAGTGACACTGTGAGAAGAAATAAACAAACTCCAGATGTTCAAAAACGTCAGTGAAATTTGAGCAGTGTTGTCATATTTCCAAAGTAAACTCTTTAGAAGCTCAATGATCTTTTCATTAAAACGAAGTGCTTTATAAAAAAAAGGAATTTTATTTAGGCCCGATGCGCTCTTACCTTTAACAAAATTTATAATTCTTTCCTAGATTTCTATGCACTTTTGTCACATTATACAGAAAACACATATCAAAAGTCAACCTTTTGATTGATTCGGCTGCATTAAAAAAAAAACGGAATTTTCTCTAAAACACATACTCTATTCCCTTGTTATTTAGAAACTAGTTCCATAATTTGTATAAAAAAAAATTTAATATGTTTTAGTACACCGGCGCACGTAACCTTACAATAAACACGCATGAAATTCACACACGGACATCGTTTTTAATACAACGAACAAACCCGTAAAAATTTGTTTCGACGCACATATTAAATTTAAGGCATTAAAACCACCGGAATAATAAACAAATAAATATTTCAGCTATGCTTTGTTTGTTGTGTTGTTTGATTTGACATTCCGTTGTGCCGGGTGACGGGGTGAATTGACCTGTCAATTTCGGATCGGTGTTTGCCAAACTACCAAATACTAATAACTAGAAATCCAGCTTGTCGACAAAGAGTTTTTGCTATTTTATAAGTTTAAATTCATACGCTCAGTAATTTCATTTTGTAATGTTACATTTCCATTTTATTTTCTTTCTTTGTTGCAGTACAAAATTCATATTTATTAAATTTTAAGTTTTTCCGCGCAAATTTCGAAGTCTGGTACAATCTCGGTTTAAGCTGATTTTAGAACGTGTATTAACGTTTTATTTACTGCATTTATATTGTTTTCTATTAAAATTTTGTGTTATTCTACTTGAAAGTGTCAAGCCTTCCTGCAAAACGACCTTCCAGAACTTTTAAAAAATGTTCCTTTAGCTCGGATAAGGGACATGTGGCTTCTGCAAGCACAGTTTACGGATTGTTACTGAATATTTGGACGTCCTGTGTGCGTTTATTCTATGCATATGGTAGTGTTTAGTGATTTTGTGTAATCTGATAATAAGTGCCTATATTCAAAGAAACTAATTTGAAACTCGTGGGTGTCTGTTTCTTTAAGTGATTTAGTGTAATTTGTTCTGTTTCACTATATGTTTTTTTCTCTCGACGATATGCCGGTCATGTTCCGAGATTGGAAAGAGACCGAAGGGGGTTTAGTGGGTATAGCGAGGAGTAGACTGTGACTTTGAGTTTACTTCTTAATAGCTATTAGGCAGTCACACACTATTATCAGGGCACGTGATGAGTATAAAGTGTGAGCATGATGTGATGAGCATAGAGTGTCCTCCATTTCTTCCTATTTGTATACTAAGGTAAGCTAAATAATTATTTTTATAAGAAACTAAAGTTTTACATTTTTACACAGTTTGGCAACAATGCGCGGAACAGGTGTTTGTGATACACTGCCACAGGGTGCTATGATTCATTACCGCGGAGTCACCTCTGTGAGTAAGAGGGTTTGTTACGTCACTTTTAAACGTTCGATTTGACAAAAAATATATGTAGCGATTCTCTAGGACACCCCAGGAGTCAACCATTTAAATATAATACGTCATTTCCATAACACCCTGTATAAAAAATATGGGACACGGATTATTTTTAATAAAATTTATGATAATTATCAGAAAGAAATTGACAGTGAAATAAAAAAAAAAACAGTTATTGAACATAGGGACAGGGATAAAATAATTCAGTATTAATTACAGATAGGTGACTATATGTAGTATTTCAAATTCAATCACTATTTTTTGTAAAATATATTGTAGAACACATTTTGAATAAAACATACCAATACCAAACATAACCCGGCTTTTTCTGGTCTGGGCGTCAGAAAATATCTTTATTGCCCCAACAAAGAATCTTTTCAGTCGCTGGTAAGTGGCTTTGTAAGCATAAGAACTTTCCTTTGCTGTAACTGCAAGATAATATTTATAAAGCGACTTTAACTACCACAACGATAATATACCCAGCAAAATCGATTTTACTATCACAGGTACTTTTTTTATTCACCCCTATGTACGTACAAGATTATTTTTTCTATCGTAGCTAAAGTTTTTATAACAGGTAGTAAAAATCTTCTCTCAGTGTACATATGGGAATATGGGAAAGTATATTAAAGAATCGATAAAGCGACTTTAACTACCACAACGATAATATACCCAGCAAAATAGATTTTACTATCACAGGTATTTTTTTTATTCACCCCTATGTACGTACAATATTCTTTTTTCTATCGTAGCTAAAGTTTTTATAACAGGTAGTAAAAATCTTCTCTCAGTGTACATATGGGAATATGGGAAAGGATATTAAAGAATCGAACAAGAATTCGATTCTTTAATATACTAGGGTTTGTTCTGTACTCGGATACTCGTCTCGAGAATCGTGTACTGTATTCGAGTACGGAGTTAAATTATTACGTTTTGTTTTAACTCCGATACTCTCCGTCGATTCGATTTGGAACTAGTTTACTTGCAAAACAGAAACTGTTTTGCGTCTAAATAAGATGCTAAGTGAAAACATGGATGGAATAGGATGGATCGGACGTTCTTGTTTAATTTTTAATATCTACTTATACTTAATCTTTAATAGTAAAAAACGAAAAAAATTTGAATATAAGTAACACATTTAATGACAATAAGAATTTAATAATATTTAATATCCAATTTTTTTGGTAGTAAGCGATTTCGTTTTCGTTCACGTTTGTACTTGTACTCGGTACTCGGTACTCGGTACTCGAATTAGTTCTCGATTCTTGTGTACTCGATTCTGAAAATAACGATTCTTTCCCAACATTAATTATATATGCATGCATTTTTGTTTGTTTGTATAAACCGAATTTTTTTTTTTTTTTTTTTTTTATGATCAAACACAAGCACTATAGGAAAAATCCTTTAGGGCACTCTGGGAGTGGTGCGTGTGCGCAAAAAGCGTTTCACGTTGGACTTGAATCGTTGGAGGTTATATTCGTTAGGAAAAACGATCTCGGGAAGATCGTTCCACAAGGATGAAGTCCTCCAGATGAAAGAGTTCTTAAATAATGAAGTTCGAGGAGTACTAAGCTTAACCACATATGGATGGGCCGCAGTGGTTCGTCGTGTATTTCTGATATTCGCCGCTCTGGGCGGAATTAAGAGGGCAAGGCCAGCGGAGCACTTTCCATGAAAATATCTGTAAAAGAGAGTCAAATCACCAACTTGCCTTCGATGTTCTAGGCTGTCGAGGTTCTTCGTCAGCTCGTGGTCTCCAATCAGACGAATGGCCCTCCTTTCGATGGAATCTAGTAGCCGAAGAGTATGTTTGGGTGCAGAGCTCCAGACATGAGAGCAATACTCCAGTGATGGTCGAATCTGGGCCTTGTACAGTGTCAAAAGTTGTCGAGGTGTGTACAACTTTCTGGTTCGGAAGAGTACACCAAGTTTCTGAGAAGCTATCTTGGCGATTGCCACAACGTGGTTATGCCAAGACATATTTCCTCCCAGATTGACGTCCAGCAAACTAATAGATGAAGCCAGTGGGATTGCGTGTCCGTCCATGACTATATCCGGTTCTGTAATATTAACCTTTTTAGAGAAAACTGCTGCCTGGGTTTTTTTAGCGTTAAATTCGACTTGGTTACTGTCACCCCAAGCCAAAATTTCTTCCAGGTCTTTGTTTAGGCGTGATACTTCATGCTGTCTGCGAAGATGTGCGTCGGCAGCCGATATTTGTGCATTCAAAGAGAATGATGATAAAAGTGTGCTATCATCAGCAAAACTAACTATCGGGTTTTTCGTTTTCTCCAGCAGGTCGTTAATGTAGAGTAAGAAGAGAGTGGGAGACAATATGGACCCTTGAGGAACACCGGCATTGATGGTGAAAGTGTCTGAGAGATATCCGTCAATCGCCACTTGCAGAGAGCGGTCCTTAAGAAAGCTAGACAACCATGCACAGAATCGACTGGGCATACCATAGGATCGCAGTTTACTTCGAAGCCCCTCATGCCAAACACGATCAAAAGCTTTAGAAATATCCAGTGCAACAGCCCGAGACTCCCCATGATGTTCGATTGCGTTTTTCCAAATATGGGTGACATAGGCTAGAAGATCTCCAGTTGATCTGGACTTCCGAAAACCATATTGATGATCGCTGATAATGTTGAAGCCTTCCAGGTACTTTAGAAGATGTTGGTTAATAGCTTTCTCCATTACTTTTGATATTACTGAAAGCAATGCGACTGGTCGATAGTTGTTAGGCAGGGTTCTCTTACCTTTCTTTGGAATAGGCTGGACTCGCGCCGTCTTCCAGCTGGATGGAAATATTCCTTGTTTGTAGGATAAGTTGAAAAGTCTACAAAAAACTGGTGTTAGTTCATCGGCGCATCTCTTGTGAACTATAACAGGAATTTCGTCTGGACCAGAAGCTTTTTTGACGTCGAGTCCTTTCAGGATTCGTTTGATGGAACGCTGACGGAACACGATTTCGTTCGTTTCGGATTGAACTGCAGGAATGTCGGGTGGTGTTCTTCCCTGGAAATCTACAGTGGAATGCGAAGAAAATAGTTCAGCAAGTAAGTTTGCTTTGTCTCCGGCTGTGGATGCTATTGTACCATCGGGACGTGTTAAAGGTGGAATAGTTGATTTGGTGAAATAAGAGTTTTTACCAAAATCAGGTCTCTTCGAGAAATGGACTACTTCTTTGAATTCCAATAGAGATTAAAAAGAATCACAAATATTCATTTCATGTACTTACATACTTAATTTATAAATTAGTACAGTGTGTAGTTTGATGGATCTTGCTTACTAGTTTTCGTTATATTATTTTTCTTTCTAAATCTGTTTCAGAAGCATAAAACAAGGTCGTACTGATGAAAACGGATTTGGGTTTGTTCCTGTATTACTGTTAAAGTAGATTATAAAGTTTTGGATCTCCCGCAATTATTATCGAGTATTATATTGATATATTATAAAGGATGTTTCATAATAGCATGCTAATATTTAAGGAGGGTATTCTTGTCTCCATTTTCAGAAATAAAACTTCATATGAACATATGTCCTAAACTTCTTAACTTTTGAGCGTGTTAAAGATTTTATTACGTTACGAAAATGGCATACGCAAATGTCAAAGAGTATGGCATGAACGAACGTACAAGTAAAAGCCGTATTAGAGTCGGCAATTTTTGTTGCGCCAGCAATGGCAATTATAATTGCAAGGATTCATGCGCAGCTCACCATCCTCGATCAGCTGGTCCAATACTGCTCGTATTGCGGGCGCAGCGAGAATGGAATCCGTATTACAATCGGAAATTCTACTCTTCTGACAATTAAAATTGAACGGATTCATGCGCAGTACACCGTTCCCGATCAGCTGTCTCTCAATGCCAGAAATGGGGCACGCGCCATTTTAATTGCCATTGCCGGCAAGGCTTTGCCGGTGCAATTGGGTAGAGATGGATTATTCTGTTATTTTTAACTATTTATTATTTGGTCGAAGCAGGTATGAACAGCTAATGGCCATTTAAACCCACTGGTACTTAAATTAGAAGTTCACATTGTTTATTAAACTTATGGACTGCTCTATTCGTAGCAACTTTTTGCACCTCCTATTTGTAAATAGCATTAGCTGCTTTCTGGTAATCAAAACGAACAGGTTTGCCCATCTCTAATTCTGGAGGTATTTTAGGGATTTCGACAGTACCAACTGCTGTTCTGACTGTTGACAATGGCTCTAGCTAATCAAGAACGGTTTACTGCGCATGAATACGTGCAATTATAATTGCCGACTTTAATACGGCTTTAACGATTTTATAGCGTGTTAAAGAATTATAACATTTTTTGATTATATTTTTAATAAATCTGTGAAGTGAGTGCCATTTAGGTTTATTCCAAGCATTTATGTATTCTTATCATCATACTACTCCTTTTTCCAATAGCCTTCCTAATTTCTTGTGCGGTGAGACATTGAAATGATACATTATTAAAAAAAATCAAAAAATATACAATTTTCAAACACATTTTTAATTCTTAGTTACTTTTTAAGAAAATTATATTTAAACCATTAAATGGAAAACAATTTAAAATAATCAACTGCATTTTATTTATAAATTGAAGAAATGCTTCAGAAAGTTGTTTTTTCAAGAAATCAATATCTTTTCTTCCGCATAGATATAAGTATACTGTACCTATGTACAATTAGTTTGATAACACACTTGAAAAAATAGTGTTTTCGAAATAAATAGGTATAGAACAGTAAATACTATTTATAAAGAACAACTAATTTGTCATCAAAATAAATAAAAATATACAGGGTGTTCTATTTAAAGTAAGAAATATAATATTTTAGTTAAAGAGAGCATATCGATAAACCTAAATCCTCAAAGTTTCAGAAACCTACGTTCAGTAGTTCTCCATATAATTGTAATGCCAGCTCTACGTGAATCACTCTGTATATAACCGATTTATTGAACAAAGAATTAAACAGTTTGCAAAAAATCAACATAATATGGAAATAATTGAACCTCATTTCAGAAGAAGAGAAGACAAATCAATCAATCTTTGAAATCTTTCTAGATATGCGATACAATTTCAATTGATTTTATTCTTAGACCTTCTTAATGTAATGTAGACTTTTTTTGCCAACATTTGATCTTGACGATATTTTATCAAATAAACAAAACAAATTCCAATTTGTGCACAACTGTAGTAACAAAATACAGTATCTTGTAAATGTAATCATCTTCAATAAATAATTTTATCTGTAAACTGAAAAATCGACTTTTAAAAGCAGTCCAAATATTTCACTTCCAACTACCATTTTGACACTTTCGTGTGTTGTCCGTCTGGAGTGAGAATAAGGTAGATATATCACTTGCTAGGCATAGGTAGGAACCAAGTTCCGCTACTACCCGTTAGATGGCACTAGTCATTTTAACATAAAACGTGGCATCCCGTTTTATCCAACTCTCCCCTACATATTTTAATGGCGTGCAATCCGAATGGTCTTAACTGAAAGTAAAATAGCCGGTTTGAAATCTTTCTTTGATTTTCCATAGCCCATTTTCCTACACTTCTCAATAAGGGAAGTAAATTGCGGATCTTTATCTGGTGTGACAACAAATGAAAAATTAAATACTGGCTAACACTGTTTCAAAATAAGCATTGGCTATAATAATCTAGGGGGTAGTAACCGTTTGGTTATAAACACATTTGCCCCCACACTCTCAATAGACTACTTTTATGCAGTGTAATCAACATTATATTAGAGCGCCCGAAGCTCAATGTCACAACAGGATTTTTACATTATTGTTGTATTGTGTTAAGATTTTTTTTACCCAGAGTAAGTCAAGAACCTGCCCTGTTGCCGAAATACTTCACAGTCCATCTTGTGTTACTGTATTCAACGCAAAGAACGAATCCTTTTACCTTTTACAGTCAAGGTATTGTGATTTGTTCTGTCTGCATTGCTAACTGTTGAGCTCACTCAAGGCGAACTGGTCCGATTTCATTTGATTATTCAAATAATACTCTGCTACCGATTCGTTGTGCTATTTTATTTAGTTTATACACAAGGTGATTATCAGATCTATACATTTATTTTTACAAAGTTTTTTAACTTTTATTTTTTTTCAACCAAAAAACACGGTTTACAGGAACGAGTAAGCGTTACAGCAAGCATTATTGCACGTTGAACTGCGGTGCTTAGCAAATATAGCGACACACTGCTATGAACTAGATAGGGGTTTGAATAGTTGACTAACTATGTGAATTCGTATTTGTTTGTCTAGTCTTTATTGTTTTGTACCGTACTGCCGTGGTGTATCTACAAGTGTCGTCAAAAGTTACTTATATCGTTCAAGCAACGTACGATGAACGAGCTCATCTAAATATCTGTTAAATTTGAAAGCATATGCTACCAATACCTATTACGTTATGTTTGTAACTACAAATATGAACGTATTGAAATTTGAAAGCTAAATAATCTATATATTTCACAATTAAATTTTCAGTAGATACGTCCCTTTGAATTAACACCACAGTACAAAATATTGAAAAAACGGAATCACTTCGGTATCTGATGGTCGATTTTTCAAATATGTTGATTAAAAAAGTACTTTAATATAGGAACTACCTAAAATATTCGCACACTTTATAAACGTTCGTTACACTGGCGGTTCGTCCACTAGATGCATTTTAATGCGAATTTTATTCGTCATAATTCCGACGAACATTTGCCAATAATTCCATTTACATTAAATATATTGAAGGTCGTACACTGCCATTCATGCAAAAACATGCGATATGCGAACTATCCCGAACCAATGGGATTTTTCGCAGTTTTCTGACGGATGTACAGATATGTGACATGCCAAGGTAAGATGGATGTCATAAATTTAATCTGTAAGAATCATGCAAGAAAGCCTTTGTTGGATATGGCCATACAGGGTTATTCACGGTGAGTGGCCTCTTACAATATCTCGGGAACTAAAAAAGATATTTGTTTGAAATATTGTTACTCGCTATAAAAAATATTTTGGCGTATACGGATATAGCGGAAGTAGGTGTCAATATTATACCCTTATACCCTACACATTATTTCTTTTTTGGATTTTACGCATATTCTAGGCATATTTCAGATATCATGTCCTATACGTAAGTCTAAGCGTGTTTGACATATTTAAGGTTTTATGTCTAAAATTAAGTTTGCAGACCTTAAAATAATAATTATTATATTATATTAGGAAACCTTTATTATTTAATTTGGGCTCGATTCCTTGTTGAAAAGAACCTGCTCTAATGGATTTTTATAATATTTTTAAACTATTAATACAGCATGTTCAAAAAAATGATTAAAAATGAAATTGAAACAACTGCAAAAGTCTTTCAAATGGAAATCTAGGTATTTTATATTCTATTTAGCAGTAAAATAAGGGTAACTTTGTGTAAGGTGTCTATTGGGTGTTATGGAAATGACTTATTATATTTAAATGGGTGACTCCTTGGGTGTCCTAGAGAAACGCTACATATATATTTTTTTTAATCGAGCGATTTAAAAGTGGGGTAACAAACCCTCTTACTCAAAGGTCAGTCCGCGCTACTGTAAACATATCACCCAGATCCAATGGCGATTTGTCCAAACTTAATGTAAAACTGAAATTGCATATAAATTATAAAAATTAATTACTTATTTGTATTTATCTTATCTTATCTCAGCAATTATTTTATCTACTGCAGCCAATATCTAATTTCGTAACTGATCCATATCTTCGACTGACTCTTTATAAATTATTTCTTTATTCATCATTATAGAAAAAATGGCATTTTGTAAGATCCGGTGACCTTGCCAAGCAACATGGCCATTGTCTTTTACTAAAGGAACATTTTCTAATCTGCCTTCGACTTGATTTTTCTGTATTTACTAAACATTTTCACAGTTTCTCGCACGTTCTTGGCTATTACATTAGTTTAATATCCCGAAAAAACGCTTTTAAATTCGAAATGACGCGACGACGCGGAGGCATTTATCTTTTTGTGAAGCTCGACGTCAACTTCTACCTTCTTTCTTATTTCGATGTCGAGTAATCTGTGATTTTAAAATCACGCTGTGAAATGATCGATTTAATTTTTTTAATGCTTCTCGAATGAAAGAGAGCATCGATTAACAAGTTTATTTAATCTTTATTGGTACCTACAGTAGTGAAAGAAAAAGTATACAGAGAAAATAGTAAAATGAGTTGTGTTCGTGCCCTAGATTATTATTTATTTCAACATTTTTGGTGAATGCTAAGAAGAACACGCATTTAACCTACCTTCGTTCGTCCCGTATCGCTAAGCTTCCAATACCGTGACCCGAACAAATATAAAATAATAAATTATGGGAAAATCACCGACTGTGAAATATTGCTCATCTCTAGTTCCAAGTTTTGACAACTCGTTTTGAACGTTTTCATTTGATTAGATGCCATGTCATTTTTAATTCGAGTGCATACAAATCTACCCGTGAAAAAAAGAGACCAGCCAATATTAATAAAAACGACATCGCCATTGTCAGTGTTCATGTGAATTTTTGCGATTATTTACCGGTTCTTTTACTAAAACGTATTTGGTGTGTAATTTTTTATAGAAATTGTGACACTAATTTTTAAATAAGACCGAAAAGGTAAGTGCCTGTTCTCATCAAAGCAACTGGCAACCGCAACGCAACATCAACGCGACACAGCACTAATGTTGAAATAGCGTGTTTCCACCAAGTTCCCACTGACTTAAGGTAACTCAACTGCAACGCAACTAGTTGCTTATGAGTTGCCCAGCATACGGCGTCGCCGTCGTCAGTTGCCTCATGGCGGACGAGACAGCAAAATATTTAACTTTGTGGCTCATTCGGTAAAACCTGTGGAATTTAACCGGATCATTATTTAATTCCTGTGCCACTATATACGAACTATGTCTCAAATTTATGATTTTTGGTTTACCAAAAATTGTCGTTCAGTTTTTTTTTTAACTTTTCAGCGAGCAAGTATGTTGCGGCTATATCTTTATCTGATGAAGACGACATTTTGCTCATGTCAAAAAAGACTTCAAACCAGTTTGTTCCAGTGGGAACGCAAGAGCAACTCAACTGAAGTTGCGATCGCGTTGCATTTGCGTTGCGGTTGTCAGTTGCTTTGGTGAGAACAGGCACTAAGAGAAATAAAATTGAATTTTTTTTCTAGAGTAAAAAATAAACAACGAGGAATCACTTGACCTAGTTACGTACGTGCGTATTTCAAATTTGTTAACACTATAATTTGTTGACAAACATTTTTTTCGTTGTCATTTTTCTTAAATTAATTGTACAAAAAGGTATGACAGAATGGAAAAGTGTTTAAATTATTGTATTTTGTCTAAAGAGTTTAAGGTGTAAATATGACAACACTGGTCAGAATTCACTGACGTATTTTGACATGTTTACGGGCACGAGGCCCTAAATTTGCCACTTTTGCTTTTAGAGCTTGGCTATCCATAGATATAGGTCGATGGTTGATACCCGCGGATTGCGTCGATTACTTCAACGAAATCGGCTGATTTTATTGGCAATTCTCGCTCGCTTCTATAAAGTCGATATTGGTTGGAGACTACTGTGTAGTTTAATCATTTAATCAACAATATTGGTTGGTTCTAGCGTATTGTATAGTTCAGTTTAATAATAATACAATAATGCCAATTTCTTTTACACCCTGTACGATGAAGACGCAGCAATAATATTTTTTAGATAACTACGTTATACTAAAGAAAAGGCAGATATACTCTTGATCGACATCGATAAAATGAACTGCCGCCATTTGATTTTACTGTCTTACTAAAAACGCGTGTTGACTATTTTAAGATGTTCTGCTCTCATCTTTTAAAACTAAATTCGAAAACACATCATATACGTACGCAAATCTTAATAATTATTATAATAGGGACGCAAAATACATTAATTTTATTTGTGTTTCCTTTGTATCCATCTGCTCATAACACTGCTATCGACTTGCTGGCTGCATAGAATTGCTACCGGCTAAAGATATAAATAAAATTGACAGCTGGAACCTTATAAGGCAGTCTACGGTCCGCTTTCACCACAATTCGACTACACAATAAAAATGAAGTAACGATATGTGCATACAGTTGTATTATATGCAATAGTTTAAAATAATTAACAATTATTTTTTATTACATGGACTTCTTTTCCAACATATTATGGTTCTACCCCACTGTAGAATCTGAAACTTAACCTCTCATAGAAGTATTTTTAAAATTATAGACGCTATTTCTATACGTACGAAAAGTCCAAATACGATAATTATTATTAACCATGCTATATAGAAATCTGCCATAAATATAGAATCATTTCTCGTCTTGAAATATACAGGATGAGTCGATAAGTCAATATTAAGATTTAATTTCCATCACCTGTAAAATATATTGTTTCCAACAATCAAATTATTTCGTTGGCACTATGTGATAATACTGATAAATTTTTCATCTTCCGTTTAAACCCCGTTTCTAAGTAGGCCGAGTACTTGATAATGCGTTTTAACGAATGTCAAGTTTGAATGACTTTTTCTTTTAATATATGCAGATTTTTTTAGACTTTCATTATTATTAAAAAAAATATGTACCTACGGTTTATTCGCAATGTATTTTCCTATTTATATTGTTGACTTGTCTTCTTTTGAAATTTTAGTCAGAGAACCTTAAACTTACGAAACGTCAGAAGGTTTGAAGTTTTTTTTATGATCAAACACAAGCACTACAGTAAAAAATCCTTTAGGGCACTCTGAGGGTCGTGCGTGTGCGAATAAAGCGATTCACGTTGGTTTTGAATCGTTGGAGGTTATATTCGTTGGGAAACACGACCTCGGGAAGCTCGTTCCATAAGGATGACGTCCTCTAGATGAAAGAATTCTTAAATAATGGATTTCGGCGAGTATTAAACTTAACCACATATGGATGGGCGTCGTGTATTTCTGTTATTCACCGCTCTGGGCGGAATTAAGAGGGCAAGGTTAGCCGAGCACTATCCATGAAAATATCTGTAAAAGAGAGTCAAATCCCCAACCTGTCTTCGATGTTCTAGGCTGTCGAAGCTCTTCGTCAGCTCGTGGTCTCCGATCAGACGAATGGCCCTCCTTTCGATGGAATCCAGTAGCCGAAAAGCGTGTTTGGGTGCGGAGCTCCAGACATGAGAGTCTGAGACTGTCTGTAGTGATGGTCGAATCTGGGCTTTGTATAGTATCAAAAGTTGTTGAGGTGTGTCCTTCCATGACTATATCCGGTTCTGTAATGTTAACCTTTTTAGAGAAAACTTCTGCCTGGGTTTTTTTAGCATTAAATTCGTCTTGGTTATTGTCACCCCAAGCTAAAATTTCTTCCAGATCTTTGTTGAGGCGTAATACTACATGCTGTCTGCGAAGATGTGCGTCGGCAGCCGATGTGCGTGCATTTAAAGAGAAAGATGAGATAAGTTTGCTATTATCAGCAAAGCTAAATATCGCTAGACAACCATGCACAGAATCGACTGGGCATGCCCCTCATGCACCTTTCAACACAGAACTACTCATAGTGGAAACACAAATTTGAAAATTTGAAATCATGCCAAACACGATTAAAAGCTTTAGAAATATCCTGTGCAACAGTCCGTCAGCAGAGTCTAGAGAGCATAAGCTAATATCGATATCGATATTAGTATATGTATAAATTAATACAACTTTTTATCTAAATTGCAAATAAAACGGCAAAACTGTGCAATAAATAATATATAATAGTGTAATTACTCAAAACTGGTTCTAAGTGGCTTGTTAACCTCTTCTCCCGAGCTCTTCATTTAGATGACGGTATATAATATAATTATTATAATTATTCATATATATTTTTTACAACTATAATATTATCGAGATTCAAATATATTTTCATGTGATATTGTTTATAAATTGTCATTCGTGTGAACAAGGATTATTGAGAATTTATAGTTCTGTTATTTCTTGAACCACAAACGTATAAAAACGATGTTGTCAAACTTTATTTTGGTATATGAACATTCATGCAGTCGAACTGTTTACAAGAGGTCAGACAACTTGAACGATGAGATCATTCGGGATTTCTGTCTGAACAGAGAAATTATTTATTTTTAGTAAATAATTTAAGAACCTTTTTAGTAATTCAAGTCATAACCAGTAGCGGATCAAGAAGTTGGCCGCCCTTAGGCCTCTCAATAATTGCCGCCCGAAACTTGGGTAGGTATAGTAATAGTGTCGGATTTACAACGGGATACTTGGGACCCGTTCCGGCGCCCCCCTTATAAATCGAAACAACTAAAAAAAAAATAGTCATTACTTTGATTCGGGGTCCCCACCAGATTTAAAAAGGAAAATTTGAGAATCGACTCGGGCACTGATCACAACTAGTTATATAAATTGGAAATTTTTTAAAGAGACCTGATATATTTATAAAATAAACTTTATATGGAGAGGCAAGATTCCCACTAACCCACTATCGTACAAGGCACGTGCTCGGCAACCGCAAAGCACCGGCTCGGCAATAGTATATTACGTACCGAGGTGGAAAGTATTTCACTTCTGTCGAGAGAGTCGGTAGTTAACCGAGGCGCAAAGCGGCGAGGTTAACTAAATCTCGAGACAGTAATGAAATTTTTCACCGAGGTTTGTATACTATTTTATTTACAACCACATCTAACAGCCACTTCTTATTATTTTGAATTAAAATTATTAATAAAATATAAATGTCATTTTGACTTTTCCATTGAAAAATTAGATAGAAATTTCAGATAACCGCAGGTAGTAAAATAACGTAGGTAATAATACACATCAAGATGGCAAATATAATTTTTGGAATATGGTTTCCATGTCAGTAAAGAATATATTATTTTAACAACAGAAAAAAGATGAGGAATTTGATTGTGCTGCTACTCCACCAGAAATTCGAGAAGCAGCAAAAATAGTAGAAGAAGATCTTCTGCCAACTAAAAGCCGCCCGAGATATGACAAGGGATATGACTGTTTCAAAGAATGGTGTACGGGAAACAAAGTTCAAAATCCTGGTTCTGAGTCGGCGCTACTGCTTATTTCAATGAAAATGCCAAGACAAAGAAGATATCAACGGTTTGGTCACAATATTCAATGCTTTGACATATCAGTGACTCTCTATAATAATACCAATGTACTATTTAATGTAATACAAAACCCATGTTAATTTCTGATTCTTATAAAATATGTCATTAGGTTTATTTTAAAAAATTTAAAAAAAATCATTGTCGTTAAATTTGTGTAATGACTTGTATGTTGGTGGTGTGTTCGTATATTATTTTGAGATATCGATTTTTTAAAAAATTACATAATTTACTTTCCACCCGGGTGGAAAGTAAAAGTATAAAAACGTCAGCTTTCCACCTTTCCAAGATAGATGAAATGTCATTATTACATGCATGGTTGTAAATAATATATTTTGCGGGTGTAAGTAAATACACACTATGCAATTGCACGCAACGTCTCGGCAAGCGACGGCCCGTCAAAATTCATAAGACGCAATGATTAACCTATTTTGCCGAGCCGTTGCCGATTACCTGCTTTGCACGATAGTGAGAATTAGTCTTTAGTATATTTTTAATGTCTTTTTGTTTTATCAGTTACTTATAAACGATAAAACGGCCAACGACTTCTTTGAAAACGAAATACAATTCCAGTGTGTTAGACGGAAATGACCAAATTGAAATATTGGGCGCATTCAGCAGAACCCATCGATTTGTAAGCGTTTAGTAATCATCTGCTAAATGCACTAAAAAAATCGATTTCACAAATCGACGGGAAATCGGACGCCATTTTTGTCAGTTTTGTTCTGTTCAGGAGGTCAGGTTGAGGAGTAGAATTTATAAAAAATTACCAAAGAAGTAAATTATAATTAAAAAAAATAATATTTACGATATCCGCTATTAAAGAGGATAGCATTAAACATGAAATTATCTATTTCGTATAGAAAAAAATGTAATATTTGATTAAAAATATTTAGAAGGGATCCTAACCAAATAAAAAACTGACAATAAAATACATTCCGCAGAACTACAAATCGATGCGCATCGTAACGTCATCCATTAAAAATCGATGGGCTCTGCTGAATGCAGCCAATGCTGCATCATGAGTGATAGACATATTTTGGACTTTCATTGTCTTTATTTATTTATAACACAACGTTTCGGAAAAACCTTCTAAGTAAAGTGTGATCCTATTTTATGCTCAGTCGATTCTGTGCATGGTTGTCTAGCTTTCTTAAGGACCGTTCTCTGCAAGTGGCGATTGACGGATTTCTCTCAGACACCTTCACCATCAATGCCGGTGTTCCTTAAGGGTCCATATTGGCTTACACTCTCTTCTTACTCCACATTAACGACCTTCTAGTGATAACAAAAAATCTGTTATAGCACACTTATCTCATCTTTCTCTTGGAATGCACAAACATCGAATGCCGACGCACATCTTCGCAGACGCATGAAGTATCACGCCTCAACAAAGACCTGGAAGAAATTTTCGCTTGGGGTGACAGTAACTAAGTCGAATTTAACGCTACGAAAACCTAGGCAGCGTTTTCTCTAAAAAGGTTCACATTACAGAACCGGATATAGTCATGGCAGGACACGCAATTCCACTGACTTCATCTATTAATTTGCTGGGCGTCAATCTGGGGTGGCAATTGCCAAGATACTTTTCTCAGAAACTTGGTGTACTCTTCCGAACCAAAAAGTTGTACACACCTCAACAACGTTTGATGCTATACAAAGCCCAGATTCGACCATCATTAGAGTACTGCTCTCATATCTGGAGGTCTGCACACAAACATACTCTTCGGCTACTGGATTCCACCGGAAAGGAGGGCCATTCGTCTGATCGGAGACCACGAGCGGACAAAGAGCCTCGACAGCCTGGAACACCGAAGATAGTTTGGTGATTTGACTCTCTTTTATAGATATTTTCATGGAAAATGTTGACCTTGCCTTCTTAATTCCACCAGAGTAGCGAATAGCAGAAATACACGATAACAACTGCCGCCGATGCATATGTGGTTCAGCTTAGTATTCCTTGAACTTCATAATTTAAAAATTCTTTCAACTGGAGGATGTCATCATTATGGAACGACCTTCCCGAGGTCGTGTTTCCCAACGAATATAACCTCCAACGATTCAAAACCAACGTGAATCGCTTTATTCGTACACGGTGCTTGCGTTGATCATAAAAAAAATTCAAAGAAAATTGCTCTTATGTTCCGAAATGCTCGTTTCAAACAAGACTAAATAAATTATTAATAACCATTGTTAAATTTAAGAGCGCGCAAACTCGCGAATTATTCGGCGCGACGACGAAATTCCCGCATCGCGAAATATTCGGCTTTGTTGGAAGCCACATAACGGCTCAAATATTTCGCTGGAGCGACATCGACACGAATATTTTTCAATCGCTACCCGCCGCGTCTCTGTGATTTTCGTTGCGTCCTAAACATGGCGTCAACAGAAAAAATAATAGAATTAGTTAAGAAATATCCTATGTTGTACGATCTAAGCCACGATGACTACAAGAATATCAGAAAGAAAGATAAGATATGGAAGGAAATAGGACAGGAAGTAAATAATACAGGTATAGTTTTTGCAGAATTATATCGTTGATCTTTTGACTGCAATAAAATCTCATTATCCATTCGACAATAAATAAGGAAATCCCAAATTTTAAAACCTTTTCGAGCAGAGCCGGACCAAGTATACAAATTTAAAACATACCTATGCCTGATGCATATACAAACTGATTTTTAATAATTTTAATCTTTAGTGGTTTTCCGGCGAGTAATTTTTAGTTAGGCTTATTAATAGTAGAATGTGGCGTGCTTGGAATTGTGCTGATAGGGGGGTATCTTCAAGTATCGGGAATCGAGACTTAAATATTTAACAGCTGTTAAACAATTTAGAGAAGAAAATCGTCCAATTATTTACCTTGACGAAACATGGTTCGATACCCATGACACTCCAAGAAAAGGTTGGGATGATTCTTCCAAAAAATGTCAAACCAAGGCACCATCAAATAAAAGCAAAAGAATCACAATATTATTACATGCTGGTTCAGAGAACGGGTTTGTTAAAGATTGTCTGTTGCTTTCAGCTAAAAATATGAAGATTGGTTTAAACATAAACTCCTTAAAAATATACCTGAAAATAGCGTCATTGTAATTGACAATGCTAGTTATCATAGTCGGCAAGCAAAAATCATTCCCAATTCTAATAATACAAAAGCAGAAATTCAAAATTTTATGATTGAAAATGATTTATATTACAAAAAACGAGAACTGCTGGAAGTATTAAAAGCTTTTAAAATAAATAAGGAATACGAGTGTGACGAACTTGCAGCAGAAAATTGACATACAGTGTTGCGTCTTCCTCCGTAATATTGTATATTCAATTCTATTGAGCTAATATGGCACCAATTAAAACAATATTAGGAGAAATAATATTTCTCCTACATTAAATGCATCTGTAGTAGAATTAATTAAAAACGAACTAAGAAAAATTTCTGCAGACAGCTGGAAAAACTGTGTACAGCATGTACTTAAGGTGGAAAATTCTTACAATTGTATGATTACAAATGTTCAACCCTTAATTATAAGTTTAGGTTTAGATGAAGATAGTGATAGTGATACAGTAAATTTTGAATAGATTATCAATAGTCTCTTAGAATTTAATTAATTTTTATTGTACTTATTATCCTAATAGTTATACTTTTAAATTATATTATTTTCAATTATCTTTAATTGTTATCATTATTTTACATTTATTATAGGTACCTAAAACTAAAAATACCTATCTATTTATTTTAAATTATAAAAATAAATCATGTGGTGTGGTATACATTTTCAAGCCGGCCCTGATCCCATTTATTGAGCTCTGAAGTGGTCGAGGCGTATACAATAGGGTTTAATTAGCTAGTTTATTTAGGGCAGTAAGAGTCAACGGTGTAATTCTGCAACAACTATAGTTTTTTTCGTTTATTTTTAGCCTTGTATTGTAACGTGAATAAGATTAATAAGACACTTTACATACTATCAATGATTTTATTGGCCATTGAAATTGAAATAATTTACAAATTTTTCCCAAGATGCAAATGCTACATTTGTTGCACGTCTTGGGTCCCTTCCAATATTAATAAAGGCTTTCTCCTGATTGTAAAAACGGCGAGTCTTCTTGTTCATTTACTTTGGTACGTAAGAAATTATGCAAGATGCACACTTCTTTTATAATAAAACTGTTGTTTCAACTTTGGTTTCAATTGGCCTATAAATATTCGCCATTTCTTGGCTAAAATGTCAGAAGCATTTTCTATCCCTCTTCTAGCATAAACAGAATTGTAATTTTCTTTACGTCAATTATTCTGATTATATAGATAAGGTCTCATTAAATAGGTTTTTAAGGCGAACGTCTCATCTTCAATTAAAACATGTGGACATGGTTCATTTCAGCCAAGAAGACTTTTATCGTAGATAACATTTATTGAAGCAGACTCAAACTTTTGTCCCATATTAGAGTTCCCTAAAATGCCGCCATCGTTATTTTTCCTGTAATCTCCTACGTCTACACAACTGTAGTTCGCATCAACGATGGCCAGCAGTATCTTACTGATCTCCCCTACTATCTCATATACCGGATGTTTCAGGAGGAACGCTCATCCCTTTAACTTTTTGTAGTTTAAATTACAGAAATAAAATTTGGTGGGTTTGTATGTAATATTATTTGGAGTTTTATGACAGACTCGATTTTGTCACTTCCGGTTTAACCGGAAATGATCTCAGCTTTGTATTTTTAAATGGTACACCCAGTATATTTTTATTTCAAATTCAACGACACCCATACGTCACTTTTTGCCCCCTTTATATCATTTTTATTTTACTTTTTTAGATTGTTAGACTCCCTAAAATGGTTTACTTCTAAGCCAAGTTATGCCGGATTTTAAATTTGTAATTATGGCCATTTGTTTGTTAGCATCATGGGTATGTAAGTGAATGCAAAGCCGTTTGCGTTTCTTGTTGTATTTTTTGTCACGAATTGGATATTTTTAATAAATTATCTCTCCTTTTCTAACTTGACATAAGGGTGTGTGATATCAAATTATTGGAAAAAAGTGCTCTATCTTTTTGCTCGAGTGAGCCAATTTGTTTCCATTTGAAAAAAAATTTCTGGAAAAGGCATTTTTAAAAAGTTAAAAAGTGTGTAAAAAAGTTAAAACACAATAAAACTTGAAAATTGCATTTAGTGGAAGTATTTTAGGGAATTCATAGCAATCTGGATGGAAAAAGAAAAATAATTTAAAGTGTCAAAAAGTGACTTATGGGGTTTCGTTCAAATCGACATAGTTAAACATATTCTGGTGCGTATTCTATTTAAAAATCCAATATTGAGGACATTTACGGTTAAACCGGAAGTGACAAAATGCAGTCCGTCATCTCCTAAAATGAAAAGTAATATACAAACCCACCAAATTATATTTCTGTAATTTAAACTGTAAAATGCTATAGGGGTGAGCGTTCCTCCTGAAACACCCGGTATATACAATTCTTTAACAATGTGACCAACTATTGTAAAAGCTGTCACTTCTTGTGAGAAATCTAAAAAAATACAGTGAAGCCTCTCTTAGGCGGACACACACACGGGACCGTTTAAATGTGTCTGCATAATAGAGGTCTGCCCATGGGAAATTTGTTATTAGGTAATAGGTGAATGCAAAATTATTACTATGTATATGTATGTAGGTACAAATAAACATAACATAACAAAAATACACTAGTTTTAGTTAGGATGTAGTACTAAAAAAATCTAATAACGTAGTTTGACGTATTTGCGTTTTATACTTGCAATCTAGAAAATGTAATTCCAACTTAAGTCTGATAACAATTTCATTGCTGTGGAGTCACCTCTATTCTTATAATTCCTTTACCATACTAATGGCTTGTTGATAATTGGTGACATTTGTTTGATTACTGCATTCAACTTCTTCATCAGAGTCGTCAGATAGTGATGTGGTTTCAGTTTGGACTACATAATCGATAGGAATGGGTCACTATCATCTTCTAAATAGCATATTGCTGTCAATGTTAATGGATCTCATCATCATCAATCCCAAATCATTGTTATCAAATTATAAACTTCCACAACATCAATATTCTCTTTCAGACTCAAAACGCGACATTGTGTGCCATTGTTTACGATTTTAACCTTACAACTCACAAATAAACGGCGGACTGCTGCCGGGGAATCACACATACTTTCATTCGGCGAAGTCCTTTCGCTCTGCCACGCATACGCGATTGGTTGCCGGTTTGCCTTCAGAGAGTTTTTGCACCGTACTTATTCGTCTCCCAAATACTTTAAAAAATTTTTTGTCCGTTTAAAGGAGGGTTTTCGCACTCTTTGTATTGCAAGAGAGGTTGATTTTCATGGAATTTCATATACCTAGTTCCGGACTATGAAAAAATGTCCGTTTAATAGAGATGTCCGCTTATTAGAGGTGTCCGTTATGAGAGGTTCCACTGTATATTGTTTTAGGTGAAGACGTAAAGAAGAAGTGGAAAAATTTACGTGACACATATGTAAGATTTATAAGGATAAATAAAAAAAGATCTGGACGGGATTCAAAAACTCCTAAGAAATGGCAATGGGCCGCATGTATGGAGATATTTCAACCGTTTTTGGGTATTGCGAAAATACCTTCAAATTTGTTGGAACTTGTAACTGAAGTAGATTCTACAGCTGCCACGGACTATAAAATAGAAAGTTTGGACCATGACGGAAGTCAAACTAGTAATATTTCTGAAGTTCCGGAAATTGAGGATGTTACACGTGTTAGTACTACCGCAAATATCCCTATTATGGAGTCTAGGAAACGAAAAGCTAACCAAGCCGAACAAACCCTAACAAACCGACCCGGTACAAAACCGACATCTTCAGTCGAATCCATAATTAATTATTTCCAACAAAAAGGAAATTCAGGAAATGATCCTACCGATTTATTGTTTTTATCATACTCAAGCACCATAAGAAAATTTTCTGGTAAACGGCAGGCTGAAACAAAATTAAGAATTGCGGAAATAATTGCGCAGCAAGAAATATTACATTATGAAGAGCAGTCTTTACAGCAACAAGTTACAAACTCCAGACCGTCGCGTCGAGTCAATAAAAGTTGATTTCAATAAAAAAAATATTACGTTCGGAATTTCCACCGAGCACGTTAAATAAATTGGAATTTTGAAATAATTTAGCTTTTAGTTTTTAAGTTAATAATTCCTTAAGGACTATGTTTTGACTACGTTTCTTATTATTATACATAAGTAAATTATTGCGGTAAATAAATGCTTTTGGAAACACTCTAATGGAATCATTAAATGTGACTCTGAACGTAATGCTGTTTATTTCGTTTTTAGGATAAGGGGAACCACTTGTATTTTCAGCGAATCGAGAATTTTGTTTCTGGAAGAGCTCTTTTCATGAAATTTGAATTCAAGAGCGGATCCAGAACTTCGGTTTGTTCGGATGAAATGAAAAGTAATACCCTGCCGCGTTAGTCAAACCGGTATATATGGTATTTTTCGTGTTAAATTGATGTTGGGGGGGACCCCCCCCCCCCCCGGAGCTGCGCTTCTAGTCGTTTCGACAAAGTCTTCTTGACGAAAAAGATTAAAGATTAATTAATTAGGTTATTTTTCATTTAAATTAATAATATCTTATAAATGACGAGGAATAGAAATTTTAAATTGGTAGTTTTGTATAACTTAATATGCACTTAAAAAATAGTCAATAAGAAACTAGGATTGCGGTTTAAAAATATGATCGATATCGTCATCTCTAATTTGGGATACTGTATTTTTTTTATAGAAAACGTACCCGTGTCCGAGCATTTTTCCAAAAAAAAAAACCTGTACCGAAATTTATTCAAAATTACAAACTCGCACTGCTGCCAAGTTTTTATAAAGGGAAGTGTCGACGTTTTTTTGGAGAAGAATTACAAAAACACACCCGCAAAATGTTATGCAATCCCAACTCATAAATACAAAATACTAAATTTTACGATAGTTGATATAGTATGCAATAGTGCGTAGACTTCCATAGATAAGAATTAAGTTAGGCATTTCATTTATATGCTGACTTATACTATATCATGGGGTGTAGTTCAGGAAAATATGTTTCCATATACAGGGTGCCGAAAAAGTATTAACATAAACTTTTATTTTTTTAAATGAGACACCCAGTAATTTATTGCATATTTAGGTTCGTATTAGTGTCCTCTATAATTACCTAAAATCTTATTTAGTTTGATTGGGTAGTTTAAGAGCAATAAATTAAATAGTAAAAAAAACATTCTAAAGTAACTTTCTTAGCAACGGGGTTGACCTTTATAACAAAGGGTCTAGAAATACTAGGGGAGACCGAGGAGGGTTGTGACAATTTTTACTTAAAATAACATATCTCAATAAAGAAATATACCACCATTATGAATTGTAAGCCGCAATGTAGCTCAATCCTTACTCTTTTAAAAACAGTCATCAAAGTCAATAAAAGTTATAAGGTTTCTGAGAAAATCCACGAAAACTGAAACTATTCCCTTTGTCACAACTCTCCTAATACCGAGGTAAATTGTGACAGGTACCAAGGTAAGTTGTGGCAGCTGTGTATCTAGACTATATTTAATAGATAAAATTACATTTATATGAATTATAAATAAAACACACGTTTTTTTGCATAAAATTACTTTAATTATCATTTGGCATAATTGTAGGAACTGTTTTGTCTCGCCGATGGTCCGCTACCCGCTTTCCCGGCCTAAACTTGGTTCGGACTCTGGCAACTTCGGGTATTTTATTATTCTTGAGAAAAACTTAAATAAATATCCGTTCTAAAATTTTTATTATTTGACACTGACATTTTTGTTTTACCTATCCTAAATTACTGGTTTACAACATTCTCCCACCTGAGAAACGGTGTAACATAAAGCGTTTCTCACATTAAATACTATTTACATTCAAATCATCTACATTAGTCCTAACAATTATTAAAACCTTTTTGGAATCTTTGACGCTCGACCACTACGCGTAATAACAACTTTTTGTACGGGTGCTCTGCTTTTAATCACTCCCGCACTTTTTTCATCTCGTTTGGTTGTGGATTCTTGTTCAGGCTGCGACTCGGGTTGGACAGCTGTCGGGCTGGAAACCTTAGCATCTTCTTCCACAGTATCACCACATTCAAGCGGAAATAATCGCTGGACTGGCCGCAACAACTCGCCCCGTATAGTCTTAACTCGAACTAATCTTGTAAGCCCATCTCTTCCTGGTATCAGTTCCATAATACGTCCGATAGGCCACTCGATTCGCTTTATATTGTCATTTCCTACGAGTACAACGTCACCTAATTTTACTACAGCATTAGGTCTCTTCTCACAAAAAAGCTTTAACTGTCCTAGGTATTCTAATCGAAAACGACGTTTTAAGTCATCACGTAACTTTTGTTTATTACGTACACTACGTAATAGCGAAGTTTTATTGATTTTATCACAATCGGGCATGTCAGCATTAGCCAGATCGCGCAGAAACATAGCAGGCGTAAGCGCCATCAAGTCATTCGGATCGCTTGAGACATAGGTCAGAGGTCTAGCGTTCACTATTGCCTCACAGTCACATACCAGAGTAAGAAGATCTTCATAATAAAGGTAAGCTCGTCCAAGAACTTTTCGTAATAATTGCTTGACAACACCAATCAGCCGCTCAAAAAATCCTCCCCACCATGATGCAGTAGGCGGATTAAAACGCCAAACAATACGCTGTGTTGTTGTCTCTCGTGTAATTTGCTCCCAATCTAAATTGGCAAATGTATTCTCTGTTCCTCTGAAATTGGTGCCATTATCACTCCATAGTACCTTTGGTCTACCGCGTCGAGACACAAAGCGACGTAGAACTTGCATAAACTTCATGGTTGATAACGACGAAGTCAGTTCCATATGAACTGCTCGATATATAGCACAGGTAAATAAACAGATCCATACTTTTTCACCATTTTTAAGGTAGAGTGGACCGGCAAAGTCTACACCAGTTACTTCAAATGCCACAGCATCACGCACTCTGTCTACAGGTAATGGGGGAGATTCCACGATGAATGGTTTTGCATCAAATCTCCTACAAGGTACACATTTTAGCAGGATGGATCTAATATGACGTCTTCCTCCTAGTATCCAATAGTCTTCACGTAATTGATTTAAGAGGCCCTGCGTCCTCACATGACATAATTTCTTATGCGCATCCATAATTAAACTTGTAACAGTAGGATGTTTTGCAGGCAAAACAATTGGAAAACGATAGTTATTGGTATCTTCTCTGTTGGAGATTCTAGATTTTAAACGTATAACTCCATATTCATCATAAAAGGTATTGAGAGTGATTAACTTTTTATCTTGAAGATCAGAAAAGCTTTCTTTTTGAATCAATTTGAAAATGCTCTTTTCTGCCTCATTTAATTCATCAACTGTCAAATCACCTTGTCGCTTGCTAATTGAATTTTTCATATTATAAATGCATCTAAAAATCCAAGCCATCATTCTTACTGTTTTCGTAAACTGACTAAAGTAAGAAAGATGCCAGATATCAGTATAGTTAACATTAACAAGTGCTACAACTAATTTTTTCTTACGTTCCTTGTAAATTTCTTCTTCGTCGATTATTGTTTTCTCATCTGGCCAACTATGTATATCTTGATGAAGCCAACACGGACCCTCCCACCATTTCGACTCCAATAGCTGTCTTGGCGTACAACCTCGAGATGGAAGGTCTGCAGGATTACATGTTCCAGGTATATGTCGCCATTGTTCCGCTGGGGTTAAGCGACGAATTTCATTGACCCTGTTCCAAACAAAAGTCCCCCACTCCTCATTACGCTGTATCCATGATATAACTGTTGACGAATCACACCAGAAATAACTACTAAATGTGCCTGTAAGACTTTCCATTACTTGAGTATAAAGTCTGGCTCCAATAGTAGCACCCAAAAGCTCCAAGCGTGGAATTGTCAATTTTTTCAAAGGTGCAACTCTTGCCTTCGCAGCCAACAAGTGTACCGTTATTTTATTCTCTTTTGCTACCCTACAAAAAATAGCAGTCGCATATGCGTTTTGACTGGCATCACAAAATGTATGAATACTTATATCTTGGGTATTATCGTCTTCTATAGATATCCATCGTGGAATCTTAATTTCTTGAAGGTAAGGCAAATCTGAAACCCATTTTTTAAATGGTATTGCGATTTCATCATCTACGGGTGCATCCCAGGAAATCTGTTTTTCCCATAAACGCTGCAATAACAGTTTTGGCAACAACGTAGTAGGGGCAGTAAAACCAATCGGATCAAAAACCTTTTGAGCCATAGACAATAGGCGTCTTTTTGTTACTGCAATATCTTCTACTTCAAGAAAATCCTTACTAATACTCAACAGATCTTGCTTCGGAAACCATTTTAGTCCCAGAACCGAAACATTAAAATCGTCGCTGTTGGAATTTCCAGAAAACTCCCACCCTCTTAAGTCAAATTGACCTTCAGCCATTGCCAGAGTCGACTCTCGAATAAATGTATTTAAATTTTCTTGATCTTGTAAGCTGGTCACACAATTATCTACATAGAAGCTCTTAGACAATTTCTCAATTGTTTCTTGTGAATATACAGAATCTGACAATGAACAGTTTTCCAAACACTTTTTTAAATGGTATTCGATCGTTACCCCAAGTAGAAAGGGGCTACAGTTAACTCCGAAAATTACACTCATGCATTAAGCTGGAGGTGTTGTTTTCGATTGATTACATCGAAAACAATACGCCTAGCTATCGAAAACAACCCCTCTAGCTATTGAACGCAAAACCATAGTAACCTTCTTACAACGCCATTGTTGGAATAATATGTCAGTCTGACATTTGTTTATTGACAAAGAAAATGACACTTTTTGACGTTTAAAAAAATAAATCTTATATTCCCTGCATAGTAACCCCTTAACAACGCCCTTCATTTGAATAATGTGTCAGTTTGACAATTTCATTATTTTAAAGATTTTTCGAGTAAAAAAAATGTCGCGCTTTGGTACAGAATCCATAGAATCCATAGAAGAGAAAGTAGCCGATAGTGTACCGAAAAACACTACAAATAGCAAGCAGTATGTATGGCGGCAATTCATGTCGTTTTGTGAAGAAAGAAAGTATATTTTAACGAAGGAAACGCCGATCAAACAACTTGCAGGCATGCTCCAAGATTGGGCTTTCAACATGAAGAAGCAGAACGGTGAGGAGTACAAAGATTTTACCATAAAAACGTTATGGAATATAACTGCGAAATTACTGCAAGAAAAGTATTATAATGAGTATCAAATCAAGTTTGATCCATTTAAAGACATTGATTTTAAAGTTGCTCGTGAGGCGAAAAGCGCGAAACGCAAGCAAGTTCAACAAACGCCAGAAAAAAGAAAAGTTAGTTCAGTTTTTTTTAAATATAATGATTTCAAAGCAATTGTTGATAGTTGCGATGAAAGTACGCCGCATGGTTTGGAGAAAAAATTGTTTTTCGTGCTTTCCTATGAACTGGCTTGGAGAGGCGGTGAAGGAGCTCGGTCGCAAGTAAGCTACTTTAAAAAAGAAACCAGCAGCATTGGAGAAAATACGGGGCGTATAGAGTACAATCCAGTGTTCTCAAAAACGGCGCAGGGAGGAGATAAGCCCTTGTCAAGCTCCAAATGGTTGATTTCAAACAGAAATAATCCCGACATCTGCCCAGTACGCCTTTTTGACAAATATTTACTAAAACGAAGTGAGATCAAACATGAAAGATTATTTTTAACCGAAAATCCATTTTGGAATTCATCTGGACACTGGTATAAAAACATTCCAGTTGGAGTAAACACCATTGGTCAATGGACCACCAAGCAGGCGAAGAAAACAGGCCTAGATACAAAAAAACTGAAAATTACTAACCATTCTTTACGGGCAACCGCAGTTTCAAAACTGGCGAAGCAAGGAGTTGGAGAGCAACAGCTCATAAAAATAACAGGTCACTCAAACACAAAATCAATCTCTTCTTATCTTCAAATGGATGAGGAACATCATGAGCATATAATTCAAGAAATGAGATCAGATGAAATGGATGCCCAACCTAGCTGCTCGAAAGTAGCACCGAAACTAAGCTCACAGGATTTTCCAGCTACAAACTCAAATATTAAATATTATTACAATTGCGTTATTAATAATTACTAAATTTTTTAGTTCTTTATTTAAAAGTTGTAATATAAAGTTGTTTTAACCATTATTCGAGTAATTTTCTCCCTAAATTACACTCGTGCATAAAAATTCTCAGATAATTTTGCATTTAAGCGTATTTCCTTTGAAAAACAACATTCGTTCATTTTCAAATTTTGTAAAATAGCCCTCCTCCTTCGGAGTCGGGCTATTTCGCCAAAATATGAAAATGAACTCTGGTTGTTTTTAGGCAATACGCTTACATGCAAAATTATCGAAAATTTTTAGGCACTAGTGTAATTACCTCCGAAAACCACACGTTTATGTTGCAAAACAATTTGCTGGCCCTTTTCATCAACCCAAAGGAATTTTAAAAAATCTCTGTCTTTCTGATTGATGCTAATTTGTAGGAAAGCTTTCTTTATATCAGATATTACACCAAACTTGAATTCTCGAAATCTGAGCAGTAACGTCGGTATCAGCTCGATTAAATTCAATCCTTTCTCCAGACATTGATTTAAAGATGGACTATCTTTTTCACGTGCAGAGGCGTCAAAAACAGGCCTGACCGCTATTGTGGAACCCTCCTTTAAAACTGCTCGATGTGGCAAAAAATGTCCGTCTACGCTGTCATCGACTTTTTCAATAATGTCTAATAACAACCATTCTTTAAAAACATCATCGTATCGCTGAAAAAGATCATCTCTTTCTAGTTTTCGCAACGTTGTATCTAGTCGCTTCTTGGCAACACTGTAATTTGTAGGCAATGGAGGATGACCATCTAACCACGGTAGTTGCACTTCATACCTGCCCTCTTCATCTACAGTTACAGTCTCTAAAAATAACTCCTTGGCTGCCAAGGCCATTTCTTCTTTAGACTTTCTTTCAGAAGGTTCTTGTATACCGAGCACATCCAACTCCCATAAATCAGAAATCGATGAATTTGCAAATAAGGATAAAACGGTCATTATAGCATTTGTCTCTACTTTTGGTTTTAAAACTTTACCCATTACAGTCCAGCCAATATATGTTTCGACTGCCACCAATCCACATTGCAATAAATGGCGCTTCCCTGTATATAACATCTCAGCAACGTCAGCACCTAATAAAAGCTCAATAGGTCCAGGATTATTTGAATCGGAAATTTCAACATTTAAGCTTTTCAATTCATGCATCCAGGGACCATAGAATATTGGTGAAACATCGTTACATATACGGGATTGATCCAAAACTTCAAAAGTATTATTATACTTCCCACTACTCACAGTAATATCATAAGAATAGTGATTGTTGGCAAACTCTGTACCTCCAAAAAGACAATGAACAATCTTCTCTACTCTTTTAGGCTTCAACCCAAGCGCTAACACAGTAGACTTTAAAATATATGAACGCTGTGAGCCACTGTCGACTAACGCTCGAACAACACGAGAACCATGGGTGCCTTTTAAAGTAACCTGCAATGTTTGAAGAAAAACGTGTGTACTTGTCTGATTATGGAGTACTTGATCTTTCGTCACATTTTCAATATTTGTCGTATCTTGAGTCACGGAACGTTCCTGATGAGTAGATACATCTAAACACATCAACGGTACGTGGGATTTTTTACATATTATGCATCTTACTCGAGTACGACACTTTCTTGACTGGTGACCAATTTTCAGACAACGAAAACATGCTCTCTTCTCGCTCAGAATGTGCTTTCTCTCCTCCATACTCATTTTTTTAGCTTTAAAGCACGCGTCACTCCTATGCAATCCTGTACAAAAAATACATTTGGCAACATCGGCATTCAACAGCCCCGAAGCTGTAACTTGAGTATTTTGATAATCATTTGATGGCTTTTTGTTAAAAGTTGGCTTATTGGATTTTAATTTTAGATTGCTAATATTCTCTGCTAATCCAAAACCCTCACTGGCTAAACTTATTCTTTGCTCATTTTCTACCTCTGCCTGTAAAAATTTCATAAGATTCTTAAGTTTAATTTCTAGCGTATAATTTCCGTTTTGATTTGATCCAACATATGAACAAAAAGAAGAACGTTGCCAAGTTCTTAACAAATCCTGAGGCAAGCTTGATTCAATGAGAGGAAATAACATGGCTGCATATTTATCTGCTGTGATACCTAGAGTATCAAGAGCCCTTAGCTGTGTTTCAATCTGGTCATAAAGCATATAAATATCTAACTTTTGTTGACTAATAGCATTGTTTAAAACTAGTTTCAGTAATTCTCTCACGTATACCTCTATTTGCATATCCTCACGTCCAAACCTAGCCTTTAAACATTCAACAACCTTTTGATAATTTTCAGCCCTGACAGGAAAGCTTTCTACCAGTTGACGTGCCCTACTACCTGGAACGGTGGCTTGAATTAAATACTCGATTTTATCACTATCATCTATGCATGAATCCTCATGAATTTTGCTGAATTGAGACCAAAAAGATAACCAATCTCTAATATTGCCATCATAATGTTTAAATTCAATCTGAGGTAACTTAAACTTTCTTTTACCTGCCTCTTGATGTGTAATAACGGACTGACCTGACACAACTGACACAACATCACCTGCAGGTACCGGATTTAAGAATTTTGTACATTTAATTCGGAATTCAGCATACCTCTTCACATAAGTGTCTTGAATTTCCATTTCTGCTATTAGTTGCTCCTCCGTAGCACCTTCCAGCATCCCGTCGTAGAGTTCCCCTGCACATCTTTGGAGAGTCTCGAATTTTTCCTTCAAACATTCCCATAAAATTTCGATATCTCCTCCATCTGCTTGTTCAGGACTGAATAGTTTCTCTAGATCGTTTGCCGCTTTGGTAAAACTACAGCGTAGTACTTTTATGTTTTTCTTCTTTGACTCCATGATAATATACAAAACTTCAATACGTCCTATCAACAAATAAGTCGGACACAACTATTTGTTTCCCCAAAAAACACGAATAAAATTTACCGAACTACCGTAAAGTCCTGTCACGGTCGCCACAAATGTTTTGTCTCGCCGATGGTCCGCTACCCGCTTTCCCGGCCTAAACTTGGTTCGGACTCTGGCAACTTCGGGTATTTTATTATTCTTGAGAAAAACTTAAATAAATATCCGTTCTAAAATTTTTATTATTTGACACTGACATTTTTGTTTTACCTATCCTAAATTACTGGTTTACAACAGGAACTACAATAACATGAAACATTAACATAATAGTATTAAATCTTTTATAAGTAATTATGGCATCATTATATCAAACTTAGGTTGTAAGAACAAAGCAAACGAACAAAAAACAGAAATGAACAGGAAAAAACATGGCAAAAAGCGTGTAAAATAAGCTAACCAGAAAATAACCTTTAATAGGAGAGTTGTGACAGCGTGTCACAACTCTCCTAGGTGCCAAAAATCGCGATCTGTTCGCGCCTATGGTATTTATACAGTGAGGACGTAAAGTAAGGAATAAATTCATTATCTCGCAAACTACAATTTTTTAAAAAAATCGCTCGGACCCTTCGATTTTGTTTTTCGAACGCGCATATTCTGACATAAAATGTAGATATACAGGGTGTTGCAAATAAGAGTGACACAAATTTTTTTTTCTTAAATAGAACCCACTGTATATTATTGCATGTACGGATTCTTCGGAAAATCCTAAACATTTTTCATGTAGCATGTGCTATACCTTAGCCCAAGCGTTTTGGAGTTATTCTCATTCAAAATTTGAAAATCAGATATTTCGCAATCAATCAAGACTTGCATTGATTCATGCACGCTGAGGAAAACCTGTAGTCAGCATGCGTGAAGCGCAAGAAAAGTCAAGTAGGCTTTGGAGTTATGATGCAAGAACCAAAAGAATTAATGTCAATAGTTACTGTTATTGTCAGTTTTATGTGTATTTTCCTAACGTTTTACTAGTTTTCAAAAGACTCATTTCGTTTTTTCATAACTAAATTAAATTAAAATGCGGCTCACTGAGAAACAGCGCATAGAGGTTTTGATGATGATGGGCTACGGTGATAGGGTTAGAACACAGCGAGAAACTTGTGAGTTATTTAATCAAAAATACCCCGATCGTCCGCCAATACCACAATCAACAGTAAGCAAAATTGAGTACAAGTTTAGGCAATTCGGTCATGTAAGAGATGTCCCTAGATTTGGTCGTCCTCAAGTTGATGAAAATCAACAATTAGAAGTCTTACTGGCAGTTCAAGATAACCAGCATGTGGTGTCTAGGCAGGTTTTCAAGTGACGTGGATATTGGAAAAACAACAGTTCTTAAAATACTGCATACAAATAAATACCATCCTTATAAAATGCAAGTTCTCCAAGAACTTTTGGAAAGGGACTTTGAGAGGCGCTTTGAATTTTGTGAGCGTTTACAGGATATGTGTTTCGTAAACAGAAATTTTGTAAAAAATATAATTTTTTCCGATGAGTCCACATTTTGCTTGAATGGTGACGTAAATACCCAAAATTATCGATATTGGTCCGATGTAAATCCACACTGGATGAGGGAAGGACACACACAATTTAATCAAAAGATCAATGTGTGGGCTGGCATTGTCGATGACATTGTTATAAGGCCTTTCTTTTTTGACGGAAATTTAACAGGCGAAAGATACTTGAGTTTTTTAGAACAAGAACTTGTTCCAGCCCTGGCCACCCTTTTTCCTGAGTTAGAACGTCCCGATTTGCCACATCATAATATCTGGTTGCAACAAGATGGTGCTCCCCCACATTTCGCTGTGGGAGTTCGTACATATTTGGACGATACTTTTCCAAACAGGTGGATTGGAAGGGGTGGTTTTATTGAGTGGCCGCCAAGGTCACCCGATTTAACACCACTCGACTTTTTTTATGGGGATACCTTAAGGGAAAAGTATTCAAAGCCAGCCTGCAAATTTAGATGATTTAAAAGATCGCGTCCGGCAAGAAATTCGGCAAATTACACCCCAAATGGTTCGAAATGTTCAGCGAGAATTTGTAGATCGGTTAGGCTATTGTCAGTTGACCAACGGAAGACACTTCGAACATTTACTTTAGAAAAATTATTTTTAAGTTCACCTAACTGTTTTTTCAATAAGTAAGACATTTTTAAAATAATTTTATTCTTTGTTTTCTCCATGACTTTTTCCACTTTTCAAATTTTGAATGAGAATAACTCCAAAACGCTTGGGCTAAGGTATAGCACATGCTACATGAAAAATGTTTAGGATTTTCCGAAGAATCCGTACATGCAATAATATACAGTGGGTTCTATTTAAGAAAAAAAATTTTTTGTGTCACTCTTCTTTGCAACACCCTGTATATCTACATTTTATGTCAGAATATGCGCGTTCGAAAAACAAAATCGAAGGGTCCGAGCGATTTTTTAAAAAAATTGTAGTTTGCGAGATAATGAATTTATTCCTTACTTTACGTCCTCACTGTATAATTTATGAAAGTTGGAATTACATATTTCAAAAACGGCTGAAAATACCTTATATGTATGTTTGTATTAGAAAAAAAATTGCTTATGAATTCTACATCCAATACCCAAATAATATATAAGGTAATCTGTTTGAAAATCTTGAGAAAAATGATTTTGAAATGTGTCGTTCTTGGAACCTTATCATGAACACCCTGTATAAAATACATAAACACTATTAGATTCATAGTATCTTTAGACCCCTTGTTATAAAGCTCACAAAATCCCGTGGTTAAAATAATTATTTTAGAATATTTTTTTGATTTTTCTTTTCAGGACTGCTTTTTCTTTCTACTTTTTAATTTATTGCTCTTACACTACCCAAGCGAATTAAATAAGATTTTAGGTGATTATTGAGTAATACGAATCTAAATATTATATAAAATACGGTGTCCTATTAAAAAAATAAAACGTTATGTTATCACACTTTTTTGGGCCACCCTCTAAATGGAAAAATATTTTCGCGAAATACACCCCATGACACAGTAGATATAAGTCAGCATAGGAATGAAATTCCTAACTTAAGAGGATGCCGGAGTTAGTCGAAATCTCCGATTTGACCCCTGTTCATTTCGCACTTTTTAGGCACGAGGCGAATTGCCGTTATATCAGCACGTCGAGCGTCCGCCCGTAATCGGTAGGTTGACAGAAACATAATCGGAAGAAAGAGACCGAACGTGATCGGGGTATAGACTTCAATTTTTAGCACTGAAAAACGGAGTTTTCTCTTTTTATGAAAACGCTGCATTGTTTTTAAAAAAAAGTCGAGCAATATCTATATTTTATTAATATTTGTATTAAAGTCCATAATTTCGTTCTACATGGAACAGTAAATCGAATTAAATCTGAAAATCTTCCGAAACCAAAAATATATACTTTCCTCCAATTTTAGTTGCATTACAAAGTTTTTTTCTTGAACATTTCTTTCCTAAAACAAAAATAAACGCTTGGGGAGCAAACTCGTTTAGAATGTGCCAGAATCCACTTAATTCGTATAATAGCTGGTGAAGCTTGATGCACTATTGCGCGATCCTGTATATGGAGGAACTCCTCTCCTGCACCAATGCAGGCCTAGAGACACGATAAACCTTTCATTTTATGACATTTAATTAACTATGCAGATTTGTAAATGAAACTAGTTTAAATCGTAAGTTTGTAGAGGCATACTTAACTGTAGCACATATAGTTATTTGAAGAGTCTAGGTACTTGGCGAAGTCGTGTGCATGATTTACTTGCACAATTATTGGTCACTGGTACCTAAGTACTGCTCAGTTTCTCTCTCGGCAAAAAATGCAAAAGTCAAAGGCATCACAATTATTGATACCCTTGTCTATACATACTTGTGGTTCTACGAGTTGTAAAGATTGTTTCACGAAAAATGGATACGACTTAATGATTTCCTGGGTCGGTCCCATTGTGTCGACAAGAGCTTGGCAATAAACAAGTGAAGTATGAAGGGACGGACTAAGGAAAACAAGTAATGATATGATTATATTAATGTAATCAAATGAAATAACATTTTTTTTAAATATTACTAGTCATATTTATTTACATTTATAATGTCATTCTATAGATAGTTCTGTTTCGCTATCGCTATCCTCATCAAAATTAATTATAATTGGATTAATTATACGATCCAAACTAATATACGAATTTTCTACAGATTACGTGACGGACTGAATTTTTCCAACTACCTGGGGGAATATCATTAAAGCATCTTCATGTTAATTCTACAACACTAGAACTTAAAGTCGTAGAAATATTTTCAGACCTAACCAGTGATTTTAACTGGTGCCACATATGCTTTATGTGGTTAAAAATGCAATAATAGGGTGGAACCCGTAGCAGTGTATGTCCAATTTATTCTGCCAATGTGTCACAAACATATACTTTTTTTTATACAAAATGTCTTTAAAACTTCTAAAATATCACTTTTTTATAACTTTCTTCAAAATATATATCATTCGCCGCCATGTAGTTCTGAATCTCCAATTTTCTATTATTTGAGCTTGGAGCTTTATGTAATTGGCGACTGTGATAGCTCGCATTGTCCATCACTATCACGCTATTCTGAGGAATGTTTGGTAAAAGACAATTCTTGAACCATCAAATACTAACAAATTTTACCACAAAAAGATATTTAAATATAAATTAAGCAACCTAACCTACCTGATATTTAATAATAATTATTACAATCCGGTCCTTTCCACATAATAATAACAAACGGTCATAAATAATGGGATGGCCCCAGGTACTTTTACTGCAGTCATTAAGTTATATCCATTTTTCGTGAAACAATCTTTAAATAGAATTTGTGCCGCCTTGCTTCGCTACTATCCAGTATTGTATTTTTAAAGTCAGTTGAAAGTGCGAAAATACACACCCGGCATATCTCAAACAAATCCCCGACATGGGCGTAACATATTTTTTTAAAAGTGGAAATACAATAAATTACGTTCTTTTCAAATTTTAAGCGATTCTCTACTCTATATCTTTTATGCTTGGAATTTTACGTTGTGCTTGGAAATTTACGTTGTAAGTAGTGTTGTAAAATTTCCCGAAATATATGTTTGGAAATATTTCCGGAAATATTTCCTGAAACATTGGAAATATATGGAAATATTGGAAACAAATTATTTCTTCATTTCATTCACAACATCGGAAGTAGATGGTTTCGTGGGCGGCAGTTCGACATCAATGTCAATACTGGAACCGCTAATAGTACTAGTACTACAAGTAGCTGTAAAACTTGAGGTTGACGGTACTGGTGGTAGTATTTCTGATACTGAGCGTTCTGATTCAGAGGCAACAACAGTGGAATTATCACTCGAAATGCTTTCATTTACCAAAACACATTCGTTGTCGCTTGATGAGCCGTTTTCTTCGTCATTTTGCATAATTTTTTTTTTTACTTGCTTGGGACAGCCTTTACAAACTTTACTTAGATGTGCCTTCATCCTGGACGCATTTTTAAAGAACGTTTTACTGCAATACATGCACTGGTAAATATTGTTACCTTTAGAAATGCAATACTTCCAAACAATGTCTTTTGTTTTCCCCATTTTAAAACTCACTAACCATCGACACTATCAAAGAATCAAAAATATACTTTAAAAACTTACAAAATATACTTTACACAACATATACTGTATAAAAATCTACTCTTAAAACGCACTGCGGCACTCATGTGCTTGCACTGCTTGCTTTAACAAATTATACGATATTTTTGTCGAACGGGAATTCTCCGATGGGCTCGGGGCTTCCCCGCTTTCCAGGTGCCAGCCGTAGAAATCCAATGTTGCCAATAAATCGGAGAATCGTCGAACTGGAGATATTCATATGTGTTTGTGAAAACTGTATTATTAGTATAGGGTTACAAAATATAAAAGATATAATAATAAACATTTGTTTTGAATCATTTAGAACAAGTTTTAAATATTTTTTAAAATATTTCCAATATTCTCAATATTTCCAATATTTCCGAGACAAGTTCGGAAATTTCCAATATTTCCATTTCCATGGAAATATTTCCAACGGAAATATTTCCATGGAAATTTCCAACGGAAATATTTCCATTTACAACACTAGTTGTAAGTAACAGAATACAGTTTTTATATCAACCGAAATTCAATATTTCCATATTGAACAACCCATGTATTATTAGCCAAGTAATTATTATAAGAAGTCAAAGAAATAGTCCATTTTCTCCAAAATACCTGACTGGTACTTGGACTTTGAGTTTACTCCTGAATTATTATAAAAAAGATCTCTAAGTTTTTTTTTGTAACATTTCTAGTGTAGGAACCTTCATTTCATGATAAAAATTATAGATAATTCTTCGAATAAAGTCTCCGTTCCCATTGTCAATTTATTTAAAGTTTTGAGCCGTTCGCTTTCTTTTTATACTATGGTCTATTATATTTCTCTCCTTAATATCCGGATAATTGTTGACAATGACAATTTGGTAAGTTTGCAAAGTTATTCTAATAATGATACTTCTGTTGAATTTTATTCATGTTCGTATTGTAGACACTCATAACATAATACGTTGAGACTGTACATTTAAGTCTTTGTTTGTGAGACTATTCTCTGTAAAATTCATTCCATTAACAGATTTTCTTATCTTCAGATTGGCCCACAAATGGTCTCAGAAATCCATACTATATGTGCTAGTATAGAATAACGGTTTTGTTAAAAAAAATAATTAATTACATCAATAAGTAAGTTTAAAAATACAATATTTTGCAGATATTTTTGTGATCGGTTCTAGTGTTTGATTCGTAGGCCATAACGCACCTAGTTAAGTGGAAGAATATTATATTTCATTTCCTTCGAGAGTCCGAGTATTTCGACACCCACCGCATAGTAAAAGTGGTAAACTGAATTGTTTGCCTCTTCATGTTGCTTTTTGCTAGATGTTATTCTTTGTTTCGCTTCAATATTTCCTATCAACCATACTCTGTTAAACAACAATTGGTTTGCGGTGCTCGATA
Source organism: Barypeithes pellucidus (assembly GCA_963991005.1). Taxonomy (NCBI): domain Eukaryota; kingdom Metazoa; phylum Arthropoda; class Insecta; order Coleoptera; family Curculionidae; genus Barypeithes; species Barypeithes pellucidus. The sequence continues at coordinate 48,279,839 of OZ022557.1, read as the reverse complement.
GATATTCATTAGTCATCGTCAATCATTAGCCTGATATGACGATTGAAATAAATAACTGATTGATATTAACCGGATGATCAAATCATTCACGATTGATACACCTCTAATTCAAAGATATCATCCACCATTCTCTTATTAACTTTATCTTCGTCTTTAATTTTAAATAACGCGCACTCGCCACAAATTCTGCACTGGCGATAACATTTTCAAGGACGACCGTTTTCCGTAATGGTCAACAATCAACACTCGTCTATTCATTCAACCATTTCCGCCAACATTATATCAATTTGTTGGCGCATACAAATTAAAATACTTGTTAATAGCTTTTGTGAGACTTACTTGCCTAGTATACCAATATTGGTATATTTGTCAAGTACCTACACCAGTCGTGTGAGCCCGGGTTAATCGATGAAATATTTGGTCCAACCACAGGTCCCATAATCCTAGTCCTAGTTCATAAACTCTATAGCATTTGTTTTTAATTTGTTAAAAAGAAAATTATTAAAATTGGTGCATTATTAACGAAATAGCTCGTTAATTTGAACTTGCATTGTTGAATATTCGATAATTAATTGGGGTAGTGTAGTTATAGAAAATTCGACTCAATAACATTAAAAAATACACTTAATAAAACACGGATTTATTCTTACAAAAAATTAAATTATTGTTCTTAAAATGTTATTCACAAATCACATTAGCAGTTTGCCGTTCGCACTTCGCAGCTCGCAGTTCTGCCTACAGGGTGTTATGGAAATGACGTATTATATTTAAATGGGTGATTCCTGGGGTGTCCTAGAGAAGCGCTACATATTTTTGTTTTAAATCGAACGTTTAAAAAGTGGGGTAATTCACCCTTAAACCCACCCGGTTATTCCTCCTCACGTTCATATATGATCATATTACATTGCCAAGCTGTGTAATCAACAGATGTTCAAGCCCAATGTTGCCAACTGTGTAAAAAATGTAAAACTTTAGATTCTTATAAAAATAATATTTAGTTTACCTAGTATCCAAATAGAAGTGAATCCAGGTGCCAGTACACTAGCAAGTAATCCAGGGCACAGACATCTTCAGGTTTTTGTTTTTTGTTTTCTATGGGAAAGGCTTATTTATGCTCATCACGTACCCTGATGATAATGTGGAACTGCATAATAAGCTTATACCCACTAAACCTCATTCGGCCTCTTATTTCCAATCTCTCGGAACATTTGCACTAAATCACTTAAAGAAACACACAGACACCCACGAGTTTCCAATTATTTTTTTTTGAAGATATGCACTTATTGTTAGATTACACAAATGCAATAAATACTAACGCATAATTAATTTCACTTTACAATAACCTACCGTACACATAAAACAACAGCACTATAGAATACAAATTATTTCGCAATAGAAATTCAGAAATAATAAAAACGCTAATTTCTAATGGGCTAATCAAATTTATTAATCCTTTACTGAAGAAGAATGATGAAATAATTATGTTGATAGACCCTTCCATCCCTTTAAAATAAATAGTCTCGTCTAACTAGCGCGGTTGCCATTTCCGAGACTACCATTATAAAGAAAAGTATTACAGAAGAAAATTCTGCATTTTATGAATGTAACCTTATAAAACATCGACAGTGGCAACGCTGTATTTTTAAGTATTAACCCCAGCCGCTGCAGTCGCGTTAAGAATAGGCAACCCGTTTGTCCAAGATCAGCTGTTTAAAATTAGTCGGCCGGTTTCCTAGTTTTTTCAAGCAGATTTGTGTGTTAAATTGTATGTTAATACTTAAACCCGAGTTTAAATTATTAAGTTATTTGTTCTTTTCGCGACGGCAGTGCCCCAGTCCAGCAGTTCAATATCGATCGACGGAACCAACGTGTTATTTAGACAATAAGGGCGTACTTTTGTCTACACAGTAGCACTTTAAAATACTAATTCAGATTGAACGGTACTTAGATCTGTTGTGACGCGAAAACTAGTGTGATTTGGTGATGTGAGTACTTGGTGTTTTTTTATAAATTAAGTTGGTTTTAAATAAGTCCGAAAAGGTCAATAAAATTGCATTTTTTTTTAAAGGGTAAGTGGCATTTATAAACTTTTAAGTTGTCCAGATCTGACCGGTGTCGTTCGAATTGAACAAATGAGAACATATCTGACCATTTATAAACTCCGCGGCGGTTCATTCGAGTCAGTTCAAGTTTATAAATCAGAGATTGTTTCCCAGCGAACTGAAATGAACGTAAAAGTTTATAATAATGTACCCTGAAAAATAAACAACTTGCAATCTGTCAAACGGTTATTGAGTTTCTAAAGAGTCTACCCTGAAGATATGACAACACTGTTGACATATGTTGCTTTGTTTACCTTCCTGACAGGGGCATCACGTGGTCATTTTTGGTTTGACATAAGGTCATGTACAGGGCATATTAAATTAAAGCGCCATTTTTGGATATTTTTCTTCAATTTGTTTTCATCTCAGAAATTGCCGATTTAAATATAATACGTCATTTCCACCCACACCCTGTATAAATATGTAGATTTATCCATGGTGATATGCTTGATGCAACAAGCAAGATGCAAGATGCCGACCGCGATCGCGGTTCCTATTTTTGCTTCGTTCGATCGTTCACTGTCTAGTCGATTCGCAATTCGCAGTTTATTTTATAATAGTTCGCAGATTGTGAATGCGATTTTTCATTCGCAGTTCGCAGTGAATATTTAGCAGTTAGCAATTCTCTGCTCAAGACAACTGGTTATATCAGATGGTTAAATATTAAACCATAACCACACTTGAAAAGATGAAAAGATAAAACCTTATTTAAATGACCCACTCTTTTACAAACTACACAAATAATCAAAAATATATATAAACAATCCTTGAGATCACACCGGCAACGTTGTAGTGTTTACGAGATTAGTATTCATTAATAATTCGGGGGTCCGAGTAAAATAGAAATAGATATTGCCAGAGTGCAGTTGGATTAGTTCAAGATTTTTTTTTATTTTTCAAATATTATTTTTCAAATTTATTTATTCAGTCTTTACACATAATACAAATTAAATAAACATATAGTTTTATAAAAATTTTAAACAGTTACATAAATATGGCACCTAGGTATCAAATATCTGTATGTGCCTATTTTTAGAATTTAACATTTTTTTAACTATCACAGCTACTAAGTGTTTCTCGCATTAAATTAATCTCTATAAACCTCAATAAAATGCTTAGTGAAAAAAAAATTAAGTTAAAGCACTACTAGTGTAACAACAACACATTCAAGCAGCGAAAATAACAAAACCTACAGGGAGTGCAACAGTCTAAATAACACAGCTATCACAATATATCATTGAAAATATTTAAATTAGTCTAAAAGAATTTTTTAAACTGAGTTTTAAAATGTTTTTCATCTTTTATATTTCGTATTTCCAATGGTATCTTGTTGTAAGGATCCAGATATGATATAAAGTGTTGACCCAAACTGTTGTTACAAAGGGTTGTGTTTAAAAGTTTATTTTCAACTCCTTTTGTACAATACATATGCACTCTATACCTCGAGTCATACTTTTCATTGTTATGTATAAAGTTGCAAGCAGCTATAATATATAAACTTTGCAAGTTATTTATTTCATTGGAATATAACAAATTAGTAGGATACATTCTGGATTTTTTAAATATGATTTTAGCAATATGATTTTGAATTCTTTTAAGTTGTTCTAAATGTATATTATATGCCCCTCCCCACACCACAATTGCGTAATTTAGAAGTGGTTCAACCAGTGCCTTATAGATCATTATAAGAAATTTACGGCATAGAAATTCTCTCAAAGTATAAAATTTGTAAATCAAACACCTTATCTTTTTAGTGATGTACGGCACATGCTCGTTCCACTTCAAATTTTTGTCTATTATGACACCAAGGTATTTAATTTTTTCGCATTGTGTTATGGGTTCAGGGATATTATCCAGCAAGATGTTGTTAAAATCCGGTCTATTTGCTTCTGTTAATGAGAATGCTATGTAATGTGTTTTTTGAATATTGATATGGAGTTTGAAGGTGTCTAGATAGTTTTTAACTTTAGCAAAACCGGACCTCAACTTAGCTCTCGCTCCTTCCCAAGTCTTACATGAGAAGACGATGACAGTATCGTCAGCATATGCCACGATCTTCCCCACCACACCAAGACTACACACAGCATTTACATATATTAAAAATAAAATGGGACCAAGCACTGTACCCTGGGGCACCCCATGCTTTACAATCTTATTGTCACTATAAATATCTTCTATCCTAGTACGTTGGGAACGATCACTCAGATAATTCGTGAAAACCCTCAACACGGTGCCCCTCACCCCATATTTGCTTGATACTTTTAATATAAAAATATTTTCTTAAAAAATCTCGCATCGCCTTTTCACAGTTTATAGTAAAATTATTGGGAAATAAATTAGCAATTACGGATTAACCTTAAACCAGTTGAAATTGTCAAATTAACAAATTTTTAATTGGGATTTTGCAAGATAACTTTGCGATAAATATGTTAATCTGGCTATGCTGCAATAATGACCGAAAGAGGTGGGAAAGACTCTTTGTAGTCGTTGCGTAGACTAAAAATGTACATTTGTCTATCTGTAGTTTGCAATATCTTTGGGTCCAACATACACTCCAAAACAGACATATGTTTCAAAATAAGCTCGAAGTGGTCATATGCAGATCTCGATCGCGGGTGGTTGTCCTTTCGTCCCCTTTGAGCATATTGTCATTTAAACATATTGCTTTCGAACTCATGTAGTAGATTCATCTAATTCGATCGGTTTGATCTACTCAAGCTTTTACGATAAATACGCAGACAATAACACCAGCACGAGAATGCACCAACTAAATAAAAAATTAAAACCAGAATCGCTGACGTAAGTTTTCTGACCTCGCCAACGCTGACGCTAGTGCATGTAGTGGTATCTTGCCCGATGAACATGCACTAGAGTATTTGCGTGCGTAAATTTACAATATTATAAATATCCCTTTGTTTATCGCTGCTCAAAAAAGTTTACTTGTTGAAAAAGTGTAGGTACTAGGTATACTAAATGACGCAAAGACGGGTATACTAATACTAATGGGAATTTGCATATCTTATAATTTAAATAAGTACTACTTATAATTAAAGGTTGTTGATGACTTAATAGGCAGTTTTTGCCAGTGGTGTCCTTATGGGGGTCTAGAATACAAAAGTATAGTTGTTGCAGAATTATACCGTTGACTCTTGCTGCCATAAATAAACTACCTGATTAAACCCTATTGTATACGCCTGAACCTCTTCAAAACTCAATAAATGGGATCAGGGCCGGCTTGAAAATGTATAGCACACCAAATGATTTATTTTTATAATTTAATATAAATAGATAGGTATTTTTAGTTTTACGTACCTATAATAAATGTAAAATAATAATAACAATTACTAATAATTGAAAATAATATAATTTAAAAGTATAACTATTAGGATAACAAGTACAATAAAAATTAATTAAATTCTAAGAAACTATTGATATTTTTCAAAATTTAACTCTGTATCACTATCACTATCTTCATCTAAGCCTAAACTTATAATTAAGGGTTGAACATTTGTAATCATACAATTGTAAGAATTTTCCACCTTAAGTACATGCTGTACACAGTTTTTCCAGCTGTCTGCAGAAATTTTTCTTACTTCGTTTTTAATTAATTCTACTACAGATGTATTTAATGTAGGAGACATATTATTTCTCCTAATATTGGATTTTAATTGGTGCCATATTAGCTCAATAGGATTGAATATACAATAGTACGGAAGAAGACGCAACACTGCATGTCCATTTTCTGCTGCAAGTTTGTCACACTCGCCTTCCTTGGTAAATCTTTCTTCTTAATAAACCCATGTCATTTTCGTCAATGCTACTAAATGTGCCAGAATCACTCCGATTTTTTCTAGGATTAACAGGTTTAAGTACTATGTCTCTTACCGAAGATAAAGGAGATTTTGTCAAAGTAGACGTCTTTGCTAAAGCATCCATCGAATTAAAATTTCTACTCAACAACGATTGATACACATTTTTAATTATTAGTTTGCCATCGGTAGATAAATGCTTTCTTTTAAAAATGACACTTGAAGATGCCCCCCTATCAGCACAATTCCAAGAACCCCACATTCTACCACTAATAAGCCTAACTAAAAATTACTCGCCGGAAAACCACTAAAAATTAAAATTATTAAAAATTACCTACTTTGTATTTATATATGCATCAGGCATAGGTATAAATTGAATTTGTATACCTGGTCCGGCTCTGCTCGAAAAGGTTTCAAAATTTGGGATTTCCTTATTTGTTTTATGGTCGAAGGGATAATGAGGTTTTATTGCAGTCAAAAGATCAACGGTATAATTCTGCAAATACTATAATATAGAATGTGCGGCGCCCTAGCTATCATCGGCGGTTCGTACACATTGCCTTGCAATAATAGCGGGCAAATCCAGAAACTAATTGTTGGAATATAATGCATCAAAAATGCATAAAGCCAAAAATAACTTAATCAATGACAAGGCTGTAGTCTGACTTGTATTTTGTTAGGCAAAGTGTAACCAAATATATACCCATAAATATATCCTTAAGTCAAGTATCAATAACTTAGTCATATAGGGCGGTATTGGGATTATACCTTTCTTTTAGAAAGATTTTATATGGTAGTGTTATACTAGCGTGCTTCCCGAGTGGTCTTAATTTAAAATAAATAGACTGTTTAAAACTTGTTTCTTTAATTTTCTATAGCCCATTTTCCAACACTAATAGCGCCAAATCTTTATTAATATACAGGGTCCTGCTATAGAGCGCCAAGCTTCCATAGCTCCTATATGAATTAAGTTAGGAATTTCATGAATATGCTGATTTATACTGTTTCATAGGATGTATTTCAGAAAAATATATTTCCATATTTTGTAAATAGGACACCCTATATATTTTTAGGCATATGGATTTATCTTGCGAATACCGTTATTTTTTGTTAAATATGTCCTATACCCAAAATCTTATAATTTCTGAAATATTTTAAGATTTGTCTTAATTCAGGTAAAAATTCTAAGTTCTGATTACAGAATTTAGTCAAGATATATTAGATTTAAAATAGAAGATGATAAATCATAGAATACATACGCGGAAAAAATACTTATTATTATAGTAAAGATGTTATTATATAATTTCCTATAAAACAGCATTAATTATAGGTAAGAAGTAGTAAGCAGTAGTAAGAATAAAAGGCATAAATCAGATGCAACGGGTTCTCAAGATGTCGTTCCTCACAACAAATAACAGTCGCGAACTTAACAGGGAAGAAATACCGTCGATCGAGAAGTCAAGCGACGTGCACGGTTAGGTATTTGGATGGGTGGCCGCTTGGGAATATCATGTGTAAAATTTTTACAAAAGATTTTAGTAAATTTTACAAAAGCTTTGAATAGATTGTACAAAAGATTATTTTGGTAAATTTTACATTATACTTTTACTAAATATTTTGGTAATTTGTACTAAGAATTGTTGCCACAATTTTGCTGTAATTTTATGACAGTTCTTAATAAAATTGATTCCAGCCACATATAGCCATAAACTATGGTTAGTTTTACTATTTTTATAGTAAAGTTAATTAGGGTTGTTGTTCCGTGTATTATTTTCAAATGTTTAAAAACAGTGTGATCATCAACGCTCCAGAAATAAAAATGTTCAGTCTAACTATAATACGTCAATATCCAGAAACATGATACATTGCAGTTTGTTTACACAATTTACACGATAAATGCGTCATTTTGCCGGTATAGTTGTTGCAGAATTATACCGTTGACTCTTACTGCCATAAATAAACTACCTGATTAAACCCTATTGTCTACGCCTCAACCTCTTCAAAGCTCAATAAATGGGATCAGGGCCGGCTTGAAAATGTATAGCACACCACATGATTTATTTTTATAATTTAAAATAAATAGATAGGTATTTTTTTAGTTTTAGGTAAGTACCTACCTATAATAAATGTAAAATAATGATAACAATTGGTGCCATATTAGCTCAATAGGGTTGAATATACAATAGTATGGAGGAAGACGCAACACTGTATGTCCATTTTCTGCTGCAAGTTTGTCACACTCGTATTCCTTATTTATTTTAAAACCTTTTAATACTTCTAGCAGTTCTCGTTTTTTTTTAAGTATCTTTAAAATATAAATCATTTTCAATCATAAAATTTTGAATTTCTGCTTTTGTAATATTCGAATTGGGAATGATTTTTGCTTGCCGACTATGATAACTAGCATTGTCCATTACAATGACGCTATTTTCAGGTATATTTTTAAGAAGTTTATGTTTAAACCAATCTTCAAAAAGTTGTGCGTCGGTATCTTGATGGTAATCTAAATAAGAATTTGCTATGTTTTTAGCTGAAAGCAACATACAATTTGGAACAAACCCGTTCTCTGAACCAGCATGTAATATTGTGATTCTTTTGCCTTTATTTGATGGTGCCTTGGTTTGACATTTTTTGGAAGAATCATCCCAACCTTTTCTTTGAGTGTCATGGGTATCGAACCATGTTTCGTCAAGGTAAATAATTGGACGATTTTCTTCTCTAAATTGTTTAACAGCTGTTAAATAATAAGTATCCATTCCCGTAAACATTGAGATTCCATCAATGTTTGTCTTTTATTTGTATTTAAAACCCATTTTACGCAATATTTCCCTAAGGCTTGAAAGGCTACAAGAGTTATTTGTTTCGTCTTTAATCATCCGCTCTTTGAGGGAAATCAAAGTCGGTACAGTTTGTGCCTCATACATTTGGTAAATCTTTCTTCTTAATAAATCTATGTCATTTTCGTCAATGCTTCTAAATGTGCCAGAATCACTCCGATTTTTTCTAGGATTAACAGGTTTAAATACTATGTCTCTTACCGAAGATAAAGGAGTTTTTGTCAAAGTAGACGTCTCTGCATCGAATTAAAATTTCTACTCAACAACGATTGATACACATTTTTAATTATTAGTTTGGCATCGGTAGATAAATGCTTTCTTTTAAAAATTACACTTGAAGATGCCCCCCTATCAGCACAATTTCAAGGACGCCACATTCTACCACTAATAAGCCTAACTAAAAATTTCTCGCCGGAAAAACACTAAAGATTAAAATTATTAAAAATCACATTGTATTTATATATGCACCAGGCATAGGTATAAATTAAATTTGTATACCTGGTCCGGCTCTGCTCGAAAGGTTTTAAAATTAAGGGATTTCCTTATTTATTTTATGGTCGAAGGGATAATGAGGTTCTATTGCAGTCAAAAGATTAACGGTATAATTCTGCAAATACTATACTTCACCGAACAATATTATTGTGTCACACCATTTTTTGGTTGGCCCTAGCGTTCTCCTAATTTTAATTTAGTGACTACATAATTAGTTGGGTGCCTAGTCCTCTTCTTCGGCATCTGTGACAAAATCGAATTCATTAATTTCAGGTTCATTCTTCATCGTGAAAAATACTTCGTTTCATGTATTTGCTGGTCCTGTGACTTTATTATACATAATAATATACATAAGATAGTAAGGGTATGTTGCCATCAAGGTCGTGCGGTGTACAACGGCGCCAAGGCCTTAAAGGCGCTTACGGTCGCCTGTGGCAGGACAATACCTATAGGATCAAGGCGACTATCAGTATTTTGCACGACGGAGCCGCAGATACTTGGCGCATCACTGGTTGACATGATATGACAACTTAATATGTCATCTTTCTCGATGATGTAGGTACAATAAAACTGCAAACACACTATTATCACGTAACGTGAGATCACATGCTATCACGCAATGTCACGGCATACCCGAAATATCTGTATGGCGGTTTATGCGTGCTTATAAATAGGTTTAGAAGTACACTATAGTCATGCATCTCACGGCAAGTCATACTTGACAGCACAATTTTATTTCTGCAAATTTACATATTCGGCACGCATGATAACACTGTATGAGAGTTTATCGCTAGAAGGCTTCACTTGAGATCTTGACAAACACAAAATTTGTAATAAAAATGATCTACAGTGTACGTAGTCTGTTTCTAAGCCGTGACAGCATGTGCTATTTTGACGATACGACAATACGTGAATTCACGTGACGTGATAATAGTGTGTTTACGGCTTTAGATTCCCTGGTGATCGAAGACAAACTTTTTTACTATGTTATGTTGTTAGCTAGTAGACGTTAGAGGGAGCCACAAACAAACCTATAATGTTCCAAATCATTTGATCGATTTGAAATTTTTGCACTCTATCTCGCTTCCACTAAATAATATTAAAAGCCGGAAAAGTACGTCAGTTTTATTGTAAGGGGGGGGGGGGGGGGACACACTCCCGTTCTAACAATGGACGTCCAATAACTTAGAACTTACCTGCACCGAGATTTATGGTTTTCAGGGTATTATTTACAAATAGAATATTTTACAATAGAATGTCTAAGGGTCCATAGGTAGTCACTCTGGATGATACTCTTTCCAATTCTTTACAAGGGGCAAGTTCACCACCTAGAAATTTATATGAATAAGTTCAATTTGGAACTTGGAAGCTACTAATGCAAAGAATAATAAATAATGGTATTATTGTAAAGAGATTTAAACGACTTTTAAAAAGTAATATGCCACTTGACTCCCCTTCCCATTTCAGATTTTAAGAGTATCTATCTATCCCTTCCAGGTCCAGGAGTCCCAGGAGGTTAAACTGGAAGGCTGCAAAAAAAGCGTCCCCCTTCACAATAGAATTTGACGTGTGTCTTTCCGATTTTTAATATTATTTACTGGAAAGGGATATTAAGGTGGGAAGATTTTTCAATTTTGCACCAGTGGCGGTTCTTCCCCAAGAATGCAAAATAAAACGAATAAAAAATATTAATTTATATTCATTGAATATTATTTATCGTATAAAGTCCGACCCTCCCTAATATTTTATCGTACCGTCAAACTAAAAAAGTCCGACCCTCCCTAATATTTTATCATCCCGTCAAACCAAACTGTATAGATCCGGCAACCGTGCCTCGGTCGAGGTAAATGACGATTTTGACGAGACTTGCTCGCACGTGAGATTAAATAATGCAGTTTCTGTGTAGAAACAGGTGGCGGGGTGGCTGCGGGGAATAGCTGGGCTATGGCGATTTAACATGGAAAAGGCGCACAGTTTTTGTGTGCACCGCGCTGTTGTCTGTTCGTGCATCTAGTTAGAAATTCGAGCGTGTATGTTTTAATATTATATATTTATTAAGTTAAAATGAATAGTTGACGGTGGACAATTTAAGAAATAACTTTAGCTCTTTGAGTTTGGAGCAAAAAATTGAAGTGAAGATTGCGGGAACACATAAACCCGAAATTAATTTAACGCAGACCACAAAGGGTAAATCTAGGGACTTTATTAGAAAGTTTAAAAATGAAATATATGAAAAAAAAATTATAAAGGGTCCTCCAAACTTAATGAGGCTGTTATTGATCAATTTTCTACAATGAAGAACCGAAGAATGGACTTTACGTTTAAGCACTATTGTGTAGGGTCGACAAATGTTGTGTATTTCGATAAATGATACTCGATATGATTTTAAATCATTTTATTTAAGGATTTAAACTAAAAAATATGAAGAATGCCAACTTGTCAGTCTCGTAGCTCGATTCGTTCTCGTCATAAAACAATTAGCTATTGTTCTCGTCTTGGTTGCGCCTAATGACGTAGCCGTAGATGGCGTAGTGGTATTAGACATCATTCGGTTTTCTTGATAACTCGTAGATGGCGGTAGTCGTATTAGACATCAGTCGGTTTTCTTGATAGCTCGTAGATGGCTTTAGTAGTATTAGTAGTGGACTGTATAAATATTAAGTTAAGATCCGACAGCTATACACACTAAGAAAACCTTTCTTATTTTCCAAAAGTTGTATTTCCTTGTGCAAAATTAAAAAATAAATAAAAATATGTTCTACCTAACGCATTTTCTTATTACTTCGTTTCTTTCTACATTTAAAACGCCTAGAAAGTAATTGTTTGGTCGTTACACAAAAATAAAATTTTAAAAATAATTTCACCATATTTGGGAACCCCCTCTATCATAGGTCACGAACCGCCACTGTTTTTCACCCTGCAAGCACCTATTTATTCTATTATTAGGAATGGCCACCGACGTTCCATAAAGCATGTCAACCGTCCATAACCGCATCATAGCGACATTATTTAAAAGGCATATCTCATATTAGCTGGTTATTGAGAGTTGAGTTTTACCTTTCACAGTGATAACAGGTACTTAACAAGAGGACCAAGATTGGTTCTCACTGGATTACTTATGAATTGAAACATGTGTTGGACGACCGAAGACAAGACATGGACAAGAGTTCACTATCTTTTGGGAGAAATTTCCAAAATTTTCCAAAGTTAGTGAAGTTACTGGACGTATAGCCATCACAGCCCAATCCTGTCGGTAGACTAGCACTGAAATAGGAAACATAACGTGTCAACTTATCTTATTTATGAAAATAATAAATATAAAGCACATCGTATTATCCAAAGAACAATCTTTTTATAAAACAATTTTTCATGGTTTCCAAAATGTGTTAAAAATAAAGGTTACTCGGAAATTTTAATTAGGTATTTTTCCAGTACCAATAATTTATTTCCAAGTCTACTGCGCGATAAGTTCGGAAATCTAAAAATATTTCAATCTATTTTTAAGATAAAGAACTCGTACCTACCTACTTACAGGCCCGATCTAAAAATATATTTTATTTTCCGATTGAAAGTCTGGAGCTTGAAGTCGACTCGTGAGAGTTTTTCATCGGAAAAATATTCCTGTCCTACGCGCTATTTCGATGATTCCAATCCTTGGAATGCCTTATTTAACTAGTATAACTGCATCATCATACGGTAATTTAAATGGCAAGAAGTTTTATTTGATATCAGACCAATAAGTGTAGAAAAAATGAATTGTTAACAGGGGCAAAATTCAATTTTGTACGAAATTACAAAGTTTGCATCGTAGAAAAACAGCGATTCCTTCGCATCCTTCCTTGCATAGTAGGGAACAATTGGGGAATGGCAGTCACTTAAGCTAGATCATGATAATTGATGAAATATCTTTTGATATAAGTAAACAGAGCAGGAGAGGAGCCTGACTCATCCACTAGATCATGGTTTCCCATTCAAATTAAAATAATTAACCTTAAAGGAGATGTGAGGACCTGAGAAATGAGGTGTCATTGACCAGTATTCCCCCACCCTGCGGGTAATTCCAGTCAGGCTTTTTATATAGCAAACAATTACTATAGGATTTTTTTTTTGAAAATAAGAAAGAAATAAAGCACATATATTTATAATAAAGTAATATATTTAATTAAGCCTTTTACTAAGTTCATCTAAATTATTCTAAATGATAATAGACTGAAAAAAATAGAAAAAGAAGGGAACAGTAAGAGTCCTACTCTCTTGATCGCATTTATAGTTTTCACGAGTGATCCACCTACTGCATAATTAATGAATCCAATGGCCACACATCGTACAGCGATACCCAAGCTCATCCCATGATGATTCAGTATATCAAAAAACGAATAAATTGGCAGCATATACATCAATTGTACATAGAGCTCTATCTCTACCACTCTTTAAAGAAAGTCTAAAGATTGAGCTCGATACCATCAGGGCTATTGCCGTCAATAATGGAAACACATTAAGAAATTACCTCTCTTATCAATAAAAAAACAACATACACTAGCTATAACGCAAATATATCCCAGAAAAAAGGACGAAAACTCAAAAATGTTATAGCCTTACATATTCAGGTCCAACCTCAGAACACTTAATAAAAGATCATCTAATTTTGCGAATCACTTTCTAGACACAAACTACACATTTCCAGATATAAGCAACCTACAAATCTTACACACTGAACAGAGAGGTCATAAATTAAATTTACTAGAAACTATTGAAATTTATAAACATAAAAAAGACAGTAATATTAACCTTTTAAACACACAATTAGATCTCGGAAATTCCCCACTATTAAAATTATTGTAAAAATCCCATCTGGCACGTGCATTCTTAGATTCTCTGAATATTGACTCGTTTGTCCCTAATTTAAGTTTATTACACTATTGTGTCAAACTATAGTTTTGTTTTCTTGACCGTTTTTTCAAATTATAGGTATAGTATTTGCAGAATTATACCGTTGATCTTTTGACTGCAATAAAACCCTTCGACCATAAAATAAATAAGGAAATCCCAAATTTTAAAACCTTTTCGAGCAGAGCCGGACCAGGTCTACAAATTCAATTTATACATATGCCTGATGCATATATAAATACAAAGTGATTTTTAATAATTTTAATCTTTAGTGGTTTTCCGGCGAGTAATTTTTAGTTAGGCTTATTAGTGGTAGAATGTGGCGTCCTTGGAATTGTGCTGATAGGGGGGCATCTTCAAGTGTAATTTTTAAAAGAAAGCATTTATCTACCGATGCCAAAGTAATAATTAAAAATGTGTATCAATCGTTGTTGAGTAGAAATTTTAATTCTATGGATGCTTTAGCAGATACGTCTACTTTGACAAAAACTCCTTTATCTTCGGTAAGAGACATAGTACTTAAACCTGTTAATCCTAGAAAAAATCGGAGTAATTCTGGCACGTTTAGAAGCATTGACGAAAATGATATGGATTTATTAAGAAGAAAGATTTACCAAATGTATGAGGCACAAACTGTACCCACTTCGATTTCCCTCAAAGAGCGGCTGATTAAAGACGAACCAAAAAATATCTCTTGTAGCCTTTCAAGCCTTAGGAAAATATTGCATAAAATGGGTTTTAAATACCGAAGCATTGATAAAAGACAAACATTAATGGAATCTCAACGTTTACGGGAATGGAGACTTAAATATTTAACAGCTATTAAACAATTTAGAGAAGAAAATCGTCCAATTATTTACCTTGTGACGAAACATGGTTCGATACCCATGACACTCCAAGAAAAGGTTGGGATGATTCTTCCAAAAAATGTCAAACCAAGGCACCATCAAATAAAGGCAAAAGAATCACAATATTACATGCTGGTTCAGAGAACGGGTTTGTTCCAAATTGTCTGTTGCTTTCAGCTAAAAACATAGCAAATTCTTCTTTAGATTACCATCAGGATACCGACGCGTAACTTTTTGAAGATTGGTTTAAACATAAACTCCTTAAAAATATACCTGAAAATAGCGTCATTGTAATGAACAATGCTAGTTATCATAGTCGGCAAGCAAAAATCATTCCCAATTCTAATAATACAAAAGCAGAAATTTAAAATTTTATGATTGAAAATGATTTATATTTTGAAGAAACTTACCAAAAATGAGAACTGCTAGAAGTATTAAAAGCTTTTAAAATAAATAAGGAATCCGAGTGTGACAAACTTGCAGCAGAAAATGGACATACAGTGTTGCGTCTTCCTCCGTACTATTGTATATTCAATCCTATTGAGCTAATATGGCACAAATTAAAATCCAATAGAAAAATTTCTGCAGACAGCTGGAAAAACTGTGTACCGGATGTACTTAAGCTGGAAAATTCTTACAATTGTATGATTACAAATGTTCAACCATTAATTATTATAAGTTTAGGCTTAGATGAAGATAGGGATAGTGATACAGAGTTATTATTAATATTATCATTATTTTACATTTATTATAGGTACCTACTAAAATACATATCTATGTATTTTAAATTATAAAAATAAATCATGTGGTGTGGTATACATTTTCAAGCCGGTCCCGATCCCATTTATTGAGATTTGAAGAGATTGAGTCGTATACAATAGGGTTAATCAGGTAGTTTATTTATGGCAGTAAGAGTCAACGGTATAATTCTGCAACAACTATAGTTTATTTTGGGTTTCGTTCACTTTGAAATGAAATTCCAATGTTTGGTTAACGTTTCGATGGTAATAAAGAAAAATGGCGTATAAATAAAGTAGAAAGAAGCAATATTTTTGACAGTGTTAGTGACAAAATTCTAAATGAAATGAAAAAATATATAAATGAACATCCTTATACAATTCTCACTCACTTAGGTACACTAAATTTTTTAACATTTTGTTTTGTTGTTGAGTGGACATGAACTAACTTAGTTATACAAATTTAGTAGTAAGGTAGGTTATTATTTAAATGCCATAAAATAAAAGGTATGCATATTTAACATTATTTACATTTTGTGCATTTTGCTTGTTTACATTTTTACAATGGTGGTTATATATAGAAAGGGTTTGGGAAATCCTATATTAAAACTATTTGGTATTACTATTGTTTATTTTTATGATGGTAAAGATTTGCATTTAGTTTGATGTTATGGTACTAAGGTTTGTTCGGGTTATTTATACGCTTTTTTTCTTTATTACAAATAGTTATGACGATGGTTTAGTATAAAAAACCGAAACGTTAACTAAATATTGGAATTTCATTTCAAAGTTACCGAAACCCAAAAACAAACTACCTATAAATTGTGTCAAACATTATTGATTATACCATGTTAATATTTTTAGTTTTAGTACTACCTATATTATATACGGCTTAGTTTGGGTTCACTCTCGTGTGAGCGTCTTGAAGATGTAGTTGCACTACGAAACGGCCGTTAAGGCCCCCATAGACTACGTTCTTACAAGACTGATTTGTTCGACGTACAAGTCAGTTCGAACAAAAACGGCGAATGTGAGTCGCACACAGACTTCAAGTTTTATTCAGCAGCTTTAAGCATACGGCAGGCTTTATGAAGACGATACATTTATGTGCAGTGGCGGTGGCATTAGCCATAAAGTTAAAAAAGAAAAAGTAACGAACAAAGTGGGCAAAGGAATGGCTTTTAAAGAGAAGCCAGTTTTCTCAAATAACCATTTAACTTTACCAATAGCTGGTCATATGCTTTACCTTTCTTAATACGATCGATATATTCTCGAGATTTTATTTTCCATAAACATGGAAGACTGCGGTATAGTTCAATAAATACCAATAAAAACTTTTTATTAAACTGGCGAAGATCACAAGAACGCCTGCCTACGCTACTGCACAAACCGTCGTTTTTAAAAACTGTTTACCACACACACTTCAGATTTGTAACAACCGACAACTTATCGAACGTGTTCGACGGACATAAATCAGGCTGAACCTGATTATTTGCATCGGCTTTGTACGCCAACATAGTCGACAGACTTCGTGCCACACACTTCAGTTTTGCGACGTTTTTGTTCGAACTGACTTGTACGTCGAACAAATCAGTCTTGTAAGAACGTAGTCTATGGGGGCCTTTTTACGCCAGACCCTTTTAATATAGTGACAAATATCAAAGTAAACTTTAGTTTCATTTTATATATATAAAATTTAATGTCAAAATGTAAAATAACAGCCATCTACGAAAAAATATATTTTTATCTATGTTTTCTTGCCCCAGATAAGGAAAACCTTTTATTAAAAAAAAGGTGTTCCTATTATTAGGCTTCAACTGAGCCACCATCATTTTCAATGCATTTAATGGAGTTTTTTCTAAATCTTCGAACAGCGTTATCAATTTCAAATCATTGTACTTCGTTGCAGGCTTGTATAATACATTGGTAGTTTTATTGCCCACAATAAGCTCACTTTCTACTTTTTCTTCGTTAATAAGTCGCATCTTTAAGCAATTAAGGTTTTACAATCATATTCATGTTTATTTTTATAACTTGTTTCAAAGGTGACTTGATGTCTTGTACCCTTAAAAATATATTACTTTAGAAATAATTATGTTTTCCATATTTTCGGCAAGAAATGATGAAAATATATTTTTTACGTAGATAGCTTTTATTTTATATTTTGACATTAAATTTTTATTCTTAACAACTTCTTGCTAATAATTTTTTTTTATACCATGAAAATCTTGTCGATTTTAGCACATTTTCCTTTTTGACCACACGTTATATTTTTGATTTTCTCGTGAATTAGGAGGTAAGGAGGTAAGTAAAGCTTTTTATGAAGAATAGTGTTTTGCCTAAATTCATAGATAAAAAAGTTTTCCATACGGTGTCTATATTTTACACACGCTGTATATTATAGATAGTATTTATAAGGTACGTAGGTCACTTTGTTACATTTTGATATTTATATGTATCACTTTATGGTCAATTCAAGGTGTAAAACGTTACATTTGAGGTCAGTGGATAGTCCGTATTATCTGTGGCACACGATTACATTATAATATTAGACTGGGTGATGATTTTCGGAAGGCAATAGTACACACATTCAGTATGAGACTTTTAAGGATATATCTTTTTGATAATTTTATTCCTTTTATTTATTTTTTTTAATTTTGATTGAGTACGGGAAAACCCCATTAACTGTTACAATTACAATTATTAACTATAGGTTAGGTTTAAACCATTAATTAAAACTCAAAAATATTTTACATCAGAACAATCTGAAACCACCATAACCATACTATTATTAATACTACCATTAACCTCCACCTCTCACTGAAGGGGACACAATGGAAAATCCACTAGTGGATCAATTATTATTTAGGTAACTTTTTAACTGACTCTATGACACATTAAATATATCAATGTGAAGATCATTGAATAAAGACAAATGCATATCTATTGGGTTGTTTAAACCATAAGAAGCCCTGTTAAGGGGGATATTAAATGTCAGATGCTGTCTCAGCTCTCGATAAGGTACATTAAACCCAATAGAACTTAAAAGACCAGGACAGTCCAACGTACCCCTTATCAGTTTATACATAAATTGGATAGATGATAATTGATAATGAGTACCATGAGCAAGTCAAAACGGTTGTGTGCATGAAAACATTCAGCATGTCTCAGATATGTTCAAAAGTAGATTTAGTGAAAAATATAAGTTCTTTGTGGATCATTTGTTTATTAATTTGTTGAGTTATGAAAATATTTTCGTACGTTACTTGCTGAGATCATTAAGTGTCGCTTGTCGAGGAATTTCAGATAAAGCCTCATTTACGTTAACATTACTAATCTACTTCTTACTGCAAAATACAAAGCATTTGGCAGTTATATATTCTGCGGTCATAATATAAGTTTTTGACAAAAATGGCAGAATTCATGTTATTTTTCAACATAGCTCGATACACTTAGCTCAACGATACTGCAACTTTTTCAAACCGTCCGGATAATAGGATTTGTCGAACTCTGCAAAATATGCCTCTGCTTCGGCGATGACTCCTCATTTGATGCGAATCTCTTTCTCCCAGCCATTCTTCATGTTTGGAAAAAGGAAGTGAAGAAGTCGCAAATCTGGAGAATACGGTGGGTGCGGCATCACTTCGCAGCGCACTTCAACTAATTTTGTTGTGACAATGCGGGACGAATGAGCAGGTGCATTGTCGTGGTAGAACACCACTTTCTACCTTCTAACTCTTCATCAAATCTTTCCAATAATTCTTCATAGTATGCGCCGGTAATTGTTTTTCCCATCTCCAAATAGTCAATGAGGATAACTCCTTTTTAATCACAAACAATGGTGGCCATGACCTTTTCGACCGATAGAACCGCCTTTGACTTCTTTGGTGCACGTTCGGCGGTAAAAGTCCATTGTTTCTAATGTTTCTTGATCTCTGGAGTGTAGTGATGAATCCCTGTTTCGCCAACATTTACGAAACGGCGAGAAAACTCCCTCGGATTGCGGCTAAACATGTCTAAACACTGTTGTTATGAGGTAGTCACCCGATTTCGTTCTTGGTGGACAGTAAGTAAGCGCGGCACCATCGCGCCGATGTCCATATATTCGTGCAAAATATTACGCACACGTTCATCTGAGATGTTTGCCTTCTCAACAATCTCACGCACCTTCACTCGGCGGTCAATCAGCACAATATCGTGAATTTTATATTAATCATATTTTTTAGTAGTCACCTCATTTGGACGACCTGGACGTTCTTCATCGCAAACACTTGTGCGACCACGTTCATTAAATATCTGATTGTTGGTATCGGTGCTGGGTCTCCGTAGACAGCGTCTGACTTTTTTTGATTTGCTCAAACGTTCTTTCATCCTAAAACAGAAATCACTGGTCGATACTGAATTTTTTCCATAATTGAAAATTAGCAGAAGTTGCTTGTTTCACACGATTCGCCAGTGTTATTCCCTCCATATTTTCCGAACGTCCGCGCCTTCTCTCTGATGTCTCCCCTCGATAGTGGGGAATTTACTTACATCGCAGATGCAATTCGAACAGTGTTAGATAAAGAAATAGTATCAGTAAAAAAATAGAATATAAATAAAATATTGCACTTTAAAATTATAAACCCATTGATGGTAATCTGATTATATAAATTTTTTTATTCGATTTAGTAATAACTAAAATAATCATTACGCCCACTCTTAAGTTGGACACGATTCTGCCATTTAGTAGGTTGCAACCAGAAATCAAGTCAGTTAATTTGCTATGTTAATCCTCTACGGTTGACCCAATCGAAAATACCATTACATCTTCAAGATATCCCATTAAGCAAAACCCGTTACTTTACTGCAAAACTGTTATTGTTTGAGTTGGTACTGTTAAACGGAAGCGCAGCCCTAATTAATTTTTTAAGTGATTTGAGCGCAGTGGTTGTTTTAAAATTAATTAATAATTAGGTACCTATTTAATTATATTTTGGTTTATTTTTATTGGGAATTGAAATATAATATCAGTTACAGGGAAAGAAGGCAAATGAAAGTTGAAAATGTTTAGAAGAGCAAATTTGATGTCCAGAGAAGAGATAGATTAAGCTTGTAAATTTACATATTCATAAAAATTTGTACGAGGGACAAGTTATTTGAATGAAATGAAATATAATTTTGTTTTTTAACGTAACGTACGAACCATCCCGAACAAACCCAGATGCGATTTAGTTAAGAGTGTAATACACTTATCAAAAAGTTAGGGAGTAAACTTTTCTTGTGCTCCTCATACTAAAATAGTACGAGCTTGTGGTTATACAGAGGTTTTATTTTTTAATGTCTCACAAAGTTATATTTGTCACAAAAAATATCATTTGCATTTAAAAGGTATGGTTGTAAATAAAATAGCATACAAATCTCGGTGAAGTTTCATTTCTGTCTCGAAAACCCTTTTCTCTCGGCAAAAATGAAATACTTTTAACCTCGGTGCGTAATATAGGTATTTTTTTCAAATTTAGTCATGGAATTTGTAAACCAGCAAAAATGCGCTCATACAGGAAAATAGTTATCAGAACGCCGAATTAATAAACTATTTATACAGGGTCCTACAATAGAGTGTCAATTAAGTTAGAAATTTCATTCATATGCTGATTTATACAGTAACATGGGGTATATTCCAGCAAACTATTTATCCATATAATAAGGTGACCCAAAAAAGTGTGATGACATAAAGTCAGTCTCGGCTCTTCCACAGGAACACATGCGCACGTGCACCCCAAAAACGAATAAAAAAATATTATTTTATATTCAATGAATGTTATTTATCGTATAAAGTCTGACCCTCCTAATATTTTATCGTACCGTCAAACCAAACTGTACATCATAAGCTCTCGATTCATCCGGCAACTCAGCAAGGATAACGACGCGAATGACGCGATATACTCGCATATGCGAATAAATGGGCGGGGCATAATGCAGTTTCTCTGTAGTAACAGATGGTGGAGGACAGCGGGGGATAGGGGGGCTATGGCGATTTGACATGAAAAAGGGGCACAATTTTAGTGTGAAATTATATGTTCGTGAATGTATTTAGAAATTCGAAATATTTTAATATTATATAATTATTAAGTTAAAATGAATAGTTTCACGGTGGATTAATTAAAAAATAACTTTGATTTTGGAGAAAAAATTGAACTAAAGAATTCGGGAAGACCTAAACCCGAAATTAATTTAACGCAGACTACAAAGGGTAAATCTAGGGATTTTATTAGAAAGTTTAAAAATGAAATATGCGAAAAAATTAACTGGATTTGTAGATGCAGCACAACTAACCGTTTTTTTTCAGTTTATTGTTTGGTTACGGCGTTGCGGAACCTGCCCGGATAAAAAATGGAAAAGCCGACTTGGGCCACTTAATACAAAATTTTTTTTTAAATGTAAACACTCAAGCTCATATCAATGCTTAGTTGGCGATACAGCTGTTGTTTAAAACAATTTCACGATATTTGTGTCACGAGCCGCCACTGCATAAAGTTCTATTTTTTTCAACGGGATACCCTGTATTTTATTGCATATTAAAGTTTGCATCATGTCCTCTATATTAACCTAAAATGTTATTTAATTTGTTTAAGTAGTTTAAGAGTAATAAATTAGAAACAAAAAATTAAGGTTTGGAGTCCTGGAAAGAAAGACCAAAAAAAACATTCTAAATTTATTTTTTTATCCAGAGCATTGGGTGACATTTATGACAAGGGGTCTAGAGATACTCCGAAACTAATAATGTTCATGGATTTTAACAGAGCGTTCATAATAAAGTTTCAAAAACGACACATTTTAAAATAATTTTTCTCAAGATTTTCAAATGGAACGAAATTTTGATGTATAATAAAGAATTTTTGTTTGTAATACAAACATATAAATTATTTCCAGTCGTTTTGTGAAGAATACAAGCAATTTTATTATTACTCCAAAATGGATATACTATTTCACGAAGAATGTAGCCCATAAATTAATAATGTACCTACTTATATGATTTTTAATTTTGACTAAAATCTTTTAAAACACAAGCAGCCCGTTTAATTTCAAAACCAGAGACTTAAAAAACCCTTAGAAAGTTTACACCAAAAATGGAAAAACTATTTTATTATTCATCTAAAAAAATTGAAGTTCTGATAAAAGCTGATAGAACGAGGAAATACCACTTTGTATTTCTTTCTATTATGATATACAAAAATACCAGATAGATTTTGCAAAACTACTCAAAATAATCAATTTTAATACTTCTAAGGAAGGAATATGTAAGTTTGATTTTATTCTGGATAGAGGATGTTTTTCTTCAGGATCGCTACAAATTACAGATAAGCAAAGTAAACAACATCAAAAAATGTATTTATATACCTACATAATAGAAATAGAAAAATAATAAGAACAATAGCTGTAGCACATGCAAAATACATAATGGAATATTGTTTATTGGTTTAAGCAGGTTTGTTATACATTGTATATTTTATATAAATATATATTTACATGAGTTTACCACAGCATGATTAAAAGAAATACTAAAAAAATGTAGGAGGCTCTATAACGATGGTCATTTATACTATTAGGTAGGTACCTATATAGTTTCAAGAAACTTGTTATTTGCTCGACTTACTACCTATATAGTTTATATTATAATAAATTTACATTTGGTATGTATTTAATAAAAAAATTATCTAAAAGAAAACTGAAATCTTTTTATAAAACAGATTTAATAATTAATCTCATTTCACGCGTATATTTACAACCTTGGCGATATAATTTGGTTAAGTTTGTATCTAATAATCAGGTAGCGCCACCGGCGCGGCGTAGTGTAAAGTCATAGAACTTTATCCACAACATCGTAACAGTGTTGTCACTTCCTAATTTGTTTTTTCCTGCTCTATTAATTCTACCATTAACGTCTGTAACGAAATGAATGTAAATTTCAATTTTGTCCTTTGATCGAATTCTTTTTTAAATGAATTCCTCTTATATATGTTATTTTGTGGGAGTTGTAGTCGTACAAAATATAAAGTCCAACACATATGTATATTGCATATTTAATTAAACTTTTCAGAGCTGCGTTTAATCACAGGTTGCCAAGCAGGCACTATTTTATGCCAACGTTTAGCTAAATATACTCAGTTTTTTTCTAATCTAAAACTGGATTCGTAAAGTTAAAGGATTGGAAAGCGGTATGAAAGAATTGCGTTAAAAAATATAATGTTATAAGAAAAATAATAACAATTTCAAATATGAACAATTTTCAAATTTTTGTCACACACTGAAACTTGTTGATACCCCAATCGACATGTCAGACAATCTAAATATAAATAAATTAACTAG
The DNA here is from genome assembly GCA_963991005.1 of Barypeithes pellucidus. Lineage (NCBI taxonomy): Eukaryota > Metazoa > Arthropoda > Insecta > Coleoptera > Curculionidae > Barypeithes > Barypeithes pellucidus. The sequence continues at coordinate 48,255,778 of OZ022557.1, read as the reverse complement.
AAAACTTTATTATTAACGGCTAAAACTTCACGAAAAGAAATATTGATCAGCTGATGACTCTCGTCTCTTTCTAACCTACCAAAAAGCGGCATATTTTTTAATTAAATTGATGCCACATAGATGGCTCTGATCGCTAATTTGGGATTGTTTGGGATCCTCATCTTAACATGTCTATTAAAATCTGGATTTACGTATTTTGATTCTTTTAATGTCAATTATTGCAAACGCAAGGAATCGGTAATTTTATTATTAGTGAGGTATTTTCAATCCCATGTGATGGTCAAGTAGTAGGTACATTATTTATGTGCTCTTTTTTTAATTTTTGAATAGTTTCTAAATAAACCTAATTTAGTATTTCCGAATTTTATGTACATTGCATAACGCTGGCAATTTGGCAGCACCGTAAAGCCAAGTATATTTTACTGATACTTAAATATTATATTTATTATATTATTGTATGCTGTGCGTATACCGCCATCTATGACAAAACTTAAAAAGTTATATTTATAACCTTGGCGTATTGCAGCAAATTGATCAAATGCTATTTTTACGCCGCGCCGCTTGATGGCTTGTTATACTTTATACAGATCAGTATTAATTATATTAATATCATAGATAAGAATATACGAATATAGGTACATTGTCGATTAAGTTTATTATCTTTTATTGTCCGACATATAATTATTATAAAATATAATTTTGTTGCCCTTATTAAATTAAAATCATAATTTACGACGACAGCAAACAACATTATCTGTTGTCTATGGTTTGATGAGTGACAAATGTCGCGTTGAAATAATACGGAAACAGTTTTAGGGGGTGGTTCCTTTACTTTGGCTTTTACTTGCACATAGTTTTAAAATATTTGATAACTATTAAAATATATAAAAAAAACTCCTTATTATGTCTTATCCTATCCGGATATTTGCGATAATCCTAAAAAGTAATCCTATTTCGTCTTACAGCGGATTGGTACGTATCCAAAATCAACAAAAGTAAGCATAAACATTACTTCAATAACTCCAAATTTGTATGAGGCAAAATTGTATGTATTCATATAATGGTTCTGGAGTATATATACTAGTTTGCCGACGTTTTGTTCCTTACATTGACCATCTTCATTAAAATACCCTTAGTGCGTTCCTGTAATTTAATTTTATTTCGAAGAAACTGATGAAGATTTTAAAATTATTATTACTATTTAGATCCTTAATTATTATTAGATATTATTACGTACTACTACGTATTTTTCAGACTAAAATAGTTGTATCAAATTTTTTGTAAGTACAAGTTTATTAATACAAATGAAATTTGACTCTTAAAGCCAGAGAAGAATTTTAAAAAAGTAAATTGCCGAGACGTACTAGGGATATTTTAATGAAGATGGTCAATTTAAAGAACAAAGCGTCGGAAAACCAGTAAGTGTTATATACCACTGAACGTAAATTTAGTTCTTCTTTCATAATTTAACCAAAAAATCCAGGCCCCTATTTAAAATAATTAAGTTGATGATGGTGACCCAAAGACGAAACGTCGCAGTAAAGATCTGATGATGACGTCTTATAGAGAATAAAAAGTAACAATGAGAAAGTGAAGTTTATTTTCGGACATCTTCGAACAAAGTCATGAAAAAATAAAAACCGAAACGAAAAATTTTTGCAAATATTTTAAAAGCCCCATAACATACGCAACTTTACCCCAATTTAACCCCAAATCCCAATGGTAAAGAACGAATTTGTTACACCCTGTATATTATAAAGATATGTATTTTAAAGTGTTTTGCAGAGGCATGCGTGGTAAGATCTAGGGTAACAAAATATCAAAAATAGATGAAGTTTTTACTAATTGATCTTTAGTTCAGCCACCCATTATCACCTCTTCAAGATAATATAAAAAAATGTGAATCAAACCGTTTTAAACAATATTGTAAAAATTATTTTTAGCTAGAGTGGCAATCCTGGTTGTCAATGTCGCAGAAAAATTGAATTTACTACAAGTAAATGTAATAAATGTAATTATTGTTTTGATTGGCTGAAAGTATCAAAAATACTACATAACCTCAACTTTATTATAATAAACTTGATGTTAAAAGTTCGGAAATTCGAGTGGAAAAGTAGAAAATAGTAGTTTCTGGTTATTGTTCTTTTGTTTGCTTTTTGCTTCACGATTTGATCCAAATAAAAATATCTAAAAATGAGAGTTGAAAGTAAATGTAACATTTACTACGTGATTTACTACCGTAGTAAATGTAATTTGATACATGCTCATACTATGTATTTTGTTACATTTACTATATTTGCTACATTTACTACTTTCACCTTTCATTTTTAGAATATTTTTATTTAGATAAAATCGTAAAGCAATAACCAAAAACTACTATTTTCTACTTTTCCACTCGAATTTCCAACTTTTAACATCAAATTTAGTATAGTTGAGCACGCGGATCGACTGCTCTATTTCTTTAATTTTTCATTGGGATTTTTGTCTAAAATTAAATTCATTATTATCTGTGTTATAATTATATTAACAAACTCATAATACACACTAAATAACTAAATCTTTCCCCATAAATTGGTTTTGCACAGGTAGAAATATAAACAAAACCGATATAGGCCGCATTAGAATCTGCAATACTTATGAAGTTTTGATGCTGCAAGTTAATTTTTGGCATGAGAGTTGCAAGCAAAATGTCATGCAAATAATTTTACAGTCGGCAATTCTATTGCAGCTGCTATTGCAACGACGGGGGCTGCCAGCCCAGCAAAAAAAGTACCGTGAAACTATCAAAATACGACGCTTAAACTCCGCAAAATATAACTAAAAACTGAATAAGAATATACATAAACTCGAATACACGATAGAGAATAAGCACACATGTAAATGTTAATGTTTAGTCACTTTTATTTTTGGTTGGTAATGTAAAAATCACTATGGTTTCCACCAGATTTGCAGCAGAAAGTGCAACAAAAATTGAGCATACCCGTTTTTTGTCTTGTAAGAATATTTGAAAAATGAATCAGCTTCCTTCAAGATTATTGCAATTACAGAAAGACTGCCGATTGTATGCGGGAAAAAATAGCTTGTTCTTGTGGAATAAATAATCTAATATGCAACTGAGTAATTCCGAGCTAATATGATTTGGAAACTTTCAAAAATAAGTTATTTGTTCCGACCAGGATAACAGCTGATTAGTTCATGGAAATTTCGCTACGTAGAGGAATGTTTTATGTGTAACATAATTATAGAGTAAATATTTACTTTTTATTTAGAATAATGACGGAATTCTATTGTGTTTTTTGTAATTCAAAGTTGTTGTATGCAGCAAGCGCGGATCCAGGGGGGATCCGCCCTTGGTATGCAGGGTGTTCCAGAATAAGTGGGCAATCACCCAAATATATAATATAATATAAAATTTTTAAAATTAATTGTTTGACATAATTTAATGCTAAATATCACAGTTATTAAATATTTGCTATTTTAACATTTCTAATTAAGGATAATATTTCCATTGCATGGAATAATAAATAAGAATAATATTATAACAACCTTTTTCGAGTATGAAGTGATAGGCTATGAGTTCTCTTAACTACAACAACCCCTAAAAGTGGCGTAAGTAGAGTTACCCTTCAATATACTTTTATCTAAAAAGCCGCACTGATATTGTCGAAATAATTATTTTATTATTAATTATCATTAGATTGTAAACAACAAATATCTCATCTTTCTCTTAAAATTTCCCATTTGTGGAAAAAATGTATAGTTTTATATCATAATAGTCTATACTAAAATTTAGTCTAATATTTTAGTTTGAAGATTGAAAAAAAAAACTTTAACACCGTGTATATCGAAAACAAAGCATTTTTGGATACACATATATGAAGTGGCGGAGCCAAGGGGGTTATTGGGGGTCGAATAAACCCGAACAACCGCCACCTCCTCCATTAAGCAAATTTAACATATAAACCATATACAGGGTGATTCACGGTCGATGGAACGTTAGACGTTTCTGGAGAACGGGAGATCAGTTTGTTTTGAAAATTTGGTTTTCCAGATAACCGACCATGGTCTACAGTTCTAAAATATTTTCAACAATTCGGCGTTGCCGCTTCTACCTAAAACCGGTGGCAACATCGTTATTTTAAATGGAACTCCCTATATATTTATACTAGTCACCCTGTATTCATAGAAGCGACAAACTTAATAAACCCCCTCCCCCCCAAATTTTTATACCCCCCCCCCCATATAAATCAGATGTATCTTGCCTCGAAAAGGGAACCATAAAGTGAAGGTTGCCATACCAGACCCAGTGGCGGTTCCTCCACAGGAGCACTTGCACACGTGCACCCCAAAAACAAATAAAAAAATAAATTTATATTCTTTAATATTATTTATCGTATACAGTCCGACCTTCCCTAATATTTTATCGTACCGTCAAACCAAACTGTATATAGGCTCTCACCGTAGCGCGATCCGGCCGGCGCGCTAGTCGTTAAATTGATGACGAGAAATGCTCGGATATGCGCTCATATAGGCGGGACAAAATGCAGTTTCTCTTTAGTATCAGGTGGCGGGGGATAGCGGGGATATGGCGATTTTACATGGAAAAGTCGCACAATTTAGGAGTGCGCCTTTGTCTGTTTGCTCGTACATGTGTGTAATTCGAGGGTGGATGTTTCAATATTTTAACGTTACATATATAACGCATACTATAAAGGGTATATCTAGGGAGTATATTAGAAAGTTTAAAAATTAAATATACGAAAAGAATAACCTAGATTTGTGGATGCAGCATAACTAACCGTTTTTTTTTTTCCTGTTTGTTGTTTGGTCGCGGCGTTGCGGAGCCTGCCTGGACAAAAAATGGAATAGCCGACTTGGGGCATTTAACCCAAAAAATTAAAAAACATATGCAAACACTCTAGCTCACTTGTGAACCCCCTCTATCATAGGTCACGAGCCGCCACTACCAGTAACCCCAGAAAAACTTCTGGAAACAGTAAAATGAAATAAGGTTCACCTTATTTCATTTTACGTAGCGTTGTAGCGATCCCCCCCCCCCCCCCCTCTCAGGAAACAAAGCCATTTACCGCACTGACTCGTTACGAATTAAATAACAGTTCGTTTTCTTGGTAGTACCATTCAATCTGAAATAGTTTTTTAAAGTACTACTGTGTAGACTCTCTTTACGTTTTCTTAAGCATTAAAATATTATTAATGCTAAAATTACTTTAAATTTGCATACATTGCTATTGTCCTTATTTTTACTGTAAATCAGTCTACCGTACTATCCAGCCAGCACCTGTCCATTTTCTTTTTTAAAGGCATCGGCGTCTTCAGCTCTGGCAAGTTGATCGCAAAAATAATATTTCTTGAATAAATAATTTAAGATAGAATTTTTAATTCCATGGGAGTTCGATCACAGGATGGAATATCAACTATACACCCACCACTGGTTTTAGCACTCTAAGTGTGTGTCCACAACGGCGCACCGCCCCTCGCCCTTAGCCTGGTACCATAGCACCGCACAGCCTCGCTTGAGCTTCGCACAGTAGTCCCTCGACATCGAGATATAAACATGGACTGTGCGTATATGAGAATGCATATAGATATTTTTGATTACATCATTAGTTGGAGTTTACGTAGGACAACACTATTTAAAATAACAATTAAAATACTAAAAATTGTTCCAGTATACCTAATTTTTTTCTAATTAATTAATTACAACCCTGTTTAAACATATTTTTTAATGTGACATCCTGTATATTAAGTGATTTTCCAATTTCACGTCAAATTCTGAACATATACCACTTTGTTATATTAGCGTCTAAAATAATATCTTCTTCATCGGAAGAAGATGACAACGCACAGTCCATGTTTATATATCGATGTCGAGAGACAAACTAATCGATAGGCTAGGCAATGAGCGAGGGTCGGTGCGCCGTTGTCTGTGCTGTGCTATGGTACAAGGCTATGTGCGAGGGCGCTGTGCGGTGCTTCGTTGTGGCCATACACTTAGGGAGCAAATCTGGGTAGCTTAAGAGAGTGTAGGTAAATCTCTGACAATTTGTTGATGAGCTTCTTGTAATTTAAATTATCATTCCGTATATAAAAATGAAATAAATATTATACATAATTTCGCAGTCATTTCTAATAAAATTATTTCAATGCCCCGAGCTAGAGAAAGTGAAACGTCAGAGTTTCCCTTAATTTAATTTGCACTTTCTTATATAAAATGAATAACTTTAGCAATACAATATTGCTATAAATGTATAAGTTTATATTCGTCTTTCTTTTACCCATTTAAATTTTTATTATACCTTCGTATACGTATAGTGTCATATAAAATTACTTATTTTTGAAACATAAATAAATACATATAGGGGAGAGTGGGACAAAGTGAAATATTAAACGTAGTTCTTTCCACCCCCTGGCGTCCTCGTGGGGGTATTATTATACTGCCAGTATAGGTTGGCTTTGCTACCAATAGGCATGTGTTTCTTATCATTGATTTTGCGATTCTCGTACTTCGAACTACAATTAAGATAAAGTAAAAAAAAAATTCTATATACCTTCTTAAATAGTTTATTGTAATCTTGTTAATTTTCTTTGCCTTGATAAACAAAGGATGTGGTTATCTTCTCCCACCATCTGATATACTTTGCCCCATTGTATGAGTTGTCTTTTTTTCCAGTTGAGAAATTACAAAAGGAAGTCAAATCAAATTGCTTGGTCAGAAGCATCTATATGAAAACCACTATATGGTCTGTTAGAGCACAAGACGTATACCAAAATGCTGCTGTTAGGCAAATTAATGTACCAATGGCTACATTAAAGCTTTATGCGAAGTTATACAGGATATTTTAATATTTTTGTATTTCCAGAAATTGAAAATCGGAGCATGAATTATAAGTCGGAGTTCAGAGAATTTTTAAATAAATGATTATTTCTTCGTCCCGGAAAAATTCAATTTATTTATATCATTGATTTAAAAATACCTTAAGTTTTGTTTTTTAAAAATATGCTTAGTCTATTTTTGGATGTGCGTGTTTATCAATGAAGCCTAAATATTCTTTTCCTTTTATTTTACTTTATTCCATTTTAAACCCCCGTGCATTGAGGAAAAGTGGAATTTTGTTAAAGTAGATCTTTTTTGGACGAACAAACCCGAACAACCCCCACATAGCTCGTTTAAAAAAAAAACTGCTCGAGTTATAAATTCAAGCGAAAATCGTCGCTTGTTACTTATTACCTTACACTCGATGCCCGACCGAAATGTGCTGCTTGACAGTGTGATCGCTCGAGGTAAAAAACTGCTCGTATCTTCGAGCAGTTTTTCCTTCGATAGGAAATACTACTCTAGTTATAAATTCAAACGAATATTCGAAAATCGTGGCCTTTCACTTGATACCCGATTTTCGTTCGACACCGCTCGCCACCATAAATGTGCCGATTGGCGACGTTCGAGATTGATGCTCAGAAGGCTGACATGACATACGTCTTTGTTAAAGGCAAATAAACGAGAGGGTGCATACAAAAAAGTATGCCAAATCCATTAGTGGATTTATCGCGACATGGGTTTTGTTTTGACTGGCTAGCCAGCGGCGATTGTAATAAAAGGATATAATTTTTAAAAAAATCAGCATCAACTGTTCTTCCTTAATAAAAACTCTAGACTAAACCTCTAAAACTTACAAAAACAACCCCTGGTGTCGTATCAACACATTCTTGTTAGTCATAAAAATTTCAAGTGATTAATCGCTCGAGCGATTCACTCGATTATTAAAATCGCTCGAGTATCAACACTAGTCACATCCGCCAGAGTTTATTATAATCTGTGTTAATGCCTTTTTTGTACCCTACTATCCCCTACATACCTAGCTATATAAATTATGTCTTCTTTAATAATTATTTTCCAGGATTATTCAGTTGGGTAGGTTTACATCAGAAAACTTAAACTTACTATAATAGATAGTATTTCAAAAATAATGAATAGACCTTCCTTAAACTGACAAGACTGACACTGAATCAATCAGTGGCTCACTCATGAATTTTGATTCGAAGGCGGGGACTAACATATATCAAATAATAATAACAGACTTTTATAGAAAAATAAATAAATTAAAAACCGCTAGCGCCCACCCAGACATTTAAAAATCACCTTAATTAGCTTATAATAGCAAAATACATTAAGTCGATCAAAAGATATGTTCTCACAAAAAGTACTTAAAATTATAGCGAGTCGTTTCGGGTTTGTTCGGGTTTGTCCTTCAGTGTACCTAGCGCGGATAATGAAGAAGAAGAATTGATCAGCATCACACCCAAAATGAGAAAATATGTACCATACTATATTTATAATTCCGACAAATTAAGATGTAAACGTTGTTAATTTATTTAGTGAAATCAACTCCCACTATCCCAAGTAAATACACAACGTTTTAGGATGGAATTGTTAGATGGTCATTAGCCCGTGGTGAACGGTACTAAATTGTATCCATCATCGGTAATAATAATATTAGCGAAACGATATTTTTTATCTCTTTAAATTAGGTTGTTCATTTTCTACATCCGTTTAACTAATGAATAACTGGGGAAGTACCTAATTTTTTTTTGATATAATTTACGTTTTGCCTTTTTTCATATTTATGAAATGATGATGAGCTAAGTTTGTTTTTTGCACTTGTTGGTTAAAACTGTTGGCTTGCAGATAAACAGAAACGTGTTTCTATCGATAATTTCAGCGCTGAACTTTTGACGAACAATACCTAAAAAGTCCTGCCTGCAGGAGGACAAGCTCGTGCGGCGCACGACGGCGCCAAGCCATTAAAGGCGCCTACGGTCACAAGCAAAAATGTGCCTAATGCGGTGCAGGAGCATGGTTGGGAAAACCTGGGGACTCAAGCCCCAGATGATGCAATGGCTCTATGTCACAGTTATCAGACCCCTGATATCATACGGGTCTGTAGTCTGGTGGACAAAAAACACAGCAGATTACGATTGCGAACAAACTTTTGCAGAGGCTGGCCTGCCTGTGTATCAGTGGGGCGATGAGAAGCACCCCCCACTGCAGCAATGGAAGTCATACTGGGACTAATACCCCTAGACATACACATCAGAATGGAGGCTCACTGTAGCACCTCAAGGAAGATTACAAATGGGGAATGGAAACAACACCCCGTAAAAATTGGACACACAAGAGCCACGAATCTAATCAACGATGAGCTCTTGGATATACAAACCGATCGTATGAGAGCAACATACGATTTCACAAAGCCTTCAAGATTGACTGGAACTTTGATAAATGGACGAACGTGCACCCCCGTCGTTTGATAAGGGTCTAGTTTGGTACACCGATGGATCAAAACGCCAACGGTGTGGGCGCAGGTATATTTGGGGAAAGACCCAGGATGGACATAAGCAATAAGCATTACTCTGGGGAACTACGCCACAGTATACCAAGCGGAAGTTCATGCCATACAAGCATGCGTACTACAAAATCTTGAAAAGTGCTACCACAACCGAAAGATTTACATCCTTTTGGACAGCCAAGCTGCTCTTAAGGCTCTGAACTCCAGCGGGTTACTTCAAAACTTACACTGGAGTGCCATACCAAACTAAAAGTACTGGCGGCCAGGGGGAACAAGATAGAGCTCTTGTGGGTCCCTGGTCACCCTGGGATATGAGGAAATGAAAAAGCGAATGAACTAGCGAGAGCCGGATCCGCTCAAAATCTCAGGGGCCCTAAACCAGCCTTTGGAATATCAAAAGCAACAAAAACATATGAAAGTAACGACCTTTTTCTCTTGTAGTACAAATCTAGAAAATGCGCCTTTTATCAGTATTTCCCATGACGGCGCCGAAGATACTCGGCGGTCAGTCACCCTGAGGCAAGCGCGGATCCAGGGGGGAGGTCGTGGGGGTCATGACACCCCCCCCCCCCCCTACGACCTTTTTCTCTTGTAGTACAAATCTACAAAATGCGCCTTTTATCAGTATTTCCCACGACGGCGCTGAAGATACTCGGCGGTCAGTCACCCTGAGGCAAGCGCGGATCCAGGGGGGAGGTCGTGGGGGTCATGACACCCCCCCCCCCCCAAACCATGAATTTTTGACTAACGCGACAGGGTATTACTTTTCGTAACTTTTCCATGCATGTCTGGCACTCTGGCATTCAGTTTAGCGTCCCTTGTAGATCCACCTAGAGGCAGTTACCAGGGTTTTACTTGATTTTACCCAAGGATTTTAAATCTAGGAGGATACGGCTTTGGTTCACAGTCTTTGAAGAATAAACAATTCACATTTTTTTTGGTAGGTTGTAAACAACTTCCCAGAAAAACAATCGGGGTGCTCTGAAAGTTAGTATAATTTTGTTTGTCGTTTAGACAAAGATTACGTACTTTTTATAATTTCCTTATTGGAACAACTTTTAGGTTTGACACTACCGGATTAACAACTGTCATATTTGTCGTTATTGTTATATAAAATTATTTATTCTGTTTCAGTGTTTGTATGTTAAATTTAAGTATTGTTTAATTCTTGACTCAGTAAGGTAGGTGCCAAGTCTGCCGTTAACTGGATAAAAATATATACTTTTGAGTCACGTCCGTCGATTGTTTGTTTTTCCTAACCAATATAGAAACAGACAGAAGATAAAAAGAAATGGAGATTCTCGAGATAGAAACCCCATCGCTTTTTGTTGCGTTTATTTTCGTAATAACAGGCGTCACATTGGCGCGTACTAAGCAGATAGAAATTACCGGGCTTGTTCGGGTCCATGTTGTTTCAAGCCGATGGTTTTACTTGTTTATTGGATCGATTATCAAGTCAGTCAGTGGAAACTCTAGGACGAGAGATCGTAGGTTCAAACCCCACGACCGGTAAACAGATTAGCACTTGGTAGATTTTAGTGATATAAGTCATGGCGTTACTGCCCGGCATCAAAAATAAGGAAGCCGGATGAGATCTAATATCTTGTGGGGTACGGTACGCACTCCCCAATCGGTAGGTCATATCGTAATGCGACAAAACCAAGGTTGGTATGACCGAGGATAGTGGTTAGGCATGATACAATAACTAAAGGTAAGATATCTAACCGTTCCCAATTACGTCACAGGGAGAATGATGAATTTCTTAGGGAGATTTATACGGTGTTAGCGTTTTAATTCTATTTTAAAGATATTAATTAAAAGGTTTTACGTATTTAATGGTATGTGAAATGAAAGAATAATATATGACAAGTATTTACGTATATTAATTTCATAGAAATATAAGACAAAGTACAGCTAAAATACCACTAAAATAAGAAAAGGTTTCGACAAACTTAAACATCCGCGCCATTGGAACCGGTCGACGATAGCCGAGGCTGCTCGGTGATCCCTGCTCATTGCCATCAACGTTGTCAGTCTTTTACAATTGTACTATATCCAGGACTGCTTTCGAACAAGAAAAATTTCGCCTAAATTTAATAGTTAATATTTTCTGACCCAGATATGATATCGATCTCCGGTTTTTAATGGTTGATAGATTTGCCCATTAGGAAACAATTGCCAAAGTTGGATTGTCTTAAACTGTCAGAAAATTTTATATACAGGGTGTTAAAGAGGACGATGATTCTTGCTCCAATTTCAATAGCATGTAACTTTCACAATAATATTTTTAAATTTTATCACTGTACGTCAATTGAATCACTGGTTCATACCAAAGAAAGTAATCTGTCAAATTTTTGATATCTGCTATATTTTAAGAGATACCGATTTTTTTGAAAAACTTTGCATTTTTTCAACTTTTTGTTAGCTAGATCCCACTGTGCGTTTTATCGTGCAAACTTTGCAAGTGATTATTATACCTTATGAAAAGCTTGTTTATGTTCAGTAACAACAATTGTACCTAAATGTTGTGATGTGCAGTGGCGTACTTATAATCACTTATATGTATATGCTTTATGAGTATATCACAATTTTTTTGTATTGGAAAGTACTCGCCCCTAGATTAGGCAAGTTTTTCCTTATTTTTTAGATTTTCATATCGCGCTACAGGTATATTATACAGTGTCTACAAAATTTTAAAAAGATCATTTTTTTATTTAATTGTTTGAAAAAATTTATTGTGAAAGTTACATGCTATTGAAATTGGAGCAAAAATCATCGTCCTCTTTAACACCCTGTATATAAAATTTTCTGAGAGTTTAAGACAATCCAATTTTGGCAATTGTTTCCTAAGGGACAAATCTATCAACCATTAAAAACCGGAGATCGATGTCATATCTGGTTCAGAAAATATTAACTTTTAAATTTAGGCGAAATGTTTCTTGCTCGAAAGCAAATGGCCAGCAGTTTAGTTACCACGGTTATGAACATTTTTCCAAATCAAAAACTAATCTTTATACGTACACCAAATTTGAGCCAAATCGGTTAAGTAGTAGTAAGTTTTAAATTTTTAACCACAAATTGTGTTTATGTTTCTGGAAACACTGATCGCGACGTAGTGCCGCTTGTCGTTGTTTTATATGGAAATTTTGAAAGTTCACCAGAATTTTTTCTTATTTAATCGTGTGTATTTATTAAAATAAATATCTCAATTTTCATAAAATGAGGTGCGCTGTATTCGTTTGTGATATGGATAACCAGCCAAAGAAATATAGAAATATAAGGTCACTCCGCTTTCCTAAGGATAAAAACAAAAAATTAGAATAGATACGGTTTTATTTGTTTTGTTAACATTCTTAAGTATGTCCCACTGAAGCTGATGAGGGTATGTGCCTTCGAAACATGTAGGAAATTAAAATATTGTTTATTTAACTATTGAGGCAGACTATGAGTTTCTATACCTCTTCATAATTTCACTCCTCTGAGAGATGGACTATTTAAAAAAGTAGTTTAATTTGTTTGAATACCTTTAAAAGTGAGTTAAAAACGCTGACAGCAATATAGATCTCCATAAGTGATTTAAACATCACTCACCCGGTGACGTCACAAGCCACGCCTTAATCGGCGTGGAATCTTACATGTTTAGTTATTTATATACCATGGTAGTTAGACTTATAGGAACACTCTTTAGTTCAGAGTAAATTAATATTATCATGCCATTCCTAAAAAGGAATTTAAATAATCATTATTAGCTGGTAGTCACTGATCCGGAGTAATGATTCAGTACTCACGGATTGTGAGCAATCGGAAATAAATCATTTTTATTACTTGCGTTTCTCCAAAGTCAATCGGGTAGTCATCCTAATAAAATTTGTAGAAAACGATAACAAGCATCATCAATGAATATTTGGCCGGGACCAATAAAATGCGTATGTAATAACCGGAAGTACGTTAAACCCCATGTACGTTATAACTAGAGTTTACTGTATTAAAAATGGTTGCATATACAGATCATTGTCAAAATGACGCCACTATCAAATTTTATTTTGTTGCCATGCAACAATACTTCAAAACTCTACCACACTACTACTACTACTACCGAAACAGTAATTTTTATTTCTTGTTATGGTTGATTATCTTTTGCTTGCTATTCTTATAACTATTAGGGTAATTTTTTTTTTACAGTTGACGACCTTCTTTTTTGCTATTCTTATAACTATTAGGCTAATTTTTCTTTTCTGTTACCGTTGACGACCTCGTTTTTGCTATTCTTACAACTATTAGGGTAATTTTTCTTTTCTGTTACCGTTGACGACCTCGTTTTTGCTATTCTTACAACTATTAAGGTAATTTTTCTTTTTTGTTACTGTTGACAACCTCTTTTTTGCTATTCTAATACCTATTAGGGCAATTTTTGTTTTTTGTTACTGTTGACGACCTAGGATAATTTTTCTTTTTTGTTGCCGTTAAAGGCCCTTTTTTTGATATTCTTATGACTATTAAGGTAATTTTTCTTTTTTGTCACTGTTGACGAATTCTTTTTTTGCTATTCTTATAACTATTAGGGTAATTATTCTTTTTTGTTGCTGTTGACGACCTCTTTTTTTGCTATTCTTATAACTATTAGGGTCATTTTTGTTTTTTGTTACAGTTGACGACCTAGCATAATTTTCATTTTTTGTTACCATTGACGAACTCTTTTTTGCTATTCTTATAACTATTAGGGTGTTTTTGTTACTGATGACGACCTAGGATAATTTTTCTTATTTGTTACCGTTGAAGACCTTTTCTTTGCTAATCTTATAACTATTAAGGTAATTTTTCTTTTTTGTTACTGTTGACGACCTCTTTTCTGCTATTCTTATAACTATTAGGGTAATTTTTCTTTTTTGTTACTGTTAACAACCCATTTTTTGCTATTCTTGTAACTATTAGGGTAATTTTTGTTTTTTGTTACTGTTTATTGTTACTGTGCCCGGGGCCCGGCAACACCAAGAACCGGCACTGTAGTAGCCGTAGAAAATAATAGCACATAGTAAAATTGTACAAACCCGACCAAACTCGTGAAAATTGCTCTTTTCACGAGAGTGAATTAATATACTGGGTGACCCACAACTGGGCCATAGAGTAACTGGAGATACAAACATCAAACTAGACCGATTAAGCTATATAAGTTTGTTCGAAATATTTCTCGTTCTAGAAACACAGGGTGTTGAAAGTGAAAGCTTATTTTCGAAAATAAGTACTGTAATGAAAACAATCGATTCGCAGAATATTGCTGAAATATTCTCCAACTTATCATGTTATCAGCAACGTAAAATTAAAGAGGAAAACTGGATTTCTCGTCGCATGTTGGTCAGTTGTCGAAGATATTACTTGAACGTATTAAGATAATGAATGCCAGTGCGGCAAGCCATAACGTAATACATTACGTTTATAGTTCGAGCCTCAAAAGTGAAAGCAGTGACATAGGAGTCGAAATCATGGAAACCTATGCAAGCCACCAATGACAACACAACATTTCAGCAGTTTCTCTAGTTTCAACTGTTACATCACTGCCATCAGTTTTGGTCTCGAACTATAGTCGATTAGAGATCCAAAAATTGCGACTTCTTCCCTCTAATCTTGGCCATGTTCATTTTTTGATTTTTTAAAACTTTTTTAATTATTTGTTATTGCAAAAAATACATTATGAATTCCACGTGAAATCCTTGGCATTCTGCGATAGAATAAATTCATTGGCGCATCCACGTACCTAATTGGTTCAGTGAAAAGGTGGCTGACCAGTGATTTTTTGTTTTGAGAGAGATGGATTAAACACACATTAAAATGTATTTTAATATTATAACAGTCATAAACCATATAATTTTTTAGGAAGGTGAAGGAGAAACAAATTTTGGTTTTTTGGTGCGCCATTAATTACTTTACTCCTTTCGTCAAATTAAATAACGTAAAAATCAAAAATTACCTAAAAATATTACTAAACATGGCGAGACCTCGATATTTGTGTAGGCAGCATTAAGGGAGCTTTTGCCGCCTCCACAACAAATGAATGACGTCTTGTGGGGGTGTTTCACCCACGCGAGGGGTTAAAGGGAAGGGGGTGGCGTCGAGCTGGGGATAGAAATTGGGGTGAGGGCGACGAGTCGCGTCCTCGGGTGAAAGCAGTTCAAGGATTGACCTGGCTGTAATATCGCTATACGAAAGTGGATCAAAGCAAAGCAACCTCAAAATAATACCAAATAAAACATATATGTAATAATATAATAAGGTACACTGGTAATAAAGTTGTAAAAAACATTTTTCTGGACATATTTATAAATTCTTCCTTTTATTCATGCCAAGAAAGTCACTGATTCCCAAATACCTATATATGCACAATTTTTAAAAAATCGCCTATGTGAATAAGGTTATGTGCCATTTAAATTTAAAATATTTCCTCCGCAATACAAGACCCACTTTTTAACATAGTCGATATCATATTTTTTGACAAGCCCATCATCAGTATCATCTTGTAAGCGACATCATTACCATTGTTGCAGCAGCCTGATTTTTTTTCGTAAAGGCCGTATTACACTCGGTAATTTTTATGGCGCCAGCAATGGCAATTATAATTCAAGGATTCAGGCGCAGTACACCGTTCTCCGTACTACAGTCAGAAATTCTACTCTTCTGACAATTAAAATGACACGGATTCATGCGCAGTACACTGTTCCCGATCAGCTGTCTCTCATTACCAGAAATGGGGCAGGCGCCATTTTAATTGCCCTTGCCGGCGCAATTGGGTAGACATGGATTATTCTGTTATTTTTAACTGTTTATTATTTGGCCGAACCAGGTATGAACAGGTAATGGCCATTTAAACCCACTGGTACTTAAATTAGCAGTTTACATTCTTTATTAAACTTATGGACTGCTAATTCAGCAACTTTTTGCACCTCCTATTTGTAAATAGCAGTAGCTGCTTTAACTGGTAATCAAAACGAACAGGTTTGCACATCTCTAATTCTGGGGATATTTTAGGGATTTCGACAGTACCCACTGCTGTTCTGACCGTTGACAATGCTCCAGCTGATCGAAAACGGTTTACTGCGCATGAATACGTGCCATTATAATTGCCGGCGCAAGAGAAAAAATTGCCTAGTCTAATACGGCCTTAATAAATTGGATACAAATTTCGTAATAGATTAAGGTTCTTAGTAGTAAATTTTTTAATGTTGACGGAACAATTTAATGGCCTTTTTTTAAGGTATCCTTTCCTTAGGCCTTACGCTGTACAGGGTGAGTCAACGATAGAGTAAAATTCATTTGCTCCTTTATGTTAAGAATTAGATCAAAACTCGAAATATAAAAATTGTAGAGATCATTAAGGTGCATATTCTAAAATTATATTGGAGTATACAGGGTGGCCCACAAAGAAGTTGTGAATATAACTTACGTTTTTTTAAATGGAACACCCTATATATAAATACAGGGTGTATTTCTATCAATTTTTGGATTATGAATAAGATTCTGAATATTTTCTATATATAATGTTATACAGGGTGACAATTTAAAAACTTGAAATGGCCATATATTAGAAACGAAAAACTGAAGAAAAAAACGCAAGAACTGTTTCTATAAAACGAAGGGGGAACAAAAACAAGCGTATTAGCCCACCCCTATCTGCAACCCCTTGGACAGGGTGAGATAAACCCTTAAAATCTTAAATAGAAAGGAGGTCGATTTTGAAGCTCTTGAAAAATGCTTTCCAATAGTACCATAGAAATGTACATTTCAGGAAATTCTTCTCTGTTTATTAAGGAAAACAATAAATGAAAAGAATTTTGAAATTTTTTATTATTAGTTAATTAAATGTTCAAAATGATTTCCGTTGTTTTGAAGACAATAATAAAGCCTACTTTCAAATTCTTCACGTACATTTGCAAAGGTTTCTCTGGATATAGCACGGCATTCCTGAACTATTCTATGCTGAAGTTGCTCTACTGACTCAGGTTGCGTTTTAAAAACCACAGATTTTAGGTGACCCCACAAAAAGAAGTCAAGAGGTGTTAGGTCCGGGGATCTAGGTGGCCATTCAACAGGACCTCTTCTTCCAATCCACTGGTTGAGATAATTATCATCCAACCACTGCCGGGGCAACGGGAACTACATAATACGGAGGTGCTCCATCCTGTTGGAAATGTAGTAAGCATTCTTCTAAAGATAAATTTCCGAGTATGTCCCTCTGATTTTCTAATTCTCGCACTATTAGTGGTTCGATAGACCTCTGTAGCATTTCAGCATACCTATCGCCATTTAAATTTCCTTGTATAAATATTGGGCCGATAATACTATCTCCCAATATACCAGCCCAAACATTAATTTTCTGGGGGTACTGGGTACGCCCTTCTCTAAATACGTGGGGATTCTCGTCATTCCAGTAACGACAGTTTTGCTTATTAATATGCCCATTTAAATAAAAGGTACACTCATCACTGAAGCAAATATTTTTAACTAGTCGAGGTTCTGCCGTAATTCTATCTGTCATTATTTCACAAAACTGTATTCTTCTGTCAGGGTCGTCGTCACCAAGTTCTTGCAGTATGTGCAGTTTATAGGGATAAAATTTATGAATTTTAAGTACCTTTCTTATTGATTCACGAGATAATCCAGTTGCTACAGCTGCTTGATGAGTTGATAAAGTTGAATTCATTGCAAACTGCCCCAGAATTTCAATTTGCGCTGCTTCGTCGGCTAGTCTCGGTTGATTTCTCTTTATATTCGCGACAGAACCAGTTTCTTTAAATTTGGCTACTAGTTGGCGAACATACTCCGGGCTTACATTTTGACCTGGATGCCTTTCCTTAAAACGTTGAGCTGTTCTTAAGAAACATTGATCCTGGGAACCATAAATGAAAATAGTTTCTACCCGTTCAGCTGTGCTGTACACCATTGTTAAAGATAAGAAGTGCCGCTTTTCGTTTAAACTGAACCGAAAGTTAACTGTTCTTAAAATAATAATACTAGTAGAAGTTACATTTAAGGTAAATTCTGTGATAATAAAATGCCAATATTTATAAACAAATTTTTTTTTCGACAAAAAAAAAATAGCAAATAAACCAAACCGAAATACCGAGGCTTAAACTGTTTAGAATTCTTAAGAGATATCTCTTAATATGCCAGGATATTGGTAGCAATCATTTTGAACATTTAATTAACTAATAATAAAAAATTTCAAAATTGTTTTTTCATTTATTGTTTTCCTTAATAAACAGAGAAGAATTTCCTGAAATGTACCTTTCTATGGTACTATTGGAAAGCATTTTTCAAGAGCTTCAAAATGATGTATCACTCGACCCCCTTTCTATTTAAGATTTTAAGGGTTTATCTCACCCTGTCCAAGGGGTTGCAGATCGGGGTGGGCTAATACGCTTGTTTTTGTTCCCCCTTCGTTTTATAGAAACTGTTTTTTGCGTTTTTTTCTTCAGTTTTTCGTTTCTAATATATGGCCATTTCAAGTTTTTAAATTGTCACCCTGTATATCTAAATCTTATAGTTTTTCCAATATTTCCATTTATTCGAGAAATACAACATCAAAATCATTCGTCACTTAATGTGTAGTGTGGAATATTAAATTTTAGAATTATTGGTCAATATTTTTTTCAAGAATCACTTAATGGGCCGAGATATCTCAATTTTTTGCAAAATGAATTGCAGGGGAGTACAGCAAAACATACTAAAACGACTAAATATATGTATTCGGGAGGGGGGGCATATATTTGAACATTTATTACGATACAATTAAAAAATGAGAAAAATATCAATTGTAAATATTCTTTTGAAACAAATTTGTTGTTACTTTTTTCCATTTAAATTTTATTATATGATATGTTTTGAAAATTTACCTCGTTTGATTTTGTCCTGGGGACCCTACAGGTTTTTTTGTTTTTTTCATGGCAACTACGACGTTAAAACATAAATGTAGGAAACGAACAATGAAAAATAGAGAAAAATTAAAATATGTCGAAAAGTATTAAAAATAAACATATGATATATTAAATAAAAGTTAAAGGGAATTACGTATTCTATCAGAAAGAAACAAAATATACAGGGTGTACCATTTAAAAAAACCGAGATTTTTTTGTTTAAATTTACTGAAATTCTAAAATTTATTTTGAACACCCTGTAAAAAGTGAGGAAAATTTTTTTCCATAATTTATTTGCCTTAACTCTGACTGACTGAACTGAAAACTGACATTTTTATGAAAAAAATGGAAATATTGGAAAAACTATAAGATTTAGATATACAGGGTGTAACTAAATAAGTGTAAAACATTTAAGGGGGTGATTCCTCATCGAAAAAAAGATAGGATCTTTCATATAAAGAAACTTCATTGGAGCATCCCTTGTTAAGATACAGCCCCTTAAAGGGGGTACATAAAATGTGTTTAACAATTTTTTTCACAAGCACTAAAAAAGTTACAATATTGAAATTAACCTGACATTTTCTACTACCAAAAAGACACTTAGCCAGTAATTTATTTGGTTTACCCCATAGTTGTAAGGGGTGGAAAACGCAACCCCTAAAATTTATTTCCAATGTAAGTTTTTGTCTTATTATTTGTTTACCACCTAAAAATTTATTTCCGATAGCCTGTTTCATTCTAAACAAAAAATGTTTCTTGAATTTTTTGCCCAAAATAAACCAGTTCGCAGCAAAAAATTATTTTACGAACAAGATACATATCGCCATAAAACGAAAATACGAAACTAATTTATCCAGTAAGCCGCTATTAGCGATAGTGACAATTAAATTGGTCTGAAGGTAGACATATTGAACATTTACTATGATTTCTAGATGTTGTATGTTTTGTTATTAATAAATTAGTTTTGTTTATTTATAAATTTTATGTACCCCCTTTAAGGGGCTGTATCTTAACAAGGGATGCTCCAATGAAGTTTCTTGATATGAAAGATCCTGTCTTTTTTTCGATGAGGAATCACCCCCTTAAATGTTTTACACTTATTTAGTTACACCCTGTATAACATTATATATGGAAAATATTCAAAATCTTATGCATAATCCAAAAATTGATAGAAATACAGGGTGTTCCATTTAAAAAAACGTAAGTTATATTCACCAGTTCTTTGTGGGCCACTTTGTATACTCCAACATAATTTTAGAATCTGCACCTTAATGATCTCTACAACTTTTATATTTCGAGTTTTGATCTAATTCTTAACATAAAGGAGAAAATGAACTTTACTCTATCGTTGACTCACCCTGTACATCTGGTGGGGGCACCGAATCAAAGGACTGACCTTTATTTTTAAGATGGCGATTGTTAAATTATTCACAATTTGTAGAATTATCGATAGTTTAATAATTACAAAACGTAATAGATTTGTAAGCGGCGTAATAATAACTTAATGCATCTGTTACTAACGTAATGACGCTGGCAACGCTGATTATTATTAAAGATTGTCTTCACTGTCTGTCCGAGAACCTTGTACAAAAAGTTAAACATTCTTCCTTATTCAAGAAAGATGTTTAAGGGCCGATATTTCAAAGTCACCTTAAGATACAGAATGACATAAGTCATCCTTAACACAAGTTTGATAGTATATTAAAGGTATTTTTAACTCTCATCTAAAGGAATAGATCTTTAAGGACGCGGTAACTTCACGTCAATTAACCCTCAAATTAATTTATAACATAGTTCTTTTAAGGTTTACCATAACGGTAAGGCTACCTTAGCTAAGGTCTTTAAGGTAACATTCAAATATCCGACCTAATTCAAGTAGATCAAAATTAATTTAATATTTTTCCGGTTAATTCGTGTTTTTATTCAATTTTTCTACCTGGTTGGAGTTGCCAACTTGCCAAAATTGTTTTAGCTCTTTTATTGATGACAGCACATCCTGAAACGCTTTATTATTTAGAAATTTGAGGACAAAACAAAAACTTTAATTGCAATTCAGAATTTGATCGACTTATTCTTACAAATACTAATGTGTGGAAATTTATTTCCTAACTACGCTAGCTATTTTTTGTCTACACTGTAACACTTAAAATACTAAATCATTAAATGGTACTTACCAAAAAAAGGAAACCTTTTCCATTGAAAGGATGTCACCACCTGAGACCGGTTTCAAACTCTTTTGTTCTCGTCAGTACAGGGTAGGTGTCCATACCCATAGAATAATATTTTGTCTACATGCCTATCATCAGAAAAGACTCTATACTTCAAGGTATATTATCAACATTATAGTCGAGAAACTACAAGCCATCTCTTGATAATACAGTTTTAACGATAGAGTCTTCTCTGATAAAACTCGAACAAACCCGAACAAACCTACCCCGTACTAACGAGAACAAAAAAGTTCTAAACCGGTCGGCAGGTTTTGGTAATACTATTCAATCTGAATTAGTATTTTTGGAAAAAGGTCGATACCCCGGAATAGCTCCGATGCATCGCATTGCAGCGGAAAATGTCTGTAGTTTGCAATTTAAACCACCCCAACCCCCTCAAAACCGGGGCGCGGGTGGGGGTAAGTTAAGATTTTCAAATGGAATCCCATATTTTTTGTTGGCGTATCGTGTTCTCCGACCAAAAATAAACATCTTTTGTCCGAAAAATTTTTTTATTCGGGCCCATCCTTCACCAATAATCACCATGAGAAAGACAATATAAAAACCTTGCGAAAATCAAATTTTATCCCGGAAATACTCTTTTTCTCTGCCTTGTACTAAAAAATGCCCGTGGAAAAAGTTGTTTGTATTCCACAGGCATTTTTTAGTACAAGACAGAGAAAAAGAGTATTTCCGGGATAAATCTTGATTTTCGCACGGTTCTGATTTTGTCTTTCTCATGGTGATTATTGGTGAATGATAGACCCGGATAAAAAAAAAATTCGGACAAAAGATGTTTATTTTTGGTCGGAGAATACGATACGCCAATAAAAAATATGGGGTCCCATTTGAACTTAACTTACCCCGACCCGCGCCCGGGGGTTCAGGGGGTGGGGGGTGGTTTAAATTACAAACTATTCCTCCTTCAAAACCAAACAACTTTTTCCCTAGATATTTTCCGCTGCAATGCAATGCACCGGAGTTATTCCGGGGTACCGACCATTTTTCAACACCGTGTATAAGGTTATCTTCAAGTAGCAAGTAAATAATTTTTTTTACATGTGCCCCAAAAGTGCCTCTTTTCATGCATGTTCTCTTCACCGAAAGTGGCTTTTTCCAAGAGAGCGGGCGGGAAAGTATCGAAGCGGGCGGGAAAAATCTTAATAAATAAAACCAGAATTGTGGGTGCGGGATTTAAACCCGCGACTCTCAGATCGCCAGACGGACACTACAAGCGATAATAAATAGCGGATTATATATAAATTAAATTGGCAGTTAATTTTTCAAAGATGTTTTAGAAAAATGTCTGAAGAATTTCTTTATTTATGGCCTCAAAGACTCGGGCACTTGTAAAAAAAATTAAAAAAAACAGAGTTTTTGGGGATTTGAACCCGCGACTCTCAGATCACAAGGCGTACGCTATACCACTAGGCCACCGAGCCTATTTGTCAAAAATAATAAATAGATATTTACATTCTCCATGCGCGAGTGTTTTCATGTCATGTAGACATGAAAACTGTCTGAAGAATTTCTTTATTTATTTGGCATCAAAGCTTCGGAGCCCTTGTAAAAAAAATACGGTACATATCTCGGGTTTGTTCGGGTTTGTTCGTCGGAGGCTCTCTTCGGCCCTTGATACGTAATGTACTATTTCCACACATTATTTGATATTAATTCCATCTGAAGAGCAGACTCAATTTTAATTTATTCTTACGGTTATTTTAAAATTTTGTGAGATTTTTTATAACTAGCTTAATATTTATAAATACATAAGTATATAATTATACAATATTTTCGCAAATTAAGGACAATAAAACAATATTTAAAGTTAATTAACAATTATAATGTTATAAAAGTATTTCTGAAAACGGCAATTCTATATTGTAGACAATTTGACAGCTTCCCACCCTTAACATCTCGCTTCCAGTAAATAATATTAAAAATAGGAAAGACACATCAATTTTATTGTGACGGGAGCAGATCATTTTAAATCTCTTTTCAATAATACCAATTTAATATAGTTAGAGAGACGGTGACGTGAAGTGGAATATCAGTAATTTGGTTTTTCGTGGAGTTTAGGTACCCTTCTACAACTTTTATATCTGATCAAATGCCGTAGGCGCTCTACCGCTTTAGATAGGAAATTCTCAATAAATTCAAAATTATATCGAGCCATGTCTGAAAAGTAATTTACAGCATCTCCGTGACCCCAAAGTCACGGAAAACACATTTTCTGACAAGTCAACCCTTGCATATACTTTTCCGGGCGTGTCAAAAAAAATGAAAAATAAAAAAAAATAAAAAAAAGCGAATTTGAAGTTGAAACTTCCCAGAATGGAACATTATATGTTAAAGATTATGTGAAAAAAATGTTGTCGTTTGGATTTTTTTTTTAAATCTCCTCGGAGGAGATAGAGTCACACTACATTCCGTGACACTAAAATATTGTGTAAAAAAAAATTTCAGAAGAATCGCATAGCTAGGCGGAATTCTGACAATACTACGCAGAGATACCGGAAGGTATGACAGAGAGAAAGCGGGATTGGAGTAATATCTTTCGCAATATTGTTTATATCAGAAAATTGTTTACGAGTCATCTTCATGTGAATACAAATCGATTAAGCCCACCTGGACCTTAAAACTCCTAATCCCCGAAAAAAATTACAATTATAACGTACAGTGTGGTCAAGAAATAAAAAAATGTGCTTAAATTGGTAAGAGTAAAGTAACATTAATTTACATGGTACAAAAAATATATTATCAAAAAGTTGTTGAGAATCAAATTGAATGTCAGAATATAAAATAACAGCCATCTACGAAGAAAAATGTTTTTTCTTGCCAAAAATATGGAAAACATCATTATTTCAACAAGTAAAGTAATGTATTTTTGAAAGTACAAGACATCAAGTCACCTACGAAACAATCAGGTGTAAAAATAAACGTCAATATGATTGTTAAAACTTAATTGCTTAAAGATACGACTTATTAACTAAGAAAAAGTAGAAATTGTGCTTATTACGGGCAATAACTATTAATGACTTAAAGAACAGAATTACACAAGCCTGCAATGAGATACAAGGATTTAAAATTGAAAATATTGTTCAAAGATTTAGAAAAAACCTCGTTAAATGCATTATAATGATCGCTCAGCTGAAGCGTAATAATAGAGAAACTTTTTTTCCGTAGACGGCTGATATTTTACATTTTGACATTAAAAACAACTTTTTTAGTAAATTGACGATACATTACTTTTAGCATTTTAGCACATTTTCTTATATTTTTCTACCACCCTGTACGTTATATTTGTGATTTTTTTCGGGGTTTTAAGGGAAAGCAAAACTTTTTATGAAGAATAGCTTTTTTCTTAAAATCACAGATAAAAATAAACTTTTCCATATATGGTGCCAATATTTTCACACACGCTGTATAAGGCAGTTTTTTTAATCAGTATTATGATTACTGTATAAACTGCCTCGCCCCAGAAGCGTAATAATGCAAGTAGATATGATAGTGCATGTATTTTTTAGGTTGATGTCACTGTAATTCACCAAATTTATCCGAAAAAGGGATTTTTCCATGAAAAATATATGTTTCTGCTGGCGATGAGCATGAGGTTAAGCAGATAAGTATTAAGTATTAACCGCATTATTAGCACACACCACAATTATTTAAGAAGACAATAAAGTGTCATAATGAAAAATTTCTGACTTAATTTTAACCCGTAGGTATATTTTTCATGATCTTTAGTGTTCCGTGCCAAAATTAACACATCAATAATTTAATAATGGCTAAACATCTGGCTGTTTGTAGTTCTGAGACCCCCCCCCCCTCCTATGTCTAGCGCTCCTTCTTTACTTAAATACCTAACAAAAATCACAGACTACCAAAGAAATTAAATCATAAAGCCTATAAATGCCGTATTTAAATTTACAAGAGTTCTTTTTAAATACTTAAATGATACTTAATATGACTAAATGTGTATTTAAAAATATAGGCGACCCAAAAAGACTCCCCCCTCCAACCACTGGCGACGCCACTGCGTTAATATTTTAATATTAATTTTTCATAAAAATACTGGATGAGTCGAGTAATTCGAACCGAAACCGAATTCATAGGAAATCGTGTCAGAAAAGCGTCATATTATTATATATAACACGGTGAAATACAACTGGGCGACTTTCAGATTAATAACAAAGAGAGATACACTAATGAACTTTCGTTACGAAAAAAACATGATGATTAGCTACAAAAAAAAATATTTTGGTTGTAGAAATATTTTTTGGCTTGTTTCGAATTTTGCGATCCCCTAACACTTTTAAAATGAAATTAACCTCCCTGACAGGATTAACAACAAATTCCCATACTATAATATGCCCGGAACTCCTGGACAGTGGACGAAATGATATTATAATCCTACGAAATTATATTATGATTCTACGAAATTGTTCGAATATCCATCGTTCAATCCCACTGGCTTCATCAATTAATTTACTGGGAGTCAATCTGGGAGGAAATATATCTTGCCATAACCACGTTGTGGCAATCGCCAAGAGAGCTTCTCAGAAACTTGGTGTACTCTTCCGAACCAAAAAGTTGTACACACCTCAACAACTTTTGACTCTATACGAAGCTCAGATTCGACCATCACTAGAGTACTGCTCTCATGTCTGGAGCTCTGCACCCAAACACACTCTTCGGCTACTGGATTCCATCGAAAGGAGAGCCATTTGTCTGATCGGAGACCACGAGCTGATGAAGAACCTCGACGCATAGAACATCGAAGACAGGTTGGGGATTTGACTCTCTTTTACAGATATTTTCATGGAAAGTGCTCGGATGACCTTACCGTCTTAATTCTGCCCAGAGCGGCGAATAGCGGAAATACACGACGAACCACTGCCGCCCATCCATATGTGGTTAAGCTTTTAGCTTAGTACTCCTCGAACTTCATTATTTAAGAATTCTTTCTTCTTATGGAATGACCTTAACGAGGTCGTTTTTCCCAACGAATATGACCTCTAACGATTCAAAATCAAATTGAATCGCTTTACTCGCACACGCACCACTCCCAGAGTGCCCTAAAGGATTTGTCCTATAGGGCTTGTGTTTGATCATAAAAAAAATTATTCATTCTATTTAAAATTTTATTAATGCGTGAGTTTCAAGTTAATTAAAAACACAAACAAGTGCCGATTAGTAGCATTGCTTTCCTGTTTAAAAAGAAACCATTAGGGATTTTCGATAAAAATTATCATTTCTCAATATTTCTAGTATAATCAGTAAAAGCTCTGAGCAGGAAAAATCAGCTGAAAGCGAGCGACAATTTCTAGATATTTTATTACTACCCGAAGTAGCTGTTTGGATAACAATAACAACGGGAGATTATACAATATAATACTAATGCATTGTATTTAAAAATTTACCATGTTGCAAACACAATGGTGTCAAGGTAATTCTTATTCAATACAGGTTACCACATATAATAATTAACATTATGTAAGTTGGCATAAAGCTTAATCAAAATAGTTTGTACTATCTGTCGTATCTTTTCAACATTATCAATATACTAAGGCTTCAATGACGAACGCATCTATCTATGTACATCCCAAATTATCTTTTAATATTCTGTATTTCAAAGTCAAAATCTGAAAGATTCTTAAAAGACAACATACAGGATCACACAATTTACAGTAAACAGGACTAGAAAAAGTGATACGGTAAGGTGTGAATTCAGATAAATAACTAGTGTTGGGAAAAACCGATGATTTTAATAATCGAGTACTTGATACTCGAGCGATTTTAATTATCGAGTGAATCGCTTGAAAATCCAATTCACCAAGCGATGACGTCACCGACTGCTCGAAAGGCAGTCAAGCCGTTTACATATGATCAGGTACGGTATTTAGCAGGCACGTAACTACGGGTGGGCACAGGTTTAGCTAAAAAATTGTAGTAGCCACCAAAAAAATTCCAGAACTTTAGTTATTTGTGAATAATGAATTTTTACCACGTATCTCGATACCAAACAAAAAAACTGCAAGAAATCACCGAAATATGTATTTATTATTCGGGTTTATTCTTGTGCTTTTTTAAAACAAAAAGTATTACCAAGAGTTAAAATAAGTAAATATTTAAAATGGCTTTTCAAATTCTTCCACTTTAAATTACCAGGTGCCCACTGTGTGCCCTTCAAAAATGTAGGCTTAGTTACGCGACTGGCAAAATATGAAAATAGGTGATAATTTTTTTTATAGTTACCTAAAAGTTCCTGTTTAAATTTAAGAATGTTTACTTTTGGTTACCAAAAAAATTGTCGATACCTATGTTTTGTTAACTATTTTGCTCGTTTTCTTATTTTCCATTAACATTTCTATAATGTATGTTATTTTTAAGAAGTCTTCTTTAGTTTAATAATAAAAAGTTCCTGTTTAGATTAAAAAATGTTTACTATAAGATTACCAACGAATTTTTCTATATATTTTGTTAACCATTTTGTTCGTTTTGCTATTTTTCATTAACAATTTCTATTATTATGATATTTTTGAGAAGTTTTTTCGAGTTTATAGTAAATAAAAATTTAAAAATTATATCCTTTAATTTTTTAATATTTACAATCGGAGATCTAAACTACGCCGCTGGCTAGCCAGTTAAAACAAAACTTTACAAAACTCATGTCGCGGTGACTCCGCTAAGGTATTTGGCATACTTTTTTATATGTACCTTCTCGTTTATGTGCCTTTAAGAAAGACGTATGTCGGTCGTGTACCTGCTCAGCGTCAAACTCGAACGTCGCCAAACGGATAGCGCGGCGCGTTAACAGAAAGTCGTGTATCAAGTGACAGGCGATATTTTTCGGTTTTTCGCCTGAATTTATAACTAGAGTATTTCCTATCGAGCGAAAAACTGTTCGAATATACGAGCAGTTTTTTAACCCGATCACACTACAGCGGTACATTTCCGCCGGCGTCAAGCGAAGCTCGGGTATCGAGTGAAAGATAATAAGTGAAGAGCGACGGTTTTCGCCTGAATAGATAACTCGAGCGATTTTTTTAATAATCGAGAGATGTCGGTTATTTCAATAATCGAGTGATCAAGCGGCTTTTCGCTCGAGCGATCACAACACTATAAATAACAGAAATGTTGACGATTTTTACATTATGTCAAGTAACTTTAACATTTAATTACAGTGGGGGCTCGAGGGCAAAAATATAGAGGAAGAGCCAAGCAAAAATATTCTTAAACATACAGAATATCTTTACGCGTCAATATAATTCACGCCGAAGGAGAGGAAGTGGCACTTCTCCTACTTTGTATATTAAAGAGGCAATCAAATCGAAAACAAATGGACCGCTAACATCGAATTTTCATTCATTCCATTTTAGTTAACACGACTACGTGTAGCCAAAGGTGTAGCGCCAAACTGGGAAATGTGGCAACAGTGCTAACATCGTTGTTCAATTCCGCATGCCCAGAAACTCCAAAATGACGAATTTTGTAGCTCTAGTGGTTTTGTAGGTATTTAAACGTTCCTGTACTTTCTACTAACCCTGTATATGTACAATTTCGTTTCTCATTCTAATGTAATTTATGACTTTTTTTAATTGAAAAAGGTTTATGGCTTCGCCGGGAATTGAACCCAGACCTTCCTGATTGTCGATCGCATACTCTCACGAAATACGCTACGCATTTTTCTTAACCAAGGTCTTAAAAATTTACTCAATTGTAATGTTAGTCGTATTCAGTCTTCAGTGATTTTAAACCGGTTAAAGTATTATCAAAGAGAACTTTTTGCATTAATAAATTAACTTATTTCAATGTCAAACGTATTTTAATAAAATAAACCTATCTATCCCCATAATTAAAAATTATAAACGATAGTGTAATTCCCCTCACAGCAGCGCAGCAATTTTAATTCACCGCTCGCGGTGGACCCGATTTCAAGTAGTTGTTACGAGTTACGATTATACGATTATCCACGAAGTCTACTGTGAATAACCGTGCACCCACCATACAAGGAGGTACGATCCACACCACGTATATTTAGTGCAACTTATTCTCATTGATAACCATTCTAGTTTAAGATTTTTATTGAGAACGGTACCGCACAACATTTAATTTTGTTGACAGTCGATACACGCGTACACATAAATAATAAACAATGGTTGTTCCGATTACCGAGAACGATGGTAATAGAATTAGTGAAATTAAAAAGTTCGTTGGGAATAATCTTCAGTTAAATTTTATCCAAAATACGTGCACCATGGTGGTCATTGGAAATAATTGCTCAATACAAGTGTCCGAAAATTATGGTGTTTTAAAAGTAGTTGGAAACAATTGTGCAGTTGACATATCGAAGTGCCATGGTTTCGTGGAATATAACGGAAATAATGGAAAAATTTCTTTCGGTGGCAATGCGGCTCCCGATGCGGTAACATATAATGGAAAAAATGGAAGAATTGTAACCAAAAAAAACCGGAATAGTGAAAAATCCAAATCGGAAGATAGCATATATACTGCAACACAATCGCCAAACGAAAGGAAAAACATCTCTTTGGAAAATTTAGACAGCCTAAGAAGATCGAAAATCACCAACCGATCAATTTATATAGAGAACAATGCAAAGATTGTAAATCCCCGAATTAAAACTATTGATCTACATACCATTTTCTGTAATGGAATATTTACATAATAGAAAAATCAAGTGCAAGTATTTTAACTAAACTTCTTAAGTTCCTATTAAACTTTATAATTAAAGCTGATGAGGTTTTATTAAATATTTTGCCGATATATTAAAAATATAGGAAGAATTTTAAAAATAATAAAATATCTAACACAGAGTGCCAGAGTGGCTAAAGTTACACCTGGTCAAAAATTTAGCGGACAACTTACCGTAAAAATAATAAAATTTAGTACGTGCGGATTGTCCTTTCGTTCGTTCAATCCAGCTTTCTAAATTACAATACCGATATGAGTATAAATAATAATTTAAAATACGGACTTATGTTATTTACCACTTTTTCAGATCTCCTGATTAAAAACATGACAAGTAAGGTTGATCACCGGTGTTGTAATATTTACATAGTACGTAAAAACCAATAAGGTATATATTTTTCACATTACTAGTTTAGAAACATAGCATACCTATCTGATTTAAGTCAAAAATAATATTTTAATACTTAATACAAAAATTCTTAAAATGAAACCCAGCAAAAGCAGACCTTAATACTGTCATCAGTCTTTACTAACATAGTAATAAATTACATTACTACATACACCATCAATAATGATAATAAGGCCTGCTTCTCAGTGGCGGTGATAAGGATTCGGGGAACCCCCGCCAGATTTTGCCAAGTTCGTATTTATTGGAAGTTAGCAAATTAGGGTGAGGGCCCCTTTCGAAGATGGGGCTTTCCTGCCTAGCGGGCCCCTTATCGCCGCCAGTGTTGTTAGTTTGGAAGAAAATTAAAATTCTTTGCTATATTTTTAAAAAGGGAAGGTTAAGTTTTTTAATCCGATTTAAAAAAAAAACATTTTTCTCATTATGTATAGGTTGTTTGTATAATAAATTACAAATTGCGGTAATATCTTTTTATACAGGGTGTAACTAGTTCGTCTTTGACAATTGGGATTTCGCAGATCCGAAGTCGATTAAATTGGAGCACAGATGCGTAATTATAGGCCCAATAATGTGCTGCAACAAAATCAATAATAAATACAGGGGCTTTCAAATTATTTGGAAAAATCTAAAATTTTGCGTGTCGGTTTTTATTTTTTTCTGATTTTGTTCGAAGAGATATCCAAAAATAAATTTCACTTCCTCATTTCTACTTTTTACTCCCCACAAGATGGCATCATCAAATCTTTAATGCGACGTTTCGCCTTTGGGTCACCACCAACAACTTAATTTTTTAACTACGGGTTTGGATTTTTTTGTTTAAATAATGAAGGAGGAACTAAATCGTTCAGCGGTATACAACACTTACTGGTTTTCGACGTTTTGTTCCTTAAAATGACCATCTTCAATAAAATACACCTAGTACGTTCCTGTAATATATTTTTGTTTCGAAGAAACTGAAGGTTTTAATATTATTATTGCTATTTCTGGCCTTAGTTATTATTATTATTATGTACTACTGTTTTTTTTTAATTTCAAACTAATATTTGTATCAAATTTCTACTTAGTGTAAGTACAAGTAATTTATTTTATTAACAAATAAAATTTCACTCTTAAAGCCAGCACTTTCTTTGAGACTTTTAAAAAATGCATTGAGTTTTACATTTCGATTTACATCGAATTTAAAAATAGTTTAAATCACAGGCACGTACTATATATTTATATGGGTATTTTAATGAAGATGGTCAGTTTAACGAACAAAACGTCGGAAAAACAGTAAGTCTTGTATACCGCTGAACGTAGATTTAGTTCCTTATTTATAATTTAAACAAAAAAAAATACAGGCTTGTATTTAAAAAAAATAAGTTGATGATGGTGGTCCAAAGACGAAACGTCGCATTAAAGATCTTGTTGAGAATGAAAAGTAGCAATGAGAAAGTGAAATTTATTTTTTCTATCTCTTCGACCAAAGTGAGGAGAAAATAAAAACCGCAACGCAAAATTTTAGATTTTTCCGAATATTTTGAAAACCCCAACATTTTTTTTTGCGGCATATTATTTGGCTCATAATTACGCAACTTTGCTCCAATTACCGTTCCCGAAATCCCAAACGAATTGGTTACACCCTCCAGGTCTGTAAACCCTAATAAGGTGTTAGACATTTATTGTGACTAAAAATGTGTTTCTACTGTTACCAAAGTATTAGTTAATTTATAAGTTTATTTTAAAATATAACAATAATATGTGTTTTGTTTTGTACGATAAAAGTTCATGTAAGGTTCTTGTTATGGACAATTCAATGTTGAAAAAATGTATAATCATTTGAATGTAATTTTTAACAACGCAATGTATGTGTAAAAAACTGCCACTCACAGTTTTAACCCTTATTAAGTGGCGTATTTATGGTCATATTGATCAGACTGTGAATTAGAGAGTATTTTTTGTACACATCGAGAATGAAAATTATTTTAAAAAGTTAGCGAACGATAATATTTTTCATAAAATAGTATGATTTCATATCGATACTGTGTTTTATATAAGGTACTACTTAATTATTATACAATTCCTTATATTTATATAAAGCTTCATGGTAAATGTCCTTATAATGACGTAATGCTATTTGCACAATTGTTACGATTAAATTGTGTGGCTTCCATTAAAAACATATTAATTCACCATTGAAATAGTTGTGACAGACAATAATTTTGACTTTTTATTTAATATGATTTTATTGCAAGCGACAATTATTTAACCTGACGCTAAGACTAGGCATTTTTTGTTCACATTTGTTCAACTGTACTGGATTATATTATTTTTCTTGCCAATTGAAAGATAGTGTACCTATCACGCATTTACATTAATAAAGAATTATTTATTCACAAAATATGTGGTTTTATTTACCGAAGTGTTTCCATTTTAAATAATTTTACATAAAAATTAAATTTTATTTTTAAACTAAAACTAACTAAACTAAAACTAAGTAAAAAAGTGTTTTACTTACAATAATATAACCAAATTAAACTAGTTAGTTAGACACTGGTCCAAAAGTATTGCCACGCTACTCTACATAGGTAACAAAAAATCTAAATCTAAACACGTTGCATTCTCGAAAAAAACGTTTTGTAAACAATGAATGCGACATTTTATCATTTTTTACTTCTGCTAAATTAAAAATAAAACTCATTTCAACAAATAAAGTCTATAATACCCAATTATATATTCATTTACATTCAAAATACATACTAGATATGGTATACCTTATGTGCTTATCTATAATGATCTTATCGTAATCAAAGAGTCATTTTAGATAAAGTAGATATACAAATTAGGTCCAATTGGGTTATTTAGTTTTCGAGTTATCCTATTTTTATTATTATATTTTTCAAAATTGAAGTCATTTTATTAAGTACAGGGTGTCCCATTTTCGACACTTTTATAGGGTATCTCCGTAATTGTTAGTGCTATCAAAAAAGTAATGTAATGTAGGTGTCATGTGCTCTTTTTGGGCCAAACTTAAAATGGTAAAATCAAAATTTGAAAATTTTCGCTCGCTCTCGCGGGAAATTTCCAAATTACCCTATATTTTCTTAGTTAAAAAAGATACAGAAAAATGTTTTATACAGAAGTTTCTTCACTTTACATTACTTTTTTGATAGAACTAACAATTCAAGAATGTCAGGAAATTTTTATAAAAAGAGCAGCTACCGTTAGAAATCCGTGTTGTTGTTTGTTTTAAAAATTTTGACTCTGCAACAAATAGTACTCCAAGATCTACTGGTCAAACAATGAAAGAAAAATTGGTTCAGACTATCTCAAACATAAAGGGTTTTAAACATTGCAACAAATATCTACTATTTTGAGTGGTGGGCAAGATTCCGATTTTGAAATAGATCCAGCAATTATACCGAAATGTAAATATGCATCAATAACCAGTGTAGAGCGTAGTTTTTCTACGTACAAAAATATTCTAACAGACAGAATATATATTTTACTACGGATAATTTCGAGAAATATTTAGTTAATAGTAATAACTGTTATACACTTTTGTAAGTATTAATAAAAATAGCAGCATATAAGTAATAAATAACAATAGGTATTATTAAATTATTATTTCTTATTACAACTTAATTTAATTTTTTTTCTCATTGGCTTATAAATTTAATTTTTACTTGAATTGCTTATTTCATGCTTTCTTGATAAATTGTATGCTTCTTTAGCATTTTTTGTTAATACTTTTATGCGTTTCTAAGCACTTTTTTCCATTTTTTTTTAGCTGTTTTTATCCGGTCTGTACTAATTATGTAGGCCTACGTACTGTAAAAATGCTGTGTTTTTATCTTTTGGATGATCAGATCTTTAGTGCTATACAATGTATAATAATGTAGATTAATTTAAAGTTTAAGAGGAGGAACAAGGCCACCTATGTTTATTTGTGAAACATCTGATATTAACGTCACAAAAATATACTACGTACCGCTTATCTGATAATAAAAGTAAATTATTCATATTGATACGCTGGGATTAATGCTGACGACATTCAGTGACACTATTAACTATCATTGCGTAATCATACCGTGTGTGAATTCCGAAATCTCATTATTTCTGATTTTACTGTGATAGTAAAACATCGTTCAAAATCTGATCCCTATTTATCCTGTCAGGATCACGTTTATATGAAGATGTTGATTATATTCAAAGTACGAATGAATCGTAAGTTAGCAGAATTGGCTACAATTTGATCAAGATGTTGGCGCATACATTGATTTACTTGGAATAATTGGATACAATACCGATGACATTAATCAACTATCAACTAAAGAATTAGCTTGAAAGAAATTTTAAAAAGTATTGCATTTATCGGGATATTAAAGCATTTTTTGTTGACGTCAATCGCCGTATTTTTAGGGTTTCGTCAAAACGCTAACCTTATTAGGATATAATATATTAACGGTTGACAACTGTCCCTGATAAAGGTATTTATGTCTCACGTTCCGTAAGATAATTTTATTGTTCGGCATTCTTGAAAATAAAGTAATATTAAAAGTAAATAATAATCTTATTTATTTTTGGAATACCCGAGATATACTTTCACATTAAAGTTTGGACAAATGATTTTGTATTGGTGTACGAATACGCATTTCCTTCTCCCCTATGACAATGAGAGTTTGAAAATGTCAAGGATTTCTTGTTTGATATATAATATTTTTTATTGTGTTCTATATTCTTTTGGATTACCCTGATACCTATCTGTCAATTAGTTGCTTATCATAGTTTTTCCTAGACTTTTCATTTTTAATTTATCTTTCTATTTAATATAATTGTATTTAGAACATGATTCGAATCTCTTTCTAATGAACTACCTAAATGAACAAACCCGCTGATAGTAGTAGTAGTTCCGTGCCTGCTTCCAGACCTTACCCGCAAGTAGTATCACGTTATCCTACTCCCCCATCTATATTGGATGACCTGCATATGCCAAAAATTTATTGATTTTTACTGTAGTATCTTCAAGAAATTGTGGTTATATATATTTAATAATATTGGAAAAAATCCATCGTGTCTATTTTTTAAAACTATCATTGCTTATAGCCTCATAACCCGCCATTCTAAAATCATTTATGTTATATATTGGATGCGTCTCTGACACAATTATGATAAAATGATTTTTGGTATGCATATAAATTAGAAAATTTTTATAAATATTAACATGCATTACAGTAAGATTATGCTTAAGATTATTAAGAAATTTTACATTATTTGAAGAATCACAAACAAGGAGTATCACATTTATTATGATCATCAAACAATTTATTGAATTCCAGTAGATTGTGTATGGTTCACTATTATCGTCCCTATTTTTTATTTATGATTCACTATGATACACTGTACACTGAGCTATAGTTACATGTAAAGGCTACTTAAAAACTTAAAAAAAAAAAAAAAAAGCCTAAGATTAAAACAAGACAAAATTCTAAAAAATAAATATCAAAGATATATAAAACAACACACGAAACCCCTAAGGGTCAACCGAAGAGCTGTTGTGGGTTTGTTAAATAAATCTGTTTGGAGCTGGATCTAGTTAGTTATCGCCATCGCATTATTTGTTGGGGATAAGCTATCAAATAAACTATGTGGATTGTGAATCCTTAAATTAATCTTTGTTTATGTTTCATATCACTCTGCACAAAGATATAGTAGTCAGTTGTAATTTTTTTTTTCGTAAAAGCACAAGAGCTTTTTCTTTTATTGGATAAACTTTTATTTTTTACGAAAACTAGATTGATTAAAAATTTAACGAGAACGAGCTAGTACCATTTTTTCGAGTTGAAATTGCTAAAAAGCAATCTAGTTTGAGTTTATAAAATAAGTTTATCCGATCTTAAAAAAAAAATCGAGGGATTTTAGCAAGACAAATTCATAAATTAATTTACAGATACTAAAAATAATACTATGTTTATTTTACAACCAAAGTTCATTTTCAATAGTTAAATCGCAAATCAACGGTTCTATATCACTGACAAAAACCGCTTGGTAACACTTGCTGGGCAACGGAAAAGAAAAGATACTATTTTGAAAGTAATTTTATTTTGTAGGTACAACAGTAACAAATATTGACTAAGTACACCAGACGTCGGAACCCAGGTTTACAACAGAATAATATATATTTCTTTCAAATGGCAAAAAAAAGGTATGTGAAATTAAAGAACAATATCATGGTATTTAGGTGTATTAATTTCATAAAAATATAACGCAGATTACTGCTAAAATACCGCTAAAATAAGAAAAAATTCTGGTAAACTTCTAAAACATTCGTTGAAAACATATATATTATGAACGACTGCAGAAGCTACTCGCATTGCTCGCCACCATTTGACGTAACTATACCACGCGTCCTTGTGCGATATCATACCTTGTGTTTATTAGATCATGTACGTTACCTATTTCTGTTTGTTTTGCAATCCTTAATATTTTTACTCTTCTAACTTATTTTTAGGATATAGGTTGACAACAAATTTCCATACCTGTAGAGCTCACCCTTATATTTGGCAAAGGCAAGTTAGCACGTCTATGACTACCCTCTCAGAACTTTATTTTTATGCATATTTCTCCACTTTAGACGAAACGAACTGTACTTACCCGTTAATCTAACGCCAAAGGTCGGTGCGTGCACACCTGAGTTGTATGGGAAGTACAGTTTTTGCAAATGATATCACGCCTGTTCAAATAGTAATACAAAGCTACTAAAAATACTAGCTACTAAAGCTACCATATTCTTTGGTAATACTGAAGGCAATATTCTTACATGCATAATAAGCATTGATCAACTTTGTATGTAGAGGTATGTCACAGATATAGGAAATCAAACGTCACTGTTAGTGGTACAATTTAGTGGTGGAGCAATCTTAATTTGGGAAGAAGTGTATTTTACTTATTAAATATCTCAGATCCGATCGATTATTCACTGAAAATAACTAGACGTTTTTCGTGTCTCATAAAATTATCTTTCAAACAAGGCATTGATTTGTATGTATTATTCAAGATATACAGGGTGTCCCACAACGGTCGGGTTTGTTCGGGTACGATATTATGGAAGCCATAAACCTTATGTCTTTGGTAAAAAAAAATTATTCAACAATCGACCAACCCGAAAAATAGATTGAAAATATTTTCACGTTTCCGAAATGACTGCTGTCTGTTATAACTAAAAATTTAAATTTCTCCCAATTATCTCCGTTAAGGTTCTCATTTAATAACGGATATAAGAATGTCATTAATTTTTGCGATAATTTGTTCGTTAGACTTTTTTCGTATAGTCGATAATAAGGGTGGGGAAAGCTTATAGAAAAATATTTTTAAAATTGCTGTATCTTCCATACCCTTGATCTAAATTTGATCGCTGTAATCGTCATCGCTGGTTCACTCTGCCCCTTCTATAGGCATTGGCGTAACTAGAATGATTTTGTAGGGCCCCTAGTCTAGTTGGGTTTTAATGGCAAGTGTCACTATGACGTATGTATGGCTTCGAACTTCGGAAATTCTGGGGTGGGCACCAGAGCAATCTGGGGTGGGCATGGCCCACCTGGCCCTCCCCCTAGTTACGCCTATGTCTATAGGCTGATGTTTACCCATGATTCTGTTTTTTTATTTTCTTATTACAATTAAATAGCATGACATATTAAATGTATATGAGCTACATTTTGGTTTATTTCTTCTCGAGTTATTTATAAAATGGACATTTTATTAAAAATAATATGGCAGATACCTACTTATAAGGATATCTATGAAAACAAAATGCCAACACTGCTAGATGCTAGGCAACTTTGATTTTAAGTTAATTTCACATTTGTGTCAATACGTTATTATTTACGAATTAACAAAGTTAGTTTGTTAGCCTTTAAGATTTTCAATTACATTTTTTTTGAAGTTCATTTAAAATTTCATAATAAATTTTACTCTTTGCTTTTGTTGTTGTCTTTGTATCAACTTATTTTGATTTTGGGGAAAATCTGAGAATAGACTACAACACAAATGTAACCAAAGGCTAAATATTTTTTTAATAGACATTTTCTTGTTGTTAGATATCGTCATTTTCGAATACTAAAAATATTCGGACAACCCTAAACAAACTTACCCTTACTTTTAATGCTAAATAGAAATTAATTATAAAATTTGGGGGTTTCCATTTTAAAATGTAGATTTTTTGTAGTTTTCACAATTTAATTTTTAATCTTATTTTTGAATACCCTTAATATTTAAAGTATTATAGAAAAGCAATTAAAGCAGGTCCTTCTCAACAAGGAATCCGATCCAAATTGAAATAAAGGCTTAAGCAGTCATTTTAGACGTAAAACCTGAAATATGTCAAACATGCTTAGACTTAGGTATATGACATGATACACGAAATCTGTCTAGAATCTTGCGTAGAATCGAAAAAGGTAATAATACATTGGTGTTCTATTTAAAATAAGCAAGTTGACACCGACTTCCGGTATAACCGGAAGTGAAACGTCGAAATATATTCATTGAAAAGATCAGCAATTTTATAGCGAGTACCAATACTTCACACAAATGTCTTTTTTAGTTCATCGAGATCATTTAATAGGCCAATCACCGTGAATGACCTTGTATAGTAATGTCCTTCCATAGCTTCAAAGTTTATCAACGATGATCGCGGCAATGGTGGAATAAGGTTTCGCAATATACGATGCGTTGTACAA
This sequence comes from Barypeithes pellucidus, assembly GCA_963991005.1. NCBI lineage: Eukaryota > Metazoa > Arthropoda > Insecta > Coleoptera > Curculionidae > Barypeithes > Barypeithes pellucidus. Next base: position 48,216,469 of record OZ022557.1, on the reverse strand, counting down.
CTTAATAACTTCATTGACGAACTTTTTGTTATGTTTAAACGGTTGTTTGTAACGAGTCACGAAATGTGTCGCAAGAAGACTGAGGGCCGATATTTCAAAGTCACTTTAAGGTACAAACATAGTTTTTTAAGGTTTACCATAACGTTAAGGCTACCTTAGTTAAAGCCTAACTTAAGGTAACATTCAAATATCGGCCCCGAGAGCAGTTTTTATACAGTTGTTAGATAGGAAAGTGATGCGTACTGGTCCTATTCATAGGCCGTGTGAAAGTTTTCTAAAAGTAAATTTTGTCCATTATTTAGCAAACGTAACGGTTATCAACATGTTGCAAGATAATTTGCTAAAATTACTTCTTGTAAACTGTGTCGCGTGGTACCTAACTCGTAAACGGGTTGTTCTAGGAAAATGGCTTTGGTAGCAAGAATGTAATATATATACAAAAAGAAGCCATTACAATTGATTTCGTAGCATCAACGATTTGTAAGATATTCATCATAACGAATTTGTCGCAAAATTGGCGGTTACGGCATAAACTTTTAGACCGCGCCAACGTGATGAAATACTCGGGAACAATTAGTTTTCTTCGTTTTTACTATCCAAAGTACAACAACGGTTGCAAATTTACATAAATATATGTAATCTGTATGGAGACAATAACTAGAAATAATCAATACTTTATACTAAAAAATAAAAAAAAATATATTTGAATTACAAAAATCTCTCATGTTACTAAAAAATACCAAATTTAAATCACAATTGTTTATTAATTCTTGCTAAAAGAAAAAAAAATCATTATTATACAGTATATCTAGCGATGTGGTAGACCAGACGACAAACGGATCAAAAATTCCATTTTTCGAGGAAAGTCATTCTTTTGAAGTTTAAGGTTACGTGACTAAAATTTCAAAAGAAAACAAGTCAACTATATCGGTAAATAGGAAAATACACTAAACATAAACAGTAAGTATATATTTTTTACTTAAATCTTACCTTTAAAGTAGTTTTTCGTTTATCACGGGTAAATAATAATGAAAATCAAAAAAAATTAGCATATATTTAAAGGAAAAGTCATTTCAAACTTGACATTTATTAAAAGTCATTTTCTAGTACTCAGCCTACTTAGAAACGCCTGTTAAAAATGTTTTGGACCATTGACACAGTTTTATCACTTGTAAGGAAATTAAATTTTTCAGTTTGTCCTCTTGTCTATCACATCACGGGACATACTTATATATCAACCAATTAGCTTTCATTTAGGGTATTGTTCAATTTGCTTCCTTGTTTGGAACAATTGATCATTATAAGGTTGTTAGTTCGGGGTTGCTTTTAAAATTAATCCACTAATACTGCATGCACTGATTTATATTGTACGGTCTGAGAGAACTTAAAACAAGGAACTTATCGGACTCTACCTCTAAATATAATCAATTCTGTAGAACACATCAATAAAAATATATTTGATAAAACAAGAGATCCCAGCAGACCAAAAAAATTTAACGAGGTGGTCGGTAATAAATGAATAACTATAGATTTTAGACGTGGAAATAATGCGCCGCAGTCATACCAATGGAATAACGATAAATATTAAATTTTTTGTTAGTTGACGTTACCGATTTTTAAACATGTTATTTCTTTTGTTTCTATATTCATAAGCGCCAAAACTATATGCCAAGGGGAAGAAAGGGATCATAAAATCGAGACGTCTGTACTTGGAATACAATTATGTCGGGCCAATGGGAAAACCGTATTCACCATACTGGAAAAATATCGAAAAAGTTTCTGATTGGTCAGAGGCAACGTGTCCGCTCTGGTTAATGGAGCAAACTTATTTTCCATGCATCTCTTAGGTAAATATAGCTTAATTTAATTTTTAGAAAATATTGCTCGGGACTTAATGAATCTCGAGTTAAAACTATGACTACACTCCCTGACAATAAATTCCGGACAAAGATAGTGTTAGTCAAGTTTATAGACCTATAACCTTTTTAATATTTTTCCGATCTTGATGAAATATTTAGCAATGTGTAGTCTTGTGTCTTGGAATGATATCCTGAATTTTAGTTTTCAAAAAATACGATGTCTTGATCATTATACAGGCAGAAACAAAAGTTACTTTTTTAGTCTTACTTTCTTAACGTCCGTGGAAAAATTGAGCTATAGAATTTAACTACAGTGATGTGTGATCACATTGTTTTTTGGTTCACGTCATCATAATCTGCTTTTAAAAAGAAGATACAAATTGTGAAAGAAAGTCATGAAAGTTTTTAAATTTTATTCACAATTCACAACCTAACATTATTTTATCGAGTAGCATGAACAAATATCCAAAAATTAATAACGTGTATTGCAACCGCGTATTCTTATAATTTCTACCGTGCGACTTGGGACATGCTTTCAATGCAGTTTTGAATTGCTTCTTGAGGAATATTTTCACATTCTTCAGGAAGGACTGTTCGCAAATTATGGACACGTCTACATAGCATATCCGATAATTGATCAATTGCATTTAAATCTGAATTTCACCTCGTCTAAATACTCAGTTACAACCCGTAAAGTAGGTAGGTGTTTTAATTGCTAGACTTGCTTTCTATTATTAAATACAACAGCCATTCCTGAAGAATGGGAAAATATTCCTCACGTAGCAATTTAAAACTTCATTCAAATGGCAGGTCGCATGGTGGAAGTCATAGAACACGAGGAGTTATTATTTGTTTCATGCTACTCGATAAAATCATGCAATGTTGTGATTTGTGAATAAAATTGAGAAAACTGCACGACTTTCTTTCAGAATTTGTATCTTCTTTTAAAAAAAGGATAATGACGTGAACCGAAATTGTATTAAGAAAAAGTCACACTTCAAAACAAAATATAATTAAACTAAATTCTGCCCCTCAACTTTTGTTTCTGCCTATACAATGATTCTAAGTATTTTTTGAAAACTAAAACTTAGGATATCATTCCAAGATATAACTATGACTAATATTATCTTCGTCTGGAATTTATTGTCGGGGAGTATATTTCACTAGAGTGTATTATACTGGCAAAAGTCACAGCAATGGCCTGTTTCCTAGCGACTCTTACCTATATCTATACCAATATGATGGTTTTTCAGTAGAAACTTTTGATAGGTAAAAACAATTATTAGTCTGACAAATGTCACCCTGGTTTGTTCGAGATAAATGTGTAGTCTTATAGTTTCAACCTTAACTTGATGAAACCAAAATAAAATTGTTAAAGAACACACTGTTGTTAAATTTGGCAACACCGTCAAAATTGTATAAATTTCAAAATTTAATTTCGACCGTACCTTTATAATAAAGCATTTTAAATATCAATTTCAATAATGAAAGTTGTATTGCTATGTATGAGTTACTACCAAAAACATTTAATTAATAAATTGAGAGAATTGTTTTTATCCTGTCAGAATCATACAAAGTTTTAGACAGTAATCAATGATGCCAAGTCTGTACTGAGAGTCCTAAATGTGTTAGGGCAGGGCTGTCCAACTGCAAGTGCCCAAGGGCCGCTTAGAAAAAAAATGCGGTTTGTAGGGCCGCATTATAAAATACTTCGTATGCAACTTTATTAGTGAGTTTTAATAGATATGGTATACAAAAAACGCGTTTGTATTATTATTATTATTATCAAATTACAAAAAAATTAGTGGGAACTTTGAGGATGTTGGTATTCACTAACTAATATTTCGTATTTGAGGGTAATTTATACCCCACTCCGCGGGCCGCAAAAAGGAGGCCGCGGGCCAGTTGTCGGTCAGCCCTGTAGGGAAACCACCGTGGCAACGTTTTACGCACGTGCTACCGATTATACTACGTGTGTGACCCTGAAATTTAGAACTTTCATTCATTTTTTTCCTGCGCGATGCTGTTTGTGTTTATTTCTACTGCGATTATCTATTTATGGCTAATGCTAGATCGAAATTATCTAAACGCGTACCTTATTATAGCGTTGCCATTTTTTTAAACTGTGCATGATTGTAAATAAATGGTGTTTTATGAATAAAATGTTTTGTCGCCTCTTTTATATTATATGTTTATGGTTACTACTATCATCCAACTTTCAGCTAAATATAAAAAAATTAAATTATTTCATTATTTAACTTGTAAATTTGAAACACTGTATATCAATAGGAAAGCCGAATAGGACAAATATTTATACGAAGTATTGACAGGAGTTCGATTTATATCGATATACAGGGTCCGCAAACGAAGCGTGGACGGAAGATTAAATCGTTATCGAAGAACTTATCAACAATACTAAAACAGCTTGAGATATTGGATTAAAAGCGGCATGTTTTAAAAATATTTTACATTATACAGGGTGGCCCAAAAAAGTGTAACAGCATAAAGTTATATTTTTTTAAATGGGACACCCAGTATTTTATTGCATATTTAGGTTCGTATTACTATCGTTTGTAAGTGCCTCAAATTTTATTTAATTTGGTTTCGTAGTTTCAGAGAAATAAATTAAAAGTTAAAAAAAAAAGTTTTGCAGTCATGAATAAAAAAATCAAAAAAAACAATCCAGAACTATTTTTTTAATCTCGGCATTGAGTGAAATATATGACAAGAGGTCTAGAGATACTATGAATGTAATTGCGTTTATTTATTTTATACAGGGTGTTCATAATAAGCTTTCAAAAACCTGTATATCCTGTATATCCTGGATAAGAACGCACTCTACAGGGATATCTCATTAACCATAGGACATACTGAAATGATCAAAGTAGATAAAAATTGCCCGTTTGTGGGCCCTGCAATGTCATGATTTCAAATAGAAAAATTTCGGATTTTTCGGAAGGGCACAACCGAATTTTTACGATTGCGTTTTTCTTGTTTTCTGATTCTACTTGAAAAGATATGTGAAATTAAATTTCACATTCTCATTGCCACTTTTTCTTCTCTATAAGATAATTTAATTACTTTTTCAATCCGACGTTTCGTTTTTTCTCAACCATCATCAACTGTATTTATTTTTAAATAGTAATTAGATTTTATTTGACGCTTTATGTATTTTCTTTTATATTCTGAACCCAACAATATATCACACCTATTATTTATTAGGCGTTTCGGACTAAAGAATTTATCTTCAATGCAAATAAGCAATTAAACATTTTTTGTTTTTATTGTTATATTTATAGCATAGTTGACATTAAAAACTGTTTTTTCATTTAACATTATTTACAATAATAATAATACTGAAACAAGCTATTTTTCATTTTCAAAAACGCATCATTTTTGAATGTCACTAATGCGCAAGTTTTGTCTAATTTGATCATTTCTGTATGTCCTAGTATTAGCGAGATCCATGTAGAGTGCATTCTTATCCGAGCTACCCTAATACAGTAGAGAAGATATTTTGGCGCGGGTAAAGCTGCGGGATTTAGCATTTTCCTTTATTTTTTCCTCAATTTTCCCAAAATCAGGCTCAATTTACATATTATGCTCACCTAACTTGGATCAAATTGGTTAAGTAACTTCTTGTCCAGTCATCATGCGGACGACGCAGATATTGTCAGTACGTATAAAATATTTTTTAATTTTTTTGTAATAAAGTTATCATGAGGACAGACGAACAAACGAAACATCTTCGTCAGTCAGGTTTACGTTCTTTTTCAGAAATCTAAAACCCGTTTTAATTATAACGAAATTAAAATACAACTTTAATGCATTGACAGTATTCTCACGTCTAAAATTTGTAATTATTCTATGGCCTATTCAATATCTACCATGATGTATAATATAATATTTTAAGAATAAATCACAGTAATCCTTTAACCTACATATCTGAATCCGGACCCAGTTTTGATCCTCGACTAGTTGGCACTGATGGCTTTCTAAATGTTTGTGGTGGGATGGAATCAGTTAATCTGGGCCTACGAATACTTGCGCCATGTTCCGCCGGTTTCAAGGTAAAAAGTGAACCAAACACTATATGTTGGACTAATGGAAATTTGCTTAGAACCTAAAATAAAAATTTGTTTGAAACTGTTTTTTCCACTAACCATTGAATCACGCACATGTCGCCAAGTTTAGCTACGAAAGGAATGCGGACAAGAAAATTTCTTGGGTTAACAATGTTGTTACATATATTAAATTTTAATTTACCAAGTAAACCCTAAATTTAAATTTACCCATTTAAAATAAATTGTCATAAGTATATAAGAAACTAATATTCTATTATAGTTTCAATGTTCTTAAACATTTCTTTTCATACAATTTGTTTTAATATTTAATTGCAAAATAAAATATTTTTTTATTAAACTTCTAATCTAAAAATAGGGCAACATGGTGCAATATCAACGGTAACCATGGGTAACAGGTGGCTAGGGCTAATTTGATAGGTTATATCCCCGACAGAGGATGACGACAAGCGTCTGGTGACACACCCATTGCGCCAGCGTGGTTGTTCGGCGATGTCCAATATGCTTCATCCAGTTGCGTAGTGATAGGAAGGGCAAGAGTTTTTGTTCGGCGATGTCCAATATGCTTCATCCAGTTGCGTAGTGATCGGAAAGGCAAGAGTTTTTATATTGTGTTCAATTATGTTTTTTAAAAAGTGTTCGTTGTTTCAAAACTGTTATAATGAATGAATATACTCGTGGTAAAACCCTTCATAGTCAAACCCGTGAACTGATTGCCAATGTCTACAGGGTGTGTGAAGAGGAATCGCAAATTAATGCATTTAAATTGCCACTTAAGCGGAAGCTACAAAGGGGATAAATCATGATCCAGCATCTAGGAACTTTGAATTGTTTGAACTTGTCATAAACCTCTCAATAATGACAAACATGATGTGGTGGACAACATTATCAGGCAATACGAGATCATGAGATGTCTTGGGCTCACGTTAAACATTTCATTAGAGGTCACAATACATCAGGGGATTTTAGTATCTCTAAACTAAGGGAGCTTCTAGACGAAGCAATTGCTTCAGTGACATCAGTCGATTCGGAAAAGTTTTGTCGACATGTCACCGACATAGAAAATAAGTTTTGGGAACCTAATTATATGATGGGGGAGATTGAACCCATTACAATACAAGCTGGGACTGATACTGATGATAGTGATACTGAATAGTGACAGTGAAGGCGAAGAAGGTGAAGATGATGAATAAAGTATATACCGATTTTTTTGTATATTTTACTGATTTGTCGCAAAACTATATTTCATGTGTCTTTGACATTAATAAGACCAAAACTGAAAAATCGTTATTAATTGATTAAGCATGTAGCTGTTTTTTCATGCTAAAAGAATGGCATCTTATAAAACATAATTATTTAAACCTTGATAAAAATAATTACCTACCTTCAAACATAAAATGCAATTATTGAAGAATTTTCTATTTTTATTACATTAAACCCGTTAAAAAGGTATGTCTGATTTATACAAGATATATTGCTTATTCCGCAATTAGTTATTTTAGGGTTCTGTAAACGGAATTTAATAAAATATGCCACTTTTCAATTTAAAATAAACTTATACAGGGTGATTCACGACGAGCGTGCATTAGAACTTTATGGAGAACTACTGAATATATGTTCCTGAAACTTTGGGGATTTGGGTTTATCGATATGCTCTCTTTAACTAAAATATTGACATGTTCCTGTCATTTCCGGTTATACCGGATGTAGCTGCCAACTTTCGTTTTTTAAATACAACATGGTAATTTTTATTACATTTTTCGATTAAGCATTAAATATTAAGCACATTTTATAGAAAATGTTTTTGTCAGACTCTATTAGCTTTTGAGATATCTGGACTTTTTGTAATTATTTGGCAAATGCATGACGATGAAATAATCCATATAATTTTTTTACCTTAGCGCTTGGACTAAAAAAATTTTCTCACCGAATAGCTAGAAGATCATCAAGTCTCTAAAACATTTCAAATTCGGCATAAAATGTACAGGGTGGTCACAATTCAAGCCTCATTGTGAAAGAATTCAACCATAAAAAACTTTCTTATTTTAAATGGAACACCCTGTATATTTTTATTTAATTTGATGGCAAATTATTTGTTCTTTATAAATAGTATTTACTGTCCTATACCTATATCAAAGCGTTTTCTAAAAAAATCCAATTTTATTCCGAAAATACTATTTGTTCAAGTGTGCTATGAAAACAATTGTACTTAGGGGCTGTATACTGACGTCTATACGGAGGAAAAGTGATTGGTATCAAAACGATGGGGCTCCAGCACACAACGCCCAAGTTGTTAAGACTGCCCTAAACAGACTTTTTCATGACCAGTGGATCGCAAACCAAGGTCCCTTCCACTGGCCAGCTCGTTCGCCAGACTTAACTCCACTGGACTTTTCATCTGGGGAACCATTAAAGATAAAGTTTACGCGTGTCCCATCACCACGAAGGAAAATCTAATTAAAAGGGTGAAGGCAGCATTTCAATCTCTCACAAGAAATTAGGAATGCTACAAGAAATAACATGATGAAAAGAATACATAAATGCATGGAAGTAAATGGCAATCATTTCGAACATATTTTAAAAATATAATCAAAAGATATTAGGTATAATTTTCAAACACATTTTTAATTAAAGAATTTAAAGTTTATAAACTTGTTATTTTTAAAAAAATAATTTTTAAACCATTAAATTTATAACAATCAACTGCATTTTATTTATAAATTATTAAGAAACACTTTAGAATATTGTATTTTCCAGCAATCAATCACTTTTCCTCCGTATAGACATCAGTATACAGCCTCTAAGTACAATTATTGTTTTCATAACACACTTGAACAAATAATATTTTCGGAATAAAATTGGATTTTTTGAGAAAACGCTTTGATATAGGTATAGGACAGTAAATACTATTTATAAAGAACAACTAATTTGCCATCAAATTAAATAAAAATATACAGGGTGTTCCATTTAAAATAAGAAAGTTTTTAATGGTTGAATTCTTTCACAATGAGGCTTGAATTGTGACCACCCTGTACATTTTATGCCAAATTTGAAATGTTTTTGAGACTTGATGATCTTCTAGCTATTCGGTGAGAAAAAATTTATAGTCCAACCGCTAAGGTAAAAAAATTATATGGATTATTTCATCGTCATGCATTTGCCAAATAATTACAAAAAGTCCAGATATCTCAAAAACTAATAGAGTCTGACAAAAACATTTTCTATAAAATGTGCTTAATATTTAATGCTTAATCGAAAAATGTAATAAAAATTACCATGCTGTATTTAAAAAACGAAAGTTGGCAGCTACATCCGGTATAACCGGAAATGACAGGAACATGTCAATATTTTAGTTAAAGAGAGCATATCGATAAACCCAAATCCCCAAAGTTTCAGGAACATATATTCAGTAGTTCTCCATAAAGTTCTAATGCACGCTCGTCGTGAATCACCCTGTATATAGGGTTATCCAAATTAAGTGTCTACCAATGCTAATTTTCCAATTATTAAAGATACAAAATTACTTAAATTAGCAAACTAGCGGTATTTTTTATGCTCGTTAAGATAGAAGAATGCAAAGAATAATTGAGCAGTGTGTTTTGAGTTTGAAAGTAAAATACCACATTGCATATTACAGTTTTTTCTGTTCAAAAAAAAGCTTATAATAAATTCTCTTCTAGGATGAAAATTAACGAAGTTATGACGACCAATCTGAAACATTTAAGTTATATTTACAAACAAAAACAAAATCACTATTTTTTTCTTAGAATATCTTTACAAGTACCACCCCGTTCTTCAATACATTTTTGTGCATGTTAGTGAACTGCTCGACTGTTTTTAGTATGGTCCTATCTAGTTATCTAGTCTTTAAGGTGTTAACGTTATCGTACCTTTGCATGTAAATATCTCTACGAAAAGAAATCAAGCAGGGTTAAATCTGGCGATCAGGGAGGCCTCTGAATAGAACAAATTTGTTCTTATGCAATAATCGTTAAATGAAAAATAGTACCGTTGATAAGTGGTGGGCAGGTGTGTCATCCTGCTGAAATTTCAAATTCGGTCTACTTAGATTTAAGAAATTATTAATAATTTCAGTCCTAAATTCCACGTATAGTTGTTGCAGAATTATACCGTTGACTCTTACTGCCATAATTAAACTACCTGATTAAACCCTATTGTATACGCCTCAACCTCTTCAAAGCCCAATAAATGGGATCAGCGCCGGCTTGAAAATGTATACCACACCACATGTTTTATTTTTATAATTTAAAATAAATAGATAGGTATTTTTAGTTTTAGGTACCTATAATATAAATGTAAAATAATGATAACAATTAATGATAATTAAAAATAATATAATTTAAAAGTATAACTATTAGGATAACAAGTAGTGCAATAAAAATTAATTAAATTCTAAGAAGATAAGAGGATAATTTATTCAAAATTTAACTCTGTATCACTATCACTATCTTCATCTAAGCCTAAACTTATAATTAAGGGTTGAACAGTTGTAATCGTACAATTGTAAGAATTTTCCACCTTAAGTACATGCTGTACACAGTTTTTCCAGCTGTCTGCAGAAATTTTTCTTACTTCGTTTTTAATTAATTCTACTACAGATGCATTTAATGTAGGAGAAATATTATTTCTCCTAATATTGGATTTTAATTGGTGCCATATTAGCTCAATAGGATTGAATATACAATAGTACGGAGGAAGACGCAACACTGTATGTCCATTTTCTGCTGCAAGTTTGTCACACTCGTATTCCTTATTTATTTTAAAAGCTTTTAATACTTCTAGCAGTTCTCGTTTTTTGTAAGTTTCTTCAAAATATAAATCATTAAATTTTTACTTTCTGCTTTTGTATTATTAGAATTAGGAATGATTTTTGCTTGCCGACTATGATAACTAGCATTGTCCATTACAATGGTGCTATTTTCAGGTATATTTTTAAACCAATCTTCAAAAAGTTGTGCGTCGGTATCTTGATGGTAATCTAAAGAAGAATCTGCTATGTTTTTAGCTGAAGGCAACAGACAATTTGGAACAAACCCGTTCTCTGAACCAGAATGTAATATTGTGATTCTTTTGCCTTTATTTGATGGTGCCTTGGTTTGACATTTTTTGGAAGAATCATCCCAACCTTTTCTTGGAGTGTCATGGGTATCGAACCATGTTTCGCCAAGGTAAATAATTGGACGATTTTCTTCTCTAAATTGTTTAACAGCTGTTAAATATTTAAGTCTCCATTCCCGACACTTGAAGATGACCCCCTATCAGCACAATTCCAAGGACGCCACATTCTACCACTAATAAGCCTAACTAAAAATTACTCGCCGGAAAATCACTAAAGATTAAAATTATTAAAAATCACTTTGTATTTATATATGCATCAGGCATAGGTATAAATTGAATTTGTATACCTCGTCCGGCTCTGTTCGACAAGGTTTTAAAATCTGGGATTGCCTTATTTATTTTATGGTCGAATAGATAATGAGGTTTTATTGCAGTCAAGAGATCAATGATATAATTCTGCAAAAACTATACCTTCAATAGTCAGTAGTTAGGGTGCCCTCATAAAAAAACGGACCAATCGAACCGCATCAAACGTGAACACTGAAACAGACTTACGAAGTTCTTGGATTTACAAACAAACGAATTTTCCTTGACCAGTAATGATAGCTTTTTTCTCGAAGAAGATTTTCCGCACGCTAAATAAGATTTTAATATATCATCTCTTTTTGTATGGATGAAAGCCTCTTTGTCAAATTAATAACTGACGCATAAAAACTTTTAAGCGAAAAACCATATTAATATAAAATATTTAACATAATTGAAAGTTATCATTGCTTTCCAAAGACTTACTAATTTAAACAATTTTGTATCTTTAATAATATCACAGTTACCAATAATGGACACTTAATTTGGATAATCGTAAATTTAGTAATATTTAGATTTTTATTTTGGTTTCACACTATATGGTACCCGAGACTTCACAGGTGAGGACTCAATTTGTTTAACTAATGATTATCCTTCATTAATGAGTAATGTTTAATTTTAAAAAAAATATTCTCTAAAACATTTTAATCTTTGTCATTTTATTAAACAAACCGGAACAAACCTTTTTATATTTACTATGCTTTGATGCTACAAAATGCAACGTTTAATTTTCTGTTTTTTATTAGTTTAATTTTAAAAACAAGAGATTTAGCAGTTTAAGTATGCCACAATGCACAATGCCATGTACCTTTTTAAGTGATGTCAGTAGAATAAAATATTCAGGATAAGGCTCTCTAGCATTAATTTACTTACCTCAGCCTTATACATTTTGATCAACCCGCCATTTATCTTGTTCCAATTTGATACTCCGCTAATACTCCAAAGTTGATTAGAATGTTCCGCAAATGGCCCTGTCTTGACTTGATTTATGTATTTTATACAGCTCAGAAACATATATTCATCAGAAAACGCATTGACAATATCTGGTTTTAGAAACATTGAAGGTTCAATTTTTGGATGCCCTAAAATTTATTTTATATTAACTGAAATAAATTTCACAAATTAATATATTTATATTATTTCGACCAACAATTGGACGCAGTAAATAATCTATAAAAAGTCCACATCGAAATAACGTTCGCTTCGAAAGTTACTCGTGGTCAAATCCCATGAAAAACATTTTATTGGTGATATCCCGCTTTTCAAGCATCATGGTGTAATTTTTTCTTCTATTTTTTCCTTTTTCTTCGCCTTATAGGGCCATTATCGAGGGGTCTTACAGGTTAACATGGGCTCCGAACCACGATCCTCGCTCATACGTTGCCCCTTCAAGGACAACCACCCCTTGGTTTCTCGCATTGCGGTGTGACCTACCGATTGGGGAGCGCGCATCTTCCCCCGAACGCTCCTAGTTATCCGGCCTGGTTACCGGCGTGAATGGGGTAGGGATGGGGGGGGGGGGGGGGGGAGATACACAGTAAAGCCATGACTTACTTATACCACTAAAATGAACAGAATGTGCGAATCCGTTTACCGGCTGGGGGGTGGAGTTATTATTAAAATTGTAGATAAAAGTTTATACGATATAGGTTATATACGAGCTACCGCGTTGAATCATGCGGTTCGCAATGGGTATAAAAGTGTATAAAATATAAATTTGTTCAATTTTAACTTTATTTAAGAAACTTTCATTCACATAACGCGTTTTGCTACCTTGTAGCGTTTACGGATGCTGCATTCAAAAATTATGGCAATTAAAATTGAGGTAGAATTAATATGTTTTCGCAATTAGAATAGTATCCATTTAATATGTTGAAATCTTTCAATGGATTTCTTTCTAAGCTTTCCAAAATATATAGTTTCTAGTCATTCTTTTCAATATGTAAAAACCTAAAAGTATTATTAAAATTCTGCTGTTCTTGTAAAAGATGACTGGCATAAGTCGAATTGGTTTTATTATAAAGAAAACGTCTCTTAGTTCTGAAATTATTGTGTTAAATGTTATTGTCTACCAACTAACCTGCGGCTCTGCAGATTATTTAAAACAATAATTTCAGAACTAAGACGAGTTTTCTTTATAATAAACCCAATGATCATCATCTTTTACGAGAACAACAACTTTAATAATACTTTAGCTTAGAAGGAAATCGATTTATTGTTTTTAGCGGTTTCAGTTTTAATTTATTTTAAATTTTCCTAATAAGATGGTCGTTTTGAATGCTACGATTATATATATTTTTTTAATTCTTTCGGGCGGGTAACCAAAATAAGTTAAACTATTAGTTAATGTTTATTTAATTTCCAACCAACTTCTAAAGACAACTACAAGGAATATTAACTAATATATAGCAAAAATAATTATTAATAACAATATAAACTAATATAAAATACAAAAAAAATATTAAAATGGTTGTTTTTAATTAATAAATTTTTATATTTTCCAGAAGTTCTCGGCATTTCTTTAAAATTACTTTAAATACTTTTCAATATTTTAGGGAACTTACTTATTATGTTTATTTCGTCAAATAAAATGGTTTTTCTCGCTATGTTACTTTTAATTTGATTTTTTTAAATGGCCGATGTTTCTGGTATTTATGATTGTGTGAGTCAGTTGATTTTATAAATTTTATATAGGGCTATTACATGAATAAGTACACTAATTTGTATAAACTATCCAGATCTAGATATTCTCTTGGTTTATATAAATTTATTGTTGATTCCAAAAAATTTAGTTTATGAATACATTTAATGATTTTGTTTTGTAGTATTTTGCTGATGAGAAACCGCCACCTAAGATAATTTTATTTTATTATTTTATTCATTCATTTTTTCATATGCTGAATACTAATTTCCCGACCAGATGGATAGGGCGTGGTACCCATAGAGACATACAATTTACAAATTGGCCACCTGATTTGACACCCCTAGACTATTATTTATGGGGTAGATTAAAAGAAATTGTCTACCGAGATAGACCCGCAAGTGCTGAAATTCTACGAAACAGAATAATTAAAGCATGCAATGAGTTGCCAAGGCAGAAATAAGAAGAGCAATAAAAAAATCAGAACGACGATGTTTTTGTTTGACATTTATTTTATACAGTTAGGATTTTTTTTACAGTTACAGTTATGTATTTAATTTCTTAGGTAGTCTAACTCATTGTTTTGTCTTCAAATAAAATTTTATCTCGTTTTAAAAAATGACCTAGTTATATCTTATAGGCTCGTCAGCATATTTAGAGAGAGAAAATATAATTCTAGAAAGAGCTTCAAAACGGCATTTTGATGTAGTTTTAGAAATAAGGGTACTTTATTCATAGGTCAATTTAACATTTTTTGTAGTGTTGTGATCGCTCGAGCGAGAAACCGCTTGAGTACTCGTTTAATGAAATAACCGACATCGCTCGATTATTAAAAAAACCGCTCGAGTTATAGATTCAAGCGAAAATCGTCGCTTGTTACTTATTACCTTTCACTCGATACTCGAGCTTCGCTTGACGCCGACGTATATTCGAGTAGTTTTTCGCTCGATAGGAAATACTCTAGTTATAAATTCGCGCACCACCCAAATGTGCCGATTGGCGACGTTCGAGTTTGACGTCTTTCTTAAAGGCACATAAACGAGAAGGTGCATATAAAAAAGTATGTCAAACCCCTTAGTGAAGTCATCGCGACATGGGTTTTGTTTTGACTGGCTAGCCAGCAGCGATTGTAAATTCTTAAAAAATTAAAGGATGTAATTTTTAAAAAAATCAGAATCAACTGTTTTTCCTTAATAAAAACTCTAGACTAAACTTCTAAAACTTGCAAAAACAACCCCTGGTGTTTTATCAACACATTCTTCTTCGTCATAAAAATTTCAAGTGATTAATCGCTCAAGCGATTCACTCGATTAATAAAAATGCTCGAGTATCAAGTACTCGATTATTAAAATAGTCGGCTTTTTTCCAACACATTTTTTTTGGCCACTCTGGCAATATTTCGGAAATTCGACTATGGCTAGGGAAATTTTCAACCAAGTAAAACTTTTTAGCAAGAGTGACCTGTTTCGATGAAATGAAGGGTAAATAAGTTTCCCATTTTTTTATATATATATTATATTTTATACAGTGCGGATCGTTAATGGCCTCTCGGATGCGGGACGAGCGGATGAACGACATAATTGCATAAAAGCGCACATTAAGAACAATGTCTTTAGAAAACGCAGCGATTTTTATAACGCAACACAAAACGCGTGCATAAAATGGGGCCTTAGAGAGATGGTATTGCTTTCTACCTACTACTTGATTTGAAGAAAGCTGCAACCTTATATATCTAGTGAAACGGCCCGGACCCGGGTCTATTTTTCTCTAAAAAAATGTCGATGTTGAAAATAAAATAGCCAATATATTTAGGTCCAGTAATACATGCATAGCCTACATGTATTTTAAAAGAGCTTAAAACAGCAAAAAGTCTAACATATTAGCGATTTACCAACCAAGGAATGTCAAGAGGTCACATTCCTTAGGCTAAACATGAAATAGGGGTGCATAAAGTGACGCAAGAGAGCAAAGGCAGGGGTGCGCCTATAAAAGCGGGAGACGCGACGCTAAAAAAGGAATTCAATTTTTGACTGTCGTAAATACAAGACGTTACGCTGCCCGATTCAGAGTCAAAATTTCCCGTTCTCAAATCAAGTAATTTCGCTGCCAGTGCTCTTTTAGTGCATCATTAATTTCTTTAATTTCAACATACAAGTTTTTCCTATTCACAAGTTAAAGTGTTTACGCGGCCATTTAGTGTTCAGTACATCTTTATTTGATAAAGAATTTTCTTCTACTTGTTGAGTTGAGTATTCTGGTTGCCCCATCGGTTTTCCGATGTCGACGCGCTAGGAATCCTTGACAACGGAGTTAAATTCAGTATGGTATGCTACTCTCAGTATATCACTCTTTTTCTATAGACGCATAAAGAATTTTCTTCTACTTGTTGAGTTGAGTATTCTGGTTGCCCCATCGGCTCGCCGATGTCGACGCGCTAGGAATCCTTGACAACGGAGTTAAATTCAGTATGGTATGCTACTCTCAGTATATCACTCTTTTTCTATAGTCACATATAAAAATTTACGGAAGTAAATCCAGCATCCCAAAATCAAATTAATTTATACACAAAATGGCCGCTCTCTTCTCTATATCTTCTCTTTTGATTTATTAATACAAATAACCTCCACCTACCAAATAAATTGTCTGCAGGACAAAAATGGTAGGTTTCTAGTAAAAACTACAAAGGGTAATTCGGGATTAACGGTTCTGTTTAATCTAAAATGTCTGCAAGACAAAAATAAATTAAACATTATTTTAAAGTGAAAAGCGAATAACGGTACCACTGTTGGCGTAAATCGATACACTTTTGCTTTCGTTTAAAGGGTCGTTATTTAGTAGGTCATTTTCAGAAACAGATGTTTGTCTTTTCAAGGTGAATTTTACAGTGGGTTCTTGTAAACAAAGGTAGGTGTTTATTACGCAGTAATAAAGCCTTCCTCGAATAATATCTGCAATCCGCGGTAAAGAAATGGGGGAGGGTTCTAAAAAGGGTTATCTATGATGTATAACAGGGTAACCGCAGGTTATCACTGTTATAAAAAAGGGTTAAAATCATTTGGTATGATGTTGCCAGTAGAACGTTAATTTATAACAGGTGTAAATAAAAAGGCGTGATGGGTTTTTCTTAGGAATGAATGTTCGACGGTAGGACACCACTACCGGACAGTGTCTTTCGACTTCCAGTACATGAAAAACAATGCTCGCTTGAGAAGAAAAGTGACACATGCGTAAAGCGAGCAGGCTCCTAATTTTTATTACACTTTTATGAGTTATATGTTAAAATGTTCAACAGTAGGACACCACTACTGTACAGTTGTCTTTTCACTATACTACGTAGTAGCATTATACCAAACGTGTACGTAAACTGAGGGATGGTACATAAACAAAACGACAAGTAAATTAAATAAAAATACGTACACGAAAATGGGGTCATATGTAACAAAATAAATTGCAGATTATCAGGGGATCAATGTAAATAAAATGGTCGCAGACCAAAGGTTCATGTAAGAAGCGAGATAGAAATATCGGATATCTACTATTATTGTCGCAGACATAATAGATAGAGAACAGGTAACAATGCTATTATTGTCGCAGACATATAATACTTAGTATTGTGGTAAAGGGGGTAAATCATCACCGTTCTGTCGCAGACAGATATTGGTGAATAATATCGGGCCAAATTAGGGGAGACAAACATTCTGAAACAGGTTATATAATTATTATTATAATAATGTGAAACCTTTGTATCTGGTAAATTATTAATTTGTAATAAATAAGTGAATGGTTAAACTCTCTTTGATTTAAATTCCTGGCAGCGGAATCCTATCTGTACTTAGGGAAAAACGTCATACTAAGAGTAAAGCTCATAAATCGTAAAACCTGACAACCTTACCGTTGTCCCAAACTTTAAAAGAACCTGCAAAGTAAACACAACGTATACAGGGTCGTACCACAAAAATTAGACGATTACAGCCAGAGTGATGGATTCCATCAGGTGAATAACACACCCGGGGTCGATCAGTTTCACTATCTATCTACGATATTTTGTTTTTGTGACATTTTATTTCCACTTAGTGGTTCGCGGACCCCAGTTTGAGAAACGCTGCTCTAAAAAGTCATTAAGTTGTCTATGTGTACATGTAAAAATACCATCTACGTATCTGTAGCACTATAAAGTGTATTTGTTGGGCATGTTATTAAAAAACAAAATGAAAACTAAAAAATTAGGCTATTTCTGGAGTATATAAAACAAAGGAAAAACACGGCTCGTTTAAAACTTGCTACTTATTTTAGAAACCTACTCTATTTAAAATATTTACCTATTAACTGTGAACTTCCCCAAATAAAAGGTATAAATTGATAATCATCTAAACTCCATACACCTTGGCTTCCCGCTGGTTCCATTCTGTAAGCCTGCTGCAACTTTCTAGTTAAATTTAGATACCTAAAAAATACTATAATGTTGTTCAATGTTCGACTCAAAGTAAAATTTTCATTGTTTATAAATTATGTGGTCAGATTCTATTGAGTCTAACCACATACCTAAATATAAACACTGGTATTATAAAGCTGAAAATAGTCGATTGATATTGACAAAAGTTAACTGAATGGGTCACTTTGGAAATCCTTCTCTTCGTTATCGAAATAAATGTTTCTGAAAAACATATCAAAACAGAAACAGGCAGAAGAGATGGGGGTTTTACAGATAGAATCCCCGTCTCTTTTTTGTTGTGTTTATTTTCGTAATAACTGGCGTCACATTGACGTGTACAAAGCAGATAGAAATACCAGGTCCATGTTTGTTTCAAGTCGGTGGTTTTGTCAAAGATATATTTTAATATATCTTTAGTACGTAGACCGGTATGTTGGTTGATAAACAGGCATCCTTGCCTGTGATTTTCTCACAATCTAAATAGCATGGTTAATTTAATTCTTAATATACTTAAAAACAGATAACTCTGATTGTTAGTACATTATTACTGCCAATGTCATTGATTTCAAAATCAAAGTTGTATGGTTTGTTCGGGTGCTAATTATTATTTTTCAGAGGTAAGACAATATGGCAAAATCGCTAATCTACTATCATTAACAAAACAAAATACAGATCATTTATATCGACGAAAAATAAAAATTTACAATGTGGCATATTCACACGATCGACAATATTTGTCAACGGTTTTTACCTAAAAAAACAAATTCCGGACATCTAGATGATGTAGATAAAATAGTAAAAAAATCACGTGACTTATCGTGGGTTAATGCTTTGCTTAAACGACCTCGACATACCGCAATTAGAAATTGGAGTTATGACAGAGAAAATATCAAACAATAAATGTTTTCATATTATAAGCGAAACAAATATGTTACAGAATCTTGCAAGATTGACATATGCACGTCAAGTAAATTTAGACTAGCATGTACAGGGAGTATTAGAGTTATTATCAAAAATATAATGTTACTGATTTCATTTTAGTTTCCTACTTTTTAACCAAACGAAAGATTCAGGTCGCAAATTTGTCATTGCTCTTTTAGTTTTTAATCTACAAGATGATTTAGAAAATCGTCGCTTTTTAGACATTCCCGTTACGCGTTAACTTATCAAAAAGGTAAAAACTGATCTTTGATCTTGTTAGATATTTTCACGTACACTTCATGGGCGTAGCTAGTTTTCTCTAAAAAAATCGTTTTTAATATTAACAAAAAAATTTTTTTAAATGGGACACATATTTACATATGTTCAAAAAGAAGCTAAAAATGCGATGTTTTCAATAATTTACCTTATAACTAGAGACCGGATCTTGAGCATTATGCTTATTGCTGAATTTTATAACCAACCATAAGATTATTTAATTTCTACATGAATTACGCCAAACTAAGTACATTGAGATAGTTGTTTCTATGATGCTTTTATTGTTTTTTTTCTTGAGGTTCTATGCTTTTTTCTCCCTTCATGGTTACTTTAACTTTTTTACGTATAATTAATATTATTAATAATATACATAATTTTAAAAAATAATACAAAACATTATAAGGGAAAAATGGTCATATTATATACGGCAACTGTGCAAGGCGTAGCGGGATTCTCCGAAGAATCCGTATACTCATAGGTAATTCCCCATCTTGAGCTATGCCATGACAATAATGTTAGTTACGAGGTGTTCCATTATCGAGTTATATAAGGTGGCATTAGACAGAAGATATAATTTTACCACTAATAATTTGGGGAAACATTTAACTACAGTATTTACTGTTATACATTATTTTAAGCATTAATAAAAATGGCAGCATATAAATAATAATAATATTTTAATATTTCTTCTCATTGCTATAAATTAAATTTATACTTAATTTGCTTAATTTTTGATAAATTTTGTGCTGTTTTCAATTTTTTTGCGCTTTTTTATGCGGTCTCTACTTATAAAGAGTAGGCCATGGTCAATGAATTAGAAATAAATGCAAATGGTCAATCCTCACAGAACCTCTAATATTCTTATCATTTATGAAATACCTATTATGTAAGAGTTTTCATAATATGCTTTTTATTTAATCATTCTTAACAATGGCCGTTTATGAAAAGTATGATATGTTGGCATGTTTTATATAATCCAATTTAGAATAGCTGTCAAAATTTTGAAAGTTTGAAGGTACAGGTTTGAGAGCTTTCACCAACATTTATTAAGAACAAAATTTCGTGACAAATCTATAATGAAAAAGTTTTCCATTTATGGCGAACCTTGACCACCCTGTAAATAATTTATGTTCTAGACTAAATTTAATGCAATATTGGATTGAATAAGGACTACTATACTTTCGATGAACTTGTTGGCTGAAAACAGATGTGTAAGGCGTTGCACTGAAAAGCACATTGAGTAACGTAAGGGCTTATTTTTATTTTCCAAGTATTTAGACATTCGATTAAAAAAAATTATGTGGTGTTCTCTAGGACACCCAAGGAGCCACCCACATAACGAGCGATTTCCGTAACACCCTGTATACGGTTTTCATAAACTATCATTAATTCGAGTCATAAGATACTTCGTTGCTACTGATTTCTGTATTTATAGCGTTTCAATACTATCGGCCATGTAAGTGTATGACTGATTTACCTGCTTTACTCACATGGTCTGGATAGCTCAGACGAAGTATTTTGTTTTCGGACATTTAACTTACTTTACAAATACTTTACAAGCTGTAGGAGCAAAATCTTGATCCTTAAGGAAGCCAATTTTAAACAACGCGCACAAAAACATTACAAACGAGATTTCATGTCCAGTTCCATAATCGATTCTAGTTGCATTTCCGAATCCTTCTTCAAGGTATACCATCATTTCTGGAATAGCTCGGTAAATTTCCGGGGGAAGAACCGCTTGTAGTAATTCAATTGCTTCCTAAAATACGACAAAAAAAATGTAATATAGTAAATGAGGTTAAAGAAATAGTCCTTTTCTTCAAGACCTGTTTAATATAAATACAGGGTGTTATGGAAATGACGTATTATATTTAAATCGGCAATTCCTGAGATGAAAACAAATTGAAGAAAAATATCCAAAAATGGCGCTTTAATTTAATATGCCCTGTACATGACCTTATGTCAAACCAAAAATGACCACGTGGTGCCCCTGTCAGGAAGGTAAACAAATCAACATATGTCAACAGTGTTGTCATATCTTCCGGGTAAACTCTTTAGGGCCAATTTTATAAAGTGGGTTTAAATCGCACTGTAGGTACGGTTTAAATCTCAGATTATTGAAAACGGTGATTTTATAAACTAGGATTGACAGCGAGGCTCGATTTTAGAGCAACCATCCTGGTAATAAGTTAATCGGTAGAAAGGGTACCGCTTAAACTCAACAATACGATTTAAGACAAGTATTATAACCCAAACATTTGAGTTTGTTTCTTTATTGTTTCTGGCTGCACAAAATGAATATTTTTGAAATTTTTAATGATTTATTAACGGACGACGAAGATGATTTTGTAAATATTATTGAGCAGCCTAGGCGGGAAAGAATATTTCGGATACAATTGTTAGGCCTCCTAAATCATGTTTTAGAGCGTCCGACAAACCGGTGAGTATATTATACAATATACAGGGTGTTATGGAAATAACGTATTTTATTTAAACCGGCAATTCCTGAGATGAATACAAATTGAAGAAAAATATCCTTAAATGGCGCTTTCAATTCATTTAGCGGTAAAAAATGACCTGACGTCAAACCAGGAATACCTCTGTACCGCACTGCGGCACATCCGAATTCTCACCGGTGTTGTCAGAATTACACTCTTTAAGTTTGAAATACCCAACTACGTAACTAGGTCAAATGTCAATGACCTTTTGACTTTTGATTGGCTGATTTTTTAATGTAATTTTATTTAGGCCACACACATACACTTACCTTGTCGGTCTTATTTAAAAATTAATGTCAACTTCTATAAAAACTTATACAGCGTTTTAGTAAAGAAACCGGCACATCACATAACCCATAATCGGAAAACTTCACATGAACACTGGCCAAAACACACACAAAATTCACTTGGAGACATCGTTTTTTATTAACATTGGGTTGTCTCGCCTAGATCTGTATGAACTTTTGTTTTTAATTATAAAACACATTGTAAAATGTAAATAACCTAAATAACATTTATTTGAACTACAAATGACGCATTTAAAACACGAACTGTCAAAAACTAGAAATGTATTAATGCAATGCATCTTTTCCGGTAGATTCCTGCGCATTCACCAAAAAAGGTTGAAATAAATAATTATAATAATCTACAGCACTATTTATTGTTTTCTTTCCGAACAAACCCAAGATTAGCACATCTCTAGTATAAATCGAGAGGTTAAAAGTTGACATTTGCTTGACAACAAGCGGCTTCGCGCGAAAGAGTTTTTTCGGGATATTTAATCAACTGTACAGTGCGAATAAGTGGGAAAATGTTTAGTACATACAGAAAAATCCAGTCGAAGGCATATTAGAAAATGTTCCTTTAGTAAGAGACTGGAAATCGCAAGGTCACCGGATCTTACATCATGCAATTTTTTCTATGGGGTACGATGAATAAAGAAATAGTTGATAAAGTCGAAGATATGGATCAGTTGCGATATAAGATATTGGATGCAGCAGATAAAATAATTGCTGAACGTTTTAGTTTATAAAGTGCCAATTGTGTCCTATGTCCTATTTGTGTGTTTGTTAAAGAATGCATTAGTGTGTAACGATTTTGTGTGACAAGGGCCTATCTTAAAAAAACTAATTTGAAACATGTGTGTTTCTTTAAGTGATTTATGGTAATTTGTTCAGTGTTTAACTATTTGTTCTGTGTCTCTGACGATATACAGGGTCATGTTCTGAGATTGGAAGAAAAACGCCGAAGGGGTTTTAGTGGGTTATAAGCTTTACCCACTAAAACCAAAAAAACTGAAGATTTATGTGCCCTGGATTACTTGCTAGTATACTGGCACCTGGATTCACTTCTATTTGGATACTAGGTAGCTAAATATTTATTTTTATAAGAATCTAAGGTTTTACACGAACAATTTGGCAACATTGCGCTAGAACATCTGTTTATTACACAGCTGCTCAGTGTAATGTGACTGTGCCGAGGAGTTGTGTGTGGGTTTATGGGTGAATTACCCCACTTTTTAAACGTTCGATTTGAAAAAAAAAAATATGTAGCGCTTCTCTAGGACACCCCAGGAGTCACCCATTTAAATATAATACGTCATTTCCATAACACCCTGTATATTATAATACATTTAGTTATAAGTGCCAGTTTTTTTATCCTCGGTTAAATTTAACATTTATAACATGCTTTATGTGTAACAAATCAAGTTTAACCAAACAATAAAAATAACCGAGCTCCGAGGATGAAGAAACCAGCACATTAGTATACAGTGTGTCCCAGATCGAGGCATCAATAGGTGCGAGATGAGACTCGTACTCGACGATCATATTGATGTTTAAGTTCAAAATGCATCTTCTGGGGTTCAGCCCTGCTTGGATTGAAACTAATTTGAGTCATAAAAACTGAGTAAGAATATAAAATTTGAAAGTGCCTACTTTGATAATTTGCATTATTTTCATTCCATCCTCCATATTGAAGAAATTGAAAATAATACAAAATATCAAAGTAGGCATATAATTTTCAAATTTTGTATTCTTACTTAGTTTTATTATTTTATGGCCAAGCGAAAAGAGCCTTTTATTCAAAAAGAAGCAGAATACAATCTCGCCGAACTTAGTAGCCTACTCTTACTCTGTGAAAAATATAAGCCTCTATTATAAAATTGTCATAATTTACCTGTAAGTTAATCCCCTGATTATTCTTCCGTTTAAGTATTAATTTAAATCCAAGACTTAAGATCACTTTATAAAATTGGCCCTAAGAAAGGCAATAACCGTTTGACAGATTGCAAGTTGTTTATTTTTCAGGGTACATTATTATAAACTTTTACGTTCAGTTCAGTTTTTAAATGGTCACGTATGTTCTCATTTGTTCAATTCGAACGACACCCGTCAGATCTGGACAACTTAAAAGTTTATAAATGCCACTTACCCTTTAGAAAAAAAATCTAATTTCATTTAGCTTTTCGGACTTATTTAACATGAACTTAATTTATAAAAAAACACCAAGTACCTAGGTAACTTGAACAAAAACAAACCGGCACAATAAAATCACATAACACATCTAAGTACCATTCAATCTGAATTAGTATTTTAAAGTGATACTGTGTCTGGGAAATAATGTATTTAACATCTAAAAAATTTTAAAATAAATAACACGTTGGTTCTCTCGATCGATATCGGCCTGCTTCCTTTAAACAGCTGATTGTGGCAATCGGGCTAATATTTAAAAATACAGCGTTGCCACTTTCGATGTTTTATAAGCGACTATCATAAATTGCCGAATTTCCTTCTATAATATTACTTTCCTGTATAATTATAGTCTCGGAAATGGCAACCGTCCTGGCTCTAGAGAGCCGAGATTTCTCGGAAAGAAAGTTCGACGAGTGGTCCGAAGACGGACCAGACCATTATTTCAAAGGGTAGTCCTGTCAATTGTTAACATAATTGTTTCATTTTATTTTTAGTAAAGGGTTAATTGCCCATAGAAAATAATTATTATACTTTTTACATATATTTTTTTACTTTTCCAAAACATTTTAATATGAAAATATTTTTGGCTTGTTCACAAGTTATTACTATTCAGACTAGTCAGTAACTAACTTACAAATTTTAGATTATCCACTTAGAAAAAAGTGCACATTGCTTTAGTAGTTACGTTTTTAATAAACTTGCAAATTTAAAATAATATTAATACCTATATAATAATCATTATTAATAACGCCAATTATTCCCCTGTCTGGATTCGTGAACGTTTGCATTTTCGTTATGACATTCATGATAGGGGGGTCAGGGGGAGGGGTAAGTTGACCATGTTTCATCATCAGAGTGCTATGTTTCAGCGTTCATTTTCTTTTATGCCGTCAAATGTTATAACTCACTGCCCACTGAAATGTTAGCTTTGAATTCGAATTTATTTAGAGTAAAATTCAAAAAATATCTTTTACAATTGCAAAATAACTAAAATTGTTTTTTATTACATTTTATTTTTCTTCTCGTGTCTTCTTTGTTTTTATAGAGTGTATTAGGATCGGCTTAATCTCAATTTAATTTCACTGTCATTGCTTGCTGTTATGTGTTTTTTTTTTATATTGGTTATAACTCTATTATTATTTAATTATTGATGATTGACAAGGTTGTGTTATGTAATATTTTTAGTAATTGGATACAAACTTTAAAATTATTATTTAATTATTAATAACTAACTTATCTATTTAATGTAGCAATCATGCGTAACTGACTGGTTCAGTGGGAGTAGCTATTGTAGGTAGACTGCGCCAGACTATTATGCCCTTTTATATTTTTCTTCTGGTAGATATTATTTTTTTAGATACTATTTTTCTTTTCCTTCTGGTAGATATTATTTTTGTGTTATTCTACTGTAAATTCTTATGAAATACTCAAATAAAAGACGTTTATTATTATTATACAGGGGCGAGTAAAGGGGTTTCTATTAAAAAAAATTATATTTTACTTTCAAACTCAAAAAGTGTTGTTTTCTGCATTATTTTATCTTATTAAGTATTTAACATTGTATTTTTATAAATAATAATTTATCAGGAAATTTAATTTGGATAAATGTATATTTCATTGAAAGTGACCATTTTTGTGAACTTAAAACTGGGTCACCCATTGTGAAGAAAAGCCCATGAAGACTTTTTTTGGACCATGCCCAAAATACACACCTAAATTTGATCAATAACTTATAGCAAATACAAAAAAACCCCATGGTGTAAGGTGTGAATTCAATTTTGACGATATTCTCGTTATAATACAATAAGAGCAATATGTCCCCAAGCCAGTACATTTTGTGTAGTGGTTACATTTTCGGACTAATCAGAACAACGGTTCAAAAACCAGTATGTACTGGTAAAACAAGTAGGAATGGTTCATTCTAATTCTAGCTATACATGTACATATGTATGTACTAATATTATGCCATCTAATCAGTATTTATTTGACTTATTGTATAAATGGTAATACCTTTATTAAATATTTGGTTTTTAATCTAGTTGTTAAAAGGTGTTTATTATTTATTACCTAATATAGCAAGAGGATAGAGGTAATACACTACAGTGTAATTGCAAATCATTAACAAAATAACCACAACAATAAAAATATCAGTTGTATTCATTGAAAATGGAGACAAGTCTTATGACTAGTTTTATCATAAATCAGGCTTTTCTGATTGATTTGTTGTTAAGGTTATGAGCAAAAAGCATTGGCGTTGCTAAACAAAATAAAATAATCTAATGCAATGTGATAAATGAGTTAAATGTATAAAAATATTTCTATAATAACACATATTTTTTACTCAACGTAACATAACTAATAAGGGTATACCAGAATTTATTACCTATATTTAGATTGAAAAACCTTTTTGTCAGTGAACACTGTCGCGTTCCACAACTGAGTCGCGGAATATATAATTTATTTAAGGTGAAAACTATCCGAGACTACTACCCAGTATTTTAGCTTCGATTTTTTTGGGTCGGAAATGGGGACCTGACCAATACCAATTTCTCTTTCCAAAGACCCCTCTTGCCCCCAAAGTTGCTTAACTGTTAAAATCAATTTATGTTTGTATTATGTAAAATTAATAGATTTTTGCAATCACAATGATAATTATAATCCTTCTCTTGCGTTTCTTGCTTTTGGTACTTTTTCTTGCACTTTTTCATTTATGGTCAGCAAATACATTCTACATTAAAATAAATCATTAAAAACTTACGTCTTTTAAACGATTATACCATATTTTAAATGCAGCATTTCCAAATCGCTGAGGCTGCTGACTGGGAGGAATGTCATCAATCCATTTACTTAAAATATCAAGCAGATTGACAATTTTATTGATATTTTCTGAGGCACCTTGAGACCCTTTAGAATTACTGATACCTTTAATTGCATCATTAATAGCAAATATAAATCCTAGGTACTCCTAAAAAACAACATGCTTTAGATTCAAAAAGGAAGAAAAATAGAAATATTTACAAAATAGGCCTCAGACGTATCCCATTTCTGCATATCATCAATGGTTTTAACGAGCTTAACCGGTGTTACAAAAGCATGATCCTCGCTCACTGGAATTAAGGAAAAATGTAATTATTATATATACTTATGTATACTCAATTTTATACTGTACTCACCAGTTGTGACACTTTTTGATGGTGTTAAGGAAGCCATATTATTTTTTAAAAGACTAGCAAATTTATGCCTCAAGTTGTTTTTTAAATGACTTTGGGTAATTTGTGATCTCTACACAAAAATTAACTTTGAAAACTTTCCGTTTTCTGTGATGACAACTGGGTTGCAAAAACATAATTTAGGTTAGTTTGGCTTTCTGCTTTGGTAATCAGCCAATATATCTCTTTAATTTTGTCTTTATTATCAAAGGAAAGAATTATACGACATACGAGACGAGAATACTTCCGAGATTATTCTCATGTAATTTCTAACTTGGTGCAAAAGGCTAACGAGTAACGAACCATATTTTATTCACAAATGATTGATTAGTATATATAAACCATAAAACGTATAAAAATGTGCTTGGGATGGGAAATTAAATCTTTATTAGATATTGCGATTTCTGAGATGGATATTAGGTATTCCTGCGAAGAATGTTTTTTATTTTTCAAAATTTCAAATTTTTACTTTAGTTTTACATTATTGTCCCATATTATTTATTACTAGTACATATTCCGTGTTTAGAAACGTTTTTTTTTCTTCAGATATTTAAACATCTACTGCATAAGAGATTTTTAATTTTTTTTTGGGACAGCCGATGAGAATCTGCATACAAATACGATGCACAGAGTATGCAAAGTAGTGTCGGGTTTAGCAACCTGTGGGGATGAACCTCCGACAATATCATCCTTCCTGAAGGGAAGGATCCGCCTCGAATGAGGAGGGCCGACCGATTAAACTCACCGTGGGAGTCAGGCTAGAAGCCTGCGACTCTTTTTCACTAATTAGTGTTATTTTTGAATCATGTGTGATTTCTTTGGTTTTAGCTTCTAAGCTATACACTTATGTTTGGTGCCAGCTCTTGATATTTTTTTCCATTCGAATTTAATCGAATAAACAAGCAATCAAGAGCTCCGAACGTATAGGGTAGAGAGTAGTTTTGGTTCTGCAATCAAGGTAATATTCTTGTGTTTTTGAGACATTTGTTTTTGGATCAATCGCGGTTTCAAGTGATACAGTCTTTAGGTAGCTTGTAACAAGTGTTAGGCTGTGAGTGTATGTGCGATGCAAGTATCGTACTGTTGTTGGCTGTGTGGTATTTTGCGATTGTCGCAAGAACTCGGAAATTGTGTTAATTTCGAGATCTCTGTGTATGATGTCATTTCTTGTGTATCGCGGCACGTTTACTATGATTTTTAGTACCTTGTTTTGCATAACCTGAATTCTTTTTATATCACTCTTACTCATGGTGCACCAAGCTGGAGCTCCATATGTCATCGTTGACCTGATGAATGTTTTGTAGAGGGTGACCTTCGTTTTCATGTTTATCTTGCTGCGCTTGTTCAGCAGACAGTAGATTGCGCCTAGTTGTTGATTGGCTTTCCTTAGAGCCTCCTGTCAAAGTGCAAACCTAGATATTTAACGCTTTGTTGCCATTCTATTTCTTCGTTTCCAACTTTGACTTTCCCCGCCGGGAATTTGTAGCACGATTTTGAAAAGTAAATTGCCTGTGTCTTGTCAGGGTTTATCTTTATCTTCCATTTGTTCAGCCATTCTTCTAGAATGGCTATGTTCCTTTTTAGCCTGATCATTATTAATCGAGGGCTCCTTCCTGTTACTACGATGCCCGTGTCATCCGCATATATTTGTCACACTGTGGAAGCTGAGGAATATTCGCTGTGTAAATGTTGAAAAGTAGGGGCGCTATTGCGGAACCTTGTGGAACGCCAGCTCTTATGTTTTTCAGTGTAGACAGTTCGTCATCTATCCAAGTTTGGAATGTTCTATCTTCCAGATAAGAGGCTATTAGCTTTATCAGATAGTTCGGCACTCCTAGTCTTATCATTTTTAATATTAGCTCGTTGTGCCATACTTTGTCAAACGCTTTACTCATGTCAAACAGCACGGCTCCTGTATGCTTCCTTTTGGTAAATCCTTTAAGTATGTTAGAAGCGAACCTCGTCGCCTGTCTAACTGTGCACAGATTTGATCTAAAGCCGAACTGCTCCTCTTGTTTGTTCGGGTTTGTTTTTGATTAATTTCGACAAAGGCTGAAAGCCTACCCGAGATTAACCTTTCCGCTAATTTGCCCACGTTAGACAGTAGACTGATCGGCCTATAACTACCTATCAGATTTTTATTCTGGCCTGCCTTTCCTATATCATGATGATCTTTGCCTTCCTCCAGGCGATAGGAAAGTGTCCAAGCTTCTGCATTGCTTCTGTTATGCAAACTATATCATTTATGGTGTTATCCGGTAGATTTTTTAGAGATCTATTTGATATGCCATCTATACCGGGTGCTTTTTTGATTTTGGTCTTGGCAATCAGACCCTTTATTTCTTCTGCTGTGATGTGTTGCAGGTTTGGCTCGGGCGGATGATCAATGCTTTTGAATATCTCCACAGTTCTGTTGATCCGATTCTCTGCTGCTTGGTTGGTTGGGTTTTCGCTGAACTGCTCGTAAAGGGCTTCAGCGAATTTTTCAGCTTTTTCTCGGGGCTCAGTGATCGTCACGTTGTCGCGGGTGTTACTAGGTAAGGCATTTGCTGTTTGCTGCCTTTTGTCAGTGTCCTTGTCATTCTGTATAGGCTGTTATCTACAATATTAAGGCCTTCGACCTTTCTATCCCAATTTTCAGATTCGGTATCCCTTAGTAACCTTTTGATGCGCTGAGTTACCTGGTTTGCCTGTATTTTGATTCTCGGATCACCAGTTCTGTAGGCTTGTTTTTTGAGTCGGTTCTTCGCTCTTATTTCATCCTTTATTGCTTGGCTTATGACGCCGTATTTGGTGTAGGTTGAAGTCACTGTGCTTGTTGATCTAGCAAGTGCTTGATGTATGTTGTTGGTTAGCACCTTCACTGCCTCGTCAATATCTGGTTTGCTCACGATTGGAGGAATCGCATCGTATCATTTTAATTCATCTTTGAATTTTTTTCAGTTAGTCTTGGCTGAGGATACGGTGCGCTTCCCTGTCCTGCTAGGATCACCGTATTCTATTATCACGGGCAGGTGATCTGATGTGAGATCGTGACTTATTATGGGCTGCGATATCCTATCAGTGTTTTTGATCACGAATATGTCCAGTGTTTCCGGTAATCCGATAGGTCCTCAGGGGGTAACATGTGATAATCAAAAACATCTGACTTATTGTAAAGCAGCTGTCCTCTACTATTAGTCACTCTGCATTTCCAGATACGGTATATATAAATCGGTTTTAGAACGTTCTTCGACGTCTTCCGATTCCCAACCTCCATTCATCTCTGTTCTCCCAGAGATCCTCTCCCAAACCTCTCTCTCTTATTTCACTATCTATCCCCTCTTTCCAACTTTTCCTAGGTCTTCCTCTCTTCCTCCTTCCTTGGGGGTTCCAGTTTATGACTTGTTTTGGTAGCCGGTCTTCGTTCATTCTTTGTACATGCCCATACCACGTAAGTTGTTTTATTCTCACATCCTCCAATATGCAATGCTTGACTCCCATAATCTCTCGAATCCTGTCATTCCTGATTCGCTCCAGTCTGGATATTCCTGCAGCACGTCTCCAGAAGTCCATTTCTGTTGCTTCCAAAGCTTTTTCAGACCTGTGTTTCAACTGCCACACCTCGCTCCCGTATGTTACTATGCTCCTGACAATGGTATTGTAAATTCGGCGTTTATTATCTTTTGAAATATGCTTATCCCATAACACGCTATTTAGTAAACTGATTTGTATATTTCTCTCCCTTATGGCTTCGTCCGTCGTTCCTTCATGTGTAATATACATGCCAAGGTATTTGTATTTTTCGCATTTTTTAATTATATTTTGGTTGTCCTCGAGGACTAGATTTTGCTGCGGTCCACCCATGCACATATATTCTGTTTTATCAATATTTACTTCTAGTCCCCACTTTTTGTATTCTTCGATTAGCTTCCTCGTCATGTATTCCAGATCCTCGTAGTCTTGGGCTAATATTATTTGATCATCGGCGAAGCATAGGGTATACATGGTCGTATTTTGTAGTGGAACTCCCATGTTCTTGCATTTGCGTTTCCAGATTTTCAGCGCCTGTTCTAAATATATTTTAAATAGCGTCGATTATCATGGTGTTGTCATTGTCGAAGATGTCCTGTATACAGTGCAGCCTGTCAAAATCAGAAATCACAGCAGGACCGCAGTAGACCGAGCCGATCACTACACTCCCATTGCTCGTCCTGATATTGACGTAGGTAAGTATGTACCTTCTATTTTATTGCATCTATCCGGATTTGGCATTGAGCTCGCAGCCCGGTGAGACCTCTTATGGCGGGGATCGAAGCATATAAGTAGGCCGTGCAAGTGACGTCACAGCCAGGCAGGTTACTCCATCCGTTTATCCTTTTGTGTCTATCGTTTTGTGTCAATATCAGACTCGGGTTTGTTCGATTTGACCTAGGCCATATTTATCTCCCTTTAATGAATCGGAGAAGGTTGATGCAGACAGAGACAGACATAGAATGCGAGCAGCACAAGTTCTTAAATTATTTTACAACCGAACATCCTTCGTCTGGAATGGAATAAAAATCAAGTAGGTAACATATGATTTATAATGTGATTGAAAATGGTGGAGGAAACGTCATTAAATTCTAAAATAATTTTTAATTTTCTATTCTTTTCACGAAAGCGGACCTTTTCGTTTTGTTTCTGGTAAGTAATTTATGATTGAAATATTTTTTTATTAATTTTTATTCATTATTGTTATTTTACATTATAAAATTGTCCCATTATGTCCCAAACTTCTCACGCAAACTAGCAACAACCACATTTTTAAAGAATTTTACTTAAATTTTACAATCCAGAAGTCAAAAGCTACAACATAATAATTACAGCTTAGTTATATTAACCCGTAGCCAGAATTTTGATAAGTCCGGTAATATATTATTATAATAATTCTTTCTTTTCATAGTTTAATTGAGAATCCCATAATGACTGAACATTAAAGAGGACTTCGATCACTAATGTTGCCAGGAGTATGCTACGAAACAAACAAATTGGAAGCCCATAATCATAATGATGGTGCATATATTTACTTGGTTAGTAGCTGTACATATAGTATTGTATTTACCTTGATTTGTTTGAAGTTTAAGATGGTAAAATATTTTATGTAAATTTTGATTTATTTCCTATTTTTTAATAAAACTAATTACAACCTTCAATCTCTGAATTCTTTATTTCTAGTTTCGTTACTAGTTCAATAATAATATAAAAGTATGTAAGGACAATTATTTTAAAGTGATATTTACAGCTGAAAACCTATGTCAAAATCCTAATATTTGATTTTCTCTACTTAGTAAATCAAATGAAAGGGTTTTGATGTTTTCTTTGCTTAAATGTCACTTTAAAATATTGACAGTAATACAAATTTGGACAAAAGTGACATTTGAAAAGCACGTGCGCGCCAGGCATAATGGATGTCGCCGTATCATCGCTTGCTTCGAATATTTAACACGGCAGTTTGTCTTCTTCCTGGTTATAAGTATTCGTTGTGAGCTCGTTTGGATGTGCTTTTTCACAAGAACCATGGTTCCGCCTTGTTTTCTGATAGGTCTATAATTTCTGAATATGTTATAGTTTGGAAAAGAGAATCTTGTTTCTTTTAACCATTTTCCTGTATCAAAATCACATCAAGGCTATGCTCTTCTGAGAATTTAATGAGTTCGAGTTTTTTGCCTTAAATCCCATTAATGTTTATAATGCAAATTTTTAGAAAGTCCACTGGACGTACAACCACTATTGGTCGAGCTTGGCGTTTATCAATGCTGGCGCCAAAGGTTTGCATTACCTTGGCGAATTCCTTCATAAAGAGCTTCATGTTCTGTATGGTTTCTTGCATAGATTCCTCCTTTTCAGGCTGTGCTGAAATTTTTTGGTTAGTTATTTTGTCACATTTTTTAGATTGCAGATTGCTGTTTTTCTGCTGTCCCCCGATATATATAAGATATTTATCCTTATTTGTCATTATATGGTGTATCTGCAACCAGGGTTGTTCCAGAGCGTACTTTCGTAACACTTGAGTTTTTTTTTGCTACGGCCTGTAACAACCTTTTTTTTTAGTTCAACATATTTTGCGTCGTTCACGTAATAAATGAAATTGTTTTGATTGGCTGAAACGGTAAAAAACATAACATAACCTCAACCCTGTTCTGTTGCATTACGATTTGATCTAAATAAAAATATTCTAAAAATGAAAGTAGTAAATGCAGCATGCAGCAAATTACATTTACTAGGGTAGTAAATACTAAATTACGTAGTAAATGTTACATTAAATATTTAAATACTCAATAGTGACCAGAGTTGAGGTAGGTATTATAGTTTTTTTGGCGTAATCTCGGTTTTGTAATTGTAAAAAAACAAATTTTGAAATAAATAAATAAATGCGGATAGTAATCGATCCCAAGGACGTCCCCAGAACATGCTGGGACCATCCCATGCGAGACAGTTGGATCATATGAAATATCCCATGGACATTTTGTAGTGGGTAGTAGTATCTGCTTGCTGCACAGGTGGATCAAGCTCAGTAAAGGAAATTATGAAATATAGGTTATAATGTGTAAATATGTATATAGTATACCTATTAAAAAAAAAACACGAGTCATTCTGTTTGAATAGTTGGGTTCTCTTAGTGCTAAATCTTAATTAACATAATTATAGTAAAAAATTAATTACATACATATATAAAAATGCTTATGCATACAGCATAAATTAGGCGTAAAGAGAACCCATGTATTATAAACAGTATATTAATAAAAATGCACAACATAAATAAAAAAAAATATACAGGAATGTAATCACAGGGCACCCATCAGGTAAAATAAATAATTACTAAAACAATGACGACGAGAGTCACTACAACACCAAAAACAAAAACAACTTTGTCTTCAGAGGCTCTCTTTTCTATCAGCCTCATTGTCTGATTACTTAAACCTAATGTATTGGCCATATCCATAATTCGTTTGTGTGCCCCTTTCAACGTCATGCGTTGCGATCGTAACGATTCCAAAGTGTTTGCCCCAGTGTACAGCATTTCATCAACACCTCTATTTGAATTTTGTAAAGAATTCTGATGTTGAATAGAATAGTCTATGTTGATAGTTGTTAGATCAGGATTCGGTGCAAACCTTCTATTTAGTAACTGTTCTCTATCATTAGCCGCCATTTCTCGACGTATCCGTCTTTGTTTGGCTGCTTCTAACGCTGCTTGTATATGTCTATTATCATATTTAAGTTGGTCGCTGCGCATTTTAGCATTTGTCCTTTGATCAATAGGTAATTTAAAAATATACATGTCCAGTTTTTCACAATTGCTAAAAAGTAATTATATTGAACACAATGTTTAGGAATAAACATAATAAAATAATACTAACGATATTTCAACCAAAACATTCTGGTTTCTAATGTTTCCTATAAAAAAATAAAGTGGCCAAATCAGAAAATCTTGTGATAAGTGGATTAATTCATTTTACTTTTCACATTTTTTATTGTTTTTCTACAACTGTTGCGACTGAAGTATAGACGAATTTGCATGCACTTCTTACAATTTTCTTATTTAAATAAAGAAGCAACGATATAATTTACATTATTACTATACAACTAAAAAACCTATGTGAGAAATTGTAGGTTTAGATCCTAGTTCGGGTTTGTTGAATAACAAGTACTACAACGTAGTTTCCTGTTTTAGGCACAAATGGTTCGTTTTTGTTTAAATTACTTACAATAAATTTTGTTATGGTTACACCACTTTTCCAATACAGTAGGTAAAGTCAATATTTCTTCCATTGGCGATATTAGAATGTGGTTTGCAATAAATACAGTCTCATGAGACTAGAGAAATGGGGAACAATGTTTATTGTTTCAAACAATGAGTAGTATTAATTATTATTATCTCATTTGAAGAGGAAATCAATCGAATATGCTTTCAATTAGATTCGTTTTTTTTTTCAAAAGCATTGCAAGTGCAGAGTAGTTTCCTAAGAAAGTTTAATATGTATACTTTCATGCATCCAA
This sequence comes from Barypeithes pellucidus, assembly GCA_963991005.1. Lineage (NCBI taxonomy): Eukaryota > Metazoa > Arthropoda > Insecta > Coleoptera > Curculionidae > Barypeithes > Barypeithes pellucidus. Next base: position 48,180,613 of record OZ022557.1, on the reverse strand, counting down.
ATTCAACAGATTCATTGCGAAAATTTTCAAAGTTTTTCTCGTGCTTTGATGACAATGTATGTTTTTTAAATTGATAATCTAAATGGCTCCAGTCAAACCTATTTTTTTTATCGAAACTTCTCCACTAAATAACAAGCAAGGGAATTAACACAGTGAATTTTTTTTTTGTTTAATAACCACAAATCAAAGTATCCAGATTATAAATTTCTGTATTATTTAAAACTACCAAAATCATAAATGAGATTCACCACAGTACCCACAACATAAAATATGTAAAACTGCTGATTTCCGTTTAAAAACCAAAGAAAGCTTGAACTTCACCTGCATCCACTTTATGTATTGGAAATTTTTTGGAGGTTGGGGAAACCTTAAGAAAGCCATTGCTGATCTGTACGTGATAGCTTGAGGCTGCTAACTTTTTATTAACTGTCTCGAATCATAATGTGAGACACCTAAACACATTTTATCTTCCACAATAACTCGGAGAATGCAAGCTACCATTTAGTGGATATTTTGAAATTATCTTCGTAATATTTAAATATAATTCGATTAATATTATAATTAGTATGGCAATATAGAACCGTTCATTATGTTATGTTAAATGATTCAGTTATAACATATAATTTTAATAATTTGTTTTAGGAAGAGATTCAATAATATTGATACCTTAAAGGGCCAAGGTAAGGGAATTTGGGAGGTGGCTTTTAATATATATATATATATTATTTAGTAACCAAAGGCCGGTACTATGAAACGCCGACCTATAGTTCAATGTATGACAGCCTAATTTGTTTAAAGAATTGCTTAGGGCTTAGGGTATAGCATAACGTACCTAAATGAAAATTATTTATTAAATATAATTAGCAGTACGTTTAAGAAGTATTCAAATTTTCTAATATGATTCATATAAGTATATAGCGTTTAAAATTAACGAATTCAAAGATATTGATGATTGGACAATAATATTATTATACTTTAACATGACTTAGCAGTAGATATAACATATAAATGTAGAGTAATTTGAGTAACATATTAAATAAAATTAAATTTTAGGTATCAAAGTTGGCATTGCCAAAACTTGGTTGTGGACTGGACAAGTTATATTGACCAAAAATACAGGCAATGCTATTTTTCATATTCAAAAATTCAAAGGTACTAAGTACCTACCTACCTAATATGGCCATAAAATTATTTATATAATTTTAATCTTATTTGACCTTTATATAACCTTTATATAAGCAATGCTAATGTAGCGGGTTTTCCAGAACTCTGTAATAGGTATCGTTTCAAGTTTTAATGTAATGCTGTACATGTAACAGAAGTATGATAAACAGTGGCGTGTAGGGCTATTGGCGAAGGGCCACTTAAAAAAACCAAGCGCGCCAAAATCGGAACCTCTTGGGTGGTGTGGAATTCGAAAAACTCTGAGCATTACGTGGTGTTCCTATATGGAAAAATCGTCGACTTTACTGAATGTTTAAATGTTTGTCGGTATGCTGGCGGATAATAAATTCAAAGGTCGCCCATGCATTAAGTAGATACTTTTAGAAGTTAAACTGGAAGAACGATGTTGTTAGAAGTTGCAAATTTTTAGCAGAAATAGTGTCTAGCTTTGAACATTTAAACACATATATATATATATTATGAACAAACCTGTTAATTTGTTTGATATTTTCACTAATTTCCGATTCAATTTCCAATGCAGTATGAGTATTTCCTTCAAGAGTTTGAAACCGTTGTTGGGTTTGTTGTATTAACCTATTTGTTTGGTTATATAAAGTATCCATTTTAAAATAATTTAAATCTTACACCTTAAATTACAAGATTTTATCTATAAATAAGTAATAATCAATTCAAATTATACATAAATATTTGTTGAAAACCGAATTTTGAATACGTGTCTTTGACAAAAAGTAGGATATCATTAGGTTATGTATGGTGTTATGACAGACGACAGAGTAAAGATAGGGTCGTTTCTTTCTTTTTTTTACCTTGTGCATCTGGTTGCATAATTTCAAAGGTTCCCGATTCTGGGAAAGTTCTTAAATTCATTAATTAAAAACTGCTATAATGGGTAGAAGAATTTTACAGCAAATAAGACAGATTAGAAAACAAAGGTAAATGGGGGCATGTAAAAGCTACAAGCTTTATGTATGTACATGCGTATGCTGACGCTAATATAGTATGTGCTACGATTCAGTAGTGACACTGTTTATTGAATAATTCGTGGTTAGTGGCTCTTTAAAAACTGAGAAATTGTATAAATTATAACTTTTGGTCTTCCGTCTCAAAAGGTTGCCGACCCCCTAGGCGATTAATAATTAGTAATAATGTAAATTCATTTTTTATTGGTATCTCTGGTTAGAAAAAATATAGGAATTTGCGGTTTTCTCCGCTTGCTCTGCTTTATTTCCCTTTACAACGATGTAATAACATATTTACTATCGCATTTAAATTTTTTCGTGAAAAAACATAAAATATGTGAATCTGTAGAAAATGCCATCAAGCAGCTACAGTACAAATTACATACATCGCTGGTTTATCACTTATTTGTATATATGGTTAAATATGTTCAAAATCATTGTAATTACTCCCAATCGGATATACGTCGGTGAACCATCATGATATCTAAACTAATTTGGGGGTTTGGCTCAGAGTGTATCTAGATACTGCTTTGCCTTATGTGTGATGCCTGATCGCGAGTGCAACGGATACTTATAACCAGGAAGAAGACAAACAGCCGTGTTAAGAAATCGAAGCAGGCATAAAAGTTATGGCATCCATTATGCATGGCATCAGCTGATAAAGCGCACGTGCTTTTCAAACGTCGCTTTTGTTTTTTTTATTACTGTCAATATTTTAAAGTGACATTTAACCAATAAAAAACATTCAAAACTCATTTATTTGATTTACTAGTAGTGAAAATCATTATCAAAAAAAAAAAAAAATCAAATCATTAGGATTCTGACATGTTTTAAGCTGTAAATATCACTTTAAAATAATCCTTTTATATCATTTATTGAACTAACATAACTACAAATGAAAGATTAAACTTCAGAAATAAGGTTGTAAGCACTTTTATTAAAAAATAGGAAGTAAATCATAATTTACATAAAATATTTTACCATCTTCAACTTGGCTCTAGGCATTAGCAAATATTCCAGGCTCCAAGTCCGAGCATATTCTTTGGCCCCATATGATTTCTGAAAAGAAATTATTATTGGTGCTTACTCTCAGTACACACGTATTCAATTTTTGGTTAAAAATATTATTTCTGTAATTTAAATTTCGTTCTTAAAAGTTACTTGTAAATTTGCAGAATTTACAACTGAAAAAGCATGCTTTAGAAAAAATTATAAGTATATCCTTGTATTTTTTTTATTTTGGTGTTGTACGTTCTGGGCCCCATTTTCCATTGCCTCCGTCTGACTTTACGGTGTAAAATTATTTTAGATACTAATCCAATAATCAAAAAGAGGACCAAGAATATTATTTTAAAAATATAATAATATTAATTCTGACCACAAGTTAGTATGATAAGGCTGTAAATATGTTGCATGTTTACTGTTTCATATCTAGATTGATAAATTATTAACTAAAATTTACGAAAAATTCTTTAAAAAGGTGTTTGCTATTCAGAAATACGCAACAATTTTTATAACTGGAACTATTTTATAATATAAAATAACAAATAAAGATGACTAAATAAATATTTCAATTACAAATTACTACCTGCAACAAAAAGGAAGCGACCTTTCTCGTGAAAAGATTAGAAAATTAAAAATTCTTTTATAATATATAAGGACGCTTCGCTTTCGCCATTTTCATTCACTATTGCTATCACTATCACTATGTTGCTTGCTTATATTCCATGCCAGACAAAGGAAATTGGCTTGTAAAATTATTTTACTTACTTACTTAATTCCTGTCTCTGTCTGCATCAACCTTCCCCGATTCGGTAAAGTGATACAAATATGGCCAAGATTAAATCGCCTTCATTAAACACGCCAACTTTATGGCTTCCAGATATACCTACGTAAGTCTGATATGGACACATAGAGATGTTTGGCACACATGGAAAAGTAGATCTTAGCGGCGGTAGGCATAGCGTGATGTAACTTTCATGGCCTTCTTACGTGTTTCGATCTCCCCTATAAGCAGCAACGAATACTTATAATCAGGAAGAAGACAAACTGAAGTGCCGTGCGAAGCAGGCACGATACGACAAAGCGCACGTGCTTTTCAAATATCACTTTTGTCCAAATTTTAATTACTGTCAAAAAATAGGAAGTAAATCACAACGAATACTTATAAACAGGAAGAAGACAAACAGCCGTGTTAACAAATCGAAGCAAGTATGAACAATCGAACAAACCCGGCATCCATTACGTCTGGCATCAGCTGGCAAACGCACGTGCTTTTCAAATGTCACTTTTGTCCAAATTTTTATTACTGTCAATATTTTAAAGTGACATTTAACCAACAAAAAAACATTCAAAACCCTTTTATTTGATTTACTGTGGTAAAAATCAATATTAGGATTCTGACATGTTTTAAGCTGTAAATATCACTTTAAAATAATCCTTACACACTCTTATATCATTTTTTGAACTAGTAACGTAACTACAAATGAAAAACTAAACTTCAGAAATAAGCTTGTAAGTAGTTTTATTAAAAAATAGGAAGTAAATCATAATTTACATAAAATATTTTACCATCTTCAATTGGGCTCTAGGTCCTAGCAAATATTTCAAGCTTCAAGTCCAAGCAAATTTTTGGGCCCCATATGATTTAGGAAAAGAAATTATTATTGATGCTTACTCTCAGTAAAGATGACTAAATGAATATTTCAATTACAAATTACTCACTTGCACCAAAAAGGAAACGACGTTTCTCGTGAAAAGATTAGAAAATTAAAAATTATTTTAAAATTTAAAGATACTGCCTTTTTAAATCACATCAGATGTTGCTTGATTTTCATTCCCGCCAGACGAAGGAAGTTAGCTTGTTTAACAATTCGTGCTGTTCGCATTCTATGCCTGTCTCTGTCTGCAGCAACCTTCCCTTATTCAGTAAAGTGAGACAAATATGACCAGGATCAAGTCGCCTGCATAAACAATCACTTTTTGGCATTTCATATTAACTCTACGTAAGTCTGATATTGACGCTTAAATGATAGAATGAAACAGATAGATAAAAGTAGGTTACTTGTGAGCGTATGGAGCTGAGTAGGCTTAACATCACTTCCAAGGCCTTCTTACGTGTTTCGATCCCCCCCATAAGCAGTTTCACCGGGCTGGTAAATCATAATTTACATAAAATATTTTACCATCTTCAACTTCAAACAAATCAAAGTAAATACAATACCATATGTACACCTACTAAGCAAGGAAATAGACAGCATCATTATGATTATGGGCTTCTATTTTGTTTGTTTCGTAGCATACTCCTGGCAACATTAGTGATCGAAGTCCACTTTTATGTTCAGTGATTATGGGATTCTCAATTAAACTATGAAAAGAAAGAACTATTATAATAATATTGAATCGAACAAACCCTCCTGTAAAACTTTTCAAATGCTTAGGCCTCTTCACGAGGAAGGTGACAATATTATGATATAATAAAGATCTATCACAACCCACAACAAGAATAAACATCTCAAAAATTGCTAAAATAGTAATGGATATATTACAATTGTAAAATATTGACAACGCTGGTGGCAACAAACAGGGGTGGCGAGCAGCTTCGGCTATCGCCGACCGGTTCGAATAGCGCAGCAGATGTTTTAAAAGTTTGTCGGAATCTTTCCTTATTTTAGTTGTAATGTGTGCTATTTTTCTATGAAATTAATATACGTAAATACTTGTCATATATTATTCTTTCATTTCATATACCATTATACATTCATAAAACCTTTTAATACCTTTAAAATAGAATTTAAAACGCTGTATAAGCAATATGAATCCCTATAACAAATATAAAAATCGCTCTCTCTTGACGTCACTGCGCGCGACAGATGAAATTAGGACGGTTAGATATCTTACCTTTAGTTATTGTATCATGGTACGGACCGCATATCGTATAACAAGAAATAACAGCTGGAACTAATATTTTGCTTTGGCCGGCGCCGCGCAACATGTGCGCGCAAGCCGTTGTGTTGTAACAGTATTGTCATAGGCATAAAAAATAATGTCTGGAACTAGAATTATAGACTACCCGTAGCTGTTACGTTTCATTACACGCTCATAACTGATACGCGTTCCTAGTATTTTGTATCATCTCTAAATTATATCCAGACCAGGTTAATACTATTCAAAGGTTAATACTCTGGGGTAGTTTCTTCTTCTTTGAATTTCATCTTACATGCACAGAATTATATATTGTCATGCAAAAAGGCGCATTCGAAGTATTTTTAAAATGAAACAGCAGGAAAGTTGTAAACCTATTTTTATTGAAAATAATATTTTAACGGTAATAGGGATGTAATTTTGGATTCTGTGATGTTTGTCTGTGATAATAGGGATTTATTTGCTGACTGTGAGTAAAACAATTCAAAGGTAAAACATCATTATGATACTCGCAATATAAGTAATTTAGTACCTGAAAAATACAACTTTATGTACCTGCAAAAAAATGTTAAATACTGTATAATGAAGATATTTAATTGCTTTTCAGATCGAATAAGAACTTTAACAAATAATAAACTTAAATATGTTTTAAAAAAGTATATAGTGTCCAGCATTTTATAATATCAGTGAATTTTTTGATGATACTGATAAACAAACAATTCAGTGCTGAATCTTAAATATGTCAAGTATACTATAGATGTTTTATTGTCCGTCTTCTTCACAGATTATTGTTATTATTATATTGTGTTGTTTGAAATTTGCGGAAATTGAATTATTTTATATGTGTACTATTTTCTGCCATACACTGTTTCTTTTAATTATGAGTTTTGTTGTAGAATGTGGTCATTTCAGAAATGTTAAATTTGCTTGTAAAAACTGTTGACCATTTGACACTGTTCAACACCCTTATGGGTTTTTGCCAAATTTAATTTTACTTGAATAAATGTCATCAGTCCAATGGGAAACTCCATACTTGATATCCGCCATATTGAATAAATAAGTCAGCGTGGTCAATCGTTAGTGGCTCCTACCATCCTCTGTGGCACAGAGCGATCACAAACGACTGTCAGGTCTGTCTGTGATTTTGGCAGCTTTCGAAGCAAATTCGTTTGATTTTTGTGTTGTTGTGTTGTTGATTTCCAAATTTCCGTTTCAAATTATTCAAATCAGCAAGAGGCAAGAACGAGCTGCATAGGCGAGGTCGAGCAAGAGATCTGTGAAATAAATAGATAGTTATTTAACAGCAAAATGCCCTATGCAAACCAGCCCTCTGTTCATATAACTGATTTAACGGACGAGAATGTTAAATTTTATATTGAGGACACTGATTTAAGGTAGAATTTCACCTACTACAACCTAGAAAATACATCTACTAATGCATTGAAACTTTTTATTAAATTTTAGCGTTGCAAATAGTATTCGACGTGTTCTTATTGCAGAAACACCTACTTTGGCTATAGATTGGGTTAAACTGGAAGCTAATTCAACAGTACTCAGTGATGAGTTTTTAGCACATAGAATAGGCCTAATTCCACTTATTTCTGATGAAGTAGTTCAGCGTCTTCAATATCCCCGAGTAAGTAAATAGAGAGAGTAGAATCTAGAAAGCTTTAAGCCTAGACATAACAGCTGATATATTATCCCAATGAGCAACTATCTAAATGGCTATTTTGAATCTTTTGTCCCACTGTAGGATTTTCAAACGGCGCAGGTAAAAATTTAACAGGAAACGTATCCGTGTTCATATTATCCTCAAATAATTATACAAACCATATAACAGCACACACAGAAAATACATTATTAATAATATTGGCATTCAGCAGAGCCCATGGATTTAACAGCAATTTTTAGTGGGTTTTTCTCTACGAAGTGGATAATTTTATTTTTAATGCTCCTCTTTACTAGCGGAGATTGCGTATGTCCTCAACCTGACAAACAAAACTAGTGCTGGGCGTTGTTCTGTTACCGATGTTCGATGTTTTCAACATCGATATTAGAGGTCAAACATCAATGTCGACATCTATGTTTACCTTTCGATGTTCAATGTTATAACAAAACAAGAAAACTAGGTTGTAATCTTAAACTCAATTTTCCCAGCACAAGAAAATAAGAGCGAAAGCTTTTGATTTCATTTGCTAAAGGTCGTTGAAATCTTTTTTTTCCAAAGTCGGCGAAACTATGGCCCAAAAACGAAATAGCTTGGAAGCAAAGAAACTTTCTAAGTTACTTTTCTTGCAATCAATTATTAAAAAATTCTGGGACGCTCATTAATCTAGTTTTACAAAAAAAATAGTTTAAAGTTGTTAGTGACTGGAATTAATGCAGTTATAAAATGTTATGTTTTAATATTTGTTTAATTTTTTTGTTTATATTATTTTTTTAAATTTTGTTATTTAATATTTTGACGTTTGATAATTTTTCAATTCTTTCTAATAAAATGTTTATTTTTATTTTTTATATCTAATTTATTCCTAATCGCAAATATACTTTTTTAAATGTCCATGTTTGAACATTGATGTTTAGAAAACATTGACGTTTTACAACGGATGTTTTTAAGCCATCGATGTTAGCTTTCAATGTCAACATCGTTTCAATGTCCAAGCACTAAAAAAAAACGATTTTTTTTTAGTGCATTAGGCAGATAATTACTAATCGCTTACAAATCGATGGATTCTGCTGAATACGCCCATTATCTTTTCTCACCTGAATCATATGGCATTTATTTACAATTTACATCACATGTCAAATATAATATATTATTTATATTTTCATTCCCTTCATTTGAAAAATAACAGTTGTGTGAATCCTATTTACTGTCCAGAAAATCCTCTTCGAGAGCAATATTCAGTCGGATGAGCGATGTTTTTTCTACGATACTGGAAAATTTATAGGAATTTTTCTGTCTTTGATCATAAAAAAATAAAAATAACAAAAATTACCGTAGCTTCCTATTTTAAAATAACAAATTCAGCTCTCTGATTTCCATTGAGCCCCACTTCCTCATACTTACACACATCAAGCATGATCTTAAAACAGGTATCTAGTACTACGAATGGAATGATTTATGCAAGTATAATAGGTCAAACTTGTGTATTAAGTTTGTTCTAATATATGATGTTCCATTTATCTAAAGGTGGGATTTCGTTGCGACGTCCAGCATTTGCGGCCTGCCGCGACCTCTGTGACTCTTATATGTTTTGCTTAATATGTTTTGGCAGTCGTTTCTTTAGCTTTTGAAGTGACAGGTGCTGTCACAAAACAAATAAACGTCACGGTGGACCGTCACTGACAGACGTCGCGGCGGGACTTGAACGCTGAACGTCGCGAGATCTCACCTTAAAATTTGTATTTACAGGATTGTATTTGTACTGATTTTTGCCAAGAATGCAGTGTTGAATTTACCTTGGATGTGAAATGTAGTGACGAACACACAAGACATGTTACTACTGCCGACTTAAAATCTAGTGATCCTCGAGTAATACCCGCTACATCTAAACATCGAGATGATGAATCATCTGAATATGGAGAAACTGATGAAATTTTAATTATTAAGTTGCGTAAAGGACAAGAACTAAAAGTAAGAGCATATGCAAAGAAAGGATTTGGTAAAGAACATGCTAAATGGAATCCTACTTGTGGTGTTGCTTTTGAATATGATCCTGATAATGCCATGAGGCATACACTTTTTCCCAAGCCTGACGAGTGGCCTAAGAGTGAATATACTGAATTGGATGATGACCAATGTAAGTATTAACTGAACAAATTGTATAATTTCCTAACCGATTTTATGGCGCTATAAGTTTACAATGATCTAAGTTCTGATATACATGGTGTTATGAAAATGACATATTATATTTAAATGGGTGACTCCTTGGGTGTCCTAGAGAAAATCTGCATACTTTTTTTTTTTTAATCGAATATCAAATACTAAGGTAAAAACCCTTTTTGCCTATATGCTGTCGCGCCACTCCATCTGGTTTCAGTTAGCAACCATGTAGGTCACTAGAGTAAACTACAGTGATGCCAGATCACACCGTCTCGCCCTTACTTGGATAGCCACCGCGCGCGTATTTGTATGTTTAACCTTCGGTATCGTTGCTTCAGTATATTTCGATACTCGGTGCTGGGACGACGTTGCCCAGGGTGCTACGTGCTACGAATTTGAAAGGTTTTGTTAGTTGTAGCATTACCCGATTTGTTTTCTGTTATGACATAATTCATAATAATAAATGTTGTGATGTGATTTCAAATTTGTGTGATTATCTACTGTTGGTTCTGTTGTCTGGTCTTTTTGTGTTTTATTTTCTTATGGAATTGAATTATAAAACGGATTATTTTAAAATAAGATCGAAGGTAAGAGAGTATGTACCTTAAAATTTTTTGTTTTTTCTAAAAAGTTTGAAAAAGAAATGATAACGCGGGTCAAAGATGTCTTGTTGTCAAAAACTGAACACGTGCTTTTACAATTCTGTGTTGCAATATGGCAACACCGCCTACAATGCGCTGATCTCTTTTGAGACTTGAGACTGCCTCAATAAATTATTGATTGCGAACGTCGTCGGTAGCGGCCATGTAAATTTTCAGATTTCATATAAAGTGTATATTTCGCTTAATAATTCAAAGCGCCATTTATGGTGATTTTTCTTCAATTTATTTTTATTTATCTCAGGATTTGCCGGTTTAAATATAATAAGTCATTTCCATAACGCCCTGTATAGATGACAGGTAGTAATGCCCACAAACAACTACTCCACTGTGAACATTGGAAATATTCCATAACAATCTATAAATTTTTTTGAATTCTCATTGTAAATTAGTTTTTTTTTGTAATTTATTTTAACTGTTTATAGTACTACTATTGTTTCTTAAGCAACCCATGTTACTCAAACCAAAGGGGTCGTTGAAAGCCGGAATCAGACGCAAATTACATGTAATTAAAATATGATATTAAAAATTTATTGAAAATAGATACAAGGTGTTGTTCGTTATGTTTAAATAGGTCACTCCTTGGGTGTTCTACATTAGTAAATTTGACGTCATTAGACTACATAAAACACTGCATAACACTAAATCACTTTAAAATTCGAAATTTACACATACTAATTTCAAAACCCTATTAAATGACCTTCAGTAGAAATTTGTCCTCCTATTTGATACTACATACTTTACATTGAAGAACATCTGTATCAGGACGCCACTGCAGATTCCTATCGGTGCATTTGCCCACCGTTGCCGTTCGCTGTCATGGTAATGCGACCTCCATCGAAACAAAGCTGGTGCTTCTAAAAACCACATCAAAGCTACCGTACAAGGTGTCCCGTTTTCGACACTTTCTAGGGATTGTAGAGTTATTATCAAAAGTAGAATGTTGCAGTTTTCACTTTAGTGTACCGCTTTTTAGTCAGCCCCCGTATTTCCGTTACGCGTTAACTTATCAAAACGGTAAAACGATCTTGTTAGATATTTTTACGTAAAGTTCAGTGGCGTAGCTTATTTTTTGAGATATAAAGTAACAAAAGTAAAAATGTTTAAATGGGACACCTGTATATTATTTTTTTAAATTAATTTAGCATACTCTGAGCTTCACAAAAATGTATAGTTGTTTGTATTTATATTCAAAAATAACCTACGTTACTTATAAGAGTAGGCCATGGTCAATTTATTAGAAACAAATTCAAAATTTTGTTACAGCTTTTCTAAATATTAAATTGAATTATATAAAACATGCCAATATATCATACTTTTCATAATTATTGCCATAGATGGCCATTGTTAAGAATAATTAAATAAAAAGCATATTATAAAAACTTACGTAATGGGTATTTCGTAAGTAATAGAAATATGAGACATCTGTCAAGTTTTGACCATGTTTTTTCTAATAATTTTACCTTATCCAACTGTTATATGCCAGATCACACCGTCTCGCCCTTACTTGGATAGCCACCGCGCGCGTATTTGTATGTTTAACCTTCGGTATCGTTGCTTCAGTATATTTCGATACTGTAACGTAAATTATTAAAAATATCATCGCATTTTTAGGATATTTTTAAATATAACTATAAACAACTACAGGTCGACAACTTTATCTGTAGCTACAAAAGGAATGCGGGCAAGAAAATTTCTTGGGTTAACAATGTTGTCACATATACTAAATTTTAATTTAAAAATATATTACCAAGTACACCCTAAAATTAAATTTACCCATTTAAAGTAAATTGTCATAAGTATATAAGAAACTAATATTTTATTATAGTTTCAATGTTGTTAAAACTTTCTTTTCATACTATTTATTTTAATATTTAAATGCACAATAAAATATTTTTTTTTAAAAGTACTTCTAATCTAAAAATAGGGCAACATGGTGCAATATCAACGGTAAACCATGGGTAACCGGTGGCTAGAGCTAATTTGATAGGTTATATCCTAGACAGAGGATCGACACGCGTCTGGTGACACGCCCATTGTGCCGGCGTGGTTGTTCGGCGATGTCCAATATGCTTCATCCAGTTGCGTAGTGATAGGGTTTGTTTTAAAACTGTGATAATGAATGAATATACCCTGGTAAAACCCTTCATAGTCAAACCCGTGAAGTGATTGCCAATGTGTACAGGGTGTGTGAAGAGGTATCACCAATTAATACATTTAAATTGCCACTTAAGCGAAAGCTAGAAAGGGTCGCAATGTATACGGGAATAAGCGTGGGTGCAGTAAAAAACATTCACAAAGAAGATACTGAAAGGAAAGAAAACAACCCGGATCCATTGTTGTCATCTCCTGGCAAAAAAGGGCCCGTCTCTCTGCTGTCGAAAAAATCGAAATCATGATTTTTTGTTTTAATAAAAAATTTAATCATCCCTCTTTTTTTCAAATGAATACAAATTGTTTTAATGTCAATTCATTCCCGATCGATAAATTGCCGTTGTCCAATATGTCGCCCGTATTTTGATAGTAGTTGTTCAAGGCAGTGGAAGTAAATTGTTGTAATTTTTTCACGGATTGAACCGGTCCAAAAAAAGAATTTGAAAATCGGCCTACTATGAGTGGATTCGTATGCGGACATCAACAACTCAAAAACATAAGATTGACAAACAAATAGCAAATGCCGTTTTTGCTACCAATTCGAGTTTTAGATGCATAGAAAACTCAGAAGTAAAATTCAGTTATTAAGACTGGTTAGATTCCGTCATCACGAAACACGGTAGCAGCAAGCCTTTTAGATGAAATTACTTGGGAGGAAAAGGCGAAATGTTTTTCTTTTCTGTCAGGACAGTGTGTGAATATGTCAATTGATGGGTGGTCAAACGTCCACAAAGAGCCAGTAATGTGCAACAATAACAACTGAAGATGGACGAGCGCTTCTTTACGAGAGTATTGATACTTCGAGAAAACCTCATATTCAAAATATTTGACTAAAATAGTTTGTGACCTGATTTCTTCGTGTGAATCAAAATACCAGTGCACGGTAAAATCTTTTGTGACAGACAACGCAGCGAATATGGCCCTCATGAGAAAAACTTTATTTATTTATTAACGGGAAAAGCCCAATTTTACAAAAATTACGAGATAAACTATATATCAAATTTATAAGTCTAAAATAAAAAATTATAATGAATTGTAAGTTTATAATATTAATTCAGTGATAAATACTATACTAGAGAAGTCAATCTATAGTCAGTAGTTGCCTCATAAAATCTGATCTACTTAAAAAGAAATCAAGCGTTGGATACTCATTAGCTAGTCTGCATGATTGTGATATAAAGCTATTTTGGCCATAGTTAGTTCTATGAGGTGGCACAGAAAAGGTATTTCTCTGACGTGTTTCCCTAGATGGCACTTGCAATCCTATTCTGTCAAGTAACAAAGGACAGTTATATTTGTTATGTAATAGGTTATACAACATTATAAGATCCCTATGATCCCGAGGTAGCCTGAGGGTTCTGATCTGGCTTCAAGTTGAAAATAATCTAGTTGCGGTGTATTAAGTTTATGGGCCATGTAATTCAAAAATTTATGTTGAACCCTTTCAATATTCAAGATATGTACATTATAGCAAGGATTCCAGACAGGAGTATTCCAGATGGATTCTTATTAATGAGCAATATAATTGTTTTATAGCTTTGGTATTAGTAAAGTCACTGGTTATGTTCTTAATAAATACTAGGAGTTGGAGAGATTTGGATATGTGAGGAATGAAAGTAAGCTTAGCATCCATAGTCAGACCCAAATCCTTAACTTCGGGAACAATAATAAGAATATTGCCCTCAATTAAATAATGCTGTTCAAACTCTGACCTAGGCCTATGCAAATTTATTGAGTGACACTTTGAGGCGTTAATCTCCATACCGTTGATCTTACACCACGTTACCTATTTAATCAAGTCCGACTGGAGCTTTAAGCAATCCTCAAATGAGGAGATTTTTATGAACAGTTTCAGATCATCAGCAAACAGGAGGAACTGACAATGGGACACTCCAGGCGGGACCAGTATACTCCTGGATTGAAAATTGTTGAAAGAAAGAACGGACTCCAAAATTTTAACTTATGGCTGCTCTGCACACATTTTAAATTTACTGTGCAAGGACTTACAAATACAAGACGTTAAAGAAAATGTAGTTCAAATTGTTAAGTATTTTCGCAACAATCATCTGGCTAGGGCAATACTCAGTCAAGCAGGAGGCAACGCTTTAGTACTCCAAGTGATGTGCGATGGAATAGAATGGCTGATTGCTTAAAGATGTAGGTCACTCAGTGGGACATAATATTAAAAATTGTGAGGAAAATAAAAAGGAGAATGCAGACTATTTATATTTATAAAAAAGTGTCCAATATTGGGCTTAAACATGCAGCACAAGAAGAATATTTAAATATTTTAAAACCTATTTCAGTTGCTATTGATATTTTGCAGAGAAAAAATCTCAGATGCGGTAGAGCAGTGGAAACATTTACAATATATTTTTAAGGATATTGTAGAATTATCTTTACAACAAACACAACAATTTCAATGTCGATATAAGCAAGCACTCTCGCCATATCATTTTATAGCCTATATTGCCCTATATGTTCAACCCACGAAAGCGAGTTAACACCTGAAGAAAGTAATCTGGCCTTAGAAACCATTAATGAGTTACATGGAAACACTGGACTGCTACTATTAGCAATGAAGTGGTAGTTCATTTAAACATTATGTTTTAAGTAATAAAAAGTGTAAATGGAATACAGTGGTGGTTATCACAAAGATATGAGCCGGCAATCGCAAAGCATGTGCCAATAATAAAACAGTTTCTGTGCGCAACTGCTTCCTCAGCGTCAGCAGAACGACTATTCAGCACTTTTGGCTTTGTACATTCACATATTAGGAACAGAATGGGTATAGAAAGAGGAGGAAACCTAGTATTTTTGTTTAAACTATATAATGAAAATGCAGAAACATAAAGTTTATAATTTGTACTTCCTTTTTATTTTTTACAAGCGTCGCATTCTACTTTTAATTTTTGAGAATATTTTTATATTATGTTATGTTGGTCTAAATAAAAAAAATTTAAAATAATCAAAAAATTTTCATTAAAAAAAAATCGAGTGATTTAAATCATGATTTCAATAGTTGTATATTGCTTTTAACCTATTTGAGAAAAAGTCTAATTTTTGCTTCTATTTCAGTTGCCATTTAGCGGCGATGGCAAAACTCAAGGATGCAAAAACAAAAGCACAGTTTGTAGGGCAAATAAACGAGGGCACTTAAACGTTTGTTAAAATCGGTTAACCCAAACCGGAATAACCGTAGTTTATGTAAAAAAAACAATTGAATTCTCCCCACCACGTTATTTTAATAGATTGGTCAATTTGTGTAAGACAAAAAGTATTACGAAATAAATATATAGATTAATATACAGATATTTTCGATACCTCTCAATTAGTCAAAACACTAAGAAAATCTTCATTTTAACCTTAGTCATAACTGCTACGCCCCCTTGCGGATAATTTACAAACTCGAAAATCACGTTCTCTTGGGCACTTTTACTTTAAAAAAATTTACTTGGATGCTGATTACTAGTTTTTGAGCCCGCCGGGATTCTTAGTTGACCACCCGATACTTACGTAAAAATTATCAAAGTTTGTTTAACATTTTTAACGTTAAAATTGGGATATTTTTTTATTTGGGGCCCAGTTCGAACCGTTCCCCATTCCCGAACAAACCCATAACCGCTTCTTATCGATAATATTATTTTTCTTATTACAGATGAAGCACCCTTTAATTGGGAACTAAAACCAAACAAGTTTTACTATAATGTTGAAGCCGCAGGCCAGTTGCGACCAGAAAATATTGTCATTATGGGGGTGGCCATGTTGAAAGAAAAATTATCAAATCTTCAGACCCAACTAAGTCACGAGTTACAGAATGATGCGTTGGCTATAGCTTAAGCTACTGTATTATTATATTTACTTAATGTATTTAGTTCTTTAAGCCGTCAAATGTGACATAATTTGGATGTAGTTAAGTTACATTTACATTTAATTCTTGAAACGGACATAACCCAATAAACTTCATTTGTCTAATTTGACATTTTGAAATAGACATGGATGAAGTTTAATGCGTTGATAAAATGTCATAATCACGATTTACATTGAATGTAAGTATAGCTCGAGACTAACGAGTAAAGGCACAAAGTGAAACATTTTATTGATAAAGTAAATAAGTTTAATCAACTTTAATAAATACCTACATTTTTCAAATTGTTTTTTGTATTGTTTAAATATGGTTCGTATGGAAATAATTATTGAAAAACATATTTTTGAAATTCGAAATTTTACATCTAGTGTACTATTAACTCTATAGGGTGTTCCATTTTCGACACTTTCTGGGGGTATTAGGGTATAGGGTTATTATTGTAGAAGGTTCCGGTGTCAAATTTGGCTCTCTTAATTTTTCAATCTACAGGGTAATTTTGAAAATCTTCGCATTTTAGAGACACCCCTCGTATTTCCCTTACGCGTCAACTTATCAAAAACTATCTTGTTAGAGATTTTTACGTAAAGTTCAAAGGCGTAGGCGTAAATTTTTTAAGTTTAGTTTTTGAGATATTACCAGAGGAAAATTTTTTTTATTGTTTGAATTACAGAAATAAAATTTGGTAGGTTTGTATGTGATATTATTTTGCATTTTATGAAATCACGTACTTAAATTATAAAAATATCGCATCTTTTTAGGTGATTTTTGAATATGAATATAAACAAATATTCATTTTTGTAAAGGCCAAAGTATGCTAATCGATTGAAAAAATAATATATAGAGTGTCCCAATAACATTTTTGTTAATATCTCAAAAAGGAAACTTTATAGATAATAAATTAAGGCGTAACGGACGAGCGGTGTCTAAAATGAAAGATTTCCAAAATCACCTTGTAAAAAATAAGAGAGCGCAAGCAAATTTGACACCGAAATTGGCTTGGTTGTGACAAATCGTACATGTGACTAAGTAAGTTTTCTTAAAGTTAGGTTATGTTCTAGTGACAAGGGGTTTGAATTTGACAGAATATCACGGGCGATAAAGCTGATGTCCCAGGTGTACCTATCACGACCTAAAATCGTTAGTTTTTCTTACGTAAATATTTTGCATATCACATAAATACAATTTTCGTGTACGAATTTAGTCAAAAAGATACGTTAACAAGACGTACTTGTCAATAAAAGTAGCTGTCTAATCTAATCTTTGAAACAAAACAAAACTGCTCCAAAACTCAAAAATTTATTAAAAGTTAAAAAATTAAAAAAACCCCAGTCTGCGAGCAAATTTTAAAACAAATTTAACTCTTCCGGCAAGATACGGATTGTTAAAAACTTTCGGATGAAAATTATCGCCAAAATATTTTAACCAGTAGGGATACTGTCGGACTCCATGGCTATAAGGCCGGGAATCGGGGTTGTCGTAGCGGTGACATTTTTTTTTGGTTAAGATCTAAACGAATTCGTTAGTTGAGAATGTCGAGTATTATTGAATGGGAATCAATTAAGTAAAATAAGTTGCGGTATGGGGAGAAGGGGGATAAAATAGGAGTTTTTAAAATCTTTGGTTGCACCATAAAAGTCGTATTATTTCAATTTAGATAACGTATTACATTTGTACACTATGTATTTGGCACCCGGTTCCTAAGCACTTTTATGACGATATTACATTTGGATTAACTAACTGTGCAACTGGCTATTTGCTGTGAGGAGACAGTGGACACAATAGCATCATAACAATAACTTAATCATTTTTAATCAAAACGTGCTTTATTTAGCAAAAGTTCATAGCAAGCGGGTCAAAGTCCCATTCGGCTTTCTTGTATATATTTTGCAGCACCTAAATAAATCAAAAAGACTAATTTAATAACTATATCATTATGGAAGACTGCACGAATAGATATCCAATTTTCCTATTTTACGTAAGAATATCTTTTAAAAGCTGCCACTTGATCAATAAACAATTATTTTTATATGGATAGTAATTATTTGCACTGTAATTTAAGTAAACCAAGCGGCAAAGGAATTGCTCGGGAAGTATAATAATTTTCTGCTAATAATTTAACGGCCTGTGCCACAATTAGCCTTTTGAAAATCCATGTCATACGTAATTTGCGTCACTCTAATACCTAAACAAAAGATGTATCATCTTCAACCTATTTGCTACAATGGTGGGCTGAAAAATTGTAATTAATATTAAGTCGTGAAAGTGTTTTTAAAAATAGTAATATTTAATTCAAATTTTGTATGTACATACATACTTATATTACTATATTAGGAAAATACACTTTTTTGCATAAAACGCATAATAAAAATTCAAAGAACACGTTTTATATGAATTCGAAGATTGAACGTTGAACACACCCCATTGTTGCTTAATTAAAATACATAGTTTCAGGTTTGTTCAGGTTGAAATATTATGGTATTTCAGTATTAAATGTCACGAGAGTGCCAACACATTTTATTCTTAATTTAGAACCTATTGTTCTCAAAAATGAATTGTTACAATGACGAAATAAAACTAGAGGCATTTAGAGAAAAATCAACTTATTCAAATGATTATAAAAGATATTGTAATGTTAAATTGGAAAATCGTATACCTCCAAGGATAAGAACTGAACCTCCGTCACCTCCACCATCGAAAAGTCAATACGAAGATCACGAAACGTTTTCAAAATGGAGAGACGGAGTTTATATACCATTCGATTTATTACTGTATCCGAAGACTATTGTCGGCACGGATCCCAGAAACCCATTTGAAAAATTGGTGAGTTTAACCGTTGGGGTTACAATTTGAGGGGAGATAAGATGTTTCACAGTACATTGTTGGGGGGTTGGGTTGTTTCCGAAATTTTGAAAAAGCAGGTGTTCATTTTGCCAAAGGACTTTGTTCTTCATTTTATACCTTCCTACCCACTGAAAAATTATTTAGCGCAAAGTTATAGGAATATAAAATAACCAGTCAGCGCATCAACCACGTGGAGTTGATTAAAATAAGGTTTTTTTAATGTTAGAAAAAATGTGTTAAGAATCATATTTAATGTCAAAATATAAAATAACGGCCATCTGAAGAAAAAAAATTTTTTGTCCCAGATACGGAAATCATTTTATTAAAAAGAAAAAATAAGGCTTTTCTATTATTAGGCTGAGCTACTATCATTTTCAACGCATTTAGGGAATTTTTTTTCTAAATCTTCGAACAACGTTTTCAATTGCAACTCCTTCACTCCTTGTATTTCATTGCAGGCTTGTGTAATTTTATTTCTTAATTCAGTATTACCCACAATAAGCACAATTTCTACTTTTTTCTTGGTTAGTAAGTCGCATCTTTAAGCAATTAAGTTTTAAGAATTATATTGGCGTTTATTTTGATACTTGATATCCTGTACCTTTAAAAATAAATTACTTTACCTTTAGAAATAATGATGTTTTCCATAATTTCGGCCAGAAAAAACACGTGAAAATATTTTTTCTTCGTAAATGGCTGATGTTATTTTATATTTCGACATTAAATTTGATTCTTAACAACTTTTTTTTAGAAAAATTTTTGCGCCAGGTAAATTAATACTCGTATGATTTTAGCACATTTTCTTATTTTTTGACGTACATTTGTGATTGTTTTTTTTATAAAATTATAAATTAAAAAAATTTCATATGGTGCCAATATTCTCACACACGCTGTATATTTTGAACAGATCCTGAATATTAACCCACGAATATGCGCGAAGGTTCGTGTGCAATATACGATATTCAACTAAAAATTAGATTTGAACACTTGCCGATTACCTTCGACTTGCCATAAAGTTAAAACTAGAATTTCCGAACATTTCGGAAGCGCGTGGGTTGGTGGTGTTAGACCACCACCTATTACTATGGATACGTACAACTTATGAGGTGCGCAGTAAAAAGTTAAATTTTATGAGTGAAAAAATGGGTTGATGACGGTTTACCGGTCATATTTATAAAGGTTGCTCGTCGT
Organism: Barypeithes pellucidus; assembly: GCA_963991005.1. NCBI lineage: Eukaryota > Metazoa > Arthropoda > Insecta > Coleoptera > Curculionidae > Barypeithes > Barypeithes pellucidus. The sequence continues at coordinate 48,160,006 of OZ022557.1, read as the reverse complement.
TGCGCCCAATCTTGTCGCCGTCATATAGGCAACCCCGCCGATATTGGTGCCGGCTTGGTTGCCAATCGATGACGTGAACCAACGACGACCGTCCAGAACCGAAATTATTGGTAGGGATGTAAATAAGGATATTAAAAATTTAATACGTGGACAATAGATATCAAAATTAATAAAAGTGGCCTTTCAGTGATGGCAAGGCCCAGTAAAAAAGGTCTTGAAGCGCCATAATATTGCCGTGTAATCATTTTCATTAAGGGCGAAGTACGATCCTGTTCTCCGGTTAAGGTAAATAGTTTATCAGTCGGCATTGCTTATGACATCTGATCAGCTTTGTTTACATGCACGAGGCCATAAATTTGCCACTTTTGCTTTTAGAGTTTGTATCCATAGATATAGGTCGATGTGTTAGACTGATCGAGTATGTATATTAGTTGTACCATATGTTTCTTGTTTTAAAGGTAATTGAATGCTGTACAAATTTATTTAACCAATTTGCCGTAAAGTTGAAAAAGGATTACAGTAGACACTCGGTAGTGTGAACATCTCCTAACGGAAACCTCGCATAGTATGAACAAGATCTTAATAATATAAGACCACCGTATACCGTGAACAAACTAATGGAAACAAAGTTATTGGCCCTAATTTACATTATGTGGCAGTCGTTGTTCCGCTGTGCGGTAAATCCCTGATATATGCGGTACTTCCCGGCCGTGTACGCTGTGTTAGCTAGAAATGCATACTTTTTGTGCCACTGGTTCGATGTTAATGCGTATTTGGGTCACGTAATTTCAGTAAATATCGGTGAAATGTCGCTTAAAAAACCAGTGTCTTACTCTTATGAAAATTCGCTAGTGATCCAAGGATTATATGAAGGACAAAAAATATGGTGTTGTAAATTCCACAATTTGTAAAATAAAACAAAAAAAGGAACTGATTTTTCTAAAGCTGTGGAAGATACATATGTGGGCCCAGGTAAAAGACAAACATTTAAGAGTTCGGGAGTTCCCAGGAGGGAAAAAAATTATATAGGTAGGTTCCTGGAGCAAAGAAGTGAACATTTTATTTTAAGTGGGATATGATCATGCAAAAAGCAAAGCAAATCCATTTACAAATTAAAGACGATGATAAGCACTTTACAGCCAGTGAGGGATGGCTACAACTCTTTAAAATGAGATTTGGAATCCGCTTTTTGAAAATTTCTGGCGAGAAATTGTCCTCAACTTGTGGATTCATTTAAAATCCAATTAAAAAACAAAGTAGAAGAACTTGGTATCAAATTAGACCAACTTTACAATGCTGATGAAACAAGTCTGGAAATTATTACCAGACAAAAGATTTCTGACTTTTTAACAAAAAATAATTCTTTATCCCTTTTTTTTTAATTTGTCACTGTTTGTTTTAATGAGTATTACTAATTTATATGTTTATTATGTTGGTTATAAAAAGTTCACACATTATATATAACCTCCGTTAAGGTGAATAAATCGATAATGGACGGACTCGGAACGGACGTTGTTTTTTTCGGTTCACACTATCGATTGTCTACTGTATATTGCAAGAAACTGTATTACATATTATTTAAGATATAAAGTAACTTATTGTCTCCGCGTATTGCGGATAATAAACGTCTGATATTGCGACGTTTCTCAGTTTTCTGTCCCTACCACACAATGACTGAAATTTTTATAATTGAAAGTATTGACGCTATTGTAATTCCGAGTAAAGAGCAGAGGGGAAAATCTTTATTACGCTCCTCTGAGGCCACGACAAAGAAATGAGGAAATAACTATTTTTTTATAGTTTTATTTTGTTTAACCGATGCGGTTAAGAAAAATATCGATAATTGTTATTTTAAAATAATGAGCAAGTATTTACTGCGAAAAACAACACAAAAATTCTCTTACGCTATGAAATCCGAACATATGATAATGCCATGGTAGTGGCATCCAAAACTGTTGACTCTTAACAGTACCTAGTCGTAAGTGGTAATTAAAATTTTTATTTACCAGGAACCTCTTCCAGAAGGCGACAAGTTAAAGGCGATGAAGACAAGACCCCGAATTTATATGACACCTGCATGCAGCATGGATGACGTTCCAGATCCAGAAATGAGACGGCTGTTATGTGATTACATGTACACGACAGAAGGACGTAAAGCTGAAATAGAAGGAGCTTCTGAATTTAAACCGAAGATTCCGAATTTCAGCAAAATTGATTGTCGAGATTCAGTAATATATGTTATTATATTATTTGTAGTATATGCACACCAAGCATTTTTAGTATCCAGAAAATGAAAATGTATTCCAAAGGTTCGCGTACATATGTCGGAATCGGACGACTGGCACATAACGCATGGCACTTTTGGCATTCTATGTCACATCAACGCATATACGTCTGTGCGACTGTCGGCATTTTTAGCATTACTGAAGACACTGGCCTTCCCGCAGGCCAAGGCTGAGGAGAGACTTGCCACAAAAAATCGTGTAAAATACATAATATGGTGAACTAGAACCTGATGAAAATTTTTTTATCGATTTTTTTTGCGCTACCCCTGGTGCCAGAGCGTGAAAAACTGTAAAATTTCAGCTCAATCAATGGGAAGGGTGCCCCAAGAGTGTTGAAAATCGAAAAAATAATAAAATCACAGGAAATCTATTTTATTTTTTTATCTTGCGAAATATTAATTATATGCAAAAAAAGTGTTATACAAAAGTTGTAGATCTATAAAAAGTGCATATATTATCATCTACCACTTTTTCTTGTACGATTAACAATTTTCGAGAAAAATGTGAAAACCACTCTTTTACTTATTACCTATATTTCGAGTACCTCTGTGCTGACCTAACCAAATAGATAAAAGGGGATAACAAACGTTCTACTCGTTTACGCGAGAAAATGTATTTATTCAGACAATAATCGCATAGTATAAGTATCTGGAAGTAAATTTCCATAAAATAAACAGATATTCACTGTATTATTCTTCGTATGGTCAAGCTAACTTCACGTAAAAGCGTCAGACTAGTTTAAGAATCACTTCAAGGATACTAAATTAGTTGTCGTGCATTGGGGTGGTAAATTACTTCCAGCGTTAACAGATACGGAGATCGTGGATATAGATACCTACTGCATGTGATTCTTCCAAATGGCGATACTGAGCAACTTCTTAGAGTGCCTGTATTGCAATCTGGAACTGGAAAAGAGGAGGCACCTCTGCTATTTGTGAAACTCTTGTTGAATGGAGTAGCCAGAATTATGTTAAAGCATTCGCTTTCGATACGACCGCAACGAATACTGAAAGTTTTAGAGGTGAAAATATTTTAGATAAAAGTCATATATGAAATTGTTCTTGGAAGCCTTTTCGTCAAAAAGATTGATAAAAGTACAAGTCCGACTGTCTTAATATTTAAGAAATTTCAAAGCGCTTGACCTAAAAAGGTTCGTAATTTTCGATCCGAACTTGAATGAAAAGGTCATGAGACACTTAAATCAGGGAGATATATCTCGAATTCTTGACTTTGTTAGAAATACTTTGAGTGAACAACAGTCTGGAGAGGATTATAGGGAACCCTTAGAATTAACAGCTATTTTCTTGGCGAAACACCATCTCGTGGAATACCTTTCCGTGTTCTCGGGGCTTCATGCGAGGTGAATGATCATTTATTGCTGATAACCTTTCTGTTTCGTGGTGAATTTGTATTATCACAAAAAGAACAGAAATTATGTGAGTGTCTATTTATATCAAAGCATGGTTTTTGGCTCGAAGATGGCATTTGATTCGAAAATGAAAATGGTTAATATGTTTTAGATCGCCAAATATAATTATCAACCAAAAATGAAAAGCGCATACAAATACTAATCGATGAAATATAAAATACCAGATATTATTAACGACGGAATTAAACAATTCGTTTCCTCTGAAACTAGACTATTTTTCAGAAGATTTGACTTTACTGATGAATTTTGTCAGACATATCCGTCGACGGCATCAAAACGAAAGTTGTAATAGGTCTGGAATTACTGAATAAATTCATCAGTACCCACGGGCTGAGAGGGGTTAAGCTTTTGGAAGATTATAATAAATTATTTAAGAAAAATGAATAACCGAAATAGTATATTCTTCTCTATACAACGTATAAGGAGGGCCAGTACAGGGATCTCGGAAACCGTAAGAGATACGAAGTCGGTTAAATGGAGGTAAAGTTGCGCATTTATATGCGTAATAATATGCCGTTTAGAAAGTTTTAAAATTCCGAGTAGTTCCGGAGATACCCGGAAAAAACCGATATTCTGAAAAATCGTTTTATTTTTTTCCTGGGTTTTTTCAGATCGAATTCTAAAGTAAATTGCACTTTTACATTGCCACTTTTTCCGCTCTATCTAACAGCTTTAATTGTTTTGTAATCCGACGAGTCTTCTTCGAAGACCCATAATCAACTTTCTTTTTTAAATACGGTCATGTTTTTCTGATATTGGATTTTGAGAGCTTTTTTTCTCCCGAATGCAACGATGTATGACACATTGTGGTTTAATGACGTTTCGAGGTTTTTTTGAACAACATCGGGATATTTTGGGATACGGTCCTGTATTTCTCCTAATTTTATAAATAATATATCATAAGTAAGCTCTAAATTTTTACTTATGTTGGACTAGTTCAATAAATAATAAATAATTTAATAATAAAGCACAAATAAGTGAACAAAAATCATTCCAAAACAGTAATGAAACGAACAACGAAAAAAGTAAGGAACATACATAATCAGGTGTTAAAAATGATTTCCGTTATTCTCTAAGCACAAATAACATCTTTTAACTGCCACATAACAGTTTTTTTGAGATAAAGTAAAACATGCAATAGAATATTAAACTTTTCAGCATTTGTAAATTTATGTTCCATATTTTCTGGATAACGGGAATGTCAAGTGAAACAAATCACGCGTCACCATTTTAATTTTTTTGTTTCAAGCGCCTACTTTTCTTTTAAATCCCGAATCAACAGAAGTTTGAAATAATGTTTCTGTATTTTGTTCACTTATTTGTGGTTTAATATTAAATTATTTGTTATTTATTGAACTAGTCCAACATAAATAAAAATTTAGAGCTTACTTATGAGATATTATTTATAAAATTAGGAGAAATACAGGACCGTATCCCAAAATTTCCTGATGTTGTTCAAAAAACCCTCGAAACGTCATTAAACCACAATGTGTCATACATCGTTGCATTCGGAAGAAAAAAGCTATCAAATTCCAATATCAGAAAAACAGGACCGTATTTAAAAAAATAAAGTTGACAATGGCCCTTCGAAGACGACTCGTCGGATTACAAAACAATCAAACGATTTTTCAGAATTTCGGGTTTTTCCGGATATCTCCGGAACCACTCGGAATTTAAAAACTTTCTAAACGGCATATTATTAGGCACATAAATGCGCAACGTTACCTCTATTTAACCGACTTCGTATCTCTTACGGTTTCCGAGATCCCTGTACTGGCCCTCCTTATCTTGGACACATTGTATATAAGTGATATATCGCCGAAAGTTCCAGACTCTAAAAAAGCGACTTTATCTCTGCTTCAAGATTTGTAGTAAAATAAAGAGATTTTCACATTTTTTCCGGAAACCGTAAGTTTAATAACAAAGTGATACATGATATATGCATTTTTATTGATCTATAACTTGTATATAACACTTTTTTTGTTTATAAGTGATATTTAGCAAGATAAATAAATAAAATGAAAAATTCAAACGATGAAAAATTCTTCGGCCTTTGTTCTCACCAAAATGCATGCATGCCAAAACGTGTCTAAACACATCTTATAACTATTTCAGGTAACCCATTTCAATATCTTCAGGTTCCTCATTGGGGTTTATAGTGAAATAGTGAAGGAACATTCCATAATGATAATTAAGATTGACAATTGCTTCTTAAAAATATATTTGAACCCCTTGAGGAACTTGAAGACAAAGTTTTATGGTTCCCGCTTTTGCAGTGTGCCTTATAACTACAAAGTATACATTTTGAAAATGGTGACACTAAAAAAATATTTTTTTTATAGTTTTTCGTTCCACCCTAGTGTACATAGTTTTTATTTTATTGTAAAGTTAGTTGTTTTTTGTAAAGTACCAGTTCTGGCCCACTAGGCTAAATGGGCAAAAATGAGCCTAAAATAGATTAAAATGCAGGCTCAAAAAAACATTCATAAATAATAAACAAGGTTAAAAAGTTAGTCAAAAATTAGCTCAAAAAGACGAATATCTCACTCAATATTAGGTATATTTGGTCTTTGTTCCTTTAATGTTTCCCTTTTCGAATACCCGAAAAAAAAAACGTTTTTTCGAATATTTCCTGTTTTTTTCCCAATCTGTTGTGTTAAACAAATCTCTAGTTGCGCAAACTTCAGCCCAAATTGCAAAGCACAATTAAAATAACTTCTCGTTGCACTTTACACTGATGATGATGATTAGTTTGCGAAACATCTTATGTGTGATATGTTTGTTGAGACCCTTCAAATGTTAGTTTAGTTACTTACCGGACATTTTACTGCATCTACGCGTTTCCATCCTACCATGTTTGGTACATTCAGATAATATAATAATTACTATAAACTGACTATAGGAGTTGAAATCTGTAGTATGTGGAACGGAACTTCCACCGACAGTTTTTGAGTTTGCTCAAGTGCTGATCATCGTGATTTGGAACATCCGTTCAGCTGTACCCTGTGCCTACTTGGGACTAAAGCAAGGCGTCCTTTAACATACTTTTGAGTATCCATTTGGATACTCAGGCCTTTTATTTGGATACCCAGTAAACATCAAATGAATCCAGAAATTTTTTAATTTACTTAGTAATTTAAAAACTACTGAACTGTTACCAGTGATGACTGATGCCTAAAAATGCTTTAAAATGATCAGTCAGAAAAATATTAAAAAATAGGGCTGTTTTAAAGGATACGCTGCAAAAATTCACTAAATACATGGATACGCAGTAAAAAATCACTAAAAGATGCCTTGGACTAAAGTACCCTTAACCACACCAGTAGGTGTGTAGGTTCAAGGCACCCCTAATAATATAATATAAATATTATATTAATTTTAGTTCAAACATGTAGAATTAAATTGATTAACATTAATTCTATTGTTATCAAGTAGACCTTTTTATAGGTGAGCCTTCAAACAGACATTTACCCCCCACTACAGGAAAAATTTATTGCCGTCAGTAAACAATGGGATGATGAACAAAGAAGAGGTTTTTCTGACCCAACAAAAGAATTTTGGGTTCATAAGGATCCTCCTGTAATGTAAGAAAATAACAAATATAATAAAAAACATTTTGACACATTAATTGAATGAGGTAGAAATTTGATTGGTGGAAATACATCATTACTAATATATGATGAGTAAAAAAGCAAAGTTCTTCATATAGGGCCGTATTAAGGATCTGTTGGCCCCTAGACTGAACCTGTGGGGCGGGCCCACAAAAACCGGATTTTTAGCAATTCTCAAATTAAAAACTTGAAAACGTTTAAAGTTTGTTACTAAATTATTGAAAATTTACATACGACGTTCCTATATACAGGGTGTGTCCATGTTGCGGGGTAAAAGATGCCTCAATTAGAATTTTTGCAGGCCGTTTTACATTTTGGGTCACCCCTCATATTTCTGTTATCCTGTGACTTACCAAAAAAAATGTTGTCTTTGTAGTTTTTTCCATAGAATCCAGTGATGTTGGGTAGGGTGGGGTTAACTGATCCACTTTAGAACCAACCTCATGTGTCCAGCATTTTAATACTTCAGTTTTTTTGTATCACAAGTATTATTGATAGACATTTATAACATGAAATTATAATATTTATGAAATAAAAAAAGGTGTTATTAGCAAAAAACGTTTTGTAATGATCTGTAAAATGGCTCACTTAACCTGCCAGGCCGTGCCATAATTATGTAATTAACAAAAAAGTTAAGATAAGTTTAAACAAAATATTTACTTCCAAATACCAACATAATATTAAAAAACAATTATTAATATACAATGAAACTAAATTCACTAAAATTTACATTAAATGAAAACATGTTCGCTAACCTAGCACTACTATACTTTTTAGTGGCCTGGGTAACTTATAAATAATGTCCTCTTTTGGAACAAAACCGCTTTCAGTTCTTAAGGATAACTTAGTTTGATTGTTACGTTCCAGAAAAGTGACGTCAAATAACCATTAAGAAGAATATCTTCGATTTTGGCCACGTAATGTCTAAAATTTGAAGCGGTTCATAACCATAATGAATATTTGATGCCCGTTGCAGGCATTCCTTAAGTAATAACTCTTCTTCTTAGGTAAAGACCATTAGATTTCATCATTTCCAAGTCCTTATCGCGGCATTTGTCCACATAACGTTTTAGTGTAATACGGGGAATGCTAAACCCAATTGCCACATTTCTAGGTGCCCGGCCATTTATTAGGACTTCCTGATGAGCCTTGTTCAAGTGTTTGGACACTATATGACCTATTATTGGTTGTATGAGACCTTTTTCTCCGCATCGTCTACAAAGAAGAATATTAAAACAAATAAGAAAATTTCGAAGCAGGTTAACCGGACACCTGTTCATTTATCCCCTATAGCAGGTGTCCAGTTAAACCCACTCCGTCTTCAAACCCAAAAACGATGAAATTTTTAAAAAATAATTGCTGTAGAGGAACCTAAATATCTACAAATAACACTAAAATACTTACCAAAATATACATAACACATTTCTTTTAGCACGACGTTATTTCGACAAAAATAAACAGGAAATAGGAGCCAAAAAATTTACTCGGCCGCCATTAAAAATGTTTAGACTGAATAAATGCGTTCCTGTTGATAATAGAGAAACCTGTACGAGGGAGTTAGATCACACTGTTCAGTTAACCCGCCTGTTCACTTAACCCCATCCTACCCTACTCAGATTTTTTTTACGTTCAATAGTTTCCAAGAAAAATAAACAAACTTACCTCTTTTTAAATGGGTCACCCTATATCTTTTTAAAAAACTTCTCGGGCATATATAATACTTTATTTTTAATCTTAATATTATTCCCGAAATTTACGTTTTTCTTAAAATATACAATTTTTTGAATAGGCATGACGTATATTTAAAAAAAAATCAAAGGAACACTGTAAAATTTTTCTGTTCCTGTCAAAATATTCAGGTTCTACGTCATTTTATAATTTCTAATTAATAATAAAAAACTAATTATTACAGCCAATAAAAACTAAAATGCAACATGCTCGTATGCTATATCCAGTGTAATGAAATTGCATTAAGTGTATTTAAATGGTAATAAGTAAAGCTCGGATTTATAGGCAACAAAAATTAAAGAAAAAGGCGCTTATATAGGCTAAGATTTTTATTGAAAAAGGCAGAAATTTTAACGTATAGGCAACATATAGGCGATATAGGCAAATGCCTTTAACTACATCAATTAATAATTCAAAATTCCAACCATCAAATTAGCTATATATCTGCCGCATACATCTGTCGTTTCATCCACGATAATATACAAGAAATTCCCCTCTAACTCCCGTTTAATTTTTGAAATACATTCCACATAGCATTTGTCCATAGTTTGTTTTCTCAACGTACTCTCTTCCGGTAAAATTTTATTAAATTGTTTTTCAAAAAATAACTTAAAACTAGGAATGTTGGATGCAATCATCATCTGGCATAAATCAAATTTAAATGTGTCCTCCTTCTCTTTTTTTGAACTGCTTAAGCTAGCCCGCAGAGATGTTTGGACTAACTTAGAGGAACTGAATTTTTCCAAATTTCGTTTGTGAAGTGGAGTTCCACAATGCTGGTCAATAAAGTACTTTTTCGTACTTGAAATCTGAAAATTTAAAAAAATAACAATAATTAGAATTTTAATGCCACTCTGGAATTTAGTTATGCGGTGAGTGAGAGAAAGAAAAAATAAAGCTTACCGATTTGCCGCACGGTTTACAAAATGATCCATCTCCTTCTAGAGAAAGTTCCGGATATGGTCGGATCCATGCACTTAACTTAGAAGACATCTTTTTAAACAAACTCACAAACGTCTAAAACTTTTTAAAATGTGTGTTCTTTATTTTTCGGCATACGCAACAAAACTAAACTCTGATACAGTAACCGTCTGTATAAATAATAATATAATTATTGGTTATTTTATTAGTTAATTATTATATTATTAAAAAAGGTGGTAAAATATTTAAGGATTTCCCAATAGTTAAGCCTCTTAATCCTCAAACAGGTAAATTTTCTTAGAAAACCATTAACAAGCAAACCATTAATATTCTATTACTAGCCCAAAGTTTTATTATAGAAAGGTTTAGTAATAGTAATATGAATTTTATGATGACTAGGTAGCATAAAATTTCAAAAAAGGCACAAAAAGGCGGAATTTACCGAAAAAGGCAAAATATTTTAAAAAACCCTTTAAAAGGCAAAATAGGCAAAAAAAGGCAATTTGCCTATAATCCGAGCTTTAGTAATAAGCCTTTTTGTAGTATGTAATTCTATCAAATCAATCAAATCAAATTTATAAAATTTCTTGAATTGAACAAGGTTCATTTTCAAAACCTCGGCCAAACAAATCCTATTATAATAATAAATAATAACTATGTGCGAAACATGTCTAAGGCTAAATGAAGAACAATTTGAGAAATATTTATGAGAAAGTTCCATAAATGTTCCATTCTTATTTCTACTATTTAATCGCACCAGTAATTGTTTTTTTAAATATCCGCAATGGCCTGCTCAAAAAATTGTATATTGTTTAAAAACGTAAATTTCGGGCATAATATTAATAAAAACAAAGTATTATATATTCCTGAGAAGCTTGTTAAAAACTGAATTGGGCACCCTGTGCAGTATTTACAAATTGATGAATTCATTAGATGATAAAAATGAAAAGCAGAACTCAACATCATTAAGGTAATATCTTAATGGTATTTATAACATTATTTAGTAACAATGCTCTGAATTAAAAAGGAATACAAAGTCTATATTTCTAAATATTTTTCGCCTGGAAGTGGCCACGGACTCTTTGTGGTGCAGTCCCATAGACTGCAGCCTATAGGTAGCATATTCTTAAATCCGGCACTTTGCGGCAAACTTTGCGTTTTCTTTTTCATCTCATAATATTAACATTATTTGAGTTGATAGTTATTAGGAAAACTCAATCAATAAAGTCTCAATTATCCACCCAATAATTATAATAAATTCAGATTTTAAAAGCTGTAAGTCTAGTTTTTCCATCAGCCTGAAGTATATTAAGTAATATGGTGCCTCGCCCTTAGGTGGAAGTCGCTACCAACAATTAATCACATCTATTATTATCGTAGGTGCGGAGCATGTGTAAATCCTCTACAAAACGTTGTTCCCCAAGAAACCAAAACTGAAATAGCCCAGGCGATAGCCAACGATCGTCTAAGATTAGCTCATGACCTACCATCACCAAGTTATACCGGATACCAGCCATTCCTAGCAAAAGGCGTGACAATATCAAAAAAACACTTTCCTATTACCCATCCTTTATTATCTACTTCCCAAGCAGTGACTTCAAGATATGCGGAACAACAACGAAAATAAAATATCCATTTGTACTATATTATTTTAATAAACATATTTGAATAAGCGGCATTTGTAATATTTCGCCTCTTCGTGTATAAAGTGTGGTACTTAAGCCGCAAACACACTATTATTACGTCACGTGAATTGACGTGTTGTTATATCGGCAAAATAGCACATGCTGTCACGGCTTAGGAACAGACTACGTACACTGCAATCATTTTTATTACATATTTTGTGTTTGTCAAGATCGTAAGTGAATCTTGTAGCCTCCTAGCGTTAATCTCTGACACAGTGTTATCACGCGTGCCGAATATGTAAATTTGCAGAAATATAGTTGTGCTGTCAAGTATGACATGCCGTGAGCTGCATGAGGTGACTATAGTGTACTTCTAAACCTATTTATAAGCATGCATAAACCGCCTTGCAGATATTTCGGGTATGCCGTGCCATTGCGTGATAGCATGTGATCATCTCACGTGACGTAATAATAGTGTGTTTGCAGCTTAAAGCCGCGACTTATGAGGAACCTAGTCATATCATGAAGCGTCGGTATATTGTGTAAAAACATGAAACAACACAATCTGCCTAGGCTTTTCAATGGCTAAATTTAAAGAGCGGCACTTTGGGACGTATCTCTATCAGTCGACGGATTATGTAACGTGTTTATTGTATTGAAACTGTTATTAATTTTGTGGTTATATTATGGAAGAAAATAATGAAAAGTTGTTTAATGCACACTACAATAAATATTATGAGTATAAGATCACACAACAGGTCAAGGTTACGTTAAATGTTTATGACAACCTTCAAAAGTACAACACAAAACTAAGAGATGCCAATGCTTTAAAGCAAAATTGCGGTGTAATTCTCGATGTCACAGAAGTGGTCCCTGTGTTAATAAATAGAAACAAATGTTCGACAAGCTTTTACCATATTTTATATTGGACCGAAATATTTTTATGGTTATGTATGTTGCTAAACATTATGTTTCAAATATTACAATTTTAAAACTATACTTTTGTCATGGCTTTAAAATAAAAATTTAGGTCTCCATTGTATTATTCAACATATTTTCATATGTTCTTATTTTTAATTTTTTAAAACTAATAAGTTTGGACTGTTTTTCATTTAAAATTAAAATTTACTAGGATATGTTGGTCCACTCCATATAATGCGACGTCTCAATTACAAGCTCGCAAAGGTCATTTAATCACAATATGCCTTGCCTTTGTGGAAATTTCACGAAACCGCAATATTTAAAGTAGGTAGGTTGTAGTACCCACATACGCCGAAGTGCTGCGGGCTCTTCTTGAAAAGCCTAGGCAGATTGTGTAGTTTCATGTTTTTACACAATATACCGACGCTTCATGATATGACTAGGTTCTTCATGAAAATACGGATTTCACTATAAGACTACGACATATGTCTTACAATTGTAAAAGACTGACAACGCTGGTTAATTCAATATGGTGGACTGTGCCAAGTTTGTCGTAAACTGGATAAAAATATAGACTTTCGACTCACGTTTGTCGATAGTTTGTCTTTCCTAAAAAGACATATCAAACAGGTTACCTGTCAAGAAACTTTTCCCTGCCAGTATCATGTTATTTCTAGACTCCTAATATTCTTGTGAGGAAAATGTTTTCTGGAATCTAATAAACAAATAAAAAAGCCAAAAGTTTTGCTAGATAGTTTATAATAATTATAGCAAGTAAATAATTTAAATATTTTCACCTATATAATATTATTGGAATGGACATGCCATAAAGGTCTAAATTATTAAAACAACCACTAATTAGGTTTATAATTATCACCCATATTAGATACAGGGTGATCAACATACAGTGTCTCCCAGGATAAGCGAACCAATAGCTGTAAATGACAAACAAATTTCGAATTGAAATTTGATCATTTTGGATCTAGGACTGCTTGATTAGAAAATAAAATTTAACGTATTTTGATTTTTATGAAATCAAGCATGCCCTGACTGGAGCATTATTTTTATTTTCTGTCTAGGTAAAGTGCCTCTTTTTGATAAAATAACGACTAATTTTATTAAGAAAAGTTGCTTGGAATTCAAAATCATGCACGTGTGCCGAATTTAATCCATCAGCCTTGATTGATTTTTTTTCTTTTTATACAATATTTTTCCTAGTTAGAAATTCCTAATTTCTTCAATATCCTCACCGTTTGTTAAAAATAATGCAACAAGATGATTATTAAATTTGGTACGCGTGGATGATTTTGAATTCTGAGCATCTTTTCTTAATGAAAATTTCCGATATTCTCTTCAATCGATGCATGCTTGATTTTATAAAAATCAAAATATGTTAAATTGTATTTTCTAATCAAGCAGGAATAGATCCCCAATGGTCAAATTTCAATTCGAAATTTTTTTGTCATTTACACCTATATGTTCGCTTATCTTGAAACACACTGTATAAGTTAGCATGCATTATATTTTTGCTATTATGCTTCGAAAGATTTCTGAATATTTATAGTTGATTTGAATATTATAAAGAGAAATAATAATGTTTGCACATTAAGTTTAAGAAAATCGACACATTATAAAACTTATAGTTATCTTAACTTTTAACCGACAAATAATTTATCTAATCCAATTTTGTATGCAGTCCAGCTGCTACTATCTAAAATGTTCTTCTTTTATGGTAGGTTTATCGTCTTACACTCAAGCCTTCTTTAAATAAGTTATTGAATTTGATTTTGGCCAATTTTTTTACTGGGTCTATCTAATTGGCCTAACGTTTTTGTACAATTTAGAAATGCAATAAAACTAAAGTTACAAAAGAGAAAATATATAATTATTGGTTGTGGGTTTTAAATTCACCTAATGTTCAAATCAACCATACATTTTTTCTGCAAAGATAACAAAAATATAAGGCACGTTTGTTTATATTTGAATAACCCTGTATACACACGTGCGTTCTTTCTAGCAATGTACAGTATTGTTTTTTATACATCATTAAATAACATTTTTTCCATAACTATTGGCTTATTTCAAAATCTCCCGATCTATTAAAAATCACAAATAACAGAGTGGTAAAAAAGAAGGCAACGTGCTAAAATGCTAAGAGTAAAGGAACATTAATTTACATACGCAAACATTTATTATAAGTATAGAAAAAAGTTGTTAAGAATCAAATTTGATGTTAAAATATAAAATAACAGCCATCAAAATATTTTCATCTATTTTTCCTTGACCAAGATATGGGAAACTTATTTCTAAAGGTAAGTAATGTCTCTTTAAAAGTACAAGACATCAAGTCACCTACGAAACAAACAGCTACCAAAATAAACATCAATGTTATTCTTAAAACTTAATTGCTTAAAAATGCAACTTATTAACCATGAAAAAGTAGAAATTGTGCTTATTGTGGGCAATAATTACCAGTGAATTAAAAAACAGAATTGCACAAGCCTGCGACGAAATACAGGGATTCGGGGATTTGGAATTGAAAACGCGGTTCGAAGATTTAGAAAAAAACCTCGTCGAGTTGAATGCATTGAAAATGATGATGGAAGAAAAATCTTTTTTTAAATTCTTTTTAAATGTGATGTTTCCTCGTAGATGGCTGTTACTTGATATTTTAACATTAAATTGATTCTTAACAACTTTTTTCTAATACATTTTATTGTACATTGTAAATTATTGTTATTTTACTCTTACCATTTTGACACACGTTCTTAATTTTTCACTACCCTGTACGCTACGTTTGTGATTTCTTTGCTCATTAGGAGTTTTTAAGGTAAGCAAAACTTTTTATGAAGAATGTTTTCCTAAAATTACTGATAAAAAAGTTTTCCAGATATTGCCAATATTTTTACACGCTGTAAAATACTATATTTTACAAAATTCGCTAAGAAATATTGACATTTTAATAATATTTTTGACAGAAAAAGTCAATATTTCGTTACGCTAAGTGCGCTGTATACCTACTGTCCCGTTTTGCAGGCACGGTTTTGCGGGAGCCGTTCGGCGCAATGGTAATAATGTGTTTTTGCGGGAAAGATGTGACAGCAGCGATAAGATATAATGTATTTTTATCATCCCGCCGAAAGGCTTCCGTTTTCTGGGATAGCGTAACACCGCACTTAATGCGGTGCTTGTTCGGGTTTATTCGTTTTTGCGGGAAAGATGTGACGGTGGCGATAAGAAATATAATGTGGACATGCTCTCCCTTTTAAAAATATTTTTAACCGTACAGTGCTGCCGCTTCTACTAGACAGTAGAATCCCTATTAATTTCTTAATAACTTTCCTTAACATTTTCCTATACCTATCTGTTCTCCAAATAATAATTAATTTAACTTTTTTTAAAAAACATGTCCTTCAAAAAGGGCTGATATATTTCAACTCTGACAAATACGCACTGAAATTTGGTTGAAAGTCAGGTAATACCCAGAGGCATTTCACTCTATTCCAAAATATCGTACAGGGTGTTTCAAAATACAAATATTTTGATTGTTTAAAAAAATGAAAAAAATAATGTTTTTTTAAATGAAACACCCTGTATTTTATCTGTGGTCCTAAAAGCCCTCGGAATTGCCTATCTTTCTATGTGTAATATTGCTATACCGAACATTTTTTGACTTATGAGCAGTTATTTAGCAAAATTAATTAACAGTATCAGAATTAGATATTTCTTTTTTTACGAACTTTAAATAATCTAGTAAGAAGTAAAAAAAATTATTGGTATGTCGCCTTGTATGCTACAACTTAGATTCACTAAGTAACCTTAAGCTTTTACGAATTGATTTGTGATCGGTAATAACTAATTTTGCTTAATAAATGCTCATAAGTCAAAAAGTATTTGAGATAGGTATAGCAATGTTACACATACAAAGATAGGCAATTTCAAGAGCTCTAAGGACCATAGATAAAATACATGGCGTTTCATTTAAAAAATATACTTTTTACCATTATTCCAGACAATCAAAATATATGTATTTTGAAACACCATTAAGGGTGAAGGGTCTCCGACTCCTAAAGAAAATTTCAGTGCTCTTATTTCTCAGAATATAAAAATAACCCTTTTTGAAGAATATGTTTTCCAAAAAAAAAGTTAAATTAATTATTATCTCGAGAACGATAACATATAGCCATACGAAAAAGTTATAAAGAATTTTAGGGATTCTAAAAAAAAATATAATACACAGACTGTTCCATTTAAATCACTAAAGATGCCAATATTTTTTAGTAGAAGCGGCAGCACTGCACGGCTGAAAATATTTCTAAAAGAGAGAGCATTGTCTACTTATATGAGTTCTCAAATTGTCAAACTGGTCCGTTGGCTAATTCTTCATAAACGTCTAATAGGCTATCGACCATCTATCACCCTGCATATAATGTGTATTGCTAAAAACACGCACCTCTATAGTTATTATACCCGTTGTGTTTTATTAAGTGTAACAAGAAATAATCTAGAAATCGGTAATATTTTCATGAAATTTTGGTGTAAAGGGAGATGGGGTGACATATTTTTGACATTTACCCCATCTTTCTATTGTTTAACTTTGGGATTTTAAACAGGATGATGTACTTTTGTTTATAACATTCGAATCTATGTGAAAAACTACGTATTACGTGGTACACGTGAGAATATATACAATTTTTATTTTAGCCAGTTGAGCATTTTGACGGAACCTTATAATATGTAGTTGTGAATATATATGCAGATGTGAATCAAGAAATGCGAATAATGTTCTGATTGGTCCATTTATGAAAAATATTTAAAATTGACCAGTCATCATCGATCCAATATTCGCATTTCGTGATTCGCATCTATATGAAGCAACCTTTAACGAGTATCTCAGCTTATTGCTCAATTTAATATGGAAGCGAATTTTAATATGCAACTTGATATACTGTTAATTTTTAAAGAGTACAGAAAAACTACAGATATCTGGTCCGGTCAATTGGCCAGATAAATACCGGGATTTGACCCCTCTTTGATTATTATTATTTGCTTCAAGGGGAGTTTTATAGAGGACAAAGTGATGGCAACTGCACCTACAGTAACTTGAGGAGATGTTTTAGTAATTAGTTATTAGTAACGCCTGAAATGTTACAGCGGGTATGAAATTCCCGCGAGTGCGAACCTGTTCGAAAATTGTAGGGCGACATTTTGAACTTCTTAAGCACGATATACCCACCGACCTATCACTATGGATACGTACAATTTATGAGTGAAAAAGTGCGCACAATGTTGTCACCGTCATATAGGCAACCCCGCCGGTATTGGTGCCGGTTTGGTTGCCAACCAACGACGACCGTCCAGAACCGAAATCCGTCGTAGGGATGTAACGATATTAAAAATCTATCGGTATGTGGACAATAGATATCAAAATTAATTCTAAAAGTGGCTTTTCAGTGATGGCCTTCTTTTATGCGAGAAGATAGATTATTGATTTCCCAGTAAAGAAGGTCCTGATTTGCCAAAACATTGCCGTGTAATCATCTTTACGGTCCTGTTCGCCGGTTAAGGTGTTTATCAGCGCGAGGCCATAAATTTGCCGCTTTGACTTTGGCTATCCATAGATATAGATTTTATTTAATTTAATAATAAATCATAATTCCGTAAAAGAAGGAGCAAATTAAGATATTTTTTTATACCCATGCGTATATTTGATTTTATAAACAAAAGTCCATCATACATCATTTAGAATTACAACGCCCCATCCCCCAAAATAGATAGTCAAATTTCATGAAACTATTTTGAACCGTTTTCGAGGTATCACCTTGTAACAGTTTAAAAAGCTCACCTTGTATATTATATATTATTATACTATTACTAATAATAAAATTTAACAGTAGATAAAAGAACATTATTTAAGTGATAGATGCTACATAACATGAACGTGTAAATTGGACGCATGGATTTTACGGTCAGTTTAATCCTATAGGTAAATTGCCCAGAAACGTAAATTGTTCATATACAGGGTCCTCTCGATTAAGTCGGCACTATTATAAACTCAGTTATTATTAGAGATACGAAGGCGAAAAAACAATTGAACATCGCCTTTTTGCGTAATTTTAAAAAATGCACTTTTTTAAAATGGGATACCAAATAATACCAAAGGGATTTCACATTTTATAGTAATTTAACTTGTTTTATAAGAGCTGTTGAAGTGCTGGTAGATAAGTTAGTAGGACAGTGTACGGTATAGACATAGCCAGTCGTGCTTTTCGATTATAATTTACTCCCGACTTTTTTTACCATTTACCCTCGAAATTACATCGGATGCACCATGTATAGTACCTATGAGGTGTGCGAATACACAATAATATTGGTGATTTAATTTTATTAAAATAAATTCTATATACAGTTGTATTCATTGAAAATGGGGACACTAAATTTGTTATAATGTAAATCGGTCTTCATTGATTTTGACTTCCTCAAAAGTTTATAGTTGACAACGCTGTCACTGGCAGAATTCGCAAAATGCCTCGCCATTTAACAAAACTTGAAAAAGTTCAAATAGTAGCCAGAATTGAAGATGGGTGGTTAATACGTGCACTAGCAAATTGGTACGGAAAAGGCAAGAACACAATTTTAACAGTTAAGCAACTTCCGGGACAAGAAGGATCTTTGAAAAGAAAAACTGGTACTGATCAGGCCCGCATTTCCGACCCACAAGAATCGGAGTTAAAAAACTGGGTAGCTGCGTAAAAAAATAATGCTCACAGATGAGCGTAGACAGCCTCGGAGAGTTTTCGCCTTAAATTATATATTCCGCTACTGTCAGTTGTGGAATGCGGCAGTGTTTACTGACAAAAAGGTTTTTCAATCTAAATATACTTAGGTAATAAATTCGGGTACCTATACGTTATTAGTTATGTTACGTTGAGTAAAAAATATGTGTTATACATTTATCACATTTAATTAAATTATTTTATTTTGTTTAGCGACGCCAATGCTTATTGCTCATAACCTTAAAAACAATAAATCAATTAGAAAAGCCTGATTTACGCAAATAGGGCAAAACTAGTCATAAGATTTGTCCCCATTTTCTATGAATACAACTGTACCTATTTGTACGTATCTAGTGCAAAAAGTTATTGTTTAGTTATCGCAATTATCGAAATTCGGGTTATCCTTCTAATTTAGGGTTTGAATATGATGTTTATGACCTGGTGGTTAAAGAAAGTCATACGCCCAATTTACTATCGAACATTCCATTTTGTAAAATTAAAATGTACGAAAAATAATTATGGATTTTAGATTCCTAGAAGTGGGCGATATCCGAAAATTTTCTTAATAATAGTAATCAAAATAAATATAGATTCTACTTAAAATATTTTATCACGCTATATAGGAAATGGAACATAAAATATAGGATTACTATTTATTAAATATTAATCTTCATCACATTCTTACGTAAGAACTAACATTTTATAGGAAAAATTTATTTCCATTGGTAAATTCTTAGTGTAGTTACTTATAACTTTATAATAGTTTTTTTTTATATTGTCGTGCTAAGACTATTTGCCCTATCTGTAAAATTTCACTTTTTGAATGACAAAATGTGACATTTTTCAAAACTAATTTTAAGCAGTTAGGGCAACTAGTCTTAGTAGGGCAGTATACATATTATTTTGGCCCAGGCTTTAGGGCAATCTGATACGGAAACCGAGTTTGTTTATGTTTTCTGGTATATCATTTTATTAGTAAACCTTTGTTCTTTTCCAAATATTACATTATTGTGTATATTTGTATATAAATGTCCAAAAACTAGCGTTCAAAAATTATAGTATAGGGGAAGTCGAAATAATATAACAGTACTTGATATAAATATTTTTCCTATCTTCCTTATTGATATATAGGATTTCAAAGTTAAATAATGAAATTTTAAAATTACATATACAGTTTTAACGATGTTGCCAAATTCGACATTTCGCTTTCACAGTTCTATTCCTCATAAATGTACTAAAAAAGGTAAACTTTGTTTAATTCAATATATTCTAGCATCTTGGATATAAATCTGTTTTATTTAAATAAACAATTACATAGTTAGTCTAAGTAATTTAATAGGGCGATAGAACTGCAAGAGCAAAATATTAAATTTGGCAACACCATCAAAATTGTATAAATTTTAAAATTTAATTTGGATCATACTTGTATAATAAAGTAATGTAAATTCCAATTTCAATACGAAAGTTGTATTGCTATGGGTTAATACTATCACCCAAATTTCAGGGTCGCCAACAAATAAAGAAAATCAAAAATTTAACTTGTAACTTTGAAAAAAATCAATAAGGTAAATAGGCAAAATATTTATATGAAGTACTGAGATTATTTCGCATTCCTTATATCCTATAATTTATGATCACTAGTTTCTGGACAACCTGTATATTTTTACCTACAAATGAAAATGTAACAAAATTAATTCTTAAGCCTAAGGTATGAAATAATGTTTTTGGCAAAATAAAGTCTTATCTATATTACCTTTGTTTATATCTACGGTAAAGTGACCGGACATAAATTAACCAAACGGCCTTTTTTGATTTGTCAATCCAATCACGTTCTCTTAGAACATGCGTTAAGAATTGGTAAATTTTAAGTCATACGGTATTATGAGTATATGCGTGCTTTAAAAAAAAAATTACAAAAATGTAGTATAGATTCATGCAACAGGTCATTGACAAGACACAATTTATGGCCAAAAAAATATTTTTTAAATTTTGTTCAATAAGGGGCATTTATTTTGTTTTCATAAACATATTTGTAAAACCAAAATATACTTATAATTGGGCAGGAAAAAGAATAAACGTGGTTCATAACTTTACGTTATTTTTAATGTCTTCTTGTTTTATCAGTTAAAATGAAATATGACAAAATACACGTTGTTCTATGGAAACGAAATACAATTCCAGTGTATTATACGGAAATGGTAAAATTAAAATACAGTCATTACTGGCATTTATATTTTGTGTTTCGTGTGGTTCACAAATTTTTTAACTTTCTAAACGAATGTACTTGTCCATTTTTCTTGGTATTACGGGGTATCGCCGTTATTAGTAAAGATAGAAGGATGCGGATTTCGCAGCACTGTGCTACTTTTTTGTCGAACACAGTTGGTTTCTACGAAAATATTTTGAAAACCGCAATAGTATTCAAATTGATAAACGCCAAGTTATTTTTCTAAATGATACAATTTCTTGGCATGTTTTGTAAGCAGTTGGTTACCTTTGTCAAGAAATATTATTATGCAATACAAAAAACAAAAAAAAATTAATTGATATAATTAAATAAAATTTAAATATTCCATCAACTACCATTTTAAGATTTCATTTTAGTACATAAAGCAGTTTTTATGTTTACGACTTTCATAATGTGAATCACGTCCACTAGCTGCTGGTGTGTTTCGTCTTATTTGATCTTCATAATCAAAATTTCCCCAATTATAATTTTTCCAGTCCTCCTTGTTTTTGATTTAGTTTTGTTTTAGTTTTTTACGTAAAATCCAATGACGGGTTTGTTCAGATTTTTTCTACGTTCAATAGTTTTCAAGAAAAAAAAACCTACATATTTTTTAATACTGTAAATCAGTTTTTAAGAAGATTCTCAGAAATACATAATACTATATTTTTAGTCTTAATATTACGCACAAAATTTATATTTTTAAAAAAAAGTTCTCATAGTCGGATAATTAAAAAAATACAATTACTGGTGCCATTAATTATTATAAGAAACAAAGATTGAACGCCTATAAAACTTTCTCAGAAATATTTTTCAAATTGTTCTCAATTATGTATTAAACATGTTTCGCACATAGTTATTATTTATTATTATAATAGGATTTTTTTCAATTGAAGCAAAAGCACATTTATTTCATCAGTCTCGCGATTTTCCTTACGGTAGATTTTAGGCTGAGGTTTAGAAAATGAACCTTGCTCAATTTAATTTGATTTTATCCTTGAAAAAAATATTTTATCGAGATTTCCAGATATCTACAAGTAATTTAAGAAATTTTATAAATTTCATAGAGTTACATATTACAAAAAGGCTTATAATAACCAAATACACTTCTAATGCTCCATCTGCAATATCGTTATACTGGACATAGCAAACGATTTTTTATTATTAATTAGAAATTATAAAACAACTTAGAGAACCTGAATACTCTGACAGAAACAGAAGAATTTTTCATTATGACATAACTGACTGTGTTCCTTTGGTTCCCTTGTTTTTTTTTTTAAAATAGCCTACTCAAATTTTTTTTATATTTTTTAAAAAATGTAAATTTTGGGCATAATATTAAGACTAAAAATAAAATATTATATTTCTGAGAAGCTTGTTAACAACTGAATTATTACATTATTAAAAAAAATATATGGGGAGACCCATTTAAAAAAACAACATTGTGTTTTTTCTTTAAACCTATTGAACGCAGAGAAAATCTGAGTACGTCACTGGATTCAACGTAAAAAACTACGAGAACAATTTATTTCTTTTTAATAAGTTGCAGGGTAACCGAAATATGGGGGGTGTCCCAAAATGTAAAATTCTCAAAAACATCTCGTATATCAAAAACGAGGAGGCCTAGAAAAAGTCAAATTTCTGTCCTGTTCTGTCCCATATATTTTCCTGAAACCTCCCTTAAGCTACCAATTCAAAACGATATTAGACAACTTCATTTTCGACATCTTTACCGTTTGTAAATAGTTTCTTAAATTTAAAATATAAATAAGATTTGTTATTTGCCTTATGTTATAAATAAATATGCAATAGCCTGACTAGCCTTAAGTCTAACCTCTTCGGAATCGTCATGCAGCAGTCTAATTAACTTATCACAGACAGTATCCAATGATACTTTATGCTTATTTTCTAAAGACAATTCGGAATACAGCAGTCCAGTCATCAGGGCTGCATTACTTCTTATTTCAGTCCAAGGACTTTTTAGGTAAGATATACTTGTCATAACAAATAGGGAAAACAAATCCTGCAGATCTTTACCCTAAAAATTAAGTGTAAAAATTATTAAGAAAGTCTTGCGGTAAACTGGTCGAGTGCTTATTTGTTCTTTCAAACCCAAAACAACATAAGGATGATATAAATTAGCTTTAAATTCAATTTTACTGACACTCCCGTAGTCGCTAAAGGGGATAAGGTAACTATGCAAATAAAAATTGTTTTGCGGACCACGCCCATTTGTTTATCCATATTCTTCCGAGTCATTAAAAATAGTTCATTAATTAAAATGTTTTTTGTATTTCCGAGACTGTACTTCAGTCCCGCCAAACGGGAACTAAATTGGGTCATTAATCCCAAGGGACTGAGTAACTTTTTTATTTTTAATCCAATATTAATTATTTTTTTAGAGAACTGACAAGTTACACGTATCAGTACTAACGTGTCGAATAATCTAGTAGCGAAATTATTTCAAAATACCCGTTTTCGTTTTGCGTAATTTATTCTGTACATTTTGTTTTTTGGTTCATGTCAATACACGCATTTATTCTCACACTAATGCAAACCGATCATGGTTATCAATAATTAAATTTTTTCATAATAATTTCATTATTGTGGTTGGAATGAGAATAACATTTTTGCTGGATAAACCAAAGGTTATCAGCACGCAAAAATTATTGTTGTAATAAAGATTTAACTACAAATTCATTTAGAAACAAACTTAACTACCAATTTTCACTTAAATATGCTTATTAAATCATATATTATTTAAAAACAAATATTTTAACTTAAATTTGCTTCAATACTTTTTATTGCATCATCTAGCCCAAATTACTACCTATATACGTCGGTTCATACCATCACGGTACCTCCTCTTTGTCAAAGACAATACTGAATTCATATTGAATCAGAAATTATGGAAAAATTTAAATTATTTATAACCAAGATCATTTTGCATTTATTTGAGAATAGATAACTCTAAATTAAAACTTGTATTTTGAAATAATTTTTCGAATTGACACACAGGGTGTATTGAAATTAGATAAAAAAATAACAACATCTTGATTATCCTTGTATAATAGTCGAATAACCAATGTTACTTAAAATTTGCAAAGACACGTTAAAACTGATAGTTGTACCTAGAGTTCTCTTCTCTAGGTGCAACTATCTCTCAACTAACTCCTTAATACTGGACTAAAAATAAAAAAATTCAGCCTAAAACTTTATCAAAATTTTGTAAAGTCTGTTTTCTAAGTGTATTATGATAAAAGTTTATTCGCTTAGTTATTCCCAGATGGATGTTTTGGTTCATCGCAAGTATGCTATATGCAATCGTAAAATTAATTAGACTGACAACTTGTTGATTTATGCTATAACTTAGTCTTTCAAATTAGACTAATAATATATTCTACCCTTGCATTGAATTGTGACATTATAAGGTGTTTTTATATTTATACCTATACAGGGTGTCCCATAACTAGTGGTGGAATACTATCGATGGCACTATCGATACTATCGATAGTTTGTTACTATCGAAAACTATCGATTGTTTTAAGTAATCATCGATAGTTTAAACTCACATGTTATTAGTATTTCTTAAATTTAAGTTCACGGAATTCGATTTAAAAAACTTAAATTAAAAATAAACCAAATTCAGCACTAGATCATAAATCTGTTTTAAAGGTTGTCTCTTTTTTAATCACATACGCACTCTACTTGCTGTGGGTGCTGCCATCTATTGCTTTATGAACAAGTTAAAGAAAAATCCTACAGGGAATCCCCGGCCCGGATCTATTAATTCAGTATTATGTGTGCTTTTTTGTTCGGGTTTATTCGTGTGTACTAGGTTTCGCTGTCTTCCATAATTTTGATTAATTTAATTAAAATTTAAAAAATGAGTAAACGCCGGAAGTCATACGTTTGCGAGTATTTTATAAAAAGCGTATGTCAACCATATGGTCCATAAGTAAAATGTATTACTCAACAACTCTACCACGTATCAAGGTTGGTATAGTTTCGATAGTACTATCGATACTATCGATAGTACCTCTTTAGACTATCGGAAACTATCGATAGGGCTGACTATCGATAGTATTCCACCACTACCCATAACTAATGGTACACAGGAAAACTGCAGATTCCTTGGGTAAAAATACTGCGATTTGGCCATACTTAGTTTAGTTCAATAGCTGGTAATAACCGAGATACAGGGTGTCCAAGTAAAATTTTAATTTTCTATTTTCCTAAATAACTTATTTCTGAATCAATATTTTTGCACAAAATTTTGTGAGTAGGGTTTTTTTGGGAAAGGAATTTGAATTTGTTAATAATTTTGATGTAGATTATAGGGGGCGCTCTCTGCGGTACTCTGGATACATAAAAAGAAATGTAACTTTTTTGTGCCTTAGTATAATTATATTTTTATTAAAAATATTAGTTTTTCCGTCATTTTTAAGCAATAAAGGTATACTTTGTAAATGTCGCTCCGACTAACCGTTTTCGAGATATTTTCAATTACAATTTCTAATGCGCCCGTTTAAATTTTGATTTGTAAATGTGAAATTTGTCACAGTAGGCTTTGGTAAAAACAAATACAATGAAAGCACTTTGAAACCTCATTTCTGTCAAAGTTTATTTTCATTTGTCAGCATTGTGGGTGTTTTTAAGGAGTTTTTGAAGATACTGTTATCAAAAATTAAACTAAAAATGCCGCGACATAACTGTTTTCTAGCGGAGAAATGCGAGACATGGTATGTTTATACGCACAAGAAAATTTTAACAGACGCTGGGAACATCGGCGGTATTTGGAAATGTATCCAAATAAAAGGCAGCCCGATTTTAAAATTTTTAGAAGCCTATACGACAGACTGGGAGAAACAGGATTCTTGCGTCCAAACGTAATAGTGGATGTTAAAATTTTCTTGTGCGTATAAACATACCATGTCTCGCATTTCTCCGCTAGAAAACAGTTATGTCGCGGCATTTTTAGTTTAATTTTTGATAACAGTATCTTCAAAAACTCCTTAAAAACACCCACAATGCTGACAAATGAAAATAAACTTTGACAGAAATGAGGTTTCAAAGTGTTTTCATTGTATTTGTTTTTCCCAAAGCCTACTGTGACAAATTTCACATTTACAAATCAAAATTTAAACGGGCGCATTAGAAATTGTAATTGAAAATATCTCGAAAACGGTTAGTCGGAGCGACATTTACAAAGTATACCTTTATTGCTTAAAAATGACGGAAAAACTAATATTTTTAATAAAAATATAATTATACTAAGACACAAAAAAGTCACATTTCTTTTTATGTATCCAGAGTACCGCAGAGAGCGCCCCCTATAATCTACATCAAAATTATTAACAAATTCAAATTCCTTTCCCAAAAAAAACCCTAGTCACAAAATTTTGTGCAAAAATATTGATTCAGAAATAAGTTATTTAGGAAAATAGAAAATTAAATTTTACTTGGACACCCTGTATCTCGGTTATTACCAGCTATTGAACTAAACTAAGTATGGCCAAATCGCAGTATTTTTACCCAAGGAATCTGCAGTTTTCCTGTGTACCATTAGTCATGGGACACCCTATATATTACGTAATTTTAGTAATATATACTATTCCCGGAAGTACAAGAAATAATGTATATACCGCGGTACTAAAGTAACACTACTAAACTAAACGAGCCACTTTAGTCCCTTGGTTTATACTATTACCGGTCCGGCAAAACAATGACGCAACTGCAAATTATGACATTTTTAGTAAACATTGTGGCTCGTTTCTAAATTAATCCGTGTACTTATATGGAAAACCAACGACGACGAAAGTGTATAATCACTCGGAACCAAACCAATAATTTCAATACCAAAATATTTTCTTCACGTTATTTAAACCTATTAATAAAAACTCGACATTCGATTTTCGTCTCTCCTGAACAATTAATAGTTTAGCAGTTGCGTCATTGTTTTACCGGAATGGCGATTTACCATTTGGGATTAAGTGGATATATACTATATCTCGCTTATTAATGCAAAGCGCCATTTATGGTTATCTTTCTTCAACTTGGTTTCATTTAAGGATTTGCAGATTGAAATATAATACGATTTCCATAACATCCTGTATTTAGAATTTCTGATGGTTACTGAGAATCGTAGGAGGTATTTAACTGATGAAACGGCACTATGCCAAACTAATAAAATTCTAAACTGACGAACGAACAGGGACAAATACAGGTAGATTTCCATCAACGGACGAGACGGGAACGGATGAAAGGGCATTTTACCGTCAGACGAGAATTATCCATCAATTTAGAATTATCCATTAATTTTCTACATCTGTCAATTACAAATGGGTTTATGATCATAATTCCTTGTTGATTTGACGCTGACAGATTTGATTCGTCAATAGTAATAAAATTTCTTGGTTATTCTTTAAATTTATAAAGAAAAGGTATACAATGTGTTTTTAACAGAATTAACGAACGAAAACTTACCATTAGTTTAATAAAATCCTTAATGAAGTCTGTGTAGTGAAGATTAGCCTCATCAATTAAATGTTCTTGAATCATATTATTCACATCCTGACTTTCTAAATAGGATCCAACTTTTCTTAACGTGTATTTACAGGCCTAAAAGCAAACAACAATTTAATAAATATAAAATTATACATGGGGATACTACTATCAATAATGAGGTATTTCTCGGAGATGCTTAACCTTCACAGCATCATATACAGGGTATTCCGGTTACAATTACACTCTACAGGGATCTCGTTAACCATAGGACATACAGAAATTATGAAATTAGATAAAAGTTGCGCATTAGTGAGTTCGCCAAAGCCATGTTTTCGTACGTAAAAGCAGAAGAGCTTTATTTATCGATTACTACTCGATTGATTACAAATTTGATGAGAACAAACGAGCTAGTACCGTTTGTTCGGGTTTAAATTGCTAAAAAGCAATCTAGTTTGAGTTTATAAA
Organism: Barypeithes pellucidus; assembly: GCA_963991005.1. Classification (NCBI taxonomy): domain Eukaryota; kingdom Metazoa; phylum Arthropoda; class Insecta; order Coleoptera; family Curculionidae; genus Barypeithes; species Barypeithes pellucidus. The sequence continues at coordinate 48,131,511 of OZ022557.1, read as the reverse complement.
ATAAAAGTTTATCCGATCTTAAAAAAAGATCGAGTGATTTTTACCAAGATTAATTCATTTATATACAGGGTGTCCGCTAATTAATGGTACATGGAAAAACCACAGATTCCTTACGTAAAAATATTAGGATTTAATTAAGTATACTTACCTACATCCGAAAGTTGATATTAACTGAGATACAGGGTGTTAAAGTTAAAACTTAATTTTTGTTTTTCTCTAATAACTTTGAGAGAAACAGAGGTTTTTTTTTACAAAATTTGGCAATATGGGTTTTTTAGGACGAGAAATTGTTTTTTTTTTTGAAATTTTAATGTACAATGTCTGCGGCATTTTTCGCACATTTATTAGGTCATAACTTTTTTGTGCCTTAGTGTATTTAAGTTTTTAATGAAAATAATACTTTTCTCATATTTATTACGTAAAAAAGGTATACTAAGTTGAGGTGGTCCAGAGTTACCATTTCGGAGATATGTGCATTTAAATTGTTTAGTGCACCCTGCCCAATTACTAATAATTGGCAAACAATTTTTTTTTTCTTAATTCAACCTATGAGAAACAAATGAAATTTAGAGATGCAGTTGCTATGAAACATCCATGTCGTTATTTGTTTGTTGATTATTGTAAGATAGCTGTGTGAGTTATTTGGAATTCCATTTAGGACGAAAGGTACCTGTTTCGCCTAATCGGTCGTAAATATTTTTGAAGATCTTAAAATCAGGTTGTTGGATAGTCTGTGGTATTGTCCATGCACCATTAATTAGCGCACACCCTGTATACTGAAAAATTATATACGAGATTTCATCAAAATATTATGAGCGTGGCAAAAGATATTACAAAAAAACTGAAATAAAATTTAACTTTAACACCCTGTAACGCCGTTAATAATCAAATTTCGAAAAAATATTATAGGGAAAGGTAGCATATATTTTCGGTATACAATTATCCCCTAATTTTTTTTCTCATCATTTCCGGACAACCTGTATATTAATTATATTTTAGAACTAACCTTTACTACGTAAATATCCGGGTCACATAGGTGAAGCAAAAGGGTAATGAGATTGCCTTGAATTTGTTCCCTAAACGCTTCTAGATTGGTTTCTAGGCTTAGCGAGGATGTTAAATCTCCAAGTAAGTGAAAAGAAGCTCTTCTTAACTGGCTGTCTTCCTGGCCCAGTAAAGGCTTTATTCTCACGGCTGCTGTCACTTGAAACGAGTGAAACTTGTACCCTTCTAGGGCATTGAGTAATTTTGAAAATGTTAGTAAGGCTTCTAGGATAACTTCACTTTCGCTTCTAAAATTGAAAAAAAATTTAGATAGAAACTGTGCAAAAGCACGAAGCAGATTTAAAATACGTTGAAGGCCCCAACATACACTCATGTGCAAAAAAGGTCATTCCAACGTGTTGATTAAGGCTTGATAACTTTTTTACTTTTGGGTCCATTTTTGTAGGATACAAGGATAATTAAAATGTTTTTTTTTATCTAATTTCAAAACACACTGAGGAATAACAAAGAAGAAAAACAATATGAAAATACAAGTTTTCATTTAGGGTCATCAACTCTTTATGTTTTGTTTCTTGGTACATGTCAATACATGCATTTATTTTCAAACAAATGCAAAATAATCTTTGTTATCAATAATTTAAACTCTCCCATACTTTCTAATACAATATGAATTTAGTATTTTCTTTGGAAATGAAGAGGTTCCGTGATGGTATGAACCGACGTGTACAGAGCTAGAGGAGATAATACAAAGTATTGAGGCATATTTAAGCTTGAATGGTTGTTTATAAATAATATGCATATTTAATATAATCAGCATATTTAAGTAAAAATTGGTAGTTAAGTTTGTTTCTAAATGAATTTGTAATTAAATCATGATTACAAAAATAATTCTTTCGACGTCCTGATAATCTTTTGTTTATCCATCAAAAATTTTATCCTTATTTCAACAACAATAATGAAATTATGGAAAACTGAATTATTGATAACCAAGATCATTTTGCATTTGTCTGAGAATAAATGCCATGACATGAACTAAAAAATAAAATGTAAAGTATAGAGAGTCCCAAATAGAAACCAGTATTTTGAAATAATTTTGCTACATGATTATTACACAGAGTGTTTTGAAATTAGGTAAAAAAATATTTAAATTTTTCTTGTATAATATGTAATAACCAATGTTACTTAAAATTTGTAAAATCACGTTAAAACTGATAGTTGTACCTACATTGCTCTAAAAAATCACTAATATCAGACTAAAAATAAAAAGTTATTAAGACTAAAAGTTAAACAAAATTGTATTGACCGTGTTTGCACAAGAGTATCTTTAGATATCATAAATTTTCGTTGCACAAAATTTCACGTATTAATTGCACATTGGTTCTACTAAAATTATTCTTTATGGACAAAAAACTTATACTTTTCAGGGTAGTATAAGCTTTTTGGATTCATTTACTAATATATGACGCGGAATATGAAATGTTCTTCATTCGGGTTTGTTCGGGTTTGTTGTATGTTTGGTACAATAAGTTTTCAAATATTTTTTAAATATACAATATTTATTTTTGGTTTTGCCACCTGGTATTTCAAAATTGGATTGTATGGAAGAATTTCCTACCAAAATTCTACCAAAATGTACGAATGAGCAAAATTTTATTGTACATTTATCTATCCTATCGTTTGTTTATGTTAAGAAATAAAGTCATGCATTCATTGTTCTTTTAATCTTTATTGCTGTATGTCCAGGGTTTTACCCGGTGAAACCCCCAGTAAGGTTTTATTAAATGAGTCGAGTAGATTGCAAGTTCTTTCCTAAAAATTGTACTTGTTTGTAAAAAATAGGGTTGGCCGTTAAGTTAGCAAATAAAACAAACTTTTATTATAATTAATTATTATTTTGGAGAAATAAATAAATGTAACATACCCTAAACTATGGTAGTCTAAACTATTCATCAAAACACCCAAAATTTGATTGCAATATCTTCCAATGAGTTCCTTGCTCAAATTCTCTGACGCATAGCCCAATCCTTCCATACCGATTCGTCTTACCAGGCAACTCTGATCCAGCTGGACGTCCAAAATCATTTCCAAGAGATTTTCAATCAGTACTGTTTGTTCATTTTGAGTACCTAAAATTTTTTTTTTACTTAATGGATCAAATATTTTTTAAAAGTTCGCAATTTCCGAGTAAAAAGTCGGCAGAATGATTAAAACCTCAGAAAGTTATCTGGAAGGTTTAATTTTATGGTTGCGGTTATAGCATAGTGTACATTATACTGATGACCTTTATAATAAATCAATTACCTGTTTGAACCCCATTGTTTAGTCCCAACATCTTCAAACGACAATAAATGGGTGCAGGGTCGGTTTGAAAATATTTACATCTACTACTATCTACCTATCGATATATTTTTATTTTGAATTAAAGATACACCTACTTAAAATGATATAATAATTAGGGATCCAGGTAAATAAAATTTGTAAGATGCGAATTTGGGGCATCTTCTGGCAGTCAAAAGATCAACGGTATAATGTAAACTTAACAATACAATTTATTTTTTCTTTTTTTTAGATATCAAGATACAGAAGTATAAACATGGCAGCAACGAGGGGACAGGCAATCCAACGGCCAAAACGGCGCACCGCACAGCGCCCTCGCTCATAGCCTGGTGCCATAGCGCCGCACAGTAGTGTCCACAATTGCGCACCGACCCTCGCTCATTGCCTTGCCTCTTCATCAGTTTGTCTCTCGACATCGAGATATAAACATGGACTGTGCGTTCTGATCTTTTTCCGATGATTCAGAATTTGACTTGAAATTGGAAAAATCAGTTAATATACAGGATGTCACATTAAAAAATATGTTTAAACAGGGTCGTAATTAATTAATTAGAAAAAAATATGGTATACTGGAATAATTTTTAACATTTTAATTGTTATTTTAAATCTCAGAACATGACCCTGTATATCGTCAGAGACACAGAACACATAGTGAAACACTTAACAAATTACCATAAATCACTTAAAGAAACACACACATGTTTCAAATTAGTTTTTTGAAGATAGGTCCTTGTCACACAAAATCGCTACACACTAATGCATTCTTTAACAAACACACAAATAGGAGAGGACACAAATTGGCACTTTATAAACTAAAACGTTCAGCAATTATTTTATCTGCTGCAACATTTTCACTTTTATTCGCACTGTACAGTTGATTAAATATCCCGAAAAAACTCTTTCGCGCGAAGCCGCAGAGGAATATATTGTTGTCAAGCAAATGTCAACTTCTAACCTTCTGTCGATTTATACTAGAGTTGTGGCTAATCTTTGGTTTTAAAATCCTGCTGTGAAACGATCGATTTTATTTTTTTAAGCTTTTCGAATGAAATAAAGCACCAGAGCAGCGATTAACAAGTTTTTTAATCTTTATTGGTATCTACAGCAGTGAAGGAAAACAATAAGTAAGTGCTGTAGATTATTATAATTATTTATTTCAACCTTTTTTGGTGAATGCGCAGGAATCTACCGGAAAACATGCATTGCATTATAATACATTTCTAGTTTTTGACAGTTCGTGTTTTGAATATTTCAGGTCAGATGTTATTTACATTTTACAATGTGTTTTTTAATTAAAAGCAAAAGTTCCTGCAAACCTAAGCGAGACAAGCCAATGAAATAAAGCACCAGAGCAGCGATTAACAAGTTTTTTAATCTTTATTGGAATCTACAGCAGTGAAGGAAAACAATAAGTAAGTGCTGTAGATTATTATAATTATTTATTTCAACCTTTTTTGATGAATGTGCTGGAATCTACCGGAAAACATGCATTGCATTAGTACATTTCTAGTTTTTGACAGTTCGTGTTTTAGATATTTCAGTTCAGATGTCATTTTTAATTCGAAGAAATGTTATTTATATTTTACAATGTGTTTTTTAATTAAAAACAAAAGTTCATACAAATCTAGGCGAGACAACCCCCCCATGTTAATAAAAACGATGTCTCCAAGTGAATTTTGTGTGTGTTTTGGCCAGTGTTCATGTGAAGTTTTCCGATTATGGTTATGGGTTATGTGATGTGCCGGTTTCTTTACTAAAACGCTGTATAAGTTTTTATAGAAATTGACATTAATTTTTAAATAAGACCGACAAGGAAGTGTATGTGTGTGGCCTAAATAAAATTACATTAAAAAATCAATCAGCCAATCAAAAGTCAAAAGGTCATTGACATTTGACCTAGTTACGTAGTGCGTATTTCAAACTTAAAGAGTGTAAGGTGTAATTCTGACAACACCCGTGAGAATTCGGATGTGCCGCAGTGCCGTACAGAATTTTTCCTGGTTTGACATCAGGTCATTTTTACCGCTGAATGAATTGAAAGCGCCATTTAAGGATATTTTTCTTCAATTTGTATTCATCTCAGGAATTGCCGGTTTAAATATAATACGTCATTTCCATAACACCCTGTATAAGTACCACTTTGTTATATTAGAGTCTAAAACAATATCTTCTTCATCGGAAGAAGATAACAACGCACAGTGCATGTTTATATCTCGATGTCGAGGGACTACTGTGCTAAGCTCCAGCGAGGCTGTGCGATGCTATGGTACAAGGCTATGGACGAGGGTCGGTGCGCCGTTCTGGACACAGACTTACGCTTTAGGGTACAAGCATAGTGGAGCGTCCAGCTACGCGCCAAGTGGCGATGCACGCCGCCCTTTAATATTCATCAAATAGTTTTAAATGAACTCGAACATAGTAAACAGTTGCCGTACGAGTCGCTTCCCGATTTACATCGCGGTTCAAGCGGCGAATTATATTTCAGGATTTCTTCCCGCGAGTATTCGCGCGTTTTTGGTCAGTCGACTGCTATCTTTCAGAGAGAAGGCAAGCACATGGTAACAATAAATATTATATATGTTATATAAAAAATGATGCAAACCGAACAAATCATAAGTTCTGCGTTTCACCGAACACCTATTTGGAATAAGACCCATAAAATGTAATGTTATCCCATTTGCCCTCTCATCATGTTAACGGAATGTATACTATATGCCTGTGTCGGTTCAAGGTGTTGTCCGGCCCCGGGCGCGTTACCCTAGAACAGTAAATAGCTCCACCAGACCAAAAAAATAAATCAACGGTAGTAATAAGAATACCTAAAAACTGGTAGGATGGTGGTAAGTAACACAACAATGTGCTACAATTGTGAATATAATCATAGATCTGTTACACGTACACTATGTTTGTACCTTTATTAGCCTCGGTTAGCATTGAATTGAATACAGCCCTTCATACACAAGCGCATACGCGGCATGCCGAGCGTTATTATTGGCAGTTTTGTAGTTGTTTTTTGTGGTCTGTTCGATTGTATTTTCAATAAATAGTAAGCAGCAATGGCAACAACGCCCGACGTACTCTGTCATTAAATTTTATAAAACCATAGACTTGGTTGCAGATTTGATCTACAAATACTATTAAAAGTAGACTTTTTATCACTTGTTGTCAGTGTATAAAATACCATAACATTTGATGTCACTAGTGTTAAAAATCTTTTTTAAGGATCTTTTGATTGAGTCATTGACAGAGTAGTAGCTTCAACGTTACCAAACGTCGCTTGTTTGCCAAGCCAACATTAAAATAACAAATGAAAGGTTTGTTATATTACAGAAAAAAATTAAACTGAGCCAGCATATCGATCCGCCTAGTGCGGGTTCTAGCAATCAATGTATATTTAATTGTACCAAGTAGGTACATGACTCTCTTGAATAAATAGAAACAATGAAATTGCCAATACTTTCGAATTTGCAGGGTTGTATTCTTGTTCCCTTTCCTGGGTTAATATTTTCTTCATATAAATGAGGTTTTCAATCAGTTGTAAATTTGACCCTTTTTTGGGTGGTTAAGGTTAAGTTTGCTCTAGTTTGCGCCACCTATTTTCAGTTTGATAGAATAGGTATTAATTTTTTTTTGTTCATTTTAGTATGTGGTGTAATAATGTTTGTAGATACAATATTGTATGAAGCGCATGTTAAGTGTTTTTATTTTGTTCGAAATTTCCAACAATGGAATGTATTAAAACGAGAAGAGTAGCTGCCAGTTTCATCGGATTGAGCTACTCTAAACAACTAATACAAACTTTGAAATTCTAAGTCTACATAAATAAGTTTTGAAAAAGATAACATAAAATTAAATAACTATATATATACATTGTTTCTTAGTACATTAGTCAGCCCGCTATATCGACGGGTCGCTGGTCCACCCAGCACTTCTAAGGTAAATAGAGGCGTATACTTCCAAGAAATAAAAAAAATGGGTTATTTTGATGAAGTGGACGCTTAGAGGGGTAAAAAATTACGATAAATAAAAATACTACATATAATTAGTATTTAAGTGAGCCCTTAGCCTTGGTTAGCCCAACTAAATACATATATGTGCATTAAAGACACATTGGTCGTCCCAGCGCTGTTGCCACTATCTCATACCGATACTAGGGTTTCACCCAGAACTTAATAATATAATTCTATTAGTGGCTGCTGAGATGGATGGTTCGTGAGGAAATATTTGTATTTTCATAGTTTTGTTTCCTTGACCGTTTTTTCAAATTATAGGTACTTAGTTTGTTTTTGGGTTTCAGTCACTTTGAAATTAAATTCCGGTATTTGGTTAACGTTTCGGTTTATTATACTAAACCATATTCAGCTATTTGTTATAAGGAAAAAAAGGCGTATAAATAAAATAGAAAGATGCAATATTTTTGACGGTGTTAGTGACAAAATTCTTATTTTATATTAATATTAGTTTGTATAGAATGAAATGAAAAAATATATAAATGAACATACCTTGTACAATTTTCACTCACTTATACTAAATTTGGTAACATTTTGTCTTGTTGTTGAGTGGACATGAACTAACTTAGTTAAACAACTTAAGTAGTAAGGTAGGTTATTATTTTAAAAATGTAAACAAACCAAATCCCCAAAATGTAAATTATATTAAATGTACATAGGTTTTATTTTATGGTATTTAAATAATAACCTATACCTTACTACTAAATTTGTATAACTAAGTTAGTTCATATCCATTCAACAACAAGACAAAATGTTACCAAATTTAGTGTAAGTGAGTGAGAATTGTACTAGGTATGTTCATTTATATATTTTTTCATTTCATTCTATACAAACTAATATTAATTGTAAAATAAGAATTTTGTCACTAACACCGTCAAAAATATTGCATCCTATTTATACGCTTTTCTCTTTATTGCAAAAAGTTCTGACGATGGTTTAGTATAATAAACGTTAACCAAATATTGGAATTTCATTTCAAAGTGACCGAAACCCAAAAACAAACTACTTATAATTTGTATTTTCACATTTCGTCTGTAACTACAATATATATCAGTGTGTAAGTCACAGGCTTTTGATATATGTTCTGGCCTTTACAATGAATTTTACGATTCCCTAAGACTAAAAAAGAAGTGCTAGATAAAATGCGTGCAGATGTATCAAAAACTGTTATTGGTGACGTGTTAATATGCTTTTATGGCGAAAGTCAATTAAAGAGACATAAGCGGGTTTAACTAGCTACAATGGTGTCGGACAAACTTAGAGAGCTTGGTCGGTTGTTAATAGTGTTAAAGGAAACGACCGGTGAATAAAACCAGAGGTTTTTGACAATCTCGTAACAGCTGTTAAGGTAATAAGTGGGTACGCTGAGAGGAAAAAAGCTTTAAAGCACCAACCTTAGCACTTCAATTGAATACCAGATTAATTCAAGTTTGCGATATAACAGCCAAGATGATTATTAAGAAACATCGTTTCCTGGAATGTAAGGATCCAGAGGTAGCTCTAAAAACATCAATCGTTTGCGATCTTTAATATCAGGTCATTGGAATTCGGGTTTGTATCTAGTATGGCTTTGAAAGATCTTAATGAGAAGCACTGGGAAAAACAAAAGTCACTTCGGAACTAATGGAATTTCAAAAATTTGTAGTTAGTGAAGTAGATATTACGTGTGAAAATAATAAAGCTAAAAAACTAGATATTCAGTATAGGAGATTAACAGAATGTATTATGGCTTTGACCCTGCTATTAAAGAGGAAATGAATAGGAGAAATACAGTTTCTGAAGCTTGATACGTACAAAAATGATAGAAATTCAAATAACAAACAACAAAAGTTTCTTGAATCTTTATCTGAAAGTGAAAAAATTTTATCAAAAAATTTCAAAAGAGTTGTAACAGGTGGAAAAGGAGTAAACCTGTTGTTCTTTTGTTTCCAAAAAAAATCCAGTTACTCATTGATATAATGTTTGTCTATTCGATCTGAATGTGTCCCAAAATCGAATGAATATCTATTTGCAAACGCTAAAAGCAATATTGGATGGCTTAGTGGATACCATATTTTAAGAAAGCTAGCCCAATAGTCGGAAGTCTCCAATCAAGATTTATTTAGTTCTACCAGACTCAGAAAACAAATTGCTACTGTTCTTCAAGTTATGAATATTGATAAATCTGAAATGTAACAATTTGCTAATTTTATGGGCCATACAAAAAAAACTTATTAGGAGTCCTATAGGTAAGTTACGAAAAAAAATTTAAAACGGTGTTTTTTCCTAAATTTAACATAAAGCATGTCATAAACCTTTTACAAGCCATAAACCCAATGTTATTGGGAAACAATTTTTTTTCAATCCTGTTATTTGCTAGACTTAATTTGATATTTATTTAAAACTTCGTTTTTTGTTAAAAATTCGAAAGTAAGAACGAAATTAGTTTGAGATTTTTAACGGGTAAGAAAAAAATTGATCAAATGTGTCATGCTATTTAATTTTAATAAGAAAATCAAAAAGATGTAATGATTTTTAACAAGTTTAGTATAAAATTATCTTTAAAATGATCCTAAGGGCCGATATTTCAAAGTTCCCTTAACCTAAGGTGAACCTTAACACTCACCTTAAGAACTATATCTTTAAGGACGTGGTAATCTTCCACTTTACGCATCAAGTGACCCTCAAATTAATTTAAAACATACGTTTTTTCCCCTTCGTTGATTAAATTTTGATAAAGGGTAGTATGGAAAATACAACAAATTTCTTGTTTTTTACAAGCTTCCTCAACCCTTATTATCGACGATACGAACAAGCTTTCGCAAAAATTAATGGCCTTCGTTATTCAACAAAATCTTTAACAGCGATTATTCGAATAAATTTTTTTTTAGTTCTATATCACAATCATTTTGTAAACTTGAAAATATTTTATTTCTGATTCACTTACGGGAGTCCTGTTTAAAAATTTTGCATCTTTTAAGTTTCTATACAACCTACTAAGTGAACATATGACAAATATGGTTTCCTTTAGGATAATATTGGCAACTGATGATAATGTGTTTTTATTAGAAATGAATAAATTTTTGAAAAATATCCTGTATATTAAAAATCAATAAGAAAATTAGAAGAGATAAAAAATTATATTTGGATTTGTAGATTGAGATAAAAATAAAAATTTATTGCAATTGCACTCACTAATTTACCATTCTGTACCTACTAAGTGGAGTATTTGTAAAATATAACCTCTATCTGTATCCTAAGTCCAAACAAGGGGCTATAATATGCCGAAAACATAAGTCAAATATCTTTGGTAGTCCTTAAGAAATTTATGTATAACTTAAGTAAAAAAAATTCTTCTATCTCATTTACTGATTAAGTAAAGAATTATATTATTTGATATATTATTTAAGGTTACCTCAGGACATTTATCAAACTGCCAAAGTGGCGAAAATTCTAATTTCTATAAATAAAGGCAATGGAGCTAAATATAAAGGCAAAGCCCTCGACGAAATTGATGTCTCAGATAACAGTTGAACTATTAAAAAAAGAATATTCCAAAATGTTTAATGATAGAGACTGGGTTACCATTAAGGCATTTGTCTACAATACATACAGACAAAAATAAAAAAGTATAATCCAAATAATTGTGTTTTAAAAGGAAAATAAAAATATTTTTCCCATATTTTTAAATTTATTTTTGCTATTGTTCTCATTAAAATGCATACCTGTAGAGAAGAAATATAAATTTTTCAACGTCTTCCAACAAATCTTAATATGTAATACAACTGCATAAAGATTTGAAACGTTGCCAAGTTTAGGGCTAACCAACATCCTATCGGCTAACAAATTTGTATAAAGGTTGGGCTCACCAAAATGCAGTTCACTAGTTAAGTGTATATCGACCGCAGCGCCATTTATGTGGAATTATTGTGAACTATGTCATGTATAAGCTAGGTGTGCATAGGCTTTAGGTCATCCCGACCGAAAAACAAGGACATACCATTTTATAATTTTGTCTCTCTTTTAAAGCCTATATACACGGCGATTTCTTGGTGAGCCCGATACCGGGACGACCAAGGTTCAACTGGGCTGACGAGCGACCGCATCATATATTGTACGGGCTCACCAATGACCATAAAGATATCTATATATATATATATATATACCTTGCTTTAGCAGATAAGTAAAAAATCCCACAACTGCCACTCTCTGAGGTTCCAAATCAGATCTTATAAAAGGTCCTAAACACGCTACAATCCAAGACAGAGACTGAGGATTATCCGCGCAAATGTTATTAACAAGAGTTTCGACTGCTTGGAGGAAAAGGGACTTGTTTTCATTAGTGTCCAGCGAACTATAGGAAAGAAGATTCGTTGCCATGTTGTTCAAGTCACAACATATTAAAAATAACCTAAAAAAAGGAAACTTCCTTTTAAAAAAGTCATCATCAGACGATCTTCAGAATAATTTGACACTCTCATTTCAATGAAAGGTATTCTGATGAAGATAATAAAATACATTACATTGCATTACATTGAAATATGATAAAATTTACATACAATTACCTAAAAGTATCGTAAGCAACTTTGGCAGGATTAAGTTTATACGCGTCCCTGTTCAAAATAAATCCATATCTTTCCTTCTTGTCGCTTAAACTTCTCACAGCTGGTGCTGAAGTTCCAACATAGGAAGCTAAACAGATCAGCAATATCGAAAACAACTCGGGAAACTGTTCAAGGCAAATTTCTTTTAGTTGTGTGTTCTTTAGAAGCTCGTGAAGGGCACATACAGCTTGAAGAGGCGATAAACTGGCTATTTTGATGTCCCCCTTACCCTGTTCTTCATACAATGGTGTTGTCTTAATAAGTTTTTTAATTTGGTCAATCAAATCTTGAACTAGGGTTTGGTCAGTAGAGAGAATTGACCAACAATCGCATATAGACCTAAAAAAAATATAAACTAAAGTTAGCTCAGAACAAAAATGCCTAATATCATTTATATAAATATTACCACCGTTGATTATTTTTATATAATAATAATTATTATTATATTATTTACTCCAGGAGGAAAGGGAAATGTTCTAATCAGGAATACTAGAGATCAATATAAGAATGTGGGTTTGTTGTCTTTCCGAGATATAAGGTGTAAAAAAAATAATATAATTTTTTCCTTTATACTGGGTCAAAATTTTTTACAGGTAACTTTTAGTCCTTAGCATATAACTTACTAAAATAAACTATTTGCCTGTAGAAACAATTATAATTTGGGAAATATATGTTACTTCCTGCATTAGAAAGCAATTTTAAAAGTTTTTTTTTAGATTATAGCTGCAGTATTCAAATTTGAATTTTAAAATGTATCGCCGGTCACGTGTCCCCAGTCAATAATTTCTTATTTACCCTTTTATATTTCTCGTCATTTTGCTAAAGTTACTTTTATGTATAAATAATTTGCACTCCCACTTCAATTTGTATTGAAAAAATAATGTTCAAAGATCAACAGTTTAGTTTCTCTAACGCAATTCCATCCCCGCAGCTGCATGTATCGCCGGTCACGGGAGAAATTGCTTATAAATAACGCCACTACAGGTCGGCCTAATAGCTTTACAAATATGACGATATGCGTTTGAATTTGTGTAAAGCGTGCTCCTGTTTAGGGAAGTTCCTAATTATGCTTATTTAGGAATAAACTAGAACATTGCCTACTTTTTACCAAGCGTATGTTTTTATGTTGTATCGCCGGTCACAGGGTTAACTCAGACCTAGTAGTCTTAATTAAGGGAAAAATACTACACGAAGTCTCTTGAGTACAGATACTCATTTCAGTCTAAAAAAGTTTAAGAAATAGCTTGTATTAGCTGTTATCCACAATTTGGGCATTTTTGTATCGCCGGTCACGCATGAAAATATTACCGGAGATAAATTGATGTGCCGGCTTGTTATCCGAAGCTATATACAATATTTTTATTAACCATTTATAAATTAAGGAAAAATATATTTTGATGTGCTTTGTTTCGTTTACACTTTTGATAGATTAAAAATATGACTAATTTTCTTAGTATTTTAACATTCTATAAGGAACATTTCAAAACTTTAAGTTAATATAAGATAGGCTGTTATAAATAATAGGAAAATGGTTATAGTGACTGATTAAAATAACTCAGTTCCAAATATTGGCGTTAGATGATTCAGAAGAGTAAAATTATTCATGTGACGGGCGTTAAATTATTAAAAAATCGATGCTATAGACCAAGATCTTTGTGACGATGATCTTTTGCGCGGACATAGTATATAATTCCTTAAGATATTACACAGATCATGGGTATATAATACAGTATGTTCTGGAAATTACTTATTATTGAAGGAAAATAACCATAATTGATGAATACACATAAAGTGTATATTATGTGAAATCTGAAAATATACGTGGCCACCACGGTAAGAGAGTATTAAATTAAAATTTAATATGACCACATTGGACCACACAGATATTTTTTTGCCCGCATTCCTTTCGCAGTTACAGATAAACTTGTCTACCTATACAACTGGACCTTGGGAAAGATTTCTGAAATATTGTACAAATCCATCAAAGTGTAGGATAAAAATAGAGACAATAATATAAGCAGCTATTTTATGAAAAATGAGTAAAAATAGAATATGTCCCTATTTTTATCCTACAAAAGGTTTAAATATGCTTACGTTTCATACGGTAATGGCTGCATTAACAAAATGCCTCCGACAATTCTAGAGTGGTGAGTTCCCAAACTTAATATTGCTCGCAAAGTGGATGACTTTGTTCTCGGACAAGTTATTTTATCCAGCTGAGATATTAAACTTTCGGTCAAATGAGCTACGTGATTCTGAAGGTCATTGCCTTTATTCTTTAAGGTTATGTTCAGTACGACACTGCTACCATTTGAACTAGACGACTCACAATCTAAGAGTGCATCAGTAAGTCCTTCTATAAAGTGTACAAGTTGAAACTGTGGGAGATTTAAACATATAACGTGAGCCAGGTCCGATGTTAAATTAAAAAGCAATTTTGGATCATCAGATTCAATGTTCTGTTGAATATTTTGTAAACTATTACTGAGAACTTTGTCGTGGTCCCGCATGTGTCCTTCGTAACGAGATGCGATGCACAGTATTAAGTATACACTGTCTACTGCAACCTAAAACAGTAGAAGATACAGTATGAACATCTAACATTAATAAATCACTATCGTCACTTTGGTAGATTTTTCTAAAAATCGCTGATATGTGAACTATTATTTTTCCTCGTGCATTTTATGATTTAAAATACACGTATGGAGGGTCAGACAGAAAATACTTATCATGGCCGCCCTTTTTTGAAACTCAAATTTAACCGTTATGTATGAGACAAAATTTCAAGGATTCAAAAATATCTTTAATAAAATATATTACACTTATTTTAAAAGGTATTGAAAAGGTTCTTCGTTCACTTTCTGGCAGCAACCTAGTCGTATATAAAATCCCATCCATCCATCCCACCATTTCTGACACTTTGAACAACCTCTGGTGTAATACGACTCATGTCTTATTCCTTCTTTTAATACCTCAATACTTTAGGGTTTTATCTTAAAACCTTTACTTTTTAAGTAACCCCACATCAACTTGATGTTGGGCAAGATCTGGAATAGATTTTATTTACAACAAACCCGAAATGCTCTTTTTATTGCGGCTAACTGTAGTGCTTCGAGGATGAAAACAAATGGAGAATGGAAACAGCACTCCGAGAAAATAGTGCACAAAAGAGTCACGGTTCTAATAAACGACGTCCACGGTTCTAATAAAAGACGACTGTCGACTGACACGGTTCTCATAACTGCCACGGTTCTAATAAACAGATGTCATTTGACAAGGGTCTAGTTTGGTACACCGATGGATCAAAAACTGTCAACGGAGTGGACGTAGGCATATTTGGCGAAATACCCAGTATGAACCTCAGTATCCCCCTGGGCAACTACGCCACAGTATACTAAGCGGAAGTTCATGCCATACATACACGCCCAGAAGATATCAGATAGAAGAACTGGCAGCCAGGACAAACAATGCTGAATAATTTCCGAAATATAGTTTTTCAAATTTTTTTAAGAATCAACCATTTGGAAAAAATGAAATAAAGTAAATGAAATAATTAAGTAGGTACATACAGGGTGTCACGGAAATGACTGATATTTAAATGGGTGACTCCTTGGGTGTCCTAGAGAAAGCCTACATACTTTTTTTTTAAATCGAATATTTAAATACTAAGGTTTTTGCCTACATGCTGTCGCGCCGCTCCATCTGGTTTCAGTTAGCAACTGTATTTAGGTCACTAGACTACAGTGATGCCAGATCACACCGCGTGTCTCGCCCTTGCTTGGATATAATTCATAATAATAAATGTTGGTGATGTGGTTTCCAATTTGTGTGATATTATCTACTGTTGGTTCTGTTGCAAAACATACCTTTGTTTTATTTTTTTATGGAATTTAATTATAAAACGGATTATTTAAAAATAAGATCAAAGGTAAGAAAGTATGTACCTTAAAATTGTAGTTTCTTTAAAAGTTTGAAGAAGAAGTGATAACGCGGGTGAAAGACGTCTTGTTGTCAAAAACTGAACACGCGCGTTTACAATTATGTGTTGCAATATGACAACACCGTCTACAATGCGCTGGTCTCTTTTGAGACTTGAGACTGCCTCAATAAATTATTATTGATCGTGAACGTCGCCAGTAGTGGCCACGTAAATTTTCAGATTTCATATAAAGTGTATATTTCGCGTATTAATTCAAATCGCCATTTATGGTTATTTTTCTCAATTCCTTTTCATCACATAAACCCCACAGTCGATAAAATTCCCCGCGATTTGGGGAATTACCCACAGATTGGCAAGCCTGCATAACTAATGAGCCAGGTGGAATGGGTGGTAGGGAGAAATAGGGGGGGGGGGGGGGGCAATAAAGACGTCACCAGAGGTGGAACTAGTTCGACATTTTAAATAATGCAAAAAATTTCCGCGCTCGAAAAAATCGATAAATTGCGAAAAGCTGAATTTACGATCCTATTGGGTCTACAGATACGCATGCAGTCTCAAATTGTAGCAAATTTATTCTGCTTTGAAAACGTACAGAATAGTTATTATCGAAAAACGAATCCCTCAAGGTTAAAATCGCCAAAAATTGAATAAAGGTCGAAAACTTCGCGGCTTTTTGTAAATTTGACAATGTTACCTTCGGCACTCGAGGTCGTAAACTTGGATTATTCCAACATCATAAACAACCGCAACCGACGCATGGTACCTGTACTCTTCTCAGGAACAAGGTTACTGAAGTATTTTTAGTTCTTGTACATTATTCATTAATTATACATTAATGGGTTTATAAAAATTACTTATTTAAAATTTTGATAAATATTTTCTCACCTTTCTTATGTTCTTATTAGGGTCGGTACATCGAGGAACCACCCTTGCCAACAACATTCCTGTCTGCCGAAAAGTACTAGGACAATCGTATGCAAACCTCATATTGTCCAAGTAACTTTGCAATGCCAATCTTAACGTTTCTATGGCCGGCAATCTCTGTTCCGCCTTCTTTTTAGCTAACCACGTTTCCAACAGAGTCACCACTTCATCCAGCGTCGCCGGCGACAGATTTTGTATCATAATCTCCTGGACAAATTGGTTCAGTTCCGTAAAACTTTTGGTTATACAAGGTACTAACTTCAGGTCACCATAATAACTATCCGTATTAGTAAGATTTATCTTGCAGTATATTGCTGATGCATTAAAGACGGTGTCGAAGAAAAGTTTTAATAATTTAAGTCGCTGTTCAGATTCTAAAGGTAGAGGTAGTTTTATAAGAGCTGTCATAGCAGATATTATCATGGGAAACAGTTCTATATAGTCCGGACCGTTGTGTAAGTGCATTTGATTTGAAACTGCCTCGATAACTTGGTCTTTCTCGGCCATTCGAATATGGAGGGAATTTCGATTTGGATGCATGGCGTCTGCTATGCTGTTTATAGCCCTTAGAGACACTCTCTTTATTGTAAAATCCTTCGAGTTGGCCAGTTCATACAAAACAAAGTCTAAGACTTCACTCTCAACTACCCTTAGAAGCTGCTCGCTGGGTGCTTCATTGCAAACCTCCGCATAACTGTATATTATAACATATCTCAAGCGTTCAATTCCCAGTTCTTGCGTTTGATTTTTCATAAAGGAAAAGAGCTTAGTGGATTTCTTCGTTAGTATCTCCTTCCTTATAAGCGCTAGCTTCTCGAGAACCAAGTGCAAATGAATTCGAGAGATTATTCCAACAGCTTCGGCACATGCGTGAAGCTCTGAGTAATCGGTAAGTCTCACATTGTCAAGCAAATTGTCGAGAGTTTGCAAAACTGTCTCCTTTGATTTAAGATAACATAAAATGACGGCAATAAGCTTTAGAAGAAATCTTTTTTCCGACAGTTTCGTTTGCAATTCATCTTTGTCATTACTGGGTGTGCTCCTAAAAAATAATTGAAATGTTGAAATGTCTATTCTCTCCTTTATTACTTTTTCTACTTATACTTGTTTAACATTCTTCTAAATATCCCTTAAACTATGGCACTAAAGCAATATTAATTTTGTACTCATAGTGAAAAAATAGACTAATTAAATTAGCAAATAACCGAGTGTTCAGTTTTAGAACTGTAAAATACAGTGAAGTGTAATGTAGACAAGAATTTTTGTGGAATTAACTTTTAAGCTCTTTGAATATTCACAAACATACTATTGTTGAGAAAACTTCGGAAACTTTGTAAAATCGAGTCCGCCAAAAGAACTGTTATTTCTTGATTCTGAGAGTCTGCGAGGCCTAACAATAAGTTTCCAGACGTGTTGCGTATAAACTACTCATAAATGAATAGGCCGCTAAAAATATTTTGTACATTTTGAGGATAAATATTTTATAGCGAGACCAGTGCGTTAGATAGAGAAATTTGTCGACTTTAATATGACCCTAATTTATTATTAAAAAAGGGTGTTTTATACAAGGTGTTTTAGAAGGCATTGTAAATTTCAAAAGTCTTTTATGTGCTACATAATATGGAATATGATTTCTGGCTTATTGTAATTTACTTTTTGGAAAGCTTGCTAGGTTCTGCCGAAACCTTTTACGAATTATCGATTTATTCCGTCAGGAAGATATTACTTTTTAAATTAAACCATAACATTTTTCATCTATTGTGACGTAAGTGTTCAACAATGGCCGTTCCCACCGAAATGAATTAACAACTTAGAATTAAATCATTTACCATTACCACCTTATTCTCCAGACTTCAACCCGATTGAAAATAAAGTATGCATTGGAAATTTACAACAAGGTTTTCCCACTAGTAAAATACTTTTTCTTTAGGAGACACAAAAAAATGTTATCAAGAAAATTTGATTATTTAGCGAGGGTGGTATGAAGATATGGAAAATGCCAAAGTAGACATAAGATTTTAAAATTTTGTATTCTAAAGGTACGGTTCCCTCCAAGCTGTCGGCGGCTGCGACGGTCGCAATATGGCGGCCGGGGACGCATCAATCATTTCGCTAAATGTTTCTTTCCGTGCGGCAGGGCCCCGTCCGACTTGATTCTTGTAAAGTGCAGTTTAGTCGTACAGAGACGCATGTTTTTAAACCATTTCGACTAATAATTCATCGTATGACAAAGTAGATACTACCTTTTAGTCCTTGAAGCTAATTTTATATTGCATTTGGTTCATTGAGTGGTGAACTCAGGATAAGAATTGGTGTACCACAGGGCACGGTATTGGGCCCTATACTTTTTATTATCTATATAAATTCATTGTTAGAATTAAATATGGGTGGTAAAGCTATTTCTTGTGCTGACGACACCGTTATTGTCTTTAGTGGTTGTGATTGGAATGATGTAAAAAATAAAGTGGTAGGTGGACTATCGTTTATACAGAACTGGCTGCAAACCTTTAAATTAACGTTGAACTTGATGAAGACTAATTATATAGCTTTCTCGCTGACTGCTGCGAACAGACCCGATTTTGTAAACATTCTAATTGATGAACATGAAATAAGTGAAGTTCCACATATTAATATCTCGGGATAGACAAGCATCTTAAATTGGGACCACATGTGGATTACTTGACCAATAAAATAAGAAGGTTTATACATAAATTCTATCTTTTACGGGAATTTCTGAGTAGGGCAGTTATCGAGATTATTTATAAATCTTTAGTTGAGCAGCTACTAAGATACGGTAGTTTGGTGTGGGGAGTTCTGCACAATAATTGTCTATACAAACTGAACATTGTACAAAAATACATACTTAAAATTATTTATAAAAAACACATATTATACCCATCACGCTTAATATTTTCAGAAAAAATATGTAACATCAGAACTATATATATATCCATCATCGGTTTGTATATACATAAAAAGGGATATTTATGGAATGGTATAGACCATGCGTATAACACCCGTATTAGAGCTGATGGAAATATACAAACGCCTGTTAATCACAATAACGTTAATTTGAGGTTTATTAGCTATATAGGCCCTAAAGTTTATAATATAATACTCACTGAAATAAGACGCTTAACGAGTAGGTCTAAATTTAAAAATCATGAAAAAACTTATTTTCCTGAACTAATATTTGATTTTGTTTATCCTAATTTTGATCCGTCAGTTTTCAGTTGTATGGTTTTTTAATTTTTTTTGATTTTTAGTTTTGGCTTTTTGTTTTAAATATTTAATAATTTGTCATGACACATACAACACTTAGGTGTATTAGAATTTTTTTTAGGATATATTCATGTATTTATTTTTATATATTTTATTGTTATGTACACATTTTGAAATAAATAGTATAGTAAACTTTATTTAATAAAGTAATTACAATATTAAAAAAAAATGCAATAACCTTAAAAATGACACATAGCAATATCTGCTGCGGCTACGACTGGACTGCTTCGAGAGCAGACGATCGACAAAGATCGCAGTCGTGCACGACCGACGCGTACCGCAGCCGCGTGTAGGGAAACGGATATACAGGGTGTCCGGGAACATGTGGGAAATCTCCCGGATATGAAGAAAACACGTGAAAAGAATACTATAGGTTCATATAAACTTCTTTCGTATCGGCCTCCTCTTCGGAGATATGGGCTCCCAAAGAGCACCAATGGAATCAAGTTTTTTACACATAATTATTGAACCACCTGGTATATTTCAATTATTTTTTAATATGATGTATACCAGGTAAGACCCGTCAAATTACTACCCAAGAAACTGTTGTGAATTACTCACAGCTGCAGGGACGGACTAGCTGTAACACTCATGGGCCCATTTTTTTTACGCCCTGTATGATGAGAACTTTGGACAATGTTTTTTACATACCTTTAACTATTGGCTAAAAATTAAGTACTCTTCATTCATGTCGCTAATCCTAACCGTTTTCGGATAAACGGTATTTTAATTATATTATGTATTTGGCGTATTTCAATAAAAGATACATTTTTGTTCCGATCAAATATTCAACCTTTAAAATTAAGCTTTTTCATATTTAACCCGTGAGATGTTATAGGACTCAGTGTGAATAAAATGACGTTTTCTCGAAAACGGTTAGGATTAGCGACATGAATGAAGAGTACTTAATTTTTAGCCAATAGTTAAAGGTATGTAAAAAACATTGTCCAAAGTTCTCATCATACAGGGCGTAAAAAAATGGGCCCATGAGTGTTACAGCTAGTCCGTCCCTGCAGCTGTGAGTAATTCACAACAGTTTCTTGGGTAGTAATTTGACGGGTCTTACCTGGTATACATCATATTAAAAAAATAATTGAAATATACCAGGTGGTTCAATAATTATGTGTAAAAAACTTGATTCCATTGGTGCTCTTTGGGAGCCCATATCTCCGAAGAGGAGGCCGATACGAAAGAAGTTTATATGAACCTATAGTATTCTTTTCACGTGTTTTCTTCATTTCCGGGAGATTTCCCACATGTTCCCGGACACCCTGTATAACGCAACATGAGCATTAGTAGGTTGCGACCGCCGTATTGCGAAAGCCGCGTATTGCGAAAGCCGCGGGCCGCGTGGTGGGACCGTACCTTTACTCAGTTTTTCTTCCTGAACATCTTTTTTCAATCTTTTTTTTTGTATCTCCTATTGAAAAAGCACTTTACTAATGGGAAAACAATTTTTGGTGAATTTCCAAGGGATACTTGATTTTTCGAAATTCAGATTATGACACAAATTAGTTTCTTTCCAAGCAGGGCTGAACCGTAGAACATGAAGTTTCAACTTTTTTTACTTAACCCCCGGCGCTTCTGGTGTTCCCAAGTTTTGTGTTCTTATAAACATGAACCACTCTCACAAAAAATCTTATCTAACTGTGAAATCGTATGCTGAATTCCAAAAACGTTTTGGCAGAGCCTAGTAAGCTTTCCAAAAAATTCCATAGAATAAGTCAGAAATCAAATTACCGAATTTTGTAGCACATAAAAGATTTGTTGTACTATGCAATGCTTGACATAACTGACATAATAATGATGTGCCTTCTTTCCCGGACTAGTCCGGAAAGAGCTACTGTTTCAAAGGAACGGTTGCCAAAATAATTATTTGAAAATAACCACATATTAATATATAGAAAAAAAGTTTAAAGTAGGTACCTGTTATTATAAAGTTCCAATTGTTTCTTTGCTTTATCTAAAAGTATTTCATTAAATGCTGCGTTCTTAACATTTTCCAAGAGCAAATTTAAAAAATCGAACAATAAATCTTGCCATTCTATGGGATTAAATCCATCATAAGTTTGATCCAAATATTTTGAGAGGTGTGGCAATTTTAAATCCCATACAGCTTTATAAGATCCTTCATCACAAGGTGTAATATTCCGTAAAAAGTTTAGTATGAAGTTGCCTCGTAAAGACGGAGCCGGATTTGACAACAATATCATACACCTAACAAATGCTGCCTCACAACTTTGAGTAGAACTCCTCTTGGAAGCCAAATGTGTTAGACATCGCAGCAAAATAACTATAGCATCATCATATACCGTGCTTAGGAAACAATTTAGAAGTAAAGTCCATAATATATCTTCTAGTTCTGGCACTGAAGTAGTTAACATATACAGAGCGTTGTCGGCCGATTTTTGTATATCTTGTAGTTCATTAGCTTTAATGTCGATGTTTTTAGGCAATGTTTGCTTGCAGCACATTTTTAAAATAAATTCTAGGTATCTCTCAGCTCCATCGGGATTAAGATCTAAAATGTAAGTTAAGTTAAAAAATCTGATTGTCGCTAAACTTATAAGCATTTTTTCTTATATCTGCGTTCACAATGATTAAGATTATTCAGTGGCCGGGAAAAAGTTGGGAACATATTATGGGGAACTTTCTTATTTTTGAAATATTAAAGAACTTTTTACGCCGATTGCCTCGTGAATACGCGCTCAGCTGTAAAATAATAAAAAAAAATATATTTTGTCATGGAAAACTGGCATTAGATGCCGAGATAGTCAGAAAAGCTATTTAAAAAAGGTCATATATTTTAATCCTATGCTTTTTGCAAAGCTTTGAGCCAAAATTCGAAAATTATATTTTTCAGAACAATATCCAGAATTATTCTCATAAGTTTCATATTTCCAGGAATAGAATGGAAATGTGCTAAATGACCAAAAACCAAGGAAACAATATATTATTTAAACAGTTTTGTTCGGGTTTGATCGGTTTTGAACCAAACTTAAAAAATTATATTTTCTCAGAAAAATATCCAGCATTAGTCTCGTAAGTTTCATATTTCCACGAATAGAATGGAAATGTGTTAAATGACCGAAAACCAAGGAAACAATATATTATTTAAATAGTTTTATTCGGATTTGAGCCAAAATTCCAAAATTATATTTTTTCAGAAAAATCTCCAGTATTAGTGTCATAAGTTTCATATTTCCAGGAAAAAAATGGAAATGTGTTAAATGACCAAAAACCAAGGAAACAAATATTATTTAAACAGTTTTGTTCGGGTTTGCTCGGCTTTGAGTCAAAATTCCAAAATTATATTTTTTCAGAAAAATATCCAGCATTAGTCTCATAAGTTTCATATTCCAGAATAAAATAGAAATGTGTTAAATGACCAAAAACCAAGGAAACAAATATTATTTAAACAGTTTTGTTCGGGTTTGCTCGGCTTTGAGCCAAAATTCAAAAATTATATTTTTTCAGAAAAATATCCAGCATTAGTCTCATAAGTTTCATATTTCCAGAATAGAATGGAAATGTGTTAAATAACCAAAAACCAAGGAACAAACCAAGGAAACAATATATTATTTAAACAGTTTTGTTCGGGTTTTATCGGTTTTGAACCAAACTTAAAAAATTATATTTTCTCAGAAAAATATCCAGCATTAGTCTCGTAAGTTTCATATTTCCACGAATAGAATGGAAATGTGTTAAATGACCGAAAACCAAGGAAACAATATATTATTTAAATAGTTTTATTGGGATTTGAGCCAAAATTCCAAAATTATATTTTTTCAGAAAAATCTCCAGTATTAGTGTCATAAGTTTCATATTTCCAGGAAAAAAAATGGAAATGTGTTAAATGACCAAAAACCAAGGAAACAAATATTATTTAAACAGTTTTGTTCGGGTTTGCTCGGCTTTGAGCCAAAATTCAAAAATTATATTTTTTCAGAAAAATATCCAGCATTAGTCTCATAAGTTTCATATTTCCAGAATAGAATGGAAATGTGTTAAATAACCAAAAATCAAGGAAACAATATATTATTTAAACCGTTTTGTTCGGGTTTGCTCGGCTTTGAGGCAAAATTCAAAAATTATATTTTTTCAGAAAAATATCCAGTATTAGTCTCATTTTTCCAGGAATATAAACTGGGTGTGGCCTGGCCTTGTATCTGGCAACCATATTTACTTCATAGTTGTTTCTGGAATAGTATGCTTACGAAAGGCCGTTTTATTCTAATTTTGAACAAGTGCAACATATTTTCATTTTCTGGGAATATGAACTTATGAAACCAATATTGGATATTGTTCTGAAAAGATATAATTTTTGAAATTTTGGTTCCAAACTTTGCAAAAGAGCATAATGAAAACATTTTTAAAATAATTTTTTTCGATATCTCATCGTCTAATACCAGTTCCGTGACAATATATATTTTTTTCACTTTTCCAGCTAATACATATAGTCACATGACAAATATGAAAATAAGTTTTTCGGTTACCAATCGGCGTAAAAAGCTTTTTCAATATTTCAATAATAAAAAAGCTTTTGTTTATTTAATTTGAGAGAAATTATGAAAAAATTAAACCGAAAAACGTATCCCTTTGTCGGAACCCGAACAAAACCCGAAAAGCTAGTAAACATTTTTATTAGAACATTACATTTCTGACGGAAATTTAATGTGCTGTATTATACTATCATTTTACCAATTCAGGAGAATAAACAAACATCAGCGCGTGATATCCACGTGCCAGACAAATAAAATTATTGGTATTGGTCAACCGGCGATAAAACTTCCGATGCCAGTGACCTGCATTTCTAACAGGGTCGTAGTTTAGCGTAGGCTATTATTTCAGATTGTACTGTTATATTGTTCTTAATGCCCCTGTCTGCTGTTCAAGTGCTCGTCGCGTGTATTTATTTTGGTCATCTGTATTGGGAAAATGAATAACCTATAGTGTCAAACTACATGGGCGATATTTAGGCCGCGCATCTAACATAAACCATACGTTTAAATGCACCAAACTACGCGTGAAGAACAACAGAGCTAATATTATTTTTATATGAATATAAAGTAACTAGTGACCTTAACTATGGAAATAATGAAGTTAACAATTTCCATTTTTGATTCTGAATGTAGATAAGTTCGGTCGTAACATAATTGAGATTTTTAAGTGATAATGAATTTAGAGAGTATCACGATATACAGTGTTATTTAAAATGCCCTATAATTTTTAAAGTTATTACAAAAGTTGAAGAACAGCAAGTGATCTACCATGTAATTTTTATTCTATTCTAGAAAACAAAACAAGTAAAGTAGCTGTTTTCTGTATATTTAAAACATACCAATTCTGAGAAATTAACAATTACATAGGTAATTATATTTTCTACACTTTGGCAGGCTCCTCTAAGGTACAACTTGTAAAAGAACGGCTTGTATACTCCTATCTCAGTTTTTCATTCTCTATTCTACCCAATAATATCCCAGTTTAACACTGAACCAGTTAAAAGAGCTTTTACGGGTTTAACAGTTAAACCGAAAGTTGGCATTTATGAATAATGAAGGAAAACTAAGATAGGAATGTGTAAGCCGCCAAACATATATGTATGTTTATTTGGCGTGATCTATATAATTCAAATATGTTATAAAATACATAGCTTGCTAGTATAGCTATACAAATCCATGTATGTAAAAAATGTATATATATTTCTGGTCCTGTAGAATCAAATATGATTTTGGAGTGTAGGCCCTTTGATATTCCGTAACATTTATATTAACTTTTTTTTTTATATTGAATATACCTATTATGCAACATTTTTTTATTATCGACTTCTCAGAAAATTTTATCCTTGATATCATGATATTCTCAAACTTCTAACTAAAATTAAAAATGATGCAGGAGTAAACTAGCCTATTTAAAAAAATATTTACATATTTCATCGTGAAATGTTTCTCAGAAATAATAAATATACGTAAATATGCATTTGATATAAATATTTTAAAAAATACCGATAATAAAAAAATACTGTGAACATTTCCGAGGGTGTAGTGCAAGATAACTTACCTTTATTGATTAATACTTTCTTGTGTGCCAAAGCTATAATAATTTTCACCAAAATTTTTTTCACTTTAATGTGTGAATCTAACAGCATTTCATTAAGGTGTTTTAATATATCCTTAAATCTCCTTTGGATAGTCTGCTCTGCACTATAAGATATCAGATGAGTAATTACAATTAACCCTCTCAATTTCTCTTTTTCATTGTTATTCCTTAAATGAATCAGGAGTCTGTCAATGGTCATATCGGTGAAATGCAATGCAAAACATTCATAACACCTAAGAACTTCTGAATGACTCCTTAACGTATCCGGCTGAACATAATCTGGGCTAATACATAATAAGTCCGATAATGTGTTCAATATATTTGGCAACAATGGATCTAGGAGCATACCGTTTACACTTGCACCTTTTGTTATCACAGCGTAAAGGCATTTTGTGATAATATAAGTGCTAACTTGCCTCCTGTATAAATTAAGCAAAAAAGGAATAATTTTTGGTATCTGCTGAGTTACTTTATCAATGGGTAATGCAACGAATATAGCTGCCAACGCTTCCAATGCAGTTTCGATCACTTTTGGCTCGCGAGATTGCAACCATGATGTGAAAAGCACGTCATATGCCATGCCTAATTCAGTTTTAAATGTCTCGGTTGTAATTGTAGGGTCTGGCACCTGGTCTAGGTTTGACACATATTCTACCAATCCTTCACAAAAATTTTGTAACGCTAAAAAAATTAAGTTAATATTTAATGGGGAAAACCACAGACCTATAACTATGGATACGTACAACAAAAAGTTAAATTTTATGAGTGAAAAAATGGGTTGGTGTGCACGGTTGCCAGTCATATTTTTAAAGGTTGCTCGTCGGTTGTCTTGCGCACAATGTTATCGCTGTCACATAGGCAACCCCACCGTATCGGTGCTGGTTTGGTTGCCAACCAACGACGTGAACCAGCGACGTCCGCCCAGAACCGAATTCAGTCGTAAGGATGTAACGATATTAAAAATCTATCGATACGTGGACAATATATTATATCAAAATTAATTCTAAAAGTGGCTTTTCAGTGATGGCCTTCTTTTATGCGAGAAAATATATTGTTTATTGCCCAGTAAAGAACGTCTTGATGTGCCAAAATATTGCCGTGTAATCATTTTCATGAAGGACGAAGGACGTCGGTTAAGGTAAATAGTTTATCAGTCGGCATTGCGAATGACATCTGACGACCAGATTTGTTTACATGCGCGAGGCCATAAATTTGCCACTTTTGCTTTTAGAGTTTGGCTATCCATAGATATAGATCGGTGGGAAAAACTAACATCAATATCCGTTATTCCGTATTTTAAACCTCATCAGGCACTAACGAAAACATTGGGGCGTGTATGCCGAATCACGGAAGACAATGTTCCACGATTTACGCATTATTAGGTTGGACATTTTCTCCTGCCTTAGGACAACATACGCGAATAATCAAGCGTCTGAGTGTTCAGAGACTACGCCCCATTATGATGGACTATCTTTCCTGCTGTTTGGCATGCGTGTGCGAAAAATCAGTCAAAACTAAATAAAAACTGTTCACTGAAGGAACACTGAAGGACTATTTTAGAATCTAATTTTGTTCGAATTTCAGAAATTGCATTAAAAGTCCAAATAGTGACTTGACCAAATTAATTTTACATTTGAACAATTAACAAATGCTATACAAGTTAACTCGTATATTTGCAAAATGTAAATCAGGAAAAAAGATTGTTGCAACCGTGGTGGGCGACAAATCGGGACTAAAACTGACAGCCAAGTCCAGATGTAAAATTCGACATGGATTGACATTTGGGGCGAAAAGGATTCGGTCAGATAGACCTTCGAAAAATGAATCTAAACCGTTAACCAAAAATAATGCAAAATCTTACGAACTTTGTCTCTAGAATGAAATACTAAATTGAGGAAAAGAAACCGAACACTTGAATACTATTAAACCGATAATAAGTTAGTACTTATAAGGGTAATTATAGAAATTAACTCGCGTTTGGCGTAGATATTATCTCTCACACTGGGATGTCTTGGCACATAATCTACTCCATCAGACGTTTGAATATTCGTGTATGTGGTCCTAACGCAGGAGAGAATGTCCAGTCTTATAATGCGTAAATTGTAGGACATTGTCTTGATTCGGCAATACATTTTCCTACGGATGCATCGCGCCATAGGTGACAATGCCAATATGCAAGGAAATATTATCAGTCCAGTGATCATGCGGTAGACAGACAACAATTAAGATATTGCCTGAATTTTATTCAGATGTGACACAGAAAAGCTGAAAAAAACGGCATAAAATATTTTAACAATTGGTTTTTCAAATCTTCAACCGATCTATTTATTGCTGTACGACTGTTAGCGCGAAAGTTAAAAACTACTTGACCCCCTTCTTATTTTACATGTCTTAACGTCGCTTTGGACTATATCTGGTGGCCCCATTTTATAGTGGGTAC
Organism: Barypeithes pellucidus; assembly: GCA_963991005.1. Taxonomy (NCBI): domain Eukaryota; kingdom Metazoa; phylum Arthropoda; class Insecta; order Coleoptera; family Curculionidae; genus Barypeithes; species Barypeithes pellucidus. The sequence goes on along the minus strand of OZ022557.1, from coordinate 48,102,891 downwards.
TCAAATCACTAAAAACTTTTGCCAATATTCATTTATTTGAACAAATATGTAATTTCAAAAGGACCACCCTACCCAAAGCAAGCCAATTATCGAGTTTTATACTCCTTTTGCCAGTACTAACTTATGAGGCAGAGACGTTGACGCTGACCAGGAAAACCGTGAACAAGCTGCGCATCGCTCAGAGGTCTATGGAACGATCAATATTGGGCTTATCTTTGAAGGATAAGGTGCTTAACGCGACTATACGTCATAGGATGTGATAGAACGGATCGCAAACTTGAAGTGGAATTGGGCTGGCCATCTCGCAAGAGCATCGGATGGAAGGTGGTCAAAACGCATCCTGGAATGGAGACCCAGGCACGAAGCCTACAGAAGAAGAGGCAGGCCACCAACAAGGTGGACAGATGACATAAAAAGAATCCGTACAAATTGGATGCATGCAGCACGAGACTGGCATAGTGGCGTATACTAAGAGAGGCTTATGTTCAGCAGTGGACGCTAGGGGCTGTTTGATGATGATGATACTCCTTTTGAAGTTCTTTAAGTGCACCGACATCGTTTTTTGCTTGCTTAGACTTCAACCTTACTGATGAGCCGTAATAACAACCAAACGTGTCTAAGGATGAGTTTGACAAAGGGATAAAAGAAACGTATTCTATTTAAATATTTAATTATTCGATATACATAGTTATGATAAACGGTTTTTTACAGAAAGAGCAATTAAACAGGGTGGATCAGTCATATCAAATTTTTAAATGAAACGCAGTGCATCCAGAGTATCGACTTCTCTTCTAACTTACAAAATGCGGAAAAAGCTGGAAAGCTAACATTTTTATCGAAAATATTAAAAAGATATGTACTATCTACTTATTTTTAATTAATAGTGTAAGTGTTCACAAAAACATTATGTTTTGCTATGATGTTATTCCAAAGAATTAACTCTCGTTTAGTATTTTAGTGTCCTTTAGACTATTTCAGTTTAATGTAGATACTATTAGAAAAAAAATAATATGCAATTTAAGCTACTGTATTTATTTTGACCTTTGACATACATATTAAATTATGAGAAAAAAAAAGAATTAAACAAAAAGTCTGAATTAATTCAAAAAGTCAAGACTTTTAGACATTTCTATAAAAGTCATGACTTATTTCAACCCTGATTAGAATTAAATATTATGTGGTCGATTTTAGCATTTAAATTGGACAACGGCGCCGTGAACACATTTTCTCGCATGCGAAAAGTGCGGTTTAGAACTCAAATTCGTTGTTCAGTTTCTTTTTTAAAATTTTCTATATTTAAACATTGATTTGTCACTTATTCAATTATAATTTACTGTAACCTTTCCAGTTTTCCGACATCTCATGATGTTTGGACTGATGTTACGACTTTATCTTTAAACAATCTAGAATATTCCCGGTTTCGAAATCATTTTTAATAAAAAAGGGCTATAGGCAACTTCCTTCCTAGTTGTTATTTACATTAACATAATAGTAAATTATAATAAATATTTACAATTATTTATAAAAGAAATCTACTCTTTTTTTATTATTTTTTTAGACAAAAAAATAGAAAATCACGCCAGGATATGATTACAGGCAACAGGGACTTGTAAATATTGCAAATTTATTTTTTCTGGAGAAAATGACCATTCACACCAGAGAGGGACTGAAAATGAATTACGAACCCGTTCCACGTCTTCGCTTGCTACGGCCATGATTGTAGTGGTATCAATAAAGAGGTAAATTCATTACTGTAATTGACCAATATTTAAAAAATACTACTATGCCACCTACAAGTGGCATTTCTAATAATTAACTAGCAAGCAATAATCTACTCAGTTGAAAGATTAAAACTTAAAAATGGAGCTTATAAGTATAAGTATGTATGATTTACTTAACTATTAAACTTATTTAAACTTACCAAATGAAAAAGCCTGCTTTAAATGGTCACTTTTTAATCCACCCAACAGTGGTAGCATAATGTTCAAAATATCTTTTAAATACGGTATCAGGCCATATGCATTTGTATTTGCTAGAGCTCCCAAAGTACGTGGAATGGTATAATGAGGTACTACACCTGCTTGAAGGTTTTGTATTAGACCATCAGTAACCTAAAATATGAATATACCTTTTTGTAAAAATAATCTTCAATTAATCATGAAACTCCCAATAATATTGATGTGCCAGATATCATTAACATTTCTTCATAGTGTAAAGAATTTATTGTTTAAAGCAATTTTTTAAATTTTTCTTTTATTGCTACTCGTTTATATCGAACAAACCCGAACAAACTCGTACTTAAAAATGCAGTTTTATTGTAAATTAATCATGGGAATTAATTAACACCTACACAGGATGGCCGTTTATTGTGACAAAGTACAATAGATCCCAAAAATGGCCCAAAAAGGCAGCACAAGAAATTTTTTTTTTTAAATAGAACACCTTGTAGATTTCTGCATTTTAAACTCCCTCCCGAAATTCCGCATGTCATGGCAAAAATAGTTTCTAATTATTTTGCAATGTAGCCAAGTTATTTCAATTTGGAAGAAAAAACTTGCAAAATTTTAAATATAATTGAATTAACAAGATATTCCAAACATTCTCGAGGATATGAAAGACAAAGACTAGTTTAAGCCTTTAGACCATCGGAACATTCTATATTTTGTACAGGGCCTTCTCTACAAACGAGTCAACATGTCATATTTGAAAATTAATTTACTCTGTTTTTTCACCTTATATATTAATATGTTATCTCGTAGAGCTTCTTACCCTCTATAAGTTTTGTCAAGAGGTTTATATAGTTATTTTTACTTATTCGTAATATCTGTTTTTAATAAAGTTGGAAAAAAATGTTTTTTTTTTAATTGTATTTTTTAGTTGGCCATGACAGACAAAAGCAAATAGCAAAAGCAATAGTATAATTTTATTAAGATGTCATTGACATTTTATTTCTCTTCCAATAATCCATTGTTGTGCATCAGGGCGCCATCATAGAGAAGCCACATGCGTTCTTGAACTATATTTGGCTATAAGCAATAAGCTGTGGTAAATCATTTTGGAGAAAGTCCAAGTAGAAGTGTTCCTTTGGTGTACTATCAAAAAAAGATGTGGACAAACCACGTCTCTACATCCTACATTTCCTCCCCAAACGTTTTGGGATCATCTGTTTTGTGACTGAAATCTAACAAAATGAGGGTTAGTAGTTGCATAATAATGGCGCCGATGAACTAACACCAGTATTTTGTAGACCTTTCAACTTATCCTACAAAAAAGTTCCATCATCCTGGCAGACGGCGCGAGTCCAGCCTATAAAAAAGAAAGGTAAGAAAACCCTGCCTAACAACTATCGACCAGTCGCATTGCTTTCAGTTATATCAAAAGTAATGGAGGAAGCTATTAACCAATAACTTCTAAAGTACCTGGAAGGCTTCAGCATTATCAGCGATCATCAATATGGTTTTCGGAAGTCCAGATCAACTGAAGATCTTCCAGCCAATGTCACCCATTTTTGGAACAACGCAATCGAACATCATGAGGAGTCTCTGTGCTTGGCATGAGGGGCTTCTAAGTAAACTGCGATCCTATGGTATGCCCAGTCGATTCGGTGCATGGTTGTCTAGCTTTTTTAAGGACCGCTCGCTACAAGTGGCGATTGACTGATTTCTCTCAGACACCTTCACCATCAATGACGGTGTTTCTTAAGGGTCCATATTGTCTCCCGCCCTCTCTTACTCTACATTAACGACCTTCTAGTGAAAACGAAAAATCCGAATTTAGCTTTGCTGACGATAGCACACTTGTCTCATCTTTCTCTTTGAATGAATAAACATCGGCTTTCAACGCTCATCTTCGCAGACAGCATGAAGTATTATGACTCAACAAAGACCTAGAAGAACTTTTGGCTTGGGGTGACAGTGAAGTCGAATTTAACGCTAAAAAACCCAGGCAACAGTTTTCTCTAAAAATGTTAACATTACAGAACCGGATATAGTCATGGGAGGACACGCAATCCCATAGGCTTCATGTATTAATTTGCTGGGCCTCAATCTGGGAGGAAATATGTCTTAGCATAATCATGTTCTGGCAATCGCCAAGATAGCTTCTCAGAAACTTGGTGTACTCTTCCGAACCATAAATTTGTACACACCTCAACAACTTTTGATACTTTACAAAGCCCAGATCCGACCATTACTAGAGTACTGCTCTCATGTCTGGAGCTCTGCACCCAAACATACTCTTCAGCTACTGGATTCCATCGAAAGGAGGGCCATTCGTCTGATCGGAGACAACGAACTGACGAAGAGCCTTGACAGCCTAGAACATCGACGACGGGTTGTGAATTTGACTTTCTTTTACAGTTATTTCCATGGAAAATGCTCGGGTGACCTTGCCATCTTAATTCCGCGCAGATCGGCGAATAGCAGAAATACACGACGAACCACTGCCGCCCATCCATATGTAGTTAAGCTTTAGTACTCCTCGAATTTTATTATTTAAGGATTCTTTCATCTGGAGGACTTCATCCTTATGGAATATGAATATAACCTCCAAAGATTGAAAACCAACGTGAATCGCTTTATCTTTCCTGTAGTGCTTGTATCTGATCATAAAAAAAATGGAAATTATGCCATGACGTTGCCATTTCTCTGGAACGTAGCTTCGTCGCAAAAAAAAATGCGCAAAATTATGCTGCTCCTTATTTCATTTTGCGCCCACGAGCAAAACTCCAGTCAGTTCTAATCATTAAGCACTTGCAGCAACTGGAACTGGCACGGATGCAATTTGTTTGAGTTGATTATTTTTTAACCGCCGTTCGTCCAATATCCAGTTGTGCAGGACGCTAACCGATATGAGGATTCTCAGTAATATGTTTTTGAACAAAATTTTCTGAGGTTTTTCTTTTATAAGTCACACTTTTTGTAGTTTCAAATCTCTCCATTAGCTTTTCGAATGTCTATTATCAGGATATATGCTCGGGTACGCACGTGTGTGCCCGCTGCAGCGACAATTTTATAGTAAATATAAAGGCTGTGACGTGTGAATTTTGTAAAAAGAGATATCATTTGCATTGTGTTAATATTAAAGACCAATTATACAGGGCAATAAATGATTCCGAAAATTTATTGTGGGTATGTGATACTTGTGTGATGCCAATGCGTGAAAAAATTGATGTAAACAAGGTGCTTAAAAACTTGGAACAGCAAACCGGGGAATGTAAGAGTAACACGGAAAGCATTTTGAAAAATCTTGAACAGACAAACCTGCTGGCTGAGAATAAACGGATTTGGTCTGATGTCGTCAAGACGAAAATAAGTCCGCCATTATTTATCAGGCCCAAGAATGCGAATCAAGATAGTGCTACAACAAAAAATGCAGTCACAAAAAAAATAAACCCATCTGATTTATCGGTGGAAGTAAACAAATTAAAATCAATAGGTCAAGGTTCTGTTATGATTCAGTGTAGAGACAACAAATCCTTGGAGAAACTGAGAACTAAGGCATTAGCTGAATTATCAGAAAATTATGAGGTGGAGATCCCAAAATTAATAAGACCGAAAATAATTATTAATGGTGTTGATGATAAGTATCTCACTGATGATGAGGAGTTTTTGGATCGCATTAAAAATCAAAACTGTCTGAAAAATTTAAACGTTGATATGGCGTTTGTGCGAAAATATAAACCCAACAACAGGAAGCTAAACAATGTAATTTTGGAGATGTCACCCGAAAGTTTCAAATGCCTGTTAAGCAACTAGGGGGCATAGCCCCCTAGGCGCTCCGCGCGGGGCTCCGCGGACCCTCTATATGCGACAGATTCGCCTATATGTGTTTTGTTATTATCTAGATTTGTCAACCGATTTGTGTGGATGCATCGAGCCGTTTGAATGCAGGTTGATGCTTTAATTGGTCGGCCACACTCCTGCGGACTGTGTTGGGGGTACATAGCACCCAAATTCGTTCATTATAACATATGTTACCGTTTCACATTTTAAGGGACCAGCTATAACCGATTGCGAACAATCCGTTCACTATTTTACGTATCGAATAGAAAAAAATATTTAAAAAATGACAGCTGTCAAAAATAAACAAAATTTTCGGATTCCTTGCATTCGAATTACATAGAAACGATACCAAACTTGCGAAATTCCGTTGACCTTGTACATACTACTGACTTAGGAAACGTCAATTTGACAGCTGTCAAAAAATAGATAAAAATTTCGGATTCCTCATACTCAAATTATATCGAATCGACACCAAACTTTTGAAATTCTGTTAACCTTGCACTTATTCTTTACTAAGGAATCCTCAATTTGACAGCTGTCAAAAAATCTATAAAATTTTCGAATTAGGTATTCCCCAAATTATATTAATTCCCAAGTATTTTCATTTTTAATTTTTTTTTTATTTCTAAATAATTCATGCAAATGCCTTAAAAATTTGAAGAAATCGATATATTTCGATTTTATTCGAAAAGTATTATCTCTATGGTAAAATTGTATATATCCTAAAGATGCACTTTGATAAGGTCTACAAGAAAGTAGTCTATAAAATTTTCTGTATCTACTATAGTTGTTTAGTTATTGAGCAAATCATGATTTCTATATTCTTGCAAATATCTCAAAAACGATTACATTTGAGAAAAAAAGTTTCGAACAAACAAAATATACTATTAAATTCTCTATCAGAAAGAAAATATACAAATTTTTCCTATTGGTTTAGATTACGGAGATATTTAAGAAAAACTGAAATATATCAAGAAATTTTGAAATTCTTAAAAATTCAAAAAAAAAATTATTAAATATTCTTACATTTTATATAATATTTGATGTATACTAATAGAATAAATATATTATGTTTAGAAGGAAACCATTAATGAGTTACAAAATGCGACAGATTCTCACTAGGCGCTAAACGTGCAGGGGCCTCCGGCATCCACCTACATGCGTTTTTGTTATTAACTAGCCGCTCCGCGGCAGGGCTCCGCCGTTCACCTGTATGCGACAGATTCGCCTACGTGTGTTTTTGTTATTATTACATAGAATTGACCACCGATTTGGGTGGATGCACCGAGAAGCTTGAATGTAGGTTGATGCATTAATTCGTTGGCCACACTCCTGCGGACTGTGATGGGGGTACATAGCACCCAAATTTGTTAATTATAACCGTAATGTGACCGTTTCACATTTTAAGGTACCAGCTATAACCGTTTGCGAACAATCCGTTCACTATTTTACGTATTGAATAGAAAAAAATATGTCAAAAATTACAGCTGTCAAAAAATAAATAACATTTTCGGATTCCTTGCATTCGAATTACATAAAAACGATACCAAACTTGCGAAATTCCGTTGACGTTGTACCTATTACTGACTTAAGAAACGTCAATTTGATAGCTGTCAAAAAATAGATAAAAATTTCGGATTCCTCATACTCAAATTATATAGAAACGATACCAAACTTGTGAAAATATGTTAACAAAAAAATGTCAAAAATGACAGCTGTCAAAAAATAAATACATTTTTCGGATAATTTATACTCAAATTATATAGAATCGATACAAAATTTTTGAAATCTTGTTAACCTTGCACTTATTCTTTACTAAAGAATCACCAATTTGACAGCTGTCAAAAAATAAATTTAATTTTCGGACTCCTTGCATTTGAATTACATAGAGACGATACTAAACTTGCGATATTTTGTTCACCTTGCACATATTACTAACCTAAGAAACGTCAATTTGACAGCTGTCAAAAAACGTATAAAATTTTCGAATTCCTCATACTCAAATTATATAGAAGCGATACCAAACTCGTGAATTTTTGTTAACTTTGGAACTATTACCAACGTAATATACGTCAATTTGACAGCTGTCAAAAAATTAATAAACTTTTCGGACTGCCTGCATTCGAGTTATACGAAATCGACACCAACTTTACGAAATTATGTTATCATTACGCCTATGATCGACAGTTAACCGAAATCAAAGAATTGTTAAAATGACAGCTGTCAAAATATGAATTAAATTTTCGGATTCCTTGCCCTCGAATTATACGAAAACGACACCAACTTTGTGAAATTCTATTAATCTTGCAATTTTTACTAACAAAGAAAACGTCAATTTGACAGGTGTCAAAAAATAAATAAAATTTTTTAAATTCCTTTAATATTACTAACATAATGTGCTACTTGATTTTTCTTCAAATTGACAATTTACTAAATTATTCCTATTTTTCCACAAAATGCGAAACGACCCTATTAAAAATTTGCTAAACATCCCATGTATTTTCACGAATTACGGTAAAAGCCACGCCTTTCATACATTTCGAGCGAAAGTTAGAAATTTTGCTGTCACCGTTACGAATTTTCTTAATTTTCTCCAAGTTCGAACATCTTTATGATAACTTTATATACATCAAAATGTTCGGAAAAGATGAGGGAATCAGATAAACCTAGAAAGAAATCTCTAAACGAAAAGTTATAGAAGATATAGCAGAGTAAACTGAACTTTTGAAAAAAAAAATTTCGAAAAAATTTATAAAATATTTTTTTTATCCGCCAAAGGATATTTTTGGATCACACAGTCGATGTGGAACGTAAAGGTTATTTATTCCTTTAAACGATAGGCTAAAGAATCGTTGAAAAAGTTACATACACTAGCGTACAGCCGGCTTTCAGTAAGAGGATGTCAAAATTTGTCATTATTGCTTAATTGATTGTAGTTATTTTTGTATAAGAAATTAAGAAACTAAATTATGGTTTATAATCGTGTTCTGATGTGCTCTTTCCGATGACATATATAACATTTCGATGAAATATTATTTTACCCCATAAAAAGGAAAAAAAAATTTTGACGAAATCATCAAGTTCAGTTTTTCGCAAATTTCTCCATTTTATAGGTCTTTTAGCATGATATGATGTATTGTGAAATATTAGTATTTGAGATGACCTATCCACCGGTTCAAACCCGGTGCCAATCTATAAGACAGAAATCGAATAATTCATTATCGAAAATGACCCTGCATTTTAATGCTTCCCAACTTTAAAAAAATCAAAAAATTGACTTCCCGACATTTTATTGAAAAAATCTCGCGACGAGTTTTTCCAAATAAGTTTCTTGATAACATACTAGAATATAAACTGAATCGCTTAAGTTTTACGAGACCGGCAAGTCGTAGAAAAAAATATTTAATTTTTTGCACATTTTCTGCTTATTTCGTTTAATAACTTACGAACGGAACACCCTGTATAATGACGTACATCGGCTAAGGATACGCCATATATACCAAAGTATACCCCAAAAGTTTCATTGCTCCAACGTGAGCCGTTTAGAAGAAATCGAATAACTGGTTTCAAGATGCACCCTGTTTCGGCTCTCCCATAAGAGCAATGTAAATATGTCGTTGCAGACCGTTTTGGAAATCGGGAAAATGGTAGGAAATTTTCCATTTTGGGCAACGATAGGGGTCATTATCGAAAGCCGAAATCCCATAGAATCTTTTCCATACCATTTCCATCCTCAAATCGGTCAATTAACTTCAGGATCTCGCTAAGAAAAAGGCTATTTTGGCCCATTTCGGCCGAATTTTGACAGTCAACAAATTGGGTTAATTTTATTCCAAGGCATGCTGATTAAAATCGACGAAGTGTGCAGATTTGCAAAAATTGGCCGTCCCAGCTCGGAAAAACGTCGTTTTTCTCCCGATTGGAAGGAAATTTCGAAAATTTTGAACAATAATAATGTTGAGAGAAAAGATGGACGGAAAGAATACGCTTATAGAGAACTCTCCGAAATGATATTTGTAGGAGTTATTCGTGACTAAACACGACTTTTAGTGAAAAATGGGTGAAAATGGTTATATTTAATTTCGTTTAACCCTTTAGATCGTCATTCGAAACGCGCTCTTGGTATGAATCTTAAAGTACCATCATTCCGCTTGACGAAAAAGCAATAAAATATGGAAAATGTTAAATACGAGAGCGTATAGAAGAATTTAAGTGTGGTGGTGACAAAAACACAATATCAAAATTTTTAAAATTCAATCGTTAATAGTATTTTCGGTATTTAAATCGAAGAAACGAAATTATACGTATCGGATGTGATTTACCTCGAACTTTCCGGTAAAGTAAACTAAATTTCGATCAAAAGCCGTTTTTACCTCGAAAAAAATCAAAAACCGTCCATTTTTACCCCGAAATATCAACTTGTTCAGTATTTTCAAATTTTTCCCATCTTCCACTAACTTTAGGTATAGATAGATGTATTGATTGCAGCTAGTTTTTGAGATGGGAAATCGAAAATTTTAAGCCGCGTGTCGCTAGGACCCACCCAGTTCGAGCTATTAGGTACCAAAAATGACCCTGTTTTGTCAAATTTCGACTTTCAAAAATTCTTTTAAATTACTTCTAATCGTCGTACGTTACCCAGTTTCAATAGGGTTCTGTAGCGACCGGTCCACTCCACGCTCCGAAAATTTAAATCTAAAAAATTGAGTTTTGCGACTTGAAATGTGTTTCAACGGGAATCGCCGAAAAGTCGACTTTGACGCTTAATAACTTCGAAACTGTTCACCCTGTATATTTTAAATTTTGAGACAATACGCGCGCACTATCCAAAATTAAAACCAGAAAGTTTCGTCGTTTCGACTCTGATAGTTTTCTCGCAAAAAATTCGCAACCGGAAAAATGTCAAAAGATACGACGACGACAACGGACGAACTCAAGGTCACACGTAAGCCGTAATACATAGCGTCCGAAGGGCGCTATGTAACTAGGGGGGCATAGCCCCCCTAGGCGCTCCGCGCGGGGCTCCGCGGACCCTCTGTATGCGACAGATTCGCCTATATGTGTTTTGTTATTACCTAGATTTATCAACCGATTTGCGTGGATGCATCGATAAGCTTGAATGCAGATTGATGTTTTAATTGGTTGGCCACACTCCTGCGGACTGTGATGGGGGTACATAGCACCCAAATTCGTTCATTATAACATATGTTACCGCTTCACATTTTAAGGGACCAGCTATAACCGATTGCGAACAATCCGTTCACTATATTACGTATCGAATAGAAAAAAATATGTCAAAAATGACAGCTGTCAAAAAATAAACAACATTTTCGGATTCCTTGCATTCGAATTACACAGAAACGATACCAAACTTACAAAATTCCGTTAACCTTATACCTATTATTGACCTAAGAAACGTCAATTTGACAGCTGTCAAAAAATAGATAAAAATTTCGGATTCCTCATACTCAAATTATATCGAATCGACACCAAACTTTTGAAATTCTGTTAACCTTGCACTTATTCTTTACTAAGGAATCCTCAATTTGACAGCTGTCAAAAAATCTATAAAATTTTCGAATTACTTATTCCCCAAATTATATTAATCCCGAAGTATTTTCATTTTTAATTTTTTTTTAATTTCTAAATAATTCATGCAAATGCCTTAAAAATTTGAAGAAATCGATATATTTCGATTTTATTCGAAAAATATTATCACTACGGTAAAATTGTATATATCGTAAAGATGCACTTTGATAAGGTCTACAAGAAAGTAGTCTATAAAATTTTCTGTATCTACTATAGTTGTTGAGTTATTGAGCAAATCATGATTTCTATATTCTTGCAAATATCTCAAAAACGATTACATTTGAGAAAAAAAGTTTCGAACAAACAAAATATACTATTAAATTCTCTATCAGAAAGGAAATATACAAATTTTTCCTATTGGTTTAGATTACGGAGATATTTAAGAAAAACTGAAAAATATCAAGAAATTTTGAAATTCTTAAAAATTCAAAAAAAAAATTATTAAATATTCTTACATTTTATATAATATTTGATGTATACTGATAGAATAAATATATTATGTTTAGAAGGAAACCATTAATGAGTTACAAAATGCGACAGATTCTCACTAGGCGCTAAACGCGCAGGGGCCTCCGGCATCCACCTACATGCGTTTTTGTTATTAACTAGCCGCTCCGCGGCAGGGCTCCGCCGTTCACCTGTATGCGACAGATTCGCCTACGTGTGTTTTTGTTATTATTACATAGAATTGACCACCGATTTGGGTGGATGCACCGAGAAGCTTGAATGTAGGTTGATGCTTTAATTGGTTGGCCACACTCCTGCGGACTGTGATGGGGTACATAGCACCCAAATTCGTTCATTATAACATATGTTACCGTTTCACATTTTAAGGGACCAGCTATAACCGATTGCGAACAATCCGTTCACTATTTTACGTATCGAATAGAAAAAAATATGTCAAAAAGACAGCTGTCAAAAAATAAACACCATTTTCGGATTCTTTGCATTCGAATTACATAGAAACGATACCAAACTTGCGAAATTCCGTTGACCTTGTACCTATTACTGACTTAAGAAACGTCAATTTGACAGCTGCCAAAAAATAGATAAAAATTTCGGATTCCTCATACTCAAATTATATAGAAATGATACCAAACTTGTTAAAATATGTTAACAAAAAAATGTCAAAAATGACAGCTGTCAAAAAATAAATAAATTTTTCGGATACCTCATACTCAACTTATATAGAATCGATACAAAATTCTTGAAATTTTGTTAACCTTGCACTTATTCTTTACTAAAGATTCATTAATTTGACAGCTGTCAAAAAATAAGTTTAATTTTCGGACTCCTTGCTTTGAATTACATAGAAACGATACTAAACTTGCGATATTTTATTCACCTTGCACATATTACTAACCTAAGGAACGTCAATTTGACAGCTGTCAAAAAATGTATAAAATTTTCGAATTCCTCATACTTAAATTATATAGATGCGATACCAAACTCGTGAATTTTTGTTAACATTGGAACTATTACCAATGTAATATACGTCAATTTGACAGCTGTCAAAAAATTAATAAAATTTTCGGATTGCCTGCATTCGAGTTATACGAAATCGACACCAACTTTGCGAAATTCTGTAACCATTACGCCTATGATCGACAGTTAACCGAAATCAAAGAATTGTTAAAAATGACAGCTGTCAAAATATGAATTAAATTTTCGGATTCCTTGCCCTCGAATTATACGAAAACGACACCAAATTTGTGAAATTCTATTAATCTTGCACTTTTTACTAACCAATGAAACATCAATTTGACAGCTGTCAAAAAATAAATAAAATTTTTAAAATTCCTTTAATATTACTAACATAATGTGCTACTTGATTTTTCTTCAAATTGACTATTTACTAAATTATTCCTATTTTTCCATAAAATGCGAAACGGCCCTATTAAAAATTTGCTAAACATCCCATGTATTTTCACCAATTACGGTAAAAGCCACGCCTTTCATGCATATCGAGCCGAATTTAGAAATTTTGCTGTCACCGTTACGAATTTTATTAATTTTCTCCAAGATCAAACATGTTCCTGATAACTTTATATATATCAAAATGTTCGGAAAAGATGACGGAATCAGATAAACCTAGAAAGAAATCTCCAAAAGGAAAGCTATGGAAGATATAGCAGAGTAAACTGAACTTTTGAAAAAAAATTTTTTGACAAAATTTATAAAATATTTTTTTTATCCGCCAAAGGATATTTTTGGATCACGCAGTCGATGTTGAACGTAAAGGTAATTTATTCCTTTAAATGATAGGCTAAAGAACGATTGAAAAAGTTACATACACTAGCGTACAGATGGGTTTTAGTAAGAGGATGTCAAAATTAGTGCTTATTGCTTAATCGATTGTAGTTATTTTTGTATAAGAAATTAAGAAACTAAATTATGGTTTACAATCGTGTTTTGATGTGCTCTTTCTGATGACATATATAACATTTCGATCAAATATTATTTTACCCCATAAAAAGCAAAAAAAAATTTTGACGAAATCATCAAGTTCAGTTTCACGCAAATTTCTCCACTTTATAGGTCTTTTAGCATGATATGACGTATTGTGAAATATTAGTATTTGAGATGACCTATCCACCGGTTCGAACCCGGTGCCAATCTATAAGACAGAAATCGAATAATTCATTATCGAAAATGACCCTGCATTTTCATGCTTTCCAACTTTAAAAAAATCAAAAAATTGACTTCCCGACATTTTATCAAAAAAATCTCGCGACGACTTTTTCTAAATAAGTTTCTTGATAACATACTAGAATATAAACTGAATCGCTTAAGTTTTACGAGACCGGCAAGTCGTAGAAAAAAATATTTAATTTTTTGCACATTTTCTGCTTATTTCGTTTAATAACTTATGAACGGAACACCCTGTATAATGTCGTACATCGGCTAAGGATACGCCATATATACCAAAGTATACCCCAAAAGTTTCATTGCTCCAACGTGAGCCGTTTAGAAGAAATCGAATAACTGGTTTCAAGATGCACCCTGTTTCGGCTCTCCCATAAGAGCAATGTAAATATGTCGTTGCAGACCGTTTTGGAAATCGGGAAAATGGTAGGAAATTTTCCATTTTGGGCAACGATAGGGGTCATTATCGAAAGCCGAAATCCCATAGAATCTTTTCCATACCATTTCCATCCTCAAATCGGTCAATTAACGTCAGCATCTCGCTAAGAAAATGGCTATTTTTGGCCTATTTCGACCGAATTTGACAGCCAAAATATTTAGTAAAATTTCATCCGTCCGTCCGTTAAAATCCGAGTAAAGTTCAAGTCCAGTCATCAGATTTGCAAAAATTGGCCATCCGAGCTCGGTAAATTGTCGTTTTTCTCCCGATTGGAAGGAAATTTCGAAAATTTTGAAAAATAATAATGTGGTGAGAAAGGATGGACGAAGAAATTACGCCTATAAAGAAATGTCCAAAGTGATATTTGTACGAGTTATTCGTGACTAAACAGAACTTTTAGTGAAAAATGGTTGAAAATGGATATACTTAATTTTTTTTAACCCTTTAGATCGTAATTCGAAACGCGCTCTTGGTATGAATCTGAAAGTGCCATCATTCCGCTTGACGAAAAAGCAAAAAAATATGGAAAATGTTAAATAGGAAAGCGTATAGACGAAATTAAGTGTAGCGGTGACAAAAAAATAATTTCCAAATTTCTAAATTTCAATCGTTAATAGTATTTTCGGTTTTTAAATCGAAGAAACGAAATTATACGTATCGGATGTGATTTACCTCGAACTTTCCGGTAAAGGAAACTAAATTTCGATCAAAAGCCGTTTTTACCTTGAAAAAAATCAAAAACCGTCCATTTTTACCCCGAAATATCAACTTGTTCAGTATTTTCAATTTTTTTCCATCTTCTAATAACTTTAGGTATAGATAGATGTATTGATGGCATCTAGTTTTTGAGATGGGAGATCGAATATTTAAAACCGCGTGACCCTCGGACCCACCCAGTTCGAGCTATTAGGTACCAAAAATGACCCTTTTTTGTCAAATTTCGACTTTCAAAAATTCTTTTAAATTACTTCTAATCGTCGTACGTTACCCAGTTTCAATAGGGTTCTGTAGCGACCGGTCCACTCCACGCTCCGAAAATTTAAATCGAAAAAATTGAGTTTTGCGACTTGAAATGTGTTTCAACGGGAATCGCCGAAAAGTCGACTTTGACGCTTAATAACTTCGAAACTGTTCACCCTGTATATTTTAAATTTTGAGTCAACACGCGCGCACTATCCAAAATTAAAACCAAAAAGTTTCGTCGTTTCAACGCTGATAGTTTTCTGGCAAAAAATTCGCAACCGGAAAAATGTCAAAAGATACGACGACGACGACGACAACGGACGCACTCAAGGTCACTCTCAAGCCGTAATACATAGCGTCCGAAGGGCGCTATGTAACTAGGGGGCATAGCCCCCTAGGCGCTCCGCGCGGGGCTCCGCGGACCCTCTATATGCGACAGATTCGCCTATATGTGTTTTGTTATTACCTAGATTTATCAACCGATTCGCGTGGATGCATCGAGAAGTTTGAATGCAGGTTGATGCTTTAATTGGTTGGCCACACTCCTGCGGACTGTGATGGGGGTACATAGCACCCAAATTCGTTAATTATAACATATGTGACCGTTTCACATTTTAAGGTACCAGCTATAACCGATTGCGAACAATCCGTTCACTATTTTACGTATCGAATAGAAAAAAATATTTAAAAAATGACAGCTGTCAAAAATAAACAAAATTTTCGGATTCCTTGCATTCGAATTACATAAAAACGATACCAAACTTGCGAAATTCCGTTGACCTTGTACATACTACTGACTTAGGAAACGTCAATTTGACAGCTGTCAAAAAATAGATAAAAATTTCGGATTCCTCATACTCAAATTATATCGAATCGACACCAAACTTTTGAAATTCTGTTAACCTTGCACTTATTCTTTACTAAGGAATCCTCAATTTGACAGCTGTCAAAAAATCTATAAAATTTTCGAATTAGGTATTCCCCAAATTATATTAATTCCCAAGTATTTTCATTTTTAATTTTTTTTTAATTTCTAAATAATTCATGCAAATGCCTTAAAAATTTGAAGAAATCGATATATTTCGATTTTATTCGAAAAGTATTATCTCTACGGTAAAATTGTATATATCCTAAAGATGCACTTTGATAAGGTCTACAAGAAAGTAGTCTATAAAATTTTCTGTATCTACTATAGTTGTTGAGTTATTGAGCAAATCATGATTTCTATATTCTTGCAAATATCTCAAAAACGATTACATTTGAGAAAAAAAGTTTCGAACAAACAAAATATACTATTAAATTCTCTATCAGAAAGGAAATATACAAATTTTTCCTATTGGTTTAGATTACGGAGATATTTAAGAAAAACTGAAAAATATCAAGAAATTTTGAAATTCTTAAAAATTCAAAAAAAAAATTATTAAATATTCTTACATTTCATATAATATTTGATGTATACTGATAGAATAAATATATTATGTTTAGAAGGAAACCATTAATGAGTTACAAAATGCGACAGATTCTCACTAGGCGCTAACCGCGCAGGGGCCTCCGGCATCCACCTACATGCGTTTTTGTTATTACCTAGCCGCTCCGCGGCAGGGCTCCGCCGTTCACCTATATGCGACAGATTCGCCTACGTGTGTTTTTGTTATTATTACCTAAATTTGACCACCGATTAGGGTGGATGCACCGAGAAGCTTGAATGTAGGTTGATGCATTAATTCGTTGGCCACACTCCTGCGGACTGTGATGGGGGTACATAGCACCCAAATTTGTTAATTATAACATATGTGACCGTTTCACATTTTAAGGTACCAGCTATAACCGATTGCGAACAATCCGTTCACTATTTTACGTATCGAATAGAAAAAAATATGTCAAAAATTACAGCTGTCAAAAAATAAATAACATTTTCGGATTCCTTGCATTCGAATTACATAAAAACGATACCAAACTTGCGAAATTCCGTTGACGTTGTACCTATTACTGACTTAAGAAACGTCAATTTGATAGCTGTCAAAAAATAGATAAAAATTTCGGATTCCTCATACTCAAATTATATAGAAACGATACCAAACTTGTGAAAATATGTTAACAAAAAAATGTCAAAAATGACAGCTGTCAAAAAATAAATACATTTTTCGGATAATTTATACTCAAATTATATAGAATCGATACAAAATTTTTGAAATCTTGTTAACCTTGCACTTATTCTTTACTAAAGAATCACCAATTTGACAGCTGTCAAAAAATAAATTTAATTTTCGGACTCCTTGCATTTGAATTACATAGAGACGATACTAAACTTGCGATATTTTGTTCACCTTGCACATATTACTAACCTAAGAAACGTCAATTTGACAGCTGTCAAAAAACGTATAAAATTTTCGAATTCCTCATACTCAAATTATATAGAAGCGATACCAAACTCGTGAATTTTTGTTAACTTTGGAACTATTACCAACGTAATATACGTCAATTTGACAGCTGTCAAAAAATTAATAAACTTTTCGGACTGCCTGCATTCGAGTTATACGAAATCGACACCAACTTTACGAAATTATGTTATCATTACGCCTATGATCGACAGTTAACCGAAATCAAAGAATTGTTAAAATGACAGCTGTCAAAATATGAATTAAATTTTCGGATTCCTTGCCCTCGAATTATACGAAAACGACACCAACTTTGTGAAATTCTATTAATCTTGCAATTTTTACTAACAAAGAAAACGTCAATTTGACAGGTGTCAAAAAATAAATAAAATTTTTTAAATTCCTTTAATATTACTAACATAATGTGCTACTTGATTTTTCTTCAAATTGACAATTTACTAAATTATTCCTATTTTTCCACAAAATGCGAAACGACCCTATTAAAAATTTGCTAAACATCCCATGTATTTTCACGAATTACGGTAAAAGCCACGCCTTTCATACATTTCGAGCGAAAGTTAGAAATTTTGCTGTCACCGTTACGAATTTTCTTAATTTTCTCCAAGTTCGAACATCTTTATGATAACTTTATATACATCAAAATGTTCGGAAAAGATGAGGGAATCAGATAAACCTAGAAAGAAATCTCTAAACGAAAAGTTATAGAAGATATAGCAGAGTAAACTGAACTTTTGAAAAAAAAAATTTCGAAAAAATTTATAAAATATTTTTTTTATCCGCCAAAGGATATTTTTGGATCACACAGTCGATGTGGAACGTAAAGGTTATTTATTCCTTTAAACGATAGGCTAAAGAATCGTTGAAAAAGTTACATACACTAGCGTACAGCCGGCTTTCAGTAAGAGGATGTCAAAATTTGTCATTATTGCTTAATTGATTGTAGTTATTTTTGTATAAGAAATTAAGAAACTAAATTATGGTTTATAATCGTGTTCTGATGTGCTCTTTCCGATGACATATATAACATTTCGATGAAATATTATTTTACCCCATAAAAAGGAAAAAAAAATATTGACGAAATCATCAAGTTCAGTTTTTCGCAAATTTCTCCATTTTATAGGTCTTTTAGCATGATATGATGTATTGTGAAATATTAGTATTTGAGATGACCTATCCACCGGTTCAAACCCGGTGCCAATCTATAAGACAGAAATCGAATAATTCATTATCGAAAATGACCCTGCATTTTAATGCTTCCCAACTTTAAAAAAATCAAAAAATTGACTTCCCGACATTTTATTGAAAAAATCTCGCGACGAGTTTTTCCAAATAAGTTTCTTGATAACATACTAGAATATAAACTGAATCGCTTAAGTTTTACGAGACCGGCAAGTCGTAGAAAAAAATATTTAATTTTTTGCACATTTTCTGCTTATTTCGTTTAATAACTTACGAACGGAACACCCTGTATAATGACGTACATCGGCTAAGGATACGCCATATATACCAAAGTATACCCCAAAAGTTTCATTGCTCCAACGTGAGCCGTTTAGAAGAAATCGAATAACTGGTTTCAAGATGCACCCTGTTTCGGCTCTCCCATAAGAGCAATGTAAATATGTCGTTGCAGACCGTTTTGGAAATCGGGAAAATGGTAGGAAATTTTCCATTTTGGGCAACGATAGGGGTCATTATCGAAAGCCGAAATCCCATAGAATCTTTTCCATACCATTTCCATCCTCAAATCGGTCAATTAACTTCAGGATCTCGCTAAGAAAAAGGCTATTTTGGCCCATTTCGGCCGAAATTTGACAGTCAACAAATTGGGTTAATTTTATTCCAAGGCATGCTGATTAAAATCGACGAAGTGTGCAGATTTGCAAAAATTGGCCGTCCCAGCTCGGAAAAACGTCGTTTTTCTCCCGATTGGAAGGAAATTTCGAAAATTTTGAACAATAATAATGTTGAGAGAAAAGATGGACGGAAAGAATACGCTTATAGAGAACTCTCCGAAATGATATTTGTAGGAGTTATTCGTGACTAAACACGACTTTTAGTGAAAAATGGGTGAAAATGGTTATATTTAATTTCGTTTAACCCTTTAGATCGTCATTCGAAACGCGCTCTTGGTATGAATCTTAAAGTACCATCATTCCGCTTGACGAAAAAGCAATAAAATATGGAAAATGTTAAATACGAGAGCGTATAGAAGAATTTAAGTGTGGTGGTGACAAAAACACAATATCAAAATTTTTAAAATTCAATCGTTAATAGTATTTTCGGTATTTAAATCGAAGAAACGAAATTATACGTATCGGATGTGATTTACCTCGAACTTTCCGGTAAAGTAAACTAAATTTCGATCAAAAGCCGTTTTTACCTCGAAAAAAATCAAAAACCGTCCATTTTTACCCCGAAATATCAACTTGTTCAGTATTTTCAAATTTTTCCCATCTTCCACTAACTTTAGGTATAGATAGATGTATTGATTGCAGCTAGTTTTTGAGATGGGAAATCGAAAATTTTAAGCCGCGTGTCGCTAGGACCCACCCAGTTCGAGCTATTAGGTACCAAAAATGACCCTGTTTTGTCAAATTTCGACTTTCAAAAATTCTTTTAAATTACTTCTAATCGTCGTACGTTACCCAGTTTCAATAGGGTTCTGTAGCGACCGGTCCACTCCACGCTCCGAAAATTTAAATCTAAAAAATTGAGTTTTGCGACTTGAAATGTGTTTCAACGGGAATCGCCGAAAAGTCGACTTTGACGCTTAATAACTTCGAAACTGTTCACCCTGTATATTTTAAATTTTGAGACAATACGCGCGCACTATCCAAAATTAAAACCAGAAAGTTTCGTCGTTTCGACTCTGATAGTTTTCTCGCAAAAAATTCGCAACCGGAAAAATGTCAAAAGATACGACGACGACAACGGACGAACTCAAGGTCACACGTAAGCCGTAATACATAGCGTCCGAAGGGCGCTATGTAACTAGGGGGGCATAGCCCCCCTAGGCGCTCCGCGCGGGGCTCCGCGGACCCTCTTTTTGCGACAGATTCGCCTATATGTGTTTTGTTATTACCTAGATTTGTCAGCCGATTTGCGTGGATGCATCGATAAGCTTGAATGCAGATTGATGCTTTAATTGGTTGGCCACACTCCTGCGGACTGTGATGGGGGTACATAGCACCCAAATTCGTTAATTATAACATATGTGACCGTTTCACATTTTAAGGTACCAGCTATAACCGATTGCGAACAATCCGTTCACTATTTTACGTATCGAATAGAAAAAAATATGTCAAAAATGACAGCTGTCAAAAAATAAACAACATTTTCGGATTCCTTGCATTCGAATTACATAGAAACGATACCAAACTTACAAAATTCCGTTGACCTTGTACATACTACTGACTTAGGAAACGTCAATTTGACAGCTGTCAAAAAATAGATAAAAATTTCGGATTCCTCATACTCAAATTATATCGCATCGACACCAAACTTTTGAAATTCTGTTAACCTTGCACTTATTCTTTACTAAGGAATCCTAAATTTGACAGCTGTCAAAAAATATATAAAATTTTCGAATTAGGTATTCCCCAAATTATATTAATTCCCAAGTATTTTCATTTTTAATTTTTTTTTAATTTCTAAATAATTCATGCAAATGCCTTAAAAATTTGAAGAAATCGATATATTTCGATTTTATTCGAAAAGTATTATCTCTACGGTAAAATTGTATATATCCTAAAGATGCACTTTGATAAGGTCTACAAGAAAGTAGTCTATAAAATTTTCTGTATCTACTATAGTTGTTGAGTTATTGAGCAAATCATGATTTCTATATTCTTGCAAATATCTCAAAAACGATTACATTTGAGAAAAAAAGTTTCGAACAAACAAAATATACTATTAAATTCTCTATCAGAAAGGAAATATACAAATTTTTCCTATTGGTTTAGATTACGGAGATATTTAAGAAAAACTGAAAAATATCAAGAAATTTTGAAATTCTTAAAAATTCCAAAAAAAAAATTATTAAATATTCTTACATTTTATATAATATTTGATGTATACTGATAGAATAAATATATTATGTTTAGAAGGAAACCATTAATGAGTTACAAAATGCGACAGATTCTCACTAGGCGCTAAACGCGCAGGGGCCTCCGGCATTCACCTACATGCGATTTTGTTATTAACTAGCCGCTTCGCGGCATGGCTCCGCCGTTCACCTGTATGCGACAGATTCGCCTATATGTGTTTTGTTAGTACCTAGATATGACCACCGATTTGGGTAGATACACCGAGAAGCTTGAATGCAGGTTGATGCTTTAATTGGTCGGCCACACTCCTGCGGACTGTGATGGGGGTACATAGCACCCAAATTCGTTCATTATAACATATGTTACCGTTTCGCATTTTAAGGAACCAGCTATTACCGATTGCGAAAAATCCGTTCACTATATTACGTATCGAATAGAGAAAAATATGTCAAGAATGACAGCTCTCAAAAAATAAACAACATTTTCGGATTCCTTGCATTCGAATTACATAAAAACGATACCAAACTTGTGAAATTCCGTTGACCTTGTACCTATTACTGACTTAAGAAACGTCAATTTGACAGCTGTCAAAAAATAGATAAAAATTTCGGATTCCTCATACTCAAATTATATAGAAACGATACCAAACTTGTTAAAACATGTCAACAAAAAAATGTCAAAAATGACAGCTGTCAAAAAATAAATACATTTTTCGGATAACTTATACTCAAATTATATAGAATCGATACAAAATTTTTGAAATTTTGTTAACCTTGCACTTATTTTTTACTAAAGAATCATCAATTTGACAGCTGTCAAAAAATAAATTTAATTTTCGGACTCCCTGCATTTGAATTACATAGAGTCGATACTAAACTTGCGATATTTTGTTCACCTTGCACATATTACTAACCTAAGCAACGTCAATTTGACAGCTGTCAATAAATATATAACATTTTCGAATCCCTCATACTCAAATTATATGGAAGCGATACCAAACTCGTGAATTTTTGTTAACATTGCAACTATTACCAACGTAATATACGTCAATTTGACAGCTGTCAAAAAATTTATGAAATTTTCGGATTGCCTGCATTCGAGTTATACGAAATCGACACCAACTTTACGAAATTATGTTATCATTACGCCTATGATCGACAGTTAACCGAAATCAAAGAATTGTTAAAATGACAGCTGTCAAAATATGAATTAAATTTTCGGATTCCTTGCCCTCGAATTATACGAAAACGACACCAACTTTGTGAAATTCTATTAATCTTGCAATTTTTACTAACAAAGAAAACGTCAATTTGACAGGTGTCAAAAAATAAATAAAATTTTTTAAATTCCTTTAATATTACTAACATAATGTGCTACTTGATTTTTCTTCAAATTGACAATTTACTAAATTATTCCTATTTTTCCACAAAATGCGAAACGACCCTATTAAAAATTTGCTAAACATCCCATGTATTTTCACGAATTACGGTAAAAGCCACGCCTTTCATACATTTCGAGCGAAAGTTAGAAATTTTGCTGTCACCGTTACGAATTTTCTTAATTTTCTCCAAGTTCGAACATCTTTATGGTAACTTTATATATATCAAAATGTTCGGAAAAGATGACGGAATCAGATAAAAATAGAAAGAAATCTCCAAAAGGAAAGCTATGGAAGATATAGCAGAGTAAACTGAACTTTTGAAAAAAAATTTTTTGACAAAATTTATAAAATATTTTTTTTATCCGCCAAAGGATATTTTTGGATCACGCAGTCGATGTTGAACGTAAAGGTAATTTATTCCTTTAAATGATAGGCTAAAGAACGATTGAAAAAGTTACATACACTAGCGTACAGATGGGTTTTAGTAAGAGGATGTCAAAATTAGTGCTTATTGCTTAATCGATTGTAGTTATTTTTGTATAAGAAATTAAGAAACTAAATTATGGTTTATAATCCTGTTTTGATGTGCTCTTTCTGATGACATATATAACAATTCGATCAAATATTATTTTACCCCATAAAAAGCAAAAAAAAATTTTGACGAAATCATCAAGTTCAGTTTCTCGCAAATTTCTCCACTTTATAGGTCTTTTAGCATGATATGACGTATTGTGAAATATTAGTATTTGAGATGACCTATCCACCGGTTTGAACCCGGTGCCAATCTATGCGACCCAAGTCGAATAATTAATTATCGAAAATGACCCTGCATTTCCATGCTTTCCAACTTTAAAAAAATCAAAAAATTGACTTCCCGACATTTTATCAAAAAAATCTCGCGACGAGTTTTTCTAAATAAGTTTCTTGATAACATACTAGAATATAAACTGAATCGCTTAAGTTTTACGAGACCGGCAAGCCGTAGAAAAAAATATTTAATTTTTTGCACATTTTCTGCTTATTTCGTTTAATAACTTATGAACGGAACACCCTGTATAATGTCGTATATCGGCTAAGGATACGCCATATATACCAAAGTATACCCCAAAAGTTTCATTGCTCCAACGTGAGCCGTTTAGAAGAAATCGAATAACTGGTTTCAAGATGCACCCTGTTTCGGCTCTCCCATAAGAGCAATGTAAATATGTCGTTGCAGGCCATTTTGGAAATCGGGAAAATGGTAGGAAATTTTCCATTTTGGGCAACGATAGGGGTCATTATCGAAAGCCGAAATCCCATAGAATCTTTTCCATACCATTTCCATCCTCAAATCGGTCAATTAACGTCAGCATCTCGCTAAGAAAATGGCTATTTTTGGCCTATTTCGACCGAATTTGACAGCCAAAATATTTAGTAAAATTTCATCCGTCCGTCCGTTAAAATCCGAGTAAAGTTCAAGTCCAGCTTGCAAATTTGCAAAAATTGGCCGTCCCAGCTCGGTAAATTGTCGTTTTTCTCCCGATTGGAAGGAAATTTCGAAAATTTTGAAAAATAATAATGTGGTGAGAAATGATGGACGATGAAAATACGCTTATAGAGAACTCTCCGAAATAATATTTGTAGGAGTTATTCGTGACTAAACACGACTTTTAGTGAAAAATGGGTGAAAATGATTATATTTAATTTCGTTTAACCCTTTAGATCGTCATTCGAAGCGCGCTCTTGGTATGAATCTTCAAGTACCATCATTCCGCGTGACGAAAAAGCAATAAAATATGGAAAATGTTAAATACGAGAGCGTATAGAAGAATTTAAGTGTGGTGGTGACAAAAACACAATTTCAAAATTTTTAAAATTCAATCGTTAATAGTATTTTCGGTATTTAAATCGAAGAAACGAAAATATACGTATCGAATGTGATTTACCTCGAACTTTCCGGTAACGTAAACTAAAATTCGATCAAAAGCCGTTTTTACCTCGAAAAAAATGAAAAACCGTCCATTTTTACCCCGAAATATCAACTTGTTCAGTATTTTCAAATTTTTCCCATCTTCTAATAACTTTAGGTATAGATAGATGTATTGATGGCACCTAGTTTTTGAGATGGGAAATCGAAAATTTAAAACCGCGTGTCGCTAGGACGCACCCAGTTCGAGCTATTAGGTACCCAAAATGACCCTTTTTTGCCAAATTTCGACTTTGAAAAATTCTTTTAAATTACTTCTAATCGTCGTACGTTACCCAAAAACAATAGGGTTCTGTAGGGTCCAGTCTACACCACACTCTGAAAATTTAAATCGAAAAAATTGCGATTTGCGACCTGAAACGTAGCACAACTGAAATCGCCGAAAAGTCGACTTTGACGCTTAATAACTTCGAAACGGCACACCCTGTATACTCGAAAATTTGAGACAACACGCGCGCACTATCCAAAAGTAAAACCAAAAAGTTTCGTCGTTTCGACTCTGATAGTTTTTTCTCCAAAAATACGCAACCTCCAAAATGTCAAAAAACACGGCAACATCCGAACTCAAGGTCACCCACTGGACGTAATACATAGCGTCCGAAGGGCGCTATGTAACTAGGGGGGCATAGCCCCCCTAGGCGCTCCGCGCGGGGCTCCGCGGACCCTCTGTATGCGACAGATTCGCCTATATGTGTTTTGTTATTACCTCGATTTGTCAACCGATTTGCGTGGATGCATCGAGAAGTTTGAATGCAGGTTGATGCTTTAATTGGTTGGCCACACTCCTGCGGACTGTGATGGGGGTACATAGCACCCAAATTCGTTAATTATAACATATGTTACCGGTTCACATTTTAAGGGACCAGCTATAACCGATTGCGAACAATCCGTTCACTATATTACGTATCGAATAGAAAAAAATATGTCAAAAATGACAGCTGTCAAAAAATAAACAACATTTTCGGATTCCTTGCATTCGAATTACACAGAAACGATACCAAACTTACAAAATTCCGTTAACCTTATATCTATTATTGACCTAAGAAACGTCAATTTGATAGCTGTCAAAAAATAGATAAAAATTTCGGATACCTCATTCTCAAATTAAATGGAATCGACACCAAACTTTTCAATTTCTGTTAACCTTGCACTTATTCTGTACTAATGAATCCTCAATTTGACAGCTGTCAAAAAATATATAAAATTTTCGAATTAGGTATTCCCCAAATTATATTAATTCCCAAGTATTTTCATTTTTAATTTTTTTTTAATTTCTAAATAATTCAATGCAAATGCCTTAAAAATTTGAAGAAATCGATATATTTCGATTTTATTCGAAAAGTATTATCTCTACGGTAAAATTGTATATATCGTAAAGATGCACTTTGATAAGGTCTACAAGAAAGTAATCTATAAAATTTTCTGTATCTACTATAGTTGTTGAGATATTGAGCAAATCATGATTTCTATATTCTTGCAAATATCTCAAAAACGATTACATTTGAGAAAAAAAGTTTCGAACAAACAAAATATACTATTAAATTCTCTATCAGAAAGGAAATATACAAATTTTTCCTATTGGTTTAGATTACGGAGATATTTAAGAAAAACTGAAAAATATCAAGAAATCTTGAAATTCTTAAAAATCCAAAAAAAAAATTATTAAATATTCTTACATTTTATATAATATTTGATGTATACTGATAGAATAAATATATTATGTTTAGAAGGAAACCATTAATGAGTTACAAAATGCGACAGATTCTCACTAGGCGCTAAACGCGCAGGGGCCTCCGGCATCCACCTACATGCGTTTTTGTTATTAACTAGCCGCTCCGCGGCAGGGCTCCGCCGTTCACCTGTATGCGACAGATTCGCCTACGTGTGTTTTTGTTATTATTACATAGAATTGACCTCCGATTTGGGTGGATGCACCGAGAAGCTTGAATGTAGGTTGATGCATTAATTCGTTGGCCACACTCCTGCGGACTGTGATGGGGGTACATAGCACCCAAATTTGTTAATTATAACATATGTGACCGTTTCACATTTTAAGGTACCAGCTATAACCGATTGCGAACAACCCGTTCACTATTTTACGTATCGAATAGAAAGAAATATGTCAAAAATTACAGCTGTCAAAAAATAAATAACATTTTCGGATTCCTTGCATTCGAATTACATAAAAACGATACCAAACTTGCGAAATTCCGTTGACCTTGTACCTATTACTGACTTAAGAAACGTCAATTTGACAGCTGTCAAAAAATGTATAAAATTTTCGAATTCCTCATACTCAAATTATATAGAAGCGATACCAAACTCGTGAATTTTTGTTAACTTTGGAACTATTACCAACGTAATATACGTCAATTTGACAGCTGTCAAAAAATTTAAAAAAATTTCGGATTCCCTGCATTCGAGTTATACGAAATCGACACCAACTTTGCGAAATTATGTTACCATTACGCCTATGATCGACAGTTAACCGAAATCAAAGAATTGTTAAAATGACAGCTGTCAAAATATGAATTAAATTTTCGGATTCCTTGCCCTCGAATTATACGAAAACGACACCAACTTTGTGAAATTCTATTAATCTTGCACTTTTTACTAACCAAGGAGACGTCAATTTGACAGGTGTCAAAAAATTTAAAATATTTTTTAAATCCTTTTAGCAATATTAACATAACGTACTAGTTGAATTTTCTTCAAATTGCCAAATTATCAAATTAAGCCTATTTTTCCAGACGGCGTGCATGATTTATTCAAATCTGATGAATTTAAACACTTGCCCTTGTCTAATTTTTACTAAATACGGCAAATGCCACGCCTTTGATGCATTTCGAGCGAAAGTTGGAAATTTTGCTGTCACCGTTACGAATTTTCTTAATTTTCTCCAAGATCGAACCTGTTTCTGCTAACTTTATATATATCAAAATGTTCGGAAAAGATGAGGGAATCAGATAAACCTAGAAAGAAATCTCCAAAAGGAAAGTTATAGAAGATATAGCAGAATAAACTTGACTTTTAATAAAAAAAAATTCGAAAAAATTTATAAAATATTTTTTTTATCCGCCAAAGGATATTTTTGGGTAACGCAGTCGATGTGGAACGTAAAGGTAATTTATTCCTTTAAACGATAGGCTAAAGAACGATCGAAAAAGTTACATACACTAGCGTACAGATGGGTTTTAGTAAGAGGATGTCATAATTAGTGATTATTGCTTAATCGATTGTAGTTATTTTTGTATAAGAAATTAAGAAACTAAATTATGGTTTATAATCGTGCTCTGATGTGCTCTTTCTGATGACATATATAACATTTCGATGAAATATTATTTTACCCCTTAAAAAGGAAAAAGAAATTTTTACGAAATCATCAAGTTCAGTCTCTCGCAAATATCTCCATTTTATAGGTCTTTTAGCATGATATGATGTATTGTGAAATATTAGTATTTGAGATGACCTATCCACCGGTTCGAATCCGGTGCCAATCTATAAGACAGAAATCGAATAATTCATTTTCGAATATGACCCTGCATTTTAATGTTTTCCAACTTTAAAAAAATCAAAAAATTGACTTCCCGACATTTTATTGAAAAAATCTCGCGACGAGTTTTTCTAAATAAGTTTCTTGATAACATACTAAAATATAAACTGAATCGTTTAAGTTTTACGAGACCGGCAAGTCGTAGAAAGAAATATTTAATTTTTTGCACATTTTCTGACTATTTCGTTTAATAACTTATTAACAGGACACCCTGTATAATGTCGTACATCGGCTAAGTATACGCCATATATACCAAAGTATACCCCAAAAGTTTCATTGCTCCAACGTGAGCCGTTTAGAAGAAATCGAAAAACTGGTTTCAAGATGCACCCTGTTTCGGCGCTCCCATAAGAGCAATGTAAATATGTCGTTGCAGACCATTTTGGAAATCGGGAAAATGGTAGGAAATTTTCGATTTTGGGCAACGATAGGGGTCATTATCGAAAGCCGAAATCCCATAGAATCTTTTCCATACCATTTCCATTCTCAAATCGGTCAATTAACTTCAGGATCTCGCTAAGAAAAAGGCTATTTTGGCCCATTTCGGCCGAATTTTGACAGTCAACAAATTGGGTTAATTTTATTCCAAGGCATGCTGATTAAAATCGACGAAGTGTGCAGATTTGCAAGAATTGGCCGTCCCAGCTCGGAAAAACGTCGTTTTTCTCCCGATTGAAAGGAAATTTCAAAAATTTTGAAAAATAATAATGTTGAGTGAAAAGATGGACGGAAAGAATACGCCTATAAAGAACTCTCCGAGATGATATTTGTAGGAGTTATTCGTGACTAAACAGAACTTTTAGTGAAAAATGGTTGAAAATGGATATACTCAATTTTTTTTAACCCTTTAGATCGTATTTCGAAACGCGCTCTTGGTATGAATCTTAAAGTACCATCATTCCGCTTGACGAAAAAGCAAAAAAATATGGAAAATGTTAAATAGGAAAGCGTATAGACGAAATTACGTGTAGCGGTGACAAATTTTTGCATTTCCAAAAAACTAAAATTCATTCGTTTATAGTAATTTCGGTATTTAAATCGAAGAAACGAAAATATACGTATCGAATGTGATTTACCTCGAACTTTCCGGTAAAGTAAACTAAATTTCGATCAAAAGCCGTTTTTACCTCGAAAAAAATTAAAATCCGTCCATTTTTACCCCGAAATATCAACTTGTACAGTATTTTCAAATTTTTCCCATTTTCTAATAACTTTAGGTATAGATAGATGTATTGATGGTACCTAGTTTTTGAGATGGGAAATCGAAAATTTAAAACCGCGTGACCCTCGGACCCACCCAGTTCGAGCTATTAGGTACCCGAAATGACCCTGTTTTGTCAAATTTCGACTTTGAAAAATTCTTTTAAATTACTTCTAATCGTCGTACGTTACCCAGTTTCAATAGGGTTCTGTAGCGACCGGTCCACTCCACACTCTGAAAATTTAAATCGAAAAAAATGAGTTTTGCGACTTGAAATGTGTTTCAACGGGAATCGCCGAAAAGTCGACTTTGACGCTTAATAACTTCGAAACTGTTCACCCTGTATATTTTAAATTTTGAGACAACACGCGTGCACTATCCAAAATTAAAACCAAAAAGTTTCGTCGTTCCGGCTCTGATAGTTTTCTCGCAAAAAATTCGCAACCGGAAAAATGTCAAAAGATACGACGACAACGGACGAACTCAAGGTCACGTACTGGACGTAATACATAGCGTCCGAAGGGCGCTATGTAACTAGGGGGCATAGCCCCCTAGGCGCTCCGCGCGGGGCTCCGCGGACCCTCTTTTTGCGACAGATTTGCCTATATGTGTTTTGTTATTACCTAGATTTATCAACCGATTTGCGTGGATACACCGAGAAGTTTGAATGCAGGTTGATGCTTTAATTGGTTGGCCACACTCCTGCGGACTGTGTTGGGGGTACATAGCACCCAAATTCGTTCATTATAACATATGTTACCGTTTCACATTTTAAGGGACCAGCTATAACCGATTGCGAACAATCCGTTCACTATTTTACGTATCGAATAGAAAAAAATATTTAAAAAATGACAGCTGTCAAAAATAAACAAAATTTTCGGATTCCTTGCATTCGAATTACATAAAAACGATACCAAACTTGCGAAATTCCGTTGACCTTGTACATACTACTGACTTAGGAAACGTCAATTTGACAGCTGTCAAAAAATAGATAAAAATTTCGGATTCCTCATACTCAAATTATATCGAATCGACACCAAACTTTTGAAATTCTGTTAACCTTGCACTTATTCTTTACTAAGGAATCCTCAATTTGACAGCTGTCAAAAAATCTATAAAATTTTCGAATTAGGTATTCCCCAAATTATATTAATTCCCAAGTATTTTCATTTTTAATTTTTTTTTAATTTCTAAATAATTCATGCAAATGCCTTAAAAATTTGAAGAAATCGATATATTTCGATTTTATTCGAAAAGTATTATCTCTACGGTAAAATTGTATATATCGTAAAGATGCACTTTGATAAGGTCTACAAGAAAGTAGTCTATAAAATTTTCTGTATCTACTATAGTTGTTGAGTTATTGAGCAAATCATGATTTCTATATTCTTGCAAATATCTCAAAAACGATTACATTTGAGAAAAAAAGTTTCGAACAAACAAAATATACTATTAAATTCTCTATCAGAAAGGAAATATACAAATTTTTCCTATTGGTTTAGATTACGGAGATATTTAAGAAAAACTGAAAAATATCAAGAAATTTTGAAATTCTTAAAAATTCAAAAAAAAAATTATTAAATATTCTTACATTTTATATAATATTTGATGTATACTGATAGAATAAATATATTATGTTTAGAAGGAAACCATTAATGAGTTACAAAATGCGACAGATTCTCACTAGGCGCTAAACGCGCAGGGGCCTCCGGCATCCACCTACATGCGTTTTTGTTATTAACTAGCCGCTCCGCGGCAGGGCTCCGCCGTTCACCTGTATGCGACAGATTCGCCTACGTGTGTTTTTGTTATTATTACATAGAATTGACCACCGATTTGGGTGGATGCACCGAGAAGCTTGAATGTAGGTTGATGCATTAATTCGTTGGCCACACTCCTGCGGACTGTGATGGGGGTACATAGCACCCAAATTTGTTAATTATAACCGTAATGTGACCGTTTCACATTTTAAGGTACCAGCTATAACCGTTTGCGACCACACTATTTTACGTATCGAATAGAAAAAAATATATCAAAAATTACAGCTGTCAAAAAATAAATAACATTTTCGGATTCCTTGCATTCGAATTACATAAAAACGATACCAAATTTGCGAAATTCCGTTGACCTTGTACCTATTACTGACTTAAGAAACATCAATTTGACAGCTGTCAAAAAATAGATAAAAATTTCGGATTCCTCATACTCAAATTATATAGAAACGATACCAAACTTGTGAAAATATATTAACAAAAAAATGTCAAAAATGACAGCTGTCAAAAAGTAAATAAATTTTTCGGATAACTTATACTCAAATTATATTGAATCGATACAAAATTTTTGAAATTTTGTTAACCTTGCACTTATTCTTTACTAAAGAATCACCAATTTGACAGCTGTCAATAAATAAATTCAATTTTCGGACTCCTTGCATTTGAATTACATAGAGTCGATACTAAACTTGCGATATTTTGTTCACCTTGCACATATTACTAACCTAAGAAACGTCAATTTGACAGCTGTCAAAAAATGTATAAAATTTTCGAATTCCTCATACTCAAATTATATAGAAGCGATACCAAACTCGTGAATTTTTGTTAACTTTGGAACTATTACCAACGTAATATACGTCAATTTGACAGCTGTCAAAAAATTAATAAAATTTTCGGATTGCCTGCATTCGAGTTATACGAAATCGACACCAACTTTACGAAATTATATTACCATTACGCCTATGATCGACAGTTAACCGAAATCAAAGAATTGTTAAAATGACAGCTGTCAAAATATGAATTAAATTTTCGGATTCCTTGCCCTCGAATTATACGAAAACGACACCAACTTTGTGAAATTCTATTAATCTTGCAATCTTTACTAACAAAGAAAACGTCAATTTGACAGGTGTCAAAAAATAAATAAAATTTTTTAAATTCCTTTAATATTACTAACATAATGTGCTACTTGATTTTTCTTCAAATTGACAATTTACTAAATTATTCCTATTTTTCCACAAAATGCGAAACGACCCTATTAAAAATTTGCTAAACATCCCATGTATTTTCACGAATTACGGTAAAAGCCACGCCTTTCATACATTTCGAGCGAAAGTTAGAAATTTTGCTGTCACCGTTACGAATTTTCTTAATTTTCTCCAAGTTCGAACATCTTTATGATAACTTTATATACATCAAAATGTTCGGAAAAGATGAGGGAATCAGATAAACCTAGAAAGAAATCTCTAAACGAAAAGTTATAGAAGATATAGCAGAGTAAACTGAACTTTTGAAAAAAAAAATTTCGAAAAAATTTATAAAATATTTTTTTTATCCGCCAAAGGATATTTTTGGATCACACAGTCGATGTGGAACGTAAAGGTTATTTATTCCTTTAAACGATAGGCTAAAGAATCGTTGAAAAAGTTACATACACTAGCGTACAGCCGGCTTTCAGTAAGAGGATGTCAAAATTTGTCATTATTGCTTAATTGATTGTAGTTATTTTTGTATAAGAAATTAAGAAACTAAATTATGGTTTATAATCGTGTTCTGATGTGCTCTTTCCGATGACATATATAACATTTCGATGAAATATTATTTTACCCCATAAAAAGGAAAAAAAATTTTGACGAAATCATCAAGTTCAGTTTTTCGCAAATTTCTCCATTTTATAGGTCTTTTAGCATGATATGATGTATTGTGAAATATTAGTATTTGAGATGACCTATCCACCGGTTCTAACCCGGAGCAAATCTATGCGACCCAAGTCGAATAATTAATTATCGAAAATGACCCTGCATTTTCATGCTTTCCAACTTTAAAAAAATCAAAAAATTGACTTCCCGACATTTTATTAAAAAAATCTCGCGACGACTTTTTCTAAATAAGTTTCTTCATAACATACTAGAATATAAACTGAATCGCTTAAGTTTTACGAGACCGGCAAGCCGTAGAAAAAAATATTTAATTTTTTGCACATTTTCTGACTATTTCGTTTAATAACTTATGAACGGAACACCCTGTATAATGTCGTACATCGGCTAAGGATACGCCATATATACCAAAGTATACCCCAAAAGTTTCATTGCTCCAACGTGAGCCGTTTAGAAGAAATCGAATAACTGGTTTCAAGAGGCACCCTGTTTCGGCTCTCCCATAAGAGCAATGTAAATATGTCGTTGCAGACCATTTTGGAAATCGGGAAAATGGTAGGAAATTTTCCATTTTGGGCAACGGTAGGGCTCATTATCGAAAGCCGAAATCCCATAGAATCTTTTCCATACCATTTCCATCCTCAAATCGGTCAATTAACTTCTGCATCTCGCTAAGAAAATGGCTATTTTTGGCCTATTTCGACCGAATTTGACAGCCAAAATATTTAGTAAAATCTCGTCCGTCCGTCCGTTAAAATCCGAGTAAAGTTCAAGTCCAGTCATCAGATTTGGAAAAATTGGCCGTCCCAGCTCGGTAAATTGTCGTTTTTCTCCCGATTGGAAGGAAATTTCGAAAATTTTGAAAAATAATAATGTGGTGAGAAATGATGGACGATGAAAATACGCTTATAGAGAACTCTCCGAAATAATATTTGTAGGAGTTATTCGTGACTAAACAAAACTTCTAGTGAAAAATGGGTGAAAATGGATATACTTAATTTCTTTTAACCCTTTAGATCGTCATTCGAAACGTGCGCTTGGTATGGATCTTCAAGTACCATCATTCCGCTTGACGAAAAAGTAAAAAAATATGGAAAATGTTAAATAGGAAAGCGTATAGACGAAATTTAGTGTAGCGGTGACAAAAAAATTATTTCCAAATTTCTAAAATTCAATCGTTAATAGTAATTTCGGTATTTAAATCGAAGAAACGAAATTATACGTATCGAATGTGATTTACCTCGAACTTTCCGGTAAAGTAAACTAAATTTCGATCAAAAGCCGTTTTTACCTCGAAAAAAATCAAAAACCGTCCATTTTTACCCCGAAATATCAACTTGTTCAGTATTTTCAATTTTTTCCCATCTTCTAATAACTTTAGGTATAGATAGATGTATTGATGGCACCTAGTTTTTGAGATGGGAAATCGAAAATTTAAAACCGCATGACCCTCGGACCCACCCAGTTCGAGCTATTCGGTACCCGAAATGACCCTTTTTTGTCAAATTTCGACTTTCAAAAATTCTTTTAAATTACTTCTAATCGTCGTACGATACCCAATTTCAATAGGGTTCTGAAGCGACCGGTTGTTGTCATACTCTGAAAATTTAAATCGAAAAAATTGCGATTTGCGACCTGAAATCCGGATCAACGGGAATCGCGGAAAAGTCGACTTTGACGCTTAATAACTTCGAAACGGCACACCCTGTATACTCGAAAATTTGAGACAACACGCGCGCACTATCCAAAATTAAAACCAAAAAGTTTCGTCGCTTCGACTCTCACAGTTTTTTCTCCAAAAATACGCAACCTCGAAAATGTCGAAAAACACGGCAACATCCGAACTCAAGGTCACTCTCAAGATGTAATACATAGCGACCGGGACGGGCGCTATGTAACTAGGGGGCATAGCCCCCTAGGCGCTCCGCGCGGGGCTCCGCGGACCCTCTTTTTGCGACAGATTCGCCTATATGTGTTTTGTTATTACCTAGATTTATCAACCGATTTGCGTGGATACACCGAGAAGTTTGAATGCAGGTTGATGCTTTAATTGGTTGGCCACACTCCTGCGGACTGTGTTGGGGGTACATAGCACCCAAATTCGTTCATTATAACATATGTTACCGTTTCACATTTTAAGGGACCAGCTATAACCGATTGCGAACAATCCGTTCACTATTTTACGTATCGAATAGAAAAAAAT
The DNA here is from genome assembly GCA_963991005.1 of Barypeithes pellucidus. NCBI lineage: Eukaryota > Metazoa > Arthropoda > Insecta > Coleoptera > Curculionidae > Barypeithes > Barypeithes pellucidus. The sequence continues at coordinate 48,067,073 of OZ022557.1, read as the reverse complement.
ATTTAAAAAATGACAGCTGTCAAAAATAAACAAAATTTTCGGATTCCTTGCATTCGAATTACATAGAAACGATACCAAACTTGCGAAATTCCGTTGACCTTGTACATACTACTGACTTAGGAAACGTCAATTTGACAGCTGTCAAAAAATAGATAAAAATTTCGGATTCCTCATACTCAAATTATATCGAATCGACACCAAACTTTTGAAATTCTGTTAACCTTGCACTTATTCTTTACTAAGGAATCCTCAATTTGACAGCTGTCAAAAAATCTATAAAATTTTCGAATTAGGTATTCCCCAAATTATATTAATTCCCAAGTATTTTCATTTTTAATTTTTTTTTAATTTCTAAATAATTCATGCAAATGCCTTAAAAATTTGAAGAAATCGATATATTTCGATTTTATTCGAAAAGTATTATCTCTACGGTAAAATTGTATATATCCTAAAGATGCACTTTGATAAGGTCTACAAGAAAGTAGTCTATAAAATTTTCTGTATCTACTATAGTTGTTGAGTTATTGAGCAAATCATGATTTCTATATTCTTGCAAATATCTCGAAAACGATTACATTTGAGAAAAAAAGTTTCGAACAAACAAAATATACTATTAAATTCTCTATCAGAAAGGAAATATACAAATTTTTCCTATTGGTTTAGATTACGGAGATATTTAAGAAAAACTGAAAAATATCAAGAAATTTTGAAATTCTTAAAAATTCAAAAAAAAAATTATTAAATATTCTTACATTTTATATAATATTTGATGTATACTGATAGAATAAATATATTATGTTTAGAAGGAAACCATTAATGAGTTACACACCTGCATGCGTGTTTGTTATTAACTAGCCGCTCCGCGGCAGGGCTCCGCCGTTCACCTGTATGCGACAGATTCACCTACGTGTGTTTTTGTTATTATTACATAGAATTGACCACCGATTTGGGTGGATGCACCGAGAAGCTTGAATGTAGGTTGATGCATTAATTCGTTGGCCACACTCCTGCGGACTGTGATGGGGGTACATAGCACCCAAATTTGTTAATTATAACCGTAATGTGACCGTTTCACATTTTTAGGTACCAGCTATAACCGTTTGCGAACAATCCGTTCACTATTTTACGTATCGAATAGAAAAAAATATGTCAAAAATTACAGCTGTCAAAAAATAAATAACATTTTCGGATTCCTTGCATTCGAATTACATAAAAACGATACCAAACTTGCGAAATTCCGTTGACGTTGTACCTATTACTGACTTAAGAAACGTCAATTTGATAGCTGTCAAAAAATAGATAAAAATTTCGGATTCCTCATACTCAAATTATATAGAAACGATACCAAACTTGTGAAAATATGTTAACAAAAAAATGTCAAAAATGACAGCTGTCAAAAAATAAATACATTTTTCGGATAATTTATACTCAAATTATATAGAATCGATACAAAATTTTTGAAATTTTGTTAACCTTGCACTTATTCTTTACTAAAGAATCACCAATTTGACAGCTGTCAAAAAATAAATTTAATTTTCGGACTCCTTGCATTTGAATTACATAGAGTCGATACTAAACTTGCGATATTTTGTTCACCTTGCACATATTACTAACCTAAGAAACGTCAATTTGACAGCTGTCAAAAAATGTATAAAATTTTCGAATTCCTCATACTCAAATTATATAGAAGCGATACCAAACTCGTGAATTTTTGTTAACTTTGGAACTATTACCAACGTAATATACGTCAATTTGACAGCTGTCAAAAAATTAATAAAATTTTCGGATTGCCTGCATTCGAGTTATACGAAATCGACACCAACTTTACGAAATTATGTTATCATTACGCCTATGATCGACAGTTAACCGAAATCAAAGAATTGTTAAAATGACAGCTGTCAAAATATGAATTAAATTTTCGGATTCCTTGCCCTCGAATTATACGAAAACGACACCAACTTTGTGAAATTCTATTAATCTTGCAATTTTTACTAACAAAGAAAACGTCAATTTGACAGGTGTCAAAAAATAAATAAAATTTTTTAAATTCCTTTAATATTACTAACATAATGTGCTACTTGATTTTTCTTCAAATTGACAATTTACTAAATTATTCCTATTTTTCCACAAAATGCGAAACGACCCTATTAAAAATTTGCTAAACATCCCATGTATTTTCACGAATTACGGTAAAAGCCACGCCTTTCATACATTTCGAGCGAAAGTTAGAAATTTTGCTGTCACCGTTACGAATTTTCTTAATTTTCTCCAAGTTCGAACATCTTTATGATAACTTTATATACATCAAAATGTTCGGAAAAGATGAGGGAATCAGATAAACCTAGAAAGAAATCTCTAAACGAAAAGTTATAGAAGATATAGCAGAGTAAACTGAACTTTTGAAAAAAAAATTTTCGAAAAAATTTATAAAATATTTTTTTTATCCGCCAAAGGATATTTTTGGATCACACAGTCGATGTGGAACGTAAAGGTTATTTATTCCTTTAAACGATAGGCTAAAGAACGATCGAAAAAGTTACATACACTAGCGTACAGATGGGTTTTAGTAAGAGGATGTCAAAATTAGTGCTTATTGCTTAATCGATTGTAGTTATTTTTGTATAAGAAATTAAGAAACTAAATTATGGTTTATAATCCTGTTTTGATGTGCTCTTTCTGATGACATATATAACATTTCGATCAAATATTATTTTACCTCATAAAAAGCAAAAAAAAAATTTGACGAAATCATCAAGTTCAGTTTTTCGCAAATTTCTCCATTTTATAGGCCTTTTAGCATGATATGATGTATTGTGAAATATTAGTATTTGAGATGACCTATCCACCGGTTCTAACCCGGAGCAAATCTATGCGACCCAAGTCGAATATTTCATTATCGAAAATGACCCTGCATTTCCATGCTTTCCAACTTTAAAAAAATCAAAAAATTGACTTCCCGACATTTTATTGAAAAAATCTCGCGACGACTTTTTCTAAATAAGTTTCTTGATAACATACTAGAATATAAACTGAATCGCTTAAGTTTTACGAGACCGGCAAGTCGTAGAAAAAAATATTTAATTTTTTGCACATTTTCTGCTTATTTCGTTTAATAACTTATGAACGGAACACCCTGTATAATGTCGTACATCGGCTAAAGATACGCCATATATACCAAAGTATACCCCAAAAGTTTCATTGCTCCAACGTGAGCCGTTTAGAAGAAATCGAATAACTGGTTTCAAGATTCGGCTCTCCCATAAGAGCAATGTAAATATGTCGTTGCAGACCATTTTGGAAATCGGGAAAATGGTAGGAAATTTTCCATTTTGGGCAACGATAGGGGTCATTATCGAAAGCCGAAATCCCATAGAATCTTTTCCATACCATTTCCATCCTCAAATCGGTCAATTAACGTCAGCATCTCGCTAAGAAAATGGCTATTTTTGGCCTATTTCGACCGAATTTTGACAGCCAAAATATTTAGTAAAATTTCGTCCGTCCGTCCGTTAAAATCCGAGTAAAGTTCAAGTCCAGTCGGCAGATTTGCAAAAATTGGCCGTCCGAGCTCGGTAAATTGTCGTTTTTCTCCCGATTGGAAGGAAATTTCGAAAATTTTGAAAAATAATAATGTGGTGAGAAAGGATGGACGATGAAAATACGCTTATAGAGAACTCTCCGAAATGATATTTGTAGGAGTTATTCGTGACTAAACAAAACTTTCAGTGAAAAATGGGTGAAAATGGTTATATTTAATTTCGTTTAACCCTTTAGATCGTAATTCCAAACGCGCTCTTGGTGTGAATCTTAAAGTACCATCATTCCGCTTGACGAAAAAGTAAAAAAATATGGAAAATGTTAATTTCGAAAGCGTATAGACGAAATTCAGTGTAGCGGTGACAAAAAAAACATTTCCAAATTTTTAAAATTCAATCGTTAACAGTAATTTCGGTATTTAAATCGAAGAAACGAAAATATACGTATCGAATGTGATTTACCTCGAACTTTCCGGTAAAGTAAACTAAAATTCGATCAAAAGCCGTTTTTACCTTGAAAAAAATCAAAAACCGTCAATTTTTACCCCGAAATATCAACTTGTTCAGTATTTTCAATTTTTTCCCATCTTCTAATAACTTTAGGTATAGATAGATGTATTGATGGCACCTAGTTTTTGAGATGGGAAATCGAAAATTTAAAACCGCGTGACCCTCGGACCCACCCAGTTCGAGCTATTCGGTACCCAAAATGACCCTGTTTTGCCAAATTTCGACTTTGAAAAATTCTTTTAAATTACTTCTAATCGTCGTACGATACCCAATTTCAATAGGGTTCTGAAGCGCACGGTCATTGTCACACTCTGAAAATTTAAATCGAAAAAATTGCGATTTGCGACCTGAAATCCGGATCAACGGGAATCGCCGAAAAGTCGACTTTGACGGTTAATAACTTCGAAACGGCACACCCTGTATACTCGAAAATTTGAGACAACACGCGCGCACTATCCGAAAGTAAAACCAAAAAGTTTCGTCGCTTCGACTCTCACAGTTTTTTCTCCAGAAATTCGCAACCTCGAAAATGTCGAAAAAGACGGCAACGGACGAACTCAAGGTCACACGTAGGACGTAATACATAGCGACCGGGACGGGCGCTATGTAACTAGGGGGGCATAGCCCCCCTAGGCGCTCCGCGCGGGGCTCCGCGGACCCTCTTTTTGCGACAGATTCGCCTATATGTGTTTTGTTATTATCTAGATTTGTCAACCGATTTGTGTGGATGCATCGAGCCGTTTGAATGCAGGTTGATGCTTTAATTGGTCGGCCACACTCCTGCGGACTGTGTTGGGGGTACATAGCACCCAAATTCGTTCATTATAACATATGTTACCGTTTCACATTTTAAGGGACCAGCTATAACCGATTGCGAACAATCCGTTCACTATTTTACGTATCGAATAGAAAAAAATATTTAAAAAATGACAGCTGTCAAAAATAAACAAAATTTTCGGATTCCTTGCATTCGAATTACATAGAAACGATACCAAACTTGCGAAATTCCGTTGACCTTGTACATACTACTGACTTAGGAAACGTCAATTTGACAGCTGTCAAAAAATAGATAAAAATTTCGGATTCCTCATACTCAAATTATATCGAATCGACACCAAACTTTTGAATTTCTGTTAACCTTGCACTTATTCTTTACTAAGGAATCCTCAATTTGACAGCTGTCAAAAAATCTATAAAATTTTCGAATTAGGTATTCCCCAAATTATATTAATTCCCAAGTATTTTCATTTTTAATTTTTTTTTAATTTCTAAATAATTCATGCAAATGCCTTAAAAATTTGAAGAAATCGATATATTTCGATTTTATTCGAAAAGTATTATCTCTACGGTAAAATTGTATATATCCTAAAGATGCACTTTGATAAGGTCTACAAGAAAGTAGTCTATAAAATTTTCTGTATCTACTATAGTTGTTGAGTTATTGAGCAAATCATGATTTCTATATTCTTGCAAATATCTCAAAAACGATTACATTTGAGAAAAAAAGTTTCGAACAAACAAAATATACTATTAAATTCTCTATCAGAAAGGAAATATACAAATTTTTCCTATTGGTTCAGATTACGGAGATATTTAAGAAAAACTGAAAAATATCAAGAAATTTTGAAATTCTTAAAAATTCAAAAAAAAATTATTAAATATTCTTACATTTTATATAATATTTGATGTATACTGATAGAATAAATATATTATGTTTAGAAGGAAACCATTAATGAGTTACAAAATGCGACAGATTCTCACTAGGCGCTAAACGCGCAGGGGCCTCCGGCATCCACCTACATGCGTTTTTGTTATTAACTAGCCGCTCCGCGGCAGGGCTCCGCCGTTCACCTGTATGCGACAGATTCGCCTACGTGTGTTTTTGTTATTATTACATAGAATTGACCACCGATTTGGGTGGATGCATCGAGAAGTTTGAATGCAGGTTGATGCATTAATTCGTTGGCCACACTCCTGCGGACTGTGATGGGGGTACATAGCACCCAAATTTGTTAATTATAACCGTAATGTGACCGTTTCACATTTTAAGGTACCAGCTACAATCGATTGCGAACAATCCGTTCACTATTTTACGTATCGAATAGAAAAAAATATGTCAAAAATTACAGCTGTCAAAAAATAAATAACATTTTCGGATTCCTTGCATTCGAATTACATAAAAACGATACCAAACTTGCGAAATTCCGTTGACGTTGTACCTATTACTGACTTAAGAAACGTCAATTTGACAGCTGTCAAAAAATAGATAAAAATTTCGGATTCCTCATACTCAAATTATATAGAAACGATACCAAACTTGTGAAAATATGTTAACAAAAAAATGTCAAAAATGACAGCTGTCAAAAAATAAATACATTTTTCGGATAATTTATACTCAAATTATATAGAATCGATACAAAATTTTTGAAATTTTGTTAACCTTGCACTTATTCTTTACTAAAGAATCACCAATTTGACAGCTGTCAAAAAATAAATTTAATTTTCGGACTCCTTGCATTTGAATTACATAGAGACGATACTAAACTTGCGATATTTTGTTCACCTTGCACATATTACTAACCTAAGAAACGTCAATTTGACAGCTGTCAAAAAATGTATAAAATTTTCGAATTCCTCATACTCAAATTATATAGAAGCGATACCAAACTCGTGAATTTTTGTTAACTTTGGAACTATTACCAACGTAATATACGTCAATTTGACAGCTGTCAAAAAATTAATAAAATTTTCGGATTGCCTGCATTCGAGTTATACGAAATCGACACCAACTTTACGAAATTATGTTATCATTACGCCTATGATCGACAGTTAACCGAAATCAAAGAATTGTTAAAATGACAGCTGTCAAAATATGAATTAAATTTTCGGATTCCTTGCCCTCGAATTATACGAAAACGACACCAACTTTGTGAAATTCTATTAATCTTGCAATTTTTACTAACAAAGAAAACGTCAATTTGACAGGTGTCAAAAAATAAATAAAATTTTTTAAATTCCTTTAATATTACTAACATAATGTGCTACTTGATATTTCTTCAAATTGACAATTTACTAAATTATTCCTATTTTTCCACAAAATGCGAAACGACCCTATTAAAAATTTGCTAAACATCCCATGTATTTTCACGAATTACGGTAAAAGCCACGCCATTCATGCATTTCGAGCGAAAGTTGGAAATTTTGCTGTCACCGTTACGAATTTTCTTAATTTTCTCCAAGTTCGAACATCTTTATGATAACTTTATATACATCAAAATGTTCGGAAAAGATGAGGGAATCAGATAACCCTAGAAAGAAATCTCTAAACGAAAAGTTATAGAAGATATAGCAGAATAAACTTGACTTTTAATAAAAAAAATTTCGAAAAAATTTATAAAATATTTTTTTTATCCGCCAAAGGATATTTTTGGATCACGCGGTCGATGTGGAACGTAAAGGTTATTTATTCCTTTAAACGATAGGCTAAAGAACGATTGAAAAAGTTACATACACTAGCGTACAGATGGGTTTTAGTAAGAGGATGTCATAATTAGTGATTATTGCTTAATTGATTGTAGTTATTTTTGTATAAGAAATTAAGAAACTAACTTATGGTTTATAATCGTGTTCTGATGTGCTCTTTCCGATGACATATATAACATTTCGATGAAATATTATTTTACCCCATAAAAAGGGAAAAAAAATTTTGACGAAATCATCAAGTTCAGTTTTTCGCAAATTCCTCCATTTTATAGGTCTTTTAGCATGATATGATGTATTGTGAAATATTAGTATTTGAGATGACCTATCCACCGGTTCAAACCCGGTGCCAATCTATAAGACAGAAATCGAATAATTCATTATCGAAAATGACCCTGCATTTTAATGCTTCCCAACTTTAAAAAAATCAAAAAATTGACTTCCCGACATTTTATTGAAAAAATCTCGCGACGAGTTTTTCTAAATAAGTTTCTTGATAACATACTAAAATATAAACTGAATCGTTTAAGTTTTACGAGACCGGCAAGTCGTAGAAAAAAATATTTAATTTTTTGCACATTTTCTGCTTATTTCGTTTAATAACTTATGAACGGAACACCCTGTATAATGACGTACATCGGCTAAGGATACGCCATATATACCAAAGTATACCCCAAAAGTTTCATTGCTCCAACGTGAGCCGTTTAGAAGAAATCGAATAACTGGTTTCAAGATGCACCCGGTTTCGGCTCTCCCATAAGAGCAATGTAAATATGTCGTTGCAGACCATTTTGGAAATCGGGAAAATGGTAGGAAATTTTCGATTTTGGGCAACGATAGGGGTCATTATCGAAAGCCGAAATCCCATAGAATCTTTTCCATACCATTTCCATCCTCAAATCGGTCAATTAACTTCAAGATCTCGCTAAGAAAAAGGCTATTTTGGCCCATTTCGGCCGAATTTTGACAGTCAACAAATTGGGTTAATTTTATTCCAAGGCATGCTGATTAAAATCGACGAAGTGTGCAGATTTGCAAAAATTGGCCGTCCCAGCTCGGAAAAACATCGTTTTTCTCCCGATTGGAAGGAAATTTCGAAAATTTTGAAAAATAATAATGTTGAGAGAAAAGATGGACGGAAAGAATACGCTTATAGAGAACTCTCCGAAATGATATTTGTAGGAGTTATTCGTGACTAAACACGACTTTTAGTGAAAAATGGGTGAAAATGATTATATTTAATTTCGTTTAACCCTTTAGATCGTAATTCGAAACGCGCTCTTGGTATGAATCTTAAAGTGCCATCATTCCGCTTGACGAAAAAGCAAAAAAATATGGAAAATGTTAAATAGGAAAGCGTATAGACGAAATTAAGTGTAGCGGTGACAAATTTTTACTTTTCCAAAAAACTAAAATTCAGTCGTTAATAGTAATTTCGGTATTTAAATCGAAGAAACGAAAATATACGTATCGAATGTGATTTACCTCGAACTTTCTGGTAACGTAAACTAAAATTCGATCAAAAGCCGTTTTTACCTTGAAAAAAATGAAAAACCGTCCATTTTTACCCCGAAATAACAACTTGTTCAGTATTTTCAAATTTTTCCCATTTTCTAATAACTTTAGGTATAGATAGATGTATTGATGGCACCTAGTTTTTGAGATGGGAAATCGAAAATTTTAAGCCGCGTGTCGCTAGGACGCACCCAGTTCGAGCTATTAGGTACCAAAAATGACCCTTTTTTGTCAAATTTCGACTTTCAAAAATTCTTTTAAATTACTTCTAATCGTCGTACGTTACCCAGTTTCAATAGGGTTCTGTAGCGACCGGTCCACTCCACGCTCCGAAAATTTAAATCTAAAAAATTGAGTTTTGCGACTTGAAATGTGTTTCAACGGGAATCGCCGAAAAGTCGACTTTGACGCTTAATAACTTCGAAACTGTTCACCCTGTATATTTTAAATTTTGAGACAATACGCGCGCACTATCCAAAATTAAAACCAGAAAGTTTCGTCGTTTCGACTCTGATAGTTTTCTCGCAAAAAATTCGCAACCGGAAAAATGTCAAAAGATACGACGACGACGACGACAACGGACGAACTCAAGGTCACCCACTGGCCGTAATACATAGCGTCCGAAGGGCGCTATGTAATAAAAGAATTTTTTTGGACTGGGATAGTTGCTCAGTTTATGAGTATGTGGGTGTACTGCGATGCTACAAGTGTTGGAGATATGGCCATAAAGCACTTCATTGTCGTCAGGAGAATGTAGTTTGTCCATTGTGCAATAAACATCACAAGAGTAGCGAATGCAGTTCCGATACCCACGAATGCACCAATTGTAAATATGCACATGATGTCCTGAAAATAACAAATATTGATTACAACCATACTGTTTTTGACAAAGAATGTATTTGCTATAAAAAAGAGCAAGAAAAAATGAAAAATCGAACTCATTATTCCTAGCAATTAAATAGTAGATCTAAATCTGTCTCCACCACAAAGTTGGATATATTACATATAAATATACAAGGTATTACTTCAAATATTTTGGAGTTAAAACAATTTTTGCAAGAAAAACATCCATGGATCATGTGTGTTAGCGAAACGCATCTAACATCTGAAATAGAGGAGCAGGAAGTGGATATCCCTGGGTATTCTACGGTAATATGCCATTCTAACAGCAGGCACACGGGAGGTACTAGTATTTACATAAGAAATTCTATGAAATTTGAAGTGGTGTTAAATGATGCAATCGTCAGTGGTTGTTGGATGTTAGCTGTTAAGGTACAAGTTAATAAAGAAGTTTTCGTGGTTGCCGTATGTTACAGGTCTCCTAATTCTAAAATAAGTGAATTTTTCGATTATTTAAATGAAAAGTTAAATGACCAAATGTTTCAAGAGAATAAAACTTTTATCCTAGGCGACTTTAATGTTGATCTACAAAAAAACAACAATGAAGTCAAGAAATACCAAGTTTTAATACAAGGAGCTGGTTTCACTCAAATTGTGACTAAAGTAACCCGCGTGACTAATTCATCAGCATCATTATTGGACCACATAATCACAAACGATTTTGTCTGCAAGGAGTTGCCGAGAGACTTTCCGGTCCTCACTGACCATGAGATGATTGGCACAGAGGTTCAGCTTGAAACTAATTTTATGGAATTGCCACAAATTGAATTTTTTCGCAGCTTGGATAACCAGGCTGTATCTAATTTAATACTAGAATTGGTGGGAAAGGATTGGAATTACACTTCGGTGGACGTGGACATTATTTATTCTGACTTTATAAAGAATATACAGGGCGCCATTGATAAAGTTGCTCCTCTTAAACAGTGTAAACATAGGAAATATCCTTGGTTGTCTAAAGAGGTAAAAACGGCTCAAATAGAAAGAGATAGAGCATACAGAAAATTTTGTTTCACCAAGAGTGAACAGGACTGGATAAATTATAAGCAAAAGAGAAATAGTGTAATCGCAATCACGAAGTCACAGAGGAGGAAATATTTTCAGTCAAATATCGATGAGTGTAGGGGGGATGGAAAAAAAATGTGGCGTACCTTAAAGGAGTTAGTGGGCAGCCAGAGGAAACAAACTGATTTGTCTGGTATTGACTTTGGAAATTATAATGGACCAATCGAAGAGAATTTTAATGACTTTTATTTGGATAGTTTAAAAGAAGTAGCTCAGAGTATAGAAACACAAGAATGGCAGAGTGAGATAAATGAGAATAAGCAGATGAGTTTCTTACAGTTTAGCAAAATTACTCTTGCAGAATTGCACAAAGTAGTTTTTAATTTGAAAAATAAAAGTACCAGTGACGATTATTTAAATATAAAACTATAAAGGGCATATTTTGCGTAATAGGATATCCCCTTTTATACTTAATAAATACCTCTTTTGAATCTGGCACTTTTCCAAAAGACCTGAAGACCAGTGTTATTGTACCTATTCCTAAGGTACCAAAGCCTGCGAGTCCTGGTGAGTTTAGACCGATTAACTTAATGCCGGTGGTCGATAAAATATTGGAATCTATAGTTTGTGCGCAGTTAAAATCATATTTTGAAACCAATAATCTCTTGTATGTGGGGCAATCGGCCTTTAGGGCCAAACACTCATGTGAGTCTGCAATTCAATATGTCAGTGCCAAGTGGCGAAATGATATGAATGAAGGAAAAACAATACTAAGCGTTTTTGTGGACTTAAAGCGTGCGTTCGAGACCGTCGATCGCGAAATATTGATAAAAAAATTAAAGTTATATGGTGTAAGTGACAAAGCTGTGGATTGGATTGTGGATTATCTGAGAGAAAGGTATCAAATGACCAAGATTTTACATGGTATGTCAACAAAAAGAGAGTGTGTCTGGGAGTGCCACAGGGTAGCGTATTAGGCCCCCTATTGTTTGTAATATATATTAATGATATTTATAAAGCCTTAAAAAATTGTTTTGTTAGTCTTTTTGCTGATGATACGCTAATCTCTCTTTCTGGTACTGACTTTTATGAGCTTGTTAATGTTTTAAATAAGGAGCTCGCAATTTTATATAGTTGGTTATGTAAAAATAAATTAAAGTTAAACGCGGCAAAAACTAAATGTATGGTCATAGGCTCTACAACAAATTGTAATAAATTCAGTGAATTAGGATTAACTTTGTATATAAACACGTCACCAGTAGATTTTGTTAATGAAATTAAGTATCTAGGAGTTTTTTTGGATCCACAGTTGAGTTTTAATAAGCATGTTGATTATTTATGTAGAAAAATAGGAAAGAAAGTAGGGTTTCTTTATCGAATATCTTTAAATCTATCTCACTGGTCTAAAAAGCTTATATACAATACCATTATTTTTCCTCATTTTAATTATTGCATATCATTACTAATTTCATGTAACAAAGATAGCATAAGTAGACTTCAGATACAGCAGAACAAGGCAATGCGTATTCTGTTGAGGTGTGATCGATACATGCCTATAGACATTATGTTGGAATCGTTAGGGTGGTTGTCGGTGGAGCAGTGCGTTAAGAAGGCGAACATAACATTAATTTATAGGATGGAGCATGGTCTGCTTCCAACATATTTGAAGTCATTTTTGGAAAAAAGGTCCGAGTTACATTCTTATAATATTCGTTCCAAGGAAAATTATAATGTTTCATCTGTTAAGACTACTAAACTTCAAAAAACATTATTTTATGAGGGTGTGTGCCTTTTTAACGCTCTGCCGAACGTGGTCAGGAGTGCGCCAAGCATTCGTTCGTTTGGCAAACTTCTGACTAAGCATCTGTTAGGTAAATAAATAAGTGTGTGTGTAGCGTAATGTTACGTAGTCTTTAGATTTTGATAGTACATAAAGTGTTGATCTTAACTAGCCGAGATATGGCTAAATAAACGTCTATTATTATTATATATTATTATTATTATTATTATATATGCCATGACGTTGCCATTTCTCTGGAACGTAGCTGCGTCGAAAAAAAAAAAAAATGCGCAAAATTATGCTGCTCCTTATTTCATTTTGCGCCCACGTGCAAAACTCTAGTAAGTTCTAATCATTAAGCACTTGCAGCAACTGGAACTGGCACGGATGCAATTTGTTTGAGTTGATTATTTTTTAACCGCCGTTCGTCCAATATCCAGTTGTGCAGGACGCTAACCGATATAAGGATTCTCAGTAATATGTTTTCGAACAAAATTTTCTGAGGTTTTTCTTTTATAAGTCACACTTTTTGTAGTTTCAAATCTCTTTATTAGCTTTTCGAATGTCTATTATCAGGATATCTTCGCTTTGGGTGTCGTTCTTGATAAACTCTTCTAGCTAATAAAGAATTTTTATTACTATATAAATAATATCGATCATTTCTACATTTAAATGATTCATATATTGTCACAATATAAATTTAACTTGATAAAAAGTAAGAAATAAAACTACAATAACAACTTAATAAAATTATACTTTTTCTATTTGCTTTTGTCTGTCATGTCTGTCAACTATAAAATATAATTAAAAAACGTTTTTCAGACTTTTTATTAAAAACAGATATTACGCCAAAATGCGTAAAAATTACTATCTAAACCCCATGCAAAAGTTGTAGAGGGCAAAAACTCTACACGATAAGATATTAAAATTTGAAAAACAGAGTAAATTCATTTTTAAATGTGACATGTTGCCAAACTTGTAGTTAATACCCTGTACAAAATATGGAATGTTCCGAGCATTAAATTAGTCTTTGTCTTTCATATCCTCGAGAATGCTTGGAATGTCTCAAGTTAATTCAATTATATTTCAAATTTTAAGATGACAAGTTTCTTCTTCCAAAAATGAATGTTTTAAAATAACTTGGCAATATTGCAATTTTTGCCACGACAGGCGGAATTTCGAGAGCAATTTAAAAATATCAAATTTTACAGGGTGTTCCATTAAAAAAAACATTTTTTTTTCTGCTTTTTTGAGCCACCCTATAGGGTTAAAAATAACTTTGCTTTATAACTCACTACCCTCAACTTCTATATTAACATTTTTCATGTAATTGTAATAGTAGATTATGCCAAATATAAATGTTAAGATCAGTTATTGCCTTTTTATTAGAAACTTAAGTATTGTGTATCATTCTTGAGATTCAGTGATATCATTTTATGACAGCTTTCCCACAGTGTCTAGGTGCGAATTTATACCAGTTGTGGTAAGAAAAATTTCTAATGTTTGTTTTTCTATTTATTTTTTTTTTTCACATGTAAAATTGTATAATGTAATAATTAAGTTTTGGTTAATAAACTTGTATTGTACCTAATCATAGACATACAATTTTATATCCTAAAAATAATACTATTCCATACTTTCTAAGGTACTATTTTTATATTATAAAATTTTAAAATTTTTTTTGGTGTTTTGAAATTATGAATAAATTTGGTAAAACTAAATCACAATGAAAATATGTGACTACCGTTTATGAAAACTTCTGGTGTCTGAGGAAATAATTTAAATTTACTAAAATTTATGCTGGTATAGTCGGAAAGGTAAATTAATCAGAAACTGGCCCTAGATAGAAGTATGTATCATTAATTTTTATTTTAGAGCAAAAAGTCTAATTGCCAACTCCTACTAAACGATTAGATGATACATTTAAATAGTAACTTTCTTATTATGGTTTTACAAAAAAATATAATCCCCTGCCCTCACCTAGGTGCCAGATTAAAGCTCTTAAATATCTAAAAACTTAAAAAAAAAAATTATATTAGTGAGTTGAATCTGGATATTTTAACCATGACTTTACTGATGTTTGATTGTCAATTTTAACATGTTGTGAAGTTACTTTTTTGTTGATTTTATTAACTTGTTTAAATGTTCCTATTTTATATGTAAAGTTAGGAAAATATTAATGTAATATTCATTGTCTTTCTCGTGTAACACTTTAATCTTACTAATATTTTAATCTTATTGACGTGTGTAAATACTGTTGTATATTGACACAAATAAATGAATTGATTTGATTTGATAATGCATGTATAGTTTATATTTCATTCTACCATCGAATTCTATTATGTACAAAGAAAAATCCTCTCTTAATATTATACAGCGTGTAAAAAGTGTAACAAAAAAGTCCTTCATCTTATCGAAAAAAGTACTATTGCTATAAATTTTTGCTTGGTTGAAAACCTCCTTAGCCATAGCCGAGTATCCGAAATATTGTACAGAGTGGCCAAAAAATGTGAAATTGATCTAAGAATGAAATACTATTAGTTATAAAATACATCAAAATGTCGTTTTGAAGCTCTTTCTAGAATTATAATTTATCTTTATGCTGACGAGAAACATATGTGACATAATTAGATAATTTTATTTTTATTATTATTATTTTATTCATTAATTTTTTTTCATTGGCTGAATACTAATTTCCCGACCGGATGGATGGGGACGTAGTACGCATAGAGACTCATTAGAGACAGACAATTTACAAATTGGCCTGCGAGAGCACCTGATTTGACACCTCTAGATATTATTTATGGGGTAGATTAAAAGAAATTGTCACCCGAGATAGACCGATAAGTGCTGAAATTCTATGGAACATAATATGTAATGCAAACTTGCCATGAGTTGCCAAGGACAGAAATAGGAAGAACAATAAAAAAAACCTAGAATGATGTATCGAAAATGATGGTGGTTCAGTAGATTTTCGACTTGTTTTTTACAGTTAGGACTTTTTTACGTTAAGTTATGTATTTAATTTCTTAACCTAACTCATTGTTTTGATGTTTTGTCTTAAAACAAGATTTTATTTCGTTTTATGAAATGACCTTACTATATCACATAGTTTCACGTCAGCATGTTTAGAGAGAGCGAACATAATTCTGGAAAGAGCTTCAAAGCGGCATTTTGATGAATTTTTAAATAAAGGTATTTTATTCTTAGATCAATTTCACAATTTTGCTCACTCTGAACGGATATTCGACTATGGCTAGGGAGGTTTTTAACTAAGCAAAACTTTTTAGCAAGACTGACTTTTTTCGATAAAATGAAGGATTAAACTTTCTACCACACACGCAGTATATTATTTTTTGTGAGTAGATATAAAGACGTCGCCTTGTAAAATAATTGTTCCGATGCTGCGATGATGTATGATTTGATAGATCAGTCTGTAAAGAAGCAGTTGTTGGCTCATCAAACAAATGGTCCGATGCTGCCCTCAAAGTAACTTCTTTATATTTTTATTTCTGTTGGAATTCCCTCAGAGAATAAAATATCAACTATACAAACAATTGAAAAATAAAAATTGGTTATATTTTGATAGTAAAGTATTTTTGTATACCATTGGCATCACGGCAAGAGCCACCTAGTTCCTATCCATTCATTCATTTCATACATTTTGGTGTTTTTCTTGTTTTCGTAATTTGCTTTCAATTAATGTATTTTAATTTGTTCGTAAGTGTTAATATACAGGGTGTTTCTTAATTACATGCTAATATTTAAGGAGGTTATTCTTGGGTCCATTTTCAGAAAAAACTTCATATAATATATATACATCCTAAACGTTTTAACTTTTGAGTTAAAGATTTTCAAGAAATCTCCTTTTTTATTAATATCTGTGATACTGCTCTAGATATTTTTGTGAAATTTGGTACATACTTTCTTTTCGTCGAGAGGCATTTTATGATGTATAACATGTTTTTTTATTCCGACTGGTGGCGTTCTTGCGGGAATTGCTCTAGGTATTTTTGAAGAAAAGAATGGTACGCCACTTCTTTTTTTTTCAATTATTTTTGAAGTTCTCTGCTGAGCAAATGTTGTCTCTTAATTTTTTTGTTCGGATTTGTAGGTAAGAATCAGATCTTGTTTTGTAAACAGTTTTGACAGTTGGCTACCTAGTCTAGTTGTCATGTATTTAAGTCATTAACCTTAACAAATTATTAAAAAAACATGAAAATCTTTAACACCCTGCATCTCAAAAGTTAGGACGTTTATGATATTAGGACATATGTTCATATGAAGTTTTGGTCTGAAAATGTACCCAAGAATAACCTCCTTAATTATTAAGAAACACCTGGTATAATATAGTGCTGTATCAATGAAAATGTAGTTTTTCTCTAGACAAATAAAGCTTGAAATTGTCAGGTAAGTGAATTATCATTAACTGTTATGTAGTAATTGGACTATATATTTTTAAATAATTTTGATGTATCTAGGAAGAAGAAGAAAGCCACTTTGTAAGGTCTAATGTTTTTTTGTTTTTTTTAAAAGCTAGTTAAATGATTGAATATAACATTTGTATCATGTTATATTAGATTCAAAAATAACTACACCAAATTAAACTCCTTCGTTAATAAGACAAAATTTTGCCTCCATCTTCCTCTCGCATCTGGTCAACTGGTAGCAATTTCCAGTTAACGGGTAAAGGTGGGTGGGAAAACACAAGACCGACTGATAAGTGCATGTCAGTTCGGCATCGGCAATCATGCCTGGCATCCCTGACAATCGAATAATTGCAAATCATAACCATTTAGAAAACAAAATGGTAATATTGTAGGGACTTCCCCAAATACTAACTTTTTAGAAATTGAAGAATTCACGCTACTTTCTCTTTCTAAAGCTGACTATAATGTCAGTAAATCTCTCTAGGTGAGGTCTAAGGGAGGAAGTCGATGAACCGAGACATTACTGTAAAAAGCTCAGTGGTTCGCAGACTCAGCAAGAGTAAAAAGATTGGGAACAACGGGGTCTACGAGGACAAACATGCTTAATTGACGACATGATCTGCTCTCCATAGATGTATATAATTTTCCTCCTTAAGAATTACCATAAAAAGTTGGAAATAGTTGACAAAGAATATTTCATATTGTTTATTATGGGATAATATAGGAATCGGTGCAGAATTTTTAGAAAGGTTGTTTAATCATCACAATTGACTTTATAAAACGAAAGTTCTTTTTTAGATGAGCAAAACTTTATTTAGATACCATATGGACCTAATGCAACACACACCTACCTGCAGATAATGCATTCTACCCAATGCAACCAAAATATCAGATGCTGGCATTTGGATAAAGGGTTCATACACAGCATTTTCTGTCATAAATTTCAAACTAAATTCAATAGTTTTTATGACAGTATCACCATCCAAATTGACGATATGTTCAGTGCAAATTTTACTCATAAGGGAAAGGATCGCTGCAATGTGTTCGCTACTTGGTTTAGGAGTTCTTGCACAAAATGTTGCAGATGATAACAAAACTTGATTTGGATGTTTTTCAGATAGTTTTGACAATGAATTTGTAACTGCGTCTCGCACTAAAAAGCTCTTGTCCGCTAGGGATTCCAGAAGAACACCAATTGCGACTAAAAAAAAATAATGTATAAACAATCTGGTATGTATCTCAAAATGATGATTTGGAAATTTATTTTAATTACCTTGCAATTGAGTCTCTGCAGCAGTTCTTATTTTACCATTTACACTCATGTTTGGTAAAAATTATATAACCATTAACATTACTTAAATATAAACAAAAACAAACTGCCCAAAGCCGAATGTCTTTTTATGACTATGAAATGACAAACAATTTGACTTTAAATATAACCTAAGAAAGTTTCTTGGGAGTGACTCACGAACGGCTGAAGAGGATTGTGGAATGAGAATTTTTATTTCTGTGGGAATTCGATCATCGATCAAATATCAACTATATGTACTGTAAAACGAATATAAAAACGAAACACAGCAGCACTGACAGGTAGAGAACTATCGATAGTCGTACCTCGTTGGTCGCACCATCAATAGCTTATTAAGGGCCAATTTTATAAAGTTGGTTTAAACCTCAGATTATTGAAAACGGTGATTTTATAAACTAGGACAGCGAGGCTTTGAGAGAAATCATCCTGGTAATAATTAAGTTAATCGGTAGATAGTAGGGCTCGGAATTTTTGAAATTTAAGTATTCGAATATTCACTTAATTTATTATTCAAATATTCAAATTATTCAATATTCGAATATCATCTACGAGTATTCATTCATATATTCAAATATTCACATATTCAAATATTCAAATTAGAATATTCAAATAATATTCGAGAATTTAAATTAGCGGATATTTACGAAATCGAATATTTGATTGTTAATGTTTTAGAGTTTTAGCTTCTACATATTTAAAAAATGAAAACGTTTAAGAATTGGCCTATAAAGAGGAAGTATATAATATATTATGCCATTAATACATCCGTATTAGTGAACAGAAATGGTATTTGTTTATAAAAAAAAACCATTAAGATACGACATTTATTTAATACAATTAACTCGTTTTTAACAAGAAACAAGTATTTTCTAACAGAATAAAAATATTTTCTTAGATATAAAAAGACTACAAGAGGGAAATAGAAAATAGAACAAAGATAAAACTTATTTTATAAATTGATACTAAGAAAACAAATCTTCTTTACATTCTCAGATTTTAGGGACGCCCGTTTTGCGCTGACTATAGTTCCAGCATTCGAGAATGATCGCTCAGAGGGCACTGAAGTTGCTGGTATACAAAGATATTTTTTTGCGTACTTTACTAGTCTGGGATATTACACGATTTTCAAATTTATCAAAATATAGCCAGATTTTACTTCTTGAACTCATTTTCACTTAGGCTGAAGACTCAAAGTGGACCACATGAAAAAATAAAATTGAATATGATAACTGAGAATCTCGGTGTTTCCCCGAGACGGTTGATGATATCGATTCATGCTTGATGCAAGGCCAAAAGCTAAAACTCCTCCGAAGTCCGAAACACACAACTCAAATCTGCCGAGACGCCGTGCCACGTAACAATTGAATAATTCTAAAATGAAAATATTTGACATTTAAATTCTCGAGTATTGAAATATTTGAATTTTCGAACATATGAATAATTTTAAATAAAAATAATCGGTATTTGAATATCTGAATATTCGAATAGTCGAATATATGAATAAATATTCCGTATTTGAGTATCTGAATATTTGAATAGTCGAATATATTCATATTCAGTTTTTGAGTATTCGAATAGTCGAACAAATGAATAATTTTTTTAAAAAATATTCGATATTTGAGTATTTGAATATTCGGATAGTCGAATTATCCGAGTTTGGTTCCTAGCACTAGTAGATAGAGTACCGCTTAAACTCAATAATATGATTTAAGACACAGGACACAGTCTTATAATTTAAGTTTGTTTTTATTGTTTCTGGCTGCACCTATTATTTAAATAATGGATATTTTTGAAATTTTTAATGAGCTATTAACGGACGACGATGATTTTGTAAATATTATTGAGCAGCGTAGGCAGGACAGAATATGATACACCCCAATTATATGAAAACCTTAACCGATTTTTACAAAGTTTCAGGAATTCTGTGGAACAATTGTTAGGCCTCATAAATCATGTTCTAGAGTAGAGCGTCCAACAAACAAATGAGTAGTATACATTTAGTTATAACCATCCTAGAAATAACCCTCTATTATAAAATTGTCATAATTTACCTGTAAGTTAATCCCCTGATTATTGTTCGGTTTTTAAGTATTAATTTAAATCCAAGATTTAAGATCACTTTATTAAATTGGGCCAGAGGCCAATTTTATAAAGTGGGTTTAAATCGCATTGTACGGTTTAAATATCAGATTATTGAAAACGGTGATTTTATAAAATAGGATTGACAGCGAGGCTCGACTTAAGAGCAATCATCCTGGTAACTACTTTAATTTAAACCTACTTTACAAAATTGGCCCTTATATGTAAACCTATATACTGGCGTGCAAATAGAACTATACAGTAAGATTCTTTTATCTAACATACACGCATTGCCAGACGCAACATACACGTACCTAAAGACTGGATCAATCGCATTCGTGATTGATCCTAAAACAATTCTGACCCAAAAACACTAATACCTTGTCTAGCATAACTAAATAACACGCAACAAACCAATAAGACAACCTACGCCTACCCTCTACCCTATACGTCAGGAGCTCTTAAATTTTGCTCATTCGATTAAGTTCGATTGGGAAAGATTCAAGAGCTGGCACCTAACATAAATGTATAGCTTAAAAGCTAAATCTACTATCACTCATACATGATGCAAAAATAACACACTTTAGTGAAAAGGAGTCAAAGGTTTCTAGCCTGGCTCACACGGTGAGCTTAGTCGGTCGGCCCATCCTCCTTCAGATGCGGTTCTTTTCCCTCAGAAAAGAAGATATTGATGGTTTGGTATAATCCCCACAAGTTGCAGAAACCCGACTCTACCTTGCAGCCGCGTCTGTAAGGTGTCTGTGTGCAGATTCTCATCGGCTGAAAAAAAAAAAATTAGGGCGTTAGCAAATCCCAGCAGATGTAAACCCGCTATAACTATCATTCTCTTAACCACAGAGAAATGCGGGTCGCGTAGCTGATGTGATGCCGGCATCTTGCGGACAAGGAGGCAGTTCCAAATTATTATTCCATTATCCATTATAAAAACAAACTTCAAAATCTCTTTAAAAAAGTAAAATAAATACCAAAAGCCAGTTAACTAACTATCAAAGCAAGTGACGAAATAAATTATTTTTCCTAATGTCGAGAAAAAGCGGTTTAAAGCAATGTGCAAATAAAATAAAAAAGGTATAATTAGATTTCAAACAATATTATTTGCTGTTTAGGTTTTACCAGACTAAAATTTATTTCGTATATTACCAGTTTCCGAACTACTACTCAGAGGGTTTATTTTATGTAATTATGCTTACTAAACGTTTGGGATAATACAAAATTGAATTATCCAAAATATCAAAAGTAGTTGTTATGCTCATTGTCTTTATTCTGTACTGAACACCACAACTTGTTGGTTAATTATAATTCCCAATCGTTTTCAAGTGTAAACTAATTTGTATATAAATTGTTTCCAAAAATAGATAAAATATATCGGGATTTCTTCTTGTGTGTAATCTTCTATTTTTTGCAGGTTTTTGACGAAACAGATACATCTCTTATTCATGAACCAGTTTTACAAGTGTTTGATCCACTAGCTGATTCATTAGTATCAATCAGTGGTAACGAAATAAAAAAGAGTTTCTACACCAGTCTCAAATCACTTCCAAAAAATTCAGATTCTACTGTGAATGTGGTATATCAAGTTGTGTATCCCAATGAATTAAATTTGAAGGTAATATACATACCTACTTATATATTCTTTGTCAAGTATTTATGTGCTTCTTGTTTTTGTTCTTTTGCCCTAACTTTCTTCTTTCTGGTTATATCATATGAATCATAACATAATTATGGATTGATTATATGATAATAATTGATTCTTATGTAATAAATACAATGATTGTTAATTATATAATGTATCCTTCTCACCAGTCTTCTAAAACATTGATTAGAGGATCATCAGCCAGTTGTAGCAAGGAATGTAATATTGATATTGACCCAAACTTCCTCAGACCCAAACTTCCCGGATCTCCCCTATTATTATTATGATGGTCCTAGTTCTATTAGTGATAACAGTAAATATTATGTACTTACTTAAATACTTCTTCCTTTATAAATTAAAAAAATAAGTCAATTGCAATACTAATCTTATAATTATTAATCTTCTTATGCCTGTTTCACAGTTCGCAAGCAAAACTGTAATTGCTGTACTTAATTTTGCCAAAAGTTTCCACATAGGAAACACTTGGTTGGCATTGCATGGCATTATAGTTTAAATTGGAAAAGTTCAAAATTTTAAAATCTTTGGTTAATATAACTGTAGGTACTCTTTGGATTTTATTTTCTACCAGATGTTTTTAACTTTAACAAACAACTTTCAGTTCTACAATTTTTTAAATATACAAGGTGTAACAAATTCGTTCTTCACCATTGGGATTTCGAAGATGGTAAGAGATATGAAGTCGGTTAAATTGGGGCAAAGTGGTGCAATTATGGGCTCAATAATTCGCAGCAAAAAAATGAAAAATAACTTTGTTCGAAGAGATGTCCAAAAATAGATTTCACTTTCTCACTGGTACTTTTTATTCGCTACAATATTCAAATTTCAAATTCAAATTCAAATTTATTTATTATTCATGTTATTACAAAAAATTTTTTTTATACATGTCAATATACAGGTGTCGAAATTACGTTTCATATTTAAATGGGTGACTCCTGGGGTGTCCTAGAGAAGCGCTACGTTATTTTTTTTTTAAATCGACCGTTTTAAAAGTGGGTTTGTTCGGGTTTGTTCGGGTTTGTTCGAACAAACCCAATGGTAATGTTTCCAAACTTATGTAAAACTGAAGTTGCATATACATTATAAAAATTAAGTACTTACTTGTAGTTATCTTATAACTAAAGAGCGGGACATCCAGGCACATACATAATCAGTTGCTTTTTCTTTTCCATGGGAACACGCCTATAAACACGTTATGCTCGATCGACCGTTTTAAAAGTGGGGTAATAAACACTCTTATTCACAGGTCAGTCCGCGCTACTGTACAACATTTCAACCAGACCCAATGGTAATGTTTCCAAACTTATGTAAAACTGAAGTTGCATATACATTATAAAAATTAAGTACTTACTTGTAGTTATCTTATAACTAAAGAGCGGGACATCCAGGCACATACATAATCAGTTGCTTTTTCTTTTCCATGGGAACACGCCTATAAACACGTTATGCTCGAAGATTATATTTTGACAGCAGACAAGAAACAGAACCGATAGTTAGTTTTTTGAAAATACACAATAATAATACATAATCTGATTATTCGATTTTATTATACGCGACGCGACGAAATTTGACTTTAAATACATTTTTTAGACCACTAGTACCACCTGCAAAAGCCAGCCGATTGTTGCGCGTGTATTGGTTTTAACGAAACCAACCGTATCGCGACGCAGTCGATCTTACACTGACAAGACCGCAAGCGTGCCGCGACATGTAGGAACACGAACTACGTCAGCTCAATGTCGTAAGCCGAGTGTGTGCCATTTTAAGTTTTGTACCGAATTCGGTACAAAGTATTGCTTGCATTCAGCAGCATTATTTTCATCAAATTTTACATTTTATTCTGTGCCAAATGGATAATTTTATTTTTAATGGTCCTTTTCACTAACGGAGATCGTGTTTATAATTTTAATTCACTTCTTTCGTAATTTTTTATAAATTTAACTCCTCAACCGGACAAACTGACAAAATCGCTGTCAAATCACAAATCGCTTTTTAAATTCGATGGAAAAAATGGTGTTCGATTTCCCATCGATTTGTTAAATCAATTTTTTTTAGTGCATTCAGCAGATGATTAATAATCGCTTACAAATCGATGGGTTTTGCTGAATGCCCCGATGGCACGTTGGTACCTCTTTCGAGTTTTTGGTATACTTTCCATCCAAGGAGTTGTTTTGTTATGTAGGGCTGTTGAAAGTAACGACTTTTTTTAAGTTCACTTTCTTGGTGAAGGTAACGACCTTTTTTTAAGTTCACTTTCTTGGTGAAGGTAACAAGCTTTTTTTTCTTAGAACTCTAAGTTTTTTTAAGTGTCCAGTGAAGTAGCGTCCTTTTTTTAGGCGCCGTGCTGGTACATTTCTATAAAATTTGGTGCAATTTTGCCGATCCAACCGGTACAATTTTGCCGATCCATCCGGTACAATTTTGCCGATCCAGCCGGTACAATAATTTAAAGCTTGGAACAACGCTGTTTGAAGTAGTTTGAAGGTTTCCTTCAGTTCGTTCTGTGTCATTTTTAAATTGAAGGGATCGTATTTATTTTTAATTATTTAAACAAATAAATCTAAGCGAGAAAAAACGGACCAAAATTAATTAAAACAACGTTCCCGTGTAATATTTCCATGTGAATAGCTGCTATTTGTGAGGTTATGTGAGAGGTTTTTTATAGAAATTATGAAACTAATAATTGTTTTTAAATAAGTAAAGGTAAGAGAGCATGTGAGCAAATAAAATTGCTTTTTTTAAAGAGTTTGAAAGATAACTATTCAAAAGGTCATGCCGTTTGATCTATTTACTTTCTTGTGCTTGTGACGAATTTGAAATTTGTGTGTGCTATTACTATTAGTTGTTTTGCAAACGTTTTTCGCCGTCGGTTTTCTGGAATCATATTTGTTCATAAATGAAAAATTGTTAAAATTATAATTTTTTTTCTAAAGAGTTTGCAGTTGCAGTTATAGATATGACAACACCGGCCGAAATGCGCTGAGTTCTTTTAACACTGCAGACCTTTTATTTTATTAATTGCGATCGTCGTCACTGGCGGCCATGTAAATTTTCAGATTTCATATAAAGTGTATAATTTCGCTTAATAATTCAAAGCGCCATTTATGGTTATTTTTCTTCAATTTATTTTCATCTCAGGATTTTCCGGTTTAAATATAATACGTAATTTCCATAACACCCTGTATATTAAAAAATAATAAATTAGGTAGGTATCAATATTAAAAGTTTCCAATCATCCTACCATCTTCTACTCGCGCAACTTACTAATTTCCAAGTTAAAATCCAAGACAAATATATGGCATCATCAGACCTTTAATGCGACGTTTCGTGTTTGGTTCACCATTATCAACTTAATTTTTTTAAATAATGGTCTGGATCTTTTTGCTTAAATTATGTAAGAGGAGCTAAATCTACGTTCAGCGGTATACAACACTTAGTGGTTTTCCGACGTTTTGTTCCTTAAATTGACCCATCTTAATTATATTAACCCTATTATGTTCCTGTTTTTGTTTCCAAAACTTCGGTTTAATTTGAAACTTTAAAACTCAATGCATTGCCTTTTTTAATTTAATTACTCTGGTCTAATTTTATTTATTGTTATAGTACAATATCTACAGAGGCTTTTTTATAGGCCTTAGTGATTTTATCAAATTATTTTCATTTGAATATGTAGGAAACTATAATAAAAACACAAACAATTTTTAGCCTGCCCCTGTTCAAAAATCAAGGGGACGACCAAAGAAACTGAAAATACAACCCGAGTCGCCGTCATCCCCACAAAAAACAAAACTTAAAGTTGTTTCAAAGACAAGATCTGGAAGAGAAGTGAAGCTACCAAAATATATTGAAAATGTAAGTATTTAAAGCTAAGGGCTATGAAATGGGTAACAGTTATGGTCTAATATAAGTAATTTAAACGAAAATTTAAACATTCCTACTTGATTTAAATTTTTTTTTTCGGCAAAAACAAGAAAACAGGAAGGGCCGTTCTGTGTTCTGGTGATGGAATTATTTAAATAATATCATATTTATAAAAAATCATATTTTACCAGAAAATCTGTTTGGATGATGCTTCATGTAAAATCCATCTCAGGAAACCAAGTATAATTATGTATACTATCTAGAGATAAGGCTAACTAAGGAGTGAAACACCCAGCTTATTTTGTAGATGGTAATCAATAGGGTGGAACAAAAAACTATCAAATTTTTTTTGTGTCACCATTGTCAAAATGTGCACTTTGTGGTTAGTTACAAGGCACACTGCAAAAGTAGGAATCAAAAAAACTCTTTAGGTTTCTCAATGAGTTCAAATATATTTATAAACAATAATTTTTTTGTCAATCTGAATTATCATTATGGAATATTTCTTCACTATTTTACTTTTCCGATTAAAAAGAAAGTCGGAATCAATAGATTGTAATCATAAACCTTAGTGGAATGAGCGAAATACTTTATTTCTGAAAATAAAATACAACAAAGTTCAAAGAAAGAATATATTGGATACAGGACATTTAAAAAACGAAATTAACTTAAATTTCTGGAAGAATATACAAAAGATAGCATAATAATCTATAAAAATATTTTTCTTAAAATATTTTGAATTTTTACAGTAGGTATACAATAAAAATGTTAAATTTAGAAAATTGGAACCTGAAGATATTGAAATGGGTTACCCAGCTTTTGGGTATAGTTATAAAATGTGTTTAGGTACATTTTGGCATAGGTGAGAAAATCGTAAGAAAGTTTTTTTCTTCTCCACCCTAGTGATCACGTATAATGTCTCCTCAGCATAAATGTTTATTTTCCTTAATATACCACTTGAAGTGGGGGTTATTCGGGTTTGTTTGGTGGTGTGTGTGTCCCAGGCTGCGCCCAAAGAAAATTATCTTAATGTGCATTCAATTTTATGAGAAATCAAGCAGCTCTACACTACCGTCACACTCTAAACATAATTTATATTTTTTAGGAATTTAAAAAGATTGAAATTAAGGATGACTTGTCACTAGATTCAACAGATGTTAAAATATCTGAGTTTGTAAAATATTCAGAAGCAGATGAAAAAAATAAATCTGAGCCTCAAAATAAATTAGTGGATCAATTAGATTTATTACAGAAAAAACGTCGAATCCCAGCTCAGTATAGGTGTCCTAAATGTAAGAAAGCATACTTAGGAAGAAGTAAAATTCTAGAACATTTGAGGAAAAATCCGTCCCACGGTCCAATGCATCAAAATGAAGAAAATAACTTTGAGGTTTGGAACTATTTAGTTAGTGTGACACAGAAGTGCCCGCCCTCTGAGAGGGGTCAAAAGTTCTGCCAAGAATTATCAAATCTTTTACACAATTTATTGTTACTTACAAATGCCTTGTTTAAAAAATTAGGCAGCGCTGCTAATGAAGTCAAAGTTGATAAGGTTTTAGGAAATGCCCTTGGTTTAACTCCTGGCAATTATTACTTTGATGATAACAATCTTTACAAAAATGTTACAGTATTAAAATTGATGGCTAATAATGATTTTTTACATTCAGTTAAATCTAAAGCTGATGATATTAATGTAAAATCAACAATTTTGTCGTCTACAAACTGTAGCTGTGGAAAACAAACTGGTATTAATGAAATGTTTTTAAAATCTATGTTAGTATCCCTTGAAACCGACAGTACAGTAGTTAAACAAGACAATATTAATAACATTTTAAAACAAACTGTAGATACGACCGGTGACAAGTGTAAGATTGTTGATCAAAATGATGATATTAAAAAGTTTACTGGTGATGAATTCTTTGCTTCTTTAGATGTTGTTTCGCAGCCTAATTTCTTATCCGTCAGCGATTACGAAATTAAAGATAATTTAATAGGTGAACCTAATCCTATACATATAAGTAATAATAAAGATAGTAAAGAACAACATTCTGTAAGTGAGGTTAATAATGAACAAAATCAAAATTTTTGTAAAACAATTTGCGTTAATGAAGACAACGACGTTGCACCTAAAACATTTACTGGAGATGCATTTTTTTCAACAGATTTGACTAGCAATTTTCCAGTTAATGATTATGACATGAAAGAGTCATATAATAGTCAACTGAATCTATCAGATAAGATAAATACTGATGCTGCACAACAAAAACCTTTAAGTCCTAAAATTAAGATCCAGTCAAATATTTTAATATGCCCTCCAAGGTTATTCCAGAAAAACGTTTCTGAACTTAGATCTCCTATTAGTCAGAATGGAAGTAATAAAAGTCTTATAAGCTCAGAATTATTGACTGATAATTCAGTTTTAATTCCGTTGCCAAATCTGAGACATTCAGTTGATGAATTGATGCTACCGGTCGCATCAGAACCCGGTAATATATTAGACAATTCAAGTAGTTCCGATGAAGCAATGAATGTAGACCAGTTTGTCAATGAGCGGTTTAGAAGAATAACAGAATCCGACTTGGAAGTAACTAATAGTAGTTTGTTAAGCATCGAGTTACCAAGTTTGGATTTATTTCAGTTTCATACAAGCTGATAATTTAGTGTTAATACTAGGAATATAAGTTTTTCTACAAATTTTTTTACATTTTGTAAATTTTGTAAAGATGATGATTTTAAACAAGAATATTTAACTTAAGTTTTAAATTAGGGTTTTTAAATATTTTCTTTGTTACGTTTTACATGAATAATAAATAGATTTATTTTTTAACCGTTGTATTAATTTTCTTGGTATAACTTTTATTAAAGAATTCATATAAAACAAAGATTAAAGTCATAACGCTACATCATTTCTTGTACAGATAATTTCATAATTTCCGTAGCACGGGCACCATGTGAATCTGGGGCGCTAATTGGAGATATATGTTTACCTCATTGACCCGGCCGACCATCTAACTATAACATATAACAAATTAATTAAGATCTTAAACCTCAAAGTTATCAATTACCGTCCTCAATAAAAAAATCCTAATGATAATAAAAAGTTGTAAATATTAAAATATTAACCCCCATTGCCATTAAAAAAACATATGTATCATCTTTCCTTTAAATCGGGTTTTGAGATATTAACATATAAAAAAATGTTCTTTTGAGACACCCTGGATATACCTATTAATTACAACAAAAAATATGAAAGAAAATCCTTATAACCAAAAAACAACATAATAATGACGATACTGGTCGCTGCGGATTCCCAGTGCGCAATCCCAAATTATTCATCAAAGCGCGAAACTATCCACTGACTCAGTCAATTATACATACTATTGACCATTTTCACATGACGTCACAACGCGGCAGCCATTTTGCCTGAGGGACAAACAAATCAAAACTTGGTTAGGTGATGTGTTGTGTTTCTATATTTTCTTTGGTGTTCCTGTATTTTCGGGATCGTTTAAGTGACTTTATGACCTTTTTTAAAATTATAAGAAACTGAAATACTTTACTAATGTCGTCATTTTGTGCAGTAGTGCTTTGTGGGACGAGACAAAATAGAAACAACGTAAGGTTTTTTAGAAGAACTGCTGCTCTGAAAAATGCTGGTCGATCTAAACACAGGCAAGAGATGTGGATAAAGGCCATTAAAAGGGGACCATTAAGTGAATCCCAAATGAAGCATGGACAATATGGACATGTTTGTTCTAGACATTTCAAAACTGGTAATAAAATTAAAGATGACATCAGGGAATGAAATTCTAAAAAAAACTTTTTTTTACGTGCGCTTGCTGCATTACTTGAGAAGGACCATCCTGATTGGATTCCAAATAAGAATATGGGATATGTTAGCTCTCATTCTGTGGGTGATACACAGATTGATAGGTTTCAACGAGCCACAAAAAGGAAGAAGCGATTGGATGAGGTAGGACAAGTAGATACGGATGAAAACCATACCTACATTATTCAAATTCAAAATTCAATGATTTGATTATGATACAGTTATTGATTTGGATAACAAATTAACAAGCAAAATTTTAAAATAAGTATTTCAAGTATACACCATGTAAAATGATATAAGAATATTTTACTTATTTTTTTTTGGAATATACTTCGCAAACTCTCAAATTTTTAAGCAATAACAGCAAACGCTTGAGGACGAAGGGATTCCTGGTACGAGCAGAAATTTAGATGAAGAACCTATGATGGAAAATCATTTAAATGAAGCCACACAGACCGACAACAGTTCAAAATTTGTCACAAAGCTTATATATTTTTTTTTATCAAAAATTAAAAAACTTGGAAATAACAGAAGAATCTTTTATTATACTGGGCTTCCAAAAAACGAAATGCTGTTTATTTTATTATACGATTATATTTATTTTATATACAATACATACCAACTTAAATAAGTTAGGATAATAATATGCATCATTATATTGTAAATACAATGCACCTAGGTGTTGCCACCTGTATGTGCATATTAAAATAAACTGTATATTTAGTTCGTAAATAGTAGTTTAAAGCTGAAATTATATATTAAAATTAAAAAGCTAATCTGTGAAGTAAAACAATTTTTTATTTAATATTCCTCGAAGGATATATAATTTATGGCTTAGGCATAGGATTTTTTACACAAATAAACCACGTGTTGATGACTTCAGGCAGGGAATGTAAATTTAAAGTCTTTCATGGATCTTTACCATCCATGATTTTTAATTTATCATTGTATCTGTCTTTCACACTTTGAGAAAACTTTGATACATTAACTTTGTGCTGGTGTTTGTCCCTCAGGCAAAATGGCCGACATGTCAAAATCAGCTGTTTGAAAATGGTCTATTGCCTGAAGTACTAAGAGCCATGACACTTGGAATGGGGTACAATTGAAATTATCGCGCGCGAGCACTGAAATGTTAAAGATTAGGTTAAGAATTTAGGTTTGACTCTGGATTCATTTTTGAAAACCACATTTCTATTCAAAGAGTTTTTTTAAAATTAAAATTACTGTACAGATGTTCTACTTTTAGCCCCTGTATATTTTTTTAAAAATTAAAAGACTTAAATTTGCTTTTAAACGATATCATATCCCTATACTGTCGCCGAAATAATGATACTTTTCCGCCTTTATTATTTATTGTTGAGAGCGCGGTGAATTCGCCTGCGGCGCTTTAGTCACGGCTCGTTATTGTGGGTCCCTCGTATACCCATTTTTCCCCTTGTTTATTTAAAGCTAGGTCGCTATGCCGAATACTACTCTCGTCCCATTGGAAGTTCAAGCCCGAAGGCGGCGATTCCCCACCAAGATGTGCTAGAATTGGTATGTGTGTTGTTGACGTTTTCCGCCATTTTTCGAGTTTTCGATTTTTGTTTCGTCAGGGATGCCAACCGACAGGGGGTCGGTCTGTCGGTCTTAGTGGGCCCACCACCTTTCCCCGCTAACAGGAAGTCGTCAGCAGTCCACCAATTAAGATGAAGATGAGGGCAAGAATTTTGTCTTAGAATTTAAATGAGATTTTATTTAAATAAGTAAAAGTTTGTGAACTTAGGATGATGCATAATTGAGGTTCTAAATATTACTTTTAATGGTATGTATTGGCTCGGGCGCGTCCAATTAAACACAACAGCAATGCTATTCTGTTATATTGAATACGGAGGGTATTTTTTCTTTATTTAATTTTAAGTCTTTTGTCTTGAGGGTTATTTATGGGTTAGTCTTACGTATGTCGAGTCTCACGACCGTGGCGATTTTCGATTAATTAATTTAATTTTGTTTACAATAAAAGATTAACCTAAGCTAGCAATGATCCTCTACTAAGAGGATATTAACCAACCTAACTGTCTTCTAAGACCCCACACGCGAATCCTAGCTTTGCCTTAAATATATCAACTTAAGATATTTTATGGAATATTTTTTACGAACCCTTTACTTCGCGACGGACTTAACTTAAAATCCTAATAACCGTTACTTATTATTCCTGGCGCAAAACGTCTATAAAGGAATAAAACGGTAAAAACGAATATTTTTAATTAAGTTATTTCGGGCGCAAATGTCTATACGAAATAACTTATTGATTAACGCAATATTTCTCTCAACCTGCGGTCTTTTGAGAAACTTATGCGTGTCGCAAATTTAAGAAGTTTTTTCGAATTTTAACGCCACGTCGGCCGACGCCGCCCTCAGTGCAGGAACAACGATGCCTTAATGACCGAACAAAAATTACTATTCCGTGTGTCTCTCTACCTTAGCTTCTACCTTATAAAAAGAACGCTATTTAAACGAACGCGTAAGAGACAAACTAGTCCTACTCCGACCGAATTTATTTACTTCTTCTTTGCTTCAAAGATGTCTTCTTGTTTGGCCTTTTCACTTGACAAATATTAGCGATATTTGCCAAGGCGGGCGACTCGATTAGACTTCGTTAGAAGGGATCGACACAATGGAGGTATCCTCCCGATCGAAATAATATTGAGCCTGTGCAACACCGTCTGGAATAATCTGCCGGTATATAGGTGATATCTTGCACAGAAAAATCTATAAAGTTTGCACTGAAATCGCGGGGGACCGAGCCAGGTTACGCACTGGCCTGCTTTTCCAACGGTGGACGCTGAACGCTGAATTCGAAAGTTTATACTCCGCGTTAAAAAACACAGAGTGTTAAATCCCTCGATGTACGGGTTTCTTTAAAGTTTATACTCAGTATCGTCAAAATACGAGTTTTCGTGAATACTTGTCGACTGTACTGGACTTTTTCCAGCGAACGACCTCGCAGAGATTGATCTCTTAAGGCAACCAGAAATCAACTGCCTTACTGGATTTTTTTACATATTAGTTTTCGTCATTCCATCTAACCTCCTGCTGACAAAGCGTTTCGATAACGGAAAGCAGGAACCACAGCTGTTGACGTTGCAGAAAGTCTGATGCATGCGTGTTGAAAGATTATGTTATAACCTTGTTAAATAAATCGTGCTTTATTATTATTTTATGAAATATAAAAATAATCCTTTTTGGGTAACATATAGGAAAATATGATCTATATGTTAAATTATTAAAAAATAATCTAACGCAAAAATCCTCATAATTTTCTTGATTCGAAAAAGCCATTTTTACAACAATACCTTCAGGTGTCCTTAATAGAGGCAGTTTTTTGGAAAGTAAATAGTTTCATAATAGCTTCATTTGTTTATGTTAAGAAGGTTTGTTTTATAAAGGGTCGATAAGAATTTAAACCGTCATAAAGTAATCGAGTCGAATTTAACGCTAAGGAAACCCAGGCAACAGGTTTCTCTAAAAAGGTTAACATTACAGAACTGGATATAGCCATGGCAGGACACGCAATTTCACTGGCTTCATCTATTAATTTGCTGGGCGTCAATCTGGGAGGAAATATGTCTTGGTATAACCACGTTGTGGCAATCGCGAAGGTAGCTTCACAGAAACTTGGTGTACTCTCCCGTACCAAAAAGTTGTACACACCTCAACAACTTTTCACATTATACAAAGCCCAGATCCGACCATCACATCACTAGAGTAGTACTACTCTTATGTCTGGAGCTATGCACCCAAACATACTCTTCTTCGGCTAGTGGATTCCATCGAAATGAGGGCCATTCGTCTGATCGGAGATCACGAGCTGACAAATAACCTCGACAGCCTGGAACATCGAAGACAGGTTGGTGATTTGACTCCCTTTTACAGATATTTCCATGGAAAATGCGTGGTAGTGATTTTTCATTGGTTCATCGGCGTTTGTGACGCCGTCATGCCAAAACTGAAGTGTATGGGCGTATACTGGATGGATATCTGCTAATGCTAGATTCGGCACGGCGGACTGTCACGAACACCGATGAACCGATGAAAATCACGGTCTATGAGGGGTTTAATACCTAAATACCGTGGCTACCTATGATAAACCTTACAAGATGATAAATGTAAACTGCCTCTATTGCGGAAACCTGAGCGTATATGATATATCGTTTGAAAGACAATAATATACAGGGGTTCCATTACAGTCGGTTACCATTTTTTAGGGCTGATATTTGAATGTCACCAACCTTAAGTTAGACCTTAGTTAAGGTGGCCTTAACGTTAAGGTAAACCTTAACTATGTTTTAAATTAATTTGAGTATCAATTGACGCGTTAAGTCTAAGATTGCCACGTTCTTAAAGGTATATATATATCATTTAGATCAGAGTTAAAATGAACTTTAATATACTGTCAAACTTGTGTTAATGATGACTTATGTCATTCTGTACCTTGAGGTGACTTTGAAATGTTTAATAAAATTAAGGTCTTGTTTTGCGCAATACAGAAACAATTTTTTATCTCGGGAACAGTAAGTGATACATATATAGGAAAGTTAAGTTAGAAAGGGTGATTCACGATGAGTGGCCTAATAAAATACCTGAGGAACTAAAAGTGATATTTGTGTGAAATATTGGTACTCGCGATAAAAGATGCTGATCTATTTTATAAAGATATTTTAACATATCTATCATTTCCGTTTATATCCGAAGTCGGTGTAAACTTGCTTAATTTAAATAGAACAACCTATATACTATTACATTTTTTGATTCTACGAAAGATTCTTAGTCAGAATTCGCATATCATGTGATATAAGTCTAATCATGTTTTATATATTTAATATTTTATGTATAAAATTACGTTTGCAGGCCTTAAGGCCGTAGATACCAAGGTCAACCAAGCCGAAAATACATCTATATGAAGGTAAAACATGCATCTCTTTCGGTACGTACAATTTAATGGAAAACAAGAATTAGTAACCAATATTGGACTGGCAGTTCAGAGAAGCATTAATGAACGAGAAGCGATCATATTTGGAGTTGGTTTCACACAGAAAACAGTTGTTTTTATAATTTAAAATACCTTCAAATTTACAAAAATTTCACTGTGAATGTAACACGTCGGTTCTCGGAAATGAAGTAAACATAACATTCTTTCACTAGCCGCTCTGGTTCTCTAATCAATTCACATGTCTTCTATGCTAAAATTTTTGGAAAGCAGGCGTTGGTTTTTATTATTCTACGTACCGAAATTGTACAAAACACGGAAAATCACAAAACTCAGATCATGAGCCAAACACGATATTAATTTTTTGTTAGCTCTACCAGGTCTGATTATATTCCTATCCTTTTTCTTCATATGCAAAAACATGATGTAACCATATGATCGAACTGCTCTGAATTGTCAATTGAATAAAATCAATAAATTTGATAGGTCTGTCAACTTAGTTCAATGGGTTTGCCACCAGAGGGTGCTTGATAACTTTATTCATTGATAAAATTTCATTGATAATAATTAAAGATGGGCAGGGCCGGAGTGGTCATCCTTTAGACAGAACCGCATTGAGAAGGTTTGTTTTTTTAATTTTATGAAATCAGAAAAATAGAACTTGTTCCAATTCGTGAATAAATTCATTAATTAGACACATACGATGGAAGAGCACCACAGTTACTGAAGGATATTTAGATGATAGCATATTCTCAAAAAATGAGGTTTCAAGGATGTTGGCAGGCGTACCATCTGGATCTCGCATTTCCTTGCAGAAACTAGAGACCCAGACAATGAATCATGAGTCAAATCTTTGCTGCAGGAAATTCAGCTATCAGCGGAACCTTCCGGAATTACCAGTTCTATGTAAATACAACCAAATAATATATAAATGTAAATTTATATTTTGTTAATAAAGAATAAGTTAATCGAAAACTGTTTTTTGCGTCTTAATGCCAGTGCGGGCCATAATGTGTACTTTATGCCCGCGCGGGCATAAAGTAATCCATTATGTAGATGATATCTAAGGTATAAAAACACATTAATGTACTGGTATGACATAAAAATTAATATATATGTATCTACTTCAGTAAAACAACTAGTAATATCTAAAAGTATTTATATTGAAAATACATATTATTTACGCAATTTTTTATGTAAATATTCTACCACATTATAAGATTTGTGAACATTTATTATTTATAACAGTTTTATAAAATACAGTATATATATTACATAATATATTATAAAATCATACTTATTTAGGAAGGATGTCTATATTGTTGAGTTCGTGTCATCTCCATGCAATCATTTATCTTCTCATTCACTTTTACTCCTGTAAATCTAAAATAATAGTTTTTTTTTTTTTTTTTTTTTTGGACAAACGAGGAGAATCTGTATACAGACACGATGCACCCGGAGTGCAAAGTAGTGTCGGGATGGCAGTCAGCTCTGATGAGCGGCGCCGACCGACTAAACTCCCCGTGATTTTTGTGTTAGCTCCGTTAGGAGCTCTTACACGTTTATGTTTGAGGTGAGAGAACACCAAGTGTTGCCGAGGTAAGGAGCGTGATCCTTTCCTGCAACACAAGTCTAGCAAAAGCAAGTCAAACCGTCGACTGTTTGTTGCTCCTGCCAGAAGTGCCTGTACCGCTGTTCTTGTTTCTTCCATGGCTTTCATTAGATCTTGGATCTCTGTTTTGTGAGAGGATTGTGCATCTCTAATGGCTTCTTTTGTGGTGGTCCGCTCTAGATGTAGTTGCACACACCAGACGCTTGCCTGGATTATTCTCTGGAATGCAGGTGATGACTGCGGTGACGTCGATATAGATATAAAAAGAAATAAAGTCACATTACTGCTTTTATTGAAATCTATGGGGACAACATACCTACACACTTTTTTGCAGTACTATTCTGGGTTATGAAGCTCCAATAATGTTGATTCGTCTTTCATTTCATGAGCTACTAGTCTGGTATTTGCCCTCATGGAGATCTAAACATTGAACATTTCCAATTATGATGTGATCCGTTAGGGAACCTAAAAAGCCAGTAAATGTTAGTTTCTTCTTATCAATAAATAAAAAATCAATTTATAACAGCGATATTCCTTCCATTTAATTTCGTGAGCTACTACTCTGGTATTTGCCGTCATGTAGATCTAAACATTGAGCATTTCCAATTATGATGTGATCCGTTAGGGAACCTAAAAAGCCAGTAAATGTTAGTTTCTTCTTATCAATAAATAAAAAATCAATTTATAACAGCGATATTCCTTCCATTTAATTTCGTGAGCTACTACTCTGGTATTTGCCGTCATGTAGATCTAAACATTGAGCATTTCCAATTATGATGTGATCCGTTAGGGAACCTAAAAAGCCAGTAAATGTTAGTTTCTTCTTATCAATAAATAAAAAATCAATTTATAACAGCGATATACATACCTTCCATTTCATTTTGTGAGCTACTAGTCTGGTATTTGCCGTCATGGAGATCTAAACATTGATCACTTCCAATTATGATGTGATCCTTTAGGAAACCTAAAAAGCCAGTAAATGTTAGTTTCTTCTTATCAATAAATAAAAAATCAATTTATAACAGCGATATACATACCTTCCATTTCATTTTGTGAGCTACTAGTCTGGTATTTGCCGTCATGGAGATCTAAACATTGATCACTTCCAATTATGATGTGATCCTTTAGGAAACCTAAAAAGCCAGTAAATGTTAGTTTCTTCTTATCAATAAATAAAAAATCAATTTATAACAGCGATATACATACCTTCCATTTCATTTTGTGAGCTACTAGTCTGGTATTTGCCGTCATGGAGATCTAAACATTGAGCACTTCCAATTATGATGTGATCCTTTAGGAAACCTAAAAAGCCAGTAAGTTTTCGTAAGTGGCTCATTTTTATGAGGGTGGGTAGATGGCTCCCCGCCCTCCTCCTTTATCCGGGTTTGACACCGGCACCGTCACAGGACAGACTACTCGATTCATCCATCAGGGACGGAGGCGGAGTATGGTGTTTGCTGATATGGAGATCTAAACATTGAGCACTTCCAATTATGATGTGATCCTTTAGGAAACCTAAAAAGCCAGTAAGTTTTCGTAAGTGGCTCATTTTTATGAGGGTGGGTAGATGGCTCCCCGCCCTCCTCCTTTATCCGGGTTTGACACCGGCACCGTCACAGGACAGACTACTCGATTCATCCATCAGGGACGGAGGCGGAGTATGGTGTTTGCTGATATGGAGATCTAAACATTGAGCACTTCCAATTATGATGTGATCCTTTAGGAAACCTAAAAAGCCAGTAAGTTTTCGTAAGTGGCTCATTTTTATGAGGGTGGGTAGATGGCCCCCCGCCCTACTCCTTTATCCGGGTTTGACACCGGCACCGTCACAGGACAGACTACTCAATTCATCTATCAGGGACGGAGGCGGAGTATGGTGTTTGCTGATATGGAGATCTAAACATTGAGCACTTCCAATTATGATGTGATCCTTTAGGAAACCTAAAAAGCCAGTAAGTTTTCGTAAGTGGCTCATTTTTATGAGGGTGGGTAGATGGCTCCCCGCCCTACTCCTTTATCCGGGTTTGACACCGGCACCGTCACAGGACAGACTACTCGATTCATCTATCAGGGACGGAGGCGGAGTATGGTGTTTGCTGATATGGAGATCTAAACATTGAGCACTTCCAATTATGATGTGATCCTTTAGGAAACCTAAAAAGCCAGTAAGTTTTCGTAAGTGGCTCATTTTTATGAGGGTGGGTAGATGGCTCCCCGCCCTCCTCCTTTATCCGGGTTTGACACCGGCACCGTCACAGGACAGACTACTCGATTCATCCATCAGGGACGGAGGCGGAGTATGGTGTTTGCTGATATGGAGATCTAAACATTGAGCACTTCCAATTATGATGTGATCCTTTAGGAAACCTAAAAAGCCAGTAAGTTTTCGTAAGTGGCTCATTTTTATGAGGGTGGGTAGATGGCTCCCCGCCCTACTCCTTTATCCGGGTTTGACACCGGCACCGTCACAGGACAGACTACTCGATTCATCCATCAGGGACGGAGGCGGAGTATGGTGTTTGCTGATATGGAGATCTAAACATTGAGCACTTCCAATTATGATGTGATCCTTTAGGAAACCTAAAAAGCCAGTAAGTTTTCGTAAGTGGCTCATTTTTATGAGGGTGGGTAGATGGCTCCCCGCCCTCCTCCTTTATCCGGGTTTGACACCGGCACCGTCACAGGACAGACTACTCGATTCATCTATCAGGGACGGAGGCGGAGTATGGTGTTTGCTGATATGGAGATCTAAACATTGAGCACTTCCAATTATGATGTGATCCTTTAGGAAACCTAAAAAGCCAGTAAGTTTTCGTAAGTGGCTCATTTTTATGAGGGTGGGTAGATGGCTCCCCGCCCTACTCCTTTATCCGGGTTTGACACCGGCACCGTCACAGGACAGACTACTCGATTCATCTATCAGGGACGGAGGCGGAGTATGGTGTTTGCTGATATGGAGATCTAAACATTGAGCACTTCCAATTATGATGTGATCCTTTAGGAAACCTAAAAAGCCAGTAAGTTTTCGTAAGTGGCTCATTTTTATGAGGGTGGGTAGATGGCTCCCCGCCCTACTCCTTTATCCGGGTTTGACACCGGCACCGTCACAGGACAGACTACTCGATTCATCTATCAGGGACGGAGGCGGAGTATGGTGTTTGCTGATATGGAGATCTAAACATTGAGCACTTCCAATTATGATGTGATCCTTTAGGAAACCTAAAAAGCCAGTAAGTTTTCGTAAGTGGCTCATTTTTATGAGGGTGGGTAGATGGCTCCCCGCCCTACTCCTTTATCCGGGTTTGACACCGGCACCGTCACAGGACAGACTACTCGATTCATCTATCAGGGACGGAGGCGGAGTATGGTGTTTGCTGATATGGAGATCTAAACATTGAGCACTTCCAATTATGATGTGATCCTTTAGGAAACCTAAAAAGCCAGTAAGTTTTCGTAAGTGGCTCATTTTTATGAGGGTGGGTAGATGGCTCCCCGCCCTACTCCTTTATCCGGGTTTGACACCGGCACCGTCACAGGACAGACTACTCGATTCATCCATCAGGGACGGAGGCGGAGTGTTTGTTGTGATGGGGAACTAAACATTGACGATTTTGGTCTATAATCCGTGGTAGCATGCAATTCATATAGAAATCGTCAAGCTTGGGAAGCATCCTATCATTCCATATTTCCCCATCGCGGCGAGTGGCTTCTATATACAGGGGCTCTCTATCGTTAATGTAGTTAGATAATGAAAAAACATATGTCTTCCTGAGCAATATTTAATTGCCCCTGTATCTAAAAAAGAAAATTCAATTTCTTTGTAATTTTTCCAATTGTTATTTTAGAATAGGCAATAAAAATGTAATAGTGCCTTATTGGTGCATCTAAGAATAGTTACCTGGTAATAGTAGTCATGGTTGCGCTTTAAACGGAAGAAGTTCTCAAATTTTTCAAGACAGATTGTCTTGTCACTCTCCAAAGCCTCTTGTAGGGTTTGACCTCTTTTGTGGACCTTATGGAGACATTTGATTTCTAATATGCCGTTATCTCCGACCAGACCTAAAAAATCGGCAAATATATAAATTATCATAATTTTTTTATTCATTTACTATATAGCTCAATCCTTTTCATAAACGAAACATAACATTTTCAATAAACTTGGAATTTTAAGGATTTTTTTTATCGGCAAAAAAACAAATTATTACCATCAGGAGATGCAGCTAGATATGGGCATATGTGATCAATAAAAAGGCCACATTTCCTCACAACAGCAAGAGGTCTACTATGACAAAATCTTTGCCTAGCAACATCTTCCATTTCCTGTCCATATTTTGTTGCCTCAGTTGACCATAGAGGTGGGCAAAACCGCTGCTTTTAAATAACAGTTGAAGCAGCTACTGCTTCTTTTAAAAAGCAGCTATTTTGAAGCAGCTTAAAAGAAGCAGGTTTACAAATCGGCTGTCTGGACTGTGGGTTATAAAAGACGCGACGCTGCTTTATAAAGCCGAAGCGGGAACATCTGCGATTGTTAAGCGAAGCGGCATGGCTTCTTGAAAATAGAAAGCCATGCTACGGATGTTTTTTTTACTTTGTTTGCAGCCGCGCTAGGTTAATTATTTCTTTTGCAGTGTTGATTTATCTTGTGTTTGTCCAATTGATGTGTAGGTGTTATTATAAAGAAATCTCAAATATTTTAGGTTTGTCGCTATATTTTATCGAAAACATTGATTAATAAAATGAAAATAAAATTGTTATTCATAAATTTGGGATAGTGTCAACAACCGTTCCATGCGAGAGTTTTCTCTTCTTTTTATATTTTATTTGTATTACTAATTTATATTTAGGCACAACGATTTGTTGTTTTATGTTTTTTGTTGGTTAATGTGAATGTTTTTCTCGTTACAGTATATGTATTATATCTACTATATTTATAAAAGAAAAAATAAAATGTCTATTTTTGTAAATTTGTATTACCAAATTTTTTTATTTTATAGTAACAGTAACAAAAA
The DNA here is from genome assembly GCA_963991005.1 of Barypeithes pellucidus. NCBI lineage: Eukaryota > Metazoa > Arthropoda > Insecta > Coleoptera > Curculionidae > Barypeithes > Barypeithes pellucidus. Next base: position 48,025,580 of record OZ022557.1, on the reverse strand, counting down.
ATAAAATAGTCTCTGCATTTTTAATCGAACACTGCGGCGAAAAATAACAACTAATAAGCAGTTGGAAGAAGCGGGCAGCGGAAGCGGATCCGATTCGCAGTGCGCTTCGGCGAATAAATCGCCTTCTTGCATCTGCTGTGAGGCGTTCTGCTTTTTTCAGCGCGCCGCTATAAATAAGCAGTTGGAAGAAGCGGACAGCGGAATCTGCTTCGCAGTCCGCTTCGGCTGATAAATAGCTTTCTTGCGTCTGCTATCTGCTGTGAGCGGTCTGCTTTTTTACAGCGCGCCGCCGACGCGGCTATAATTAAAAGCAAGTAGCAGCGAACAGCTGCTACCACAAAATAACTGTTATAAAGAAGCAGCTTACGCGATAGCGACCCACCTCTAGTTGACCATGAGGCTGAGTTTAAGATGGTCTTTACCAACGCTTTGCAGGGGTGGTAAGTCTTCGACGGCAAACCGCACCAAAGACAGATGCTGTCAGTCTGTTCTTTCGTTGTGCTTCGTAGATGACATTACCCCACTGGCCGACTGTTTTTTGCTCAATCTGAACAATTTCTCCATGGGTAACCTTAAATGTACACTTAGATTAAAACTAACTACGAATTTGGGTAATAACTTTGAAAATACTATATTGCCATGTTGCTATATTCATTTTTTTATATTGTATAGTATACCTTCAACTGTTTTAACAACCTTTCCTTTTCTGAAATATATTCTATTTCAGATAATGGCGGTTGTTCTGCCATTTTACCATAATCTACGTTTTTGGTAGTCGTAGCGTTGGTTCTCTTGCTAATTTGTCTTCGCCTTGGCTTTTTACCTTGTAACTCGAGTGCTCTTTTATTTTGGGCCATATATTTCTTGAAGTTTTCTCCGGCCGGACTTCCGACAATCGCCTCCCATTGGTTAGGACTCCTTGTTGAAATGCACCTGCTTTAATGGATTTTTTTATAATATTTTTAAACTATTAATATGTGTGGTGTTCAAAAAATAATATTAAAAATTAAATTGAAGAGACTGCAAATAATCTACATTTAAAAATGGAAACTCCCAAATTTTATAATTATTTTCTATTTAGCATAAAAAATAAGGCTAAGTTTCTATAAGGTTGTTTAAAATTTGTAGTTTTCGAAATTGCCAATTTAATAATTTTATGTGGCGACTTTGCTGCCGATTTTAACTCAGTTATTCCTAGTTGGCTATAACGGCACTGAAAAACAGTACAATACCAAAGAAATAAATTTGTGACATGTTATTCACTTATCACATTCTCCATAAATAATAAACAAATTAAAATAATCTTCATTTATATGATTTAAACGTCAAAGTATGGTTATTAGAAATTATAAAATGGTAAGTAACAGCTTCATATATTTCTTCAGCATTTGACTGCTTTTCAACGTCGTCATAGCCAACGAGAAGGAACTGAACTTAAAATAAATAAAAATATTAAATTGGCAATTTTTGGAATAGATAATCTTACACAAACTTACCCTTATTTTTAATGCTAAATAGAAAATAATTATAAAATTGGGTGGTTTCCATTTGAGAAAGCAGATTTTTTACAATTTATTCAATTTCATTTTTAATTATATTTTTTGTACACCCTGTATTAATAGTTTAAAAATATTATAAAAAATTCATTGAAGCAAGTCCATTTCAACAACGAATCTGACCGCGATTAAATAATAAAGGCTTTCCCTTATACGAAAAATTAATAACTATTTTAAGGTTCGCAATCATCATGCTTAGACTTAGGTATAATATGACATGATATACGAAATCTGTCTGTGTAGAATCCAAAAATATAATACATATGATGCTTCACTTAAAATGACACCGGCTTCCGGTATACCGGAAGTGATAGGCACAGGTAAGTTGCGACCGTTTATCGGTAGAAGCGATAACACCCTACGCTGAAAATATTTTAGATCGATGCCGCAGTTACGTTTAAATAAGAGGTCAACTTTTTGAAATGAACCATTACTGATCGCTTCCAATATATATATAATTAATTTACCATTGATCGAATCACCCTGTATATTTTATATATAAGTTAATTTTTTCCGGTTTCGAGTTATGTGCCAAATCTAACGTTAAGCTGCTCAAATCCGATTCATTTTCAAACTTATTTAGACATCCCTTTCCTTAAGTTCTTTCAAAATCAGTGGCGGCTCGTGACCTATGATAGAGGGGGTTCACAAGTATGGTGAAATTATATTTAAAATTTTATTTTTGTGTAACGACCAAACAATTACTTTTTAGGCATTTTAAATGTAGAAAGAAAAGAAATAATAAGAAAAGGCGTTAGGTAAAACATATTTTTATTTATTTTTTAATTTTACACAAGAAAATACAACTTTTGGAAAATAAGAAAGGTTATCTTAGTGTATATAGTGCTTAAATGTAAAGTCCATTCTTCTGTTCTTAATTGTAGAAAATTGATCAATAACAGCCTCATTAAAGTTTGGAATACCCTCAATAAATTTTTTTTCATATATTTAATTTTTAAACTTTCTAATAAAGTCCCTAGATTTACCCTTTGTGGTCTGCGTTAAATTAATTTCGGGTTTAGGTCTTCCCGCATTCTTCACTTTAGATTTTTTGCTCCAAACTCAAAGAGCTAATTTATTTTTTAAAAAGTCCACCGTTCTACCACTATTCATTTTAACTTAATAAATATATAATATTAAAATATTAAAACATACATGCCCGAATTTCTAACTAGATGCACGAACAGACAACGGCGCGGCGCACATTAAAATTGTGCGCCTTTCCCATGTTAAGTCGCTCGCCACCTGTTACTACAGATAAACTGCATTATGCTCCGCATACTTAATCGCACATGAGAGCAAGTCTCGTCATAATCGTCATTAACCTAGACCGAGGCACGGTTGCCGGATCGAAAGCCTATAATATACAGTTTGGTTGACGGTACGACAAAATATTAGGGAGGGTCGGACTTTATACGATAATTGACGGTACAATAAAATATTAGGGAGGGTCGGACTTTATACGATAAATAATATTTAATGAATATAAATTAATATTTTTTTTATTGGTTTTGGGCGTGTGGAAGAACCGCCACTGTTCAAAATATAGATTGATTGATTAAAAAAAAAAAACGAATAATGCCCTAATTGGGAACCGTACCCGCACACCTTCCCTGTTCCTGCACTCAAAGAAGGTACGCCCTTGCTTCTGCACATTTTTATTGGAAGTATCATAAATGCATGCCGATATTTTGATGGCGCTCTTTTGAATTATGGGGAAGGGGGGGTCCTTCTTATAGGCTCGCATTGTATCCCCGATAAGAATAATTTTTTCGGGGCAGGAACGTTCCCTATTCTCTTATCTTATTGGGTCCTATGCCATAAAAATACGTATAACAAAATTGAAAATAAATACAAGTATAAATAAATAATCAAATAATAGGATATCTGCCTATATTCTAAAATCTCCAATATTGCTGAATGCAGAGACTCCCTTTCGTCTTTACCACGAGAAACGCGGGCATATTATAATATATTTTTAATGCTTTAAGAATGTAAATAGTTTTATCCACTCCTATTATTATAAATATTATCATCAAACTTTACTGAGATAAAATTGTAGCGTTCTTTTGTAAGAAGAGATTGATAACAAATAAGTTTTTGACCTACTCGTATTGATAATCCGGTCTATATTATCGGTGTATACCTCGTGTAAAAGTAGTCTTCGTTTATTTATTTTTTTCTTTTCGAAAAATGTACCGGCTAAAACCCTTTTCGTTTTTAAATTCGCGGAGTGCTCGGTGGTTTTCTTTAAATAAAAATATTTTCGAAGTGAGTGAGGAAGTTAGATCAGGGTTGAGTGAATTGAAACCGGTAGTTTCTTTAGAATCTACAATAATTACTCATGGAATGCCGTATCCGGAAAATATAAAATGTGCTTTGGAAGTGGAAGATATTGTGCGATCTCAAGTAAGTATCTATCCGACTTAATTTTACATGGTAAAACTATTATATAATTTCGTTGGTAAACACGTAAAATTTTAATCATCTACAAAGTAACGGTCGTTTGAATGGGTCCACTTAAGCAAAATATTTAAAATATATCATGTCTACGAAACTAAATTAAATATTTTTCATAATTTTTAGAATCCGAAAAGTCATTTTACATAAAGCATGAGTTATTTTAATATATATTTTTTGTACTTATGATTCTATTTAAACATTTATATTGTGTTAAGGTCAAGATGAATATTTATATATTTGCAGAACGATAGTGTGACCAGGTAAATTAATTCCCAAGTGGCTAAAATAACACATGATTTTTAGTCACAAATTTCATTTTTGATTTAAAGGGTAATTTTATAGGAACTTAGTAAAGTATTTTGTATTACGGAACTGTATGAAAAGGCGTTTTTATAAACTCGGAAAATTAAGCTTTAATTCCGACTTTAACTTGGAACTATACGGTTCGTTCTGAGGGTAAACCCAGAACTGGGTTCAAATTTTTTTACAGGCAACTTTCAGTAAATCGGATTTAAAAAATAAATAATCTCAAAAAACACCTGTTCATTTTTTAATAGGTTTGTTATAGTATCTAATTAGAGGAATTATATATGTCCGCCCAAAAGATCATCGTCACAAAGATTTTGGTCTATAGCATCGATTTTTTAATAATTTAACGCCCGTCACATGCCTAATTTTACTCTTCTGAACCAATATTTGGACAGTTATTTTAATCACTCACTATAACCATTTTCCTATTATTTATAACAGCCTGTGTTATATTGGCTTACAGTTTTGGAATGTTCCTTACAGAATGTTAAAATACTAAGAAATTTAGTCATATTTTTAATCTACCTAAGGTGTAAACTGAACTTGCACGTCAAAATATATTTTTCCTTAATGGTTTATAAATGGCCAATAAAAAAATATTGTATATAGCTTCGGATAACAAACCGTCACATAAATTTATCTCCGGTAACATTTTCATGCGTGACCGGTGTTACTGTGACCGGCGATACAAAAATGCACAAATTTGTGGATAACAGCTAATACAAGCTATTTTTTTAACCTTTTTTAGACTGAAATGAGTATCTGTACTCAAGAGAATTACTTCATGTAGTATTTTTCCCTTAATTAAGACTACTAGGTCTGAGTTAACCCTGTGACCGGCGATACAACATAAAGACATATGCTTTGTAAAAAGTAGGCAATGTTCTAGTTTATACATAAATAAACATAATAAGGAACTTACCTAAACAGGAGCGCGCTTTACACAAATTCAAACACATACTGTCATATTTGTAAAACTATTAGGCCGACCTGTAGTGGCGTTATTTATAAGCAATTTCTGCCGTGGCCGGCGATACATGCAGCTGCGGGAACGAAATTTCTGGTTAATAATTGCGTTAGAGAAACTAAACTGTTGATCTTTGAACAATATTTTTTCAATATATATTGTAGTAGGAGTGTAAATTATTTATATATAAAAGTAACTTTAGTAAAATGACGAGAAATATAAAAGGATAAAGTAAGAAATTATTGACTGGGGACACGTGACCGGCGATACATTTTTAAATTCAAATTTGATTACTGCAGCTATAATCTAAAAAAAACTTTTAAAATTGCTTTCTAATGCAGGAAGTAACATATATTTCGCAAATTGTAATCGTTTCTCCAGGCAAATAGTTTATTTTAGTAATGTATATGCTAAGGACTGAAAGTTGCCGGTGAAAACATTTTTACCCAACTATATAATTCTTTGGCCCAAGTCTAATTCCGTGTTTAAATGCTTAATTAATGCTTCCTCGAGTTTAAACTCGGAATTATCAATTTTCTATTTTTTTCTGTCAATGGCTCTTCTGCGTGTTCCTAGTATTCTGTATTTTTTGTTTTGAATACTCAACTGTATTTTCCACAATAATTTTTAAAACGTTCTTAATCTTCATTCTACATAATATTGTCTTGTATCTCCAACCACGAAGGGTGGTGGTGTTAGTTATTTTACCTTTTTCACTACTATACAGGGTGTTACAAATTCAGCCTTCACCGTTGGGATTTCGGAAACGGTAGCGAAGTCGGTTAAATTGGGGCAAAGTTGCGTAATTATTATCCCTTCATTAAAATAGTCCTGGTACGGTCCTGTAATTTACTTTTGTTTCGAAGAAACTGAAGATTTTAAATTTAATATTGTCATTTCTGTTTATTTGGTATTGTTATTACGTATCTACTAATAGGTACTATTTTTTTTTAATTTCAAACTTATAGTTGTATCAAATTTCTACTTAGTGTAAGTACAAGTACTAAGTAATTTATTTTATGAATACAAATAAAATTTGATTGTTGAACCGAATTTAAAAAATAAATAAATTACTGGAACGTACTAGGAGCATTTTAATGAAGATGGTCAATTTAAGGAGCAAAACGTCGGAAAACCATTAAGCGTTTCATAATTTAAACAAAAAGATCCAGGCCCGAGAAAGTGACATTTATTTTTGGACATCTCTTCGAACAAAGTCAGGAAAAACTAAAAACCAAAGCAAAATTTTAAATTTTCCAAATATTTTGGAAGCCCCTGTATTTATTTTTGGTTTTTTTTTGCAGCATATAATTGGGCCCATAATTCGCAACTTAACAACTTTGCCAATTTAACCGACTTCGTATCTCTTACCGTTTCCGAAATCCCAATAGAGATATCCGAATTTGTTACACCCTGTATAACTAAATATATTATTAACAGATTTTCAGCTTGAGAAATAATTTTTCCCAACCCCTACCAGAAATTATTGTTAGTTACCTCCATTATACCTAGGTCAATAATAGAAGCATTGGCCAAATGAAACTATGAAACTTTTGAAACCAGGCAACCCGATTACTGCAAATTATAATAACCTGACAGCAAAAATTCAGTGAATCTTCAAATTACGTCTTGAATTTTTTTTTAAATCGACGGTCGGGCAATAAAAGTATACTTCTAAACCTTGGTTAATAATATACTATTGTCGCAAATTAATATCGAACAAATCCAGCTTTGATTAAATAATGTAGGTACCTATACGAGTCATTCATTACAGGTAGGGGAAAGTCGGGGAATATCGCGCACCTACAAAAAACTTCTAAAAAATATGGTACTTAAACGAGCAGTTCTAAAACAGTACCATTATCTATTGTATATATAGTGTGTGCCAGGATAAGCGAACCTATAGGTGTAAATCACAAAAGATTTCTAATTGAAATTTGATCATTTTGGATCTGGTTCTGCTTGATTAGAAAATAAAATTTAACACCTTTAACAGAAAGAAAAGTTCTTCATGGTATTAAATACATTTATTAGAAAAGATTATTTAGGGAAATAACATTTGATGAGCAAATTTCATTTCATAGTCTAATATGACAAACGATGAGGAAATTGAAGAAATTAGAAATTTATAACTGAAAAGAAAATATTGTATAAAATGAAAAAAATCAATGTAGGCTGATCGGTATGCTAGACTGATTTTAAATTCTGAGCAACTTTTCTTAATTTTTTCGATATTTTGTAAAAAAGAGGCACTTTACCTAGACAGAAATAATTATCCGGTCAAGATCTGTTTGATTTCATAAAAATCAAAATATGTCAAGTTTTATTTTCTAATCAAGCAGGCCTTGATTCCAAATTGTCATATTTCAATTCGAGAACTTTTTGTTATTTACACTCGTTTATCCTGGGACACACTGTATAGGGTTACCCATTCTTGACATCTGGATATCTCGGTAATTATTGAAATTAATATAAATATTGTACATGTCATGAGATGTACTTGGGAGAAACTAAAAGTGCAGAACTTAAAAATAATCTTTCGTTTAAACGATACGAGGGTAAATTGAAAAATTGTCGATTTTAGACTTGTCCTCTATATATTTTATTACTACAATACAAGAAAATGTTTCATACAAAAGTTTCATAATGTGCTAAGTAGAATATGATGCCACCTGAATATCGCATCTACCGGGTCAGGTCAAAAAGTTATCGCATTTAACTTTTTTATTTGAAATGGGACACCCTGTATATTTTTAGCCCCAAAAAATTCTATTTCTCTTTATAAACATGTAGCACACAATATATTATATTATTCAAATAATTGAACAATTAAAATTTTTCTATTAAATCTCTAGTAGGCCGTGCATTATGACGTAAGAGGCGGAAATAAATATTCCCATTTTTCACTAAAGGGTTGCTGCCTCTCAGAGTAATAGGTAAATTATAAGTTTAAAGCATTTTCTTAATTTTCATGCATTAAGTAATATTAGTAAATATTAAAATAAGTAATAATAAATATTAGAAAATAGAAAATATTAAAATAAAAAATAATAAATATTAAAATAGAAAATAGTAAATATTAAAATATAAAATAATAAATATTAAAATAAATAATAATAAATATTACAATAAAAAATAATAAATATTAGAATAAAAGATAATAAATATTATAATAAAAAATAGTAAATATTAAAATAAAAGATAATAAATATTAAAATAAATAATAATAAATATTAGAATAATAAATATTAAAATAAAAAATAATAAATATTAAAATAAAAAATAGTAAATATTAAAATAGAAAATAATAAATATTAAAATAAATAATAATAAATATTACAATAAAAAATAATAAATATTAAAATAAAAAATAGTAAATATTAAATAAAAAATAGTATATAGTAAAATACCTATTTAAATAGTATAATTTAGTAGTAGCCTATAGATGAAATTTAGCTGACATGGAAAAAAAAATTATAATTAATTTCATTTAATGACAAATTGCAACGTGTTTCGAGCTCTGTGTTTAAGTTTTATATGTGTATAAGATGGTTTACGAAAATTATGATATGCTCATATTTTGATTGTCAAAGATCTGATACGTACCCTGAGAGGCAGAAACCCTTCAGTATTTGCATGGACTACTATAATGAAAAAATTGAAATTGTTCAATTAAAATAAGGAAGTTATATCCGATAACTTTTTAACCTGACCCGGTAGATCAGATTTTTATACTTACATTATTTAGTACACTATGCAACTTTTATTGGAAACATTTTCTTGTGTCATTAGTAATAAAAGATATAGAGGACAAGTCTAAAATCGGCAATTTTTCAATTTCCCTCGTATCATTTTTAGTTTCTCCCAAATATATCTCATAACACGTATGTACATCAGTTTTTTGATAAGTTCAATAATTACCGAGATACCCAGCAAAACTGCTAAAAATGAATAACCCCGTATACATAGCTGTTTTGGAAATTACTTATTATATTTAAACGGGCCACTCCTTGGGTGTTGGGTATTTTTTCTAATAATAATCAACGAACATTAAATCGGTGATTTTTAAAGCATTGTTTTTCATGAGATGTTTCAATGTGAAAATATCCTACGCCAATTAATTATCGAATAAGACAAAATTATTTGTATAAAAGTTCTTCTGAAAGTGCTTTCGGTTTCGGGTAGAACATATTAGTTTGTTTAGCAAATAAATCCTGAAAATCTTTTAAATTTTAGGGAGCAATTCCAGCTACAATCGCCCTGATAAATGGAAAAGTAAAAGTAGGTCTTACTGAGTCCGACATTGAATTTCTGGGTGACACTAAGATTAGCAAACCAATAAAGACATCTCGTCGAGATTTTTCGTATGTTTTAAGCCAGAAGTTCAACGGCGGCACCACTGTTTCTGGAACCATTATCGCATGCAAGGAAGTAGGAATATCTGTGTTTGCTACCGGGGGTACGTATAAAATATCTATTTAATTTTAAATAAGAAATAGGTACATACAGTGTGTCCCAGGATAAGTGCACCTGTAAATGACAAATACCTAGTGTCGAATTGAAATTTTACCATTCTAGCGCTGCTTGATTCGAAACTAAAATTTAAGATAATATGATTTTTATGAAGTCAAGCAGGCCTTATTGACCAGAGCATTATTTTTATTTTCTGTCTCTTTTTTACAAATTATTGAAAAATTCTATTAAGAAAAGTTGCTCGGAATTCAAAATCATGCAGGCGTATACAATATTATACATAGTATAGGTATATAGTTTGTTTTTGGGTTTCGGTCACATTGAAATGAAATTCCACTATTTGGTTAACGTTTCGGTTTATTATATTAAACCATCGTCAGAACTATTTGTAACAAAGAAAAAAGACGTATAAATAAAACGGACGATGGTTTAATATAATAAACCGATTATACGGGGTGCTATGTTGCTGCTGAAAACAGGTGTATGGCGTTACCTAATTATTTAGATATTTGATTAAAAAAAAGTATGTAGGCTTTCTCTAGTAAAACCAATGCGCGAGCTGCGACCATTGATCGTTCGCTACCATGATCTGGCACGATATGATCTCCCCTCCCCCCACCGCGTATCTTTCTGCTCGATATGGTATAATCCAGCGGGGAGGCTTAGTGATGTCCGTGACGTGATGGCGGCTGTACGTCCACTACTATTCCTTACGCGATTGTATTGGTTTTAAACGTGTAATGTGCTGTTTAGCAATAAATATGGTGTAAAATTTACCAGATTTTAGTTAATTGTTGTTGCCAGTTAACAACGAGGAAACAAAATCTAACCACGTCGCCTAGTTCACTACCGTAAAGTTCTGTTGTCTTGTGAAATAATTTGCTTCCATATGGGTGTTATTTATCTCGCTTCCAAAAAACTAATGGTATTATATTTATGCAAATTGTGGAAGAAATTATCAAGGTAAAAACTTATTAATATTGTAGTATACTTTCTCTCGGGTTTGAATTTACGGGTAAAATTAATAACATAACATAGCTGACGACTTACGTCGTTTGAGTAACAATCATATGTGTTCGTTCACGAAATGTCATTAGTGCACGCTGCTTTTATGATAATGAGATAACGTGATTTTTTGTCGTCTTAACTCAAGGCGCCCATATATGATATTTTATATAATAAGTGAACCATTTGAACCGAAAAATAATCTCCAAATTTTTAAATTTCCTCATAACAGGCATCACCGTATCCGGCATAACCTCTATGTTTTCTGTGGCCCCTTGACTAGCAGGTTCAAAATAAAATGAAAATTGTACACACTACAATAAATTCAGTGGACATATAACTGTCAATAGAATGAACCCTGCTTATCAAATTATAAATAAACAATGATTGATATAACTTCCTTCTCTATCTGATGTCAAATACAACTACTCCATACTTTATTTTTCCTTGACTTAGCTTCTATGTCCTTGAAAGATTTGAGTGCCTTGTTGTATATTGAATTGACAAATGGTATCTAAATCGTTTGTTGTGACTGGTACAGTTAACGGTACATCTTTTTATCATGCCAATCAGAGAGGCTTTGTTGTTATCGTCGTTCAGTGAAAGTCCAGATATAATCTTATCGAAGTTTGTTAGCAAAGCATATTATTTCTGTAAAATTAAATTATCATTCCATATTTCAGCAAATATCTTGAAGATACTCTTATTGTTAATTATATAGTTCTTTCTTCCTCATATCTTTAATTTACAAAATCCATCATAACCCTTTCATTATCTCTAGATGTTGGCTTAGTTACGCTTTAACTTAAAAATATTCCGTTTTCTAACGGAACAGTGGTAATATAAGCTACCAAATACATATAATGAACTAGTGGTAATATAAGCTACCAAATACATATAATGAACTAAACTAAATACATGGATAGCTTAGCCCACGCTTCGAGCTAGGTATGAATCATATTAATAAAAATTGTCAATTCACAGCAGCTTAAGAGCTGCGTGTAATCACAGGTTGCCAAGCAGGCACTATTTTATGTGAAGGTTTTGCAAAACATACTTAATTTTTCTCTAATCTAAAACTGGATTCGTAAAGTTAAAGAATTGGAAAACGGTATGAGAAAATTGTGTTAAAATATAACGTTATAAGAATAATAATAACAATTTCAAATCTGACCAATTTTCAAATTCTTGTCACAGATATTCCCGAAAATTGCTCGATACCCCCCAATCAACATATCAGATGATCTCAATATCAATAAATTTACTAAAAAACTTTATTATTAACGGCTAAAACTTCACGAAAATAAATATAGACTCTTGTCTCTTTCTAACCTGCCAAGAAACGGCCTATATTTTAATTGAATTATTGCAACCTAGATGGCTCTAATTGCTCATTTGGGATTGTTTGGGATCCTCATCTTAAGAGCTTATTGGACTCGCTAAACAATAAATAATAATGGTATACTTACCGGGTGATGCATCGTTGAGTTGAAATTAGGAAATCCCATGTTTTGAGCTGGCTGAATATTGTCTCCCCTGTACAATTTATAGAAAAAGTGCATTATGGTATCTTGACATGGTAAATTCATGTTCCGAGTTTGAGTACATTTTATTGAGCCAGTCTTAAGCTATTCAATTAAACGTGATGGCAAGACCACGAAACTCTTGTTCAGGTAATCCAGAAAAAAACAGGAAAAACTTAACGATGCATCACCCGGTATATTTGTTTGTTAACTGTTTAATATTTGATTTAAGTCTTATTAAAATTTTAGGTATTGGTGGAGTTCATAGAGGGGCTGATCAAACTTTTGATATCTCAGCTGATCTAACGGAATTAGGTAGAACAAATATAGCGATTGTTTCAAGTGGCGTTAAGTCTATTTTGGATATACAAAAAACACTTGAGTATTTGGTAAGCATCAAAATATAATACTTAATACATTACAATAGATCGAAAAGTATGCAGCAAAATTATTGATATTATGAAGTTATTCAAAATTTATATATGTACATTGTACATGCTTATTATTTTATTATGTCCCACTTTTAAGAGCCTTTAACTTTTTTGTTTTTTGAGCGTGTTCATCAAAAAACAGGTTTAGCCAGTTTAGCCGATTTCAAAATTATAATACACCTATGCATTCTTCTCTTAATTCCCTCAAACATTGACAAGAAAATGTAAAAATAAAAAATATCAAGATAGCTATTTTTAACAGTTTCGAAACGTTTGAAACAAGTAATTACAATGACAATGACAGACTGAGAAATAAATGAAGATAAAGTCATAGTAACAAGTTGTGCGCCGAAGAAACACTCCCAATAATAATATAATGTGTCTCAAATTTCAGATTCTATATTGGGATTTCGGTTATTACTATTAAATTAGGAACTCACAGCTGAATTCAAATATAGAGCATTTCAATTTTGAGATACATACAGGATGGCCGTTTAGTGTGACAAAGTAAAGCTCCATTACTATTGCAAATATATGAATAATGAATAATGTTAATATAAAAGTTGAAGGGTAGTAAGTGTAAAATAAAATTATTTTAGACCCTATAGGGTATATCATCCATAGTTTAAATTTCGACAAATATGGGCTACTCTATTAAATGCAAAATCTACATTTGGGTGGCTCAAATAGGAAGAACAAGAAAAATGTAAATTTTTACATTTTCAAATTCCCCTCGAAATTCCGCCCGTCGGTTATTTGAAGAAATTAATTTTTTAAGAAAAAACTTATCATCTTAAAATTTGAAATATAATTGAATTAACTTAAGACATTCCAAACATTCTCGAAGATATGAACGACAAAGACTAATTTCGGACTATAGAGCCTCAGAACATTCCATATTTTGTACAAAGTGTGAAAACCGAAACGTTCTTTTTTAATTGTAATTTATAGTTGGCCATGAAAGACAAAAACAAATAGAAAAAGTATATTTTTCTTTTTATTTCTTACTTTTTATCAAGTTAAATTCATATTGTGATAATATAGGATTTATTTAAATGTAGAAATGATTGATATTATTTATGCTTTGGTTACTAGTAATAAAAATGCTTTATTAGCGACAAGAATTTATGAAGAACGATACCCAAAGAGTAGACATCCTGATAAAAGACATTCGAAAAGCTAATGGAGAGATTTGAAACGACAAAAAGCGTGGCTTATAAAGGGAAGACCGAAGAAAATTAATTCAACGTTCTGTTACATATTACTGACAATCCACATATTGATTAGCGTCCTGCACAACAACTGGATATTGGACGAATGGCGGTTAAAAAATAATCAACCCAAACAATTTTTTTCTTTATCAGGTCCAGTTGGCTGCAAGTGCTGACTTTAGTTTGGCTCGTGGGCGCAAAATAAAATAAGGGAGCAGCATAATTTTGTGCCTTTAATTTTCTGCGACACAGCTACGTTCCATAAAAATGGCAACGTCAATGACATTTTCCATTATTATGCAACTACTAACCTTCACTTTGTTAGATTTCACTCACAAAACAGATGATCCCAAAACGTTTGGGGAGGAAATGTAGGAGACTACGTGGTTTATCCACATTTTTTTTTGAGAAGGCTTTAAATGATCAGATCTATTTGGACTTTCTCCAAAATGATTTATCACAGCTTATTGCTCGTATACCAAATACAGTTCAAGAATGCATGTGGTTTCTCTATGCTGGAGCCCCGGAGCACAATACAAGACTCATAATTGATTTCTTAAATGAAACTTATGTTCAGAAATGGATTATTGCAAGAGAAATAAAATGTCAATGACATTTATTGCTTTTGATTACTTTTGCCTGGCGTGGCCAGCTAAAAAATACAACTAAAAAATAGTATTTTCAGATGTTTTAGTAAAAACAGATAGTACGCCAAAATGAGTATAAGTACACTATATAAACCTCTTGAGAAAACTTGTAACGGGCAAAAAAACTCTACCGGAGAAGATACTTGAATACAGTGTGTTCTATTTGAAAAACAGAGTAATTGACAATTATTATTATTATTATTACAAAATGAAATGACATATTGACACGTTTGTAGAGATGACCCTGTACAAAATATGGAATGTTCCGATGGCCTAAAGTCTTAAATTAGTCTTTGTCTTTCATATCCTCGAGAATGTTTGGAATGTCTTAAGTTAATTCAATTATATTTCAAATTTTAAGATGGTAAGTTTCTTCTTCCAAAAATGAATTTTTTAAAATAATTTGGCACCATTGCAAAATAATTAAAAATTATTTTTGCCATGACACGCGGAATTTCTGGGGGAGTTTAAAAATGCAAGAATCTACAGGGTGTTCCGTTAAATTCTTGTTTGTTCTGCCTTTTTGGGCCACCCTATAGAGTCCAAAATAATTTTGCTTTATAACTCACTTATTGCCCTCCTACTTTTTCAATAACATTTTTGATATATTTGAAATAGTGACGTAGCTATTGTACTTTGCCACATTAAATATCCGCCTTGTATTTGAGAAAATAAAATATAGCCGATTTCGTTCCTTGTTAATTACACTTGACAGCTCTCAAACGCTTACATAATGTGTCCGAACACTCTTTCTTTAGAAATATTTTGCGCATAACCAAAATTCTAGATTTGCTTTTGGTTTTCAGCTACCCAACTAATACATTTACTCTTCTTTATAGCGGTCATCCCAAGTCACGCAGAGCGTGGGGAATGCACCAGCGCGGCGGGTACAGGCGTCTATAATCGAGCTCGGTGTAGTGTGAATCACTAATATTTGCATACCCGTTGTTCGAAAGCGTAGTTCTGCCACTTTTCTACTCGTCGCGCGCTTCTCTCTTCGCGCGCTGGGTGACTTGCGATCGAAAATATGTAATAACTTCCGATCTAAAAGAGGTATCACCTTTTCGTAAAAGGGGTTTTGTAGATAAGAGAATAAAGAACAAAATAGTACTTTTTTAAATTAATTTAAGATGGGTTATGTTAAAGTTATTTAAACAATTAAATTGTTATTATTTTTTCATTTGTTCACAATGACTGATGAATTGTTAAAAAATACACTTCGAAAGTTGACGCAACAAAGTGTAAAATAAGAAAAGATCGATCAATATTGATCCGATCAGTACAACTGGAGATACTAAATTTCAAATATGAGAGAATCCAGTAAATTATAAAAAATTTATGTGTGAATATTTTCGAACAAAAATAATTTTCAACAAAATCCTGAAATACGTGTCAAATAATAGTTTTATGTATATAAGCTCTCAGGATTTGTTGTGTTGTAAGGATATAAAACAAACTTCTTAACAGTCCAAACGGATCAAGGTTCTTTTGGTCAGTCGCTAAGGCAGTCTGCCAAAATTTTACCAAATCAATTATTCCACCTCTAACACGTTCCGATGGTACAATGGCACCCACAGCCGGAGACAAAGCAAACTTACTTGCTGAACTATTTTCTTCGCATTCCACTGTAGATTTCCAGGGAAGAACACCACCAAATATTCCTGCAGTTCAATCCGAAATGATCGAAATCGTGTTCCGTCACCGTCATCCATCACAAACGAATCCTGAAAGGGCTTGACGTCAAAAAACTTCTGGTTCAGACGAAATTCCTGTTATAGTTCTCAAGAGATACACCGATGAACTTAGACCAGTATTTTGTAGACTTTTAAACTTAGGTTGAAAAGGTAATATTTCCATCGTGCTGGAAGACGGCGCGAGTCCAGCCTATACCAAAGAAAGGTAGGAGAACCCTGCCTAACAACTATTGACCAGTCGTATTGCTTTCAGAGATCATCAATATTGTTTCTGGAAGTCGAGATCAACTAGAAATCTTCTAGCCTATGTCACCCATCTTTGAAACAACGCAATCGAATATCATGGGGAGTCTCGGGCTGTTGCACTGGATATTTCTAAAGCCTTAATGATGTTCTAGTGAAAACTAAAAATCCGATATTTAGCTTTGCTGACGGTAGCACACTTACCTCATCTTTCTCATTAAATGCACAAACATCGGCTATCTTCGTAGATAGCATGAAGTATCACGACTCAACAAAGACCTGGAAGTAAATTTTGGCTTGGGGTGACAGTAACCAAGTCTGGAGCTCTGCACCCGATCATACTCTTCGGCTACTGGATTCAAAACCAACGTGAATCGCTTTATTTGCACACGCACCACTCCCAGAATGCCCTAAATGATTTTTCCTATAGTGCTTGTGTTTGATCATAAAAAAAAGTGGTAAAAACA
The DNA here is from genome assembly GCA_963991005.1 of Barypeithes pellucidus. Lineage (NCBI taxonomy): Eukaryota > Metazoa > Arthropoda > Insecta > Coleoptera > Curculionidae > Barypeithes > Barypeithes pellucidus. The sequence continues at coordinate 48,008,591 of OZ022557.1, read as the reverse complement.
TTTCGAACGATTCTAAAATGTCAAGGTTAAAAAGTGTGCGGTTTGTAAAAGAATAACCCTAATGGAACTAAAAAATTGAATTATTATTAAACGAGTGGAGGAGACTATGAGGTTATTTTTCTCTTCATAATTTCAATCCACTGAGAGATGGACTGTTTAAAAAAGATAAGTAAATAAATAAATAGAATTAATAATATTGCCCGGGTCCGTGTTCTTCGCACACATGGAACACCGGAAAATACGCCACTGTCGACCCCACACATGGAAATTTAAACTTATTCCTAAGTACAAATAAATAACTTTCGGTTTTTATCGTACTTTCCCCGTATTTTTTCTTTAAATACAATTAGTTTATCTTAATCTTTGCAACTTCTTTAAATTTACTTTTTAAAACGAACTCACATTCGCTTCCAATTAACATGTTTGTCGCTTAAGTTTATTGAAGAGGACGAAGGAGACAATAATAATAATTAATGAACTTGTCTTTAGTAAATTTGCTGTGGTTTCATTTTCGTCCAGTCGCCTCACTTATCAAAACAATCTACATTCGCCACTGGTTACCGCTACTACATAATTAATAATTAGGCATATAATTAAACATACTGGACCCAAAACGGAATTTCTTGAGTATCCTCAGATACGCTTAACGCTTGCAGGAACTAAATAATTAAATCATTGAGCCGGAAGGTATTTAGCAAAGCTAAGGATCCACATTTCCATCTGTTAATTATGCCCTGGATGTTCAACAACAGGCCTAACAATACTGTACCGGGTGTCTGAGTAGGCCGACAAAGTTATATAACGCATTTTGTTGTTAGGCTAGGAGGTAAACCGATAGGTTTTATGTCGAAGTTTAGAAGTTTGATTTTATCCTTGGAGAAATTATTTTATCCGGCTGTCGCCTTTCGCAAGAAATTTCATAGAATTACATACTACAACAAGGCTTATATTTACCATTGAAAGACACTTTTAAAGCTCCATTTCGAGGAGAGTTTTCGAAATTATTTCATTTCACTGATTTTTAGGAAACTCAAGGTGTATTTGTAGCGACCATTGGCCCTTCAACCGATTTTCCAGCATTCTATTCTCATTTTAGTGGACACCAGGCCCCGTATTGTGTTGAGCGGCCTTTAGATGCTGCTAAAATCATTAAAGCTCATCAGGATGCAGGGCTCCAGTCAGGTAAAACATAATTTGGTTTTCGACGTAAATCTGTCGTGTTAATTTAAATCGGCTGACCCACTAACAATGTTTACATCATATTATAGGGAATTGAGTTATGTTATGTCACAGGCCTATTTACTGTACATTACTGTAAGACAGGTTGTGGCTATGTTAAGAAGCTATTTTAAACCATTTATGGCGGATTCAAGTTTCTTGTTTTTCTTGTACCATGACATTCGTGGATTAGTTCATTAAAAATTAATTATATTTTTTAAATCTGGTACAGTTCTCAGATAAACAATAAAAATTCTCAGACAAAACAATAAAAATTTAATTTTCGACGTAAATCTGTCATGTTAATTTAAATTGGCTGACCCAATAGCAAGGTTCACATTATATTATAGTGAGTTATGTTATCATAGACCTATTTACAGTACATTACTGTAAGAAATGTTGTGGTTATGTTATGAAGCTATTTTATACCATATCTGGTGGATTCAAGTTTCTTGTTTTTCTTGTACCATAACATTCATCACAAAGTATATTTTTTTTAAATCTGGTGTAGTTCTCAGACAATCAATAAAAAGTCTCAGACAGAACAATAAATATTTGGGTTTTGACGTAAATCTATCTTGTTAATTCTGACCCAATAGCAAGGTTTACATTAGATCATAGGGAATTGAGTTATGTTATGTCACAAGCCTATTTACTGCCAATTACTGTAATAAAGGTTGTGTGGGTATGTAATGAAGCTATTTTAAACCATTTATGGTGGAAACAAGTTTTTTGGTTCTCGTGTACCCATGGCATTCATGGATTAGTTAAAGTCTGTTTCGTTGCCGTTGATAGCTCGATACCCTCATTAAAGATTCAAAACAAGGGCCCGGTGGCCTAAAATATTTTACCTATAAAATGGTCTTTTTACGTACATCTAGCATAAAGATGAAGAAATTTTGACCTATTCCACCGGGTAACAGATAAAGTAACAATAGAGCCATAAAATGAAATGAAAGGATAATGATTAAAACGGCCCATCATGGTCGGAGAGTTGGGTTTTTAATGTAACCGCTTATTATTTTATTTAAATGTAATAGATTTTATGATTTTATGAATTTATTTACAAGAAAACTAATTTATTTACAGATCAAAAAATATTGACAATTTCAATAATTATAGAGTCATCATGTCCTACGCTTATTACTAAAGGCTCAATTTCCATAGTTGTGTCAATTACGTTGTCAAGTTCCCACATTTTTTGTTCCTCTACTATAGCATGTTTTATGGCGTTTTGCCAATTTTCTGATGACACATTTGCTAAAGAATGAAGCAAGAGGTGTCGCACTTCTTGCATTTTAAAAGTTTTGTTATTTCTAGCAACATATCCTTTTACTTGAGCCCATATTAATTCGATAGGATTTAGCTCACAATGGTAAGGTGGTAAACGGAGCACTATAATACCTCGATCTCTTGCCATCTCGTCAATAACATACTTTTTATACTGTGATTTATGTAGCCTAACAATATCCAAAAGTTCTTTTTTTACCATGGTATTATCGAAACTCAATTCCTTTCGTTGTAACCAGTTTACGATTTCCGCCTTTTTCCATGAAGTTGTGGGAAGATTCTCTTTTAGCCTAGAGTGATAGCTGGCATTATCCATCACTATTACAGAATTAGCGGGAATGTATTCTATCATTTGCTTAAAATATTCCTCGAAAACATCATCAGTCATTTCTTCATGATAGTCTTTAGTAGAATTCGACTGGAATTGTAATAATCCTTGATCCAAAAAGCCATTTGAACTTCCTATATGAGTTATAATAAGTCTGCGTCCCTTTCCAGATGGTGGTCTAAGTCCTGTTGACCAGCCTTCCATGACAGCTTGTCGAGAACTTAGGACATTTTTATCTTGCCAAACTTTAGATACGGTGTGCCCTTCGTTCAGCCAAGTTTCATCCAAATAGAAAATGTTTTTGCCTTCGCTGCGGTATTTTCGGATGGACCTTAAGTATTGACGTCTCCAGCAAATAATATCTGCTCTATCAATAAGAAAAGATTTTCTGTTTTGCTTCTCCCATCGAAAGTTCATATCATGAAGTATTTTCCATAGTTTCGTTCGTGATAGCTGTGGTAAGTCCTCGTCGTAGTTAATGGCTTGTAAAATTTTGTCTATAGTTGGTATTTCCTTGGCAAAATAAAAACTATGTACTTTTCTTCTAATACCATTTTTAATGAAATTGTCAATTTCTAACGGTTTCTTTCCTGGGAGTGGTTTTGGCTCACTGAGGTTCTTAGATTTTCTTTCACGCAAGAACCTATATATAGTAGCCTCTCCAACTCCTACCATATTGGCACACTCTGCAATGATGCTACGAACATCACTTGCAGGTTTCTGGTACACTAGAGCATCATGCACGTTTAATATTAATGTCTTTTCTCGGAGAGAATATGCACTTTTGCTAATTTGACGAAGACACGTTGGCGAAAAACTTGAAGCCATTGTTACAAGTATAGGAAATAATTCAACTTTGAGATAATGCAGTATCTAAATACAACTAAATAGATAGTTTGACAAACGCACATCAAATGGCGTAATAACATCCTAAAGCAGGCAAAAATAGGTAAATTAATTACCCCTGTTGTACCTACTTTAACCCTAATCCTACTTAACAATGGACAGAGGCCAATTTTCTTATTAAATAAGGTAATTACTATTGGCAACGCCTATGGTTTACGGTTGTTTTATGGCTTCAACCCTCGATATGAGCTATCAACTGCAACAAAACGGACTTTAATCAAGAAGAAGGCAAACAATAAAAATTCACAGACAAAACAATAAACATTTTATTTTAGACGTAAATCTATCATGCTAATTTATTGTGTTTATTAAATTTGTGATTTATATAAATACGTATACAGGGTGCTATGGAAATAACGTATTATATTTAAACCGGCAAATCCTGAGATGAAAATAAATTGAAAAAAAATAACCATAAATGACGCTTTGAATTATTAAGCGAAATTATACACTTTATATGAAATCTGAAAATATACATGGCCTCTACTGACGACGGTCGGTGTTCTACACGGCAAACTCTTTAAGAAACAAATTATAATTTTAACAATTTTTTATTCTATAATTTATGAACAAATATGATTCCAGAAAACCGACGGCGAAAGATGTTTTGCAAAACAAATAATGGTAATATTATACACAAATCTCAAATTCGTCACAAGCACGGGAAAATAAATAGGTCAAACGTCATTGACCTTTCTATTATTTTTCAAACTCTTTAAAAAAAAGCGATTTTATTTAAGACAAATGCTCTCTTACCTTTACTTATTTAAATACAATTATTAGATTCATAATTTCACAGAATCCACACAGAATCTAAGAGCAGCAACAAGAGTACAGGTCGACAAGTGGATCTGTGTGTCCGACGTATCAGTAAGGGAAAAGCAACATCGTTTAATAAATGGTCTAGTCATGGGGGTGATATTATTATTTTAAATAATGTAATAATAATAAGAAATTCTTCAGTAATTGTATTTTATGTTTGAAGGTAGGTAACTATTCTTATCAAGGTTTCATTCAATATGCACCGAGTATGGCTTGACTTTAGTCATATACTAAATAAAACTATACTATTCACAGCCATTTAACGGTGTGGGCTTAATTTATGCTCAGATATTGGCGAATTTCGCAAGACTACGTCACCGAGACTTAAAAATTCTTCTAGCTAATAATTTAACACTGGCTGTAAAATAATTTCGCATCATTTTCTGAAGGTCTAGGGTCCTTATATAACCTTTGACGGCACCTAACGATAGCCAATTTTTTGGCTTGGTGGTCATTCTATGTTTACTTATTTCTATGCCTTAGTCGACTTTCTTATTTAATTATATAAGGTAACGAGTCCCTAATGTATGTACTCATTGAAAATTAACGTAAACATTTAAAAGATTAAAAATCTTTTTCATAAAACGCTACCGGGAAATGTTTTTAATGTCTTTCATTAACAGCCATTAAGAAGCAAAAACGTTAAAGATAATTAAGTGCGATTTAATAACATTGATGAGCTTAAAAATATAAGGCCTTCCATGGAGACAAGACATAGCGAAATTCTCAAGGGTACACGGGAAAAGTCAAGTTTTGGTCGAATTTAGATAGCTAGTGGCAAATCTAGGTACTTTTCAAACCACATATGTATTAATAAGGGAAAACCACGCTAAGTACCGTAACAGAAATTTTTTAAAATACGCATACACCGAAAAAACAGGCGCCTCGCGGTTTTGGGAAACAATATGTCGATCGTGATGATCTAGCTAACATTATAGGTTTATTTTTCAGTCTTTTCATGTTCGGACAGCGGCGTAACTATGTGTGTTATTTTTATTGTTTGTTCAAAAGCTGGTGAAAAACAGGCAAAGCCAATATCAGGGCTTCAAAGTTTAATATTTACCAGATATGTAGAAAAAATGAAGAGATCATTTTTGAAAAAGATAATATCCAAGATACCAACTTTAACACAGCGTAACTCAAAACTAGAAATTTTGACCATATTGTTAAAATGTTGATTACAGATTTTCTGAAATAATTAAAAATTAAATACAATCAGAGTATGCTTACACGAATGTAAAAAAAATCCCTTCGAAAAATAACTGGAAAAAAACCCTAGGTAAAATATAACCCGGAAAGGAAACCGGAACAAAATCCCCCAAAGGAATGGTTATAAATCTCCCTAAAGAAAACAATAACATTAACATTTTTATTTAAACTTATCTCAGTAGTAATTTTATTGTGTGGTATGGATTATGAAAATAATTAGGTCCTACTTTCTCAATGGAGCAGCCAAAGAGGAAGGAAGGGGGGGGGGGGGGGGGGGGGGGGTTGATCAAGCGCTATTTTTTTAATCGACCGTTTTAAAAGTGGGGTCCAGCCCCATAAATCCAAAGCTCATCCTGCTTCACTGTAATACATCACCCTGTGGTGGCATGTCAGAAAACAGGTGCTACGTGGAATGTTGCCAAACTTAATGCAAAACTGAAATTCCATATGAAATTATAAAAATAAATTATTTATCTACCTACTTGTATTTATCTTTATACCTAAAGAGCGAGGAAATCCACGCACAAACACAATCAGTTTTTTTTCTTTTTCATGGGAACACTCCTGAAAACACTTTATGCTTGAAACATTCCAGCAAGTCAAACGTCCAAAACAAACTACTCGTTTTAGGTTCGTCAATAAAAACAATGTCAAATAATATACAAAGTTTGGACGCGTAGCCCGCGATTCATTACAAAACAATTATTATACGGTACCTTCTGTAAACAAAGCGGATAGCCGAGAGTGTAAATGGTAAGCAACAGAACCGACCGTATTCTAACGCGTATCTTCTAATACTGACAGGTCGGTCTTGTCATTTGGAGTAGAACTGCGCTAATTTAATTTTTTGAGCTTCTCAAATACAGTCGCAATATTATCCCTTACCTTAATTGATGGATATATCACTACTATCATTTTATTCAATTCAGGGAAGAACCTCGTTTGTCACCATAAGAAATGCATTTAAGCGATCTTATAGTCCGTCCTGTATCGCCTATTATTAGGATTCAATTACCGTGACCGTGAAATATCAAACTGTCACATATTGCCCATCTCTATTCCGAGTTTTGCACGTACCATTTCGTTCGTTCGTAGATAAAATGTCATTACTAAATTAAAAGAAAACAATTGTATTTAAAGTGTGTGTTTTTAAATTAGTTAAATAAATGAATCTAAGCCAGAAAAAAAGGACCAAAATTAAAACAGTTTACCCGTGTATTCTTGCCATGTGAATAGCTGCTATTTGTGAGGTTATGTGAGAGTTTTTTTCCTAAAACTCTCACATAACCTCACAAATAGCAGCTATTCACATGGCAAGAATACACGGGTAAACTGTTTTAATTTTGGTCCTTTTTTTCTGGCTTAGATTCATTTATTTAACTAATTTAAAAACACACACTTTAAATACAATTGTTTTCTTTTAATTTAGTAATGACATTTTATCTACGAACGAACGAAATGGTACGTGCAAAACTCGGAATAGAGATGGGCAATATGTGACAGTTTGATATTTCACGGTCACGGTAATTGAATCCTAATAATAGGCGATACAGGACGGACTATAAGATCGCTTAAATGCATTTCTTATGGTGACAAACGAGGTTCTTCCCTGAATTGAATAAAATGATAGTAGTGATATATCCATCAATTAAGGTAAGGGATAATATTGCGACTGTATTTGAGAAGCTCAAAAAATTAAATTAGCGCAGTTCTACTCCAAATGACAAGACCGACCTGTCAGTATTAGAAGATACGCGTTAGAATACGGTCGGTTCTGTTGCTTACCATTTACACTCTCGGCTATCCGCTTTGTTTACAGAAGGTACCGTATAATAATTGTTTTGTAATGAATCGCGGGCTACGCGTCCAAACTTTGTATATTATTTGACATTGTTTTTATTGACGAACCTAAAACGAGTAGTTTGTTTTGGACGTTTGACTTGCTGGAATGTTTCAAGCATAAAGTGTTTTCAGGAGTGTTCCCATGAAAAAGAAAAAAACCTGATTGTGTTTGTGCGTGGATTTCCTCGCTCTTTAGGTATAAAGATAAATACAAGTAGGTAGATAAATAATTTATTTTTATAATTTCATATGGAATTTCAGTTTTGCATTAAGTTTGGCAACATTCCACGTAGCACCTGTTTTCTGACATGCCACCACAGGGTGATGTATTACAGTGAAGCAGGATGAGCTTTGGATTTATGGGGCTGGACCCCACTTTTAAAACGGTCGATTAAAAAAATAGCACTTGATCAACCCCCCCCCCCCCCCCCCCCCCCCCCCCTTCCTTCCTCTTTGGCTGCTCCATTGAGAAAGTAGGACCTAATTATTTTCATAATCCATACCACACAATAAAATTACTACTGAGATAAGTTTAAATAAAAATGTTAATGTTATTGTTTTCTTTAGGGAGATTTATAACCATTCCTTTGGGGGATTTTGTTCCGGTTTCCTTTCCGGGTTATATTTTACCTAGGGTTTTTTTCCAGTTATTTTTCGAAGGGATTTTTTTTACATTCGTGTAAGCATACTCTGATTGTATTTAATTTTTAATTATTTCAGAAAATCTGTAATCAACATTTTAACAATATGGTCAAAATTTCTAGTTTTGAGTTACGCTGTGTTAAAGTTGGTATCTTGGATATTATCTTTTTCAAAAATGATCTCTTCATTTTTTCTACATATCTGGTAAATATTAAACTTTGAAGCCCTGATATTGGCTTTGCCTGTTTTTCACCAGCTTTTGAACGAACAATAAAAATAACACACATAGTTACGCCGCTGTCCGAACATGAAAAGACTGAAAAATAAACCTATAATGTTAGCTAGATCATCACGATCGACATATTGTTTCCCAAAACCGCGAGGCGCCTGTTTTTTCGGTGTATGCGTATTTTAAAAAATTTCTGTTACGGTACTTAGCGTGGTTTTCCCTTATTAATACATATGTGGTTTGAAAAGTACCTAGATTTGCCACTAGCTATCTAAATTCGACCAAAACTTGACTTTTCCCGTGTACCCTTGAGAATTTCGCTATGTCTTGTCTCCATGGAAGGCCTTATATTTTTAAGCTCATCAATGTTATTAAATCGCACTTAATTATCTTTAACGTTTTTGCTTCTTAATGGCTGTTAATGAAAGACATTAAAAACATTTCCCGGTAGCGTTTTATGAAAAAGATTTTTAATCTTTTAAATGTTTACGTTAATTTTCAATGAGTACATACATTAGGGACTCGTTACCTTATATAATTAAATAAGAAAGTCGACTAAGGCATAGAAATAAGTAAACATAGAATGACCACCAAGCCAAAAAATTGGCTATCGTTAGGTGCCGTCAAAGGTTATATAAGGACCCTAGACCTTCAGAAAATGATGCGAAATTATTTTACAGCCAGTGTTAAATTATTAGCTAGAAGAATTTTTAAGTCTCGGTGACGTAGTCTTGCGAAATTCGCCAATATCTGAGCATAAATTAAGCCCACACCGTTAAATGGCTGTGAATAGTATAGTTTTATTTAGTATATGACTAAAGTCAAGCCATACTCGGTGCATATTGAATGAAACCTTGATAAGAATAGTTACCTACCTTCAAACATAAAATACAATTACTGAAGAATTTCTTATTATTATTACATTATTTAAAATAATAATATCACCCCCATGACTAGACCATTTATTAAACGATGTTGCTTTTCCCTTACTGATACGTCGGACACACAGATCCACTTGTCGACCTGTACTCTTGTTGCTGCTCATGTTTTTCATGTATCCGTTTCCCTCCCCGCAGCCGCGGTACGCGTCTCCCGTGCACGACTATGATTGTTGACGCAGAGGCAGTAGGTATTGATGTCATCATGTGTCATTTTGAAGGTTATTTTTATCATTAGCAAAATGCAATGCAATGCAATGCAATGAACTTCATGGACTACAAGGTATTATCCAAAAACATTTAATTATAATGCAGTTACGAAAATCCCTTGACGAAATCGAGTATTTTTTTTCCCCAATCGATACAGTAGGATTCCCTCGACATTCTGACATGATTTGTTGAAGGCGCAGCAAGCGGGGGGAGGGGGGCATGCCCCGTAAATCTAACCGACAACGGAATTTCCTGGGAAGTGGGGGCGAAAATATTACATAAATGCTAATAAGTAGTTTATTAATCGAGCTACGGAATCAGGCCGGATTCAATTCAATTTGTTTATTGTTTTATAGCCACCTTCACATAAAAGGCATGCTTCTGCCTATCTTCTCATCGAATTGTCCACTCCAACAAATTTTATGAAACAAAATTTATCATTAATTATTTTATAAATGTTAATAATAATGAGTTTCAATTACTTAGTGGTTTTAATCAAGAACGGTGCGTCTGACGAGAAAAACTCAAGATACCGTTTTCATGTAGAATTGACCAGGCTAATCAGAAAAAATATCCACATGAAAAAATGTCAGTGGCGTACCATATTTTTTGTAAAAAATATCAGAGGACATGTTTGCAGGGACGCCACTGGTGGAACAATTGAATAACTTTTCTAACTAAAATTTGTGGCTCTATATGCTATCACATACCAAAATTGAACATAATATCTAAAGTATTTTCGGAGATATTAAAAAGTGGCCATTTCTTGTATGCCGGCGCCAAGCGCGCATTTGCGAAAATAAAATTTTTTTGCCAATCCCCCCTCGTAACTGATAAAAAAAATCAACAAATTGAATCGGGCGTGATCCCCGTAGCTCGATTAATAAACTACTTATTAGCATTTATGTAATATTTTCCCCCCAATAACTCCCCTCCTAATTACCCCACCAACCCCACCCTCCGGCCTATCAAAATACTCGGTGTCACCCGTTGACTCGCGAAAAATTGATGCCCCAACTCCGCGTCTTCTCGAGATATAATTAATTAAATTTTATTGTTTTTTGAAGTTGAAAATCGCTATAAATCGCTAACTCATTGAAATATCCGGATCAGGTTTATTCGATCTTACGCGCGCTGTCAAGCTCTTCAATTTTGATCTTCACATTTTTTTGTAGCATCAAAACCGGCTGAGTTATTTTCTATTTCCCAGGAAAATCCGTTGTCGGTTAGATTTACGGGACGCGCCCCCCTCCACCCGCATGCGGCGCCCCCTACGAGTCATGTCAGAATGTCGAGGGGATCCTACTGTATTGATTAGGAAAAAAATTACTCGATTTCGTCAAGGGATTTTCGAACCGTTGATTTCGCCAGGACGACTCCACTATTAATAAATAAACAGAATTATGTTTATTCTGTCAGAATCATACAAAGTTTTAAACAGTAATCAATGAGGCCAAGTCTGTACCGATTATCCTAAATCTACCGCCTGCGTTTGTACCCGAAAAGGATAATATTAAATTCAAATGTTTTAGGGAAACCACCGTGTCAACGCTGTACGCACGTGCAACCGATTATACTACGTGTGTGACCCTGAAGTTTAGAACTTTCATCATTTTTTCATGCTTCGGTGTTATTTGTGTTTATCTCTTATGCGATTAGCTATTTATGACTATGCCAGATTGAAACTATCTAAACGCGTACCTTATTACAGCGTTGCAATTTTTTAAAACTGTGCATGATTGTAAATAAATGGTGTTTTATGAATGGAATGGTTTGTTTAACCTTCTAATTTATATTTTTATGGTATTATCTACTTTATCAGACCATAATTTATTATAGTCGAAATGGTTTCCACACATCTTTCTCTATAGGAATATAATGAACTTTACAAGGATCTAGTCGGACGACCCCCGGCCGCATTGAGGGAAAGACGGAGACGACGGATGTATCCGGCCGCATTCAGGGTTGTTATTTTCGCAGAAAAAGTGAATTTACTACATTGTTACATTTGCTACGTCGAAAACGTAGTAAATGTAATAATTGTTATGATTGGCTGAAAGTCTCAAAAATACTACATAACCTCAACTTTAATATTATAAATTTGATGTTAAAAGTTGGAAAATTGAGTGGAAAAGTAGAAAATAGTAGTTTTTGATTGTTCTTCTGTTGCTTATTGCTTTACGATGTGATCTTTTTTTTTTTTTTGAAAACACTTTATTTTTGAACTAAAAACAGTACATAATGTCTTATGACTGGTAACAAGTCCTAATATTAAATGAATTATATAATAATATTACAGTTATGCTCTGAGACGAAAACTAATTAACCACTCTACATCCATACAGAACCATCAATCATATTTGCCGCAAGGAAAAGCGTACAATATATAATTTATAATTTATAATTTGTCATAAAGCATTCAGTCTTTAATCCTAAAATTGCACTGAACTTTGTTGCGTAAGCATTTGTTTTATTTTTTTTGCAAAGGCTTTAGCGTTTGTAGTATTCTTTATGTTTACTGGTAGCGAGTTATATGACTTCAGCATCTTTATTGTAATTTTGTTTTGATGAATGTTTGTTCTTGATCTCGGCACATACAAGTTGTCACGGGCTCTCGTGTTGTGTTGATGCAGATCACTGTTTCTTATCGGACTTATGTTAGTTTTTATTTGCTTTTTCAGGATTTTATGAACCAGTTTACATTCTTCTAGCTTTATTATGTCACTAACATTAATCACTTTATAGTTTTTATATATTTGTTTGGTTGGATATAGTCTCGGTAGTCTATGTAAAGATTTAAGAACTCTATTTTGATATCGTTGGAGTTTTTGTATTATTGCATTGTTTGAAAATGTCCAAACAGCACACATATATTGTAAATGCGACTTAAACAACGCCTCATAAATTGTCATTTTCATTATGTTTGGTATATAATTCACACATTTTTTTATAACACCACAGGCAGAAGCCAATTTCTTGATGACATGGTCCATATGTTTTTTAAAATTTAACTCTGCATCTATATTTAGTCCTAGATATTTATAGCAGTTCACCATTTTTATTTGTTCCTTGTTTATTTTTATATTGAATTGTGCACTTTTTTTATTTTTATGTTTAAAAATCATAAACACAGTTTTTTTTATGTTGATCTTTAAATTATTATATCTAAATAAAAATATTCTAAAAATGAAAGGTGAAAGTAGTAAATGTAGCAAATGTGGTAAATGTAACAAAATACACAGTAAGAGCATGTAGTAAATTACATTTACTACAGTAGTAAATTACGTAGTAAATGTTACATAAACAAACTACTTTAACAACCCCGCAGACGCGGACCGCGTGGCGTGAACCGTGCCTTTACAAAGTTGTTGATTGTTCTGCCATTCACCATTTACCCTTACGTTATGTCTAAAATATGCTTCTAACACGAATTTATATGTTCCTCCTTAAAACCCGTCGTGAAAATAATAGAGGAATAGAGTATTTAAAGTATTTTTACGGAGTATCAAAACCGATGGAATGATTGGGCGCATTCAGCAAAGCCAATCGATTTATGTCAGTTTTGTTGTCAGGTCGAGGAATGAAAATTATAAAGGATGACGAAAGAAGTGAATTATATATTATGAAAAATAAAGGCATATTATAAACGATCTCTGCCAGTGAAGAGGAACATTATAAATAAAATTATTCACTTCGTATAGAAAAAAAATGTAATATTTGATGAAAATGTTTAGGAGGAAAACTAACCAAACAAAAAACTGACAACAAAATGTATTCAGCAGAAGTACAAATCGTTACGCATCGTGACGTCAACGATTAATCGGTGGGCGCAGCTGAATGCAGCCATTAGGCGTATTCAGCAGAACCCATCGATTTGTAAGCGATCATCTGCTGAATGTACTAAAAAAAATCAATTTCACATATCCATCGAATTTAAAAAACGATTTGTTATTTGACAGCGATTTATGTCAGTTTTGTTTATCAGCTTGAGGAGTAAAATTTATAAAAAATGACGAAAGAAGTGAATTATAATTAATTATATACAAGATCTCCTCTAATGAAGAGGAGCAAAATAAAATTATCCATTTCGTACAAAAAGGAAACCTAATATTTGATGAAAATATTTAGAAGGGATTCTAACCTAACAAAAAACTGACAATAAAATGCATTCAGCAGAATTACAAATCGAACCAACAGATGTATTCAGTGCAACCACTAAGCAATACGTTTTCGAATTCAGGACTCTCTCGATTATAGTAATTTTTGATCGCACGGTATGTAGGTACTTAAGACCATATTTGTTAAAAACTGCCTGGAATTTCAGAATTTCAGAATCGTAACCGTCTCTAGTTCACCACATTATTTGTTTGCCAAATGATTTTCATATCTTTTAATTATTATGTAATTTTCACAGGTTTGCTCTTTGCCGTGCCTGTACCAGAACGATATGCCCTTAATCCAAATTTAATAGACAAAATAATTGGAGATGCTTTAGGAAAAGCTGATAAGGCAGGAATAAAAGGCAAGGACGTCACTCCATTTTTGCTCTCGGAGATCGCCAAGATTACTTCTGGAAGCTCGTTGGGGACTAGTATCCTTTTTATCGGCGAACATGTAAATCGTCGCTAACCAAAAAATCAATGGAAAAACAATATCTGTTTTTAATTGCTACAGTTTGCCGGCATTACAATCCGGAAAAAAATCTAAATGATTTCTTTTTGATACGTATTACGACGTATGCACGAAGGCACTAGGAAAGTCATCTTTCTAATAATTAATTAAACGAAGTACACTACCTCAATTAATTATCGAATATACAAAAATGCACGTCCAAATTAATAAGCTGTTATCGTTAATAATGAATAAATTTTACTATATTTTTTTAACTGGTAGAAACAGATTCTAGAGTTTAGGGCAGAGTACCTGATACGTCTAATTGTATGGGATAGCGCGTAAAATATAGATAGGTACAAGATGTCTCAAATTCGATGATCGCATCATTGGGATCTCGGCAACTGTAAAAGATACAAAAAAGGTTAAATTGTGGCAAAGTTTCATAATTTGGAGCTTAAGTTAATGTCGATGAGAAATTAAGAAAATTCCGACTACTTCGGGAGATATCCGAAAAAAAAACACGAAAATTTCATTTTCCGTTTTCGTTGTTTTTATGACATTATCTATAAACATGTTGAAAAATGGAAAGCACTTTCTATATGCACCTCTTTAACCTACATTTAAAGATATTTAATTTAAAAAAGGACGTTTCAGTTTTCAGATATCACCATCAGGTCAAAATTTTTAAATACGGACCTGAAATTTAAATATTACTTTCTGAATTATTTCGTTCCCTCAAATCATAAACAATATATCAAAATTTCACCGTTTTGAATCCAACGATACATCATCAGCAGCTTAACTTTTGTGCAAAACACATAAAGGGGTTTGGTTAATGTTTTTATAGAGTGGACTGTATATTTTAATAGGTTAATAGCTGGAATCCATGAATACTAGGCACTTGTTTTATATACACATTAGAATTTGTATTCACACTTTACAGTTATATTTACACTTATACATACAAGGGTGCAAGATTGTAAATACCAGAGCTTACTTAGATGCCCCAAAAGGGTAGTGCTAGATATCTAAATATGAATAATATAACAATATATAGGTTATTGTTTTGAGCACATGCTCTTACTGTACGACGTCGTCGCTCAACGGGAATGTATCGTGCGTGTATGTGCGTAAGATGGCGTCATCAGTGCTACCAATTACAATATCGTACTAGCGGAGCGTATAAAAATATGGTGTCAATTTTACAGTATTGCCAACCTAAAAATATAATATTAAGAAGGGTGTTGGAAAAATTACAATATCGTACTAGCGGAGCGTATAAAAATATGGTGGAAATTTTACAGCATTGCCAACCTAAAAATATAATATTAAGAAGGGCGTTGGATGTTGTTTCCAACAAATTTTTTTGCAATAAGGTCCTGATTGTTTATTTTTGAAAAATATGCTACTTAAATCAGAAAAAAGATATTTAACAAGCAGTATTTTGTGCAACAATGGAATTTTACAGTGAGCATTATAATTAAAATAAAGTTTCTAAAATATTTAGGTATTCTAACAATGAAAAAATATTCTTAAAAACTGAGGTTTGTTCGACGTGCAATTTATAAAACTAGACGGTTAACAGAGAAATGTAGTGAAGCAGAATGATTACAATTTGAATACTTAATATAAATTTCTTTATTACCAAAATCTCATTTTTTAAAAATATTTTTTCTTGTCAGACTAAATATTTTACAAATTTTATTTTAATTATAATCCTTACTGTAAAATTCCATTGTTGCTCAAAATATTGCTTATCAAATATCTTTTTCTGATTTGAGTAGCATATTTTTCAAACATAATAATTAATATCAGGACGTATTGCAAAAAAAATTAAACAATGATTTTTTTTTTTTTTTATGATCAAACACAAGCACTATAGGAAAAATCCTTTAGGGCACTCTGGGAGTGGTGCGTGCGCGCAAAAAGCGATTCACGTTGGTTTTGAATCGTTGGAGGTTACATTCGTTGGGAAAAACGACCTCGGGAAGGTCGTTCCACAAGGATGAAGTCCTCCAGATGAAAGAGTTCTTAAATAGTGAAGTTCGAGGAGTACTAAGCTTAACCACATATGGATGGGCGGCAGTGGCTCGTCGTGTATTTCTGCCATTCGTCGCTCTGGGCGGAATTAAGAGGGCAAGGTCAGCCGAGCACCTTCCATGAAAATATCTGTAAAAGAGAGTCAAATCCCCAACCTGTATTCGATGTTCTAGGCTGTCGAGGTTCTTCGTCAGCTCGTGGTCTCCGATCAGACGAATAGCCCTCCTTTCGATGGAATCCAGTAGCCGAAGAGTATGTTTGGGTGCAGAGCTCCAGACATGAGAGCAGTATTCTAGTGATGGTCGAATCTGGGCTTTGTATAGTGTCAAAAGTTGTTGAGGTGTGTACAACTTTCTGGTTCGGAAGAGTACGCCAAGCTTCTGAGAAGCTATATTGGCGATTGCCACAACGTGGTTATGCCAAGACATATTTCCTCCCAGATTGACAACCAGCAAATTAATAGATGAAGCCAGTGGGATTGCGTGTCCGGCCATGACTATTAATTCCGGTTCTGTAATGTTAACCTTTTTAGATAAAACTGCTGCCTGGGTTTTCTTAGCGTTAAATTCGACTTGGTTACTGTCACCCCAAGCCAAAATTTCTTCCAGGTCTTTGTTGAGGCGTGATACTTCATGCTGTCTGCGAAGATGTGCGTCGGCAGCCGATGTTTGCGAATTCAAAGAGAAAGATGAGATAAGTGTGCTATCGTCAGCAAAACTAAATATCGGATTTTTAGTTTTCACCAGAAGGTCGTTAATGTAGAGTAAGAAGAGAGTGGGAGACAATATGGATCCTTGAGGAACACATTGATGGTGAAGGTGTCTGAGAGAAATCCGTCAATCGCCACTTGCAGAGAGCGGTCCTTAAGAAAGCTAGACAACCATGCACAGAATCGACTGGGCATACCATAGGATCGCAGTTTACTTAGAAGCCCCTCATGCCAAACATGATCAAAAGCTTTAGAAATATCCAGCGCAACAACCCGAGACTCCCCATGATGTTCGATTGCGTTGTTCCAAATATGGGTGACATAGGCTAGAAGATCTCCAGTTGACCTGGACTTCCGAAAACCATATTGATTATCGCTGATGATGTTGAAGCCTTCCAGGTACTTTAGAAGATGTTGGTTAATAGCTTTCTCCATTACTTTTGATATAACTGAAAGCAATGCGACTGGTCGATAGTTGTTAGGCAGGGTTCTCTTACCTTTCTTTGGAATAGGCTGGACTCGCGCCGTCTTCCAGCAAGATGGAAATATTCCTTTTTTGTAGGATAAGTTGAAAAGTCTTGCTTTGATCTATTGTTAGCTTACATTGGTTTCGAGCGGTAATATAGATAAATATTGATTGATTATATTGATAAAATGTTATTGGTTTATGTTTTGGGGGAACGAGATAATTCATAAAGTAATATTAAAATTTCAGGTCCGTGTTTAAAATTTTTGATTTGATGGTATTATCTGAAAGCTTCATTTTTTAAATTATAATTTTTAAATGCAGCGTAAAGAAGTGTATGCAGAAGTGGTTTCCGTTTTCAATATGTTTATAAATAACGTCATAAGAAAATTAAATTTTCGTTTTTTTTTTGGGATATTTCTGCAAGTAGTATAGAAAATTTCTTAATTTCTAACCGGCATTAACTCCAAATTATACAACTTTACCACACTTTAACCTTTCGTGTATCTCTTATAGTTTCCGAGATCCCAATGGTGAGCATCCAATTTCCTGAAATTTAAATTTCACATATCTAACATAAATCTCGTATTTAATTTATTTTTTGATCTAAACCAATTAGAGATATATCTGAGTCAAAAAATTACCATTTCTTCTAAGTACCTTTAGTTATACAGGGTGGCCCATCGAAAACGAAACAGAGACATTTACTGGCAGCTCAGTTCATTTTTGGAAAAACGCTCAGACCCGTCGATTTTGTTTTCGAGGGGGACACAAAACTGGAAAAAAATCACGTCAACAAGTGCAGCCCCCTGGACGGGTGTGGCACCACCCCTAAAATCTTAAATGGAAAGGGGGGGTCGAGTGATACCTTATTTTAAAGGTCTTTCAATTCCCTTTATAATGATGTAAAATTCACAATACTTCAGTTCAGTAGTTTTGGAGATTTATTGATTTTAAGCTTACAGTACACTTTAATAGGTACATCTGATTAGTTTGTACTACTTTCAGAAGAAATTTGAGTAAAGCCAGTTACTTATTAATTTAATGGTTTTCTTCACTACGTCCATGGTTGGTTTATCATTTTGGTGTTCAAAATAGCGATTGGAGCGGTTTTTGTCGCGAAAAAAGTGGTTTATTGAAGAAAGATAAGCAGGGAATGTCTCGTACTTATTTTAAATAGGAATTTGTACATAGTTTGCGATTGATTCGACCAAACTTTGTTGTTAAAATACCTTTTTCCGCTTTATTCATAAATTAACCATGGTATATTCCACGGCAGAAAGGATTGAAATTATCGAAATATTTTTCGGAAATAATCAGTGCGCTAATAGAACAGCACACATATTTAATGAGCGACATGAGAACAGTAACGTGCATCGAAAATATGTCCTAGAACTTATAGCTAAATTTCGGGACACTGGATCAGTCGCCAATAAAAAACGCAATATTGAAAATCCCATAAGGAACGAAGCAATAGAAGTGGGGGTTTTAGGGCAAGTTTATGTAGATCCTACGTTAAGTACCCGAAAATTGGATACTGTGTGTGGTGTTAGTCGATGTAGTATCCAACGGATTCTGAAGGCCCATAGTTTTCATCCGTATAAAATTCACCTTGTACAAGAACTTAATGAAGACGATTTTGATCGGCGATTACAATTTTGTGAAGATATGATTGAACGAATTATAAACGATGAACATTTTCTATTCAACACTTGCTTTTCCGACGAATGTTCCTTTTTCTTACATGGCCTAGTAAACCGTCATAACTGCCGATATTGGTCAGATTCTAAGCCCAGAGTTTATCATGAGGTACACACACAGCAGCCACAAAAATTAAATGTTTGGGCTGGTATTTTTGGCGATCATTTAGTTGGTCCTTTTTTCTTGCCTGGAAATTTAACCGGTGAAATGTATTTGGAATTACTGCAAGACGCCATAGATCCTGCATTAACAGCCATAATTGAAAATGGGAATGATCGGCGGTACATTGCGAATAGGTTGATGTTCCAACAGGATCGTGCCCCACCACATTACGCATTACGTGTTCGACAATATTTAGATCAGACGTTTCCAGGTCGATGGATTGGTAGAAGAGGTGCAATTGAATGGCCCCCAAGATCGCCAGACTTATCACCTTTGGATTTCTTTCTGTGGGGTCACTTAAAAAGCAAAATCTATGCTACTCAACCAACATCGTTAGAAGATTTGCGACAAAGAATTGTGAATGAGTGCCTTCAAATTACTCCTCAAATATTGCAAAATGTGCGGCAACGTTTTGAGCAAAATCTTTATTACTGCATGGAGAGTCATGGTGGTCATTTCCAACATTTACTTGGCTGACGGGTCAGTTCATTCTTAATTTTTAAAGTACTTTGCTACCAAATGTACTAATTTCCACTAATGATGTATTAAAGTTTTATTTAAGTTTAAAATCAATAAATCTCCAAAACTACTGAACTGAAGTATTATGAATTTTAGATCATTATAAAGGGAATTAAAAGACCTTTAAAATAAGGTATCACTCGACCCCCCTTTCCATTTAAGATTTTATGGGTGGTGCCACCCCCGCAAAGGGGGCTGCACTTGTTGACGTGATTTTGTTTCGATTTTGTGTCCCCCTCGAAAACAAAATCGACGGGTCTGAGCGTTTTTCCAAAAAAGAACTGAGCTGCCAGTAAATGTCTCTGTTTCGTTTTCGATGGGCCACCCTGTATAGTCGAGAAAGCGTTTAGTTAATAATCAATCGAGCAATCAACAATCAATGCAATATTTTATGATTTTTAGAGCTGTCTAAAATGGAAATAAAAACTCAATAATCTCAATAAATAAAGTTTATAATAGAGCAATTATCGTATCGCTGAACTTTCTATTTGTATCGTAATTTTCGAATTTTTAATGTTACGTAAATGAATGAAATGAGTAGATAATTGCGTAGCACTTTGTATTATTGACTTTATTTATTGAAATGATTTTGATTCTAAATTTAACAAAAGTGATTATTTATGGAATGTTTTTTACAAGAATACAACGTTTTTGGAAGAAACGGTAACATTATAGTTACCTCGACTGGCATGACGATAGTTCTGGGCCTGTGTCTAACCCATACATATATCTAATTGATTTAGTTTAAAGAATAAATTAAATTAATTTTTATGTAGGTATATGACAAATTTAAATTTTAGGAAATTTACATACATACATGTAGATTTTTTAGTATCAGGGCGTAAACTAATCTGCTTTAAACTCTAGAAACTGTTTTCAATCAGTTAAAATATATTAAAATTGATTAATTATTAACCAAATAACAGCTTATTAATATGGACGTGTATTTTTGAACATTCGATAGTTAATTGGGGTATTGTAGCTACTTTTTTTCATAATATTATTTTTTAAGATACTTTCTCTTAACTTTAACGGACTTTCGTCCTACCTGTTCTGTAATGACTTTGTTCCATCAGAAAGAGATGACTGTTTAACTTCAAAATAGACGTCAAGGCTTTCAATTCGTTACCTTATAGTTTTTACTTTTGGAGTATTTCTCGTTTCTTCACACTAGATTGTTTATTGTCGTTGATTATTGTTGATTTTGATTTTGTGTTATGTGATTCATAGCTTGAATTCAATTAACTTTTATAAAATATTTCAATGATATACAGGGTCGTTCATGGTGGGTGGCCATAGATCTGTAGAACTAAACAATATACTTGAACTATTGGTAATCTCTGTAAAAGATGCCGATCTCTTTAATGACGCTTTGACGTATCTATCAATTCTATTCTATTTGAAATAGAATGTCCTGTATATTTTGACATTGTTAAATTGTATGTAAAAAGCCAAGTAATTTTTGTTAACAATTGCCTATATTCATTTCTAACCATTTCTGAGATTAAATTCATTAAAGAATTTTTTTGTAAAAAAAACATATCGGGGTTGTTAATAGTTAAAATAATCCAATTTTTTTAATCGGTCGTTTTTTTGTTAATTTTTTTAAAAATTATGAAATTTCAAAGTATTTCATTTATATATACAGGGTGTTATGGAAATGACTTATTGTATTTAAACCGGCAAATCCTGAGATGAAAATAAATTGAAGAAAAATAACCATAAATGGCGCTTTGAATTATTAAGCGAAATATACACTTTATATATTATGAAATCTCAAAATTTACGTGGCCGCTCCTGAGGACCTTCGCAATCAATAGTTTATTGAGACAATCTCGAAGTTCAAAAGAGGTTAGCGCATTATAGGCGGTGTTGTCATATTGCAACACAGAATTATTGTAAACGCACGTGTTCAGTTTTTGACAACAAGACGTCTTTGACGCGCGTTATCACTTCTTTTTCAAACTTTTTAGAAAAAAAAACTATAATTTTAAGGTACATACCCTCTTACCTTAGATCTTATTTTAAAATAATCCGTTTTATAATTAAATTTCATAAAAAAATAAAACACAAAAAGTATGTTTTGCAACAGAACCAACAGTAGATAATATCACACAAATTTGAATCACATCACAACATTTATTATTATAAAGTATTTGATAACAGCAAAAATGGGGTAATGCTACAACTGATAAAAACGTTTTAAATTCGTATTATACGTCAAGCATGTGGAACCATCGGAAGCGTCATTCCATCCTCGAGTCTCGAAACATACTGAAGCAACAATAGTTGAGCTCACCGGGTATTCAAGCAAGGGCGAGATACGCGGTGTGATCTGACAACACTGTCAGTATACTCTAGTGACCCACATTGTTGCTAACTGAATCCAGATGGAACGGCGCGAAAGTATATGGGTAAAAAGGGGTTTCACCTTAAAAAAAACGTATGTAGACTTTCTCTAAGATACCCAAGGAGTCACCTATTTAAATATAATAAGTCATTTCTATAACACCCTGTATAGTATATTTTGCATCGTCAGGGAAGTTAGGAGTTAGGAACGGACTTGCCACCATAATCGTTGGGCTAAAATTTTGACCGGTGTTATTTGACAGAGCTGAAAAACTGATTTCTTAAATACTTTGGTCATTCCTCTTTAAAAAATTGACTCTTAATTTATTGCAATAAAACTGGCGATTTTACAGATAAATCGGTTTTTATGCGAAACAATCAAAAGTTACACGTTGAGAATATCATTCATATGCCAAAATTAATATTAGTAATAAGTATAAAGTATGGTAATTTGTTGCTTGTTTATTTTTAAAAATTACTTACAAAGCTTAGAATTTTAAAACAACCTAATCCTAAATTTTAGTGTTACCTGTTTGTGTTCACCATTAGTAACTTTTGAATGTTTCGCATAAAAACTGATTTATTTCGAAATACCTATAGTTTATCGTACGTAAAAGCACAAGAATTTTTTTTATCCGACCTCCAAAAAAGATCGAGTAATTTTTAGCAAGATAATTTCATGAATTAGTGTATAGATACTAAAAAAATAATACTATGTTTATTTTCTAACGAAAGCTCATTTTTAATAATTTAATCGCAACTCAACGGTTCTATCATTATCAGAAAATGCTTGACAGCATCAGATTTGATTGTAATAATATGTTACGTTGCTGGGCAACGGAAAAGAAAGGCTACTTAATTTTGAGCTGGGGAGACTTTTACCACCTAATTGGGAAGAGATATTTTTATCACTGTAAAAAAGGATGCATCTTCTTTTTTATCTATGTCTAAGTGACAAAAATGACATATTTAAATAGACATTTTATAAAGTATTTAAAAAATCAGTTTTTCCGCTCTTGACTTTCCTGACTATGTAGAACATCTACTGTAGTATGGTTTAATGACTCTTTATGGCCTCTACAAGATTTCATTAAACTATAGGGTATTAAGAAAATGACTTATTATATTTAAATGGGTGACTCCTAGGGTGTCCAGAGAAAGTCTACATACTTTTTTTTAATCGAAGATCTAAATACTAAGGTAAAACCCCTTTTTACCTACATACTGTCGCGCCGTTCCATCTGGATTTAGTTAGCAATAATGTGGGTCACTAGAGTATACTAACAGCGTTGTCAGATCACACCGCGTATCTCGTCTTTGCTTAAATACCCGGTGAGCTCCACTATTGTTGCTTCAGTATGTTTCGAGACTCGGGAATGGAATTACGCTTTCGAGGGTTCCACGTGCTTGACGTATACGAATTTTAAACGTTTTATTAGTTGTGTCATTACCCGATTTTTTTTCTGTTGTGAAGTACTTCATAATAATAAATGTTGTGATGTGTTTCAAATTTGTGTGATATTATCTACTGTTGGTTCTGTTGCAAAACATACTTTTTGTGTTTTTTTTTTACGGAATTTAATTATAAAACGTATTATTTTAAACTAAAATCGAAGGTAAAAGGGTATGTACCTTAAAATTGTAGTTTTTTTCTAAAAAAATTGAAGAAGAAGTGATAACGCGCGTCAAAGACATCGTGTTGTCAAGAACTGAACACGTGCGTTTATAATTCTGTGTTGCAATATGACAACACCGCCTATAATGTGCTAACCTCTTTTGAACCTCGAGACTGCCTCAAATAAATTATTGATTGTGAAGGTCCTAAGGACCGGCCACGTAAATTTTCAGATTTGTGAGTGTGTAAGTGTACATTTCGCTTAAGAATTCAAAGCGCCATTTATGGTTATTTTTCTTCTTATTTTCATTTCAGGATTTGCCGGTTTAACTATTAACACCCCGTATAGACGGCAGAATATATATTATAATTATCCAGATCGAAATCGGTGACTACATCTCTGCATTGGAAGCTTTAATTAGACCTATTTTCAATAAATAAACGTAAATCACAATCTAGCTGCTACTTGGGTTTCAATTAATTTTGATCTTAGAACATCGTATTACTAATTGATGCGTTATTAATTGACTTCCGATGAATGGGTAAATAATATCTGCCTCGATCGGATACAAATATTTGATGTCAAACATGTGTTTAATATCCTGATGTCATTAATAACATTGCTGCGGATTTCCGTACACACGCACTGAATATTTGATGATATTAGTGGGGCGTGCTTAGGGGGAGGGGGGGTTTAAACAATTAGGAATTGTGTACAGATTGTCCAATCAGCTTGAGCTCTGAGATACACAGACGACAGAGATGGAGAGTGGGTGCGAGGCAAAGATTTGGAATACTTGATTTTGGAAAAGTAAATTGAGCATCGAAAATTAGAGTGCGATTTTAGCAGCTTAATAATAATCATTTTATTTTATGATCAAACCCAAGCACTATAGGAAAAATCCTTTAAGGTTGGTTTTGAATCGTTGGTGGTTATATTCGTTGGGATGAACGACCTCGGGAAGACCTTTACTATTTAAACAAATTCAAAGCAGGTCCGACTTGACGTATAAATCACTAAGAGATATGATACCACGCCGATGGAGGCGTGGCTTATGACGTCAACGGGCGAGTGATTTTTAAATCTCTCTGGATAATATTGTTGTCAGCGTTTTTAACTCTCTTTCACTCTCTAAGTATTAAAAGGTTTTATACATTTAATGGTATGTGAAATGAAAGAATAATATCATGATATTTGGGTATATTTATTTCATGAACATACAACAAAGATTAAAGCTAATATACGACCTAAGTAGTTATAAATAAACTAAACTATTTTTCTTAAATAGTCCATCTCTCAGTGGAGTGAAATTATAAAGAGGTAAGGAAACTCATACTCTACTTCAGTAGTTAAATAAACAATTTTTTAATGTCCATACATACATATTTCGAAGGCATATATCCTCATCAGCTTTAGTGGAAAATACTTAAGAAGTAAATGTTAACAAAATAAATAAAACCGCCATTCTAATTTTTTCTTCTTATCCTTAGGAAGACGGAAACACCTCATTTTATGAAAATTCAGATATTTATTTTAATAAACACACACGACTAAATAAGAAAAAATTCTGATGAACTTTCAAAATTTCCATGGAAAACTACGGCAAACGGCACTACGTGGAGACCAGTGTTGCCCGAAATCTTTGATCAAAAGTAATAAGTTGACGGTTCGAAACCTAATAGAATAGTAGAAAACGGTGTCAGAGTTAGAAGAGTACGAGAAAAAGGTCGTTACTTTCCTATGATCCAAATTTCATATGGGGAACTCCACAACAAGAATCAACATCTAACAAATTGTTAATATAATAATGGATATATTACAATTGTAAGAATGACAACGCTGGTGGCCAACAGCAGGGATCGCCGAGCAGCTCCGGATATCGTCGACCTGTTCCGATGGCGCGGCGGTTGTTTTAAAAGTTTGTCGCAATCTTTTCTTATTTTAGTGGTATTTTAGCTGTAATGTGTGTTATATTTCTATGAAATTAATATACAGGGTGGCCCATCGAAAACAGTCCAGCAAGGTTTACGGCTGTGTACGTGAAAATTAAAAAAAACCTCGGACCCGTAAACTTGTGTTTTCAGGGGGACACGTTTCACTATTAATTTCATCTCCGTAACCTCAACCCCCCTAGCGGGGGCGGCTACTGCCCTTGTTTTTTCAAATGGGAATGGGTACGTTGTGATACATCTTTTTAAATGGAATTAAATTCTCTTTAAAATGGCGCTTCGTTTTGTAAGTTTGAGTTACGCGCGGCCGAGCAACGGAATTTGAAACATTTCACTGTACCTCTTATCAAGTACACAATTTGTGTACACAATTTTTTTTTAAGTAATAAGTATCAGTCAATTCAACTTTATCTTCAGTAAAGTGGTTGATCCAGATCTACATACGTTATTTCTGCGCTATTATTTTCTTTTGATTTGATCGTGACATGAAAAATGGTTTATTCTATTGAGGAGATTTAATTGTATTTTATAAACAATCAATGTGCAAGAGTAACGGCAACTTTGTTTAATGATAGACATCCAGATAGACTCGTACATCATGGTTATATCCTAGAATTAGTCGACAAACTGGTTCAGTGGCAAGTAAAAAAAGGATCATTGAAAATCCAGTAAGAAATGAAGCAGTAGAAGTTCTGGGTCAAGTTAGTATGAATCCAACATTAAGTACCAGAAAAATGTCTGATCTAACGGGAATTTCGCGGACCACTGTACAGAGAATTCTGAAACATTATAAATGGCACCCATACAAAATTCAACTTCTCCAAGAATTGAATAAAGATGATAATGACCGCCGTTTACACTTTTGTGAAGTAATGTCAGAACAAGTATTAAATTATCCGAACTACCTTTTTAACGATTGCTTCTCAGACGAATGTTATTTTTTTCTTAATGGCACTGTCAATCGACATAACTGTCGTTACTGGTCCGACACGAATCCAAGGATTTACCACGAGGTTCATACTCAAAATCCTCAGAAATTAAACGTTTGGGCTGGTATTTTCGGTGATCACATAATTGGACCATTTTTCTTACCGGAAAATTTTAATGGAGATACTTATTTAGACTTGTTGGAGAATGCTGTCAACCCAGCGCTGATGGAAATTATGGAAAACGACCAACGTTACCACGAAGAAAATCCAATATTTCAACAAGACGGGGCTCCCCCCCATTATGCATTACCCGTACGCCACTTTCTGGATGAAACATTTCCTGGTAGATGGATTGGAAGGAGGGGTGCTATTGAATGGCCCGCGAGATCGCCCGATTTATCTCCCCTTGATTTCTTTTTGTGAGGACATCTAAAATCCAAAATTTATGCTACCCAACCCGAATCCTTAAAAGATTTACAGAACCGCATTACTAATGAATGTCAACAAATTACAATAAATGTTCTTCACAATGTCCGAGAACACTTTGAACAGTTGTTGCACTATTGTATGGAGGTGAATGGCGGACATTTTCAACATTTAATAAGATAACATGTAAGTAATACTCAATAAAATTACATTTTTTAAAACGCAATTTCTCGGCGGCGAGTAGCGCAAATTTACAAAACAAAACGCCATTTTAAAGAGAATTTAATGCCCTTTAAAAAGATGTATCACAACATACCCATTCCCATTTGAAAAAACAAGGGCAGTAGCCGCCTCCGCTAGGGGGGTTGAGGTTACAGGGATGAAATTAATAGTGAAACGTGTCCCCCTGAAAACACAAGTTTACGGGTCCTACCTAGCTGGACTGCTTGCGATGGGCCACCCTGTATATATATAAATACTGTATTATTCTTTCATTTCACATACCATTAATTGAGTAAAACCTTTTAATACCTTTAAAATAGAATTAAAAACGCTAACACCGTATAAATCTCCATAAGCAATTTGAAAATCGCTCTCCCTGTGACGTCACTGCGCGGCGCAGACGAAATTGGAACGGTTAGATAGGTTCTTACCTTTAGTAATTGTATCGTTGACTTGACCCGCGGGTAGTAGTTTGGAGACCCCTGTTCTATGCTCTTCAGATTCCTGGTCAGCTCGTACTCTCCGATTAGATTAATGGCTCTCGTTTGATATCTTAGCTGGATTTTTGGAAGTTTTTCCAGCTGTAACAAATACTGTGTATGTAATAATTAAGATGTAAACATGTAAATAATATTGTAAATAGCAGACCAAAAAATACATTTCAGAATCTTTCTATGGAATCCGGAAGCCGAAGAGTATGCTTCTGTGTTCTTCTTTCCGATCTTTTTAATTTTTTTCCCTAATCTCTTTACGCAACCCTTGTTATTAGTGTCATTGTGGAACTTCCTATAAATCCTCGTTAAAGTGGATACTTGGTGTACAGGGTTATCCATTTTTAACACTTATACTGGGTATCTCGGTATTGAACTTATCAAAAAGCTGATATATTGGTATATACAGGGTGTCTTTTTAAAACCCGAACACCCTTTTTTTTCGCTCAGATTGCATTTTTTTGATTTCCACCTCCTCAGATGATTTTCGTAGTTTTGAGGGGGAAATCGAATGGCGCAGTTTTTTTTACCTGCGGTGTTCAGGTGGTGCCTTTTTTTTTTAAATGGGAACCCGTTTTTTTTTCTTGCAGGTTCCGAACCTTCATTGATAAACAAGCGACTTTCGTCCCAAACATTTTTTATTCGAATCGATCCTGAACTTTTCAACGACGAATTGTTACACTACCAACAAGATGGAGCCCCTGCTCATTTCACGGTACCTGTTCGCCAATGGTTAAACGATCATTTTCCTGGACAGTGGATCGGGCGGCTCGGCCCCGTATTATGGCCAGCAAGATGGATTTCTTTTTCTGGGGGTTCATCAAGTCGATTGTGAGTCGTACGAGGACGTAGAATCTTCAGGAGTTGAGACAATAATCACCGCTGCCTGTAGAGAAAATGTGACTCACGAAATTTTAGAACGAGTGCGAGAAGGGTTTCAGAGTAATTTGTACTTTTGTATGGAAAGAAACGGGGAGCATTTTGAACATTTATTAAAATAAGAAAATTAGGCAACTTTTTTTTAAAATGGGAACCCGTTTTTTTTCTTGCAGGTTCCGAACCTTCATTAATAAACAAGCGACTTTCGTCCCAAACATTTTTTTATTCGAATCGATCCTGAACTCAATCAGAAACAATTTTGAGGTTGAAACTAATTTTCTTATTTTAATAAATGTTCAAAATGCTCCTCGTTTCTTTCCATACAAAAGTACAAACGACTATGAAACCCTTCTCGCACTCGTTCTAAAATTTCGGGAGTCACATTTTCTCTACGGGCAGCGGTGATTTTTTGTCTCAACTCCTGAAGATTCTACGTCCTCGTACGACTCACAATCGACTTGATGACCCCCAGAAAAAGAAATCCATCGGCGTTAAGTCTGGTCTGGTGATCTTGCTGGCCATAATACGGGGCCGAGCCGCCCGATCCACCGTCCAAGAAAATGATCGTTTAACCATTGGCGAACAGGTACCGTGAAATGAGCCGGGGCTCCATCTTGTTGGTAGTGTAACAATTCGTCGTTGAAAAGTTCAGGATCGATTCGATTAAAAAAATGTTTGGGACGAAAGTTACTTGTTTTTTAATGAAGGTTCGGAACCTGCGAGAAAAAAAAAGGATTCTCATTTAAAAAAAAGTTGCCCTGCGCAGAACACCGCAGGTGAGAAAAACCTGCGCCATTCGATTTCCCCCTCAAACCTACGAAAATCATCTAAGTAGGTCGAAATCAAAAAAATACAATCTGAGCGAGAAAAAAGGGTGTTCGGGTTTTAAAAAATTTGGGATAAAACTAATAATGTGAACGGGTTTTACGTTCCTAAATGTTTTATGAGGTTTCGAGTTACTAAACCTACCATAATTATTCAGATTGCTTCCTAGTCTTTTAAAAATATCACTGAAGGATTGCTGCCTCTTAGGGTAACGTTAAAAATACAAATTTAAGGCATTTTCTTTGATATTCAATATACATATGCGCATAACATATCATTTTTTTCATAGCTTTCGTAAACCATCTTGTTGCAGAATTATACCGTTGACTCTTACTGCCATAAATACCCTGACCTGATTAAACCCTATTGTATATGCCTGAATCTCTTCAAAGCTCAATAAATGGGATCAGGGCCGGCTTGAAAATGTATACCACACCACATGATTTATTTTTAAAATTTAAAATAAATAGATAGGTATTTTTAGTTTTAGGTACCTATAATAAATGTAAAATAATGATAACAATTAATGATAATTGAAAATAATATAATTTAAAAGTATAACTATTAGGATAACAAGTACAATAAATATTAATTAAATTCTAAGGAACTATTGATAATTTATTCAAAATTTAACTCTGTATCACTATCTTCATCTAAGCCTAAACTTATAATTAAGGGTTGAACATGTGTAATCATACAATTGTAAGAATTTTTCACCTTAAATACATGCTGTACACAGTTTTTCCAGCTGTCTGCAGAAATTTTTCTTACTTCGTTTTTAATTAATTCTACTACAGATGCATTTAATGTAGGAGAAATATTATTTCTCTTAATATTGGATTTTAATTGGTGCCATATTAGCTCAATAGGATTGAATATACAATAGTACGGAGGAAGATGCAACACTGTATGTCCATTTCCTGCTGCAAGTTTGTCACACTCGTATTCCTTATTTATTTTAAAAGCTTTTAATACTTCTAGCAGTTCTCGTTTTTTGCAAGTTTCTTCAAAATATAAATCATTTTCAATCATAAAATTTTGAATTTCTGCTTTTGTATTATTAGAATTGGGAATGATTTTTGCTTGCCGACTATGATAACTAGCATTGTCCATTACAATGGCGCTATTTTCAGGTATATTTTTAAGGAGTTTATGTTTAAACCAATCTTCAAAAAGTTGTGCGTCGGCATCTTGATAGTAATCTAAAGAAGAATCTGCTATGTTTTTAGCTGAAAGCAACAGACAATTTGGAACAAACCCGTTCTCTGAACCAGAATGTAATGTTGTGATTCTTTTGCCTTTATTTGATGGTGCCTTGGTTTTACATTTTTTGGAAGAATCATCCCAACCTTTTCTTGGAGTGTCATGGGTATCGAACCATGTTTCGTCAAGGTAAATAATTGGACGATTTTCTTCTCTAAATTGTTTAACAGCTGTTAAATATTTAAGTTTCCATTCCCGACACTTGAAGATGCCCCCCTATCAGCACAATTCCAAGGACGCCACATTCCACCACTAATAAGCCTAACTAAAAATTACTCGCCGGAAAACCACTAAAGATTAAAATTATTAAAAATCACTTTGTATTTATATATGCATCAGGCATAGGTATAAATTGAATTTGTATACCTGGTCCGGCTCTGCTCGAAAAGATTTTAAAATTTGGGATTTCCTTATTTATTTTATGGTCGAATAGATAATGAGGTTTAATTGCAGTCAAGAGATCAACGATATAATTCTGCAAAAACTATACCTAACAATTAAACCCGAACAAGCTCGAACCAAGTTGCGTTCTGTCAAAATTAATTATCTTTTTTGTTTTCATCGCCGGAAGTAGTCGGAATTTTCTTAATTTCTCACCGGCATTAACTTAAGCTTCAAACTATTCAACTTCGCCACAATTTATCTTTTATAGTTTCCGAGATCCTAATGGTTAGCATCGAAATTTTGAACACCCTACATGTGTTTTCCCGTTTCTTAATTATTTACCACTTATAATATTAAATCATGTATTTTGCAATACCGCGCCTATAAAAGGATTGTATTAAATTATCATTAGAAAAAAAATAATTTTATTTTTTAAAGAATCCTATTTTGTTGATGCCCGTTTTTACAAGTAGTGATAAATTTCGTACTAATTTATTTATTGTTCCCTGGTCCTACAAATTTCAAATATTGGCAAGTTTCCCTTTCCTTCCCTTTTAGCAGGGAAAATGAGGAAGTTCTAATTTTCCTGTCAAGATTTTTATATAAAACGTCGATGTATTGGAATTATGATGGCCATTCAACCCCATAAAGATTAACTCATGAAAGCCAACTTTCTTATATATAAAGTATATTGTTCTACTATTTCGTTAACGGCAACAATTAATTCTAAAATTTCTGGTCTTGCATTGAGTAAGAAAACATTAATAACAAATTAGATTATCGACTCCCACTCAAAAAATACTTTGCTTAATTAAAGAAAAAAATGATTAGGAGGAATAAATTGCCTTTATTATAAAAAATAGAGCAGTGTATTAAAACTTGTAACTTTATATATTATGTCAATTGATTCCTTAACATATTATAGATATCGCATTAATTAAAAATAATGCAGAAGTAGCGGCAACAATAGCGGTAGAGTTATCACATTTGAAAAAGCAAGATCGAATCAACGAAGTCAAGAGTGATCCGGTTCCCATCTCTACAGAGAATCGACCTGTAAGTAATAATTGTTCATGACAATAAAAAACTATGGCTATAAAACATTTTTTATTTTAATTAAGCCGTACGGAATAACGACTTACAGATTTAAAGCAGGGTCGGTCCCAGTGCTGTGCATGGGTGGTCATTTTGTTAGTTTAGATATGCCGATAATATTTTATCTTTGTTTATCTTACGTAAATATTGAGAAAAGACGAGCAGAGTCTGAAGTTCTCGTATAATCTTATTTATAGAAGCACAATCATATAATCCGTACAGACAGTGTTGTTGTGCCTGGTGTAACAATTTTAACAAAATGTTACTTTTTGATCTATTGTGTCATTTTCTCTAAATTTGTTGCCTTTTCACCTGGGTGCTTGATTAAAGCTTAAAGCTCAGGAGCCCACGCCAACGCAAGCAAGAACAAGCGATTTTTTAAATTGTTGCAAGCATTTCTGTTTGCGGCATGTTATCTTATTTTTGAATGTATCTTATCAGAAAAGAATGCCTTCATTATCCCAATCCCATACTAAATGTGTATACTTTTTAATGTTTGTATTCATAATTATTTCTCGATCTGCCCTTACATATACAGGGTGTTCCTTAATGACGTGCTAATATTTCATGGTGTGATTCCTTAGGTTATTTTATGGAGAAAAGTTCGTATGAACGCAACGGCTTAAATTTATTGCTACAGGGTGTTGAATTTTTATTTTTTAAATGGTTATTTTTTAATATCTCCGAAAGTACTTTAGATATTATTTTCAATTTAGGTATGTATTAATAAGATATAGTGCCAGATATTTTAGTTATTCAATTGTTCCACCAGTGGCGTCCATGCAAACATTTACTCTGATATTTTTTACAAAAAAGATGATACCCTACTGACATTTTTCCATGTGGATTTTTTTCTACATGAAAACGGTCTCTTGAATTTTTTCTCGTCAGACGCACCGTTCTTGATTAAAACCACTAAATTCATATTGAAACTCATTATTATTAACATTGATAAAATAATTAATGATAAATTTTGTTTTACAAAAATTGTTGGAAATGGTCAGTTTCACTTAAAAGGCATGCTTCCGCCAGTCTTCGCATCGAATTGCCCTCTCCGATAATTTTTATAAAACAAAATTTATCATTAATTATGTTATCAATGTTAATAATAATTAGTTTTAATATGAATTTAGTGGTTTTAATCAAGAACGCTCAAGATACCGTATTCATGTAGAATTGACCAGGCTAATCAGAAAAAATATCCACATGGAAAAATGTCACTGACGTACCATCTTTTGTTGTAAGTATTTTCGGAGTTATTACAAAATAACCATTTAACAAATAAAAATTCAACACCCTGTAGCAAAAAATTGAAGCCTTCAGGAATCACACCCTGAAATATTAGCACGTTATTAAGGAACACCCTGTATACATGGTGTTTGGATACTTGGAGATGTGATTCTACATGTTAAACTAAATAAGTTATGTGATATTTGAAAAACTGATTTTGAATCTTTAATTCCAGTTTTGCGCCAAAACGGTATCGTTTATCGACTCGAATAAAGAACGCTTTTCTTATTGTCTTTAAAATGACAAATACTGCTAAAACAAAGAAGATATGTCAATAATTAAATTTGAATATAAGCAGAATGATAGAAGTCGTTAACCGTAGTCCATGTGTCAATATATGAACCTGATAGTTTAAAATCTAACACCTCGTTTTATGAATATGACAATGTGATTTTTCTAGCATATTAACTTAAAGCGCAATTTATGGTTAATTTGTGCAATTGATCTCAGGATCTGCACATTTATATGCAGGGTGTCTCACCGGGAACCCCCGACGCTAAACTGACATGGAACCAACAATTAGATAAAAACCTAAACAAAGCAAAAATGTACCTAATGTGGTGCAGGAGCTTGGTTGGGTTTATTCGGGTTTGTTCTGGGGATATGAAAAAATTAACGCCGACCCTGTGCTCCGCTCCCACGTTGGAATTACCGGTAGGACCATAAATAGACTACGCTCACGAAAACCCCCTCTGAGAACGGCAGAAACTCTTATCGAGGAAAACTTTAACATAATTGAGCGGTGGAAAGAAGATTGGGAGAAGAAGGCCACACCTGCCAACCGGGATATGCCATGCGTTACAAGCAGGCCAGAGGGCTTTGATCAACCAAGACGAATCTGGACAACACTTAACAGAATAAGGACGAATTGCGGCAGGTGCTCCGACTCACTCTTCAGGTGGGGAAAAATACCTTCCCCAAACTGTGACTGCGGCGCTGAAAGACTATTAAACATCTGGTAGAGGACTGCCCAATTAGTTCCTACAGTGGCAATCCATCCGATATCCTGATTGCGACAAGAGAGTCAATAGAATATATTTGTAATCTTAATGTTTGTTTGTAAAATTTTTGTTATTTTGTTGTGTATCTACCTGTGATTGTAGCCATACGCAAAATAAAAAAAATAAGGCCCCAGATGATGAAAAGGCTGCATGTCACAGTCATCAGACCCCTGATATCATATGGGTCTGTAGTCTGGTGGACAAAAACACGGCAGATTACGACAGCAAACAAACGAACAGTTTGCAGAGGCTTGCTTGCCTGTGTATCAGTGGGGCGATGAGAAGCACCCCCACTGCCGCAATGTCATACTGGGACTAACACCCCTAGACATTCACATCAGCAAGGAGGCTAACTGCAGCGCCTCAAGGATGATCACAAATGGGGAATGGACACAACATCCCGTAAAAATTGGACATTCAACGATCTAATCAACGATGATCTATTGGAAATGCAAACTACTTTGATAAATGGACGAATAGTGCACCCCCGTCGACAGGGTTCTAGTTTGGTACACCAATGGGTAAAAAACCGCCAACGTTATGGGTGCAGGTATATTTGGGGAAAGGCCCAGGATGGAGATAAGCATTCCTCTGGGGAACTATGCCACAGTACACCAAGCGAAAGCTCATGCCATAGAAGCATGCGTACTACAAAATCTTGAAAATGGCTACCACAACCAAAAGATATACATCCTGTCGTACAGCAACGCTGCTCTGAACTCTAATCGGTTTATTTCAAAACTTACACTGGAGTGCCATACCAACTTAAAAGAACTAGCGGCCAGGGAGAACAAGGTGGAGCTCTTGTGGGTCCCTGGTCACTCACAAGGGGATGAACTAGCGAGAACCGGATCCGCCCAACGTTTCAGGGGCCCCGAACCGGCCTTTGGGATATCAAAATATGCAACAAAAACAACATTAGATAGATGATCAAGAAACAACACCTATCTCGATTGCAAAGGTTACCTGGCCAAATACACGCACGAAAATACTATCGAATGGGATACTAACACTGACGAGGCGGCCCCGGTTGAAACAGGTGTTAGGCCTGCTAACAGGCCAGTGTCACTAGCGAAAACACCTTCAAAGGATAGGTATAAACAACGGATCCATTGAATGCAGACTCTGCGGTGAAGAGGATGAAACTGCCTCACACGCTGCTGCGTAGCGTTGTCTCGCAGAAGACAAAATATCTTCGGGAACATACAACATGGTGACAACCTCCTACATGACAGGCTTGGCAGAAAGTGACCTCATAGAAGGAACAAATATCTTCTAACAAGATGGGGGACACACTAAGCCGGAAGACTGGAGTGATAGAAGAACCCGACCCCCGCCTTTAACCAACCAACCAACCAACCACCGGGAGCCGCCTCGATCTATATATGAAAAACTATAGGTACGTACATAGGAAAATTTGGGCAACTCGGCTCAAATATTTTCAATATGATGGGACTTCCGGATATACCGGAAGTGGGTGTCAACTTGCTTAATTTAAATGGAACACATTACATATTATTACATTTTTCGATTTACGTAAGATTCTAGGCAGATTTCGTATACCTACCAAAAATTGTTTGACATATTATAAGGGGTCCTCTAGGTCCTTACCATTTGAATGGAATGGAGGGTGTTTCCATAGATCGTGGTCGGTTAAGGAAAAAACACTGCTTTGAACTGCTACAACGTATATTTGCTGTATACGGGATATAATGGTACATAATACAGCCTAATCACAGTTCACCCTTTTTACACAAAAAAAACTTTAATTTAACTAATACTAATAACTGACTAACTATATTTACATTTGTAGAGCATGAATGTCACAGAGATACTCTA
Organism: Barypeithes pellucidus; assembly: GCA_963991005.1. Classification (NCBI taxonomy): domain Eukaryota; kingdom Metazoa; phylum Arthropoda; class Insecta; order Coleoptera; family Curculionidae; genus Barypeithes; species Barypeithes pellucidus. The sequence continues at coordinate 47,972,188 of OZ022557.1, read as the reverse complement.
TGATACGCAAAAGAGAAAGAAATCGAATGTTTGAAATACGCGGAGTACCGAACGCTGAAATTAGGAAAAAGTAGTAAACGAAATATCTACTTCCCGATATACGGGCGAAAATAGAGAATAGAAATGTTATGGACTAAGAACCACCGACCGTCGGTTCTAAGCAAAGGAAAGGTACTGTTCCCGATATACGGGGAAAAGGGAAAATAGAAATTAAGAAAGTTATGAAATAAGAACCATCGACCGTCGGTTCCAAAAAAATGAGGGTTACTGATTGTTATTTACGTCCTAGTCATCATACCTGGTTTTACCAACATTTAATTAAGGGATAAGAATATGTAAATGCCATTAGAGAGCGGTCACTTAACAAAGAAAAAAGGGAAAAAAGGTTCGTGCGAAACTATTGTTTGTGTAGACGTAGGATTAAAATTTGGAAAGCACGTCTACTTAGTAATTGAAATTATACAGACAGACATATTTTATGATGCTTTGTACCGATGCCGATAAATTGTTATTTTAAAAGATCAAAGGAATATTATTATACTTTACAACCCCTGAACAACATATTTAAGATTGTATGTTTGAAATGACGTTTGCAGACCTTAAAAAATTATTAATTCTTCCTGAGGGAGCTTTATTATTTAATTAGGATTGAATTCCTTGTTGAAAAGGACCTACTTTAATAGATTTTTTATTTTTTAACTATTAACACATGATGTTCAAGCAATCAAATTAAAAATGAAGTTGAGAAAATTGCAAAAAATCTACAATTTCAAACCACCCAATAACGGGTTTAACGAAAATCCATAGTTTTCTAAATATTGCCGATTTAATATTTTTATATGGCAATTTCGCTGCGGATTTTAAGTTCACTTACCACGTGGCTATGCTAATTAATTTTAGCCGAATTGCCATCATCAATATGCGTATATTCTAAGTTTAAAATTTTTTCTATGTATAGTTTTTCTTATACAGTGCGGTTCTTTAATGTCCCCACGACTCATGCTATTTTTTTACCCTCAAACTTTTTTTACAAAACTTGAGTTTATCCAATAGGAAGAGGTGAACTACCTTTTGACTTAAGAATGACAGTTAAAATGGCGGATGGGTGCCATCTTAGTAAAGAAAATTGAATAGGAAGCGAGTATTTTGCCATACATAATTTTAAAGCTCCTATCGAATACTTTACGATCCCAGAATATTGTGTCCCTATTTGTACCCGAAACAAAATGGCGGCTTTTTAAAAAATAATATTTATAATATTTTTCTTTTGCTATTTTAGTTTAGAATTTTCATCTTGCCATAAGAGAGTGAGTATCAGCCATCTGTTGCAGGACAAAAATTAGCAGGGGGGGGGGGGGGGGGGGGGGTGACGTTAAAGAACCGCACTGTATAGATCGAGGTGGTTCCCGGTGGGACACTCGGTATAATCAGGCAATTCCATAACATCCTATAGGTTCTGTTAGTGATAATTCACCTTTTCGTTTGATCAACTCTAACTATTTATGATTATTTATTTTTCATCTATCAATTATTTATTTATAATACCTTAGGAACAGTTGCTATAAACATCATCATAATAGCATAGGAAATATTAGCGGGCGATACAGTGCATGGTGCCCGGTAATTATAATTAAAGAAAATATTGAACCAAATTTGTATTTATTTTTATAGTTATTTTTATATAATATTATTCTATTTTTCCTATGTTAAATGTACAATTTTTTAATTTTCCTGAAAAAAAGCTATTTTCTTCTTCGGTAACAGAGCTAGCTATCATTTTTTCGGGTTTTCAACGTGATGCTTTCGTCTATATAACCCTCCGCTACGCTAGTAATCTTCCACTTTCCGTGTAGCTTAATGGTTGCCAGGGAAGCATCACCCTCGATAAGAAGTATAGAGGAGGTCTGACGTAGGTGATGTCCTGTATATTCCTAGGCGCTTTCTAAACTAAGAAATTTTGCTATGATTGAAGGAACACGTCCTAGTGTATTTTTACCCATAGGCATAGCTATGCATGTACCATTTCGGTATGTATGGAAAAATCAGCGTTCCTTAATTCCTTTTGGCCTAATACAATAACCAATTTTAAGGCATCTTTTTGGTCACCTTCGATTATAGTAAAACTTGTTGGGGTAGCAGTTTTAGTTTCTGGTACCGTGACAAGCATAACAGGCTCCTTATCCTCAATATCATCAATGGTAACTTTTACCATCTCATCCTGTCTTAGGCCACCAAAAGCCCCCAATAAGAGTACCACTTTATGCAGCAGGAAGGATCATTCGACGCATTTTTGGTAAAAGTGAAAAATTGTTCACCTTCCAATACTTTTTACTATTTAGGAAGATATCCCTTAATTTTAAAAATGCTATTAATTGACAATATCTTGAAATATTAATGTTTTCCTTTACTATAATTTCAGACTTTACCTGGGAATATTTTGTCCAAAGGTTATTTGGAGTATATTTTTCCGATTAAAATAAAGTAAAAGTAATTACAAATTGTTATTACCAATGAGCAACAGGGTTACTACATAAGCCATCATTACTGTACAGTAATCATCGTAATTTGGTTTTTTACTTTACATTGTAGAAAATTTCCATTCTCCTGTCGTACAGGACTTTAGACTTTGTCTGTAATATTCCTTAGCTTTTCAGCATTTTCTCCAATATTTTATGGAATCTCCATATTTTCGACAACCGATCAAAGCTCACTAAGTACTAAAAAATGGCAAAAATAGTTAAAAAAAAAATATAGGAATTTAACTATTCATATTTTACGTAGATGAAAAATAAAGTATTGTATACACCACAGGCGTTACTAGACTATAATGCCCTCGATATCCTCTAGACTATATTGCCCTCGGGCCAAAGGCCCTCGAGATAGTTGCTTTTGCCTTCCGGACATTATAGTCTACTTAACGTCCTTGGTACATAAATAACTATTTTATTGTAAAAAACAATTCTATTTTATTATACTACATAATATAACGAAATTAGGCTGCCTCAAATAAGATACACCTTAGGCATTTACCCCCAGTGCCTTAATCAACAAAATTGATGTGCACAATTATTACACCAATATCGGATTAACTCTGAAAGTATTAATGATTGATGAGAGGCGCTGCCAGGCATATTTTAAGCGAAATTAGAGTTTTGGAAGGGTTAAATTGCCGCTGTTGATGAAGGCTTTAATTTTTAAGAAATTTAATAGGATTTATGTGTAAAGGGAAAATAATGGTTCGAAAAGGTTAATTAAAAACTTAATAACGTTTTATAGCGTATACACTCATGTGCAAAAAAACGATCATTACAAAATTTTGATTAAGTTTTAGGCTTAATAACTTTTTTAACTATTCTTTATATTTTGTTTTTTGTTCATGTAAATGCATTTATTCTCACACAAAATACAGCAAATTTTAACAAATGCAACTGGTCAAACATGGAAACAAGGATTATTTTGGTTTTGTGTAAACTTAAGCTGAATATTTCATTTGCATGCTTAGCAGTTTTGTTTAAATTAAGTAATACTCTATGTAGGAGCATATTTTATTCCACGGTAAGCCTTTTGGCTATAAGCATAAAACCAGGAATTTATTGGCCAACAAAAGAGCAAATTGTAAATAATATGCCACAGTGTTTTGAAAAATTTAAGAATACCAGAGTAGTATTAGACTACACGGAGATCAAAATTCAAAAATTAAAATGTTTAAAATGCAGGGTTGCATCATATTCCCATTATAAAGGAATGCATACCATAAAATATCTTATCGGAATCACCCCATCGGGATTAATATCATATGTTAGTGCTGGATTTGGAGGACGTGCTACAGATAAAGCTATTTTTAATTATGAGAAATTGATTGATAAATTAGACATGTATGATGCAGTTATGGTTGATAAAGGAATTTTAATCGAGAAGGAATGTAATGAAAAGTTAGTAAAGTTAATTAGACCTCCATTTTTGAAAAAACAAAAACAGTTTAGTAAGGCTGATGCCGAGGCTACAGCTGATATCGCTCGGGCTCGCGTTCATGTAGAACGAGCAATTCAAAGAATAAAAATTTTTAATATTCTTAGCCAACAGTTTAACTGGTACTTAATACCATATGCTGATGAAATAATTACCATAATTGCAGCTATTGTCAATTTATCACCACCTATTTTGTCAGATAGTAAAATAAATCCTTAGATTAAAATTCTAATGTAATGTTTATTTATTTAGACAAACTTAATATACATACAGATTGTAAAATACTATAGATGAATACATTTTGATTGATTGGTTGTGGGTGGCTTTAATATAAATCTACTTCGAAAGTATCTCACATTGTTTCCTGTTAGTAGGTTAGTATTCTCGAGGCCAAAGCTTTTAAGCGTTTGGAGAATTGTTTAACATGAATCGAATCATATGTACTGTGTAAATAAATTTGTTTCAAAAAAAATTGATATTAATTATTAAAATTATAAATTTTGACTTGACTTTTACTTTTTAGGTGGTAACTGAAATAGGTAGTATCAAAATACAAAAAAAAATTAAAATATACTTAAACTTTATTTAAACAATATATGTGCAACATATTTTGAAAATAATTGTCAGATACTTTTTTAATTAATTCTGCTGCAAAATTCTTATTAAACTCTACAATAATTTCTAAAAATGATTTTGAATGGCTTGAATATAAAATTAATTTTGTCGAGTTTAATCCTAGAAGAGCCATCCCCAATTGCACTTGTCCATAGTAACTATGCCTATTTTTTAGTGTTGCTCCGGAACTAGTTTTTTCAATGTAGTCACAAGATTCCAAAAAGACCTCAGGACTATTATCTTTTCCTGAAATACAATAGTTAATAAATAGTATAAAAATATGTATTTACACTTTTACCAATAAATGGGCACTTAATTTCCAATAACTGCGAAGGAACACCATTATGCAGTATGACTCCGTCTGGGGAAAATCCTAGCCATGGAAACACTTTTGACACCACTAATCCAGGTGTTACTATATTGCAGTCATGTGTTTCCTTATATATTTCTAGAGCTTCTTTCTCATATTTCATCCCATGTTGAACGAATTTATTTGTAAAAGATTTGGGGAAAAAGAATTTTTTGGATTTGTTTTCCCAACCTTCATTATCGCTAAATGTATATATTGAATAGCATGTTGATCCTACAAAACATCACATTTAACAAAAAAACAATTTTATTTTTAATTATGTTAGGGTACCTGTAATTCTAAGCTGTCTTTCTTTTGCCCACATACTGGAACCCTGTTTGTACTTTGTTGCAATGAGCAGTGGGTTGCTGGTCGACAATGAGTTAAAAATATCTTGACAACATGGTCTCAGGTTGTATGTACTAACCGATATTTGGGTATTCTGCTCAGTCAAAAATGCAGATTTTAGTGAATAGTCAAGTAGACTTTGCACTTGTATCAGAAACTCGCTAAAATAAAAAGATAGTTCTTTTTACTTAAATTAAGCAATAAAATTATTAATAGGCAAAGTAATACATACTTGTCTTCATTAGTAGCCACAGTAGTACTAGGCTTTATCGATCGGCTAATAAACTTTGTGATGGCAGAATTTGCTATACCTGAAAACATCAAAATTTTGTAATAAAGTAAAATCTTATTAAGAATTCTTTGATTAACCTAACTAACTACCTTTGACTACCCAGAAGCTTAAAGTAAAATATTAAACTGGATTAATGACCGAAGCCATGCATGCCACAGGATTGATAAATTGTTAATGACAAAAGTGGTACCTACCTGTTGTAAGAAGGGCAAAATTGTCTGCATTTAGCTCTGCCGAAGTATGGAATTCAATTTTGTTTTTTTTAAAAGGCCGAGCCTTATAACTTTCCTCCACGCCCTTTTTCTCTTTTCCCCACTTTTGGGCCAAATCAGTGCAGCTTACTACTTCCAAATTCTCAATTCTAGAAAAAATATATAAACCATATTAATGGGCTATTTTCGATCATGTAAAAGTATACTGACCTGTTAATGTGAATTAAAGTTGCAATAATATGCTTGCAGAAGCCCGACATTCCAGCCTTACATGAACAAATGCATTTCCAATCTTTAACATCATCATTCACATTAATTGTTATTTCATGAGGCTGGGAAGTTAGGCCTGAAGTTTGTAAACACAAACTCTTAATTGTTTTTGAATTTGTTCCTTCTAGGCCACATAATATTATATGTCCTGCCTTAAAAACCGCTTCGCCCTCTTTTAGTGGTCTACTTCTAGCCCCAATGTAGTCAATGATGCTACAGAGAGATATTTCTATTTTCGTCATTTTTAGACAAGTTCTTAGAAAATACTTTGCTCGAACAACACAAAAATGTATAATAATAAATTACACAAATATAGTAAAACGCAAAAAACACTAAAAAACCTCGAAACAAACAAAAATAGACTTGAATAGTACGAAACACCTTTATAGAATGAATGTTGTTCACCGCTATAGCAGCCATATTGAAGAAAACAGCGCCATCTAGTGGCACGTGATTTTCGCGAATATGGCAAATGCAAAAATTATAGGTTATTATGGCAAGGTGATGCACAGATAAATAAAATATTTATTAGGTGATAGTGAATGCCACAGGAAAAAAAGGTTTGCGTGTATGCACAGAAAATAAAGGTTGGGTATTTGTTTCTGGAAGTTTCGAAAAATATTTTCGTCACAAGTTTCGTAAATGAATGGATACCATTGTTTGGTAAATATTTCGAAATAAAAAAATCCCAAACCAAAGCACGTCTTTAGTGTTTCTAGTAACTGGATTCGAAAATGTGTCGCAAACAACACAACAACTTTATAATTTTAATCGAAAATGTTTCGAAACTTTTCTCAGCAAAGAATGTGTATCCAATTTGTGTGTAAAAATGCTACTTGAGTAACCTTAAATATTTTTCTTGTGTCAGGTCCAGTCAGGCCAGCGTCATATTATACAATACAGTAAATTATTGTTATTTTATTGTAAAAATGTAGGAATTTAATGAAATTATAACTGATGATGAAGATTTTTGGGTTTTATGGATACTGTGATGCTGTGAACACGGACATATAGGAAAAGTGCTGATCAATTTACTAAATGGAAAGAAAATTAATAGTTGCAAGATAACACTTAACACAAAACACAGCTGCTTATTTTTAATTATTATAACGTACCTAATAATATATATATTTTTTATGGCATCAATAAGCTATATCCGCTTTAGAAATGTATCATCAGTCTGCAAATGAAATTGAAGAAGAAGAGCCTGGAAAACAAGCCCGCCAAACACCAAATCAAATAAAAGGTTATATTTTATGTCAAAAACCTAAAAAAAAGTAACTAAATGATAGTAATGCCAACATAAAGTGATCTTAGTTCAGCTGAACTAAAGTTCAATTTATATTGAAGAACGTAATACTGAATGAACGAATGTTCACAGGTTAATCGGCGTTCCGTTGAACCTAAGGGCAGAATTGTTTTATACAATCGGCTAAATGATCGTATTTTGAAATAATTTTGCTCTTGATTATTCCGCCAGGTGTTTCATAATTAGATAAAAAACATTTTGATTTTCCTTGTATAATATGTCGAATAATATCAATGTTACTTAAAATTTGTAGAAGACACGTCAAAACTGACTTGTACCTACAAGTTCACTAGAATGAAACTAAAAATAAGAAAGTTATCAAGATTAAAATTTTATGATGATCGTTTCCTTTGCACATGAGTGTAGATATTAATTAATTTGTTTCCTTTCGTTTCTTGAGTTACGCAATAAGGCAACACTTTTGAAATTTTAGAAAATGTGTGTGTTTTACTCAATAAATTAATAATCTAGTAAATTAGCATACTCCTCGGAATAGGACAGAAATATAAATCAGGGGATCAAATGCATTGCAATGTTTCACTTTATATACATAAAATATAAATTTATTTCTAGAGATCAAACAATAATTAATTAGGTAATATTACATTTTCAAAAAACAGTGAATTAATTTCTATTGAGTAGTCGACTGAAGAACAAACCCGATACTTGATGGAGATCCATTATGAAACTAAGTAAACAATACCACAATGTATAAAAATCTGCAATAATTTTAGTAAATTATTTACTTTATTTCTATTGTTAAAAAAGAACTTATATATTAGTTTTTAGGGAGAAATGTTGAATGAAAGTTATTAAGGACAATTTATGTGCACCCAGTCTACCCAAACTGGGTTTGCTCAATATGAGAGAAATATTGAGATAGCATTGCTATAGAAAAAAATATTCTGCGCGATAACAGACAGAGAGAAAGAATAGTTTTTGAAATCTCCCATACAGAAATTCTCGTTTATATTTCTTTGACTGAGATAATTATTATGCGTCACAAGAGAGTACCGGTGGTTTACTTGTTTCTAGATATACTCCAAAGCGTTATTGTAATTCTGAGTCAATGTAAGTTCTACGAAAACGATACTGACTATAATAAAACAATTATTAAATTCTTAATCTTAATCTCAATCTTTAAGAACCAAGTGAATGTTAAAAAGTAGCACGTGGTTTAAATATATTTAAAACCATGCCGATGGAAACAATGGGAATGAAATTTAGCTCTTGATTCGAATATATTGTTTTTATTTCTGCATTAAACCGAAAACACCGAACTAATTCATCTATTAGTTAAACTAGTCTACTTGAACTTCTTCGATTCTGACCCTCACATAATATACTCTGGAAAGTGAAAATATCTGAATCTTCCTGCATATAGTCTCCTGTAATTATATTGGCATGCCCCGTGTCAACGAGCGTTGCTCAGAAAATCTATAACTATTAATTTATCTAAGATAAAATGATTTAAATCTTAGTTAATGTACTAAGAGAGAAAGAAACAACTAACCATTAAAAAAGTCTACATTTTCCTAAAGATAAAATATAAGACCAAATTGCCCGAAGTTTTAACGCGTCGGCTGAAGTTAAAAATAATTTCATAGACAATAATGTTAACAATGTTCCAATCACAGTAGACTTCACGTAACGACTAGTAAAAAATTGGACTTGCGGACAACATTTTGAAGGAAGCGTTATTCCCCTTGCTTCTATGGGCCCCTGCCAGAAACACATTCTTACTTATTCACCTATCTAGTTAAGTGTGTCATTGCTTTAAATAAACATTAATTTTAGAAATTAAGGAAAACTACCCAAGTAGCATTTTTAGACACAAATTGGACACACATTCTTTGCTGAGAAACGTTTCGATACATTTTCGATTCGAATTAGAAACTTGTATCGAGACATATGTGTTACGAAACTTTTGCGACACATTTTCGAATCAAGTTACTAGAAACACGTGCTTGTTTCGAAATATTTTACAAATCGTGGTGTCGATATATTAACGACAAGCGAAGATAAATATTTTTCGAAAATTTTTTAGTTAAGGTACATTTTTAATCACCATCTGAACAAGTTTGAGGTTATGTTATTGTTTAGCGAGATTTAAATTGTTATTTTTCTGTAATAAAAAGCTTACTGTACTAGATTTATCAACATAAAATATGGCCATAGGGTGGGTATACTCTATGTTGATAAATACAGTGCAATAAGCTGTTTTTAACAGAAAAATAACAATTTAAATCTCCCTATGCAAACAATAATAACATAACCTCAAAACAAGATGTTTATTAAAAATCTTCAAAAAACACTTACGTCAATCTGTTTCTGAAAATGAATCAATAATAACATCTAATATACACATAATATCAGGAAATTGCTTATTTATCCCTTATAATTTTAGTTTGGAAAGGTTTTTGCAACCACGCCTCTCGTGACGTCACGCCGCGCCATACCCAACCTTTCTTTTCTGTGCATGTAAGCAAACCTTTTTTTTCTGTGGGATTCACCTTACAAACCTTTTATTCTTCTGTGCATCATGGAAACATTATAGAAGCCAAAGAGTAGAAATAGTGTGTCGAGTCCATTTTGGACCAGAATAATTTCTTGCTTTCTAGCGGCCATCTTAGGAAATGAATTTTTATTTTGTTAAAATGAGTTTTAATGAAATTCCTGCATTTGTTAGATAAGTTCCATTTTCCTAGCTAAGTCGATTTATAAAAGAAATAAATAAAATATTGATAATATTTTAATTTTAATTTTTTTGACAAAGTATATTTTTTTCTGAAAATGAAAATAAATCGAGGGCGCGTTAAAAATATAAAGCCAAATTACTAAACTGCACGATAAAATTTACTGCGACAATGATTTTTTGGTTCTAATATGCAATAAATAGGTATATAAAATAAAATAACTTATAGGAAATATACTTATAACGAATTCATCATGGTGAAATTATTGTTTCATATTGATTTTCTTTTATTTTACAACAGTGAAGGTATCCTAATTGTTTTGCGCATGGTTTAACATAGCCCCGCCCTTTTAAAAGTCATTTTTTAAATACAAATAAGTAACATTTTCGATAAAAGTTTCGATTGTGCATCGAAACAGCGAAAGTCACAGCTAGTACCAACCACTTGGAAACACGTGTAAATGTCCCATTTTTTTTTTAAATGTATACGTTTCGAAAATATTTCCATTCTTGTTGCCAACAGTTTCCAATTTTGATCGGAAACAGAAACGATAGTTACGATACATGTACCACAATGTGTCTAAAAATGCTACTTGGGTATAAACATTTTTCGTTTTCCTTGTTATTGGGATGCACCTATGCGAAGTCGAATAAATATTCTTAACGGGCGCATTCCGGTGTTTTGTAACGCTTCAGCGCCTGCATGTCTTCATGAATTCGTTGAATGACAAATATATAAATGACAAATGAGTCGTCTAGTTTCAAAAGCGGCCATCTCCTTCCAAGCAAATTATGCGTGAGAGGTGAAAAACCATTGTGGGCAAACTAGTGGACGTATCGGCAATTGAGTTTATCAAATTAGTTGGTTAGGTAGAGAAAACAAGTTATTTTACCATCATAACAACGAGTTTTGATCCTTAGATTAAAAAAATTGATTAAAATAATGGAGATGGCCAGATTTGGAAGTAACTTCAGGAGATGGCCGGTTTTGAAAACTACTGAGGCGGAGATTGCCGATTTTGGAACAAACGCATGAATATACTAGAATAATATTTATTTAAAAAAATAATATAACATTAATGTGAAACCAAACTACCGACACAATATTAAAATAAAACCTAAACTACAGATTCCCTTTCTTCCATTTCTTCACATACCAGATCGTCCTGTGTATTATTCGTGGATTGCGAATGTTCTATGTCAACATAAAATTTTAAATTCTCAAAACTTCGCCAGTTTTCTCCAAAATGGGCTTGTAAAAGTGCCGAAACATCAGCAAGTTTCTTGATATTTGGAGCCATTCCGATTGCCAGCGGGGCTGGAACTAAATTATTGATCCCCTTTCCTCTTTTTATGACCAGTTTATCACTCCCAAGATCGGAACGATACGCTTCCTCGCCACGGATTGTAATGTTATTTTTTAATGTTCTCTTTAAAATAAATCTTTTACTTGGATTAAATTTGAAATGCCATTGTCCTGGTGGTTCGCCGGTTTTTGATCACGCCATTTAAAACTCGCCTTTTGATTGACTCGGAGGAGATGGCCAGTTTGGTATCTAAAAGCACAAAGGAAATGGCCGATTTTGAACTTGACTTATTATTTTAGTGCATGATTTTCATTGGATATGGCTTGTATTGATCGGAAAGTATTTTACCGTTCGATAGGAAATAAAATTCGGTTCTCATGACGTATAAAACTTATTTTTCGAATATTTTGGAGATGGCCGCTTTTGAAACTAGACGACTCAAATATAGTAATATAATAATAATAATATATTACTTAAAAATTTTTTACAAAATCTCATGATACATTTGTTGTTGGTATTTTCTATATTTATAGTTAATTGATTTTATAATTGTGCACCTAGGTAAATAAATACCTGTTTGTGCACGTTCCTAATTCTTCCTCAAATAATGCAATTCAAATTTTTGTCATTAATTTATGTAGTTGTAAAAATATATATGTGATATCGTGACCGGATTAAAAAGCTTTTTAAAAAACTTTCTTTTTTATTCACGTATTACAAATAAAAGATTTATAACAAAAGGTTAAGTTTACAAGAACTCAGAATTATCTAAACTGATATGGCGCTGCTAGATGCAGGTATTTATATTATTAAAGTTAGAACGCAATATTGCACAATATGTTGTAATAGTGGAAGCTTCCCATATGGGTCAGCAAGAAATAAGATATAAGTTTTTATGACAAAGCATAATTTGATACCTGCATCCTTTATAGATAAGCGACTTAGAATACCTTCCTTATATTATAGTAATATTTGGTATATAACAACTCCCCTTTATAAAAAAAAGTTAATGCTTCACAATGCAGTAACTTTTGAAAGCAGTGTAAAATAATAAAATACAATACAATATAAGCAATTAGCAATAATTGATAAAAATAATAATAAAAGCATAATTCAATGTTTCCAATAAAGAAATGACAATATAATCGGATTAAACATAATTTTCAAAATTCATGCAAAATTTTTATTGTAATTTGTATTTTGGTTTTCAATGATTTCGAAGGATTCTCCTTCATCAATTGATTCACCAAGACGAATGCTTGGACGTCTTCGCGGTATCATTTTAGAAAATCTTTTCCCTGATAATGATATTCCGGGTTTTGGAGAAGGTGGATCTGGAGGATTTGAATGCTCGATACTGATTCCAATCATTCGCCTACGTCTTTGACATTTTCGAAAAATATAAACACTTATTACAAGTACTATTAAGGTTATAGAGACATAAGTGAACCAAGGTGTATATTTTTGATCAAAAGGTTCATTAATTAGGTCGTCTATATCTTTAGAATATTGATCCAATTTATGCTTAGCAATTTCTAAATCTTCGAGATTTAAGTCATTAATTTTTAATGGTTTTAAATTTAATTTTTCATGAGCGTTATCTGGCATGTCAATACAACAATTGAAAGGTATTTTAATTGTATTAGAATAATTATGATGCCATTCGGAGACCTTAGTCATTGAGGCTTGAATTTTCGTTGTTCCAATAAATGCCGAACAACTAGGTTGTAAAGTTAATATATTATTAGTATTGATTATTTCTGATATTGGATCAGCATTCTCACACTTAATTGTTATTGGAGTTTGATCAGTTACTATTAATAACCACATATTAGGTTTTAGAAGTTGTATCTTATAATCTTGAGTATAAATAGAAATAACTTCACAATTTTTTGGAAGGCTAGTAAATTGCGGTGTTTTTAAAAGTTTCGCTTCGCAAATAGCATTGGAATCGATTGGATATGAGTACAAATTTTTACAAAGCTTAATATTAATCATAACTTCTTTACAATGTTCAATATCAGATAATGTAATGAACTGATCTGAATCATCACCTTTCGCTATGTATCTTTGGATAGTTGGTAAAATATAGTGTAGTTTAGTTCGATTATCTTTGGTTGGAATGGGATATAACCTATAAACTGTATATAATTCCGGTTCAACAAGAGGAATGTCTAAAACGAATATTAATTTATCCATTGTTTGGAAGGCTGCCAATTCAATGATGTCTAAATAAGTAGCGACCTTTGCTTCTCTAGGAGATAGAGGTAAATTATTTTTTTGAAGGCTTTTAGCGATATTTTCTAATGAGGATACTAAATCTTTTGGTGTTATAATTGAAGTATGAATTATATTTAGTCTCGCGAAAGTAACAGCGTTTAGAATATCGTTTAATTGTTGTTCTATAAAAGAGTAGGATTCCATTAATTGTTGACAGACATTTATAAGTTGTATTTTTCTTTTTAGTAGTTCTACTTCATCTGAAATATCCCAAATGCTTTGTTCTATCTGCTTCAAATCTTTGTTAAAAGTTTCTTCGTCTATTTGGAGTTTTCTAATGGTTTCATTAAAGTTTTTAATTACGGAGGTTGTTACCATTATTTGTTTTTTCATCAAAGCTTCGAGTTGATGTTCGTTTTTTCAATTTTATTTATGTTATTATTGTAATATTCTCCATCTGAAGCGTCTAGATTTCCGGTTATAAATTTCCAAATGCTTCCTGCACCGTTGATTAAACCACGTTTTCTTCTAGGTTTTGTTGATACATCCAGTTCCAGTTCTTCAAATTTATTTTTTATATCTCGAGAAATTTGTCCAAGTAGGCTTATGTGTGTTTTTAAATCAACATGTATACTTTGCATGTGGAAATGTTGATTAATATTTAACATGGTGGCGAGGCTGTGTAAAATATTATTGTTATTTTCATATACATCTTTAAGTCTTTGTGTATCTTTATAGACTAAAAGTGTCCATTTATCATTTGATACTTTTAATTTAGTTTCTCTTTGAAAATATAATCCCACATTATTTTCAATGGGTTTTAGTGAATAGCGATAATTATCATTTCTTTGTCTTGATAGTGCAAGCGTATCGGATAGCATAAGTAGTAACCTGAAACGAAAAATTCTAATCAGTTTCTTCTCCTTCTATAGCAGTTTTGTCATCTGGTTTTAATATTATGTCGTCATAATATGGTTTTAATCTGTCATAGTTTACTTTAGTTGTTTGTTTTGTTTGTAGATTTTCTAATTTTGCTGAGTTTAAATAAATTTCCTTAATTAAGAAAGGTCCATTAAATTTATTGGCAAGTTTTCCTTTGATCTGTGATTCTTTGACATAGACCTTATCACCGACTTTATAGTCTGAGTTATCTCTTTTTACATGTTCATCAAATCTTTCCTTAGCTTTCTTCTTTGATTGGATTGTTCTTTTTCTTGCGAGTTCGTAATAATGCTTGATTCTAGCATTGAGGTCTCTAATATATTTCGAAACGATTTCTTTCTCATTATAGAGGGTTTCTGAAGGTCTTGAAGAGGTGTGTCCAAATATTAGTTCATATGGTGTAAATCCAGTTGTTTTGTTCACTGAATTATTGTAACATATACAAGCATATGGCAATAATTGCAAAGGGTGTTCATTTGGATCTTCAGTAGTCATTACCCTGATCATT
This sequence comes from Barypeithes pellucidus, assembly GCA_963991005.1. Classification (NCBI taxonomy): domain Eukaryota; kingdom Metazoa; phylum Arthropoda; class Insecta; order Coleoptera; family Curculionidae; genus Barypeithes; species Barypeithes pellucidus. Next base: position 47,957,152 of record OZ022557.1, on the reverse strand, counting down.
TCTAGTAGGGTGCCATGGAATCTTTCCAATGAGCCATTTGATTGGGGGTGATTTACACTAGAAAATGTTAATTTTATGTTATAAAGAGTACATAAGTTATTCATTAGTTGGTTGTTGAACTCCTTTCCAAAATCGCAATGTATTCTCAAGGGTGTTCCATAGTGCTGGAAATAGAGTAGTAAGGTATTTGCTACAGATTTCGAGGTTTTATCCATGAGTGGGTATGCTTGAATAAATTTAGTAAGTTCATCTCGCATAGTTAGGATATAGTTTTTCTGTGGAATTTCCAAAATGTCTATATTTACTCTTTCAAATGCGGTCTTTGGTGTCTCTGTAATAACTAATGGATTATCCATGTTTTTTCTCATGATTTTATTTTTTTGGCATATCTCGCATTTCTTTATGAAGGTCTCAACATTCTTGCTAAGGCCTGTCCAGTTATATTTTTCTTTAATTCTTCTTATTGTTTCGTTAACTCCTCTATGAAAATTTCTTTTTCCAGAGTGGTATTGATCCATAATTATTGGGATTTCATCTTCTTGTGGGGTGGTTACAATATTTTGACAAATAACAATTTTTAGGTCTTTATCAGCAAAAATAAAGCATAACATTTCCAAAAATGGTAGTTCTACGTTATTTTCTATATAATAAGTTTTTGATTCATCTATCTCGCTTTGTGAGCTAATCAATGCTTTGAATAGTGTAGCGATAGCGTCTTCTAGTATAAAAGGCGTTGTGATTAGATAGTATTTTCTTTTAGTCGAGGTTTTAGAATTCAAAATATTTATTTTGTCATCATCAAAGGTTGGGTGTTCTTCATGGAAATCATCTATGATTTTATAATGTAAATCCGTTAGTTTATCTTGTCTGAAAACAAGTATTATATTCTTATGATCTTTATCTAAAAGTTGATTATTTGTATATCTAATTTTTGAATAATCAATTAAAGATTTAACTTGATATAGCTCCCAAAATCTTTTAAATTCATTTTCCATGGTTTGAGGAGACATTAGTTGAATTTCATTTTCTTCCATTTCTGTAGAAGAGAATTCTGGATCTTCATTAGCTTTTTTGTTGAGTGCAGTAATTTGTTTAAAATGGTTTATTTTGATTCTACTTAAAGCGTCTGCGTTCTTATTTATTCGTCCTGGTTTATATAGGATTTCGTAATCATACTCTTCTAATTTGAGTCTCCATCTGGCAAGTCTTGAGCCTGGATCTTTTATTGAGAATAGCCATGTTAGTGGTCTATGGTCAGTTACAAGTTTGAATTTTCTTCCAAATAGGTACGGTCTAAAATGTTTGACGGCCCATACAATTGCTAATAATTCTCTTTCAATAACACTATACTTTGTTTCGGCAGGACATAGTGTTCTGGATGCAAAAGCTATTGGTAAATCTTTTCCAATTTGGCCTTGAGACAAAATTGCTCCAATTGCAAACATAGATGCGTCCGTAGTTAAAACAAAAGGTTCTTCAAAATTTGGGTAGATTAAGATAGGTTCTGTTGTCAGATATTCTTTCAATGTGTCAAACGCTTTTTGACAATATTGATCAAAAATAAAAGGAATATCTTTCTTTAACAATGTAGTTAATGGTTTTGAAACTTTGGCGTAATCTGGAATAAATCTTCTATAGTATCCAGAGAGTCCTAGAAATGATTTAATTTCTTTTGTATTTGTTGGAATTGGGAACTCTTTGATTGCTGCGACTTTGTTTGGATTTGGTTTAACTCCATCTTTTGTTATCAGGTGTCCAAGATAAGCAACTTCTTTTCTTAGAAATTCGCATTTATCTGGTTGTATTTTTAGGTTAGCCTTTCTGAGTCTCGTGAATACTTCTCTGAGTCTGGAGATATGTTCATGAATAGTGCTACTATAAATTATGATGTCGTCCATATAGACTGCACATTTTTCATTCTGGATACCCATCAAAATGTTATCCATCACTCTCTGAAATGTGGAGGGTGCATTCTTGAGTCCAAAAGGCATTCTCAGGAACTCATAATGTCCATTATCTACAGAAAATGCTGTTTTTTCTACATCATTTGGATCAACTTCTATTTGGTGAAACCCTGAGGCTAAATCCAATGTTGTAAAATATTGACAGTGTCCTAGCTGGTCCAGAAGGTCAGATATGTTGGGTAAAGGATATCTGTCATCTATGCTGACGTCATTTAATTTTCTGTAATCAATCACAAGTCTGTATTTCTGTTTTCCAGATGCATCCATTTTTTTCGGTACAACCCATACCGGACTTGACCATGGTGAAATTGAAGGCTGTATGATCCCTTGTTCTAGCATCTTATTTACTTGTGTCTTCACTTCATCTTTATGGACATGTGGATATCTGTATGACTTGGTATGAATTGGTCTGGCATCTTTCGTTTTGATTGAATGTTTGATTTCACTTGTAAAGGTCAATGTGTCTCCTTCTAGGTAGAATATATCGGCAAATTCTAGACAAACTTGAGAGATCACTTCTTGTTCCTCAACGTTCATATGTTCTGTTCTTAATTGATTTATTATTTCTTCATCTCTGTTAATTACTTGTGGAACTGAGGTGTTACTCTTATTAAAATTCCGAACTGAAGTGTTTTCCTTAATAAGAGGTTCAAACTTTAGATCACAAAAATTTATTGTTTTGGGAATCATGTTAATGTTCAAGACTGATGTTAAAAATTCTCCTTGTTGATTTATTTTTACTATTGCATTTGGTAATCGAACCTTATCGATGCATTGGGCTAAAATAATGGCTTCCGTATTTCTCAATTTATTTGTCTTTAGTTTACAAATTTTTTCTGTACGGGGTTCCATTTTTATAATATTATTAAAGTTGTTCATATTTTCTTCAGTAGAGGTTTCTTTAATTGTGTCCACCTTGTACATTGGTATTATCTTAAAGTTTGTAATTAATTGTTTATTCTTTAAGTCAACGACACAGTTATAATGCTCTAAGAAATCTGATCCGAGTAATCCGTCGAATTCTATGTCGAGGTTATAAATAAAGACTTTGTGTGGGTCATTGTCAACAAACGGAATTAACGTTGATTGTGTAATTAAGACGTTCTCGTTAGTGATACCTTTAACTAATAGATTTTCTGTAATTCTTGTTTTAAAATTTTCGCATGTTTTTTGTTTAAAAATAGAAATTCCTGCTCCTGTATCAATTAATAATTTGAAGGTTTTTGTTCTATCGAAAATGTAATAGAGCTTTTGAGATGAAACAGTGTTTAAAGAAAATTTTGTTCTAAGGTTTTGGGGTTCGATGACTGGTCTTCCTGAACTGTCATTGCATAAAATTGGTCTGTAATTTGTGTTATTTCCGAGGCTTCGTTCTGAAAATTTACGTTTGTTTGAGAAAAATTTTCATTGCTGCTACACTGAGGAAAATTATTAGTGTTAGTACACTGAGAAAAATTTTGATTTTCGTTGTATTGGGTTTGGTTTTCTGAATAGGGACGAAAATTATCCGAATAATCTTCGTAGTATTCATTTTCATAACATTGTTCTTCGTACTCGTTTTGAGATTCGTAATTATTAGTGTCATAGTTTGTGTCATGATTTGGGTTCATATCATAATTAGGATTATATTCGTTATTATCTGTATTTAAATGGTAAGTTTTTTGTTGGTTGGTATTTTGAAATTTGGGTTGATTTTGATTAGACGACGAGGGTGGAAAATTTGGTCGTTGGTTGTTTTGAAAATTTGGTCGTTGGTTGTTTTGAAAATTTGGTCGTTGGTTGTTCTGAAAATTTGTGGACTGCGTCCTTTGTTGGTTATTTTGGGGGAATGCGGTTTGTGTCCTAAACTGGTTATTTTGAGGATATGCGGACTGCGTTCTATATTGATTTTGCGCATACATGGGTTGATAAGTATGGTTAAATTGAGGTGTCGACTGGGGTCTTTGAGTTTGTTTAGTTCTGCATTCGTTTATGTTGTGACCACTTTTCTTACAAAATGAGCAAAATTTTGGAATTGAAATTTGGGGTTTTAGATTTTTTTGAAATTTTTGATTTTCAAAATATGATAATTGCAATTCTCTTTTTATTCGATTTATGGCATCTAACATTGTGTTAGGATTCCTTGCTCTAATTACCTGTCCTAATTTTGATTCTACACCGGTTAAAAGGGTGTTTAAACACATACTATCAATTAGTAAAATTTGTGCGTTTTTCTGTGGTTGAGTTAAAATTTGTTTCGCGACGGCTGCATGCATTTTTGCATTGTGCGTTTGTATACGTGCGGCGAAAGTTAAAGGACTTTCGGTCGCCAATTGATGCATTCTTTGTAAATCTTGTATCAAGGAAGTGAGATCTCTTGGATCACCAAAATGTACTATTAATAATTGAGAGATATCATTCCACGTATTTAGATCTCTTGAATTAATTAATTGAGCAGCTTTTCCACGCAATTGATTTTTTATTTTTATTACAAGTAGTATTTCTTGATTTCGAGTGCACATATCGTTTGCTCTGTTACACGCATTAATAAAGGTATTAAGAGAGATTTGATCTCCATCATATTCGGGTACTAAGCAAAATATTTCTGACAATTTGTATGGCTCAACTTCAACAACGACCGGGTCACGGACTTCGTTATTAGTCATTTTTTTTTTTTAATATTTTTTGTGTGTGTGTGAGTTTAGATAATTCGGAGTAAATATTTTCGTAAATGATTCAAATCAGTTGTACGATCAATAAATCAAAATTTATAAATCAATAAATCAAAATTAATAAATCAATAAACAGTTTGAAACAATAAACAAAATAAATCAATTTAAAATGTCAAATCAATTACAATAACTTACATAAAATGAAGAAACATTGGGAATGGGGAATCAACTGTCCAACGTGTCAGGCAGGGGTTTCACTGGGTGTTCCTAATCCACACGTGGTATCTCGGCTGCGACGTGTCAGGGGTTCCACTGGGTGCTCCTAATCCACACGTCGTTGTAAGGGTTTACTCAGCGTCAATTATAGTTGGAGATTCGACGACCTCTAAGAGTTAGATCTTGCTCGCAAGCCACTTGTTCTACCAAGGGGTTCGTCGACCAGGGTGAGTTTCTTCGTACTTGGGCTCGTTCGTCCCTTGCTTTATGTTTGGGCTCGTTCGTCCCTTGAGCTCTTCTTGAGCAATTGGTCCTTTTCTTTTGGATCCGACGGTTCTTCTCTGTTTAAGAATAGGAATTCACTCGCGTTTTTGGTCTTTTTGGGTGACCTTTTTGTTTGCGATTTCGAGAAATCCTACCGACTGCGCAAATTTGTGATATCGTGACCGGATTAAAAAGCTTTTTAAAAAACTTTCTTTTTTATTCACGTATTACAAATAAAAGATTTATAACAAAAGGTTAAGTTTACAAGAACTCAGAATTATCTAAACTGATATGGCGCTGCTAGATGCAGGTATTTATATTATTAAAGTTAGAACGCAATATTGCACAATATGTTGTAATAGTGGAAGCTTCCCATATGGGTCAGCAAGAAATAAGATATAAGTTTTTATGACAAAGCATAATTTGATACCTGCATCCTTTATAGATAAGCGACTTAGAATACCTTCCTTATATTATAGTAATATTTGGTATATAACATATATATACTATTCAAAAAAAGAAAAATTTAAACTTAAATTAAAAACTAATTCTATCTAACAATTAACCTAACAGTTTAATTTACTATCTATTTTGTTAATTTATGTTATTAAAAAAATGAGAATTTATATAAATTTGTGAAAATAAAATTACGGCAGTTTTTACTAAACTTTTTGATATTTGTGGATGACTTTATCTCTGTCGAAATAATATTGTAGAATTTTGGAGCAAGATAATCTATAAACCTATAACTAATATTCTTATTTCTAGTTGGTACTTGTAGGTGCTTGTTATTTCTACTTCTGGTTGCATACGAGTGATTTATATAGTTTCTTAACTTAGTTGTCTTATGAACATAGATACAGGCATTCAATATATACAAAGAACGAACATTAAAAATGTTTTCGGTGTAAAGTAATTGCGTCGGATATCTCTTTTTTTTCTTAAAAATAACTTTCAAAATATAATTTTGGACTACACATAGTTGATTCAGGGAATTTTGATAAAGACCACCCCAGACAATTATTCCATATCTTATTAAGGACTCGACTAATGTTTTATAAATATTAACTAGCATTTCCCTATCGAAAATGTCTCTTAGTATATAGAACTTATGAATTATAGTTCTGATGTTGGCCGTTAACTTTAGAACGTGCTGATCCCATTTTAGGTTTTTGTCAACAGTTATACCCAAATATTTCGTGAATGGTACCTCCTTTATTTGAAGATCGTTTGATTTAATATGATCAAAGTTTGGTCGGTTTGAGGCTGTAATTGAGAATGCTATATAATGCGTTTTATCTACGTTTAAAGTAAGCTTAGAGGAATCCAACCAGTTCTTTATTTGAGATAAGCCAATTTCTGTCGATTCTCTAACTTGAGACCACGTGTCTCCCGTAAAGATAGCCACCGTATCGTCTGCATAGGAAATTAAAGAGCAGTTTTCTATCTTCATATTTGTTAAAGAGTTTATATATGCGATAAAAAGTATCGGTCCTAACACGGTACCCTGAGGAACTCCTATTTTAACATTGAGCGGTTCGCTGTATGTCTCGTTAATTTTTAAAATTTGTTTTCTGTTGCTTAAATAGTTTTCAAAGACATCCAGAGCAATGCCCCTTACACCATAAGTATTTAATATTGTTAGAAGCGAATCGTGTGGCACCGTGTCGAAAGCTTTTGCTAAATCCAAAAACACCGCTAGGCATTTCTTATTGCTATCAAGGCTTTTAGTTATTATTTTAGTAAATTCATAGACTGCATCACAAGTACTTAAACCCCTAGTAAAGCCAAACTGATCCTTTGAACGTATTTTATTGGTTTCTAGAAAATTTATAAGTCTGTCTTTTAAACATTTTTCGAATATTTTTGCGAAATTATTTATGACGCTAATGGGGCGGTAGTTATTTATACATGTGTTGTCGCCTGTTTTGTGTATAGGAGAAACTATGGAAATTTTAAAGAGACTAGGTACTACACCAGTTTTAAGAATTAAATTTATTATATGTAACAGTGGCTTAATTAAATAAATGTGAAAACGTTTGATAAACCGGGAATGTATACTATCGAAACCCGATGCGCAGTTATTTTTTAGGGAGTTTATCTGTTTTATCATTTCCTTTTCCCCAACCGGTCTAAGAAACATTGAAGAAACGGCTTCATGTCGAAATTGAACCTTATTTGTTGGATTTTTTATTTTTTCCATCATATTGATGCCTACATTTATAAAAAAATTATTACAATAATTTGCCATATCTTTATTATCCGAGAACGTCTTACCGTTATCTTCTATTTGTATTTTATTTGTATTTTTATTAGTAATTTGACCTGTTGCTTCGTTTATTACTTTGTAAATTGTTTTAATGTCGTTTTCATTATTTTTTAATTGATCTTTATAATAAGAGCATTTACATTTGTGTATTAATTTATTTAGTGCATTTCTGTAATTTCTATACTTTTGTTCGTTAATTTGATTGAATTTTTTTCTCAGCTCTTTTTTCGTTCTATCTCTATGTTTAATTGACAATATAATGGCAGATGTTATCCATGGCTTTATTTTCTTAATTTGTTTATATCTTACAATTTTTTTTGTTTCGGATTTTTTTATGATTTGTGATATTGTTTCAGAAAAATTTTCTGTAGCAACTTCCACATTATTGTTTCCTACTACACATGTCCAATCCTGTTCAGTAAATAGACGTTCTACACTTAGATAGTCGACTTTAGTGATAGTTTTTGTTATGAAATTGGCAGATTCCTGTAAGTTATTCGTTTCCTTGTAAAAATTTATCATAGTCGGAAAATGATCAGTAAGGTCGGAATCAAGGATATATGTATCATATTTAAGGGAGGAACCAACTTGGTTTTTCCTTATGAAAATATGATCCAGACATGATATACTTGTTTGTGTAACACGTGTTGGCCCACTTATAAGTGATTTAAATCCATGCGAGAACAAAAGGGATAGATAATCATTTGTATGAATATCAGTTTTTGATTCTAAATTAATATTTATATCACCCATAAATAATTCAATATGGTTTACAAGTTCGGTAGATAGATGTTCATCTAGATCCTGAAGAAAAAACGGAAGAACTGTAGAAGGTGGTCTATATGTACAAGTAATGCCGTACCTTAAATTATTTAATGTGAGATTAATCTTACTGAAAGTCACACCAGACTTGGTGTATTTTTTATTTGTGATATTCGTAATATCTAAGGTTTCCTTCATAAAAATAATCATACCATCATTTTGATTAAAATCACCTTTACTATAAAACATCTTAAAACCGTTTATATTGTAAACATTGTTTTTAATTTGCCAGACTTCACTTAATACAATAATGTCACAAAACAATAGATTATATGCCTGAAGAAACACCACTAGTTGATTAAAATTTTTATTTATGCTTCGTATATTAAAGTGAATTATATTTAATAGTTTTTTTTTAATGTTAATATTTGTACTCACTAAATTACAGTCTATACACTCTTGAGTGGGTTGATTCATTAGCGATTCTAGCTCTTCTAAGATCGCAATTTCTTGTGAATTATGATCCATTTATTAATTGTTATATCCATAGTCAATCTTGCTTCTAAGAATTTGTAGGAGGTACTCATAAGATGGACATTCCTTGGCATTTGCAGTGTGGTTTATGTCATATTTCATATTAAATTTTTTGTTCGCTACTTCACAGTTTATGCATTTTTGAATTTTTTTATTGCACTCGTTTACTGGGTGTTTGCCTGCACAATGTTCACATGTAGTGTCATTGGAGCAAGTAGTATTCTTGTGGTAGTATCCTTGGCAATTATAGCAACGTTGTATTCCAATATCTTCATAGATTGGGTACCGCTCCCATAGTAAAAAAAATTTCTTTATTTTCATAAATTTACTAAATAAATTGGGTGAGCATTCCCCATATATGGCGTAGGTTCCATTAGTTTTATGTTTCTTAAGAAACGTTATGGATAATTCGTCATCGGAAGCAATAAAGGTATTCTGTTCCCTCATGTAGGTTTCTATTTTACCTTTTTCTAATTTGTTTTCTGAATCAGCCTTGTAACCAATTATTTTAAATCGAGGTTTCCTCATTTATGTGATTTGTATTTCATAGTTTTCTAACTTATTTTCAGCTGCTGTTTTCAAAGTCTCGACATCACCTCTATTTTGACATTTTACGAGTATTCCTCCATTTTTTAAGCTTCTCGTATTTTTGATATTGACTTTTAGTTCAGATGGTTTGATATATTCTTGTAAATCTGCTTTAGTTTTTTCAGTGCTTTGTTGTTTCTTTGGTTTGATTATAAGGTTAGGTATGTTCTTTGGTTTAATGGTTTCTATAGATGGCTTTTGTAAAATATCACTGTACAGTAAATGCTCATATGTGGTAGTATTTTCTTTTGCTTCCAAATCAGCAATTCTTTGCTTTAATAGAGTTATAATTTCTTCTTTACTTCCGATTATCTTGTCTTTGTCATCTAGTGTTTTGTATAATAATGTATGTGTATTAAATTTTAGACAGTCTTGGCAATTAAATTTCAAAATTCTTCCGCCTTCAGCATTTAGTACTTTAATTTCAGATAATAAAAGATTTCCACATGCTTTACATACTCCCTTTTTGCAGTTATCACACAGATATACATTTTTCTGCTTGGTTTCACAGAAGTTACACTCCATTGTGCCACTTCATATAAAAACCAGCTGCATCAGTAGTTCGATAGTTTGACTACTCCATTTGGCACACAGATGTTTTTGATTTGGGCACCCGGCCCATTTTTATATTTTTATTGCACTTGACCGCTCGATTTTCAGATCCCGACCCGAACCGTCTTTACTATGCAACGAACAAAATGACACGTGATATTACTTGTTTGTATATCGGTAAAGCGGATTAGCAGCAATTATTACTGATGTTATAAAATAAAATGCCAAACGATAAATGCTCTATAATAAGATAAAGCAATACAATTTAAGGTTATGTCAAAAAACCAACCTGTGAGTATTTTCATCCTTTTCTGCCTTTCCTCTCTTGTAGGGACGTCAAAATTCACATTTTTGTTATATTTGTACATATGTACTTCAAACAAGATTATTTTCTCAATTATCCATTTTCCTTATTTTTAAAACTTGCGTTTACCGCTTATTAATTTCTCAAAACTTCCAACAGTCCAGCACATGCTTTATCGCTACCTAAGATCGCTACAGTGCATTGACAAAAATATTCTATTTATGCAACCGCTGCAATAAAGTGCTGTAGCGAGTTCCCTGAATGCGTTTATTGACAGCACGATACCAGGATACTTTCCTCTCTTCTTTATCGGATGCCCGGAAGCAACTTCGAGAGATGGCAATAGTTTTAATTTATATATAGTGGCGCCTGTGAGTCGGAAAAAACCCCGAAAAATCGAAGTAGTTTCAGCCGGAACAAGAGTACCGCGCTTCAAGAGGTTTCCCTGCAGAGAAACACACTTTCCCCCCGTTTTTGAGGATGCTGAGCACGGTGGTAGTGTTGGATATCGCATCCGACCCCTTCAAACCCCTCCATCGGCCCAGGGGGGGAGGGATTTGGTACATACTCTTGTTCCATTCCATACTGTTATTATTTAAAATGACATTTTGAAGACAGTTAACTGTTACATCTTAATTTTTATTTTAGGTTATCATTGGGGGTTGCAATTTGGACTGCGTTGCTCACTTGGATGCTGATGAAATTAAGGTAAGCGTGTTTATAATTAGTAAACTGTTATTGTCAATGTCTTAGTGATTGTGACTTGAATTCAGAACGTTGCTATGTCGAGAAACATATCAATGGTGCATATCAGCATTAAAGTGTTAATATTTCTTAAACGATTGAAGATAGGTATATGACATAACTTATAAAATGCCAAGAATAAAATTGATTGTAGAATGTAAAAATGTAAAAATATACATTGTTTCATTTAAAAAAAATAAAATTGATACAAGTATCATTATTACAATAAAATATTTTTTCCAAAAAAAAAAATGCATTTCAAAAAATTAATTCGACGGATCTGAGCGATTCTTGATTAAGTGGGCGGTATTCTATATAAAAGCCTGATCCTTTCTTGTTCCTTTATCATAACCCTGTATTATTACCGATAAATTTCCATCAAGTTTCGCGTAATTTGTTACACCTGAACAATTGTATTATTTGCAACATTGATTCCCGAGTTTCAAACCAATGTATAGCGAAACTGTCATTATAAATTCCCAAAAGTTGCGGAACGTTTAAGCACCGAGCTTTCGTAACTATTGTCAAAAACATTAGCAAGAGCTTTACCCTTTATGACATTCTAAACCCTAGCTGTTATTCTCCTAGCAGGAGTATAATATAACATTGTATGACCTATTTTAAACCCCAAAATATAAATCTGTTCCCCAATAAACCATGCAGAGGGAGTCATTGGCGTAGCTAGTGCTCAGTGATATAACACCAGCCAAGAATAGTATATTATATCTACAAACACTATTGAAAGTAGACTTTTTAATGCCTTTTGTTATTGACAGCAGGTTTTTCCGTAACTAACAATAATAAGGTACGTCACTTGATTCTGGATTTTTATTGCATCTGGTTTAACAGTGTGTTAAAATATTGTATGATGTGCATGTTAAAAGTTCTTTTATTATGTTCGAAGGGTTGAATCACTCGCTACGCTCGTTATCGCTTCTCACAAGATAAAATTACACTTTTTACCCTTGCCTACATCATAAATAACTATCTTCTTAAACTATACGAGTATTATACGGAAAACAAAGATGCTTGACGACGAAATTGATGATTTAAAAAAAGAAAAATTTTCAAAAGTAAATGGTTTATTAATATATCCGTAAAAATTAGAAGCGAAACACTTTTATAATGACAAAAGCTTTATAAATAGGTGGCTAAATGCACATTTAATGTTCAATCACATAATTATATAAATATTCATGTTTTTCAATTCCTTGAACTAATTTTATACAAGAATTTTGGTCTGCACTAGATGCCAGAAAGTAATAATAAACATCACATCCCAAGTAATAATTGTAAGAAACTCTTGATTTGTTTATGGTTTAAAGATGCTTTAATATGTTCAATAAAAAGATGTTGATTTTAAAGTTTGTTTTTTAAAAAGATTAATTAGCAAGTTGGTTGTAAACAATCAATTTTGGAACAAATAATTTCAATGTCGTTTTATGGAGTATCCTTGATAGGTATACTGATTAAAACCCATTAAGAAAATTATTTCATCTTAAGCCTATATGCTCAATAAAATTTCACATTAAATCCAAAAATATAATTTTACTTCTTAAAGAGTACATTAAGCATATTTTAAACTTCAAGGGTTTCAATTTAGTCAATTTGGTTAAAAGCTGTTGAATTTTTGACGTCTTTATTAAAACTTATTCTACTCTCAACACATTCGGAGAAAACGCCATCTTCTCAATAAGCCAATTTCGTGAGCCAGTGCCAGTCCGTGTACCTACTTTATGCGTGAAAGAAAATTAGAACACATATTTAAAATGGAAAATGTTAGCGACAAGTATTTTAAATTGAAACAATGGTAATTTTTAAAAATGCAGCAATCACAAAACCGGCACAATTTGTAAGTTTAAGTTTTCATTCCCGCGCCAGACTACCTTAAATCAATAAGTGCACGATCTTAAACATATTAAAGCAACTTCGGTTTTAAAGTGAAGAGTAAGTAGACGTCTGCGAGAGTAGTTGTCCTTAAAGTGGTAAATAACCCGTATTTTAAGTCTTGTAAGATTTAAAATGTTCTATAAACTTGCAATCAGTTTTAATTTAGATCACGCCATCTTATAAGAATACCTATAGTTTATCGTGGGCTCCGAACCATCATGCTCGGTCATACGTTGCTTCCCCAAGGGCTCAACCATTGGTTTATCGCATTGCGGTATTACCTACCGATTCAGGAGTGTGTATCTTCTCTCGTACCCCAGAGATACCTTTTCTCATCTGGCATGGTTACCGGCGTGAATAGGGTAGGGATGGGGGATGATACATTTGTCGCCATTTCCTATTTATTGCATGACGACGAACAGTAAGACTTATACCACCCACTAAAATCTACCGAGTGTGAATCGGTTTAGCGGTCTCTCGTTCTCGAGTTCCCGGTAAATGCCGTTTTAACCGCGGAGTCACCAGAACCGTTGGAAACTTTATGTTCTTGATATAATAAAAAGAAAGAAGGAGATAAATAAATCACATCTCAATGTCTATTTGGGAAAATAATAATAATAAATAATAATATTTTTGAACATAATATGATAATAGAACATGTATTTCCAATAAAAAGGAAAGAAAGGAAACAAAAACAACACCTTAGATATTTTTTTAGTAATTAATTTTTTAAAAATTTTTCATTAATTTTTGTTGCTTTTTTTCACATGACATCATCTAAATGATCACAGTTCACAGTTAGTATGTATGCAATATTTTAAATAAGAATAGTTGTATTTTAAAAAAATATATATTTTTTTGCGTTTCTATTGACATTGGTGAAATATTACATTAATATTGTCACTGTCATTAAGTATTATTTTTCTTTGTTATAAAAAGGTGCTATTTAAAATCAACTAGTAATAAATTATAGGTATATTATTGATTTTTCTAATATGTAAGTTATGTGATATTATTCCAAGGCAGTACCTTTCGTATTAACAAAGTTACTTTTAATCTTTTTTAATAGGCTGTCGGAAAAGTCATAGTGATTAACGTAATCTACTACATTCAACCCTTTTAGAAAATCCAGCAACATAATTGTGTAGCGGTGGGCAACTCATTACTCATTGAAATTCCGCTTAATTTTATAGCAAGAGGGTTGGTTCTCGTATAACGATTATTTTAAAAAAAATTATTTCATGAATAATTTTAACGTATTTAAAATTTGTATTAGTCCCATTTCCAAGCTACAAATGAATAATATGCAAAATTTGCTGGCATAAGTCTTTATGTATAATATTTATTATCTATAATATATTGTTGGGTATAAAGTGAATGAATGCAAATGAACAATATGCAAAATTTGCTGGCATAAGTCTTTATATATGTTAAATCACTTTCACTTCAAATTACTTTTTAAAAAATATTTTATTTTTTAATTACACAATATAAAATTTAAATGGACATAATAACGGTCTGAAGTTAATGAACAATTTAATATGGTATACTTAGGTTTTTATAGATAAAATATATGCTTATTCAGCTACTTCAAGTTGTTAATTGCAACATGAGGTAGTTGATTACAAAATATATCAGGTATATTGAATTATGCTGACATGACATCGGGTTACTTGTGGTCAACGCTTGCACGTGACTATGTGACATATAACAACTCCCCCTTTAATAAAAAAGTCGGTGCATCGCAACGACTTTTAACATCTATATGTGGACTGGAGTTCCAAGGGTTCTTCTTCCAGGGTTTCATCGATAGGACGTGTGTTGGGTCGTCTCTTTGGCATCAGGTTCCGAAGCTTCTGATGGACTGTTTCTCTAGACTTAGGTACCGGAGGTGATGGTGGTCCCGAATTGTCGTTTGCGATAGCTAATCCTATTCTCGTGTGTCTTTTACGTCTGCATTTGCATAAGATGTAGAGAACCATTAAGGCAACTATCATGGTTATGGTGAAGATTGTGAACCAATGTACATGTTTGTTTACAAAAGGCTCGTTGATCAGCTTGTCCAGCTCGTCAGAATATTGATTGAGCTTGTGTTGTGCGATATTGAGGTCTTCTACGTTGATATTGTTTAATTTTAGTGGTTTCAGGTTCGGAATGTGTGGCTTATCAGGAAGATGGTTGCAACATTCAAAGGGTATCATCACTGGATGGGTTTGGTAAGTCAACGTTTTGTCTTTGTCGACGGGGTATCTGGCATGTACCCTGGTATTCCCAATAAATGCGGTACATCCTGGCTGTAGTTTTAGAAGAGAGTTGGTGTTTAGGAATTTGGTAACAACATCTTTGTTTTCGCATTTGACTGTAATTGGCAGAGGATCAGAAATTGTAACCAACCAGTAGTTTTGGCTGAGCTCTTGAACATTGAATTCCTTGGCAAGGAGTAGTGATGTTTGGCAGGTCTTCGGTAGCTTGCTGAGGTGTTTGAGAAGTTAGGCTTCACACATGGCATCGCTGTCAATAGGGTATGGAAGAATGTTTGAACAGATCTTGGTGATGGTACCTAGTTGTGTGCAGTGGTCCGGTTCCGCAATGATATCTATAGTAATGAATCATCATCTCGCGCAATACATTTTTGAGTACTAGGTAGAATATGATAGAGACCTGTTCGATTATCTAATATCGGGATTGGGTAAAGTCGATAGAGTGTGTAAGTCTCAGGATCAGTAAGTGGGATTTTTAGTACAAAAATTATTTTTGAATCGGATTGATAAGCTTCTAGTTCTATAATATCTAAGTATTCAGCAATATTTGAACCATATGTCGGCAGGGGTAAATTGTTTTTTACTAAAGACCGCGAAATGTCTTGTAAGGAGGAAACCAGATCTCTTGGAGTGATGATTGAACTGTGGAGAATCTTAAGGCGTGCAAAAGTTATTGCGTTCAATATATCGTTTAAGGAATCCTCTAGGAATATATAACTTTCCATTAGTGTTTCACATACGCTTATTACCTTTATTTGACCTTCGTAAAAAATCATAACATTTGAGACATTGAGGAGGGCTTTCCGTATTTCTATGATATCGTGATTAAAGGTTTCTTCATCTATTTGGAGTTTTTGGATGGTGCTATTAAAGTTCCTAATTACTGAAGTAGTTACCGAAATTTGGTTTTTAACAGATTCTCTATTTGATGTTCGTCGTGGATTACTTTTTCTATGCAATCGTTAAAGTATTCGCCGTCCGAGGCATCTAAGTTACCAGTTATGGATTTCCAGACAGTACCTATTCCATTAAATATACCGCGTTTCGTTCGCAAATCATACCGTTTAGTATCAGTCATAATTTCTTTATATTTTTGGCTTACGGAATCGGAAATTTGTTTTAGGAGGCTGACATGCGTTTGTACTTCGACTTTAAAGGGTAACAGTTTGGGAAGTTGGAACATTTCTACCAAATTAGAAAGAATTTTATCATTGTTTGAGATCGCTTCTTTACGCGGTTGTAGCTCTTTATAGACCAGGAGGGTCCATTTGTCGTTGGAGATTTTGATGGTATTTTCTTCATGGAAAAAGAGTCCTATTGTGTTATTGATAGGTGTTATGGAGTATATGTATAGGAGCCCGCAGAGTCTGAAAGGAAGAGACTATTCGTAATAGGGCTTTAATCTATCAAAATTAATTTCGGATATTTGATTTGTTTGGAGATTTTGCACGGTTGCTGATGTTTTGAAAATTTCTTTTATTTCGAAGGGACCATTAAATTTATTTTGCGCTTTATCCTTTATTTGTGACTCTTTGACGTATACTTTGTCTCCGGGATTATAATCGGGTATTTTTTCGGATACTGATTTATCAAACCTAACTTTCGATTTTTCTTTTTGTTGATTAGTTCTTATTCGTGCGACCTTGTAATAGTATTCCATACGATTGCTTAGGTCTCTGATGTATTTAGAGATTAAATCCTTCTGATTGTATAGGGTTTCAGGAGGCCTATTGGACGTATGTCCGAAAATAAGTTCGTAGGGTGTAAAACCGTGGGTCTTATTTTTGGTATTATTGTAGCAAATGACGACCATGGTCGCAATGGATCCGCAGTGGCGTACCGTAATGCTGGAAAAATACAAGCAGTGTGTTTACTACCGTAGAAGCTGTTTTGTCTCCTAAGGGATAGGCCTGAGTGAATTTAGTCAATTCGTCTCGAATTGTCAAAGCGTAGTTACGCGTCGGATATTCAAATATGTCGATGTTGATCCTTTCAAAGGGAGTTTTTGGTGTTTCGGGTTTGTTCATCACGAGAGGGGTGCTTAAGTTTTTCCGACAAATTTTTACTTTTTGGCAAATTTCGCAATTTCTTACCAATTTTTCTACGTCTTTGGTAAGACCTGGCCAATTATATTTTTCTTTAACCCGTTTTACGGTTTCATTTATTTCGCGATGTAAATTACTTTTACCTTTGTGGTACTGGTCTAATATAATCGGGATTTGGTCCTCGTCGGGGGTTCTAACAATATTTTGGCAAATTTTTAATTATATTTCTTTATCGTTAAAAATAAATGAAAGGATTTCGAGTATAGGTAAATTTAGATTGTTTTCTATGCAGTACGTAGTTGTATTGTCGAATTCGATTCGACCGTTGTATAGAATATAGAATAGATATGAGACTACGTTATCGGGATCGTATCGTAAAGGAATTATAAAATATTTCCTGTCCTTGACACTTTTGCTTGATAAAATGTTTATTTGATCTCGGGAGAATTCGGGATTTTCCTCGAAAATATCGTCAATAATTTTATAATGGAGGTCTTCCATTTTATTTTGCCAGAAGAATGTAACTATATTTTTGTGAGTTTTGTCTAAAAGTTGGACGTTAGAAATTTCGAATTTTGAATAATCGATATTCGATTTTGTTTTATATAAATGCACAAAAGTGTTATATTCGTCTTTCAATTTATCCGTATCGATTTCCGTTTCGCTGGTTTCGTCGTCTTCAGGAATTTTTTGTAAACCACTCGTAGAGGGCCTATTATGGTCTTCATTTGAAGCAAGAATACTATATTTAGATTGAAATTTAGCGCACTCTTGAAAATGGTTTATTTTTATTCGCGATAAGGCATCGGCGTTTTTATTTATTTTTCCGGGTTTGTATTCTATTTTATAGTCGTACTCTTCCAATTTAAGGCGCCACCTAGCTAAACGACTTCCGGGGTCTTTAATGGAGAAAAGCCAGGCTAATGGCCGATGGCCGGTAACAAGGGTGAATTTTCTACCAAATAGATAGGGTCGGAAATGTTTTACGGCCCAGACAATGGCAAGTAGTTCGCGTTCGATTGTCGAATATTTGGTTTCTGCAACACATAGCGTTCTAGAAGCGTATGCAATGGGAAGATCTTTTCCTATTGAGCCTTGTGAGAGTACAGCGCCGATGGCGAATGCACTGGCGTCTGTGGTTAACAGGAAGGGTTCTTCGAAATTAGGGTATATGAGTATGGGGTTAGAGATGAGAGCTTCCTTCAATTCCTCGAAAGATGATTTGCAGTCCGAGTCAAAAAGGAAAGGGGTGTCTTTCTTCAATAGTTTCGTAAGAGGCTTAGAAATTTTTGCAAAATTTGGAATGATACGGCGGTAGTAGCCTGCTAGTCCTAAGAATGATTGGATATCCTTAGATTTTTTTGGTTCTGGTAAATTTTGAATACAATCAACTTTTAATGGATTGGGCTTGACGCCATCTTGGGTAATGAGGTGTCCAAGGTATGCGACTTCTTTTCTCAATAATTCACATTTATCGGGTTGAATTTTAAGGTTTGCTTTTCGGAGACGTTTGAAAACTTCCGTAAGGCGAGAAATATGTTCATGGATAGTTGGAGAATAGATAATTATGTCGTCCATATATACTAGACAATGTTCATTTTGAATACCAAGGAGAATGTTGTCCATGACTCGCTGGAAAGTGGACGGGGCATTTTTAAGGCCAAATGGCATTCGTACAAATTCGTAATGGCCATTCTCGACCGAAAAAGCTGATTTTGGAATATCACGGGGCTCAATTTCTATCTGGTGGAATCCAGAAGCGAGATCTAATGTTGTGAAGAACTGGCACTTCCCTAATTGATCCAAGAGGTCAGAAATGTTTGGCAGAGGGTATTTATCGCCTACAGACGGTAGTCGATTACGACGCGCCATTTCTGCTTTCCAGAAGCATCCAGTTTTTTGGGAACCACCCATACAGGTTAAGACCACGGTGATATAGATGGGCGAATAATTCCTTCGTCTAACATTTTGTTAATTTGGGTTTTAACTTCGTTTTTGTGTATTTGGGGATACCTGTAAGATTTGGTAAAAACAGGGCGTGCGCCGTTAGTTTCAATAGAGTGCTTTATTCATTCGTGAAAGAAAGAGCATCTCCCTCGAGATAAAAAATGTCTGCAAAATCTGAACATAAATTTGTGACAAGCTCATTTTCTTCTTCGTTCAAGTGTTCAGTTCTTAGTTGACTATGTATTAAGGTCATTCTGTCCTGCGGACATTTTTGTTGTTTACTACCGGTATTAAGGCTGTAAAATGGCTCGGCAGTGTCCTCTACCGGTTCCAAAAGTAAATTAGAAAATTCGATTTCTTTTGGAATGGCGTTCGCGTTTATAATAGTCGTATAAAATTCACCATTTTCATTAATTTTTACTAACGCGTTCGGCAATCTTACTTTTTCGGTTTCTTGTGAAGTATAGCGTCTGTACTTACAAGGTTACATTTTAGTTTAAAGACTCTCTCTGTGCGAGGTTCTATTGAAATTTTGTTAAAATTTTGGTTATCTGGAATGTTTTTTGTTTTTAAAAGTTACAGGGTTGTCAACTTTATAAAGAGGGATAGTTTTAAAATTTGTAATCAATTGTTTAGATTTCAGGTCAATTACATATTCGTAATGTTCCAGGAAATCTAAGCCCAATATGCCATCAAAGTCAATATCTAAATTATAAACATAGACCTTATGGTGGTTTCCTGCAATAAACGGGACTAGGGTTGACTCTTTAATAGACAGTTTTTGGTCAGTAATGCCTTGAATTATTATGTTTTCGGGAAATCTTTGAAAATTTTTTATTGTTTGTTCTTTGAAAATTGAAATACCTGCTCCAGAATCAATAAGAAGATTAAATTTTTGTGTGGCATCCTTGATATAGTAAAGGTTTTTAGAGTTAACAGTGAGAAGAGGGCTTAAAGGAATGGCTGTTCCGGGAAGTTGAGGTTTGGGTTCATATCGTCCAGATTCATTCTTGTTTGACTCTGGATTTGTTCTATGGGGTCGGTTTCTAGGTATGCTCCTCCAGGAGGGTGTTGTTGCACAGGCGGTGAAAGAAAATTTTGGTTATCTTCTTGATTTAAAGATTCTGCGGAATAGTTGTCGGCTTGGAGATAATCAGGGTAAGGAGTATGATAGTTTTGTTGATCTTGATAGTCATTACAGTGGTTGTAATAATAATCATTAGGGCAGTAATCGGATTCATCTTGTGAATATTCGTTGACATTGACATGATACGTTTTTTGAGGTTTGGGCCTGAAATTTGGATTTTTATTCGCAAATGGAGGGCGGTTTTGATTTGTATGGTTATACTGTTGAGGCCTTGATTGATTCTGAAATTGACTACTGTTCTGGTTAGGAAAGTTAGATGTAGGGACTTGATTAGTTGGCCTCTGAAATCTTGAATTTTGAGGGGGGCGTAACGTGGTTGTTGCTGAGTACGGCACTGGCTAGCGGTATGACCAATCCGGCCACAATTGTAACATTTTAAGGGTTGAGTTGGTAACCTTCTTGGAATTAAATTGGGCTTTGGAGGACTGGGTCTATCTGCTTTCTCGAGATATGATAGTTGGAGTTCTCTCCTAATACGCGAATGGGCGTCTAAAAGACCCTTCGGGTTTCCGGCACGAATAAGTTGTCCTAATTTGGGTTCAAGTCCTACCAATAAGGTATTTAGAGATATAGTATCAATTAAAGACGCTTGAGCCGTTTCTTATCCAGTGATGAGTGTCGCAGATTTTTGAATATTCGCGTGTATTTTTGCGTTCAAAACTTGTAAGCGATTAAGGAAAGTAAGGGGTGATTCGTTTTGTAACTGCTTAAGCCGGTTTGGAGTTCTTGTATAAGGGATGAAAGATCCCTAGAATCTCCAAAATGTAAATTTAGTAATTGTTTTATTTCTATATATGACAAGGGATTTCTAGAACTAACGAGCTGTGCAGCTCTTCCCCTAAGTTTATTTTTTATGTGAATCACTAATAACATTTTAGATCCATCGTCGCCATATTGTACGCATGATCGCACGCATTTAAAAATGTTCCTAAAAAGATCTGATCACCTTCAAATTCGGGAACAATAGAAAATATTTCCGATAGTTTATACGGTTCAATTTCCGGTAAATTGGTCGGGGGTAAAGTCATTTTTATTATTTTAATTTTTCACTAATTAAAATAACGCTCAAAAGGTAATAAATTTATCGCTGGGATAAAATCAATCAAATTTTTTTTTATAAGGGATGAAACGTTTAGAAAATCGAACAGTTAAACAATAAAGAATAAACGTGATGATTCATTAACTTACAAAAGAAGCATCGAAGTGGTCGTTTTCTTGGCTGATGACTACCAGGGGCTTCACTATGTGTTCCTTCCGTAGTAATGCCAAGTTAGAGCGGTCTCGATGGCTACAAAGGTCCTTTGTCCGTTAAGGGATTGGAATCCGCCGCTACCAGTTAGAAAGGGTTATTCGTGTTCTGACAGCGTTGAGGAATCCTACCGATTACTGCGCCAATTTGTTAAATCACTTTCACTTCAAATTACTTTTTAAAAAATATTTTATTTTTTAATTACACAATATAAAATTCAAATGGACATAATAACGGTCTGAAGTTAATGAATAATTTAATATGGTATACTTAGGTTTTTATAGACAAAATATATGCTTATTCAGCTACTTCAAGTTGTTATAATTGCAACATGAGGTAGTTGATTACAAAATATATCAGGTGTATTGAATTATGCTGACATGACATCGGGTTACTTGTGGTCAACGCTTGCACGTGGCTATGTGACATATAACATATATAATATATTGCTGGGTATAAACTGTATCAAAATTACCGTTAGTTTTGCATGAAAGTTTTTTGCTTCATAGTCCGGTTTTTTTTCACCAAAATGTGAAAATAAAGTCATTTTTTAAGATGACATACTGAAATGGAAGATTATTCTGTTATACTCAAATGTATTTTAGTAACCATCGGCTTTAGAATTTTTGGAATCATATGCAAAAATAAAGATTACCCGAACACACTCACCTAATAGTAATTCATTAGTCATCTATCAATTATTTATTTACTTATAATACCTTAGAAACGGTTGCTATAAACATCATCATAATATCATAGGAGATATTAGCTGGTGATAAAGTTCATAATGCCCGGTAATTATTATTAAAGAAAATATTGAACAAAATTTGTATTTATTTTTATAGTTATTTTTAACATAATATTATTATGTTTTTCTTATGTTAAATATACAATTTTTGAATTTTCCTGAGTAAGAAGCTGGACAAACTATGAAATTTTGCGAGTATGTCGATGTGCATGCGGATTCCTGCTCCATTTCAGTATTAATTAACACATTTTCGTCTTCGTTAACAGAGCTACCTATCGTTTTTGCTATTCGGTTTTTTCGACGTGATACTATCTTCTATATAACCCTCAGCTACGCTAGTATTCGTCCACTTTCCGTATAGCTTAAGGGTTACAAGGGAAGCATCACCCTCGATAAGTGGTGTGGACGCGGTCCGATGTCGGTAATATCCTGTATATCCTTTGGCGTTTTCTAAATTAAGAAATTTTGCCATTATTGAAGGAACACGTCCTAGTGTATTTTTACCCACAGACATAGCTATGCATTTACCATTTCCCTATGTAAGGAAAAATCTGTGTTGCTTAATTACTTTCGGCCTTAATGCAAGGTCTGTCTAACCGATTTTAAGGCATCTTAAGGGCTCTCCTTCGATTATAGTAAATCTTATTGGCGTAGCAGTTTTAGTTTCTGTTACCTTGAGAAGCATAACAGGCTCCTTATCCTCAATATCATCGATGGTTATTTTTATCATCTCATCCCCTCTTAGGCCGCCAAAAACTTCCATTACGAGTACTCGTTTATGCAGCAGGAAGGTATCATTCGGGACATTTTTCATAAAAGTAAAAACTTGTTCACCTTTTGACTTTTTAGAAAGATATCTCTTTGATTTAACTTTTAAAAATGCTATTAATTGACAATATCTTGAAATATTATTATCTTTTCTTTGCAATAAGTTAACACTTCATTCGGGAATACTTGGTCCAAAGGCTATTTGGCGTATATTTTTCCGATTAAAATAAAACCATCATTACTGTTCCAGTAGTCACCGAAATTTGGTTTTTTACTTTCCATTGTATAGAAAATTTTCATACTCGTCGGACAGGACTTTAGACTATGCCGGTAATAAGGTTTCCTTAGCTTTCTCAGCATTTTCTATAATATTTTGTGGAATTGTCATATTTTCGTTTATAAAACGTAAAGGACGCTTAAAATAAACAACTCTTACTTAGCAAGCGTTAAACTTTTTCCATAACGACCGATCAAAGCTCATTAAATAATAAAAATTGGCGAAAATAGTTAAAAAAATGCAGGACTTTACTATTTATATTTTAAATAGATGAAAAGTAAAGTATTGTATACACCACATGCGTTACTAGACTATAATACCAGGAAGGCAAACGGATGGTACATATAAGAAAATTGAATATCTCGAGGGCAGTAAAGAAAAGTAGAATTAAATTTATGTTTAATAATCTTTTTGTGACTAGTATCTTACCATAATGTATATAATTCCCTTCATTCATCAGTAGAGCTTGAAATAAATTATTTTGGTGTGGTGATTGCTCATAGTAAAATAAAAATTGCCAGCCTTAAAATTTGCCGCCCTGTGCACACATGGCCCATACATGCCTATAACCGGGCCTGAATTTAGGATAATATTGCTCGGATTAAAACGCGTAAATATTAGGGGAAATGGAATAATCTGACTATACAGGGTATAGCAAATTCGTCCTTCACCATTGGGATTTCCGAAACGGTAAGAGATACGAAGTGGGTTAAATTGGGTAAAATTGCGTAATTATGGGCCCAATAATATGCCACAAAAAATCAAAAATAAATACAGGGGCTTTCAAAATATGTGAGAAATCTAAAATTTTTTGTCTCGGTTTCTATTTTTTCCTGACGATGAGAGACGAGAGGTCCCAAAATAAATTTCACTTTCTCATTGTTACTTCTTATTCTCCACAATTCTCATCATATCTTTAATGCGACGTTTCGTCTTTGTAGTCACCATCATCAACTTAATTTTTTTAAATACGGGTCTGGATTTTTTTGTTTAAATTATGAAAGATGAACTAAATTAACGTTCAACGCTTACTGGGTTCTCGACGTTTTGTTCCTTCATCTTTATTAAAATGCCCCTAGTCCGTTCCTGTAATTTACTTTTGTTGCAAAATATTCGGTTTAATCCGAAACTGTAAAACAAAAATGCATTTTTTAAAAAGTCCTAAAAAGTATTGGATTTACGAGTCAAATTTCATTTTTGTATTAATATTGTAGGTTTTTGATAAAAATATTAGTTTGAAATAAAAAACATTAGTGCTACGTAATAATAATAATTAAGGGCGGAAATAGCAATAATAGTTTGAAAATTTTCAGTTGATCAGAAATAAAAGTAAATTACAGGGGTATTTTAATAACGATGGACAATAAGTGTTGTATATCGTGGACCGTAGATTTAGTTCCTCTTTCATAATTTAAACAAAAAAGCTCGGCCCGTATTTAAAAAAAATAAGTTGATGATGGTGACCCAAAGACGCCCCTGCATTTATTTTTGATTGTTTTGCAGCATCTTATTTTGCCCATAATTACGCAACTTTGCCGCAATTTAACTGACTTCGTATACAGTTCCCGAAATCCCAATGGTGAAGGACCAATTTGTTGCACCCTGTATATGCGGGAATTATGTAATAGCCCTTTTTCATATCACATTTCGATCCCCGGATTAGCAAGATAGTGATAGTCCTTATTTTTTGCATTACGCCGGACAGTTTTATACTGCTAAAATCCCGCGAGTGCGAATCGGTTTGAACCTACAAACTGTCGTCTTAGAGTTCCGAGTGACTGTCACTTTAGCCACGGAGCAACCACAGCCACCATAGCCTTCATTTATGTTAATGCACCATTAAGTTCGACGAATAAACAACGCAGTTCCGGGTGGCTGTCGATTTATTTTTAAACACGTCAACTGCAGGAGTGCAGAATGGATTAAATTATCTAATAAAAGTAATTTAGCCTACCCGTGTCATCATGCCTAGTGTTCCCCTATAGTATATTTTCAATCAGCTTTTTTTGTGGATTTGTGGAATATTTTATCTCACCAAATCGAGCATTGTCAAAAAATAAGGCCGATTAATATCTGAAATAGTTTTCTATGTACCAAGGGCCAAAGGCCCTCGGTCTCGTTGCTTTCGCCTTCCAGGCATTATAGTCTAGTAAAGCCTGTGGTGTATTCATTACCTTATTTTTCATCCATTTAAAATATAACTGCATTTTTTAAAACTATTTTCGCTAATTTTTAGTATTTGGTGAGCTTTGATCGGTTGTCATAGAATAAGTTTGACGATTGTTAAGAGATGTTGGTTGGTATGTAGCCCTTTTGATTGGTAATAACAATTTTTAATTATTTTTACTCTATTTTAATCAGAAAAATATACCCAAATAGCCTTTGGGCAAAATATTCTCAATTGAAGTCTGAACTTATTTTAAATCAAAACATTAATATTTCAAGATATTGTCAAATAATACCATTTTTAAAAGTCAAATCAAAGGGATATCTTCTTAAAAAGTAAAAAGTTTTGGAGGTGAACAAGTTCTAATATTTATCAAAAATGCGCCGAATGATACCTTTCTGCTGCATAAAGTATTAGTCGTAATGAGAGTTTTTGGCGGCCTAAGACGGAATGAGATGGTAAAAATGACCATGCATTGATGATATTGAGGATAAGGGCCTTGTTATGCTTGTCAAGGTACCAGAAACTAAAACTGCTACGCCAAAAAGGTTTACTATAATCGAAGGAGACCAAACAGATGCCTTAAAATTGGTTAGACAGTACCTTGTATTAAGGACAAAAGAGCGCCGATTTTTCCTTCCGAAATGGTAAATGCATAGCGGATAAAAATACATTAGGACGTGTTCCTTCAATCATAGCAAAATTTCTTAATTGAGAAAACGCCAAGGAATATATAGAACATAGCCTACGTCGGACCTCATCCACACTTCTTATTGAGGGTGGTGCTTTCCTTGCAACCCTTAAGCTAGGCGGAAAGTGAAAGAGTACTAGTGTATACAGAGGAAAGCATCAGGTTGGAAAACCCAATAGCAAAAATGATAGCTAGCTCTTTTACCGAAAACGAAAATATGTTAATTAATGTTGAAATGGACCAGGAATCCGCATGCTCAACGAGAAACTCAGCAATGGAGTAGCAAAATTTCATTGTTGGTCCAGTTTCTATCTCTGGAAAATTCAAAAATTGTACATTTTACATGAAAAAAAAATAATATTATGTAAAAATAAATAAAAATTTTGTTCAATATTTTCTTTAATAATAATTACCGTACATTATGAAAATCACCGGGCATTATGAATTTTATAGCCAGCTAATATTTTTTATGATATTATGATGTTTATAGCAACCGTTTCTGAGGTATTATAAGTAAATAGTTGATAGATGAAAAATAAAGTTTTAAAAACTCCTATTTCATAGTTATGCAAATGTAGCCAACTTAACAGTCATTAAAATTCAGCCTAGTTTAATAGCGAAAGGATTTGTACCGGATCTCCGCATATAGTGGATTTATGAATAATGTATTGCATAGAGAATTTACGTTACGTATATACGTTTTTTAATAGGATTTTTGTGTTTTATTTACAAACCTAATAAGTGATACGGGAATCCGTGTAATTGGGTTTTCTTCTATAATAATGAAGAAGCCCTCGGTGTAATAATTTGAGACACAAAGCATTTGATGCATTTTTGAAGCACAAATTACAAAGTCTTTACGATATTCTTCAAGCACAAAGATTAAAAAGAAGGTATCCAATAAAATTTCGCTTTCAAACTTTATTCAGGATGGTTTGGGAAATTAAAACAAATGGTTCTAACAATACCCTTTATTAAATAGATATATACATTATTTTCTTGTACATGAAATAGCTTTTAGTAACAATGATATTACATAAATTCTAATTATCGCGTTTCTAGATCGCGAAATTAAAATTGGGAAGCTTTGTTAAGGTCGACAATTACAAATATTGTTTGGTCTTTTTTTTTGGTACATTTTATTTTAAGTAAGTCATGTTTGGACAAAACTATTAAAATATAAATGCTGTAATGTATCGAATTTGGGTAGTTTATTTTCTATGTACATTTCTTTTTATTTATAATTACTGAACATGAAATCGGGTAATTAACATATCTTTTATAAATTACATTTATTTTTTTGAGTCTAAGAACACTAAAAAGCGCAATCAACTAAATCGAGCAATAAGGGATTTGGAAACTTAAAGGAAATTATAGTTATAGCAAGATTTATTTTAATATAAAAATGTAGCAATAATTTTTTGCAACTAAGTTGTTTTCTAGTAGAATGTAACAAATCTATGTTTCAATAGAATTCGATAAATATAACCTGTATCTATTCCCGATGCAATTTCTCGAAAATTTTAATTATTGTTATGGTAAATAAGGTACGCCCAGCGACCGTTGACTGGTTGTATTATTATGTCTCATTTAAAACTAACTACTATTAGTTCATAAAATTTCATTGTCACAACAGATTTAACAAATATATTTAGTTATATTCATTTCGTTAATTTTGGAAATAAGTTGTAGTTTCCTAAAGAAAAAATCTTATTAAAGAGTGTCTGAAAATTCCGGCATGATCCTTAAATATACAGTGTGTCCCCGGATCGATGCATGAATAGGTGAAAAGGACTACATTTTTTTAGTTGACACTTCATCTTGAGGGGTTCACGGATAGAAGCTAATTTGTGTCATAAGTTTCATTTTGAAAATTCCAGTAGGTATTCCTTTGAAATTTACAAAATTAATTTTTTTCCCTAGTAAAGTGCATTTTATCTATTAGATACGACAAAATGTTATTAAGAAAAGATGTTCAAATAGAAAGACTGAGTACGAGAACAAAATTTTATGCCTACTTTGATATTTTGCAGTATTTTCAATCCAACGTTCTAAAAATAGGTCCTCAAGTTTTAAGCTCTTTAATAGGCAGGGTGCAATGAAAATAATGCAAAATATCAATGTAGGCATAGGACTTTAAAATTTTGTACTCATACTAGGTTTTTCTTCCTGAAAATCTTCTCGTCATAACATTTTGACATATCTCCAGAAAAAAAAATGTTTCTGTAAATTTCCAAGGTCTACTGATTGTTTGAAATGACACAAATTAGTTTCTATCCAAGCAGGACTGAACCACAGAAGATGAAATTTCAACTCAGGAATTTTTCTTTTTTCACCTATTCGTACGTTGATCCGGGGATACGCTATATACTATGTATAGTATTTATAGATTTTTTCAAAGAAGAGAATTTATTTTTTATTAAAAAAATGTTGTTTTTTGAATTTATATCCGAATAAATTGAAAACAATAGCAGGATTTTACAAAATAGCAGGCTATGATAGTAATAGTTAATGATAATAATAGAGAAAAGTATAAGTATTTCAAAATTATAGAAATTATATTTTCATTAAATTAAATCCAATCGATTACAGATTTTTTCATAGTTGAACAGAAGAGTTTTTATTTGCGGTTTAATTTAATTCCTATTAACACAAATATTTCATTTTATTATTAAACATCGGTAGTACTAGTGGTTATTTACAAATGAATAAGCTATAACAATTTCAATACTGAACTCAAACAAATATTCGTTAATAATGCGTAATCGAAAATGAATAATCGTATCCCGATATGTTGTGAAGGAATTCTAAAGTTTTGGGAAACGGCGAATCAAACTATTATATATTCATCTTGACATATTTTTCACCATTATACAGCGTGTGTGAAAATATTCGCAAACTTATGGAAAAATATTTTTCATAAAAAGTTTTACTTAAAAACTCCTACTCTACGCAAAAACTCACAAATATTACAGAAAATTAACATTTTTAAAAAAGATTATCAAAAATACCCGAGTACCTTTTAAAAAATCAAAATATTTTTTTGGTAAAAGTTGAAAAGTGTGAGTGGAAAAATGTAATATAACAATACGTAGTGCTTGATAAGTCTCGGACTTTACCTTCGCTACTGCTAATATATTTTAAAATTCCTAAACGGGTGTTATTTTTCTTGACTTGAAATATTGAATTAATTAAATTTTTTCTAGATCTAGCCTATTATATTTTATAATTATTTAGGCATTCTGTTTAGGGTAGAGTCCGTCATTTAAAAACATTTTTAATTTAAAGACGAAAAAATTTTGAAATATATATTTTTTGGGGCCCGAACAAAGAAAATGTTGGTTGTATTGCCCTTTAAAATAACATTTTATTATATTCAACTCCTGGACAAAATTAACGCAACATCATAAAGTTTCCACATTTTTTATGCTATTTTTTTCTGAATTTCTTATCCGATTTGAATGATTTTTTTTTTGTATTGTAAGTTGGTTCCTTGACAATGTCATAGTTTTTGCTGTTTATGATAAAATTTAATTTTCGATTTATACTGGGTTTACTAAAAATGCTATGTTTTTTTCCGAAAATTCGTATCACCCTGTGGAGTATATTAGCAACCGAAGCATATTGCAGTTGACATTAAACGGTACGTCCATCTTTCCCCAACATTTTCTTTTTTGGTTTACTTCATTATCTCTGTTATTAAAGCAGATACTACACCGTTTTTAGCGTCACATGTTTTTATAGACTTTAATATTCAACACACAAAGAAACATAGCATTTTAGTACACCCAGTATAAATCGAAAATTAATTTTTTATCACAAACAGCGAAAACCATGACATTGTCAAGGAACGAACCTACAATGCAAAACAAAAATCATTCAAATCGGATCATAAATTCAGAAAAAAAATAGCATCAAAATTATGGCAAATTTATGATGTTGCGTTAATTTTGTCCAGAAGTTTATATAAGGTCAATAAATAAATAACCTAGTCCAATCGCATCTCATACATATAACTTTGTTGATTAATATAAGAAGACATCATCAAAACTGGTTCTATTTCTTGTTTCACTTGCGTGGGAATCGTGAATGCATGCGCAAAAGTTTAAATTTCCTCTTGCTAATGCATTGTGGTAATTGGAATTTGTTTACGCTTTCAAAAAAGTAATTAAATTTTATTTTGGCCTACAATAAATGTATACACTTTAAATTAAGACAAATTATGAACATCAATTCATCTACAATTCCCATTTGTTCATTTCTTATAATTTTCGACAAACGCATAGACCGACGGCAACCGTGAAAACCGTATGTGACAATCCTCTCATATAAAAAGTCTGAAAATATATTACGTGGCAAAGGACCCACTTGAAAATAAATGGGTTCAATGGTTTACAAACATCTTTCTAAATTACGCCTCTATCTCTGAAAAATTTTGCCTTTCAAAGGTTCTTTGTTCAAGCTAGAAAATGGATGGCCTTTAATGCATGTTTCGACGATATAGCAGAAAGAACTGGGAAATATATGGTCAAACGTTCTATAAAGTCGAGGAAGGCACGCCGAAAATTTGTTGGACCATCGTATTTCATTTGTAACTAGTTGACACCATTTTTTACCCAATGTATTTTTTTTTGGCAGAATAAAATATGAAAAGATTTGTAAGATTGATTTTTTTTGAATATAAGTTGTTAATACATTACGGGAATTTTAATTTCACATATCTTACATAAAAATTGAATTTAATTTATTTTTAAATGAAAATTAGAGATATATCTGGGTTAGACACTGGAATTCAATCACCATATGCCGCTCGAGGTAATAAAAAATTACCATTTCTTCCAAACACGTTATATTTCGAAAAAACATTTCGAAAACAATCAATGCGATATTTTCCACTTTTGACTTTTGCTAAATTGAAAATAAAAATGATTTCAACACATAAAGTCTATAATAGTCTATAATACAGAGTGACACGTAATTATCTATTAAATTGCTTGACATTAAAAATACAAACTAGTGATGGCTTATACAGGGTGTTCGCTAATACATACATGGAAAAATAACAGACTCCTTACGTAAAAATATTAGGATTTAATTATACTTACCTATATCCGAAAGTTGATATTAACTGAGATACACGGTGTTAACGTTAAAACTTCATTTTTGTTTTTCTCTAATAACTTTGCAGGAAACCAACGTTTTTTTACAAAATTTGGCAATAATGGTTTTTTTTGGACGAGAAATTGATTTGTTTATGATAATTTAATGTACAATGTAGGGGGCGCTGTCTGCGGCATTATTTGCACATTTATTAGGTCATAACTTTTTGTGCCTCAGTGTATTTAAGTTTTTAATGAAAATAATACTTTTCTCATATTTATTATGTAAAAAAGGTATACTAAGTTCAGGTCGCTCAGAGTTACCGTTTCGAAGATATTTGCATTTAAATTGTTTAGTGCACCCTCCCCAATTATTATTAATTTGTAAACAAATTTTTTTTTAAAAGTAAGTAACCTATGATGAGAAAACAAATAAAATTTAGTGATGCAGTTGCTATGGAACAGAAAATGTTTTATTTTTTAGTTTATCGTAAGTTTGTGTTTTCATTGCTGTTAGTTTCTTTCGCCACGATTTTTCTAGGGTCAAAGTTATTTTAATTAAGGTAAGTTAAAGAACAATCAATCCAATTGTTGTAGTTAATATTCCCCATTACCATTACTAGAACATTAATTATCATGTAAAAGGGAATTGGTAAGAAGTATCAAAACATTATTTGCTTGTCTGAGCTAACGCACTAAACAATTTAAATGCAAATATCTCCGAAACGGTAACTCTGGGCGACCTGAACTTAGTATACCCTTTTGACTTAATAAATATGAGAAAGTATTATTTTTATTAAAAACTTAAATACACTGAGGCACAAAAATATTATGACCGTATGAATGTACGAAATTGCCGCAGACAGCGCTCCCTACATTGTGCATTAAAATTTCATAAAGAAATCAATTTCTCGTCCTAAAAAAACCATAATTGCCAATTTTGTAAAAAAAAGTTTGTTCCTCTACAAGTTATTAGAGAAAAACCAAAATGAAGTTTTAACGTTAACACCCTGTATCTCAGTTAATATCAACTTTAGGAGTATAATTACAACCCGAACAAATCCTAATATTTTTACGTAAGGAGTCTGTGGTTATTCCATGTACCATTAATTAGCGGACACCCTGTATATGAATGATTTTGCATTTTTAACGTTAAGTAAATGAATAAAATTAATAAATAATTGGATAGCACTCTGTTTTATTATATAATTTATTTGTTGAAAGTGATAAAATGATTGTTTGCGAAACGTTTTTTCGAAAATATAACGTAGCCACAACTCAAATACATCTGGAATTGGTTCAGTTAAAGAACTAAATTAAATTCAATTTTATGTAAGATATTATGTCAAATTTAAATTTTAGAAAATTTACACGCATCTAGCATATTTTATGAGCTATCCCGTACAATTAGCCATATCATAACGTAAACTACTCTGCCCAAAACTCTAGAATTTGTGGCTATCAAAACAAGATAAAGCTAAACAAAATCCCAGCTTATTAATTTGGAAGTACATTTTTGAATATTCGATAATAGGGATATTCCTATTGATTGCAGTTTTACATATTGTACAGCGTTACCAAGATAGGAGGGCCTATATTGGGATCTAATTAATGGTAATAGATACAACTTCGATTAAATGGGGAAAAGGCATAGCTATCAAAGCACTAACAATATGCCACACAATAATTTTTGTTGTTTTGATGTTTTAGTTCTGAGTTATTTAAAAAAACTGAAATTTTCAAAAATATTTTTCTAAATTCAATGATGTACTGCACATTATCGTTTTGAGCCCTTTTAATCATCTTAATCATCTAATAATGCACTACATAATAATCATGAAACAAGAATTATTATTAAGGATTACAAAGCAGTAAGTATTCATTTTAAGATGCTACTTATGCTACAATGTTATTGTTAATGAATTGTCTTGTTTTAAGGTTGTTATTTAGTGCACTATTATAAAAATATTTAAAAAATATTCATTGTATTGAACTTTCCAGATATATGGGAAATCAAATCTAGAGAGAAGAGTAGAGTATTATATCATTGAATTTAGAATAGAAAAGATAAAATTTGACATTATAAAGTCAGAGCCGTCAGAACGTTGCTGTCAGAATGTATTGTCAGATTTGCTCTAATATTAATATTAACGCCGGAAAAAATTAAATCAAAAATCCAAAATTTCAGTTTTTTTAAATAACTCAGAATTTAAACATCTTACCAAAACCTTTTGTGAGCCTGTTAGTGTCTTGATTGTAATAATTTTCCATAATTAATCGAAGTTCTATCTGTTACCATTAATGAGATTACCATACAGGCCCTCCTTAGCTTGGACGCCCTGAATAGTCGAATGGCAAAATTCCGTTTTATAATAAATTTGCTTAAAGTCGATATCTCCGTTATTGCTCTTTAAGTACATGAACTTTGAATTTTATTGAACAATGAATGGGTCTTTTTTGTGTTCATAGGTCTGTTATGTTTTAGTATTCTACAACAGAAATAAACAAGGAAAATGGCAGGAACGATAATTAATATTTTATAACAAATCCGGTTATAAAAATAAAGTTTACTTCTTGCAGAGACTTTATATTCTTCATATAGTTCTGTCCTTTACATGTAGTCATAGTCAATAGTTTGCGTCAATAAAGAGTTTGTTTTCTTTATTGATAAGAAGTGTAGTTAGACCAAACTTTAATAGGCGAGGCACTCTAATCAATTACATAAGCTCATTATTTATTATTTACACTCTTCTGACCTGTGTGTTTAAAAGAATCGATTGTCGGTAAAATTTTAAACCACATACTATATGATATATTTATGTTTTTAACATTAACCGACAAACGTATGTACATGCATTGTCTTTGCGTATACTTTAGAGTTTTATTTATTATAGAAATTTAAAGGTTTTTTGGTTTTATTTGATCCAGCAGATTTTTTAAAATAATCAATAGACAAAATATTTTAAAATGCCTATCAAACTTGCGGAAATAACGACTTCTGTTAGAAGCCTAATTCGCTTTTGGGGTACCTTAAATTTAAGTTTAAATATGGCCAGAAGTGAATTTCTTGTAATGCGTAATTTATTTTTAAAGGATATATTCATAATAATACAGGGTAATAGATGGTTTATGGTCTATTAGACGTTTATGAAGAACTAGCCAACGGATCGATTTGAAAATTTTGTAGCGTACATAAGTCAATATACTCTCTGTTCTAAAATGTTTTCAGTCGCGCAGTGCTGCCGCTTCTATTAGAAAGTTTTATAAGTATTAAAGGATTATTTGATAATTTAAATGGAACATACTGTATAGTACATTTTTTCTACAATCCATATTAATTTCTTAATAACCTTTTCAGTCGCGCAGTGCTGCCGCTTCTATTAGAAAGTTTTATAAGTATTAAAGGATTATTTGATAATTTAAATGGAACATACTGTATAGTACATTTTTTCTACAATCCATATTAATTTCTTAATAACCTTCCTGAAAATTTTCATAACCTATCTATTATCGTTCTCGAGATAATAATTAAGTTTTTATTTTGGAAAATATTTCTTTCCAAAAGGGCTGATATTTCTGACAAATTAGCGCACTAAAATTTGGTTAGGAGTCATGTAATATCCAGATACCCTTCACCTTCTCCAAATATTAGTTCTAATAGTACAGGGTGTTTCAAAATACAAAAATTTCGATTGAAAAAATGATAAAAAGTATGTTTTTTTTTAACAAAACCCCACGTATTTTTTCTGTGGCCCTAAAAGCTCTTGAAGGCTACTTAACCAAATCGACAAGCAAATATATATATTTTTGACTTTTTATCAAATTATTTGTTCGTAAAAAAAATAAGCTGAAAATATCTAATTAATAATAATAATAATAATAATAATTAATTTAGCTAATAATTAATACTCATAAGTCAAAAACTGTTCCAGATAGGTATAGCAATATTAGACATAAAACGAAAGAAAATTTCTTTCAAGAGCTTTTAGGACCATAGACAAAATACAGGGTATTTCATTTAAAAAGCACACCTCTTTTTCCAATCAAAATATTTCTATTTTGAAACATCCTGTCTATATTTTGGAACAGAATGAAATGCCTCTGGATATTACCTGATTTCCAACCAAATTTGACTGCGCTAATTTATCAGTGTTCCAAAATATCATCAGAACGACATGTTTTCCAAAAAAATAAAGATAAATTAATATCTGGAGCACGATAACTGATCGGAATACGAAAATTTAAAAAAAGTTAAAGTTATTAAGAAATTAAGAGTGATTCTAAAAAAATATAATACAAAGGATGTTTTATTTAAATTATAAAAGTTGCTAACATTTTCTAGTAGAAGGCGGCAGCACTGCACGGGTGAAAATATTTTTAAAGTAGTAAGCAGTAATAGTGATATTTTGTGACTTAACAGAAGGTGAAACAATGAAGATTTCTTACGTTGAAAGGTAAAAAAACCATCAATGATTTATCATTTCCGCTTATTTAAATAGATTTTTTTAAAACTGTTAACAGTCGCCCTTTTGAAATAGCTTGACAGAATCGCGCTAAAATTTATGAGAATACTGTACGAGATATGAGCTTTCAAATAATGTATCACAAGCTGTATGTTTCTATTTAAAAAAAGATCGATGTCGTCATATCTTTGACAAATGTCTATGAAAGAACAAACAAATAACGTCAAAATGTTAGCATATATAGAACTAAATTGACGTATCCGAGCGTCTTCACCAAAAGTTACAGGTTAAGGCTATATTAATTTTATTCCGGACTTCTGGGCAACCCTGTATATTAATGCAATATACCTTTTATAAGTAAAATACAAGAAAGAAATAATCACTTCGATAGCCGTCTTAAATAATTATTTATTTGCTTTCTTATTGATATCAACATTCTTTATGGGGATATATGCTTCTACCATCAAAACTGTGTTAAATTGATAATTTTAACTATCTATAAATCTATAGGAAATAGGACGCTCTAGAGAAATGAATGAATAATCTTTCAAACGTTCCTTTTAAAAAACAGTAAGAAAGATATTTATCAAAAATATAATTTCTTACAGGATTTTGACGTTAGTAATAATAAATTAGAGAAAAGTATAATGGACATTAACTGGGCTAGGTAAATCATAACAATTATTTTGTTCTAATTAGGCCTCACCAGATAGCCAAATGTGACTAATTCCAACCAACAGCGGTGAAAATCCACTCTCAACCATCTAGCTGGAACTTACCCAAAAGGAAAAAACCCACATCGAAAAATAACCACATATTGAGGAAATTCATCAAAATATATAGTAAAAGGCACACCTAGTGCAGGGAACGATATAATTTGTGCTCACTGTATCTGCCTGTCATTTTGGAATTGCTCAGGTTGTGACTACCTATTGGGTTCTAATAAGAACAAAACAATTGATATGGTATATCTGGCCCAAGCTAGTAGTAACGTACTCTAATGCGAAGGGCAGTACATTCTCAGTGTTCCGCTAGCCGGTATCTGTTCTCCAATACAATCTCTATTAAAAAAAGATAATCTGATAAATTTTTCTTAATTTCTATATTATTCGAGTGTTATTATTTAAAATTCTACCTGATAAAATTAAATAACTTCTGTATTTGTGTGTTATCCTAATAGATCTAGGGATAAAGTATTCGCAAAAACCTTGTACAATGGCCGCATTACAAAAACTATTAAAATCACTTCACCTTTCTAGGAAAATCTATATAGTTTCGGCAGGTTAAGTATGGTAAACCCAATTGTTGCCCAATAACTGTACTACCATTTTCAACGTGAAGAAATAAAGTAGGTTGATTTTTCAAACACGGCTAATAAAAAAACTCGTCTTGTTAGAAGTCAATATACAAATAGAAATGACAAATGTCACTTTAATTTTGCTTATACTACAGGGTGCCTATTTAAAAACTTCTAACCCAAATCCTTACATGAATAACTCCTTTTGTAATGCAATTTCTTGGAAACTGTTACTCAAAAACATAATTAATTATGGTATCATTGGTAAGAGATTTAAACGACATTTAAAATAATGATGTGCCACTGACACCCCCTCCTATTTAAGGTTTTAAGGGCAACATCTATCCCTCTCGGAGGGTTAAACCGTAAGGGCTGGATATATGCTGTAAAAATGTCCTTCTTAACAATAAAATGAAGGTGTCGGATTATTAATATTTGTTGATGGGAGCGAGATATTAAGGGTATTAAGTTTTCAAATTGACACCCTGTATATTCCATGGCGTGAGTTAAATTTTAGAGATTTGTTTTCAACATGTAATATTTCAACATTATCATTAGATTTGTTTTGTTCAATATTTTGGCGTAGAGAATAATGAAATTTGTGTATTTCTTAT
This sequence comes from Barypeithes pellucidus, assembly GCA_963991005.1. Lineage (NCBI taxonomy): Eukaryota > Metazoa > Arthropoda > Insecta > Coleoptera > Curculionidae > Barypeithes > Barypeithes pellucidus. The sequence continues at coordinate 47,919,641 of OZ022557.1, read as the reverse complement.
ATCTAGGCTTGTGTGCTTTAAGTATTTTTTCAAACGTTCTACCTGTTTGTCCGATGTCTACTTTTATATTATTCATATTATATTTTTTCTATTGGTTTTTAATAAATTTAATAAATATATTTTGAAAATTTATTAAAATCAATAGGAAATAAATTAAAAGTTGAAGCTGTTCAAATGTATACTTACAGACAGCAGAGCTTTTGAAAAAATACTTGAAGCACCCGAAAGTACCAATAATAATAAATACACCAATTATATTTACTCTCTACGTCTCTACATCTAAATAGTCAATAATACAACTTTAATAATAATGTTAAATATTTACATTAAAGATAAAAATCTCGAACACTAAACTTTTTAGAGATAATGGAAATAAATAAACACAAAAAATTAAATACTTTATTAAACGACCAGTTTAAATTGTTTCCCTTTATGAAATTTATAATTAGTTGCTATTTCCACCCTATTGTTTACCCTTTAATTATAATAGGTGTTTATGCTTACTTTATAAATGTATAAATAATAAACATTTAAACTTTCTTCTTCAGAATTAGGTCCATATTTAATAAAAGCTGTTTTATTCGAAAAACTTCGCTTTTACCAACCGTAGATGATACTGTGTTATCGAAACAATTCTCATGGTATAATACAAATTTAGTGGTGATCTCCACATAAAGTTTGTGATTATTTTAACCAACCGTCTTTTTTACTAATATTTTTGACATTCAAATATTCTAATTTTAAATCAAATTAAATATCTATTTAAAATGTCAGTTGTCATTAAAAAGTGTCGCTATACGAAACGTTATCTTCTTAGCCAAAACCTTACGTGGACTAAGAAGATTAATTAGTGGAACGTGTTGAAAAAGAAATTGTGATTTTACACAAATTGATAAATTCTAGTATCAATAATTTAATAATTCAAGGAATAGAATACATTTAATATTATATCCAATCTATAACTTTGACTTGCTAATTGCGACCAGTAACTTGTAAATCACAATTATTATGCGTCAGCAATAAACAATGCAGAGCCTATGTTAAATTGAACTCGGCCCAGGGCCCTAGAAAAACGTCAGGCTCCAGGCCTTAGCATATTTTCGAGGACCAATTGACTTCCGAAAAATACCTATTATTAGTGCTTATTCTCGGCACTCCACTTTAATAAATTTTTGATGTCGTCGATTTCGAACTTTGACTATATTGTGTTCGACTTGTGGGCTCTACGCACGGGCCTAATGATAAAATAGGGTCGATGAAGTAATTTTCTAGCCTTTTAAAAGTACTTCTTCTTGACTTACTTTTGTCACGAATGAAGAGTGAATACCATCCGCCTAGGTAACAAAAGAATTGTCAATGTTTTACTTAGCGATATTAATTTTAAGCGGAATGTAACAATTATTTTCTAGTCAAGTCAAAAGATAACGCAGTGGAGTAAAAAGTGTCGATTATACTGCGATAAATTGTTTAGTACTTAAATAAATGCCTATCATATGATGAAGCATTGTATTGTTCTACATCTGATTTAAGTGTAAAAAATTACAATATTTGATTTTAAATTCATCATAGTTCCACTGTTTTCAGAGGGGACAGGAAATTTGGTATCCTAAATATAACTTTAACAAATTATTTGTAAAATTATGTATTCTTTATACTATCAACAAAATACGTATTCAGCATAAAACAATACGACTATTCTATTAGACGTGTTTGAATAATTGCACCTCAGCAAGGTGTTCGCTTTCGAAGATTTCTAAACTATAAGAGGAAGAATAAAGTCAAAATGGGTTATAGTTAAGGAAACATTATTAGTACATATATTATATTTGGGAATATGCAAAATAAGGACATTCAAAATTAAGCTTTCCAAACTCATCGCTTCAGTATTGAATTACTAATGCCGGCTTTGCATCACATTTAATAAAAACACGTTAAGAACGCATTTAGGTTAAGTGGGGAATAGATAGTCTTTTTGGATTGCACCGACACGTAAACACCATGTAAGTGTCTCATAAGTTAAGTAGCCAAATTTCTTTAATTAAAATTTATTTATTATTTTGCTTATGAATAAAATATTTCTAGACTAGGAGTAGTTTACGTCCTGTCCTGGTATGTCTAATTATACGGGGTAGCGCATAAAATCTAGAAATGTGAAATTCATAAAATTTTAATTTGACATATCTTACATAAAAATTAAATTAAATAAATATTTTAAACAAACCAATTAGATATGTACTAGCGCATAAAATCTAGAAATGTGAAATTCATAAAATTTTAATTTGACATATCTTACTTAAAAATTAAATTAAATTAATATTTTAAACAAACCAATTAGATATGTACATATCTGGATTCGAAACTGGTCCAAGAGTATCGCCTTTCAAGATTGACTGGAACTTTGATAAATGGACAAACAGTGCATCCCCGTCGTTTGGTACACCGATGGATAAAAAACCGCCAACGGTGTGGGCGCAGGTATATTTGGGGAAAGGCCCATGATGGACATGAGCATCCCTCTGGGGACCTACGCCACAGTATACTAACCGGAAGTTCATGCCATATAAGCATGTGTACTACAATATCTTGAAAAGGGCTACCACGAACAAAAGATTTGCATCCTTTCGGACAGCCAAGCTGCTCTTAAGGCTCTGAACTCTAGTCGGTTTACTTTAAAACTTACACTGGAGTGACATACCAACCTAAAAGTACTGGTTGCCCAGGGGGAATAAGGTGGAACTCTTGTGGGTCCCTGGTCACTCTGGGATATTAGGAAATGAAAAAGCGGGTGAACTAGCGAGAGCCGGATCTGCTCAAAGTCTCAGGGGCCCCGAACCGGCCTTTGGAATATCAAAACAGGCAACAAAAACAACATTAATTAGATGGTCGAAAAAACAACACCTATCTCGATGGCAAGAGTTACCTGGTCAAATACACGCACAGGCCGTAATTGGAAAACTATCGGAAATACTATCGAATGGTATGCTAACCCTGACGCGGCCCCAGTTGAAACAAGTAATGGGTCTGCTAACAAGCCACTGCCACTTGCGAAAACACCTTCAACGGATAGGGATAAACAACGGATCCGTTGAATGTAGACTCTGCGGCGAAGAGGATGAAACCGCCTCACACATAATATACCGCTGTGTAGCGCTGTCTCGTAGAAGACAAAATATCTTCGGGAACGTACAACGTGATGACAACTTCCCATATGACAAGCTTTGTAGAAGGTTACTGGACCGCATAGAAGGAACAAACATCTTCTAAAAAGATCGGGGTACACAATAAGCCGAAAGGCTGCAGTGATTTGAAGTTCGGGCCTTTAAACCGACCCCCGCCTTTAACCAACCAACCATTCTAAACAAACCCGAACAAACTCGAGGTAACCATAAAAATACCATTTCTTCTAAATACGTTATATTGTCGAGAAAACTTTTCGCAAACAATCAATGCCACATTTTATCACTTTTGACTTTTGCTACATTGAAAATAAAAATCATAATCACAAATAAAGTCTATAATACAGAGTGCTATGTAATTATCTATTTATTTAGTTCATTTACTTAACATTAGAAATTCGAAAATAAAGGAAGTAAACGAATTAAGTAAATGTATCATTTAGTAGCACTCTGTATTATAATGACTTTATTGTCGTAATGATATTTATTTTCAATTTAGCAAAAGCCAAAAGTTATATAACATGTCGCACTGATTGTTTATGAAACGTTTTTTTGACAATATAACGTACTTAAAAGAAATCTTATTCGCTTTGTTTTACCTCGAGTGTGCCTAACGCAGATATCCCTCTAATTAGTTTGGTTTAAAAAATTAATTTAATCCAATTTTTATATAAGCATTGTAAAACTTGAATTTGTTTAAATTTACATGTTCATATTGTTCATCAGTTAAAATAAAAATATGAAAGTTGGTTTATTATTAATGAAATAACAGCTTATTAATTTGGACGTATATTTTTGAATGTTCAATAATTAATTGGGGTAGTGTATTTCCCTATATCATAGAGTTTATAGTATTCTCCCTTTATAGTTTTAAAATTTAAAAATCACATTTAGCTTTCGACTAAAAATGCTCAAAACAAACTCGAACAACTAAATTCCCTGCACTGTCTACGCTACATTCTCTTGGGAAAAGTGATTTTTAACGCTTTTGCAATGGGTTCTTTAAGTCATATAGCTAAGAAAACCTTTTAAACTGATGAAATATCTTTTACCGGAAATAAAAATAAACCTTTTAAGGAGGTAACTATTCGCACAGATGTCTCGCGTATAGAAATGTTATGCCTGTGTGGGTCAAAAGTTTCATTGTTATTGAGACGATTTCTCGTATTAACTCTTAACTTCTCCGTAGCTTTAAACCAGTTCAACAAGCTGGCGAAAAGTCATTATTTCCTGCTTTAGAGCGAGAAATAGTGACACATAAACTGTCTTTAGTTGTTGTTGCCCCATCTTAAATGAAACTTTCCTTACACCACAGAGAAATATTTTAAACAAATTAAAAAATATCCTTAGCTTTAACTTTAACGTACAGGCTAACCCTAAATAAATCAGGGCTAGCAGTCTCACAGTCTCGTATAATGTGTATTATTTACAGACCTATTGGCAAAGTCCTAAAATATTTGCACTGTACTGCATATAGATATGAGTTGAAATGGGTAATATTTGTTTATAGGTTTTTATAAGAGAGATTGGTGTAGATTATTATGTTTTAACCAGTCATATCGTTGTTAACGTCTAAGTAAAAAATAGTACTATATTTTTTACAATATACATATACATAGTTTACTTTTTATCATTTAAATATTAAGGTTAGTGCCTCTACAAAAAATAGTAATATTATGAATGGGTATCTACAAACAGTTATTTTTACGATAAACATTTCACAGCGTATTATGCCAATTCTTAATAAAAATGGGTGCGTTGTTAATATCTTAAGACGCTGTTCATATATTACGTACGATTTTTAAGGGAAGGAGGGTCTAGTATTTTATTACGGTTTCTTACGTGGGGAGAGGGGAGTTAAATCTATCTTACGTAAAAAAAAATTATAAGTGTTATTGCCAAAAAAGTAAATATCTGCATATGTATATAAATCTATGAAGGATAAATCTAGAAATGATATATTTTTTCAATCGCCTTATTAGACATAGAATCTCTTAAATGTCATTTTACAACACAAGCTCGTATTAAAATTTTCTATTAGATTCAATACAGAGATTTCATTTAATACAAAATAGAATTATTGGTACGCATTAATTATTTAATTATATGTACGTATATTTATTTTTAATTTAAAAAAAATATTTTAACTAACAAAAAATTTACGTAAGATAAAGAGAGGAGGGGGAGGGGAGTGTTAAAAATTTGCGATACTTACCTTGGGGAAGAAAGGTGTTATAAATTACCGAAAAACGTCTTATGTAATTTATGGACAGCCACAATGGATTTAATTTAAATCTAAGGTTAACAATAAGAAAAATCTGATATAAATAATTTTGGTAAAACTAGTGAAAAGGATAATTCGAATTTGCACTCAATTGACCTAATCAAAAAGTATTACCACCATTTTTAATAGTTCTACAGGATGTCAAATTCAAACTCTTAGTATCTTGTTTCCAAAAAGTTAAATAATTAAATATAAAATAATTTAAAAATAAAATTAAATAATGTTAAAAAGTGGGAAGACACGTCAATTTTATTGTGAAGGGGGATGCTTTTAAATAATATTTGCAGCCTTCGTGGTTCAATCAACTGGGAAGATGTTACCCTTAAATTCTTAAATGAGAAGTGGGGTCAAGGGGCATATTAAAGGTCGTTTAAGTATTATTATAATATTACTATAATTAATTTTTTTTGAGTAGGTACCTAGTTCCTAAGAATTCGCGTTCAAAAAATGTAAATATTTAGTCGGTGAGTTTGCCCCTGGTAAAGAATTGGTAAGAGTGTCACCCGGAGTGCCAAATAATTCTCCTATAAGAGGAGTCAACACAATATTTTTTTTTTAAATAATTACCTCAGACCAGACCATAACTCTCAGTGCGGATATTATTGTAAAGATATTTAAATGACCTTTAAAATGATGTACTACTTGACCATTCCCCTTCCCATTTCAGATTTTAAGGGTAACATCTACCTCTATCGGGGAGTTAAACCGCGGAGGCTGCACATATTATTTAAAAGTACCACCACCCTTCAAAATAAACTTGACGTGTTTCTCCTATTTTTAATATTATTTATTCTCTTTTAGATATTAAGGGTGGGAAGTTTTGAAATTGACACCATACGTTATGTGTATTTTGAAAATAGAACCTACAGTGATAGTTGGTTAGAACCTATATTCTTTTGTAGTTTTCTGCTTGTTTTCTAAATCTCGTGTAGTTAACAATATTTGTTATTTGTTTCCTAACCTCTCTGAAAAAATTTAGGAGGTGAGGTTATTTTAAGACAAAAATGTGCTATAAAACTTTTTCGCATGTCGCTTCGTTTTCGAAATACAGGGTGTTAAAAAAATATTGTATTTTTCATTTTATTAATTAATGCCACAAAAGGATATTATTTGAAAGATGTTAAACAGGAGACAAATGTCACGGAGAATACAAATGTGGTTACCATGGAACGGATTTGATGATAAAAATACGAAAATAACTGAAAAATTAAGGTGTTCTTTTACCCAGATCCTCGTAAAATTTAAAATTGACCAAAAGTAAAGTGCTCTAATCCTTTATTTTAACAAATATCATTAGAATATCGTTTGGCATTAATTTATGAAATGAAAAATACAATATTTTTTTTAACACCCTGTATTTCGAAAACAAAGCGATATGCGAAAAACTTGTATACCAAATTATTGTCTTAAAATAAGGCGCGGATTCAACTCCTTCATTTTGTCAGAGAGGTTAGGGAACACCCTGTATATAAATTATTATACTTTCACTCACACAGAAGAAGATAAATAATCAGATCATGCTATTATAAATAAATTATAAAAAATAACATATTGTATTGTTTTGTTTTATAACTAAATAATTACTTTTTTTTACATTATAGTTTTAATCTCAGAAAACGGGAATGTTTCTTAACTTACATAAATAGATATTTAGAATATTAAGTACATTATACAGTGATACATTGGACTAGGCATCCTATTAGTTTTATAATGACTGCTAAATGATTATGTATGTTATGTAAAAAAGCTTCTTTCGAATTAAGTTGATTAATGGGCTTAAAAGTAAATCTTACAAATAAGAAAAATATTCTATATTCGCATAGTGACCTTAATTTAGTAAAATGGCTCCGGAGTGGGTTTGTTCGGGTTTGCTCATTGCCACTTGACTAGAATAATATACAGGGTCATTCACGGTTAGTGGTTTATTAAAGATCTCGGAAACTATATATTTATTTTAAATATTGGCACTCTCTATGAAAGATGCCGAACTTACTAATGAAGGTATTTTGGCACATATTTCAGTTTCGGTTATACTGGAGATTAGGCTTATCTTCGTTATTTTAAACAGCCCTGTACATTTTGTCATTTATCGGTTCTATGTAACAATCCAATTATCTTTCGTTAACAATTTCCTATACCCATTTCCAACCCTTCCCAATATATATATTTGATTCCCAATATAAGATTTGGGAAATTTTAGAAAGGGTATGGTTCTTTTTATTTCATAAAAATGTCTAACAATACATTTTTTATACACGATATTTTAAAACTTATTCCTATCTATTATAATATTATAATAAATATCAATAAGTCAATTTTTTAATAATTTAAAAACTACTTAAGATAGAAACATGTACAAAAATTGTCTTATGAATATTTATTATATTATACCAGTAAGGTATAATTTTTAAAATATCCTGTAGAAAAAATATCTAGTAATTTTTTTGAAATAAGAAGACCTAAAACATTTTTTTTTATCAAATTTTTAAATTTTTAACTGTTACAAAGTAAGTTTAAATTACCTTTTTTTTACAAGTGTCCCGAAAGTGCCTCTTTTCATGCATGTTCACTTCACCGAAAGTGGCGTTTTCCAAAAGAGCGGACGGGAAAGTATCGCGGCAAAGATTTTTCCCGCCCGCTTCGAGTCACCAAGTGCTCATAAATAAATAAAACCAGAATTGTCGGTGCGGTATTTGAACCCGGACACTCTACCCACCGAGCCATACTACAAGCGATAATAAATAGCGGATTATATATAATTTAAATTGGCAGTTAATTTTTCAAAGATGTTTTAGAAAAATGTCTGAATAATTTGTTTATTTATATGGCCTCAAAGACTCGGGCACTTGTAAAAAAATAAATAAAACCAGAGATTCCGAATGCGGGATTTGAGCCCGCGAGTCTCAGATCACAAGGCGTACGGTATACCACTAGGCCACCGAGCCTAGCTTCGGAGCACTTGTAAAAAAATACGGTACATGTCTCGGGCCGTCGGAGGCTTTTCCGGACTCGTGCGGTGGCCTCCCTCACCTTCGGTTCGGTCGGCGGGGATTTCGTAAAAGCCCCTTTTCGGCCCTTGATACGTAATGTACTATTACATGTTTTTTTTATAAAAAAATCCTTTAATGAGTTTTGTCTCAGCAGCGGTTGAATATGGGTATAGGAAATTGTTAACAAGCGTTACTTGAATTTTTACATAGAATAGAAAAATGCAAAAATAATAGGGCATTCTATTTAAAATAATAATGTTAAGCATAACTTCCGGTATAAGCGGAAAATATCTTCATTAAAAAGAATCGGCATCTATGATTATAGCGAACAATATTATTTTAAACCACAGTTTTTTTGATATCTATGTACAGTTTATGTCAAAACATAATATTTTCATTCAGCTTTCAATAAAAATAAGCAATGAATCACTTTGTTTTTCTACTCCGGCCCTTATCAAACTTAAATAAGCTACAGTCGTTGAGCCAGAATTAAAAGTTACCATCTCCAGTTATATATTATGGAGTTATTTCCATTTTAGTATGATGATGAAACTTTCATTTAGAGTGAAACATAATACACTATAACATTATAACATAAGTACCGATGATAATGTTGCTCGTGACGAGATATTTCAATATCGTCGGTGTCATATGAAAACTGCCGTTCTTTCCCACTTTCTTTTATCGACAATCTCTTTTAGGACAATCTCTGGCTCTGATAGTTCAGCGATAAATTGTTAGATGGCATAATAAATTAGAAACTGTTCAAGTTCAGCCATGCCTAGGACAGTGTGAAACTTGTTTAAGTTCGTACAGTGAATCTTATTAGACAACAAAATTGTTCTTGAGTTATTATTGTTTATTGTTTAAGCTGCAGTTCTTAGTTTAATAAATTAATATGCAGGGTGTAATGGAAATGACTTAAAATATTTAAACCGGCAATTACTGAGATGAAGATAAACTAAAGAAACATATCCATAGATGGCGCTTTCAGTTCATTTAGCGGTAAAAGTAACCTGAACTCAAACCAGAAAAACACATGTGGGGCACTGAGACACGTGTAAACAATCAAGATTGGTATAGTCAGTGATTTCTGACCGATGTTGTCATATTTACATATTACACTCTCTAGACAAAATGCAATAATTTAAACACTTTTCCATTCTGTCATACTTTCTTGTATAATTAATATAAGAAATGTTACGAAGGAAAATGTTTTGGAACACAAAGAATATTATTAAAAAAGTTTGAAATACGCACGTACGTAACTAGGTCAAATGCCAATGATCTTTGAGTGACTCCTCGTTGTTTAATTTTTACTCCAAAAAAATGTAATTTTATTTAAGCAACACACACACATTTACCTTTTCATCTTGTTTAAAAATTAGTGTCACTATTTCTATAAAAAATTAAACACCAAATATGTCTTAATAAAAAAAACCGGCACATAATCGCAAAAATTCACATGAACATTGGCCTCACTGCAAAAATTCACATTCGTCGATTTTATTAATATTGACTCGTCTTTTATTTTTAACTGATTCTAATTAATCGAAGAGTAATGTCCAAAACGAGTTGCCAAAAGTTTGAACTAGAGATGAGTGCTATTTCACAGTAGGTGATTTTTCCATACTGAAAGAACAACCTGTGATTCCACCCATTCGCCGTTTGGCGTTTTATTATTTTATATTTGTTCGGGTCATGATATTGGAAGCTTGGCGATACGGGACGGGTCACTTAAATGCGTATTTTTCTTAGCATACATTAAAAGGGACTGGGTTTGGACCTGTAGATTCCAGCGCATTCACCAAAAAGGTTGAAATAAATAATAATCTACAGCACGAACACAACTCCTTATTTATTATTTTCTTTCACTGTTGTTGGTACCAATAAAGATTAAAAAACTTGTTATTAGCTGGTCTGCTGCTCTTTTTCATTCGAAAAGCTTAAAAAAATAAGTCGATCATTTCGCAGCGTGATTTTATAAACACATATTAGCCCATCTCTACTCGACATCGATGGAAGAAGGAAGGTTGGAAGTTGATGTTTGGTTTGACAAAAAGATAAATTCCTCCGCGTCGTCGCGTCATTTCGAACTTAAAAGCGTAAATTGCTGAACATTTTTCAGAAATTTCGAGCGCCCACTTCACTACCAGTGAAGCAGTCGGTTATTTTCAATATCTTCCATTCTAAAAGAAAAGGGAAAAGTTTGGAATCTACAAATTTGCGGTGATGCCTATTGTACAGAAATCAGCATTTTTATTATTTGTGAACGTTGTGTATCTACTAAGTATTGCCAAATATCGTGTTGAAATGTGCTTTTGCTCGTGAAACCTGTGACCTATGAATTAAAATCAAATTATTTGATAGCGTCAAACCCGAACAAACAACTAATTAGTTCTCTTTCATGATGTGCTGTTCTGTGTTGCTATGAAAATCTAAAACGTTCCGATGATAAAGTGCTCTTATGAAAAAGAAAAAACAACTGATTATGTATGTGCCTGAATGTCTCTCGCTCTTTAGTTATAAGATAAATATAAGTAAGTAATTAATTTTTATAATTTATTGGCAATTTCAATTTTACATTAAGTTTGGCAACATTGCCATTGGGCCTGGGTGATATGTTTACAGTACTGATCTGTGAGTAAGAGGGTTTTTATCCGACTTTTAAAACGGTCGATTAAAAAAATATATGTAGCGCTTATATAATAAGTCATTTCCATAACACCCTGCATAACATTAGGAAACTTAATCAGTATTTTTAAAAGTTGCTATATGTTACTAAAATAATATAAAATATTTTTTCGATATATTCAAAATAACGTTAAATGACCAGAAATATTTAAAATACTTTAAAATTAATCTAATAATATAAATATAGAAGTTATTCAAAATCCCTATTTGTTGTAGTTAGTGTTTATTTACTACAAAAAATAAGCTATGTGACTTTTTAATAGCACTATGATTTGTTTTCAACGACGATATTATGCCAAACATTTTACGATAGTTTCGGTCCTAGTAAATTAACTAATTAATTTGGTTCTATTATATATAACTTTTGAATATAACTTTCTTAACTCACTGAAAATAACAAAAATTATAAACGCATACATTTTTCTATTCGGGCAACTAGACCTAAGACGGAAGATCAAGAAAGACAAAATATCACCACAAAACGTCATACTGGTTATAGTGCATCAAAAAAATTGCCTCCCTAGATAGAACTTTTGTAACCTGCCTCAACAACTGCAAGAGGTGTAACTAAATAAGGAAAAACTATTTCGAAATACAAATATTATTTGTTAAGGTAGCTCAATTCATCAGATAAATCTTATTTTAAATTCGTATTTAAAGCCATGTAAAGCGTACTGATGGAAAGAAATAGTTTCTAAAGTATTGGTTACGCTTAAAATTCAATGAAATAATCAATATTCTTTTATATACCTAACTTTAAAGTTTCTATTTAACATTGTTTAAAAGCAGGATATCCGTTTAGTAAATTTTTCTCATTTTCACATTTCCTTCACACATATCCAGTAATCCCCATTTGTTTATTTATCTAAATTATTAAATTAACGACAATAATCCTCCTCATTCATACTTTCTTTAAATTAATTCTGGTTGTTGTTTTTTTCTTTAAAAATTGTACGATATGAGTGAGGCAAATTATTTTACGCCATTTTAATAATTTGGGTATTTTACAGTGAATAAATATTTTGTTTAAAGAAACATTATTATGCCAAAGTTGCTTCCTTCTTTTTGACATATTAAATTCAAATAGGTGGATAGTTCCTTGTGCGATTCTCGCCTTAAAATGTATCCTTTCTAGAACCTTTTACAAATTATTTCCGCGAACGCATTTTGTCAATCTAAAGAGCATCTAAGGCTAAAACCTTAGCAGTAATGTTACATTATTTAATTTTTCACCAGCTTCTATCGATTTTCTGCAAAATCTTAACTTAAAAGTACCGTATAAAGCTTCTTTGTGGCTATTTAATATATTTAGCGACAATATTTTGTTATATCCTACTAGGGCACATTCGGAAGTAACTTAACTTTGAAACGTGTTTACCGTTAAGCGCAGTCCACAAACAACGTTTTACTTGACGTTTTACTTGCTCAAGTAAGGCGTCAGTTAAAACATTAGGTGTGGACAGAGTCTAACATAAAGTTTTACCTGACGTTTTACTTGTTCAATTAAGACGTATCAGTCAAAACATTAGATGTGGACAGCGCCTAACATAAGGTTTTACCTTACGGTTTGTCTTATTAGGAAACTGTCTTGATAGGGAGAATGCTGGCAAAAATAAAAACCTAAAAGTAATGTTTATTCCATAGGGACTTTCCAAAACTGATCTGAAATTTGAACACTAAACTGTGAGTGCCGATACAGGTTTTGAAACCGTTTTGCCTGAAAGTTTTACTTGAAGACCTAAAACGTCAGGTAAAACCTTATGTGTGGATACTCGTTTTTAACGTCTGAAGTTTATTTTATTAATTAAATAGATATTTCTTGTAAACATATTTTTCGATATTTCAAACGCAACAAACTCACAAGCCACAACTCAATTTTCTCAACATGTTCAGGAGTAAACACTATTAATGTCAACCGAATATCTTGCTTCAGACCTAGGACAATTTGGATTTAACAAAAATTAGGGAAACGGTTTGCAAATATTATATGATATTGACGAAATAAAATGCGCATTTTATGACGTTATTTATAAAGATATTGAAAAACGGAACGCACTTTCGATATGCACTTTTTTACGCTGCATTTAAAGATAGTTACTAATTTAACAAAAGCCGTTTCGGTTTTTAGATCAGGTCAAAATTTTAAAATACGGACCTGAAATTTAAATATTACTTTATGAAGTGCTTCGTTCTCTCAAAACATAAACCAAACATTTTACCAGAATTTCATCGTTTTGAACCGAAAATACATCATCAGCAGCTTAATTTTTTTGCAATACGGTCCTGATATTATTATGTTTGAAAAGTATGCTACTCAAATCAGAAAAAAATAATTTGATATACAATCTGTTGGGCAAGAATGGAATTTTACAGAAATATTTAGTATAAACAAAATATTTTTAAAATGTGAGATTTTGGTAATAAAGAAATTTATATTAAGAAGAATCCTTCTGCTTCAATACATTTTTCTGTTAACCGGCTAGTTTTATAAATTAGACGTTGAATAATTAATTGTTGTTGCAAACCTCACTTTTTAAAAATAATTTTTTTTCGGAGAATAAATATTTTAGAAACTTTATTTTAATTATAATCCTTACTGTAAAATTCCATTGTGAAAATATTTTTTCTTCGCAGATGGCTGTAATTTCATATTTTTACTTTTGATTCTTAACAACTTTTTTCTAATATTTTTTTTGTATCATGTAAATTAATGTACTTTACCTTTAGAATTTGAGCATAATTTCTTCTTTTTTCATCACCCTGTTCATTATATTTGTGATTTTCTCGCACAGTAGTTGTTTTTAAAAATAAACTTTTTATGAGGTGATCCTACCGTTTAAAATAAAGATAATAAATCATATAAGGTAAAAAATATATTTTTTTTCCATTTTAAAAACTGATTTTACTCCTATTCCAGTTTGCGCCTAAACAGTGGGGTTTATCTACTCGAATAAATAGTGTTTTTTTATTAGGTACTCTTTTGTCTTTGAAATAGCATGCCCTTTCTCCCAATAGCTGTCAAAACAAAGAAGATATTATGGCAAAAATTAAACTTGAATATCAGGTAAAGTGGCCTCCAGGGGCACAGTACACACACTTTTATAGCAAAATGATAGAAATTATTAAGCATAGTCCCTGTGCCAAATGTCACCTTGATAGTTTAAAACCTAACACCAAGATGTTAAAAATGAGACAAAAAAAAATTGTACTTTGCCATGCAATAATTCGAAAAGTACTGCTCGAACTTCATTATTTGAGAATTCTTTCATCCTTATGGAACGACCTTCCTGAGGTGGTTTCTCCCAACGAATATAACCTCCAACGATTCAAAACCAACACTCCCAGAGTGCCTTAAAAAAATTTTCCTACAGTGCTTGTGTTCGATCATAAAAAAAATCCTGATTCATTATCTGAACGCCCTGTATACCCTAGGGCCTAGACCAATCAGAAACCTTAGACCATTCGAACATGTACTGACGATAAGTGTTCTTGCGGGTTATCTTAAATTTAAAAATAATAATATAAATATTCTATTTTAAAATTTAAGCACTTTATTTCGTCGCACAAAAATATACGACTTTTCTTAAAAATTCCTACACTGTACATGTAATTTATCTTTCGGTATATCCTAACATACAAACCATTTGTCTAAAACTAAAAAAGGTGAATTATTTGCAAGTGTTTCATTTTTTTAAATATACCAGGACATTTGGAATTCTTGTGCAGGAGCAAACAGTAAAAGCATTACATCAGGCACTTAAAAATATCTAACAGTAAAAATACACAAAATGTATTATGTTAGCGAGTCTATCTAGAATATTTATATCTACATTGAGATCATTTTCGATTTAAATGATGGATACTGATTTTATGGGAATAATAAATGTCAATGCAATGCATTAATTTCCTGGTAAGCATTAACCATTTCCAAAATGTATATGTAAGATTTTCGCATATATTTTCATTTTGACCCCTATCTAGCCGATCTTCCTTTGTAAAATATAATCTAAAGCATAAATTCACTCATCAGAATTTAATGAAACGGATAAAGGTTATCGACACGTCTAAATTTAACCGAATTCCATTCTTTTAATGGATTATATTGTATGTGCCTTTAAAAATTGTACACTTCTATACGTAGGTACTTGCCGTGAAATATGATAGTCTCCTTGGATACACATACCGGATGGTGAGTCGGAACAGGATGCAGGGGATTTCCCATCTAAATTTCGAGGTGGTCAAATATTACCTTCTTTAATTTCAAAGAAAACTTTTATAGACTTTCTAAAGAGAATAATGGGAATAAAAAGTCAGCCAAATATGAACTTTTTTATATACAGGGTGTTATGGAAATTACTTATTATATTTAAACCGGCAAATCCTGAGATGAAAATAAATTGAAGAAAAATAACCATAAATGGCGCTTTGAATTATTAAGCGAAATATGAAATCTCAAAATTTACGTGGCCGCTCCTGAGGACCTTCGCAATCAATAGTTTATTGAAGCAGTCTGGAGGTTCAAACGAGGTTAGCGCATTATAGGCGATGTTGTCATCTAAACGCACGTGTTCAGTTTTTGACAACAAGAAGTCTTTGACGCGCATTATAACTTCTTTTTCAAACTTTTTAGAAAAAAACTACTGCAATTTTAAGGTACATACTCTCTTACCACCGATCTTATTTTAAAATAATCCGTTTTATAATTAAATTCAATTAAAAAAATAAAACACAAGTATGTTTTCAACAGAACCAAGAGTAGATAAATAATATCACACAAATTTGAAATCACATCACAACATTTATTATTATGAATTATTTCACAACAGAAAAAAAATCGGGTAATGCTAGAACTAACGAAACGTTTAAAATTCGTATATGTCAAGCCCGTGGAACCCTCGATAGCGTTATTCCACCCCCGAGTCTCGAAACATACTGAAGCAACGATAGCGGCGCGCGGCCGGTATCCAAGCAAGGGCGAGACACGCGGTGTGATGTGACATCACTGTTAGTATACTCTAGTGACCAACATTGTTGCTAAGTGAATCCAGATGTATACTTTCTCTAGGACACCCAAGGAGTCATCCATTTAAATATAATAAGTCATTTCCATAACACCCTGTATATTGTTTTTAAGATATTAAGAAAATTCCGTCTTCAAACTAGGTTATACAGTATGTGGGTAAAAAGGCTTTTTACCGTAGTATTTAGATATTCGATTTAAAAAAAAGTATGTATACTTTCTCTAGGACACCCAAGGAGTCATCCATTTAAATATAATAAGTCATTTCCATAATACCCTGTATATTGTTTTTAAGATATTAAGAAAATTCCGTCTTCAAACTAGGTTAAATCTGGAGTAAGATTAGATATGTTTAATTTTAATTCAGGTTAAAATGAAAATTCCAGTAATCAGCTTTATAATTAGGTTTATACCACTTGTCAATATTTCACAGTGTTTTTATTTTCTTGAATATTTCTAATCCCCATTAGCAATTCAGTTGAGGAGAAAGTTACAATGATTAAAGGTCTATCTATAAATTTTTACGTTCCGTTCAATCGTGCTGCACTTGCAGTTGCAGCTCGCTGGGAAACAATTTCTGATTTATAAACTTGAACTGACTCGAACGAACCGCCGCGGAGATTATAAATGCTCTCCACATTTATTCTCGAACTTAGGAGAAGTGATCATTCATCTCTATAAGGAACGCATAAAAAGAGAGTGCGAAAATACACGTGCTGGTATGTTTTAATTTGTTCAACTCGAACGACAGCCGGCGGAACTAAACTCAATTGTGAGCAACTAAACTGAACTACAGTGAGAAGGTCTATAAATGCCACTTAAATGGTACGGTACGGTCGAAATAGTTTCTATAACATAAAATAATATTAACATTGACATGAAATTACTTTGACAAATATTTAAACATTTATTTGCTGATGTACTGACAAGAAATGTGTCAGATCCGTAGTTCTATCATTTTAAAAATGCATTTTGTTAAATAACTCTTTAATTACTAGGAAAATGCACTTTGAATTGCACAATGACTTTTTCTTATTGCAGTCTTTAAAACGTTTAAGTACATTCTTCTGCTAAAATAAATACGGGATCTAATATTTGAACATCTTATAATTTACGTAGGATATCCTATGTATCCTGACCGAACGCATCACCCGGTACATATTGTATTGCGTTTTTATATACCTAGCTTTTTTCGGAAAAATCTTATCTTTTAATAGCCATCACCTAAAATACTTATACAGAATGTTATGTGTTATTATTCTTAAACCTACAAATCCTGAGATAAAAATAGAAAGCCGCGTGTTCTAGTGAAAATTTGTAACCAAACCCCTTGAATATATACAGGGTTATCCATGTTATTCGAGAGGACATATTATAGTTAAGTTATATGTTTTGGGTAAAAATATGTGTTTAGGGGTATATTGAAGACACATTTTAAAATTATTTTCATAATGTACAGGTTGTCCCAGAACACAAAACGTATCAAAGTATATTATTTCATTTTCGGTTTCTACGATCAATATAAAAATTAGATTCATAAGGTTTACCATACCTCAACATTACGGTTGTGAAATATTTCATATTTTGTGAGAATGTAGTAATAATTTTCATGACTGAATTCTCAACATATATTTGCTTTTAAAACCCAAATTAAATTTTGTGTCGGAATTCACTAATTTATACAAGGTCTCAAATAGTACGGCTAAATAATTATAAGTTTTAAATGGTAGTAACTTGTTTAGCTTAAATATAATACCCTATATTTTATGTCAGCAACAGATGTAAAATTTAATTCTCTATCGAAAAGTATAAAAGTTTCCCATAGATAATTGGTCACGTTTTCATAAAAAATGCAAACATTCATATAGCAGGCTATTTTAATAAATTTAATATTAATCAAGTCGCCGTTGACATTGGCATTGGCGATGATATTAGCATTGGCGATGACAACCAGAACAAACCCGAACAGACCAGAATTAGTTTTAAAAAACCAAGGTTTACAGTAATTGCATTATTTAGTAGTTAAAGTAATGTAAATGTAACGACAGAAAAGAATGCTTCACCTACCACAAATAATTGTATATATTTAAAAACACAAAAGGTGTTCTCTTTTTAAAACCTTCAGCAACATTAGACAACATTGATGGGCTTATGTTTCGGAAAGCTGCGCAGTTTGTCTAAATTGAGTCAATAATCGTTCGAAATCACTATAGTTGCTTTGGTCATATGGTTTTTGTTAGGAAATTTTTGAGCGTAAACTCGTGAAGCAGTTTAGCAGATATTCTCCAAGAATAAAAATCACATCAATTCGTTCTTCTCTTGGATAAATTATTGTTTAAAAAAAAAAAATAGAAACTACCACTATTATAACTAAATGACGATATACAATGAAACACTTTTAAAAATAACTGACATGTACTGTAAACCCTGTTTTTACAACCATTTCTGATCATAGGTGACTTGATTAAATTGATTATAATGAGCGTGTGTTATGAATATTTGCATTTTTCATGAAAACGTGAGCGATTAGCTATGGTAAAGCTTTATACTTTTCGATAGAGAATTAAATGTTACATTTGCTTCTGACATAAACTGCAAGGTGTTATATTTAAATTAAACAAGTTATATCATTTCAAACTAGTAATTATTTAGTCGTACTTTTTGGACATCTTGTATAAATTAGTAACAAAAAAAGTGCGACACAAAATTTAATCAGTTAGTAGACTCCAGGGTGAACTTGGTTTTAAAAAAGATGTTGAGAATTGAATTATTAAAATTGTTACATTTTCACAAAATATGAGTAACATTTCACAAACCGCAAGGTTTAAGTACGGTAAACATCAATGAGAGTAACTTTTATTATGATTGTAGAAACTGAAAATTAAATAGTACGGGTGTTATGGAAATAACTTATTAAATTTAAATGGGTGACTCCTAGGGTGTCCTAGAGAAAGTCTACATACTTTTTTTTAATCGAATAACTAAATACTAAGGTAAAAACCCTTTTTACCCACATACTGTCGCGCCATCCCATCTGGATTCAGTTAGCAACAATGTGTGTCACTAGAGTACACTAACAGGGTTGTCAGATCACACTACATGTTTCGCCCTTGCTTGGATACCTGCCGCGGGCGACTATCGTTGCTTCAGTATGTTTCGAGACTCGTAGTGGAATGACGCTGTTGAGGGTTCCACGTATTTGATGTATACGAATTTTAAACGTTTTGTTAGTTGAGGCATTACCTGATTTTTTTCTGATGTGAAATAATTAATAGTAAGAAATAAATAGTGATGGGATTTCAAATTTGTGTGATAGGTGTTACCTATTGTTGGTTCTGTTGCAAAACATACTTTATGTGTTTTATTTTTTAATAGAATTTAATTAAAAAACGGATTATAAGATCGAAGGTCTTACCTTCTTCCTAAGAATGTACCTTAAAATAGTAGAATTTTTTTTCTAAAAAGTTTAAAAAAGAAGTCATAAAGACATCTTGTTGTAAAAAACTGAACATGTGCTTGTACAATTCTGCGTTGCAATATATGACAACACCGCCGCAATAAACTATTGATTGCGAACGTCCTCAGTAGCGGCTACGTAAATTTTGAGATTTCATATAAAGTGTATATTTCGTACAATAATTCAAAACGCTATTTAAGGTTATTTTTCTTCAATTTATTTTCATCTCAGGATTTGCCGGTTTAAATATAATAAGTTATTTCCATAACACCCTGTATATGGGGCATTCCATTTTAAAAAAATTATATTATGAAAATAATTTTAAAATGTACCTTCGGTAGGCCCCAATCTACCCCAACATTTTTTTTTATCCAAAACAAACAACTTAGCTATAATATGTCGTGTTGAATAACGTAAATAACCCTGTATAATTAGATAATCATCAAAGTTGAAACTGTAGAAAAAGGTCTATTTTAATTAATTCTTACTTCAACAGTTCTTACCACGATTTTAATAAAGATTGTAGAAAAAAATTATTTCTTACCAACGAAAGTAGGTACACTAATTTCGATTTAAAAGCACATGGAATCAAATAAGTTTATATCAGAAAACTGTTTCTAAACAGATTAAAGTCAAGGCAACTTTCGCGTCGACTTGGTTTGACATGGTTTCTAGCAGCACTGTATTGTATTTGTCTTGGTCAGCGTGATTTTAATAATGTTCTTTAATACAAATAAAGTTTATGGTTCACTTTAAACACATATTATTAAAAGGTACAGTACTCAAAATTATTTTTTAAGTCACATAATAAATAAGTTAGAACAAAATTAGTTATTAAACGATTAAACTAAAACCCTCTACTTTGCCTCTTTGACGTGCCACCCACGTTAAAATGCTAAATTTCGATTGATGCTCATTCAATAAGTATAGTTTCCATTGGAATTATACAGGGTTGACCAAATGTTCGTAACGGCTTAATTATAGGAGAAGGAAAAGTGATATAAGTCTTTAAAGGACGAACCAACCAGAAATCTAAAAGTGTTAGATCTGGATATCTGGGAGCCCATTCAATGCCTCTTCGCCTTCCTATCCCCTTTTCAGGAAACGTCTCATCCAGATAGTTTCGGATATGTTTACCAAAATTCGGTGGCTTTTCATCTTGCTGGAGCCAAATGTCATTCCGTAATACTTGATAGTTATACCGATCATGATATAAAGTAATTAAATTTGGTATAATTCTATTCTGAGGTAAATGTAAGTTAGAGTTAGCAAAAGCAATATTTTACATGCTCAACAACAGTTGTGAAACATGTTTTCCCAGTTTTCAAATAGGCTTAAATTGTCGTTAATGTAAAAATTGTTTATTATTTTTTTATTGGCATTGGTCTTCTCCATTTATTTGTCAATACTTCCAAAACAATTGAATTTAGACATATGGTATGTTAAAGAAAATGCTTTAAATATATTGAGAATTAAAAATAACCAGGGTGTTCCAGTTATAAAAAATGTAAAGTCACCCCTTGCCAGTTGATGATGTTACTGACATATGGAAAGCACAGATAAATAGTAAAACTTTTTACGACAATCAAAATCCCGAATTTGATATCACTATTCATTCTCCTGTAATTAAGCCGTTCCGGAACATTTACCCAGCCCAGTATAGTATGTCGTATAACTATTGAGATTATGGCTGTTTTCAGGCAGCTGACATTGACGGGACATGAACGAAACAATTTTTTTAACATTTTCTATAAACACCAGATAGGGATGGCTAAATATAAGCAAGAACCTTGACATATAGTGCAGTTCATCTCTTCTTACGTTCCGCTGAGGGTTCTAATATTAGTATATAGAATCTTACTGAGGTCAACACTTTTAAAGTCATAAAAATATGTTTATGTTAATCAACCGATATTCTCATATACCTAAAAGGATCATTCGCCATTCTTTGAAACTTTAGCGGCATATGGTGATGCGTGAAATCACAAAACTTAAAACATCCTGACTGACCCTTAAAGCTACACTTTAACAATATGCACAATACAAACTTCTGAATGCGCCCGAACTACCATCGTACTACGCATCGCTCTTGGACACTTTAGTCCGGGGATGTAACTAACTGTTTTGGGAGTTTTTTGGTCCGAGGGTTATACTAACGTTTCCGGCGGGTACGCGGGCACTGAGGGCAGCAGCTCTCAGCAAGGGTCGTCCTTGACCCGTGCTCGTGGTTTACGTTTGAAGATGTCTTCAAGTGGTGTTGCCAGGGGGCCCTTCTTGACGCGGCCCCATCGACCGCGGCTGAACAGGCCCTCCAGGCGATACTGAAAACAATTTTTTAAAAATTAATATGTACGTATATTTTGTTATACAGGTTATTACAAATTCGCCCTTCACCACTGGGATTTCGGAAACGGTAAAAGATACGAAGTCGGTTAAATTGGAGCAAAGTTGCGTAAATGGGCCCAAGAATATGCAGAAAAAAGAATCAAAAATAAATACGGGACCTTTCAAAATATTTAGAAAAATCAAAAATTTTGCGATTCGGTTTTTAGTTTTTCCTGACTTTGTTCTAAGAGATGGCCAAAAATAAATTTCACGTTCTCATTGCTACTTTTTAGTTTTCACAAGATTGTGTTATCAGATCTTTCTTGTGACGTTTCGTCTTTGTGTCACCATCATCAACTTAATTTTTTTAAATACGGGCCTGGATCTTTTTGTTTAAATTATGGAAGAGGACCGAAATCTACGTTCAGTGGTATATATCACTTACTCGTTTTCCTACGTTGTGTTCCTTAAATTGACCATCTTCATGAAATTACCCCTAGTACTTTCCTGTAATTTACTTTTTTCTTAAATTCGGTATAATTCGAAAATGTAAAACCCAATGCCTCTTTTAAAAGCCTTCAGAAAGTGCTGGCTTTAAGAGTAAAATTTTATTTGTATTAATAAGATAAATTACTTGTACTTACGTTAAGTAGAAATTTGATACAACTATTAGTTTGAAATGAAAAAAAGTAGTAGTACGTAATAACAATAACAATAACAATTATTAAAGACAGAAATAGCATAATAATTTTAAAATTTTCAGATTCTTTGAAACAAAAATAGGTTACAGGAACGTATAAGGGATATTCTAATGAAGATTGCAAATTTAAGGAACAAAACGTCGGAAAACCAGTGAAAGTTGTATACCACTGAACGTAGATTTCGGTCCTCTTTCATAATTTAAACGAAAAAATCCAGGCCCGTATTTAAAAAAGTTCATGATGGTGACCCTAAGACGAAACGTCGCATTAAAGATCTGATGATGCCATCTTATGAAGAATAAAAAGTAGAAAAAAGTGAAATTTATTTTTGGACATCTCTTCGAATATAGCCAGAAAAGACTAAAAACCGAAACGCAAAATTCTAGATTTTTCCAAATATTTATTTTAGATTTTTTTGCGCCATATTATTTCGATCATAATTACGCCACTTTGCCTCAATTTAACTGACTTCGTATCTCTTACGATATTCCAATGGTGAAAGCCTAATTTGTAATACCCAGTATTTAATTAGTAATTGATCATATGTTCTGCGTTAAACCAACTGCGCATGCGATAAAATATTAATATTACGGCTTGAGAATCTGCGCAACTAGAGCCTTAGTCAGTGAGTTTCAGACTGTATGGTTCGAGAGGTAGAGGTAGTTAAATGGCTTGCTTAAACAATTGAAACAGTCCTGTTTTTGTTATTTTTATTGTTTAGCTAAGATACCTCCAAACCACGATAACGATAAAAACCATACTAACAGTTTGTACTATCTTAGCTGTAAGACGAAACAATAAAGGTAGGCGCGCATTTGTATAGGGTGTCCATTTTCCGTGTGTCCGGTGGTTTTACGGGGTATCTCTGTTATTAGTAAAGATTTTTTAGGCCTCCTAATTTTTGATATACGCGTTGTTTTTGAGAATTTTACATTTTGGACATATATTTCGGTTACCCTATAACTTAGCTAGTTTTCGTTGTAGTTTTTTACATAGAATCAAGTGACGTACTCAGATTTTTTCTACGTTCAATTGTTTAAAAAGAAAAAACAAATTTCCTCTTTGTTAAATGGGCCACCTTATATATGTTTTAATAATGTAATTCGTTCGTAACAAACTTCTCAGAAATTTATACCTAATACTTTATTTTTAGTCTTAACATTATGCCCGAAATTTACGTTTTTAAAAAAATATAGAAGTTTCTTAGTAGGCATTGAAAAAACCAAACAAAGGAACACACTCTTTTGTCTCAAAGCTGATTTATAATTTCTAATTAATACTAAAAAATCAGTCTGTTTAATTATTATAGACAATGTAAACTAAAATATGTAATGCTCGTTTGCCAGAAAATCGAGATGGAGCATTAGAAGTGTATTTATATGGTAACTATAAGCCTTATTGTATTATGTAATTTTATGAAAGTAATTAAATTTCTTAATTTACTTGTAGACGACAATCGGATAAAATGATTGTTCCAAGGATGAAATCAAATTTATTAAACAAGGTTCATTTTCTAAACCCTTGGTCTAAAATCTACCATAAGGAAAACTCATGAGATAAATGTGATTTTGCTTCAATTGAAACAAATCCTCTTATAATAATAAAAAATTAGTATCTGTGAAATATGTCTAATGCATAATGGAGAACGATTTGAGAAATATTAATGAGAAAGTTTCATACAAATTCATTTTTTGTTACATATATTTAATCGCCACAAATATCCATCTTGGCCTACTTAAAAAAATATATATTTAAAAAAAATATAAATTTCGGACGTAATATGGAACTAAAAATAATGTATTATATATTTCTGAGAAGCTTGTTATAAAAACTGAATTACATTATTAAAAAATATATAGAACAAACCCGAACAAACACATTTAAAAAAAACAATTTTTTTTTCTTCAAAATTATTGAACGTAGAAAATATCTGAATACTTCACTGGGTTCTACATAAAAAACGTCAAAGAGCACATTTTTGATTAGTTGTAGGGTAACCGAAATATGGGGGGGGGGGTCCCAAAATGTAAAATTCTCAAAAACATCCCGTATATCAAAAACGAGGAGGCCTAATTGAGGCATCTTTTGTTTCACAAAAAAGTAGCACAGTGCTGCGAAACCCGAATCCTTCTGTCTTTACTATTAACGGATATACCCCGTCAAACCACCGAAAAATATACACCCTGTACGAATCGTAATATTTTCGGCATCATCGCAAACTATATTGGATATATCGGATTTGGTTGCGGTATCTCCACAGTGCAATTGAAATACACGTAGTAGGCAACCTCTCTCTTTCCCCCCTGTTTGTTTTTGTATTGTAAAAGTAGCAGTTATAAACAAGAAATATATGCAATCAAGCGCGGATCGTGGGAGTGGGGGGGTTATGGCCCCCAAAATAAACAATGGAACATGAAAAATAACATATATTCCGGTTTGACTAATGTGGAAGCGTATTACTTTTCGTAACTTTTTTCTCATAGGAAAATCGTTCATCATAGCCCCGTGGAAGGAGACTCTTACATTAATTTGCCGTTTAGCAGTTAAGTAAGTTCACGACCATCGCCAAGCGACAATCGCCTATCGGCTAAAGGTACGGTTTCCTCCGAGGAAACCGTACCTTTAGTAGTTAAATTTTTCAATTAAACCATTTTACTACATCCACCACTGCCATTTACAAAACGTTGTTGGTTTCTACCTAGTTCCTTTCCTTCTTTCCGAACCTTTATACGTATAAGGAAAATTAAACACATTATTTAAAAATGTCCAATGAGTGCAGTACTAAGTTTGAGTTCGAAGACGCTAAATTTACAATATTGTATCTTATACCTACTGTGATTCAGTCATGTTTTCCTTGGAAGGCGGGCCACTGACGGTGACATTTACTCGCGAACCTGCATGAACACATCGAGGCATGCATGCAAATTTGACAGTGTGTGGTTAAAATCTGACGACTTTTCAAGGCTATAGCGCGATGTGCAATGATCTGCCGCTACTTGAATTATGACATGCGTGCCGACTGGCGTCACACAGTATGTGGCAAGAAAACGTGGCAGTTATTATTATTTTGCTATTTTACCGAAGTATAGTGCGTGCAGCCACATTCGACTTTATCAAAGAATTATTTACCGAACCAAGGACTACGTTGACAGTCAGAAAATATTGCTACTGCTGATTTACTGCCTCTATTAAAATGACAGGATCGCTCAGTCTACCTGAATAGTCAGTGGATTTTATATTGCATTTCATATTTGCACGCAAGTTTTGCTAATTCATGCATGGTCGCGAGCAAATGTGACCGTCAGTGGGCCGCAGAAGGGTAACTAAATGTGATAATAAATGGCCATTACGTTATTCAAATTAATGAAACTAATATGAAAACTAAATACATAATAATATTGTTCAGGTTTGCCTAACTTGCGGTATCACCGCATACGTCAAAATACCGTCATTAAAAAGATGGGTATTTTTTATAGCGATTATCACTGTTAGATTAAAAACTATTTCCGTTAAATTCAGCAAAAAGGTTTTTTCGTTACTTGTCACCTCATTTAGTTTAAATTGTTGGGGTATATATACCATCATCACGTAACACTTTTTGACACTCCCTGTATATTTAAAAATATTTTCTTGAAACGCACCCTAGGATACGTGTAAAGTGTGTAAAATATCAAAATTTTAACTTAATGTAAATTTTCGTTCTTTCATCAAATCATAGATTTACTAATGAGCCATTATCTAGCGAAACGGGTCTAAGTCGTTGGCCATAACGGCGCACAAACCCTCACCCATAGCCTTGTACAATAGCACCGCACAGCCTCGCTTGAGCTTCGCACAGTAGTCCCTCGACATCGAGATATAAACATGGACTGTGCGTTGTTATCTTCTTCCGAAGAAGAAGTATTGTTTTAGACTCTAATATAATAAAGTGTTACTTATATGCAGCAATTTCAATCAATTAGTACCTCGCCAATAGGGCCTCATAATAGTTCCCAGCTAAATATTTTTCACCACAGTCTAAAGAGCAACTCTCAAAATAGTCAATCGGGAAGCTACAGCATGCAAGTCAATCAACAAGATATTTCGTTCGATATTCATCGTCTACGCTACAGTAATATGCAACCATCTGATAAATGACTTTGTTTTAGAGTAACATTTATTTCACTTTGAAAATAAAATTATTTTTTCATTTACCTTATTGTTACCATTACTCTTTCTTACACTGATATAGGCTGAGAATGGGAGCTCTTCCAATTTTTATTTATTCTCCTTTCCCTGTTGCTTACGATATAATCAAAGGTATTTATATACATTTTCATATATTGACAAAAGCGTTGGGATCATTCCTTAGATCCTTTATAAAGGTGATAAAATTCTCCATAGAATCCTCGCTTTGCGTTAATAGGATGCACTGGTAATCTTGATTTCTGTTTAAACATATACCACTTTGATATATTAGCGTCACAATAATGACAACGCTCAGTCGATGTTTATATCTCGATGTCGAGAGACAAATTGATCGACAGGCAAGGCAATGGGCGAGGGTCGGTGCGCCGTGGCCACTACTGTGCGGTGCTATGGTACCAGACAATGGGGCAGGGCAATTGGCGGTGCGCCGTTATGGCCATACACTAAGGATTCATCAGTCGAAATGAAAAATTTCTTCATTGGTCCAGCGTGACTCGTGTAGTTTTGTCACTTGTGAGGCTTAATATTTGATTCTTATTTTAATAAGTTAATGTAAAAGTACTCCACCGACCTATAATTATGGATACGTAGAACTTATGTTCTTGCGCACAATGTTGCCGCTAGCGATGTATGAATTCGAATTAAAATAATCGTTGAATCCGAGTATTAAGATACTCGGATGCATCCTAATATCTAAATGGGATTCGAACGCGATACCGCATTGGATTACTTACACCCGAGGTGAAATTAATTCGGCGTCGGCATTCGAACTCATTACATTAACAATTAGAAAATTAATAGCCGAAAGAAAGTCATTACGTTGATTCTGGCCCCTTACCAGACAAGGCCTCTAAGGAAAAATGACAATACAAGGAAAAGGTCATTGCCTGTCGGTATTCGAGCTCGTCCGATTGCCTCGAATCAGTCGAATCAGAATCAATGTTTACGTGCACGCCCGTTAAGTCGCGCGCCGCTTTGGTTCTTCGATAACGATGCTGACAGTGACAGTTACCGGGTCGTGAATTCGAATTCGGATGAATAATCCGAGTATTTTGCTCACCCGATTCGTATGATCCGAGTATCTACAACACTAGTTGTCGCCGGCATATGATGTTTCTTAGGCAACCCCGCCTGTATTTGTGCCGGTTTGGTTGCCAATCAACGACGTGAACCCACGACGATTGTCCAGAATCGAAATCAGTCGTAGGGATGTAACGATATTAAAAATCTATCAATACGTGAGCAATGGATATGAAAATTAATTCGAAAAGTCGCTTTTCAGTGATGTCCATAACGCCTTCTTTTGTGCGAGATAATAGATTGTTTATTTGCCAGTAAAGAAGGTCTTGTGCCAAAATATTGCCGTGTAATCATATTCATTAAGGGCGAGGTACGGTTCTGTTCGCCGGTTACGGTGAATAGTTTATCAGTCTCTTATCCATATATACAGGGTGTCCATTTTTGGGTAGTTTTACGTTGTATCTCCGTTATTCGTAAAGATAGAAGGATGCTGTTTTCGCAGCACTTTGCTACTTTTTTGTCAAACAGAAGATGCCGTAATCAGAATTTTTCTAGGCCGCCTTGTTTTTGATATACGGGATGTTTTTGAGAATTGTGCATTTTGGGACCCCCCCCCCATATCTCGGTTACCCCGTAACGTATCAAAAATAAATAAAATGTTCATTTTCTAGTTTTTTACGTAGCATCCAGTGACGTACTCAGATTTTTTCTACATTCAATAGTTTTCAAGGAAAATAGACAAATTTGCTTTTTTTAAATGGGTCATCCTATATATTTTTTAATAATATAATTTAGTTTGTCACAAGCTTCTCAAAAATATATAACACTTAATTTTTAGTCTTAGTATTTTGCCCGAAATATACGTTTCTCAAAAATATACCATTTTTTCTTTAGTAGGCCATGACGGGTATTTAAAATAAACAAGAACACAGTTCTATGTGTCACAATAATAAAATCTTCTAATTCTGTCAGAGCATTCAAGTTGTTTTAGAATTTCTTATAGTAATAGTGAAAAATCAGTTTGTCTAATTATGGCAGAGCAAGTACACTTTAAGAAGTACGACATGCTCGTTTGTTATATCCAGTGTAACGAAAATGCAGATGGAGCATTAGAAGTGTATTTGAATAGGCCCTTATGTAGTAATTCTATGAAGTTTATAAATTTTCTTAAATTACTTGTAGATATCCCGAAAGACGACAACCGGATGAACGATTTTTTTCAAGAATAAAATCAAATTTAATTGAACACGGTTCATTTTCTAAACCTCGCTCTAAAATCTACCATAAGGATAATCGCTGACGAAATAAATGTACTAGCGTCAACAGAAACAAATTCAAGTAGTTCTTGCAGAAAAGTTGAAGGTTCGGTCGGAATAATTAAATCCAGAGTGCAAATAATCCTAAAAAACACAATTTTAAGCCATATCAATTCCACCATGCACAAAACTTATATTCTGGTGAGTTTTGTAATTGGTATTTACAAAATCTGAACAGGGAAAATAATTTTGAAAAAACCGTTATATGGTCTGATGAGGCTCATTTTACTAGTGCTGGCATGTTTAATCGACAGAATACGAGGTTTTGGTTTCAGGAAAATCAGCATGTAATATTTCCAATCGAACGGCAAGGCAGATTTGGCGTTAGCGTTTCATGTTTTATACTGAATAGCAAAATAGTTTATAATATATTTGAAGGAAGCCTTAATGCAAATAAATATTTGAAAATTCTGGAAAACGTTGTGCCAGATATAATAGAAGATGTGCCCTTAGCTGGTCTCAATAACTTGGATCTTCAACAGGATGGAGCGCCCGCTCACAATGCCCAAATTGTAAAGGCCTACCTAGATAATAACTTCCCAGGTGGCTGGATTGGAACTAATGGACCTGTAAGATGGCCAGCAAGGTCACCCGACTTGTCGGTTTTGGATTTCTTCTTATGGGGATACTTTCAAAATAAAATTTATTCCATTCAGTACCAAACAATGGCAGATTTAAGAATTGCAATTGACAGAGCTTTTAGGGAGTTACAAACGCGGCCGTTTATTATTTTTAAATTCATTAAGGCGAATAAGAACCATGTGTGAAACACGTCTAAGACATAATGGAGAACAATTTGAGCAATATTTATGAGGGAGTTCAATAAATTTTCAATTTTTGTGTCTAATATTTAATCACACCAGTATTTTTTTTAATATCCGTCATGGCCTCTACTAAAAAAAATGGTATATTTTTGAAAAACGTATATTTCGGTGTTTTTAAAAAAAGCAATTTTTTCCTTGAAAACTACTGAATGTAAAAAAAATATGGATTCTACGTAAAAAACTACAAAAATAACACTTTATTTCTTTTTGATACGATATGGGGGGTGTCCCAAAATGCACAATTCTCAAAAACATCCCGTATATCAAAAACAAGGCGGCCTAGAAAAATTCTGATTACGGCATCTTCTGTTTGACAAAAAGTAGCAAAGTGCTGCGAAAACCGCATCCTTCTATCTTTACTAATAACGGAACTACCCCGTAAAACTACACAAAAATTGACACCCTGTACAGGACGTTTATTAATAATATGCTAATATTTAAGGGGCTTATTCTTGTGTACATTTTCAGAAAAAACTTCATATGAGCATAGTATGTCCTAAACGGCGTAACTTTTGAGATACAGGGTGTTAAAAATTTCTATGGCTTCTTAATAATTTGTTAAAGTTAATGAGTCAAATACGACAACTAGACTAAGTACCTACAACTGTTAAAACTGTTTACGTTTAGAAAACAAAATCTGCTCTTATAGTGGCGTCGGACCAACATCGAAATACTTTCAGCCAGAATAAGAGTTTCCCCCCCCCCCCATTGCTTAACCTCTCAAAACGGCCAAAAACCACCCCCCAGAGGGGATAAACGCGCTTCAAGAGGTTTCCCTGCAGAGAAACACACTTTCCCCTCGTTTTCGAGGTTGCTGAGCATAGTGGTGGTATTGTGTGTGCGTGTCCGACCCCTTCTTACCCCTCCACCGGCCAATACTCGCCCTCGAAAATGGTTAATTTTTTTTTCAAGTATAAGCGGCAAATATATATATATATATATATTGATGATGCACTGGGACTCAAAAACACTTCACATTCACGCCTCAAGTTACAGTCTTCACAATACTGATATTTGAAAAAAAAATTCATCCCTTTTAGGGGCGAGTATTGGCTGGTGGAAGGGTTGGAAGGGGTCGGACGCGATTTTTAATACACCACCACCGTGCTCAGCATCCTCGAAACGGGGGGATACTCTTGTTCCAGCTGAAAATATTTCGATTTTTCGGGTTTGTTCGGGCCACTATTACCGACTAGATCCTTTTTAATTTTTGTTAATGCCTAATTTCATAACAGAGTGCAAATTAATTTATACGGAAACTGTGCCAAACGACAAAAAATCAATAGATGACATTGGCTCAGCAAGGAATGAGAATTTCAAAAATAATTTTTATTCAAAAAAAAGAAGTGGCGTACCATTTTTTCTTAAATTTTTTTTTTCTACATCATAAAATGCCTCTTAATGAATAGAAAGTGTGCACCAAATTTTACAAAAATATCTAGAGCAGTATCACAGATATTAATAAAGAAGGGGATTTTTGAAAATCTTTAACACACTATATCTCAAAAATTAAGACGTTTAGAACCTATGTTCATTTGAAGTTTTTTACAGAAAATGGATCCAGGAATAACCTCCTTAAATGTTAGCATATTAAGAAACACTCTGTATAGGCCGGTGAAGTGATCTTATTCTGTAATTAGATTTACTGTAGAGACTGGCCGCAATGCGATTAACCGCCAAGTGCTTATACGTTGTAACATCGACGGCACTGTATGTCGCCGCGGATTGCATCCTGCTTAGTTTGGGAAAATGTGGGAAATCTCCCGGATATGAAGAAAATAAGTGAATGGAGTATTACTAGTTCATAAAAGCTTTTTTGACCTTTTCTCGATCACGGTTAATATTACCGAAATGAATGAAGAGTACTTAATTTTTAGTCGATAGTTAACGGTATGTAAAAAATCGTTGTCCAAAGTTCTTATCATACAGGGCGTTAAAAAAGGGGCCATGAGTGTCACAGCTAGTCCGTTCCTGCAGATGTGAGTAATTCACAACACTTTCTTGGATAGTAATTTGAAGTGTCTGGTATACATCATATTAAAAAATAATTTAACTGTACCGGGTGATTCAATAATTATAATGAAACCTGATTCCATTGGAGCTCTTTGGGAGCCCATATCTCCGAATAGGAGACTTATACGAAAGAGTTTATATAAACTTGAAGTATCCTCTTCACTTGTTTTTTTCATATCCGGGAGATTTCCCACATTTTCCCGGACACCCTGTATATGTATTGGCCCCACGGATGTGTAGTCATAGATGTGCGAATTTGTTTTTACCTAATAATAATAAAAATTTATTGAAAGGGGGGTTTGAACACCTCCAAACTCTACCCCCCTACATACGGCCCTGGATACAGGTATGGAAATTTGTTGTGTGCCCATATCCTAAAAATTAGGACAGTAAAAATATTAAATATCGCCACCCAAAAATAGGTAGTTAATGTCTCCCCCACTCCATCATATCTGATGCCACTGCCTCCCGGTTCGACTGATTTTCAAAATTTATTAATATTTACGCTGTCGAAGTACTGTGTTGGGAACGGGTAAAGATTGTTTCAAGAAAAATGGATATAACTTAATGACTGCCGTAAAAGTACCTGGGCCATCCCATTATTTATGACCGTTTGTTATTATTATGTGGAAAGGACCGGATTGTAATAATTATAATTAAATATACCATACAAATTAGTTACTCAAGCCCTGTTTTATTTTTAGTTCTTTATAAGAACATTTTTTTGCCGTTTTACGATTCTCAGGCGACAACGTATGAAAATTATTTAATATTAACTGAATTGCAGCAGGAGACATGCCACTGGGGGAAGAAGGAGCATGGAGCGAAGGAAAATTAATCTATCTATTTTTATTTGCTTTGTGATAGCTTATTTTTCTGTGATAGCTTATTTTTCCTCTTCTAACTTATTATTAGGATAGGGGCGAACAATAAATTTTCATACCATCGTTATAATTTGCTTATATTGACTGCTCTTCTTCCTTTAAAATAGGGATTTCTCTCGATATTGATGATCTTTTAGATCAGCTTATTAAAAAAAAGCAACTGCAGTATAATATACAGGGTGTTATGGAAATGACGTATTATATTTAAACCAGCAATTCCTAAGATAAAGACAAATTGAAGAAAAATAGCCATAAATGGGGCTTTCAATTTTCAGCGGTAAAAGTGACCTGACGTCAAACCAGAAAAACACCTGTGTGGCACTGTGATACATGTAAACAATCAAGGAATTCTGGCCGGTGTTATAATATGTATACCTTAAACTCTTTAGGCAAAATAAAATAATTTAAACACTCTTCCATTCTGTAATACCTTTTTGTACAATTAATTGAAGAACATTTACGGCTGACTATGTTTTAAACAACCCGAAAAAACATAGCAACACGCACGTCACTAGGTCAAATGCCAATGACCTCTTGACGCCTTACATCGGCTGAGCGAAGTATTTTCATATAGCGCTGCACTCTTGCGTCTGTTAGTTGAAGACCAACAAGCGGCCGGATACGTTGTGTCTCGTCGATCACCAACACACTCTCAACAATCCCCTCTGTTTTTTCGGTTTACGCGTGTATCTTGCTCGTCCATAAATAATCTTTGAATATTGTTTTTATTGACGCGTTTCTTCTGGACGTCAAATTTCGTTGCGTGTAATAAAATTTAATAATCTGTAGTATAATCTGTATTATTGTATTTTCAAAAGCTAACTATCGGTTATGTTTCACTATTACTGTGTGCACATAAAGTGTTTCCAGGAGTGTTTCCATGAAAAAGAAAAAAAAAACTGATTGTGTTTGTGCCTGGATTTTCTCGCTCTTTAGGTATAAGGATAAATACAAGTAGGTAGAAAATAATTTATTTTTATAATTTTATATGGAATTTCAGATTTACATTAAGTTTAGCAACTTTCCCATTGGCTCTGGGTGACATGTTGTACAGTGGCGCGGACTGACCTGTGAATAAGATTGTTTATTACTCCACTTTTAAAACGGTCGATTAAAAAAAAAATTATATATATAGCGCTTCTCTAGGACACCCAAGAAGCCACCCATTTAAATATGATACGTAATTTCCATAACACCCTGTATCTTCAACAAATATAAATATTGGATTTTTTGCACACACTACACAGTGGTTTACATACACATGAGTCCCACAAAGCAATTATACCTAAATTTAATATTTTCCTTAAACAATGTAAAATTAAGATAATTAATAAAAAAATAATTTTTACAATTTTATATTCGCAACTTAATATTTTTTATATAAATAATACTACCCAGGCACCAAACATTTGTTACGGTTGTGCCTAATCCCTTCCAAGATAGAAATACGTCAGACATAAAATAAAATAAAATTAATGAAATTAAAAACACAAATTTTATTTTAGTTTAGGACCCTAATGTTTAATTTGAAAGTTAAAAAAATAAATGAAATTAAATCACGCTTCATCACGATGAAAATGTGGCAATTTCATCAAGGTAGGTGAGGCAGACAATATCAACATTCATCATAATTCATGATATAAAATGTTAAATTATAATTATCGTTTATTGCAACTTCTTGGGAGCGTACATTTTTACGATAATATACTGTTGTGCCAGGGAAAGAATGAATGTGCGTCATCATCTGTAACAGCAAAATTTAAATTAGCTTTAAGAGAGACGGAATATATCCTATGCAGGGTTTTCCTCAATCCTGGCTGATTGAGAGATTTAAAAACGTGATCGCCGTGAATACCATCATTTAATTACTTTGTTTAAATTATTAAACAATCAATTGAATAATATGAATATCTTGAGAGATCTTAATTCTAATGTGCTGCGCTTAGGTTCACGACAAAATATATCGTTCTATTTACCTTGTCCAAGAACAAATATTTTAAAGTGTTCTCCTATTTTTCATATGTGCGACGAATACAACAGACACATTGACTTAGATTTTTTAATTGCTCGGTAAGTACAGTTATTTTTTTGTCCTTTTATTAATGTAAAACTAAATAAGTTTTAAAATTTATGATGTAAATTTATTCTTGTTTCATTTCTTTAGATTATGTTTTTTTATTTGTATTTAATTTATCTTAAGTTAAATTAATATGATGTGAAGATATCTTTTGTCCTGCCTTGTAGTTGGGAAATGTACCTTAAAGTAAATAAATAAATAAATTGCGATTAGTAAGTCAAATAAGACAAAACAACGTCAGCAGCCAGTGGACATGATTAACATAGTAAAGATCTTAGGTATAAAAAACTTTTTTATTGTACTGACGTCAAAAGTAGTTGATGCATTATACGTAATTTAAATTTTATTTAATTATATCACTTCAAATATAATTTATTGTTTAAAATTTAGTATTTCTTGACAAAGGTAAACATGCCAAGAAAATATTTCGTTGCCCTTGGAACAGATCCACGTTCCATCTAGAAAAATAATACGAATACTATTGCGATTTTAAAAATATTCTCGCAGAAACCAAGCTCTTAGAGATGAAATGTTTGTCCTTATCAATTGGACCTTAGACATTCCAGGTTCACAGCACTGGTTGTGATAGCTTATAAAATGCAATTTTTTGTACACCACATACAGAATATGAAACAAATTTGTAACTAATAGTTTTTTATGAACTGATAATAGAACTCAATACAGGGTACACCAAGTAAAGTAGCCTATTAGTAGTATATCGAGAACTAAATCAGATTTTATTTTAAAAGTTTAGCCGTGGCTATAAGAGATGTTTTTCTACGTTTATAAAATATTTTGGATGGTGCGGTGTAGCCGAATCATATCGAAAGTGGTAGCAACTTCGGAATTTTAAATGAATGACCCTATATATTATATATTTTTTTTAATCTGTGTAAAAATCTAGAACAGTTTTCTGTATAATATCATATAGGGGAGATAGGTGAGCATTCGGCCACACGGAACATTCATCCACCTAAGTTATTTTAAAATCTATTTACATCTCCTGCGTTTATCAATGAAGATAATTTTACCAACATTCTTATGCCAATCTGAATTATAATAAACACGTTTTTGGTGCATCAGAGTGGTTTTAATAAGAAAAGTAACGCCGTATCGGGACCTGCAAAAAAAACCACATCTTTTTAGCGGTTACAGCTAGAAAGCTGAAATTTTGACAATAGTTTCACAAGACCATTGAAATTTTATAATTTTGAACAGTATTTACTTAGTTTCATACAGGGCGTCTCCATAACAATCTTTCTGAGGGAGATGCATTTTGCAAAAATCTTCTCTTTTTTAAATAGGATACCCTCTATTTGATATGTTTTGCTAATGGAGGATCGAATTTTCTATCTAATGATATTAAGTGTTCCTATACCTATCTTTACTTATAGCGAAATTTAAAAATTATCTTATACACATATATTATTTGGTAGTTGGCTATGGAATGGATTCGTAGAAACAAAATAATGAAAAATCCATTAATATCATTGCATATAAAATTCGATTCTCCATTAGAAAAATATATCAAATACATTAAAAAATTTTTTGTAATAATTAATTAAATACTGTTCTTATAAAGTTTCGATGGTCGTGTGAAACTATTGTCAAAATTTCAGCTTTCTAGCTCTAACCGCTAAAAAGATGTGATGTTCATTTCAGGTCCCGACACGGCGTTAAAAAATCACAAGATTATTTATAGTTCAAAAACTATTAAATATAGGTATATGATATTATACAGAAAACTGATTTTTACCTAGATTCCAAAAAAAAAATATAATATATAGGGTAATTTATTTAAAATATTTTATAAACGTAGAAAACCATCTCTTATAGCCACAGACAAATTTTCAAAATAAAATCTCATTTAGTTCTCGAGATACTTCTAATAGGCCACTTTACTTGGTGCACCCTGTATAGCAAAGTACTTTCATTTAGAACATTTGTGAACCACATGAAATACAAAATATAAATGTCAATATTTTAATGTTATTTCCGTTTAATACAATGAAATTGTATTTCGTTGCCAAAGACCAACGTTGTCTGTTTCATTCTTTTTGATTAACTGATAAAACAAGACATTAAAAATAACAGGGCTGTAAATACTGTAAAGTTAAGACGCATGTTCATTCTTTCGCTTGCCCAACTGTATTGGTGATAACTCCGTATTAATTAACTTCTAGATGCGTCCATGCGTATATCCCACTATTATATCGTATCTATCAAAAATTGGATTATCAGAATGATAGTTTCAATACTCTATCACAATTCTTAGACCATGGAATCGCTATTGAAACATTAAAAGGATCAGAACCAACCTCTGTGTGTACAACATGTAGTGTATTAATATGTATGACATGTAATTAAATCTAATTCTAATTTGGCAGTGTCAAAAATGTACTACTGTGTAGAAAAAAGGAAACTCTTTTACTTAAAGCTCGGATACCTACACATGCAAAGCTCCAACTCACCAACAACACTTAGAACAGGCGACCATCATGCTTGAAGAAATCTTAAAGAAAAGAAAAACAGGTATTTTCCAAATCTAATAGTAATAAGGATATTAGGTAAAAATAAGTTTTCGAATCATTATAGCGAATACTGGCAATAAAGTGTTGAAAATTACGATATTCAATTATTCTTTTAAATTATTTTCCTTCTTTCCGTTTCTATGTGGGTGCAGAATGTAGGCGTTTTTTCCTCAAATGATTTTTTTAAAGATTATATCACTATTAATATACAGTGAGAACGTAAAGGTTGGAGCAAATTCATTTAAATATGAGGTGTTTTCTTTTTCGAAAAAAAAAAAAGCTCGGATCCGTCAATTTTTTTTATTTTTGTTGCGCTTTTTTTAAGGAAATTTCACAATTGGTGGAGCAATTTTTTGGAATTATTTTCAAAACCAGTTAATTATGGAATTTAATTACAGGGAGAAATAAAATAATCCTTTCAAATTAAAGTCGATATTTTTCGATGACTTAAAAAATAAAATTGCTTGGGGGCACGACATTAATAAAATCTGCCGCCAAAGGTGACTTCTGTATAGTTGATTACGTAGAATATAAACCTGATCAAAATGTTCGACGTAATTTAAAAGGTTTTCTCACCTGACTGAGACTAAGACTAAGACTGATTTGAAGAATTTATTAAAAGAAAACATAATGTAAGCTTAAATATTATTTTCCTTATTTTGATTTCTTTTTAAATAAAACTAATGAAAAAAATATTAATTCAAATCAATCAAAAATTCAATTTTACCTAAAATTAACAGAATCAAATCAAGAATTATCTTTCCTATGAGCTTTCCCATGGGTTTCGAAAATATTAAATCAGTATTACTGTCCTATAATGCTA
Organism: Barypeithes pellucidus; assembly: GCA_963991005.1. NCBI lineage: Eukaryota > Metazoa > Arthropoda > Insecta > Coleoptera > Curculionidae > Barypeithes > Barypeithes pellucidus. Next base: position 47,881,318 of record OZ022557.1, on the reverse strand, counting down.
AGAGTTTTATCTGTAATAGAGAGCGGTCCTTTAGGACCCTGGTTGACAAGCACTAAATTCCTATAATATTTTAGGGAATTCAAAAAGGATTGTAGGCAATAAGGGAATAGAAAAGGAAAATTACCTTTTATCAGGAGACTTAAATATATTGAGTCCTTAAATTCAAGTGGGACGAGACTATCGGATATTGCGTGTTAACTAATAAAAAATTAATAATTGCCATCTACAAACTACCAGTAGAAAGTATTAATTAAATTATGCCTTAACAGTAACGTTAATATTAATGACTGTATTTTCTGTGTGGTGTAGGTGATCAAGGAGTTTAAAACTAGTCATATGCAATTCTGTTATCAAATTACACAAATAACAAATAACACAAAACTGTAAGAAATATGCAACAACAGGTCATCAATTTTTTTAGATTATACACATTCTGAAATACATACTCATAAGCTGATCAAATAATTCTAAAATTCTGTCTCAATTTTTTAATGTATCACGTTTTAGAGGAAGCGTAAATATTTGCAAAATATGCTTAATTTGGATTATATACCCTGTTGTTTTACAATAAGATATAAATCAATATGTCATAAATATTACATATACAAGGTGATTTACGGTCTATGGTAGATTAGATGTACAGGGTTACCTATTTTTGACACTTTTGATGGGTAATTATTGAACTTATCAAAAAACTGATGTACATGTCATGAGATGTATTTGGGAGGAACTAAAAATGATAAAAGCAGAACTTAAAAATATTCGCTCGTTTAAAAGATACGAGGATAAATAAAAAAATTGCCCATTTTAAAATTGTCCTCTACATTTTTTATTACTAATAATAGAAGAAAATATTTCATATAAAAGTTTGATAGTGCGCTAAGCAGAAAATGTTGCCACCTAAAAATTGCATCTACCGGGTCGGGTCAAAAAGTTATCGTATCTAACTTACTTATTTTAAATGGGACACCCTATAATTGTAGTTTTATTTCTCTTTCTAAATATATAACACACTATATCTTTTATTTTGTAAATAAATAAATAAATGAATAATTTCTATTTTTATATTACATCTGTAGTAGGCCGTACATTATGACCTAAGAAACCGAAATAAATTGTGGGTCATTTATCGACGAAGATACTCAAGTTTTGACAACGATTTCTAATGGATCTTAGAGCATTAATAATATGAACCGGTTTTACTTTTTTAAATGCTTCATAGATTGATTCAAGAAGTTGTTCCTGTGTTTCGTTAACTTGTTTATAGATTTATGATTCCAGATAATCCCATAAAAAAAATTCCGGCGGTGTCAGGTCAGGTGAGCGCGGTGGCCATCTAACAGGTCCGCATGTTCCCAACCATCTATCTGGGAACCTTATATTTATATATTCCCTTACTCTTAAGGCATTATGACTGGGAGCACCATCTTGCTGAAAATACATATTAATTCGTTCTGCCAAAGGTTCATCATTCAGCAAATTTAAAAGGTTAATTTCCAGAATACTTAGGTATCTTTCAGTATTTAGGTTTCCTTCAAAACATATATAGACAAGCTTGTGCCCTTGCAAAGAACAACTGATGTTATAACCAAATCTGCCCTGTTGGCGTACTGCTCTCAATAAATACGGGTTTGTGTTGGCCCAGTATCTTTCATTATGGCGGTTAGTAATTCCATCACTTGGAATTCTTGCGTAATCGGACCATATAATTTTGTTGTAGAAATTGGGAATTTCATTACATTTAATTAAATACCAACGGCAATATTATATTATTTAATATTTTTTGAACCGTGGTTTTTGACACTCCAACTGATTTCTCTACTTTAATAATAGACAAGGAATTTCCTTGCTGAAAACGAATTTTATTTTAATAACATTAATATGATAAATATGAAATTTTTGGACAAAAATTGTTCTAGGTAATTGGTAATAGTGACCGAAACTTATTAGAAATTCAGCTTCCACGAACCCAATAACGTTTATTATGTCGCTTTCTTTATTTTCCTTAAAATATTCATTAAGGTTTCGGATTAATAAAGCTACCATAATTCTTCAGATTGCCTTCTATTCTTTAAAAAAATCAATGAAGGGTAGCTGCCTCTCAGGGTAACGTTGAAAATACAAGTTTAAGGCATTCTCTTCGTTTCTTTCACATTCATATTCATATTTTTCATAATTTTCGTAAACCATCTTTGCAAACAACTGCAAACATTGCCATCTGTCATTAAATAAAATTAATTATCCTGTTTTGTTTCAATGTCAACTAAATTTCAACCATAGCCTATATATCATAAATAAGTCAAAGAAACACTAAAATGATAAAATTACCACCTTATGTATAAAAAATTTATGTTGGTCTCGGGGCCATCACAATTATATTTGGTGGCAGCGAACGTGTTAAATAGATAGTTTTCTGCATGCGTATGATAATGCAGCGAAATTATTAAATTTGTGATTTACCTTTTACTCTGAGAGGCAGCTACCCTTCAGTGAAAAATGGGAATACTTATTTCCATTTCTTACGTCATAATGCACGGCCTACTACAAATTTAATATAAAAATAAAAATTAATCATTTATTTATTTATTTATAAAATAAAATATAATTAGTGTGTCATATATTTAGAAAGAGAAATAAAAATGCACTTTTCTTGGCTAAAAATATACAAAAAATAACAAATAAGTTGGATACGATAACTTTTCGGTAGATGCGATTTTTAGGTGGCATCATATTCTGCTTAATGCACTATCAAACTTTTATCTGAAACATTTTCTTCTATTAGTAGTAATAAAAAATGTAGAGGACAATTTTAAAATCGACAATTTTTCAATTTACCCTCGTATCTTTTAAACCAGCGAATATTTTTAAGTTCTGCTTTTATCATTTTTAGTTTCTCCCAAATACATCTCATGACATGCTCATCAATTTTTTGATAAGTTCAATAATTATCGAGATACCTATCAGAAGTGTCAAAAATGGTAACCCTGTACATGGAAAGAGTAACAGGATCGTTTCAAGAATGTATCATTTTATATAAACGTATCTGCTGCAGAGATCTAAAATATTTTCAGCATTGCAGCACTGCCGCTACTATCCAAAAATTTTTAGCAACTTTGTTATTTTAAAGCTTCGTCTGTTATTAAGTTTTTAGATAACGAATTCTTTCTCTAATATTGCGCAAAACATGACCTTAATTAAACACTTTGTGGTATGAATTAATGAAAAGTTGAAATTTTGTTATTAATGAATTCAATTCCCATAGAAAAATTGATTCGATTATATTAGTGTGTCCCAGGATAAGTGAATTTATACAGGGTCATTCACGGTGAGTGCCCTATTAAAAGATCTCGGGAACTAAAATATATATTTGTCTGTAATATTGGCACTCGCTATAAAAGATGCTGATCTTTTTAATGAAGATATTTTGACGCACCTAACACTTCTACTATTTAGCATATAAAAAATAAGAGTAAGTTTTTGCAAGACTTATCCTGTGACACACTGTATAAGCTGGCTTATCCTGACACACACGTAGGTGATATTAAAATTATGTATATTTCTTTTACTTCTAGAAAGCGGTTTTTTATGTATTTTTAAAATTAAAGTTTGGTTAAGGTTAAAGTTGCTTTCAAACGATCTGAAATTATTTAACTTACAAGGACAATGTGAACAAGTTTAATCATAGCTAGTTGTAGAATGTTTAATGTATCCTGATTTACCACAAATTAACGGGATGAAGTATGTACGAATATGATTTGTTAACATTAATAAATAATTTCATAAGGACTTCAATTAATTATTTTCGTTTCGGAAGTTTTTCTTTAGAAAAGATCAATGAGAATTTCGTCACGCGTTACATTTTTAAACTGTGATAATACTTAAATACCTATACAGAAAGCTGAATTTTCCAAAAAACTTGCTCATTTGTGGTATCCTGAAGGGAGGTATAGGGATATGATATAAAGGGTGTTACAAATTCGGATTTCATCATTGGGATTTCGGAAACGGTAAGAGATGTGAAGTCGGTTAAATTCGTGCAAAATTGCGTAATTATAGGCCCAATAATATGCCTCAAAAAAACAAAAATAAATACAGGGCTTTCAAAATATATTTGGAAAAAGGGAAAAAGCTAAAATTTTGCGTTTTGGTTTTTAGTTTTTCATGACTTGATGTTCGAAGTGAATGTCGAAAAATAAATTTCACTTTCTCATTGCTTTTACAAACCAGCACTATCTACATATTGGTATTTTATGGAGATTATCAATTTAAGGAATAAAACGGCGGACAACCAGTAAATGTTGTATACCACTGAACATAGATTTCGGCCCTCTTTCATAATTTAAACAAAAAATCCAGGACCGTATTTAAAAAAAATAAGTTGATGAAGGTCACCCAAAGACGAAACGTTGCATGAAAGATCTGATAATGCCATCTTATGAAGAACAAAAGGTAGCAATGAGAAAGTTAAATTTATTTTTGGACATCGCTTCGAACCAAGTCAGGAAAAAATATTTTTAAAGCCCCTGTATTTATTTTTGATTTTCTTGTTGCATATTATTGGGCCTATAATTACGCAATTTTGCCCCAATTTAACTGACTTCGTATCTTTACCGTTTCCGAAATCCCGGCCGAATTTGTAACACCCTGTACAGTTTAAAATCAAATGTAACCTTCCCTGTATGAGATCGAATTGATTTTTATCATGAGAATTGAATACATTGGGTGTCCTTAAACTATCACCAAAATTTCAATCACATATTTACAACTGCTTAATTAAGGTAATTTCTTGAGCAATATTAAACAGAAATATTTTTTTATCTTGGAATAGGAAATAAGGTACATGAAAGTTATAAGAAATAAATAGAAATATTATTAGAACTAAAAGATGAATTCAGGGTGTTCAATTTTTCGGTAGAGATCGATGCAGCAGGTGCGCTTAGCTTATCTAATAGGCCAAATTTCTGAAACCATCTATGGTGTAACAAATACGTCCTTTACCATTGGGATTTTTGAAACTGTAAGAGATACGAAGTCGGTTAAATTGTGGCAAAGTTGTCTAATTATGGTCCCAATAATATGCCGCAAGAAAATCAAAAATATACAGGAGCTTTCACAATATTTGGAAGAATCATCATCAACTTGATTTTTCTAAATATGGGCCTATATTTTTTGTTTAAGTTATGAAAAAGAAGCTAAATCTACGTTTAGCGGTATACAACTCTAACTGGTTTGCCAATGTTCTGTTCCTTAAATTGACCATCTTCATTAAAATATCCTTAGTACGTTCCTGTAATTTACTTTTATTTAAAAAATTCGAAACTGTAAAACTCGATTCCTTTTTTAAAAAGTCTTAAAAAAGTGCTCTTAAGAGTCAAATTTTATTTGTATTAAAAAATAAATTACTTTTAGGTACTTACGCTAAGTAGAAATTTGACAAAACTATTAGTTTGAAATTAAAAAAAAACAGTAGCAGTGCTAATACTAATTCAGGACAGAAACAGCAATAATAATTTTAAAATCTTCAGTTCCTTCGAAGAAAAAGTAAATTACTGGAACGATGGAGGATGGTCAATTTGAGGAACAAAACGTCGGAAATCCAGTAAGTGTTGTATACCGCTGAACTCAGATTTAGTTAGAAACTCCAAGCCCGTATTAAAAAACATCAGATGATGGTGACCCAAACACGAAACGCCGTAGTAAAGATATAATGATGCCATCTTGTAAAATATTGCAAATATTGCAATTGAAAATAAAAATAAGAAACGAAATGCATAATTTTAGATTTTTCCAAATACTTTGTAAGTCCATGTAATAATTTTTGTTTTTTGGGCGAGCCTTTGTCCCAATAGTAACCGACTTCGCATCTCTTACCTTAACCGAAATCCTAATGGTGAAGGACGAATTTGTTACACCTTGTATAACTAACTTTTCGGATAAAAATCTTAATACACTTCCATCAGAAATAAATTATTTTCATTTAAAGGGATTTTCTTATGCTATAAAAACATATTCAATCCTTCATATTTGTGACGATTCTGTAAATTTATACCAGTATTACAGAGCCGAATGACTGTAATAATTTTCTCGTGGATCTGTTACGTTTACATTCATTCTAATATACCATAAGCTTATAGCATAATTACAGAATCGGGTCCTTAAGCAGAATTTTTTTTCCCCAGAAATGCGTATGAATATATGGTTCTCGATTGGGCAACACTTTAGTTTCCCCGCAACCTTTACATTTCTTTCCCTATTGTGTACCCATATCGATAAAATGTCATAGCGGTAAAATGGGAGCTGTATTAGTCGTAAAAATTGATGACCCATTCAAAAACCTTTATTGCCAACACTTCAACATTTTAGAGAAAAAATATAATTTTCGGTTAGTAAATTTCAGTCGATAAATGTCTCAATTGTTACGATACAAAATAAAACATAATTATATGCCAAGAGTTTACCTTGTATGGTATAAGCATTAAACTTAATTATTATTATTATTATTATTTCATTTTAAGTTAGTATTGGACGTTTATAAAGAATTAGTGAAAAGGTCACTTTGAAAATTTGGTAGCTTATATAAGTGGACATGCTCTCTCTTTCAAAAATATTTTCAGCCGTGCAATGCTGCCGCATCTTAGTAACTTTGATAATTTAAATGGAGCACCCTATATATAATTATTTTTGTAGAATCTCGATTAATTTCTTAATATCTGCGTTAATATTTTCGTATACCTATCTGCTATCGTCCTTGAGATAATAATTAATTTAACTCTTGTCTTTTGAAAAACATGTCCTACAAAAATGGGTGATATTTATGAACTCGGACAAATTAGTGCACTGCAATTTGGTTGGGAGGCATGTAATACCGAGAGGCATTTCACTATGTTCTAAAATATTATATAGTGTATTTCAAAATAGAAATATTTGATTGTTTGGAAAAAATGATAAAAAGCATGTTTTCTTACATTTTATGTGTGGTTATAAAAGATTTTGAAATTATCTACCTTCCTGTGTGTAATTTTGCTATACCTATCTCGGGTGGTGTTTGACTTAGCAGCATTTATTTAGCAAAATTAATTATACAAACTATACAATATTCTTCTAATAATTTTGTAAGTCGTCCATATGTAACCAAACCAACCAAGTACCAATTCAAGCTAACAATAGATAAAAGCAAAGAAGCCCATAATGGGAGGATCAAAAACAAACTTCTTGACAGTCCTAATGGATCAAGGTCCTTATGGTCAGTCGCTAAGGCCGTCAGCCAAAATGTTACCAAATCAACTATTCCACCTCTAACACGTTCCGATGGTACAATAGCACCCATAGCCGAAGACAAAGCAAACTTATTTGCTGAACTATTTTCTTCGCATTCCACTGTAGATTTCCAGGGAAGAACACCACCCAACATTCCTACAGTTCTGCAGTTCAATCCGAAATGACTGAAATCGTGTTCCGTCAGCATCCCGTCAAGCAAATCCTTAAAGGGCTCGATGTCAAGAAAGCTTCTGGTCCAAACGAAATTTCTGTTATAGTTCTCAAGAGATGCGCCACTGAACTAACACCAGTATTTTGTAGACTATTCAACTTATCCTACAAAAAAGGAATATTTTAATCCAGCTGGAAGACGGCGCGAGTCCAGCTAATTCCAAAGAAAGCTAAGAGAACCCTGCCTAACAGCTATCGACCAGTCGCATTGCTTTCAGTTATATCCAAATTAATGGAGAAAGCTATTAACCAACAACTTCTAAAGTACCTGGAAGGCTTCAACATTATCAGCGATCATCAATATGGTTTTGGGAAGTCCAGATCAACTGGAGATCTTCTACCCTATGTCACCCATCTTTGGAACAACGAAATCGAACATCATGGGGAGTCTCGGGCTGTTGCACTGGATATTCCTAAAGTTTTTGATCGTGTTTGGCATGAGGGGCTTCTAAGTAAACTGCGATCCTATGGTATGCCCAGTTGATTCAGTGCATGATTGTCTAGCTTTCTTAAGGACCGTTCTCTGCAAGTGGCGATTGACGGATTTCTCTCAGACACCTTCACCATCAAGGCCGCTGTTCCTCAAGGGTCCATATTGTCTCCAACTCTCTTCTTACTCTACATTAACGACCTTCTAGTGAAAACTAAAAATCTGATATTTAGCTTTGCTGACAATAGCACACTTATCTCATCTTTCTCTTGAATGAACAAACATCGGCTGCCGACGCAAATCTTCGCGGACAGCATGAAGTATCACGCCTTAACAAAGACATGAAAGAAATTTTGGCTTGGGATGACAGTAATTAAGTCGAATTTAACGCTAAAAAAACCCAGGCAGCAGTTTTCTCTAAAAAGGTTAATATTACAGAACCGGATATAGTAATGACAGGACACGCAATCCAACTGGCTTCATCTATTAATTTGCTGGGCGTCATTAGGCTGCTGGATTCTAGCGAAAGGAGGGCCATTCGTTTGATCCGAGACCACGAGCTGACGAAGAACCTTGACAGCGTAGAACATCGAAGACAGGTTGGGGATTTGACCTTCTTCTACAGATATTTTTATGGAAAGTGCTCGGCTGACCTTGCCCTTTTAGTTCCGCCTAGAGCGAATACACGACGAACCACTGCCGCCCATCGCTATGTGGTTAAACTTAGTAGTCATCGAACTTCATTATTTAAGAATTATTTCATCTGGAGGACGTCATCCTTATTGAACGACCTTCTCTAGGTCATGTTTCCCAACGAGTATATCCTCCAACGATTGAAAACCAACGTGAATCGATTTATGCACACACGCACTACTCCCAGAATGTCCTAAAGTATTTTTCCTATAGTGCTTGTGTTTGTTCATAAAAAAAATATCGTTCTTAAATTATTTGTGTGTCTCCGTTTAGATTTGGCTAAGTAACCTTTTACGAATTAATTTGTGAGGTTATTATAATTTTGCTTATAAGTCAAAAACTGGTTGAAATAGGTATAGCAATATTACATACAGGAATATAGACCATTTCAAAGTTCAATTTCTTTTAGGACCTCAGACGAATTATATGGTGTTTTATTTAAAAAAAAACGTTTTATCATTTTTCCAAACAATCAAAATATTTGTATTTTGAAACATCCTTTAATATTACAATTAATGGCCTCTTGGTATTGCCTCACTCCCAACTAAATTTCAATGCGCTAGTCTGTCAGAGTTAAAAATCGTGTTTGGCATGAGGGGTCTGTAGGACATGTTTTTCAAAAAATATAAGATAATTAATTTTATTATGATAACAGATGGACATAGAAAAATGCTAAGGAGAGATATTAAGATATTAATAGAAATTCTAAAAAACCAATAATACACAGCGTGTTCCATTTAAATTATTAAAGTTGCTCATAATTTCTAGTAGAAGCGGTAATACTGTCCGGCTAAAAATATTTCTAAAAGAGACAGACCAGACCGTCCACTTATATAAACCACCACATTTTCAAATTGATCCGTTGACTAGTTCTTTATAAACGTCTAATAGGCCATCCACCATCAATTACCCTGTATGATCTGCATTTATTCGTCCTGGTCGGATCATCATTTGGTATAAAATAAAAATAAAACAGAGTTGGTTAAAAGTTTAACAATATTTTGTGATTCTTGGATTGTATATTTTGTATCTTTAATGTTGTAGCGATAATATTCCCTTATATGGCAAACGGATTAAAATAAATTACTGCAATTTGAATTTATTTTAGGTTGAATAAGTAGCCTAAATTTAATTTTAAGTTTTATGTCGTCTGGGGTGGAATAATTGATTCAGGTTCATACATCTGACATAATTCTGAATCAGGTTTTGTTCGGGTTTGTTCGGGTTTGAACAGCACAACCCGAACAAACCCAAAAAAAAGTCAGATCGTGTAACATATTATACATGGTGTCTCGAAACAATTTTTTATTTTTTTTTCTTCCTCAATTTTTTCCTTTCGTTCACTGTCAGGGCCAGGGAACCTACAGCTTAACGTGAGATCCGAACCATGATTCTGGGTCATACGTTGCGCCCCTGAGGTCTATCAATCCTTGGTTTGTCGCATTATGTATTGGGGAGTTCGTACCGTACAACGTACCCAACGAGATTTATTTCTAGTATTATTATTGTGTTAGTTACACAATTTATTATTTGTCTGTGTTTTATTATTTGCAATATAAATGAATATGCATTCATTACGGACGTGTTCAAATTGCAAAATTGTTAGATAAAGTTAAGACACGAAAAGGTTATCATGTTTTTAATAATTACAAGAGATAAATGTTCATTCATAATTAATTAATAATGCAGAAAAATTATTAAAAAATAACAAAATCTATTTTTTCATCGTAAATGGGTGTAACTGCATATTTAAACGTGGTTTTTAGTTCTGATCAACTTTTTTAATAACAAATTTTCGATATTGTCAAAAATAAAGGTACTTTGCTCTTGGGCAAAAGTCATATATTTTTTGCAAACCTCGTATACGCATAGAAAAATTTAATATCTGATACTTGCATTTTAGGTTTTAGACCATTCAGAATTTTTTATGAAGAATAACTTTTTTTCGTAAAATTAATAAAAAGGAAGTTTTCAATATGGTTCCAACTTACGGGGACATACTGTATGAGTGGTTAATGAAGTAACGCATTGTTATCGTGAGTAGTTTTTCACTAATTCCATCATTACTGTATTTAAAGTTTAGGAAATGGCGAACCCTGTACTTCGGTATGAGGAAAAAATTACCGGGTAAACATTTTTTTGCTCATTTAGATATTGTTTATCGCAAAATTTTTTAAATAGTTTTGCAAATATTTGTATTGTTTTCTAGTTAAACGAAAAGAAGCAGTAAATAAAAACCTTATTAGCTTATGAGATCTAAAGGATCTAAATATTTCAGTCTGAATTTTAGGGTGCAAATTAACCTTAAAGTATACATATAAACCCAGATTACACGTAAAGTCAATATATATGCTAATTCAGAATTATGTCACGTAGTTAATTCGAATCAATGTTTTCAAGAACTAGCTTAATATTCTTAAAACGTATTTATTCCTACCTTTAGTCATATGTTGTCGTGACTTCTATGGTACTCCCTCATCTCGTAGTTGTTGTTTCCGTTTGGATTTTTCGGTTGCGTCGGCGGAGACGACAGCAGTGCAGTACTTTCGGGCCGTACCAGAAGTGACTCCCTCTCGCTCTCCGCACCTTCTGCTCTCAACGTTCCTGGCACGGCCCCATTGGCGTTCGGCAGTTCTAATTCTGCCCTGTAAAAATAAAAATTACTTGTAAAATAATTACCTGTAGGCATAGTGGTGTGTTTTATAGGGAGCCAGAGGGTGACGGCCCCATCCACCGATCAAAAAATGGTTAAATCAAAATATGAAAATTTTCGCTCGCTCAAGAGATACGGGGAAAAATCAACAAATTGAAATTACTAAATTACCCTATATTTTCTTAGTTAAAAGAGATACAGAAAAATGTTTAATACATAAGTATATTTATAATGATTGTTGAATAATCTACCGTTTTCAGAATAAGAATACGGGGTCAGGTACGAAAGTTATCGGACTTAACCTAATTTTTTTAAATGGAACACTCTGTATATTTTAATCTAAAAGCATTTTAAACTCTCTTTTCAAATTTATAACACACCATGGATGATAGATATCATCAAATTTTTCGAAATGTTGATAATGTAATAGCCGACCCATGTCGTCAGATTATTAAAGCTATCTAGCTTACTCTATGTTGGCTTATCTATCAATTATCACACATGGGAAGACCTACAAGTTTTATTTAGTGGGTTCGGGACCTTGGGTATTATTTGCCGGCCGGTTGGGTCATGATATCAATATAAAAAATTAAAAATAAATCCTATCATCTAAAGGTATCGTATGTCTCCAATGATCGACCTACAATGGCCTTGTAGTTACGAGCGGCGATTGAAAGTAAATATCATAAAGTTCTACATAATACATATTTTATTGTCAGCATTTCTAAGTACGGGCGAAAATGTCTCAGTTTACAAGTATCTCACTAACCTATTTGTTGTAGACGCAAACCCATCATCTCTATCTTCACACAATCAAGTTTCACAAAAAGACACTTATGTAGGTTAAAGCTACTAAAATGCTAACTAATAAACTTCGTTAGATATGTGACAATTTACTTCTATTAACACTGTTTAGTAACTAAACTTTCACTGAATGAATGTCTGAATATTACTGTCAACTGAAGGTCTGAATGTTAATTCATTTCTGAATCGAATTGAATTCCAAACTGGAATGTTTCTGAATTGATCTGAAGTCTGAATTGATCTCAAGTCAGAACTGAACTGAAGTCTGAATTCTATTGATTTTGAACCTCACTCGCGTCGGTTTATATAGTAAAATTTATGCTTAGGTTGACATTTCTTACGATTTTCCCACCCTTTTCCAGACAGTAGTGTCAGCAATTTCATAAGAAATTTGCAACATTAAAAATAATAGTCCTACGAAATACGCTAACTAAGTACCATTAAAACAGATTTATGTGACAGAACTGCCATATAACTCACTGTTATTACCGTCAGTTCTTAGTACCACTCTTAAAACGAGCTTACTTTGCACAGCTTGCACAACTCGAAGTAAAGTTTATGTGACAGTTCTCCTTAAAATATCCTTATCTTAAAACTACCAAGAATTATACAATTCAACGACCTTATAATTAAGTTAAGTGGTTCCCAGACCATAAATAACAGCTCGAGCGGATGCACGTGACACTAATGGCGCGCATTCTTAGTACGCAGACACATAAATCGTATTTCATTGTAGCAATTTGTAACGATACGGAGAATGCATTTGTTTCGGTTCTCATGGTCATAAAAACCAGACAGTCGCGTCAGCGGTAATCCTGTGCGAACTGGTTTCTGAGTATTCTGATTGGTTGGAACTTTAGTTGAGAGGGGAGACTGGGAGACGACTGCCAGCAAGTAGACGCGGGTAGCGCGCGTTCTTTCTTTTGCTGCGTCTCGACTTGAATTGTGAGTTTATCTACTTTGAATATTTAACACTTTCATTTGAGGTTTATTGTATTTCAATTTAAGTTCAATTTAAATAATTTCCACTGTTATTTTATAATATTCTTTGTTGTACGGTCTAGGTTACAAGATTTTTAATTTAATTGACTCTTAACATTTTAGAATATTTTATCCCCGGTCTACAATATTTGATACCATAGTATAAATTCCATATTATTTTACTGCACGGTCTATCACGTACATAATTATCAGTAACGAATGCTATTAGGCCTGCAGGCCGCTACATTCCTCCTATCCCCGTTAAAGAAATTTTGTCCCAAATGATAAAATTTCTTTAACATTATAAATTAATTAAAGTCCCCTCGTATTTTAATAATCTAACAATACGTCCTTGCACGAGTGTTGTTTATGTGTGGTCCATTCGTGACTCCTATACCTGATATAACACGCTACGTTGACAATTAAACAGGTAAGAGTTCATTGATTGTTAATTGACTTAGAGCTAATCCTAAATAAAAATAATAAAAATAATCTTCATTCCTATAACATCTTTTGAAATGATTAATTAAAATATATACAGGTGAAAAGGTGACTTTTCCTAGGTACCTGCATAATATATTTTAAAAAAACTAGTTTATCTAACTTAAGATGGGTTTGCAAAAATCTATAAATATACCTTACTATTAATATAAAAAGGATATAATGAGCAGTCATTGCTCTCCCATCATTGGTCATCGTATATCAGGTCGAGAACATGGCCATCCAGCCAGTTCATAATTAACCCGCCAATGCGTTCCTGGTAGTCTTCCTCCATCTCCTCCAGATACCTTGGCCTAGGTATTGGTAGCGGCACATAGATTTCTCCTGCCTCTAGGATATTGACTTCTTGCTGAACGGCTGGTTGATTTTCAGCCGGTGGTAGGAATTCCTGTGGGATAGCATCCTGCTGGACCGCTTCCTGTAGTGGCGGCGGAGTATAAGGCGGTGACCTAGGGGATGGTGGTCTAGGCACATGTCGAGGTAGCTCCTGGACCGCTGGAACTGGTGGTGGTTGGACCCTCAGTAACTCAGGTACATCCGGGTAAGCTTCCAGAGGCGGAAACACGCGGTCTGTTGGACTGCAGATCACACAGTCGCACGGTGGAACTTCTGCTTCTCCATTAACTATAGACCAGTAGGTGTCTACCCGCCGAAGATCATCATGCACCCGCACCGAAAATAGTCTTTTTCGCGCCCGCAGATGATACAAACGGGGGTGACACGGCGCGTCTGCCCCTAATAAGAAAAACTCTTCCCTTAAATCGGATATAGTTGACCGAAGAAGTGGTCGCTGTTCCGGGAAACTAAGGTGCCTCACATACCGTAAAAATGGCTCAAAATCCATGATGATTTTAATTTTATTTTCTCGGCCCGACACGTACATTCGCAGCTGAGAACTAATTTGTTCATCCATTTTCCGGCACTATTTACCGTAAAATTTCGCAAATTTTTCACTTTTTCGCCTAATGCAGCACTTCATTTCTAAGCGTCTTTTTCCCACGGAAACCTTTATCAACATTCAGGTCAGTCACTGTCTATAAGTTTTGCTGGGTCTGGACCAACAACAACGCCCTTTTTATCCGTCACGTTTTAAAGTTCATTCAATCCAATATTCCCATTTTTATTTTGTCTGCGCTTTTTAAATTTTCGCGTCCCCATTGTATTATTCAGTCCTTATCACAGCTTTCCCACCGGTTTATTGCACTTGAAGTCTGTAGTAACATAAAATCTTTTCGATCCAAGTGTCGCCCTCTGTTCACTTATTGTTGAACGCGCTAGTTTGAGAAGTAGAATCATATTTACAGTTTGAATAAGTATAATCATTAATGCCTAGATGGCAGTTCATACACGTCGAGCTGTACTGGTACTTATACAAAATAGTAGTGACAACTTTAGACTTCTGATTGGTTTTCAGTACTGGTTGAAATAACGATAGGTAATTGTTGACGTAATGTAGGGAACGTCCATACTGGTCTCATTTCGGAGTTTACTATATTATGTTTTCTTTCATTCTCGGGGCCTCTTGAATTATTCGGTACTTCCATAGCAGTATCCATTACTGTGCTCATCACGGGTACAGGGCAACTGGGTCGGAATTCATCCACATTCGGTATTACTTCGAAAGATCTATACGAGTGAGTATTTCGCGGAATGTCTTGCGTGGCTTTCTTAATGAGCTTGTTTTGTTTATGATGTAGCACAAATAACGTGAGAGAATCCCAGAAGGAAGCCAATAAATGACATGAGAATCCATTTACCTTGTGTATTGCTACAGCATTTAACAAGGCTTCTAGAAAATTTTTTATTATCCTCCATATAAAATAACACCCTAGGACGCTGCTGGTCCATTGTCCAAGGATAAGAAAATATCCATATAACTGTTTGATAGTAGAATTTGCCATTTCTTCCAATTCCTTAGCGTCAAATAAACTTAGCGATGAGTACCCTTGTACTTGTACTGGTTTTCCCGCCAATTTCCGTATAAGTATGTTGCTTATTGCGGGCCGTTCTAAACCGAATAGCAAGGTATCTTGAGCTTTCTGAATTTCCTCCTTTGTATAAATGCCTCCAGAGCTGATCCCTTTTATTGTCTGAAAAAGCATCTCTTCTTCTTTGTCTACCTTTAGTTCTTTTGGTAGGATACCAGTTTGAGGATTTGGATTAAACCCAATCCACTTGTGGTCTAAATAGTATAGCGGTGGTACTAAAGTAAAACAATCTTCCTCCACTGCATGATCTTGCACAAATCGAGTTATAGGTGACATAAAATAGCTTTTGTTGTATGCTTTAACAGGTAGTTCACTGAAACAACCTTGTTCCTCACGACGTAATTCCACTATTACCAAGACATTTCATTATATACATGACTTCTCCAGATACCTTTGCTACAAAGCCCAAAGCATTATTTATTATAGCGGCTACAGCGTTTGGTGAGACTGGCGCCAAGAATAATCGGTTTTTCAATATTTCTCGGTGTAAGACGCAACGTCGATGCACGGTTTGCTTGAACATGTCAGCTATTGCACGCTTAAAAGATTGCTCGACATAGAAAAATTTGGTGTTAACATAAGTTAGTAAGTCAGCGTTGCGGGTACCTGTCCTCGTTGTCCACTGAGTGCGGGTCTCTGCATCCGGTTTTTCCAAAACTAAGATTCTAGGATGTTCAGTAGTCCAAAGGGTTGAAGTACACTGTGTTGCTTTTTTAATAAGCTGAATTGCAAATACTCGGGCTCTGTCTTCTACTACAATATATCTACTACCTTCTGTATGGTCTTCGTATTCGGTAATTAGTGACCCTTTTCCATCGTAAAGAAGATCGAATTGTAAACATTCTTCAGGCAGGACCGTGTTCCAAATCGTTTCTCCTATTTGATAATCCATGCAGTAACTTTTTGTAAAAAGGCAGGTTACTCCATCCGCTAACGTGATTTCGTTTGCTTCTAATTTAGCTTGGGCGTAATATTCTCTTAGGTGTATTTTTACCGTAGCAGTAACTACAACCTTTTTACATTTTTCTCCATGTTCGGTATAGGTCGTACATTCACAGTTGGCGTTATTATCATTGGATCCTGCTAGAGTTATGGACGCCGTAATTGTACCATTGACGATTAATTTGGATATTATTTGGTTAGCAAATCCTCTATATTCCTGATACTGATGCATTTTTGCACATTCTTCTGCTCCTACTTGATGTACATAGGTTAGTAACGCTCCTTCTGGTAGAGAGATATGAGAAAACGCTCCACAATGAGTTATAAGGCGAGTAACTTCGATTAAACATGTTTTGACAGGTACTCTTTCAATCCTTCGTCTTTCTAAAATTTGAACCCACTTTTCTTGAGCCTGATATCCGTTTTCAATATCGGGACATGGTGCCACATCTCTAAGAGAGATGGCGGTTATATGTGTCTCGGGGTTGTGACAGCTATTAATTCGGCATCTAGTTCCGCAGTAAGGGTTGATATCCATAAGATCGATATTACTGCAATAAGAATTATAAGTCAGTGTTTTGTTGTTCCGGTGTTTAATTTATATAATTACTGTAAAGTTATGTTTATTTATTTTTATGAGATGGGCTCATAAAAGAAGTAAAGAAGTCTTTAAATTTGCTCGGTCGTTTTACTTTTCTTCTCGGCCTAGTATTAAAAGTCTCTGAGTTGTTATCATCATTATCTATTTGACAACTCATCGTCCTGTTCTTCTGTTAAGCTAATGTCGTCCTCGGATTCGATAGTTCGTGGGCTCAGTATTATACTGTTCTAACAGCACTTTTGGCACGAAATCCGTTTTAATGCTAGAAAAATAGTACAAAAAATTTCTGTTCTATGTGTACGTAATAACCTATATAATATAATACACAAACTTAAATAAAACCAGTATTAAATTGTTCTATCACTCATATTTAAAAACCGTTAACTATTATAATGTTCAATCATCGTTTCCCAACAATTTCATTTTGGATTCATAGAACAATATAATACTGAGCCCACGAGTTGTAGAGTGACTGGTGGTTTCTAATGCTTCTTCAGAATCGCGTCTATTATTCATATCCGCTTCATTATTTTCTATAATGGGGTCCTCCTCATTGTTGATTTCTGGAAAGCTTTGATTGCTTGTAGCTGATTCCGTGTCGTCAGTGTTATGTTCAACCGGCGTGTCAAGTACACGCGTACTACAGGGATCGAAATCGTCGAAGATTTCTGCTTCGTTTTCACTTTCCTCAGTCTTGTCTAAACAGTCAGCAGACTCGCCTTTAAACATTTTTAGTCGGCTGGCATGAACCATTTCTTCTTTTCCTCCCTCTAATTTACGGATTTTAAAAGTGACAGGCCCTTTCTGCTGAATAATTCTATATGGACCAGACCATTTCGGTTGTAGCTTGCTTGAAACTAATTTATTCTTTATAGCGGGATTGTATAAATATATTCGATCACCAACTTTAAATTATTTTCTTGTTTTCTTCTGATTATGTTTAGTACATCGAGTATTCACGGTTTCTTGTATACTGTTCTGAGCTTTTTCATGAGCTATTTGTAAACGTGTTACTAATTCACTGGCATAATTTTCATCAATGTCGTAACGGATCCTTTCTTCTCTTATCTGTAGATGATGAGGAAGCTGCATGTCTCTTCCAAACATCAAGAAAAAGGGTGATTCTTTTGTCGCACTGTGTGGTAAGTTGCGGTAAGCCATAAGAGCATATGGTAAGAATGTATCCCAATCATTATCATGATCCTTCATGTAGTGTCCGTCCCAACATAGTTTTTAATGTTCGATGCATTCTTTCTATAATACCGTTTGATTGAGGATGGTAAGGGGTAGTTTGAAGTTTTTGAATTCCTAGTATATGGCAGATGTCCTTGAATAATCTTGAAACGAATTGTGAACCCATATCGGTAAGTAGTTTCCTAGGTGTACCGAAACGAAGTATGATATGTTCCACAAATACTCTAGCCACTGTTTCAGCTGTGATATCGGGCAACGGAATTCATATTGGGTATCTAGTTAAGAAATCTACACATGTAAGTAAGTATCGATTGTTGCTAGACGTTCGATTTAGTGGTCCCACAATATCTATGCTAATAAAACCAAAAACTGTTTCAGGCACTGGTGTTTTCTGTAATTGAGGTGGAGGCTGGTTTGGTGTTTTAAGTAAATTGCACGAATGACACTGTTCACAAAATTTTATTACGTCCTTCTTCATACCTTTCCAATAAAAGTCTTTCTTAATACTTTCTAACGTCTTATGTTGGCCTGGATGCGCTGCAAAAATTGATGTATGATACATCGTCAATATATCCTTTTTCATTTGTTCTGGCGCGACAATTTTGTCATTTCTTTCCTCTAGTAGGCGTTTCTTGTAAATAACTTTATCACTGCTAATATAAAAATCGTCATCCAAATCAATTTTTTCTATTAATTTCCTTAATGTCAGATCATTTTGTTGCATGGTGAAGAGGTCTTCCATTGACCAAATAACCGGAAACATTGGAGCGACTATTTCCTCGTTATTAATAACGGCTATTATATTTTTAGTTTGTAAGTTCTCTTCATCGTTCTTTAATCTTGATAACGTATCCACGTACGTATTCATTTTTCCTGGTCTGTACTCTATTGTGAAACTGTATTCTAGTAAGAACATAGCCCACTTAGCTAACCTAGAACTGGGATCCTTAATAGTTAGTAAGTACTTTAATGGTCGATGATCAGTAACAATACTAAAATGTACCCCTGTTAAATATATTCTGTATTTTTTAACAGCCCATACAACGGCTAACAATTCACGTTCGATGGTACTATACCGTCGTTCTGCGGCATTAAGTGTTCTGCTCGCATAGCATACAGGGTGTTCTAATCCTTCATATTTTTGGGTCAAAATGGCTCCTAAGGCAGTTCCACTGGCATCTGTGTTTAGCATGAATTCCTTGGTCATGTTCGGATATTTCAATATTGGCTGTGTTAGTAAAGCTGTCTTTAATACTTCGAAAGTTTGCTGTTGCCTTTCTGTCCATTCGAAATTTACATCTTTCTTCGTTAATTCAGTAAGAGGTTGTGCTACTTTAGAAAAGTTAGGAACGAACTTTCTATAAAAACCTGCTAATCCAAGGAATGCTCTAATATCTTTTGCTTTCTTAGGTTGTGGGTAATTTTCAATAACTCGTGTTTTTTCGGGATTTGGTTTATATCCATCTCCTGATACAAGATGACCTAAGTATTCAACTTCTTTTTTCAAAAAATGGCATTTTGTTTGTTTGAATTTAAGGTTGCTCTCTCTCATTTTTTCAAATACATGTCTGAGTCTAGTAATATGCTCATCGATATCGTCAGAACTGAAGACAATTACATCATCAAGATATAATAGGCATTCTTTGTAGGATAAATTCGAAAATATATGATTCATAAATCTTTGCCAAGTCGCTGGTGCGTTTTTCAATCCCATTGCCATTCGTTTAAATTCGTAGTGGTTGTCCGAAGTGCAAAACCCTGTTTTCTCTTGGTCATCGGGGTAAAGTGGAATTTTAAAGTACCCAGACGCCAAGTCTATGGTAGAAAATAGACTAGATCCAGACAAACGATCTAACGTACCTTCCAAGTGAGGCAAGGGGTAAAAATCTGTTTTGGTTATAGCGTTAAGCTCTCTAAAATCTATGCATAGCATATACTGAACTTCCTCGCCAGGGTGTGGCTTCTTTTCTATGAGAATAGCAGGGAAACTCCATGGTGATTCACTTTCAGTTATAATTTCATCTGCTAGTAACTTATCGATTTCCTTTCTTAAAACGTCTTGCCGGTGATAAGGCACACGATAAGGTCTCTTAGTAATGGGTGGCACATTTTCCGTTATTATTCGATGCGTTAACTTAGGTGTACAAGTAAGTTTTTGACTGGGAGCTCTAAAAATATCTATGTATTCTAAAATAAGCTTTTTCAATTTTCCTTGGTCTTCATTGCATTCCTGATTTAATCCTAGTTGATTAAGAATGTCCGTAGTATCGCCTTTACTTATGGATTTTATTGACTTAAGGTTGGAATCTCTTTTTGTTCCTACGGTTGCTTCACAAGCAGTAGCAATAACGCTTCTTCTGGTAATTAATATTGCTTTTTCAGTCACATTCATAATTCTGATTGGTACTGTTGAATCAACTTTGCAAAGACTCCTAGCTATGAATAGTCCTGACGGAACATCGTCACATGGTTCGATAACCATATGTTGAGCCTTAACTCGTGATGCTCTTGTAAGACTAGCCATACATACGGCTTGACATCTAGCCGGAATCGTTAAATCTTGAGGTAAGATAATATTTGCAGTAAAGTTGCCTTCTTGACCTACTATTTGAACGTCGGTAGCAATGGTATCTATCTTCTGTTGATTTGCACTCTTCCTATTTCTTTTATTTCCCTCCTCACGTGCGTTCTCTCCTGTCACGTTCACGCCTTCAACTTCCTTCTCTTCCACTCTCGAAACTGTTCTCGTCTCTTCGGTGTTAGGAACTTTTATCTCCTCCGTAATCTTACTACTGGTTACTCTATCTTCCTTCATTCTAGGAGCCGCGGACTCCATAGTCATTTTAGTAGCTTTGCTGTGATTTGCTGTTGATTTTGATGCGACCAGGTGACTGGGGATCACCTGCTCGTCTAAATTCTCGTTCCTCCCCAGGAATAAAGAATTCTTCACAAGCGCTGCCTCCAATTTGACTTCTAAACTTTTAACTTCGTCTCTAAGATACTTTAGTTCCTCTAAAATCTTCCTCTCTATTTGCTCTTTATTTCGTAATGCTAATCAACTTGCTCTAGATAGATTTTCTTCTTCTTCAAACAGACATAACATCTTCAAGTATACACATCCATCCATTTCCCCAATCTACTTTAACGCCAAATTTATGTAAAAAGTCCAGGCCTAGTAGAATATCTGCCTGGAAACTTAAGGGTGAGTCGACAATCATAAAATCGTGCTTAACTATTTTTCCTCCTGCCAACTCGAGTGGTAGTATAACTTTTCCCGTACATGGTATACCACTTCCTTGTATATCCACTAAATTACTTTCAAAATCTTTATTAATTTCAAACCCTTTTGCAATACCGGGTTTCGCTAGGGATACAGCAGCTCCAGAATCTATAAGTGCAAAACATTTCCTATTTCCTATTGTTACCTTAGCTATATTATGGGGATGAAACGTTTCTTTGGAACTCTGTACCCTGACCTCCTGTACATCTAATGACGGTTTCCTGTTTGCTGTGCAGCCTGACTTCGGGGTCGGAAAGTGGCTGCTTGGGAGTTTAAACTTCTTTGACCTTCCGTACCTGTTCGCTGACTAGATGGGCAATTCCTACGTAAATGTCCCACTTTGTAGCCGTTGTAACAAGTGCGTAAATCTCTTGCGTTTGTTGTACGGCAATCATTTGCAAAATGTCCAACTTTATTACACTTGAAACATTTAAATTCGCGAGGTTTCTGGTCACGACAGTCTCTAGCGAAGTGACCTGCTTGTTGACATTTGTAACACCGTATGACATCGTTACTTTTGTTTCTTTCAGGTTCACTGGATTGCATCCCTCTAATATATTCTCGATGAGGTGTTGAAGGCTTTATGAGACTTTCGATTATTTCTTCACGTTCCGCTAGTTCTAATGCGCTACTTAAAGTGTTTGGTGCTTTCGATAAAATTCGGGCTTTTATAGGCATCAGAAGACCCATCATGAACTGCGTGATTAAGTCCTCCTCGAATCTATGTTTTAAAACCGCGTCAACATCTTTTAATCCAGTGTACGACATAGTATGATTTCCCAATGACTTGAGTCTTGTTAAAAATTGTCTGCTTGTTTCAACGGTCCTTTGCTTGCATTCCAAAAACTTCCTTCGTGACTCTCCATTAATTTCAGTCCTTTGGAATTGTTTCTTCAATGCACGAGACAAAGCATCCCAGCTTGGAGTGGTTTTAAGGTCTTCCTCTGACTTCACAAATTGTTTGGCATCCTTCCTAAGTTTTAGTCTAGTTATGGCAACCTTCTGAGCTTCTGTCCAATTGGCAAGCGTTGCTGTTTCTTCAATGATTCTAATGAACTCGTCTACATCACTTAATTCGTCGTAAGTCGGGACTGAATCGAGTTCAATTACAACATTATTCAAAACTACTGGTTTGATCAGAGTTTCAATTTTCTTTTCTTCGGTCATTTTTACAAGTGAATATATCTATGGTTAGGCAAAAATACTATCGTGGGTGAGTTCTTGACGTCCACAGTCGCAAAGTCCTAAAATTCTGAATTTCTCTTTTCCTTTTCATTCAAACCCCACACCTGACACCATTTGTAATAGCCGACCCATGTCGTCAGATTATTAAAGCTATCTAGCTTACTCTATGTTGGCCTATCTATCAATTTTCAAACATGGGAAGACCTACAAGTTTTATTTAGTGGGTTCGGGACCTTGGGTATTATTTGCCGGCCGGTTTGGTCATGATAAAACACTGTTAAAAATAAATCCTATCATTTAAAGGTATCATATGTCTCCAATGATCGACCTACAATGGCCTTGTAGTTACGAGCGGCGATTGAAAGTAAATATCATAAAGTTCTACATAATACATATTTTATTGTCAGCATTTCTAAGTACGCGCGAAAATGTCTCAGTTTACAAGTATCTCACTAACCTATTTGTTGTAGAAGCAAACCCATCATCTCTATCTTCACACAATCAAGTTTCACAAAAAGACACTTATCTAGGTAAAAGCTACTAAAATGCTAACTAATAAACTTCGTTAGACATGTGACAATTTACTTCTATTAACACTGTTTAGTAACTAAACTTTCACTGAATGAATGTCTGAATATTACTGTGAACTGAAGGTCTGAATGTTAATTCATTTCTGAATCGAATTGAATTCCGAACTGGAATGTTTCTGAATTGATCTGAAGTCTGAATTGATCTCAAGTCTAAACTGAACTGAAGTCTGAATTCTATTGATTTTGAACCTCACTCGCGTCGGTTTATATAGTAAAATTTATGCTTAGGTTGACATTTCTTACGATTTTCCCACCCTTTTCCAGACAGTAGTGTCAGCAATTTCATAAGAAATTTGCAACATTAAAAATAATAGTCCTACGAAATACGCTAACTAAGTACCATTAAAACATATTTATGTGACAGAACTGCCATATAACTCACTGTTATTACCGTCAGTTCTTAGTACCACTCTTAAAACGAGCTTACTTTGCACAGCTTGCACAACTCGAAGTAAAGTTTATGTGACAGTTCTCCTTAAAACGACCTTATAATTAAGTTAAGTGGTTCCCAGACCATTAATAACAGCTCGAGCGGATGCACGTGACACTAATGGCGCGCATTCTTAGTACGCAGACACATAAATCGTATTTCATTGTAGCAATTCTGGAACGATACGGAGAATGTATTTGTTTCGGTTCTCATGGTCATAAAAACCAGACAGTCGCGTCAGCGGTAATCCTGTGCGAACTGGTTTCTGAGTATTCTGATTGGTTGGAACTTTAGTTGAGAGGGGAGACTGGGAGACGGCTGCCAGCAAGCAGACGCGGGTCGCGTGCCTTCTTTCTTTTGCTGCGTCTCGACTTGAATGGTGAGTTTATTTACTTTGAATATTTAACACTTTTATTTGAGGTTTATTGTATTTCAATTTAAGTTCAATTCAAAATAATTTCCACTGTTATTTTATAATATTCTTTGTTGTACGGTCTAGGTTAAAAGACTTTTGTTTTAATTGACTCTTGACATTTTAGAATATTTTATCCCCGGTCTACAATATTTGATACCATAGTATAAATTCCATATTATTTTACTGCACGGTCTATCACGTACATAATTATCAGTAACGAATGCTATTAGGCCTGCAGGCCGCTACAATAAGTCTTTTTCAAAAATGAATATGTAAAAAATTAAATTGACGTTAAATGTTAATAACAACTAGAATGTCAACATAGTTGTCTCTACGATATTGGTTTTTGATTCATGACCTACTTTGGTTTAAAGTAATAAAGTTTAATAAATCGCCTAGGAAACCAATATCATCCATGGTGTGTTATATATTTGAAAGGAGAATTTAAAATAGTATATTTTTAGTTAAAAATATGCAGGGTGTTGCATTTAAAAAAAATGAGGATAGGTCCGATAACTTTTTTACCTGACCCCGTATACTTATTTTGAAAATGGAAGATTATTCAACAATCAATATAAATAAACTGTATAAAACATTTTTCCATCTCTTTTAACTAAGAAAATATAGGGTAATTTTGAAATTGTCAATTTTTTGATTTTCCCCTGTATCTCTTAAACGAACAAAAATTTTCGAATTTTAATTTTATAATTTGAAGTTTGGCCCAAATAGAGCAGATGATACCTACGTTACTTTTTTGATGGCACTAACCAGTTACGAATATACCCTATAAAAGTATCGAAAATGGTACACCCTATACCTATAGCTCTAACGTGAAACTTAAACAGTTCTACAAATTTTCATTTCTTACTCATAAAATCGTCTTACCGCCAACTTTCATTCCGACAAATTGAACCGTTATCAAATTATATCTTATGTTCGAAAACAAACTTTCACTTTGAACACCCAGTATTTCTACAACGAGAAGTTTCGAAAAAACTTATATGACTTCTAGTTTAATGTTTAGTATCCCCAGTTGCTATAAGATCCATAAGTTATGAGTATGTATATAAAATAAAAATCAAATTTTTGTGGTTTTTAATTTTTGCGCAACCAAATTAGACGCAAAAAACACTGATTATTAATAAAAAGGCAAAAGCCAATGAAAATTACACATTTATTTTATTGTTAGGAAAAACCGATGATTTTAATAATTGAGTACTTGATACTCGAGCGATTTTAATAATCGAGTGAATCGCTCGAGCGGTTAATCATTTGAAATTTTTATGACGAAGAGGAATGTGTTGATAAAACACCAGGAGTTGTTTTTGTAAATTTTAGAAGTTTAGTCTAGAGTTTTTAGTAAGGAAGAACAGTTGATTCTGATTTTAAAAAAAGATTATATTATTTAATTTTAAAAAAATTTACAATCGCCGCTGGCTAGCCAGTCCCAGTCAAAACAAACCCCATGTCGCGATGCCTCCACTAAGGGATTTTGCATACTTTTTTTTATGCACCATCTCATTTATGTGCCTTTAAGGAAGACGTATGTCGTATCAGCCTTCTGAGCGTCAAACTCGAACGTCGCCAACCGGCACATATCGGGTGGCGCGGCGCGTAGATCGAAGGTCGGGTATCAAGTAGAGTATTTCTTATATATACTAGCAGTTCTTTACCTCGAGCGATCACAAGCGTCAAGCAAAGCTCGGGTATCGAGTGCAAGAGATTATTTTCGCGATGTCGGTTATTTCAATAATCGAGTACTCAAGTGGTTTTTCGCTCGAGCGATCACAACACTAATTTATTTCCCACGAAAATAAAAATCTATTATACTAATAACGACTAGGTATAAGAACTTTTCCCGATACTACGATAAATTAAATAAAAAATTAAAAACAACAAGTTAGAATATCTAATAAAAAGGTGAAATTAGCAAGCTAGCATTCATGCTATCAAACCTTTCATATGATTGACTGACAAAACACAAAGACATCTTAGAAGAAACTGGAAACCGGCAGAACCCTGTTAAAAGCCGCCGCTTTCGAGACTCACCGAAGCTTGTTTATGTTTGACACCGGCGAAAGTCCGACGTAAAATAAAATTAACAAATACTCGGTCTTTCACTGACATTTGGTGTGTATAGACATTCAATTATTTCGGTCTTTCACGGTAACATATATGTATATCATGTCCAGTCCAGACATACTCCAATCAAATTGTGTTTTTACCAGGAAAGTGTTGGGGTAGTTTTGATTTCTTCCATTCTACTTGTTTTTTGGGGTGCTTAATCCGAATTGGAAAATTTCGTGACGTAATATTGAAAGAAATCCAAAAAAGGTAAAAAAATCTAATTTTTTGGCGGTTTCTTGCTTTTAACTCGGAAACTATAAACTTGTCGTATATAACATTTCTATTCGAAATGAAAGTACCTACATAAAATTTCCTTCAAATTTTATTATTGAGGTTTTTTTCCGACGAATCGTTCGGGCTTAAGCGATAATTGAAAATTGGCGTATTTCAGCTGTCTCCGCAAAAATCTACTTTTTACTCTACAGGAATCTAATTTATTATTAAAGGCTGTCATTTTATGAATTCATCCCAGTTCTCTGCACATACCTTATTTAGATCGTATATGTACAGGAAGGACATTTCTTCAAAACTTACATAATTTTCAAGTTATTTAATAAAGTATGAAATTATACAAATTCAGTTACAAAAAAGTTAAAATTCCATGGCACAAGTTGGGGTTGTTCTATCATCAGTGTCGGCCATTGCTCATCTGGAAAATGGTGAGAAAAACTACTTGGGGTCATATCTCAAAAAAACATATGAGTTGAAAAAATCACCCAGTATGTACTTCAGAACGTAGGTAGTCTCTCCGGGTGACACTCTCTTTCACATTTGTTTAAGATAACATTTTCAGTATTGTATTTTGTTGGCGCTGGACAGTTAAATTTTTCGGTTCAGTGTGTAATAATGAATCGCCGAGTAATATCTGAAATTGATCATGCAAGAATAGTAGGTTTAGTTGAAGAAGGTGATCCCCAAAGATTTGTTGCTGAAAGAATAGGGTTTTTTCAAAGTGATGTCTCTCGCATATGGAATCCCTATCTAGAGACCAATTCTGTGCGAGACAGACCACGAAGTGGTAGAAAGCGTGTTACTAACGAACAGCAGAACCGCTATATTACGTAACAATTCGGAGAAATCGTCTATGTCAGTCCCACAACTTCAGAGAGATGTTACGCATGCAATTGGATTGGAATAAGTAAAAGTTTCCCAACTACAATATGACTACCGAGTTCGTCGACTGCAGTGGGCTGGAACGCACG
The DNA here is from genome assembly GCA_963991005.1 of Barypeithes pellucidus. NCBI lineage: Eukaryota > Metazoa > Arthropoda > Insecta > Coleoptera > Curculionidae > Barypeithes > Barypeithes pellucidus. The sequence continues at coordinate 47,853,814 of OZ022557.1, read as the reverse complement.
TTCGCTTACCCGAAATTTCCCGACGAGACCAGGATTTGTCTGGTAAACGATAGTCGCCGGATTCGTGTTTGGAGAGAACCAAGAAGAGCAGCTCAACTTGCCCATGCTCGCCCCTTGCCTCTATTCGCGGGAGGGTGCGACATGTTTTGGGAAGGTATCATGTCTGACGGGCGTACTGAGTTAGTCCACGTTCAAGGCACAATGACTGGCGACAGGTACATTACGGATATTCTACATCCTAATGTTAGAACGTGAAGAGGGGCTGGGCTGTTGGAAACAATTTTGTGTTTATGGACGACAATGCCAGGCCCCATAGTACTAGAGCTGTGGATGAATATCTAGACAGTGAGGGAATCAATCGCTTTGAGTGGCCTGCTTTGTACCCTGATATGAACCCGATAGAAGATGCTTGGGACATGCTCTCTAGGGCAGTTCGCGTTAGAAGAAATCTATCTAGAACTCTCCAGGAGCTTGTTGTCGCTGCTACCGAGGAATGGCAGGCTATTCCACAAGAAATGATTGCTAACCTTACGCACAGCATGCAGCGTCGTTTTCAAGCTTGCATTGAGGCAAGAGGAGGAAATACACTTTATTAGAAGCTATATTTTTTTAAATTTCACAAATTATATAATATAAATAAATTTTACTTCTGTTAAATTTTTTTTGGAAGGTTTAAAATTTGATAAAATAAAAAATTTTAAAACTAATTGATTTTTATTTCAAACTTATCAATAAAATAATATTTAGTCTATTTTCACCATGACATAATTACTTATTCGATAATCAGAGTGATGCCAAACTTTTGAATCTATGTGTAATTACAGATATGACTTCGATTACAATGAGAAAAAAGTATCGCCATTAAAGCACAACAATACGCCATACAAAGAGTTTTGTTAAGATGTTTAAGTTTTGAGTAATTTAAAAAAAACTGAAGTTTTGGATTTTTAATTTAATTTTTTTCCTGAAAAGGTAGAGCAAAACAACATTCTCACAGCAACTTTTAATAAACCTAAGGATTACAAAACAACTTTTATATGACGTTTCGTTTTCAAACAATCGTTATCAACTTGATTTTTTCGAATCCGACCTGATTTTATAAAAACTTTATTTCTTATTCTAAATTCAATGATGTACTACACATTATATGTTAATTACGTTTTGAGCGTTTTTAATCATCTTGAAATTTTCAGGTTACGGACCTGTATTGCTCATAATTTTGTAAAAACTGTTCAATGCAGTAGGAAAATGAATAATTATGATTTTTTTTATATAATGCATACATAATAATCGAAATAATCATAAAACAAGATAACTTAACAGTAAGGCCGGTATTAGACTATCAAATATATTTGACAAAGATATTTTATAAAATAAATTTTATAAAATATTTGAAGTGTAATATCAGTTCTTTTATAAAATATTTATTTTATAAAAGATATTTTATAAAAGATAACAACAGACGATTATCTTTGATAAAAGATTTTATAGTTGATTGGTAACGGTGGTAACCTCATTTTCTGACAATTAGGCATACATTTGACATTGACTGCGACTGGTATTGGTATATAATACCATGGCGGAAAATAAGTTTGTCTGGTGCATTTCAACAACAAAATTGCTAATTTCGGAGTATGAAAGGTTCCAAATATTGTACAACCATCAACACCCGGATGACAAAAACCGAAATAAAAGACTGGATATATTTATTTATTTATTTTCATTTTTTGCCTTGCAAGTTTCTGAGATTATGCCTGAAAGGGTACATTGAGGTATGCGACTGCTGTACTGTAAACAAGCATAACTCTCTCCTGTTGCCATAAACCGAAGGGTAACCATAAGGCGTTCCTCAACGCTGATACAATTCCTTAAATGTATATTCTGTCGGGCTATCAATGGCGATATCTTTAAAACAATAAAGTTAAATGTTTCGTCGTCCATTCTTAAATAGTTTTTATAACTCCTAATACCTTCAACTCGTAACTCCCGAAGGAGATTGTGGTGGACACCCCTTAAATTACGTCTTGTCACCCAGGGCCTTACCCAAAGGCGCCTGGCTATTTTTTTTTCTTTTTTAATACTAAACACATTGTAATCACGGCAGCACTTAACGCTAGATAAGCTAATGCACGTCAGTAGGGTTGAAAGTATCGTTGAGCTCCTCCCGTCGCGACGCCTTCGACGCCGTGGCAGGTGTCCAACCTGCAGGTGTTATTCTTTGCGCCTCCAAACCCTTTACCTGCGACCGTGAAACACTGCACGTGTGCTTATGTTATTTGTCCTTGTTCGCGCGCTGTATTTTTTTATTTTAATTGGATTTGAAAGAGATGCTATAAGAAAGATAGGTAAAAAAGATTTTTTTTTGTTACTTTGTGAGCTATCATACACATGGGCAGGTGTCTTTTTCTGCCTTTATTTTGTTTTGGGGCCTTGAATTTATTCATTATCTTGCGTTGGTTGTTTACGTATATTCTATATAACCCTGAAAGCGTGCAGGTATTCGTTCACACCAAGCGCCAGGCGTCAAATTATTTCTATGACGAAACACTACCCCAAAAACGTTTACACCGAGCGCCAGGCGTCAAAATGCTATATCTAAAATAAATAAAGGATATTATCTCGTCGTATGTAATGATGGCATTCTTCGCGTGTGTTTAGAAGATTTTTTACGCCGAGCGCCAGGCGTCAAAATTGTATATCTAAAATAAATAAAGGATATTATCTCGTCGTATGTAATGATGGCATTCTTCGCGTGTGTTTAGAAGATTTTTTACGCCGAGCGCCAGGCGTCAAATTATTTCTATGACGAGACGCTATCCCAAGGACCGCCTTTCAGCATATCTTATAATTTGGGAAACGTTCTAAGAAATACACTGATTTGGGGCATTGAACCAGTGCAGCTTTTTTTTTTTTCAATAATCTTTACTAGCTCACTTGTGCTACGTTATTTTACTCCCCTTTCCACATTCAATTGATACTTATTGACCTTGAATATTTGCATAAGTATGATACAAATTTGTTGCCACATTTAAAGTCACACTAGTATTGACGCTAACATTATCTGCCGCTTTGAAAATAGTAAATAAAAAAAAGTAAATAGAAATATTTTGTTTGTGCTTGTGTAGTGTTTCCTGAAAGTGTCTATTAAAGGTAAATAATTGTTTTATTGCATATTTCAACAATAACAATGAGCATTTCACAGCAGACCTTGAGTGAAATTAATAATATGATAAATAAAGATTTCGAATTTCCGGAGCGCAGGAAGCTATCAGCCTTGGGGGTGGGAATGGGTTATATTATTAAAAAAATGACTCCGACAACAACACGCTTTGGGAAAACTATTGTTGCTACCTTATATGATCAATGGAATGATGTAACATTTCAAACATATCTGCCGAAACGTGTATCTGATGCATTTACTCAGATTTTCATCGACGATATGAATATGTCAGGTGAGAAATATACTTTGACATATATGGGCCAGAGTTTAAATGCATCACCAGGGGGTAATACGGGCGCCTTAATAAATTTTGGTTGTTCAGAATAAACATTTTTTTTAAATTGAAATCTTCTATTGTTTATCATATTATTATTTAAGTATTAGTTGGATATGTAATAGAATAGTTTTTGATAGCACACGTGAGGAGCATATACATAAGCAATAAAAATATTTTCTATTATTTAAGATGTGTGACGAATTTATTAAAAGAGAAAACCAAGATTCCTATGTGCATAATTTGATATTAAACCTACGACAAATGGCTGAAGATATTTTAAACTTTGAAAAAGATGATGGGTTCGATATGGATTCGCAACGAAAATACATGAGGGAAGCAATGGATTTTCTATCTGGAGCCCATTGTTGTGAAAGATTCCTATATGGTACCATATGTGAGGATCAATTCTGTTTTGAAATGGTTGAACAAAATCTGGGACACTTCTTGGTGGAAATTCCACATTTAAACATTAATTTATTGGAATATTATGGTTTGATTCCCCATGAGGATGACGGCAATGATGCAAGTACTTCGTCGAGCAATTATGGTGATGAAAGAGATAGTGGTTGTGAGCATGAGAATGGAGACAATAATGACAGATTATTTACTTCCAATGGTGACATTGATGAGCGTATTATGTCTAAAAATTTGAAATTGTAAATTATATGTATTACAATGACTAAAAAAAAAGAGTATAAATAAATTATGTTTAGCTACATATTGTTTTATTCTCCCCCTAATACACTATATAAAAGTAATTTAATATAAGTTAGGTGATATTTAACAAAATTATTAGTTGGACCCACTTATTCGATAGCATTGTGAGAATAAGTAATTATAACGGTATCGACAAAGGGCGCTTATGCTTACGATATTATATAGAAGCGATGTGACCAGAAGATTTTTACGCCGTTTTCCGTGCATCATCATCGATTTACCTAGTTTATTTAAAAATAAGTAAAATTTTCGTTTGAATTCAATAGAGCCAATATTAATTAAACTGTAAAAAAATCTCTCACGGCAAAACCTACCAATTTAAATTTGGAAGGAAGGTTCCCTTAATTTGTTCTCAAACAATAGTCCTTTTAAAGAGATAAATACGAGAGGGCTGAAATACAGGTATACAAACCTACCGTTTGTTATATGAGATAAAGTTATTCATATACAGGGCGATTTTTTCATGCGTACGTTGCGTGTACCAAAAAAGAAAAAAAATTGATGTTTTTAATTTTAAGAGAGTATGGAATAAAATGTTAATGGATTAGACAATTAACGTACATATATCTACATTTAAAAGTTCCAGATGTGTCTATATATTTTCAAAAAGTTATCAAAAAAATGCATAAAGATAGCTTCAAAAATAACATAATTATTGAATTTACGTGATTTTCTGTAAAATCAACATTTATTGACGGCCAAAATTGCAAATAACCATTTTTATGTGTACCTACATATGGGGAAAAATGTATTGTGGTTCTAAGCACTTATATACGGAGGATTATTTATTTGGTCATTGACTATAGACTTAAATAATACAAATTTTGTTTGTTCGTATTGGCCGATAGCCGGCTGATAACACTCATTGCAATATGTTTTAGAATCGTAATATGTGATTCTTTTACGATCTTTTCTTTGTATACCCGCTACGCGACTTCATCATATCTCGCACTTTTCACTCAGATCAGGGGAAGATTTCCCAAAAAACACGTCAATATGTAATAAAAAAAAAACAGTATAGTCACTCTGGGTGACATCCTTTCCAAAATTATTCTTTGTCACACGGGTGACATGCTATCATATAGTATTTTGTGGTTCGAAAAAGGATTCCGGGCAATATGTTTAAGAAAAAATGAACTGCATCAATTTGAATATAGCCCTTAAATTGTAACATAATGATATGTAATAGAAAATTTATAATTGCTCTGTGTTTTAATTAATTATATTTTCAAGAGAAAAATTATTAAAAAATTGTAACATAACAATATATAATAAAAGATACATATATACTATACTATACAACAGTATAGTCACTCCGGGTGACGTCCTTTCCCATTAGTTTTAAAATTATCCTTTGCCACACAGGTGACAAAATCTACCGACAAGTATTTTGTGGTTCTAAAATACCGCTTCTAAAGCTTATATCTTCAATATTACCTGCTTTGTTTCGGTTTAATGTTATTATATTATTTAGAATACAGCATTTAAACATATTCATAAAATGTCATATAGAGTTAAATTTTTACATAATATTCACTGATTCGAGTTTTATTTGCATTTTGGACAGTTTAGACTCTTAAGACATGATTTCTGTCGAGGACCGTCACTTATTCGCACCCACTGATGTAAGCCGATTTTCTCGCATGGCACTACCAAGGCCAGTGGGCAAAAACTCAAAACCATATTTTTGATAGTAATATTTTCTTCGTTATGAAACACAAATTACAAACGATTCTATAAAATAATCGAGAAATGGCTTAAAAAGTGTCGAAGTCGACGAAGAGTGATAATTGTTCCATATTCCGCTTTTTTACCATTTGATTTATAATTTTTTCTGCTTATATACGTTATTGTTTTTTTTTGAGAAATTATCGTGAATTATGAATTTCTTTATCTGGCGGTATAGTCATCCTCACTTCTAGCTATGAAGAATGTAGGCACTTGTAGCACCTTAAACTTATCATGTCTAATGTATTATATTTCCATGTTTTTTAATACTAAAAATTGGCAAATGTATAAACGCCCCAGCCAGGAATCGAACCAAGGTATCTGAATTATTTTACATTATTCAGCGCTTTTCCATTAAGCTACCAGAGCTTCTTAAATACACTATTACCTATTTTTAGATTAACATTAATGTTTTATACGACTGAAAAAATAGCATGATATTAAGAAGATTCCAATATTGAACAGAAGTAAAAATTACAAACACATAAAGTCCACGTATGTACTACATCAAGGACTTAAGAGAGGTACGATTGTTGTTTTTTCAGATTTGATTTATATACATTATTTCTCTCCCACTGTGAATATCAATCGAACAAGAACTGTTTGACAACAATTATTGTGTAGATGTCTTCAACTGTAATGATTTAATAAATTTTACAATTTCCCTAGGTGGGGTTGCTCATTTAAAGTATACATAATATGGAATAAAATGTTAATGGATTAAAACATTAACGTATACGTTTAAAAAATCGCGATGTGACTAACTGAATTTGAATTTCAGATAAAGTGGTCTTTGGTGGCACCGTACAGAACCTTTTTATAATGATAGAAGTCGTTAAGCGTAGTCTCTGGTGCCAATATATCAACTTGATCGATTGAGAACTAACCCCAAGATGTTGAAAATAAGAAAAAAAATTGAATTGACAGACTGTAACTCGAAAACTATTGAGCTTTCGTCTTTCTGATATGCGACTTCCTCGCTTGACAGTACATTCAGTCATTCAGTGTCCAAATTATTAGAAATAAGTTTCGTAATTTCACTATCAGTTTTTAAATTTTCTTCTTTTTTTTATTTTGGTCTAAATCATATAATTATTCATTAAAAACTTACATTCATCCAGCGTATAAACATAAAAATATGGTATAAGTATAATCCAATATAGGAATAAGATCAAACAAAAATAGTTTTTACAATGTATTCACCAACAAGAAGCAAAACAATTTCTATAATCTAACTCTCCTCTAACGATGTCTTAAGAAAACTAATCTAAAATAAAATCTGTATTTGGAGTTTAAAGTACCTGGCTTCACAGTACCTGGGCGTTAAAGCTGTTTCTGTGTATCAGTGCCGTTTCTATGTCCAAATGTATGAAATAATTTTTTTACCTAAGAAAATAAATAACATGAACGACAAAAAACTGACTTGAATCTCATAGAAGTATGTTCAATTTAAGTGTCATTAATATTTTACCTATACAAAACCAAGAATTTTTTAGTCCGAGAAATTTTTTGTGGTAGTAACAGAAAACTATTTTATTGCTTATATAAGTATTGAATTTACGAGATTTTCTGTAAAATCAACTTTTATTGACAGCCAAAATTGGAAATAGACTATCTTTAACGGTCATATTTGGACACTGTGATTATAAATTATATGCAAATATATAGGGAATATGGAATAAAATGATAATGGATTAGACAATTAACGTGTACCTACATTTAAACGTGCCTATATATTTTCAAAAAATAATTTTACTGCTAACTAAAACTTTAATTCCAGTTTACATAGTAGGAATTATTACAGGATCAATCAATCAATCAATAAAAATGATCTAATATTTATTTCGTGTCCAACATTGGTAAAGAAATAAATAAATAAAATACTGTCTATGATGACTTCGATACTGAGAAGCTGTCCGATTGGAAATTCAGTCATCCAGTGTCCAGTTTTGCTTTACTGTTAGTGCACGTGACCATAAGAATAACGCGACTGGTGGCATTTAACGGGGTGTTAATTTGGATTCGCTAATTAGAGGAAACTATCATAATTTACCAGTTTTTATTTTTTTTTTGTGTAAATCACATATTATATTTTAACTAATTATTCATTAAAAACTTACATTCATCCGTAGTATAAACATAAGAATATGGTATACATAGGCATAATTCATTGTAGAAATATGAACAAACAAAATAATTTATACACTGCATTTACCGAAAACAACCGCAAGGAAACTAATATAATAGAATTGGTGGAGAGTACTGGGGACTGTAAAATTTGTACCTGCTTAATTGTACGTTAAAGATCTGTGTATGTGTGTCCATGTTGTCATTTTCCGAATATGTGCAATAATAAATAACATGCCAACTACACAAAGCGGGATTAATTCTCATAGAAGTATGGTCCATTTATGTTTCAATAATAGTTTAACTATACATACCCACAACCAAGAGTTTTTAATCCAGGAATTTTTTTATGGCAGTAACCGAAAAATGTTTTATTGCTTAAATGCTCCTTTCATTGTAGACAAAATGAGGGTTAAATTGCATTAGTGCATCCACTCATTTAATATACCTTCAATTTTCAAGATGTATTAATTAGGGTAGTGTCATATTCCTGCTGACCAAACTCCCCGTGTTTCTTTAGTTCCACAACTTTCGACGTATAAAACCTAATAATCAAGGGTACTTGCATCGTACCTCTTCTATACCTCGACGATATATAGGGTTTGTCGTATTTATCGAAAATAAGTGCTCTCTCCAGATATATATATATATTTCTTTACCATAACAATAAAACGTGAATTATTTTCAATTATAGAGTGGTGATGTATTTTAACAGAACAATGTTCTTTAATTCATGAATTTCTATAATAAAAATAAATGGGGCTACACATCAGGTAGTTGATCTCTACCTATTTCTTTTCGAAAATGGTTGCATTTACTCTTGCGACTTGCAATATTTTAGTGCTTAGAAAAACTAGCATAATTCCAATTGTTTGAATAGAATACTATAACATGATTTCCACGCTTGAATGACATTGTAAGATCTAGTTTTGTTTAATATATCCCAAATAGTAATGATACTAATAATAATAATAATACAAGAAAAGTAGGTACAAACAAGATTATTAGACATCTGTCGTATGTTTATTCTTAAATAATTTTGTCTTTTACTGTTTACATACATAATTCTAGAAGTGTATTGTTTCTGTATTATGAACATAAAACTTATTATATATTATTAATTTAAATATTCTTCCCTGAATTGTGTATTAACTATACAACCTAGATATCCTAGGACTCCTTGCTATGATTTATATTATTAATTGAATCTTCTTTTCAGCATTGTGTATTAACATCTTACCTTATTGCTTGTTGGTCTCTTTATGTCATCCGTTTTATATTTCCTTTTAGGTGGGGATAACTTAGATATTATATTTATATATTTCCAGCTTTTACTAGATCATATATGATTGTTCCTCAGAAAACATCATCTGTGCACGCCCGAGAATAACAGCAATTTCGTTACATTGCATAGTTGGATGCTGGTATATTTCTCAATAACATGACGTGTGACAATAATCCCTCTATTAACTTATACTTTTCTTCGTCAAATATACAAAATATTATACAAAAATTACACAAAACAACAACAAATTATTTCTTCACCGACAATGAGCGACGTCATGTGTTTTAATGACATTAATTGATATTGTTCGGATTCTGTATCAATATTTAATTTATATAAAATATATAACTCTTCATTCTAACTAAAACCGATTTACTTTTTTTAATATTGAACACATTTTTCTCGGGATAATGTGAACGTGATTTCATTCCCTTTGTTATTACAACTTTTAGTCACAATTGGTCTATTTTGACATAAATATACGGAGAAAAAGACATACGACTTTTTTGTCGTAACTGGCTTTTTTGGCCTAATAACCCTGAATTTGGGGCACAAAGAACAAATTATTTCATCACCGGCAATAAGTAACGTCACGTATTTTATTGATATTTTTTTGATTTTGATAGGATTCTGTATCAATATTTAATTTATTTAAAATATTTAACCCTTCATTCTACCCAATACCGATTTACTATTTTTAATATTGAACAAATTTTTCTCGGGATAATGTGAAGGTGATTTCATTCTCGCTATTATTGCAATTTCTAGTCAGAATTGGTCTATGTTTCTAGTATATGAACACATACGACTTTTTTGTCGTAACTGGCTTTTTTGGTCTAATAACCCTGAATATGGCATTTGGGACACAAAGAACAAATTATTTCATCACCGGCAATAAGTAACATCACGTATTTTATTGATATTTTTTTGATTTTGATAGGATTCTGTATCAATATTTAATTTATTTAAAATATTTAACCCTTCATTCTACCCAATACCGATTTACTATTTTTAATATTGAACAAATTTTTCTCGGGATAATGTGAAGGTGATTTCATTCTCTCTATTATTGCAATTTCTAGTCAGAATTGGTCTATGTTTCTAGTATAGGAACCTTTTTTTTTCCTAAATAAGAATTATAGGTAATTGTTCGAATAACGTCTCTGTCTCCATTGTCAATTTGTTTAAAATTTTGAGCAGCACCATCCTCTCTCATTGTAGAACAAGTATTTTCAATTTTCAATGCTATGTTCTTCTTCCTTCAAACTTTAATTCTACCATGAGACCCAAAATGATTGATTTTAGTTTCGTCACTAAAAATCAAATGTCACCTCTTGATTTTTGGTCGTTGGCGTACAGTTTTCGTATAAAAAAATTAAATTCATTCATTTGCAACTGTTATGAAATTAGGTAGCCACGAAGATTAAAAAGGGACTAGTACATAAGAAGCAGATTTTGCCTTGTAACTACAAAGTAATTTTGACAGTTAGTTGTCACGTATTGAAGTCAGTCAAAAAAAAAAACATGAAAATAAAGATTTCAAACAATACACGAAACACCCTATATTTCAAAAGCTAATACGTTTAGGACCATATTATGAAGTTACTTTTTTTGAAAATGGCCTCATTTAAAATAACGTAGCACTCAAGGGGGTCGTAAAACACGCCTCCATCGATCCAAGGTTACCTAAGCTAATGAGTGAAGATCTTCTCTTATACAAGGATAAAAAGCACACCTGATTTTCTGAAAAACGATTATTTTTTCAATGTAACTAATGACCACCTGACTTCAAGGCTAAAGCTTACCTACACTCGTACGCGGTCAATGTCGTGCGTCCCTGAGAAGAGGGTGAAAAAATAATGTAGCACAGAAAGGAGTCGAAAAACACCTGCATCGAATCAAGGTTACTGAAGCTACCGAATCATCTTCTCATATACTAGGAAAAAATACACCTGGTATTCTGAGAAGCGAGTCTTTTTACCTATAAATTACTACTAAAGTGCTGTCTTATATTCTTAGGTTTTTTTAAACCTATTTACGAATAGTCATATTTTTTCTCTAGCTCTCTCTTACATTAGTTCTAGTTCCTTTTCGAGGGAAATAATTTTGAAATTATATTCAAATATTTGCTACTTTAAATGAACAGAAGCGGTTTTCCCGAATAAATTCTCGTCTAAGTGCATTGGTAAAAAATAAAATTTTGCTAGTGAAATCTGTCCTAATTTATATCAAAACACAAAAAAATTTCACATACGTGATATCATATACATAAATGAAATAGCTAGTATCAAGAGCTGACTATACTTCAATTATACCCTATCGTTCTGATATTAAGGGTTAACATTCTAACTAAAAGAAGCACATAGGGGTTTATTATAAGTATAAATATAGTTTTCTTTTCTCACTAATAGAGTAAACGGTTTTTAATATAATAATTTTGTCTACAATCGAAACTTTTTATTAAATTACTATAATGTGTATTTCTTTAATTTTTACAACAGACTAATTTTTTATCATGAATCGCAAATTTATTTGAATTTAACAAAATATCATCTGTGAAGTACTAATACCTCGTAACCCCACAAAGAATCGAAATTGCGTTTTTGGTGGCATTTGGTAGTGTAAGCCAAATTCTACAACTTCGCTAATATATTTTATACCACACTTCGTCAACCATGCACCCTCATAGTCGCACAATTAAGGTTAATGACTTCAATACGTGACAACTAACTGTCAAAATTATTTTGTAGTTACAAGGCAAAATCTGCTTCTTATGTACTAGTCCCTTTTTAATCTTCGTGGCTACCTAATTTCATAACAGTTGCAAATGAATGAATTTAATTTTTTTATACGAAAACTGTACGCCAACGACCAAAAATCAAGAGGTGACATTTGATTTTTAGTGACGAAACTAAAATCAATCATTTTGGGTCTCATGGTAGAATTAAAGTTTGAAGGAAGAAGAACACAGCATTGAAAATTGAAAATACTTGTTCTACAATGAGAGAGGATGGTGCTGCTCAAAATTTTAAACAAATTGACAATGGAGACAGAGACGTTATTCGAACAATTACCTATAATTCTTATTTAGGAAAAAAAAAAGATTCCTATACTAGAAACATAGACCAATTCTGACTAGAAATTGCAATAATAGAGAGAATGAAATCACCTTCACATTATCCCGAGAAAAATTTGTTCAATATTAAAAATAGTAAATCGGTATTGGGTAGAATGAAGGGTTAAATATTTTAAATAAATTAAATATTGATACAGAATCCTATCAAAATCAAAAAAATATCAATAAAATACGTGATGTTACTTATTGCCGGTGATGAAATAATTTGTTCTTTGTGTCCCAAATGCCATATTCAGGGTTATTAGACCAAAAAAGCCAGTTACGACAAAAAAGTCGTATGTGTTCCTATACTAGAAACATAGACCAATTCTGACTAGAAATTGCAATAATAGCGAGAATGAAATCACCTTCACATTATCCCGAGAAAAATTTGTTCAATATTAAAAATAGTAAATCGGTATTGGGTAGAATGAAGGGTTAAATATTTTAAATAAATTAAATATTGATACAGAATCCTATCAAAATCAAAAAAATATCAATAAAATACGTGATGTTACTTATTGCCGGTGGTGAAATAATTTGTTCTTTGTGTCCCAAATGCCATATTCAGGGTTATTAGACCAAAAAAGCCAGTTACGACAAAAAAGTCGTATGTGTTCCTATACTAGAAACATAGACCAATTCTGGCTAGAAATTGCAATAATAGAGAGAATGAAATCACCTGCACATTATCCCGAGAAAAATTTGTTCAATATTAAAAATAGTAAATCGGTATTGGGTAGAATGAAGGGTTAAATATTTTAAATAAATTAAATATTGATACAGAATCCTATCAAAATCAAAAAAAAAATATCAATAAAATACGTGATGTTACTTATTGCCGGTGATGAAATAATTTGTTCTTTGTGTCCCAAATGCCATATTCAGGGTTATTAGACCAAAAAAGCCAGTTACGACAAAAAAGTCGTATGTGTTCCTATACTAGAAACATAGACCAATTCTGACTAGAAATTGCAATAATAGCGAGAATGAAATCACCTTCACATTATCCCGAGAAAAATTTGTTCAATATTAAAAATAGTAAATCGGTATTGGGTAGAATGAAGGGTTAAATATTTTAAATAAATTAAATATTGATACAGAATCCTATCAAAATCAAAAAAATATCAATAAAATACGTGACGTTACTTATTGCCGGTGATGAAATAATTTGTTCTTTGTGCCCCAAATTCAGGGTTATTAGGCCAAAAAAGCCAGTTACGACAAAAAAGTCGTATGTCTTTTTCTCCGTATATTTATGTCAAAATAGACCAATTGTGACTAAAAGTTGTAATAACAAAGGGAATGAAATCACGTTCACATTATCCCGAGAAAAATGTGTTCAATATTAAAAAAAGTAAATCGGTTTTAGTTAGAATGAAGAGTTATATATTTTATATAAATTAAATATTGATACAGAATCCGAACAATATCAATTAATATCATTAAAACACATGACGTCGCTCATTGTCGGTGAAGAAATAATTTGTTGTTGTTTTGTGTAATTTTTGTATAATATTTTGTATATTTGACGAAGAAAAGTATAAGTTAATAGAGGGATTATTGTCACACGTCATGTTATTGAGAAATATACCAGCATCCCACTATGCAATGTAACGAAATTGCTGTTATTCTCGGGCGTGCACAGATGATGTTTTCTGAGGAACAATCATATATGATCTAGTAAAAGCTGGAAATATATAAATATAATATCTAAGTTATCCCCACCTAAAAGGAAATATAAAACGGATGACATAAAGAGACCAACAAGCAATAAGGTAAGATGTTAATACACAATGCTGAAAAGAAGATTCAATTAATAATATAAATCATAGCAAGGAGTCCTAGGATATCTAGGTTGTATAGTTAATACACAATTCAGGAAAGAATATTTAAATTAATAATATATAATAAGTTTTATGTTCATAATACAGAAACAATACACTTCTAGAATTATGTATGTAAACAGTAAAAGACAAAATTATTTAAGAATAAACATACGACAGATGTCTAATAATCTTGTTTGTACAGATCTTACAATGTCATTCAAGCGTGGAAATCATGTTATAGTATTCTATTCAAACAATTGGAATTATGCTAGTTTTTCTAAGCACTAAAATATTGCAAGTCGCAAGAGTAAATGCAACCATTTTCGAAAAGAAATAGGTAGAGATCAACTACCTGATGTGTAGCCCCATTTATTTTTATTATAGAAATTCATGAATTAAAGAACATTGTTCTGTTAAAATACATCACCACTCTATAATTGAAAATAATTCACGTTTTATTGTTATGGTAAAGAAATATATATATATATATATATCTGGAGAGAGCACTTATTTTCGATAAATACGACAAACCCTATATATCGTCGAGGTATAGAAGAGGTACGATGCAAGTACCCTTGATTATTAGGTTTTATACGTCGAAAGTTGTGGAACTAAAGAAACACGGGGAGTTTGGTCAGCAGGAATATGACACTACCCTAATTAATACATCTTGAAAATTGAAGGTATATTAAATGAGTGGATGCACTAATGCAATTTAACCCTCATTTTGTCTACAATGAAAGGAGCATTTAAGCAATAAAACATTTTTCGGTTACTGCCATAAAAAAATTCCTGGATTAAAAACTCTTGGTTGTGGGTATGTATAGTTAAACTATTATTGAAACATAAATGGACCATACTTCTATGAGAATTAATCCCGCTTTTTGTAGTTGGCATGTTATTTATTATTGCACATATTCGGAAAATGACAACATGGACACACAGACACAGATCTTTAACGTACAATTAAGCAGGTACAAATTTTACAGTCCCCAGTACTCTCCACCAATTCTATTATATTAGTTTCCTTGCGGTTGTTTTCGGTAAATGCAGTGTATAAATTATTTTGTTTGTTCATATTTCTACAATGAATTATGCCTATGTATACCATATTCTTATGTTTATACTACGGATGAATGTAAGTTTTTAATGAATAATTAGTTAAAATATAATATGTGATTTACACAAAAAAAAAATAAAAACTGGTAAATTATGATAGTTTCCTCTAATTAGCGAATCCAAATTAACACCCCGTTAAATGCCACCAGTCGCGTTATTCTTATGGTCACGTGCACTAACAGTAAAGCAAAACTGGACACTGGATGACTGAATTTCCAATCGGACAGCTTCTCAGTATCGAAGTCATCATAGACAGTATTTTATTTATTTATTTCTTTACCAATGTTGGACACGAAATAAATATTAGATCATTTTTATTGATTGATTGATTGATCCTGTAATAATTCCTACTATGTAAACTGGAATTAAAGTTTTAGTTAGCAGTAAAATTATTTTTTGAAAATATATAGGCACGTTTAAATGTAGGTACACGTTAATTGTCTAATCCATTATCATTTTATTCCATATTCCCTATATATTTGCATATAATTTATAATCACAGTGTCCAAATATGACCGTTAAAGATAGTCTATTTCCAATTTTGGCTGTCAATAAAAGTTGATTTTACAGAAAATCTCGTAAATTCAATACTTATATAAGCAATAAAATAGTTTTCTGTTACTACCACAAAAAATTTCTCGGACTAAAAAATTCTTGGTTTTGTATAGGTAAAATATTAATGACACTTAAATTGAACATACTTCTATGAGATTCAAGTCAGTTTTTTGTCGTTCATGTTATTTATTTTCTTAGGTAAAAAAATTATTTCATACATTTGGACATAGAAACGGCACTGATACACAGAAACAGCTTTAACGCCCAGGTACTGTGAAGCCAGGTACTTTAAACTCCAAATACAGATTTTATTTTAGATTAGTTTTCTTAAGACATCGTTAGAGGAGAGTTAGATTATAGAAATTGTTTTGCTTCTTGTTGGTGAATACATTGTAAAAACTATTTTTGTTTGATCTTATTCCTATATTGGATTATACTTATACCATATTTTTATGTTTATACGCTGGATGAATGTAAGTTTTTAATGAATAATTAGTTAAAATATATATGATTTAGACCAAAATAAAAAAAAGAAGAAAATTTAAAAACTGATAGTGAAATTACGAAACTTATTTCTAATAATTTGGACACTGAATGACTGAATGTACTGTCAAGCGAGGAAGTCGCATATCAGAAAGACGAAAGCTCAATAGTTTTCGAGTTACAGTCTGTCAATTCAATTTTTTTTCTTATTTTCAACATCTTGGGGTTAGTTCTCAATCGATCAAGTTGATATATTGGCACCAGAGACTACGCTTAACGACTTCTATCATTATAAAAAGTTTCTGTACGGTGCCACCAAAGACCACTTTATCTGAAATTCAAATTCAGTTAGTCACATCGCGATTTTTTAAACGTATACGTTAATGTTTTAATCCATTAACATTTTATTCCATATTATGTATACTTTAAATGAGCAACCCCACCTAGGGAAATTGTAAAATTTATTAAATCATTACAGTTGAAGACATCTACACAATAATTGTTGTCAAACAGTTCTTGTTCGATTGATATTCACAGTGGGAGAGAAATAATGTATATAAATCAAATCTGAAAAAACAACAATCGTACCTCTCTTAAGTCCTTGATGTAGTACATACGTGGACTTTATGTGTTTGTAATTTTTACTTCTGTTCAATATTGGAATCTTCTTAATATCATGCTATTTTTTCAGTCGTATAAAACATTAATGTTAATCTAAAAATAGGTAATAGTGTATTTAAGAAGCTCTGGTAGCTTAATGGAAAAGCGCTGAATAATGTAAAATAATTCAGATACCTTGGTTCGATTCCTGGCTGGGGCGTTTATACATTTGCCAATTTTTAGTATTAAAAAACATGGAAATATAATACATTAGACATGATAAGTTTAAGGTGCTACAAGTGCCTACATTCTTCATAGCTAGAAGTGAGGATGACTATACCGCCAGATAAAGAAATTCATAATTCACGATAATTTCTAAAAAAAAAACAATAACGTATATAAGCAGAAAAAATTATAAATCAAATGGTAAAAAAGCGGAATATGGAACAATTATCACTCTTCGTCGACTTCGACACTTTTTAAGCCATTTCTCGATTATTTTATAGAATCGTTTGTAATTTGTGTTTCATAACGAAGAAAATATTACTATCAAAAATATGGTTTTGAGTTTTTGCCCACTGGCCTTGATAGTGCCATGCGAGAAAATCGGCTTACATCAGTGGGTGCGAATAAGTGACGGTCCTCGACAGAAATCATGTCTTAAGAGTCTAAACTGTCCAAAATGCAAATAAAACTCGAATCAGTGAATATTATGTAAAAATTTAACTCTATATGACATTTTATGAATATGTTTAAATGCTGTATTCTAAATAATATAATAACATTAAACCGAAACAAAGCAGGTAATATTGAAGATATAAGCTTTAGAAGCGGTATTTTAGAACCACAAAATACTTGTCGGTAGATTTTGTCACCTGTGTGGCAAAGGATAATTTTAAAACTAATGGGAAAGGACGTCACCCGGAGTGACTATACTGTTGTATAGTATAGTATATATGTATCTTTTATTATATATTGTTATGTTACAATTTTTTAATAATTTTTCTCTTGAAAATATAATTAATTAAAACACAGAGCAATTATAAATTTTCTATTACATATCATTATGTTACAATTTAAGGGCTATATTCAAATTGATGCAGTTCATTTTTTCTTAAACATATTGCCCGGAATCCTTTTTCGAACCACAAAATACTATATGATAGCATGTCACCCGTGTGACAAAGAATAATTTTGGAAAGGATGTCACCCAGAGTGACTATACTGTTTTTTTTTTATTACATATTGACGTGTTTTTTGGGAAATCTTCCCCTGATCTGAGTGAAAAGTGCGAGATATGATGAAGTCGCGTAGCGGGTATACAAAGAAAAGATCGTAAAAGAATCACATATTACGATTCTAAAACATATTGCAATGAGTGTTATCAGCCGGCTATCGGCCAATACGAACAAGCAAAATTTGTATTATTTAAGTCTATAGTCAATGACCAAATAAATAATCCTCCGTATATAAGTGCTTAGAACCACAATACATTTTTCCCCATATGTAGGTACACATAAAAATGGTTATTTGCAATTTTGGCCGTCAATAAATGTTGATTTTACAGAAAATCACGTAAATTCAATAATTATGTTATTTTTGAAGCTATCTTTATGCATTTTTTTGATAACTTTTTGAAAATATATAGACACATCTGGAACTTTTAAATGTAGATATATGTACGTTAATTGTCTAATCCATTAACATTTTATTCCATACTCTCTTAAAATTAAAAACATCAATTTTTTTTCTTTTTTGGTACACGCAACGTACGCATGAAAAAATCGCCCTGTATATGAATAACTTTATCTCATATAACAAACGGTAGGTTTGTATACCTGTATTTCAGCCCTCTCGTATTTATCTCTTTAAAAGGACTATTGTTTGAGAACAAATTAAGGGAACCTTCCTTCCAAATTTAAATTGGTAGGTTTTGCCGTGAGAGATTTTTTTACAGTTTAATTAATATTGGCTCTATTGAATTCAAACGAAAATTTTACTTATTTTTAAATAAACTAGGTAAATCGATGATGATGCACGGAAAACGGCGTAAAAATCTTCTGGTCACATCGCTTCTATATAATATCGTAAGCATAAGCGCCCTTTGTCGATACCGTTATAATTACTTATTCTCACAATGCTATCGAATAAGTGGGTCCAACTAATAATTTTGTTAAATATCACCTAACTTATATTAAATTACTTTTATATAGTGTATTAGGGGGAGAATAAAACAATATGTAGCTAAACATAATTTATTTATACTCTTTTTTTTTAGTCATTGTAATACATATAATTTACAATTTCAAATTTTTAGACATAATACGCTCATCAATGTCACCATTGGAAGTAAATAATCTGTCATTATTGTCTCCATTCTCATGCTCACAACCACTATCTCTTTCATCACCATAATTGCTCGACGAAGTACTTGCATCATTGCCGTCATCCTCATGGGGAATCAAACCATAATAAACTGTCAAAATTATTTTGTAGTTACAAGGCAAAATCTGCTTCTTATGTACTAGTCCCTTTTTAATCTTCGTGGCTACCTAATTTCATAACAGTTGCAAATGAATGAATTTAATTTTTTTATACGAAAACTGTACGCCAACGACCAAAAATCAAGAGGTGACATTTGATTTTTAGTGACGAAACTAAAATCAATCATTTTGGGTCTCATGGTAGAATTAAAGTTTGAAGGAAGAAGAACATAGCATTGAAAATTGAAAATACTTGTTCTACAATGAGAGAGGATGGTGCTGCTCAAAATTTTAAACAAATTGACAATGGAGACAGAGACGTTATTCGAACAATTACCTATAATTCTTATTTAGGAAAAAAAAAAGATTCCTATACTAGAAACATAGACCAATTCTGACTAGAAATTGCAATAATAGAGAGAATGAAATCACCTTCACATTATCCCGAGAAAAATTTGTTCAATATTAAAAATAGTAAATCGGTATTGGGTAGAATGAAGGGTTAAATATTTTAAATAAATTAAATATTGATACAGAATCCTATCAAAATCAAAAAAATATCAATAAAATACGTGATGTTACTTATTGCCGGTGATGAAATAATTTGTTCTTTGTGTCCCAAATGCCATATTCAGGGTTATTAGACCAAAAAAGCCAGTTACGACAAAAAAGTCGTATGTGTTCCTATACTAGAAACATAGACCAATTCTGACTAGAAATTGCAATAATAGCGAGAATGAAATCACCTTCACATTATCCCGAGAAAAATTTGTTCAATATTAAAAATAGTAAATCGGTATTGGGTAGAATGAAGGGTTAAATATTTTAAATAAATTAAATATTGATACAGAATCCTATCAAAATCAAAAAAATATCAATAAAATACGTGATGTTACTTATTGCCGGTGGTGAAATAATTTGTTCTTTGTGTCCCAAATGCCATATTCAGGGTTATTAGACCAAAAAAGCCAGTTACGACAAAAAAGTCGTATGTGTTCCTATACTAGAAACATAGACCAATTCTGGCTAGAAATTGCAATAATAGAGAGAATGAAATCACCTGCACATTATCCCGAGAAAAATTTGTTCAATATTAAAAATAGTAAATCGGTATTGGGTAGAATGAAGGGTTAAATATTTTAAATAAATTAAATATTGATACAGAATCCTATCAAAATCAAAAAAAAAATATCAATAAAATACGTGATGTTACTTATTGCCGGTGATGAAATAATTTGTTCTTTGTGTCCCAAATGCCATATTCAGGGTTATTAGACCAAAAAAGCCAGTTACGACAAAAAAGTCGTATGTGTTCCTATACTAGAAACATAGACCAATTCTGACTAGAAATTGCAATAATAGCGAGAATGAAATCACCTTCACATTATCCCGAGAAAAATTTGTTCAATATTAAAAATAGTAAATCGGTATTGGGTAGAATGAAGGGTTAAATATTTTAAATAAATTAAATATTGATACAGAATCCTATCAAAATCAAAAAAATATCAATAAAATACGTGACGTTACTTATTGCCGGTGATGAAATAATTTGTTCTTTGTGCCCCAAATTCAGGGTTATTAGGCCAAAAAAGCCAGTTACGACAAAAAAGTCGTATG
This sequence comes from Barypeithes pellucidus, assembly GCA_963991005.1. NCBI lineage: Eukaryota > Metazoa > Arthropoda > Insecta > Coleoptera > Curculionidae > Barypeithes > Barypeithes pellucidus. The sequence continues at coordinate 47,832,659 of OZ022557.1, read as the reverse complement.
TCTTTTTCTCCGTATATTTATGTCAAAATAGACCAATTGTGACTAAAAGTTGTAATAACAAAGGGAATGAAATCACGTTCACATTATCCCGAGAAAAATGTGTTCAATATTAAAAAAAGTAAATCGGTTTTAGTTAGAATGAAGAGTTATATATTTTATATAAATTAAATATTGATACAGAATCCGAACAATATCAATTAATATCATTAAAACACATGACGTCGCTCATTGTCGGTGAAGAAATAATTTGTTGTTGTTTTGAGTAATTTTTGTATAATATTTTGTATATTTGACGAAGAAAAGTATAAGTTAATAGAGGGATTATTGTCACACGTCATGTTATTGAGAAATATACCAGCATCCCACTATGCAATGTAACGAAATTGCTGTTATTCTCGGGCGTGCACAGATGATGTTTTCTGAGGAACAATCATATATGATCTAGTAAAAGCTGGAAATATATAAATATAATATCTAAGTTATCCCCACCTAAAAGGAAATATAAAACGGATGACATAAAGAGACCAACAAGCAATAAGGTAAGATGTTAATACACAATGCTGAAAAGAAGATTCAATTAATAATATAAATCATAGCAAGGAGTCCTAGGATATCTAGGTTGTATAGTTAATACACAATTCAGGAAAGAATATTTAAATTAATAATATATAATAAGTTTTATGTTCATAATACAGAAACAATACACTTCTAGAATTATGTATGTAAACAGTAAAAGACAAAATTATTTAAGAATAAACATACGACAGATGTCTAATAATCTTGTTTGTACAGATCTTACAATGTCATTCAAGCGTGGAAATCATGTTATAGTATTCTATTCAAACAATTGGAATTATGCTAGTTTTTCTAAGCACTAAAATATTGCAAGTCGCAAGAGTAAATGCAACCATTTTCGAAAAGAAATAGGTAGAGATCAACTACCTGATGTGTAGCCCCATTTATTTTTATTATAGAAATTCATGAATTAAAGAACATTGTTCTGTTAAAATACATCACCACTCTATAATTGAAAATAATTCACGTTTTATTGTTATGGTAAAGAAATATATATATATATATATATCTGGAGAGAGCACTTATTTTCGATAAATACGACAAACCCTATATATCGTCGAGGTATAGAAGAGGTACGATGCAAGTACCCTTGATTATTAGGTTTTATACGTCGAAAGTTGTGGAACTAAAGAAACACGGGGAGTTTGGTCAGCAGGAATATGACACTACCCTAATTAATACATCTTGAAAATTGAAGGTATATTAAATGAGTGGATGCACTAATGCAATTTAACCCTCATTTTGTCTACAATGAAAGGAGCATTTAAGCAATAAAACATTTTTCGGTTACTGCCATAAAAAAATTCCTGGATTAAAAACTCTTGGTTGTGGGTATGTATAGTTAAACTATTATTGAAACATAAATGGACCATACTTCTATGAGAATTAATCCCGCTTTTTGTAGTTGGCATGTTATTTATTATTGCACATATTCGGAAAATGACAACATGGACACACAGACACAGATCTTTAACGTACAATTAAGCAGGTACAAATTTTACAGTCCCCAGTACTCTCCACCAATTCTATTATATTAGTTTCCTTGCGGTTGTTTTCGGTAAATGCAGTGTATAAATTATTTTGTTTGTTCATATTTCTACAATGAATTATGCCTATGTATACCATATTCTTATGTTTATACTACGGATGAATGTAAGTTTTTAATGAATAATTAGTTAAAATATAATATGTGATTTACACAAAAAAAAAATAAAAACTGGTAAATTATGATAGTTTCCTCTAATTAGCGAATCCAAATTAACACCCCGTTAAATGCCACCAGTCGCGTTATTCTTATGGTCACGTGCACTAACAGTAAAGCAAAACTGGACACTGGATGACTGAATTTCCAATCGGACAGCTTCTCAGTATCGAAGTCATAGACAGTATTTTATTTATTTATTTCTTTACCAATGTTGGACACGAAATAAATATTAGATCATTTTTATTGATTGATTGATTGATCCTGTAATAATTCCTACTATGTAAACTGGAATTAAAGTTTTAGTTAGCAGTAAAATTATTTTTTGAAAATATATAGGCACGTTTAAATGTAGGTACACGTTAATTGTCTAATCCATTATCATTTTATTCCATATTCCCTATATATTTGCATATAATTTATAATCACAGTGTCCAAATATGACCGTTAAAGATAGTCTATTTCCAATTTTGGCTGTCAATAAAAGTTGATTTTACAGAAAATCTCGTAAATTCAATACTTATATAAGCAATAAAATAGTTTTCTGTTACTACCACAAAAAATTTCTCGGACTAAAAAATTCTTGGTTTTGTATAGGTAAAATATTAATGACACTTAAATTGAACATACTTCTATGAGATTCAAGTCAGTTTTTTGTCGTTCATGTTATTTATTTTCTTAGGTAAAAAAATTATTTCATACATTTGGACATAGAAACGGCACTGATACACAGAAACAGCTTTAACGCCCAGGTACTGTGAAGCCAGGTACTTTAAACTCCAAATACAGATTTTATTTTAGATTAGTTTTCTTAAGACATCGTTAGAGGAGAGTTAGATTATAGAAATTGTTTTGCTTCTTGTTGGTGAATACATTGTAAAAACTATTTTTGTTTGATCTTATTCCTATATTGGATTATACTTATACCATATTTTTATGTTTATACGCTGGATGAATGTAAGTTTTTAATGAATAATTAGTTAAAATATATATGATTTAGACCAAAATAAAAAAAAGAAGAAAATTTAAAAACTGATAGTGAAATTACGAAACTTATTTCTAATAATTTGGACACTGAATGACTGAATGTACTGTCAAGCGAGGAAGTCGCATATCAGAAAGACGAAAGCTCAATAGTTTTCGAGTTACAGTCTGTCAATTCAATTTTTTTTCTTATTTTCAACATCTTGGGGTTAGTTCTCAATCGATCAAGTTGATATATTGGCACCAGAGACTACGCTTAACGACTTCTATCATTATAAAAAGTTTCTGTACGGTGCCACCAAAGACCACTTTATCTGAAATTCAAATTCAGTTAGTCACATCGCGATTTTTTAAACGTATACGTTAATGTTTTAATCCATTAACATTTTATTCCATATTATGTATACTTTAAATGAGCAACCCCACCTAGGGAAATTGTAAAATTTATTAAATCATTACAGTTGAAGACATCTACACAATAATTGTTGTCAAACAGTTCTTGTTCGATTGATATTCACAGTGGGAGAGAAATAATGTATATAAATCAAATCTGAAAAAACAACAATCGTACCTCTCTTAAGTCCTTGATGTAGTACATACGTGGACTTTATGTGTTTGTAATTTTTACTTCTGTTCAATATTGGAATCTTCTTAATATCATGCTATTTTTTCAGTCGTATAAAACATTAATGTTAATCTAAAAATAGGTAATAGTGTATTTAAGAAGCTCTGGTAGCTTAATGGAAAAGCGCTGAATAATGTAAAATAATTCAGATACCTTGGTTCGATTCCTGGCTGGGGCGTTTATACATTTGCCAATTTTTAGTATTAAAAAACATGGAAATATAATACATTAGACATGATAAGTTTAAGGTGCTACAAGTGCCTACATTCTTCATAGCTAGAAGTGAGGATGACTATACCGCCAGATAAAGAAATTCATAATTCACGATAATTTCTAAAAAAAAAACAATAACGTATATAAGCAGAAAAAATTATAAATCAAATGGTAAAAAAGCGGAATATGGAACAATTATCACTCTTCGTCGACTTCGACACTTTTTAAGCCATTTCTCGATTATTTTATAGAATCGTTTGTAATTTGTGTTTCATAACGAAGAAAATATTACTATCAAAAATATGGTTTTGAGTTTTTGCCCACTGGCCTTGATAGTGCCATGCGAGAAAATCGGCTTACATCAGTGGGTGCGAATAAGTGACGGTCCTCGACAGAAATCATGTCTTAAGAGTCTAAACTGTCCAAAATGCAAATAAAACTCGAATCAGTGAATATTATGTAAAAATTTAACTCTATATGACATTTTATGAATATGTTTAAATGCTGTATTCTAAATAATATAATAACATTAAACCGAAACAAAGCAGGTAATATTGAAGATATAAGCTTTAGAAGCGGTATTTTAGAACCACAAAATACTTGTCGGTAGATTTTGTCACCTGTGTGGCAAAGGATAATTTTAAAACTAATGGGAAAGGACGTCACCCGGAGTGACTATACTGTTGTATAGTATAGTATATATGTATCTTTTATTATATATTGTTATGTTACAATTTTTTAATAATTTTTCTCTTGAAAATATAATTAATTAAAACACAGAGCAATTATAAATTTTCTATTACATATCATTATGTTACAATTTAAGGGCTATATTCAAATTGATGCAGTTCATTTTTTCTTAAACATATTGCCCGGAATCCTTTTTCGAACCACAAAATACTATATGATAGCATGTCACCCGTGTGACAAAGAATAATTTTGGAAAGGATGTCACCCAGAGTGACTATACTGTTTTTTTTTTATTACATATTGACGTGTTTTTTGGGAAATCTTCCCCTGATCTGAGTGAAAAGTGCGAGATATGATGAAGTCGCGTAGCGGGTATACAAAGAAAAGATCGTAAAAGAATCACATATTACGATTCTAAAACATATTGCAATGAGTGTTATCAGCCGGCTATCGGCCAATACGAACAAGCAAAATTTGTATTATTTAAGTCTATAGTCAATGACCAAATAAATAATCCTCCGTATATAAGTGCTTAGAACCACAATACATTTTTCCCCATATGTAGGTACACATAAAAATGGTTATTTGCAATTTTGGCCGTCAATAAATGTTGATTTTACAGAAAATCACGTAAATTCAATAATTATGTTATTTTTGAAGCTATCTTTATGCATTTTTTTGATAACTTTTTGAAAATATATAGACACATCTGGAACTTTTAAATGTAGATATATGTACGTTAATTGTCTAATCCATTAACATTTTATTCCATACTCTCTTAAAATTAAAAACATCAATTTTTTTTCTTTTTTGGTACACGCAACGTACGCATGAAAAAATCGCCCTGTATATGAATAACTTTATCTCATATAACAAACGGTAGGTTTGTATACCTGTATTTCAGCCCTCTCGTATTTATCTCTTTAAAAGGACTATTGTTTGAGAACAAATTAAGGGAACCTTCCTTCCAAATTTAAATTGGTAGGTTTTGCCGTGAGAGATTTTTTTACAGTTTAATTAATATTGGCTCTATTGAATTCAAACGAAAATTTTACTTATTTTTAAATAAACTAGGTAAATCGATGATGATGCACGGAAAACGGCGTAAAAATCTTCTGGTCACATCGCTTCTATATAATATCGTAAGCATAAGCGCCCTTTGTCGATACCGTTATAATTACTTATTCTCACAATGCTATCGAATAAGTGGGTCCAACTAATAATTTTGTTAAATATCACCTAACTTATATTAAATTACTTTTATATAGTGTATTAGGGGGAGAATAAAACAATATGTAGCTAAACATAATTTATTTATACTCTTTTTTTTTTAGTCATTGTAATACATATAATTTACAATTTCAAATTTTTAGACATAATACGCTCATCAATGTCACCATTGGAAGTAAATAATCTGTCATTATTGTCTCCATTCTCATGCTCACAACCACTATCTCTTTCATCACCATAATTGCTCGACGAAGTACTTGCATCATTGCCGTCATCCTCATGGGGAATCAAACCATAATATTCCAATAAATTAATGTTTAAATGTGGAATTTCCACCAAGAAGTGTCCCAGATTTTGTTCAACCATTTCAAAACAGAATTGATCCTCACATATGGTACCATATAGGAATCTTTCACAACAATGGGCTCCAGATAGAAAATCCATTGCTTCCCTCATGTATTTTCGTTGCGAATCCATATCGAACCCATCATCTTTTTCAAAGTTTAAAATATCTTCAGCCATTTGTCGTAGGTTTAATATCAAATTATGCACATAGGAATCTTGGTTTTCTCTTTTAATAAATTCGTCACACATCTTAAATAATAGAAAATATTTTTATTGCTTATGTATATGCTCCTCACGTGTGCTATCAAAAACTATTCTATTACGTATCCAACTAATACTTAAATAACTAGGGGGCATAGCCCCCTAGGCGCTCCGCGCGGGGCTCCGCGGACCCTCTTTTTGCGACAGATTCGCCTATATGTGTTTTGTTATTATTACCTAGATTTATCAACCGATTTGCGTGGATGCATCGAGAAGTTTGAATGCAGGTTGATGCTTTAATTGGTTGGCCACACTCCTGCGGACTGTGATGGGGGTACATAGCACCCAAATTCGTTCATTATAACATATGTTACCGTTTCGCATTTTAAGGAACCAGCTATTACCGATTGCGAAAAATCCGTTCACTATATTACGTATCGAATAGAGAAAAATATGTCAAGAATGACAGCTCTCAAAAAATAAACAACATTTTCGGATTCCTTGCATTCGAATTACATAAAAACGATACCAAACTTGTGAAATTCCGTTGACCTTGTACCTATTACTGACTTAAGAACAGACAGCTGTCAAAAAATAGATAAAAATTTCGGATTCCTCATACTCAAATTATATAGAAACGATACCAAACTTGTTAAAACATGTCAACAAAAAAATGTCAAAAATGACAGCTGTCAAAAAATAAATACATTTTTCGGATAACTTATACTCAAATTATATAGAATCGATACAAAATTTTTGAAATTTTGTTAACCTTGCACTTATTCTTTACTAAAGAATCATCAATTTGACAGCTGTCAAAAAATAAATTTAATTTTCGGACTCCTTGCATTTGAATTACATAGAGACGATACTAAACTTGCGTTATTTTGTTCACCTTGCACATATTACTAACCTAAGAAACGTCCATTTGACAGCTGTCAAAAAATATATAAAATTTTCGAATTCCTCATACTCAAATTATATAGAGGCGATACCAAACTCGTGAATTTTTGTTAACATTGCAACTATTAGCAACGTAATATACGTCAATTTGACAGCTGTCAAAAAATTAATAAATTTTTTGGATTGCCTGCATTCGAGTTATACGAAATCGACACCAACTTTGCGAAATTCTGTTACGATTACGCCTATGATCGACAGTTAACCGAAATCAAAGAATTGTTAAAAATGACAGCTGTCAAAATATGAATTAATTTTTCGGATTCCTTGCCCTCGAATTATACGAAAACGACACCAACTTTGTGAAATTCTATTAATCTTGCACTTTATACTAACCAAGGAAACGTCAATTTGACAGGTGTCAAAAAATTTAAAATATTTTTTAAATCCTTTTAGCAATATTAACATAACTTACTAGTTGAATTTTCTTCAAATTGGCAATTTATCAAATTAAGCCTATTTTTCCAGACGGTGTGCATGATTTAGTCAAATCTGATGAATTTAAACACTTGCCCTTGTCTAATTTTCACTAAATACTGTAAAAGCCACGCCATTCATGCATTTCGAGCGAAAGTTGGAAATTTTGCTGTCACCGTTACGAATTTTCTTAATTTTCTCCAAGTTCGAACATCTTTATGATAACTTTATATATATCAAAATGTTCGGAAAAGATGAGGGAATCAGATAAACCTAGAAAGAAATCTCCAACAGGAAAGTTATAGAAGATATAGCAGAATAAACTTGACTTTTAATAAAAAAAATTTCGAAAAAATTTATAAAATATTTTTTTTATCCGCCAAAGGATATTTTGGGGTCACGCAGTCGATGTGGAACGTAAAGGTAATTTATTCCTTTAAACGATAGGCTAAAGAACGATTGAAAAAGTTACATACACTAGCGTACAGATGGGTTTTAGTAAGAGGATGTCATAATTAGTGATTATTGCTTAATCGATTGTAGTTATTTTTGTATAAGAAATTAAGAAACTAAATTATGGTTTATAATCGTGCTCTGATGTGCTCTTTCTGATGACATATATAACATTTCGATGAAATATTATTTTACCCCTTAAAAAGGAAAAAGAAATTTTTACGAAATCATCAAGTTCAGTCTCTCGCAAATTCCTCCATTTTATAGGTCTTTTAACATGATATGATGTATTGTGAATTATTAGTATTTGAGATGACCTATCCACCGGTTCGAACCCGGTACCAATCTATAAGACAGAAATCGAATAATTCATTATCGAAAATGACCCTGCATTTTCATGTTTTCCAACTTTAAAAAAATCAAAAAATTGACTTCCCGACATTTTATTAAAAAAATCTCGCGACGAGTTTTTCTAAATAAGTTTCTTGATAACATACTAAAATATAAACTGAATCGTTTAAGTTTTACGAGACCGGCAAATCGTAGAAAGAAATATTTAATTTTTTGCACATTTTCTGACTATTTCGTTTAATAACTTATTAACGGGACACCCTGTATAATGTCGTACATCGGCTAAGTATACGCCATATATACCAAAGTATACCCCAAAAGTTTCATTGCTCCAACGTGAGCCGTTTAGAAGAAATCGAATAACTGGTTTCAAAATGCACCCTGTTTCGGCGCTCCCATAAGAGCAATGTAAATAGGTCGTTGCAGACCATTTTGGAAATCGGGAAAATGGTAGGAAATTTTCCATTTTGGGCAACGATAGGGGTCATTATCGAAAGTAGAAATCCCATAGAATCTTTTCCATACCATTTCCATCCTCAAATCGTTCAATTAACTTCAGGATCTCGCTAAGAAAATGGCTATTTTGGCCCATTTCAGCCGAATTTTGACAGTCAACAAATTGGGTTAATTTTATTCCAAGGCATGCTGATTAAAATCGACGAAGTGTGCAGATTTGCAAAAATTGGCCGTCCCAGCTCGGAAAAACGTCATTTTTCTCCCGATTGAAAGGAAATTTCAAAAATTTTGAAAGATAATAATGTTGAGAGAAAAGATGGACGGAAAGAATACACCTATAAAGAACTCTCCGAGATGATATTTGTAGGAGTTATTCGTGACTAAACAGAACTTTTAGTGAAAAATGGTTGAAAATAGATATACTTAATTTTTTTTTACCCTTTAGATCGTAATTCGAAACGCGCTCTTGGTATGAATCTTAAAGTACCATCATTCCGCGTGACGAAAAAGTAATAAAATATTGAAAATGTTAAATAGGAAAGCGTATAGACGAAATTAAGTGTAGCGGTGACAAATTTTTACTTTTCCAAAAAACTAAAATTCAGTCGTTAATAGTAATTTCGGTATTTAAATCGAAGAAACGAAAATATACGTTTCTAATGTGGTCTACCTAGATCTTTCAGGTAACGTAAACTAAAATTCGATCAAAGGCCGTTTTTACCTTGAAAAAAATGAAAAACCGTCCATTTTTACCCCGAAATATCAACTTGTTCAGTATTTTCAAATTTTTCCCATCTTCTAATAACTTTAGGTATAGATAGATGTATTGATGGCACCTAGTTTTTGAGATGGGAAATCGAGAATTTAAAACCGCGAGACGCTCGGACGCACCCAGTTCGAGCTATTAGGTACCAAAAATGACCCTTTTTTGTCAAATTTCGACTTTCAAAAATTCTTTTAAATTACTTCTAATCGTCGTACGATACCCAATTTCAATAGGGTTCTGTAGCGACCGGTCCACTCCACACTCCGAAAATTTAAATCGAAAAAATTGAGTTTTGCGACTTGAAATGTGTCCCAACGGGAATCGCCGAAAAGTCGACTTTGACGCTTAATAACTTCGAAACGGTTCACCCTGTATATTTTAAAATTTGAGACAACACGCGCGCACTATCCAAAATTAAAACCAAAAAGTTTCATCGTTTCAACTCTGATAGTTTTCTCGCAAAAAAATCACAACCTCAAAAATGTCAAAAGATACGACGACGACGACGACAACGGACGAACTCAAGGTCACACGTAAGCCGTAATACATAGCATCCGAAGGGTGCTATGTAACTAGGGGGCATAGCCCCCTAGGCGCTCCGCGCGGGGCTCCGCGGACCCTCTTTTTGCGACAGATTCGCCTATATGTGTTTTGTTATTACCTAGATTTATCAACCGATTTGCGTGGATGCATCGATAAGTTTGAATGCAGGTTGATGCTTTAATTGATTGGCCACACTCCTGCGGACTGTGATGGGGGTACATAGCACCCAAATTCGTTCATTATAACATATGTGACCGTTTCACATTTTAAGGTACCAGCTATAACCGATTGCGAACAATCCGTTCACTATTTTACGTATCGAATAGAAAAAAATATGTAAAAAATGACAGCTGTCAAAAATAAACAAAATTTTCGGATTCCTTGCATTCGAATTACATAAAAACGATACCAAACTTGCGAAATTCCGTTGACCTTGTACATACTACTGACTTAGGAAACGTCAATTTGACAGCTGTCAAAAAATAGATAAAAATTTCGGATTCCTCATACTCAAATTATATCGAATCGACACCAAACTTTTGAATTTCTGTTAACCTTGCACTTATTCTTTACTAAGGAATCCTAAATTTGACAGCTGTCAAAAAATCTATAAAATTTTCGAATTACTTATTCCCCAAATTATATTATTCCCGAAGTATTTTCATTTTTAATTTTTTTTTAATTTCTAAATAATTCATGCAATGCCTTAAAAATTTGAAGAAATCGATATATTTCGATTTTATTCGAAAAGGATTATCACTACGGTAAAATTGTATATATCGTAAAGATGCACTTTGATAAGGTCTACAAGAAAGTAGTCTATAAAATTTTCTGTATCTACTATAGTTGTTGAGTTATTGAGCAAATCATGATTTCTATATTCTTGCAAATATCTCAAAAACGATTACATTTGAGAAAAAAAGTTTCGAACAAACAAAATATACTATTAAATTCTCTATCAGAAAGGAAATATACAAATTTTTCCTATTGGTTTAGATTACGGAGATATTTAAGAAAAACTGAAAAATATCAAGAAATTTTGAAATTCTTAAAAATTCAAAAAAAAAATTATTAAATATTCTTACATTTTATATAATATTTGATGTATACTGATAGAATAAATATATTATGTTTAGAAGGAAACCATTAATGAGTTACAAAATGCGACAGATTCTCACTAGGCGCTAAACGCGCAGGGGCCTCCGGCATCCACCTACATGCGTTTTTGTTATTACCTAGCCGCTCCGCGGCAGGGCTCCGCCGTTCACCTGTATGCGACAGATTCGCCTACGTGTGTTTTTGTTATTATTACATAGAATTGACCACCGATTTGGGTGGATGCACCGAGAAGCTTGAATGTAGGTTGATGCTTTAATTGGTTGGCCACACTCCTGCGGACTGTGATGGGGGTACATAGCACCAAAATTTGTTAATTATAACCGTAATGTGACCGTTTCACATTTTAAGGTACCAGCTATAACCGTTTGCGAACAATCCGTTCACTATTTTACGTATCGAATAGAAAAAAATATGTAAAAAATTACAGCTGTCAAAAAATAAATAACATTTTCGGATTCCTTGCATTCGAATTACATAAAAACGATACCAAACTTGCGAAATTCCGTTGACGTTGTACCTATTACTGACTTAAGAAACGTCAATTTGATAGCTGTCAAAAAATAGATAAAAATTTCGGATTCATCATACTCAAATTATATAGAAACGATACCAAACTTGTTAAAACATGTCAACAAAAAAATGTAAAAAATGACAGCTGTCAAAAAATAAATACATTTTTCGGATAACTTATACTCAAATTATATAGAATCGATACAAAATTTTTGAAATTTTGTTAACCTTGCACTTATTCTTTACTAAAGAATCACCAATTTGACAGCTGTCAAAAAATAAATTTAATTTTCGGACTCCTTGCATTTGAATTACATAGAGTCGATACTAAACTTGCGATATTTTGTTCACCTTGCACATATTACTAACCTAAGAAACGTCAATTTGACAGCTGTCAAAAAATATATAAAATTTTCGAATTCCTCATACTCAAATTATATGCAAGCGATACCAAACTCGTGAATTTTTGTTAACATTGCAACTATTACCAACGTAATATACGTCAATTTGACAGCTGTCAAAAAATTTAAAAAATTTTCGGATTGCCTGCATTCGAGTTATACGAAATCGACACCAACTTTACGAAATTATGTTATCATTACGCCTATGATCGACAGTTAACCGAAATCAAAGAATTGTTAAAATGACAGCTGTCAAAATATGAATTAAATTTTCGGATTCCTTGCCCTCGAATTATACGAAAACGACACCAACTTTGTGAAATTCTATTAATCTTGCAATTTTTACTAACAAAGAAAACGTCAATTTGACAGGTGTCAAAAAATAAATAAAATTTTTTAAATTCCTTTAATATTACTAACATAATGTGCTACTTGATTTTTCTTCAAATTGACAATTTACTAAATTATTCCTATTTTTCCACAAAATGCGAACCGGCCCTATTAAAAATTTGCTAAACATCCCATGTATTTTCACGAATTACGGTAAAAGCCACGCCTTTCATACATTTCGAGCGAAAGTTAGAAATTTTGCTGTCACCGTTACGAATTTTCTTAATTTTCTCCAAGTTCGAACATCTTTATGGTAACTTTATATATATCAAAATGTTCGGAAAAGATGACGGAATCAGATAAAAATAGAAAGAAATCTCCAAAAGGAAAGCTATGGAAGATATAGCAGAGTAAACTGAACTTTTGAAAAAAAATTTTTTGACAAAATTTATAAAATATTTTTTTTATCCGCCAAAGGATATTTTTGGATCACGCAGTCGATGTTGAACGTAAAGGTAATTTATTCCTTTAAATGATAGGCTAAAGAACGATTGAAAAAGTTACATACACTAGCGTACAGATGGGTTTTAGTAAGAGGATGTCAAAATTAGTGCTTATTGCTTAATCGATTGTAGTTATTTTTGTATAAGAAATTAAGAAACTAAATTATGGTTTATAATCCTGTTTTGATGTGCTCTTTCTGATGACATATATAACATTTCGATCAAATATTATTTTACCCCATAAAAAGCAAAAAAAAAATTTGACGAAATCATCAAGTTCAGTTTTTCGCAAATTTCTCCATTTTATAGGCCTTTTAGCATGATATGATGTATTGTGAAATATTAGTATTTGAGATGACCTATCCACCGGTTCTAACCCGGAGCAAATCTATGCGACCCAAGTCGAATAATTCATTATCGAAAATGACCCTGCATTTTAATGCTTCCCAACTTTAAAAAAATCAAAAAATTGACTTCCCGACATTTTATTGAAAAAATCTCGCGACGAGTTTTTCTAAATAAGTTTCTTGATAACATACTAAAATATAAACTGAATCGTTTAAGTTTTACGAGACCGGCAAGTCGTCGAAGAAAATATCAAATTTTTTGCACATTTTCTGCTTATTTCGTTTAATAACTTATTAACGGAACACCCTGTATAATGCCGTACATCGGCTAAGTATACGCCATATATACCAAAATATACCCCAAAAGTTTCATTGCTCCAACGTGAGCCGTTTAGAAGAAATCGAATAACTGGTTTCAAGATGCACCCTGTTTCGGCTCTCCCATAAGAGCAATGTAAATTGGTCGTTGCAGACCATTTTGGAAATCGGGAAAATGGTAGGAAATTTTCGATTTTGGGCAACGATAGGGGTCATTATCGAAAGTCGAAATCCCATAGAATCTTTTCCATACCATTTCCATTCTCAAATCGGTCAATTAACTTCAGGATCTCGCTAAGAAAAAGGCTATTTTGGCCCATTTCGGCCGAATTTTGACAGTCAACAAATTGGGTTAATTTTATTCCAAGGCATACTGATTAAAATCGACGAAGTGTGCAGATTTGCAAAAATTGGCCGTCCCAGCTCGGAAAAACGTCGTTTTTCTCCCGATTGAAAGGAAATTTCGAAAATTTTGAAAAATAATAATGTGGTGAGAAATGATGGACGATGAAAATACGCTTATAGAGAACTCTCCGAAATAATATTTGTAGGAGTTATTCGTGACTAAACACGACTTTTAGTGAAAAATGGGTGAAAATGGATATACTTAATTTTTTTTAACCCTTTAGATCGTAATTCGAAACGCGCTCTTGGTATGAATCTTAAAGTGCCATCATTCCGCTTGACGAAAAAGCAAAAAAATATGGAAAATGTTAAATAGGAAAGCGTATAGACGAAATTAAGTGTAGCGGTGACAAAAAAAACCAGTTCCAAATTTCTAAAATTCAATCGTTAATAGTAATTTCGGTATTAAACTCGAAGAAATCAAATTATACGGATCGAATATGATTTACCTAGATCTTTCAGGTAACGTAAACTAAAATTCGATCAAAGGCCGTTTTTACCTCGAAAAAAATTAAAATCCGTCCATTTTTACCCCGAAATATCAACTTGTTCAGTATTTTCAAATTTTTCCCATTTTCTAATAACTTTAGGTATAGATAGATGTATTGATGGCACCTAGTTTTTGAGATGGGAAATCGAAAATTGAAAACCGCGTGACCCTCGGACCCACCCAGTTCGAGCTATTAGGTACCCAAAATGACCCTTTTTTGTCAAATTTCGACTTTCAAAAATTCTTTTAAATTATTTCTAATCGTCGTACGTTACCCAGTTTCAATAGGGTTCTGTAGCGACCGGTCCACTCCACACTCTGAAAATTTAAATCGAAAAAATTGAGTTTTGCGACTTGAAATGTGTTTCAACGGGAATCGCCGAAAAGTCGACTTTGACGCTTAATAACTTCGAAACTGTTCACCCTGTATATTTTAAATTTTGAGACAACACGCGCGCACTATCCGAAATTAAAACCAAAAAGTTTCGTCGTTTCAACGCTGACAGTTTCTTCGCAAAAAATTCGCAACTGCAAAAATGTCAAAAGATACGACGACGACGACGACAACGGACGAACTCAAGGTCACCCACTGGCCGTAATACATAGCGTCCGAAGGGCGCTATGTAACTAGGGGGCATAGCCCCCTAGGCGCTCCGCGCGGGGCTCCGCGGACCCTCTTTTTGCGACAGATTCGCCTATATGTGTTTTGTTATTACCTAGATTTATCAACCGATTTGCGTGGATACACCGAGAAGTTTGAATGCAGGTTGATGCTTTAATTGGTTGGCCACACTCCTGCGGACTGTGTTGGGGGTACATAGCACCCAAATTCGTTCATTATAACATATGTTACCGTTTCACATTTTAAGGGACCAGCTATAACCGATTGCGAACAATCCGTTCACTATTTTACGTATCGAATAGAAAAAAATATTTAAAAAATGACAGCTGTCAAAAATAAACAAAATTTTCGGATTCCTTGCATTCGAATTACATAGAAACGATACCAAACTTGCGAAATTCCGTTGACCTTGTACATACTACTGACTTAGGAAACGTCAATTTGACAGCTGTCAAAAAATAGATAAAAATTTCGGATTCCTCATACTCAAATTATATCGAATCGACACCAAACTTTTGAAATTCTGTTAACCTTGCACTTATTCTTTACTAAGGAATCCTCAATTTGACAGCTGTCAAAAAATCTATAAAATTTTCGAATTAGGTATTCCCCAAATTATATTAATTCCCAAGTATTTTCATTTTTATTTTTTTTTTAATTTCTAAATAATTCATGCAAATGCCTTAAAAATTTGAAGAAATCGATATATTTCGATTTTATTCGAAAAGTATTATCTCTACGGTAAAATTGTATATATCCTAAAGATGCACTTTGATAAGGTCTACAAGAAAGTAGTCTATAAAATTTTCTGTATCTACTATAGTTGTTGAGTTATTGAGCAAATCATGATTTCTATATTCTTGCAAATATCTCGAAAACGATTACATTTGAGAAAAAAAGTTTCGAACAAACAAAATATACTATTAAATTCTCTATCAGAAAGGAAATATACAAATTTTTCCTATTGGTTTAGATTACGGAGATATTTAAGAAAAACTGAAAAATATCAAGAAATTTTGAAATTCTTAAAAATTCAAAAAAAAAATTATTAAATATTCTTACATTTTATATAATATTTGATGTATACTGATAGAATAAATATATTATGTTTAGAAGGAAACCATTAATGAGTTACACACCTGCATGCGTGTTTGTTATTAACTAGCCGCTCCGCGGCAGGGCTCCGCCGTTCACCTGTATGCGACAGATTCACCTACGTGTGTTTTTGTTATTATTACATAGAATTGACCACCGATTTGGGTGGATGCACCGAGAAGCTTGAATGTAGGTTGATGCATTAATTCGTTGGCCACACTCCTGCGGACTGTGATGGGGGTACATAGCACCCAAATTTGTTAATTATAACCGTAATGTGACCGTTTCACATTTTTAGGTACCAGCTATAACCGTTTGCGAACAATCCGTTCACTATTTTACGTATCGAATAGAAAAAAATATGTCAAAAATTACAGCTGTCAAAAAATAAATAACATTTTCGGATTCCTTGCATTCGAATTACATAAAAACGATACCAAACTTGCGAAATTCCGTTGACGTTGTACCTATTACTGACTTAAGAAACGTCAATTTGATAGCTGTCAAAAAATAGATAAAAATTTCGGATTCCTCATACTCAAATTATATAGAAACGATACCAAACTTGTGAAAATATGTTAACAAAAAAATGTCAAAAATGACAGCTGTCAAAAAATAAATACATTTTTCGGATAATTTATACTCAAATTATATAGAATCGATACAAAATTTTTGAAATTTTGTTAACCTTGCACTTATTCTTTACTAAAGAATCACCAATTTGACAGCTGTCAAAAAATAAATTTAATTTTCGGACTCCTTGCATTTGAATTACATAGAGTCGATACTAAACTTGCGATATTTTGTTCACCTTGCACATATTACTAACCTAAGAAACGTCAATTTGACAGCTGTCAAAAAATGTATAAAATTTTCGAATTCCTCATACTCAAATTATATAGAAGCGATACCAAACTCGTGAATTTTTGTTAACTTTGGAACTATTACCAACGTAATATACGTCAATTTGACAGCTGTCAAAAAATTAATAAAATTTTCGGATTGCCTGCATTCGAGTTATACGAAATCGACACCAACTTTACGAAATTATGTTATCATTACGCCTATGATCGACAGTTAACCGAAATCAAAGAATTGTTAAAATGACAGCTGTCAAAATATGAATTAAATTTTCGGATTCCTTGCCCTCGAATTATACGAAAACGACACCAACTTTGTGAAATTCTATTAATCTTGCAATTTTTACTAACAAAGAAAACGTCAATTTGACAGGTGTCAAAAAATAAATAAAATTTTTTAAATTCCTTTAATATTACTAACATAATGTGCTACTTGATTTTTCTTCAAATTGACAATTTACTAAATTATTCCTATTTTTCCACAAAATGCGAAACGACCCTATTAAAAATTTGCTAAACATCCCATGTATTTTCACGAATTACGGTAAAAGCCACGGCTTTCATACATTTCGAGCGAAAGTTAGAAATTTTGCTGTCACCGTTACGAATTTTCTTAATTTTCTCCAAGTTCGAACATCTTTATGATAACTTTATATACATCAAAATGTTCGGAAAAGATGAGGGAATCAGATAAACCTAGAAAGAAATCTCTAAACGAAAAGTTATAGAAGATATAGCAGAGTAAACTGAACTTTTGAAAAAAAAATTTTCGAAAAAATTTATAAAATATTTTTTTTATCCGCCAAAGGATATTTTTGGATCACACAGTCGATGTGGAACGTAAAGGTTATTTATTCCTTTAAACGATAGGCTAAAGAACGATCGAAAAAGTTACATACACTAGCGTACAGATGGGTTTTAGTAAGAGGATGTCAAAATTAGTGCTTATTGCTTAATCGATTGTAGTTATTTTTGTATAAGAAATTAAGAAACTAAATTATGGTTTATAATCCTGTTTTGATGTGCTCTTTCTGATGACATATATAACATTTCGATCAAATATTATTTTACCTCATAAAAAGCAAAAAAAAAATTTGACGAAATCATCAAGTTCAGTTTTTCGCAAATTTCTCCATTTTATAGGCCTTTTAGCATGATATGATGTATTGTGAAATATTAGTATTTGAGATGACCTATCCACCGGTTCTAACCCGGAGCAAATCTATGCGACCCAAGTCGAATATTTCATTATCGAAAATGACCCTGCATTTCCATGCTTTCCAACTTTAAAAAAATCAAAAAATTGACTTCCCGACATTTTATTGAAAAAATCTCGCGACGACTTTTTCTAAATAAGTTTCTTGATAACATACTAGAATATAAACTGAATCGCTTAAGTTTTACGAGACCGGCAAGTCGTAGAAAAAAATATTTAATTTTTTGCACATTTTCTGCTTATTTCGTTTAATAACTTATGAACGGAACACCCTGTATAATGTCGTACATCGGCTAAAGATACGCCATATATACCAAAGTATACCCCAAAAGTTTCATTGCTCCAACGTGAGCCGTTTAGAAGAAATCGAATAACTGGTTTCAAGATGCACCCTGTTTCGGCTCTCCCATAAGAGCAATGTAAATATGTCGTTGCAGACCATTTTGGAAATCGGGAAAATGGTAGGAAATTTTCCATTTTGGGCAACGATAGGGGTCATTATCGAAAGCCGAAATCCCATAGAATCTTTTCCATACCATTTCCATCCTCAAATCGGTCAATTAACGTCAGCATCTCGCTAAGAAAATGGCTATTTTTGGCCTATTTCGACCGAATTTTGACAGCCAAAATATTTAGTAAAATTTCGTCCGTCCGTCCGTTAAAATCCGAGTAAAGTTCAAGTCCAGTCGGCAGATTTGCAAAAATTGGCCGTCCGAGCTCGGTAAATTGTCGTTTTTCTCCCGATTGGAAGGAAATTTCGAAAATTTTGAAAAATAATAATGTGGTGAGAAAGGATGGACGATGAAAATACGCTTATAGAGAACTCTCCGAAATGATATTTGTAGGAGTTATTCGTGACTAAACAAAACTTTCAGTGAAAAATGGGTGAAAATGGTTATATTTAATTTCGTTTAACCCTTTAGATCGTAATTCCAAACGCGCTCTTGGTGTGAATCTTAAAGTACCATCATTCCGCTTGACGAAAAAGTAAAAAAATATGGAAAATGTTAAATAGGAAAGGGTATAGACGAAATTAAGTGTAGCGGTGACAAAAGTACAATTTCCAAATTTTTAAAATTCAATCGTTAATAGTATTTTCGGTTTTTAAATCGAAGAAACGAAATTATACGTATCGAATGTGATTTACCTCGAACTTTCCGGTAAAGTAAACTAAATTTCGATCAAAAGCCGTTTTTACCTCGAAAAAAATCAAAAACCGTCCATTTTTACCCCGAAATATCAACTTGTTCAGTATTTTCAATTTTTTCCCATCTTCTAATAACTTTAGGTATAGATAGATGTATTGATGGCACCTAGTTTTTGAGATGGGAAATCGAAAATTTAAAACCGCGTGACCCTCGGACCCACCCAGTTCGAGCTATTAGGTACCCGAAATGACCCTTTTTTGTCAAATTTCGACTTTCAAAAATTCTTTTAAATTACTTCTAATCGTCGTACGATACCCAATTTCAATAGGGTTCTGAAGCGACCGGTCGTTGTCACACTCTGAAAATTTAAATCGAAAAAATTGCGATTTGTGACCTGAAATCCGGATCAACGGGAATCGTCGAAAAGTCGACTTTGGCGCTTAATAACTTCGAAACGGCACACCCTGTATACTCGAAAATTTGAGACAATACGCGCGCACTATCCAAAAGTAAAACCAAAAAGTTTCGTCGTTTCGACTCTCACAGTTTTTTCTCCAGAAATTCGCAACCTCGAAAATGTCGAAAAAGACGGCAACGGACGAACTCAAGGTCACACGTAGGACGTAATACATAGCGACCGGGACGGGCGCTATGTAATAATATGATAAACAATAGAAGATTTCAATTTAAAAAAAATGTTTATTCTGAACAACCAAAATTTATTAAGGCGCGCGTATTACCCCCTGGTGATGCATTTAAACTCTGGCCCATATATGTCAAAGTATATTTCTCACCTGACATATTCATATCGTCGATGAAAATCTGAGTAAATGCATCAGATACACGTTTCGGCAGATATGTTTGAAATGTTACATCATTCCATTGATCATATAAGGTAGCAACAATAGTTTTCCCAAAGCGTGTTGTTGTCGGAGTCATTTTTTTAATAATATAACCCATTCCCACCCCCAAGGCTGATAGCTTCCTGCGCTCCGGAAATTCGAAATCTTTATTTATCATATTATTAATTTCACTCAAGGTCTGCTGTGAAATGCTCATTGTTATTGTTGAAATATGCAATAAAACAATTATTTACCTTTAATAGACACTTTCAGGAAACACTACACAAGCACAAACAAAATATTTCTATTTACTTTTTTTTATTTACTATTTTCAAAGCGGCAGATAATGTTAGCGTCAATACTAGTGTGACTTTAAATGTGGCAACAAATTTGTATCATACTTATGCAAATATTCAAGGTCAATAAGTATCAATTGAATGTGGAAAGGGGAGTAAAATAACGTAGCACAAGTGAGCTAGTAAAGATTATTGAAAAAAAAAAGCTGCACTGGTTCAATGCCCCAAATCAGTGTATTTCTTAGAACGTTTCCCAAATTATAAGATATGCTGAAAGGCGGTCCTTGGGATAGCGTCTCGTCATAGAAATAAATTGACGCCTGGCGCTCGGCGTAAAAAATCTTCTAAACACACGCGAAGAATGCCATCATTACATACGACGAGATAATATCCTTTATTTATTTTAGATATACAATTTTGACGCCTGGCGCTCGGCGTAAAAAATCTTCTAAACACACGCGAAGAATGCCATCATTACATACGACGAGATAATATCCTTTATTTATTTTAGATATAGCATTTTGACGCCTGGCGCTCGGTGTAAACGTTTTTGGGGTAGTGTTTCGTCATAGAAATAATTTGACGCCTGGCGCTTGGTGTGAACGAATACCTGCACGCTTTCAGGGTTATATAGAATATACGTAAACAACCAACGCAAGATAATGAATAAATTCAAGGCCCCCAAACAAAATAAAGGCAGAAAAAGACACCTGCCCATGTGTATGATAGCTCACAAAGTAACAAAAAAAAATCTTTTTTACCTATCTTTCTTATAGCATCTCTTTCAAATCCAATTAAAATAAAAAAATACAGCGCGCGAACAAGGACAAATAACATAAGCACACGTGCAGTGTTTCACGGTCGCAGGTAAAGGGTTTGGAGGCGCAAAGAATAACACCTGCAGGTTGGACACCTGCCACGGCGTCGAAGGCGTCGCGACGGGAGGAGCTCAACGATACTTTCAACCCTACTCACGTCTATCGTTCATTTTTAATTGTAAAAACTTGAGTCCCTTCAAAAATTGTCAAAGTTCTTTGACAGTGTAATACTAGTAAAAACTTTTATAAAAGTATTATTATCAAAGAAATGCTACAAAATATTTTATAAAAGATCTTTGTCAAATATATTTGATAGTCTAATACCGGCCTATGTATAAAACATGCTGGGATTATATTAAATCTAACATTAAATTATTAGAAATTAATTTTCCAGGAAGTGTTCGAAATGATTTCCATCATTCTCTAAACCTAAATAGGATCTTAAAACTATAGAATTTAAACCATTCATTAGCATTTGTGACGAAATGCTTTGAAAGGCTTCAATAGCCAGTTGTCTAAGGCTCTTAGGTCTTCTATTTCAACGTTCTGCTTCTAAACACAATTCTCGATATATCGAGAAGGAAAACTAGTTGATGATTAAATAATTTAGATATAATTTAGAAACAATTTTAAAAATATTCATATATTTATTATACAGGGTGTAACTAAATAAGTGTAAAACATTTAAGGGGGTGATTCCTCATCGAAAAAAGATAGGATCTTTCATATAAAGAAACTTCATTGGAGCATCCCTTGTTAAGATACAGCCCCTTAAAGGGGGTACATAAAATGTGTTTAACAATTTTTTTCACAAGCACTAAAAAAGTTACAATATTGAAATTAACCTGACATTTTCTACTACCAAAAAGACACTTAGCCAGTAATTTATTTGGTTTACCCCATGGTTGTAAGGGTGGAAAACACAACCCCTAAAATTTATTTCCAATGTAAGTTTTTGTCTTATTATTTGTTTACCATCTAAAAATTTATTTCCGATAGCCTGTTTCATTCTAAACAAAAAATGTCTCTTGAATTTTTTGCCCAAAATAAACCAGTTCGCAGCAAAAAATTATTTTGCGAACAAGATACATATCGCCATAAAACGCGCGAATACGTTGCTCAATGCGCCGACGTCTAGACGCATGCGTAATGTCTGAAGGTAGACATATTGAACATTTACTATGATGTCTAGATGTTGTATGTTTTCTTATTAATAAATTAGTTTTGTTTATTTATAAATTTTATGTACCCCCTTTAAGAGGCTGTATCTTAACAAGGGATGCTCCAATGAAGTTTCTTTATATGAAAGATCCTATCTTTTTTTCGATGAGGAATCACCCCCTTAAATGTTTTACACTTATTTAGTTACACCCTGTATATTTATATACTTATATTATAATATAATTATTATATATTATTATATTATACAGGGTCCGCAAACGAAGCGTGGACGGAAGATTAAATCGTTATCGAAGAACTTATCAACAATACTGAAACAGCTTGAGATATTGGATTAAAAGCGGCATGTTTTAAAAATATTTTACATTATACAGGGTGGCCCAAAAATGTGTGACAGCATAAAATTATATTTTTTTAAATGGGACACCCAGTATTTTATTGCATATTTAGGTTCGTATTACTATCGTTTATAAGTGCCTCAAATTTTATTTAATTTGGTTCTGTAGTTTCGGAGAAATAAATTAAAAACTAAAAAAAAAAATTTTGCAGTCCTGAATAAAAAAATCAAAAAAAACAATCCAGAACTATTTTTTTAACCTCGGCATTGAGTGAAATTTATGACAAGAGGTCTAGAGATACATGAATGTAATTGCGTTTATTTATTTTATACAGGGTGTTCATAATAAGCTTTCAAAAACACCACATTTTAAAATAATTTTTCTCAAGTTTTTCAAATGGAACACCCTGTATATTATTTGGCTATTTGACGTAGAATTCATAGACAATTTTTTTTTGTAATACAAGCATATAAGTTATATCCAGCCGTTTTCGAAATAATTATAAATATCATAAATTATGTTGTTTAAATAGAGTTTTTATTGGGAAATTTTGTTATAGGCGACTAGACTAATAATTGTAAACTAAAGTAAAAGTTCAAAATAGCTTCCTTTTACTCTTAGAGTTTACCGTATTTTAGTTATTTCGATATAAATTCTAAAAGCATACATTTTTGCTACTTTTATTATTTAATTTTATTTTTTATTCTTAATCGAGTTGCCATAATTTCTTTTTGTTTAGATTGTCACTATGACAGTTAAATAAAATTATTTACATTTGTTCAGTCGTCGAAATTAAGTACTAACTTACACAAAATGTCGAATTTTAGAAATGGTAAATATGATTTTTATACTGGATGAATGTGCAAGAAATTGCCTTCTCGCGAGCCGAGTGTATGCTGAAAGATATCCAGATATTGAGAGAAAGCCGATAGCAAAAACCTTCGAGAAGTTGTTGCAAAAATTTGTAGCAACAGGAAGCACTGCGTACACAAAAAGGATAATAATCAATAAACCCGTTATTAATGAAGAAAATGAATTAAGAGTTCTGTTGGCAGTAGAGAAAAATCATTAAATTAAGTAAAAGGATGATATTTTGAACATTTACTTTAGTTTACAATTATTAGTCTAGTCGCCTATAACAAAATTTCCCAATAAAAACTCTATTTAAACAACATAATTTATGATATTTATAATTATTTCGAAAACGGCTGGATATAACTTATATGCTTGTATTACAAAAAAAAATTGTCTACGAATTCTACGTCAAATAGCCAAATAATATACAGGGTGTTCCATTTGAAAAACTTGAGAAAAATTATTTTAAAATATGGGGTTTTTGAAAGCTTATTATGAACACCCTGTATAAAATAAATAAACGCAATTACATTCATAGTATCTCTAGACCTCTTGTCATAAATTTTACTCAATGCCAGGTTAAAAAAAAAAGTTCTGGATTGTTTTTTTGATTTTTTTATTCAGGACTGCAAAACTTTTTTTTTTTAGTTTTTAATTTATTTCTCCGAAACTACAAAACCAAATTAAATAAAGTTTGAGGCACTTATAAACGATAGTAATACGAACCTAAATATGCAATAAAATACTAGGTGTCCCATTTAAAAAAATATAACTTTATGCTGTCACACTTTTTTGGGCCACCCTGTATAATGTAAAATATTTTTAAAACATGCCGCTTTTAATCCAATATCTCAAGCTGTTTCAGTATTGTTGATAAGTTCTTCGATGACGATTTAGTCTTCCGTCCACGCTTCGTTTGCGGACCCTGTATATTTATATACAATTGAACAGTTTTAAAAAAAAATATCATTAAAAAGGCTCGAAACATAAATCGATAATGTGTAGTAAGTACATCATTGAATTTAGAATAAAAAGTCTCTTAAAATTATAAAATCAGGGCCGTATTAGGAAGTTGATGATAATTGCTTGAAAACGGAAGTCATATAAAAGAAATAGTTGTGTATCTTTGGGTTCATTAAAAGTTGCTGCGTCAATGTTTTATCACTTTTGTTCTGCCTTTAATTTAATTTCATTCCGGCGTTAATCCGGAATGAAATTAAATTAAAAATTCAAAATTTTAGTTTCATAAAATAACTCAAAAGTTACACATCCTACCAAAACTTTTTGTGTACAATATTTAATCGAAGATTTTTTATTTTATTTTTTTTATGATCAAACACAAGCACTGTAGGAAAAATCTTTTAGGGCACTCTGGGAGTGATGCGTGGGCGAATAAAGCGATTCATGTTTGTTTCGAATCGTTGGAGGTTATATTCGTTGGGAAAAGCGACCTCGGGAAGATCGTTCCATAAGGATGAAGTCCTCCAGATGAAAGAATTCTTAAGTAATGAAGTTCGAGGAGTACTAAGCTTAACCACATATGGATGGGCGGCAGTGGTTCATCGTGTAGTTTGTTATTCGCCGCTTTGGGTGGAATTAAGAGGGCAAGGTCATCAGAGCACTTTCCATGAAAATATCTGTAAAAGAGAGTCAAATACCCAACCTGACTTCGATGTTCCAGGCTGTCGACGTTCTTCGTCAGCTCGTGGTATCCGATCAGATGAATGGCCCTCCTTTCGATGGAATCCAGTAGCCGAAGAGTATGCTTGGGTTCAGAGCTCCAGACATGAGAGCATTACTCTAGTGGTCGAATCTGAGCTTTGTATAGTGTCAAAAGTTGTTGAGGTGTGTACAAAAGATTTATCTGTTACCATTAACGAGATCCTTATCTTGAACACACTGTATATATTACATAAATTTGTAGGTACTCTTCTGTGGAGAACCGGGGACTTTAGCCCCTGTTGACCTCTTAAATCTGCCTCTGTGTAGCAAAGAATATATTACATATAGCACAGAAGACACATAAAAAATTTACTTCCATATATTCCCTTATGACACCATTAACCTTTATTTTGTGCTGCAGGAAAAGCCCATGAAATTTGTTTCTATTCGCTAAGGGTAAAGAAACCGGCTATGTACGAAAAGCCGAGTTGTTTAGGCCTGTTTAGGTTTCTATTATTCAACATTAAATTAATATATTCCTTATGATACGAGTACATGTCGCAAAACATGTAACGAAATTCTACTTCGTTTATCTTATTCTTCAATCACACTTCCTTCTGGTTTTATGCAGATTTAAAATCCACGTTCTATTACATTCTTCCCATATTTAAAAGATTATAATATATGAGATTCCTGTATCTATATTTAGTTCGCGTGACTGTTACCAAGACAGCTAGACTATGGTAAAATATGTCTCATGTCCGAAAAGTACGCACGACAAGTCGTAGGAGAGAACAATTTAGTATTAAAGTAAAGTAGCAAATAAGTTGGTGTAATTTATTACTTTGTAACTTGACTGCGTGTATAAATGAAAAGTTCAATCTACATACAATATACAAGGTCGTTCATGGTACACATGGTTCCTAAAAAGGGCGACGAATGGAGACCCTGCGGCGATTATCGCGCCCTGAACGCGAGGACAGAGGCGGATTTATATCCCGTTAGACACATTCAGGACTTTTCTCATACGCTCGCCGGAAAAACCATATTTTCAACTGTTGATCTGGTGCGCGCTTTTAACCAAATACCGGTTAATGAGGAGGACATACCGAAGACCGCGATAACGACACCTTTCGGGTTATTCGAATTCGCGTTTATGACATTCGGATTCCAGCGCTTTATGGACGAAGTGTTATTCGGCTTAGACTTTTGTTACGTGTACATAGACGATATTTTAATTGCATCATCCTCATTTAGTGAACACATGCAACACCTGGAAATAGTGTTTAATAGACTTAAACAGTACGGGGTGATCATAAACACCGCAAAGTGCGTGTTCGGTGAACCCGAAGTAACCTTTCTGGGTTATTGTGTCTCGGGTAACGGGACACGCCCCCTACCTGAGAAAATCGATGCCGTTCGCTCGTACCCTCGACCCACAACAATAAAGCAGCTCCGTCAATTCTTAGGGATGCTTAACTTTTATAGAAGGTTTATACCAACCAAATCAAAACCCTAAACTATAATTATAAACTTATATATAGGTATATAGGTAGTGTCAATAAATTGAATTAGTGTTAGTTGTTTATGGTTGTGCATATAACAATTTTGCAACAACCATGAACTTAATTGTGACGTTAGATTTGTATAATAAATATAACAAATATTTTTATTTTCTTGTTTTTTTCCTTTTTTTCTTCTATTGTTTGAAATTTGCTTTTCGTTTGTAATATTTTATATTAGTATATTATATATTTTTAGATATAAAATTAGTAATGTTTAAAGGTTGAGTAGAATAGCCGCTTTGGCTAAAATTCGCCGTTTTTTGTTATGTACAAAAATAAAGACATATTATTATTTTACTATTTATGTACTTTGTTTGACTTGAGATACCCGTTGTCGATACTACGTCATGTAGATACCAAATGTTATTATATTGATATATTGTTTATTTATATTTAAGAAACAACCACACAGTTGAATTGAAGGGTGTTTAATATCTTTTGTGTTTTATTTTATGGTATATTTCCTGTATGCCTGAGGTGATTTTGATGAGTGAGTATACTCAATTACTCTTGAATTGTTTAATTTAACTTGTTTTTATGACAATTTTTTAAAATTTGAATTCCTTATGTCTACATAAATGTCTAAGTTTTTGTTTTTTATGTTGTTACTTTTGTTTCTTATAGAGTCTTAGCCCTGATGATGGCCTTTTAGAGGCCGAAAGCGCTAGGCGTTGGTAGAATTAAAAATTACGCTGAATACAAGCTAGACTTGAATACAAGCTAGACGTTTTGTTTTATTTATATGACAAAATCAGCCTACAACCGACCCAACCCCCCTCTATAATACTATGTATTATAACATTTTTGGATTCTATGCCAGATTCTCGACATATTTCGTATATCACATACCTAAGCATGTTTGACATATTTAAGGGTTTATTTCGAACACGGACCCTAAAATAATTATTAATTTTTCCTATAAGAAAGCCTTTATTATTTAATTAGGGTCGGATTCCTTGTTGAAAGGGACCTGCTTTAATAGATTTTTTAAAATATTTTGATAACTATTAATACAGGATGTTCGAAAAAATATGATTAAAAATTAAATTGAGAAAACTTCAAATTTTCTAATTATTATCTATTTAGCATTAAAAATAAGGCTGAGTTTCTATAAGGTTGTCTACTCCGAAAATTTTTTGTTTTCGAAATATTGCCAATTTAATGTTTTTATATGGCGATTTTGTTGCGGATTTTATCTTCCGTTAGGCCTAGTTGACGTTGAAAAAGAGTCAATTGTTAACCAAATGTATGAAGCTGTCACTTTTCATTTAAAAAATATTAATATCCATGACGTGGCTCTTAAATTATACCAACGAAAATTATTTTAACTTGTTTATTATGTATACAGAATGTGATAAAGAATAACAAGAATACGTGACAATTTTTTTTTACCATTTGACAACGTTTTTATTCCAAGACATATTTCCTCCCAGGGTTGACACCCAGCAAATTAATATAGGAAGCCAGTGGAATTGCGTTTCCTGCCATGACTATATATCCGGTTCTGTAATATTAACCTTTTTAGAGAAAACTACTGCCTGGGTTTTCTTAGCGTTAAATTCGACTTGTGTGTGTACGTCATGTGCATTCAAAGAGAAAGATGACACTAGAAGGTTGTTAATGTAGAGTAAGAAGAAGGTGGAAGGAGGAACAATATGGACACCGGCAATGATGGTTAAGGTATCTGAGAGAAATCCGCCAATTGCAACTTGCAGAGAGCGATCCTTAAGAAAGCTGGGCAACCATTCACAGAATCGACTAGGCATACCATAAGATCGCAGTTTACTTAGAGCCCCTCATGCCACACACGAGCAAAGACTTTAGAAATATCCAGTGCAATAGCCCGAGACTCTCCATGATGTTCGATTGCGTTGGTCCAAAGATGGGTGACATAGGCTAGAAGGTCTCACGTTGATCTGGACTTCCGAAAACCTTATTGATTATCGCTGATAATGTTGGTTGAGGCTTTCCAGGTGCTTCAGAAGTTGTTGGTTAATAGCTTTCTCCGTTACTTTTGATATAACTGAATGCAATGCGACTGTTCGATAGTTGTTAGGGATGGTTCTCTTACCTTTCTTTGGTACAAGCTGGACTCGCGCCATTTTCCAACACGATGGAAAAATTCATTCATTTACTTAACATTAAACATTCGAAAATAATACATAGAGATACAAAATTTCTATGGAAATATTTAAAATCAGTAGTCATAAGTGTAAAATTATTTGTCTAGATGAGACGTGAACTATTACAAGGGTAACGAGACATTTTCATGGCATGTTTTCTAAGCAAAAACTACCACTTTAAAATTTCACTTTTTTAACGTACGTTCATTCCCCTGTTCAACTGTATTTATACTCGCATTATGACCCATCGGACTAATTTAAATAATCATAATTCCTACCTTAATATTCGTATTTTTTGAATCATCTCACGGATTTCATATCGTAGAATCCCTAGGAAGCACAATTTAAGGAAGGCCAATACACAGTATCCTAAAATGGCCAGTAGGGAGGCAGTTGACCTTAAATAGGCCAAAAGTCGTTCATCACAGCCAGCTGTATGCACCTGAAAGAACATTTTTTTATTTACAGAGAAATGTAATTATTGTCAAAAAGGCACTATCCGGTCGCCATAATTACTACTAATATGCAATGTATGATCTATAACTAAATTTAATTCTTACCTTCGCACATCTCCCCGTCCCATTGCCCACCACCACCGGCTCCAGGCAGCAACTGAGGGGCATTTCCCATCGAACTACCCCCGTTGTGTTGTCGAATTCCTCAGGACCCGTTACCCCGCAGCATTGATCTTCGGATTGTAGCCTGTCCCATAAACTAGTCATTGCACTGTTTGACCCGTATTCTTGTTGGAAGCGTAAACGTAACGCTGGCCTTAATTCCTATAAAAAAAATCTACTTCAGAAATATATTATTTTAGGAATATGCGAATAGATTCTTAGCAATAATAGGTACATAATACTAAACGTACTTCATATGCTTGAATTTTTTATATCGGCATCGTCAGTTGGTATACAAAAGATTAGCGAAATCAATCAGATTGTAAACTACAGTTAGAAAAATGTACATTTGTAGCCTATGCAACGAACGCAAACAGTCATTCCTACCTCTGTCGGACATTTGTGTATGTGTGTTGTTTAGAGTCAAACTATTTTCCCGACCAATGGAAGATCTCTGTGAGCAAACCTTTACCTAAAGTAAAAGATCCCGCAACTTTTAATGATATTAGGATAATTAATATCTTGCCTATTCTTTCCAAAGCGTATGAGAAGGTCCTATATTGTCAATTATTTCAATACTGTATACAAAATTCTATTATACCGGATAGTCAGTGCGGTTTTAGAAAGGATTTTAGCACCTCTATAGCATTGGTTGAGGTTACTGATGGTATAATGATGGCTACTGATAGGAAATTTAGTTAGTGTTCTGATTCTTTTGGATTTTTCAGAGGCTTCGATACCCTTAATCATGAACTTTTATTTCCTAAACCGTAATACGGGGTGTAATTGATCTTTGGGGGCGAAATTGATATCTGGAACCTTTTTAATATATTTCGTATTTTCTCAGAGTTAACAACATTTTTAAAAGATCTGACAACATAGCAATTTAAAGTTATTTTGTGTCCGGCAGATTTCTAGTGCTGCTCCCCGTAAGTACATTTTTTCTAATAAAAAATGGTGCTTTTAAAGCCATTTTATATTTAATTGTTTTTTAAGGCTATATACTTTCACGTGTACACAAAAACTGGTCAACAATCGTTCGGTTTTCTTCTTAAATCTCAATAATGTAATGCTTTCCTACAATACTAACATGAACGCCATTACTGTAAACATATGATTTTAAGCGGTATATTTAAATTTTTATAGTGGGGCCAAATTTTGATCACTTTGATTTTAAGTTTATTTATACAACTTAGCTGTTTTCGGTTTTTAGGCAACAAATATGGTAAGAAATTATGTAAGAAAGCCTGGGACACGTTCCTATAAAGATTACGATGAAGCCAGAGTTGAAGCTGCCCTTAACAAAATTTTTGAGGAAGGTTGGGCTTTACGGCGAGCTTCTGAAGAGTATAGAGTTCCATATGGTACTCTGAATAACAGATACCATGGAAGGCATGGAAGAAAAAATGGCGGACAAACCATATTTTCTTTAATTGAAGAAAAATCTTTTATGAAGCGTGCAGCACTATGTGGTGAGTGGGGGTTTCCGCTTGATCTCAAAGACTTGAGATATTTAGCAAAATTCTCATCCAACATTGACTTCCATAGACAAGAAAGACTTCCCTCAACTTCTTAATACTACGCTTCTCCATATGGATCAAAAAACGCAAACAGAAAACGAATCTAGCGCTGTAAAAAGAATTATTATTTCCTCGCTATTATTATCACCATTTTGCCTAGAGCGAGTTCTAAATAAACTTCCAAGAGAAGATATAGACATAGGAAATCAAGTTGACAATGCTTTGGTTTCTTACCTCAAAGAAAAAAGATATTCTGCTGCGCCTACCCGTCGTAACATAAAACGAACAAAGCTTGTTGTAGAACCTGGAAGAAGTGTCGTAGCCAATAATGATTCAGAAAGTGAGAGCGAGCTGGAAGAGGAGTTAGCCAACGAGAGCGAAATTGAAGAAGAAAGAGAACATATAGAAGAAACAGAATAATAAGGAAGATGTTAAGGGCGTACAATGCGCAAATTTATAGGATGATTAACAACGTTTCACTACTGCAGGATTCTGGAAAGGCTATTTAAACTACCTGACGGGACAAGTTAAATTTTGGTAAAGAAATGATTCTATTTCTAAGGTACATGGCCCTTTTTTGAAAAAAGTAAGTCAAAAATTTTTAAAGTCCGACAAAAAGTGCATATTTTTATGCATTTTTCAAGGCTAATATTGTCGCTGATATTTTTTTTTAGAAAAAAGTGGCGATGTACCTTAGAAGTTTCATGTCTTATCTTTACAATTCCAAAAATTCAGATATTACAATTTCGTTCTAAGCGAGTAATCTTGCAGCGCGCGAAGCATGTTTTAGGTAAATTTTGGAGAAATGTATTAGAAGTTGCCTATGTCCAGCAATATTTATTGTCGGTAGACGTGAAACAAGCTATCACGGTACATGATTATGCTACACTGAGAAAAACATCTAGGTTAGTAAATAGGGCTAAATTGTATGTGTTTTTGTGTATTGTCAGTGCCAACTACATAATATCTGTATTAATTTTAGAAAGCGGTATTATTAGTTTTACTTTTAACTTTTAGATCTAAAAACACATTTTAACATATACAGTGTGTGCGGCTTAATAACTTTTGAGCTGCTAATTTGTTTTTACAAAATTTGGGAGTGGGTTATAGGGGAATGTAAACTTCTTTTTGAAGGAATAATGACAGTACTAACTGTCAAAATGGCGGATGGGCGCCATTTTTGGGAAGAAAATTAAATAGGAAGGGGGGTCTTGCGATACATCATTTTGAAGATACTATCGAGTACTTTACGATCCCAGAATGTTACTTCTGTCTGCCCAACGAAAACAAAATGGCGTCATTGTAAAAATTGCATAGTTGTTTTTTTTATTATCCTTCATTTCATTTATCGACTTAGGAAAATAAACACAGCTTGGCATAGTGTAATAGGAATGAGAGACTCTTTTGTGCATATGTCATGGTGCTCAAATTCAAAATGGCCGCGGAGCGACATCTTGATAAACAAAATTGAATAGGAAGTGAGGTGTTGCTCGTGATTTTAAAGGTCCTATTGAACACTTTACGATCACAGAATATTGTATACCCAAAACAAAATGGCGGCTTGTTAAAAAGAATATTTACAATTTTTTTCTTTTCTTATTTAACTTCAGATTGGTTGTTGTGATTGCCTAAAGAAATAGTAACCCTATCGCTACTGACGTACGAATTTTCGGACCTTGATTTTCCGTGTCTGTGGTGCGGTCGTCCGATATTTAGTAAGTTTCATATTATTTTTCTGCTACAGTGTATACATCTTAATTTAGGTACAGTAAGTGGTATAGGTCAGTTGATCTTTGAAATCGTACCCGTTAGGTTGAGTAAGTTCGTGTGCGAGAGTGTGTGTGTTACTATAATTAAGTGTTACTTATACTTGGGTGTGTATACCGTGTGTTTTAGCCGGAACGCTCACCTCTAAAATTTTTTTATTTGGTGGTTTGTATGTGATATTAATTTGCATTTTTGACATGTCGGACTAAAATTTGTCACTTCCGGTTTAACCGGAAATGCCACCAACTTTGGATTTTTTAATCGAACACCCAGTAGAATTTTGGCTATATCGATTTAGAACATCATTCGAAATTCAACCACACCCCATATGTCACTGTTTGACACTTAAATAATTTTATATATACAGTGTGTGTATATAGTCTGGAAACATGAGTTGGGTCTTAAAATCAAAATTAAAAAAAAAGTAGTGGAATGTAATTGGTGAATTTTTAATATAAAAATTGGTTCGAAAAAGTGACACCTTAATCTGTCAAAAAGTGAGAGCTGTCAAATAAAACAATCTTATTTGTTGAGATAAAAATTTGGTGATTTCGGAAATATATAACACATCAATGGAGGATAAGATTGGTAAAAAAAGTTGACACTTACCTGTCAATATTTGACAGGTGTCATATAGAATATTGTTAATTAAGCAAATAAGTTAAAAATTATTAGGGAAACGTTGACAGCATAGACCAAAAGCGAAAAAACCTTAAAAAAGTTGACCTTGAGCTGTCGAAATTGGACAGCTGTCAACGATATCTCGTTTAATTAGTGACGGATTTTACTGAAACTTGGGTGAGATGATTAGTAGGACTAAAGTTATAAGAGAACAATTTTTTTTTGGATCTGTCAAAGATGACAGCTTAAAAAAAATTGTTCGATAGGCCAAAGTTAGGGTCGGTAAACTATAGAGGGAGGATGACCGAAGAAAAGTGTGAAAATAAAAATGACATTTGACACCTGTCAAAGTGACAGATACACGAAAAGTGAAGTATTTCAACAAAAAGTATCGGGAAAAGTTCCCGCAGATCGATAGGGCATGGCAGGATAGTGCACGAGACACTTTAAAAATTTTGACCCCTGTCAAAATTAAAATCTTTATTAAGGGTAGGATCGCGATGCGGTTTTCACCATCGGATGTGCCGGGTCGAAAAAATGGAAAAAAAATGTTCATACCTGTGAAATGTCAAGTAGTGATAGCTGTATAGATGAAAGTTTTATTTTCGAAAAAAAAATGTCGGGATTTACCGGCTTCGAGAAATAAATACAACTTGGCGTAGTCTAATAGGAATTAGAGAGTTCACTTTCTTGAATATTTCATTTAGGTAGTATTTTAGGTAGGTTACCATAAATAAGGAACAGTAATGTTATCTTCAATTTTTATTAAAAATATTATTTTAAGAAGGAGGAAATAAGGTTTATCTTAATATAATACTTATCTACACTATACAAACATTAAAAATATTAAAACAAAAAATACAAAAAATATGTATACAGGGTGGCCTATTAGTGCAAGTAAGTCCAATATCTCAGTTGTTAACAGAAATACAAAGAAATATTAAATACATAAGCTATAGGATCCGGAGAGTTGCATATTTTAAAAATATTTTATAGTATACAGGGTTCCCACAAAAGTAGAGGGGCAAAAAAGGATATTTTTTTAAATGGCCACCCACATTTTTTATTACGGAATTAAATTCGGCATAAAATTCTACGTATTCTGCCGCATTTTAATTTGTAGTTCGTTGCGTTGTTGCTATGGTATATATAATTTACAAGAAAATCCAGGATAAACGACCTATTTAATATGTATTCAAAATATTACCTGATTTAAATTTAATAATACGGGGTTACGGTTTTCGTACCCCAAGGGATAACATAGTGATATTAATAGGGAAAAGTGGCCACAACTTATACAGAGTTATACAAGTTTTACAACAAAATAACCTTGCCATCAATTCAGAGCATTTTACAATGCATCCGTACAACAGTCAATGCAGGAGTTAATTCATCAGGATTATGGAGCCATAGTAGTTTTTGCGAATGTGCCAGACGAAAAATACAACAAGAAAGATTATACTGAACGAAATATGTCGATCTTCTGAAGAAAGTATATTGTTTAAATACCCATGACGAACATTTCGAACATTAATTTATAGTCTTTTAAATATCTACTTGTGTGTTTATTTATTGATTTGTTTTTTGGACCCCTACAATTTTTTTTATTTGTTCTAAAAGTAAATTAAAATGTTTTAGTTCAAAATCATTATGTTAATAAATTATTAAAAATCATATCCTAATTTTGAGACTGAAAACTATACATTATGAAATGATAAAGAGTAATTAATAAAAAAAAACTGATTTGTGTAAGTAATGACTTAATGAGAAAAAAATATAAACATAAAATAGCAATATATATCATCAGGATACTTAGAGAAGTGATTATATACATATTGCAATAACGGTAGTAAGTCATATAACAAAAGGTAGAAAAGTCTATATTTTTTTTAAAAACTGCTTTTACTGCTAACAAAAACTTTGAAGATGTCAAAACTATGAAGATATAGCATAGTAGACAAACATTTGATATAACAACAGAAGTCGTTAAGCATAAGCCCTGTGTCATATATCAACAAACTGTAAAGTTTAGAAACTAAAAACAAGAAAAAAAATTGAACTTTAACAGGATGTAACTCGAAAAGTACCTATTGAGTTTTTGAGATTTTGATATACGATTTACTACTTTACTACCTATTTGAATACGTATAATTACCTCTACAAGTATTCGAATGCATTATCCCAACTCCCTTTTAGGCGTCCACGAATTAAAGATCTCGTATTACAGAAACCGTTTTTAAAAAGACTAAACAAACTATTACCACGAAGTTCTTTATTCCAATAATATCTTATTTTCTACATTACAGGGTTTATATACCAAAGCAGTGACAATGAAAGTACTTATCACTAACAACTATTTTCTAACACATTATCTTAATGGTAATGGGCGAAAGTGCCATTGAAAGGTTATAATGTAGGAATGTCTGGTTCCTTAATTCCTCCCTCCTTAGGCTTGGATCTCCTGAGACAAGCAAGGGCTAATTTGAACTGCTTGAAGAGGTATTGCGGATTCTTCTGTAATCTCGATTTTCCTGTCTCTTTTCCTACAATTTCTAATTTTTGACCCATATTTGTATGCAAAACACATTGAACATAATATAATCAATATCGCATACAAACTAAAAGACGTTGAACGATTTTCCCATTTTAAATTGGTTAAACCTATATTATTTTGCAAATCTTTCATTTTACTTTTAACGTCATTATACGTGTCTAAAGGTTGAAAGTTAATTCTTTGTACTTGAAAATTGTAAAAGTTACCTTCATTTGGTATTTTAATACTGGTATTCAAAAATCCTTTAAACACATAATTATTATTTAAGGCTGACATTTCACAAAATTTACTAATTATAGTAGGTCGATTAACAGTAATATGAGTTTTATTACAATGTTCAAATAAGGACAGCTTTTGATTTGTGTTTACCAACAGTTGATTATTATTCATAACACTAATTTGTGAATAATTATCGCTATTAACTACTGGGCAATTAGTTAATGTTTTAATATTACATTCATTGTTTATAATGTTGTAACATAAAGCCTGCTTGATACTTAATTCTATACATGGTTTTTCTAGAAAGTAAATATACTTATCTTCTAATACATACGTAGTCGGTACAATAAGTAAATTAGTTTGATTAAACAGGGTTGGATATATCTTTTGGTAATTATAAATAGTTCTATAAATAATAGGAATTTTTAATACAAAGATTATTTCTTGATCAGAGACTATAGTATTTAATTTGCAGAGATTCATAAACTCAAAATAGAAGAGTTTAGAAAAAGGAATAAGTTCGTTGTAAGAAAAGATAGTGTTTAATAGACGTTCTATTTCGATTATATCTGAAACATTTATAAGTAAAAGGTTAATTTCTTCTTTAATACTAAAAGTAATAATATTTAATAGCTTATCGATATATGTTTCGAAACTTTTTATATTAAAGATTTCTTTTAGGATGATTTCTTGAATCTTTATTTCTTCGTCCAATTTATTAAGAATTTTTAATGTTTGCAATAATTGAGAGTTTATATTATTGGTAGTGTTTTCAAATTTATTTTGTAAAAATGTTAATACTGATAGAGTTTTGGTATTTTGAAGATTTATCGTGTCTTCATTATTTCGTAGAATTTGCATATTTGACATTATTTCTTTAAGATCAGTTTGGTCTAAATTACCGGTAACATATCTGATGGTTGTACCTAAACCGTCAAATAAACTGCGTTTATTTCTTTGTTGTTTTAATAATTTAATTTTTTCTTGAAGTGAAACTAAAGAGTCCTCTAAATAATTATATAGGGTATTATTATTTGTTTTTAAGCCTATAAAATAAACATTCGTAACGTAATTCTGTATATTCTTATTAATAGAAGTGAGATTAACATGAAAATAAGTTTTATGATAAAAATTAACTAAGGAAGCTAAGCCTAAATTTTCTTGTATATACGGAACATTTTCAATCTTTTGAAGTTCCTGGCTGTTGGCCATCTCTGGAATCAGGGAGATTGTCGAAATCCTGCAAAGAAAATTGTCGTCTTTGAGGACGTACATTTCTTAAATGAAAAGTTAAATTGGGTTCTTCATTGATTTCTAATTTTTCTTTATTTTGTTTTAGTTTTTTATCATTAATTTTTCGATATAGGGTACGGGTTTTTTGTCCTCTTGCCGTAGAAGTTTTTAGATATATTGGTTGATTTAGTTCGATAGTGGGTTCTGGAATATTTTCATTTCTTTTTTCAAGAATTATTTTTGCTTTTTCTCTTACATTATGTGAGAGTTTTTCATAAAAAGGTAGTATTTCATTTCGACGTTTTTCATTATAATGTTCATAAATGTTTTTGTCAATTTCCATTAGTTAAATGTTTATTTAAATTCTCATAAGGGCCATAAAGCAAAGAAAAAGGGGTAAAATTTGTGGTGGAGTGAACACTTTGATTGTATATTAAAATAGAGGTTATCATTAAATCTTTAATATGATCATTTTTATTTTGCATACGTAAGATTCGTAATTTTTCTTTTAAAGTACTATGAAATCGTTCTAAGGGCGATAAGGAAGTGGGATTCATAGATGAAGTGACGTGGTATTCGACATTATGTAGTCTAAGATATTCTTTAAGTGTTAGATTATTAAATTCACCTGCGGAATCTGAAGTTATTTTGTCAGGTAGATTATGATGTGACATAAAATGTCTTAATTTATTCAAAATAATAGTGGCGGCTTTTGAAGGTATATGATAGGCCTGAGCATATTTACTAAAAAGATCGATTATGGTTAAAAAAATTTAGTTCTCGATGCTAAAAGTGTCTATAAAAATATCTTCGAAAGGTTTGCTAGCTATTAAAGGTCCTTTAAAAGGCGTTTTAATAGGATGCCTCTCATATTTGGACATTAAACAGATTTGACATTGGTTTATATAATTTATTATTAATTTTTTTATCATTGGTGTGTAAACGAGTTTTTGAAAATGATTATGTGTTTCGTTGATACCATTATGCGTTTGACTATGATATAGAGATAATTCAGCCATGAATTGTTCTTTATTTAAAAGAGTTGGTTTG
Organism: Barypeithes pellucidus; assembly: GCA_963991005.1. NCBI lineage: Eukaryota > Metazoa > Arthropoda > Insecta > Coleoptera > Curculionidae > Barypeithes > Barypeithes pellucidus. The sequence goes on along the minus strand of OZ022557.1, from coordinate 47,794,025 downwards.
AAAGCGGCTTTGATAAACTTTATATTTTTAAAATGATCTTTAAGAACGTTAATAAGCTTTGGTTCTAATGTTTTCTCTTCATAATATACTCCATATTTAAGGTTGGGGTTTATGTATTCTTTTATAAATTGCAATATATTCTTATTTTCGTTGCCATGTCTTAAGGTAACTTGAAAAGAATTTTTACTTAATTTTTTAGTCGAAAATACATCTTCTAACTTAAATATAATATAGTTTTTAAAAGTGTATAGATGTCTCTCAGAATAAGAAAGACCGCAAATCGGATTTTCTCTAGCTGTATGTACAGTGATGTCATCGTCGTTGTCATTGATTAAATTTAGTCTATCAATTAAAGGTAGGTCGTCAAGAACATCAGAGTCACTACTTTCTAAAGCAACATCATTTAGTATTTCGTCAGCGTCGTCAAAATTTAAATTAATTTCCGATTCAAGATTATGGAGAATAGATAGTAATTCGTCGTCTTCTTTACTTAAAGCGTCATTTTTTTGTTTTCGCGTGAGAGCGTTAATTTCTATCCTACTTAGAGCATCAGCTACTTTATTTTCTTTACCCTTTTTATATCTAATTTCAAAATTAAATTCCTCTAGTCGTAATTTCCAGCGTATTAACCTTTGATTAGGCTCTTTTAGCGAAAATAACCAAGTAAGAGGTTTATGATCGGTTTCAATTATGAATTTTTGACCAAAAAGGTAAGGGCGGAAATGTTTGCAAGAATCTACAATGGCAAGTAATTCTTTTTCGATAGTGGCATAATTTCTTTCAGCCGTATTTAGAGTACGAGAGTAAAAAGAGATAGGTTTACCACTTTGTGATAATACCGAACCTAATGCTATATTGCTAGCGTCGGTTGTTAAATAAAATTCTTTCTTAAAATCAGGATATGCTAATACGGGGGCATTACATATAGTTTCTTTACAAATATTAAATGCTTCAAGATATTCCGGATCTTTCAAATTAATTTTTTCATTCTTTCTTAAGCATTTTGTAAAAGGTTTTGCTAGGTGTGCAAAATTTTTAATGAATTTTCTATAATAACCTATAAGACCTAAAAAGGCTTGTATTTCTTTAACGTTTTTTGGTAGAGGAAAATTGATTATACTTTTAATTTTTTCTTCGTTGGGTTTAATACCGTTAGGAGTTATAACATGTCCTAGAAAAGGAACTTCTTTTCTTAGGAATTCTGATTTGTCTAATTGTATTTTTAAATTAAATTGCTGAAGTTTTTCAAATATCTGTTTTAAATGTAAAATATGTTCGTCAAGAGATTTTGAATAAACGACTATATCGTCCATATAGACAAAGCAAAATTTATGTAGATATTCTAAAAGAACGTGGTCCATCATTCTTTGGAATGTGGCCGGTGCATTTTTAAGACCAAAGGGCATTCTTACATATTCATAATGACCGTTTTCTACTGCAAACGCGGGTTTTTCTATTGAATCTTTGTGCAAAGGTATTTGGTGAAATCCTTGTGCCAGATCGAGAGTAGTAAAATATTGACATTTTCCTAAATTTTCTAAAATTTCCTCTGTTCGCGGTAATGGATATTTATCCTCGATGGTTTTTTCATTAATTTTTCTGAAATCTATGACCATACGCCATTTTTTTTCGCCTGAGGCGTCTAATTTTTTTGGCACAATCCAGACGGGACTGGAATATGGCGATATTGAAGGTTTAATTATTTCATTATCTAATAATTTAGCTACTTGATTTTGAATCTCTTGTTTTAAATGATATGGGTATCTAAAGTTCTTTACATAAACTGGATCATTATCCTTGGTTCTAATGGAGTGAGAAGTGATGTTACAGACAGACAATTTTTTTTCGGGGTTATAAAATACGTCTTTGAACTTATAACATAATTTTTTTATTTTTGCCTTCTCCTCAACATTCATATGATCTATTCTAATAACTTTTTGTATATTATTTGAAATTTTTAAATGATTAGATTTTTCAAATTTTTCTTTGATATCAAAGTTACTTAAAGGTTCAGTGTTAATATTATCTATGTTCAAATTATTTATTTCATAGGGGTAGTTTACTTCGTAATTGTTTACGTAACATATACTTTCAGGTATGTATTATCATTAATTTTAATACTCGGTACTAAGACTTCTCCATTCTTTATTGAGCTTCTTATTTTATTATTTTTATTAATATCTTCTTGATAGTAAATTTTTGTATGAGGCATTATTAAACATTTATTTTTTGTATCTATAGTACATTCTAGATTAACTAAATCTTTAAAACTAAGTAAACAGTCAAATTTTTTGTGCCATGGTAAAATTAAAAATTCAATAGGTGTGAAATTTTTAAATTCCGATAAAATTGGTATTTCAACAGCGTAATTGCCTTTAATAGTTTTATGACACGTAGTAATTTCAAAACTGTGATTATATATTAATGAAGGAAAGAGTTTAAAAGCTACTTCAGGGTTCATTATACTGGATGATGCGCCTGTATCTATAAGAATTTTTAATTGATGATTATTACTAAAAATAAAAGGAAGTTGCGTTTGATACGTATAATTATTTAAATCTAAGTTATATTTTGAAATGGGGTGTACAATGTAAAATTTTCATCGGGTTCCTCTTCAGAGTTTGTTTCTGCATTATGAATTTCTTCGATAACTTTATCAGGACGATTATTACCTTGCCTAGCGAAATGATTGTATCCTTGATTGTAATTTTTATTTTGAAAATTTTGTTGACCATTATTAAAGCGTTGTTGCCAATTATTATTTGGTCTTGGTGTATACGTATTTCTAGTACTAATAGACATAGGTGTTGGTTTTGGTAAGGTATTATGATTATTTTGTGGTCGAAAAACATTTGTTTTTGGTTGTTGAAATACTTGAATATTAGTAGGGAAGTGCGATTGTTGAGGCCTTCCGGGAGGTAAATTAATAGGTCCTCTAGGAAACGATCTTTCAAAGTTAGAATTGTTTCTATAAGAATTAGTATTTTGCGTATTTGTAGACGGTTTAAATGTATTTTTTGACATATTTTGTCGCAAAAAGTTTTTATAATTTATTTGAGTTTGTATATTGTCGTATTCTCTACAAATGTTAACACATGCGTCTATGCTTTTAGGAGTTTGTTGTCTAACAAATGAGCAATAAGGCTCTTTTAAACCTGAGACAAAAGCGTATAATGCTTGTCTTTCATAATCCTTAAATTTTAATTCAAGAAACTCTACTTGATCTGAATATTCTATTTGAGCATTTTCTTTCAACTTATGTAATTTTTTATTGATGTTTAATGCAAATTCTTCGAAATTTTCATTATTATTTTGAAAACTAGTTGTAAGTAAGGTAAGAAGATTTTCCTCACTGCAGGGGTCTTTATATTTGTTTATTAAAAGAGTTTTTAGTTCATCAAAAGAACGTGGGTTATGTAATGTAACTAAATCTCTGGCTTCGCTTTTAATTTGCGAAATTACATATCTAAAAAAATACAGGGTTAATGTTTCATCTGTAAAAGTAAATTTGTCTAAGAATTCTTTCGTATTTATTAAAAAATAATTAAGGTCTTTGGATCCTCCAAAATATTCGGGGACCATGCATTTAGCAAAATTAAAACGAATTTGGATCTCACTGTAGGACATTGTATTACTAGTGGCCATATTTGAATTTATTAAATTAAAATCTCTTTTTAAAGGCGATCTATCGCGGGACATAAATTATAATCTTTGTCTTAAAATTGTTTTCTTACAATTAATAATATTAAATGCCTAACACACTTATTATAAAAGTAAAATGGAGTGCAAAAATGGGAAATTCGTAAAAATTACTTACAAAATAAGTACTAATAACATCGATGTAGGAAGATTAGAGACGTTCAACTTGACCAATACTTCTCCTCCTTCAATCGTGTCTAGTGGTTGAATACTGGAACTGGCTGATTGCAAAACCCAAGATTTCGCTGAAGGAATCTTCTAGGTCTGGACAGCTCGTTTGGCTTCGTGTTCTTATTTGCACACTAGTCTTCTTAAGAGTTCTTCAGAACATAATTTGAAGTTAAACCCATTAAAGTCATGTTTGATGATTTTTGGTAACAAAAATAATATATCTTTTTTAATTGAAAATATTAATATAACTCTTGATGGTATTAATCTTCCTAGTGTTAAGTTGGCAAAAAATTTGGGTATAATTATTGATACAGAATTAAGATTCAAGGAACATATTAAAAAGTTAATTCAAAAGTCCTATTTTACTTTAAAAATTTTGTATAGCAACCGTTATTTTCTTAATTACGGTTGGCGTAAAATGCTTTGTGAGTCTCTTCTTCTGTCTAGCTTCAATTACTGTGATTTCATTTATGGTCCGTGTTTGGATATATTTGATTTAGGATAGGATACAGGAAGTTCAAAATACTTGTTCTCGTCTTGTTTTTGGTCTATATTGGATATCTCAAAATGCACAATCGCCGATCTCTCCATTTGGGAAATTTCTTTCATGGGATTTGAGTAACCCTGTTTTACCTCTGTCTATAAAAAATAAGTTCCAATTTCGCGATGATATACATGCACGTAACATAAAATTTTCTAATAAAATTACTCTTCATCATTATCATAGTGCCAGGTTTCAGAGAACATTCACTTATAATAATTGTATTAAATTATATAACAATTTACCGGATTATCTTCTTTCTCTCAACTCTAACAAATTGAAAATTTTGTATAAGAAATATTTGCTCACTTCTCAATATTCCTAATTGATTTATTGTATTATTACTTTTTTTTTATTATTATTTTTCTTTTTTTTTATCGTTATGCGATATCTGCGTTAGTTCAGTATTTGCCACTATGTGGGCCAGTTTTAATTTATTTGGGTATATCAGAACTTTGATCTTAACTTTGACTATTTCTATATATTTTTTTTATTGTATTCAACTGTTTTTTTCTTCTTTATTCTTTAACGTTTGAGTTGTTTGGGGTTCAGTAGAGTAGCCTTTGGCTAGACTGCGCCTCGAATTGACTCCATATTATTTATATGTATTTACTTGTATTCACTTATTTAATAAAATGCATTTATTATTATTATTTAACTTTTTCACAGGTTTTTAGTTCCTGGTTAGAAAGCAAAATCCATCGGTTTTAGAGACAAGATGGTTTGCTTTGTGAATGTGTTAGTAACACTTAATTTTCTCCTATGACCCTTCTCACAATTGCACAAGTGTCTAAGATGACTGACTTTTGGATTGGTAAGTATAGATCCCAATGTAATCCGAGTTTACTAATACTGGTTTTTAGTGTTTTAGGTATTTCCCCCGTGGCGCCCACGATGATCGGTAGGACAACCACGGAGTTCATGTTCCACATTTGGCGGATTTCGTCGGCTAAGGGTAAGTATTTGCTAATTTTTTCATTATATGTTTTTGTTATGTTTGTAGCCAGTGGTATGGCGAAATCAACAATAAGAGTCTTATGCTCGTCTTTAAAACTGATGACTAAATCTGGAATGTTATTTGTAATTGTTCTGTCCGTTATTATTTTGCGGTTCCAATATAGTTTAATTCGCTCATCTTCACACACCGGAGGCGGTTCGTACTGATAGTATGGAACAAGATCTGTTAGGCCCATATATTTTTCCCTGAGCTTTTGGTGGATAATTTTACCAACCCTGTTATGCCTATCCAGATATGCCTTTGAAGCTAACACGGAACACCCCGAGATTATATGGTCTAGGTTCTCATTTTTCTCATGACACATTCGACACTTGACTTGTTCGATCTGTTCTCCCAAGATAGTCCTCCTGTAGACTCTTGTTGCAATGACCTGTTCCTGAATTGCCGTCACAAATCCCTCTGTTTCAGTAAAGAGGTTTCCATGCCGCAGGTAAGCAGTGGAGGCTATTCTGTCGATGGAGTCATTTTCTATTGTAGCCAAATATTTTCCGTGCAGAGGCTTACTGCGCCAATTAGCCAGTTGTTGCACAGGTGTTAAGGACATTTCAAGCGGGTTATAATCCCTATGAGCCAACTTTAATGGGGTAGCTTTTTTGTCTGCTAGTATGACTGCATGATGAATTTCACTAGACTCCGCTTTGCTGTAAAAGTAACCCCTCAAGTTTTCCACCTGTTTACTATGCCTGAATGTAACATCGGGGATTCCACGTCCACCCAGTTTCCTGGGTAAGTGGAATCTTTCTATAGCCGACTTGGGGCACGGTGTTTACGAAATTCCACACGGGTTTTGATATTAATATCGTTAAGCTCTGTTTTCGTCCATTTGATCACGCCAAAGCTATAGGTTATGGATGAGGTGGCATAAGTATTTATCGCTTTTGCCATGTTTCTTGCTGATAATTTGGAGCGTAGAAGGGAACGAACTCGTTGCAGGTAGGTATTAGTTGCTTTTACTTTAGCTCCACGGTGGTCTAGGTCTGTATCCTGCAAGTATCCCAGATATTTGTATTGCTCTTCCTCCTCCATACCCTCGACGAAGCCCTGGTCTTGATTAGCCTCGTATCCTGCATGTCTTACCCAAACGCCCTTTTCAATCCCGTTGATTCTGCATTTGTCCAGCCCAAACTTCATTTGTATATCGCTACTGAAGCGGCCGACGCAGTGTAGTAATTCTTCTATATGCTTAGTGGATTTGGCATATAGCTTCAAGTCGTCAATATACCACAAATGACTTATAGGCCGATGAGATTGTGGCAGGGTATACCCTTTTCTTTGATTGTTCAGCATTGTGGTAAGCGGTCTTAAAGCCAGGCAAAACCACAGCGGGCTCAATGCATCTCCCTGGAATATACCACGCCTGATCTGGATAACACCCGCATCCAGCGTGCCTTGAGGTGTATTAAGCTTCAGTTTAGTATTCCATTGGGTCATGACATGCTTCAGGAACTCAGTAATATGCCTCTCGACTCCGTACAGTTCAAGAATATGCGAAAGCCACGAATGCGGCACGCTCTCAAACGCCTTTTGGTAGTCAATAAATGCTGTATATAGGCAGCCTTTGGTGCTTTTTGCATGCGACATAATCACAGAGTCAATAATGAGTTGCTCTTTGCACCCTCTTGACCTTTTTCGACAGCCTTTTTGTTCCTCATCCGGCAATTTATTGACCTCCAGGTGGCGGTAAAGCTTTTCTAATAGAACAGAGGTAAGTATCTTGTACAGATTGGGGAGACATGTGATTGGGCGGTATTGAGCAGGATTCTCAGCGCTAGCTGAATTCTTGGGCAACAGGTAAGTAATCCCACTCAGCATGAATTGTGGAGCTTCTTCCCGATGAGCAAGAAGGTAAGTAAAACATTTAGCTAACTGCGCATGTGTAGCCTTAAACTGCTTATACCAAAAGTTCTGTATGTGGTCTCGTCCAGGAGCTTTCCAGTTCAAGGTTTTACTTATAGCTTGTGTCACTTGTTCCTCTGTAATCCTCCAGTCAAGCATTGTGCGGATATTAGCACTATTTTTTCTCTCATCAGCTAGCCATTTTGCGGGTCTATGCTGAGCTGAGTTACCCCAGATATTCTCCCAACAGGTTTTAATGCCTTGCGCAGTTGGGACCTGTTGTACTGGAGTTGAGTTATTAGTACTGGTGTTACTGAGGCTTTTATAAAATGATTTTTGGCTCGTGGCAAATTGTTTATTCTGTTGACGCCTAGCGTTACTTATTTTATATCTCTTGAGCCTTTTCGCCATTGCCGATAGTTTTTGTTTTAGGAGGTCCAAAACTGTTGCCATAGAAGGATTATCGTTATTTTTTTCCCTGTTGAAGATTGTTTCTGCGGTCTTAGTGGTTTTCCTGCTTGGGTTAGGTCTTTGGCACTGTGTAAGTATACCTATAGATTTTCTAAGTAGTTCTATTTTCCCAGTGAGTCGTTTTTCCCATGGCGGAATAGCATCTGTGCCCTTCCTTACAGAGGTTTTGGGCAACAGCTTCTGCCCGTTTAACTTAAGTGCTGTACATGCTCCGGTATATATGAGACTATGCACTTGTGATATGGACAGTAGTTCAGTAATTTTTAGTGAAATGATGTTGTTTATGTTGTTTAATATTTCTACTGTTTTGGTATGGAAATGGAGTTTTTGGCAGTCTCGGCTTGCTAAAAGGGTCCATACCATCATATTGTATATGAACTCTTTCGAACTCCAGCTCCGCCGGTGTTGGCTCTATTTCTGTGACTTGAGGAGCCTCTGTAGGTTGGATTATTGGTTCTGCCTGCGTCATACCTAACTCCAGTGATACTTCATTTTTAATTCTGTTAATAGTATCACTCATGATCCGGTTACCAGTAAAGAGTGATCTACGCTGATCTAAGATATTTTGAATAGTTTTATTGTTTAGACTCGGGTACTTTTCTAGCATTAGTCTGTGCACTTCTTTGCTATAAGGGTTTTTTCCAGTTTACAAACGAGTAATTTTCAGATAACATCGAACCAGGTATTCGTTCATATCAGGTGTCCACATGGTTCTTTGCCTTTGTCTATTTCTATATCCGGTTGAGGTGGGCTGAGGTATAAATCCCCCAGCAACACCGACAGCCACATTGGAAGTGGAGGGTAAAGGTGGTATCGTTTCTTCCATTATTCGTAAGCCTTGTCGTTCGCGTTGGTCGATGGCAGGTAAATCATCCCGACGGTTCCGACCCGGGTCCTGCTGCCCCGGCCCGCCTGAGTATCTCTTATGCCTTGTATTCACAGCGAGAGAAATCTCGTTTGGTGAGGTGCTAACACACCAAATGGTTTATCACCATTTACCCCTGGTGACCCAGGTAACTCGGGACCGTGTGGTCGTCACTCCACAAATAATATGACAAGTCATATTACCCCCGTGCGGGGGTTATTATTATATAACTTTTTCACAGGTTTTTAGTCCCTGGTTAGAAAGCAAAATCCATCGGTCTTAGAGACAAGATAGTTTGCTTTGTGAATGTGTTAGTAACACTTAATTTTCTCCTATGACCCTTCTCACAATTGCACACGTGTCTAAGATGACTGACTTTTGGATTGGTAAGTATAGATCCCAATGTAATCCGAGTTTACTAATACTGGTTTTTAGTGTTTTAGGTATTTCCCCAGTGGCGCCCACGATGATCGGTAGGACAACCACGGAGTTCATGTTCCACATTTGGCGGATTTCGTCGGCTAAGGGTAAGTATTTGCTAATTTTTTCATTATATGTTTTTGTTATGTTTGTAGCCAGTGGTATGGCGAAATCAACAATAAGAGTCTTATGCTCGTCTTTAAAACTGATGACTAAATCTGGAATGTTATTTGTAATTGTTCTGTCCGTTATTATTTTGCGGTTCCAATATAGTTTAATTCGCTCATCTTCACACACCGGAGGCGGTTCGTACTGATAGTATGGAAAAAGATCTGTTAGGCCCATATATTTTTCCCTGAGCTTTTGGTGGATAATTTTACCAACCCTGTTATGCCTATCCAGATATGCCTTTGAAGCTAACACGGAACATCCCGAGATTATATGGTCTAGGTTCTCATTTTTCTCATGACACATTCGACACTTGACTTGTTCGATCTGTTCTCCCAAGATAGTCCTTCTGTAGAATCTTGTTGCAATGACCTGGTCCTGAATTGCCGTCACAAATCCCTCTGTTTCATTAAAGAGGTTTCCATGCCGCAGTTAAGCAGTGGAGGCTATTCTGTCGATGGAGTCATTTTCTATTGTAGCCAAATATTTTTCGTGCAGAGGCTTACTGCGCCAATTAGCTAGTTGTTGCACAGGTGTTAAGGACATTTCAAGCGGGTTAAAATCCCTATGAGCCAACTTTAATGGGGTAGCTTTTTTGTCTGCTAGTATGACTGCATGATGAATTTCACTAGACTCCGCTTTGCTGTAAAAGTAACCCCTCAAGTTTTCCACCTGTTTACTATGTCTGAATGTAACATCGGGGATTCCACGTCCACCCAGTTTCCTGGGTAAGTGAAATCTTTCTATAGCCGACACGGGTTTTGATATTAACATCGTTAAGCTCTGTTTTCGTCCATTTGATCACGCCAAAGCTATAGGTTATGGATGAGGTTGCATAAGTATTTATCGCTTTTGCCATGTTTCTTGCTGATAATTTGGAGCGTAGAAGGGAACGAACTCGTTGCAGGTAGGTATTAGTTGCTTTTACTTTAGCTCCACGGTGGTCTAGGTCTGTATCCTGCAAGTATCCCAGATATTTGTATTGCTCTTCCTCCTCCATACCCTCGACGAAGCCCTGGTCTTGATTAGCCTCGTATCCTGCATGTCTTACCCAAACGCCTTTTTCAATCCCGTTGATTCTGCATTTGTCCAGCCCAAACTTCATTTGTATATCGCTACTGAAGCGGCCGACGCAGTGTAGTAATTCTTCTATATGCTTAGAGGATTTTTCATATAGCTTCAAGTCGTCCATATACCACAAATGGCCGATGAGATTGTGGCAGGGTATACCCTTTTCTTTGATTGTTCAGCATTGTGGTCAGCGGTCTTAAAGCCAGGCAAAACCACAGCGGGCTCAATGCATCTCCCTGGAATATACCACGCCTGATCTGGATAACACCCGCATCCAGCATGCCTTGAGGTGTATTAAGCGTCAGTTTAGTATTCCATTGGGTCATGACATGCTTCAGGAACTCAGTAATATGCCTCTCGACTCCGTACAGTTCAAGAATATGCGAAAGCCACGAATGCGGCACGCTGTCAAACGCCTTTTGGTAGTCAATAAATGCTGTATATAGGCAGCCTTTGGTGCTTTTTGCATGCGACATAATCACAGAGTCAATAATGAGTTGCTCTTTGCACCCTCTTGACCTTTTTCGACAGCCTTTTTGTTCCTCATCCAGCAATTTATTGACCTCCAGGTGGCGGTAAAGCTTTTCTGATAGAACAGAGGTAAGTATCTTGTACAGATTGGGGAGACACGTGATTGGGCGGTATTGAGCAGGATTCTCAGCCCTAGCTGATTATTATTATTATTATTATTTAACTTTTTCACAGGTTTTTAGTTCCTGGTTAGAAAGCAAAATCCATCGGTCTTAGAGACAAGATGGTTTGCTTTGTGAATGTGTTAGTAACACTTAATTTTCTCCTACGACCCTTCTCACAATTGCACACGTGTCTAAGATGACTGACTTTTGGATTGGTAAGTATAGATCCCAATGTAATCCGAGTTTACTAATACTGTTTTTTAGTGTTTTAGGTATTTCCCCCGTGGCGCCCACGATGATCGGTAGGACAACCACTGAGTTCATGTTCCACATTTGGCGGATTTCGTCGGCTAAGGGTAAGTATTTGCTAATTTTTTCATTATATGTTTTTGTTATGTTTGTAGCCAGTGGTATGGCGAAATCAACAATAAGAGTCTTATGCTCGTCTTTAAAACTGATGACTAAATCTGGAATGTTATTTGTAATTGTTCTGTCCGTTATTATTTTGCGGTTCCAATATAGTTTAATTCGCTCATCTTCACACACCGGAGGCGGTTCGTACTGATAGTATGGAACAAGATCTGTTAGGCCCATATATTTTTCCCTGAGCTTTTGGTGGATAATTTTACCAACCCTGTTATGCCTATCCAGATATGCCTTTGAAGCTAACACGGAACACCCCGAGATTATATGGTCTAGGTTCTCATTTTTCTCATGACACATTCGACACTTGACTTGTTCGATCTGTTCTCCCAAGATAGTCCTCCTGTAGACTCTTGTTGCAATGACCTGGTCCTGAATTGCCGTCACAAATCCCTCTGTTTCAGTAAAGAGGTTTCCATGCCGCAGGTAAGCAGTGGAGGCTATTCTGTCGATGGAGTCATTTTCTATTGTAGCCAAATATTTTCCGTGCAGAGGCTTACTGCGCCAATTAGCCAGTTGTTGCACAGGTGTTAAGGACATTTCAAGCGGGTTAAAATCCCTATGAGCCAACTTTAATGGGGTAGCTTTTTTGTCTGCTAGTATGACTCCATGATGAATGTCACTAGATTCCGCTTTGCTGTAAAAGTAACTCCTCAAGTTTTCCACCTGTTTACTATGCCTGAATGTAACATCGGGGATTCCACGTCCACCCAGTTTCCTGGGTAAGTGGAATCTTTCTATAGCCGACTTAGGGTGGTGGGCACGGTGTTTACGAAATTCCACACGGGTTTTGATATTAATATCGTTAAGCTCTGTTTTCGTCCATTTGATCACGCCAAAGCTATAGGTTATGGATGAGGTGGCATAAGTATTTATCGCTTTTGCCATGTTTCTTGCTGATAATTTGGAGCGTAGAAGGGAACGAACTCGTTGCAGGTAGGTATTAGTTGCTTTTACTTTAGCTCCACGGTGGTCTAGGTCTGTATCCTGCAAGTATCCCAGATATTTGTATTGCTCTTCCTCCTCCATACCCTCGACGATGCCCTGGTCTTGATTAGCCTCGTAACCTGCATGTCTTACCCAAACGCCTTTTTCAATCCCGTTGATTCTGCATTTGTCCAGCCCAAACTTCATTTGTATATCGCTACTGAAGCGACCGACGCAGTGTAGTAATTCTTCTATATGCTTAGAGGATTTGGCATATAGTTTCAAGTCGTCCATATACCACAAATGACTTATAGGCCGATGAGATTGTGGCAGGGTATACCCTTTTCTTTGATTGTTCAGCATTGTGGTCAGCGGTCTTAAAGCCAGGCAAAACCACAGCGGGCTCAATGCATCTCCCTGGAATATACCACGCCTGATCTGGATAACACCCGCATCCAGCGTGCCTTGAGGTGTATTAAGCTTCAGTTTAGTATTCCATTGGGTCATGACATGCTTCAGGAACTCAGTAATATGCCTCTCGACTCCGTACAGTTCAAGAATATGCGAAAGCCACGAATGCGGCACGCTCTCAAACGCCTTTTGGTAGTCAATAAATGCTGTATATAGGCAGCCTTTGGTGCTTTTTGCATGCGACATAATCACAGAGTCAATAATGAGTTGCTCTTTGCACCCTCTTGACCTTTTTCGACAGCCTTTTTGTTCCTCATCCGGCAATTTATTGACCTCCAGGTGGCGGTAAAGCTTTTCTAATAGAACAGAGGTAAGTATCTTGTACAGATTGGGGAGACATGTGATTGGGCGGTATTGAGCAGGATTCTCAGCGCTAGCTGAATTCTTGGGCAACAGGTAAGTAATCCCACTCAGCATGAATTGTGGAGCTTCTTCCCGATGAGCAAGAAGGTAAGTAAAACATTTAGCTAACTGCGCATGTGTAGCCTTAAACTGCTTATACCAAAAGTTCTGTATGTGGTCTCGTCCAGGAGCTTTCCAGTTCAAGGTTTTACTTATAGCTTGTGTCACTTGTTCCTCTGTAATCCTCCAGTCAAGCATTGTGCGGATATTAGCACTATTTTTTCTCTCATCAGCTAGCCATTTTGCGGGTCTATGCTGAGCTGAGTTACCCCAGATATTCTCCCAACAGGTTTTAATGCCTTGCGCAGTTGGGACCTGTTGTACTGGAGTTGAGTTATTAGTACTGGTGTTACTGAGGCTTTTATAAAATGATTTTTGGCTCGTGGCAAATTGTTTATTCTGTTGACGCCTAGCGTTACTTATTTTATATCTCTTGAGCCTTTTCGCCATTGCCGATAGTTTTTGTTTTAGGAGGTCCAAAACTGTTGCCATAGAAGGATTATCGTTATTTTTTTCCCTGTTGAAGATTGTTTCTGCGGTCTTAGTGGTTTTCCTGCTTGGGTTAGGTCTTTGGCACTGTGTAAGTATACCTATAGATTTTCTAAGTAGTTCTATTTTCCCAGTGAGTCGTTTTTCCCATGGCGGAATAGCATCTGTGCCCTTCCTTACAGAGGTTTTGGGCAACAGCTTCTGCCCGTTTAACTTAAGTGCTGTACATGCTCCGGTATATATGAGACTATGCACTTGTGATATGGACAGTAGTTCAGTAATTTTTAGTGAAATGATGTTGTTTATGTTGTTTAATATTTCTACTGTTTTGGTATGGAAATGGAGTTTTTGGCAGTCTCGGCTTGCTAAAAGGGTCCATACCATCATATTGTATATGAACTCTTTCGAACTCCAGCTCCGCCGGTGTTGGCTCTATTTCTGTGACTTGAGGAGCCTCTGTAGGTTGGATTATTGGTTCTGCCTGCGTCATACCTAACTCCAGTGATACTTCATTTTTAATTCTGTTAATAGTATCACTCATGATCCGGTTACCAGTAAAGAGTGATCTACGCTGATCTAAGATATTTTGAATAGTTTTATTGTTTAGACTCGGGTACTTTTCTAGCATTAGTCTGTGCACTTCTTTGCTATAAGGGTTTTTTCCAGTTTACAAACGAGTAATTTTCAGATAACATCGAACCAGGTATTCGTTCATATCAGGTGTCCACATGGTTCTTTGCCTTTGTCTATTTCTATATCCGGTTGAGGTGGGCTGAGGTATAAATCCCCCAGCAACACCGACAGCCACATTGGAAGTGGAGGGTAAAGGTGGTATCGTTTCTTCCATTATTCGTAAGCCTTGTCGTTCGCGTTGGTCGATGGCAGGTAAATCATCCCGACGGTTCCGACCCGGGTCCTGCTGCCCCGGCCCGCCTGAGTATCTCTTATGCCTTGTATTCACAGCGAGAGAAATCTCGTTTGGTGAGGTGCTAACACACCAAATGGTTTATCACCATTTACCCCTGGTGACCCAGGTAACTCGGGACCGTGTGGTCGTCACTCCACAAATAATATGACAAGTCATATTACCCCCGTGCGGGGGTTATTATTATATAACTTTTTCACAGGTTTTTAGTCCCTGGTTAGAAAGCAAAATCCATCGGTCTTAGAGACAAGATAGTTTGCTTTGTGAATGTGTTAGTAACACTTAATTTTCTCCTATGACCCTTCTCACAATTGCACACGTGTCTAAGATGACTGACTTTTGGATTGGTAAGTATAGATCCCAATGTAATCCGAGTTTACTAATACTGGTTTTTAGTGTTTTAGGTATTTCCCCAGTGGCGCCCACGATGATCGGTAGGACAACCACGGAGTTCATGTTCCACATTTGGCGGATTTCGTCGGCTAAGGGTAAGTATTTGCTAATTTTTTCATTATATGTTTTTGTTATGTTTGTAGCCAGTGGTATGGCGAAATCAACAATAAGAGTCTTATGCTCGTCTTTAAAACTGATGACTAAATCTGGAATGTTATTTGTAATTGTTCTGTCCGTTATTATTTTGCGGTTCCAATATAGTTTAATTCGCTCATCTTCACACACCGGAGGCGGTTCGTACTGATAGTATGGAAAAAGATCTGTTAGGCCCATATATTTTTCCCTGAGCTTTTGGTGGATAATTTTACCAACCCTGTTATGCCTATCCAGATATGCCTTTGAAGCTAACACGGAACATCCCGAGATTATATGGTCTAGGTTCTCATTTTTCTCATGACACATTCGACACTTGACTTGTTCGATCTGTTCTCCCAAGATAGTCCTTCTGTAGAATCTTGTTGCAATGACCTGGTCCTGAATTGCCGTCACAAATCCCTCTGTTTCATTAAAGAGGTTTCCATGCCGCAGTTAAGCAGTGGAGGCTATTCTGTCGATGGAGTCATTTTCTATTGTAGCCAAATATTTTTCGTGCAGAGGCTTACTGCGCCAATTAGCTAGTTGTTGCACAGGTGTTAAGGACATTTCAAGCGGGTTAAAATCCCTATGAGCCAACTTTAATGGGGTAGCTTTTTTGTCTGCTAGTATGACTGCATGATGAATTTCACTAGACTCCGCTTTGCTGTAAAAGTAACCCCTCAAGTTTTCCACCTGTTTACTATGTCTGAATGTAACATCGGGGATTCCACGTCCACCCAGTTTCCTGGGTAAGTGAAATCTTTCTATAGCCGACACGGGTTTTGATATTAACATCGTTAAGCTCTGTTTTCGTCCATTTGATCACGCCAAAGCTATAGGTTATGGATGAGGTTGCATAAGTATTTATCGCTTTTGCCATGTTTCTTGCTGATAATTTGGAGCGTAGAAGGGAACGAACTCGTTGCAGGTAGGTATTAGTTGCTTTTACTTTAGCTCCACGGTGGTCTAGGTCTGTATCCTGCAAGTATCCCAGATATTTGTATTGCTCTTCCTCCTCCATACCCTCGACGAAGCCCTGGTCTTGATTAGCCTCGTATCCTGCATGTCTTACCCAAACGCCTTTTTCAATCCCGTTGATTCTGCATTTGTCCAGCCCAAACTTCATTTGTATATCGCTACTGAAGCGGCCGACGCAGTGTAGTAATTCTTCTATATGCTTAGAGGATTTTTCATATAGCTTCAAGTCGTCCATATACCACAAATGGCCGATGAGATTGTGGCAGGGTATACCCTTTTCTTTGATTGTTCAGCATTGTGGTCAGCGGTCTTAAAGCCAGGCAAAACCACAGCGGGCTCAATGCATCTCCCTGGAATATACCACGTCTGATCTGGATAACACCCGCATCCAGCGTGCCTTGAGGTGTATTAAGCGTCAGTTTAGTATTCCATTGGGTCATGACATGCTTCAGGAACTCAGTAATATGCCTCTCGACTCCGTACAGTTCAAGAATATGCGAAAGCCATGAATGCGGCACGCTGTCAAACGCCTTTTGGTAGTCAATAAATGCTGTATATAGGCAGCCTTTGGTGCTTTTTGCATGCGACATAATCACAGAGTCAATAATGAGTTGCTCTTTGCACCCTCTTGACCTTTTTCGACAGCCTTTTTGTTCCTCATCCAGCAATTTATTGACCTCCAGGTGGCGGTAAAGCTTTTCTGATAGAACAGAGGTAAGTATCTTGTACAGATTGGGGAGACACGTGATTGGGCGGTATTGAGCAGGATTCTCAGCGCTAGCTGAATTCTTGGGCAACAGGTAAGTAATCCCACTCAGCATGAATTGTGGAGCTTCTTCCGGATGAGCAAGAAGGTAAGTAAAACATTTAGCTAACTGTGCATGTGTAGCCTTAAACTGCTTATACCAGAAGTTCTGTATGTGGTCTCGTCCAGGAGCTTTCCAGTTCAAGGTTTTACTTATAGCCTGTGTCACTTGTTCCTCTGTAATCCTCCAGTCAAGCATTGTGCGGATATTAGCACTATTTTTTCTCTCATCAGCTAGCCATTTTGCGGGTCTATGCTGAGCTGAGTTACCCCAGATATTCTCCCAAAAGGTTTTAATGCCTTGCGCAGTTGGGACCTGTTGTACTGGAGTTGAGTTATTAGTATTGGTGTTACTGAGGCTTTTATAAAATGATTTTTGGCTCGTGGCAAATTGTTTATTTTGTTGACGCCTAGCGTTACTTATTTTATATCTCTTGAGCCTTTTCGCCATTGCCGATAGTTTTTGTTTTAGGAGGTCCAAAACTGTTGCCATAGAAGGATTATCGTTATTTTTTTCCCTGTTGAAGATTGTTTCTGCGGTCTTAGTGGTTTTCCTGCTTGGGTTAGGTCTTTGGCACTGTGTAAGTATACCTATAGATTTTCTAAGTAGTTCTATTTTCCCATTGAGTCGTTTTTCCCATGGCGGAATAGCATCTGTGCCCTTCCTTACAGAGGTTGTGGGCAACAGCTTCTGCCCGTTTAACTGAAGTGCTGTACATGCTCCGGTATATATGAGACTATGCACTTGTGATATGGACAGTAGTTCAGTAATTTTTAGTGAAATGATGTTGTTTATGTTGTTTAATATTTCTACTGTTTTGGTATGGAAATGGAGTTTTGGCAGTCTCGGCTTGCTAAAAGGGTCCATACCATCATATTGCATATGAACTCTTTCGAACTCCAGCTCCGCCGGTGTTGGCTCTATTTCTGTGACTTGAGGAGCCCCTGTAGGTTGGATTATTGGTTCTGCCTGTGTCATACCTAACTCCAGTGATACTTCATTTTTAATTCTGTTAATAGTATCACTCATGAGCCGGTTACCAGTAAAGAGTGATCTACGCTGATCTAAGATATTTTGAATAGTTTTATTGTTTAGACTCGGGTACTTTTCTAGCATTAGTCTGTGCACTTCTTTGCTATAAGGGTTTTTTCCAGTTTCCAAACGAGTAATTTTCAGATAGCATCGAACCAGGTATTCGTTCATATCAGGTGTCCACATGGTTCTTTGCCTTTGTCTATTTCTATTTCCGGCTGAGGTGGGCTGAGGTATAAATTCCCCAGCAACACCGACAGCCTCATTGGAAGTGGAGGGTAAAGGTGGTATCGTTTCTTCCATTATTCGTAAGCCTTGTCGTTCGCGTTGGTCGATTGCAGGTAAATCATCCCGACGGTTCCGACCCGGGTCCTGCTGCCCCGGCCCGCCTGAGTATCTCTTATGCCTTGTGTTCACAGCGAGAGAAATCTCGTTTGGTGAGGTGCTAACACACCAAACGGTTTGTCACCATTTACCCCTGGTGACCCAGGTAACTCGGGACCGTGTGGTCGTCACTCCACAAATAATATGACAAGTCATATTGCCCCCGTGCGGGGTTATTATTATTATTATTATTATTTTTTTTTTTTTTTTTTTGAAACTGGGTATACCCACAGCAATCGACCAAGTGAAGGTAGGATTACTATGGTTGTCTACGACTCGAGAAACGACCTGACGATGTGTGTCGCATCAAGGATTACGGACTTCTGTGCTAAACGGTATTATTATTATTATTATTATTATTATTATTATTATTATTATTGCAACATAGCCAGATCGACATATTTATCTCAAACGTATCTTGTAAAATCAAAATAAAAAATTATTTAATTTGGCAATTACAACTGGTTTAAAATTAATCCGCAATTCCTCTTAAAATAAATTTATTTTCCAATAATTTTACAATAAACTGTGAAAAGGCGATGAGAGATTCTTTAAAAAAATATTATTATACTTAAAAGTATCAATCGAATCTTGAGCTAATCCAACACTCTGGCAACATCTCTTTTTATTTTACAACTGCGCTACGATTCGGGCTCAAAAGATGAATGAATTAGTAATCTAGTAAATATTGCGACGTTGGCGCGTTGCTCCGACAGATTAATTATATATTTTGGTTGATTTGTGTTTTTCGTGTGATTACACAGCTCAACGAAAAATTTTTTTTGTCTTTGTGCCGAAGAAAAAACAACCGATTTTAGTTATTAGAATGCGCTGATTCCAAAACACAGCATTTCTTGGTATTAGCTCTAGTTTTTGAGATAGAGCCTACTCATAATAAATTGTAATATTAATACATTTGACAATTATAATGGTCATACATTTTATTAAAAATTTAACTAATTAAGACTAATGCCTATTTAATTATACTTATTTATTCATAAATCACTGGAAATACCTATTGACAAAAGGCCATATAATTATTACAGGTAAGAAATAATTTTTCCTTGAGTTTTTTTGCACCTGCAGATTTCTTATTTTCGTATTTACAATTAGCACATAATATACAGAAGGCAATAAAAGAGAATGAAATCGTATACCGTAAGCCTCATAAATTAATTTGTTAACTTGGCTTGTGTCCTAGGGTATTAGTACCTATATAATCCCAATATGCGGAATATTGCCTGAATGCATTTTCAAAATTTAGTTGAAGAATCGTGCGTGTTTTGAATACTTGTCCAGGAAATTTCCTGCACTCAGCACGGAGAAATTAATAGCCGGAATATTTGATGGACCTCAGATCAGAGAGCTCATAAAGATTCACATTTTACAGAATCGATGACCGAAACTGAATTTAATACATGGTGCTCTTTTGTTAATGTTGCGAAAAATTTTCTCGGTCTCGGAGAGATAGTGAAAGATATGCTTAACAACTTTAACCAACATGGGTGTAATATGAGCATTAAGATTCATTATCTTCACAGCCACTTGGAACGATTCCCAGAAAATCTTGACGACCATAGTGAAGAACTGGGGCAACGATTCCACCAGGACATAAGAGATATCAGGGTAGATGGGACATTCACACGATGGCCGATAACTGCTGGAGTCTTCAACGAGGACGGTCCTTTTTAATCTCATGCGAGAAAATCTTATGAAAGGAAGTTTTGGGCTGATGCAAATTAGCTCATTTTTATTTATTAGTTTAGGTTAATTTAAATTAATAGCTTAAGTTAATATTGTTAATGTTAATGACAGATAATTTTTGTATTTGTTATGGTGTACAATAAACATTTTTCTTCCATTCCTGAGTTGTTTTTTTGGTGGTAGCAGTAATACATATAAAATACCCTTAATTTCGAAAATATAGTCTATGGCCCTAGTTCTTGAAAACGATCTGATGGTGCAAATTTCAGGTTATTTCTAGATTTAGCAAACCCAAATTAACTAAAAACAGGAACAAAATTGCCGGCACCAAATTACGTGTTGACCAGTGTTATTGATGAAAAATCGTCTTTATTATAAACATGGTGCATTCACGGGTAGTTTCGTAGTCGGTATGGTTATGTTTTAATATTTAATCATCTGATATCATCAGTGGTGTATGATTAGAGTATCGCATCTTCAAAAATCGTCTGCAAATTGAAGCATTATTTATTGTTATATTATATGAGTTATTATAATATATACTTTCTTTAGCATTTGGCTAGTAAAAAGCAAAACAGATACAGTACATATTTATAAATATTGTTTACAAATACAAAATTTTAAAATAAACTTTGGCCTATCATGAGGTAAATCTAACACGACAATGAAGTCGATTTGTTATGCTCGTACAAAATTGTACAATAACTTACCGAGTACATAAAAAAAAATTAGGAATTACATATGTAACAAAACTGAACATTTGCTAAGCCTGTTATAAATTAGCGATGTTTTCTTTTCTCTATAAGTCATTTCTTTAGACTATGAAAATTATAAATTAATATTTATGTATATGTGAATTTTTAAAATAATATAGTGCATTCTTGTAATAGAATAGTGAATTTATCTAATATTTACTATGTTCTTTCTTCCTTAATGATCAGCTGGTGTCTGTATAAGATCCAGTATTTTATAGGAATAAATTAATAAAGCTGTTACTAAGCCATTCATTACATTCCATTCATTACTGATTTTCAATAAAATTTCACACAATCACTTTCCAAGAGTTCTATGAATGGATCACGCGATCTGTAGTTTACAATACCTTTGAGCGTAATAAACATAATATTATATTATACAGGGGTTCCTTAATGACGTGCTTGCAAAGTGTTAGAAAATGCAGGCTGTCGAGGCTCTTTGTTAGCTCGTGTTCTCCGGTCAGATGAATGGCTTTCCTTTCGATGGAATCCACTAGCCGAAGAGTATGTCTGATGCAGAGTTCCAGACATGAGAGCAGTACTCTAGTGATGGTCGAATCTGGGCTTTGTATAGTGGCAAAAGTTGTTGAGGTGTGTACAACTTTTTGGTCCGGAAGAGTACACTAAGTTTTTGCGAAGCTACCTTGGCCACTACGTGGTTATGCCAAGACATATTTCCTCCCAGATTGACGCCCAGCAAATTAATAGATGAAGCCAGTGGAATTGCTCGTCTTGCCATGACTATATCCGATTCTGTAATGTTAACCTTTTTAGAAAAAACTGCTGCCTGGGTTTTCTTAGCGTTAAATTCGACTTGGTTACGGTTACCCCAAGCCAAAATTTCTTCCAGGTCTTTGTTGAGCCGTGATACTTGCTGCTCGCTGTCTGCGAAGATGTGCGTCGGTAGCCGATGTTTGTACATTCAAAGAGAAAGATGAGACAAGTGTGGTGTCGTTACCAAAGCTAAATATCAGATTTTTAGATTTCACTAGAAGGTCGTTAATATAGGGTAAGAAGAGGGTCGGAGATAATATGGACCCTTGAGGAATACCGGCATTGATGGTGAAGGTATCTGAGAGAAATCCGTCAATCGCAACTTGCAGAGAACGGTCCTTAAGAAAGCTAGACATCCGTGCACAGAATCGACTGGACCTACCATAGGATCGCAGTTTACTTAGAAACCTCTCATGCTAAACACGATCAACGGCTTTAGAAATATCCAGTGCAATAGCCCGAGACTCTCCATGATGTTCGATTGCGTTGGTCCAAAAATGGGTGACATATGTTAGAAGGTCTCCCGTTGATCTGGACTTCCGAAAACAATATTGATGGGCTGATAATATTGAGGCCTTCCAGATACTTTAGAAATTGTTGGTTAATAGCTTTCTCCATTACTTTTGATATAACTGAAAGCAATGCGGCTGGTCGATAGTTGTTAGGCAGGATTCTTTTACATTCCTTTGGTATAGGCTGGGCTCGCACCGTCGTCTACAAAACACTGGTGTTAGTTCATCGGCACATCTCTTGAGAAGCTCTTTAACATCGAGCCCTTTTAGGATTTATTTGACGGGACGCTTACGGAATATGATTTCGTTCATTTCCGATTGAACTGCAGGAATGTTGGGTGGTGTTCTTGCCTGGAAATCTACAGTGGAATGCGAAGAAAATAGTGTAGCAAGTAAGTTCGCCTTGTCTCCGGGTGTGGATGCTATTGTAGTATCGGAACGTGTTAGAAGTGGAATAGTTGATTTGGTAAAATTTTGACTGACGGTCTGAGCGACTGACCAACAGGACCTTGATCCGTTTGTTTTTGATCCTCTCATTATGAACTTCTTTGCTTTGATCTATTGTTATCTTACATTGGTTTCGAGCGATAATAAAGATAGTACGATTCTCAGTGGTAGGGTTTCTACGCCACGGTCGGTAAGCCAGATTTTTTGATCTGACAGCACGCTCACAATTCTTGATAAACCAAGGTTTGCCGTTGGAAGGGCGTTTTTTGGAGGAGGGAATAAATGCTCCCGTTGTAGTTAGAATAACGTCGGAGACCTCTCCAGCACATATGGATGGATCATTAGAAGAGAAGCATACGCTGATCCAAGGAAAATTACGAAAATCGTATTTTAGGTCTTCCCACTTGGCCGATGTGTAATGCCAAATCTTGCGAGGTTTAGGAGGTTATTCAGATTTGGTAGTTCGCTTAGAGTTGAAATAAGTTTGTGATCGGTATATCCTAACGGAGGCTGTACGGTGACTGTATATAGATCTGGGTTTGACGTCAAGAAAATATCCAAAAACTAGCTAAATCTCCATCTCGGCCTGGAATCCGCGTTGGTTCTTCTACGAGTTGAGTTAGATCAGAACTGATCGGAAAGGATTCGGCTTCACGGCCTTGTTCATCGTTGGTATTTGAGTTTTTAAGCCAGTTGACATTTGTGCACGTTAAAGTGACCAAGGATAGCAATCTCAGTATTCAGATGGTTGGTTTGCAAGGAGTCGATTGTGTTGGCTAGTGATGAGAAAAGGGCTCTGTAATGGGTATCACATAGAGAACAGTAAAGGCAGCAGATAAACTTGGTGATTTTCTGCGTTGATATTTTATTTTCGGTTCAACTGTGCGTTCTCGTTGGCAGCAGAGATCATCTCGAACAAAAAGACATACCCGAGTGATTGTACACTTTCGTCGTTGTTTTACCATATAAAGAAATTCATTTAGAAGCGAATCACAATGTTAACTAAAAATGTCATAATTTTGCAGTTGCGTCATTATTTTTGACGGGAGATATTTTTGCACCATGGAAGTTGTGCGTGTGCGCAAAAAGCGATTCACGTTGGTTTTGAATCGTTGGATTTTATATTCGTTGGGAAAAACCACCTCGGGAAGGTCGTTCCACAAGGATGAAGTCCTCCAGATGAAAGAATTCTTAAATATGAAATTCGAGGAGTACTAAGCTTAACCACATATGGATGGGCGGCAGTGGTCGTCGTGTATTTCTGACCTTCAAATCCCAACCTGTCTTCGATGTTCTAGGCTGTCGAGGTTCTTCGTCAGCTCGTGGTCTCCGATCAGACGAATAGCCCTCCTTTCGATGGAATCCAGTAGCCGAGAGTATGTTTGGGTGTAGAGCTCCAGACATGAGAGCAGTACTCTAGTGATGGTTGAATCTGGGCTTTTTATAGTGTCAAAAGTTGTTGAGGTGTGTACAACTTTCTGGTTCGGAAGAGTACCCCAAGCTTCTGAGAAGCTCCTCCATCTGGCCATTACCACAACGTGGTTATGCGTGGATATGTGACATATTTCCTTCCAGACCCATATTGTCATGTAGTACCACATTTCGAAGCTAAATTCAAAGTTTTAACAAAGTTTATCCAACGGCCTTCTTGTAGTTTGTCATACCTTAATGGAGGTCACTGATAAGTGCCCTTAATACTATCTGATAAGCAAGCAGAATTATTCTTTTTATTCTGTAATTATCAAAGCTATAAATACATATTCCACACCTTCTAATTCGTTGATTTTCGTTTAGAGTCCTTCGGGTTGTTTTCCTGTTGTGCTCCTATTAACTACACTCCTCCAACTAATTTCTCACAAGTTTGAACAACAGTCTTCCCGGAAAAAGAGTGCCGCAGAGGGGTGAAAGCATATATTGGCCTTCCACCCTTTCGGATGCGCAGTGCGCAAGGTTTTTTTTTAATAAAAGCTTCTCAGATCATCAAGCGTACCGAATTTATTAACCATCAGCCTACAATACTTTTTTTGCATTTTTTTTTAAACCTCTACACAGAGAAATTTTTTGTTCATGGTATGGAATACATTTATTAGAAAAGATTATTTCGAAAATAACATTTTATAAACATATTTTATTTCTTAGACTAATACGACAAACTATGAGAAACGTGAAGAAATAACAAATTCCTAACTACGGAAAACATTGTGTGAAATGAAGGGGGATAGTTATTAAATTCGGTACGCTTGCATAATTTTGAATTCAGAGCAATATGACTTAGGTTTAAGAAAATGATGCAACGTTTCGCGAATCGATTTTCTGTTATCTCTAAATAATTGACTTGTTGTATATAATGCATGGATTCTCGGAAACCGGCAAATCTACACTAGAATCAGCAAAAGTAACGTATAAGAGGATTTAGTTAAATGTTGTTTACTTGGATGTTGTCCAACTGGTTTTAACTACCTAATCCAGAACTGACCAAATCTTTAAATTGATTGTTTATTTCTTAGGCGATCGATAAGGGATAGACACCGATATATTACTGTAATCGATTTATCACAAGCAATGGCAATTAAATTTTAAGGCCCTCCAATTTTATTGTTTACTAGCTGTTTTTGATAAAAAACTGTTGTTTTATTTTTATTTTTAAGTATTTCTAGGTTTAAGTGCTTTTAATGTTATATTATTCTCCTGGTTCTTTAAATGTGAGTATCTACTCTTTCTCTCGAAAAATAATATTTTTTTTGTCACAACAAAATTATAGTACTTACATATGTATATATCACAATAGACTATACAGGGTGTTATGGAAATGACGTATTATTTTTAAATAGGTGACTCCTTGGGTATCCTAGAGAAGCGCTACATATTTCTTTTAAATGGACCGTTTTACAAGTGGGGTAACAAACCCTCTTCCTCACAGATCAGTCCGCGCTACTGTAAACATATATCACCCAGGCCCAATGGCAATATTGCCAAACTTAATGTAAAACTGAAATTCCATATAAAATTATAAAAATAAATTATTTATCTACCTACTTGTATTTATCTTTATACCTAAAGAGCGAGGAAATCCAAGCACAAACATAATCAGTTTTTCTTCCTTTTCATGGGAACACTCCTGGAAACACTTTATGTACACACAGTAATAGTGAAACAGAACCGATAGTTAGCTTTTGAACATACAATGATACAGGTTATACCACAGATTATTAGATTTTATTACACGCGACGAAATGTGACGTCCAGAAGAAACAACCGGTCTTAAACTGAGCCATTTAGTTTCGTCAATAAAAACAATATTCAAAGATTATTTATGGACTGGCAAGATACACGCGTAAACCGAAATAACAGAGCGGATTGCTGCGAGTGTGTTGGTTATCGACGAAATACAACGTATTCGATCGCTGGTTGGTCTTCAACTAACAGCCCGCAAGCGTGCGGCGCTATACGAACACTTCTACTCAGCCGTTGTAACCCGTCAAGAGGTTATTGGCATTTGACCTAGTAACGTACGTGCCTATTTCAAACTTATTTAATACTACTCTTTATGTTTGTTCCGGTTGTTTAAAACATTTGTTGTAAAGTTTCTTAAATTAATTGTACAATAAGGTATTACAGAATGGGAAATTGTTTAAATTATTTATTTTGTCTAAAGAGTTTAAGGTGTACATATGACAACACCGATCAGAATTTGCATTTTTTTACATGTATCGCAGTGCCCCACAGGTGTTTATCTGGTTTCACGTCAGGTCACTTTTACCGCTGAATGAATTGAGAGCGCCATTTATGGGTATTTTTCTTAAATTTTTCTATATCTCAAGAACGGTCGGTTTCAATATAATACGTCATTTCCATAACACCCTGCATAAAAAATTAATTTTCCCATACTTTTTTTTTTAAATATTGGGTGTTAGCATTTATAGTTAACTCAGTTTTATTACCACAATGTTTTTTTTCTGTAAAAAAAGATAATGTTGCTATAGTATGAATATTGATATACAGTGACGGGCAAAAAGTTGCCACATATGGAAATCTTTTTTATTATTGAAATATTAAAAAAACACATTTTACGATTGCCTCTTCATGATTGGTAACCTGAAAACTTATTTTGACATACACGCGAGACATATTGCCATGAGAAACGGGTATTAGATGATGAGATATCGAAAAAAGTTATTTGAAAAGTGTTTAGATTTTAATCTTATGCTCTGTTGCAATATTTGGAGCCAAAATTCCAAAAATTATAAATAAACAAAAAAACTTGTACAAAATTAGAAAAAAACGACCTTTCGTCAGCATATTGTTCCGGAAATAACTAGATGTAAATGGTAAATATGCCAGATATAGGGCCCGACTATACTTAGTTATATGGTAACAGGCTAAATTTTTAAGAAATAAAAGAAAAACCAACCCGAACAAACATGTTAAAATGATTCATCGTTACCTTTATTTTCGATCACTTAACACAGTTTCATTTTATTCCTGGAAATAAGAAATTATTAGATCGCCTGATCGCACCCACGCCCCTGGCAAACCTATTTACATATCATAAATACTAAATGCTAATGATGAACTATTTAAGGTACTTTTCATAACCAAAATTTTACTAAAATTATTTGGGATATATCTTGAAAACATCTAAAAATTTAAAAAATTTGACACCGTGTATCTTCGAAACAAAGCATCTTCGGGCCCACGAATAGGAACTATTTGTTTTATTTTTGGGTAAGGAATCACCACACGAGCGATGGTACATGTTTTTTGAAAAACCCTGTATATAAAATAAATAATTTTCATACTTGCATATAAAAATATATAAAGAAAGAAGGAGATGGGGCTCCAACATTAACGAAGATACTCTTACCTAAGAACCGAATAGCTTAAAAGTAGCTATTAATATTCTTAAAGATTTTCATCTAAAAAGCTCCAGACAATAATTGTATCTACTCATCATATTACGCCCTCAACTTATGTAAGGATTGCCATAAAATCAAAAGGGACTTTGAAAAGCGACACGAATATTCAGCTTTAACCTAAAATATTACTTAAGCCGGAAAAAAATGGAAGCACGTATTCCGAAATGAATTTCCCGTTTGTGTTAAAAAATCGACATAATATACAATGGATTCTCAGGAAATTGAAAAGTCCACATCAAACAGCGAAGGAGTCATAAAAATATCTACCTATTAGGTATTAGAATATTTTTTAAAATGTTGTTGATTCAGAGCTAAACCTTTTACCTCCACTAATTGCAAAGATTTAAAAAGTTTTAATAAATGTTATACCTTCATCATTTTATATTTAAAACTAAATAACCTTCTGTTTTTCTGGTTTTCCGAGACTATATTACCAATGGTAAATTAACTGTTTTACTTTTTAAAGCACGACTTTTTAATAAGTTAGATTAACCAAATTAGAGATACAAAGAACCCATCAATATTAAATGGTACCAATAGCAACACAACCTGTCCAGTCCGCAAAATATAGTATATATATATATTGTATTGAGAAGTAATTAAATGGTTTGCCGTTATTAAAATTGGTTCGGAGCAAAAAATAGTCATTAAATCAATTGATCAGCATAAAAAGATTTTCCTTGCAATAAATAACAATCGGGCTGTGACACTTGTTCTACAAAAAATGCTACAAACTGTCAACAATTTAACCGATATCAATCCGCTTGTAATATCATGT
Source organism: Barypeithes pellucidus (assembly GCA_963991005.1). Taxonomy (NCBI): domain Eukaryota; kingdom Metazoa; phylum Arthropoda; class Insecta; order Coleoptera; family Curculionidae; genus Barypeithes; species Barypeithes pellucidus. The sequence goes on along the minus strand of OZ022557.1, from coordinate 47,765,879 downwards.
GTTCGCTTAATTAACAGTCGAGCTGCGAAATGATTCTTGGTCAGCAAGATTTTACAATTGGTCAGTAGAAAAAACATGTCTAGAAGCAGTTTACTTCCGAGGTTCGTATATTAAAAGAATGGTTATCAATATAAATCATTGGATTGCGTTTGTTTTGAATAATCGGCAAAGTTCGTTATTGGCGCGTGATACGAGTAGCTAATTACTTGCGTGTGTTTTCATTCGGTGTAGCAGTCAAGGCCTAAAAGGTAGCGGGGGCTGGTTTCACTTGTTTTCCCAGGGCACTGTTAATTTATGTAACTTTCTTGTGTTTTCTTTTGCCGAATACAGAAGGTAATCGGCTACAAAAGGTGTAGCGAGGGCGGATTTTCACTTGTTTTCCCAGGGCACTGTCACTATTTCACGTTTCATTGCTTTTTTTTTATGACCAAGATTAAATATTTTGCTTACCCGCTGATTGCTTACCAATATCTGATTAAAAGTGGATCGCTCATAGCAGCTTATATATTTAATTTGCATACCAAAATAATGTAGAGCACTCTAGTATGACATTAATTACTGACCGATTCAGAAATGTTTGCTGTCCATAAGTTGCTGACCAACCAGCCATTTTGGCTGACCGATTATATTTTTCTGTTCGCAAAAATAAGAATATTTTGCTAACCAGTTAAATAATACCCTATTGTATTAGCGATAACATGAGTGATCGTAGAGCCCATGATGAAATTATGCGGGTGTCCCACTAAGGTCGACGAGCGACGGCATCTCAATAACTATTTGTTCTACAGCTTTCGGGGAATAAAAATTATTACAATAGTGACCTCTAGAAGTACTATACTAAAATTATTTTCAGCTTTGAAAATTTCCAGTTGTATGGCGTATTTTTAATTCAAAATCAAAAAATGATAATATCTCTTAAAATAAATAGTGAAGGTATATCACGTGGAACTGTTTTGGGCTTTCCAAATAAACTCTACAAATTATTTATTTGAGATTTTGACCTATTTCTTAAAATAAGGAATGGGGAAGGTTGATTCGTGTTGAAAAAAAAGTTTGATAACTTCCGAATACATTAACCGATTTCTTATCGAACTTAGTTTTGCTTTAGCCGAATTACAGTCTATAATAACACGTTAGCTTAAGACTGAATCGCTAGATGGCGTTGATTATCTTGCATTACAACCGTAGAATACCAATAAAATCCAAATAAGCATACTAATTGATGTTTCTTAAAATAAATATGGAGTTAATTTTTGGTTTGTTTTCCACTGTTCCTGCTTGTATACAGGATGTCCGGGAACATGTGGGAAATCTCCCGGATATGAAGAAAACACGTGAAAAGAATACTATAGGTTGATATAAACTTCTTTCGTATCGGCCTCCTCTTCGGAGATATGGGCTCCCAAAGAGCACCAATGGAATCAAGTTTTTTACACATAATTATTGAACCACCTGGTATATTTCAATTATTTTTTAATATGATGTATACCAGGTAAGACCCGTCAAATTACTATCCAAGAAACTGTTGTGAATTACTCACAGCTGTAGGGACGGACTAGCTGTAACACTCATGGGCCCATTTTTTTTACGCCCTGTATGATGACAACTTTGGACAATGTTTTTTACATACCTTTAACTATTGGCTAAAAATTAAGTACTCTTCATTCATGTCGCTAATCCTAACCGTTTTCGAAAAAACGGCATTTCATATACATCATGTATTTGGCGTATTTCAGTAAAAGATACATCTTTGTTCCGATCAAATGTTCAACCTTCAAAATTCCGCTTTTTCATATTTAACCCGTGAGAATTTAGGGGACTGGTGTAAATAAAATGACGTTTTTTCCGAAAACGGTTAGGATTAGCGACATGAATGAAGAGTACTTAATTTTTAGCCAATAGTTAAAGGTATGTAAAAAACATTGTCCAAAGTTCTCATCATACAGGGCGTAAAAAGAATGGGCCCATGAGTGCTACAGCTAGTCCGTCCCTGCAGCTGTGAGTAATTCACAACAGTTTCTTGGGTAGTAATTTGACGGGTCTTACGCTGGTATACATCATATTAAAAAATAATTGAAATATACCAGGTGGTTCAATAATTATGTGTAAAAAACTTAATTCCATTGGTGCTCTTTGGGAGCCCATATCTCCGAAGAGGAGGCCGATACGAAAGAAGTTTATATGAACCTATAGTATTCTTTTCACGTGTTTTCTTCATATCCGGGAGATTTCCCACATGTTCCCGGACACCCTGTATAGGTCGTAAAATCGGGATCCTTTTAAAAGTCCTAAAAAATGTCCAGAAAATCTGGAAAAATCTCCTCGAAAAGAATTTTGTTCGTCTGTTGTGACTTAACCTTTCAGTGGTCGTGCCCGGTGTCACAGACCGACCGAATGCATATTTAGGCTTAAAATAGATTGTAGAGAGTTTAGAGTTTAATCGTTTCATCTAGCTGCCTGTCTGCGCATCGTTATCTCGGTAGTGTGGCACGAGCCGTCGTTCATACTTTTAGTCGCGTATTACAGTATATTTAGGTGTGTCGACGCGACCTTCGTGCCTATATGGTACCACGTATACCACGTGGTATTAAATTCAGACTTCAAACTATTTATGGAATTGAAAAAGATGTTCCACAAAATGTCGTTCCTGGGAGATGCACGTTCTGTACCTCAAAAAAAATAGAAAAACAAGATTTTCTTGTTTTAAGTGCAATACATATATGTGCTTGGAACATACATAAAAGTTACAAGGAAAAGGCTTTAGAATAGTTCAGAACAATAAAAATTATAAATAGATTTTTTAAAACATTAATAATAGCACTAAGTTACAAGAAAAAGTATGTTAGTTTGGTTTATTATATGTAGAATTTATTTTCTTTATACATATATTAAAACTTGTTCAAACCTAAAAAAAGACAAAAATTTATGTTGGAAGTTGTATTTTTTTTGTATAAATAGGCAAAAGCTAATATGTTCATTATTTTTGTATCCACTAGTACCTGTAAAACGTCCTGTGATTTTTTTAAAAATAACACGAACATATCGTCATTTTTCAAATCGGTCTGAAAGACCGACGCGTCTAAATATTTAAAAATTTAGTGCGCGACCACTGAAAGGTTAAGTATAAATATCGCTGTTTTTAAATTAAGAAGAACCAGACTTGGTCAAAACTTCTGTCCAGTTATCAGAATTCGCATCTTACCCCATGGGTTTACCTATAAATTATTAAATTTAGGTGTGTATTTTGGGCGTGGTCCACTAAAAATTTCTCCTGCGGCGCTTCGCCTGCAGGGGGCTTTTCCTCCTTGTTGCTACCACTCCTGTCTTTGTTTTTAAGTTAATAAAATTTGTCATTTTCGACTATACTTATTTCAGGTGTTATTAAGTTCATTATATAAACTTTACTTACCTGACAGATTCTTTCAAACCTATATGCCCAAAATGCCCCGATGACCACGTCTCCAAATATTAACACTAACAAAAGTAACCAATAGGCGTTGAGTAGTCGTTCAGACAGTTTTAAGGCAGCTAAACATCCAAGAACTTGTAAGGCGCCTCCCTGTGTCGCTAATGCTAAGTAAGCGTAGAGGAATGATGGTTGGTAGAGGGTCAGCGATGGTACTAAACTCCTGAAAAAAAAGTTTATGATTAATAAACTGTTGGATTTTTACCATTACTAAAGCTGGCAAAAACCGGAAAAAAACCGAGATCGGTTAACCGGTCTCATAAGAAACGGTTTCGAATAAAATCGGTTAGCCGAATAGTTGGTAATACCGGTTATTTGAATAACCGGTCAACCGAACATCCAAAAAACGGGTTTATATTGCCAGCACTAACCAATACCTTAAGTAAACTAGATTATCGAAGTTTAAACCGGTAGAATATCGAAACAAACTGCCGATAAATCTAGTATACAGGGTGTCTCACGATGACTGTCCATTAGAATAGTTCGGAAAATAGTTCGATAAGAGGGTTTGCAGAGACGCTCTCTTTAAATGAAATAACAATGACTTTATGCGATTATATCGGAAGTTTTCTTCAACTTGCTTATTTTAAATGGAGCATCCTGTATATTTTTTTACGCTCCTTTCTTTATTGCCAATAACTTTTGTTAAAAGTTTTTGTATTCTACGCTACGCGATTCTGAAAAAAAAATTGTTTTTCTCACATTTTGACTTTAACAGGGTAAAATGAAATGTATTTATTTTGTTACTTTAGAATTAATTGCGTAGTACTCTGTACTATACAGGGTGTTATGGAAATTACTTATTATATTTAAATGGGTGACTCCTAGGGTGTCCTAGAGAAAGTCTACATACTTTTTTTTAAATCATATCTAAATACTAAGGTAAAACCACTTTTTACCCACATACTCTCGCGTCGTTCCATCTGGATTCAGTTAGCAACAATGTGGGTCACTAGAGCATACTAACAGTGTTGTCAGATCACACCGTATGTCTCGCCCTTGCTTGGATACTTTGCTTCAATATGTTGAGACTAGGCGATGGAATGACGCTGTCGAGGGTTCCACGTGCTTGATGTATACGAATTCTAAACGTTTTGTTAGTTGTAGCATTACCCGATTTTTTTTTCTGTCGTGAAATAAGTCATAATAAGAAATATTGTGATGTGATTTCAAATTTGTGTAATATTACCTACTGTTGGTTCTGTTGCAAAATATACTTTTTGTGTTTTATTTTTTTATGGAATTTAATTATAAAACGGATTATAAGATCGAAGGTAAGAGAGTATGTACCTTAAAATTGTAGTTTTTTTTTCTAAAACTGAACACGTGGCTTTACAATTCTGTGTTGCAATATGACAACACCGCCTCAATAAACTATTGATTGCGATCGTCCTCAGTAGCGGCCACGTAAATTTTGATATTTCATATAAAGTGTGTATTTCATACAATAATTCAAAGCGTCATTTATTGTTATTTTTCTTCAATTTATTTTCATCTCAGGATTTGCGTAGACAATAATTGTTGAAAATATTTTTATTTGTAATTTAGCAAAAATGGGAAAATGTCGCATTGATTGTTTTTTCGAAAATAAGTATAACGTATTTAGAATAAATGGTAATTTTTTGTATTAACTGGCGAACATGGCGATATTTCTGGGCTAGTATCTAACCCATATATGTCTTTAATTGGTTTGTTCGGATTTGTTCGTAGTTCAAGAAATAAGTTTAATTCAATTTTTATGTAAGATAATATGTCAAATTTAAATTTTAGGAAATTTCCATACATCCAGATTTTATGCGCTACCCCGTACAATTAGACGTATCAGGACATGAACTATTCAGCCCTAAACTCTAGAATGTTTTCTATCACTTAAAAATTTCTTTTTAAATTGGTTCATTATTAACGAAATTATGTATTATTAATTTAGTTGCATTAGTGCATTTTTGAATATTCGATAATTAATTGGGTTAGTGTACAGGGTGTCCCATTTTCGACACTTTCTGGTAGTATTAGAGTTACTATCAAGGATAGAATGTTCCGGTTTTCACTTTAGTGTTATTTTTTAAATTAATTAAGCATGCTTGAGATTTACAAAAATGTACATTCGTTTATATTTATATTCAAAAATAACCTAAAAATGGGATATTTTTAATAATTTGCTTTACTTATAATAGTAGGCCATGATCAATTTATTAAAAACAAATTTAAATGGTCGATATTGACAGATCTTTCATATTTTTATTATTTATGAAATAGGTACCTATTACGTAAGAGTTTTTATGATATGCTTTTTATTTAGTTATTCTTAACAATGGCCGTTTATGATAATGTTTATGAAAAGTATGATATTATGTTGGCATGTTTTATATAATCCAATTTAGAATTTTCAATAAATTGAGCATTGCCTACTGTAACTGCACTATACTGTACTGTACTGTACTGTACTGTACTGTACTGTACTGTACTGTACTGTAACGTAAATTATTAAGCATATTGCATTTTTAGGTTCTTTTTGAATATAAATATAAACAACTATACATTTTTGTGAAGTAGAGGAGACCGGGGTTGGTTGGGCACAGGGGTTGGTTGGTACAATCGCGAAATGTCGGAACCTGCTCGGTAAAACCCGGCGTCGCCCATGTCTATGTGAAGCTCTCGACTGCGTACCAGTTGGGAATAAATATCGTTGATGTGCGGTTGTTGGTTCTAGTTTTTATTTGGTGAACGTGATTTTGTTACCCGTAAGTAAACATTTATGAGTTTGGAATATTCGTAATATCAGTTTTATGGCTATGCCGTTTGGAAAAGTATATATATATTCAGAAATAATGCGCATTTTTATATGATTTTCAAATATGACAGCCTGGTTAATGTCACTCTGATAAGTAGTGTAGTGTAGTAGGCATTTTTTAACAAAAAAATTACTTTGGGGATGGTTGGTACAAACTGTGCGGGGCCGGTTGGACCAACCAACCCCAGAGCTAGATTTATGTTTTTTTCCTCGCAGTGCTTCTAACTAGAATCCCTTTTAGATTAACTTTAATATGCGAAACTTTAAAAGAAAGTCGGAAAGAGGCAAAACTCCTCCAGATGTTATGCTAAGAGCTGCCAGAGCAGTAAAACTACAAGGACAATCGTTAAGATCAGCTGCAAGTGACTTTAGCATTCCATTCAACACTTTACGAAGATATTGCAGCAAGTTTACGCTAGACGAACTTCAAGCGGAAACAGGAATGTCTCAAACTATAGTTGGCTACGTTAAAAATAGACAAGTAAGGTAAAACATTTACTTAATAATCTGATTGGTAAAAAAATGTTTCGTTGCAGGTTTTTACAAATCTTCAAGAATCCAACCTCTCAGAATACATAAAAAAAGCTGCAGATATTTACTACGGTCTCACGCCCAAAGAAGTGAGAAGAATGGGCTTTCTATTTGCAACTTCTTTGTCGCTGACGGTCCCCGATAGCTGGAATAAAAATTAGATGGCAGGCCCCGACTGGTTTACATCGTTTTTAACAAGAAATTCTGAGCTGTCTATAAGAACACCTGAAGCGACCAGCCTATCTAGAGCTACCAGCTTCAATAAAACCAATGTAGCAAGATTTTTCAGCAATCTAGAAAATGTTCTTAAAAGATATAAATATAGCCCTGGAGATATATGGAATATGGACGAGACAGGTGTAACGACAGTTCAGAGGCCTGAGCGAGTTGTGGCTAGACGTGGTGTGAAACAAGTTGGAAGAGTTACCTCGGCAGAACGTGGAACCCTTGTTACTTTGGCGTGTGCTGTTTCAGCGACCGGAAATACTGTGCCACCTTTTTTTATATTCCCGCGTGTTCGATTTAAGCCCCATTTTCTCCAAGATGCCCCGCCTGGAAGTGATGGCAGTGCCAATCCCTCGGGTTGGATGAAAGAGGTGCATTTTATAGATTATATTCGGCATTTCATCAAATACTCCAAGGCGTCTAAAGAAAGTCCTCTCGTTCTCTTACTAGATAATCACGATTCCCATTTATCTCCTGATGCACTAAACATCTGCAAAGATCACGGAATAACAGTATTATCGTTTCCCCCCCACTGCAGCCATAAGCTGCAACCACTTGACCGCAGCGTATATGGACCTTTAAAAAAGTATGTTAATACTGCGTGTGATTCCTGGATGACTAGTCACCCTGCTGCAACTATGACTATTTATGACATACCCAGTATTGTTCGTACGGCACTACCCTTAGCAGCAACCCCAAACAACATCACAGCTGGGTGTAGGGTTTCTGGGATTTATCCTTTTAATAGAGATATTTTCCCGGACAGTGAATTCATGGCTGCATATGTTACTGATAGACCAGGTCCTGAACAAGGTTTGGAAGATATTCTGGAAAATCATGTTGAAGAAAATCAACCTGAACCTGTCCAAACCACTAACATTAATGAGTGTTCGAGTATTGTCAAAAATTCTTTGCCTGCGCAAGAAACTAACTCCAATGTAGATATGCAACAACCTGGACCTAGCAGAATCACAGGAAGTAGGACACCTACCAAAAACTTATCAAATGTTTCCTCATGTAACAAGCCTGTGTGTCCTGAGCCACCTGAAAAGCTTTCAGCAAATAATATTGTTAATCTTGGAGCCGGATGTAGTTTTACAGATCTCGAAATTTTGAAGACGTTTCCAAAAGCAGCAGAAAGAAAATTGCAGAAAAGAGGTCGTAAAAAAAGGAAATCCGAAATCTTGACAGACACGCCTGTTAAAGACGCATTGGAAGAAGAGAAAAGGGTAAAAGAAAATAAAACGAATTCGGTAAAGAAGCAGGTTTTTGGGAAACAGAAAAATGACTCGAAGAAACAAGTAAATAGAAAAAATACGAAGACAGTTAAAGGTGATGTAAAAGGCGATTCAAGCAGTGACGAAGAGACTTTTTGCTTAATTTGCGTTGAATCATGGTCAAATAGTTTGCCAAAGGAGAAATGGATCCAGTGTACTCAATGCAAAATGTGGGCACATGAAAAATGTGCAGACGTAGGTTTATTCTATGTATGTCATAACTGCGATTCGGATGGGTCTGACTAGATTATATCAAACTCACTTTTAACGATTTTTCTATTATAAATTTCTATTCAGTTTGTTTAATACCTAAGACAATAAAACCATTAATAAGTTACATTAGTTTTTGCTCTTACCAACCAACCCCTAGGTATGTACCAACCTTCCCCGGAGACGGGGTTGCTTGGTACACTTGCAGCCTTGGAGAAAATCAAAGTTGCTGAAGTTAAGTGATGTACAAACATATCTCAATTTGAGAATTAGGTAAACAAAACATCAATTTTCAAAACCCTCAATGTATTTTTCCTCCGTTTATCAATAAAAGAATTGGAAAAGCTTCAATGTGGAAAATGTACCAACCAGCCCCGGTCTCCCCGCTGAATAAAAAATGATATAATTCTGGTTCATTTAAAAATTTTCACTTTTGTTAATATCTATAAAAATAATCTTTTTAGAGAAAAAGTGGTTAGGCTACTAAACTTTACGAAAAAATCTCTAACTCGATCAGTTTTCACCTTTTTGATAAGTTAACGCATAACAGTCTAAAAAGCGACGATTTTCACAATCCCCGTGTAGATTACAAACTAACAGAGCCATGACGAATTTAACACCGAAATCTTTCGTTTCGTTAGAAAATGGGAAACTAAAATGAAAACCGCAATTTAATACCCCCAGAAAGTGTCGAGAATGGGACACCCTGTAGGTACTCTGGACTGTGCTTGAGCACGTTCCCTGTTGGGGCAATAATTTGAACATTAGATTGGTCAGATTTTGAACTTTATTTATACATCAACTAGGTATGATATAATAAAATGCAATGAGAGACATATTTGATGTAGCATTGGAGTTTCTCGATATTCCCGCTGAAGCGAAGCTAGAAATCCCGGTTGCCAAATCGAAACTTGAACCGGAAATAAGATATTCGAGCTGTTGGGTTTTCTATTATATTTTCATTAAATTTAGAGTTTCAAATTAATACTATTACATTTTGGTATAGTTGAATGTTTATTCTTTGATCGCATTTAAATAGAAATACAAATTCCCTTCAAACATAAATATTTTTTTGCGAGGAATAAAACCGTGGGCGCCCTGCCATTTACTTGAACGCCTTCTGGACGGTGATCGGATATCAGGTGAAATAATATCAAAATTAATTTTTTAATATATTATATTAATGCTATTTAAAATTATCGAAGAGAAACAAAACTATCACAGTTAAGATGCCGGAGTCAGTAGAAATCTCCGATTTGAACCATTTTCATTTCGCGCTCTCTAGGCACGAGGCGAATTGGATCTTCCCTTGCCCTTAGAACAATACGTCGTCGAGCGTCCGCCCGTAATCGGTACGCCGACAGAATCAACGATAATCTGAAGAAAGAAATGGAACGTGATCGTGGTCTAGACTTTAATGTTTACGCTGCATTTTTTTCTTAAATGTCGGACAAAGGATGTCTAAATTTTATTAATAATTTATGGAAAGTTCATATCTTTTTTCTACATGGAACAGTAAATAAAATTAACTAAAAATCCTCCGAAACAAAAAAATATATGCTTTCCTCCAATTTTAGTTGCATTACAACGTTTATTTTCTTGGACATTTTGTTTAACACATAAACAAACTCTTGGGGATAAAGCTTTTTTATAGATACTCCGAAAGCCACTTAAATATTTATTATTATTATTTTATTCCTAATTACATTTCCATTATAGGGAATATTAAATATGTCATAACAGAATAATAAAATAATATTTTCGAGTGTAGTGGTAGACAATGTGTGATTTTGACTGCAAGACACTAATTACACTGGGAAACAAATTTCAACTTTTTTTTTGTTTCCTGAACAAAACCTATTTTTTTGGATTCAACTGTACCCAAGTAACTAAAAAATACCTATTAAAGATTTTAGTTGGCTCGCAAAAAAAAAAATCTCAATTATTTGTTACAAAATTTTAATTCATAGGCATATACAATGGACATACAAAATACAGATAACAATATATTGTTGGTTCAACAAAAGCAACTAAATAGCACATTTTTATCATTGAATCCAAAGTTTAGACACTCATTTTGCGCTTCTTAGCTTGCCTTTTGAAAGCAGCCTCTGGGGCATCTCTCGTAATAGTCCAGCAGTAGTCGGCTAACATCTCACAGTTCCATTTTCCCTGATATCTTCTTTCCATGTTCGAAATATCCTGGTGGAACCTCTCACCGTGTTCGTCACTTACAGCACCACAATTTTCCGGAAAGTAATCCAGATGAGAATCCAGGAAATGAATTTTCAACGACATATTACACCCTAGGTTTTGGTAACACAAAAGAAGTTGGGCAACCAGGTCTTTATAATTTTCTGCTTTTATGTTTCCCAAGAAATTTTTTGCAACCATTTTAAAGGCATCCCAAGCGTCTTTTTCCTTGCCTTCAAGTATGGAATCGAATTGCGCATCTCCGAAAAGTTTCCTAATCTGGGGACCCACAAATATTCCCTCTTTAATTTTAGCGTCACTGATTCTAGGGAACTTTTCTTTTAAATAACTAAAAGCACGGCCTTCTTTGTCCATTGCCTTCACAAAATTTTTCATAAGTCCCAATTTTATATGAAGTGGCGGTAGTAAAATCTTTTCTGGGGCAACTAATGGCGCGCTGGTCACATTTTTCTTTCCTGGCTCAAAAGACTCTCTCGGTGGCCAAATTTTCTTTCTGTAGTGATCCGATCGTGCTCGACTGTCCCATTCGCAGAGGAAGCAGCAGTATTTGGTATAACCTAGCTGCATTCCAAGCAAGATCGCCACAACTTTTAAATCCCCACAAATTTGCCATTTATATCTTTCATATTGTATGGTCTCAAGTAACAATTTCAAATTGCTATATGTTTCTTTCATATGGACTGCATGACCAATTGGGACTGAAGGCAATTTGTTTCCATTATGGAGTAACACAGCTTTAAGACTTACTTTTGAGGAATCAATGAAAAGTCTCCAGTCTTTTGGATCATAGTCCAGATTTAAAGCTGCCATTAATCCCTCAATGTCCCTACAGGCTACCAAATTGTTATCCATGTTAAAAAATGGTGTTAGGTTTTTCTGACGGCTTCGGTACACAGAAACTTTTACTTCATCTTCAAGTAAATTCCATTGTTGCAATCGAGAGGCCAATAGTTCTGCTTTTGTCTTGGGCAGTTCCAAATCCCTTATAAGGTCACTTAATTCACTTTGACTTATTTTGTGAGGCTTTTTACTTGGAAGTTCACAGACAAAATCGGAGTCTTGCGAGGTTGATGGGCCGGCGACATTTTCCGGTACACTACCGTTTGAATCCTCTTGATCATCATCAGAATGAAGGGTATATTCCTGAGGTGGATTAGGTATAGGCAACTCGTCACTATGAGGCACCGGGCGTATGGCGGATTGTAAATTTGGATACTGTATCGCAGACCTTTTTTTCTCTGAAAAGCCTTTTTTGATGGGAGGTGTCAAACAAAAGTAACAGTCAGTAACGTGGTCTTTCGGTTCTCGCCAGATCATAGGAACAGCGAAGGGCATCTTACGGTTTTTTCCACTTAGCCAGCCGCGAATGTTGGACGCACATTTGTAGCAGCAGATATGGGGAGCCCAATTTTTATCCTGGTCTCCAACTTTGCAGCCAAAATACAAGTGGTAAGCCTTTTTTATTAAAGGGCTAAGCGTACGTTTTTGTTTCACAAAAGTCATTTCACCACATATATAACAAAAATGATCCGGCTTATTTACACAAACTCGCGACATGTTGCTCAAAACTCTCTAATTTCTCAAATACGAACAGCTCTCGATCAACTGGTGGTTGAAATACAACTAACTAACAATTTAGGATTTATATTATATGTATTTAAACCCCTTATAAAGTACACCTGTTATAATAAATCCAGGTATTTCTCATTTAATGGTGAAATTTTCCCATATATTAAGGGCAGGTAGGTAAATTATCATAATTGGGATGGATCTATAAAACCGGAGCCAACTGAGCCTTTTGCAAGACAGATTGTTAATTAGTATAATAAAATAAGTAAGATTTTGCTATTTTGGTCTCGGAAACATTTTTGCTGTTCCCCAGTGTTATTTGTGCACTTATTTATTCCTCCAAGATTTGAAAACAAGCATAATACAAAATTATTCACGTTATACGGCACAAGATATTACAGCTATATTATTTATTTTGAAAAAAAAAGGAATAATCGTGGTGGATAGGGACCAGTAGCTTCATTATTTTTATAATATATAGATGGCCCCAAAAACACGAAACGTATTAATTTCATCGAGCCCTTACAGTTTTTGAAATATTTCATATTTTGTGACAATGTAATAATTTAATGATTAAATTCTCAACATGTATTTTTATTTATTCAAAATAATTCCCATTTCAGTCTACTAACCGATTAAGTTTTGTGTGGCGCATACGAAAAATTCACTGACTCATGCAAGATATATAAATGGCAGGACTAAATAATTACAAGTTTGAAATTTAAATAACTTGTTTAACTTAAATGTAACACCCTATATTCTATGTCAACTGCAGATGTAAAATTTAATTGTCTATCGAATAAGTTAAGCTTTCCCATAGCTAATTGTGCACGATTTCATTAAAAATGCAAACATTCATAATGCAGTCAGATTTCAATCAATTTAATATTAATCAAGTCACGTTGATTGTATAAACCAAAATGAAATAATCGACAGGATATTTCATTAAATAAAATAAACTTTGATACGTTTCGTGTTTCTGTTGATAACATTACTACTTTAAAATGTACCTCTAACAGGCACCACTCTTAAACACAATTTTTAACCAAAGGAAATAATTTAGCTACAGGGTGCTATTGAAATTTATTATATTTAAACTTGTAAATCCTGAGATGAAAATAAATTGAAGAAAAATGTCCATAAATGGCGCTTTTAATTATTCAGCGGATTATACCACATTATATCAAATCAGACAAGCACATGTGGGGCACTGGCGTAATATGTAAACAATCAACACTGAGGTCTGCAGTATCAAAAGACGTCAGGCCATTTCGGCCGGTGTTGTCATATCTACACGGCATACTCTTTAGAAAAAAAATGATATAATATAAATATAATTTTAAAAAGTTTTCATTCTATCATTTATCAACAAATATGATTCCAGAAAACCGACGGCGAAGAATATTTTGCAAAACAAATAATGCTAATATCACACACAAATTTCAAATTCGTGGGGCACTGGCGTAATATGTAAACAACCAACACTGAGGTCTGCAGTATCAAAAGACGTCAGGCCATTTCGGCCGGTGTTGTCATATCTACACGGCATACTCTTTAGAAAAAAAATATTATAATATAAATATAATTTTAAAAAGTTTTCATTCTATCATTTATCAACAAATATGATTCCAGAAAACCGACGGCGAAGAATATTTTGCAAAACAAATAATGCTAATATCACACACAAATTTCAAATTCGCCACAAGCACAGGAAGGTAAATAGGTCAACGTCATTTATCTTTCAAACTCTTTAAACATTTTTTTTATTTAAGACACATGCTTTCTTACCTTTAGTAATTTAAACACAAATATTCATTTCTATAAAAAAAACACACAGAATCTAAGTTTTAGGAAAAAAACTCTCACATAACCTCACAAATAGCAGCTATTAACATGGAAAGAATACACGGATTACACGGGAACGTTGTTTTAATTAATTTTGGTCCTTTTTTTCTCTTAGATTTATTTGTTTAACTAATTAAAAAACACACATTTTAAATACGATTCCTTCAATTTAAAAATGACACAAAACTAACGAACGAAACGGTTCCAAAGCTTTAAATTTTTGTACCGGATGGATGGGCAAAATTGTACCGAATTTTATAGAAATGTACCAACACGGCGCCTAAAAAAAGGATGCTACTTCACTGGACACCAACTTAATTAAATTCGAATTTAAAAAGCGATTTGTGATTTGACAGCGATTTATGTCAGTTTTGTTTGTCAGGTTGAGGAGTAAAATTATAAAAAATTGAAGTGAATTAAAATTATAAAAACATATTATACACGATCTCCGTGAGTGAAGAGGTTCATTAAAAATAAATTATCCATTTCGCACAGAATAAAATGTAATATTTGATGAAAATATTTAGAAGGTAACCTAACCAAATAAAAAATTTACAACAAAATGCATTCAGCAGAACTACAAATCAATGCGTATCGTGACATCACCAATTAAAATTCGCTTATAAATCGATGGCTTCTGCTGGATACAGCCAATACTTTGTAAAGTGTACCGAATTCGGTACAAAAGTACGCTCTGGAACAACCTTGCATTCAAAACGACGAAATGATACACACTCGGTTTACAACGACTGAGCCGACGTAGTTGGGTTCGGTCGCCGTACGCTTCCTGGCTTGTCAGCTTAAGACCGACAGCGTCGCGATACGATTGATTTTGTTGATAACCAATACACACGCAGCAATCCGCTGGGTTTTGCAGGTGGTACTAGTGTTGTAATAATTTTTCGGTTTACACGTGTATCTTTCCAGTCCATAAATAAACTATGATTATTGTTTTTATTGACTAAATTACTCAGTTTAAGATCGGTAGTTTCTTGTTACAACGACTGCCGTTTGACAGAAAAGATGTAATGCCGCTGATGAACAAGTCAAATTTTGTCGCGTCGCGTGTAATAAAATCTTATAATCTGATAGTGGATTTTCAACAACTGTCGGTTCTGTTTTACTATTATTGTGTTCTGTGTTGCTGTCATGATCTAAGATGTTTCGAGCATAAAGTGTTTTCAGGAGTGTTTCCATGAAAAAAAAATTGATTGTGTTTGTGGCTGGATTCCCTCACTCTTTAGGTATAAAGATAAATATAAGTAGGTAGATAAATAATTTATTTTTCTAATTTTATATGGAATTTCAGTTTTGCATTAAGTTTGGCAATATTGCATGTAACACCTGTTTTCTGACATGCCACCACACGGTGATATATTATTTGTGGGTTTATACATTACTGCGCGTTGCGAAGTGCGAACGGCAAACTGCTAATGTGATGGTGAATAACATTTTAAGAACAATAGTTTAATTTTTTGTAAGAATAAATCCGTGTTTTATTAAGTATATTTTTTAATGTTATTGAATTCGAACTCACTATAACTATACTACCCCAATTAATTAACGAATATTCAAAAATGCAACTCCAAGTTAATGAGCTATTTCGTTAATAATGCATTAATTTTAATGATCTTCTTTTTAACCGATCAAAAACAGATGCTAGAGAGTTTGGTGCTGTATCAGGTAGGTAATAATTTACTCGTAGCATGACGCAGCCTTAGTACAAATACACAATCGCGATATTTTATGATGAGGTCGTGTAATATAGCACCATAATCATGATGTTATTCGCAGTTAATATTCGCAGTTTATATTCACAGTGAATAAAAAGTCGCAATCGAAGTTGTAGTTGCGAATTAACATTCGCGGCTAAGCTCATCTCTAATAACCAGACTTCAACATTGTTGCCATTCAGCCAACAAACATGTGGTTCTCTCTTCCACCCATTACTGATTTTCACTAACATGTGACACAAACACAGCTTCACTTTCCAAGAGTTTTATTAATGGATTATGGGAGCTGTAGTTACAAATGTGATTTAACTAAAAAATGTTAATAGAACTCACCGCGATACCTCTTTGCCATTTAAACATCTTTATTATTGGATCCGGTTTCGATTGTGTTTATTCGGGTTAGTAGCGCTTGGATACCTTAAATCTTTGACTAAACGCTGATTTATTTTTTTCAGCATATTTTAAGAGTTATTTCGGTATGCAAATAAAATATTTAAAAGCTCTGCTACTCCCCTACATTTTAAAAAACCTTTCTGCCCGTGTCCATGAATAAGTTAACAGTAATTTTCTGTCCTAATGATCACATCATTTATTAATCACTGTCTATTTTTGAAAATCGACGTTCCATAAAGGTCGACGACAGACAATAAATTAATTTCATATGTAATTAATTCAACTGAATATTTCATCTTCTAGCATATCGCATCGTTCTTCAAGCTTTCATGTGTCGTGACAATCGTCTGGCCTGTTGGAGATTTTCCAGTGCCATTGTAACTTACACATACCCATGTGTCGTGACTAGGGGGGGAATTGAAATTCGAATATCGATATCGATATCCATGAAAACATCGATATTTTGTCCACCACTAGTCGTGACCCCATTAATCCCCAAAAAACAAAGTAAGGAACGTTACCACTCCCACACTACATATTTTAACATTTATCAACGTTATAAAATTTTTTAACTATGATAGCAAAAAAAATACCTACATATCGGACAATATAAAGAAATAACTGTGACAGTAAAATTGATTTTGCTGTGTATAACATTGCTGTAGTTGTAGTAGTAAAGTCGCTTTATAAATATTATCCTGTAGCAAACTGCCGCTATGGAATTGATGTTCGTGTTTGCTCTGCTCTCTGCTTCTCTGTCATCGACGCCATGGATTCGGTCTCGTTGTGTTTTATGTGGACGAAAGAAAATTGGTTGGCTGCAACAACGGATAACGCCGAAAGTGGCCGCCGAAGATAACCGAACATACAACAGCTAGCTTATATTTGTTAACTGACTGCTACAGAACGAACAAATTCTCTTCTTACTCTGGCCAGCTACAATCAGCATTGCGAAATGTATGAATATATTTTATTATATTTACATATTTATCAAAATACATCATGGAAAGAAATATTACGATACACGCTTGAGCTTTTCTATTATTCAAACTTTAACAAAAACAAGTTTACGTCTTTTGTACTATTTTCAGAAGCTTTATACAATTCACTGAAAGTGCGCTGAATAATGCATGCGGACAGGAAATGTGCAGCAACATTTTGATTTTTCTTATTATGTCGGAAACTTATTAAATTATAATAATGTATGGCAAAACAAAAAGATAAAACTTGTTTGTTACTTGGTTTGTTTGTTCATAAACATGACCGATCTTCAAATAAATATATTATTTAAAATTTGTGCTAATTAAGATGTTAGTTTTCTGTTCGCATATTTTTGTGATACCTTTATAGTTATTTCCATAAGGACTTCTGAAAAACTCATTTATACAGGGGTCGTAGTCGTAACTATAAGTATATGTTACTTCGTTCCCAGTATTTTTTTTGGTATCTTGCTTGCGATGTGGTCGCTCTTCGAAATTAATTCCTTTTCATTTAAGAGCATTTGTCAGTGACCTCCATTAAGGTAAAAAAGTGTGACAAACTATAAGAAAACTATTGGATAGATTTTGTTCAAATTTTGAAATTAGCTTCGAAATGTGGTACTACATGACTAAAGAACCTTGAATTTCTCAAAAAATAATTATAGTATTTCCATAACGGCAAATAATATTCAGATTAAAAGAACATGGTTATAAAGTCATTTTTGACAATATTGCATGCACTATCAATAATCTCAATTTGATTTGCTTAATTTTAATTAAAAAAGTCACACCGAATTTTTATGGAAAAATACCGAAAATCGCAACTATTTAAAGTGATCTGGCAACGCTTCCGTTGATCATAGGTTGCCTCCCACCCGCCCAGCGAGGTAAATCTACTTGACGGGTGTTTGCGATTCTCGGTAATCTTCGGTTTGTTACGTAATGCGTCATCCAGGCTGGATGCTAGCCTATTATAGTATTAACAAACCAGCACAGTATAGAAAACAGAAACAATAATAATAATAATAAGAATAATATCTGCTACGTTTTTGGCAACCATCAATGTTACAAATAAGTTTTATATAATATATGTATATATATTATATAGATAGATATTAAAAATTATAATTGAGCAAAAACAATAATTAATTTTTGTAGGCTAAAACGTTTTAATTTTAATCACGAATTTAGCTAATTTTCAACATGATTTGAGACACCATGAATAAGTTAAAGGTATTTAATTTAAAATAATTTACTAAAAATTAGGCATACCTATCATTGGATACAATACCAGCTTATGTGTCTATAACGTTCAATATTTGGGTTAAAAACAGCTTTTCTACAAATTAGAATGATTCCGTCCTAGGACTTAAAATAAAAAACTATTAAAATTGAGAGATCGGATCGGCTAAAACATAAACATTTACGAAAATATATAACTGTTCATAGTTTAAATATCTTGGTTCGAACTTTTTCAATTTGAATAACTCAATTATCTCAATTATATCATACTAATTGTGATTTGAGACATTCGTATTTTTCATTATTTAAGGAATTAACCGAATTAGTGCATTAAATAGAAAATACACTGCAAGACAAATCGTATTCCTCAACCTTTAAATCCCCTTAAATCCCTCTAAATAACATGTTACATAATATGGCCATTTTATTTTCATGAATACCAGATATTTATTGAAATAAATTGAAAATTCTCGCCGCGCTATATATTACTGTTAAATACAACCTAGAAAACAATAACTTATAAAAAGGGAATATTCAAGAATAATGAAAACGTCTGCTACTCCTAAGATACATCAGCCGGCCTCGTGGCTTGGAATGGCGATGTTGTCAGATTGATCAATAACAATGGCTTACGCTCTTTCGCGGCCAAATCCCAAATCGAACCACGCGATTCACTGATAACTGCTCTTAAGTAGATTCTAGTTAAAAGGCGTAAGCATGCGTACGGGGTGTTATAGGATTGTATTATTATATTTAAACCAGCATATCCTCATTTGAAAACAAATTGCAGAAAAATAACAATAAATGGCGCGATAAGTTGATAAGCGAGAAAAGTCACTTTATGTGATTGTCATAAAAAGCCGGGTGCACTACTGAAATTTTGTAAACAAAATTATATTATTGCGGTACCTTTATAACCTAAATCCAACGAAATAACGTAGAGCCTCCAAACAAATATCACGTGATATCTATCATTCTGACTTCGATAGAGTTGCATTAAGGGTCGACCGAAACTTTATGAAATTTTTGAAAATGTATAAATTGCAAAATTGTTGATTATATAATTTTTATGCATTTTTCTAAAAATATGAATATAAACCACATGCGAGTATGTAAAAATTAATGAAAATTAAAGTCACGAATTAGGAAACAAACGACTATTACGTCGGTAGCGTTCAAACCAGTCTAAATGTCGATCTTCTTTACAGTACAGGAGCATTTAGACATAGATAAATGATACAGACGTAAAAGTCGTTTGTTTACTTATTCGTGACTCAAATTTTCATTAATTTTTACATACTTGCATGTCTTTTATGTTCTTATTTTTAAAAAATGCAACAATCAACAAATATACAGTATACAGGGTGCACCAAGTAAAGTGGCCTATTAGAAGTATCTCGAGAACTGAATGAGATTTTATTTTGAAAATTTGGTTGCAGCTATAAGAGATGGTTTTTTACGTTTCTAAAATATTTTGGACGATGCGATGTTGCCGGATCATACCGAAAGTGGTAGCAACTTCGGAATTTTAAATGAATTACCCTATATATTATATTTTTTTTTGGAATCTAGGTAAAAATCTAGAACAGTTTTCTGTATAATATCATATACCTATCTTTAAGAGTTTTTGAATTATAAATAATCTTGTGATTTTTTAAGGCCATATCGGGACCTGAAAAGCAAATCATATCTTTTTAGCGGTTACAGCTAAAAAGCTGAAATTTATATAGTTTCACAAGACCATCAAAATTTTAATATTTTGAATAGTATTTAATTAGCTGTATACAGGGCGTCTCCATAATAATATTTCTGAGGGAGATGAATTATTGCAAAAATCTTTTTTTTTTAAATGGGACACCCTGTATTTGACATGTTTTGCTAATGGAGGATCGAATTTTCTATCTAATGATGTTAAGTATTCCTATACCTACTTCAATATTTTCGGACCTATAGCGAAATTTAAAAATTATCTTATAAAAATATATTTTTTGGTAGTTGGCCGTGATGTGATTGATTCAGAAACAAAATAATGAAAAATCCATTTGACGTTATGTCTGTGTTATTGTAAAAAAAATAGTTAACAAATGAGCAATTTATTAATAAATAAATAAACAAAATTTAAATTACGCATCAACACCAATAAAATAACTAATATCTAAATTGTTCGCTCTTAAATTCATGAATTGGGGTGATAATATGTTCATTCGTCGATTTTCTAAATCTTTCCTTGTTGTGACTGGTGTCTTGTATACTATTTCTTTAATTCTACCCCATAGATAGGGGGGAGATCCGGAGACCTTAATGCCATTTCCAGGGACCTCCTCGGACAATCAACTTTTTCTGAGTGATAGGAGCTGCATCAGGATGAAGTTCATTAAATTTTCTGCAAGTTCTAGACAAAACTCTACCACACTCCCCAAGAATATAAAATAAACTCTAAGCTTGAATAATGTGAATTAGTTAATTTTTATTACAATAACACAGACATAACGCAAATGGATTTTTCATTATTTTGTTTCTATACTTCCATCCATTCCACAGCCTACTAACAAAAAATATATTATTTAAAGTCCGAAAATATTGAAGATAGGTATAGGAATACTTATATCATTAGAATTAGAATATCATTAGATAGAGAATTCGATCCTCCATTAGCAAAACATATCAAATTTCCATTTAAAAAAAGAAGATTTTTGCAATAATTCATCTCCCTCAGAAATATTGTTATGGAGACGCCCATAAAACTAATTAAATACTGTTCAAAATAATTAAATGTTGATGGTCTTTTGAAACTATTGTCAAATTTCAGCTTTCTAGCTGTAACCGCTAAAAAGATATGATTTTCTTTTCAGGTCCCTATACGGCGTTAAAAAAATCACAAGATTATTTATAATTCAAAAACTCTTAAAGATAGGTATATGATATTATATAGAAAACTGTTCTAGATTTTTACCTAGATTCCAAAAAAAATATAATATATAGGGTAATTCATTTAAAATTCCGAAGTTGCTACCACTTTCGGTATGATCCGGCAACACCGCATCATCCAAAATATTTTAGAACCGTAGAAAACCATCTCTTATAGCTACAACCAAATTTTCAAATTAAAATCTCATTCAGTTCTCGAGATACTTCTAATAGGCCACTTTACTTGGTTCACCCTGTATATGTGTTCAAAAATTTAATAGTCCTGGTCGACCCTTAATGCAACTCTGCACAAACTTTATAGGTTATGTGATATTGTTGTGACGCCCTCTGTTTGTTCGGTGGATATAGTATAGGTATTTACATAAGGACTCCTGAAAAACTAATCTATACAGGGTGTCGTTTGTCGTAACTATACGTATGTGTTGCTTCGTTCCCTCTATTTTTTTAGTTATTGTGCTTCACATGTAGTCGCCTTTCGAACTTAATGCCTTTTTATTTAAATATTTAAGCATGCTTACAGGGTGTTATAGGATTTCCTTATTATATTTAAATCAGCATATCCTGAGTTGAAAACATACAGGGTGATTCACGGTGGATGGAACGTTAGACGTTTCTGGAGAACGGGAGTTCAGTTTGTTTTGAAAATTTGGTTTTCCAGATAACCGACCATGGTCTACGGTTCTAAAATATTTTCAACAATGCGGCGTTGCTGCTTCTACCTAAAACCGGTGGCAACATCGTTATTTTAAATGGAACTCCCTATTTATTTATACATTTTCAGGTTCTACATCTATTTCTGAGCAACTTTTATTAATACTTTTCTATACCTATCTGTTGCCGTTTTTTAGTTATTAATTAATTTTCATTTTTTTAACGAAAACATGACTTCTAATAAATATGGTTTTCTCCAAACTCTAAAACGTTCCTAAGTTAAAATATTGCGTACGGTTTAAAAATGTTGGATCAAAATCTCTGAAATTGTTCTGGATTCGATTAAATTTCTTAATATTCATTTTTGATAAATCTGGATATATTTCATTAAATTTTCTACACGTTCTGCCTATAATCTTATCACACTGTCCATGTATAATAAATAAATTAATTATAATTGCATTTGAGTAACTATTAATATCTCCCATTGTACCGCCAACTTAAAATTACAAATGAAGGAATGACACTTCCGTTAAAAATATAGTTGTCATGGAGACAATTGTTTTCATGGCCTCCTACTACTAAAGTCGTTGAAATTTACATGTTTTGCAAAATTTCGCAAAGAAAAATGCTTATAAATCAAGAACTTGAAGAGTTAAATATGTATAAGTATATATTTTTAGAAAGCTACTTTCATCATCTTTCCAAATCAGTATTGATATACAGGATGTCCCATTTGAAAAAATCAAGTTTCGGGCATTTTTTCAAGTATCCTTCAAACAATTATTTTTGGAGCACTCTGTATGCTTGAACTCAGATATGACCAAAAAAGCAAATACCCAAAGGCATTTTTAAACCGTACGCAACATTTCAACTTAGGAATGTTTTAGAGTTTGGAGAAAACCATATTTATTAGAAGTCATGTTTTCGTTAAAAAAAAATGAAAATTTATTAATAGAGTATGGTCGGTTATCTGGAAAACCAAATTTTCAAAACAAACTGATCTCCTGTTCTCCAGAATCACCCTGTATTGCAGAAAAATAACCATCAATGGCGCTATGAGTTAATAAGCGAGAAAATTCACCATATGCAATTGTCACTTATAATCTCCCTAGTACTTGAATTATTATCGGAAATATCTTGACCACATGATGTTTTGAAAATTAATTTAATTTTCTCAAAAAAATCGCGT
Source organism: Barypeithes pellucidus (assembly GCA_963991005.1). Taxonomy (NCBI): domain Eukaryota; kingdom Metazoa; phylum Arthropoda; class Insecta; order Coleoptera; family Curculionidae; genus Barypeithes; species Barypeithes pellucidus. The sequence goes on along the minus strand of OZ022557.1, from coordinate 47,742,632 downwards.
AGAAGGAAAATTTCCGTATATTAATTCAAGAACGCAGTAAGAAAATTTCGCACTAAATTATTAATTTGAAGGTAGAAAAAATGAGGATTGCGTGATATTTTATGTTAATGGTTTTAAAATATGAAAAGAAGGCTTTGCTTGTCAACGTACTAAAGTTGGTGAAACTTATATTATTTAAAAAAAAGTTGTGTAACGAATTTAAGAGATGATGACTTATGTTAGTTGTTAGTTCGAATATCAATAATTTCCTATTTACCAACCAACTTTAGTTGCATGCAATTGTTATTAACAAATTAAAAATGGTTCAAATTTGTAGTTTTATTTATATTTGATCTACTAAATTTGATAAAAAATATTATTTTTTGAAACTTGTGTTCTCATTTTAAGATCTGTTGACTTATAATTAAATACAATAGTAGATACTTAGTTGTTAGTTCGAAGAGCAATAATATCCTATTTACTTTCCCTGAAATTGTTATACCAAGTAAAAATGGTTCAAATTTTTATTTCCATGTTTATTTAACTTACTAAAGTGGGTAGAAACCATATAAAGTTATTTTAGACAGATAGTTTTCCAGCGTATTGTAGTCATCCATATATGAGGCCATGGAATCCATGTCTCCCGTAGCCCCGATTACTGACAGTAGTTAAATTTACAAATGGAACTGTTTGAGAAGTACCCTCTCCCTCCGTGTAAGTTTTGTAAAGAATTGAGTGAAATTAAAATGTATCATCGGAATTTTAAGTTTCTAATGTATTTATTAGAAGAATGTCTCTTATTGGTTTCTACCAATACAGACTTTTTCGTGGACGGCAGCAAAGCAAAATTGTTTCGAAGTACTACATTTATTTCATCACACATATTAAATTTATAAATTTTGATGACTGTGTGCTCCCTTATTCCCCATTAAAAAAAGAAGAAGTGGCCAAAGAATTTCAAGAATATTTAGACGTTGTAATCCAAAATAATTAGGTAAACTATAATAAATAACAATAATTTGCTGTTTTTATTTGTTTTTAATTTATATGTATATTAATGTCTAATAAACGGTTTAAAATAACTAAAATATCAGGTTCAGTCACGCAAAATATCATTATGTACATACACAAACGTCAAAAAATTTCCACTGTCATCACTTCCTGCTGCCTCGAGGAGGAGAAAAATGTCCGGAAATTTTCTTAGTTGCCGTGGTAACGGAACAAAAAGCAAGCTCCTGATTGGATGAAGAATGTTAGTGCGAAATTTTCATAAAAAGCTTAATATTTCCGGAATTAAAAATGATCTTATAAAAATATATTATTTGGTAGTTAGCTGTAGAACGGATTCATGGAAATAAAATAATGAAAAATTTGACGTTTATCTGTATTTATTGTTTCCATGAATCCATTTCACAGCCAACCATCAAAATTTTTTTTTTTTAAATATTAAAGATAGAAGAACATCTAATAGATCTAGATAGAATATTGGACACTCCAATTGCAAAATATATCGAATACCCAGTCCCATTTAAAAAAAATAGAAGGCTTTATAATAAGTCATCTCTCTCATAAGCATTGTTTAGGAGACGCCCTGTATAAAACAATTTAAATACTTTTCGAAATTGTAAAATCTCTATTGTCTTGTGAAACTATTGTCAAAATTTCAGCTCTCTAGCTTTTATCGCTAAAAAGATGATTTTCTTTCCAGTTCCCGATACGTCGTCAAAAAATCGCAAGATCATTCATAATTAAAAACTATCAAATATAGGTATACGATATTATACAGGAAACTCTTCTTCTACAATTCTCTGAAAACCACAGTCAAATTTGCAAAATAAAATCTCATTTAGTTCGCGAGATACTTCTAATAGGCCACTTTACTTGGTGTATCCTGTATATTTATTGTTGAAAACAGAAATTATAAACGAATCCAAACAAATGTGGAAATCTTAAAGATAAATGAGAATTGTATACGCTCTGATCATTTTACATTTAATTTTTTTGCTTTTAAATACCCAACAACTTGTGCTTGTTAAAATAATGAGATGTTAAAAGAAAGGTTCTCGTTAGTGCGCATATACAGTGGCGTAATTTCAGTTTTAAATTTGGGGTGGCGATATGGTTACGAGCGGGCGAAAATTTCTTGGGACCACCCCCAAAATTTGTTAAGAATTTGGGTTTACTCTTACAGTCAGTGTTGCTAACTCTACGCTCTGCATAGTGCTGGGTTGCCAGAGTTACCACGTCGGGACGTCGTAAATTTTGACGTGGCAAGATACTAATGTAGATAATTTTGGGGAGGCAGCACTTGCCACCCCCGAACTACGCCACTGTGTATATACAACGTGCCCAAGATAAGGAGGGCCAGTACGGGGATCTAGGAAACCGTAAGAGATATAAAGTCAGTTAAATGGAGGTAAAGTTGCGCATTTACGTACCTTATAATATTCCGTTTAGAAAGTTTTAAAAATCCGAGTAGTTCCGGAGACATCCGGAGAAAAACGAATTTCTGAAAAATGATGATGAATTCTAAAGTAAATTGCACTTTTACATTGCCACTTTTTTTGTTTTGTAATCCGACGAGTTGTCTTCGAAGGGCCATTATCAACTTTCTTTCTTTAAATACGGTCCTATTTTTCTGATATTGGAATTTGAGAGCTTTTTTTCTTCCTAATGCAACGATGTATGACACATTGTGGTTTAATGACGTTTCGAGGGTTTTTTGAACAACATCAGGAAATTTTTTGATAGTCCTGCATTTCTCCTAATTTTATAAATAATATTTCATAAGTAAGCTCTAAATTTTTACTTATGTTGGACAAGTTCAATAAATAACAAATAATTTAATAATAAACCACAAATAAGTGAATAAAATACAGGAACATTATTTCAAACTTCTGTTGATTCGGGATTTAAAAGAAAAGTAGGCGTTTGAAACAAAAAAATTAATATGGTGACGCGTGATTTGTTTCACTTGACATTCCCATTGTGATCGTTTGAAAGTGTTTTAAGAGGTTTTGTATTTTCCAGAAAATATGGAACATAATTTTACAAATGCTGAAAAGTTTGATATTCTATCGTGTTTTATTTTATCTCAAAAAAACTGTTATGTGGCAGTTAGAAGATGTTATTTGTGCTTAGAGAATAATGGAAATCATTTTGAATACCTGATTATGTAGTTCCTTACTTTTTTCGTTGTTCGTTTTATTACTGTTTTGGTATGATTTTTGTTCTCTTATTTGTGGTTGATTATTTGTCATTTACTAAACTAGTCCAACATAAGTAAAAAACTTAGAGCTTACTTATGACATATTATTTATAAAATTAGGAGAAATACAGGACCGTATCCCAAAATTTCCTGATGTTGTTAAAAAAATCCTGGAAACGTCATTAAACCACAATGTGTCATACATCGTTGCATTCGGGAGAAAAAAGCTCTCAAATTCAAATATCAGAAAAAAAAAGAAAGTTGATAATGGCCCTTCGAAGACGACTCGTCGGATTACAAAATAATTAACGCTGTTAGATAGAGCGGAAAAAGTGACAATGTAAAAGTGCAATTTATTTTCGAATTCGATCTCAAAAAAACCCAGGAAAACAATAAAACGACTTTTCAGAATTTCGGTTTTTTCCGGATATTTCCGGAACTACTCGGAATTTTGTAAACGGCATATTATTAGGCACGTAAATGCGCAACTTTACCTCCATTTAATCGACTTCGTATCTCTTACGGTTTCCGAGGTCCCTGTACTGACCTTCCTTATCTTGGACACGTTGTAGAAATAGTAATGACGAATATACGCACATACGCCAAATCCTATAAATGCGGTTCTTTGCTAGGAATGATGTGAGATAGATCAACAAATCAAGCTTTGGTACTTACCTCCGGAAGTCAAAAAGAACAGTCTTAGCAGCAGCCGCGGTGAAGGCGAGAGCACCGGCCAGCAGCGCTGTATTGCAGGTATAGATCCAGAGGCGGTAATAGCGCATTGCCCTACCGGCCGGCCCACCGTGGCCTCCCGTCGTCGCCGTCCCGCCACCAGCGCGCCGTAGCGGCATCCGCCTCCTCAGGCCCCCTTCAGCCGTGCCTCCCCAGCCCATCGCCCCCCATGCACCTGAAATACAAACAAAATATCAGCTGTTTGCCCTTGGTTTAAATTCACATAAAAGACAAAAGTGAAAAAAACCTTTTAACACTTTCACCATTTAAGTGATCAGGTTTCGGTTATTATACCGTAACAGAGGGAGGAAACTGGAGCTGGTAGCGCATATCGATTTACAAACCACATTTCAGTGAATCATAATTTTAGGCTTTTTAGGACTAGGATGGAACATATATAAAACTTAGCACGATAAAGGAAACAGTGATAGCGGACAGGGCTTTGTGAATTTTGTATGTTGTATTTATATCCTTATTCTAGAATTTTTTAACTTAAGTAAATAAATTAAATGAAAATATAATTGCGCAGCACTCTGTATTATAGCCTTATTTACTGTTGAAATTATTTTTATTTTTAGTTTCGACAATACAGGATGTAACAAATACGTCTCCCAACAATCGGATTTCGGGAACTAAAGAGATACGAAGTCGGTTAAATTGAAGCAAAGTTGCGTAATTATGGGCACAATAATATGCCGCAAAAGATTAAAAATAAATACAGGGGATTTCAAAATATTTGAAAAAATAAAAAAATTTGTATTTCGGTTTTTAAGTTTTCCTGACTTGGGTCCGGGATGTCCAAAAATAAATTTCACTTTATCATTGCTAGTTTTTATTTTCCACAAGATCTTTAATGGGACGTTTCGTCTTTGGGTTACCATCATCAACTTAATTTTTTTAAATACGGACCTGGATTTTTTTGTTTAAATTATAAAAGAGTGAGTATATAACACTTACTGGTTTTCTGACGTTCTGTTCCTGAAACTGAACATCTTCATTAAAATACCCCTAGTAGATAACGTTACTGTAATTTACTGGTTTATTTTTATTTCGTACGTACTTATAGTTTTATCAAATTTCTACTTAGTGTACTGAAGTACCTAAAATAATTTATTTTATTAATATAAATAAAATTTTAGTCTTAAAGTGAACACTTTTTTAAGACTTTTTAAAATGGCCTTGAGTTTTACAGTTTCGAATTAAACAGAATATTTTGAAACAATAGTTGTTGGGGAAACACTACCCTTTTCCCTCATAAATTCATTATAAAATACTTAAATTTGCATAAACTCATACTCAAGAACAAACAAACAAGTTTCAACAACTTTGTACAAAACACATGACAAATAAAAGACAAAACTCATTTCCCAGTGCATTCCGTCCTGCATAAATAGTCAAAACCTACTTCCGACGTTTACTTTCAGCCCATATCACATGTTAAAACTACCATAATAAAAATCAATACTTTACAAATAATTACAAAATATTCACTACGTAAACAACCATTTTGGCGCATGACCACAATAAAAATGTCATATCGAACATATTAAATTCTGTAATCAATAAGCCACCGCAGAGTTAGTACTCAGGTGCCTTCTAACTACCAACTTGAATAAATAACATGATTACCTAATTGTACCATGCATACGACATACTAATTACATACATCACCCGGCAATTATAACATTTCCTTTGTTCACACCCTCTACAAATCTAACACGTGTCAGCCCAAATGGTACAGACGTGCAAAACACCCAGCGCCTAGCGACGAGTATCTAGGCGGTGATTGGCCAGATAGACGTACGGCGTCACGCTTCTCTTCAAGGGAGTTTTTTACCACCCAAGGAACTACACTGTCGTTCGAGAAGTCGCTCAAGGCGGTGGCCAATTTAGACTAACGTTCGGACACGTCATTTCAAGGCACTTTGCGGCCGATCATCTATTTTAACTATTACAAGTAAAGTGAACTATAAAGTGAACCACATTCAAGGCACTTTGCGGCCGATCTTCATTTGTAACTTAAAAGTGCAACATACAAGTACAAATACAGTGAAACTAAAGTACATTATTACATTACTGTCGTTCAGACACGTTATTCTAGGCACCTCGTGGCCGATCTTCGTTTCTAACTAAATTGCCGATACGCATTATCGGCTCTTATTTACCACGAAAACCACGGCAGATAAATAAACCGGGTTTTCAAACCACGATTAGTGAATCGGATTAAATCGAACTTTCTACTTTCTACATCGAACGTTCTACCTTTCTAATTGAACTTTCTACCATTCTACATCGCGGCAATCCGACGGAACCGGGAACTTTGAACTACAGACTGCAGCAAAATGCCTACTACCATGAACTATAAATTAAACTAACTTAAGCAAGTATTATTACTCGTGAACCGAATCAATAACAGTCAAAACAGGCAGGTTTACCAGCATAAATAAACCTTTTTGTACCGTACCCATACATATATCCGTTGAAAATAGATGAGTTATTTGTGATATACTTCTGTGTTTGTTTTTACGCCTAACTAATAGGACCAGCGAAACCCCTATGCTATATAGTACTACAAAACCCGTTTGGACTTCAGGATATAACACCGTAGCCCAACATTTGTTCCTACAGAGCCGGATAGACAAAAGACAAGCAAAAGCAGAGTAAAAATAACCTAGACAACGGAAAGGAACGGAGCTCAAGGGACATAGTAAACCCAAAAGAAGAAAAATACCAGTGCCAAGGGCAAGAAGGATCAGTGATAGAACTGTCCAAAGTGAAAAACTGTCAGTGCCAACAAGGTTATGACCCAGTGATAAGAGACTTTCTTGTACCCTCTAACTAACGGGGTAAAACAGCAGCCTGACGAATTTCTAGGAGACCAGTGGGAAGCAGCCTGGCGATCTTCAAGCAGAGCAGCAATAGTGTTAAAATTTAGAAGGTATCGAGGTTGGAAAGTGTAATAGAAATCACCTTTTCAACTGGTCAGCCAATCAAGGTACGTTGGAATATTATTCTAAAAAATAATCAGTCAAAAACAGCTCAAAAGTGGTACAATAGTCAAGAAACATCTTAGAAAAATATTCTAATTGCTTATTATTTATATTTAAAAACGTAATAAAAATAAATGTGAATTGTAGGATAATAATATGTCACATTAGAAGGTCAAATATTGAGAAAGAATATTTTTGTCACAGTTATATCGCATAGCAATATTTTATTTTTCAGGAAAGGGTTCATAAAATATTATTTTATTTTTCAGGAAGTGTCGATAAACATTATTTTTCAGGAATTTGTTAGTATATTTCATTGTATTAATTTATAACTGTGTGACAATTTATTACAAGGTATTTTCAGCATTCTTTTTTACATAACAGTGACGTAATCATATTTTGAAAGTTCATATTTTTAAGCAGAATAAATAAGACTGATTTCGAATCCCTAACTGTTCAAATAATTCTTGGTTAAATAAAAGAATCATGGAAACCGTCGATTTAGACACGTTACTAAAGTCACGCGCCAGAGCGAAAGGCTCAATTACGAGAGTACAAAATTGGTACGACAAAAACAAAGATGATAAAAAACAAATGACACAAGTTTCCCAAAGGGAAGACGCGTTAAAAAAAGCTTTTAGAGCATACTCAGATTTACAGGACGAAATTGAAGAAGTATACCCTGATGATTTGGACAGAGAGGAGGTAGAAAATAGGTTTTATGAGTTAGCGACTGAATTGAATAATATTAAATATCGTAGCGTACAGTCAAGCGCCAATATGTCAAATATTTCTACGCCACAGGCGCATGCGCACGTCAAATTACCAGATATAAAAATCACGCCGTTCAATGGTACGATCGCGGATTGGAGGTCATTCTCTGAAGTATTTAACGCTTTAATCACGCAAAATTCAAATCTTGGCAACGTCCAAAAATTAATATATTTAAAATCGGCATTGCAGGGCGAGGCTTTTAAACTGGTAGATTCGTTAGAACTAATAGGAGATATCTTCGCATTAGCATGTGACATATTGAAAAACCGTTATGAAAATATTACATGTGTTTTAAATAGTTACTTAAATCAGCTACTAGACACACCTGTTTTGACTAGATCAACTTCGGCAACCCTGCGCGATATTGTGGCTACAAGCAAAAAGACCATCGAGTCATTTAAAAAATTAAAATTAACTGAAAAAGAACTTTTTGAATACATGTTAGTATATATTTTAGAAAATAAACTTGATTTCAATACAAAACGAGACTTTGAGACACAGAGAGACATATTGTCACAAAAGGAACCATACTATTTTATAAATTCGATATTCAGATTTTTAATGAGTCTCTATGGTTAATGTTAAAACACAGGTCATTCCTATGTAACATTAAACCGGTATTAGATTTATTAAACAAACTGGAAGTTGTCGGAAATACTCATGGGCGGACACGCAATCCCACTGGCTTCATCTATTAATTTGCTGGGCGTCAATCTGGGAGGAAATGTCTTGGCATAACCACGTTGTGGCAATCGCCAAGATAGGTTCTCAGAAGCTTGGGGTACTCTTCCGAACCAGAAAGTCGTACACACCTCAACAACTTTTGACACTATACAAAGCCCAGATTCGACCATCACTAGAATACTGCTCTCATGTCTGGAGCTCTGCACCGAAACATACTCTTCGGCTAATGGATTCCATCGAAAGGAGAGCTATTCGTCTGATCGGAGACCACGAGCTGACGAAGAATCTCGACAGCCTAGAACATCGAAGACAGGTTGGGGATTTGACTCTCTTTTACAGATATTTTCATGGAAGGTGCTCGGCTGAACTTGCCCTCTTAATTCCGCCCAGAGCGACGAATAGGTTATAAAATAGTATACGTACATCCTGATGAATCAATAATTTGTCAACTCATCATGTCAGCACAATTACAGTTGGACGACCTGAGTTCGTCGATTCCCAATAAGGGGGAAAACTGCTGACCTGAGGAGAGGGCACATTATTGGTAATAGGTAAATTTTAAAATCACTAGTGCTCGAGATTCCGTCGAAGATATTTGTGAACAACTTTGCTGGTCGCCCGGTTCCCGATGTACCATCTAACCTTATTGTAAGTAATCATTATTTTTATCAGTCAGTTTAAATCTTTGTTTCTTTTGTAAACCCTTCAGGTAATTATTTCGTTTGGCTTTATAATAAATCTTTGTTTTATAAATCGCATCGTTTTCTATTTAATAACTAAGATCTCGTCGATACCTTTACACCCCTAGTCACACCCTAAAACCTGGGCGTGACAACTTGGTGGAGGTGCCGTGTTTTTTTTTCTTTTCCGCGATTATTCAGTTTTTCAGAAACGTTTTTATTTTTTCAAATTTAGCGTAATTTTTTTTAAAATTAAAAATTACTAGCCCTAAGTAGGGACAAAGATTTAAACCTTTTAGAATATTTATTTATAATTAATGTGTGAATAATTTATTTTTGAATATTGTGTGGAAAATTTATTTTGCGTATAAAGTGTTGTTTTTATGAACCGAACAGTCCTATAATAATGAAATAATTAGACAAATGAGCGGTGACGAAAGAGTAACGCGAAGCAATGTAGGGGGCACTAGTCGACAGAATGACAGCACAAACGTCATTGCTGTCAATAACGGAATCATCTACATCACAAACAGCAAGGGAACCTAATTTTAGACCAAGGCGTTAACGTGGTAGAGGGGGAACAGAACCTCAATCTTCGATTTTATTGTAAAGTTTAAAAAGTTTTATCCAAAAGTTGATATTAACTGAGATACAGGGGTGTTACAAGTTAAAACTTCATTTTTGTTTTTCTTTAATAACTTTGACAGAAACCAACGGTTTTTTTACAAAAGTTAGCAATTATGGTTTTTCTAGGACGAGAAACTGATTTTTTGGTGAAATTTTAATGTACAATGTTAGTGGGCGCTGCCTGCGGCATTTTTTGCACATTTATTAGGTTATAACTTTTTTGTGCCTCAGTGTAAGTATTTAAGTTTTTAATGAAAATAATACTTTTCTAATATTTATTACGAAAAAAAAGGTATACTAATTTAAATCTTAAAAGGACCATTCTGTTAACGAGGACAATTCGCAGACATACAATCATTAACTCATGCAAACACCAATTTTTAATTTTTATAAATCTTTATTTCATAATTACATTGATACATAGGTACAAGTAAAAATAAATATAAAATAATATACACTGGAAATACTCGAACATAAAAGCCTTCTATCACTGTCTCCTGGAGAGAAAGTAACAGCACAAATTCAGTGCATAGAGAGAAATTTAAATTTTTCCAAGACAACACAGTATGCCCGAGTAGTCTTGCAAATATTTAATACATTAGTCAGTGATTTTGCTGTGTTATTTAAGCCAAAGCTGTGCGCATAGAAAAGGCTTTGGATAAATATCATCGTACAACACAATGACTTAACCCCGGGGTAAATGAAAAACAGCTGATTAGTACAAACGTACATTCTGACACACAGATGTCTAAACAATTTAAAATATACTTAAAGTAGAAAATAAATAATGAACAGTTCAATCTATTATATAGAAATAATGAGGATATAATGAGAAATATCTAGAATATTTTAGCGTAGGTAGGAGACAGGGGCATACAAATCGGTAGAGGACTTTTTCGAGTATAATAATATATAATCCAGGAAATCCTACGCAAATGAAAAGTTTAATATATTTAATGTTTATTGCTAAAATGAAATGCAAAAATCTATAAGAAATCAACAAATAAGTCAATAATGTCTAACATTAATAAAAGAATAATTAAACTATTCTCAGCTATCTGAATTTTTGGTTAAAGTATTAAAATGTAAATAAATATCTTAAGAAATATAGAGATATCATAAATATGAATTAACAAATTAAGTGCATTGTATGCTATTATTAATATTGTAAATAAGGAAATTTAAGTAATCACCCCCAAAATATTAAGGCTTGAAGTAGGAACAAATACATACCCTTTGCTTTATTTCCATGTAAACAACTCCACTGCCAAAAGAAGCTGCCTGGTCCAGGAATGCCTGTCTCAAATCACATGTCCAGCCAATCGTTAGCTCAGTTCCGAACACTAGAGGTCCCACCATAGCAACCGCTATACAGCATTCATGTTCAACCATGGTACTTAAGATCCAGAAGCTCAGCCTATACTGCTAAGACACAACTGCGCTACCTACAATTACTCGCAAAACCATAAACATCCAAGGAACTTCCAACAGCCTTACGCCCTTAACTCTGGATTCGACGAATGCTTCTCAGCTCCAACAGCATGGTAAACTACGAATTTGTTACACACTACCGTTCAACAAACCGAAGGAAAAACCAAGGCTGTACGTAAGCAATCACAGCAATCAACTGAAACACTTCCGCAGCAACACAAGCACTTCACAACCACTAGTGATTGCTAATTGCGACGATTTTCTATATGAAAATTCACTAATCACGCCGTATACCGAAGCCTTGCGAAATTTGAAATTTCCTGCAATAGAGGTTATGTTATAACGACATCTTCGCCTAGAGCACAGAGAAGGAATAGGCCATACCTCGCTAACGACACCAAAGCTAGCAGCTAAACCCCAAAAATACTCGGATTGTCGCCCAGAACCAATGTCACTCTCGTCTATGCAGGCGCATAGATAACCCAACGAAGAAGTGGACTATGGTAATCAAAGATCTTACAACAATGGCAATGGATTTCCAGCTCCCTGTTATTGTAACCTATACAGTCATGTAGGATATGGAGACGACCCAAATGGCCAATGGCTAGCAGTAGCGCAGCGGCTGTCAACGCAGTAGGCCTTGAAACCACCGTGAACCAACGAGGCAATATAACTACCCGAACAGGACCGTACCCAGGCATAAACTTCATTGAGTAGTGGAAAGGTGTTACAGACTTTGAAATTGTTAACATGTTTTTAATAAATTTCCTTTTGTTCTTTTCATATTTCAGTTTATAAATTAATTTTTTTTAATTAATTTTGTTAATTCTGTATAAGTATAAATACTGATTGTAATATTGTAAAAATGTAATGTATTTTCTAATTATTTTTTTTTAAAGCTGGGGGCCAGCTTTTTTAAGACCGGGGAATGTGTCACAAAAGGAACCATACTATTTTATAAATTCGATATTCAGATTTTTAATGAGTCTCTATGGTTAATGTTAAAACACAGGTCATTCCTATGTAACATTAAACCGGTATTAGATTTATTAAACAAACTGGAAGTTGTAGTTATAAAATAGTATACGTACTCCTGATGAATCAATAATTTGTCAACTCATCATGTCAGCACAATTACAGTTGGACGACCTGAGTTCGTCGATTCCCAATAAGGGGGAAAACTGCTGACCTGAGGAGAGGGCACATTATTGGTAATAGGTAAATTTTAAAATCACTAGTGCTCGAGATTCCGTCGAAGATATTTGTGAACAACTTTGCTGGTCGCCCGGTTCCCGATGTACCATCTAACCTTATTGTAAGTAATCATTATTTTTGTCAGTCAGTTTAAATCTTTGTTTCTTTTGTAAACCCTTCAGGTAATTATTTCGTTTGGCTTTATAATAAATCTTTGTTTTATAAATCGCATCGTTTTCTATTTAATAACTAAGATCTCGTCGATACCTTTACACCCCTAGTCACACCCTAAAACCTGGGCGTGACAATATCTAAATTACCAATGTTGCAAGATTTATTTAAATTCCTTGAAAAAAGATGTATTGCTTTTGAAAACTTATCCAGCAGTGACAGGAGTCACAAAGTCAATAATAATAGAAGTCCTGTACTCACAGGCAACGATCAAAATATTCACAATGTAAATCATAATAATAATAATAACAGTAATTATTCGACAAATCAAAATATCAACGATGCACACATTCGGTCGCAGTCACCTGTTCAGAATTTTAATAATAATACCAGACGAGTGTCTCAAGATTCAGCGTGTCAAACAAATCAACATTTTCAGAATAGAAATTCACATAGTTCAAATCGCGAGTCTCGGGAATTCACGACCAATCCGAATGAAGTTACATCGCTTTCCACGACTAGTACGCAGTCAAGCGCGCTATTAGCAACGGCGCAAGTAAACGTGATGACTCACTCCGGAGAAATTGTTACCGTTAAAGCCCTATTAGATAATGGCAGTCAGAGTTCTTTCATTACTCAACGACTTGTAGATAAACTACAAAGCAAAGTGTACGAACATAATGTAAATATTACTAGCATTTCGAACAGTGAAATTTCATCAAATAAAATGGCAGATATTTATATTCAATCTAGAACTCAAAATAAAGGTTATTCAGTATCATGCGTGATTTTAGATAACATTACGGCGCAGTTGCCACACCTCCCTATTGATATAAATAAATTAAATATTCCACAAAATTTGAAGTTACAGTTAGCAGATCCTACTTTTAACTTACCGTCGGGCATCGACATTCTGCTAAGCACAAACGTGTACTACGCGATTTTAAGACAAGGGTATTATTCTTTGGGCAAAAACAGACCCACCCTCGTAAAGACTACTCTCGGTTGGCTGATAGCAGGGAATATACCTAAAGCTTTTATTTTTAATGACAATTCTAGTGAATCACAGGACGTGGTTTCATTTGTTATACAAACAAGTCAAATTGGTGACTCAGTCAAATTTCCGGATACAGGAGAACTACCCTCAAATCCAATTTTAAAGGCAGAAACCAAATTAAAGAAATTAATTTCAAATAATAAACAAGTAAATAAGAATAAGTTCTTTCAAGTAACCAAGCAAGTCAAAACATTTCATAAGCAAGTTCAGCAAAACAAGTTTTCACCTGTCCTACAAATACTAAAAAGCAATAAACATGCACAAGACGTTTCGCTGGTCTTACAAACCAGAGAAATATATAAGTGTGTACAAGAATATCAGCCTAGTTGCAAATATAAAAAGTCAAGTTTTTGCCGACGTCTGTTCAGTGGCGTACGGAGTAAACAGTTTTATCCGGAATTAAATAAAATAAATTCAAAGTCATAAATGGTTTTATAAATACTTTTATTAAGCGAAAACTTTTAAGAACAACTTTTTTAATAAATATTTTATTTTCTCGCGGTCTTGCATTTTTTGGATAAATTTGGTTTAAAATACATTTTTAATGACAAGTATCGCCTGCTATCATCCAGAAACCAGAGGAGTACGGTTTTAAGTTCAACATTTTTTAAATTTGTATATGACATTTAAAGTGACTTTATAAATATTTTTGCAAATATCTTCCGCGTGTTCAAATACAATGAATGCTATTGTGTTTATATTACATTTTACTCTACATTGTTGGCCTGGTAGAGTGCCATTAAACTCTACTGGGAGCTACGGCCTGTCTCCCTGGGAAACCTAAACAAGTCAATGATCTTTGTTCTTTTTGTTTGGCCCTTTGCTCAATGAAAGCATTGTATTGAGTTGGTTTAAGCGTAACCGCTTAACAATTCTTATCATCTAACTTCCTACATTTTTGGCCTGGTAGAGTGCCATTAAACTCTACTGGGAGCTACGGCCTGTCCCCCTGGGAAACCTAAACAAGTCAATGATCTTTGTTCTTTTTGTTTGGCCCTTTGCTCAATGAAAGCATCGTATCGAGTTGGTTTAAGCGTAACTGCTTAACAATTCTTTAATCTTACCTCTTTTTCTGCACTAGATACGCTCCTAGTGGCTAAACTTATCAGCGTGTTTTCACGGCAGATTTTTCTTCTGCACTTTCGTTGTATGTTACAGTTTACCTGTCCGCAACACCGGCTAGACTCTCTAGCACGCTCTCAGAGCCTTTTTGTTTTTACCTTTCTCACTGGGGCATTACAGTGTCTTTCCAACCAAAAATGCCAGTGTCTCTAAACAAGGCACCCTTCTTTCCTCACCTGTCTACCCAAGTAGTCAGGATACAGGTTGCCTTAGTGCACAATGTTTATGCAAGCAGGTTTGACAGCAAGTAGCAACTGTTTGTAATAAATAAAAAATAAAAATTACTTTATAATTAAAATTACTAATATTTATGCAAGCAGGATTGGCAGCAAGCAACAACTGTTTGTAATAAATACAAAATAAAATACAAATTACCTTTAACAATGTTTATGCAAGCAGGTTTGACAGCAAGTAACAACTGTTTGTAATAAATAAAAAATAAGCATTTCTATATCTTACCAGTCATTATTGGGCCTGGTAGGGTGCCCTTAAACTCTACTGGGAGCTACGGCCTGCCTCCCTGAGAAATCTAAACCTTTGCTTTCTTTGGCCCTTTGTTTCAAACTGAAACATCGTAACGAGTTCGGATAAGTAGAACCACTTAACTCTTTTACTCTTTTAGTCTTGAGTATTGATGAACCTTGAGTGGCCTCACAAACCATCCCTGGTCTTCATTAATATTTATCTTCTAGGTACACTAATTAAATTCTAGGTAACATGCCGCTTTAATAATTTAGTGTACTGATTTCCTGCCCTAAGGGCATTTCTACCAAAGCATTAATTCAAAAAGTACTCTAACTACAATCTAGGTAATATGCCGCTTTAATGAGTTAGTGTACTGATTTCTTGCCACAAGAGTATTTCTACCAAATTTGCCAACGAAGCAAATTAAAAAATAGTTAGGTACTTCCTACAAGCGCAACTTACAAGTTTTTCGCAATCATATTTTTATACATTACTCAAACTACTTCTTGTGAATACATAGTTCAGCCTTACAACCTGGTCGATGATGTTCATAAGTACTCCTACAAAATATTTGCCAACGAAGCAAATTAAAAATAATTGCCATCAGTGCAAAAAATAAGTTCTTCGCCATGAGTGCAGAAGTTACTACCCTAGTAAAAACTTTCTATTTACTACGCTCGAATCGAGCTTCCTACATATTACTTTTTACTTGTTCGGTGAAACCTGGATAGACTTACAACCTATCTGGTGCTTTCATTCACATTCAGAGTTTATCTATGATTATTATTTTTGTTAACGCCAAATAAGGCATTATTATTTATTCTTATTCTCTTCAGTTGTATTAACTTAATAATACTGGTCCTTCGAGCATAACTTATTATACAATTGTTCCTCATTACTTTGTCTGCTTCACAGGATCATAGGCCACTCATAAAGTAATAACTTTGTCTATTTTCTCGCTCCAACTTTACTTCAAAGCTTAAGGTAGGGTTCCGGTATCGGTTGAGGCACTAGCACTAGCACTAGTTTCCTCAAAGGGGGGAGAATGTTGGGGAAACACTACCCTTTTCCCTCATAAATTCATTATAAAATACTTAAATTTGCATAAACTCATACTCAAGAACAAACAAACAAGTTTCAACAACTTTGTACAAAACACATGACAAATATAAGACAAAACTCATTTCCCAGTGCATTCCGTCCTGCATAAATAGTCAAAACCTACTTCCGACGTTTACTTTCAGCCCATATCACATGTTAAAACTACCATAATAAAAATCAATACTTTACAAACTTGAAATATTCACTACGTAAACAACCATTTTGGCGCATGACCACAATAAAAATGTCATATCGAACATATTAAATTCTGTAATCAATAAGCCACCGCACGTTCCGGGAACCGGGAACTTTGAACTACAGACTACAGCAAAATGCCTACTACCATGAACTATAAATTAAACTAACTTAAGCAAGTATTATTACTCGTGAACCGAATCAATAACAGTCAAAACAGGCAGGTTTACCAGCATAAATAAACCTTTTTGTACCGTACCCATACATATATCCGTTGAAAATAGATGAGTTATTTGTGATATACTTCTGTGTTTGTTTTTACGCCTAACTAATAGGACCAGCGAAACCCCTATGCTATATAGTACTGCAAAACCCGTTTGGACTTCAGGATATAACACCGTAGCCCAACAATAGTAAATTTGCAGGAACGTACTAGGGGTAATTTAATGAGATGGTCAATTTAAGGAATAAAACGTAGAAAAACTGGTAAGTATTGCATACCGCTGAACATAGATTTAGTTGCTCTTTCATAATTTAAACAAAAAAATCCAGGCCCCTATTTAAAAAAATTAAGTTGATGATGGCGACCCAAAGCAGCAATAAGAAATCGAAATTTATTTTCGGACATCTCCTCGAACAAAGTCAGGAAAAAATAATAACCGAAACGCAAAATTTTAAATTTAACGAAATACTTTTAAAGCCCCCGTTTGAACCCATAATTACGCAACTTTGCCCCAATTTAACCGACGTCGTATCTCTTACCGTTTCCGAAATTCCAATGGTGAAGGATGCATTTCTTACACCCTGTATGATGTGTTTGGAAGAAATGGTATTTTTTTGTTACCTCTAGTGATATGGCGATTCTCTGTGGTGAGCGACTATTGAAAATATATCTCTAATTCGTTTAGTTTACAAATAAATTAAATTAAATTTTTATAAAAATTTAAATTTTATGAAATTTACATGCATGTAAATTTTATGCGCTACTCCGTAGAATTAGACATATCAGGACATAAATTGCTTTGCTCTAATCTACAGAGTGTTGTGGAAATTATTCATTATATTTAAACCGGCAAATCATGAGATGAAAATAAATTGAAGAAAAATTAAATGGCGCTTTGAATTATTGTACGAAATATACACTTTATATGAAATCTCAAAAATTTACGTTGCCGCTACTGAGGACGTTCGCCATCAATAGTTTATTGAGGCGGTGTTGTCATATATTATAACAGAGAATTGTAAAAGTTTTTGACAACAAGACGTCTTTGACCCGCGTTATCACTTCTTTTTTCAACTTTTTAGAAAAAAAAATACTACAATTTTAAGGCACATACTCTCTTACCTTTGATCTTATAATCCGTTTTATAATTAAATTCCATAAAAACACAAAAAGTATGTTTTTCAACAGAACCAACAATAGGTAATATCAGACAAATTTGAAATCAAATCACAATATTTCTTATTATGAATTATTTGACAACAGAAAAAAAATCGGGTAATGTTACAACTAACAAAACGTTTAAAACTCGTATTCATCAAGCACGTGGAACCCTCGACAACGCCATCGCATCCCCGAGTTGCGAAACATACTGAAGTAACCATAATCGGGGGGCCGGAATCAAAGCAAGGGCGAAACATGCGATGTGTTCTGACAACACTGTTATTATACTCTAGTGACCCACAATGTTGCTAACTGAATCCAGATGGAACGGCGCGATAGTATGTGGGTAAAAAGAGTTTTTACCTTAGTATTTTGATATTCGATTAAAAAAAAAGTGTGTAGACTTTCTCTAGGACACCTTAGGAGTCACCCATTTAAATATAATAAGTCATTTCCATAACACCCTATATAGAATCTATGTTCTATTAGTTCAAGAAAAACTTATTAAAATTGGTTCATTATTAACGCAATAACAGCTTATTAATTAGGACGTGAATTTTTAAATATTCGAGACTTAATCGGCGTAGTGTATAATAAGGCAATTGCATAACACCCTGTATAAATCATAAAGAGAAATATTATCAATTCCTAACTATTCTATTATAAAGAGATAATGCTATGTGTCGCATTGTTGGATATCATTATAGCTCCCTATAAACATTCGAATTTTAGTTTCATTGTCAGAGGCGAACACTCCATAAAATATAAATTTGGTTTTGTTGCCAAATGCTATTATACCGTAATGTTCAGGAGCATTTATTAGTTTAGACCAATGAGTGTGGGGCAAAATTTATTCGAAGGCAACAAGTTTATACCACGTAAGTGACATTTATTTAACAGTTTCATAAATGTAGATTTCATTGATCTATATTGTTTATTGTTTAATTTTTCAACGAATCGTAGTTTCAAAAATCGGTCTTATAATAGTGTTTGTTCATCACACTGAAGCACACACTACTTTTCCCCTTGATGCAATAAACACAAAGTTAGCCACTCTAATTTCGTCTGGCGCGCAGTTTTGTCAAGTGGTGATATATTCTTAAATCGCTTAATTATGGAGATTCACGTTGTTGTTAGCGATTTAAATTCTCTTTTAAAGGTATCAGAAGGTTTCACGTATTTCATAGTAAGTGAAATAAAAATATCATGGTATTTAGGTATATTATTTCATGAAAATATAATACAGATTACAGTAAAAATACCACTAAAACGACGACTGCAAGCGCTGCTCACCACCACTATTTACAATAAACCTGTCGAAGTGACTTATTGGTTAATACTAGCGGTTGTTATGTGAAATGTAAAAATACGCCACGGTTACGGAGGTCGCTTGGATAAATCGATATTTATCTTTCAACTTATCCTACAAAAAGGCAATATTTCCTTCCAGCTGGAAGACGGCGCGAGTCCAGCCAATTCGAGAAAGGTAAGAGAACCGTGCCTAACAACTATCGACCAGTCGCATTGCTTTCAGTTATATCCAAAGTAATGGAGAAAGCTATTAACCAACAACTTCTAAAGTACCGGGAAGGCTTCACCATTATCAGTGATCATCAATATGGTTTTCGGAAGTCCAGATCAACTGGAGATCTTCTAGCCTATGTCACCCATCTTTGGAACAACGCAATCGAACACCATGGGGAGTCTCGGGCTGTTGCACTGGATTTTTCTAAAGCTTTTGATCGTGTTTGGCATGAGGGGCTTCTAAGTAAACTGTGATCCTATGGTATCCCAGTCGATTCTGTGCATGTCTAGCTTTCTCAAGGACCGCTCTCTGCAAGTGGCGATTGACGGTTTTCCCTCATCAATGCCGGTGTTATTGTCTACCACTCTCTTCTTACTCTACATTAACAATCTTCTAGTGAAAACTAAAAATCCTATATTCAGGTTTGCTGACGATAACACACTTATCTCATCTTTCTCTTTGAATACACGGCTGCCGACGCACATCTTCGCAGACAGCTTGAAGTATCATGCCTTAAGAAAGACCTGGAAGAAATTTTGGCTTGGGGTGACAGTAACCAAGTCGAATTTGACGCTAAAAAACAGGCAGCAGATTTGTCTATAAAAGATAACATTACAGAACCGGATATAGTCATGGCGGGACACGCAATCCCACTGGCTTCATCTATTAATTTGCTGGGCGTGAGTCTGGGAGGAAATATGTATTGGCCTAACCACGATGTGGCAATCGCCGAGATAGCTTCTTAGAAACTTGGTGTACCCTTCCGAACAAAAAGTTGTACACATTTTAACAACTTTTGACACTATACAAAGCCCAGATTCGACCATCAGTAGAGTACTGCTCTGTGGTGGAGCTCTGCACCCAAACAAACACTTCGGCTACTGGATTATATAGAAAGGAGGGCCATTCGCCTGGTCGGAGACCATGAGCTGGCGAAGAACCTCGATAGCCTAGAACGTCGGAGACAGGTTGGGGATTTGACTCCCTTTTACAGATATTTTCATGGAAAGTGCTCGGCTGACTTTGCCTTCTTAATTCCGCCCGGAGCGGCGAATAGCAGAAATACACGACGAACCACTGCCGCACATCCATATGTGGTTAAGCTTAGTACTCCTCGAACTTCATTATTTAAGAATTCTTTCATCTGGAGGACTTTATCTTTATGGAACGACCTTTCCAAGGTCGTTTTTCCCAACAAATATAAACTCCACGATTCAAAACCAACGTTAATCATATTATTCGCACACGCACCACTCCCAGAGTGCCCTAAAAGACATTATAGAGTATTAATACCTTAATAGTGCCAATATAAATTGGCTAAACAATATATTAAACAGTTCCAAGTTAAACTTACTTCTAACACCAATGAGTTTGACAATTTAAAAGTTAAAAGAAAACACAAAATTAAAAATCGCCGAAATTTATATTTGTTTACACAAATAACCATAACCTTCAATTACTGGAATTACCACGCCTGTTAAGTGTCAAAAATCTTGCTTCGATGCACCAGTATTATTTACTTTTGGTTTTAACCACACTTCGCTTGGACAGGCTAAATGTTTATTGTAACTAACATTACTTTTCCCAGCCACCTCGATATCAAAATCGGCTTTCATTAACAAAGTCATTGCACCGCACCCCGTCATGCTTAAGGAAACGGTCTTAGAAAAATCTCACTCTATCGAATATAACTTGAAACATGAACCGTAAATCATGAAACAATTTTATAAAATAACAAAACATAGTTTTAAATGGAACTTCTCATATCAGCAACATTTCTTGTAAAAATTGTTGTTTGTATTAAGCTTTCAAAACTAAAAATGTCCTTTTTAAAAAATTTATTGATTTCAATAAAAATTCTACCAGTGGTCAGGTGAGGCAAGTGAGTCGGCGCCTCACTACTTATTTTGCCAAATAAATTACTTAAATAATCAAAAAATACATTCTTCATTTCTCTGTACCATAATTAATTATATTATCTTCTTTACAAAAAAAAATTAAATTTAGTTCAATCAGAAAATTATTGCACATTCATATACTTGGTTATGGATATTAAAACGTCGACGTGTAATAACGTCGTAAGTGCAATGACACACGTCGGCGACAGCCATTTCGCCTCCCAATGATTATTGCAGCTGATGCGTTTTTAGACCGGTCGCGATGGTACATTTCCATGTCATGCAGGCATTTTATTTCTTTGTAGAGGCGACGAAAATTTCGCCTCCTGTTTTGCACTGTAAATTCGTCAAAGCTAAAGAATAAAATCATATTTTATGTAAATTTTTTGTAATTTATTGCGAAATATATATATATATTTTGAACATATATTTAACTTTTACTCGTTTTAAACAACATTTCATAATAGTAGAGGAGGAGCAGGAAGATATTTGCTGCGGAAGGTTTACCCCTCAGATAAATATTTTTAAAAAAGATAAAAAAAAAAGACGGACGAGAATACTCGCAGTTTGCCAAGTTCTTGGTATGAAACTTATATCTGGACCCCAAACGTTTACGTGCTTACTATAGAAGAAAACGTGTAGACTTCCGATGGCTACGTTGATTTAAAAAAATTTTCTAGAGCTGTGAAAAATTTTTTCAAACAAACATTTTCAAAAACCGAAAAAGCTCGTAGTATGATGAATTGCAAGATAAACTTTGTTTTATTATAATGTCTGAGGGCTTAAAAAATGCTACTAGATAAAATGTCATTGGATAGGACAGGATAAATAACATATTGATAACACAGCTAACAGTCACGAGCCGCCACTGAATTCTACAAGTACGAGAACTGATACTTAAAAGCTTAAGAATATTAACTGCCTCGCTCGAAATTTGAACTATAACTAAAGCTGTGAAATATTAATTACAATTAAAAGTAAAGCGTATGCTTGGCTTGTAATGATACAAAGTGATGCTGGTTTTGCACAATGCACGGTTGGGGTTCGGCATAACCAAAGATATTACGAAAATACCTTTGGATATAACTCATGAAATAGATTCGGTTCCATATTTTTGTTTCACGTTGCACTTCATTTCGTTTAACATTATTTGTTTGCCTAAGATTTGTATCCTTTTTAAGAGTGTGTGGTCCCACAACGGAAACTAACTAGTAAATGTTTGCAACAACATTCTATAAAATTATGTAAATTTGTCTAGTGGATCACTTAGTTCTCTTGACACTAGACATTAACTATTAATAGAGGGTGATTCCAGGTATATGGAAACCAGGTATATTGAAAACGATTAATAGGATCGTTGAAAAAATTTCGCATCATACAGGGTGGCCCATTGGTGCAAGAATTTCCATAACTCAGCTGTATATAGAAATACAAAGAAATATTATATACAAAAGCTATATGATCCATATAGATGCATATTCTACAGTATCCAAAATGTAAATAATGTTAAATATGCATACCTTTTAATTTATTATATTTAAATAATAACCTTACTGATAAATGATATAACTAAATTAGTTCACGTACAATCGTTAAAAATTCAAGATCGAACAAAAATATAAATTGTAACCAAATTTCATTCCATACATAAATAATATTAGCATAAAATAAGAAATTTGTCGCTAATACCATAAAAATGTTGTTCCTTTCTATCTTATTTATACGCTTCTTTTTTATTTGTAACAAATAGTTCTGACGATGGTTTAGTAAAATAAAGCGAAACGTAAACCAAATACTTCATTTTCATTTTGAAGTGACCGAACCCCAAAACTAACTACCGATAACTTTTAATAATAATATAATATCATAACGATTTTGATTTCATTCTGAACTAAAACATTCCAGTATATTTTTACAACAATAAATATATCAGAAAAAAATAATATCGATCAGAGAAACAAATAAAGAGACACACTAGTAGATATTTAAAAAAATTATAATTAATGTTCGAAATGGTCGCCATTTTCCTTAAACATGCATCTATACGTTCTTCAAAAGATCGACTGACTTCGTTCAGTATAATCTTTGTTGTATTTTTCATGGGGCTCATTCCCAAAAAACTACTCTGGCACCATATCCTGATGATTTAACTCCTGCAAGCTGAATGTGGTACGGATGCATTTTTTGACTATGTAAAATTCTCTGAATTCATTGCAGTGTTATATTTCAAACTTAATATGACATTAAGTAATTAAAATAATATTTTTGTTAAGTCATGACCTACCAAAAAAAAATTAAAATAAACATAAAATAGAGACATTTTGACAGTGTCCATTAAAATCTAAAATTCTGAGAAAACGGCCGATTTTAGGTTGTGAATTATGCTGGCGAATTTATAGAGATTTTTAAAGTGATACTTTAAAAAGAGTAATATTAGTGCCGTGTAAAAAATACTCTGTATAAGTTATGGCTAGTTTTCTCTATTAAGATCATTCTATTATCCCTTGGGGTACGAAAACCGTAACCCAGTATTATTAAATTTAAATCAGTTAATATTTTGAAAAGACATTTTGAATAGGTCGTTTTTCTTGGATTTTTTTGTAAATTATAAATGGCGTGGCAATACCGCAACGAACATGAAATCAAAATACGGCAATATACGTAGAATTTTATGCCGAATTCAATTCCGTAATAAAAAATGTATTACCATACATTTAAAACATGCTCTTTTGCCGCTCTACTTTTGTTGGTATCCTAGAAAATATTTTTAAAATATTCATCTCTACGGATCCTATGTATGTATGTAATATTTATTTGATAACTGAGATATTGGACGTCTTCGCACTAATGGGCCGCCTGTATATAAACGCACAAAATATTTTCAGCATTGTGGCTTTGCGCTTTTACCGAAATATATAACAACTTTGTTGTTTTAAATGGAACACTCCGTATATTATTAATATTTTAGAAGCACATTTTAGTTCTAATATTCCTATAACTTTCCTGTACCTATTTCTTACTGTCTCTGAGATAAAAAAAATTATATCTGTCTAATATGCCCAAAATATTAACTTAATTAAACCCCGTGGTCTGAATTCATGGATAGTTGGAACTTAGGTGACGAAACCCAACGTATTGAATCCCCTTGGAAAAATCAATTCGATATCATACAGGGGAGGTTTAATTTATGTATATTTTCGTTACTTCTAAAAGGTGGTCAGTGGCTGTTTTTTTAATGGATCCGTCTCTATATTATTTTTAGAATTAAAAGAAGGTTAAATTTTATCTGAAACGATATATCATATCCCTGTACCTAAATCTTCACGTTACCTCATTAGAGCCAGTTTCTTTGGAAAATTATCATCTTTTGAGATTTTTCATGAGTTATGTAGCCACCTAAATGCTGAATAGATATTTATTTTGCATTTGTTGCATTCATCTTTATATTATAATATTCATTTTATTCTTTTCACCTTCAGACAGCTGAAGATATCTCTATTGTAAACCTAACGCCAAAGTATATGTTTTAAAATAGTAATAAACCTTCTCTTAAAAAGACGCCGTCAATATCCTACAAGTTAGCCTCATGTTAAATTCTTATGGATCTTTTCTAAAAAAACAAACTTTTAAAAATGAATGAAAATAGTTACACTAATGAAGGTCTATTGAGGAAACTAGTATGTTTAGTTATAGGGATATGACATATCGTTTAATATTCTGCAACGCTCAAAATATTTTCTATCGTTGTCACAGGTACATTTATCTATTAAGTTAAATTTTTGAACGATCTTATTACTCGTTTTCCATTTATGTCTAACCTACAGTGAATCACCTATTATATGAAAAAATATAAATAGTTATGTAATTGTTAATCGATAAAATTATGCACGATGAAAGTATGCTGCCACTTATTTGCAAGTTAATAAACATCCGGCATCGTCGATAAAATTTTCGCGTGACTAATATGCAACATAATACATAGTACCAGAAATAACCATTTTCATACTATATCAGATAATTAATCGAAAACGACTTGACGGATTTTTATAGACTGGCGAAACTTTCTGTAGTGTTCTCTATAGAAACTATATTATATATCGCTTAAAACTTCAAAAGTTTGTTTCAAAAAATTAAAGGTGGAAATCTAAAATTTAATTTCAATGATTTGTTAGAAACTCCATTCCAAGGTGTAAAATTTCCAATGTTTATTAGTACAGAATAAAAGAATTTCCTTGATATTATTTTAGATCTGTTATTTTTTGAAATATGGGTAAAATTGTTTTAAAACAGAGTATCAATTAATTTGAATATTTGAATATTTGCATATACAATACAAAATATTGAATGAATTGAATTACTGAAAAAGCATGGTTACCAAAATGTTCATGATAACTGCACTCTAAGAACAAGAAAATTATTGACTTGCAATATTTTGATTGATAGTATGGGTTAAAATAACTTAAACTTTCAGTTTTGGTTCAATTTCACCTTTTTGTTTCCATATGCATAATGAAATAACAAAGATTTATTATTATTATTATTACTATAATATATTACAATTAGGACACACTTCTTGAGGGCTGCAGATAGAGCTTAGTATATGTTAATATAAAGGTAGGAAAATAAAAGCAACAGCCTTTCCTTTACGAAGTACTTACGATACACTACCATTTTAAAAATAAGGTTTTAAAGAATCTAAAATGCTATGTGTGTATCATATTCGAAGAAATTGTGAACCTAAATAGAGAATCATAAAATGAGTATCATACTGCAAATTATTGTGATTGAGATATGTAATTAGAGTAAAAGTTAACAAAATTAAATAAAACGTAAGTGGTGAAGGTGTAATCCCCAATATGAGTACTGCCTGCTATGGTATGTTCTGGATATGTAAGACGTTCTTTGTTAGCAATAACTCTTCTCTAAAGCAACTGAAAATAAAGGTATCGGTTAAAAAATGGAGGACGGATATTTAGAGGACGTCATCCTTATGCAACGGCCTCCCTGAAATCGGGTTTCCCAACGAATATAACCTCCGATTCAAATCCAACATGAATTGATTTATTCATACACGCCCCACTTCCAGAGTGCCTTAAAAGATTTTTCTCTCTTCTTTCTTGTGTTTGATCAAAAAAACATTCTTATAATAACAATCCATCCTGCACAATGTTTATAATCAATTTCAATATGCATAGTTTTACTCTTAAACAAATATTTACATTGAAGCATAATTATCAGTAGGTAACTAAAAAATATTGTATGAGTCATAACATTCTTCGTATTTATTTTCTCCTTAACGTTAACTAAAAAAAAATGAAAAGTAGTAAATACATGATGTTGCAAGTTTATCCTGCAAACTGCGACATCTTTTATTTTACACTCGCCAAACTACCGGAAGAAAACGTGACGCGACTTCCTTTAAATTACACATACATTTTTAAGGATTTTATGAACCTAGCGACAGCTCTGCGATAAAGTTCATAAACCAGATATAAGAAAACCGGATCGAGCTATTAAAAGAGTAAATGACAGGATACGACCGAAGAAAACACATAAACTCGAAATATTCACATCTATAATTTTATAGGATTTTTAAAGTTTTCATCATAGACACATTTTTAAAAAGCTATTCTTTAAAGAATTGTAAAATAAGGTATTTGTTCATAAACAAAATATTATGATAGGAGGTTACACTAATTTGAGAAACAATATCAAATTCATTGATATAGAGTATGTCTCCCTAAGTTGGAACCATATGGAAAACTTTTTTATTATTAATTTTATGAAAACAAGATATTCTTCATAAAAAATTCTGCATGGTCTAAAACCTAAAATGCAACTATCAATTCTTCTAGGCGTATACAAGGTTTGTCAAAAAATATGAATTTTTCCCAAGTGCAAAGTACCTTTATTTTTGACAATATCGAAAATTGTTATTAAAAAAAGTTGATCAGAAATAAAAACCACGTTAAATATGCCGTTACACCCATTTACGATGAAAAAATTATTATTATTATTATTTTCCATTAAAGTTATTGTTTAAACTTCCACTAGTCTTAAATTTATTCTATATTTTTGTAACAGTCGAATGAATAATATTTTTATTGAGATATCTATCATTAAAAATAACTGCTGCATCTTTACGCGTTTTATAGTTTGCTCCCACAATCAAAACAAAGAAAAAATTTTCTTAATAACACGATTTTTATGTAGTTTATAAATTTTATCGCGTTTTTACGGTCGCTGTCAAATATTTCTTGATATCAACAATTCATTTGTATGTCAGAGCATCTTTTACATGTAACTACAGTTAAATCTGCATTGTTATTGTACACATACGTTCCAAAAAGGAAAAAAAAATTTTTCATCGTAAATAGGTGTGGTGTAACTGTATTTTAAACGTAGTGGTTTTAGTTCGGATCACCTTTTTTAATAACAATTTTCGATATTGTCAAAAATAAAGGTATTTTGCTCTTGGGCAAAATTTATATTTTTGACAAATCTCGTATACGCCGAAAAGAATGTATAATATCTAATAGTTGCATTTTATGTTTTATACCATGCAGAACTTCTTATGAAGAATAACTTTTTTTCTTAAAATTAATAATAAAAAAGTTTTCCATATGCTTCTAACTTACGGAGATATACTGTATAAATAGCATTCATATTTATGTGGTGTACAGGGAGACTATTTTTCGATGATTCTCGGGGTATCTACGTAAAGATAGAAGGATGGGGTTTTGGCAGCAATGTGCTAATTATTTGTGAAACAACACCCTATATATTTTTAATAATGTTATTTAGTTTTCAACAAGCAGTTTTAGCGACCGCCAGTTTTATTTGAAGTATGATCCTAATTGTATGCGAATATTTTAGAGTATAATTTATAAATATTCTTAGGTAAAAATGATACAGTATGAATTCAGATAATTTGACAGTATTTCGAGAAAATTTTGACGATATTCTCTTCGCAAACCGGTACATTTTCAGCACTGGTTGCTTTTTGGGACTGATCAGGATAACGGTTAAATAACCAGACCATCATATTACAAATACTTTTATTGAGCAGAGCGATTTGATATTTTTTAGTTTTTCTGGGGGATTAGCACCACCCGATTTTTTAATACATTTATATGCACTATGGATTGTTCTTTAATATAAAAATGGTCAGCCGTACTCTCGAAAACAGTACTATTTTCACAAGATAGAATACGTACCAACCTGATTGTGAACTGATTACTGGTGTGTAATAATAAATAATTCTGGTGCCAAGCGGCAGGGCTGCGCCAAGCCTTTCCTGCGTCATCGGGCAAGTCACTCTCCCTCCTCAACAAATAACAGCAGCCACAATTAATTTGTGTTGAATTCAACCTTATATCAATGTTCTTTTGACTGAAAAACTGTAGTAATAATAAACCACACCCTCGATAGTTTTGTTCAGTAGACAAGGCATCCCGCCGTATGTACTATATTCAACAAAAATAGTAACAAGATCCCGAAGTATGTTAAAACTATGTACTGACCTGATGGAAGTAAAAATAATCTAACTAACTAACTTCGCTGAACATGTAAATATAGTTGATTCCTGCAACAATTGAGCAAGCTAACTAAACGACACTACAAGAATAAAGGTAAACTGTAACAATGTGCTGGGGAGGTCTCCGACGTCATTCTAACGAGCATGGAAGCATTTATCCCCTCCTCCCAAAAACGCCCTTCCAACGGCAAGCCCTGGTTTAGCAAGGATTGTGAGCGTGCTGCAAAATCAAAAAATCTGGCTTACCGACAGTGGCGTAAAAACCCTACCACTGAGAATCGTACCATCTTTGTTACCGCTCGAAACCAATGTAAGCTAACAATAGATCAAAGCAAAGAAGCCCATAACGTGAGGATCAAAAACAAACTTCTTGACTGTCCAAACGGATCAAGGTCCTTTTGGTCAGTCGCTAAGGCCGTCAGCCAAAATTTTACCAAATCAACTATCCCACCTCTAACACGTCCCGATGGTACAATAGCATCCACAGCCGGAGACAAAGCAAACTTACTTGCTGAACTATTTTCTTCGCATTCCACTGTAGATTTATAGGGAAGAACACCACCCGACATTCCTGCAGTTGAATCCGAAATGACCGAAATCGTATTCCGTCAGCGTCCCGTCAAACGAATCCTGAAAGGACTCGACGTCAAAAAAGCTACTGGTCCAGACGAAATTCCTATTATAGTTCTCAAGAGATGCGCCGATGAACTAACACCAGTATTTTGTAGACTTTTCAACTTATCCTACAAAAAAGGAATATTTCCATCTTGCTGGAAGACGGCTCGAGTCTAGCCTATTTCAAAGAAAGGTAAGAGAACCCTTCCTAATAACTATCGACCAGTAGCATTGCTTTCAGTTATATCAAAAGTAATGGAGAAAGCTATTAACCAACATCTTCTAAAGTACCTGGAAGGCTTCAACATTATCAGCGATCATCAATATGGTTTTCGGAAGTCCAGATCAACTGGAGATCTTCTAGCCTATGTCACCCATATTTGGAACAACGCAATCGAACATCATGGGGAGTCTCGGGTTGTTGCACTGGATATTTCTAAAGCTTTTGATCGTGTTTGGCATGAGGGGCTTCTAAGTAAACTGCGATCCTATGGTATGCCCAGTCGATTCTGTGCATGGTTGTCTAGCTTTCTTAAGGACCGCTCTCTGCAAGTGGCGATTGACGGATTTCTCTCAGACACCTTCACCATCAATGCCGGTGTTCCTCAAGGGTCCATATTGTCTCCCACTCTCTTCTTGCTCTACATTAACGACCTTCTAGTGAAAACTAAAAATCCGATATTTAGTTTTGCTGACGATAGCACACTTATCTCATCTTTCTCTTTGAATGCACAAACATCGTCTGCCGACGCACATCTTCGCAGACAGCATGAAGTATCACGCCTCAACAAAGACCTGGAAGAAATTTTGGCTTGGGGTGACAGTAACCAAGTCGAATTTAACGCTAAAAAGACCCAGGCAGCAGTTTTTTCTAAAAAGGTTAACATTACAGAACCGGAAATAGTCATGGACGGACACGCAATCCCACTGGCTTCATCTATTAATTTGCTGGGCGTCAATCTCAGAGGAAATATGTCTTGGCATAACCACGTCGTGGCAATCGCCAAGGTAGCTTTTCAGAAGCTTGGGTACTCTTCCGAACCAGAAAGATGTACACACCTCAACAACTTTTGACACTATACAAAGCCTAGATTCGACCATCACTAGAATACTGCTCTCATGTCTGGAGCTCTGCACCCAAACATACTCTTCGGCTGCTGGATTCCATCGAAAGGAGGGCTATTCGTCTGATCGGAGACCACGAGCTGACGAAGAACCTCGACAGCCTAGAACATCGAAGACAGGTTGGGGATTTGACTCTCTTTTACAGATATTTTCATGGAATGTGCTCGGCTGACCTTGCCCTCTTAATTCCGCCCAAAGCGACGATTAGCAGAAATACACGACGAACCACTGCCGCCCATCCATATGTGGTTAAGCTTAGTACTCCTCGAACTTCATTATTTAAGAATTCTTTCATCTGGAGGACTGCATCTTTGTGGAACGACCTTCCCGAGGTCGTTTTTCCCAACGAATATAACCTCCAACGATTCAAAACCAACGTGAATCGCTTTTTGCGCACACGCACCACTCCCAGAGTGCCCTAAAGGATGTTTCCTATAGTGCTTGTGTTTGATCATAAAAAAAAAAAAAAAAAAAAAATATTTATTTGCCACGCAAGACATTCTTAAAAGGTGATAATACAGTTGTATTGTGTATCTACAATCAACTATAATTTACTTGTTAATTTTATCTCTCTATGAATATGTTCCTACATTAGTAAAATTAAGACATTCAAGTTTAAGACTATAATGAAAACGTTGTGTGTATTATGTATCTTGTACTAACACATATTATTATGTGGTTATTCTGTTTTATATCTATCCATAGATTGTCATTGTCTTCTGTACAAAAAAGGCAACAATTGTTGTAAAATTTTCAAGCTGTCAACACACTTTTCATCTGTCATTAAAACTAAAACATTCAGTAACACAATATACAAAAGTCAAAGACACAAAGAACCATTTATTTATCTCAGTAACCACCTTAAGAACTTACAATTCTCACTCGTTGGCTAACTATTAATTAAGTTAGTCACCCTATTTTTAATTGTAAATAATTCGTTAGTTGTTTTACACTACCTTATGTAAAATTCATAAAACCACGTAGCCGAGGCACGCGTTGTGATTTGGCATCACTACTAGCCTACTGACCTACATATACTTGTTAATAGAAAACAGATGTGTATAGTGTGAGAAGTATTTAGACATTCTATTCAAAAAAACAAGTAAATTGGCTTTCTCTATAACACCCAAAGAGTGACCCATTTAAATAGAATAAGCCATTTCCATAACACCCTGTATAGGCGATTAACCATTCATTTTATAGCATCCTCGGTATAATTTTATATTCTGTTAGTATATAGTTTTTAAATGGCGTTTCCAAAAGCTATTGCACGGATTTAGAAACAAAAATCCTTAAAAACAACTTGTGAAGTCCTCATTATGATATTGGTTACTGAAGAATATGGAACTTATTCGCGTTTGTTCTAATTCAAAGAAATAAATTTACAATCACTTGATGAATCGACCTGTTAAATTGCCTATAATATTGTCAACAGAGTATACCTGATTTTAAAATTGCAAATTCGTATTGCGTGTATAGAATAGACGATTAGACAGAAATTGAATAACTTATAAAACGGTATGCGTACGGCGTTTATGTAAATAATAAAAAATAAATTAACCTTGCAACTTCTATGCTACATTGCAGGAAGTAAATATTTCAATATAAAGTTATGAGAGCTTATATAACTTTATGTTCCGGGTTAAATGTTTAAAAAGTGAAAATACAAATCCTAGTTGCATGATAACGAGATAACCGGACCATCTGTGCCATATAGTTGTTGCAGAATTATACCATTGACTCTTACTGCCATAAATAAACTACCTGATTAAACCCTATTGTATACGCCTAAACCTCTTCAAAGCTGGGATCAGGGCCGGCTTGAAAATGTATACCACACCATATGATTTATTTTTATAATTTAAAATAAATAGATAGGTATTTTTAGTTTTAGGTACCTATAATAAATGTAAAATAATGATAACAATTAATGATAATTGAAAATAATATAATTTAAAAGTATAACTATTAGGATAACAAGTACAATAAAAATTAATTAAATTCTAAGAAACTATTGATAATTTATTCAAAATTTAACTCTGTATCACTATCACTATCATCTAAGCCTAAACTTATAATTAAGGGTTGAACATTTTTAATCATACAATTGTAAGAATTTTCCACCTTAAGTACATGCTGTACACAGTTTTTCCAGCTCTCTGCAGAAATTTTTCTTACTTCGTTTTTAATAAATTCTACTACAGATGCATTTAATGTAGGAGAAATATTATTTCTCCTAATATTGGATTTTAATTAGTGCCATATTAGCTCAGTAGGATTGAATATACAATAGTACGGAGGAAGACGCAACACTGTATGTCCATTTTCTGCTGCAAGTTTGTCACACTCGTATTCCTTATTTATTTTAAAAGCTTTTAATACTTCTAGCAGTTCTCGTTTTTTGTAAGTTTCTTCAAAATATAAATCATTTTCAATTATAAAGTCTTGAATTTCTTCTTTTGTATTATTAGAATTGGTAATGATTTTTGCTTGCCGACTATGATAACTAGCATTGTCCATTACAATGACGCTATTTCCAGGTATATTTTTAAGGAGTTTATGTTTAAACCAATCTTCAAAAAGTTGTGCGTCGGTATCTTGATGGTAATCTAAAGAAGAATCTGCTATGTTTTTAGCTGATGCTTCTAAATGTGTCAGAATCACTCCGATTTTTTCTAGGATTAACAGGTTTAAGTACTATATCTCTTACCGAAGATAAAGGAGTTTTTGTCAAAGTAGACGTCTCTGCTAAAGCATCCATCGAATTAAAATTTCTACTCGACAACGATTGATACACATTTTTAATTATTAGTTTGGCATCGGTAGATAAATGCTTTCTTTTAAAAATGACACTTGAAGATGCCCCCCTATCAGCACAATTCCAAGGACACCACATTCTACCACTAATAAGCCTAACTAAAAATTACTCGCCGGAAAACCACTAAAGATTAAAATTATTAAAAATCACTTTGTATTTATATATGCATCAGGCAAAGGTATAAATTGAATTTGTATACCTGGTCCGGCTCTGCTCGAAAAGGTTTTAAAATTTGGGATTTCCTTATTTATTTTATGGTCCAAGGGATAATGGAGTTTTATTGCAGTCAAAAGATCAACGGTATAATTCTGCAAAAACTATACATCACTAAAAAGATAAGGTGTTTGATTTACAAATTTTATACTCTGAGAGAATTTCTGTGCCGTAAATTTCTTATAATGATCTATAAGGCGCTAGTTGAACCACTTCTAAATTATGCAATTGTAATGTGGTGAGGGGCATATAATATATATTTAGAACGACTTAAAAGAATTTAAAATCATATTGCTAAACTCATATTAAAAAAAACCCAGGCTGTATCCTACTAACTTGTTATGTTCTAATGAAATAAATAACTTGCAAAGTTTATATATTATAACTACTTGCAACTTTATACATATCTAACAATGAAAAGTATGACTCGAGATATAGAGCGCCTATGTATTGCACAAAAGGAGTTGAAAATAAACTTTTAACACAACCCTTTGTAACAACCGTTTGGGTCAACACTTTATATTATATCTGGGTCCTAAATTATACAACAAAATACCTTTGGAAATACGAAATATAAAAGATGAAAAACATTTTTAAACTCAATTTAAAAAATTCTTCTTGACTAATTTAAATATTTTTACTGATATGTTGTGATAGAGGTGTTATTTAGATTGTTGCACTCCCTGCAGGTTTTGTTCGGATTTGTTCTATTTGTTTGTGAATTTCGCTGCTTGGATTTGTTGTTGTTGCACTGGTACTGCTTTAACTTTTTTTTTCACTAATCACTTATTGAGGTTTATAGAAATTAATTTACTGCGAGTAACGCTTAAGTAGCTGTGATAGTTCTAAATATGTTAAATTCTAAAAATAGGCCCATACAGGTATTTGATACCTAGGTGCCATATGTCACTGCTTTAAATTTTTATAAAATGATACGTTAATTTAATTTGTATTCTGTGTAAACGACTTTGAAATAAATAAATTTGAAATTTGAAAATCTTACGGCAAGTATTGAGCTGAGACGGTGGCTAAAAGTTTTTAGCGTCGAAGGAGACACTTTCTTGTCAAAACAATTGAAATTGTGCGTTTAAATTTAGTGACGATCTTTACACATATTTACACATACGGTTAAGGACAAATATGTTCCACTAATATATTTAGTGCAAGAAAGGGGTTAAAATATTACCTGTAATAAAGTTGTTAACCTAATTTCAGGCTATGCTATGCGAATTTCGTAAATTAAATTGACCCATGCCGTCAAATTCACTATATTTTAAAGCTCCATGATATGGAATTCGCCAATCCGATACTTTAAAATTTAGTCACGTTCTTCTCCAGGAAACTAATAAATTTAAACCTACTTTACAAGATTATGCAGTTGCACATCCGCGACTAGACTACGTTTCTTAAATGATTTGTTAATAGTCTTTAAAGCCGACACTAATCTCATTAGTGTTTAGATAGTTAAAATTAATTTAGTTTAATATAAATAAATTGAAAGTATAGGTTTTTGATTACTGCTTAATAATTATTGCCGAAACCGACCTTTTCGTATCACATGGGAATATCAGTCGAAAGGTAATTTTAAAAATGGATAATTCATTGTCGCGGAAAAATTGTTTCATCATTAAATAAAATTTTAAGAAAATTTTACACATTAAAATCTAATATTGCCTCGTAATTACGTAGCAGTATAGTTTGTGCCAGTTGTATGTGGTTTGGGTATAGCTGATTAAAACTTTCCAAACAGTACTTTGACTGACTTGAAGCTTGCAGTGTGAGCCTCGTGGTGCTAGGGGAAGGATCATCTTCTGGCTAAGTATAGCTTCTTCTACCTCAGGTGTTGTTACTTTGAAGGTGGCCAGCCCCGGATCTTGATTGTTTTCGAGACGGGACAAACACTTAAAACTGCCGCTCTGGCATATAAATGTACTTACGAATATCTCTTAAAAGTATATACTTTACCTTTCCTAATATTATCAATTCTTATAAATCACAATGTCACAAGTACAATGAGTCCAAAGCCATAATTCATCGAGGTGATTGATTTATTTTAGAGAAGGTAAATTATTTACTTTTGCAAGACGTAAGTACATATCTATTAAAATTAATAGAAATTAGGTGTTTTTTTAAACCTTGTATTACTTAAAAACGAACGAAGTAATCGAATTAGGGTAAATGATCAAGAAGTCTTAAAATTTATGGTACTTTCAGTAACAAAGTTACATATAACTTTCGCAGTTCCTGCAGTTGTATATATTACGAACAAACCCGAACAAACAGTACTTTGACTGACTTCAAGCTTGCAGTGTGAACCTCGTGGTACTAGGGGAAGAATCTTCTTCTGGCTAAGTATAGCGTCTTTTAACTAAGGTGTTGTTACTTTAAAGGTGGCAAGCCCCGGATCTTGATTGTTTTCGAGATGGGGCAAAAACTTAAAACTGTCGCCCTCGCATACCTCCTTTGTTGTTTTTAGTTGTTGCATTTAAAAAAAACTTCGCGCTCGTGCTCCCGAGCATTTCGACCATATTGGGCTAAATACAGGATGTCAATTACTTGGGTAAAAATATTTCGATTTGGTGAAACATTGCTTGATCAAAAGTTGATAATACCCGAGTTGTGTATACACAAGTGATAATTTTTTTCTATAATTTCCTGATAAACTTACTTTTTTACCAATGTTCTTGCATACAATTATGTGGGGTTTTTAGGGGCGATAAATTTGAATATGTTAATTATTTTATTTTATTGTAAAGGGCGCTTGCTGCGGCACTTCGGGTACATAGAACCAAGTACAACTTTCTTGCATTTATAGTGTCCAATGCGCTTTTTAAAATACTAATAAATACATAACACATTATGTTAGATATTAATAATTATTACATTTTAGGTAGTTTAATTGAGCTAGAAATAATTCAGCTTATAACAGGAGTTCTAACTTAACCTATATTTTTAAAACATTAGTAATTTATTAATATTTAAAATATTCTGAAAATTCCAGACTATAAGAAACTAAAGACCAGTAACGAAAATATTTGTTAAATAAAAATTTTATTGTTACATAAATGAACTGTCAAGAAAAGAATTTATTTTTGACAATAATTTATTGTTGTAATATTTTTAAAAGCCACTATCAATGCAAAAATATCCAAAACAATTGCTTGGAGCGACATTGACAAGATGCACACACCATTTTTGGGCGAATGTTTGATATTTTTAATAAAAACATAAATACACTAAAGCGCAAAAGAGTTGCACTTGTTGCAATGTACCCAGAGTGCTTCAGCGAGCTCCCTCTACAATCTACATAAAAATGAAATAATTAACAAATTTAAATTTCTCGCTCCTAATAACCCCCGAACCAAAAATTTTATACCAAAATATTAGTTAAAAGTAAGTTAATTAATAAATTAGAACATAAAATTTTCACTTCGATATCCTGTATCTCGGTTATCATCAACTTCTCAACTAAGTAAAGGTTGGCTAAATTGCAATATTTTTACCCAAAGAATCTGCAGTTTTACTGTGCACTATTAATTTTGGGACACTGTGTATACAATTTTTAATAACACCGTAATTTGGGATATTTTGAATAGTTGGGAACTGATAAAACTTTCTAATCGATTAATATTCGGGTAAGGCGCGACGCCCCGGGTGCTACAACTGCCACACTTGAATTTGCAGTCCACTAAAGTTGCCGCCCGGGGCGGGGGCTTGCCCCCTTCCCCCCGAAGCCGGGGCTGAAGATAGCCACAGACTATCCGTAAATTCGTCATTCGGGAAGCGTGATGCGTAGTTCGCAGGTAATTCGTGAATAGTGTGTAGTTTACACTACAAATTCTACTTTTTAACATAAAGTATAAACAAATGACTTTTCAAAATTTATTTAAAATAATAAAATTTTCTTTATATTTCTATATTTTGTATCTAGGAATATAAACATGTGACACATATTTCTAACCTCATTTTCTCCAAATATTTCTTAAGAAATTGAACATGGAAAGAAAAGTTTAGTTAAATTTACTATAAAATTAGTAAAACTAACCATAATTTATGCGTGACTGGAATACCTTTTATTAAAAACAGCCATTAAATTATAGCAAAATCTTAACATACATTTTTAGTAAAAATTAGAAAAATATTTAGTAAACCATTTATATGGAAAGTCTTTGTAAAATTTACCAAAATCTATTGTAAAATTTACTAAAATTTTTTGTAAAATTTACAAAATATTTTGCAAAAATTAGGACACATGCTATTCTCAAGCACTCACTCATCCAAGTCCTACACGTGCCCAAAATCGCTTTACTTCATAGATCGTTGTATGTCCCCTGTTAAGTTCTCGAGATCTCGACCTATTATTTGTTACGAAAACGAAATCCTGGTTGCATTTCATTTATGTCTTTATTTTTTATACACAAAAAATACTTAAATAATAGCCAGTGAAATGCACCATACATTTTAAAATATTTAACCACTGGAGTTATAAATAAATTATTTTCACTCTACATTCGTTGTAAAATTTATAATATATTTTAGTTATTTTAGAAATTAAAGTTTATTTTGTTATTTGTAGTGACAAATATTAGAAGGTTTTGGCATTACGACCGTCTCGCAGTATCTTCAAGATGCTCATATGAGAGTGAACCCAAACTAAGTGTATATAATATATGATTTGCAGAGTACTAAAAAAATACTAACTTGATATAATAAATAATGTTTTGACATAATAGTGCAGTAAACTTAAATTAGGGATAAACGGCTCGATATTCAGAGAATCTAAGAATACACGTGACAGATGGGATTTTTACAACATTTTTAATAGCGGGGAGTTGTCGAGATCTAATTTTATTGTGTGTTTAAAAGGTTTATACTACTGTCCCTTTTTTATGTTATGTGTATAAATTTCAATATTTTCTAGTAAATTAAATTTATCGCCTTTTTTCAGTTTGTAAGATTTGTAGGTGCTTTTTTTTTTATGGTCAAACACAAGCACTATAGGAAAAATCCTTTAGGGCACTCTGGGAGTTGTGCGTGTGCGCAAAAAGCGATTCACGTTGGTTTTGAAGAGGTTTTATTCGTTGGGAAAAACGACCTCGGGAAGGTCGTTTCATAAGGATAATGTCCTCCAGATGAAAGAATTCTTAAATGATGATGTTCGAGGAGTACTAAGCTTAACCACATATGGATGGGCGGCAGTGGTTCGTCGTGTATTTCTGATATTCGCCGCCCTGAGCGGAACTAAGAGGGCAAGGTCAGCAGAGCACTTTCCATGAAAATATCTGTAAAAGAGTCAAATCCCCAACCTGTCTTCGATGTTCTAGGCTGTCGAGGTTCTTCGTCAGCTCGTGGTCATCAGACGAATGGCCCTCCTTTCGATGGAATCCATAGCCGAAGAGTATGTTTGGGTGCAGAGCTCCACACAGGAGGGCAGTACTCTAGTGATGGTCGAATCTGGGCTTTGTATAGTGTCAAAAGTTGTTGAGGTGTGTACAACTTTCTGGTTCGAAAGAGTACACCAAGTTTCTGAGAAGCTATCTTGGCGATTGCCACAACGTGGTTATGCCAAGACATATTTCCTCCCAGATTGACGCCCAGCAAATTAATAGAAGAAGCCAGTGGGATTGCGTGTCCGTCCATGACTATATCTGGTTCTGTAATGTTAATCTTTTTACAGAAAACTGCTGCCTGGGTTTTTTAGCGTTAAATTCGACTTGGTTACTGTCACCCCAAGCCAAAATTTGTTCCAGGTCTTTGTTGAGCCGTGATACTTCATCCTGTCGGCGAAGATGTGCGTCGGCAGCCGATGTTTGTGCATTCAAAGAGAAAGATGATATAAGTGTGTTATCGTCAGCAAAACTAAATATCGGGTTTTTCGTTTTCACTAGAAGGTCGTTAATGTAGAGTAAGAAGAGAGTGGGAGACAATATGGACCCTTGAGGAACGCCGGCATTGATGGTGAAGGTGTCTGAGAGAAATCCGTCAATCGCCACTTGCAGAGAGCGGTCCTTAAGAAAGCTAGACAAAACATTAATTTGGATAAATGGTTTGAGGGTTTAAATGCTATTATTAACTGATCAGAGGATAAAATATTTGCGTTTTTTTTCTGAG
Source organism: Barypeithes pellucidus (assembly GCA_963991005.1). Classification (NCBI taxonomy): domain Eukaryota; kingdom Metazoa; phylum Arthropoda; class Insecta; order Coleoptera; family Curculionidae; genus Barypeithes; species Barypeithes pellucidus. Next base: position 47,702,996 of record OZ022557.1, on the reverse strand, counting down.
ATCGGACCTGAGTATCTAAGGCTATAAAATTTTTTAAAGATTTCGTTCTTTTATTTGGGGTATAGTTGCGTTACAGCTAGCGTATGTTGTTGTTTATTGATATTATTGATAAGAGACTTTATTTCTTTTAATGTGTACCGATTATTGACGTCAATAGCTCTGATGGTATCCAGATCAATCTTTAGACTTTCTTTAGAGAGAAATATTGGAACGAGATTTAAAGAACATGCCTAGTGCATGTTTTAGACTTAATAAAAGATCATCTAATTTTGCGAATCACTTTCTAAATACAAACCACACATTTCTAGATATAATCAAGCTACAAATCTTATGCACTGAACAAGAAGGCCGTAAATTAAATTTACTAGAAAATATTGAATTTTATCCGTTTGTCCCTAATTTAACTTTATTAGACTATTGTGTGAAACATTACTTATTATACTAAGTTAATATTTTTTTAGTATTCTGCAGATCTTATATTATATACACTTAGTTTTGGTTCAGTCTCATATGAGCGTCTTGAAGATGTAGTTGTACTCAAAAACATTTGATTAATAAATAGACAGAATTGTTTTTATTCTGTCAGAATCATACAAAGTCTTACACAGTAATCAATGATGCCAAGTCTTCACCGAGGGTGTTAAATCTACCATCTGAGTTTCAAACCGAAAAGTATAATATTAACTTGCTGCGATCCTATGGTATGCCCAGTCGATTCTGTTCATGGTTGTTTAGCTTTCTTAAGGATCGCTCTCTGCAAGTGGCTATTGACGGTTTTCTCTCATACACCTTCACTATCAATGCCGGTATTCCTCAAGGGTCCATATTGTCTCCCACTCTCTTCTTACTCTACATTAACGACCTTCTAGTGAAAACGAAAAATCTGATATTTAATTTTGCTGACGATAGCACACTTATCTCATCTTTCTCTTTGAATGCACAAACATCGGCTGCCGTCGCACATCCTCGCAGACAGCATGAAGTATCACGCCTCAACAAAGACCTGGAATAAATTTTGGCTGGGGTGACAGTAACCAAACCGGGGTTTTTAAAAAAACCCAGGCAGCAGTTTTCTCTTAAAAAGGTTAACATTACAGAACCGGATATAATCATGGACGGACACGCAATCCCACTAGCTTCATCTATTAATTTGCTGGGCGTCAATCTGGGAGGAAATATGTCTTGGCATAACAACATTATGGCAATCGCCAAGATAGCTTCTCAGAATCTTGGTGTACTCTTCCGAACCAGAAAGCTGTACACACCTCAACAACTTTTGACACTATACAAAGCCCACATTTGACCATCACTAGAGTACTGCTCTCATGTCTGGAGCTCTGCACCCAAACATACTCTTCGGCTACTGGATTCCATCGAAAGTAAGGCCATTCGTCTGATTGGAGACCACGAGCTGACGAAGAACCTCGACAGCCTAGAACATCGAAGACAGGTTGGTGGTTTGACTCTCTTTTACAGATATTTTCATGGAAAGTGCTCGGCTGACCTTGCCCTCTGAATTCCGCCCAGAGCGTCGAATAGCAGAAATACACGACGAACCACTGTCGCCCATCCATATGTGGTTGAGCTTAGTACTCCTCGAACATTATTATTTCAGAATTCTTTCTTCTAGAGGACTTCATTATTATGGAACGACCTTCCCGAGGTCGTTTTTCCCAACGAATATAACCTCCAACGATTCAAAACCAACGTGAATCGCTTTTTGCGCACACGCACCACTCCCAGAGTGCCCTAAAGGATTTTTCCTATAGTGCTTGTGTTTGATCATAAAAAAAACTTCCATAGTATTTTTTCTGTGCACTCCAAAGTAACGAACAGTACTGAGGAAACACCTTGCATATCATGACTTGATGATTATTTAATTAAGTTTAACATATTCTCTAAAAATAAGTCATAACGAAGGAATCCTTCTTGATGAATTTGGTTTGAATATGCTTTGTCAAAAGCAATCGCTACGTCACATTTCCTACTTTATAAACATGGCGTATTTTCGCTGATTTAGTAGTGGCACTAAATAAATCAAAATCAGAAAATTGGGAAGTGTATTCCATTCTATTACGTATTTTCATCTGTAGATTTTTCCTGCAATAAATCTGTAGCCTGAATAATGTGACCATTTCCACAGCACCTGAATTAAAGCTGAATTAATAATACCTTTTCGCATAAAAGAAATCCCCATTTATTACTAGATACATTCATCGTCTAAAGGGTTATTTACAATGAGCGATTGAATTCTAAAATACAGAACAGGTCGTAATATTTTTAGTTGAATCAAAATATTTTATAGGAGTTTAGGTACGATGCTGTGGAAATTATGAGAGAAAATGTGAAAACTTCGTTCTTTTAATGCCTCAACACTTTCGGGTTTTGTCTTAAAAACTTTGCTTCTTAAGTAACTCCACAGGAAGAAATACGTATAAAACATTTCATTGGGCAACTTAGGTTCGTCAATAAAAACAATGTTAAATAATATACAAAGTTTGGACGCCTGTTATCAAGAAAATCGACTGTATCCAAACGCTCTTCTTCTTAAAAGACAATTGCAAGCCCCACGCTTGTACGCCCGGTCGAATAAGACCTATAGCTTGTCGTTTGGATCTGCGGCTACGCGGTATCCGTAAGGGGAAGGGAAGGTAACAGGCCGCAAGGACAATCCATGGTCGTGCTTATAATGTTAATTTCTTTGTGAATATAAAGGAGTAAGTAGGTACTAAATGTTAAAATAATAAGAACGAAAAGTATTGGGAGAAACAGGAATGCAACAATTTATTTCTGAGAAACTCCCAAATTTCAGCGTCATAAAGTAGGTATAAAATAATAAAAAAAAAAACGATATAATCATTGATCTCTACTCTATGTCGTTATCGTCTTCACTATCAGACTCACTATCTTCAGAGTCGGACTCAATATCATCATTGCCGAGTGTAATTATGATGGGTTCTATTTCTTCCATCATGTAATGTCTCCCAAAATTTATTTTCAATACTAATAACATGCTGGCAAAATTTCTCCCAGTCAGATGGTGTAACTGACCTTATGGCCTCATCTAAGACCTCTTTCAGCTTGGTTAAACTGAAATCACCTGATGTGTTTAGGTTCCGTATGTACCTTTTGACTTGAGCCCATGCCAACTCAATTTTGGTTAGCTCACACATGTAGGGGGGAGTTATAAGGGGAATATGGCCAGCCTGTTTTATGATATTGTCAATGACATAGCTTTTTTTATCACCTCGAGGCTTGTGCAATTTTACAAGTTCAAAAAGGTCAAATTTCCTAATACCACATACCTATATCTCATATGTAAAATATTTGGTTTTTCAACCAACAATTTTCGTTTATTTTGGCATTTGCGAAAATAAAACCCATTGGCTTTTAAAAGTTTATGCAAAGCGTCTTTTCCATATGGAAAATCATTTTTTTACTATTTGCCCTATTAATTATACTATACGTGTAACATCGACAACGCGCTGTCGCTGGTCAAAAATCAAAGCGTGTCTGGAGCATGGCAGTGCCATGTGTCTGGCGAATGTCTGCGGAGGCGTGTCCAAATCAATCGCATATTATATTTTCATCTCTGTTTAATGCCGTGAAACAAAATAGAGGCGGAAGTGATCCTATTAATCGACTAAATGTTTGGAGTAAATGGATATTCACATATTGTCAGATTTGCTAGGAAATAGATAATTCAATTAATATTTTAATTTTGTCCGGCAATTAAAATTAAGCAGGTGTGAACATATTACTTAAAACTCAAAATACCTGTCAGTTTTTCAGTCTGAATAATAATATTTTCTAAGTTTTTAACGATTAGGTTAAATTCTGTATTCAAAGGAGGTATAAATAATAAATTTCATAAAACCTACTAGATTTTTGGTAAGTAATTTGACAACATCCATAATATTTCGTCTGCATTCTTTAAATAGTTTTGGTAGCCGCAGAACGAAACGACAAGCTGTACGTTGATCAGCCGCTGTCACCGGATTGCGTGAAAGAGATGGAGATGGTGGTGTGAGAAAGAAAATGAAATATCGCTAACATTAGCCTTCGCTCGGGTTTGTCATTTTGAGCAGAGCTGAGCTAGACTGTGATTCACGCTGTGAAATGATTTAAACGTCACAAGAGCTCAATCGGCCTAATGGCAGTGATTTGTTTACCGGCTCTTGTAACGTCATAATGACATTATCTATCTTCACCGGGAAATATCTCGTTTATTATTTTAAGTAAAGAATTGCGATTTTCACAATTTTTTCCTTAATTGTATTTAAAAAAAAAACGACGTATTTTCGAACATAAATCTTAGGTAAAAACTAATATAATCGATTAAAAAAAAATTAATTTTATTGATTTTGGACATAAATTGTAAATTAAAGCTTCAATAATTCAATCTTGGATGTTTCATTGATTTAAAAATTTTACGTTTGTCAGAATTACATTAATTAGTAGGTACGTAGATTTAATGACTTATAACAATAAATTTGACAAAATAGTCAAAATAGTTAAAATTATACCGTTTTATTTTTGTCTTCCAAGTACCTGAGTTTTTGTTGTCGGACATTCAAAATATTCTGTAAAAAAGGAAAATTAGAGAATATTCCAGAAAATACTTCGTATTATTTATAAATTTTCTTGAATTTCACATCACTATTGTTTAATTGGTTTTATATATAAATAATTAATTGGAGTTAAGTTAGTAAATGATAATTGAAAATTTAATAAATTAAACGTAAATGTTAGTAAATCTAAATATATGTTAGTAGGAAAATTTCTGCAATTATTTTAATAATATGTTTCAATAACGTATGTTTTATATTTTCATTTTATTTTAGGATAAAAACATAACAGCTGTTTCGGTACAGAGTATTGTACGACACATGAGTCTGAAGGGAAAGCAAGGTCAAAATCAATCAATCAAATTTTCTTCCAAGCATAGGCGTGCAAAAATTCTTAATATTCACTCACTCACCGTTCCCATCAAATACTAACAACAAAACACAGTATTAAAACAATAAAAGGCTATCGCTCCGGCATTGGTGGTTGACCGAAGTTGCGCCCGATGCCGGGCCTAATTACAGCATTCACTTGATATTTTCTTCCACTGGAGTTCTCCTATTATTAGTCATCGGTGTTGCCACTTTCAATGGCGAGCTGTCGCTGTGGTGTCAGATTTACAATTTAAGAAAATGTTTCAAATATATGTTAACCTGATCGGAGACCACGAGCTGACGAAGAACCTCGACAGCCTAGAACATCGAAGACAGGTTGGGGATTTGACTCTCTTTTACAGATATTTTCATGGAAGGTGCTCGGCTGACCTTGGCCTCTTAATTCCGCCCAGAGCGACGAATAGCAGAAATACACGACGAACCACTGCCGCCCATCTGTATGTGGTTAAGCTTAGTACTCCTCGAACTTCATTATTTAAAAATTCTTTCATCTGGAGGACTTCATCCTTGTGGAACGACCTTCCCGAGGTCGTTTTTCCCAACGAATATAACCTCCAACGATTCAAATCCAACGTGAATCGCTTTCTGCGCACACGCACCACTCCCAGAGTGCCCTAAAGGATTTTTCCTATAGTGCTTGTGTTTGATCATAAAAAAAAAAAAAAAAAATTTCACTGTTTTAGACTAATGTGCCAACTTGTTATTGTAGTTGTATGTTGTACAGTGTATGTTTCATATTATTATACTTCCTCGCTTTATTTTCTGCGTATGTGTCTATAGATAAACGTATAATTACCAGTTACAAGTTCTTTAAAATTTAGCAATGGCAGTTATAGTATTGCCCTGTGAAATATAGAAAAATATTAGGCAAGCTTAAAATGTTAGATTGATTAAAATATTGAAAATCTGTTAAATTTGAATTGTTGAATGAACTTATAATATATTTGAGTTAATAAATTACAATAGTTTAATAAAGATTAAAAAAAATTGCAGTATAAATAAACACAAAATTGAAATTTTATCGTATCATATTATTATGTCCCTATTTATTGAAATTATATTTTCTTGTAGCTGTTCAGAAATAATGTACAAGAGGAATGTGGCGTACTAATCAATTAAAAAAAAATTACATAAATGTTTCTTATATTACAACATTTCTTACTTTGATTATCTTACTGTATATACCAGTTTCATTTTATCAAAATCCGTATAGACCAGGGATCTGGTGGAATTATTTCTACGTCACGGAAAACAGAAAGTTGTGTTAAAAGTCTATAATAAACCTTGTTGTCGATAATGCGCCAAGTTTTGCCGTGCTTGTATAGCGAATTAAGAAAGGGGGACAATTTTAATAGGAAACGACATCTTGACTCATTTTATACATATCTGCTTTCCTGAAACAGTTTGTGTATACACATATTTCACTTAGGGGAAGTGGCCAGGCTATAATTGGGATAACCCTAGGTTAATTTTAATGTTGGTGTTAGTGTTGTGTCTACGTAAGGAGTAGATACTCCTTGAAGGTACTTCCTTCAAGATTGGAACAGGAACAATGACAGGTCTTTTCATTGTTTGGTTTGTTGGGTTTTTAAGAATACTTTGAATTCAAAAATTTATAAAAAAAAGCTCCTTCACTTGCCTTTATAATATAGGTATACTATTGAAAAAAATCATCCATTTCTCTATAATAATGCACTAAGTCTCGATCTCAAAATGAAAAATTGTTTTTGGTTATACAGGGTGTTATGGAAATGACTTATTATATTTAAACCGACAAATCCTGAGATGAAAATAAATTGAAGAAAAATAACAATAAATGGCGCTTTGAATTATTAAGCGAAATATACACTTTATATGAAATCTCAAAATGTACGTGGCCGCTCCTCAGGAACCTCGAAATCAATAGTTTATGGAGGTAGTCTCGAGGTTCAAAAGAGGTTAGCGCATTATAGGCGATATTGTCATATTGCAACACAGAACACGTATTCAGTCTTTGACATGTGTTATCAATTATTGTTCAAACTTGTTAGAAAAAAAACTACAATTATAAGATACATACTCTCTTACCTTCGATCTTATTTTAAAATAATCGGTTTTATAATTAAATTCCATAAAAAAATAAAACACAAAAAGTATGAAATCACATCACAACATTTATTATTATGAATTATTTCACAGCAGAAAAAAAAATCGGGTACTGCTACAACTAACAAGACGTTTAAAATTCGTATACGTCAAGCACGTGGAACTCTCGATAGTGTCATTCCACCCCCGATTCTCGAAACATACTGAAGCAACGACACTGGCGCGCGGCCGGTATCCAAGCAAGGGCGAGACACGCGGTGTGATCTGACAACACGGTTAGTATACTCTAGTGACCCACATTGTTGCTAAGTGAATCCAGATACTTAGGACAGTATGTGGGTAAAAAGGGTTTTTACCTTAGTATTTAGATATTCGATTTAAAAAAAAAGTATGTAGACTTTCTCTAGGACACCCAAGGAGTCACCAATTTAAATATAATAAGTCATTTCCATAACGCCCTATATGTTTCGCCATATGCGGGTATCATCGATCATAGAAACACTGGTCACAATTAAAGATAAAAATAATCACACTACGTTACTTAGCTAAACTGGTACATTTTGATACATTTTTATACAGGGTGTCCCAGATAAGAATACACTCTACAGGGATCTCGTTAATCATAGGACATACAGAAATGATCAAATTAGTTCTGCAACGTTATGTTTTCAAATTTAAAACATTCCGAATATTTCGAAGATATTTGGGCAAAACCGAATTATTACGAATTCGTTCTTTTTGTTTTCAGTACCGTACGTTACCGTACCTCGAAAGAGAGTGTAATAGGCTTACCACTCGAGTTATGTACTATACTTTTCCTACGACTTCATATTTACTTTTATATTAAATTATCGAAATATGCTAATAAAATATTTTGAGTCGGTACGCACAGGTTATCAGTATACTGGTCAATACATTTTTGATACACTTTTTCATGCCATTCCCCGGATTTTTCTAGTAATAAATTATATGCTGCGGAAGCAGCTTGTAATGTAATTTCCCGTGGCGTTCTCTCACTCTGAATATCGTGGTCACTCATACTTTACCCAAAAATATACAAATTAAAAATGTTGACGTTTAGAATATCTTGATATTTACGTTGTCTAGGCGACACTATAGAATTCATAGCCGACTTTGCATAAAATCCATTGAAACAATGTGATTTGTGAAACTGTTACGTAATATACAGGGTGTTATGGAAATGACGTATTATATTTAAATGGGTGACTCCTGGGGTGTCCTAGAGAAGCGCTACATATTTTTTTTTAAATCGAACGTTTAAAAATTGGGGTAATTCACCCCTAAACCCACCCGGTTACTCCTCAGCATATTCATATATGATCATATTACATTGCCAAGCTATGTAATCAACAGATGTTCAAGCCCAATGTTGCCAACTGTTTAGAAAATAACTATAGATTCTTATAAAAATAATATTTAGTTTACCTAGTATCCAAATAGAAGTGAATCCAGGTGAAAGTACACTAGCAAGTAATCCAGGGCACAGAGACATCTTTAGGTTTTTGTTTCTTTTTCTATGGGAAAAGCTTTATGCTCATCACGTACCCTGATGATAATGTGGAACTGCATAATAAGCCTATATCACTTAAAGAAACACACAGACACCCACGAGTTTCCAATTATTTTTTTTTTGAAGATATGCACTTATTAGATTACACAAAAGCAATAAATACTATCGCATAATTACACTTTACAATAACCTACCGTACACATAAAACAACAGCACTATAGGATACAAATTATTTCGCAATAGAAATTCAGAAATAATAAACACGCTAATTTCTAATGGCCTAATCAAATTTATTAATCCTTTACTGAAGAAGAATGATGAAATAATTATGTTGATAGACTTTTCCATAAAATAAATAGTCTCGTCCAAGCAGCGCGGTTGCCATTTCCGAGACTCTCATTATAAACAAAAGTATTTTAGAAGGAAATTCTTCATTTTATGAATATAACCTTATAAAACATCGAAAGTGTGGCAACGCTGTATTTTTTAAGTATAAACCCCAGTCGAATATGCAACCGTTTCTGCTGATCAGCTATTCCTCCAAAATTAGCTGGCCGTTTTCATACTGTTTCAAGCAGATTTGTGTGTTAAATTGTATGTTAATACTTAAACCCGAGTTTAAATTATTAAGTTATTTGTTCTTTTCGCGACGGCAGTGTCCAGCAGTTCAATGTTGACCGACGGAACCAACGTATTATTTAGACAATAAGGGCGCACTTTTGTGATACGACTTGGAGTTGCAATGGCGCATTAAATTCTTTTTAGAGCTAGGGGTATTATGACGAATACCCCTAGAGCAACCGCTGTTGGTAAAATTATTGAAAAATAGAAAAACGAAGACAATGGGCGACAGTTTTTCCAAGCTAAGGGGGGAGCTTGAGGTGCGTTGCAGCCGACTAACTACACGCGATAGAAGGTCCCTTTTGCGCCACCAGCTTATGCTAGATTTAAGCTGGAAATCTCCCGGATGTTACGGGGATCCCCTTAACTTGCACCCACTAGTCGACACCACTGTATAATATTAAAAAAAAAAAGAAGTAAAGTGCAGCGAACTAAATAAAACGCATAGTAAAAATTAATTGACTTGGCATTTATTAAAAAAAAGAAAATCAAGATAGAAATGATAGAAATGAATATCTAACTTATGAGACCCAGTACTGGATGAGAAAATGATGGTTAGTAAATATAACAGAAATGAACTTATTCACTAAAACGATACCAGATGTATATGATGGTTAACAGGACCACTACTGGATGGCAACCCAGCAAGTAGAATACAGAATACAGGTTGATGGTACCCAGGTAGGGAGAATCACAGGTGACTCTTGACCCCGGTCGGAGGACCCTAGGAATAAACACTCTCTAGTATAATGATATAAAAATAAAAATCAAAGCAAAAGCAAAGTGATTAAATCAAAACAATCTAAATTAAATCAATAGCCAAAAGCATTTAAAATACTGTTACACAATCCTGAAGGGAAGCAAAGAGTCTAAAATATTATTAATCAAATTATAAAGCAAAAAGAATTTAAAATAAAAAGTACCATCCATCCACAACTGGTATGGCATAAGCAATAAAACTTTATAAATGTAAACAAAATAATTAATCTTAACACATTATCAAATTTAAAATAAATTAAACGAGGATTGTTATCAATCCAAGTATCAACAATCAAAATTGAAATCATTAAATAAACTACTGAGCAATATTAACGTAAGTCAATTAAAGAAAAATCAGATACAAAATATTAATTAAAATATAATTACAGAAATTAATTAAAATAACCAAAACAAATAATTAAAGACCAATGCCCACTTTTGAAACCGCACTCCAACAAAACTAGAAAGATAACTGAATTTAAAGCCAGATGCTTGAATGGTTTCTTTTATTACCAGGTGGTAATGACTATTGAAATTATAAAATTGAGCCTAAATGCCTCATTCAAATAAGTAAGAACTACTGCAGTTTATTCTATTATAAAATACCATGATTAAAAATAAAAGTCCTTTTGGACCTCGGAGGCTCGTAACCATTCTAATACCTCATTAATAAAGTAAGAATTAAAGGAGTAGCAACAATATTAGTGCTGTTTCAAAACGGCATACCACACACTATAACAACTGACGTAGAGATATAACTATATACATATGTACGATGGGTAATAAGGCCAATATTTATTTAAAATCTAACACAACAAAATTCAGCAAAGCAAAGAACTAGTCATAATGAATTAATAAATTACTATTACATCAAAGCTACATAATATTGTCACTGATAATTAAAATTCCACACTGTAGAACTAAAAACAGAAATCTTGGCCCTATGCCCCCCTCGTAACATAAATCAAAATCAATACATTGGCTCACATGATCATCGTTCACTAAATAAATTTTTGCTTAATGAAGGAAACCTTAAATTTATACTTAAAAAAAAGTTCAAATTGAGACATATCTATTCAAATTTATTATTTTCGATAATTAGTCTGTCTGGAGACATAGTAGACAAAATGAAATTAATATGTAGGTATTGAGAAATAACGACACTGGCATTAATTTTAGCCAGAGAGAATTTTACGGTAATGCACGTGGCGTGCGAATTTAAGACAATAATTTTAATGAAATATAATAAAACCCGAAATTAAGAAAACTAAAACCGTCGCTGAGTTAATTAAAAAAATATTATGCGGGACCAATGAACTATTATTTAAAGAAAAATAATATGTAAAATAATATACCTTATAAGTTGGTCAAGGGTCCACAAGAGGTGCCCAAAATGGCCTCCGTCAGGAAAATGTCGCCTTCCACGTCGAACAGAAACTACAATGGAGAAAGCAAGGTATCAACAACCGACCCTTCAATACACGTGGAAAAGTTCACAACTTACCAAGCAAATCCCAGTTAAGGGGAAAATATGTGCAGCTCCAAAACCAAAGGGAGAAAACTTGCACTATTTTTACACTTTTTCGAAGAACTAAATCGCCTCACGGCAGGGAATATTTCCCCAGATGTTTTTCGAAAAACTAAAGGTACTAGCGAACTCGTCGACACCTGACTTTGAAAGGGGCCTCCTCCACGAATTTTTCCCCATATATATCCGACAAACCGAACAAAAAACCCACAAAAAAGATGAATATGGCAGGTCCCTGTAATACCGACCAGGAGACACAAAGCCGAAACTAAGCAGAGTGGTACCATCCACCTACCAGACTAGAGAACGGAAAGTAACCGCGTTCATAGACACACGACGCTGCGGATAAACTATAGTCACAGCTTTAACAAAGTATCGATACTCTATCCATATAAGAGAATAACAGCGAAGGGGAATGAAATTGCAACAGTACCATGCATCACACCAAAAATCTTCTCTCGTGTAGATTACAACAAAAATCACGATCCACTCTAGGCCGTGTGTATATCTATAAAACTCAAAAGTGGCTCAGTGACCAAATCAAACCGTTACATTTGTCTACACAGTAGCACTTTAAAATACTAATTCAGATTGAACGGTACTTAGATGTGTTGTGACGAGAAAACTATGTGATTTTGTGATGTGAGTACTTAGTGTTTTTTATAAATTAAGTTGGTTTTAAATAAGTCCGAAAAGGTAAATAAAATTGCATTTTTTTTTCTAAAGGGTAAGTGGTATTTATAAACTTTTAAGTTGTCTAGATCTGACGGGTGTCATTCGAATTGAACAAATGAGAACATACCTGACCATTTAAAAACTCCGCGGCGGTTCGTTCGAGTCAGTTCAAGTTTATAAATCAGAGATTGTTTCCTAGCGAACTGAACTGAACGTAAAAGTTTATAATAATGTACCCTGAAAAATAAACAACTTGCAATCTGTCAAACGGTTATTGACTTTCTAAAGAGTTTACCCTGAAGATATGACAACACTGTTGACATATGTTGCTTTGTTTACCTTCCTGACAGGAGCATCACAATTAAAGCGCCATTTTTGGATATTTTTCTTCAATTTATTTTCATCTCAGGAATTGCCTACCCTTGTATATTCATTACGTAACAGTAGACAGTGCGTAAGTAGGTTCTTACTAATATAGAAACAGAAAATGCTTGTAATGAACCCAATACTCCAATTTCACTTTGTTCTCTATTATTTTTTCATTCTGTGTATATTATGTTCTATTTCACACATTAATCGGTCGGGTCGGTCTCGTTTTACCGCACTAGATTGTAACACTGGATAATCTCAGGAAGGCTGAATTAATAATGTCTTTATGTAGTAAAGCAGTTTAATATGCTATCAAAGTAAAATAATGGATCTCGTTGGCCATAAGTAGTATTTCTGGAAAACTGGAGTTTAGATGTTTAGATTGTAACGGTAGATGAGATGACGGTAATGTTAATAAATGTTGTTTACCAAATCTTACGGTGTAACTAAACGTGGGTGTAAAACAGAATGATATCTACAGGCAATTTCTAAGAAATCGGACTAAAGATAAAGACAATATATGCCTGATAGAATTTGCCCGGTTTGTTTAAAATAATAAGGAAAGAAAAAATTATCCTAGAAATTACATAATACAAATAACACAAATGGATGGAAATGTTTTGTTAAATACCGGGTATTTCAGGACGGAGACCCACCCCTATAACTTTTTTATTGTTTAAACTACAGAAATAAAATTTGGTGGGCACGTATGTGATATTATTCTGCATTTTATGAGATGATGGACATTTCGTCACTACCGGCTTAACCGGAAATGACCTCAACCTTGGATTTTTAAATAGAACACCCAGTATATTTTTGACTATATCGATTCAGAATGCTATTCCAAATTCAACGATACCCCATACGTCACTTTTTGCACTTTAAATAATTTTTCTCTTTATTTTTATATTGCATATAGATTGCTATGAATCCCTAAAATGGTTTACTTCTAGCCACATTCTTGATCGAAATGCAATTTTCAAGGGTTATTGTGTTTTTAATATTTTGCACAATTTTTAACATTTCAAGAAGGCCTTTCTCATAAAACTCAATTTTTTCAAATGGAAACATATAGGCTCACTCGGCAAAAAGATAAAGCACTTTTTACAACAATTTGATATCAAAGCCTTATGTAAAGTTAAAGAATGATAGATAATTTATTAAATATACGAATTCATGAGAAAAAATATAACAAGAAGCGCAAACGCCTTTATCTAGGTACTCAAGATGTCATAATGCTAACAAACAAATGATCATTATTACAAATTTAAATTCCGTCATAATTTGGCTTAGAAGTAAACCATTTTAGGGAGTTCATAGCAATCAAGACGAAAAAATAAGAAGAGAAATTATTTAAATCGATATAGCCAAAAATATACTGGATGTGCCATTTAAAAATCCAAAGTCATTTCCGTTTAAACCGGAAGTTACGAAATTTAGTCCGTCAAATTATAGAAACAAAACAATATCACATACAAACCCACCAAATTTTATTTGTGTATTGAAACAATAAAAGTTATTGGGGTGTGCGTTCTTTTTGAAATACCCGGTATAAGAAAGAACTCGGGATCATAGATAATTTGTTGTAAAAATAGGAAAACTAAATTACCTTTGAACTTTGAACTGCAGCGATAAAGTTTATAAATGCCACTTTAACTCTAAGCGCCTTTTATGGTTATTTGTTTGCAATTTTTTGTCAACCGAGGATTTGTGGGGTTAAATATAATAAGTCATTTCCTTAACACCCATTATTATAATAGTAAAGTTATTTATGTAATAACGACCATAATAACGATCATTTTGATACTAGCCGTGAATATTAATACATGGCATGTTTACGAAGTTTATTTTCCTTCGTGTAATAAAAATCAAAATTGCAAGAGACTCGGAATTGGAATTTGAATTGAAACAAAATTTCAGTGCAAGTGTATAATATGTCGCAGCATTTTAGTGTAATCAGCCGTTTCATGAAAAGTCTGGTCTTTTCATGAAACGCTGCCAAACATTGAAAAAAATAACTATTACGCCAAAAGGCTATAAATTCTAGACGTTACATGAAACGTCTGCCTGTTTCGGCCTCTTGATGAAAACGAGCAAAATTACGTTAAGTGACTGACTATACTGGACTTTTCATGTAATGCTCCGAATCTACTATTGACGTAACAACTAAATAACCCGAACAAACCCTACAAAAGAAAATAACTTTTATTACAAATAAGGTATCATAGCGGCTCGCTACAGTACAAAAATACGAATGAACGTAGAATCCTCAATTACTAAAAAGAAAATAAGCAAACGATATTTTACTTATTAAAAGTACGGCAAGCTATTATGGCAACGGCTATTACAAAGTACGCTAATTTTTTTACAGATACACTTATTCCCAGTACACTGTTGTTTGATAGGTTTACACGAACATTTCAGTATGCCTTGACCACCTGATTCCAATGACACAGCTTCTCTTAAGCTGAGTGATTTTTACAAAACATGTCTTTATAGTACCGTGCTTACAAGCAATCTGATTTACGCCATTTTTCTGATCTATTATCAAACAAACCATATTCCATGCCATGCCTGCCGTCGCCATTTTCAGGTTATACCATACTTATTTTATTATATCAAGTGCAAAGTAGATTCGGAGCGTTACATGAAAAGTCTAGTAAAGTCAGTCACTTAACGGAATTTTGATCGTTTTCATCAAGAGGCCGAAACAGGCAGACGTTGCATGTAACGTCTACAATTTATAGCCTTTTGGCGTAATAGTTATTTGCTTCAGTGTTTGGTAGCGTTTCATGAAAACACCAGACTTTTCCTGAAACGGCTGATTACACTAAAAGGCTGCGACATATACACAGAAGATAGATCTTTGATATAAATATGTTTTGGTTTTATATATATTTTGTTTACCTCGTCGTGTCATTGATTTGTCCCTATTTTAAGCATCTATACTTAATATTTGTAATTAGGAGTACAGTTAATACTCAGAGTTCCATATTTTATTTGATTTACCATTGCTAAGATTTAACATATTTTATATTTTTTTCTTTTTGTTTTAGGTAACTACTATTTGACAGAAAGCGTTTTGGTAAGTAAACAGACCTATTTAACTAAACTGTTAGTGTAATTATAGTGAAGTATGTCATATTCAAAATAAAGTTGGTCAAAATCCTGGTCTGGCTTTACGACCATGCATCGTAAAGAATAAGGAGGACGGCACTAGAAAAGTTTGATCCATAAGAATGAAACAAAATATTTACGATTTTATTTCATAATTTTATTTTCACACTTAATCTCCCTTAATTTTGATGCACTGGCGCCACCTAGTGGTATATTTCCAATTGTTTCGATTATAGAATGCCGTGTATTGAAAATTCACATTCTCCAATAGCGAATATAATATTTTAGTTATTTATTCGAGTGGGTGGGACCCATGCAACAATAATAATAATCCTGATCGAAATATCTTAAAAATGGTAAAAAAACAAAGTACCATTCAATCTGAAATAGTATTTTAAAGTGCTACTGTATAGACAAAAATACGCCCTTATTGTATAAGGTATCATCGAGTGGTCTGGGAAATAATAATTTTTCCATACATTGGTATTCGATATTAATACCACTTGAAAAGTATAGACTTTTTATTTTTAAAAACCATATATTTTATCTTTGGTCCTACAAGCTTTTGAAATTCTATATTTTCACACAAATCACTTCGTAATAGCTTAAGGTTACTTAACCAAATCAAAATTGTAGCATGGAAGGCGACATACAAATAATTTTCTTTGACTTCTTACAAAATTTAAAAAAGTTCGTAAAAAATAAGCAAAAATATATCTAATTCTGTAATAATTAATTTTGATAAATAAAAGCTTATAAATCTAAAACTATTCGAGATAGATATTGCAATATTATACATAGGAAGATAGATAATTTCCAGAACCTTTAGGAACACATTAGGAAAATGTTAAGGAAAGTTACTAAGAAAATGATAAGTTCTAAAAAAGAAATGATACACAGGATATTTAAAATCAGAAAAACAAATCAATGTTAATGTGAAGAATAATTGCAGTCTTCGTGATATCCCCCTGGGAGGGGTAGACGTTACCCTTAAAGTCTTAAATGGGAAGGGGGGGCATCATTTTAAAGGTCGTATAATTCCCTTTCCAATAATAACATACAGGGTGTTATGGAAATGACTTATTATATTTAAATGGGCGACTCCTTGGGTGTCCTAGAGAAGCGCTACATATTTTTTTTTAAATCGACCGTTTAAAAAGTGGGGTCCAGCCCAATAAATCCACAGCTCATCCCGCGTCACTATAACATGTCATCCTGTTGTGGCATGTCAGAAAACAGTGTTTCGTGCAATGTTGCCAAACTTAATGCAGAACTCAAATTCCATATAAAATTATATAAATTAATTATTTATCTACCTACTTGTATTTATCATTATATCTAACGAGTGAGGAAATCCAGGCACAACCACAATCAGTTTTTTTTTCATGGGAACACTCCTGGAAACACTTTATGCTCGAACAGCAATCTTGACAGCAACACCGAACACAATAATAGTGAAACAGAACCGATAGTTAGTGTTTTGAAAATACATAATCAGATTATTAGATTTTATTACACGCGACGCAACGAAATTTGATTTGTTCGTCAGCGACATTCCATCTTTTCTGTCAAACGGCAGCTGTTGCAAGAAAAAACTACCGGTCTTAAACTGAGCAATTTGTATCGTCAATAAAAGCAACATTCATTGTTTATTTATGGACTGGCAAGACACACGCGCAAACCGAAAAATTATTATTACAACACTAGTACCACCTAAATCCTGTCAAATCACAAATCGCTTTTTAAATTCGATGGAAAAATGATGTCTGATTTCCCATCGATTTGTGAAAATAATTTTTTTTAGTGCATTCAGCAGATGATTACTAATCGCTTACAAATCGATGGGTCCTGCTGAATGCGCCCAATGACACGTTGGTACCGCTTTCGAGTTTTTGGTATACTTTCCATTCAAGGATTTGTTTTGTTATGTAAGGCTGTTGAACGTAACGACTTTTTTTAAGTTCACTTTCTTGGTGAAGGTAACGACCTTTTTTTTTCTTAGAAGTTTTTTTAAGTTGGTGTCCAGTGAAGTAGCGTTCTTTTTTTAGGCGCCGTGCTGGCACATTTCTATAAAATTCGGTACAATTTTGCCGATCCAGCCGGTACAAAAATTTTAAGCTTGGAACAACACTTTTTGAAGTAGTTTGAACGTTTCCTTCCGTTCGCTGGTCGTGTGTGTCGTTTTTAAATTGATAGAATTGTATTTAAAATGTATGTTTTTTAATTAGTTAAACAAATAAATCTAAGCGAGAAAAAAAGGACCAAAATTAATTAAAACATTGTTCCCGTGTATTCTTTCCATGTGAATAGCTGCTATTTGTGAGGTTATGTGAGAGGTTTTTTCCTAAAACTTCGATTCTGTATGGTTTGTGTGAAATTATGAAACTAATAACTGTTTTTAAATAAGTAAAGGTAAGAGAGCATGTGTCTTAAATAAAATTGCATTTTTTAAAAAGAATTTGAAAGATAGTAATTTAAAAGGTCAATGACTGTCAATGATGAATTTCAAATTTGTGTGTAATATTACCATTATTTGTTTTGCAAAACATCTTTCGCCGTCGGTTTTCTGGAATCATATTTGTTCATAAATGAAAAATTGTTAAAATTATAATTCTGTTTCTAAAGAGTTTGCCGTGTAGATATGACAACACCGGCCGGAATGCAGTGACGTCTTTTAACACTGCAGACTTCAGTGTTGATTGTTTACATATTACGCCAGTGCCCCACATGTGCTTGTCTGATTTGACATAAGCTGATATAATCCGATTAATAATGAAAAGCGCCATTTTTGGATATTTTTCTTCAATTTATTTTCATCTTAGGACTTGTCGATTTAAATACAATAAGCAATTTCCATAACACCCTGTATAATTGAGTAGTCATTTCCAAGAAATCGCGATCAAAAAACGGTGTTATGCATGTAAATTTTTAGGTAACAACGAACAAACCCCTGGTAAATATTTGGAAAGGAGGTCACCTGGAGTGACTAATTATTCTACTAAAGGGGAGACAACACAATAATGTTTTTTTAATAATAATCATAATTCTCAAAGCATGCAGATAAGTTCTAATTAAGTCAATTTTAGGAATGCGATTTCTTGGAAACTACTCTCAAAAAAATAATAAGTTATGGTATTTAACATCTACCCCTCCTATGTGGCTAAATCACAAAGGTTATAAATATTCCTTAAAGGTGTGGTACTGGAAAAGATATTAAGGGTGGAAAGTTTTAGAATTGACAAGCATGCATTTTGAAGGCGAGGAGCATTTTTTTCGATGGATAAAGTCATTGTAGCATACTGCGTTGGAATTAAATGATATTATGTTATTAAATAAAACTACCAATCTTTTATTTGATTATAGGTTTCTAGTTCCCCAAAACTGATATAACTATCTTTAATTTTATTTTAATGGCTAGTTTCTCTATTGGTTTTGTAAAAAATACCCGAATATTATAAAACCATTAACTGCTAATGATGATAAAAAGCTTCCGCCGTTATTTTAATTTATAAGGTTTGATCATATTATTACTTTTTTTAGAATCAATTATTGTGACCTCCATTTCTTATAAAGCCTTTGAGTTTCTGTGGTAAGGATTATTGATATTTAGTTGAGTTTATGTCAGTTTATAGTATTTTGTGAAAAAGTGGACATTTTATCATTATAATAAATAATTTGTCAATTAACGACTAAATTAACTATCTGAAAGTGAGTATAGCCTTGATGAAGCTAATTGATACAGATTAAAAAATGTTATTACCCAAAGTGAAAGTCAACAAAATATATCGGACATGTTTATGAAATGTGTTAATAGTAATATAAAACCACATATCGACTCGGCGCCTGCAAGATCTCCTAGCTGTTGCCGAACAAACTTTTCAGAGGATGAAAATAATTGTTTGTTAATTTAATTTTTTCTATTTTTGTTTTTAAACTTTTCTTGCGAGATAGGAGGTATTGATACTTTAAGTTAACCCATTTCATCCCAATGGTACAAATAATTAAAAAAACGTAACTGTTTCTAAATACCCTTTGCCTCTGCAAGAACACTTCTTCTAATTTTATTAAAAAAAAATTTTCACTTTACAAAAAAAAATAGTGGTGCGTTAACGAACCACTGGTAAGAACAGTGAAATAAAATGTTTTTTTAGCAGACTTAAACGGACATAATCATACTATAACCGCAAGAAAAAACAAATTTACATTATAAATAAGTAAAAATACAATAATACAAATAATATTATATGTATAACATTCTATATATGAAACTTTTTTTGGTGCATAAACGAACCACTGGTAAGAAACACCATAGATTTTTTTTAACTTTGATGATAATTTTCAAAACATGACACATGCAAATGTACGTTGCATCTTCCACAAATATAACTCGTATGATTATGACACACCCTGCATCTCCTTCGTGCCTTAGTTGCATGAGAAATAAGGTTATAAAATTGATTATCAAATCGCATCTCTTTCAAAGGAGGACGAACATTTCTAATATTTTCAGTTTTTATTAGGCGTAAGGCTATATACTTAAGTTCAAATTGGGACATTTTTGTATCGTTAACAATGTTATACAATTTCCAAGCATTAACTACTGTACTATCTAGAGAATTACAAAATAGAGGACAACCACCATTTTTTTCCCATAACTCTACATCTGTAGTTAGCAATCCCATTATCGTGGAGGTCTACTCTCCCTCCCATAAATTTACTATATTGGGCTATGACATTGGGTTGAGTAACAAATATCTCTTTTTTTTGTTCCCTATCATAACGCTTTACTCTGGTTATCGGTTTCACGTTATTAACATTACTGCAAGCTGTGACTGTTGAATGATCGTTCCAACGTACAATGGAAACCTTAGATTCATTATCATATGCACAATCAAATGAACCCCGTTCTTTTTTAGAAATTGTTTTTGTTCCTTCAAGTGGGCAGTTATTTGTTCTGTTTTCTCTTATAGTTCTCGTGGAAGAAAAACCACCATTTTTTAAATGAACAAAAAGTTTGTAGGACGAGAAGTAATTATCAAAAAAAAAATTCTACATGAATGTCTACCAAAATATGGAACAATTTGCTCGTCTATGGATAAGTTATAGGAAAAAATACTCCACAGTAAAAATTGCAAATCTTCACTACACATTACGTATTCTACGTGCGAAAACGCACCACTATTTTTTTTCACCGATAAAAGTTTTATATTTATTTTCGATACAAAATAATAATTAATTTTTTTTTATGTTCAAACACAAGCAATATAGGATAAATCCTTTAGGGCACCCTGAGAGCGGTGCGTGTGCGCAAAAAGCGATTCACGTTGGTTTTGAATCGTTGGAGGTTATATTCGTTGGGAAAAACGACCTCGGGAAGGTCGTATCATAAGGATGAAGTCCTCCAGATGAAAGAATTCTTAAATAATGAAGTTCGAGGAGTACTAAGCTTAACCACATATGGATGGGCGGCAGTGGTTCGTCGTGTATTTCTGATATTCGCCGCTCTGGGCGGAATTAAGAGGGCAAGGTCAGCCGAGCACTTTCCATGAAAATATCTGTAAAAGAGAGTCAAATCTCCAACCTGTCTTCGATGTTCTAGGCTGTCGAGGTTCTTCGTCAGCTCGTAGTCTCCAATCAGACGAATGGCCCTCCTTTCGATGGAATCCAGTAGCCGAAGAGTATGTTTGGGTGCAGAGCTTCAGACATGATAGCAGTACTCTAGTGATGGTCGAAACTGGGCTTTGAATAATGTCAAAAGTTGTTGAGGTGTGTACAACTTTCTGGTTCGGAAGAGTACACCAAGTTTCTGAGAAGCTATCTTGGCGATTGCTACAACGTGGTTATGCCAAGACATATTTCCTCCCAGGTTGACGCCCAGCAAATTAATAGAAGAGAGTCGGATTGCGTGTCCGTCCATGACTATATCCGGTTCTGTAATTTTAACCTTTTTAGAGAAAACTGCTGCCTGGTTTTTTTTAGCGTTAACTTCGACTTGGCTACTGTCACCCCAGGCCAAAATTTCTTCCAGGTTTTTGTTGATACGTGATACTTCATGCTGTCTGCGAAGATGTGCGTCGGCAGCCGATGTTTGTGCATTCAAAGAGAAAGATGAGACAAGTGTGCCATCATCAGCAAAGCCATTACTTTTAAAGCTATATATATTTGAGCTTTGATAAGTGCAATATGTTTATCTATATAGTAATTTAATACTATTTTTTCTAACGAAGAACCAAGACAGAAAATTCTAACAAATATTTCATATATTTACGGTGCATATTAATATTATTTAGAAAAACAATTAAGGTGTAGTATAATTTTTTTCTTTTATACTCTCATGTCAGAATATTGTTTTGAATAAAAATAATTGCAGATCTTTTTTCTATAATAATGAAAAAAATATATTATTAGTATGGTGCGTTTATGAACCACTGGAATAAAATGGGTTAACGTAGATAGGATATTTTAACTTTTGATCCTAATCAATGATACTAATAGAATAAAGGAGAAATAAACATTTTTATTTTCAGATTACAAAAGTAACAAAATGAAACGAGATTTGTTATTTAAAGTAATAGGATAACAGAACACAAAATGGTTTAGTGAGGTAAATTGTCGTAAAAATGGGGGACATCCCTTGGTAGGACTCACTTGACATAATTTCTCTTGCTGTCATTGGTAGATCCATCCACTCGGCATCAAAGTCTAATTACTTGAATTTTTTTCCCTTCATATGTTATTACTTTAATATCGGTACCTGGCTGCCAGGGCGAATCGAGGGATATCTGTTATACTAAGATATACGTAATTGAACAATAAATTTCTATAAACTAAGAAGAAAAGAGAAAAAACAATTAACAAACAATTATTTTCATCCCCTGAAAAGTTTGTTCGGCAGCAGTTAGATATTATAGGCGAGTCGATATTCTAGGTAGAAATGTGTGATTCTATCTTCCACCATTGATTGCCCTTGCAAATACGTCCTCTAAGATTTTTTACAAAAAAAATGGAACGTGGATATTTTTTCAGATTAGCCTGAAACAATGTAGTAAGATATTATCATGAGTAGATGACACGCAGCTTTTTACAGTTTGTTTGTTTATTTTACCCATTATATTTAAGGACGAAGTTAAATAATTTAGGCTTTGGTTATGGGTTCTGGGTTAATGTTTGAGAAGAACATTTCTAATTGAATTCAAAGAAATCTTTTTTAAATTAAAACTCCTGTACAATTAAAAGGATATGCTTAGGCAAAAACATCGGCAAATATTTTTTGATTTTTTGGTGTGATTTTTAATTACTGTATATGCTCATATACTGTGGTGTATGGCCCCTCCTTAAGGTATTTACGGTTCAACGAGTACAACGAATACAGAATTGTTGTCTAAGGTTTATCTTCGGAATAAAAACTCGCCAACCAGTTAGTTATAAGCTTAAATATGTCAATGGGTGAACATGAGAAACAAACGAAAATATCTTTGTGGCTCACTTTAAATATCTTTGTGTCACACAAGCTTCAAAACCCCCTTCTTACCATATATTAACGACCTTCTAGTGAAAACTAAAATATCCATTATTTAGCTTTATTGACGATAGTTTACTCATCTTTCAACTTGTCTCATCTTCGCAAACAGCATGAAGTAAACAAGTCGGATTCAAAATTCCAGGTTAAACAACTAAATTATGTTATTTAAGTCAATTAATTTTATTGGAGACTAAAAACTAAACTAATTCTTTCAGTCGATTATGGCTTAATTAATAGCCAATAAATACAAGTCTGTTCTAAATAAAATAATATAGGACATTACTTTCCTTACTTTTAGTACAAAACGTGCATAACATATAAAATAAACCAATAATTTTTGATTGCCACACCCGATTGCTACTTATTACCAACGTAGTTGTCGTTTCCATTCATTTCTAAATTTTATTGATTGATTGAATTAGTCAGAACTGAAATTATTTAATTTTTAG
Source organism: Barypeithes pellucidus (assembly GCA_963991005.1). Taxonomy (NCBI): domain Eukaryota; kingdom Metazoa; phylum Arthropoda; class Insecta; order Coleoptera; family Curculionidae; genus Barypeithes; species Barypeithes pellucidus. Next base: position 47,679,379 of record OZ022557.1, on the reverse strand, counting down.
GGGATTCTTCCAAACAAAACCTAATTTAGATCGAATTGTATGACAGAACTTTAGGTCTATTGAGGAGGTAAACTTGTTTTTATATGTTTTTCTATAGTATACACAATGACAAAATCTGTAGCCAAAAAAATTTTACTAGGATTTTTTTTAGCTAGGATAGTATATTTTCTACCTGCAACAGCAGAATTGATTTCTTGTAACATTTTAAACCATTTTCTTGGCCAATCTTTTTTCTTCGTAGAAGAACTTTGATATTTTAGAAATATTTGCGACAGTTCAATAAATCTTTAAAAACATTATTTGGTGTCATTATCTTTATACAGGGTGTTTCCTAACCTCTTTGAAAAAATTAAGGAGGTCCTGAATCCTCACCTTATTTTAAGACGAAAATGTGGTATAAAAGTTTTTCGCATGCCGCTTCGTTTTCGAAATACATGGTATTAAAAATATATTGTATTTTTCATTTTATTAATTAATGCCAATGATTTAAAAACTTTGAATAATGAACTCATATTAACAAAAATTAAATAAATTTCTGAAAATGCCCTCAATAACCAATGTACACGACGTGCTAGATTGTCTTTCATGTGTTGGAAAATTTGGGGATTGGCGCGAATCAAACGAATCCTGAAAGGGCTCGACGTCAAGAAAGCTTCTGGTCTAGATGAAATTCCTGTTATAGTTCTCAAGAGATGCGCCGATGAACTAACACCAGTATTTTGTAGACTTTTTAACTTATCCTACAAACAAGGAATATTTCCATCGTGCTGGAAGACGGCGCGAGTCCAGCCTATACCAAAGAAAGCTAAGAGAACTTTCCTAACAACTATCGACCAGCCGCATTGCTTTCAGTTATATCAAAAGTAATGGAGGAAGCTATTAACCAACATCTTCTAAAGTATCTGGAAGGCTTCAACATTATCAGCGATCGTCAATATGGTTTTCGGAAGTCCAGATCAACTCTAGATCTTCTAGCCTATGTCACCCATCTTTGGAACAACGCAGTTGAACATCATGGGGCGTCTCGGGCTGTTGCGCTGGATATTTCTAAAGCCTTTGATCGTGTTTGGCATACGGGCTTCTAAGTAAACTGCGATCCTATGGTATGCCCAGTCGATTCTGTGCATGGTTGTCTAGCTTTCCTCAGGACTGCTCTCTGTAAGTGGCGATTGATGGATTTCTCTCAGACACCTTCATTATCAATGCCGGTGTTCCTCAAGTGCCCATATTGGCTCCCGCTGTCTTCTTACTCTACATTAACGACATTCTAGTGAATACTAAAAATCCGATATTTAGCTTTGCTGACGATATCACACTTATATCATCTTTCTCTTTGAATGTACAAACATCGGCTGCAGAGGTACATCTTCGCAGACAGCATGAAGTAGCACGCCTCAACATAGTTCTAGAAGAAATTTTGGCTTGGGGTGACAGTAACCAAGTCGAATATAAGGCTAAAAAAACATGCAGCAGTTTTCTCTAAAAAGGTTAACATTACAAAACCGGATATAGTCATGGCATGACACGCATTCCCACTGGCTTCATCTATTAATTTGCTGGGCATCAATCGGGGAGGAAATATGTCTTGGCATAACAGCGTTGTGGCAATCGCCAATATAGCTTCTCTTGGTGTACTGTTCCGAACCAAGAAGTTGTACATACCTCAACAGCTTTTGACAATATAGGAAGCCCAGATTCGATCATCACTAGAGAACTTCTCTCATGTCTGGAGCTCTGCACCCAAACATACCCTTCGGCTACTGGATTCCATCGAAAGGAGAGCCATTCTTCTGATTGGAGACCATGAGCTGACTAAGAACCTCGACAGCCTAGACCCTAGAACATCGAAGATAGGTTGGGGATTTGACTCTCTTTTACAGATATTTTCATGGAAAGTGCTCGGCTGACCTTGCCCTCTTAATTCCGCCCAGAGCGGCGGATAGCAGAAATACATGACGAACCACTGCCCATCCATATGTGGTTAAGCTTAGTACTCCTCGAACTTCATTATTCATCTGGAGGCCTTCATCCTTATGGAACGACCTTCCCGAGGTCGTTTTTCCCAACGAATATAACCTCCAACGATTCAAAACCAACGTGAATCGCTTTTTGCACACACGCACCACTCACACAGAGTGCCCTAAAGGATTTTTCCTATAGTGCTTGTGTTTGATCATAAAAAAAAGTTTCTTCTGGACCTAATAGCTGCCGTTTGACAGAAAATATGGGATGTCGCTGACGAACAAGTCAAATTTCGTCGCGTCGCGTTGAATAAAATGTAATAATCTGATAGTGTATTTTCAAAAAAACTAACTATCGTTTCTGTTTCACTATTATTGTGATCTGTGTTGCTATCAAGATCTAAGATGTTTCGAGCATAAAGTGTTTCCAGGAGTGTTCCCATGAAAAAGAAAAAAAACTGACTGTTTGTGCCTAGATTTCCTCACTCTTTAGGTATAAAGATAAATACAAGTAGGTAGATAAATAATTACTTTTTATAATGTATATGTAATTTCAGTTTTACATTAAGTTTGGCAACATTGCCATTAGGTCTGGATGAAATGTTGTACAGTAGCGCGGACTGACCTGTGAGTAAGAGTGTTTGTTACCCCACTTTTAAAACGGTCGATTTATAAAAAAATGTAGCGCTTCTCTAGGACACCCAAGGAGTCACCCATTTAAATATAATACGTCATTTTCATAACACCTGGTATGTAAATATTGAGCAGAGTAATTAGATGCTTAAAGAAAACACTAATTTAATCTTATACTGGATAAGCTACAGCTGAAAATGTCAAATTTATGTTGGTGCAGATTGTAAGTATTACATAATCGATAAATGGGGGAATATTTACAGATATTGGTACGCGCCGTTGGTATATAAAAAGTCTGGGAATGACGTGTTCTAGGAACGAGAAATTGCAGATGTCTCAATATAGCACTGCATTTTACTCTATTATGCAAGATGTTATGCAAATATTTAAGTTGAGCGTCGAACGTCGATCATCTAAGGAGCAAAACGAATGCCTGCGTAATAGAACATCATCTGGAATGCCTATCTCAGGATATTGACGATCTATTTTAAAACTTAGGAACTTTAGGAAACGTCTTTGGACCTTTTCAATGCGATTTAGGGGCACCTGATAATATGGAGATCATACAACCGAGGCGCACTCCAATATTGATCTTATAAATATATAAATAAAAAAAAAAGGTATTTTTAGTGTATGACAATTTAAAAAATCACGAGAATTTCTTATCATAAAACCTAGGGACCTATAACAAGCTGCAATAAGCTCATTTTTGTGAGGAATAAAAGATAGTTTACTGTCAAAGAACACACCCAAATCGCGAAAAGTCTCAGCTCTGTTCAGTGTTACGTTGTTAATTTTGTAATCGTACACAAGTGTATGTCGCTTTAATGCAAAGGTCATTACGTTACATTTACTTATATTTAACGGTAGTTTATTATTTTGAATACACCAATTATATATCATATTAATAGACACTTGAAGCCTTTCACAGTTCGCCAGGTTATGGATGCGAGCATAGATCATCAGCATAAAGCAAACTATTAATGTCCAAAGAATTAACTATGTCATTAATGAATATAACAAACAGTAGAGGACCCAAAATGGACCCCTGAGGTACTCCTGATGTAGCATATATCTGCCCAGATGACTGACCACCACACTAAACTACTTATTGCCATTCATGTAAGTAAGAATGAAAACATATTATGTTATAAGACCATCTGAAATTCCAAACGAACTGAGTTTATTAAGTAAAATATTATGATCTAATCTATAAAATGCTTTTGGAAGATCCTTGAAAACAACATTTAGTTTCCAACAGTCCTCATCGATCCATTTTCTGTTGATGACATATGTCTGACATATTATATTCTAGTTATATTTGTTTCATAATAGTCTTAAACTTTATTTCATTATATGAAGGATATTGTGTTCTGTCCTACCTTTGCTTCCAATTTTATCTGAACAAATATGTTCTGAAATATAATCCTAAGTATCGATTTTGTTTTTGCGCGTCCGTTAGTGTTTCTCTGATATTAATTGATTGATGATGTCTGACAGCCACCCTAAAAGTCTGATGGCAGCTTTATGCTCTTGTTTTCTAGCTCCTGCTATTTAGACTTGACGCAGGATTTCAACGGCAAAGTCGTAAAAATTTGACATGCGATTTAGCCTTTAAGTGATAATTTTCACGTCAATAATTCTGTAAGTATGACAAATGGTTCGTGTCTTCATTCAATGATATTTTTTATTATGCTAGGTTACAGTTGCACAAAACATAATAATTAATAAGGAGAGAATATAAATTTTGACTGTGAGTGTGAGAACTTAATTAGGGCTTGCCCCAGGTGTCAACATTTTTTACAATTATGCTATATCAAAGACTTATTATACACGGTGTTGAAAGAAGGTCGGTACCCCGGAATAACTCAGGTGCATCGCATTGCAGCGGAAAATGTCTAGGGAAAAAGTTGTTTGGTTTTGAAGGAGGAATAGTTTGCAATTTAAACTACCCCCCACCCCCTCAACCACCAGGCGCGGGTGGGGGTAAGTTAAGATTTTCAAATGGAACCCCATATTTTTTATTGGTGTATCGTGTTCTCCGACCAAAAAGTCTTGTACAAAAAAATGCCCGTGGAAAAGGTTCAACGGGCAGTTTTTAGTACAAGACAGACAAAGAGAGTATTTCCGGGATAAAACTTGATTTTCGCACGGTTCTGATTTTGTCTTTCTCATGGTGATTATTATTAAAGGATGGGCCCGAATAAAAAAATTTTTCGCATAAAATATGTTTATTTTGGTCGGAGAACACGATACGCCAATAAAAAATATGGGGTTCCATTTGAAAATCTTAACATACCCCACCCGCGCCCGGGGGTTGAGGGGGTGGGGGGTGGTTTAAATTGCAAACTATTCCTCCTTCAAAACCAAACAACTTTTTGCCTGGATATTTTCGTTGTAATTGTAATTGTACCGTTGACTCTTACTGCCATAAATAAACTACCTGATTAAACCCTATTGTATACCCCTCAATCTCTTCAAAGCTCAATAAATGGGATCAGGGCCGGCTTGAAAATGTATACCACACCACATGATTTATTTTTATAATTTAAAATAAATAGATAGGTATTTTTAGTTTTAGGTACCTATAATAAATGTAAAATAATGACAACAATTAATGATAATTGAAAATAATATAATTTAAAAGTATAACTATTAGGATAACAGTGTACAATAAAAATTAATTAAATTCTAAGAAACTATCGATAATTTATTCAAAATTTAACTCTGTATCACTATCACTATCTTCATCTAAACCTAAACTTATAATTAAGGGTTGAACATTTGTACTCATACAATTGTAAGAATTTTCCACCTTAAGTACATGCTGTACACAGTTTTTCCAGCTGTCTGCAGAAATTTTTCTTACTTCGTTTTTAATTAATTCTACTACAGATGCATTTAATGTAGGAGAAATATTATTTCTCCTAATATTGGATTTTAATGGGTGCCATATTAGCTCAATAGGATTGAATATACAATAGTACGGAGGAAGACGCAACACTGTATGTCCATTTTCTGCTGCAAGTTTGTCATACTCGTATTCCTTATTTATTTTAAAAGCTTTTAATACTTCTAGCAGTTCTCGTTTTTTGTAAGTTTCATCAAAATATAAATCATTTTCAATCATACAATTTTGAATTTCTGCTTTTGTATTATTAGAATTTGGAATGATTTTTGCTTGCCGACTATGATAACTAGCATTGTCCATTACAATGACGCTATTTTCCGGTATGTTTTTAAGGAGTTTATGTTTAAACCAGTCTTCAAAAAGTTGTGCGTCGGTATCTTGATGGTAATCTAAAGAAGAATCTGCTATGTTTTTAGCTGAAAGCAACAGACAATTTGGAACAAACCCGTTCTCTGAAGCAGCATGTAATATTGTGATTCCTTTGCCTTTATTTGATGGTGCCTTGGTTTGACATTTTTTGGAAGAATCATCCCAACCTTTTCTTGGAGTGTCATGGGTATCGAACCACGTTTCGTCAAGGTAAATAATTGGACGATTTTCTTCTCTAAATTGTTTAACATCTGTTAAATATTTAAGTCTCCATTCCCGTAAACGTTGAGATTCCATTAATGTTTCTCTTTTATCAATGCTTCGGTATTTAAAACCCATTTTACGCAATATTTTCCTAAGGCTTGAAATGCTACAAGAGATATTTGTTTCGTCTTTAATCAGCCGCTCTTTGAGCGAAATCAAAGTGGGCACCGTTTGTGCCTCATACATTTGGTAAATCTTTCTTCTTAATAAATCCATGTCATTTTCGTCAATGCTTCTAAATGTGTCAGAATCACTCCGATTTTTTCTAGGATTAACAGGTTTAAGTACTATGTCTCTTACTGAAGATAAAGGAGTTTTTGTCAAAGTAGGCGTCTCTGCTAAAGCATCCATCGAATTAAAATTTCTACTCAACAACGATTGATACACATTTTTAATTATTAGTTTGTCATCGGTAGATAAATGCTTTCTTTTAAAAATGACACTTGAAGATGTCCCCCTATCAGCACAATTCCAAGGACGCCACATTCTACCACTAATAAGCCTAACTAAAAATTACTCGCCGGAAAACCACTAAAGATTAAAATTATTAAAAATCACTTGAATTGAATTTGTATACCTGGTCCGGCTCTGCTCGAAAAGGTTTTAAAATTTGGGATTTCCTTATTTATTTTATGGTCGAAGGGATAATGAGGTTTTATTGCAGTCAAAGATCAACGATATAATTGTGAAAATACCGGAGTTATTCCGTGGTACCGACCTTCTTTTAACACCGTGTATAATAAGTCTTTGATATAGCATGATTGTAAAAATGTTGACGCCTGGGGCAAACCCTACCTAAGTTCTCATACTCACAGTCAAAATTTATATTTTCTCATTATTAATTATTATGTTTTGTGTAACTGTAGCCTAGCATAATAAAAAATATCATTGAATGAAGACACGAACCATTTGTCCCTTTTTCAACACCCTATAAGTCAGATCCGGTCTTATCGTGCGGGTCTTACGATTTAACAAAGACATACTTTACATTTTTCTTCTCTTTTATAGCGTTTAATCATACTGTCAAAATAAAACCCGTAAGAGAAATATACTTATGCAATTTTGACATGAAAGAAAAGGATATGTATTTAATTTTGACCGATTCAGAAAAGTTTTTACCTGCCACCTTCGTCTTGATTTAAACATGTTAGTTTTGTGACTTTGACACTTAATTTAACGTTGACAATATGAACGATAAAAAGCATTTTTTAAGTTTTTTGCATCCCTAAGCAAAAAAAATGGTGCTTAATTTGTTAAACTATTTCGAGAATGAAAGAAAAAGTGAAAATTCTCAAATCAATATGCAGGAAAATGTAGCAAAAGCACTGGGAATTAGTTTAAGGGCTGTGCAGAAAATTGTGCATGAAAGAAAGCATAATATAATACCGAAGAATACTAACTAGGGGGCATAGCCCCCTAGGCGCTCCGCGCGGGGCTCCGCGGACCCTCTGTATGCGACAGATTCGCCTATATGTGTTTTGTTATTACCTAGATTTGTCAACCGATTTGCGTGGATGCATCGAGAAGTTTGGATGCAGGTTGATGCTTTAATTGGTTGGCCACAGTCCTGCGGACTGTGATGGGGGTACATAGCACCCAAATTCGTTAATTATAACATATGTGACCGTTTCACATTTTAATGTACCAGCTATAACCGATTGCGAACAATCCGTTCACTATATTACGTATCGAATAGAAAAAAATATGTCAAAAATGACAGCTGTCAAAAAATAAACAACATTTTCGGATTCCTTGCATTCGAATTACACAGACACGATACCAAACTTACAAAATTCCGTTAACCTTATACCTATTATAATTATTGACCTAAGAAACGTCAATTTGACAGCTGTCAAAAAATAGATAAAAATTTCGGATACCTCATTCTCAAATTATATCGAATCGACACCAAACTTTTGAAATTCTGTTAACCTTGCATTTATTCTTTACTAAGGAATCCTCAATTTGACAGCTGTCAAAAAATATATAAAATTTTCGAATTAGGTATTCCCCAAATTATATTAATTCCCAAGTATTTTCATTTTTAATTTTTTTTTAATTTCTAAATAATTCATGCAAATGCCTTAAAAATTTGAAGAAATCGATATATTTCGATTTTATTCAAAAAGTATTATCTCTACGGTAAAATTGTATATATCGTAAAGATGCACTTTGATAAGGTCTACAAGAAAGTAGTCTATAAAATTTTCTGTATCTACTATAGTTGTTGAGTTATTGAGCAAATCATGATTTCTATATTCTTGCAAATATCTCAAAAACGATTACATTTGAGAAAAAAAGTTTCGAACAAACAAAATATACTATTAAATTCTCTATCAGAAAGGAACTATACAAATTTTTCTTATTGGTTTAGATTACGGAGATATTTAAGAAAAACTGAAAAATATCAAGAAATTTTGAAATTCTTAAAAATTCAAAAAAAAATTATTAAATATTCTTACATTTTATATAATATTTGATGTATACTGATAGAATAAATATATTATGTTTAGAAGGAAACCATTAATGAGTTACAAAATGCGACAGATTCTCACTAGGCGCTAACCGCGCAGGGGCCTCCGGCATCCACCTACATGCGTTTTTGTTATTACCTAGCCGCTCCGCGGCAGGGCTCCGCCGTTCACCTGTATGCGACAGATTCGCCTACGTGTGTTTTTTTGTTATTATTACCTAAATTTGACCACCGATTAGGGTGGATGCACCGAGAAGCTTGAATGCAGGTTGTTGCTTTAATTGGTTTGCCACACTCCTGCGGACTGTGATGGGGGTACATAGCACCCAAATTTGTTAATTATAACATATGTTACCGTTTCACATTTTAAGGGACCAGCTATAACCGATTGCGAACAATCCGTTCACTATATTACGTATCGAATAGAAAAAAATTTGTAAAAAATTACAGCTGTCAAAAAATAAACAAAATTTTCGGATTCCTTGCATTCGAATTACATAGAAACGATACCAAACTTGCGAAATTCCGTTGACCTTGTACCTATTACTGACTTAAGAAACGTCAATTTGACAGCTGTCAAAAAATAGATAAAAATTTCGGATTCCTCATACTCAAATTATATAGAAACGATACCAAACTTGTTAAAACATGTCAACAAAAAAATGTCAAAAATGACAGCTGTCAAAAAATAAATACATTTTTCTGATAACTTATACTCAAATTATATAGAATCGACACAAAATTTCTGAAATTTTGTTAACCTTGCACATATTCTTTACTAAAGATTCATTAATTTGACAGCTGTCAAAAAATAAATTTAATTTTCGGACTACTTGCATTTGAGTTACATAGAGACGATACTAAACTTGCGATATTTTGTTCACCTTGCACATATTACTAACCTAAGAAACGTCAATTTGACAGCTGTCAAAAAATATATAAAATTTTCGAATTCCTCATACTCAAATTATATAGAAGCGATACCAAACTCGTGAATTTTGGTTAACATTGCAACTATTACCAACGTAATATACGTCAATTTGACAGCTGTCAAAAAATTTAAAAAATTTTCGGATTGCCTGCATTCGAGTTATACGAAATCGACACCAACTTTACGAAATTATGTTACCATTACACCTATGATCGACAGTTAACCGAAATCAAAGAATTGTTAAAAATGACAGCTGTCAAAATATGAATTAAATTTTCGGATTCCTTGCCCTCGAATTATACGAAAACGACACCAACTTTGTGAAATTCTATTAATCTTGCACTTTTTACTAACCAAGGAAACGTCAATTTGACAGGTGTCAAAAAATTTAAGATATTTTTTAAATCCTTTTAGCAATATTAACATAACGTACTAGTTGAATTTTCTTCAAATTGCCAATTTATCAAATTAAGCGTATTTTTCCAGACGGTGTGCATGATTTATTCAAATCTGATGAATTTAAACATTTGCCCTTGTCTAATTTTCACTAAATACGGTAAAAGCCACGCCTTTCATGCATTTCGAGCGAAAGTTGGAAATTTTGCTGTCACCGTTACGAATTTTCTTAATTTTCTCCAAGTTCGAACATCTTTATGATAACTTTATATATATCAAAATGTTCGGAAAAGATGAAGGAATCAGATAATCCTAGAAAGAAATCTCCAAAAGGAAAGCTATGGAAGATATAGCAGAGTAAACTGAACTTTTGGAAAAAAAAATTTTGAGAAAATTTATAAAATATTTTTTTTATCCGCCAAAGGATATTTTGGGGTCACGCAGTCGATGTGGAACGTAAAGGTAATTTATTCCTTTAAACGATAGGCTAAAGAACGATTGAAAAAGTTACATACACTAGCGTACAGATGGGTTTTAGTAAGAGGATGTCATAATTAGTGCTTATTGCTTAATCGATTGTAGTTATTTTTGTATAAGAAATTAAGAAACTAAATTATGGTTTATAATCGTGTTTTGATGTGCTCTTTCTGATGACATATATAACATTTCGATGAAATATTATTTTACCCCTTAAAAAGGAAAAAGAAATTTTTACGAAATCATCAAGTTCAGTCTCTCGCAAATTTCTCCATTTTATAGGCCTTTTAGCATGATATGATGTATTGTGAAATATTAGTATTTGAGATGACCTATCCACCGGTTCGAACCCGGTGCCAATCTATAAGACAGAAATCGAATAATTTATTATCGAAAATGACCCTGCATTTCCATGCTTTCCAACTTTAAAAAAATCAAAAAATTGACTTCCCGACATTTTATTGAAAAAATCTCGCGACGACTTTTTCTAAATAAGTTTCTTGATAACATACTAGAATATAAACTGAATCGCTTACGTTTTACGAGACCGGCAAGTCGTCGAAGAAAATATTTAATTTTTTGCACATTTTCTGCTTATTTCGTTTAATAACTTATGAACGGAACACCCTGTATAATGTCGTACATCGGCTAAGGATACGCCATATATACCAAAGTATATCCCAAAAGTTTCATTGCTCCAACGTGAGCCGTTCAGAAGAAATCGAATAACTGGTTTCAAGATGCACCCTGTTTCGGCTCTCCCATAAGAGCAATGTAAATATGTCGTTGCAGACCATTTTGGAAATCGGGAAAATGGTAGGAAATTTTCGATTTTGGGCAACGATAGGGGTCATTATCGAAAGCCGAAATCCCATAGAATCTTTTCCATACCATTTCCATCCTCAAATCGGTCAATTAACGTCAGCATCTCGCTAAGAAAATGGCTATTTTTGGCCCATTTCGGCCGAATTTTGACAGTCAACAAATTGGGTTAATTTTATTCCAAGGCATGCTGAATAAAATCGACGAAGTGTGCAGATTTGCAAAAATTGGCCGTCCCAGCTCGGAAAAACGTCGTTTTTCTCCCGATTGAAAGGAAATTTCAAAAATTTTGAAAAATAATAATGTTGAGAGAAAAGATGGACGGAAAGAATACGCCTATAAAGAACTCTCCGAGATGATATTTGTAGGAGTTATTCGTGACTAAACAGAACTTTTAGTGAAAAATGGTTGAAAATGGTTATATTTAATTTTTTTTAACCCTTTAGATCGTAATTCGAAACGCGCTCTTGGTATGAATCTTAAAGTACCATCATTCCGCTTGACGAAAAAGCAAAAAGATATGGAAAATGTTAAATAGGAAAGCGTATAGACGAAATTAAGTGTAGCGGTGACAAAAAAAAACATTTCCAAATTTCTAAAATTCAATCGTTAACAGTAATTTCGGTATTTAAATAAAAGAAACGAAAATATACGTATCGAATGTGATTTACCTCGAACTTTCCGGTAACGTAAACTAAAATTCGATCAAAAGCCGTTTTTACCTTGAAAAAAATGAAAATCCGTCCATTTTTACCCCGAAATATCAACTTGTTCTGTATTTTCAAATTTTTCCCATCTTCTAATAACTTTAGGTATAGAAAGATGTATTGATGGCACCTAGTTTTTGAGATGGGAAATCGAAAATTTAAAACCGCGTGACCCTCGGACCCACCCAGTTCGAGCTATTCGGTACCCGAAATGACCCTGTTTTGTCAAATTTCGACTTTCAAAAATTCTTTTAAATTACTTCTAATCGTCGTACGATACCCAATTACAATAGGGTTCTGAAGCGGACGGTCATTGTCACACTCCAAAAATTTAAATCGAAAAAATTGCGATTTGCGACCTGAAATCCGGATCAACGGGAATCGCGGAAAAGTCGACTTTGACGCTTAATAACTTCGAAACGGCACACCCTGTATACTCGAAAATTTGAGACAATACGCGCGCACTATCCAAAAGTAAAACCAAAAAGTTTCGTCGTTTCGACTCTGACAGTTTTTTCTCCAGAAATTCGCAACCTCGAAAATGTCGAAAAAGACGGCAACATCCGAACTCAAGGTCACACGTAGGACGTAATACATAGCGACCGGGACGGGCGCTATGTAAACTAGGGGGCATAGCCCCCTAGGCGCTCCGCGCGGGGCTCCGCGGACCCTCTTTTTGCGACAGATTCGCCTATATGTGTTTTGTTATTACCTAGATTTATCAACCGATTTGCGTGGATACACCGAGAAGTTTGAATGCAGGTTGATGCTTTAATTGGTTGGCCACACTCCTGCGGACTGTGTTGGGGGTACATAGCACCCAAATTCGTTCATTATAACATATGTTACCGTTTCACATTTTAAGGGACCAGCTATAACCGATTGCGAACAATCCGTTCACTATTTTACGTATCGAATAGAAAAAAATATTTAAAAAATGACAGCTGTCAAAAATAAACAAAATTTTCGGATTCCTTGCATTCGAATTACATAAAAACGATACCAAACTTGCGAAATTCCGTTGACCTTGTACATACTACTGACTTAGGAAACGTCAATTTGACAGCTGTCAAAAAATAGATAAAAATTTCGGATTCCTCATACTCAAATTATATCGAATCGACACCAAACTTTTGAAATTCTGTTAACCTTGCACTTATTCTTTACTAAGGAATCCTCAATTTGACAGCTGTCAAAAAATCTATAAAATTTTCGAATTAGGTATTCCCCAAATTATATTAATTCCCAAGTATTTTCATTTTTAATTTTTTTTTAATTTCTAAATAATCATGCAAATGCCTTAAAAATTTGAAGAAATCGATATATTTCGATTTTATTCGAAAAGTATTATCTCTACGGTAAAATTGTATATATCCTAAAGATGCACTTTGATAAGGTCTACAAGAAAGTAGTCTATAAAATTTTCTGTATCTACTATAGTTGTTGAGTTATTGAGCAAATCATGATTTCTATATTCTTGCAAATATCTCAAAAACGATTACATTTGAGAAAAAAAGTTTCGAACAAACAAAATATACTATTAAATTCTCTATCAGAAAGGAAATATACAAATTTTTCCTATTGGTTTAGATTACGGAGATATTTAAGAAAAACTGAAAAATATCAAGAAATTTTGAAATTCTTAAAAATTCAAAAAAAAAATTATTAAATATTCTTACATTTTATATAATATTTGATGTATACTGATAGAATAAATATATTATGTTTAGAAGGAAACCATTAATGAGTTACAAAATGCGACAGATTCTCACTAGGCGCTAAACGCGCAGGGGCCTCCGGCATCCACCTACATGCGTTTTTGTTATTAACTAGCCGCTCCGCGGCAGGGCTCCGCCGTTCACCTGTATGCGACAGATTCGCCTACGTGTGTTTTTGTTATTATTACATAGAATTGACCACCGATTTGGGTGGATGCACCGAGAAGCTTGAATGTAGGTTGATGCATTAATTCGTTGGCCACACTCCTGCGGACTGTGATGGGGGTACATAGCACCCAAATTTGTTAATTATAACCGTAATGTGACCGTTTCACATTTTAAGGTACCAGCTATAACCGTTTGCGAACAATCCGTTCACTATTTTACGTATCGAATAGAAAAAAATATGTCAAAAATTACAGCTGTCAAAAAATAAATAACATTTTCGGATTCCTTGCATTCGAATTACATAAAAACGATACCAAACTTGCGAAATTCCGTTGACGTTGTACCTATTACTGACTTAAGAAACGTCAATTTGATAGCTGTCAAAAAATAGATAAAAATTTCGGATTCCTCATACTCAAATTATATAGAAACGATACCAAACTTGTGAAAATATGTTAACAAAAAAATGTCAAAAATGACAGCTGTCAAAAAATAAATACATTTTTCGGATAACTTATACTCAAATTATATAGAATCAATACAAAATTTTTGAAATTTTGTTAACCTTGCACTTATTCTTTACTAAAGAATCACCAATTTGACAGCTGTCAAAAAATAAATTTAATTTTCGGGCTCCTTGCATTTGAATTACATAGAGTCGATACTAAACTTGCGATATTTTGTTCACCTTGCACATATTACTAACCTAAGAAACGTCAATTTGACAGCTGTCAAAAAATGTATAAAATTTTCGAATCCCTCATACTCAAATTATATAGAAGCGATACCAAACTCGTGAATTTTTGTTAACTTTGGAACTATTACCAACGTAATATACGTCAATTTGACAGCTGTCAAAAAATTAATAAAATTTTCGGATTGCCTGCATTCGAGTTATACGAAATCGACACCAACTTTACGAAATTATGTTATCATTACGCCTATGATCGACAGTTAACCGAAATCAAAGAATTGTTAAAATGACAGCTGTCAAAATATGAATTAAATTTTCGGATTCCTTGCCCTCGAATTATACGAAAACGACACCAACTTTGTGAAATTCTATTAATCTTGCAATTTTTACTAACAAAGAAAACGTCAATTTGACAGGTGTCAAAAAATAAATAAAATTTTTTAAATTCCTTTAATATTACTAACATAATGTGCTACTTGATTTTTCTTCAAATTGACAATTTACTAAATTATTCCTATTTTTCCACAAAATGCGAAACGACCCTATTAAAAATTTGCTAAACATCCCATGTATTTTCACGAATTACGGTAAAAGCCACGCCTTTCATACATTTCGAGCGAAAGTTAGAAATTTTGCTGTCACCGTTACGAATTTTCTTAATTTTCTCCAAGTTCGAACATCTTTATGATAACTTTATATACATCAAAATGTTCGGAAAAGATGAGGGAATCAGATAAACCTAGAAAGAAATCTCTAAACGAAAAGTTATAGAAGATATAGCAGAGTAAACTGAACTTTTGAAAAAAAAAATTTCGAAAAAATTTATAAAATATTTTTTTTATCCGCCAAATGATATTTTTGGATCACACAGTCGATGTGAAACGTAAAGGTTATTTATTCCTTTAAACGATAGGCTAAAGAATCGTTGAAAAAGTTACATACACTAGCGTACAGCCGGCTTTCAGTAAGAGGATGTCAAAATTTGTCATTATTGCTTAATTGATTGTAGTTATTTTTGTATAAGAAATTAAGAAACTAAATTATGGTTTATAATCGTGTTCTGATGTGCTCTTTCCGATGACATATATAACATTTCGATGAAATATTATTTTACCCCATAAAAAGGAAAAAAAAATTTTGACGAAATCATCAAGTTCAGTTTTTCGCAAATTTCTCCATTTTATAGGTCTTTTAGCATGATATGATGTATTGTGAAATATTAGTATTTGAGATGACCTATCCACCGGTTCAAACCCGGTGCCAATCTATAAGACAGAAATCGAATAATTCATTATCGAAAATGACCCTGCATTTTAATGCTTCCCAACTTTAAAAAAATCAAAAAATTGACTTCCCGACATTTTATTGAAAAAATCTCGCGACGAGTTTTTCTAAATAAGTTTCTTGATAACATACTAGAATATAAACTGAATCGCTTAAGTTTTACGAGACCGGCAAGTCGTAGAAAAAAATATTTAATTTTTTGCACATTTTCTGCTTATTTCGTTTAATAACTTACGAACGGAACACCCTGTATAATGACGTACATCGGCTAAGGATACGCCATATATACCAAAGTATACCCCAAAAGTTTCATTGCTCCAACGTGAGCCGTTTAGAAGAAATCGAATAACTGGTTTCAAGATGCACCCGGTTTCGGCTCTCCCATAAGAGCAATGTAAATTGGTCGTTGCAGACCATTTTGGAAATCGGGAAAATGGTAGGAAATTTTCCATTTTGGGCAACGATAGGGGTCATTATCGAAAGCCGAAATCCCATAGAATCTTTTCCATACCATTTCCATCCTCAAATCGGTCAATTAACTTCAGGATCTCGCTAAGAAAAAGGCTATTTTGGCCCATTTCGGCCGAATTTTGACAGTCAACAAATTGGGTTAATTTTATTCCAAGGCATGCTGAATAAAATCGACGAAGTGTGCAGATTTGCAAAAATTGGCCGTCCCAGCTCGGAAAAACGTCGTTTTTCTCCCGATTGAAAGGAAATTTCGAAAATTTTGAAAAATAATAATGTGGTGAGAAATGATGGACGATGCAAATGCGCTTATAGAGAACTCTCCGAAATGATATTTGTAGGAGTTATTGGTGACTAAACAGAACTTTTAGTGAAAAATGGTTGAAAATGGATATACTTAATTTTTTTTAACCCTTTAGATCGTAATTCGAAACGCGCTCTTGGTATGAATCTGAAAGTGCCATCATTCCGCTTGACGAAAAAGCAAAAAAATATGGAAAATGTTAAATAGGAAAGCGTATAGACGAAATTAAGTGTAGCGGTGACAAAAATAACATTTCCAAATTTCTAAAATTCAATCGTTAATAGTAATTTCGGTATTTAAATCGAAGAAACGAAAATATACGTATCGGATGTGGTTTACCTCGAACTTTCCGGTAAAGTAAACTAAATTTCGATCAAAACCCGTTTTTACCTCGAAAAAAATCAAAAACCGTCCATTTTTACCCCGAAATATCAACTTGTTCAGTATTTTCAAATTTTTCCCATCTTCTAATAACTTTAGGTATAGATAGATGTATTGATGGCACCTAGTTTTTGAGATGGGAAATCGAAAATTTAAAACCGCGTGTCGCTAGGTCCCACCCAGTTCGAGCTATTAGGTACCCAAAATGACCCTTTTTTGCCAAATTTCGACTTTCAAAAATTCTTTTAAATTACTTCTAATCGTCGTACGATACCCAAAAACAATAGGGTTCTGTAGCGTCCGGTCCACTCCACGTTCCGAAAATTTAAATCGAAAAAATTGCGATTTGCGACCTGAAACGTAGCACAACTGAAATCGTCGAAAAGTCGACTTTGACGCTTAATAACTTCGAAACGGCACACCCTGTATAATCGAAAATTTGAGACAACACGCGCGCACTATCCAAAAGTAAAACCAAAAAGTTTCATCGCTTCGACTCTGATAGTTTTTTCTCAAAAAATACGAAACCTCGAAAATGTCAAAAAGGACAACGGACGAACTCAAGGTCACGTACTGGACGTAATACATAGCGTCCGAAGGGCGCTATGTAAAAATATAAACAAAGAAAGCCAGAGACTGAAGATTTGAGCGAAAATATTAAAATGGGAGTTCGGAATGTAGGATTTATACAGATCAAAAACCAATGTAACTCTTCCAGCTTTAAAAGAAAATTTAAAAATTTGAGGTTTTGGAAATCGGACTTGAATCGTCATCAAAAAATTATAAAAAATACTGTAACCGGAGATTTTTATATGAGCAGCCACAGATAGTCTATAGTCTATTATTTTAGTCTATAATTATAAACGGTTTTCTTTGTTTACATTTTTTAGTATTCTTCGGTATTATATTATGCTTTCTTTCATGGACAATTTTCTGTACAATCCTTAAATTGATTACCGGTGCCTTTGCTACTGTTTTCAACTTATTGGTTGGCAAATTACCATTTTTTCTTTTTATTTGTTGAAATAGTTAATCGGATTAAATTCCATTGTATTTTTAGGTTAGGTAATTTTATTACTAAAATAAATTACATTGTTTATTGTTATCGTTTTTAATAAATAGATTTAGTAGATACACTATTTACAGGGATGGCGAACCAATGAATTATTATATTTTTTCTTTAGAAAAAAATTTTACGTTAATACATAAAGGTTCGCCACCCCTGTACTATTATGTACATAATTTTCGCAAAAATAATAATATTATATGTGGCTATCTTCACGACAGTTAAAATAATAAAACTATGTTTATTTTCTCCGGGTATATTGATACCTGCATAATCTTACAACATTTTGATAAACTCTGGAATTTTCGAATTGATTCGGTGACCCGCATGATAAGACCAGATTTGACTATAGTAATGTAAACATTATCGAAAGTAATATAACTAGAGCTCGTTTCCTTATCGATAAAATTTTTCATGTTAACGAAAAGTTTTGATTTGAAAATGTGATGAAATGTCGTTGCCATTGTTATTCTGATTAAATCTGGAGAGCGAAGCTCGAGTGATTTAGTTTATGAATAAATATGCCCAAACCAACAAAAACCGATGCGATAAGTTGTGAATTCAGATAGCTTGACAGAAATTTTGACGAATTCTCGTGACATTTAATTTAAAAAGCCCGACATTTTTAATTAAGTCACAACAGACGATCAAAAGTATTTTTTTTTTGCGGAGAGTTTTCCATTTCCTGAAGATTCCTCAAAACTTTTAAAATGATCCCGACCTATACAGGGTGCCCCTGTATAGGCCGTAAGTAAAGTGGCCTATTAGAAGTATCTCGAGAACTAAATGAGATTTTATTTTGAAAATTTTTGGCTGTGGCTATAAGAGATGGTTTTCTACGTTTATAGAATAGTTTGAATGGTGCGGTGTTGTCGGATCATACCGAAAGTGGTAGCAACTTCGGAATTTTAAATGAATTACCCTACATATTATATATTTTTTTGGAATCTAGGTAAAAATCTAGAACAGTTTTCTATATAATATTATATACCTATCTTTAAGAGTTTTTGAATCATAAATAATTTTGTGATTTTTTAACGCCGTATCGGGACCTGAAAAGAAAATCGTATCTTTTTAGCGGTTACAGCTAGAAAGCTGAAATTTTGACGATAGTTTCACAAGACCATCGCAATATTATAATTTTGAACAGTATTTAATTAGTTTTATACAGGGCGTCTCCATAACAATATTTCTGAGGCAGATGAATTATTGCAAAAATCTTCTTTTTTTTAAATGGGACACCCTGTATTTCATATATTTTGATAATGGAGGATCGAATTTTCTATCTAATGATATTAAGTGTTCCTATACCTATCTTCAGTATTTTGTGACTTATAGCGAAATTTAAAAATTATCTTATAAAAAATATATTTTTTGGTAGTTGGCTGTGGATTCATAGAAACAAAATAATGAAAAATCCATGTGACGTTATGTCTGGGTTGTTGTAAAAAAAATGGTTAACCAATTTATTAATAAATAAACAAAATGAAAATTACGCAACAACAGCAATAAAATAACTAATAACTAAATTGTTTAAAATGCCCTCCGTTGGCTCTTAAACATTCATAAATTGTGGTTATATAACATGTTAATTTTTTCATTTCTATCCCTTCTAGAGACTCCAAAGCTGTTCGTACTTCATTTTCTAAATCTTCCCTGGTTGTGACGGGTATCTTGTATACTATTTCTTTAATCCTACCCCATAGATATAAATCTAGGGGGTAGGATCCGGTGACCTTGAGGCCATTTCCATGGACCGCCTCGGCTAATTAACTTTTTGGGAGTCATAGGAGCTGCATCAGGATGCAGTTCGTTAAATAATCTGCAAGTTCTAGATAAAACTCTACCACACTCCCCATGAATATAAAATAAACTTAAAATGTCTAAGCTCGAATAATGTGAATTAGCCATTTGTACAATAACTCAGTCATAATGTCAAATGGATTTTTTATTATTTTGTTTCTATGAATCCACAGCCAACTACCAAAAAATATATTTTTTATAAGATAATTTTTAAATTTCGCTCCCAAAATACTGAAGATAGGTATAGGAATACTTAACATCATTAGATAGAAAATTCGATCCTCCATTAGCAAAATATATGAAATACAGGGTGTCCCATTTAAAAAAAAGAAGATTTTTGCAATAATATATTGTTATAGAGACGCCATGTATAAAACTAATTAAATACTGTTCAAAATTATAAAATTGCGATGGTCTTGTGATACTATTGTCAAAATTTCAGCTTTCTTGCTGTAACCGCTAAAAGATACGATTTTCTTTTCAGGTCTCGATACGGCGTTAGAAAATCACAAAATTATTTATAATTCAAAAACTCGTAAAGAAAGGTATATGATATTATACAGAAAACTGTTCTAAATTTTTACCTAGATTCAAAAAAATATATAATATATAGGGTAATTCATTTAAAATTCAGAAGTTGCTACCACTTTCGGTACGATCCGGCAACACCGTACCATCGAAAATATTTAAAATAGAAAACCATCTCTTATAGCCACAGCCAAATTTCCAAAATAAAATCTCATTTAGATCTCGAGATACTTCTAATAGGCCACTTTACTTGGGGCACGCTGTATAAAAATAAAAAAAAATACAAAAAATAACTCCATATTTATTTGAAGAAACATTGATTAATATCCTAATTTGTGTTTTAATGGTATTCTACGGTTGTAATGCCAAATATGCAACAATTTCATCTTAAAAAAGTTCATTGTTTGTTAATACTACAACTGGGTCTCCTAAGTGTCCTTGCCAGTTGTATTTCATATTTCCCGTATAAGTTTTGAGTCATTTTAAACCAAAAAGAAGCTTCTCTCGACTGAGACGGAAGTAATGGGTTTTTTAGTTCATTTTTCAGTTGAACAGAATCAAACATTTTATATTGCTTTAATATACTGTCAAATAGTTCTTGCGGAAACAATTTTGAATAGGATTAAAAATAATTTTTTCACTGATGTCCGAAAATCTAGTTTTAACTTAATTAATAACGGTGCCTAAAATGTATTTATAAATTTGTTTGTATGGCAGCTTCGGAGCCGCTATATTAGAATTTTTCTTCGTTTGGCTTCGATGAAGAAAATTATTAGTGGATGCTGTGAGTCGGGCGAACATACCCGGATTTTCTACAGTAACCAGACTACTTCCACCCCCCGTTTTCGAGGATGCTGAATACGGTGCAGTTAAAAATTGTTTTTGGGTTGGCCCACCCCCTTAAATGGGCCAAAAACCACCCCCAAGCGGGAATTCCTTCGGTTTTCGGGGTCGCGGAGTACTCTCGCACCCTACAATATTGCACCCGATGCAAGACCACCCCCAGAGCGATGAAACTACTCTCCAAGGGGGTGAATCAACTGCTGACGGCTTTAAACCGGCAAAATCGTCTGACTGCCCGCTTTCGAGGTCGCTGAAGACGATCGCGGCCTCGAAAACGGTCTCCGGTACCAAACCACTCCTCCAGAGCGATGAAACTACCCTCCAAGGGGGTGAATCGCCTTCGGGTGACTTTAAACGGGAAACATTGTGTGACCGCCCGTTTTCGAGGTCGCTGAAGACGATCGCGGCCTCGAAAGCGCTCTCCGGTGCCAAACCAACCCCCGAGCGATGAACTACCCTCAAACCCGAACAAACCCGAAAACGGAAGGAATTCTAGATTGGGCAGCTTCAAGCAAATATTTTCAATTTTCCCGCTTGGGGGTGGTTTGTGGCCCATTTGAGGGGGTTTGTTCGGCCAACCCAACAACAATTTTTAACTGCACCATAGTGTTCAGCATCCTCGAAAACGGGGGGGGGGGGAGTAGTCTGGTTACTGTAGAAAATCCGTGTGTATTTCGGCTTCACAGAATCCACTATATTTTCGAAGACACTATCCGACCTTGCACCGCCGCGAATGTCGAATTTACTTACGACTTTAAAAAAAAAATAGAAAAAACATCCGCCAATGGTATAAAAGGTTATTGATGTATAAAGTTGACACCTTCCAGGGGAGGGCAAGTGCCCCGTCTTGCCCCTCTTAAACGACGTCCATGGCAACCCACTGTATTTTAATGAAAGTTTGGAACTTTGTACAGTCCATATTGGACTAAGAAACGCAGACTGAGAGCATTACTAAATAAATGTTTGGACGTTATATGTTAAAATTGTTATATTATTTATTTATCTTTACATATTTTTGTTTTACAAATCTCTCTTGTTCAAACATATATTAATAACTTTTATAAGAAGACTTATTTTTTCAGAATAAATTTCCTTTTCAAATCACCTGTTTATAAATAATTTCACACGATTACAAAATACAAAATATAACGACAAATAAATGGAAAATATTTATTAATATGCCATAGTGCCGATAAAAATCTAGAACAGAAGAATTTCTTTTCTTCCCATGGTTCTGGACGATAGGAATCATTTACTGTCGAGCCTGATACCAGCAAGTATCATATGAAAATTTTACAAGTCAATATACATGTCGACTTTATCATTAACTCGTCAAGCACATTTAATTTATATTAAATAAAATTAATTTTATATTTATAAAATTAAAAATATTAATCGATAAAATGTGTAAACCGCTTTCAAACTGCGAACAAATCCGAACAAACCTCAGACATGTAAAAAAGTTCTCCACGCAGTTTAATTCCCATAATCATAAAAAAAAAATGATTTAGGAGCGCATTTTATGGATGTACTTAGTCAATAAAAACTAGCTGAATAAGAAATAGAATGTCACAACCAGACAAATAAATCTGGGACTAAACTCTTTTCTGGGTATCAAATTTTTTGCCTTCATCTTATGTATAATATTTCAGTTCGGCATTTCGCCAGAACTATCATGGCAATGATTTATAAAGGTTCTAACAAAATGTTAAGGGTGGATTAAAAAATACATAAGACAACACAAATAAGACGCAAAAACATGGGATATTATTGCTTATTAAGTTAATCATATTCTGCTTATGGTTACAATTTTTGTCTAAAGCCCGAACCCTTTCAATTATAATTATTTACTTAGGGAAAGAACGGTCATTAAGATTATGTAGCGGATATAATGAACTACTTTTAATGAATTAGCGTTTTTCGCTTTGATTTCATTATTTAGACTTGAACAGCGAAAATATCAAAAACGATACATTCTAGTGCTACTGTCAGTAATAACTACCCTCTAACGCATGGTATAAATAATTAAGAGGTATGATTCCACGCTGATATGTATATTTATTTCATAAACAACCAACAAAGATTCTCACTCTCAGTGGAGTGAAATTATAAAGAGTTAAAGAAACTTATAGTCTATTTCAGTAGTTAAATAAACAATATTTTAATTTCCATACATCTTTCGAAGACATCAGCTTCAGTGGAAAATACTTAAGAAGTAAATATTAACAAAATAAATAAAACCGTATCCATTCTAATTTTTTGTTTTTATCCTATTATGGGAAAGCGGAAACACCTTATAGGTATTTCTATCAAATTTCTTTGTCTGGCTATCCATATCACAACCGAACACAGCGCACCTCCTTTTATGAAAATTCAGATATTTATTTTAATAAACACACACGAATAAATAAGAAAAAATTCTGAAAAACCAACATTTAATTTATTAAAAAAACTACGGCAAACGGCACTACGTGGCGATCAGTGTTACCAGAAATCTTCTATTGATTATTTGACGTTTCGAAACCTAATACAATAGTAAAAGTCGGGGTCGGAGTAAGGAAAGAAGGTCGTTATTTTCCTATGATGTGGGGGCCACCTCCTGATTGAACATAAATTTTATATGGAGAGCCCCACAACAAGAACGAACATCTAAAAAATTTTGTTAAAATAGTAATGGATATATTATAACTTTAAAAGACTGACAACTCTGGTGGGAAAGAGCAGGGGCGCCGAGCAGCTTCGGCTATCGTCGACCGGATCCATTGGCGCGGCGGTTGTTTTAAAAGTTTGTCGGAATCTTTCTTATTTTAGTGGTATTTGAGCTGTTATATTTCTATGAAATTAATATACGTAAATACTTGTCATATATTTTTCTTTAATTTCAAATACCAAACCTTTTAATACCTAATAAAATAGAATTAAGAACGCTAATACCGTATAAATCTCCATAATAAATTTAAAAATCACCCTCCCTGTGACGTCGCTGCGCGCGGCAGACGAAATTGGAACGGATAGATGTCTAACCCTTAGTTATTGTATCATGCCTCTAACGCATATAGAGTGGTCCTTTACGCCGGCGAAGTACAATAACATCATTGTTAGTTATGTAAAATATACAAAAAATATATAGGACATCAGTTAGTTTAGGCTGGAAAAAATGTTTGACTTTAAAAAGAAAGAAAAAACAAAACATAATTTTTAGCAACGGCACCGTGTAATTTATGACAGATTAAAATTTTATGGTTCAGACTTGGTAATATTATTGTAATGTTTCCTATACCTTTAGAGACATTGAACTTGGAAATAGAACATGTCTACTGTGCAATTAGGAAAAAATAGCCTTCTTTTTTTTATGATCAAACACAAACACTATAGGAAAAATCCTTTAGGGCACTCTGGGAGTGGTGCGTGTGTGCAAGAAGCGATTCACGTTGGTTTTGAATAGTTGGAGGTCATATTCGTTGGGAAAAACGACCTCGGGAAGGTCGTTCCACAAGGATGAAGTCCTCCAGATGAAAGAATTCTTAAATAATGAAGTTCTAGGAGTACTAAGCTTAACCACATATGGATGGGCGGCAGTGGTTCCTCGTGTATTTCTGCTATTCGTCGCTCTGGGCGGAATTAAGAGGGTAAGGTCAGCCGAGCACCTTCCATGGAAATATCTGTAAAAGAGAATCAAATCCCCAACCTTTCTTCGATGGTCTAGGCTGTCGAGGTTCTTCGTCAGCTCATGGTCTCCGATTAGACGAATAGCCCTCCTTTCGATGGAATCCAGTAGCCGAAGAGTAAGTTTGAGTGCAGAGCTCCAGGCATGAGAGCAGTACTCTAGTGATGGTCGAATCTGGGCTTTGTATAGTATCAAAAGTTGTTGAGGTGTGTACAACTTTCTGGTTAGGAAGAATACCTCAAGCTTCTGAGAAGCTATCTTGGCGATTGCCACAATGTGGTTATGCCAAGACATATTTTCTCCCAGATTGACGCCCAACAAATTAATAGATGAAGCCAGTGGGATTGCGTATCCGGCCATGACTATATCCGGTTCTTTAATGTTAACCTTTTTAGAGAAAACTTCTGCCTGGGTTTTTTTAGCGTTAAATTCGACTTTGTTACTGTCACCCCAAGCCAAAATTTCTTCCAAGTCTTTGTTGAGGCGTGATACTTCATGCTGTCTGCGAAGATGTGCGTCAGCAGCCGATGTTTGCGCATTCAAAGAGAAAGATGAGATAAGTGTGCTATCGTCAGCAAAACTAAATATCGGATTTTTAGTTTTCACTAGAAGGTCGTTAATGTAGAGTAAGAAGAGAGTGGGAGACAATATAAACCCTTGAGGAGCACTGGCATTGATGGTGAAGGTTGTCTGAGAGAAATCCGTCAATCATCACTTGCAGAGAGCGGTCCTTAAGAAAGCTAGACAACCATGCACAGAATCGACTGGGCATACCATAGGATCGCAGTTTACTTAGAAGCCCCTCATGCCAAACACGATCAAAAGCTTCAGAAATATCCAGTGCAACAGCCCGAGACTCCCCATGATGTTCGATTGTGTTGTTGGGTGACATAGGCTAGAAGATCTCCAGTTGATCTGGACTTCCGAAAACCAGATTGATGATCGCTGATAATGTTGAAGCCTTCCAGGCACTTTAGAAGATGTTGGTTAATAGCTTTCTCCATTACTTTTGATATAACTGAAAGCAATGCAACTGGTCGATAGTTGTTAGGCAGGGTTCTCTTACGTTTCTTTGGAATAGGCTGGACTCGCACCGTCTTCCAGCAAGATGGAAATATTCCTTTTTTGTAGGATAAGTTGAAAAGTCTACAAAATACTGGTGTTAGTTCATCGGCGCATCTCTTGAGAACTATAATAGGAATTTCGTCTTGACCAGTAGCTTTTTTGACGTCGAGTCCTTTCCGGATTCGTTTGACGGGACGCTGACGGAACACGATTTCGGTCATTTCGGATTGAACTACAGGAACGTCGGGTGGTGTTCTTCCCTGGAAATCTACTGCTGGCTGACGGCCTTAGCGACTGATCAAAAGGACCTTGATCCGTTTGGACTGTTAAGAAGTTTATTTTTGATCCTCACGTTATGGGCTTCTTTGCTTTGATCTATTATTAGCTTACATTGGTTTCGAGCGGTAACAAGGATGGTACGATTCTCAGTGGTGGGGTTTTTACGCCACTGTCGGTAAGCCAGATTTTTTGATCTGACAGCACACTCACAATCCTTGCTAAACCAGGGCTTGCCGTTGGATGGGCGTTTTTGGGAGGAAGGGATAAATGCTTCCATGCTCGTTAGAATGACGTCAGAGACCTCCCCAGTACAGACGGATGGATCATCAGAAGAGAAACATACGATCATCCAAGGAAAAGTGCGAAAATGGTCTTTCGTGTCTTCCCACTTGGCCGATCTGTAATGCCACATCCTGCGAGGTTTAGGAGGTTGTTCAGAATTAATTGGTAGTTCGCCTAGAGTTGAAATAAATTTGTGATCGGAAGATCCTAACGAAGGCTGTATGGTGACGGTATATAGATCAGGATTTGACGTTAAGAAAAGATCCAAAATACTAGCAAAATCTCCAGCTCGGTCTGGAATCAGCGTTTGTTCTTCTACGAGTTGAGTTAGACCAGAACTGATCGCGAAGGATTCGACCTCTGGGCCTTGCTCATCGTCTGTATTTGAGTATTTAAGCCAGTTGACATTGTGGACGTTAAAGTCGCCAAAGATAGCAATCTCGGCATTTGGATGGTTAGTTTGCAAGAAGTCGATTGCATTGGCTATTGATGAGAAAAGGTCTCTGTAATGGGTATCACTTGGAGGACGGTAAAGGCAGCAGATAAACTTGGTGATTTTCGGCGTTGATATTTTAAACCACATTAAATCAAAGTCTTTCGGTTCAAGTGTAGGTTCTTGTTGGCAGCAGAAATCATCTCGAATAAAAAGACATACGCCGAAGTTCCGTCGGAATCGGAAATGAAAATTGTATCCAAGGTATAAATTCACGTTTCTAACCAATTTATGCTTAAAAATATTCGTCAAAATATCCGCTGTAGCTGTTAAACCTGCAGAGCAGACTTTATTATAGGCTTCATGGTTAAACAGGAAGTTCTCATTCTGAAATTGAAAATAAAAAACTAAGATCGGAAAGTCACTTCTCAAAGTTAAGTCGTAAAGCAGCTTGGAGAACTATCGATCTTCTACTATAGTATTTGGTTTCAACATTTTTTTGTATATTTAGATAATAACGGAGACAAATTAACGGATCTCTTGTATGTAACTTTCATCAATAAAATTATGTTGTTTACAAATCATCTCTTGTATGTAACTTTCATCAATAAAATTATGTTGTTTACAAATCTGTATATACGTAACTATACCCCGTTCGTAGCATAAGAAAAGTGATAATTGTTGTATATGCATGAAACGGTAAATCCTTGCTTTCTATTTGTTACCACCAGGGTTGTTAATGTCGATGAAAAATTGAATTTACTACATTGTTACATTTGCTATGTCGCAAACGTAGTAAATGTACTAAATGTAATTATTGTTTTGATTGGCTGAAAATGTCAAAAATACTACATAACCTCAACTTTATTATTATAAATTTAATGTTTAAAGTTGGAAATTCGAGTGGAAAAGTAGAAAATAGTAGTTTTTGGTTATTGTTATTCTATTGCTTTTTGCTTTAAGATTTTATCTAAATAAAAGTATTCTAAAAATAAAAGTTGAAAGTAGAGTAGACAGAGAGGGAATCACTCTATTTTTAAAAAGTAATAAATGTAACAAAATATGTATTAAGAGTATGTAGCAAAATACAATTACGTAGTAAATCTTACATTATTTACATTAACAACCCAGATTACCACCTCTCTGTAATTTCAACGTTTCCTATTACTTTATAAAACATGTTTTGTTACGAACCAGGGTAGATGAAGATCTTTTTCTCCCTTGCACGATCACAGCTCTTTCGCTCCCTTTCCAGGGCTTTCCCTACAATTTTTTAATATGAAGATACGTGAAAAATAAAACTAATGATTATGAAATACAAGGCTATATTTATTATTAATACTGATACAAGACTATTTATTGATTTGATCTACGCTGTATTTGTTCGGGTTTGTTCATCCTAATGTATACAATAGAACACAAGGCTGCCAGATCAGTTACTTATTACTAATTATGTTATTTTTTACGTTCTCTTTTCGCCCATGGCGATAGCTCAATCCCGCCTTAAAGATAATTTGAATTAGTCCCATTATGAAACTCCACTTTGTGGGTCTAGATATTTTTCTAGCCCGATGATGATCCCATAATGGCCAAAATGCGTTGGTCAGAAATAAAAACTGATTAAGTTTTGATTAAGATTAAGGGATTGATTTTTTGTATACAATGTTGGAACAATTAATTAAAAAAATATGTTGCTGCATTACAAGTTATAAAACTGATTATTTTTGTTTCAAATTTAGTTTGCGAGTTTAATAAGATAATACAATTTTTGATGTTTAGGTTCCATAATGCATGAATTAGTCTTAAATACAGGGTTATTCATGGTGAGAGTCATATTAAAAGATCTCGGGAAAAAAACATATTTGTTTAGAATATTGGTACTCACTATAATAGATTTCGATCTTTTGAATGAAGATATTTTAACGTAAAGATTGTTTCAAGAAAAATGTATATAACTTAATGACTGCCGTAAAAGTACCTGAGTCATCCCATTATATATGACCGTTTGTTATTATTATGTGGAAAGGACCGGATTGTAATAATTATAATTAAATATAGGCACATCAGGTAGGTTAGGTTGCTTAATTTTTATTTAAATATCTTTTTGTGGTAAAATTTGTTAGTTTTTGAGGAATGGTTCAAAAATTGTATTTTACCAAACATTCCTTAGAATAGCGTGATAGTAATAGACAATGCGAGCTATCACAGTCGCCAATTACATAAAGCTCCAAGCTCAAATAATACAAAATTGGAGATTCAGAACTACATGGCGGCGAATGATATATATTTTGAAGAAAGTTATAAAAAAGTGATCTTTTAGAAGTTTTAAAGACATTTTGTATAAAAAAAGTATATGTTTGTGACACATTGGCAGAAGAAATTGGACATACAGTGCTACGGCTCCCACCCTATTATTGCATTTTTAACCCCGTAGAGCATATGTGGCACCAGTTGAAATCACTGGTTAGGTCTGAAAATATTTCTCCGACTTTAAGTTCTAGTGTTGTAGAATTAATACGAAAATGCTTTAATGATATTCCCCCAGGTAGTTGGAAAAATTCAGTCCGTCACGTAATAACTGTAGAAAATTCGTATATTAGTCTGGATCGTATAATTAATCCAATTATAATTAATTTTGATGAGGATAGCGATAGCGAAACAGAACTATCTATAGAATGACATTATAAATGTAAATAAATATGACTAGTAATATTTTTAAAAAAATGTTATTTCATTTGACTACATTAATATAATCATATCATTACTTGTTTTCCTTAGTCCGCCCCTTCATACTTCACTTGTTTATTGCCAAGCTCTTGTCTACATAATGGGACCGACCCAGGAAATCATTAAGTCGTATCCAATTTTCGTGAAACGTACTGTATATACCTATCACTTTCGGTTATGCCGGAAGTTAGGCTTAACATTGTTATTCTAAGGAGAATGTTCCTAAATGCTCATTAAATATATTTAAAAAACATCTCAAAGTTAATTTGATTTCTTTGATCTTGGTATATAATGCCCGTTAATAACGTTAAAGATTTAAACATTTGAGAAACATTTTGAACATTTATTGTTGTTTACAATTATTAGTCAAGGAGCCTAATTGATAAAATTTGGAATTATTTGGAAAACAGCTGGAAATAACATATATATTTGTGTTACAAAAAAAATGCTGATAATTCCTTATTTTCAATACCCAAATAATATAGGGTGTTCCATTTGAAAATCTTGTGTCGTTTTTGGAACCTTGTCATGAACAACCTATATAAACTAGATAAACACTATTAGATTCATAGTATGTGTGTTATGAAGCTGATCCAGACCTGTGGTTAAAATAATAATTTTAGAATGTTTTTTGATTTTTCTTTCCTGGGCTATAAAACTTCTTTTTATTTTAGTTCCTATTTTATTGCTCTTAAACTACCTAACCAAATTAAATAACATTTCAGATATTTATAGTCGACACTAGTATGAACCTTAATACGTAATAAAATACAGGGGGTTTCATTTAAAAAACTTTCTGCCACCCTACTTCTGGGACACGCCTTGTATAATATTTTAAAAATGTGCAGAATATCCAACAAACCCTCAACACAAAAGCTTATTATCGACAAATCTTATCTTCAAGACAGAAAATCACTCCGCGCTCAATCGTTGACTCGCCTGGTACATTGTAGTATTGAGCAATTAGATATATACAGAATTATAATTCTGCACCAGCTTAAGTTAAATTATGTTGATAGCAACGCCTCCCTATCATCTAACCTTGTTCTGTAGTGTCTACCACCCAGTGTTGACCATTAGCGTTTGCAAACATACACTTGTTTGCAAATAATTATCGTTGGAGATGAATGTTAAACACAGAATTGCAAACATTTGCAAACGTTCGGTGGAAATAATTTTACCTTTTTACTAAACTTTTAGAAATACATAGTTTTGAAAACACGTTAATTATAAACACATATTTCATATTCAGGCGAACGAACTTTTCTTTCCAGCAAATCGAAGGATCTTGTTGCCGAAAAATATGCGTTTAAAAGGGCAATTGATTGTTTGCAAAAAATATCCGAAACATGCACGAAATGAAGCTAAAAAGTTTTCCTGCCATTTTGAATCATATAATTTATCAATAAAATTTATAAATGGGAAGGGCAAGCACGACTGCAATAAAAAACGGAAGGTATATAAAAGCGGTCAAGTGGGTA
The DNA here is from genome assembly GCA_963991005.1 of Barypeithes pellucidus. NCBI lineage: Eukaryota > Metazoa > Arthropoda > Insecta > Coleoptera > Curculionidae > Barypeithes > Barypeithes pellucidus. Next base: position 47,648,244 of record OZ022557.1, on the reverse strand, counting down.
ATCAGAAATGATCGGTTGATTTCATACTCTACGCACGTTTCGTGAGAAAAGTTTGGATTAGAAAAAGCATGCGGGGCAAACGTTATTTGATTTAGAACAGGTTTAATAAAACGGTTAGGATTAGGATATTAGGTAGTATGCTCAATCGGTTTTTATACACGGAAAGAAAAACTTAGGTAAATTTACTATAAAAATAGTTTAATCTAACCATAATTTATGGCTCTATATGTGACTGGAATAAGTTTTATTAAGAAATGCCATTAAATTATAGCAAAATTTTAATCTAAATTTTTGTAAAATTCTCTGACTTTTTTTTATCTTTTATAAATTACCAAGTACAAGATAGGTACTAGCAAATTTATTAATATTTACGAAACTTTTGTACATTATACAATACGCAAATGTTAAACAAATTTCGGTAAGTTTAAAATAAAGTAAAGTTTAAAATAAATAATTTTGCTTCTTACCAAAAAGTTTTAGTAAACTTTGTAATATACAGTTAAACCTCCCATAACGGACACCACTGATAAGCGGACATCTCCATTAAGCCGACATTTTTTCATAGTCACTAGGTATATGAAATTCCATGAAAATCAACCTTCTTTGGGCGGACGCGGACAGGCTGTTTTCATACAAAGAGGGGGAAAACCGTCCTTTAAAGTAAGTACGGTGCAAAAACTCTCTGAAGATAGACTGGCCACCAATCGCGTATGCGTTGGAGGGCGAAAGGACTTCGCCGAATGAAAGTATGTGTGATTTCCCCGACAGCACTCTGCCGTTTATTTTTGAGTTGTTAGGTTAAAATCGTAAACAATGGCAGAAAAATGTCGCGTTTTGAGTCTGAAGAGAACAATGATTTGGGCTAGTTCATTAACATTGATAGCAATGTGCTATTAGAAGATGATAGTGATCCCATTTGTACCGATTATGTAGCCCAAACTGAAACCACATCACTATCTGACGACTCTGATGAAGAAGTTGAACGCAGTAATCAAACAAATGTCCCCAATTATCAACAAGTCATTAGTATGGTAAAGGAATTACAAGAGTATGCAAAGAATAGAGGTGACTCTACAGCAATGGAATTGTTATCAGACTTGGAATTACATTTTCTAGATTGCAAGTTTAAAACGCAACAAACTACGTTATTAGATTTTTTTTAGTACTACATCCTAACTAAAACTAGTGTATTTTTGTTATGTTATGTTTATTTGTACATACATATACATATTAATAATTTTGAATTTACATATTATCTATTTCCCATGGGCGGATACCTTTATTAGGCGGACACATTTAGGCGGGCCCGTTGGTGTCCGCCTAAGAGAGGTTTCACTTTAATTATAACATTTATTACAAAAAAGTTTTAGTACACGTTGCAATAAATTATAGTATTTTTTTACAACAAAATCTGATGCCTTATGGGGACTGGAGCTCAATGATTTTTCCACATGTTAAAATACTAATAACTTTTTTTGCTAAAACCAACTTTACTATTTTGCGGGTAAAATTTCGAGGTTTGCCAATAAACAGTTAAAAAACAAATGGGCGTCTAATCTCAAGTACGGTTTTCTTTTTACATTGGTTTTAGCAAAGAAATTTACTAGAATTTATTTATCATGCGGAAAAATTTTTAGCTCCCCCTTAAGGCTATCATGTTATAAAAAATACTTTAATTCATTCCACCTTTAAAAATTTTTCCAATCATAAAATTAACCAGAAAATATACAGTTTACATATTTATTAACATCCGACATAAAGAAGCATAATAATTGTATATACTATACGAGTAGGTATATGAAGTTGGCTACATATTATGAAAAAAGTAAAGTACAATAGGTTCGTTCCAACCACCCTAAAAATCGTACAATGTACGGTCACGCACATGCGTAGTAGTCGAAGGCCGTTCCAACCGACACAGAACGGTGCATCTGGCGATCTCGTTGGTGTTCCAACCAAAGTTGTGATCGTTCGCAAACCAGTTTCTGAACGGTGAAAATGATACATGGCCAAGAGCAGGAACCGTTTGTACTGACTTGCGCAGTAAGAATTTTAACAGTTGTTTTTGTATTCCCAGCATTCATACATTTCTTTTAGCCTTGTTTTGTAGGACTAGCTGCATAACCCCTCTTTAATATTTTGATTATTTAATTTATTCTTATTAAATTTGTATAATACGGTTCCCAAATCTACAAGATATTCGTACCATTAAACACGTTATTCTCTTTCATAATTATTGAATACAACAAAAGGGAACGACAAAAGATAACACTCAAGCTTAGACGAAAAACTCGAGCAACAAAAGTAGGGTCAGATTTATGATAATCAGCTGAGAGAATGGTCACAAAAAGGTACCAACCTTGCGTCCCTTATGCATCAACGGTGCAAAATTAACGCCTGCGCATAAAATCGATCCCAACAGTTTCGTGACGGTTCTAGAACGATACAAAAATAGGGTGTTGGAACAAACCTAATAAAAGTCAGTAAAATGTACCATACATTTTGGTTATATATATATATATATATATGTCAGTATGTATCTGATTTTACTAAATTGAGTAATAATACTATCTAGCTACATATATACTTTTTTTATTAATTTATGTGTACAATATTATTGTTACGGATTATTAATAAAAATTACTACTCTATTTTCTAGAAAATCGTACAATAACATCTTTACTATAATGATTTTACTATAGTTTTTTTCCTTTGATTTAAATATAACCTGCAGAAGCGTATCATCGGGTACAGTACTCCAAACATGAGCAATTACTCAAAACTAAACTTTTGTCTCCCTGTGGCTCATTCTGTGACTTTGGAGTCAGTTTTAATGTTGAAAAACATCGTTCACCTTCGGCCGTGGTCATTGGTATGGTAACAATAATTATTTGTAAAGGTGTAAAGGTGGCAGAAAATATGCTCTGAAGATTATTTTCTATTTAATTTTTTGTCCAGATAAGCTCCGCCATGCCGGAACCAAACAAAAAACAGGAAAAACAAAACAAACAAAACAAACGGTTAGTTGTGCTGCATTCGAAATCGAGTTATTTTTTTCGTATATTTCATTTTTAAACTTTCTAATGAAGTCTTAGATTTACCCTTTGTGGTCTGCGTTAAATTAATTTCGGGTTTAGGTCTTCCCGCATGCTCTACACTCAAAGAGTTAAAGTGATTTTTTAAATAGCCCACCGTTAGACTATTCATTTTAACTTAATAAATATGTAATATTAAAATATTGAATCATCCAAACCAACAGACAAAGGCGCACTCCAAAATTGTGCAACTTTCCCATGTAAAATCGAAATATTCCCGCTATCCCCCGCCAACTGATACTAAAGAGAAACTGCATTATGTCCCGCCAATTTGAGCGCATATGCGAGCATTTCTCGTCATCAATCTGACAGGCGCGCCGGCCGGATTACGCAATGGTGAGAGCCGCCTATATTCAGTTTGGTTTGACGGTACGATAAAATATTATTGAGGGTCGGACTTTATACGATAAATAATATTAAATGAATATAAATTAATATTTTTTCATTCGTCTTGGGGGTGCACGTGCGCATGTGCTTTTGTGGAAGAACCGCCTCTGCTTGGAATGGTTTTTGATTCAAACTTTCAATTCTGCTTCATATAAATAAAGTAGTGGGTGAAGCTTTCCGGGGTTATGGGTTTATTGTGCGTTGTGCAAGGGAGGGATTTTCATAACATTGACATTGAACAATGCCTATGTAAGGTCAGAGTAAGAATATTCATAATGCATAATTTGGGTATCAGAGTACAATGTTCATATTGATAACATTGAAAGCGTTTGAAGGATATTTTTAAAATATCTTAGTTTAAAAACTGACGGAATGTATCCCATACTTCCCCAACCTCAGTTAATTAAAAGGTTTAATTATGAGTCTCTTAGGGTCCACCGTAATCACGTTACACTTTTTAATTACCTTAGTTAAATTATTACACAGTTAATTAGACTGGATTTTGGTTAAACTTAATTTTGATGGACCGCACCGCGTTTTATTTGTTAATTCCAAGAACAATAAAATTACCATATTTATATGATTTTTTTTTTATGATCATAGCACTATAGGAAAATCCTTTAATGCACTCTGGGAGTGGTGCGTGTGCGTAGAAAGCGATTCACGTTGGTTTTGAATCGTTGGAGGTCGTTCCATAAGGATGACGTCTTCCAGATGAAAGAATTTTTAAATAATGAAGTTCGAGGAGTACTAAGCTTAACCACATATAGATTGGCGGCAGTGGTTCAGATTGACGCCCAACAAATTAATAGATGAAGCCAGTTCTGATGAATGTTTTCCGTTAGTTTACCTTAGTTTCCTTTATATGTATTTATTTTATATTAAATTCACTTGTACCATATGTTATTATGTAAACAAATATTTGATTGTTCTGCCTTGTAGTTGGGAAACATTTCTTTAAGGGAGGAATAGTAAATAAATTTAAAACAATATTTACTAGGTGGTTGAAGAAGCCGAGCGCCTACCTCAAATCAGGAAGGGAATAAACATTGTTATAACAAACCTTACAAATATTTTCACCTGCAATGCATATTCCCTCTATTTCTATTTTATGTTCCCTACTAGTATTTAATATGAGAAAATGCATTCTTTTTCTTTGTCCCAACATAGATCTAAATTTATGCCAGTTTTACATATAAGGCAAATTTCTAAACTTTCGATAATAAAAGAAATAAATTGATAATAAAAGGAAGAAATTTGAATTCACAATTAATGTTGAATAATTTTTATGGAAATGTTGCAAATGTTTGTTTTTCGATTCGGACAGAACTTAAATTCTTACTCCCAATCAAAACACTTAATACAAATTCATTTGTTTACTTGTTAGTTAAGTTAAGGATACGGGTTATTTTTCTTTAAAAACGGGGAAACACCTTAATGGGATATTAGTGTCAAGTACAACAAAATTGTAGACTTATGAAATGGTAAAGCTATGCAAAATGTCATTTCCCATAATAGGTATCGTGGTGCACTATTGACTATAATGTTTACTTTTCTAGTGAATTATCTTCTCTATTGGAGTAAATTGCTACTAGATATTGCTACGCTATTGAATATGAATTCAGAACCTAATGTAATTTACAGTTTAGTGAAAAATATACAGTTTCACAGTCTGTAGAATTGCTTCAGGCTATGGCAGTTCGTAGGGTCCTAATAAGAACGAAACCATTCCATCCTTTCCTATACAGGGTGACTAAGATAAGTAGGGCCTCTATTGAGATCTCGTTAATGAAAACAGATACAACACTAACAATATGCCACATAAAAAGATTTGGCAGGATGTTTAAGTTTCGAGTTATTTAAAAAAAAAACTGAAATTTTAGAATTTTAATTTAGTTTTCTTCCGGGGTTAATATTAAAGATATAACATAACTGACAAATCATTCTCACAGCAATATTTAATGAACCTAAAAATTGCACAACAATTTCTTTTTTAAGATTTCAAGCAATTTTCATCAACTTAACTTAACTTTGTCTAATGCTGCACTGGTTTTATAATGTGAAATTTTAAGATTTTTTTTTTCCAAATCCAATGATGTACTATTCATGATCGTTTTATTCATCAGCATTTGTGGTGTTGAGAGACCTCAATAAAACTAGTCGTCAAAGGTCTTATTCTGTTTCAAAATTTTATTTATAAACACAATTCTCGACATATCCCCAAAGGAAATCTATTTGTTGTTTATTTTTTCGTTCTTACTGTTTTGATATTGTTAATAAATTATTTTGTGGATAGAGTTCCGAATATCGTCTCTGGGCACCTCGTCCATTAAAATTTTCCTGCGCATATACACACAACATATCCCGCATTTCTGCGTTTGAAAACAAATTGTGTCTCGGCATTGTTACTTAACTTACGATAAACTCAAGAATAAAAAATTTCTGACGAAGCTATCTCAAATAATCAACAAACTAATAACAACATGGAGGTTTCATCGCAACTGCATCTCTAAATTTCATTTGTTTTCTCATAGGTTTACTCTTAGAAAAAAAAATTGTTTGCAAATTAATAGTAATTGGGCATGGTGCACTAAAAAATTTAAATGTAAATATCTCCGAAACAGTAACTCTGGGCGACCTCAACTTAGTATACCTTTTTTACGTAATAAATATGAGAAAAGTATTATTTTCATTAAAATCTTAAATATATTGAGTCACAAAAAAGTTATGGAGTGTTATGACCTAATGAATGTGCAAAAAATGTCACAGACATGGTACATTAAATTTTCACAAAAAAATCAATTTCTCGTCCTAAGGAAACCATAATTACAAAATTTTATAAAAAAAACGTTCCCTAGTTTATTAGAGAAAACAAAAATAAAATTTTAACTTTAACACCCTGTATCTTAGTTAATATCAACTTTCGGATATAGGTAAGTATAATTAAATCCTAATATTTTTACGTAAGGAGTCTGTGGGTTTTCATGTACCCTGTATATTTATGCAAAGGGATAACAACTATATTTATTTTATGGGTTAGGGTTATGTGTCCAAGATTAACCAATCCATTGCATTAATGGGCGCTTGCATCGCATGGATTAGGTTCTATTTAATCTAATGTTCACCTTATCTCCAAAATTTGATTTGCACGCATTGGCTTCGGCCATTAAGATTGTCCTACAGTCAGACATAGCTAAGTTCCACAATTATTCGGCTTATCCTGGAAATCTAACCCCAAACCAACCTAAAAGGTTTGTCACTGACATAATAAGAAATATGTCATTGGTGATGATAGGATAAAAACGTTTCAATAAAATTCATTTATTGGAACTAGTTACTGTTGATGCCAATGTCCACGAAAATAACCAAATCACTTTTGGAATTCCTGGAAGAGTGTACAATACTGCCATCCTAAGCAAAAATACCACAAGTGACAAAAAATTGAAAACTGAGTTAAATGTTGTAATGAATTCAGAAGAGCCTATATTCGCTATTTAAGTAGAAAAAACATTGTATTTAACAGTTAATATATCCGACCAGAATAGTGTACTTACTTGCAATTATATTCTTAAAATTATCAATAATTGTTTTTAACACACTTTTGCATTTTATGAAAAATGGAGATTGCTTTTTTTTAAGTTTTCCATTACTAGAGCTGACAAGAATTACAGAGTACTATACACAAAGCAAGTAATAAAAAAAAAATGTAAATTGACACGTTGTGTTGATAATTTAAAATCAGGATTGTTAAAGTTTAATGTGACATTTGGATCACAGTCTTTGAAGAATAAACAATTCACATTCTTAGGTAGGTTGTAAACAACTTCCCAGAAAAACAATCGGGGAGCTTTGAAAATAGTATAATTTTTCTTGACGTTTTCTGTTAATTAGACAAAGATATTACGGTCACCTTAGAGCATTCAGAACGTACTTTTTATAATCTTACATATTTTCTTTAACGTTTGACACTACCGGATTAACAATAACTGTCATATTTGCAGTTATTGTTAAATTTAAGTATTGTTTATGGAACAAATAGTAGTTCTTAACTCAATATGGTAAACTGGATAAAAATATAGACTTTTGAGTCACGTCCTTCGATTGCTTGTTTTCCTAACCAAAACATATCAAACCGATCAGAGGTTATAATGAAGACAGAAACAGATAGAAGATTCTATCAATAGAATTCCTATATTTTTGTTGTTGTTGGGTTTATTTTCGTAATAACATGCATCACATCGACGTGTACAAAGTAGAAAGAAATACCGGGCCCATGCTTGTTTCAATGCAATACGTGTAACCCATTTTAATCCAAGGTGAACCTTTAGTATAAGGTATGCCCTAGCTAAGATTTCAATTTAAGCAAGGCGTAGCAAACGCCCGTAAGCTACCTGTTAGATTATAAGCTGCAAAATATTGGTTCAGTAAAAAACTGAAAAGTAGTTATAGATAAGATATAATTTAATTAACTCACTGCTACAAGATATGATATACCTACCAATTTATATTTACAAGCCACTGAGATTACTGTCTGAATAAACTAGGTCTATTAGCAAGTTTTTGTATTTTTTTTATAATTTCTATACAGGGTGCGCCAAGTAAAGTGCCCTATTGGAAGTATCTCGAGAATTGAATGAGATTTTATTTTGAAAATTTGGTTGTAGCTATAAGAGGTGGTTTTCTACGTTTCTAAAATATTTTGGATGATGCGGTGTTGCCGGATCATACCGAAAGTGGAAACTTCGGAATTTTAAATGAATTACCCTATACAGGGTGTTATGGAAATGACGTATTATATTTAAATGGGTGACTCCTGGGGTGTCCTAGAGAAGCGCTACATATTTTTTTTTTTTTTAAATCGAACGTTTAAAAAGTGGGGTAATTCACCCATAAACCCACCCGGTTACTCCTCAGCACATTCATATACGATCATATTACATTGCCAAGCTGTGTAATCAACAGATGTTCAAGCCCAATGTTGCCAACTGTGTAGAAAATAACTATAGATTCTTATAAAAATAATATTTAGTTTACCTAGTATCCAAATAGAAGTGAATCCAGGTGCCAGTACACTAGCAAATAATCCAGGGCACAGACATCTTCAGATTTTTGTTTTTTTTTCTATGGGAAAAGCTTCATGCTCATCACGTACCCTGATGAAAATGTGGAACTGCATAATAAGCTTATATCCACTAAACCCCATTCGGCCTCTTATTTCCAATCTCTCGGAACATTTGCACTAAATCACTTAAAGAAACACACAAACACGCACGAGTTTCCAATTATTTTTTTGAAGAGATACACTTATTATTAGATTACACAAAAGCAATAAATACTAACGCATAATTACACTTTACAATAACCTACCGTACACATAAAACAACAGCACTATAGGATACAAATTATTTCGCAATAGAAATTCAGAAATAATAAAAACGCTAATTTATTAATCCTTTACTGAAGAAGAATGATGACCTAATTATGTTGATAGCCCTTCAGTCTAAGCTAGCTACTACCCCTTTAAAATAAATATGGACTCGTCCAGACAAATATGCAATAGTGCTGGGCTGGGACATCGAAACGGAACATCGATGTTGACCATCGATGGCGTAGAAACATCGGTTGTAAAACATCGACATTTAAAAAAGTATATTTGCGATTAGGAATAAATTAGATTATAAAAAATAAAAATAAACTTGTTATTAGAAAGAATTGAAAAATTATGAAACGTCAAAAAACAAAATAACAAAAATTTTAAAAAATAATATAAACAAAAAAATAAAGCAATAATTAAAACATAATATTTTAAAACTGCATGAATTCCAGTCACTAACAACTTGTAAACTATTTTTTTTTTGTAAAACTAGATTAATGATGATTCCTTGCAAGCTATTTCGTTTTTGGGGCCATAGTTTCGCCGGCTTTGGAAAAAAAAATTTCGTTCTCGCAAGTGCGCCGCGAGAATGGAATCCGTATTACAGTCGGCAATTCTAGCCTTCTGTCAATTAAAATTGCACGGATTCATGCGCAGTACACCATTCTCAGCTGTCTCGCATTGCCAGAAATGGGGCACGCGCCACTTTCATTGCCATTGCCGGTGCAAGTCTGGGTAGAGATGGATTATTCTGTTACTTTTAAATGTTTATTAATTGGACGAAGCACCTATGAACAGCTAATGGCTACTGCCATTTGTAAGTAGCAGTAGCTGCTTTAACTGCCAGTCAAAACGACTGTTAGCAAGGCGCCAGTTGATGGAAAACGGTTTACTGCGCATGAATTCGTGCAATTATAATTGCCATTGCACCGGAAATTTTTATTGTCGACTCTAATAAGGCTTTTAGCAAATGAAATAAAAAGTTTTCGCTCTTATTTTCTTGTGCTGGGAAAATTGAGTTTAAGATTACAACCTAGTTTTCTTGTTTTGTTATAACATTGAACATCGAAAGGTAAACATCGATGTCGACATCGATGTTTGACCTCTAACATCGATGTCGAAAACATCGAACATCGGTACCAGAACATCGATGTTTCAAAAACATCGATGAACATCGCCCAGCACTAATATGCAATCGTTTTGCAGATGAGGTTAATAATACGTCATTCCCATGTTCTTCCAAAATTAGACCGCCATTTTCATACTGAACGACGGAACCAACGTGTTATGTAGACAATAAGGGCGTACTTTTGTCTACACAGTAGCACTTTAAAATATTAATTCAGATTGAACGGTACTTAGATGTGTTGTGACGCGAAAACTATGTGATTTTGTATTGTGAGTACTTGGTGTTTTTTATAAATTAAGTTGGTTTTAAATAAGTCCGAAAAGGTAAATAAAATTGCATTTTTTTTCTAAAGGGTAAGTGGCATTTATAAACTCAGTCAGTTCAAGTTTATAAATCAGAGATTGTTTCCCAGCGAACTGAACTGAACGTAAAAGTTTATAATAATGTACCCTGAAAAATAAACAACTTGCAATCTGTCAAACGGTTATTGACTTTCTAAAGAGTTTACCCTGAAGATGTGACAACACTGTTGACATATGTTGCTTTGTTTACCTTCCTGACAGGGGCACAATGTGCTTATTTTTGGTTTGACATAAGGTCATGTACATTGCATATTAAATTAAAGCGCCATTTTTGGATATTTTTCTTCAATTTGTTTTCATCTCAGGAATTGCCGATTTAAATATAATACGTCATTTCCATAACACCCTGTATATTATATTTTTTTGGAATCTAGGTAAAAATCTAGAACAGTTTTATGCATAATATAATTTACCTATCTTTAAGAGTTTTAGAATTATAAATAATCTTGTGATTTTTTATCGCCGTATCGGGACCTGAAAAGAAAATCATATCTTCTTAGCGGTTACAGCTAGAAAGCTGAAATTTTGACAATAGTTTCACAATACCATCAAAATGTTATTATTTTCAACAGTATTTAATTAGTTTTAAACAGGGCGTCTCCATAACAATATTTCTGAGGGAGATGAATTATTGCAAAAATCTTCTTTTTTTTTAAATGGGACACCCTGTATTTGATATGTTTTGCTAATGGAGGATCGAATTTTCTATCTAATGATATTAAGTATTCCTATACCTATCTTCAATATTTTCGGACTTATAGCGAAATTTAAAACTTATCTTAAAAACATATATTTTTGGTAGTAGGCTGTGGAATGGATTCATAGAAACAAAATAATGAAAAATCCATTTGACGTTATGTCTGTGTTATTGTAATAAAAATGGCTAATTCACATTATTCGAGCTTAGAGTTTATTTTATATTCATGGGGAGTGGTAGAGTTTTATCTAGAAGTTGCAGAAAATTTAATGAACTTCATCCTGATGCAGCTTCTATGAAGTTGATTAGCCGAGAAGATCCCTAGAAATGGCCTTAAGGTCTCCGGATCTTACCCCCCCCCCCTATCTGTGGGGAAAGAAATAGTATACAAGACACCAGTCACAACAAGGAAAGATTTAGAAAATCGACTAAGAACAGCTTGGGGTCTCTAGAAAGAGAAGAAATGAAAAAGGTGACAAATGAACATGTTATCACCACAATTCATGAATGTTTACGAGCCAACAATTTAGTTATTAGTTATTTTATTGGTGTTGATGCGTAATTTTAATTTTGTTTATTTATTTATTAATAAATTGCTCATTTGTTAACTATTTTTTTACAACAACACAGACATAACGTCAAATGGATTTTTTATTATTTTGTTTCTGAATCCATTCCACAGCCAACTACCAAAAAATCATTAGATAGAAAATTCGATCCTCCATTAGCAAAACATATCAAATACAGGGTGTGTCCCATTTAAAAAAAATACGATTTTTGCAATAATTCATCTCCCTCAGAAATATTGTTATGGAGACGCCCTGTATAAAGCTAATTAAATACTGTTCAAAATAATAAACTTTTGATGGTATTGTAAAACTATTGTCAAAATTTCAGCTTTCTAGCTGCAACCGCTAAAAAGATATGATTTTCTTATCAGGTCCCGATACGGCGTTAAAATATCACAAGATAATTTATAATTCAAAAATTCTTAAAGATAGGTATTGATATTATACAGAAAACTGTTCTGGATTTTTACATACATTCCAAAAAAAATATAATATATGGGGTAATTCATTTAAAATTCCGAAGTTGCTACCACTTTCGGTATGATCCGGCAACACCGCATCATCTAAAATATTTTAGAAACGTAGAAAACGACCGCTTATAGCTACAACCACAATTTTCAAAATAAAATCTCATTCAGTTCTCGAGATACTTCTAATAGGCCACTTTACTTGGTACACCCTGTATATATTTTCTGGTATATTGTTTTTTGTTCTCATTATCTGTTTTAGTATCCTAACTGAACAAACAACCTTGGATGTGCCCCTGAGCAGTTGATATGCTTTCTGATGCAAAACGGAATAAATCCATCAAAAATTCTAAAATCTTTGAATACTTATATCGACGAAATGCAATGTTAGAATGCATCAGCTTTAGCGAGGTGAAAAATTGCCATCGCAAAGGTTCACGCTTTGGATTTCCGAAAGACGGTATAACAATTTTAAAATTGTCAACAAAGTTGGAATATAGCCAGAAAAATACAGACAGTTTGCATTATTTATTTTCCAGAAAAAGCTGTGAATTTATCTTAAGGCGTTTTACTTACATTAGCTGGACTGAGCCATGCTTAGTAGGCAAGTTTTTAATTTCAGCGATGATACATTCTAGCCATCACGCGTTGGCGTGGGAATTCGAGAGTAGCGTTTGCTATTGATGTTAGAAAGAGAGAGGATCAGGGGGCGACTGAGATGGAATACTAAGTGCTCTTAGAATTAGACAAAAAAATTAAATTTACGGTTTAATGTTAATTACGTGAACGATAACGTTATTTTTTTTGCAAAAATACTTTTGACACAAGGTGTTTTGAATGAACTACAGAATATTGCGAAGTCAATATATTGTTGCTACGTTACAAAATAAATCGTCGGGTTCCGCACGTAGTGGCGTAACTAACATTTTATAAATTGTTCAGGAGAGTGGAAAAACAAAAACTGCAGCAAATTAATTAGTTGTCCAGTAAAATATATTCGAAATTGTGGTAAAGATGTTTTGGTAGTTAATTGATCAGTAGTTCAGCTTTATATAGGCACTGTTAAGAATGTGTAATTTTTTCACGTTTTGCAGAAAAAAAAATGTTTTATTCAGTTACGTCGGGTTTGTTCTATCTGACTATATTTTTTTGGAGATTTTCTGTTACGCCGAAATAGATTTTTCAAAAATATTTCTAAAAAACGTAATTATGTGAACAAAAATAATTGCTTTTATTTGAACAGTAACAATTTACACTTTTAATACAAAAATAATAGGTACAAAAACATAATAAGAATTAACCAAATTTGAAAAAATCTTAAAAGCTAAAACAAAAATTATTGGAAACCTAATTCTCATGAGGTAAAGACAAAAGTAACTCCTGCAATTCGGGCATGCGAACAACAGGAGTTTTTCCCTTACAAAGAGATGTTAAATCCCCATATTTCTGTTTTGAAATTGGGATTCGTCCATAGTTTAAGGGTTTCAAGGTAACATATTTACATTGGTTCCTCTTTTTTAACCATCAAACTCATTATATCCGTCCATTTCATAGGTTTATTGGAGTCGCTTTCTCTAACCGATAAAATCCTCAGCTCTCTGGAAAATGATTTGAAATCCAAAAATCAGTCTCTAAAACTCATCGGTATTACATCATAAGGTTTTTGGTTCTAGAGCATCTTATCCTAAGAGTAAACTATTTTAATTTTTCGTTTTAAGAGAAATGCCATTATGAAATGTTCGTTAGAATTACCATTATCGTCATAATGGAAAATTTAAAAAAATATATTTTTGTACCTATACAGTGAGGTCAATATTATTTTTTTTTAGTCTTGCATTTTATTTAAAAAGCTTTTATTTAACGTGAAAGCCCTATATAAAAAAAACAAAATTTTTTCATGACAAATCTTAATTTCTTTACGCGCAAATTTTTTTTATAAAGAAGGACTTTTTGTCGATTAATTAGAATTAAGTCCACTTGTGGTATATGTAGCACCATCCAAGGACACCCTGTATATCATATTTTCAAATTTTAAACACATGAAGCTTATAACGAATTTGCTCCTAGTATGAAAATTAATTAAGCTCAAATTGAAACAATTGAGTGAGACGTGCAAACTTTATTTTACAAATTGATCATTGAAAATAGTACTTAGAAGTTAATAGACATCTCTGTAATTGAGAGCACGAACCCTTTCCCGCTGTAAATGACGATCCCTATTTAGAATTTCAGTCATAAATTCTACTTATCTTTAGCCTTTCACCTTCATAAAAGACGAACCGATAATTATTATTAACCAATTATAATTTGAGAAACTTATTCATCGGTTCATAAAATAAAACGAAAATCATTTACATTTTGGAGACAGAAGTTAAGATACTCTTTGACAAAAAATAAGGCTTCTATCTGACAAATTAGAGTCCTTGGCAATATCTGGTATCGAATTCTCATGGCATACGCTGGAATAAATGCTGTAGCGGACATACACACAAAATATAAAGATTAACAAGTATTTTGTGGGTATCTTAAACAATGCAGTGTACGTGCCCGAGAAAAGGCAATAAAACATCTGCATTGCATTTTGACGGTTCGTTGCGGCTGAACCTTTCGACCGGGGATAAAACTAAACAATTCGGTTTCGTATGTAACTATAGTTAAGTGTACATAGTAAACAGACTTTCTCATTTTACGCAATAAAACATCTGCATTGCATTTTGACGGTTCGTTGCGGCTGAACCTTTCGACCAGGGATAAAACTAAACTATTCGGTTTCGTATGTAACTATAGTTAAGTGTACATAGTAAACATACTTTCTCATTTTACGAACAACACCACAAATGACATCCCTCAAAAATGCAATGCTTGTTTTTTTTTCGGTAGAGTTTCAGAAAATATCGCTCATTCGAACGAAGGTGAAATGGATATCACGCAGCGGAGTATGCTCTCAGAGACGATTTTCTGCACACTAAATAAGGTTCTAATAGTTATATCGGGTAATGCATCGCTAAGTTGAACATAGGAAATCTCATGTAGGTGGCTGAATATTGGTTTCCCTGTACATTTTATAGCAAACCTATATTACACCTTCTTGGATAAGCCGATGTAGTAAACCCATGTGCCGAGTTTGAATACATTTTGATGAGCCAATCATAAGGTCTAACTAAACGTCATGGCAAAACCACGAAATTCTTACAGTTCAGGTAATACATGAAATTAAATTTTGACAATGACAAAACGAGAATTAGTGTCAGTGACAATAATTTCATTATTCGTTATGGCCACCTTTACGTCAATTTTTGGCAATGCATCATATAAATTATTTGCTGGTGTTTGCTGTATTACCGAAACTATATAATAATATGAGAGTATGGTAGTTTTGCGATACTGTTTAATTGAATAGCTTAGGATTAACTCACCAAAATATATTCAAACTCGGCATATGGCTTTACCATGTCGGCCGAAGAAGTTGTAATGCAGCTTTTCTATAAAATGTAGAGGGGAGCTAATATTCAGTAACCTCAACAAATACATGGGATGTTCAATTCAAGCTCATGGATTTGTGCAAAGTGTAGATGACTTAAAACTTAAAATTAAACCTAAAGCTCATATTAATTCAGTCATCTATTGTTATTTCTTCATTATTAATTTTCTTAGCAATCCTTCTGTTCTTAATTTTATTCATTATAAAACGCCTGTGCTGTTTTTTCTAATTTAAATCATTTTTATTGCATAAGCCTCGTGCATGGGCGAAATAAACAACCATAGAGGAAAGTTACCTTGAAAGTCCACTAACGGTCATATAAGTTATCTACATCAACTAATGTAATGCTAAACAAAACAAAAACAAAACTTTTTCATTTGTTTGTTGTTTTAATTAAGTTCATTTTTCTGTGAAAGCCTCACCTACTTACTATAATATACAGGGTGTCTCGCGCTCACCGCCCATTAAGAATATTTCGGAAAGTAATGCTATTTGAATTTGGATAAGTAGGTTTTCAGAGATACTCTTCAAATGAAATAACAACGCCCAAATGCGACTTCCGGTTTTAGCGACTATCAAAAATAGTTAGCGCTTGGTAAGGTAATGCAATTTTAGGCTTAGGCAAGGATGATACGGCTCTGGCTCACAGTCTTTGAAGAACAAACTATCCACATTCTTAGGAAGGAGGTGTAAATAACTTTCCAGAAAAACCATCGGAGAGCTCTGAAAATTAGTATAATTTTTCACTTTTGACACTACCGGATTAATAACTGTCATATTTGTCATTATTGTTAAACAAAAATAATAATTCTTAACTCAATATGGTAAGACTGTGCCAAGTCTGCCGTGAACTGGATAAAAATATCGGCTTTTGAGTCAAGTCCATCGATTGTTTGTTTTTCCTAACAAAGACATATCAAACCGATCAACTGTCACAATAAAAATAGAAACGGATGAAAGATAAGAAGAGATGGGGATTCTACAGACTAAATTTTAAAAGAACTCTTTCATATAATTTATCCCGGAATTATCGAGATCCCCGGATCCAGGGATTTCGGTATCCCGGGATTGGCACCCTTAGTACACACTACTAGGATTCGTGAACAAAAGGCGCTTAATAGCCCATAACTGGTGCATATCATGACCGAGATTCATAATTCGGATCACACGTTTATTCTTAAGCCTCTCATCAAAACATTTATCTTCTCTGTGACGATGACGTATAAAACTACAACAAATCTTACCTATAAATGAAATTGAATGTTGTTCGATGTGAAGTTCGATTTCAAGTTATTTACGAAATTCCCATGATTTACCATTCCACTTCTAATTACCTGAAATAAATAAAAATAATGTATAGGAATATATTTTTAATAACAACATAATTAGAAAAGATTCACACTAATATATGGAGGGTGTCCTAAAAGGTATGGTCAATAATTAGACATTAAGCACTTGGGCCAAAACAAGGTTAAAACTTCATATACAATTTTATCTTCTGTCCCTTCATTGCCGAGCTACAGCCCCTTGAAGGAGGAACTGTGGAGATGATTTTCACTAAATACTAATAATTATTTAAATTTTGCAAAAGTATTCTTAGTTAGATATGATTTACTGTACCGTTTTCGGGATAAATCGATTTTTTCCTTTCGTGGGTTTGTTCGTGGGAAGAAAAACATAATTTAAAAAACAAATATGTTTTATTTAAAATCCTATTTTTTGAAGATAAATCCTGTATTTTAATTTTAAGGGAAAGACCCTGTGGGATAGCGGAGATTAAAATTTAACAAAAAAATTAAAAATATTTATATTAGAGATCATTTCGGGAATTATTTGAAAGGATTTAAAGTTAAGTAGTACAGTAAGCAAAGAAATTGCAAATTAAAAAAAAAATACATTTAATCATGCAATGTGAGCTTACAGTATCCGTAAATTTAAATTTCTCGTCAACAGAGAAATATAAATCGGGATCGTAATCCTCAAGGCGGCCTCAAGTTACGTAATGACAAATAGTAACGAGTAAACATTATTCTTTCCAGAGATAGGAAAATTTGGTTTCACGAGTCATCCAGTTCTACTTCGGCCTGTACTCGGCCACAATATTTCTACGTAATTCTTTTTTATCTTTCATTATACAGTTCCAAGTAAGTTACCGTCCATTTACCATAATTTTTTAAACTTTTGGTATAATTTATTTTCTAAAGACTCTGAATCCAACGATACATCACACCTATTTTATTAGGAGTTTCGGACTAAAAAACTGATCTTCAATGCAAATAAGTGATATATATATAAATAAGTGATAAGTGATTATTGTTGTATCTATATTTATTTATTTATTGAAGTACAGGGTGTCCATTTTTTGGTGGTGTTATAGGGTATCTCCGTTATAGTAAAATAAAAGTATGCGGTTTTCGCATCTTTGAGTATGAGCTGTTTTTGAGACCCCCCATTTATTTCGGTTACCCTATAACTTATCACAAAGAAATAATATGGCCTCTTTGTAGTTTTCTACGTAGAATCCAGTGGCATACTCAAAAATTTTGTCTATTTTCTAAAAAAAAACATAAATTTCAGGCATAATATTAAGACTAAAAATAAAGTATTTGATAATTATAGACTGAATTACATTATTAAAAAATATATATGGTGTCCATTAAAAAAAAAGGATGCTCTTTTCTTGAAAACTATTGAACCTAGAAAAAATATGAGTACGGTAGTGGATTCTACGTAAAAAAACTATAAAGAGAACATTTTATTTTTGAGGGTTTGAGGGTAATCGAGATATGGGGGTGTCTCGAAAAAAATCTCCAAATCATCCCGTATATCAAAAACGAGACCTGGAAAAATTCTAATTGGGGCAACTTTTGTTTCACAGGAAAGTAGTGCAGTGCTGCGAAAACCGCTTCCGTCTATCTTTACTAATAACGGAGATACCCCATAAAACCATAAAAAAATGGACACCCTGTACATGCTTTATAAGTTCTAAGAAATTCAACTAACTACCTACCTACCTAAGAAAGAGAAATATACACATGAACAAAATCAAATACTTATACTATTTTATTATTTCTTCGGGTTTGTTCTTTCGGTTTGTTCAAACATTTAATTTTATTATTTGAAACTATGTCAGAGTTAATCGGTGTTAAGAATCCGACAATATACTAAACGTTGAAGGGTTAAAAAAGTCAATATTATCATCACTCCTATTATATAAACCACACATATCAGGCGGAAACCCTTGCTGCGCATAAATACCATGCTATACCAAAAGTATAAGTGCCGCTTCATATTGGGATTCCGGAATCCGATTCTTAAGGTGCGTATAAAAATGGCGAGACGACCCCGAGACGCGCCTGAGCCGCGCATTGGTCGAGCTTTTTTCAACGAACCTGTCACGAGCCAGCCGCGATCCTCTTTCGAATTTTTTCCTTTCCGCATGGTAAATCAAGCCCGTCACAAGTTTCCCACGAACCTATTTTATGTTTAGTTTTACACGGTGAGCCAATAGAGGTAGAGCACGTCTGATGACGAAGAACAGACGGCAGCTTTATTTGTTACGAGCAGTGATATTTTATTACTATCAAATTTAGTGAAGGAAACGAAAACTTGGCAATGGTAGGTCGCCAATAAACTCGACATTTTTTTTCTTTCAGTCTCCTTCCACGTATCTTTGTTTTCCTTTTCAAAATAATCCTTCACTTTTTGATATCACACATTAGAAAATAATATGGGAGTCTCCACTAAATAATAAAAATAAAGAACGTCTTTATTATTTAAGAAGAACAATAATAATTGGTTTCAAATGAACATGGCGATATTTATGCCTTCTTTGGACCACTCTATATTCTATAAAAGTGGTCGGTCTCGCTGCCAACAATACTTCTTTACGAGCCGGCCACAAACCCGTTCTACTAGACGCGCCAAATCCCTTTGTGCTCAAGGTAAAAACCAACAGAAAATGGATCGCTGCGAGCCTCTGATGAGCCTTCCTCGAGAGGCTCGTGGTAGACGCGTTCGAGGCTCGCAGCCCTTACCAATATGATGAACTAGGCTCATTGTTGGCGTAGCACAGGCGCGTCTCCGGCTCGTCTCGTCATATTTATACGCAATTCTTTAGAATGGCGGTGCGAATGGTCTCATCCGAGATAGATACGAATCTTTTTCTACGGAAAATTAAGAACTCATTTAAGGTTGACTTAATTTATCAAATAAGTACAAAAATAAACTTCCCAAAAAAATAATACACTTATTTTAATAAAAATTGACCGAAACTTCAACATAAAAATTTAATGTAAATAATTTCCTTCTTGAAACGTAATATAATTTCCTCACAAAAAAATCTAATGGGAGTCAAATCAGGGGAGCTAGGTGGCCAATACTACATACATACAATACAATACATTACGAACGACTACTTTCCCCGTAAACATTTTCAGGAGACGCTCTGAATCGGTGCTCCGTCACACTGGTACCAGACAACATTTTTAACTTTAAGTTCATAATGCCCTTAAACACAAGTATTTCGGTATTAAAAATTGTTAAGTAGAATTTAAATTTTGTCTAAAAAGTATGCTCCGATAATTTGGTTATTCAATATGGCATATCCTCTCAGGCGCTCTTGAGCAAGTCACACTAAAGTGCTTTTAGGCATGCGTTTCTTGCTTTGGCGTTCTTGTCGCGTAGTTTTCTAAATACATTGTTCTATAAGATCCATTTTATTGAACGCGTTTCTTGTCGCGGCATTTCTTGACGTGGCGTATTTGATCCCCTACACGCACGCACTTCTCGTCGCGGCGTTATCGCCCATAAGAACAATATGTTTAGAAGCGGCCGCGACAAAAAGCGCGTGCATAAAAGCGGCCGAAGAACAATGTATTTAGAAAACGCCGCGACATGTGTTTCTTCTCCGGCGTTCCTTGTCGCGGCTTTTTCTAAATACATTGTTCTTATGGACCAAAACGCCGTGATAAGAAACGCGTGCATAAAGGGGTCTTTTAAAACGATGTGTTTAAAGCACGCCGCGAGAAGAAACGCCGCAGCAAAAAACGCGTGCATAAAGGCGGCCTTAAAGAGTCCTTATGCGCCTCGCCTCATAACGATTTACAATTCAAAAGTGTATATTATAATT
This sequence comes from Barypeithes pellucidus, assembly GCA_963991005.1. Classification (NCBI taxonomy): domain Eukaryota; kingdom Metazoa; phylum Arthropoda; class Insecta; order Coleoptera; family Curculionidae; genus Barypeithes; species Barypeithes pellucidus. The sequence continues at coordinate 47,627,552 of OZ022557.1, read as the reverse complement.
TTTCAAAATTTTGCAGATAAGCTCGAGTTCTAAACTTGGACACGTGTAATAAACGCAGTCTTTGACATTCGTGCTGTCATAATAAATAAGAGGTAATCGAAATATTATTCTATACGAAAATTAGAGGCGTAAGGCCTTACGTCGCTCTTAACAGAGTTGCGCCATCGGGTGCCGCCCGACCTCTCCCTTATGGACCACACGTTCGTTTTAAAAGAATCGCGACATTATTATGATTTGTCTCGTTGTTGTTGAACTAGATAGTTCTGTAGTGTAAAGAAACAGTATTTACTGAAAATTATTGAAAAGATAACTTTGTTTTAAAAATGACTAAAAAGTTGGGTAAAATTCGTGTGTAAGAACGAATATTGTAACATTTTCAAAATTTTGACAAACAATGCTATAGTTTTTTTTTAAAGTAACATAAAATTTTAGAATGTAAATATTTTATTCATATAAACTTGAAAATAAGATCACAACTAACTATGTACTGCTAAACTAATAATTACAAGAAAACAATAACAGCAAATTTTACATTTTCAATATTATGAATAGATAAGTAAGTATATTAGGTATAGTAAGTATATTTAAACCAAATATAAAAACGTTAACTTTACAACGCCTCTACAAAGTAAACAACTATATTACACTCAGTCGGACGTCCAGGTACCAGGAACATGTTGTTCACAGCAGCTCTAGTGGTTCTTGCAATATCTACGTAACTAATGGAGGTATACTATGGTGACTACATGATACAGGAAGATGTCATGAAGAATATGGTGCATTGTCTAGCTAGACGGATGGCGCAGGCTCAAGCTATCCCTAAAAATGTTCAGGGAAGCAGAGCCTATCAGTGCTGAAACAAACAATACAATTTTTAAATAATTTCTTATAAATATTATGAAAGAAAAATTAGTGTCCTTGGTAAATTAGTAAATAAGTGTGGATTTAGAGAATAAGTGTGTCACACAGCCTATATTCTCCCTATCTCTACTCAAATAGCCAGGAATAATTATAAAGGATTTGAAGCCATTGATCGCAATCGCAAATTCAGGAAAAAAATAAAATTTAGTTCCAACAAATACAGTATGTCCCAGGATAAGCGAACCTATTGGTGTAAATGATCAAAAGTTTTTTAATTGAAGTTTGACCATTTGGGATCTAGGCCTGCTTGATTAAAAAATAAAATTTAACATTTTTCGATTTTATGAAATCAAGCAGTCCTTGACCCGAGCATTATTTCTATTTTCTGTCTAGGTAAAATGCCTCTGTTTCACAAAATATGAAAAGTTGCTCGGAATTCAAAATGATGCAGGGATTTAATAACCATCAGCCTACATTGGTTTTTTCCATTTTACACAATATTTTTCCTAGTTAGAAATTGCTAACTTCTTCAATTTCATTTCCTCGTCGTTTGTCATATTAATCTATGAAATTAAATTTGGACATGAAGTGATATTTCCAAAATAATCTTTTCTGACAAATATATTTAATACCAGTGCAAAAAAAAATATGTCTGATGGTTATTACATTGAATTATTTTCAAATCTGAGCAACTTTTCTTAATGAAATTTTTCGATATTTTGCGAAGAAGAGGCTCTTTACCGAGACAGAGACTAAAAATAATGCTCCAGCCTAGATCTGTTTGATTTTATAAAAATTAAAATATGTAAAATTTTATTTTCTAATTAAGCAGGATCTCAAATTGTCAAATTTTTTTGCCATTTACACCTATAGATTCGCGTACCCTGGGACACACTGTATACAGGTGTATTCAACTGGCAATTGTATTCAACTGGCAATAAGCTATAGCAACGTTACTTAGATTGATTCCCAGAATTAAAAAATGATATGAAATACATGTTCTCACTTAAGAAAGTTTTTTTTTATTCCGCCTTTGTAGTAAGTCACCCTAAACCACCTCCTAGTTCCTAAAGACCTTCGTGAAATTCGATGTACGAGTACTTATACGATTTATATAGGAATATACAATATTATTAGTTAAAAGTTACCTACTAATTTAGGTACAAGGTGTAAATTTACTCGAGTCTGTGTTATAATTATACAGAATAATAATCAGAAAGATAGAAACTAGCTAAGCAGTTGAACGAGTTCAAATTGATTCAAATACAATAGTATATTAAGATACAAGTTTCATAAGGCATTATCTTAGAGCACGCGTTTAATTTAGAAAACGACCCGCGAAGCGAGAAGTTTTCTAAAGTACAAGTGTTCTAATTGTCTTATGATTTTATATTACTTTTTCTATTTGGGTCTTTAAAGTCTGGAAAACTATAGTACATTTTTTCCATTTGAATTAATATTTTCTTTTTGGGTTGGCAATACTTTTACAATTTCATAAAAGGTTACAAGTACTTATTAAATATGCCACGATAGAAACAATTGAACACAACAAAGCTTCTTCCCACCCGTCATAATTAAAAAACTATATATTATTAAAGTTAATAAAAATGAGACAGTAAGAAAGTTATACACCGTCAGAAATACGAGAAATTGAAGAAAATAATCTAGAAAAACTTTTAAAAAGAATATGCAAAACTTTCAGTTATGGTGCGAGCAGAACAAAGTTCAAAATATTGAACAAAATAATAAATAATACTATTGAACAAAATATTGTGTCGACACAGAATGTGACAGGAATAACAATTAATGCCCAGGAAATGTCTACAGTAACTATAAATATGTATATATAAAGTAAAATGTATAATATTATATTGAATTAAAAATAAAAATAGTACTTTATTGAATAAAACTTTGGAAATAGAGCATAAACTAGAAGATGTTTCTATTATTTTTAGGTTATGTAATATGTATATATAAAGTAATATGTATAATATTATATTGAATTAAAAATAAAAATAGTACTTTATTGAATAAAACTATAGAAATAGAGCATAAACTGGAAGATGTTTCTATTATTTTTAGGTTATGTTGTTTTATAGTTGTGACTAGAAATTAGTTGACGGACACCGTCAGCATATTATATATTTCCGAGTATAGGTATTTCCGATAAATATCTAGTAAAAATGATCTATTTGCAAGGTTAAAGGTTAGTATTTTAATGTTTTCTTTAAAAAATTTTTGTCGAATCCATAATGCCAAGAGAACTAATTTCAACGAAATCAAAGTAATCCTAAAATTCGAACTCTATTGCTGCCAACATAAAAAAAATAAAACTTCAGTTCCATATAGTGGCACGTTATTCAATTTTCTTGCATTTCATGTAGCCATTATGAAACCCAAATAGAAAAAGTGTTTTAAATATTTGTAAAGGGTTCAAAACGACTTTTATGCATTTGAATTATGTATTTTTCTCACCTTTAAATTCTTTTTTGGAACGAGAAATACTTTTAAATTATTAAATACTTTTAATAGTGTTTAAAACAATTTACAGTATAATTTTGTAAGCAACCACAAAGTTCAAATACTTTTCTAAAGCGTTTGATTTTCAAACAACAAATCACTCAAGACTGAAAGTGCACTTTAAGTAGACATTTTAATGATTTTTCTTCAATTAATGTCACAATCAAAGTTTTCGCAGATGACTTCAAGTTGAGTATCGAAGGACAAGAGCATCATTTTCCTACGAACAAACCAGAACAGAAGCAAGAATTTCTAGATGTGTCACAATCCTGACTAAAACGGCTCAAAGGGTACACAGTCAACTGTTAAACTATCAGACTGACCCGTCATTGTACTTTGTTTTGTCATAAGCATATATTATAAGCATATGTGATTTTTACATGCCCATAAATCAATTTGCTTTATGAATATATTATTTTTTAACTTAACTTGTATATATCAACCAAATACTTAATATTCAATTAAAATTGCATTTAGCAAAAGGTTTTGTAACAGCTTTGGCATTGACGAGTAAACCTTAAGAAAAGCAATTATATAAATTTTATTCATAGGAATGATTGTTGGTTATTAATTAAGTGACATAACGACAATGATATGCTAGTCATGGACCAGTCCGGGGAAACGGTACTTCTCGTATTAGTCCGAAAATGAGATTCTTTCTTGAAGTAAAAACGTCCGGGAAGTAGAGGTAAACTTTCTGGAAAGTTGTGGAACAAAAAGATTCACTTACTATTATGTATTATTTCCGTACTGTATAGTTACAGCGAAAAAGCAATATTGTAAAATTATTATGGTAAAGATTTTATTGTACAATTTCCTATAAAATATAGTATTAATTATATATTTTTTAGTAATCTGTGAACCAGATAATATAGTAAACATAATTTCTAATAAAGTATAGTAAAAATTTCTAATAAATATAGCAAAATCAAATAAATACTAAAATAACCCTCTAGTATAATTATTATAGTAAAGGATTGATTACGATTTCCTAGAAAATATTGTATTAATTAAAATTTTCATTATTAATACGTACCAAAATAATATTGTAAATTGCTGATAATTTTTACCAATATAGGAAAGAAAATAGTTTTATTATTTATTATACGCTTTACAAGAAACTATATTTAGGATTTCTAATAAATTTAGTAATTTAAGTAATTACTAAAATATATTGTAAATTTTACAACGATTGTAAGTGAAAATAATTTATTGATAACTCCAGTAATTAAAGATTTTTAAATGTATGTTACATTTGACTGATGACTATTATTATACTTTAAGTATTTTTTTTTGTAAAAATGGTTTAAAGTTTAAATAAAGTGTTAAACTTAAGAGTAAGCTAGGAAATCGATGGACGAAGTCAAGCGACTTTGGGCACGGTTAGTACTTATAGGATAGGTGACCACTTGGGTTTGTTCGTCGAAATTGTTACAAAATATTTTTTAAAAAAGGTTTTATTAAATTCTACAAAATATTTGAGTACATTTTGCAAAAATATAAATGTTTACTTTTGTAATGATTACCAAAAATTTTTGTTAAAATTTTGCTATAATTTTATGGTAGTTCTTCTAAAAAATAATTCCAGTCATATATAGAGCCATAAATTATGGTTAGTTTTACTATTTTTATAAAAAATTTAAAAAGTTTTTCTTTTTGTGTACTAGTTAAAAATGGGTAATAACTTTTGTAACATAAAAACACGGCGAGTCGGGAGGAACGAACGAAACTCCAAGAGTGTATTGTATTCGTGAAAATAATGTAAAAAAGTCATATATGGTTCTGATAAGGATTTGCGCTTGTTTAATTGTATTTAAAAAATATCTCTAGCGTTCGTGTAAATGGTTCAAATTTCGACTTGTTGTCGAGTTAATACGTCTTAAATAAAATTGGAACACTAATTTTGGAGAATTGCCTCACGGTAGAGCACTACTTCAATTTTTTATAAAATGAAATACAAAAAATACTAGATAATGTTCTTGTAAACCTCAACAAGATGGAGCTCTTGCATATTTCGCTCAATGAAGTCAAGCAACATTTGAGGAAAAGGTTTAGTGGGCTTTGAATTTCTCGAGGTGGTCCTAATAGATGGCCTTAAATATGGCGAGATGAGCCCGAGACTCGCCTGAGCCGCTCCGACAACGAGCCTAGTTTGTCATATTGGTACGGGCTGCGAGCCTCGGACGAGTCTACCACGAGCCTGTCGAGGAAGGCTCGTCAGACGCTCGAAGCGATCCATTTTCTGTCGGTTTTTACCTCGAGCTTAAAGAGATTTGGCGCGCTAAAATTGGGTTTTAGCAGGCTCGTAACGAAGTTCTGTTTGCAGCGAGACTGATTACTTTTAATAGAATATAGAGTGGTCCGAAGGAAGCATAATCATCATACCATGTTCATTTGAAACCAATAATCGATCTTTTCCTTAAATAATAAAGACGTTCATCATTATTATTATTTAGTGTAGACGTACAAATTATTTTCTAATGTACGGGATCGTGATAGATTATTTTAAAAAAGAAAACAAAGTTACGTTGGAATGAGGTTTTGCGTCAGTTGTCGAGAAATCTGTAGAGGAGACAAAAATGTCTAAACTTGATAGTAATAAAGCACCACTGCACATAGGTATTAGGTAACTAAGCGTGTGTGCAACGGAATGTCACATATCCTTTAGTATATTTTGATTTTATATAAAGTTGTGATATTCACTAGCCGAGAGAGGGCTAAATAAACGTCTATTATTATGATTATTATAACAAACAACGCCTGTTCTTGGTCGCCATATATGGTTTTAGCTCCTTTGGCTCACCGTGTACAACTCACGGCGGGCTCGACTTGCCATGTGGAAAGGAAAAAATTCGAAAGATGCTCGCAGCAGGATCGTGGGAGATTCGTTGAAAAAAAAACTCGACTAAAGCGCGGACCATATTTATACGCACCTTAAGATCTACAGTCCTAACGCCACTAGATAATTTCGTTTATGGCGCAGGTGCAAAAATGAAGTTTACAAACTAATAGTCGATACTCACGATGCACTAATTCGACAAATTAGAAATATTGCAGCCGCTATTATTAAAAAATGTTAATGTATGATACTTTATTGATTTGTATTTTTTTACAACTTATATACATAAAATTAGTTGACACGTACTTCAGGATTTTGCTGAAAAAATTTTTTTCTCGAAATTATCCACACATAAACTTTTAATAATTTGCTGGATTTTCTACATTTTTCTCATATTTGAAACTTATCATCGCCAGTTGTACTGATCGCATCAATGTTGATATTTTTGCTGGTGCTGCGCTCTGTGTGACTTGCGATTGAAAATATTTAATAACTTCCGAAATAAATGAGGTACCACTTTTGCGTAAAATGAGTTTTGTAGATAAGAGGATAATGATATTTTTGAAAATTAATTTAAGATTTGTTAAGGGCATGTTAAAACTGTTTAAACAATTAAATTTTTATTATTTTTCATTTGTTTACATGTTGTTTAATTGGAAGCTAACGTAACAAAGTGTAAAATAAAAAAAGACCGATATTGATCCGATCAGTACAACTTGAGATATTAAATTCCAAATATGAGAAAATTGGAGAAAATCCAGCAAATTGTCAAAATTTATTTATAATTTATGTCCTAAAATAATAATTGTATGTGTATAAGTTGCAAAAATATTTCGGACGATTCTAAAATGTCAAGGTAAAAAAGCGTGCGGTTTGTAAAGGATTGACTCAATTTTGCTAAAACTTCAAAACAAATTATGTTACTTATGTTACATTCTGTTGAAAAGAAATAACCTTTGTAATAGTAATAGGCGTTTTACTATCTTTAACCTCTAGCTCAATTATTTTGTAAATTATTTAATAAACTACACCCCTAGAGTCGACAACATCAAACTCCAATCATAATTTAATAAGAAAGTTCTGCCAGTATTTTCACTTATAATAAAAAATAAGACAAATTGAAATCTATCGGTTTCATATTATCAATAATACCATTACTTAAAAGTTTCAAGAAATCGGTTTGTCGTAAAACGAAAGAGTATAACCGACAAAACGTCTTCTATCGGTAAAATATATTATGTACCTAATTAGATTTAATTATTTATGATTTTCCTGTGATCGGAACATTTAAAGCACTACTTACTTTACTTTACTGCTTACTTTCCAAAACTGAATGAAGTTCTAAGACATACTTCACAACAACAACAACCAGTATCTAAGAGTTACAAAAAGTAGCTAATTTTTCACAACTAATTTCGAAAGTTTCATTTAATAATATACCCCATATTTTTTTGATTTTCATGGTTATATTATTAAAAATGAAACTCGTTTAACAAAAAAAAAATGGAAAAAGCTATAATTATGTCCATATATGGTACAGGATTTCTTAGGAAATACTACTCTACCACTCTAAAAATAATAAATTGTGGTGCCATTGGAAAGAAAATTAAACGACGTTTAAGTAATGTAACCCCCTCTTTCCCATTTAAGATGTTAAGGGTAAAAGCTATCCCTCCTAGAGGGTTTAATCACGAAGGCTGAAAATATTCATTAAAAGCGTCCTATTTCGCAATAAAATTGACGTGTTTTTCCGATATTTAATATTATTTACTGAACACGAGATATTACGGATGGGAAGTTTTCAAATTTATACCCTGTATAACTATTTCACTGTTCACTGAATAAATTTTTTCGATCATTAAAAATTTATAGTGAGTAAAATGTATACACCCCTTGATTTAGTGACAGAGAAAAATGTGATATATTGTTTAAGAACCTTCGTTTGTTCAGTTCTTGACAAATATAAATTACACGCCTTGAATACTGACAATACTTTGTTCCACTTCAACTCGATTTAAAAAAATACGTACGTATTTTATGATAAATTGTTACATACCTCTGAATTATTTTACATCATATGAATCATATTAATTTATTCTAAAGCAAGGCCAGAAGAAAGAAGGTAAGTGCAGCAACTATCAAGATCATGGTGACTGAAAATTTGGTTTGCCAACAAGAAATTGAAATTAAGTGTAGTTTTAATGCAACGAAACTAAAATTGTTATTGATTAGGTATTCGTATTTATAGGTATCCTACATATTATTGATAATGAAATTGCAAACTAGGAAAAATCTGCCAACTGTGAATGGTGGTATTTATCTTGGCATTGACTTCATGGTGAAAGTTTTACAGGGTGGAGCATATTCCCTTCTGTTTTTCGCTTGAAAATTATACCACTATTGATAATTAGATTTTTCTTTCTCTTTTCCATGATCTCGCACTATCGCCTGCTATGTAAAGATAAATAAATACCTGGTGTGGAAGAACTAATGAATTCTTTACAATCAAAAACAGGGTGATCAATTTAATTAATGATTAGTCAAGTAGTCAGAACTGTAAATTCATAGGGTAGTTACTGAGGTAAATAAATTATTCTTTGTTTCTCGGATTTTTGTATACTTGTATTACTGAATGTTTTGTTTGAATAACAAATAAAAATATGTTTGTTGACAGTTTAATAGTATATTGTACAACAAGTGAGAAACATTATATATTTCTCCCGAGTGCAAATCAAGCGAGGGACAAATATATCATATTCTCAAGTGTCCTACACTGTACTTTTTCTATGGATGCATTCTTTACGTTGTTTAAAACGAGGTTCAGAATTAAAATATATAGTATTTAGTACATTAACTCATTTCTATATTTTACTTAAAATTGTAATTAACAGTTATATTTGAACAATTTTGGAAAATAATCGCATCAATACATTTTCGGTAATTGAAATATTAGCTGAGGTCGAAGTTGATGAGGAAACGTACTGAGCTTCCACAACATTGTTGTATTCAGGTTCTAGTGGCGCTGGAGCTGATATTTTCAATTTGTTAGCCATGGAGTTATCGATATAAGATTCAGCAACATTACTGGATTTTCAACCCCCATGGCGTTTCAGAGTTAAAAGATCTGCTCCTGCATTAACTAAAATAGTCGCAGATGACCTTCGGAAACAGTGGCCAATATATAATTCCGGATTCGGTAATTGCAAAAAATTCGCTATATCTTTCGCCATGGTGCCAAATTTATTTATTCCCACGGGCTGTTTTGTACATTTGCCATTTTGGTAATTTAAAAAAAGCGTTTCTCGTCCGTGCATGGTCGAAGCTTTGCATATTTTTTGTAAAATTGGTAGAATCCTCCTGTGACTGTGAAATTTTTAGTATCGGGTAATTTTATTAAAAGAGCTGAATTGAAATCTTCCATGTCATCAATTTTTAATTTTCGAAGTTCATCACTACGGCATGACCCTGTAAGGCCAATAGCTAAAGCAGCCTGAAATTAAAACCAAAAATATATATCCATAAGATTTTTTTTAAACATACCTTTACCAGCAAATACTTTTCATCAGGTGCATCTTTTAGAAATTGTTGAATTTCTTCAAGAGTTAAGGCTTTTGAGTGTTTTTGAACATATCTTTCCGATTTTCGTTTCCAAAATGCGCGTAGTTTTACGTATTTTGATATATCAACACAGTTTTTAATAAGTATGGAACTCTTCGGCATCGAGTACTGGGACCATAATGTGGATGGTTTTAATTTTCTTGATAATTCTTCAAAATAAACTAACAAAGTATTTTCAGGAAAATAATTTACTTTGGTTTGCATTCTCCAGTCCATAAAGTTACTGTTAGCGACTGTTTTATATTTTTTGTCTTGATATCCTTGGTAGCAAATTATTTCAATCATCGGATGCTTTTCGAACAATATCTGGAGGTGTACTTTCAAACTCTAAATCTTCGTATTCCGTTATAATCAATATTTAACAAATCTGACCTGTTTTAGTATAAAAATGAACAATATAGTATATTGTCCAACAAATACAACACCCGTAAGTTGACAGCAATAATAATTGTGCAGTGTTTCGGTTGTGTTGTTATGGAAACGCCGGCAAATGTTTTCATGGCCTAAGGAGATATTGCGCGCTAATCGTCGCTGTTGCGTCGTCAACATGGAAAACGTGCCGTATCAATTTACCATGTAACAATTCATGGCTGCCTTGGGTTATCATAATAACAATGAGAAATTATTTCTCACTCTAATGGCGGATATTTCTCACTGCGTGAGAAATTCTCCATTTTGAACGTATGGAAGCCATGAGAGAAGTGGAACATTCCATAGCATCCGTAGAAAAAAATATTACAACAATTGTTGGCTTCATTGTACATAAGACAAGACAATGATAATGTATTGACAGCTATAAAACAAAATAACATACTATTGACAGTTAAATAATGTGTGTTACTACGAGATACATAATACACACAAAGTTTTCTTTACAGTTTTAAACTTTAGTGTCTTAATTTTACTAATATAAAAACATATTCCTAGACAGATGCAATTAATAAGTAAATGATATTTGACTGTACTACACAAGGCAACTGTATTATCACCTTTTGAGAATGTCTTGCTTGGCAAATAAATATTGTTAATAGTTACCTTTATTTTAGGATCTAAGGATATACTATAGTGAGTTAGCTTGCTCAATTGTTGCTGGTATCAATTCTATTTACATGTTCAGCAAAGTTAGTTTCTTCCTGATTATATTTACTTCCTCGTCAATATATAGTTTTAACACACTTCGGGACAGGGCCGATCCTGAAGCTTCTGCCGCCCCGTGCAAAAAAATAATTGCCGCCCTACTCTTGAATCAAATTTTGAAATAAGAATAACGATTTGACTAAGTCACGTCAAAAATCGACACCCTATCATTTTATGATATTCGAAAGGAAACTTTCATGAAACAAAATTATTTAAAAAAAAAATAAGATCCATATTATTGTTTTGAGAATCATATTTATTTACATGCGATAAAAAACAAATTTAAAAGTAAAAACATTACAAACAAAAATAAAATAAGTCTCTCTGCTATCCGCTACCATTCGGTTATACCTATATGTATACTTGAAAATAGAACTATATTGAAACTAACATTAAAGTACAACCCTTCGAGCACTTTTAGACGCAAAATCGTCTGTTATATTTGATATGTCTAAGTTTTGACAAATTCAGACGTTGTAACAATGGCTTTAAAACATACAATTTCATTATAGAGTTCATTTCCATCGAAATCTCGTTGATGGAAGTCCCCATCATCCCCTTGTTGTAAATATGAATCTATAGATTTAGATCTTTAGATCCAAACATGATTTTCTCAAAAATTGTGGTTCCATTTCGTAAAACTCATATTCTATCAAAGAAAAATCTTTTCTGTAGTGAATTTTTCGTGGTATCTAATATACTAAAATAAAAATTTACTTTAAAATTTTGTATTTGTTCGGGTTGCCACTTCTACATGCATTCTTTTAAAGGGATCTTCTTATTTTACTAACGAAATGGCAGCCCCCTAATTCCGGCCGCCCTGGTGCGAGTGCACGTTCTGCACCCCCGCCAGGATCGGCTCTGCTTCGGGGTCTTGGTCTGTTACTATTTTTATTTAATACATACGGCGGGATGCCTCATCTATTGAACAAAACTACCAAGGGTGTAGTTTCTTATTAACCTGCTACGGGTTTCCATCAAAACACAGTGTAAAATTCACAAATTAATCATGGCGGATGTCATTTGTTGAAGTCCCAAATTTTAAGTAGCGTGTGTGTGGATGACAGTGATGACGTCACAGTCAGAGAGCTGTCGAGCGCAAGTTGTCTCTATAACTGATGCACGGAGACTCTACTCGAAGCTGGAAAGCATTTGACTATTTGAAAGAGATTCCACAGCGGTTTGTAAGTTAAGGAGGGCGGTTCAACTGGTCTGAGAGCTGTCGTCAATGATCGGTGAGTGGAGAGAATAAGCGTAATTTTGGGGAATAAACACGAGCGTGCTTACAGATCCGTCGGTATATTGTGGAAATATGTGATTCAACTTGCTTTTGAGGCGTTTGAGGAGAATGAGTATGATAGAGGTTGATAGTGAAAGATTACATTCTTCTTTTTCTTCTATTCTGTGAATACTTACACCAGCGAATGGACAGACGTGTTCAAGTGGACGCCGTCTACACTGACTTTAGTAAGGCCTTCGACAACATAAGCGATAACGTCTTGTTGAGTCGATTGGCCGAGGTCGGTGTGGACGGGAACCTTCTCAGATGGATCGAATCTTACATCAAAAATCGCCAACAGTGGGTCTCTATTCAGGGTTTCCGCTCTAGGTCATTTATCACTATATCAGGAACCTCAGGTGTCACATATTTGGCCGTTATTTTTTGTTATTTATATAAATAAAATTTCTTGTTTCCAATATTGTAATTTTCTGCTTTATGCAGACCATTTAAAAATGTATATAACAATTTCCAACCTAGACGACTGTCGTAGATTACAGAGCGATTTGGATCGTCTGGCAGAGTTCTGAGACGAATACGGCCTTTTTCTTAACCTATCAAAAGCGTCTCAGCTACATTCACCCGAAATCAAAATCGAATAACAACCACTTATCATATAAACAACACATCACTAAATATTGTTAGTAAGATAAATGATTTGGGCGTTATTTTTGATTCTAAGCTGCTCTTTGATGAACATGTCGAGTGTGCCGTCAATGCCGCTTCTAAAATGTTGGGTTATATCATACGTAAATGTAAATATTTTTATAATTGACCATTTTCACATGACGTCACAACGCGGCAGCCATTTTGCCTGAGGGACAAACAAATCAAAACTTGGTTAGGTGATGTGTTGTGTTTCTATATTTTCTTTGGTGTTTCTGTATTTTCGGGATCGTTTAAGTGACTTTATGACCTTTTTTAAAATTATAAGAAACTGAAATACTTTACTAATGCCGTCATTTTGTGCAGTAGTGCTTTGTGGGACGAGACAAAATAGAGACAACGTAAGGTTTTTTAGAAGAACTGCTGCTCTGAAAAATGCTGGTTGATCTAAACACAGGCAAGAGATGTGGATAAAGGCCATGAAAAGGGGACCATTAAGTGAATGCCAAATGAAGCATGGACATGTTTGCTCTAGACATTTCAAAACTGGTAATAAAATTAAAGATGACATCAGGGAATGAAATTCTAAAAAACTTTTTTTTACGTGCGCTTATTGCATTACTTGAGAAGGACCATCCTGATTGGATTCCAAATAAGAATATGGGATATGTTAGCTCTCATTCTGTGGGTGATACACAGATTGATAGGTTTCAACAAGCCACAAAAAGGAAAAAGCGATTGGATGAGGTAGGACAAGTAGATACGGATGAAAACCATACCTACATTATTCAAATTTCAATATTTGATTATGATACAGTTATTGATTTGGATAACAAATTAACAAGCAAAATTTTAAATTAAGTATTTCAAGTATACACCATGTAAAATGATATAAGAATATTTTACTTATTTTTTTTGCAATATACTTCGCAAACTCTCAAATTTTTAAGCAATAACAGCAAACGCTTGAGGACGAAGAGATTCCTGGTACGAGCAGAAATTTAGATGAAGAACCTATGATGGAAAATCATTTAAATGAAGCCACACAGACCGACAACAGTTCAAAATTTGTCACAAAGCTTATATAGTTTTTTTATCAAAAATTAAAAAACTTGGAAATAACAGAAGAATCTTTTATTATAATGGGCTTCCAAAAAACGAAATGCTGTTTATTTTATTATATGATTATATTTATTTTATATACAATACATACCAACTTAAATAACTTAGGATAATAATATGCATCATTATATTGTAAATACAATGCACCTAGGTGTTGCCACCTGTATGTGCATATTAAAATAAACTGTATATTTAGTTCGTAAATATTAGTTTAAAGCTGAAATTATATATTAAAATTAAAAAGCTAATCTGTGAAGTAAAACAATTTTTTATTTAATATTCCTCGAAGGATATATAATTTATGGCTTAGGCATAGGATTTTTTACACAAATAAACCACGTGTTGATGACTTCAGGCAGGGAATGTAAATTTAAAGTATTTCATGGATCTTTACCATCCATGATTTTTAATTTATCATTGTATCTGTCTTTCACACTTTGAGAAAACTTCATAATAATCACTCCTCTCCATTGTCTCAAAAACTTTAAAACACTTATAGGTATACACAGATTAAGAATAGAATTAGTTTATACAATAAATTAGCTAAAAATCGAATACGTATTGTCCTTGTGAAAGTCGAAAACTCAAATAATTTGCATTTAATTACATTAACTTTGTGCTGGTGTTTGTCCCTCAGGCAAAATGGCCGACATGTCAAAATCAGCTGTTTGAAAATGGTCTATACTATAATACTAAGCCAATAATTTGCCTATTCAATTTCTTTGTTTTAAGTAAATTAAACTTTTCCAGTCTTGTTTGGAGTCCCAAACAGAAAAGCTATGCTGATAGGTTGGATAATGTTCAAAATAAATTTATCAAATACCTTTCGATGAAACAAAATTTTAACATGCCTGACGGCGATGTTCTCCTTCTTGTCCAAAGTTCTCATCATATAGGGCGTAAAAAAAATCTGCCCATGAGTGTTACAGCTAGTCCGTCCCTGCAGCTGTGAGTAATTCACAACAGTTTCTTGGGTAGTAATTTGACGGGTCTTACCTGGTATATATCATATTAAAAAATAATTGAAATATACCAGGTGGTTCAATAATTATGTGTAAAAAACTTGATTCTATTGGTGCTCTTTGGGAGCCCATATCTCCTAAGCGGAGGCCGATACGAAAGAAGTTTATATGAACCTATAGTATTCTTTTCACGTGTTTTCTTCATATCCGGGAGATTTCCCACATGTTCCCGGACACCCTGTATAATATCCTATACCTATCTTCAACTGTTTCGGAAATATTAAGTGTTTTGAGATTTATTGCAAAAATTAACACCACACTCAAAAGCTAATAAATACAGACGATGAGCAAGGCCGCGAGGCCGAATCCTTTGAGATCAGTTCTGGTCTAATTCAACTCGTAGAAAAACCAACGAGGATTCCAGACCGTGCTGGAGATTTTGCTATTCTTTCCTAAGTAATACTGTTTATTTCTTGATAATGTAAAAAACAAAAAAAAAACATTAATGTAGGAGATGTTGAAACTGCTCACCGCGAACGTCTTGACAATATCCTAATCTTAAATAGAAATTTCTTCTAACGTTACTGAACATCTCAGGCGTGACCGAACTAATTGCAAGCGTTATTCGTCTTCTTAAGTTAGCTAAATCCAGGGGTTTAGTTTTGTATACAATATTTTTGACATAACCCCATAAGAAGTCTAATTGCGTCAAATCAGGGGATCATGCTGGCCATTCCATTGATCCACGCCTCCCTATCCACCGATTTGGAAATACTCGATTGAGGTAGTGCCTGACATTGATTTGGTAATGGGGCGGTGCTCCATCTTTCTGAAACCATATCATATTCACTGGAAGTTGTGAGTTTGCTGGATCAGCTGTTGAATTGTTATTTTGCGCATTTCTGTTAAATAAACCATTTTACTGATATGCAGTTAAAGAAAATCAAACGGCCATAAAACTGACAACTACTGTCATGCAGAAAGACAACATTTTGCTAAGGTAACGCGCTTTAAACATAAGTAAATAAAACAATTTATACCTTTTTTTAATTCATATCAGTAAAAAGAAAGGCCAAAATGCAATAAATCTGAAAACACTTAATATTTCCAAAACAGTTGAAGATAGGTTTAGGATATTGTACATTAAATATGTTTAAAATTTTCCAAAAATTAGAATATACAGGATGTTGCATTTAAAATAAGAAAGTTGGTATTGGCCACTGTTACATGACACACCCTGTATGAAAAGTTTTTATTGAAAAAAATGCGCAACTAAAAATACCAATCGACGTGTCCGAGCGTTTTTTCGCACGAGTCCCCATTTATTTATTATAGAATTTATTCCCTTTAGCTGATATACGCTGCATATTATCAAATAGTAAACCAGTAATATTTAGTTGTTTCGTCGCCGATATTTTATTCAATTTTAATATAAAATATTTTTGGGTAAAATTGCGGAAAATCGCAACAATGAAATTATTAATCATTGTGCCTAATTTCTAATAAATGTGGGTAATCAAATAGTTGTCAATAAGTATTTTTTTAATCGCCCTCTATTGTCGCTTTGTATAATCATAAATGGAAAGGTGGCAGGTAACAGTTAAAAAAAATATTAAATTTTAATTAATTGAAGCTATAATGAAGAAAACCTTACGGTAAGAACTGGTAACTGTTTATAATATTTTCTTGTATTTATTTATCGCATTTTTTACAATGAACCAAACAAGTAAGATTTTTTTTGGGGAAATATAAATATTAGGTCAAGGACGGGTCTTGTGAACAATATAAAAACATAATAAAATATTTTATTTGTTTCCTTTTATGTTTTTTAAAGCCGAAGCTATTTTTAGGGATCGACGTTATACTTTAAATAAAATATCTTCTAGGGAATATACATATTTACAAAATACGTACAAATGTGTAATACAGGGTGTTTGGAAAATGAATTGAATACTTAAAAATAAAATA
The DNA here is from genome assembly GCA_963991005.1 of Barypeithes pellucidus. Lineage (NCBI taxonomy): Eukaryota > Metazoa > Arthropoda > Insecta > Coleoptera > Curculionidae > Barypeithes > Barypeithes pellucidus. The sequence continues at coordinate 47,610,640 of OZ022557.1, read as the reverse complement.
ATGTTAATCCTTTATATAAATCTCTAAATATGGAAAACGACCTTTATGGATTTCTTTTTAGTTTGGTCAAGCTATGCTGTACCAATTTTGATGTTTTCACATGTGATGCGTATATTTCCGAAGTTTTTTTCTTTATGATCTAACACAAGCACTATAAGACAAATCCATTAAGGTATTTTGGGGGCGGTATTTGTGCGAATAAAGCGATTCACGTTGGTTGAAATCATTGGAGGCTATATTCGTTGGTAAAAACGACCTCGGGACGGTCTTTCCATAAAGATGAAGTCCTCCAGATGAAAGAATTTTTAAATAATGAAGTTCAAGGAATACTAAGCTTAACCACATATGGATGGGCAGCAGTGGCTCGTCGTGTATTTCTGCTGTTCGCCGCTATGGTCGGAATTAAGAGAGCAAGGTCTTTTCATAGAAACATCTGTATAGGAGAGTCAAATCCCCAACCTGTCTTCGATGTTCTAGGCTGTCGAGGCTCATCGTCAGCTCATAGTCTCCGATCAGATGAATGGCCCTCCTTTGGATGGAATCCAAAGAGTATGTTTGGGTGCAGAGCTCCAGACATGAGAGCAGTACTGTAGTGATGGCCGAATCTGGGCTTTGTATAGTATCAAAAGTTGCTGAGGTGTATACAACTTTTTGGTTCGGAAGAGTACACGAAGTTTCTGAGAAGCTTTCTTAGCGATTGCCACAACGTGATTATGCCATGACATGTTTCCTCCCAGATTGACGCCCAGCAAATTAATAGATGAAGCCAGTGGGACTGCGTGTCCTGCCATGACTATATCAGGTTGTGTAATGTTAACCTTTTTGGAGAAAACTGCTGCTTGGGTTTTTAGCGTTAAATTCGACTTGGCTACTTTCATCCCAAGCCATAATTTCTTCCAGGTCTTTGTTGAGGCGGGATACTTCATGCTGCCTACGAAGATGTGCGTCGGCAGCCGATGTTTGTGCATTCAAAGAGAAAGATGAGATAAGTGTGCTATCGTCAGCCAAGCTAAATATCGAATTTGTAGTTTTCACTAGAAGGTCGTTAATGTAGAGTAAGAAGAGGGTGGGAGACAATATGAACCTTTGAGGAACACCGGCATTCATGGTGAGGGTGTCTGAGAGATATCCGTCAATCGCCACTTGCAGAGAGCGGTCCTTAAGAAAGCTAGACAACCATACACAGAATCGACTGGGCATACCATAGGATCGCTGCTTACTTAAAAGCTTCGCATGCCAAACATGATCAAAGGCTTTAGAAATATCCAGTGCAACAGCCCGAGACTCCCCATGATGTTCGATTGCGTTGTTGGGTGACATAGGCTAGAAGATCTCCAGTTGATCTGGACTTCCGAAAACCAGATTGATGATCGCTGATAATGTTGAAGCCTTCCAGGCACTTTAGAAGTTGTTAGTTAATAGCTTTCTTCATTACTTTTGGTATAGGCTGGACTCGCGCCGTCTTCCAGCAGGATAGAAATATATAAATATATATGCTACTAAAACCCATTAATATGTTTGTAACTACAAATATGGACGTAATTGAAATTTGAAAGCTAAATAATCTATATATTTCACAATAAAATTTTCAGTAGATACGCCCCTTTGAATTAACATGGCAGCAAAAATCTTAGCGCAGGTAAGTTCTAACTACGTTCATTTTTGGAATGCAATTTCTTGGAAACTACTAGGAGTGTCAATTCCGGGATACCCAAAATCCCGGGATTTCGAGAAATTTTTTTTTTAATTCCGGGATTAAGCCCCCAAATCCAGGGATAAATGTTAGTTCTTTAAAAATTAAAACTAAATTTCATTTAACGGCCAAGAAATTTATTTTTGAGGGATTACATTTTTTCCCTCACGGATTAAATTTCTATTCCTTAGGGTTTGTTCGTAAATGATTTTTATAAGCTGTCATTTTGGCGGTTTAAATGTAGAAACAGAATGCTGCTCCTCGTCAGCAGGTTATACTTGCAATAAGTTACGATAAAGTTTAGGAGACGACACAATGGATCAGTGTTACCAATCTGAGTTTGTGAAATTACACAATTAGTTGAAAAAAATACTCGCTTTTGTACACTTTCAGCCACAGATTAATGTGTTGGAAAAATTAAGTGTACAGGAGTCCTTGGGCACTGATTTTTAAACAAAAAACGTGAACAACTGTTATTATTGTGTGTTTTGAGAGTAGTACCTATCCCAAAATAAATAGTCAACTAAATTACATACAAATTATACACTTGTTGGACTACACACAAATTACATATAAAGCAATAAAAATACACTAATGGAGATACTGCAATGGATGCACTCTGGTTTTTTGTCGTTCGTTTTCAGAAAAGTAATGTTTTTTTTTCATTTTATGAGCAGTAGGTAAGATCTCTATTTAGTGTATTTAGTAAACACACATTTTGCGATTAGTCCCGGGATCGTATACTTATGGGACATACTTTATCTATATCTATTATATAAAAACAACAGTTAAGAATTAGTATTTTATTAGTATTTTTTTAATTTTTTTCTTATAAAATATAAAATAATTGAGTTATCACAATCATCTCCTTAACCCAAAATGACTCCTTTGCTCAAACCCAGTCCTAAACCTGGATTGATAATGGTGGCACCAGGAGCAATACCAACAGCAACACCACCCAATCCAATAGGACTTACACCAATGGCGGCAGGACCTAAACCAATTATGTTAGCGTAAGCAGAAGTGATGGCCAACATGGCGAAGACAGCTAAAACGATGAATTTCATTGTGAGTTGGTTGAGTTGTAGTTTTCAAGTCTATACTTTTAAAGCTGATAATGTTTTCTGTTTTGATCTTTGTATTTATAGTCGTCTTGGGGGGTTCTAATATCTCATTTAACTTCTTACATTTGCGTCATATTTGTTTATTTTAAAAATATAAACCAAGTTTTATAACGTAATTAAGTTTCATCTTGCAAATGCATTTCATGACTATACAATATGTACGGAGAAATTTTAATTTTACAGTGTTACAACTTATTATGTAGTTTCTAGGGGTGTCATTCCCGTAGCTTTGTTTTAGCCCCGGGATCCACGAATTATATACTCTTTATCTAAAACAAAGCTTCGGGAATGACACCCCTAGAAACTACATAATAAGTTGTAACACTTTAAAATTAAAATTTCTCCGTACATATTGTATAGTCATGAAATGCATTTGCAAGATGAAATTATATTACGTTATAAAACTAGGTTTATATTTTTAAAACAAACAAATAAACAAAGATGACGCAAATGTAAGAAGTTTAACGAGATATTAGAACCCCCAAGACGACTATAAATACATCGATCAAAACAGAAAACATTATCAGTTTTAAAAGTACAGACTTGAAAACTACAACTCAACCAACGTCACAATGAAATTCATCGTTTTAGCTGTCTTCGCCATGTTGGCTATCACTTCTGCTTACGCCAACATAATTGGTTTAGGTCCTGCCGCCATTGGTGTAGGTCCTATTGGATTGGGAGGTGTTGCTGTTGGTATTGCTCCTGGTGCCACCATTATCAATCCAGGATTAGGACTGGGTTTGAGCAAAGGAGTTATTTTGGGTTAATAATATAATTGTTATAAACTCAATTATTTTATAATTTATAAAAAAAAATTTTAAAATGTACTAATTCTTAACTGTTGTTTTTATATAATAGGTATAGATAACGTATGTCCCATAAGTTTTGGCACAAATTTCAACCAATTGTTTTTTATAATAAAATATATTTAAATAAATTTTTGTAATACACAGTAATTAATTGTTTCATAACCAACAAAATTATGAACTTAAATTAAATATAGAGGACCTCCCACTAGACGCAACTTTCTGCGGACACCTAGCATTAGGTTTTGGATGGCATTTATATCGATTTCTCGGATTATTCTATATATCCTGCGTCGAAGTTCCTCCTCAGTTTGTGCTTCCCATCCTCCATCGTAAACTTTTCGAGATAAGAGAGCCCAAAAATTTTCTATATACCGAGCCTGGGGAAGGTTAGGAGGGTTGTCGTTTCGCTGAACAAATTATACGTTTTGGTCTACTAACCAATTATGTTTTTGTCTTGAATAGTGACATGATGCAAGGTCTGGCTAGAACATAATATCGTCTCCAGCATGTTCTTCTTTAATAAAATTAACCAGGTTCATAAGACAATTTTCGATATACTTTGGACTATCCAGGGCTTCACCTCTTACTCCACCCACATAAGGCCTGGATACACCTCTAGTGGAAATAGCGCACCATACTAACGCCTTATCAGCGAGTTTGGCATTTTGTTTAAATTTTACATTATCAGGGACTTCTGCAATATTGTCAGTATAAAAACCATCATTTCCCTTTCTTTCGGCGTTGCTTAGTATGAAATACTTCTCGTCATCCATAATTATCACCCGGTTGTTAGTAAAATTACGGCAGCATCTCTAGTTGGTTGGCGGTTTATTTCGGAGCCTTTCTTCTTTTTCGGTATTTCTGGCCATTCCGCGATAGTTCCCTCGCTATGGTGTTCTTAGATGTTCGATATTGTCGTGCTAGTTTTCTTATTGATATACCAAGTGTGTTTCTCGCCCTTCTTATCAGTCTTTCTGATCTTACCCTGGTAAAAATTCTCGGCCTTCCACTTTTTGGAAGGTTCATACAAGGAATACCTTGCTTACATTCAGCAATTGTTCGATAAATGGTTCTACGTAGTATACAGGGTTATTCGCGTTATTCGAGACGACATATTATAGCTAAGCTATGTATTTCGGATAAAAGCAAATATTCAGGGTGGATAGGGGCCTATTTGAGGTACATTTTAAAAATAATGTACAGGTTGTCCCAAAAACACGAGACGTATCAAAGTTGCATTTTTTTAAATGGAATGCCCAGTATATTATTTCATTTTCGGTTCCTACGATCAAAATAAATATTACTTTCATAAAAGTTTACCGTACTTAAATCTTACGGTTTGCGAAATATTTCATATTTTGTCAAAATGTAGTAACAATTTTAATGATTAAATTCTCAACATGTATTTTGTTTTTTAAACCCAATTTCTTAGTGGATTCGACTCACTGATTAAGTTTTGTGTATCAGTTATGAAAAAGTCACTAATTTATACACGGTGTCCAAAAAGTACTACTAAATAATTACAAGTTTGAAATGGTAATAACTTGCTTAATTTAAATATAACACCTTGTATTTTATGTCACTAGCAGATGTAGAATTTAATTGTCTATCAAAAAGTAATAACCTCTGCCATAGCTAATTACTCGCATTTTCATGAAAAATGCAAATATTCACAAAGCAGGCTAATTATAATCAATTTAATAATAATCAAGTCGCCTATGACATTTTGACAGATCAGATCTAGATTCTAGAGAAACAGAGGGTTTACAGTAATTACAGTAAATGTCAGTTATTTCTAAAAGTATTTCGCTGCAAATCATCATTTAGTTATAATAGTGGTAGTTTCTGTTTTTTTTTTTATTTTATTAGTTACTTAAAACGATAAGTTATCCAAAAGAAGAACGAATTGATATGATTTTTATTCTTGGAGAATGTCTGCAAAACTGCTTACTTGCTTCCCGAGTTTACGATCAAAAATTTCCTAACAGAAACCATCCAAATAGAGAGGTTTTCGGAAGATTGTTGACTAAATTTAAAAAAACTGGGAGTGTTCAATATAAAGTTCATAACTGATACACAAAACTTAATCAGTGAGTAGAGTCCACTGAGAAATTGGGTTTAAAAAACAAAATACATGTTGAGAAATTAATCATTAAAATGGTTACTACATTTTGACAAAATATGAAATATTTCACAATTATTTTGATCGTAGGAACCGAAAATTAAATAATATACTGGGCATTCCATTTAAAAAAATGCAACTTTGATACGTTTCGTGTTTTTGAGACAACCTGTTCATTATGAAAATAATTTTAAATTGTACTTCAAATAGGCCCCTATCCACCCTGAATATTTGTTTTTATCCAAAACAAATAGCTTAGCTATAATATGTCGTCTCGAATAACGTGAATAACCCTGTATTTTGATTTTCAAAAATGGGTATTAGGCACCCGCCCAACTAAATTATAAATGCTTTTCCGAATTTCTAATTTGTAAGCCATATCGAGTTACTCAATTTAAAAACTGAACTGTCAACGTTAAGTGATGGTGTCAAACAAGTTTTTGTTCCCAGGGCAACTTGATATATTTTTCTTATTACCAATATGGCATCTGAAATTTGTGCCAAAACTTATGTGACATACGTTATACATGCAGGGTGATTGATGGCCAGCTTGCATTAGAACTATATGGAGAACTAATGAACATATCGTTCTAAACCTATGGAGATTTAGGTTTATCGATATGCTCTCTTTGTCTAAAATATTGGCATGTTTCAGTTGTACCGGAACTAGCTGCTAACTTTCGATTTTTACATTATATTTTTCGATTAACCATTAAACTCTAGGTAAATTTTATACAACATGTTTTGGTCTGAATTTGTCAGTTTTTAAGATATCTGGATTTTTTAAAATTATTTGGCAATTGCATGGTGATGAAATAATCCATATAATTTTTTTTACCTTAGCTCTATAAACAATTTTTCTTACCGAATAACTATCAGCGATCAGCAAATCTAAGAAAAAAATCAAACTTTGCCTAAAATAAGGATTATCCGTACGCCGACAGAAACAACGATAATCGGAAGAAAGAGATTTTACGTGATCGGGGTCTATACTTCAATTTTCTACGCTGAAAAACGAAGTTTTCGCTTCCTATGAAAACGATACATTTAGAAAAAAAATTTTTTAACGAAGGATGTCTAAATTCGAGGAAAGTCCATCTTTATATATGGAGCAGTAAAAAAATTAAATCTAAAAATCTTCCGAAACAAAAAAATATAGACTTTCCGCGAGTTCTAGTTCTATTACAAAGTTTTTTTTTCTTTGACATTTTTTTCCTAAAACAGGAATAAACGCTTGGGAAGAAAACTCGTTCACAGGTACAAACGACCTTGAAAGCTCCCAATTTTCAACCTCTTAAGGTTAACGATTACGAATTACGAAAAGAATGGCACACGCGTGCGCCGATCCTTGCAAAGAGCTGTTATTTGATAGTTCAGTGAGCGTTTTCGAAAAACAGCAATTGAAAATTATCAAATTTTTCGAAAGTTGTAGATTCAAATCTGTTTTAATTATTTGACTGGTATTTCTTCTTTAGTTTTCTTGTATTATCATAAATAATGTCTAGTTAGAAATTAAGAATTAAGGAATTTATACCATTCCTTATTACTTAGTCTAAGTACCTATTAAGAAAATAGTTACGAGTTAAGAAATAAGCAATAAGGAATAAAGAATTAGCGATTAGCGATTACGAAGTTGCCTAAGTATAGATAACTTACGTATATGATAATTAAAAAGTAAATAATATTACTAAAAAAGAATTATTTATTTGACAAAATTTTCATGTGGTTTACCAATATAAAACAGTAATAAGGAGGTAGTTTCTGGTTCAGTGTCCATATTCTTAACCCAAAATCACGCCTCTGCCCAATCCCAGTCCTAATCCTGTAGTTCCAACGATAGCACCACCGGGAGCGATTCCAACAACAGGGCTCAGTCCTAGTCCAAGGGGAGAGACACCAACGGCACCAGGAACCAATCCAATACCTCCAGCGTAGACGGAGCTGATGGCCAAGATGGCGAAGATAGCAATAAGTACGGCTTTCATTGTTATAGTTGATAGTTTTCAAAAGCTAAATTGAAACTGATAACATTTGTTACTGAGGCTAAAGTATTTATACTTTATCGCTTTGTAAAAGTGGTAATACATTTGTTTAAATCGTATACTTTTGCATCATCTTTGTAGGTAGGTGAATTTAAAAAACAAATAGAATTCAAGAATAGTATAATGCAATAAAATTTCCGTTTGCATGTAGGTTTTTCAATTGTTCTTTTAAAAGAGTTAATATAATACCTATCAAAACACTTTGTGCAAAAAGAATAAAGCATGCTTTAAAAATTTTCTAAAAACTATGAAATAGGTAATAATATTTTAAGGGCATTATGAGTAAAATTGATTCGTTATAATAACACTTAGCTTATTATCGTTTCTTATTTATGATTCTTGATAATATACTCATAGGTATTTTTATTTCTAGCAATTAGCTACAATAGTGTTGCCTTGTGCCGACACATTCAGGTGAATTTCATCGGAATAGTGGCCAAAAAGATTATCTTGGTTACATGTGACAAAAAAATGTTCTTAATTGTAAGAAACGGTTATAAATATGGTAACATTGCATTTTTTAAATACTGGGTGGCCCAGAAGTCCGGAATAAAATGAATATAGGCTTAACCTATAACTTTTGGGGAAAACGCTCGGACACGTCAGTTTAGTTTTATATATGCTCACATTTTGACGTTATTCGTTTATTTTTTTATAGAGATTTGTCAAAGATATGACGACATCCATCTTTTTTTTTAAATAGAAGAGCTTGTGATACATCATTTGAAAGCGAATATCTCGTACAGTATGCTCATAAATTTTAGCGTGATTATGTCAAGCTATTTCAAAATGGCGACTGTTAAAAGTTTCTAAAAATTCTCTATTTAAATAAGCGGAAATGATAAATCATTGATGGTTTTTTACCTTTCAATGTAAGAAATCTTCATTGTCTCACTTTTAGAAGATTTCTTACTTTGAAAGGTAAAAAAATCATCAACCGAACAAACCCGCTTATTTAAATAGATAGTTTTAAAAAAGTTTTAACAGTCGCCATTTTGAAATAGCTTGACCGAATCGCGCTAAAATTTATGAGCATACTGTATGAGATATTAGCTTTCAAATGATGTATCACAAGCTGTATGTTTCTATTTAAAAAAAGATCGATGTTGTCATATCTTTGACAAATGTCTATAAAAAAAAACAAATAACTTCAAAATGTGAGCATATATAAAACTAAATTGACGTGTCCGAGCGTTTTCCGAACCCGAACAAACCCAAAAGTTACAGGTTAAGGCTATTTTAATTTTATTTTGGACTTCTGGGCAACCTTGTATTTATTTATAATTTCTGCCACTTCTCCTTCTTATGATTATTAAATTATAGAAACCGGAATCTATAGATAACTGTGGTTTATTTTTGCGATATTATCATTGGAGAAATACAAATCTGATTTTTTCAAACCAATTTCTTGATAAATAGGTATTTTGAATTACTGAAGTGCAGTGCTGGAAATTGTGTACCACATTTATTTTTGGTACGTAATACGTCTCAAAGTATAATCAATTTCCTAAAATTATTAATTATTTTAATTATTAAAATCTTTATATTAATCCTAAATAAAATGAAAATATTCTTCAGAAATTAAACTCCATTAAACCAAAGACTTTATTTTTAAAGCTTAAGGTATTCTTTATATCTGAATCATAAAATATGTTCGTTACTAATATTCAATCCCAAAAGTAAAGTCTAATCTTCATAAAAATATATACATACCTAAGCTAGAAATTAAAGACAATATACTCAATCTGGGACTTGTGTTTGCAGTGGCGTCAGTGGCACAACCACCAAGAGGGGGGGGGGGGTCAACCCCCCCGAATTACTTGTATTTGTTTATCATAGACATTTCTAAGTAAATGTAACAATTAACTATACAGGGTGTTACAAAATTCGTCCATTGGGATTTCGGGAACGGTAAGAAATACGAAGTCGGTTAAATTGGGACGAAGGTTCGTAATTATGGGCCCAATAATATGCCGGATGAAAATCACAAATAAATATAGGTTCTTTCCAAATATTTGGAAAAATCTAAAATTTTGCGTATATGTTTTTATTTTTTCTTGACTTTGTTCGAAGAGATGTCTAAAAATATTTTTTCTTCCTCATTGCTACTTTTCATTCTAAATAAGGTGCCATCATCAGATCTTTAATGCGAGGTTTCGTCTTTGGGTCACCATCATCAACTTAATTTTTTAAAAGTATGGGCCTGAATTTTTTTGTGTAAATTATGAACGAGGACCTAAATCTACGTTCATAGTATACAACAATTACTGATTTTCTGACGTTTTTTTCCTTAAATTGACCATCTTCCTTAAAATGCCCCTAGTACGTTCCTGTAATTTATTTTGTTTCGAAGAAACTGAATATTTTAAAATTATTATTATTGTTATTATTGTCTTTAATTATTATTATTACCACTACTGTTTTTTTGTATTTTAAACTAATAGTTGTATCGAATTTCTACTTAGCGTAAGTACAAGAAATTTATTTTATTAATACATATAAAATTTGACTCTTAAAGCCAGTACTTTCATAATACTTTTAAAATAGGCATTTTACATTTTCGAATTGTACCGAATTAACAAAATAGTATATTAAGATACAAGTTTCATAAGACATTATTTTAGAGCACGTGTTCAATTTAGAAAATGCCCCGCGAAGCGGGTGGGGCTTTAAAGTCACAAAAACTTGAAAAAATATAGTAGATTTTTTCCATTTGAATTAATACTTTCTTTTTGGGTTGGCAATACTTTTACAATTTAATATAATGTTACAAGTATCAAATATGCTATGATAGAAACAATTGAACACAAAAAAGCTTCTTCCCATCCGTCATAATTAAAAATACATTTATTATTAAAGTTAATAAAAATGAGTCAGGAAGAAAGTTGTACTCCATCAGAAATACGAGAAATTGCAGAAAATAATCTAGAAAAACTTTTAAAAATAATATGCAAAACTTTGAGTTATGGTGCGAGCAGAACAAAGTTCAAAATATAGAACAAAATAATAAATAATACTATTAATGCCCAGGAAATGTCTACAGTAACTATAAATATGTATATATAAAGTAATATGTATAATAGTATATTGAATTAAAAATAAAAATAGTACTTTATTGAATAAAACTTTAGAAATAAAGCATAAACTGGAAGATATTTCTATTATTTTTAGGTTATTTGTTTTATAGTTGTGACTAGAAATTAGTTGACGGACACCGTCAGCATGTTATATATTGCCGAGCATAGGTATTTGAGATCGAAATCGAAGTAAGCCTAAAATTCGAACCCTACTTGCTGCCAACATAAAAAATAAAATTTCAGTTTCATAAAGTGGCAGGTTATTCAATTATTTTGCATTTCATAATGTAGCCATTATGAATCCCAAATAGAAAATGGAAATTACAGGAGCGTACTAGGGGTATTTAAAAAAAATGAATCTGATGATGATGACCCTAAGATGAAACGTCGCATTAATGATCTGATGATACCATCCTGTGGAGAATAAAAAGTAGCGATGAGAAAGTGAAATTTATTTTCGAACAAAGTCAGGAAAAACAAAATTTTTTTAGATTTTTCCAAATATTTTGAAAGCCCCTGTATTTATTTTTGATTTTTTTACGGCATATTAGTGTGCACATAATTGCGCAACTTTTCCCCTATTTAACCGACTTCGTATCTCTTACTCTTCCCGAAATCCCAATAGTGAACGACGAATTTGTTACACCCTGAATATTTATATAATAGAATTTTGATGCCTAATATTCTAACAATAAGATTAAAATCACTTTATTTAAGTTGGCATGATTTGGCAGTGAAACTTAAGATGTTTCTTATTTCGGTCACACAGATGTTGTTTATGGCAACTGTTTAAGATATAATTCAGAAAGTTCCAAATGTTTGTATTTAGCTTATACATTATATTAATTTGAAAACTTCCCACCGTTAATATCTTACTTCTGCTAAATAATATTAAAAATCGGAAATATACAATTTTATTGGGAAAGCGGACACTTTTAAAGAATAATTTGAAGAATTGGTGGTTTAACCCCGTGGAAGGGCTAGTTGTTATCCATAAAATCTTAAATATAAAGGTGGGTCAAGCGCCACACCATTTTAAAAGACTTTTAAATCTATTTCCAATAATACCACGATTTATTATTTGTTGGGAGATGAACGTAATTAGAACTTACCTGCACTAAATAATAAATTATGGTATTATTGGAAATATATTTATGTGATGTGCCATTGAACCTCCCTGTCATTTAAGATTTTAAGGGTAATATCTACCCCTCCCAGGGGACTAAACCACAAAGGCTGCAAATATTTTTTAAAAATGTATCCTTCACTATAAAATTGCGATTTTTAATATTATTTAGTGGAAGCGATATATTCAGGAGGTGTAGTTTTCAAATTAACACCCTATAGATTGAATTCATATACAACGTGTCCGGAAAATCGAGGTCAATTCCCATACCATATTATATCCTTTGAATAATAATAATTTTACTTTAATAATGCCATTTTTATTTCATACAGCCATGTTCACACAGATACCAATCAATGACCAATACCTTTCAAATTTTTTCAAAATCGAAATTTTAGAGATAAAAAATAACCCGAAATAAATGATTATCCCAAAATATATAGCTTGACCACCTCCTATTTTGATTATTTGAAAATAATTTTATTTATGCTTTTCTCGAAAAATGTCTCTTTATAGCAAAATACCAAATTTTAAATTAATATCTTAAATACAAGATGTTTTCGAAAAAATCAGTTTTAAATTTCAAAGTTTTGGGCGTTGCATATCGAACATAGGGGTCTAAACGAGAAATGGCATTATTAAAGTCATATCATTTTTGCTCAAAGTTAATGTGCTGACTTTTATATGAAAGAATTTCGCATAAATTAAATATTGATACCAGGCCCACTCAGTTGGTTTCTAGCACAGAATTATTAAAACACCCACTTATTTGCATAGAAAAAACATCATTCGATCCCACATATATATATACAGGGTCATTCACGGTGAGTGGAAATATATTTGTGTGAAATATTGTTTGCTTGCTTGTTCTTTTAATGAAGATATTTTAACATATCTATCCCTTCCGGTTACACCGGAAGTCGGTGTTAATTGGCTTATTTTAAATGAATTGCCCTACATATTAGTTTCGGATTCTATGCACATTCTGTATATCATGTCCTATACCTATGTCTAAGCATGTTACACATATTTTAGGTTTATGTCTAAAATGACGTTAGTGGGCCGTTAATTAATTCTTCCTATAAGGCAGCCTTTATTATTTAATTTGAGTCGGTTTCCTTGTTGAAAAGGACCTGCTTTAATAGATTTTTTATAATATTTTTAAACTAAGCATACACGATGTTCAAAAAATAAGATTAAAAATGAAACTGAGAAAACTGCAGAAAGTCTTCATTTTCAAATGGAAGCCCTTAAATTTTATAATTATATTCTATATAGCATTAAAAATAAGGTTAAGTTTGTGTGAGGTTGTCTATTTCCAATTTAATATTTTTATATGGCGATTTTGCTGCTGATTTAAAGTTTAGTTACTCCTAGTTCGCCATGACGGCGTTGAAAACATTAAAATGCTAAAGAAATGTATGAAGCTCTCACTTACCATTTAAAAATTATTAATAATAATCATTCCGGGGCGCTTAAATTATACGAACAAAAATATTTTAACTTGTTTATTTATAGTGAATGTGATAAATTAATATCAAGAATATGTGACAAATTTGTTTCTTTGGTATTGGACCGTTTTCAAAGTCGTCATAACGAACTAGTAACTGACCTGAACTCGCAGCAAAATAATGGCCATATAAAAATATTAAATTCACAATATTTCAAAAACTACAAATTTTCGGAATAGACAATCTTATACAAATCTACCCTTATTTTTAATGTTATATAGAAAATTTGGTTCTTGCCATTTGAAAATGTAGATTTTTTGCAATTTTCTGAATTTTATTTTTAATCTTATTTTTTGAATACCCTGTATTAATAGCTTAAAAATATTAGAAAAATCCATTAAAGCAGGGCCTTTTAAACATGGAATCAATTTCAAATTAAATAATAAGGGCTTCCTTATAGGAAAAATTACTGCAAATGTCATTTTAGTCATAAAACCTTAAATAGGCCAAGCACTCTTAGACTTAGACATTAGACATGATATACAAAATCTGCCTAGAATCGTGCGTAGAATCCAACAATGTAATAATATATAGAGTGTTACGTTTAGAACAAGCAAGTTGGAATAGACTTATGGTATAACTGGAAGTGATAGATAGATACGTCGAAATAGGTTCATTAAAAATATCATCATCTTCTATAGCGAGTACCAATATTTTAAACAATTTTTTTTTTAATTCCCGAGATCTTTAATGGCCCTGTATAGTAGAAGGATTCTAACAATGGAATTAATCTCAGTTGATGATTTTCATGAAGGAGGATATTTTTGTGACGCAAACCAGAACATTTAAGATCAATAACTGTACGTAATGGTACATACTATGTATGTAAGTAGGTCGCCGTGATTATCGTAGAGCCCTTTGGAAATAAGAATAACTCCTGCTATGTCTCACATAATGCTTATTTTGAAATCCTGCTGGAATCGTTTGTTATATACGGTGTTGAAAAAAGGTCGGTACCCCCGAATAACTCCCATGTATCGCATTGCAGCGGAAAATGTCCAAAAATAAACATCGTTTGTCAGAAAAAAAAGATGTTTATTTTTAGTCGGAGAACACGATACGCCAATAAAAAATATGGAGTTCCATTTGAAAATCTTAACCAATTATCTTTAGACTTACAATTTAATAAAAATCATTTGATGATTGGAAAGGACAGACCATTTTTTTTATATTTATTTTTTATATATGTATTATAGAAATATCTTTTAAATTCATGACTTTTTTGCTGATATCGGTACAACTGTTCATTTTTTAACTGCACTAAATATTACATATTGTCAGTTACAATGAATGAACAGTGCTGTTATGGTTCGAAATTTTTATGAGATAAGAGGCATTTTGGATGAAAATCCCTTTTTTAGGTACAAATGCGAAACAAAAAATTAACAAATTTGGAAAATAGTTTTTATCCAATCTATTTATTCCGTCTTACCGCTTGTTGATTTCAAAATTCCCAATATCTGCCGTACTTAAAATGAACACCCTATATTATTTTCACATTAATATACAGAGTGTTCCATTTGAAAAAAATGAAGATTTGCTATTTTAAAAAGAGCAATATTGGCATCGCCTTAAAAAATACTCTGTATAAGTTATGAGCAGTTCGAAAATCATTCTGTTATCCCTTGGGATACGAAAATCATAACCCAGTTAACTTTAAATCAGATAATAGTTTGAAAACATTTTGAATAGATCGTTTTTCTTGGATTTTTTTGTAAATTATAACCACCGCAACGAACATCAAATTAAAATACGGCAATATACGTAGAATGTCGGATTCAATTCCGCTATAAAAAATGTGGGTTGTCATTTAAAAAAATATACTTTTTTGCCGCACTGCTTTTGTGGGACACCCTGTTCACTAAAAAAATATTTTTAGAATATGCACCTCTGCTGATCCTATAGCTCTTATATTTCTATTGACAACTGAGATATTGCACTTCCTCGCACTATTGGGCCACCCTCTATGTCTGTAGGTGGCCGATATTATCGTAGTGTCCTTCGGAGATAAGAATAACTTCTGCTTGAATTGAAATAGGAATTTTTTGAAGCTACAGGAATCATAAAATTTGTTATATTGGTGTTGCTTTGATAATTTTTTTATCGTTTTTTCAAATTTTTAATAATATGTTTAGTTTTTATATGTTCATACAAAATTCGTCCAAAATTTAATTTCTAAAAAAATTTACAAATTTGGAAAATAGATTTAATCTAATCTATTTATTCCGTCTTATCGCTTGTTGATTTCAAAATTCTTAATATCGGCCGTACTTAAAATGTACACCCTATATGATTTCATATTAAACGCAACAATTTTTATTTCACGCATTTCCCGTTTGCCGCTAGAATAAGGACCAAGATTAAGCTTTATCTAAAGAACCCCTCCAGCTGTCAGTTATTTTTTTGCGTGAAAATATGAAGGAAATGACCCACATTTTTATTGAAAGTTAAGGTTGCCGTTCGGAAAATAACAAACAAGTAATGGGGAAATGCTCGAAGTGGCGGTCGTCAGTCAATATCCTTTTCGTTTTATCTTTAGTATTTTTTTTTTGGGTTAGATTGAACATGACACATACCCTTTAAATAAATGAATTTTGGCTCCTAGCCAATATTTAAAATATTAGTAGATATACTGTATTGGCGGTCAAAAGAAAATATGTCTTACCAAACACAATTTTCTGGGTCAACCAGGAATGTGAGGGTTTGTTCGGGTTTGTTGGTGGATGGTAAATTAGACGTTTATGAAGAAATAGTTAACGGATGAATTTGCTAACTTATATAAGTAGGCATGCTCTTTATTGTAAAAATACTATAAAATAAGTACCATCCGCAGCTTAACCTTTAATTACTGTTGCCTTAAATACGTTTTAGATGACATTTCTTAACACCAAACTCTAAGTGTACAGTGCAAGGTGCAACAAACGACTTAACCATATTCTACTCTTCCGGAATGTCGATGCAGAAAACCTTGTCAACACTTACAAATCTTCGCTACACATTATATATTCTACCAGTGGTGCGTTTTCACACCACTGTTTTTTTCACTGATAAAAGTTATATGAAATCTCAAAATTTACGTGGCCGCTCCTGATGACTTTCGCAATCAATAGTTTATGGAGGCAGTCTCGAGGTTCAAGAAAGGTTAGCGCCTTATAGGCGGTGCTGTCATATTGCAGCACATAATTGTAAACGCACGTGTTCAGTTTTTGACAACAAGACGTCTTTGACGCGCGTTATCACTTCTTTTTCAAACTTTTTAGAAAAATAAAACTTACAATTTTAAAGTACATACTCTCTTACATTCAATCTTATTTTAAAATAATCCATCTTATAATTAAATTGCATCAAAAAATAAAACACAAAAGTATTTTTTTTATAACAGAATGAACAGTAGATAATATCACACAAATTTGAAATAACATCACATCATGTATTATTATGAATAATTACACAACAGAAAAAAAATCGGGTAATGCTAAAACTAAAAACTAACAAAACGTTTAAAATTCCTATACGTCAAGCACGTGGAACCCTCGACAGCGTCATTTCATCCCCGAGTCTCGAAACATACTGAAGCAACAATGGTGGCGCGCGGTCGACAAGGACGAGACACGCGGTGTGATCTGACATCACTGTTAGCTTACTCTACTGGCCCACATTGTTGCTAAGCGAATCCAGATGGAACGGCGCGACAGTATGTGGGTTAAAAAGATTTTTACCTTAGTATTTAGATATTCGATTTAAAAAAAAGTATGTAGACTTTGTCTAGGACACCTATTTAAATATAATAAGTCATTTCCATAACACCCTGTATATATTTGAGCTTTGATAAGTGCAATACGTTTATCTATATAGTAATTTAAAAATATTTTTCTAACTATGAACCAAGACAGAAAATTCTAACAAATATATCATATTTACGGTGAATATTAAAATTATTAGAATATTGTTTTGAATAAAAATAATTGCAGATGCTTTTTTTTCTATAATAATGAAAAAAATATATTATTAGTTATTGCTTATTTATTGTTTACCACTGGGATGAAATGGGTTAAATAAGTAAATATGATTTTAAGGGCATCGTCCTTGTACCTAATATGACAGCAATTATTTTTGTCTGTGTTGGCCAACTAATACAAAAATTTTAAAAATACATTTTTTAGACTTTTCATTAAAAACAGATGTGACGCCAAAATGAGCAAAATTAACTATATGACCCTTCTAATAAAAGTTCTAGAGGGCAAAAATCTCTACAAGATTAGATATTAAAATACAGGGTGTTCTATTTGAAAAAACAGAGTAAATTAATTTTAAACTCTGAAATGTTGACACGTTTGTAGAGAACACCCTGTACAAAATATATAATGTTCCGAGCATCTCAAGTCTTAAATTAGTCTTTGTCTTTCATACGCTCCAGAATGTTTGGAATATCGTAATTTAATTCAATTTTATTTCAAATTTTAAGATGACAAGTTTTTTTTCTCAAAAAAAGAAGTTTTGAAAGTAACTTGGCGACATTGCAAAATAACTAAAAACTATTTTGGCCACGATCGAGGGGAATTTAAAAATGCGAAAATATACAGGGTGTTCTATTTAAAAATAATAATTTTAGAGTAAAAAATAATTTTGCTTAATAAGTCACTTACTGTGGTCGGGTACTGGTATGGAAACTTTCACCTTATTTCATTTTACGGTTCCCCTAACCTTTCCTAGGGAGGGGTAATCATATGGAAGCATCACAGTTCCCATTTCATTTCTCGGGTTGGTCCCCCAGTACCCCTTCCCCTATCTACGGCGGTGTCCTCAAATAAAACCAGAATATAAAAAAAAACGAAATCGTAAAAATTCGGTTTTGCGTAATATCGATATCAGATATATCGGAAATATTTCAAAATTTGAAAACATGATGTTGCAGAACTTACTAATGATCCTTGTAGAATGCTTTCTATCCAGAACACCCCCTATGGTATTATCCCATAAGTTAGGTCGTAAACGAATTGCATTAATAAAATTGATATATTCGTTCCTCCACGAAAAAGGACATTAAAATCGATTTAACAAACTATGTTAGTTACTGCTTAAACCGCGTTTTTGCGGCGAAACAAGAGAAAAGAAAGATATGCACAACAGAAATAAAGCCGTAAATTGCTACATATTTTCCAAACTCTCTGACATGTCAGACGGCAACTAGTGAGAATGACTCGATATGGCTCGATATGGAGCAACATGTATCAAAGTGGAGCAGTATTGTCACCATAATTGTCGTATATTGTAAAACATTGTTCTATTAACTGCTCCAGTGAATCTAGAGATAGTCGCCGAGCAATTATTGCTCTAAAAGTTGTCATTGTAAAGTTGCCTCTAATAATGTTTCCGCCCACTAGCGTCAACCAGAATCGTTCTTCACTTCAGGGCCTTTTATTTTGATAGAAAAATCGAGAGTCGTTAGGTTTTTTAAAACTGCATGTTGGTAATAGTAAAGTGCATACTAAAAAAAGTATCTTATTAACTTTCGAAGCGAGAAAATGCATCTTATGATTTTTCCTTTGAAAGTTATGGGTTCCACTGCTGGTATAAATAAACCCGTTTATTATGTAAGTTAAACTGGAACACGTCGTCACTAAAGCGTGTGGATTTGGCCCGGTTGCACAAACTACAAGAGGGTCCTTACTACCTTTTTTTATTGTCGATTAAAAAAAACATGTAATGTTTCTCTAAGACAACAAAGGAGGCACTAATTTACATATAATAACCCGTTTTCATAACACTCTGTATATACACTGTGTTCCAGGCTAAGCGAACCTATAGGGGTAAATGATAAAAAATTTTCGAATTGAAATTTGACCATTTGGGATCTAGGCCTGCTGATTAGAAAATAAAATTTAACATATTTTGATTTTTATGAAATCAAGCACTATATCGAGCATTATTTTTATTTTCTATGTAGGTAAATTTTATTAAGAAAAGTTGCTAGGAATTCAAAATCATCGAGATGGGTCGCATTTAATAACCATCCAGCCTACATTGTTTTTTTTTTCGCTCGCTCGTGTGAAAATCAAAAAATTTACAATTTCAAAATTACCCTATACTTTCTTAGTTAAAAGAGATACAGAAAAATGTTTTATACAGAAGTTTCTTTATATTGATTGTTGAATAATCTGCCGTTTTCAGAATAAGTATACGGGGCAGGTAAAAGAGTCTAACCTCATTTTTTTAAATGGAACACCCTGTATATTTTAATCTAAAAAGATACTATTTTAAGTTCTTCTTTCAAAAATATAACACACCAGGCGATTTTTTATACTTTTTTACTTTAAACCACAGTAGTAGACCATGAAACAAAAGCTAATATCCTAGAAACAACTATGTTGACTATTAACATTTAACGTCAAGTGGAAAAAACGAAGAAATGACTCAAAATGTATATTTTGCTCGATATCCGGAAAAACGGTAACCATTTAAAGACATATTCCAAGATCTTTGCATATTCCGAACATTTGCGATGATTTTTCCCTTAATGTGAATATTTTATGTCGTTTCAAAGTAATAGAGGAAACCATATTCATAAATAGGAAACCAATTTCATCCATGGTGTGTTATTTATTTGACAGGAGAATTTAAAATAGTATCTTTTTTCCGATTAAAAAAATTAGGTTAGGTCCGATAACTTTTTTACCTGACCCCGTATACTTATTTTGAAAACGGCAGATTATTCAACAAACAATATAAAGAAACTTCTGTATAAAACATTTTTCTCTTTTAACTAAGAAAATTTAGGGTAATTTTTAAATTGTCAATTTTTTGATTTTCCCCCGTATCTCTTAAGCGAGAGAAAATTTTCAAATTTTGATTTTACCATTTTAAGTTTGACCCAAAAAGAGCACATGACACCTTGATACGACTTGGAGTTGCTTTGGCGCAATAAATTCTTTTTTTGAGATAAGGGTATTATGACGAATACCCTTATAGCAACCGCTGTTGGTAAAATTATTTAAAATATTAACATAAAATAAGAGAAACTGACAATGGACGACAGTTGTTCCAAGCTAAGGGGATGGTTAAGAGGCGCGCAGCAGCCAGCTAACTCCCTGCGGCAGAAGGTCCCTTTTGCGCCACCAGCTTATACCAGATTTAAGCTGGAAATCTCCCGGATGTTATGGGGATCCTCTTAACTTGGACCCACTGGTCGACACCACTGTATATTATAAAAACGCAGCGAACTAAATAAAACACATAGTAAAAATTAATTGACTCAGCATTTATTATTTCACAAGGAAAAAAAAAGAATATTAGAAATGAAGTTAATTACAAAACCCAGTGCTGTACGAGAATGGTTAGTAAATAAAAAAAAAAATCAACTTATCAGCTAAAACGATACCATATGTTGCGTGTTGGTCAAAAAGACTCTAGTTGGGGTAGACTAGGCAGGTGTTATCCCAGGAGGATAACACAGGTTGATGTTAACCAGGTAGAACAACAAGTTGACTTTTGACTCGTAGAAAAAAGGGGTTTCTTGACCCGGTAGGTAGAACCCTAGGAATATAAACACTCTCTAGTATAATGATATAAAAATCAAAGCAAAAGCAAAGTGATTAAATCAAAAATAATCTTAATTAAATCAAAGACAAAAGCATTTAAAATATTGTTACACAATCCTGAAGGGAAGCAAAGAGTCTAAAATATTATTAATCAAAATATAAAGCAAAGAAAGAATTTAAAGTAAAAGGTACCATCCATCACTGACCATCATTAAGACATCTGACATGGCATAAGCAATAAAACGTTATAAATGCAAACAAAATAATTAATCTTAACAAATTATCAAATTTAAAATAAATTAAACGAAGATTGTTATCAATCCCAGTATCCATAATCAAAATTGAAATTAATAAATAAACTACTGAGCAATATTAACGTAAGTCAATTAAAGAAAAATAAAAGCAAATAATTGATAACTAATATACACAATCCTGAAACAGCGTTCAAGCAAAACAAAAAAAGATAAGTGAATTTAAAATCGAGCCTAAATGCCTCATTCAAATAAGTAAGAACTACTGCAGTTCATTCTATTATAAAATACCATGATTAAGAATAAAAGTCCTTATGGACCTCGGAGGCTCGTAACCAATCTTACACCTCATTAATAAAGTAAGAATTAAAAGGTAGTAGCAACCATATTAGTGCTGTTTCAAGACGGCATACCAAACTCTATAACAACAGACGCAGAGATAAAACTATATACATATGTACGATGGGTAATAAGGCCAATATTTATTTAAAATCTAACACAACAAAATTCAGCAAAGCAAAGAACTAGTCATAATGAATTAATAAATTACTATTACATCAAAGCTACATAATATTGTCACTGATAATTAAAATTCCACACTGTAGGACTAAAAACAGAAATCTTGGGCCCTATTCCCCTTCGTAACGTAAATCACAATTAATAAAATTGGCCCACATGGTCATTGTAAACTATATAAATCTTTGCCTAATGAAGGAAATCCTAAATTTCCACTTAAAAGTTCATAACGAGACATATCTATTAGAATTTATTATTTTCGATAATTAATCTTTTAGCCAGAGAGAATTTTACGGTAATGCACGTGGCGTGCGAGTCTAAGAAAATTACTAATAACTTTAATGAAATTTAATAAAACACGAAATTAAGAGAACTAGAACCGTCGCTGAGTTAATCAAAAAATATTATGCTGGACCAATGAACCATTATTTAAAGCAAAATAAAATGCAAAATATAATATACCTTATCAGATGTTCAAGGGTTATTCATGAGGTGCCCAAAATTCCAAAATGGCCTCTGCAGTCAAACAAAGCAAATCAACCAAGCAAATAAATCCCATAGGGAAAATATGTGCAGCTCCAAAATCCAAGGGAGAAAACTTGCACTATTCTTCTTCTTCGGAGAACTAAATCGCCTTACCGGCAGGGAATATTTCCCATGTGTTTTCCGAAAAACTCGTGGCTTATGCCTCGTTGACACTGACTTGAAAAAGGGCCGAATCATAGCAATTTTTCGCCTTATAAAGTGGGCAACCCGAACAAAAAATGACAAAACGACCATTTTTTTTTTTAATATCTCTATGCTTCCTGCCTGCAGGTAACATCGGTTTCTCTATTACCGACACACCGATCAGGTGACACGAAGCGGAAACTAAGCAGAGTGGTGCAATCCACCTACCAGACTAGAGAACGAAAAGCAACCGCGTTCATAGACACCCGATGTTGCGGATAAACTATAGTCGTAGCTTTGACAAATTATCGATACTCTAACCACATAAGAATAACAGCGAAGGAGAATGACATTGTAACAGTACCATGCATCTCGCCAAAAGTCTTCTCTCGTGTAGATTACAACAAAAATCGCGATCTACCCTAGGCCGTGCAAGTCACTTCATAGCGGTAAAAGGAATGCAGCTCATTTAACAGCGGTGAAAGGAATGCAACTCAAGATATAACCTCTGCAAACAGCTGTCACTCGAAACTGAAATAGACAACGAAATTTGAGATTAAATTTGCAAAAACCAAAGTAAGAGTTCCATATAGAACGCCAGAATATCACGGAAAAGATGCAGGTGAGTCTAAATTATAGTTGTGCAAAGGCCTACAGAAAGAAATGGCCGTTAAATTAGAGAAACAATACATACCGAATCAACGGTACATTTTCAGAGATGGTTTTAAAGCTTTTAGATGCCTATAACTGGGGAAATCAGTCCTGAGAACCCAAGATGAACCCAGAATGAAGTCCTACAACCAGTGCAGACTCTTCCCAAAAAGTATTACGCTAGGTACAGCATGTGAGAAGTCTTTAGCAGGCCTTACGGGGCATATCGGAGACAAACCCCACAAAGTCAAGGCACATCAGGCGGTAACGTCAGGATGTAAGGTTAGTACTGCAAGCCTGTCACTGTATAGCTATAAAACTCAAAAGTTCAACGAATAATTACCACGAATAAATAACAAAGTATCTAGTGACTAAATCAAACCGTTACAACTCCCCCTCTCCTTCAACAGGAGGGAAATTTTCTAAGGGAAAATTAACCGACGATAAGAAAATACAATCTGTAGGGAAAAAAAAAACAAGTTCCTCATTAAGCAAAGCAAGGAAACATCTAGACGATGCTAAAGCCAGGGGCCAAAATACAACCAAAATATATACAAGTTAATTACCAATAACAGGCGTCATAGATATGGACGCACCCAAATAATCAGATCCAAAAAAAAAAAAAACAAACGCTACTGACGTAGCAGCTAAGCAAGGTAATTCAGAAAATCAAAAATACAAATTGTAAGAAAACCAAAAATATTTCAGTCACTGTCCTGCGGTCGGGAACCCATGGAGACCTCGGGAGGGAAGGGAGTAATCATGAGCTGCTTGGATGGAACCAGGTTCTAAGATTAAGATGAAAATCGAACTGGAGTCAATAGTGCGTTACAACCAACTGCGGCTTGGCGAACCTCGTGTACCAACCTCATTCAAGCAGACTCATGACACGACCAACCGTTCCAAAGAGAAACCAAAAATCACCGAACACTTGACAATTCCTAAAAAGTGGAAAACTAAAAATAACAGATCAAGCAAAGAAAATAAATAACGTAATTGTAACCCAAATGTTCCACCAATCAAAAGGGAGTGCATTATAGCACACACTAAGCTAAAAGATACACCCGTGTTCCAAGAACATCAAAGTGTACCGCAACCTCCAAAATAAACTTAATGAAAAAGGTACTCCGAGATACGCCACTGCTCTCGGTCTGTCGAATTATTATGGCCCAGCGCAACGAGGTCATAATCAGTAACTTGGCCCTCTCTTGAGCTACATTGCGTAGACTGGTCCTAAAAAGGCTACAAGAGTCAGGCTTCCGCCCCCCAAAATATAACTCTGCTGGCTGAGCTGCATCCGCAATTAAGCCGGAAAAGATGCAATCAAACGCCATCCGAGTCCACCCAAAGTAACTCGGCCAATATATATAAACAAAGAGAAAGAGGCTGCAAAGACATAATAGGTAAGGTAAAGTCAAAATCGATAGATAATAAAAAGTCAAAATCGGTAAGTAATCTAGTAATAGGAAATTCCCAAACTAAGACACAATCAGTAAAATATAAACGTCCCAAGGACAAACGCAATCAAATCAAAGGTAAAAGTTGTCTCGTGTTTTTCTACTCGGACCTTCTGTAGTCATAAATCCCATATCCTGGATATGGTTATACTCTTCTCCAAACAAAATCAAAGCAAAGCAAAATCAACGATTCCTCTGGAACACGTTACCCAGTAGGAATACCCAAGCAATAAAGCAAAGCAAACTAATAAGAGAAAAATAATTAAGTATTTCCTGTAAATATCCCAATAATTGGCTTATAAACATTACAGGGAAAACTCGACTAACAAATCCTAAAGAAAACAGAAACAAAGGCAAAAGTCAAAATCAATGAGTGGTATAGTACCACTACCAAAAAGGTAAAGTCTAAGTGATAAATCCAGTAAGCACTGAAAAAGGAAACATACGGCAACACAGCTAAGTCCGCACTTAGACCAACGAAGGTAAGGTAAGGTAAGGTAAGGTAAGGTAACCAAAAACGTAAGGTAAAGTCAGGTAATGTACTCTTGGTCCTATAAAACCAGTAACACTGAAAAGCAGAAGACTAACACAGGCTCTAGCCAAGTCTTGCCAGAACTCAAGAGTAACTAAGCAAAGTCAAAATCAAAGGTAATCAAGTCACAATCAAAGGTAAGCAAATCAAATCAAAGGTAAGGGATCGAAATCCAAAAGTCAAATCAAGGTAACAGTTCGCTCTAGGTATTCATAACCAGTAATCACTGACAAGGCAGAAAGCTCATATAACAAAAGCTCTACCTAAACCTAGACGAACCAGACAAAATCAAGGTAAGTGCTAAATCAAAATCAAGGTAATAAGGTAATAAAATACAAATCAATCCGAACGATAGGAATGGTTGGACCGAAAAACAGTAAAGGAAAAGGTAAGATAGAAACAAAAGAAACAAGGTAAAGGTAAGGTAAGATAAGGTAAGGTAAAGGTAAGATAAAGGTAAGATAAGATAAGGTAAGGTAAAGGTAAGATAGGGTAGAACGTACTGCCAATTGATAAGGAAGGGAAACTGAAGGTTTACCCAGCCAGATTCAAATAAGACAAGGTAGCTGATGGCTTGCCTTATCATAAAATAGAGAAGTCGCTGAAGGCTTACTTCCCTATCCAAAAGACAACTAACAATGCGCGCACTCGAAATGTTTCGCGCCAAGACGACCACACGCACAGTTAGAACTTTTCTAAGATAATGATAGGGCAACTAAAGGTTTATCCACTACCACAAGAAATAGATCAGCTGAAGGCTACGATCTATTCCAGCTCCATCCAGCATCCATCCGAATTCGTCAAGTTACGCGCCAAGACGAAGTCGAATTTAGTTGGAACCCCACCACTAAAAGGGGAAAAACCTTGGCAGACACAAGGACACAAGCAAGTAAAATAGTAAAGTAACTGAAGGTTACTCCACTGAAACGAGCAACGTAGCAAACAGCTGAAGGTTTCGTCTACTACGGCAAGAAATAGATCAGCTGAGGGCTTTGATCTATTCCAGCTCTCGGCAGGTTTCTACTGCCACTGGTTCTCAGTGCAGGGCTTTTCTAACCAACTCCATCCGAATTCGTCAAGTTACGCGTCAGGACGAAGTCGAATTTTGTTGGAACCCCACCACTGCAAGGGGGGAAGGTAAGACAAAGACAAGGAAAGACAAGGGAAGAATCAAGTAAAACAGAGAAGTACTGAAGGTTACTCCGCTGAAGTGAGGGTAAGGTAACTGAAGGTTAGCCTTACACTCGCAATGTAGTAAACAACTGAAGGTTTCGTCTACTACGGCAAGAAATAGATCAGCTGAGGGCTTTGATCTATTCCAGCTCTCGGTAGATTTCTACTACCACTGGTTCTCAGTGCAGGGCTTTTCTAACCAACTCCATCCGAATTCGTCAAGTTACGCGTCAGGACGAAGTCGAATTTCGTTGGAACCCCACCACTGCAAGGGGGGAAGGTAAGATAAAGGTAGAGGTAAGGAAGGAAATAAGATAAGAGAGAGAAACAAGGATTAATCGGCCAACACACAAGCAAACAAAAAGAAGGGAAAACAAAATAAAATTAATAAAGAAAATACCAAAATAACGCAGATAATGAACGTAATCAAACCTGTCTAAGCAACAACAAAGAAAGTCAAGATATTAATTAAATCAAGAGTTTACTGATAGCAAAAACAAAAACTGTAGAGAGCAAACAAAAATAATACGAATGAGATACTACTTATTCTGAATTTAAGGTAAGTTATATGATCAACAAAAAAAAAGGAAAGATATCATTACATAATTTAAGAGAAAAAGTTAAGTTGCTTATACAATATTAATTTATTCAGTCGGATTACGTAGCAGAGTCGGATTCAACGTGCACTGGTTTCAAGTCTTGAACGTGCCACACACCTTTACTAACGCCAGTTTCGTCTTCGAGTTCATAAGTACAAGTACCGGTCTTCTTTTTAATTTTAAACGGACCTATGAATTGCGGAGCTAATTTCGCGTTGTAATAATTAACAGCGTCGGACAAACTTTTATTTTTACGCCAAACCATTTGACCACGAACGAAGTTTAAAGGTCGTCTGCGCAAGTTATAATGATGTTGGTTTTTAACGTGCGAGGATTGAATTTTATCGCGAATCTGTTGGTACAGCGATTTGAAAGCTTCAATTTTTCCTTTGACATAGTTTTGAGGTTCTGTTTCTACCGAAGGAATTCCATTAGAGTAGTCTTGACCAAACAGCTTATGTTCTCTACCAAAGTTAACGAAGTAAGGCGAGTAACCAGTGGTTTCGTGACGAGCAGTACGAATTGCGCAACCAATCGAGGGTAAATTGTCTTCCCAAGTCCTATGATTAGTCTGTTGAACATAGGTGCGTAACATAGTTTTAATTACTCGATTTACACGTTCTGTATGATCAGCTCTAGGGTAATAAGAAGCTGTATAAAAATTCTTGACCTTATACTTGTCACAAAGGTTTCGAAAGTCTTTCGATTTCATGGCAGATCCATTGTCCGTAGTTAAAAATTGTGGTGCTCCATATACTAAGAAGATATCTTCTTCCACACGCTTGACCAATGTTTTTGCTGAAACTGAACGACATGGAAATAATACGGCGTATTTACTGAAATAATCGGTGACGACCAAGATGTTCGTATTTCCAGATTTAGATCGTGGTAATGGTCCAATAAAATCAAGGCTGATGGCTTGCCAAGGTTCCGTTATGTCGGGGCGATTTCCCATTAAACCAGCAGGACACTTTTGTTCAACTTTATTTTGTGCACACGGTGTACAAGCACGAACATATCTCGCAACATCGGATCTCATCTTCGGCCAATAATAACGCTCAGCAACCTTCCAATATGTTTTGAAAACTCCTACATGACCTGCAGCTGGAATGTCATGACAACGAATCAAAATATCTTTTCGTCCATCCTTCGGCACTACAATCTTCCAACAGCTAGAATGATTAGGAAAGTTAGGATTGGTTGATTTAATAAATTTGAACAGGTTTCCATTTTCTACTCGCCAACAGGAGAATTTGTCAGGACGTTCTTCTAATCTTCGAATCATATTTTTGTACCATTTATCAGAGGTGGAAGAATATGATACTGCTTCTTCAATAAGAGCTACGACAGCGTCGGTAGAAACAGGCACTGCCCTTGAAAGAAAGTCTGGTACAATATGTTCTCGACCTTTGCGGTGAATTAATTCAAAGTTGTATGGTTGTAAACGAAGTGCCCAACGAGCAAGTCTTCCTTGTGGATCCTTAAGGTTATGTAGCCACAAAAGTGAGTGATGATCGGTGATAACTTGGAAATGCACGCCTTCCAAATAATGCCGAAGTTTTTCTACACTCCATATAACTGCCAAACATTCCTTTTCGGTCACAGTCAACTTCATTTCCTGTTTAGTAAGTGAACGGGATAGGAAACATATCACCTTTTCTCCATCATCAAAAGTTTGCGATAAAACTGCTCCAAGGCCATATGAGCTCGCATCAGTCTGCAAAATGAAGGGACGATTGAAGTCAGGACAGGTAAGAATAGGTGCCGTCACTAAAGCTTCCTTGATTAGTCTGAAGGCGTTGTCGCAGTCCGGTGTCCAAGACCACTTGACATTTTTCTTAGTGAGGTTAGTTAATGGTGAGATTATTGATGAGAAATTTGGGATGAAACGTCTGTACCAAGATGCGGTGCCTACAAAACGACGAATCTCGGTGACACTTTTCGCTGGTGGTATATTTATGATAGCTTCTACTTTGGATAAATCTGGGCGAAGACCTTGACGATCCACAACATATCCTAAATATTTGAGTTCTGGCCTGCAAAACTGGCACTTATCCAGGGACACAATCAGTCCGGCTTCAAGAAGTCGATCGAATATTATGCCCAGAAGACGTAGATGTTCGTGAAAGTCTTGAGAGATTAGGATTATATCATCCAGATATACCATTACAAAAGGCTCGAGGTCAGCACCAAGTACAGTATCCACTATACGTTGCCAAGTTGCGGGTGAATTCGTCAGTCCAAAAGGCATTCGTCGAAACTGAAATAGTCCTCTTCCAGGAATTGTAAAAGCTGTTAGTTCTCGAGAAGACTCACTGAGTGGTACCTGCCAAAACGCTGATTTGATATCTATTGAACTGATGAAGCGTGCGTCTCTAAGGCGATCCAAAATGGACGATATGTAAGGAATGGGATATGCGTCTTTCTTCGTGATTCCATTCAATTTCCTAAAATCGATGCAAAAGCGATAACTGTCATCTTTCTTTTTCACCAAACACACAGGGCTTGACCAGGGACTTTTTGATGGTTCTATAACACCAAGTTTTAACATTTCATCCATTTCTTTGTCAATTATTTTCTGCTTGAAGGGAGAAACTGGGTAATAACGTTGCTTGATTGGCTTACTGTCTGGCTCAATCTCTATAGAATGTTCTGCAACCTTGCACAAACCAAGGCCGGTACCCATTTGAGAAACTTTCTCATTCACTAAGGCATTCAATGCATTTTTGTTGGTTTTCGACAAAGACTCTCCGTCAGTTAAACTGCAAATAACAGCGGTGGAATCACTATTAGAGAAATGCCAAACATCTTGTTTCAAGTCAGGAATAATATCCATAGTCCTCCAAAAATCAATTCCTAAAATTAGCTGGTGAGACAGTTCAGGAAGTACCAAAATGTCGATCATCCGTGTTTTATTCAACAGAGTTACAGGTGCTTGAAAATAACCTATACTGGAACATCGTTGACCATTAGCTACAGTGCAATTTGTCTGTTGTTCGACAAGCTTCAATCCTAAGTTCTTTAAAATTTCCAATCCAGGTCTTCCGACGAGAGTGCGAGTGGCGCCGGAGTCAAGCAAGCCTTTCATGGCGTATCCAGAGATGGAAATTTCTAAGTAGGGACGTTCATCGCCGTGTGCATGTGCAATGATGAAATCTAGAAGGTTCTGGTTGTGAAAAGTGAGCTTTTTATCATCGGTCGAAGAGAAGGATGTGATGGGAGGCATCGTACGACCTATCGATTCTCCCGGGATCCGTTTCCCGAAGTCGTACACTTCTGACAGCTTCTCACCGTTACATCAGGCGTTCCACATCTGAAGCAATGAATTTTGCGGCGTTCTGTGCAATCGCGATTCATGTGACCTGTTTTCTGACAGTTCCAACAAGTTATGGATCTAGTGTTGGAGTGAGTAGGTCTCGCCTGTTGAAATCGAACTTCATGGACATGAGGTAATGTTCGAACTTCATCAGCAGGAGGCAATGTTCTTTCGCTTGCTGAGACGGATGCTTCAGAGCCCAAAAAGGCAAAGTCGGGTTCCACCAAACCATGACGTTTTCGTGAGGGTGGAATGTAGTGTTCGGCTCTATATTTCTTCGCTTCCAACTTCAGACATTCTGTCTCTAACTCTTCCAGAGTATGCACTTCAGTTAGTTGACTGGTATAGAACGGTGATAAATTTCGGGTCAGCACATCAAGTTGTACATCGATGGACATTGATCCATGTCGTCGGAATAAAGCGCTCATGCTCGAGATGTAATCCACTATGCTTTCGGTGGGATCTTGTGTTCTTTCCAAAATTTCTTTAAATAATCTTGGGCGATAATCTGGAGCTTCGTAGTGCTTAACCAACAGATCTGACAGACCATTCCAATCAATGAATCTATGACGATTTGCTCTAAACCACAATAACGCTTTTCCAGAAAATAAATCTATTGCCGAGTCAAACAGTTCTAGTTCAGAAATACCACGAGCAACACGTAATTCAGATACCCGTTCTAAAAAATTATGAACCGAAAGTTGTTTAGTCTCGCCAGTAAATCTAATGCCCCACTTTTCGACACGTTGAGTTTTACTACCTGAAGGGTATCCGGACGAAGATGAATTATTTAGTCGAGTCGCCTTCGGCGTTGATCGAATAGGGTTATTTTTCTTAACGCTGCTAGTCTGTGACGCTACAGAAGATACAGAACCAGAATCAGAATCTGTATCGCTTAATTTAGTCTGTTCCAACAAAGTACTTAAATCGCGATCACGCTTTAGTAGTCCATCTAAACTGTTCAAGTTGTTAACAATTTGGAATAGTAGGCCAGTGTGAGTCTGCGACTCAGCATCACTTAAACTGATTACTGGTATACGGCCTGCGCGAGTATATAAATGAACGAGACGCGACTGGATACGTAAAAAGTTATTACGAGCGTGTTTCCCCGAGATGAGTTTCATCTCACCCTCAAGTTCTTTTAAATTTAAGTCCACGTAATTAAGTTCTTCTTGACAATCTAAATTGTATTTAGGAACGGGTAGTTGTTTTCCTCGTTTTTCTAAACGTATAACCGAACGTAGCGCCGATCGCAACTGAGCAACAGTTTTTGTGTCATCAGCTGGTAAACCGCGAACCGTCAACTCATGAATGAGCATGTCTTTCTTTAAGTACACAACCTGCATCTTGTAATCCATCTTGAATAATTTAAAATAAAAGCAAAAATATCACAAAAGGTAGTAAGTCAAAATTAAGTAGTATCACAATATTCACCAAATCTGTCTCCTATGAGACCTGTACCAAAGTAAAATAATGGTATCGATCGATACTCAAAAATATTCAAAAATCAGTAAAAACAATACAACCAATTGCTAGACAAGGTAAGAAAATAATCAAGGTAATAAAATCAAAAGTAATAAAATCAAAAATAAATTAATTATCAGCAAAGATAAGTTAATCAGTTCATAAACATTAAAATCAATAAGCAAAGCAAAGGTAGCTAATCATTTACTAATCATGAAAACTAAATTGTTCGGATTGAATTGAGTAAATCAAAAACAAATAAAAAAAAAATTAAATCAAATCAACCACCGGGTCAAAGAGAGTCAATATGTATCACGCATCAAATATTAAAGTTGATTAAAATTGAAAAATAGATATGTCTGATATCGAGTAAAATACAGTAATAGCAATAAGTCAATAAAATATACGCACTATCAGGTAAATCAATAAATCAGAAATATCACAATAAAATCAATCAATAAATCACAATATGGGGTTAGTAAAAATGCACTGGGGAAAAAAAATCAAAGTTTCATTTAGTTCACTGCTCATTATTACCAAAATTACCAATTAATGAAAAATCAAGCAAAGAAAAAAAAAGCGGTTTAAAATCAGGCCCCACGTTTCGGGCGCAACTGATACGACTTGGAGTTGCTTTGGCGCAATAAATTCTTTTTTTGAGATAAGGGTATTATGACGAATACCCTTATAGCAACCGCTGTTGGTAAAATTATTTAAAATATTAACATAAAATAAGAGAAACTGACAATGGACGACAGTTGTTCCAAGCTAAGGGGATGGTTAAGAGGCGCGCAGCAGCCAGCTAACTCCCTGCGGCAGAAGGTCCCTTTTGCGCCACCAGCTTATACCAGATTTAAGCTGGAAATCTCCCGGATGTTATGGGGATCCTCTTAACTTGGACCCACTGGTCGACACCACTGTATATTATAAAAACGCAGCGAACTAAATAAAACACATAGTAAAAATTAATTGACTCAGCATTTATTATTTCACAAGGAAAAAAAAAGAATATTAGAAATGAAGTTAATTACAAAACCCAGTGCTGTACGAGAATGGTTAGTAAATAAAAAAAAAAATCAACTTATCAGCTAAAACGATACCATATGTTGCGTGTTGGTCAAAAAGACTCTAGTTGGGGTAGACTAGGCAGGTGTTATCCCAGGAGGATAACACAGGTTGATGTTAACCAGGTAGAACAACAAGTTGACTTTTGACTCGTAGAAAAAAGGGGTTTCTTGACCCGGTAGGTAGAACCCTAGGAATATAAACACTCTCTAGTATAATGATATAAAAATCAAAGCAAAAGCAAAGTGATTAAATCAAAAATAATCTTAATTAAATCAAAGACAAAAGCATTTAAAATATTGTTACACAATCCTGAAGGGAAGCAAAGAGTCTAAAATATTATTAATCAAAATATAAAGCAAAGAAAGAATTTAAAGTAAAAGGTACCATCCATCACTGACCATCATTAAGACATCTGACATGGCATAAGCAATAAAACGTTATAAATGCAAACAAAATAATTAATCTTAACAAATTATCAAATTTAAAATAAATTAAACGAAGATTGTTATCAATCCCAGTATCCATAATCAAAATTGAAATTAATAAATAAACTACTGAGCAATATTAACGTAAGTCAATTAAAGAAAAATAAAAGCAAATAATTGATAACTAATATACACAATCCTGAAACAGCGTTCAAGCAAAACAAAAAAAGATAAGTGAATTTAAAATCGAGCCTAAATGCCTCATTCAAATAAGTAAGAACTACTGCAGTTCATTCTATTATAAAATACCATGATTAAGAATAAAAGTCCTTATGGACCTCGGAGGCTCGTAACCAATCTTACACCTCATTAATAAAGTAAGAATTAAAAGGTAGTAGCAACCATATTAGTGCTGTTTCAAGACGGCATACCAAACTCTATAACAACAGACGCAGAGATAAAACTATATACATATGTACGATGGGTAATAAGGCCAATATTTATTTAAAATCTAACACAACAAAATTCAGCAAAGCAAAGAACTAGTCATAATGAATTAATAAATTACTATTACATCAAAGCTACATAATATTGTCACTGATAATTAAAATTCCACACTGTAGGACTAAAAACAGAAATCTTGGGCCCTATTCCCCTTCGTAACGTAAATCACAATTAATAAAATTGGCCCACATGGTCATTGTAAACTATATAAATCTTTGCCTAATGAAGGAAATCCTAAATTTCCACTTAAAAGTTCATAACGAGACATATCTATTAGAATTTATTATTTTCGATAATTAATCTTTTAGCCAGAGAGAATTTTACGGTAATGCACGTGGCGTGCGAGTCTAAGAAAATTACTAATAACTTTAATGAAATTTAATAAAACACGAAATTAAGAGAACTAGAACCGTCGCTGAGTTAATCAAAAAATATTATGCTGGACCAATGAACCATTATTTAAAGCAAAATAAAATGCAAAATATAATATACCTTATCAGATGTTCAAGGGTTATTCATGAGGTGCCCAAAATTCCAAAATGGCCTCTGCAGTCAAACAAAGCAAATCAACCAAGCAAATAAATCCCATAGGGAAAATATGTGCAGCTCCAAAATCCAAGGGAGAAAACTTGCACTATTCTTCTTCTTCGGAGAACTAAATCGCCTTACCGGCAGGGAATATTTCCCATGTGTTTTCCGAAAAACTCGTGGCTTATGCCTCGTTGACACTGACTTGAAAAAGGGCCGAATCATAGCAATTTTTCGCCTTATAAAGTGGGCAACCCGAACAAAAAATGACAAAACGACCATTTTTTTTTTTAATATCTCTATGCTTCCTGCCTGCAGGTAACATCGGTTTCTCTATTACCGACACACCGATCAGGTGACACGAAGCGGAAACTAAGCAGAGTGGTGCAATCCACCTACCAGACTAGAGAACGAAAAGCAACCGCGTTCATAGACACCCGATGTTGCGGATAAACTATAGTCGTAGCTTTGACAAATTATCGATACTCTAACCACATAAGAATAACAGCGAAGGAGAATGACATTGTAACAGTACCATGCATCTCGCCAAAAGTCTTCTCTCGTGTAGATTACAACAAAAATCGCGATCTACCCTAGGCCGTGCAAGTCACTTCATAGCGGTAAAAGGAATGCAGCTCATTTAACAGCGGTGAAAGGAATGCAACTCAAGATATAACCTCTGCAAACAGCTGTCACTCGAAACTGAAATAGACAACGAAATTTGAGATTAAATTTGCAAAAACCAAAGTAAGAGTTCCATATAGAACGCCAGAATATCACGGAAAAGATGCAGGTGAGTCTAAATTATAGTTGTGCAAAGGCCTACAGAAAGAAATGGCCGTTAAATTAGAGAAACAATACATACCGAATCAACGGTACATTTTCAGAGATGGTTTTAAAGCTTTTAGATGCCTATAACTGGGGAAATCAGTCCTGAGAACCCAAGATGAACCCAGAATGAAGTCCTACAACCAGTGCAGACTCTTCCCAAAAAGTATTACGCTAGGTACAGCATGTGAGAAGTCTTTAGCAGGCCTTACGGGGCATATCGGAGACAAACCCCACAAAGTCAAGGCACATCAGGCGGTAACGTCAGGATGTAAGGTTAGTACTGCAAGCCTGTCACTGTATAGCTATAAAACTCAAAAGTTCAACGAATAATTACCACGAATAAATAACAAAGTATCTAGTGACTAAATCAAACCGTTACAACCTAAATTACTTTTTTGATAGCACTAACAATTACGGAGATACCATATAAAAGTGTCGAAAATGGGACACCCTGTACAATATTTTCCCTAGTTATAAATTTCTCATTTCTTCAATTTCCAAATCGTTTGTTATATTAGCCTAGGAAATAAAATTTGGTCATCAAATGTTATCTTCGAAATAATCTTTACTAATAAATGTATTTATTACAATGAAGATTTTTTTATCATTCGAGTTTTAGAAAAAATGCAAAAAAGTTTATGTCTGGTGGTTATTAAATTCAGTTCGCTTGCATGATTTTGAATTCGGAGCAACTTTTCTTGAATTGAATAAAAATGTTTGATATTTTGCGAAGAAGAAGTACTTTACCTAGACAGAAATTAAAAATAATGCTCAGATCAAGGCCTGCTGGGTTTCATAAACATCAAAATATGTTAAATTTTATGCAGGCCTAAATTCAAAAATGGTCAAATTTCAATTCGAAAACTGTTTTGTCATTTACACCTATAAGTTCGCTTATTATGGGACACACTGTAGGTGAAATTTTAAAAATAAATAATTCCTTGGAAACAACAAACCTACGCTATAGCAATAAAAGTACATCTATAGAATGAACAGATAATTAAAATTTTGTCTATGAATAACTTTATTTGTGCAATAAAACTAATAATAATAATAAATCTGAGAAAATTCCGAACGAAGATGTTCTTCGTGAATCTTGTTAAAAAAGATGCCGCTCTTGAAAATTTAAATTGAAGAAATGGTTCAATCATAAGGTTAAGGTTAAGGCTTATGGAGTTATAGTAACCATACCTGTCCTTTTTGACATTTTATTTATGTAACTTCTTGAGCTACCACCAGACCTCGTGATTTTTCATCGGTTCATCGGTGCTCGTGACAATACATCGTGTTAAAACCGAAGTGTATAGACGAGACCCTTGACTATGCACCGTCACGATGGACATCTGTCAATGCTAGATTAGTCACGATCATCAATGAATCGAAGATGTCTGTGGGGGCTTAAACGACCAAAATAGTATAAAGTATACAAGAATATAAAAAATTAAAAATTTTCCGAATCCTGTTCATGGCTGATGAAATTTTGTCTTGTATAATATCAGTTACGGGAAATAGTGTAGGTAAAAAGCCTTTGTTAATAACAATAAATGTTAACGGATGATGTAAAAGCAGTGAGCCTTAAGTAAACAAACAAATCTGTTGACATCCTATTTTGTGTTCGGGTATAAATACTTGCGGCTATTCACAATAAAGTCAGTATCAATACAGAACCGGTACAAGAAACCTAAAACATCCAAAATGAAATTCATCGTCTTTGTTGTATTCGCCGTCTTAGCCATCTCCTCCGCATACGCAGGAGTTATTGGTGCTGGATGCTGCGGCCCCGCTATCATTGGAGTTGGTCCTGCTGGTTTGGGAATCGGTCCTGTAGGAACCGTAGTTGGTATTGGTAATCCTGGATTGGCCATTGGAGGTCTTGGAATTGGAAAAGGACTTATTTTGGGTTGAAAAACGAAATGATGACTACTATCTTGAACACATTTTCTGACTGATTGTAAAATAATTTTTTATAAAATTTTTAGGCAATAAATGAATAATATTAGGTAATTTTGTGTTTACTGTATACTTATATAAACCTAGTTCATTTCGCAAGGGTTTAGAAGACCCGAACTCATATGATATTAAATCTACAATAAATATTTGCTTTAATTATGAGATGAAAGATAGGCCGAGATAATTGAAATTTTGAATTTTAGAATGCAGGCAATTTACTAACAAACCCTAGATGAGAACCTAACCATTATGTTTTGTTCGTATTTTAACCTTTTCCCATTTAAAATTTATCATTACCTTCTATTGTATTCGGATCGTATTATATGCATCTCAGGGAAGAAAGAACTCTTTCGAAAAAGAAATACAGCTTGTGCGAAAAAATGCTCAGATACGTCGATTGGTATACCAACTTTCTTATTTTAAATGAAACACTCTGTATATTATTAAATTTTTGGATCTCTCAGAAAATTTTATACATATTTAATGTACAATATACTATACCTATCTTCAACTGTTTCGGAAATATTAAGTGCTTTCAGATTTATTGCAAAAATTCACAATACACTCAAAAACTAATAAGTAATACTGTTTATTTCTTGATAATGTAAAAAACAAAAAAAAAACATAATGTAGATGTTGAAATTGCTCGCCGCGAACGTCTTGGCAACATCCTAATCTTAAATAGAAATTTCTTCTAACCTTACTGAACATCTTAGGAGTGACCGATCTAATTGCAAGCGTTATTCGTCTTCTTAAGTCAGCTAAATCCAGGGGTTTAGTTTTGTATACAATATTTTTGACATAACCCCATAAGAAGTAGTCTAACGGCGTCAGATCAGGAGATCACCCCTCCCTATCCACCGATTTGGCAATACTCGGTTGAGGTAGTGCCAGCCATTGATTTGGTAACGGGGCGGTGCTCCATCTATGTATAGTAACCAACATTCTGAAGATATTTTACTCATGGGCTACTCTTTTTTAAAATTCTATAGGCCCCAATTTTTAGGACTGAGCAATAACTTTTATGAGAAAAATTTTCTGAGAAATTTATAGCAAAATAATAATAAATTTACTGCAAATTGTTTTTGACAATCCTGTATATTTCCTCAAAAATGTAATTGTAAAGATGATTGTACACTGTCCATGATGCAGACAACATTTAGGAGAGACTACCAACATTCTAGCGAGGATTCTGCTGAGCGAGCTCACTCACATTCGTAAAAATTATTACGTAGGTACAAAAATTAAATATATAATAAATAAGTTTTAAACATAGTAACTAAAATGTGGCAAATTTTTATTATCATTAAATATATCAAAAATAACATAATTAGTAAAAGTTAATGGCATATGATCTTACACAGGGTTGATCAAATGTTCTGGAACGGCTTAATTACCGAAGAACGGAAAGCAACATTAGATCCGGGTTTTCGACAATCGATAGGACTAACATTTTACTATTTGACTGTGCATTCCTATACAAAGCCGAGATTCGACCATCACTAGAGTACTGCTCTCATGGAGCTCTTCACTGCACAACTCTTCGGCCCCAGGATTCCATCGAAAGGAGGGCCATTCGTCTGATCGGAGACCACGGGCTGACGAAGAACCTCGATAGCCTAGAACATCGAAGACAGGTTGGGGATTTGACTCTCTTTTTTCTATCGTTACAGATATTTTCATGGAAGGTGCTCGGCTCACCTTTCCTTCTTAATTCCGCCCAGAGCAGCGAGCAGCAGAAATAAACGACAAATCACTGCCGCCCATCCATATGTGGTTCAGCTTAGTACTCCTCGAACTTCATTATTTAAGAATTCTTTCATCTGGAGGACTTCATCCTTACGGAACGATCTTCCCGAGGTCATGTTTCCCAACGAACATAACCTCTAACTATTCAAAACCAACGTGCATCGCTTTATTCGCACACGCACCACTCCCAGAGTACTTTAAAGGATTTTTCCTATAGTGCTTGTGTTTGAGCATAAAAAAAATACTATGTCAGTGACGTCATAAACTGTCAAGGGATGGCGTTACATTTAATTTTTTTAAATGGAATATCCTGTATATAATATTCTAAATTCTCAATAAATTTCAAACATTTTTTCTACAACTTACCATTATGTCTAAATTATACATAACCGATAATTTAAAATACAATTTATTTAACTAAATGTTTAAAATGTCGTCTATAGGCCACCTGGCAGTGTTCAAACCTCTCTGACAACTGGGAACGCATGTTTTGCAAATGTTGATGAGCATGTAAAATTTTGCTTTTTGACAGCTAATTCTATTTACATTTGCCTCGAAATAGAATTATACCGAATTTAATTATTTTATACCATGATCGATATAACGATCTAATGTTACGGAATGACATTACACAGCAAGCGCAACTGAATTTTGGTATACATATCCGAAACTATTTAAATGAAACGTTTGCTGAAGGTGGATAGGAACGCGAGAGGGTATTGAATAGCCTCTTGAAGATC
This sequence comes from Barypeithes pellucidus, assembly GCA_963991005.1. NCBI lineage: Eukaryota > Metazoa > Arthropoda > Insecta > Coleoptera > Curculionidae > Barypeithes > Barypeithes pellucidus. The sequence continues at coordinate 47,571,172 of OZ022557.1, read as the reverse complement.
TACAGATCTAACGATTTAAGATTTTTACCTCTATGGTAATTTAAAGACTGTCGTATATCGTACGAAACCTAACGGTTTGGAGGATCTTGAGAACATAATATTATATGCTGTTCACGCTATTTCTCATCAACATTTGCAAAACTTTCCAGTTTTCAGACAGACTTGGATACTGTCAGGTGGCTGAAGGACGGTACTTTTAACATTTAGTTAATATCTTTTATTCTAAATTATCATTTATGCAAAAATTGTTACTTATTTTTTAAAATAAAATATCTTTATTTCCTATGGTATGCAATGGTTGACATCCTCTCCCCACATACACGAATACCTCGTCAGTCTATCTTATTTTTAAGCTATAAACGCGGTTTCTCTCCGTGCGGTTCTCCTTCCATCACACATATCATCTGGTTGGAACTTATAAATTTTATCAATCTGAAACGAATAATAGAAATTATCTCTACCTACCCACCTTTTATATACAGGGTGTCCGCTAATTAATGTTAGATGGAAAAGCTCCTTACGTAAAAATATTAGGATTTAATTATACTTACCTATATCCGAAAGTTGATATTAACTGAGATACAGGATAACATTGTGTCAAAGTTAAAACTTATAAACCATGGTTTTTTACAAAATTTTTTTCTCATAGTAACCTATGAGTAAACAAATGAAGTTTAGAGATGCAGTTGCTACCAAACCTCCATATTGTTATTTGTTAATTATTATAAGATAGCTGTGCGAGTTATTTGGAATTCCATTTAGGACGAAAGGGACCTGTTTCGCCTAATCGGTCGTAAATATTTTTGAGGATCTTAAAATCAGGTTGTTGGATATAGTTCCGAATATCGTCTCTGAGCACCTCGTCTATAAAAATTTTCCTGCTCGTATACACACAACATATCCCGCATTTCTGCGTTTGAAAACAAATGGTGTCTCGTCATTGTTACTTAACTTACGATAAACTCAAAAATGAAACATTTTCTCACACAGCTATCTTACAATAATCAACAAACAAATAACAATATGAAGGTTCTGCATCTCTAAATTTAATTTGTTTTCATATATTTTAATTTAAGAAAATAATTTTGTTTGATGATTAATAGTAAATTGGGCACGGTGCACTAAACAATTCAAATGCATATATCTCCGGGCGACCTCAACTTAGTATACCTTTTTTACGTAATAAATATGAGAAAATTATTATTATTAGAAACTTAAATACACCAAGGCACAAAGAAGTTATGACATAATAAATGTGCGAAAAATGCCGCAGACAGCGCCCCGCCCCCTACATTGTAGATTAAGTTTTCTCCCCAAAAAATCAATTTCTCGTCCTAAGAAAACCATAATTGCCAAATTTTGTAAAAAACGCTGGTTTCTCTAAAGATATTAGAGAAAAACAAATTGAAGTTTTAACTTTAACACCTTGTTACTCAGTTAATATGGTCAATTCTACATGAAAACGGTCTCTTGAGTTTTTCTCGTCAGACGCACCATTCTTGATAAAACCCACTAAAATCATATTGAAACTCATTATTATTAACATTGATAAATATTAATGATAAATTTTGTTTTATGAAAATTTCAATATTTGAACGAATGGGCAATTCGATGCAAAGACGGGCGGAGGCATGCCTTTTAAGTGAAGGTGGCCATTTCCAACATTTTTATAAAACAAAATTTATCATTAATATTTTATCAATGTTAATAATAATGAGTTTCAATATGAATTTAGTGGTTTTAATCAATAACTAAAATTAGTGGTTCTCTATCCTATTAACACATACCAAAATTGAAAATAATATCTATCGTACTTTCGGAGATATTAAAAAATAACCATTTAAAAAATAAAAATTCAACACCCTGTAGCAAAAAAATTAAGCCGTTGCGGACATATGTTCATATAAACTTTTCTTTATAAAATGACCTAAGGAATCACACCCTGAAATATTAGCACGCCATTAAGGAATACCTTGTATAGAAATTATTAAAAAAAAGTATATCCTAAATAAAGTATTCACATTTTACTAATTAATGGTTGTTTATTTCTACATAATTTTGATATGTTATATCTATACATTTTACATAAGGAAACAATAAGATGTACAAAATTGGACTGAATTAGCCCAATAATTTCCACATGTTACATCGCCCAGTAAGCTGCACTTTTTAATTCTTCTTATCACCAGTGTCCACGTCCGGCACCACCCCAACCTCCTACATTGCCTCCCCAACCTCCTGCATTGCCTCCCCAGCCTCCAACGGCTCCTCCCCAACCGCCACGTCCTGCACCCCATCCAGTTGGACGAGGTTCGGGTTCAGCGAATACGGCGCAGACGGCCATAAGGGCAATAGCTACGAAGATTAAGAATTTCATGTTGCTTGAGTGACTTGATTGACTTGCTGACAAGTTATGATTGTTAAGTCGATATCAAGCGATATTTATATAAAAATATTTCAAGTCGAAAAGTACTGTTGCTGTTAGCCCTAGTAGCAACTGTCTTATGCAAGTATTCTAATTATATCGTAAGTAGCAGTAATTAATTGGTCTGATTTTTTCTTACTTGTCTTTCAAACTTTCATTGTTCGGAAGAAATAATAATTAACACAAGTTTTTTACTCCAGGCATATAATAGATATTATCTGCATATTTAATATTATTCAAGAGTGACAATATTGAATATTATTACCTATTGTTATACTACATTCACGTGCAAAGAAAACGGTAATTACAAAATTTTGATAAAGTTTTAAACTTAATTATTCCTTTTATTTGTAATCCGATATTAGTGATTTTTTTAGATAATTGTAGGTACAACTATCAGTTTTAACTAGGGATGACAATCCCGGGATACGGAAATCCCGGGATCCCAGGATCTCGAGGAAAAATCAATCTCGAAAGTCCCGGGATTAAGCCCTCAAATCCCGGAATAAATTAGATAAAAGAGTTCTTTAAAATTTAACTTGTTATTTAAATATTTATTTTAAAACTAACAATATTATTGTAAATTATATTTTATTAATAAATCCCTAACTTGGCAACATGTTTCGGTAGCCCCTAATACAAATAAATATCCAATTTACAAATTAATGTAATTTTTTAGCACCGATGTTCAGAGATCTCTAAAACAGAGAATTAATTAAAGTCGATCCCTTTTTATCGAGCTTTTAATAGTGCATTATAAACCTAGCCACTAAAAAGACACTTAAGTCACGTGGTTGATATACTATTTTATACACTTTAAGATAGGGAGTCCTAAAGTAATTTAAACGATAACGGTCAACAAATTTATTTCTGAGGGATTACATTTTTTATTTAATCCCTTAATTACATTTTTAACCCTTAGGGATTAAATGTTTTGTTCATCCCTTATTTTGCGGGTTTGTTCGGTGTAGGAACAGAAAGCTGCTTGTTGTCAGCAGGTTCTATTTGCAATAAGTCACGATCAAGTTTAGGTGACGACACACTGGATACATTGTTTTTTTTTTTAGAAATTTTTCATGTTTTCTTTTTTCACTTTGTTAATAGTAGATAAGATTTATACTTGGTATATTATTAGGCATTAGATATTCTTTATCCCGAAAATCCCGGGATTGGAATAAATAAAGCTTCGGAACTGGTAACCTGGCTTTTAAGGTGTCTTTTACAAATTCTAAGTAACTTTGGTTATTTGACATATTTTACAAGAATAATCAAAATTTTGCTTTTTTTATCTAATTGTCAAACACGCTGTGGAAAAATCAAGTAGCAAAAGTAGTTAAAAATACCAGTTTTCATTTAGAGTCATCTGTATATTTTGTATTTTTGGTTCATGTCATTACATTATTACATCTATCATATTTTTATGGTTGGTTTTATGGTATTGTTTCTCTGGTTTTATTGGTTATCAATAATTAAAATGTTTCCATAATAATTTCTAGTGCAATATGAATTCAGTATTTTCTGTGACAAGGAGGAGGTTCCGTGCTGGTATGAACCGACGTATATAGGTTAGGGTTAGAGGAGACAAAACAAAGTACCTATAACTATTTATGAACAGGCCTTCAAATTGTCGCCCCAACATTTGATTAAATCGGGAACTTCAGCTTCTAAAAAATGAAAGAGTTATAGAAATCAATTTAGAAGCAGATCGATTGATAATATCAAAAAATACCACTGAACTGCATTTTCAGTTAAATGATTAAGCTTATTTAGCAACACATTAGAAAACCCAACCATTTAAAGGTTAACTTTCAAATTTAGGGTAAGGATTACTAATAGACCGATCCCTTTAAAATTCTTATGAAACTTACATAGCCAAACGTTAGAATCGTTTACTCTTGAAATTGGTTAAAAATTAGTAAGTTTATTTTTGAAGATAGAGACAATATTAACAGAAATTATTATGATCTTAAAATTAGTTCGCTTAAATACAAAAAGATATAAATAGAGCGTAATTATATGCATATGTGTGTACTTACTACATACAGGGTGCTCCAGCGATAACTTAACACCTCGATTTTCCTACTTTAAAATGAAACTGTAGAAAATCGCTCGGACCCGTCGATTTCTGATTCGAGGGGGAATAACTTTCCGCTTTTTTCATCTCCGTAACTTCAACCCCCTAACCGGGGTGAACACAACCCCCTGATTTTGAATAGGGATGAGGGGTGTTGCGATACCTCATTTTGAAGATCTTATCGAGTACTAAGTATCTGACCCTAAAATTTCGCTTCAAAATTTTCATCTTTAACGAAATGACAGCTAAAATAGTGGAAGACTACTTACTTTTGTGATTAGTTTATTAAATGCTGAAAATGGCCCCATTCACTTCCATGCAGTAAAGAACGCTGGTGTATGAGTAGAGAATGTGGAAGTTACCTCGAGGATATTACTCTTATCAGACGCAGTTGAATTTATTTATTTATTTGTTAATTTTTTGTCCAAAAAAGTAGACGGACCATGTTTTTGATTTGCCTTAGTCTATCGTGAATTTTTAAGAACGTTAAAACTGTGTCAATTCGATTGTACCTTTGTAGTAGAATTAAAATGGTGTATTCCATAGAAGAAAGGGTGGAAATTATAAAATTATTTTGTCGTCGCTCTGCGAGAGTAACAGCGGCTTTATTAACGAACGGCATCCTGAAAAAAATGTATCCACTGCTTACGTTGTGCAACTGGTTGCGAAATTTGACGCTACTGGTTCAGTCGGAAACAAAAAGAGGGTGTATGACAGAGACGAAGCGAGGGAAGTGGCTGTCTTAGGTCAAATAGGAATGGATCCGACCCTTAGTACTAGGAAATTGTCCGATGTATCTGGTGTTTCATGCAAAACAATCATGAGAATCCTTAAACAACATAAGTTCCATCCTTTTAAGATACGACTGATTCAAGAACTAAATGAGGATGATTTCGATCGCTGACTCCAGTTCTGTGAAGTGGTCAGTGGAATTATTAACAATAATCCTAACTACATGTTCAATACTTATTTCTCGGACGAGTGTTCATTTTACCTTAATGGCATTGTAAACAGGCATAACTGTCGGTATTGGTCAGATGAAAATCCAAGATTATTTCGTGAAGTGCATACTCAGCATCCCCAAAAGTTAAATGTTTGGGCGGGTATTTATGGAAATCACATAATCGGCCCTTTTTTTATACCCAGTAATCTTACTGGCCAAATGTATTTAGAACTATTAGAGAACGCTATTTATCCAGCCCTCATTCAAGTATTGGAGAATGAAGAAGACCATTTTTCAACAAGATGGCGCACCACCTCATTTCGCTCAACCTGTGCGTCAGTTCTTAGATGAAAATTTTCCTCAGGCCGGGATTGGAAGAAGGGGACATATTGAGTGGCCAGATCACCTGATCTGGCTCTACTGGACTTTTTTCTATGGGGATCACCTAAAATCTTAGGTTTACGCTACCCAGCCTGAGTCACTGGAGGATTTGCGAATGTGGATCATTAATGAATGTCAAATTACACCACAAATGTTGAGTAATGTCCGTGAACGTTTTGAGCCAAATATATTTTACTGCATGGAAGTGAATGGTGGCCATTTTCAGTATTTAATAAACTAATCACAAAAGTAAGTAGTCTTCCACTATTTTAGCTGTCATTTCGTTAAAGATGAAAATTTTGAAGCAAAATTTTAGGGTCACATAGTACTCGATATGATCTTCAAAATGAGGTATCGCAACACCCCTCATCCCTATTCAAAATCAGGGGGTTGTGTTCACCCCCGTTAGGGGGTTGAAGTTACGGAGATGAAAAAAGTTGAAAAGTTATTCTCCCTCGAATCAGAAATCGACGGGTCCCAGCGATTTTCTACATTTTCATTTTAAAGCAGGAAAATCGAGGTGTTAAGTTTTCGCTGGACCACCCTGTATAGCCATATTTACTAATAATGAACTTTTCGAAATTATTTTTTTCAGAATTTACACAAATACCACACACCCGTGCCTTACAATCGGTAAACCCCTAACAGTTTAAGTTGCTGTGAGACGTTGCTAAATTTCGAGGCGACAACGTGCGACGTATCCTTAATGAACATATATATGCAGCGGAGGCGAGTGCGTTCAGGCTTTCTTTCGATGTAAAAGCGACGCCAGCGCCAATGATCTATAGCCGAACTTAAAGGACAACCTATAGTTAAAAATGTTTCAAACCAACCTCTCTAAGATTTGACGTCACATGAACTGTAACAACCTCTAGAATGACCTTGGCGGGAAAGTAAGGCAAAACGTTGTCACCTCAGTTTTCGGAGGTCACAACGGTATATATGAGGTCATAGCGTACGGTTTATACCTATTATTGAGGTGACTATGTAGTATGTACCCTTTATAAATATATATAGTACATTTTAAAAATATTTTTAAATATATGTTTGTATATATGTGTTTCATAAAAGCGGGACTAAAACTTTAATATATAAAACCCTATATTCTTTACTCGGAATTAGTGCTTCTCCTTATTGTTTATGTAACGCCATTTTTCCAAGCTGTTACGGTGTTGCCAAGATAGTAAATATTTTCCTATTTTTCTTGCTTTTGTACGATCGCAATAAAGAGCATACAGTTTTTTTATTAATTTTAATTTGACAATAATTTTTTTACATAGGTATAGTTGTATCTGGTTTTATTCGGGTTTGTTTAATTTTACTTCCAAATTTCGGGAAGTTTGGATTAAATATACTAAATATTCTTAAATGAAACACCTATATATCTTGTCAAGAACTGAAATTTCTAATAAGTCCTCTAATAACTCTAAAATATTTTTATTATTGTCAAATTGTAATGATTTTAATAATAATAATAATAAATGGTTTTATTGTAAAATATTACAAATAGCCAAGTTGGGGCCGAGCCTCCTAGCTTAACCTAGATATAAAATAGACCATAACATATATTAATAAATATGCCATAAGTCGATATACTCTACCTGCCCACTATACGCAAAATATAGCAAGCAGTCAGAAAAAAAAAAAAGGAATACAAACCAAAAAAAAATAAGAAAAATAAATACGAAAATATAAAACAACAGGAGAATGGTAAATTAGTACAATCCATATTCTTCTGATCAATTCCTACATAGAAAATGAATCCAGTAAAATTATAAAGAGAAATTATAAAGAGGAATGAAAAAAAAACAAATAAATAAATAAATTTACAATTTTTGACACTTTCACACCCATAGAAAACACACTAATTTCTAAACTAGAGAGATCAGGATGAGTATTTTTCCTTTCCCCTTTTATTTCTTTTTTCCTCCCTTCCTCCTACAAACTACATGAATCTTACTATCGAGACTTTTAATAGCCTCCTAAATTTAAAATCTGAACACAATTTTAATTCTGAATAAACTTATAAACATATAATTTCGTTATATTGAATGAGAATGATTTTTGGAAATAACTTGTACTATAAACTGGTGGGGTAATAATGAGTTTATGACGTAGATCCAAATTATGCGAGTCATATCGAAATTTCATTTTGTTATAGAGATAGTCTGGGCACTTTTTACAGTTTTTTCTCTAAATTTTCAGTATTTGTTTCTTTTTTATTTGATATTTTTATTTTAAGTATAGTTGGTCAGAATTATTGTAATACCCTTTATTTTATTGCATTATAACGTCCATACCGTGAAACAAAAAACACCCTGTATTAATAGCTGTCGCAAAATCAATAAAAATAAACTGTGGGATACTTATTGCGATCGTGCAAACGCAAGAAAAATAGGAAAATAATTAATATCTTGCCAATATAGGGTGTTCCATTTATTAAAAATGTTAAAGTTTAAGTTGTTCCGCTTTTACGAAACACCCTGTATATTTAAAATATTTTTACGATATACATCTTAAATGGTCCTCTACTTTTTATATTTAAAGTTTCTCTCTATACATGATAGTATATGAGAATTATACACTTAATGGCACCCTGTATAAGTTTACCTGCTCTCTCGTTTAAAAATATTTTCAGCCGTGCAGTGCTGTCGTTTCTACTAGAAAATATTAGCAACTTTGATAATTTAAATAAAACACCCTTATATTATTTTTTTTATAATTCCTATTAATTTCTTAATATCGTTTCTTAATATTTTCTTGTACCTACTTATTATCTTTCTCGAAATAATAATTAGTTTCACTTTTGGAGAACATGTCATTCAAAAAGGGCTGATATTTTTTAACTTTGACGAATTAGTCCACAGAAATTTTGTTGTGAATGAGTCAATACCCAGAGAAGAAGAATTAGTAGTATGTTTCTATGCTACAACTTAGAATTGGTTACGTAACCTTAAGCTTCACAAATTGATTTGTGATTGTTATCAGTAGGTAATAATTAATTTTGCTAAATAAAAACTATTCGAGATAGGTATAGCAATATTACACATAGAAAGATAGGCAATTTCTAGACCTTCTCGGACCACGGATAAAATACGGACCGGATGGTTCATTTAAAAAAACATGCTTCTTATCTTTTTTTCAGTCAAAATATTTCTATTTTGAATCACCCTGTACTATTATAACTAATAGTTGGAAACAGAGTGAAATGCCTCTGGGCATTACCTGACTCCAAATCAGATATAAGTGCGCTACTTTGTTATAGTTCAATAATATCAGCCCTTTTTAAAGGATATGTTTTCCAAAAAAAAAGTTAAATTAATTATTATCTCGAGAACGATAACAGATATGAATAGGAGAATGTCAAGGAAAGATTATTAAGAAATTAATAGGAATTCTAAAAAAAAGAATACACAGAGTGTTCCATTTAAATTATTAAAGTTGCTAATACTTTTTAGTAGAAGCGCCAGCACTGAATGACATGAAATATTTTTTTACGAGTGAGTATGCCCACTTGTATAACCAAATTTTCAAAGTGACCAATCGATTAGTTCTTCATAAACGTCTACTAGGGCATCCGCCATCAATCACCTAGTATGCTATATTCCGTTAATTTTGCGCTAATATGTCACTGTTACATGTTATTTTTCTGCACTTTTTGATAAATTCGACCCAATAATAATTATTTGTCAACACAAATTTTTACTCCTTTTTTTAATAATAATTTTCATTGACTCTATAAAAACTTTTGTATATAATAATATACAACTCACCATCACCTCGATGAACATTTTTGTATGTAGCTTGCCAGTTACTCCTTTTTACAATTTTAAATAATTTAAAGCATACGAATATGTCTCAAAAGTGCGTGGATTAATAATAGCTAAATTTTTTAGAATAAAATATAGAAAATTCTGCTTAAATTTTATGTTTAGAGCATTCAGAGTTTAATTCGATGGACCGTGTCGACCCTAAATAATTGAAGATAAAAAACTAGTAACATTTTACTAATGGTTATTTATTTCCACATAATTTTGATAGTTTATTTTTATCCATTTTACATAAGGAAACAATAAGATGTACAAAATTGGACAGAATTAGCCCAATAATTTCCACATGTTACATCTCCCAGTAAGCTAAACTTTTTGTAAGCTGCACTTTTTAATTCTTCTTATCACCAGTGTCCACGTCCGGCACCACCCCAACCTCCTACATTGCCTCCCCAACCTCCTGCATTAGCTCCCCAGCCTCCGGCACCTCCTAATCCTCCTGCGACACCTCCCCAGCCTCCACGTCCTGCACCCCATGCAGTTGGACGAGGTTCGGGTTCAGCGAATACGGCGCAGACGGCCATAAGGGCAATAGCTACGAAGACTAGGAATTTCATGTTGCTTGAGTGACTTGGTTGACTTGCTGACAAGTTGTGATTGTTAGGTCGATATCAAGCGATATTTATATAAAAATATTTCAAGCCGAAAAGTACTGTTGCTTTAAGCCCTAGTTACTGTCTTATGCAAGTATTCCACTTATATCGTCAATATAAGTCAGTAATTGGTGTATTTTTTTTTAACATATACTTTGTTATATATATTTATAATTAAACCATAACTTTTTTAATCAATGAATAAAATGGTTATTATCTACATATTTTAATATTACTTAACTTTTACCATATTGACCTATAACCGAAATGGGAAACAAAAATATAGATAATTGAAAGATTTTAATTCGAAAACACAAAGCAGTGAAGACAGAAAAAGAAGTAAATATTGTTTTTAAAAAGCCGCCATTTTATTTTGGTAACGAATTAACAATATTCTGGGATCGTAAAATACTCGATAGGACCTATAAAATGATGTATCGCAAGTCCCCCAATTCCTATTAACTTTTTTTTATCAAGATGGCGCCCATCCGCCATTTTGAAATTGAACACAATGAAATATGCAAAAAAGGGTAGCTCTCTTTATGCCAAGTAGTATTTATTTTTCTAATACATTAAATAATCGCACTGTATAAAATGAAAATTGAGTTATGAAAAGTATCTAAAATAGCACATATTTTAAAAATATTTATATGTACTGTAATGATGATGATCAAATACAAGCACTACAGGAAAAATCCTTTAGGACACTCTGGAAGTGGTGCGTGTGCGAATAAAGCGCTTCACGTTGGTTTTGAATGGTTGGAGGTTATATTTGTAGGGAAAAACGAACTCGGGAAGGTTGTTATATTGGGATAAAGTCCTCCAGATGAAAGAATTCTTAAATAGTGAAGTTCGAGGAGTACTAAGCTTAACCTCATATGAATGGGTGGCATTGCTTGGTCGTGTATTTCTGCTATTCGCCGCTCTGTGCGGAATTAAGAGGGCAAGGTCAGCCGAGCACCTTCCATGAAAATATCTGTAAAAGAGAGTCATCCCCAACCTGTTTTCGATGCTCTAGACTCTAGGCTGTCGAGGTTCTTCGTCAACTCATGGTCTCCGATCAGACGAATGGCTCTCCTTTCGATGGAATCTATTATAGTAGCCGAAGAGTATGTTTGGGTGCAGAGCACCAGACATGAGAGCAGTGCTCTAGTGATGGTCGAATCTGGGCTTTGTATAGTGTCAAAAGCTGATGAGGTGTGTACAACTTTTTGGTTCGAAAAAGTACCTACACCAAGTTTCTGAGAAGCTATCTTGGCGATTGCCACAACGTGGTTATGCCAAGACATATTTCCTCCCAGATTGACGTCCAGGAAATTAATAGATGAAGCCAGTGTGATTGCGTGTCCTACCATGACTATATCCGATTCTGTAATGTTCACCTGCCTGGGTTTTTTTAGCATTAAATTCGACTTGGTTGCTGTCACCCCAAGCCAAAATTTCTTCCAGGTCTTTGTTAAGGGGCGATACTTCATACTGTCTGCGAAGATGTGTGAAGATTTGTTAAAATCGTGTTACGCTGCCTATATACGCTACCCAATAAAATTGTTTATCTTGTGAACGAAGCCGACTACAAATAAATATTAAAAATGTTTTCTTCGAATTTAAATTTCTTCTAAATTCTTCAAAATTTGAAAAGTAAGCGTCGTACCTATTTTTGTTAAAAATAATTATTCACATACTTTTATTGCTAACATTGTTGCTATTTTATGTACTTTTCATAACCCATAAACATTAACTAAAATTATTAAAGCCGTTTCGGTAATATCTTGATACCACCGAAAAAATTCCAACATTGTAACACCCTGTATCGTTTAAACAAACCATATTGATGGAACTATTTATCTTATTTTTGAGTAAGGAATCAATACACGAACGATGGCACACGTTTTTTGAAACACCCTGTACATTGGACACCTTATAAAGGAGATTTAATTTTCAGCATCAAGATGAACTGAAACATAGATCTCACTCTCTCTCAGATGGGGTTATTTCGGACCAAAACGGAGACAAGCAAAAAAAATACACTATTCTAATCAATGCTGTGGTAATTTTATATCATCGGCAAAACAAAAAAAAATCAAGTGGTACTAGTGGTTAATTCTAGAAGGCATCTTTCAACTTTTTGCTTCCAAATTTTTTGCTTCTGGTTTCGACTTTTGATTTCTAATTTATCAGGTAACAAATTAATAAGCCAAAGAAATTGGCAAATACCTTTAACATGCACTGGTAGTTTACTCTATATCAATTCGACTCCGATTTTCAAATATCAAAGAAAAAAGGGAGAAGAAAAAAAGAGATATTATTTTTCCAAAGAAATATTTTAGAGTCATAAAATAATAATAATAATAATAATAATATACGTTTATTTAGCCATATCTCGGCTAGTTAAGATCAAACTTTCTATCAAAACAAATACATATACTAAAGACTACGCGACACCCGAACAAACCCGAACAAACCCTAATAAATGTTTAGTCAGAAGTTTGCCAAAAGAACGCATGTTTGGTTTACCCCTAACCACGTTCGGCAGAGAGTTAAAAAGGCAGACACCCTCATAAAATAATGTTTTTTGAAGTTTAGTAATTTTCACAGCTGAAACATTTTTATTTTCCTTGTAGCGAATATTAGAAGAATGTAACTCAGGCCTTCTTTAGAAAAATGACTTCAAATATGTGTATCTTATAAATTAAAGTGGTTCGCCTTCTTAATGCAATGCTCTACCGACAATCACCCCAACGCCTCCAACATACTGGTATGTCTATCTATCACAACCTAACAGAATACGCATTGCCTTGTTCTGCTGTATCTGATATGCTATCTTTTTTACATGAAATTAGCAATGATATGCAATAATTGAAATGAGGAAATATAATGGTATTATATATAAGTTTTTTAGACCAGTGAGATAGATAGATAGATAGATAGATAGATAGATAGAATAAAAACAAAACGTTTAACGTTACCTAATCACCCTGTATCACTGGCATAAAATATTTTCAAATTCGCTGAAGGTAAGCTGTTCAAGGAAGCTGTTCATAAAACATTTTTCTTCCAACTGTCCCTAACAATTGTGTAGCTAAAGGAAAAATTATAATTTTTTATAGAAGAGAGAAAGAGTTAAGTCCCGATCTGCCTAATAAATTTCCTCCTTCCACGACAACTAGTTTTTGAGCTTTCGATTCAACAGAGGAACAGGCGGAAATGTTTTTTTTATGATCTAACTAAATACCTTAAAAGTTAAGATCTGAGGAGATTTTTTTAAAGTTATTTTATCGTGATTACAATACTTTACTGCTTACGAAGAAATTAAAAGTCCAAAGTTACAGGTTAATTTTATAGAAAATATTCTTTACTCTTTAATATAAGCAGTAAACCGTGAAAAATTAAATTGTGGCCTCCTTATATATTTCAAGAGTCGAAATTAAGACCAATTTTTAATAATATTTTAATACGATTACCTACTTACCAATTTAACTTACAGTCATAAAAAATTACTTTCATATTTATAGGCTTAACAATAAAATAAGTGATATTTGCATTCGATTTAATAAAAATAAACTTCACAAATTTATTTTACGCATTTTTTTATTTCCACAAAAATAGATTTTACATTAAAAAATAGTAAAATGTACCAATTTAAATAAAAAGTATTCAAAATTATCTACATGTTACATTTCCTAGTAAATTGCATTTTCTCTTCATTGTTTAGCCCAAGTGAGCATGGCCACCCAAACCTCCATGTCCACCCAAACCTCCATGAATGCCCAAACCTCCATGAACGCCCAAACCTCCATGACCGCCCAAACCTCCAACACCCAATCCTCCTAAACCTCCATGTCCAACACCCCAACCGGTTGGTTGGGGTTCGGGTTCAGCAAATACGGCGCAGACGACCATAAGGGCAATAGCTACGAAGACTAGGAATTTCATGTTGCTTGATATGACTTGATCGGCTTGCTGATAAGTTCTGATTGTTAGGTCCGTAACAACCGATATTTATATAAAAATGGTTATAGCAGAATATCAAACAGTATAAGTGTTGCCCAAAGCTTTATTAATAAAAAAAGCTTACGCAATTTTTAAAGCCATATCGTTAGTAAATAGCAAAAATGGTTTTACTTTCTTGAATAATTTTGAAATTATTGCCTGGAAACAATTGCATGAAAAAATATTTTAGTGCCCTCGTCAGACTTTTTTGTTCAAAATGGTTTTATAAATTTATATTATTTAGGGTTCTGATTATTAGGTCAGTAACAACATATATTTATACAGGGTGTTTCTTAATAATATGCTAATATTTACGGAGGTTATTCCTGGGTTCATTTTCAGAAATAAACTTCATATGAACATATGTCCTAAACATCTTAACTTCTGAGATACAGTGTCTTGAAGATTTTCTCGTTTTTTTTTAATAATTCGTTAAGTGAATGACTTAACTACATGACAACTAGACTAGGCAGACAACTGTCAAAACTGTTTATATTTACAAAACAAGATCTGCTTCTTACCTACTAGATCCTTTTTAATCTTTGTCAATACCTAATTTGATAACCGATTGCAAATGAATGAATTTAATTTTTTTATGCGAAAACTGTACGTCAAACGACAAAAAATAAAGAGACGACATTTGCTCAGCAAGGAATGAGAATTTAAAAATTAATTTTTATTTAAAAAAAAAGAAGAACCATACCATTCTTTTCATCAAAAATACTGAGGGCAATTACCGCACGAACGCCACTGGTCGAAATAAAAAAACATACATCATAAAATAACTTTTGATGAATAGGAAGTGTGTACTGAAATTTCACAAAAATATCTAGAGCAGTATCAGATAGTAATTAAAAAAGAGATTTTTTGAAAATTTGTATTTCAAAAGTTAAGACGTTTAGGACATAGATTCATATGAAGTTTTTTCTGAAAATTGACACACTAATAACCTCCTTAAATATTAGCACATTGTTAAGAAACACCCTGTACAAAAATGGTTATAGTCTCAAACAATACAATATCAAACCATATGTCAATTATTCTCCAAAGCATAGTAAAAAAAGCTTATGTAACTTTAATAACCATATTGTTAATAAATAGCAAAAATGGTATTGTTTCCTTCTATGGTATTTAAAATCTTGGCTGAAAATAGGGACCTTAAAATATATAACTGTTCTAAATGAAGTCGGAACTATTGCTAACATTCATATTATAAAAGCTGCGAATTCTGCTGATTATTATGATGATGTCAAAAAAACAATTGAACGTCAGAATCACGTGATATACGGAATGAAAAACTCAGTTAACTGCTAACTCATTAAAATTAATTAACTATAAAAATAATAAAACTAATCATAATTTATGGCTCTATACAGGGTGGCAACTATATAATCGAACACTATGGGTATTTTTTGAACGGCAATATTTACGAAGTTGGTTAAATTAGAGAAAATGTGCAGTTTTTAAAGCTTTTTCGAATCCTGTATCGACGTTGCCGAATTATTTTTGATTCGTGAGATACAGGGCGATTTGTTAAAAACGTCTGAAACTAATTTCTTTAATAACTCAAAAGGTTTTGATTTTAGAAAAAAACGCGTTATTAGTTTCTCTATGTCATTTTACCCCAAATACAATGATGTATCACTCAATGGTATTTACCTTAGTTTCGGCAAAAATTATACATCATCAGGAAAATCTTGAGAATTTTCTCAGTACGGACCTGATTTTTTGAAATAATAAATACATGATATTTTCATTTGATTTAGCTATAATTGAGATAAAATAATGAGCAGATTTCACCTAAGATCGACGAAACTAAAATAGGTACAAATTCAAATATGCAACCGCTTATGAATAATAAATAAATTTTACTTTATTAATATAATTTCATTAAATGCTCGAAATGGCCTCCTTGATTTTATGAAAATGAATTAAAATATTTTTAATTACTTTAAATCAAGTTGCCACAGTCAGAAAGTGAAACAAATTTTGTCATTTCCGTCAAACCCCTAGCTCCTCTTTTAAATAAACGTTGTTTAATAGAAATTCGTTCTTAGCGCAGAGAAACTATTCTATTTCATATCCCGAGAGATTTCAACCTTCGAGGCTGATATTTCAAATAATTACCAAGTGCATGGTAGAAGAAAGTAGTATTTTTAAGAAAAGAAATAAATATCATTTAGAACCGAACGAGATTAATGTGCCGGCTGAAATTAATATTAATCCTGAAAACTCGACAGTACCAGTAGCAAGATAATGTTGTATAACTTCTGCAGGAGCAAAGAAAATCCTGAAAAAAAAATGTTTCATGACTATAAATTTCATCCTGTACACCAGCTTCATGCAGGGGACCCCGAAAGGCCACTTAGATTTTGCGGGTGGTTTCGGACTCAAAATGCGAATCCAGAATTGTATCAATCAATTCTATGGAGTGACGAGACTGCATTGGCCAACTGCGGTATATTTAACTGAATAAATAAGCATTATTGGGCGACCGAAAATCCCCATTTGGTTCAAGAAATTAGACCTCAGGTGCGATTTAAGATAAATCTATGGTATGGGCTAGTTGCGGATAGGGTAATCGGGCCAATTTTTCTTGAAAAAAAATCGGAATAGCGTAAGATACTTAAATTTACTATAGCAAGATTTAGAACATTGTGTAAATGAGCCATTAGCGGTTTTAAGAAAAATAAAATGGTTCCAGCAAGACGGATGTGCAGCTCATAATGCTTTAATAATCCGTGATTTTTAAATGGACGGTTTCCAGGAAACTGGATCGGAACCTCCGGGCCTGTTCCGTGGCCACCTCAATCCCCATGCCTTAATCCGCTGGATTATTTTTTGTGGGGAACATTGCAGAACAAAGTATATTACACCCCATGTAATAATATCCACGAACTTCAGAGACGTAGAATAGATGCCTTCCAAATGGTTACATCCGACATAATGAGACACGCTATTGAACAAATGGAGAAAAAAACCAACCGTTGTATTGAAAATCAAGGAGGCCATTTCGAGCATTTAATGAAATGCTTAAGGATTAATATTAATTTGAGCCACCACATTAATCTCGTTTGTATTCGGTTCTAAATGATATTTATTTCTTTTCTTAAAAACACTACCTTCTTCTGCCATGCACTTGGTAATTCGTTGAAATATCAGTCTCGAAGGTTGAATTCTCTCGGGATATGAAATGGAATAGTTTCTCTGCGCTAAGAACGAATTTCGAAAATTTCTATTAAATAACGTTTAGTTAAAAGCCGAGCTAGGGGTTTGACAGAAATGAGAAAATTTGTTTCACTTTCTGACTGTGGCAACTTGATTTAAAGTAAATAAAAATATTTTCGTTCATTTTGCTAAACTTTCATAAAATCAAGGAGGCCATTTCGAGAATTTAATGAAATGATATTAATAAAGTAAAATTCATAAGCGGTTGAATATTTGAATTTGTACCTATTTTTAGTTTCGTCGATCTTAGGTGAAATCTGGTCAATATTAGTTTTAAGAAGGAAATATTTTTACTAGTTATAATTTTATCTCAATTATGGCTAAATCAAATGAAAATATCTTTTATTTATTATTTGAAAAAATCAGGTCCGTACTGAGAAAATTCTCAAATTTTCCTGATGATGTATAATTTGTCCCGAAACTAAGGTAAATGCCATAGAGTAATACATCATTGTATTTGGGGTAAAAAAATACAATCAAAAAATAACTATATTTGCCTAAAAAAAAATAGAAACTATGAAATAATAATATTTGCCCTTTTTGAAAACGAATATTTCTGATGAATTAAATATTCCTTTTTTATATACAGGCCATAATAAATAATAAAAACTTATGATCAATTGGCCGAAGGCGCAGAAAGAGATGCCAGATTCATGTTGTAAAATAAATTACAGAATGAATCACGAGATTTACACTATATCCGCTGATTTTACGGTATTTTCTTTGACAAAAACTTTCCACCCCAAAACGGGCCCCCCGGATTTAATCATGGATTTTTTTTTCATTTTGTCCAGTAAATAGTGGATCATCTGAATCCACAAAATCTTGTCTACTGGGCTTGTTAAAACTGTATAGGTACATATTATAGTGTCTTTTTCCTAGGTATTCGTCAATTCGTCAATTTTTTTGGATTAAATTAATTTTTTTTGCCTTAATGTAACAGTAATGTTCATTCAATTTAAATGACAACATGTAGTATTGTTTCAAAAATGGTTATAAATAAGACCGAAACGTCAACGAAATAAAAATCTTTAGATCCAAAAAGATTGACCGAAAGCCAAAAGATTGACCGAAAGCCTAGGAGAAAAAACCACTATAATATACAGTGTGTCCTAGGATAAGCGAACTTATAGGTGTAAATAACAATTATTTTTCGAATTGAAATTTGCCTATTTGGAGGAACAAACATTGGCGCCCCGGCGAGCTATGTACTTTATGTTCGGCTTGATTTGAAGGAAGCTTGATTAGAAAATAAAATTTAATATATTTTGATTTTTAATAAATCATGCAGGCATTGAGCAATTCATTATTTTTCTTACTGTCTAGGTAATGTGTATCTTCTTTATAAAATATCGAAAAATTTTATTTAGAAAAGTTGATTATGATTTAGTAACAATCAGACATAATTTTTTTAAAATTCTTTTTAAACCTCTAGACGGAAAACCCGTCTGTTCATGGTATTAACGTTATTAGAAAATATTATTTCGGAAATAACATTTGGTGTTTTCATTTCCTAAGCTGATATGACAAACGAGGAAATTGAAGAAATTAGAAATTTCTAACTGGGAAAAATATTGTATGAAACGAAAAATTCAATGTATGTTGATGGTTATTAAATTCGATGCAAATGCATGATTTTGAATTCTGAGCAACTTTTCTCAATAAGATTTTTCGATATTTTACCTGCTTGATTTCATAAAAATCAAAATACCTATGTTAAATTTTCTAATCAAGCAGATCATTTTCTAAACAATGGTCAAATTTCAATTCGCTTATCCTGGAACATACTGTATAAGTTCACTTATCCTGAGACACACTGTATAGAACTGTCATGAAAAGAAAAACATCATTGTTTTGTTTTTTGTATTTATCTTATCTTGACTATCCGCTTGGATTCGTTCATTAGCGCCAAAGGTATTATAAACTACAGATCCCATAATTAATTCATAAAACTCTTGGAAAGTGAAGCTGTGATTGTGTGAAATGTTGAAAATCAGTAATGGATGGAGAGAACTACATGTTTGTTGACTGAATGGCAACAATACTGAAGTCTGATTATATCAGATGGTTAAATATTAAAACATAACCATACTTACCGATGAACAGATAAATCCTTATTTAAATGATCCACTACCAACTACACATGAATGCTCTATTATTGTTTACAACGAAGACAATTTTTCACCAAAAAAACACAAATCAACCAAAATATCACCGTTATCATCCGTTTGATCACAGCATCAACGTTGTAATGTTTACGAGCTTAGTATTCATTCATATTTTGGGTCATAGATCGTAGCGCAATAGTAAAATAGAAATAGATGTTGCCAGAATGCAGTTAGATTAGTTCAAGATTCGTTTAATACTTTTAATAATATTTTTTTAAAGAATCTCTCATCGCCTTTTCACAGTTTATAGTAAAATTATTGGGAAATAAATTTATTTTAAGAGCAATTGCAGATTAATCTTGATCCAGTTGTAATTGTCAAATTAACAAATTTTTAATTGGTATTTTGCAAGATACCTTTGCGATAAATATGTCAATCTGGCTATGCTGCAACAATTACTGAAAGAGGTGGGATAGACTGTTTGAATTCGTTGCATAGGCTAGAAATGTACATTTTTCTATCAGTAGTTTGTAATGTCTTTGATTATCGCTGATATTAATTCTGTTTGTGAGGTGACGCAGTTATTACCACATCTTCTAAATCTTTGTAAGCACCGTTGCTGCATATACTTTTGGTTCATAGCATTTTCTTGTTGGACTTACTTTTAACGTTATACTGTATGGAATAATTTCAATATTTGTGGTTTCAAAAAGATCGTATTAGTGAACCTTGAAACCTCTGCCACCAAGTGTTCAAAGTTTTCTATTAATAACAAAAAACAAACGTACAATAAAATATTCAAAACTATGAAGTTTTCACAGTCACAAATGCACAACGATTCTGGAAATGAAAAAGATATCTCATAAAATGCTAGAAGCTAGCAAGGCAAGGCTTCCCACATGACAAGCTTGGTAGAAGGTTACTGGACCTCATAGAAAGAACAAACATCTTCTAAGAAGTTCGGGGTACACAATAAGCCGGTAGACTGCAGTGATAGAAGTTCGGGCCTTTAAACCGACCTCCGCCTTTAACCAACCAACCAACCAACGAACCAAGGCAAGGCTCGTAAATCTGAAAATATAACATCGAAAATCATAGAATTTGTGTCGAGTTACCCTAAATATATTTACTCAAAATAAATAAGCTTTTTTTATATTAAAATGGTGCCCTTTCTTTTATTGCAAATACGAAAGCAAAATGTTAAAATTAAATTAAAACAATTTGAAGAGGACCGCCTCCAAAAGACAAATTAGGTTAAAAATAAAAGCTGCAACGTTAAATTCGTGAAAATGGAAATAATTTTTGCTTTATTGAATTATACTATAGCAGAAATGTTATAACATTTAGTACATCATATTCACCGTCTTCTGCGAGTGAAAACGTGCAAATTTTAAACATATTATTTTTATACTCAATATTTAGAAATTAAACTACGCGTCACGAAGTTCAAACAATTGTTATTTTCTTCCTTACATGATAAGTTTGAAATTCAAGGATTTGAAAACGTTTTGCAGATTTCAAACGATTGTTTTTTGTAAATAAATTAGTAAGTCCTTCAATATAATTAAGAATTTAAATGATATTTCGTTAGTGTACATCGCGAATCGCTTTTTGCGCACACGCACCACTCCCAGAGAGGAAGGATTTTTCCTATAGTGCTTGTGTTTGATCATAAAAAAAAGTAACCTTTTTCGTATTATATCATATCGACGTCCATTAGTCATATCTAATAATAAATTAATAAATATATTAAACTTGTTTTTTAAATTTTTCAAAAAATTTCATAAAACAAGAAAATGGCGGGAAGATCGAGTAATATTAACTTTATTTATATAACAGCAGCTTAATATTAAAAAGATCAACTAAATGTCCTCACTTAATATATTTATGTACAAGAAATAATCTTTAAGTTTGTTCGGTTTTGTTATAGTCTTTGGGTATTTTTTATAATGGGGTACAAATGAATCCCACGTGTAATTTTTGTGACGGACGAAACCCAAATTTAAGTTCTGTGAGGATTAATATTTGTTGCGTTAATGGATAAATGCGCATTAAATAAGGCTACACAAACCCTCAGGTTGAAATTTACATAATTCCGAATTAGAACTCGGAATTCCGAGATACAACTTGGAATTGTGAGTAACAACTCGGAATTCCCAGATGCAACTAGGAATTTGACTGTAAAAATACTTTAAAATTGTGGCCTTACTACGCATTCGTAATTTCTTTATAGTCCGTAAATAAGTACAAGTTGAAATGTTTCTTGACGCCGCACCATAACTTCAAGATTAACGTGTAAGTATTATTCAAAAATTTTGCATAACTTGTTTTTGTTGAAATTGATCAATTCATTTTATAAGAAAATTTTTATTTTTTGAAGTTGATGTTGATGTCAAATAATAACACATGAAATACCTGCATTTTATGCAAACTTATTTAGTAACACTCACATACTGCTAGCTAAGACCAATAGTACTACTTATTCTTATTTAGTTATGTAGGTATAGCTAAATTTAATATGTAATTAAAAATATAAAAATAGTACCTTTATAAAAATTAGGACATGTGGACCGTGCAGATTATTTTATATTGTTAACAGGATTTCGGAGTAGTACCTGTAAACGAGTTTTCTTCCCAAGCGTTTATTCCTGTTTTAGGAAAAAATGTGAAAGGAAAAAAAACTTTGTAATGGAAAGTCTCTATATTTGTTTGTTTCGGACGATTTTTATATTTAATCTTTTTTACTGCTCCATATAGAAAATAATGATGGACTTTTCTCGAGTTGATAACAAAATTTAGACATGTTTCGTTAAAAAAAATTTTTTTTAATTGTACCGTTTTCATAGGAAGCGAAAACTCCGTTTTTCAGAAATAGAAAATTGAAGTCTAGACCTCGATCATGTTCGGTCTCTTTCTTCCGATTATCGTTATTTGTGCCGGCGTACCGATTACGAGCGGACGCTCGACGTATTATTGTTCTAACGGCAAGGGAAGATCCAATTCGCCTTGTGCCTTCAACGCGTGAAACGAACAGAGGTCAATCGGAGATTTCGACTGACTCCGGCATCTTCTTAAATATATTTTGATTAAAACTTACTGAAGTCCTATTAATTTTTTCAGAGTCTTCGAAGCAATTATCATTTTTCTGTTACTGCAAAAATAATAAACTAAGACATGTAGAGCATGCAGTAAATTTTATGCTGTTAAATAAATTTTAATTAAAACACACGAAAGTTCTACTCATTTTATTGTAGAAGCGTGCTTAAATATAACTTTTATAATTCTACAAAAAATAAAAATTACTTTTCATTTACATTGTTTTACTTTTTACATTTGAAATTTACATAACGCTTAAAAATACCTTTACTCTTTAAATTGAAGTAATTAGTGCTGTTTTTTTAATGTGCTGACTAGTCATATCATATATGGGCCTCAAATATTAAACTTGTTTTTTACTTACAGGTAACAAAAAAGCTAGCAGTAATAAATTTTTTTATATTTCTAGTCAAAGCTTCTCTATTTAATTAGTAATTTAACAACACATTGGAATACCGATACCTTTAAAGGTTAAGTTAGGGTAAGGATTACACTGCGAATAGACCGATCCCTTTAAAATTCTTATGAAACTTATGAAACCAAACGTTAGAATCATTTTATCCTTTAAATTAGTTAAAAATTAGTAAGTTTATTTTTTAAGATACAGACAATATTTCTCTTCTTATTTTTTCCCGCTAATTTAATAGAAATTATTATGATCTTAAAATTATTTTGTTTAAATAATAAAAAATTTTAAAAATAGAGTGTAAATTATACAACGTGTCCAAGATAAGGAGGACTAATACAGGGATCTCGGAAACCGTAGGAGATACGAAGTCGGTTAAATGGAGGTAAACTTGCACATTTATGTGCCTAATAATATGCCGTTTAGAAAGTTTTAAAATTCCGAGTAAAACGAAATTCTGAAAAATCGTTTTATTGTTTTCCTGGATTTTTTTGAGATCGAATTCTAAAGTAAATTGCACTTTTACATTGCCACTTTTCCGCATCTCACAGCGTTAATCGTTTTGTAATCCGACGAGTCGTCTTCGAAGGGCCATTATCAACTTTCATTTTTTAAATACGGCCATGTTTTTCTGATTTTGGAATTTGAGAACTTTTTTTCTTTTGAATGCAACGATGTATGACACATTGTGGTTTAATGACGTTTCGAGGGTTTTTTGAACAACATCAGGAAATTTTGGGCTATGGTCCTGTATTTCTCCTAATTTTATAAATAACATCTCACAAGTAAGCTATAAATTTTTTACATATGGTGGACTAGTTCAAGAAATAACAAATAATTTAATAATAAACCACAATAATAAGTGAAGAAAAATCATACCAAAACAGTAATAAAACGAACAACGAAAAAAGTAAGAAACTACATAATCAGGTGTTCAAAATTATTTCCGTTATTCTCTAGCACAAATAACATCTTCTAAATGCCACATAACAGCTTTTTTGAGATAAAATAAAATACGATAGAATATCAAACTTTTCAGCATTTGTAAAATATTTTCCATATTTTCTGGAAAACAGAAAACCTCTTAAAACGCTTTCAAACGATCACAATGGGAATGTCAAGTAAAACAAATCACGCGTCACCATCTTAATTTTTTTGTTTCAAACGCTTAATTTTCTTTTAAGTCCCGAATCAACAGAAGTTTGAAATAATGTTTCTGTATTTTGTTCGATTTTTCAGAATTTCGTTTTTTTCCGGATATCTCCGGAACTACTCGGAATTAAGATTAAGAATTAAAACATTCTTAACGGCATATTATTAGGCACGTAAATGCGCAACATTACCTCCATTTAGCCGACTTCGTATCTCTTACGGTTTCCGAGATCCCTGTACTGGCCGCCTTATCTTGGACACGTTGTATGTATATACTTACTCTGGCCATATTTACTAATAATGAACTTCTCGAAATCATTTTTTTTCACAATTTACACAACAGTTTTAGTTGCAATGAAACGTTGCGAAATTTCGAGGCTAACATGTGCGATGGATTACTAAGAAAATCTTAAAATGCAGCCAAGGCGAAAGCGTTTGGACTTTCCTATGACTTAAAAGAAACTGCAACCCCAATGATATATAGTCAAATTTAAAGGACAAATTTTAATTAAAAATATTTCAAACCGAGCTCTCCAAGATTTTACGTCAAATGAACTTTAACCCTCCATCACTCGAGCTATATAGGAGCCTTTTACTCACGCCTGCCAATAATATGCACATTCTATGAACAGTAAATCACATAAACTTCTATCGACTCTTTTTACGCCTTCTCGTGAATATGCATGGGTGCAAGCAATGTTTAAGGTCAATTTATAAACTTGCAGTTGCCGTTCCCGTTGTCGCTGCCGTTGCTGTGGCCGTTCGCATTTTCTGTTCACAAATAAAAAATTATATACTTTGCAGGTCAACGGTTTAAAGCATGCGCGATGCCAGTTTTAAGTGACGTTTGGTGACTTTTCAGTCAGCTGCTGTTCTTGTTGATGTTGAAATTCCATTGTTGTATTTTTTAAATAAAAGAAAATGATTTATTAAACTAAATAACATGTTAATGTAAAGTTGATGTAAACACAACGAATGATTACGGATAAATGACATTAACCGGCTAAAATCGTCATCCAGTGTCCAATTTCTGATCGGTGGTATTCGGTAACGGCAACGGCAACGGCAAAACTTTAAACTTCGTTAAGCCGAATTGCGAGCGAAAAACGGGAACGGAAACTGTAACTTATAAATAGTCCAATGCAAACTGTATGCTTTAAGTGGCGAATACAGCAAGAACAGGAACCTCGAACGGGCATGGAAAAGTTTATAAATTGGCCTTAAATGCCAATTGGGTGAATTGGTATTAGATATTGAACTCTAACGTAGCATATTTTTTCTGATCGACTAAAGTTTTGATAATTTAATTTGTTATTTGTTTATATAAGTATACATTGTATTCTACTATGGTGAATATATTATATTATTTTGTAAACAATGGAGTAGAAGACGGATGCTTGCAGAATTAGGACGAATTCGATATGAAGAGAGTCAAAAACAGGAGATGTTAGCCAATATACCGACGGGCCAAGGAGAATATCAAAATCAGTGATGGGCAGTTGTATCGCTTGGATTAGGTTCTACTTAATCTAAAGTTCACCTTCGCTCCAGAATTCGGGTTGCACGCGTTTGCTTTTGTAAGCTTTGCTTACCACTTGCGCCTAAAACAAGTTCATTGCTCTCGCTTAAAATATTTAATTAATATAAATACATCTATACACTTAATACTTCTACTTAGTGAACTTAACTATACAATAAGCTACAACCAGACATTAACAATGACAGTAACCAAGTCGAATTTAATGCTAAGAAAACCTAGGCAGCATTCTACTCTAAAAAGGTTAACATCACAGAACCGAATATGGTCATGGCAAGACACGCAATTCCACTGGCTTCATCTATTAATTTGCTGGGAGGAAATATGTCTTGGCATAACCACGTTGTGGTAATCGCCATCACTAGAGTACTGCTCTATTTGTAGCTCTGCATCCAAACATACTCTTCGGCTTCATCTGATCGGAACCACGAGCTGACGAAGAACCTCGACAGCCTAGAACATCGAAGACAGGTTGGGTATTTGACCCTCTTTTACAGATATTTTCTTGGAAAGTGCTCGGCTGACCTTTCCCTCTTAATTCCGCCCAGAGCGGCGAATAGCAGAAACACACGACGAACCACTGCCGTCCATCCATATGTGATTAAGCTTAATACTCCTCGAACTTCATTATTTAAGAATTCTTTCATCTGGAGGACTTCATCCATATGGAACGACCTTCCCGAGGTCGTTTTTCCCAGCGAATATAACCTCCAACGTAAATCGCTTTATGCGTACACGCACCACTCCCAGAGTGCCCTAAATGATTTTTCCTATAGTGCTTGTATTTGATCATAAAAAAAGCATAAATATTATTTAAGATAATAATAAGTACTTGTATTCAGAACCGTATAAATAGATGGCGACTCACGTGTTTCATAAACCGCCACCGACTGAATTATGTATATGTATTATTACCTTTCTTTGGGGTATTATTATTATATTATAAATAGAATAAACGTCTATTTCATTACCTACATAACTACCTATCCAAATTTTCATCAAACGTGGAAAATATTTGACCACGACCCGTAAATATATGGAAATATAATGTAAAAGTGTGTAGGTGGAAGATACATTTTTTTTATGATAGGAAAGTTTATTAAAACAAAGAAACTTCTATCTATCTCGAAATAAAATAGTCTCATTAATCTTTTTTTGAAGCGACCGATACCAATTTCAGATTTATTTGAATAATTTATCCAATGATCGAATTTGTTTTTTTTATATTTTATTGATAAAATGGAATTACAGGCAAATCACTTATTAAAAGTTACCAAATTTCCAGATTTATTTTGTTTTTTTTAGTTACAAGGATAACTACAAGGATCTTACATCAAGGAGGATATGACTTTAGTTCACAGTCTTTGAAGAATAAACAATTTACATTTTTAGGCGGGGGAGCTCTGAAAATTAGTAAAGTTTTTCTTTGTCGTTTTCTGTTAATTAGACAAAGACATTACGCCGCCTTCGAGGGTTCGTGGAACGGCCATCTTTAGTACCTGCATTCACGATTGACACTACCACATTAACAGCTGTCATAATTGTCGTTATTGTTAAATAAAATTCTTTGTTGTTTTTCAGTGTTTGGTTAAATTTAAGTATTGTTTGTGGAAAAAATATTAATTCTTAACTTAATATGGTAAGACTGTGCCAAGTCTGACATAACTGGAACGGCCATTTTTAATACCCGCTTTCACGATTGACACTACCACATTAATAACTGTCATAATTGTCATTATTGTTAAATAAAATTCTTGATTATTTTTCAGTGTTTGGTTAAATTTAAGTATTGTTTGTGGAAAAAATAGTAATTCTTAACTTAATATGGTAAGACTGTGCCAAGTCTGTCATAACTGGAACGGCCATCTTTAATACCTGCTTTCACGATTGACACTGTCACATTAAGAACTGTCATAATTGTCATTATTGTTAAATACAATTCTTTGTTGTTTTTCAGTGTTTGGTTAAAGGACCCCGCACGGAACAATGGGAATCAGCCCTCGGTTAAAAACTTTAATACTCGGGGATATTATCCAAAAATCGATGCTGATCAAAAGTCTCCATGGGCCCGAGTTCCGAAAATATACAGGGTGGCCCAAAAAAGTGTGACAACATAATATTTTATTGCATATTTAGGTTCGTATTAGTGTCCTTTATAATTGCCTAAAGTTTTATTGGATTTGGTTATGTAGTTGAAGAGTAATAAAAGTTTTGCAGTTTTAGAAAAAAATTCAAAAAAACTACCTAAAATAACTTTTTTAACCAAGGCATTGGGTGGAATTTAAGACAAGACGTCTAGATATACTATGAATATAATAGCGTTTAACTATTTTATACAGGAACAAACCCGAAATCTACGTTTAGTAGTATATAACACTTACTGGTTTTCCGACGTTTTGTTCCTTAAATTGTCCATTTTCATTAAAATACACCTCGAACGTTCCTGTAATTTACTTTTTGTTTTAATTCGGTATAATTCGAAAATGTAAAACTGAATTCCTCTTTTAAAGGTCTTAAGAATGTGCAGCTTAAGAGTCAAATTTTATTTGTATTAATAAAATAAATTACATGTATTTACGCTAAGTAGAAATTTGATTCAACTATTAGTTTGAAATACAAAAAAACAGTAGTAGTACGTAATAACAATAACAATTAAAGACAGAAATAGCAATAATAATTTAAAAATCTTCAGTTTCTTCGACAAAAGTAAATTATAGGAACGCACTAGGGGTATTTTAATGAAGATGGTTTAAGGTACGAAACGTAGGAAAACCAGTAAGTGTTGTATACCATTGAAAGTAGATTTCGGCCCTCTCTTTTATAATTTATACTTGAAAATTTCAGGTCCTTATTTAAAAAGATTACGCCTATGATGGTGACACAAAAACGTTGCATGATGATGCCATGGAAAATAGAAAGTAGCAATGAGAAAGTGAAATTTATTTTTGGACATTTCTTCGAACAAAGTCAGGAAAAAATAAAAACCGAAACGCAAAACATTAGATCTTTCCAAATATGTTGAAAGTCACTCTATTTATTTATGATTTTTTGCGGTATGTTATTGATCTTATAATTACACAACTTTGCACCAATTTAACTGACTTCGTATCTCTTACCATTTCCGAGATCCTAATGGTGAAAGCCGAATTTGTAACACTGTGTATAGAAGACGGGAGGTGCATGTAATGCAAGCCCCTGTACACCGCTCTTGTATTTTACATTTTGAAACTACTATGGATGATGTCAAAACTTATAGTATTTTCCAAAAAATGGAAAATCTAGGGTTCAAATAAGAAATAAATTTATAATTTTAAATGCTATTTATTATTATTTAGAAATATGTACAAAAATTACAAATTATTAGTGCACCTTACATTTACATATAAAAAAATAAAATGTACCAAATTAGACAATAGTCCTTAAAGGTTTAAGGTCTTCATGCCCAATATCCACACATGTTATGTTCCTTAGTAACTGCAATGTAGTTTTTTAGTAGTAGAATTTTTTGAAGTTTACCATTTCTTGTTCCAGCCGTTCCAGCCATTGTTCCAGCCTCCGTTCCATGCTCCTGCTCCCCATCCATTACCTCTGCCCCAGCCTCCATTACCCCATGCTCCATTTCCCCAACCACCATTCCAGTCACCAGCACCCCAGCCGCCTGGCTTGGCTTCGGGTTCAGCGAAAACTGCGAAAAGGGCCATGAAGGCAACTGCCAAAAACAGGACAAATTTCATGTTTACTAAATTGTATTTTATTGTTGCTTGATATGATTTTATTGACTTGCGAACAAGTTATGATTATAGGGTAATCTCCAGCCGTATTTATATGTATATGTCACTACCTCGTTTATTGTATGGGGAAACAAATAGTAGGTACCTACCTGTTTAATGAAAAAATATATTTTTGCATCCACACCTATAAAAGCTATGAAAAATTGATAATTAGTTATTATCTAACTGTTTGTTAATATGTACATTCTAGTTTGTACTTTTTAAATTTTCATTAATAAACAACAATAGCACGACAGAAAAAGGTCGACATGTTTAAATAAGTAGCTGCAGTAAGTAGTTCATGACGAAAAATCGCCATATATGTAAATTAATGTGACTTGAAGGCAAACAATAACAAAGAATCATTAAATATAAATATAGTGCAAATTTTAAAAATACTAAGCCTATATTTACAGTCAATTAGAAATTAAAATATACTTGAACGATTTTTTGGTTTATTCCATCTTCCTTGAAAAAAAAAATCACACAGATGGCGCAAAAGAACTAGAACACTGATGTAATTTTATACGAAGACGAGATCTTGGTATTTATTTTCGTCAAGATAGAGAGAGAGAGAGAGAGAGAGAGAGAGAGGTGGGATGTTCGAAAATCTATCTACAATTAAGTACCCATTGATTCTAATTAGTATAGATCGCCTTCAGGCATTTTTAATACTTCTGTGTCTGCTAAACCAAGCTCTTTACACGAACTTTTATTAATTTACTTGACTTGTGTAAGTGGGAGATTTACATACTTGTCCAATATCTCGGATAAAACAGTTCGTCTTTTCCTCAAAATTATCACAAATAAACATGAAAAAATATTAATGTGATAACAGGGCCAGAATTGGTACTGAGAATATAATTTTTTAGATACATTGGTTTTAGCAGGATCAAATTCAACCTAATTAATATAGTATTAGGTAGGTAAGAGGCAAAATTTATTAGTGTAAAAAAAGTCTCGAAACTAATAATTATTTTTTTTGAAAATTAGCATATCTACATATATAGATTATAATGACACACCTTGGGAGGATAAAACCATTTTTGTCACCATACAGGATATGTCACAAATAATTCTAACTTTTTCTTTTTAAGAGGAATACCGTTTTAAAAATAACACCATACATGGTGTACATGGTACATGGTGTTACTTGATTATATGTACTTATTTTAGTGGGCGATTCCTGATTTAATTTTAAGTTGAAAAGTTCATGTGCCTAAAATGCCTGGTGTTCGATATACAGGGTGTAAAATATTTTTCTTGTTGTCAAACATTAGATAACAAGATTTATAAAAAAAGAGACCAAACCTTTCCTTAGCAACGGATAACAATGTAGCTTGATTTTATTTAATCGATTCTTGCTTAATAAAGAGTTCCATAAAATATTAATTATTTTATTTATTTTATTTATTAATATCATCATGTCATTTTCTTTTAAAAGGTAACTTTTAAGAGACATTAAATATATTTTTTTTGCTTAGAATTTAATGATAATTAATAACAAAATAATTGTTTTGAGAATATCAGGGGTTTGGTTAAAATTGCGTTAAGGCGGAGCTATAATTACCCCCACTGGCTTGAGAATAAACAAAAATATATTGCTTTATATCATAATAGTCTTATACCAAAATTTTGTAAAATATCTTATATTTGTGATGAGATATGAACTTCGTTGAGTGACTTAAAGAATAAGGTTTATAATTTATCGATCAAAAGAACTTACCTGAAGTTCGATCGTAATTATATGAAAGTCCAGTCCGAAAATATTACACACTGTAGTACATGCTGTCTCTAGCTTTTGAGCACAAGGTTTAAAGAATAATAACCTAAAATTAATAAGTCCGGTCCTATCCATCCCAGCTCCCGCAATCTTTGGGTATTTGAGTGCATTTCATTTTTTAAAGTAAAGATTAATGTTGATTTGTTTTGCTGACAACCATCGACGGGAGTGGTGGGTGGGTTGTAATATTTTCGGACTGGACTTTCATATAATTACGATCGAACTTCAGGTAAGTTCTTTTGATCGATAAATTATATTTCAAGTCCAGTCCTCAATATTACACACTGTAGATATTTAAAGAAGTTGCAGTAAAACGCCTTCGAGCGTATCATATAAGAAAGTAAACACTTGATAGTAGTTTAGTTTCCTAGATTGTAATATATTTGTTAAAATAACAGTAAACAAATGTTAAAGTACGTGGTACCTAATAAAGAGTGGCAGAAGAATGTATTCTTAACAAAATACTAGTTATAAAGTGTATAATTACACAAATATAGCCTTAAGCTTAGGCAAAAATAAGTTTAACCACTTTTAAATAGTCAGTACGGACTGCAAAAAACTGGATGAATTCATCAAAGGACGATTATAAAATTTAGCAAAGGTGCCCGATTGTGGTGTCCAGCCAGCTGATTTTCTGATAACATCAATAGGGACACCCTTTCTCATCGCCGCCGAGGTAGAGGCGTGTCTGGTAGAGTGGGCTTTAAAAATGTCCGTATCTACTCCTGCCTCATGAAGAGTACTCTTCACCCATCTACTTAGGGTTTGTTTTGATGCCGGGCCGTGTGGTTTGCTGTGTGTGATAAATAACTTGTCACAATTTGGCTGACGTAAGGATTTAGTTGCTTCTAGATATGTTTTTAGGCATGAAGCTACGCACAGCTTTTGGTTCTCTACGAAGTATGGCAAAATAAAAGTTGGTTGAGTTTTACGAGGTCCCGATGTTTTAATAAGATCTGGGACAAGGATTATTATTTTTGAGTCATGTATTTTAATATTAGAGCATTTGATCAAAAATATTGTTTGGATCCTGTGACCTGTTGCTAGCGTCAGCAATGTAACCAGTTTACATGACAGTAACTTTAGGTTGGAATCGGAGAAATTTTCCACAACGGTTAAAACCTGGGAAGGGTCCCAGATGTAGTCATATTTTGGCTTAGGCGGCCGTAAACGAAATATGGCTTTTAGAAAACGTTTTACTTGGATATTTTCCCCTATATTAGTCGAAACCAACAATGAAAGAGCTGCGCGGTGAGAATTGAATGATCCGAAAATGTTACCAGTGGAGTCTAGAATATCTTGAAAAAATCCAATAACGTCGGGGATTTTTCCATCAAAAGGGGATATATCTTTGGTTTGGCAATATTTCCACCATAGTTTGTACGTAGTGTTGTACTGCTGAATTGTTCCGTCACTTAAG
This sequence comes from Barypeithes pellucidus, assembly GCA_963991005.1. NCBI lineage: Eukaryota > Metazoa > Arthropoda > Insecta > Coleoptera > Curculionidae > Barypeithes > Barypeithes pellucidus. The sequence goes on along the minus strand of OZ022557.1, from coordinate 47,538,436 downwards.
GACTTTAGCATTGTATTTAGTGCGTTATCTGGAATCCCCCTCCTCTGGAACGCTGTCCGGATAATCTGGCGGCCCCCAGGATAAGGCTCTTTGCAAGGGGGTGCATCCTCATACTAAAGGGACAAAATAAAATGTTATCTTGGGGTCCAAAATAATGGGGTTTACCCACTATTAATTTCTTAAGTAACGTATACCAGGGTTGTGATGGCCAAAATGGAAATACAACTATTCCTGTAGCATTATCGTTTATAATTTTTTGTATCACTCGAAGGACGAGTGAGAAAGGTGGAAAAGCGTAAAAATTTAAATGACGCCAATTTATAGTAAATGCATCGACTACTACGGCCGCTGGATCTCTAAACCAAGAAACATAACTGTCACATTTATTGTTGTAACGTGACGCGAACAAGTCAATTTCGGGTTTGCCCCACAGGCTTTGAATATCTTCAAAGATATCTTGATTTAAACACCATTCTGTCTCGGGGGGCAGAACTCTTGATGCAAAGTCTGCTTCAATGTTCTGACTTGAGCTAATATACGAGGCAAATATCCATATGTTTCTGGATTCACACCAAAGCCATATTTTTCTACTTAAGGCATTAAGAAGAGGATGTTGTACCGAACCCATCCGATTTACGTATGCCAGAGCGGTGGTATTATCTGTACGAATTAAGATATTGCAATTTTGATATTTGTTTGCAAAGTACTGTAAACCCAACATTATGCCCTGAAGCTCCAAATAGTTAATATGACTTGTTGCCTCGTATGCTGTCCACCAACCACCAGTTTCTTCGCCGTTACAGACCGCACCCCAGCCCGATAAACAAACATCGGTACACATTTCTAGGGCAAATAAATCTTTTTTAAAATCATTTTGTGAAGAGGGAATTTTTTCCATCCACCAGGATAAATCACGTTTAGTTTCCTCAGAAATAAACATAAAAGAGTTATAATTTCCATTGCTCTCTTGTAATGCTAAGTATTTAGCGCGCTCGCAAGTTTTTGTGTATACGCGTCCATATTTTATGGCTGGGCATGCGGAATTTAACAGACCCAGGAATTGTGCAAATTTTAAAATTTTACATCTTTTACGAGACATAAAATACTGTGTCCATTTCAAAATCTTGTTTCGTTTTTCTTGTGGCAATGTGATTGTCATTGATATAGAGTTAAATATAAAACCCAGAAATCTGAAGATTCTTTTGGGAGTTATAACGCTATTTTGTTTATTTATTTTAAAACCCAAGCGAAGTAATAATGCTATGGCGAGACGTACATTCCGTACACACTCTTGTTTTGACGATCCGAGAATTAAAAAGTCGTCCAAATAATTTATACACGTAACGTCGGCACAACGAAGCGTTTGCATAACTGGCTTCATGAGTTTCGTGAACGTAAAAGGAGCTGATGCTAGGCCAAACGGTAAGCAGGTGAATTCATACAGAAATCCGTCAAATAAAAACCTTAAAAATTTCCTATGCTCCGTATGGATTGGTAGGAAATAATAAGCGTCCTTCAAGTCTAACGTTGCTGCATAGTTGCCATGTTGAACTAACCTGCTTGCGGTTCTAGCATCTTCCATTTTAAAATGCGGGGCGGCAATATGTTTATTTAGATTTTTAAGATTTAATATAAATCTTTTGGTGCCATTTGATTTTTCCGCGAGGAATGTTTTTGAGATGTATTGACCTGCACATGGGGAACATCTCGTAACAGCTCCAATCTGTAAGAGATTATTTATTTCAGCCCTAGTTTGGTGGTATTCAATAGGTGATAACCTATGAGAAATAGGGCTGCGATATTGAGCAGGAATAGTTGTAAAGGGTAGTTTATAGCCTTTTAACCAACTGAGTATGATGGGAGAATCAGGTACTGTTGACCATTGGTCAAGGAAAAATCGGAGACGGCCTGCATAGCCGAAATCTCTTACCTCATCTAATACTTCCTTCGTCTGAGTTTGCCCCACTGAGCATCCTTTTGACGATCCCGCTGGGTGGTTGATCTGGAGGTATGTGCCCTGTCGTGTCTTGTCTCCCCCATAGGACGAGCCGGGCGATAGTGGTTTAAATTTCGGTTCATGCCGGAAGAACCTTGGCCTGAGAATTTTGGTTGGCTCCCCACCCCTTTATTTACCCTTTTAAGTAATGAAGTATTTCTGGATTTAGAAGGGAGTTTTAATTCCTTCGTTAGAGTTTCTAATGTCTTGACGGAGTTAAGTTTTTCGCTTAAATCCGCTCCAAAAAGATATTCAGATGGCGTGCAAGTATCTGCGAAATTTTTCATGTTTTTCAAACAAGGGACAATCAAGTTTTTCCGTGTTATAGACATACGATGGAAAAGGTTCGCCAACATTCTTCCAGAGTCTCCTAGATTTCTTAAAATATCATCCCTAATGTCCTCAGGGAGTTTAGTGATATTACCAAGTATTAAAGTAAGACCCTTGCCCAGAGCCGCTAAACCTTTCCCTAAGCGATTTTGCAACTCGACATAAGATGTGTCCGCCGACAGGTTAGATTTCTCTAAGGCTGCTTTGATTTCGGGATTTAGTTTAGGTGGACGAAGATTAGGTAAATTAGTGGGAATTTCATAGTTCCCCAAAAGGTTCTGGCAGTCACCTTTTTTCGTGCCATTGAGCAGAATATCTTCCCACCTTACCACCAACTGTTCATGCAGTGAAAAATTGTTGCTTTCAGGTTTGTTGGGATGCTCACCTAAAATATTTAAAATATCTTCTGGTAAAATCACCGATGTCTCATCATGAATTACAATTTCGTCTTTATCGAGGCTTTCACCATTAGTGACGCTACAAGCATCATCAAGAGTCGAAATTGCGCTGCACGCGCTTTCGAAAGGTATATATCGGCGACTTTGCTCTGCACGAGGCAACGTCGCACTTTCCTGGTTTGAATCGAATCCGTCAGCAATTCGAGCTCGTTTGGGAGTTCTAGACCTGCTCGATCTGGTTGTCCTACTCCGTTTTCTCTCTCGGGCAGGTGCAAGCCGCTCGCGAGAGACTGAGCTGAACGAAGACGATCTCCGGTGTCTACGAGTGGGCGGGTGACGTGACCTACGCCGACTGTCATGGCCGGCCTGACTGCTACGTGATCCTAACCTTGTAGCAGATCGTTGTAGTTGATATTCAAGCTTACGTAGTCTTTTTGCCAGATGTTTTGGGGAAAGTGAGGTCTCTGACCCACCCGAAGAAGGGCTTCTTACTTTACTACGCCCTTTCTCTTTGCCTTTTCCTTTTCCCATGTTGACAATAGGTAAAGGTACTAAAAGAGAATGCTGAAAAGGGGATTAGGTTCCTAAGAGGACATAAGTTTCAAAACTTACTCAAAAATAAAACGTAAATCTGTAAAAACATATTAAGTGTCCGTACTTACAGTATCCTATAAGGAACACTGGACAAATATTCAGATATGATTTAGAATTCACAAAACGTGTACGATCACGTGTGATGTGTCACCTTAGCGCTCGAAGCACAAGAAGCACAATGAAATGCACTCAAATACCCAAAGATTGCGGGAGCTGGGATGGATAGGACCGGACTTATTAATTTTAGGTTATTATTCTTTAAACCTTGTGCTCAAAAGCTAGAGACAGCATGTACTACAGTGTGTAATATTGAGGACTGGACTTGAAATATAATAATAGACCGGTTAATATTTAATAATTAAATGCTAGATTTAGAAATCAAATACGTTAAATTTAATTAAATAGTTTTGGAAACGTCTTAATATACCGACAGGCTTGACTATTTCCTAGTTAAAAATGTCAACATTTTGCACATAAACTAGATTTTGTTCGGATTTTTAGGTATTATGTATTATTATTGTTATGTTCCTGTTCATCAATTCAAAATTAATGTTCATATGTAATTTTTACAAATCAATTAAATACTATATCATTGAATTGAAATTATTTTTTAAGGGACCAGTTGAATCTCCAAAAATATACAGGGCATTCAATTAAGATTTATTAGTATTTCTAACTAACCCTCTAAAGTGACAGAAACAGATTCATCCTTCCAAGATGCGCCACATTGTACAGAGTCGCGCCAATTTAAAAACAATATACATGGTATTCCTTAATAACGTGCTAATATTTCAGGGTGTGATTCCTTAGGTCATTTTATAAAGAAAAGTTCATATGAACATATGTCCGCAACGGCTTAAATTTCTTGGTACAGGGTGTTTTATTTAAAAAAATAAAAATTCAACACCCTGTAGCAAGAAATTTAAGCCGTTGCGGACATATGTTCATATGAACTTTTCTTTATAAAATGACCTAAGAAATCACAACCTGGAATATTAGCACGTCATTAAGGAACACCCTGTATATTCAGGAGTTTTTGAAATATTCCAGGCTTGACAAAAACTTATACAGGATTTTTGTTTTATTTTGTATATTTAAACGTAGTGGCCTTTATATTAATAAGGAAAAAATGATAATAAAAATAAATTATTTTCCTTATCTGTGCCACAATAATATTAATATTATTAATATTCTAGATATTTTACATAACGAAATTACCTCATAGTCTGTTCAGGTCTCTAAATTATTGTCTATATATTTGAAGTTATTGCATAGGTCATAATAATAAAATTAGAGATCCCTTTTTTTTGGAATGCTGGGTCGCATACCTGTCGCTACCAGAAATGATGAAGCAAAATCTATTTTTCCTCTAAACTTCTTCTCAGTCAGTAGAGCCGGAATCTATAAAACACATGCATCATCCAAGCGCCATTTAAAATCACTCTAATTTTAATCTAATTGACGATTTAAATTTTAAAATTTGGCATCAATATTGACGTGTTTGTTCGGGTTTGTGACTAGCGTCACCTACCTTCCACTGTAAACCCTTAAACGACGTGACTTATAATACAAATAAAAAAATAACAAAAGCTTACAATGATACCAAATTCGGTTAATTTTATTAACGCAAGCCGGAGATATCAATATTTTATTGGTAAGCTGGAGAAAGGCGTTTAGAACAAAAATTACGTAGAATTTTCTCAAAAATTTCAATGGATATTTTAAGTATACCTTAATTTTGGGAATTTGTTGACGTATTTCCTTATAATACAGTCAATTTGTGCTCGAAATTGCCCCTAGCGGGAAAGTTCTGAGTTTTGATTTTTTCAATTTGATATTATGTACTTTGGGTGCTGACTTTTCTTGCTTATAACTCGGATACTATAGACTTTTCGTAAGTAAATAAACTTCCTATTCAGAATGAAAATACATCAAATTTCCTATACATTTTATTATTAAAGATTTTTTCTCGCACGAACCGTTCAGGCTCAAGCGATAGTTGATAATTTTCGTATTTATATTCGTTGAATACCATGTAGACTTGTTTCAACTATTATTCTATTTCTCATGGTGACATGAGACTATAACCCCTCAACCTTAAGGCACGAAACATTCTTGTTTTTTTTTATGATCAAACACAAGCACTATAGGAAAAATCCTATAGGGCACTCTGGGAGTGGTGCGTGTGCGCAATAAGTGATTCACGTTGGTTTTGAGTCGTTGGAGGATATATTCGTTTGGAAGAACGACCTGGGGAAGGTCGTTCCATAAGGATGAAGTTCTCCAGATGAAGAATTCTCAAACAATGAAGTTCGAGGAGTACTAAGCTTAACCACATATGGATGGGCGGCAGTGGCTCGTCGTGTATTTCTGCTATTCGCCGCTCTGGGCGGAATTAAGAGGGCAAGGTCACCCGAGCACTTTCCATGAAAATATCTGTAAAAGAGAGTCAAATCCCCAACCTGTCTCTTCGATGTTCTAGGCTGTCGAGGTTTTTCGTCAGCTCGTGGTCTTCAATCAGACGAATTGCCACAACATGGTTATGCCTAGACATATTTCCTCCCAGATTGACGCTCAGCAAATTAATAGATGAAGTGAGTGGGATTGCGTATCCGTCCATGACTATGTCCGGTTCTGTAATGTTAACCTTTTTAGAGAAAACTGTTGCCTGTTTTTTTTTAGCGTTAAATTCGACTCGGTTACTGTCACCCCTAGCCAAAATTTCTTCCAGGTCTTTGTTGAGGCATGATACTTCATGCTGTCTGCGAAGATGTGCGTCGGCAGCCGATGTTTGTGCATTCAAAGAGAAAGATTAGATAAGTGTGATATCATCAGCAAAACTAAATATCGGATTTTTCATTTCCACTAGAAAGTCGTTAATGTAGAGTAAGAATAGAGTTTGAGACAATATGTACCCTTGAGGAACACCGGCATTTATGGTGAAGGTATCCGAGAGAAATCCGTCAATAGCCACTTGCAGAGAGCGGTCCTTAAGAAAGTTAGATTACCATGTACAGAATCGACTGGGCATACCATAGGATCGCAGTTTACTTAGAAGTCCCTCATGCCAAACTCGATCAAAGGCTTTAGAAATATCCATTGTAACAGCCCGAGACTCCCCATGATGTTCAATTGCGTTGTTCCAAAGATGGGTGACGTAGGCTAGAAGATCTTCAGTTGATCTGGACTTATTGATGATCGCTGATAATGTTGAAGCCTTCCAGGTCCTTTAGAACATGTTGGTTAATAGATTTCTCCATTACTTTTGATATAACTGAAAGCAATGCGGCTGGTCGATAGTTGCTAGGCAGGATTCTCTTACCTTCCTTTGGTATAGGCTGGACTCGCGCCCTCTTCCAGCACGATGGAAATATTCCTTGTTAGTAGGAGCTTGTATAAATTTAGTCAAAATAGTGATTCAATCAATGGCCCTGTAGCCAACAATGGTGGATCAATTGGTAGATCTTATTCAACATGCACGGGACGGGACAGTGATTACTTCTACACATCGCGTGAAGGGCTGTGTGATAACATCGAGCTCCCGGAATACATCATTAACATAGATGAAAAAGAGACCGAAGGAAGACCGAGAACTGACTGAAGAATGACGCTTACACGATGCGGAAGATATGTCTAAACTCAAAATCTATTTCGTCATCATTCATCTCTCCTTGAGATATGATCACAGGAAGTTACTTTCTCACCATTTTCCAGATGTACAAGGCCTGACACTGACGATAGAATAACCCGATCTTATGCCAGGGAATTTTAATTTTTTTGTAACTGAATTTGTACAATTTCGTACTTTATTAAATAACTTGAACATTATGTAATTATTTAAGAAATATCCTGTACATATACGATCTAAGTAAGGTGTGAGAACTGAAAAGAATTCGTAAATTGACAGTCATTAGTAATAAATTGGAATTTTGGAGTGTAAAAAGGTGGTTTTCGTGGAGACAGCCGAAATATACCAATTTTCAACTATCGTTCGAGTCCAAACGGTTCGTCATTATATAGATAGGTTATTTACGAAAAGTTGATAGTTTCTGAGTTATAAATAAAAAACCGCAAAAAAATTTAATTTTTTTGGTTTTCTTCCAATGTCGCGTTACGAAATTTTGTTAGCAAACCTCAAATTCCGTTTCAGCACCACAAAAACATGCAAAATGGTACACATCGAAACTGCCTCAAAACTGTCTTGGTAAAAACACAATTTTATTGGAGTATTGTTATTTTATTTAAGCACGTCAAATTACTCATCTTCATCTTATGTATCTGTTCGCGTGCAGGATGTTCGGATTTGTCATATAACTAAAAGTCGAAAACTCAATAGTTTTTTTCCCATTGAAGAACTAATTTTTGTGCTAAAACTTTAATTCCAGTTTTATGCCTAAACGGCGTGGTTTACCGGTTCGCATATCGCTGTGCTAGAACAATACTAGGACAAATTAAAAAACATAGTTTCGAGAAAATTGACTTTTTATGTTTGAATTGTTTTTAAATGTTTTATTGTTTTAATTAAGAATGCTATTTTTCGTATTGAGTTGTTATTTGGACATAAGAATCTAAGGTAAGTATTATTTTTGCTTTTAAGTATTAACTTTTTATTAAAATTATTATATTTTAAGATATCCTTGTATTGTTCTAGGAAAAAAACACATCTTTATAATTTTTTAAAGTTATCTTGTTATTTCCTTTAAGTTATCTTAGTATTGAACCACCTAATGATTTGTGTTATTTAAGTTAAACCTTTTTCTGACAAACATGTCTTCGTATTGTTCTATACTTTTTTGGAAATGTGCGAACTTAACTCTATTAATTCGTCTTTTAGTTATCTCAGTATTGCATGGTTTTTAGTATGTAAATTCTGTTAATTGTCTTTTTTATTATTTTAAAAGTTGTCTTACTACTGCCGCATAAAAAAATACAGTTATTGAAAAAAACTATATTTATTTCGTTTAGTTTAATAATAAACAAATAAATTAGGTGCCTAATAATAAACACTAAGTAGTTTATCATAATCGAAACTATTATTATTGTTTGAAACGAAAGACATAAAATCAAAACAAAAAAAACTAGACAAAAAATACAGCACAAAATAACATTGGAAAGATTACTCACTATCTTCATGATCCATTTTTTGCCCCTTTTTAAAAGCTTTTAAATTTTTTTAAAAATAATGATTTGATTTGAAAAGGTCCTCTTTTTTTTTAAACGTAATTTTTGGTCTATCAATATACGCTGGAGTAGGACAGTCAACCTCGTTATATTTTTCAAGTTTAAACCTATATTTGGTTCAATACAGAGACATCTTTAATGACTTTCGACAGTTTATTGGATGTTACAGAATATCTTGGTGCAATACAAAGATAACTTTAAAAAACGGTGGTTATTAAAATAAATAATCTTATTTGTAGTGAAATACTAAGATATGTTTAACAGTGTAATACTAGGAAACCAAGATATCTTTAAAAAAAATCTTTAAACCTGGGAAAAGACTAGGACATCTCGAAATGTCCTACTATTTCACCAATAAAAAGTTAAAACAATGAATCTCATCTCAAACGAAAGAAAAAGACATTTTAACATATCTTACTATTTACCCAAACACTAATTAAAATGTATATATTGCAATAGTAAGATATATGTTATGGCGGGCTTAAATAAATTCATCTTATATATCGTCGTATAGCTCCTGAAAGAGCATTTTTGGTACATCATAATGGTCCAGATAACTTAAAATCGATATTTTTTAAGTTATCCTAGTATTGTTCTAGCACAGCGATATAAAGTATCTTTTTCTATTTGGGTTTCATGCCACTTTATGAAACTGAAATTTTATTTTTTTCATGTTTGCAACAAGTAGGGTTCGAATTTTAGGCCTACTTCGATTTCGTTGAAATTAGTTTTCTAGGCATTATGGATTCGACAGATATTTTTATAGAAAACTTTAAAAACCTTGCAAATAGATCATTTTTACTAGATATTTATCCGAAATACCTGTCCATCAACTAATTTCTAGTCACAACTATAAAATAACATAACCTAAAAATAATAAAAATATCTTCCAGTTTATGCTCTATTTCTAAAGTTTGATTCAATAAAGTACTATTTTTATTTTTTATTCAATATAGTATTATACATATGACTTGATATATTAGTATATTACAATACAAGTTCGGTAGGTACGTCTTTAGCGCTTGTGCGTGATGATCAACAAAACGAGCCGAAGGCTGTATCTTAATATACTATTTTCATTAAATATTCTTTTGTTCTTAAAATGACAGGCCTTTTTTGCAATAACTCTCAAAACAAGAAAGATATGCGAAAAAGTAAATTTGGATTTGACCGTATCTCGAAGTATTGAGTTTTCGAGTTTTTATTATGACTTACTACCTTTAGTTTAACATGTAGAATCACCTCACCACGTATCCTGATGCATTATCCAAACACCCTATATATATTGACAGTAAAGTTAGCGACTGAACAAACCCGCAATAAAATAAAATATTCTCTATTAGTTTGGGCTCGGATTCATAGGATCTGTAATCCGGTTCAGATAAAATTCATCGCCTTCTCGTAAAGATATCCTGATATCGGAGCCGAATCGGTCACGAACGACCTATCTCTATTCATCATTAACCTTTCCAATTAGCTCTTCATAACAAAATATCAGGTTAAGGTGACGCTATAAAATGTTAAATAACTTGTTTAAATCATTGAGTAGCTGTAATTAACGGCTGAAAATGGAAATTATACCTTGTTTTAGAATTAATTAACGGGTACATTGTCTCGCACTTACTTACCATGAATTTATTATTAGCGTTCATTTTAACTTATTTTGTTAATGTTACGACCGGCCTAGTTTTTAATTTAATTGGAAGCAGCGTTAAGTACATCTCGTGATGTTTATTTTTCAAAGAAAAATAGACAGGAAAAAACAGCAGTTCCTTTTACCACTCAAGCATCATTAAACTTTCCAAATTAAAAGAGAGCAAAAAATACTTTTTTATAGATAGAATAAAAAATGGATTTGTTCGGGTTTGTTTCTGTTTACAGGCAACGGGAACATAATTATTATACAGTGAAACCTCCCTTAGGCGGACACCTATGGGGCCGTCTAAATGTGTCCGCCTAATAGAGGTGTCCGCCCATGGAACATTTGGTATTAGGTAATATGTAAATGCAAAATTATTACTATATGTATATGTATGTACAAATAAACATAACATAACAAAAATACACTACTTTTAGTTAGGATGTAGTACTAAAAAAATCTAATAAGGTATATTGACGTGTTTGCGTTTTTTACTTACAATCTAGAAAATGTAATTCCAAGTGTGATAACAATTCCATTGCTGAAGAGTCACCTCTATTCTTTGCATACCCTTGTAATTCCTTTGCCATACTAATGGCTTGTTGATAATTGGTGACATTTGTTTGATTACTGCATTCATCAGAGTCGTCAGATTGTGATGTGGTTTCAGTTTGGACTACATAATCCGTAAGAATGAGGTCACTATCATCTTTTAATAGCACATTGCTATCAATTGTAATGAACTCGCCCAAATCAATATGTTATCAAATTACAAGCTTCCACAACATCAATATTCTCTTTCAGACTTAAAACGCGACATTTTTGTGCCATTGTGTAAGATATTAACCTTATAACTCACAAATAAACGACGGACTGCTGGCGGGGAATCACACATACTTTCATTCGGCGAAGTCCTTTAGCCCTGCCACGCATAGTTGCCGGTCTGTGTTTAGAGAGTTTTTGAACCGTACTTATTCGTCTCCCTTTTAAAACTTTTTTTTCCGTTTAAAAGATGGTTTTCGCACTCTTTGTATGAAAACAGCCAGTCCCCGTCCGCCTAAAGGAGAGTCCGTCCTAGAGAGGTTGATTTTTATGGAATTTCATATACCTAGTTCCGGACAATAAAAAAATGTCCGCTTAACAGAGATGTCCGTTTATTAGAGGTGTCCGTTATGAGAGGTTTCACTGTATTACGAAGTATAGTTTTATCGAATTTCTCTAAAAATATTTTTTTCCTCTAGATGAATGATAAAGTTAAAGTAAGGGGAACGTCATTTTCATCATAAAAACACCTTAATTTATTATTTTTTGACTAGTGCTTTCCGAGAATTTGCGTTCCACAAATTGAAGTAATTAGAACCCGATAATAAATACAATACCACAATATTTTTTTAAATAATAACCTAAAAACCATAAATCTGATGGCAATTGACCACTTCCTCATTTAAGATTTTAAATGTAACATCTGCCACTACCAGGAGGTTTAACCATGAAGGTTGTAATTATTCTATAAATCAATCCCCCTTCACAATAAAATTGAAGTGTCTTTCCGATTTTTAATATTAATTACTGGATGCGACATATTTAGTCTTGCAAGTTTTCAAATTGACACCCTGTATATAGAACAGAAAGTATAATCGATTTCGAGTAGGTTAATGCTTAATTTTAGTTCCGTAGCTTCTTAGATTACGCGCCAACCGACAGGGCGACAAACAGGCGAAAATAGGAATCGTGGGTCCTTGGGCTTTCATGATGTAGACCTATACTACCCTAAAAGGTATAGATCTTATAAATTATCGAAGGTAATATGAGCCTATGAAAGTAATAGTGGTCTAAGTCAATTTTATCCGTAATTCGTTTTTTGGCACTATCGTATTATTTACGTAGTAATCTACCTCTAGACAGAATATGAACTTCCTATCTTCAGTACAACACTAACAAATATCGCTACTAACATGACTCTAAAACGAATTCAGATGTACCGATGAACGCTATAGTGGGCCAAGTCTGACTTAGACCATTATGGCGGTAAACATTTACGGGTCAACTGTTACACGCTGCTTTGTTTACATTCAAAAAAATGAATATTGATTGGCTTCACTTTTGATCTAGAAAAGACCTTGCCTTTCCCAACGCTGACTTGTTCTATTGCCTGCTATAAACGGAATATGCATGTTTATAACTTTAGAATACATCATTTGGATGAAAACGAGAAAGCGTTTATGTACGTATGGGACGAAGCAGTAGCTTCTCGTAGAGCAGAGGAAACGTGATCTTACATTCGCAAACATCTTATGAACCATGCTCAAGGAGCAACGCATGTAGTCGCATTTAGCGACGCCTGTGGAGGGCAAAATCGAAACTTCAAACAATACTTGTTATGGTTGAAATTACTAGCTGACAATCAACTAAATTTAGAAACCATATACCACAAATTTATGGTTTCCGGTCATTCATTTTTACCGAATGATAGAGACTTTGGTATGGTGGAGCAATATGCAATAAATAGAGTCAAGTTTCTCCCTGAGGATTGGTATTCCATATAAAAAAATGCAAAAACAAAAGGCCATTTGACGTTAATAAAACGAAGAGAACTGATTTCTATTCTACCTCAGCTTTAGAAAAAATTGTTACTCGCAGGAAGAAGAACACAGACAATAACCAAATATCATGGCTGAAGATACAGCGGCTTCATTTTGAGAAGAGGCAACCATACAAATTTTTTTATAAAGGAACCTTAAACTAAAACATTTCTTTCAAAGTAATGGATTTGGCTCCAAAAAAGAAGGGGAAATTGGCGGATTTCAAGAATATTGACCTGCCCCTTCTTTATGAATCTAGCCTCCCGGTAACTACGAGCAAGAAAAAACACACGGAGGAATTGTTTCAGTTCATACCACCTGTCCACCAAGACTATTTTCGATCATTGAAGGTTGATGGAGAAAATAGCAATAGTCCAGAACTTTCAGAAGACGTTGGTCCCCTAGAATACTATTTATCCGATAATGATGAATAAATAATTAATATAAGTTATAATATCTAAGTTTCTGATGATTTAAAATAAAACAATAAAGAATAACGAGAAGATATTTTTTAAGAAATATTATGTTAACACAAAAACAATGAAAGTAATAGTGATCTAAGTCACACAATATGCAAAAAAAAGGACAAAAATATATATTGTGTAAAAACCGAGTATCACAAGATCGAAGTTTAGGTTTTCCAAAGAAAAATCTTTTAATCCCATTTGCTATTTGTTTTTGTTTTTTTCTTGTATCCTTGTTTAACTTCCAGCTTTAATATCTCAAAACACCTATTTTTGACTTAGACCACTCTGGCTTTCATAGGCTCATATAACAAAAGCTCGTTTTTTATCAATAAAAATTTTTATGTTCACGAAAAGTTTTGCTTTGGAAATTTGACGAAATATAGTTGGCATGTTTATCCTGATTAAATCTCGAGAGCGAAGATCGAATGATTTAATCTATGAATAAACATGCTAAAACGCTCATTGAGTAAAGTTTCCAAAGGAACAAAACTTTGAGTGTTACAATGAAAAATTTAAGCGATAATTAAAACGACTCTCGAGTTATATTTGATAAGATTATTTCCAGAACCTAAATTAAATATTATAATAATTCCACATTCAATATATACAATATCGATATTCGTCGATATCGATACTAGCTTATGCTCTATACCCTACATTTCCGACCCTTTGATGTTTCGTAAGTTTAAGGTTATGTGACTATATTTTCGAAAGAAAGCAAGTCAACAATGTAGGCAAATAGGAAAATACATTTCAAATTAATCGTAAGTATATATTTTTTAAATTAAATTCTACCTTTAAAGTAGTTTTCCGTTTGTCATGGGTCAATAATAATGAAAAATGCATATATTAAAAGAGAAAGTCATTTAAACTTGACATTAATTAAATCTCGTACTAGTACTACGTAGTACTCGTAGCACTCGGCCTAGTTAGAAATTCTTTTTAAAAATGTTGTGTTGCAAAAAGTAATTTGTTCGAGATTATAATCCTTTTCATTAGAAAGGAAAATAGGGTGAAAACCCTATTTGCAGTTTATAATATTATTTTATATATTTTCCATCGCTTTTATTATGTCTCCTCAGTGGCATCCATTTTAATGTTATTTTCAAAAAATATGTATATGTGATATGTACAGACAAAACTTAATTTATTGCATGCAAGTATATTGAAAATAATAAATAACAAGATATAATTATAGTTTTGTTTTCTTGACTATTTTTTAACAAATTTTAGGTAGTTTGTTCCTGGGTCTCGGTCACTTTTGAAATGAAAATCCAATTTTGGATGTAAACATCCATTAAACAAGTGACAAAATGTTTTTAATTTCCATGCTATCTTAGTGTAAGTGGGTGAGAATTATACGAGTTTTGACGATGGTTTAAATAAAATGAACCGAAACGTTAACTGAAAATTGGATTTTCTTTTCAAAAGTGACCGAGACCCAGGAACAAACTACCTAAAACAAGACATAATATTTTTACACCTGACACACCGCAATGTGTATGCAAATTTGACGACCGTTGTTTGTCAACAACGTGTTATTATTGTGTGTACTTATAATGTAAAAATTTTAAAAGCCGCAACAATGTGTTATTTATATAATATTAGGTTGCTATTATATTTTTTAACTAAATCTGGGGGTGTGTATCTAGCGGAAATTGTCCGTGTCTTATACAAGCACTAAAATATGATTTGTATAAATACGGGTCGTAGTCAATCCTACAACCAGAACTTGTCAGCAAGTTAATCAAGTCATATTAAGAGAAGCAATAATTAATTCAAAACCATGAAATTTTTCTTGTTTTTGGCAGTTGCCCTTGTGGCTGTTTTCACCGTGTCCGCTGCACCCGGTGGCTGGGGAGGACACGGGGGATGGGGAAGTAATGTAGGATGGGGAGGCAATGGAGGATGGGGAGACAATGGAGGATGGGGAGGTCATGGAGGTCATGGAGGCCAAGGAGGTGATGGAGGATGGGGAGGTCATGGAGGATGGGGTCATGGTGGCTGGAATGGTGATGGAAACCACTGGTAAAGCAAGAAAATTAAAACTATCCATTACCTTTACTGAGGAACATAACATGTGCAGATATTGGGCGGAGTTATTATGACATGTCTAATGTGGTACATTTTATTTTTTTATATGTAAATGGAATGTAATTTTATTATTAAATAATACAAAAAAACAAAAACTCTGTTAATTTTATTTAAAAATTGTATGCAGTGTGCTACCTTTAAAGCTATATAATAGAATATATAGAGGGTGATTCACGATGAACGCCGTGGAATGAAGGAACCTAAAAGATATACATTTTTTCATGAAGTGTTTTCCGATGATTAAATAATAACTTCAATTCAAACCGGAAGTAGTCGTCAAATTAGATATTTTAATAATTGGATTATGGTTTACTTAACATTATAAATATATTTTTTTATCATGTTTGCATGCGTCTAAACTGAATAATTTTTGGCACTTTGTTTAACCGGATATCCGGTATTTTACCATTTTTAATTTTAAAGACAACATATGTTAATGTGTCAAAGTTCAATAAATGTAATTTTCAATTCTAATATCTCAAAAATTATTTACATGACAAAATTTATTTAGAAACTAAAGAAAAATCTGAAATTGACGGCTACTTTCGGTATAAACCGGAGTGATAAGAACCTCAATATTTTAATTCAGAAGTTTAAATCGGAAAATATGAACTCCCAAATCTTAAGAAAATATCGTAGTTTCCTTAAATATTAACTAATTTTAGTAGTAATATTTTCATAACCACATATATTTTCGCGGACAGATGATTTTATTTTTCGCTTTTACAAATTTTGAGAATGTTTATTATTATACAGGATTGCTTAAGACGCCGGGATACACGTAAACTTTTTTTTAAATGGAATATCCCAAATTTTGTTCGATTTTTGAATTCTAATTGGAATTCTGAATATCATGTAATATACCCGATTTCTATCAGCTGTTTTCGAGATATCACAATAGAAACAAGATAACAATGTTCACAGAAATAAATAAGTGTCACTTACAAATTACAGTATTTAAATAAGTATAATACTGTGATTTGTTACCAGGTTACGGCAATAATGGTAATATTTTCGGATTTTCTTCCATATTACTTAATTCCATGAACATTGTCGTCTTGCATAGATTGTGATATTCGAAAATAGCTGAAGATCATATTATGCTCTACACCCTACACTTCAAACCTTCTGAGACATAAGCTTATGGTTATGTGACTAAAATTTCTAAAGAAAATAAGTCAACAATGTCCATAAATAGGAAAATACACTACAAATAAACAGTAAGTACATATTTTTTTACTTAAATCTTACCTTTAAAGTAATTTTTCGTTTGTCACGGGTAAATAATAATGCAAATATTAAAAAAATATGCAACTATTTAATTGAACACTATCTTTTGAACGGTAATATTTACGAAGTTAGTTAACTTATAGAAAATGTGCAGTTTTTAAAGCTTTTTTAGACCGCATCGACGTTGCCAAATTATTTTAGATTCGTGAGATACAGGGCGATTTGTTAAAAACGTCTAAAACTAATTTCTTTAATATCTCGAAAGCTTCTGATTTCAGAAAAACGCTCTTTAAATAGAAGCTTTATATTTTTTTTCCTATAAAATTACGTTATCAGTTTCTTTATGTCATTTTTTATAACTTAGATAGCATGGTTAACTTAATTTTTTAAAGTACGGACCTGGATTTGTTATTTTATTTTTTGATTGTATTTTTTACCCCAAATACAATGATGTATCACTCAATTGACCTTTACCTTAGTCTCGGCACAAATTATACATCATCAGGAGAATTTTAAGAATTTTCTCAGTACGGACCTGATTTTTTGAAATAATAAATACATGATATTTTCATTTCATTTAGCTATAATTGAGATAAAATTATAACTAGAAAAATCTTTCTTTCTGAAAACTAATATTGACCAGATTTCACCTAAGATCGACGAAACTAAAAATAGGTAGAAATTCAAATATTCAACCGCTTATGAATAATAACTAAATTTTACTTTATTAATATCATTTCATTAAATGCTCGAAATGGCCTCCTTGATTTTATGAAAATTTAGCAAAATAAATGAAAATATTTTTATTTACTTTAAATCAGATGCCGCAGTCAGAAAGTGAAACAAATTTTGTAATTTCTGTCAAACCCCTAGCTCGGCTTTTAACTAAACGTTATTTAATTTTTATTTAATTGTGACATTGGTTAGGTTTTCAGTTGAGGAAAAACGTGATATGTACGAAGTTTACATTAGAAATTTTCGAAATTCGTTCTTAGCGCAGAGAAACTATTCTATTTCATATCCTGGAGAATTTATCCTTCGAGATTGATATTTCAACCAATTAGCAAGTGCATGGTGGAAGAAGGTAGTGTTTTTAAGAAAAGAAATAAATATCATTTAGACCGAATACAAACGAGATTAATGTGCTGGCTCAAATTAATATTAATCCTGAAAACTCGACGATACCTATAGCAAGAGAATGTTGTATAACTTCTGCAGGAGTAAAGAAAATCCTGAAAAAACAAAAGATCCATGACTTTAAATATCATCCTTTACAGCAGCTTCATGCAGGGAACCCCGAAAGGCCACCTAGATTTTGCGAGTGGTTTCGGACTCAAAATGCTAATCCAGAATTGTATCAATCAATTCTATGGAGTGACGGAACTACATTCACCAACTGCGGTATATTTAATCGAAAAAATAAGCATTATTGGGCGATCGAAAATGTTTCAAGAAATTAGACCTCAGGTGCGATTTAAAATAAATCTATGGTGTGGGCTAGTTGCGAATAGGGTAATCGGGTCAATTTTTCTCGAAAACAATCTGAATAGCGTAAGATACTTAAATTTACTACAGCGAGATTTAGAACATTGTTTAGATGAAGTGCCATTAGCGGTTTTAAGAAAAATAAAATGGTTCCAGCAAGACGGATGTGCAGCTCCTGGAAACTGGATCGGAATCTACGGGCCGGTTCCGTGGCAACCTCAATCCCTATGCCTTAATCCGCTGGATTATTTTTTGTGGGGAACATTGCAGAACAAAGTATATTACACCCCATGCAATAATATCCACGAACTTCAGAGACGTATAATCGATGCCTTCCAAACGGTTACATCCGACATGGTGAGACACGCTATTGAACAAATGGAGAAAAGAACCCGTCGCGTTGTATTGAAAATCAAGGAGGCCATTTCGAGCATTTAATGAAATGATATTAATAAAATAAAATTGAGTTATTATTCATAAGCGGTTGAATATTTGAATCTGTACTTATTTTTAGTTTCGTCGATCTTAGGTGAAATCTGGTCAATATCAGTTTTAAGAAGGAAAGATTTTTACTAGTTATAATTTTATCTCAGTTATAGCTAAATCAAATGAAAATGTCATGTATTTATTATTTCAAGAAATCAGGTCCGTACTGAGAAAATTCTCAAAACTTTCCTGATGATGTATAATTTGTTCCGACATTAAGGTAAATGCTATTGAGTGATACATCATTTATCATAGGCATTCAAACT
The DNA here is from genome assembly GCA_963991005.1 of Barypeithes pellucidus. Lineage (NCBI taxonomy): Eukaryota > Metazoa > Arthropoda > Insecta > Coleoptera > Curculionidae > Barypeithes > Barypeithes pellucidus. The sequence goes on along the minus strand of OZ022557.1, from coordinate 47,519,688 downwards.
TGATATTTATGAAAAGTTATTTTCTAGTACACGGCCTTTTGGAAATTTTACGAAATGTGTCGTAAATTTAAGGTTATGTGACTAAAATTTCAAAAGAAAACAAGTCAACAATGTAGGTAAATAGGAAAATACATTGCAAGTAAATCGTAAGTTTATATTTTTTAAATTAAATCCTATCTTTAAAGTAGTTTTTTTTGTTTAATTTTGTAATATTAATACTTTAAAATAAAATTAGATAAGGAAAACGTACATTAATTCATAAAATTTGAGTTTAAATGTAAAAATGGTCGTAAAATTGATGATTCTTAACATGAAAACATGTATGTTTGCACAATTCAGTATTTTAACAATGTTGCCACAAAGAAAAGCTTTCTGCAATAATATAGTCTTTAGGTTGTTCGGGTTTATTTATATCGATATAAGATCGAAGTTTATTGCCAATGCAGTTATGTCAAGACTAAGTAATATTTTTTAAGAGGGTTAACTGAGATAGAAAGACCGAAAAATATCAGTTTTGTGCAATATTTTTTTCCTATATAGCTAATAAAAGACAACTGGAAACTCTGTTGAAGATGTCACTTTTAAGTCAAACGCAAGTTTGACATTGCACTGCACAGTTGCCAAGAACAGTTCTATTTTGGCGTTGAAGGAAAAGGAAAGAATAAATTAAAATAAAAATGGAAATAGCAAATCTAGATAATGTTTACTTACGCACTTACAAACAAATCTGATCTGCTTGTTTTCTCAGGACACTTGTCAATTTATGTAACTTTCTTGTGTTTTCTTTTGCCGAGGATAGAAGGAAATCGGCTCGAAAAGGCGTAGCGGGACGGGTTCTCACTTGTTTTCCCAGGGCACTGTTAATTTATATAACTTTCTTGTGTCTTCCTTTGCCGAATACAGAAGGCAATCAGCTACAAAAGGTGTAGCGGGGCGGGTTTTCACTTGTTTTCCCAGGACATTTGTCAATTTATGTAACTTTCTTTCTTGTGTTTTCTTTTGCCGAATACAGAAGGAAATCGGCTCCAAAAGGCGTAGCGGGGCGAGTCCTCACTTGTTTTTCCAGGGCACTGTCAATTCATATAACTTTCTTCTGTTTTCCTTTTCCATCATTTCAATGAGATATGCTGGCCTATCGAGGGCCATATCACCACGTCAAATCATTACAAAACCTTTACTTAAAAATCCGGCAACATCGCTAACATTTTTGTTTTGTCAAAACACTCAAAAACTATAAAATCGGGATTTTTATTAATTAATTTCTTAAAAACTACCGAATAGGGGAGAGACGTCGAAGATGGCGGAGCTGGAAAGATGACACGCCTCAATAACTCATCTGTTTAAGGGTTTGAGAAGTTTATTTCAAATTTTACACTAATACTACGATGTCCACAGATAGCTAGTAAAACTGTATGCCGCGAGCGTCATGTTTAGTTCACCCAATAATGACGAACGTGTTTTACGTTTTCGTGATCCTATTTTCAAGTGTAAGCAATTAAGCAGAAAGTCTTTTATTTTTCTAAATATTTTTCTAAATAAAAAAATTATCTCACTACATGCATAATTATATATCTATTACTTGCCTTGTCACATGTACGTTTTTATATAAAAAATGTTAATATGGAAAACAAACGGAGGTTATTAAATTAAAGTCATGTGCGCCTAAGATGGCGCACTGCGCCATCTTGGCCACCTAAATAGATAGAGTTATTTCTTATTTGTTTTTTATCTCTTTTAAATGGGAAAATATAAAAGGACCACCCAGCGAGCCTCGTATACCAAAGTGTTCACCAAAAGAGTAGTTGTGCCAAACAACATTCTGAAATATTGACGGCTACTCCTTTGAAAATAATGTTGAAAAAAAAAAGAATTGAAGGAACCGAAGAAAATTCAAAAAGTTAACTTAAAAGCTAAAAGAAAAGTAAAAAACAAGTATTTATCGAAACCGACAGTAAAAGTGAAGGAAGCTTGAATGAAAAGAACCTATGCGATAATGATGAACTAGACGATTTTGATGATGATGTTAAAAATTATTGAGATATTTGTGGAGAGCTCGGTAAATCTGGAGAAATATGGTATCGATGTGTGTATGTGGTGATTGGTCTCATAAAGACTGCAGTGGTGAAACAACTCCAAAATACTATATTTGTGATTTTTGTAGAAACTAAATGTATTTTTCAATAATTTGTTTAATCTTTTATTTGTGTCTTACCTAAAACTTTTTCGTTCATGTTTTGAACTTTATTTTCTTCGTAAGTATTTTACGTTTTTAGAGGGTTTATTCGGGTTTTTCTTTTTTGTTCGGGTTTGTTCGGGTTTGTTTGTAGATTTATAATTATTAAAACATGTTACTATTCCTTCAAATTTACCATGCGTCATTTTTGACTACTCTATGCGCCATCTTTCCCGTGGGTTGGGCAAAGATGGCGCAAAGACACATTCATGAAATAATTAATAAATTTTTTTTTTTCTAAAGTTTCATTAGATTCGTTTGATTATATAGTTAGTATGCATATAAAGGTACAACTTGGCGCAATACAAATTTTCCTGGTAAATATATTCTATATGTAATATAGCATTTTCTTTAAATGCGCCATCTTCGACGTCTCTCCCCTATTCCCCAATTTTTTTTATTGAACAAACTAATTTTTAGTACTAACTAAAAATATATACTACTTTTAGAAAAAACATAATAAAACTTTAAAATTCGTTGTCCAAATAGTGTAACGGGCCCGTTTTCCGTTTGTCATGGTTCGATAATAATGAAAAATGCATATATTAAAAGCGAAGTCATTCAAACTTGACATTGATTAAAACTCGTACTAGTACTACGTAGTACCCGTAGTACTCTGCTTACTTAGAAATTCTTTTTAATAATGTTTTGGACCAATAACCAAAAAGTAATTTTTTCAAGATTATAGTACTTTCCATTAGAAAGGAAAATAGGGTGAACACCTTATTTTTAGATTCTTATATTGTCAGTTCAGTGGCATCAATTTTAATGTTATTTTCAAAAAAATATGTTTATGTGATATATAGGGACAAATCTTAATTTATTGGATTCAAGTTTGTTGATAATAATAAATAACAAGACATAATATTTTTACACCTGACACACCGCAATGTGTATGCAAATTTTCCGACCGTTGTTTGTCAACAACGTGTTATTATTGTGTGTACTTATAACGTAAAAATTTTAAAAGCCGCAATAATGTGTTATTTATATAATATTAGGTTGCTATTATATTTTTTAACTAAATCGGGGGGTGTGTATCTAGCGGAAATTGTCTATGTCTTATACAAGCACTAAAATATGATTTGTATAAATACGGCTCGTAGTTAATCCTACAACCAGAACTTGTCAACAAGTTAATCAAGTCATATTAAGAGAAGCAAGAACTAATTCAAAACCATGAAACTTTTCCTGTTTTTGGCAGTTGCCCTTGTGGCCGTTTTAACCGTTTCCGCTGCACCCGGTGGCTGGGGAGGACACGGAGGATGGGGAGGTAATGTAGGATGGGGAGGCAATGGAGGATGGGGAGACAATGGAGGATGGGGAGGTCATGGAGGCCATGGAGGTCATGGAGGTGATGGAGGATGGGGAGGTCATGGAGGATGGGGTCATGGTGGCTGGAATGGTGATGGCAACCACTGGTAAAGCAAGAAAATTAAAACTATCCATTGCCTTTACTGAGGAACATAACATGTGCAGATATTGGGCAGATATGTCTAATGTGGTACATTTTATTTTTTTATATGTAAATGGAATGTAATTTTATTATTAAACAATACAAAAAAACGAGAACTCTGGTAATTTTATTTAAAAATATTATGCAGTGTAGCCATCTTTAAAGCCATATAATAGAATGTATAGAGGGTGATTCACGATGAACGCCATGGAATGAACGAAACTAAAAGATATACATTCAAATTAGATATTTTAAATATTTGGATTATGGTTCACTTAAAATTATAAATATACTTTTTATCACGTTTGCATACGTCTAAACTGAATAATTTTTGGCACTTTGTTTAACCGGATATCCGGTATTTTACCATTTTTAATTTTAAAGACAACTTTAATATATTAATGTGTCAAAGTTCAATAAATGTCATTTTCAATTCTAATATCTCAAAAACTATTCACATGACAAAATTTCTTTAGAAACTAGAGAAAAATGCCTAAAATATTAAAGTTGATGGCTACTTTTGGTATAAATCGGAGTGATAAGAACCTCAATATTTTAGTTAAGAAGTTCAAATCGGAAAATATGAACTAGCAAATTTGAAAAAAATAACTTTAGTTGCCGTAAATTTTAACTAATTTTAGTAGTAATATTTTCATAACCACATATGTTTTCGCGGACCCGTTGAATTTTTCACTTATACAAATTTTGAGAAGTTTTATTATTATGCAGGATTGTTCAAGACGCCGGGGTACACGTCAACTTTAGTTTTTTTAAATGGAATACCCAAAATTTTGATCGATTTTTGAATTCTATTTGGAATTCTGAATATTTCTCATGTAATATAACCCATTTCTATCTTCAGCTATTTTCGAGATATCACAATAGAAACAGATGACAATGTTCACAGAAATAAATAAGTGTCACTTAAATTAAAATTACATTATTTAAATAAGTGTAATAGGTACCTACTGTGGTTTGTTACTAGGTTACGGCAATAAAGGTAATATTTCCGTATTTTCTTTCATATTAATTAATTCCATGAACATTGTCGTCTTGCTTAGATTGTGATATTCGAAAATAGCTGAAGATCAAAATAGGATATGTTACATGAAAAATATTTAGAATTTCAAGTAGAATTCAAGAATTGCATAAAATTTTGGGTATTATTCCATTTAAAAGTCCGTGTGCTCCGAATTTCTGAACAATCCTGTATAATAATAAAATTCTAAAAATTTTTAGAAGTGGAAAATAAAAGCGACTGGTTCCGTGTGTTTTTCGAAAATGTACATGGTTATGAAAATATTAGGGGTGTCCCACTCTTTTTGCTAACCGTGTATATATTGAATGTAAAAGTTTCATAGGGATATTAGAGTAAGAATATGGACATGACTAAACGGAGATAAGTTAAGGTTAATATTTGGTATGGACTATACAGGGTCCTGCACCTCACTCCCGTCTTCTACAGCTCAGTTATTAATTAAGTTAGGATACTGATATTTCGCAGACTTTTCCCGTATCTTAGGATTCGTTTCATGAAAACATTTTCGTTTATACAGGGTGTCCCAAAAAAGTGTGACGTCATGATGATATATTTTTTTAGATTACATGCGATATATTTTGTTACTTCTTTGAATGCCTCTTGTGGTTACTTGCATACCATTAAAATTTTATTGAAATCGGTGCAGTAATATCGGCGAAAAAAAATAAAAATCAATGAAAATCAGTCTTGCACCGTGCACTGGTTTTAAAAATTAATTAAAAATGGAAATAGTGCCTCATTAAGAACATTATACAGGATGCTTATTAAATAAGGTCCAATAATATTGTTAACCAAGTGTGATTGATACGAATTTTACAGGGTGTTCAAAATTTCGTGTCAAACTGTCCGAAATTTAAAACACTTTATTTTTCTTATTTTCAATTGGAGCCCCTGTATATTTGTATATCATTCGATGTGGAATTAAAAATAGAACATTTTTCCTTATTACAACCCAATCGGAATTCGTCATACATACAGAGTTATTTGCAAAAAACTAATTTTATCAAGTATTCTACAGCCATTTTAATTAATAAAGATTAACAGCTATTGGAGGACCAATAATATATTATATTATATCCATGCAAAACTGATTTTTCTTGATTTTTATTTTTTTTTTCGCGAATATTACTGCACCGATTTTAATAAAATTTTAAGGGTATGTAAGTAACCACAAGAGGCATTCAAAGAAGTAACAAAATATATGGCATGTAATCTAAAAAAATATATCATCATGACGTCACACTTTTTTGAGACACCCTGTATAAACGAAAATATTTTCCTGAAACGCATCCTAAGATACGGGAAAAGTCTGTAAAATATCAACATCCTAACTTAATTAGTAACTTAGATGTAGAAGACGGGAGGTGAAATGCAGGACCCTATATAACAGTTAGATCGGTGGTTAGATCACTCCGTATATTATGAATAGTTTTGTTATATTGTATTAAATATCCCCCCTCCTCCTCATGTTCACTAAATACGTTAAAATGAAGTACATCAAAATTTTTAGATCTTTAGATGTCCTTATTGATGTTACAATTTGGTATTTATGTATTTAATAAATAAACACTGGTAAAGTAGTAAAACATCAAATTATGCTCCTTTCCCTAATGATATAATTATTTGCTTTATTATCATCCAAGGTATGTACTCGAGGTTCTGAGTATTTGAGTGGTAGATTTTTTAAAGGGCTCAGGCAGAAATACGTATGAAACAATTTATATTTTTTTATAATCTTTTAACGCATTTTACTCAAAATGTGTTACGGTTATTTATATCTTTATATTTAAATCTTTAAGAATAAATTTATTACAAGTTAGCACTACAAACGAAAATTGTATGAACTAAATTTAAATTGGTAATACAACCAATATAAATTACAGGTTGGTTATAGTTCTAAAGGTCCATTTATAAACTTTTACGTTCAGTTCGTTGAGTTCGCGGTTAAAGTTTTCCAATATTCGCTGAGAAACAATTTCTGATTTATAAACTTCGCAGGTCGTTCGATGTCGTTGTGCATTTATAGTGCGTCAGAATTTTTATCTGGCATGGCATATGGCTACGTTAAAAAAAACAACAATTATTAAATTAGCACAAAATCAACGGTGCTCTCTGCACGAGGATGGTAAGCAACGAATTCATAACCCTAAAAAGACGAGGGGTCACCCCAGACCTATCAACGATCACGTGATTTGCTTCCTATTGGTTACAAACCGAACTACCGACGGGCAAGATCGCTTTTCAATCGAATTATTTACGTAATTATTTTTCTGTAAAAAAATTTATAAAGAAATTTTTAGATAGTTGTTTTTAACCACAGTACATTGCATACAAGTGCATTTCTTCCTCAGCATATTGAAATATTATTCACATAAAATAATATTTTTAAAGAGTTATTCAAATATCTCTACAATAGCAACGTTTTTTCTAACGAGAATATCCAGGAAAATGGTTTATATTGTCGCACGAAATCAATTTTGCTGTTAAAGGTAAAAAATATCAGATAAAATAATCCCAGAAATGATTTTTTAGCTGGGACTTTTCTCAGTATATAAAAAAATTAAATAAATATTTTCTTTATCAATTTCTTAGTCGCAGCTAATAATTTTGTAACTTAAAAATGAATCATTTAAAGGTTCAGTTTTTGAAAAATAGAACAAAATTATTTTTATTTTCTTATAAGCAAGGTACTTTTTCAAATGCACTACACCGTTATTTATTTTCTTATTCATATTATTCAAAAGATATTCAAATATTTAAACAGAGCTTACTTTTGTTTTACGTTTTGCTTAATGATTTATAAATTATTTATCATCTTAAGAAGCCATGTAATTAAACTGGAAAATAAACAAAGCAACGCAAATTTATTTACTTAACTGAGCCTTAAATTTAAATCTTATTTTAGACTCGATTTAAAAAAATAATATTCAATTGAAAATTACATAGGTATCCATTTGTTTATATTACATATAGAGGTCGACCAAATAGGGCGAGGAAGTAATATAACTCGGTATACCTAAACATTCATTTGACACATTATAAGAATACATTTAATTGTTGTTGAGACATTGACGATAAATAATATTTTGCGATATTTGCGAATCTTAAGTTAATATATACACTCAACGGAATATTTTAAATGAGAAACTTAAAAAAATGCTCTGTGATTCCATCGTATTGTCACATTTTAACTATGCTGATGTTGTGTACAGCCCATGTCTATTGGATGCTGATGCCCGAAGAATTCAGTTAATTCAAAATTGTTGTGTACGTTTGATAGGGGGTATAAGGAAGCGTGAAAGGGGAGTGTCTGCAAAGCTGAGAGAAATAAAATGGTTAAGAATGAATGAACGTAGGGTGCTCTATTCCTTAGTTCTTTTTAATAAAATTATTAGTAGAAAATGTCCGGACTATCTATACAGGGTACACCAAGAAAGTGGCCTATTAGAAGTATTTCGAGAACTAAATGAGAATTTATTTTGAAAATTTGGCTGTGGCTCTAAGAGATGTTTTTCTATGTTTTTAAAATATCTTGGATGGTGCGGTGTTGCCGGATCATACCGAAAGTGGTAGCAACTTCGGAATATTAAATGAATTACCCTATATATTATATTTTTTTTGGAATCTAGGTAAAAATCTAGAACAATTTTCTGTATAATATCATATACCTATCTTTAAGAGTTTTTGAATTATAAATAATTTTGAAATTCTTTAGCGCCGTATCTAAAAAAAAATCATATCTTTTTAGCGGTTACAGCTAGAAAGCTGAAATTTTGACAATAGTTTCACAAGATCATCGAAATTTTATAATTTTGAACAGTATTAATTAATTAATTTTATACAGGGCGTCTCCATAACAATATTTCTGAGGGAGATGAATTATTGCAAAAATCTTCATTTTTTTAAATGGGACACCCTGTATTTTATATGTTTTGCTAATGGATGATCGAATTTCCTATCTAATGATATTAAATATTCCTATACCTATCTTCAATATTTTCGGACTTATAGCGAAATTTAAAAATTATCTAATAGAAATATATTTTTTGGTAGTTGGCTGTGGAATGGATTCATAGATTCAACTACATTTGACGTTATGTCTGTGTTGTAAAAAAAATAGTTAACAAATAAGCAATTTATTAATAAATTAATAAACAAAATTAAAATTAAGCAACAACACCAATAAAATAACTAATAACTAAATTGTTGGCTGTTAAACATTCATTAATTGTGATGATAACATGTTCAACAAACCCGAACAAACCTTTTTTTTTATTTTTCCCCTTCTAGGGCCCCAGATCTGTTCTTACTCGATTTTCTAAACCTTCCCTTGTTGTGACGGATGTATTGTATACTATTTCTTTAATCCTATCCCAGAGATACAAATCTAGGGGGGGGGGGGGGGGGGGGGTAAGATCCGAAGACCTTGGGGCTATTTGCATGGACCTCCTCGGCCAATCAACTTTTTGTGAGTCATAGGAGATGCACCAGGATGAAGTTCATTAAATTTTCTGCAAGTTCTAGAGATAAAACTCTACCACACCCCCACAATATAAAATATCTTAAAATATCGAAGCTCGAATAATGTGAATTAGCCATTTTGTTACAACATAACGTCAAATGGATTTTTCATTATTTTTCTATCTATCCACATCCATTCCACATCCAACATCCAACTACCAAAAAATATATTTTTATAAGATAATTTTTAAATTTCGCTATAAGTCCGAAACTATTGAAGATAGGTATAGGAACACTTAATATCATTAGATAGAAAATTCGTTCCTCCATTAGCAAAACATGTCAAATACAGGGTGTCCCATTTAAAAAAATTACGATTTTTGCAATAATTCATCTCCTTCAGAAATATTGTTATGGAAACGCCCTGTATAAAACTAATTAAATACTGTTCAAAATTATAAAATTTCGATGATCTTGTGAAACTATTGTCAAAATTTCAGCTTTCTGGCTGTAACCGCTAAAAAGATATGATTTTCTTTTCAGGTCCCGATACGACATTAAAAAATTACAAAATTATTTATAATTCAAAAACTCTTAAATATAGATATATGATATTATACAGAAAACTAGTCTGGATTATTACCTAGATTCCAAAAAAAATATATTATATAGGCTAATTCATTTAAAATTCCGAAGTTCCTACCACTTTCGGTATGATTCGGCAATACCGCACCATCCAAACTATTTTATGAAAGTAGAAAACCATCTCTTATAGCCACAACCAAATTTTCAAAATAAAATCTCATTTAGTTCTCGAGATACTTCTAATAGGCCACTTTACTTGGTGTACCTTGTATAAGAGTATAAAATTCCGCAGTGATTAGCACAATTATTTTAACGACCTCAGCACATACATCTTCTTATTTTGAAAGATCGTTTAGTTTTAATATAGCTAAACTATATAATATGGTTCCCTTCGATATCACATCCCTTTCTGGTTTGCAATTTAAATAATTATCAATTCAACATAATTATATTAAATGTTTTTATTTCACTCTGTCTTGTTACTTTAATGAAATTGTACTGATTCTAAATGAAAATTATTAAATTGAGTAAGTAATGTAAATTATATTTTTTTATACAAGCACAATAGGCATTGTGTAGGTTAAGTGCATAGTTGCGTAATTGTGGGCCAAATAATATGGCATAGGAAAATCAAAAATAAATACAGGGGCTTACAAAAGATTTGGAGAAATCTAAAATATTGCGTTTCGGTTTTTAGTCCTTCCTGACTTTGTTCGAACAGATGCCTAAAAATAATTTGACTCTTAAAGCCAGCACTTTCTTAAGACTTTTTTAAAAGAGGATTGAGTTTTACATTTTCGAATTCTACTGTATGATAATGTTGATGGAGGCAACTCGGCTAAAATATTTTCAATATGATGGCACTTGCGGTTATATCGGAAGTCGGTGTCAACTTGCTTATTTTAAATTGAATATCATATATATTATTACATTTTGGATTCTATGCAAGATTCTAGGCAGACTTCATATACCATATCCTATACCTAAGTCTAATCGTGTTTGATACAGGTAGTTTTAATTTCAAAAACAATAAGATTAAAAATTAAATTGAAAAAACTGCAAAAAATCTACAAAATCCCAAAAAATTTATTATTATTTTCTATTCGGCATAAAAGGGTAAGTTTGTATAAGGTTGTCCATTACAAAAAATTGGAGTTATCAAAATATTGCCAATTTCATATTTTTATATGGATATTTTGCTGCTGATTTTAAGTTCAGTTACTCCTAGTTGACTATGAGAGCGCTAAAAAAATGCCGATATACGATATACAAAGAAAAAAATGTATTATTTTATACAGGGTTCATTTTTGAATTTTTATTATATTCATCTTCACGAGAATCACAAGCTGAATTCGTTATTAAGGGTGAAAATTAAATTTTTTTGAAAAAATTAGCGTTTCATTTTAAATGTATCGCATATTTAGTAATATTATATTATATTTATTTAAGTTACGCTACTGGCCAATACACTAGCTTGTAAAGCCAACTACACGAGAAAAAAAAAAAAAAAGTTACGCTAAAAAATATTTAAATATCTTTAGTTCAACTAATTAAGCATCAAAAAGCGGTAATGTAAAATTAGGTTAGATCAATTTGCTCAATCCTTTTTTTGATGAAAGAAGGTATTAATTATAGACGTTCTTTAATAAAATGATTTATGTGTATGTACTTTTATTTCAGAACTGCTTTGCACTACACTGATCAGAAAAAGAAGTATAGTGTGGAATATATTCTTGACATTATTATTTATTTTTTCAGGCAAGCGTGTCTTTATTTTAAAACATATTATATTACTGCTGTAATTTACTATGCCCCGAATAAACCATAACAAATCCGAACAAACCCGAAATTGTAACTATAAACAAACTTAAAATTATCATGTAATATTTTTTAGAAACGGTCTTGGCTATTTTTTAATTTTTAGAGAGGTCATCATTACAAATACTGTTCCAGGCTCCCCAACCAGCTCTTTTAGTACACATTACACCTCCACCGTCACCTTGACCGCTTCCACTAGTACTTTAGTTAGTTAGTTACTTTCATGAGCACCATTTAAATCTGTCGCGTCACCCTATATAATAAATGTACCTTTTAATAAAATATTTTAGGTTTGTTTGGTTTTGTTCGGGTTTGTTCGGGTTTGTAAACTGATCATAAGTGAGTTTAATTGCATTGTTATAAGCCTCGTACTACATTTTTAATCTTTTGATCTAGTGAATACCATATTTGAAAAACATTAATTGTTTTAAATTTTTTTTATTAGAACCTAAAAAATATTTACAATAGTTTATACATAATTAAACTTCTTTACATATAAAAACATAATATGTACTAAATTAGACACATGTCCTTGTAGGTTCTTGTGTCCGAAATCCGCACATGTTACGTTTCTCAGCAATGGCAACGGTTATTCGTAAATTTTTTGAGAGTTTACCAGTGACCATTCCAGCCACCGTTCCATGCTCCCCAACCAGCACTTCCGGCACCTCCGGCTCCTCCGCCACCTCCACCGCCTCCAGCTGCACCCCATGCTCCATGAGCACCATCGAGACCCGACGCACCACCCCAGGCCCCAGGACCTCCGGCTCCACCAGCCCCGCCGGCACCTCCTCCGCCACCGCCATTCCAGCCCCAACCTCCCCAACCACCACGATTGGCTTTGGGTTCAGCTAAAACAGCGAAGATGGCCATTAAGGCAATTGCCAAAAACACGAAGGGTTTCATTATTCCTGACTAGTTTTCTTCGATTTTGATATTGCTCGACTGACTTGTTGATTAATTTTGATTATGTCACAGATCTATGGGCGGTATTTATACAGAAATAATTCAATTGTTTACATCTAGATATTAAAAATTTCTATTATATGAATGAAAGTAAGTTTCAACTATTTCCCTTACACACCTGTAAAAGTTACAAAAACACTACATACTAATTAATACAATATCAATCAGATTTTAAATATGTGCATTTTAAGTTGCACTTTATCTATGAGATATGACTGCCTGTTACCAAATAGCAATAATTAAATGCATATTTTAAACAAAGGTTGACAAGTGTAAATATGGGTAGGTACCTATCTAATATTGAAAAGAAAAGTTGCCGTACCGTGTTGATTTACAGCAAAGAAATCAATAAATAATTTAAATTTCATTTTGGTAAATAACACTGTAAATATAACTGCCACTGCATAAAAATTAGCGTATCATATAAAAATTGGCAATATCATAATTTCATTTAGTGTTATTGTATAGTTGATATTTTATTCTCTGATCGAATTCCAATACAAATAAAAATTCGCTATTAATATTATATCGGCTGATGCGCCGTTAAATTGTATTTAGGAAATCCGATGTAATTTTTGAGGTGGCTGAATATTGGCTCCCCTGTACATTTTATAGAACAACTTCATTATACCTTCTTGAAGAAGCCGACATGGTAAACTCATGTGATGAGTTTGAATATATTTTGGGAGCCAATCCTAAGCTATCTATTCAGTTAAAGGTAATGGCAAAACCACGAAATTCGCATAGTTCAGGTAATAAAACAAACACCAGCAAATTAAATTTTGACACTGACAAAACGAAAATTAGTATCATTGGCAATATTTTCATTATTTGTTACCTTTACATCATTTTGGCAATTGCGTCATAGAAATTATTTGCTGGTGTTACCTCGTCTATGAAAATTTCGTGGTTTTGACAACACATTTAATTGAATATCTTTTCCTTATCAAAATGTATTCGAACTCGGCATAACTCGGGCTTAACATGTGGTCTCTTCATGAAGTGAAGAATGCTGTTTTTCTATATAATGTACAAGGGTGCAAAAAATTAAAAATAAATACAGGTTCTTTCAAAATATTTGGAAAAATTTTAAATTTTGCGTTTCGGTTTTTAAAGTTTTCTGACGTTGTTCGAAGAGATGTCCAAAAATTAATTTCACTTTCTCATTGCCACTTTTTATTCTCCACAAGAAGGCATTATCAGATCTATCATGCGACGTTTTGTGTTTAGGTCACTATCATCAACTTAATTTTTTTAAATACGTGCCTGGAGGTTTTATGTTTAAATTATGAAAGACCGAAATCTACTTTCAGTTTTATACAACACTTATTGGTTTTCCGATGTTTTGTTCCTTAAATTGGGGCGTGCATTCTTGGAATAGATCTATTACTGTTTTCAGAATTGTCTTTTTTGTTACCGTTGTAATTTTTCCTTTTGGTTTAGGATCTGGTGGGGACATATAAACTAGTTTAATTTTTAATGTTATATTAGGGTAATGCCCGGGGCCCGTCAACACGAAAAACCGTCACTGATTCAGGGGTAAGATGACGAATCGTTATTATGAAGTATTAAATTGATGTCCACCTGCATCTGCAAGAACAGCACATGCTTCGGGTTGGGTGACCTCTGAGGGCGTCCTCGTCCATTTTGCAGATTACATGACACCTTCCATTAATGATTCCTCACATATTATTTTTGTTCATCGTAGTTGCATGAAGACTGTACCATCTATGAGGGTTTGTTCAGGTTTGTTGCGGTTCTTTTTATTACGATCTGCGCACTACCCCTAAATGTTTAAACTGTAATAAATGGGTGCAGGGTCATCTTGAAAATTGATTTATTTTTATTTTGAATTTAAGAGACATTTTAACCCAATTGAAAATAAACATCAATTATTATTATAATAATAATATTTTGAGACATAGTAAGTATAATAAAAATAAAAATTATTGAAATAAAAATTTATTCGTTTCAATAAAAATTAAGTTTTATATACAGTCGTCATTACATTCACAATGTTACAATTAATTCTGATCAATACTTCTAAATGTGCAAGAGTCAATCTAAAATTTTGCGTTTCGGTTTCTATTTTTTCCTGACTTTGTTCGAAGAGATGTCCAAAAATAAATTTCAGTTCCTCTTTGCTACTTCTCTCTCTACTACTCTTTCATGCGACGTTTCATCTTAATCATCAACTTAATTTTTTAAAATACGGGCCTGGATTTTTTTGTTCAAATTATGAAATTGGATCGTAATCAGCGTTCAGTTGTATATAACACTTACTGGATTTCCGACGTTTTGTTCCTTAAATTGATCATAATCATCTTCATTAAAATATTCCTAGTACGTTCCTGTAATTTGCTTTTGTTTCGAAGAAACTGAAGATTTTAAAATTATTATTGCTATTGCTGTCATTAATTGTTATTTTTATTACGTACTACTACTGTTTCATTTTATTTCAAACTAATAGTTGTATAAAATTTCTACTTAGTGTAGGTACAAGTAATTTATTTTATAAATACAAATAAAATTGTATTTTTTAAAGGATATTGTAAATCAGAATCAACTGTTCTTCCTTAATAAAAACTCTAGACTAAACTTCTAAAACTTATAAGAACAACCCCTGGTGTTTTATCAACACATTCTTCTTAGTAATAAAAATTTCAGTGATTAATCGCTCGAGCCATTCACTCGATTATTAAAATCGCTCGACTATCGGATCGGATATAATTTTTTTAAAAATTCCGAATCAACTGTTCTTTCTTAATAAAAACTCTAGACTAAACTTCTAAAACTTACAAAAATAACCCCTGGTGTTTTATCAATACATTCTCCTTAGTCATAAACATTTCAAGTGATTAATCGCTGGAGTAGCAAGTACTCGATTATTAAAATCATCGGTTTTTCCCAACACTAATTTTCTCGTCATTCGTTTTGTACATTGTGACGCTCATTTTTTTTCCCCTGTGATCGTCTGTCATTTTCAAACCGTCTCTGGATGTGGGTACTCTTAGAAGGCATTTCTGGGCACATTATCCTGTTTAAAATTCCAAGAGAGAGTGGTTAAATATCAAAAATATCTTTAAACGGACAAAAGACGCCCTTCACTCAAATTTATAAAAATTGTTTAAACCGTTTCCACAGCCATAGTAAAAATTTAAACGTTTGTCAGCTACGTATTTTAATGGAAAAGACACACGCTTGTCCTCTTTTTATCTTTCTATACAGGGCGATTCACGGTGAGTGGCCTATTAAAAGATGTCGGGAACTAAAATAGATATCTGTTTGAAGTATTGGTAAAAAATGCCAATCTGGTCGCTGATGATATTTTGACGTATCTCTCTTTTTGGTTCTACCAGAAGTTATGCGTAATATTGTTAATTTAAATAGAATAATAAGAATATATTTATATATTATTTTCTTTAAAAAATGAATGTTATAAACAGGAAATACCCGGTAAATCTCTGAAAAAATTCACAAGCCAAAACATTAGGTTTAAAGTTTTTAAGTCCTTTAATTTCTTTTTCACATATCGTGCTATCAAAATGTAAAAAGTCAATGTTGTACCAATTTCTTGTTAAAAATTATTAGATCACTCTCCTGGTAAAAATATTCACACATTTTTATTGCTAAAATATGTGCTATTTCAGGTACTTTTCATAACCCAAATTTCACTAAAATTAGAAACCCGTTTCGGAAATATCTTGAAAACACCGAAAAAATAAAAAAAAATTTAACACCCTATTATATCTTTCACACAAAGCATCTGCGGACCCATGTTGATAGGAACTTTTTGTATTATTTTTATATTTTTTGAAATACCATGTATAAGAAGATAATTCGGAAACGGTGATCCGATCGATCCGGTGTCAGTGGTCATATTTACTATCATTTTAAGCTATAAAGAAGCCAACCTATTATCAGCCGATAATACGTCACGTGATACGATCAATCGGATCACGAGTTTATGAAATCCTTAATATTGTATTTTTTAAATTTATTTTAAAATATAATGGAACTAAATGTGTTAAATTTGTGTATATATATATATATATATACTGTATATTTTTATTTAAACTTGCAAAAACACTAACTGAAAATTGAAAAACAAAATAACAAACATAATGTAGCAAAAATTAAAAGAAACTGAACTGGTATCGGCGAATTTTTTTAATATACTTACTTTTGTGTTCATATAGAATCTAAAGTCCCGTTTTCTATGAATAAAATGACCAATTCGGATAATCTTTCCTGAAACATTGTGAATCAAATAATTTTTTATTATTTTTAATTTTGATATTTCGATAGCGCTCCGCTTTCAATGACTTAAATGAGGTTTCTCAAGAATAAAGAAAATATTCCACCACAAATATGCAGGACTGCAGGAATAAACAGGCTACAACCGTCACGTAAAGGTGGGGTTGGACCTCGCGTATCCTTAGTGTATGGCCACAACGGCGCACCGCACAGAGCCCTCGCCCATAGCCTGGTACCATAGCATCGCACACTAGCGGCCATAACGGCGCACCGACCCTCGTTCATCATGTTGCCTGTCGATCAGTTTGTCTCTCGACATCGAGATATGAACATGGACTGTGCGTTGTCATCTTCTTCCGTTGAAGAAGATATTATTTTAGACGCTAATATAACAAAGTGGTATACGTTTAAACAGAAATCAAGATTATCAGAGCATCATATTAACGCAAAGCGAAGATTCTATGGAGAATTTTATTACCTTTATAAAGATCTAAGGAAAGATCCTCAACGCTTTTGTGAATATATGAGAATTCATATAAATACCTTTGATTATATCGTAAGCAACAGTGAAAGGAGAATGAATAAAAATTGAAAGAACTGCCATTCTCAACCTATACCTATCAGTGGAAGAAACAGTAATGGTAATTCTCATATGTTCAAAAAAGCGTTGGGTTTCCTTAGATCATTATAAAGGTGATAAAATTCTCCATTGAATTTTCGATTTACGTTAATGGAATGAACTGGTAATTATGATTTTTGTTTAAGCATATCTTCTTCAACAATATATTCTTCATCAGAAGAAGATAACAACGCATAGTCCATGTTTATATCTCGATATCGAGGGACTACTGTGCGAAGCTCAAGCGAGGCTGTGCGGTGCTATGGTACAAGGCTATGAATTATCATGATTTTAAATCAATAATCTATTAATTATTATGTTATTGCTATTATAGAACGAAGAACTTTCTATTTGAAAATCTGAAAATGGATTAAGGTAAAAAAATTAAGTTGTTTTAAGATTATATTTTTATTTCAATTTTAATGTTTTTAAAATATATTGGGTGTAAACATTTTATTTTTTACAAATGCTCCGCCCCCTTGGACATGCCGCCTGCGTCAATCGCATACTTTGCTCATTCGCTTGCGGGTGCCCTGAATTCTTCTTAAACTAAGCATATTAAGATTTTTTTTGTATTTGTGATTCTTTTTGTGGTAAGTTAATATTATTAAATGATTTCTCTGGAGCCGAAGAATCAGACTTGGACTTGGACATTGGCGAGGAAATACCTTCAAGGGTTTTGGCTTTGACGTCGACAAAATATGCTTTTTGTATTTGTTGTTTCAATTTTTTTTTTGTTAACGCTTTAATTACAACATATTCGGTTTTTGTTTTTTATTTAAACTAACTTAAAAATAAAGCGAAAATATATGTATATTATGTAATTTAATAGGCACATTATATCACGTAACAAAAAATATGTTTTCAGGTTTTCGGTATTTTTGTAGTATTTTTCAATTTTTCAGTTCCTTTCAATTTTTTCAATGCTGAAAAAAAAATTAAAAAAATACGTTTTTTTCAAATTTCTTGTTCCCAAATGGTTGATCTCTAATCAGAACAAAATAACTTCATTTAGGTGTGTAGTGTATGAAACAAGAAGTATAAACATTTCAGAAGACTACCGATTATACTTACTTTAAAGAGTGCGATTAAAGCTGTTTTTGTTTTATTTCTTTAGTAGATACCTGAAAATAAAAAAATAATCATTAGTTCTGATTGTCGACAAAAATCTTATTGGTAATGGAATAATACATTACGTATCCAGGGCCAAAAAGGGGCTTTTACTCACGAGTCCGTAAAGCCTCCGACGGCCGGAGCAATGTACCGTACTTTTTTTACAAGTGCTCCGAGGCCAAATAAATAAAGAAATTATTCAGACATTTTTCTAAAACATTTTTGAAAAATTAACTGCTAATTCAATTTATATGTATTCCGCTATTTATTATCGCTTGTATGTATGGCTCGGTGGCAGAGTGTACGCCTGGCGATCTGAGAGTCGAGGGTTCAAATTCCGCACTCGACATCTCTGGTTATTTATTTATCAGTTAAAAAGCTATGAGGTGTAAAGATTGTTTCACGAAAAATGGATATAACTTAATGACTGCAGTAGGAATGGTTCAAGAATTGTCTTCTACCAAACATTCCTCAGAATAGCGTGATAGTAATGGACAATGCCAGCTATCACAGTCGCCAATTACATAAAGCTCCAAGCTCAAATAATACAAAATTGGAGATTCAGAACTACATGGCGGCGAATGATATATATTTTGAAGAAAGTTATAAAAAAAGTGATCTTTTAGAAGTTTTAAAGACATTTTGTATGAAAAAAGTATATGTTTGTGACACATTGGCAGAAGAAATTGGACATACAGTGCTACGGCTACCACCCTATTATTGCATTTTTAACAGTTAAAATCACTGGTTAGGTCTGAAAATATTTCTCCGACTTTAAGTTCTAGTGTTCCAGAATTAATACGAAAATGCTTTAATGATATTCCCCCAGGTAGTTGGAAAAATTCAGTCCGTCACGTAATAACTGTAGAAAATTCGTATATTAGCCTGGATCGTATAATTAATCCAATTATAATTAATTTTGATGAGGATAGCGATAGCGAAACAGAACTATCTATAGAATGACATTATAAATGTAAATAAATATGACTAGTAATATTTAAAAAAAATGTTACTTCATTTGATTACATTAATATAATCATATCATTACTTCTTTTCCTTAGTCCGTCCCTTCATACTTCACTTGTTTATTGCCAAGCTCTTGTCGACACAATGGGACCGACCCAGGAAATCGTTAAGTCGTATCCATTTTTCGTGAAACAATCTTTACATGGTACTCGAAGCGGGCGGGAAAAATCTTTCCCGCCCGCTTCGATAATTTCCCGCCCGCTCTCTCGGAGAGGTCTGGAAAGCGCCACTTTCGGTAAAGAGAACCAGCATAAAAAGAGTCACTTGTAAAAAAAATATTAATAGATTCGTTCGCAGAGCGATTTTTGATTTTTCCAACCGTTTTTGGTGTTTGTCTCTATGAACGGGTACAAATGTCAAACCTTCAACTATTAAATCTGAAAATTGACTTCTAAATTTATTCTTATTCTTATTTTTGCTCATTCCTGCTTTGTTTAGAGCTAGCATTTCGTTTCGGAACAGATTTTTAAAGAATAATGAAAAGCAAGTTTAAACAAAACATGCCAAAACTAAAAAAAACAAACTGAAAACGAATCAGTAAGACCAAGTTAAAGCCGATCGAGCAAATGTGCATGATCCAAACCGAAAATTCTTAACAAAGCCGAACGAACCCACAATTCCGTAACAGTAGGCGGATTATTCTTAGATTTGCAAATCAGCTGGATACATTTTGTTCTACGAACAGCAAATTTTTGGTTAGCGTCTTGCTTCCGTGAAAACTTTAAACCAACTGCGCATGCCTCGTGCATTTTGTAATTCTTTCTGACTACTCTGCGAACAAACCTATTAAGGCAACTTATGACTCTTAAGAGATATTTCAGTATTTTGCTTCAATGTTTATACATATTTTTAATTTATGTATATAAACCTAAAAATTAATAATATTCCTAATGATATTTATGTTTATATACATTTTTAGTAGTTTCTATGATGTATCCCATTTACGACCCTTTTATAGGGTATCTCCGTAGTTGTTAGTGCTATAAAAAAAGTAATGTAGGTGATCTGTGCTCTTTTTGGGTCAAACTTGGTAAAATCAAAATTCGAAAATTTTCGCTCGCTTAAGAGATACGGGGGAAAATCAAAAAATTTACAATTTTAAAATTACCCTATATTTTCTTAGTTAAAAGAAATACAATAGTTCCTTTATTATGATAGTTGAATAATCTGCCGGTTTCAGAATAAGTATACGGGGTCAGGTAAAAAGTTATCGGACCTAACCTAATTTTTTTAAATGGAACAACAAACGGTATATTTTAATCTTAAAAGAGAGTATTTTAAATTCTCTTTTCAAATATATTAATTCATTTAAACTTTATTACTTTGAGCCACACTAGGCCATGAAACAAAAGCTAATATCTTAGAAACTATATTGACATTCTACTTGTTATTAACATTTAACGTCAATTTCATTTTTACATATTCATTTGTGCAAATAACTTATCAACATTTAAAAAAATTTTATATGATATCAGAAATCAAGAAATGGCTCAAAATTTATATTCTGCTCGCTATCCAGAAAGACGGCAACCATTTAAGGACATATTCCGATGACTGGAACATAATTTAAAAATATACGGCTCTTTTATTATGCCGAGATCAAATACTAATAATAAAGGAAACAAGGAAAATGGAAAAGTCTAAATAAATCACCTAGGAAACCAATATCATCCATGGTGTGTTATAAATATGAAAAGATAATTTAAAATGCTCTTTTTATATTAAAATATACAGGGTGTTCCATTTAAAAAAATGATGTTAGGTCAGATAACTTTTTTACCTGACCCCGTATACTTATTCTGAAAATGGCAGATTATTCGACAATCATTATAAAGAAACTTCTGTATAAAACATTTTTCTATATCTCTTTTAACTACCAAAATATAGGGTAATTTAGAAATTGTCAATTTTTTGATTTTCCCCGTATCTCTTAAGCGAGCGAAAATTTTGATTTTACCATTTTAAGCTTGACTCAAAAGGAGTACACGATACGTACATTACTTTTTTGATAGCACTAACAATTACGAAGATACCCTATAAAAGTGTCGAAAATGGGACACCTTGCACAATTAGCGCTACCCCGAATAAAAATTAAGTATTGTAATTTAGAATAAACTAGAGAACAATATATATTTTTTAAATATTTATATCTTGCTCAGTATAAAATACTGAAATACCAATTACCTCTCAGTCATTCCATCGTTAAAATTCTGGATACGTCACTGTACATAGAGTTGAAAATATCAACAATTCAATAATTAGTCTACAAACAGGTAAAATTACAATACCGGAAATAAATCCCGATCCGCCTATGGCAAGGAGTTAATAAAACTCGCCTTTATAAAAGCTTTCTCAACTTCTTCTAAAATTACATTAATTATACAATAAAATCACCCCGGTTTTCTTAATTTAGGAACGTCAAGCACGGCATACCTGTAGTAGTACGATGTCAAATTAGTTGCTTTATATATTCTAAATACTAATAACTTTATTTGGCAGGCCTTTCTTTCCATCACTTGTATCTAATCTATCCTATATCCCTTAGAGGGTGCGTTGGGGTAAGGCGGATACGCCTTTGTGGCAACTTGATCCCTTTAATTTATTTTTAAACACTACCGTCTTCTGTTTATCAATCAAAAACGTTATTCTTATTCTGACACCTTAATCAAATTATTATGGAATAATTTGAATTAGTGACATCAAAGACCATTTTGCATTTGTGTTGGAATAAATGAATGTATGGACAACTAAAAAACAAAACGTACGGAATAGAAAGATGAATCTAAATGAAGACTTTAAATTTTAAATCATTTTGCTACTTGATTATTCCATAGGTTGCTTTGAAATATAAAAATAAACAATTACATTATCCTTGTATAATTTATGTCAATAACCATTGTTGCTTAAAATTTGCAGAGGACATGTTAAAACTGATAGTTGTACCTATGTTCTCTAAAAAAAATCATTAATAAAAAAACTTTATCAAAATTTTGTAATGATCGTTTTCCTACGACCACCTACGAAAATAAGAAAAAAAGCACCACTAACTTCCGTGAAAAGTTCAACTCTAGAGTTGAAATATTAAATTTCAATGCATATAATATCCGAATAAACCCGAACAACCCCTCGGAGTAAATTGAGATACCGAATATTAAAAAAAAGTACATATATCTTTGGTCTTCTTTTTTGTAGTTCAGTCTGGAATTTTTTTTGATACCGTAACATTTTATAAATCTTTTTTAATTTTTAACATATTTGCATTTTGAAAAATTGATTTCTATGTAAAATTTTGTCGTGAGCAACTTTTTCTTATAACTTTTTTTTGCTAATCCTGTTAGTTCTTGTAAGAAAAATTGCTTTTGCCTTGTATTAAGGAAAATTCATCTTTCCTGATTTATGTAATGAGATCTGTTGTAATAATAATATGAATATTGTTTTAAGCAAATATGTAAAACTTTTTAATAATTTTAATAAAGAAATTTATTTAATGTTAAGAGTAATTTTAGTTTTTTTTTATATTTGTTAAAGTTAAATAATAAACGGTTCGGCTCTTTGAACTTTAATAATCTACGATAGATTTTACACGAACGGGGCTTCGGCGAGGGTAGCGCGCTTAGCTGAAAGGAGAAGAATCAAGAACTGACAGCAGACCAGCGGAAAGAATACATCAATTTTGATTGCTTTAATTAATACCTAAATAAAAGTTTTTAGAAGTGAAACAACGCCTGTACAGTATTAATCTAATTAACAAATCATAAATTATACATCTATACACATAATACATAGTAATTAGAATCCGTGTGAACCAGACATTTGTCTCCCAATATAAGTTGTTAGATTCTTACATTAATCCGTTTTTCTTTAACCTCCGATATTCAAAGACTATTCAGGAGAATAGCTATTATTTTTATTTACAACCAGGTAAGTAAACTAAAATATTGAAATAATTGGGAACTGTATTTGTGGTCGTAGGAAAAATTGTGTAAAAAAAAAGTTTGTTCCACGAAAAATGAATATAACTTAATGTCTGCAGTAAAAGTACCTGGGCGATCCCATTATTTATGACCGTTTGTTATTATTATGTGGAAAGGACCGGACTGTAATAATTATAATTAAATATAGGCACATCAGGCACGTTAGGTTGCTTAATTTATATTTAAATATCTTTATGTGGTAAAATTTGTTAGTTTTTATTTCTTGCTGGAAGTGTTTACCGATATTATTTTACCAAACGTATAAAAAAACAGTATGTGGCGTCCATGGAAAAACATTGATGGTGCTTCTTCTACTGTTGCAGTGAAGAAAATGCATTGATCTTTTAGAAGTTTTAAAGACATTTTGTATAAAAAAAGTATATGTTTGTGACACATTGGCAGAAGAAATTGTACATACAGTGTTACGGCTCCCACCCTATTATTGCATTTTTAACCTCATAGAGCATATGTGGCACCAGTTCAAATCACTGGTTAGGTCTGAAAATATTTCTCCGACTTTAAGTTCTAGTGTTGTAGAATTAATACGAAAATGCTTTAATGATATTCCCCCAGGTAGTTGGAAAAATTCAGTCCGTCACGTAATAAGTGTAGAAAATTCGTATATTAGTCTGGATCGTATAATTAATCCAATTATAATTAATTTTGATGAGGATAGCGATAGCGAAACAGAACTATCTATAGAATGACATTATAATGTTATTTAATTTGATTACATTTAATATAATCATATAATTACTTGTTTTCCTTAGTCCGTCCCTTCATACTTCACTTGTTTATTGCCAAGCTCTTGTCGACACAATGGGACCGACCCAGGAAATCATTAAGTCGTATCAAAATTTCGTGAAACGTACTTTACATTACTTGTGTGAATGTTACTTCCTTAAACTAGGTGGATTTCCGCACTCGGCTAGTGCATCATGCTAAATACATCCTCGTTTGACATCTATCACTTTCAACACTCGTTATGCAATATACTATTTCTTTGTGCGTGATTGTATATTGCAGAATCATTTTATTTTTCAACATAAGCTCCTTCAACTTCAAAACACTTGCTTGGGCCATCTGTGTTGCGACGAAATTATTCCACTAGAAAATAAAATTACAGTTGGCCTTTAAAATAAACATAAAATATTGTCATATCATCTGAAAAATGATTTGTCTCGAAAAAAAGTAATACCGAGCCAAACTGAAAGTATAGGTAGTCCAACTAAAGAAAGTTCACTCGCGGAAGATGGTTGGCTACTTCGTGTCCTTTTCTGAAGGAGGAGGAAATTTGAATGAAGTTTTTTCAAATCGGTCAATTTTTTAGCACTTAATGATGCTTAGTGAAACAGAAATTTGCTTTTTCATTTAGAGACAGTTATTCGACAATTTATTTTAAAGAGTAAGTATAAAACTCAGTTAAAGATATTTCAAGCACGGCAATTACTTGCATTGAACGTGATGGAAGAAGATACACCTAAAGGTGATCTTTTAGTTTAGTTTCTAATTTTTTACGTAAATTAAATAAACTAAAAAAGAAATTGAAAATTAAGAATTAAATATATAAAATGAAACAAAAATTAAGAATTAGATTGGATAAATGGAAGAACAAACAACATTTTTCTGCGACATTTGTCAAATTTTGAATAATTTAAAATTTTTAGTAGATTTTTATTTTTTGAGGAAATAAATTCGATATTTTTTGTCGTTTTAATAATAATCAGTGTTTATTTTTGGGTTTCATCTGGTTAATACCGATTGGACTTACCGCAAAAATTGAAAACACAAAAGTTTTTTTTAAATTTTATATAGGAAGATTGGGAGTAAATTTAGTAGTGATTTCCTTGGCAAAAAATAATATTTTTTTCCTATAAATCTTTGCTCTAGTATTGTTTCCAAACTACAGGATGTTAAAAGACAGCTAAAAGTTTGTAATAAAATTCTAATAATTAATTAATTAACAATCATAAATGTATCAACTACTAACTTACAAACTTAAATTGCTTAGGAAACTGAAAATGTTGTCCCCTAGCATTTTTCAACGCGATTCCTCATGGATTCTCTTACTCGTTCAGAAATACCAGGGCATCTCTCTAATTTGGCGACACCTCATTTCAACTCTTTGACGAAGAGTCTGCACGTCACGAATGGCCACGGAATAAACTAAATAAATTTCTTTTAAGTGCCCCTATAAATAAAAATCCAAAAACGATTAGTAACTTTTTAACACCCTGTAGTTTGGAAACAAAAATCAGTAGAGTAAAAATTTATAGGAAAAAAATATTATTTTGTGCTAAGGAAATCACTGCTAAATTTACTCCCCACCTTTCTGTTACACCCTGTATTTGTTTAATGCATACGAAACAGGCTTTTTGTACAATTATCCATCTGGCAACCCGAACTTATACTTGTAACACGAGACTCCATTGCCATCCTTGGGTTCGCCAACTACAACACTAAATCATCATTTCCTCTAATTGTATATATAAATTGTGTAAATAAGACCTTATTGCCAATTGCGTATTTTCGACCCACACTTTCGTTAAATACTTAATTATATGCTTTTAAAATCTGCTATCTATCAAACAGAATTTAACTAAATGCATCTGTACGTCTAGGGAGTACTGCACCCAAATGAAAAGTTCACTGGATAATATTAATAAACCAAGTTTAACTTCTAAACTTTCGAACCCGCCTATGACTAGAAAAGCTGCCTACATAATATATAAATATTTTACCAATTTCTGCCTAAATTGCATTATTAATTTAACGGAATTACCCGGGTTTCCTTAATTTAGGAGAGTCAAACACGACATACCTTTGTTACTTCGATGCGAAATGATTTTCTCTTATCAGTCTATCAACTTTAACATTGACTTTGGAACAATGTTTTTTTTAATTAGAAATGTACGCCTTGCTGGTCATTTATTAAAATTTAAAACAAGTTCATTGGGAATGCGCAGACAAGGGATTATTTAACCCCATATATCGGGCGGCAAGTGTATACAATGAATTACCTGAAAATAGTAAATCTGTTAACCAGACTTCAAAATTCAACAAATTATTGAGTGGATATATAAATTAAATTCCTAATATATTTATTTGTGTATATTTGTGTTTGGCCTATTTTACAGGATGTTAAAAAAAAACAATTAAAAAAAATTAAAGATAATTATGCACTGTTGTGTAGTTTAAAGTGTTATCCTTGTTACCAGTGTCTTGAACACTGACCAAAAGATCTAGTCTAAGAATGTATTTTTTGTTAAATAATTTTATGAATGAAAAAAACAATGTCAAAGATCGAAATCTAAAAAAAAATAATGCTTCTTTTTACTCTGCATAATCCCACAAGAAAACGAACCGATATAATGAATAATAGAAAAGTTTTGGACTTGCATTGTCTTTATTTGTTATATATCACAACGTTTCAACTGGTAAGTATCTCCAGTCGTCTTCAGGTGAATACTAAATAAGAAAAGTAACTATAGGTCTATTTATACGAGCTATGTGCACTGAAGCATAATTGAGATGGGTGAAGTCGTGCGTTCAGTTTTGCGCGATATTAGTAATTCTAAGCTTACATCTACTTAACAAGGGCTTCCAGATATTTCTTAAATCTAATGAAGGTTTACTAAAACAGTCAGGGTTCTGGTATATGGTAGCAGCTTCCTTGAACTTCCTCTTGCTCCAGTGTGGTTCTTTGAGCAGGATTTCGGCTTCTGTCCACCTGATGTGATGGCCGTGTGTCCAGGCATGGTCAGCTGCACCTGATTTTTCCGTTTCTCCTTTTTGAGTGTTGCTTATGTGTTCTTTAATCCTTGTTTCCAGTGGCCGTAGTGTTTCCCCAATATACGATCGGCCACATTCGCAGGGGATCTGGTAGACACAGTTTTTCCTATCTTTCTGGCTAGTTGGTTTCGTCTTCGTTAGATGGCTTCTTAAGGTGTCTCTCGAGCTGAATACCGTTCTGATGTTGTATAGTTGTCCTAGTCTTCTAATTCTCGCTGATATTCCTTTGACATATGGAATGTTGAGTATTGGTTGAGCCTCTTTTGTCTCTCCTTTTGGTGTATCTGGCCGAGTCTTGCGATTTTCCAAAATTTTATCAACTAGTTTCGTGGGATAGCCATTTTTGTTGAGGTCGGTCTTGATGTAGTCAGTTTCTGTTTTGAGTGCTTCATTTGAGTTGCAAATGGTGATTGCTCTATCCACAAGCGTTCTTACTATCCCATGTTTTGTATTGTTTGAGTAATTTGATGTGTAATTCAGATATTGACCTGTATGAGTAGGTTTCCTGTACACTGAAGTTTCGATGGTGTTGCCATTTTTCTTTACATTGACATCTAGGAAAGGTAGTTGATTGTTGTCTTCTTTCTCCATGGTGAATGGAGATGATAAACCCATGTAATAACCGGCTACTTTTTGAAAATCTTTTAAATAATTATTAGCAAAGTAAAGTTTGTTTGGGTTTGTATAATATATTATAGAGATAGTATTTCAGGCTCCAATTTACAGATAATTGTTTGCTAACTATGTTTCGATACCTTGTATCGTAAATGGTCGTATCTATTTCCATATATATATATACATTTCCATCCAGCTGAAAGACGGCGCGAGTCCAGCAAATTACAAAGGAAGGTAAAAGAACCCTGCTTAACAACTATCGACCAGTTGCATTGCTTTCAGTTATATGCAAAGTAATGGAGAAAGCTATTAACCAACAACTTCTAAAGTAACTGGACGGCTTCAACATTATCAGCGATCATCAATATGGTTTTCGGAAGTCCAGGTCAACTGGAGATCTTCTAGCCTATGTCACCCATCTTTGGAACAACGCAATCGAACATCATGAGGTCTCGGGCTGTTGCACTGGATATTTCTAAAGCTTTTGATCGTGTTTGGCATGAGGGGCTTCTACGTAAACTGTGATCCTATGGTATGCCCAGTCTATTCTGTGCATGGTTGTCTAGCTTTATTTCAAATATTGTGTAAATTAACAAGGAAAAAAGGAAAAACACGAAATACATCAGAAAAAGACACTGACAAAAAAATGGTAGTAATATAGACCCTTATTAAATACTAGAGCACCATATTATTTGAATCTGAAAATTATTATATTAGTCATTTATTTTACTAAATGTTTGATTGCAAAAATCTATGTCAAATTTTTTCGCTTGCATAGCCACATTTTTCGATTAGTATCGTGATCGTATTATTTAGATTATTTTTATGTATCAGGTGGCTAAATAGAAGCCATCAAAAACCATTAGGATTTTTTAAACATACGCGCTTGTTAACGGTTAACGGAGAGAAGATTTTTACTACCGTTATAAAAATTTTAACTACGATAGCAAAAAAATACCTAACTAATATAATAAAAATAACAATAAAAATAATAGCTGTGGCAATAAAATTGATTTTGCTGGGTATATCATTTATGTAGTAGTAAAGTCACTTTATAAATATTATGCTCCAGTTAGTACAACAGCAAAGGATAGTTCTTACGTTTACAAAGCCACTTGCTCACCAATTGAAAATTTACTTTGCTGGAACAATAAACTATTCTCTTACGTCCAGAAAAAAGACAGGTTATGTTTGGTATCTCCTATTACTGATAAGGTAACTTGGTTATTCTTTGAAGATCAAAATTAGTTAATAATCGCGAAATTGTTCTATGACCGAATAATCTCCCCTACGGTGAATGTGTGTTGGGAATGCGAATATTTTATCTGATGTTTACTATCCTTGAGTTCTAGAGATGATGATCGGGGTGGCACATGTGCTAAATGTAACTTCAATATAGTTGATATTTTATTCTCTGATCAAATTTCAATCTAAATAAAAATTCGGTCTCAATATTACATATTATTTTTGCGAGCAGATATAAAGAAGCCGACGCTGCCTAGTAAAATAATTAGACCGATGGCGCCGTGGTGGTTTTGGACTGTAAAGAAGCCGTCGCCGCCGGCTCATCAAATAAACTAATAAATAATAAAATAATAAAACCTTCTTGATATTTTTATTTCTATTGGAATTCCATCACAGAATAAAATATCATTTATAACCACATTTATTAGTCGTCACCCCGGTTTCAATCTTATTTCATGTAGGCTTGTGCCGTTTTCCTTTTTATTCAAGAAAATGGGCATGTGAAAGACATTTAATCTGTACTACAAAATATATTAGTAATCGATAAAATGTTATACTTCATTAGACTTTTTATGTATAGTAATAAGATTTTTTTTTTTTTTTTTTTTATGATCAAACACAAGCACTATAGGAAAAATCCTTTAGGGCACTCTGGGAGTGGTGCGTGTGCGCAAAAAGCGATTCACGTTGGTTTTGAATCGTTGGAGGTTATATTCGTTGGGAAAAACGACCTCGGGAAGGTCGTTCCACAAAGATGCAGTCCTCCAGATTAAAGAATTCTTAAATAATGAAGTTCGAGGAGTACTAAGCTTAACCACATATGGATGGGCGGCAGTGGTTCGTCGTGTATTTCTGCTAATCGTCGCTCTGGGCGGAATTAAGAGGGCAAGGTCAGCCGAGCACCTTCCATGAAAATATCTGTAAAATAGAGTCAAATCCCCAACCTGTCTTCGATAATCTAGGCTGTCGAGGTTCTTCGTCAGCTCGTGGTCTCCGATTAGACGAATAGCCCTCCTTTCGATGGAATCCAGCAGCCGAAGAGTATGTTTGGGTGCAGAGCTCCAGACATGAGAGCAGTATTCTAGTGATGGTCGAATCTGGGCTTTGTATAGTGTCAAAAGTTGTTGAGGTGTGTACAAGTTTCTGGTTCGGAAGAGTACCCCAAGCTTCTGAGAAGCTACCTTGGCGATTGCCACAACGTGGTTATGCCAAGACATATTTCCTCCGAGATTGACGCCCAGCAAATTAATAGATGAAGCCAGTGGGATTGCGTGTCCGTCCATGACTATTTCCGGTTCTGTAATGTTAACCTTTTTAGAGAAAACTGCTGCCTGGGTCTTTTTAGCGTTAAATTCGACTTGGTTACTGTCACCCCAAGCCAAAATTTCTTCCAGGTCTTTGTTAAGGCGTGATACTTCATGCTGTCTGCGAAGATGTGCGTCGGCAGTCGATGTTTGTGCATTCAAAGAGAAAGATGAGATAAGTGTGCTATCGTCAGCAAAACTAAATATCGGATTTTTAGTTTTCACTAGAAGGTCGTTAATGTAGAGCAAGAAGAGAGTTGGAGACAATATGGACCCTTGAGGAACACCGGCATTGATGGTGAAGGTGTCTGAGAGAAATCCGTCAATCGCCACTTGCAGAGAGCGATCCTTAAGAAAGCTAAACAACCATGCACAGAATCGACTGGGTATACCATAGGATCGCAGTTTACTTAGAAGCCCCTCATGCCAGACACGATCAAAAGCTTTAGAAATATCTAGTGCAACAACCCGAGACTCCCCATGATGTTCGATTGCGTTGTTCCAAATATGGGTGACATAGGCTAGAAGATCTCCAGTTGATCTGGACTTCCGAAAACCATATTGATGATCGCTGATAATGTTGAAGCCTTCCAGGTACTTTAGAAGATGTTGGTTAATAGCTTTCTCCATTACTTTTGATATAACTGAAAGCAATGCTACTGGTCGATAGTTGTTAGGCAGGGTTCTCTTACCTTTCTTTGGAATAGGCTGGACTCGAGCCGTCTTCCAGCAAGATGGAAATATTCCTTTTTTGTAGTTAAGTTGAAAAGTCTACAAAATACTGGTGTTAGTTCATCGGCGCATCTCTTGAGAACTATAATAGGAATTTCGTCTGGACCAGTAGCTTTTTTGACGTCGAGTCCTTTCAGGATTCGTTTGACGGGACGCTGACGGAATACGATTTCGGTCATTTCGGATTCAACTGCAGGAATGTCGGGTGGTGTTCTTCCCTGGAAATCTACAGTGGAATGCGAAGAAAATAGTTCAGCAAGTAAGTTTGCTTTGTCTCCGGCTGTGGATGCTATTGTACCATCGGGACGTGTTAGAGGTGGGATAGTTGATTTGGTAAAATTTTGGCTGACGGCCTTAGCGACTGACCAAAAGGACCTTGATCCGTTTGGACAGTCAAGAAGTTTGTTTTTGATCCTCACGTTATGGGCTTCTTTGCTTTGATCTATTGTTAGCTTACATTGGTTTCGAGCGGTAATAAAGATGGTACGATTCTCAGTGGTAGGGTTTTTACGCCACTGTCGGTAAGCCAGATTTTTTGATTTGACAGCACGCTCACAATCCTTGCTAAACCAGGCCTTCCCGTTGGAAGGGCGTTTTTGGGAGGAGGGGATAAATGCTTCCATGCTCGTTAGAATGACGTCGGAGACCTCCCCAGCACAGACGGATGGATCATCAGAAGAGAAGCATACGCTCATCCAAGGAAAAGTCCGAAAATGGTCGTTCAGATCTTCCCACTTTGCCGATCTGTAATGCCATATCTTGCGAGGTTTAGGAGGTTGTTCAGAATTAATTGGTAGTTCGCTTAGAGTTGAAATAAGTTTGTGATCAGAAGATCCTAGCGGAGGCTGTACGGTGACTGTATATAGGTCGGGATTTGACGTTAAGAAAAGATCCAAAAGACTAGCAAAATCTCCAGCTCGGTCTGGAATCCGCGTTGGTTCTTCTACGAGTTGAGTTAGACCAGAACTGATCGCGAAGGATTCGGCATCGCGGCCTGGCTCATCGTCCGTATTAGAATATTTAAGCCAGTTGACATTGTGGACGTTAAAGTCGCCAAAGATAGCAATCTCGGCATTTGGATGGTGGGTTTGCAAGAAGTCGATTGTGTTGGCTAGTGATGAGAAAAGGTCTCTGTAATGGGTATCACTTGGAGGACGGTAAAGGCAGCAGATAAACTTGGTGATTTTCGGCGTTGATATTTTAAACCACATTACATCAAAGTCTTTCGGTTCCAGTGTAGGTTCTCGTTGGCAGCAGAGATCATCTCGAATAAAAAGACATACGCCGAAGTTGCGTCGGAATCGGAAATGGAAATCGTATCCAGGGTATAAATAGCTGACGGTGTTTGTTGACGATCTGACCTTTGTCTCGGTCAGTGCGAGTACGTGAGGCTTAGAAGATTGTAAGTGCTGGTGGACTGAATTGATGTTCGTGTTAAGCCCTCTAATATTGCAGAAATCAATTTTGAAGTTGCTAGTTCTGGGTTGGTTAGTAACTGCAGGTGCCACACCATTTCTTCGTTGAGTGTTGTTAGATCCCAGTAAATTGTCGGAAATGGGTGTTGTTTGATGAACTTCGCGTGATGGGGCCCCAAGTCCAGCCCCCGCCCGGAGATCCGAATGGAGGGCGAGGTATACGGCGAAGTTGATAATAAGTGTGTGTTAAGTTAAATGTAATAAGTTGTTACGGAAAGCTTGAGATCCAGATTCGTGTTCCTAGCACTTATATATAAACAGTATATTGCCAATACGAACGTTCCAAAATACAAAAAGTGTCCCCGCTATGGGAGATAGCGCGGGTCTATTGAGTTTGCGCAGTAGGGTGGAAATTTTATCGCTCTAGTCAGATCCGGCCCGACATTATTTGTCTGGTGTTATTCGTCGCCATCTTTGGTTCTGGATGCTTTTTCAAATTACAGAATCAAAAATGGTTCATCCACATTGTTGTCGGTATATTAGTGCTTATAAGCTTTCATTGCCTAACAACAATTTTGGCAAAGGAGTTTTTAATTTGTGGTGATTCGATTCGCTGTTTGGTAGGTTAGTGGCTTGTTTTGTTTAAGATAAAAGGATACAAGTGCATGGTGCTTTTTTGCAAAAGTCGTTGATCAATATTAGGTATGCATTTCATATACGAAAATATTTTGCTTATCACATTATCTGATCTTCGGAACCGAATTTCACTAAAAAGCTTGTAAAAAAGAAGAGAGTGTCACTCGTATACAATATATGTGGTCACTACCTAACCTTAAAATTAATGTGTTTTTAATTTGGTGCATTAGTAGCTGATAATAATTCCCAAAATAGTCAATAGATATAGTCATTCATTCTTAATTTTTGGTTTAGAAAAAAGTGAGGTTAAGAAACATATGACGTTGGATGAAAGTTAAAATAAAGCTCATCGTGTCGATTGTTACAAATATACGGACGGAATTTGGCACCAAAAGTTTACACCAACCAGGGCACCGTCGGATCATCATATCGTCAGACATCGTATGCATGGAAGGCTGTCTTAAATCGAACTAATCGAAATTTCGATTGCAATATTTTTACTAACTAACCAGTGAAATTTACATTAAAAAAGTTGAAATCCAGTCCTGTCGAATGTTTACTTTCACAAGAAAATTTCCGAACTGCGCCAACTCACAACGCCCCCTTCTATGCCCATAGAGGGGACATAATTGCAGATGGTATTAGCAATATACTGTTTATATATGTATATGTGGTTCCTAGCCGATGCATTAAAAATTGTTGATTTTAAACATTTTCAGCTAATATGCAATATAAACAAAAACTAATTATCCCTTTTTATACAGCGTTTCAACAAACCATCTTATGGTATGGAAGACTTTTTTATTTTTGACTTTAGGAAACAGGTATGCTCCATAAAAAGGTATGCTTATTGAGAAAATAACATTAAAACAAAAACTTTCGAGTCATCATATACGGAGTGTCATAAAAAGTAAAAAAATATAAATGCCGTAGATCGAAAAGTATATTTAAATGAAAATAAAATAATAATAATTTTTAAACCGGACATTTCCATAGAGGTTTACTTGTTCACCAAGGTCACCAGATATAACTCCTCTAAATTATTTTCTTATGGGGATTCTAGAGAGAGAAAGTCTATCTATTCACATAGACCATTTGGAGAGAACATCAAAAAATATGCCCGCTCAAATGGTTAGAAATGCAGTGGTGGAATATTCATGACACAAAGTGGTTAACGTTATGGAAAAAATGATGTCTATGTTGAAGATTAGTGTAGTATTTCATAGAATATTACTATTGTTTATTTCGATAATATGCTACTTATACATTCAATGTATAGGGTTTCAATTTAATAATCTTCCCACCCTTAATTTCTTGCTGCCTCTAAATATCATTAAAAATCGAAAAGACGCGTCAGTTATATTTTGACATTTGCAGCCCTCGTAGTTTAATCCTTGGAAGGGGTAGCTGTTCGCCTTACAGGGGCAAAGTCACCGCCTAAAGATTTACATGAAAAATAATTTTTTCAACGCGATTTGTAGGAAAGTAACTATTACTCAAATATTAATAAATTCGGCTATTATTGAAAAAAGATTTAAAGAACCTTTAAAATTATGTATCACTTGGCTCCCTTCCCATTTAAGATTTTAAGGATAATACATCTACCCCTCCCAGGGGGTAAAACCGGAAGACTTCAAATAGTCTTTAGAACTGCCCCCCTCACAATAAAATTGACGTTTCTCTCCGATTTTTAATATCATTTATCAAAGTTAGATATTAAGGGTGTGAAGTTTTCAAATTGGTACACTGTTTGTAACTTTAATCGAATTTTCAAAATCAGGAAATAGATCAAATGAAGTATTTTTGAAAAACAATTAAAGTGAATCTGAAGATGTTATAGTTTGTCATAGATGCACATATTTCCTGAATAGAATTATTCACTAAATTAAAAGCAGGAGGACATTAAGTCCGTTCCCAATATTGCTTAAAAAGGTGTCACCAGTGCCACTATCAAGATATTGTATAAATTGTGCAGACAATATGTCATCGTTTAATCAATTCTAGTTAAACGGCAATTTTCGTCGTAAATTGATTAGTTAAGGATTTTAATCATAATTTTATTAATACAGAATCAATATGTAAAATAAAAATATGTTTATTATCTTATTTTAAATATTTTTTTTAGGCTTAGCTTTTCCCTAAGTATTTCGAAAGAAGGATTCTATACTCATTATTATACAGTTGTCTCCCTAGAAACACTTTCTGGATACCGCCACTGGATTAAATTTAAAAGTGAAATCTAAGTGAAAATTCATCTGTAGTAACATCAATATTCATCTACACGATATTATCATTTTGTCACAAAAGTATTTTGATAAATGAGTATATAAGAAAAGAAATGTCAATATGTTGTAAATTATAATAAATTGTACAATTTATAGTCATATTAAATAAAAATATGATGATTCTTTCATTCGGGGAATTCTAAAGCATAAAATTAATCAGATAATTCTGAAAAATCGGCTGTAGCTTGCAGAAAGTCGCATTTTTTCAATGTTTCAAAAAATTACTTTCTCCATCTGAGTCGGGATATTTTTGCTTTGATTGATCCTGCTGTTTTTTTTTTCAGAATTATCGATAACCACTAACTTTCACTTGTGGTATTATACAGGTGTAACAAAAAAGTAGGGAGTAAATTTAGCAGTGATTTCCTTGGCAAAAAATAATATTTTTTCCTATAAATTCTTGCTCTACTGATTTCTGTTTCCAAACTACATGATGTAAAAATTCAATAATCGTTTAACAACCGTGTATGGACTGATAAATATCCGCATGCAATAATACAATCCCGGCACCAGCAACGATTTTCCATTAACGCTTGGGCAGGAATAATTGACGATTTCTTATTGGTCCCATAGTACTACCAAATCGATTAGATGGGTTAACGTATCTGGATTTTCTTCAAACCGGAATGCAACCTTTATTAGAAGAAGTCCCACTTGAACACACACAAATATTTCAATGAAACGTTCCGGAACAAATGGATATACCGTGGAGTCAAGAACATGCCCTCCTAGTTCCCCCGACCTTAATCCTTTGTATTTTTATTTATGGGGGCACTTAAAAGAGTTTATTCCGTTGCCATTCCTGACGTGCAGACTCTTCGTCAAAGAGTTGACGTGAGATATGCCTGTTTTTTTTTTGGACGAGTAAGAGAATCCATGAGGAAACGCATTGAAAAATGCATTGAAGCTAGGGAACAACATTTTGAGCATCTTTTGTAATATTCTTTTTATTTTGTTAAATATAATTAATTAATAATCAATTTAAGTTTGTAAGGTAGTTGCTACATTTATTATTATTAATTAATTAATTATAAGAATTTTATTACAAACTTTTAGCAGTCTTTTAACACCCTGTAGTTTGGAAACAATAATCAGTAGAACAAAAATTTATAGGAAAAAAAATGAAAATCACTGCTAAATTTTCTCCCAACCTTTCTGTTACGTATACTGTATACGAAAAGTGGTAATCTTTTAGTAGATAACTAATTCAATCTATTAAGCTATCACAAAAACCTTGAATTGATTAAACATAATTTATTGTTTTATTATTAACAGAAAAATTGAAAATGTGAGATAAATTTTAATATCATTGCATCAGAATACTTATATGCGAAAATAGGTGCGACAAACCAAACACAAAGAAAGCCCTTAACAGGTGATTGTCACTGTCGCTATTAAAGACAAGGTTGACAAATCAGGTTTGGATTGCGGGAAATGTTGCAGAGTATACATTTCTTTGTCCAAGATAGTTTATAAACTGTAGACGCTTAATCCTGAGCTAATTTTATTTAAAAAAAATGGCCTGCTGCCTTCATAGGCTACAGATAGACTGCGTCGATCATCAGTTCGCTTTAAATATTCAAATGAGAAATTTGTTTTTTATTAGGTGAAAAAACGTTGTTCACTATTAAAGTTGGAACTATATAGGAAAAAATGTATTATTCGATTTAGGTAAAATTTGAGTACACCATAAGTTTTAGTTTCAATAAAGACCAAAGAATTACATAATTAAATGGGAACATACGGTTCCTGTTAACTATAAGATTTGACATTTTCTTCACAAAATGTCGAGAAATAGCATTTAAGTATTTATCGAATTTTAAAAAAAAATATTTGGAAAAGTTGTTTGTATTATGATTTTATACCCACACACCAAGTTTAAATTGCTTATGATAATTTTTGTTTCCTATACATTTTTGGTCAATATTTATTTGTCGGCGTTTCCATAACAACACAGCCGAAACACTGCACTGAGTGCACAATTACTATTGCTGTCAACTTGCCAAACGGGTGTTGTACTTGTTAGACATTATACTATTAATTCTGAATCTCGTTTTAAACACGTAAAAAGAACGCATCCGTAGAAAAAGTACAGTATACACGTGAGAATATGACATATTTGTCCCTCGCGTGATATGCGGCACTGGCCTTTGGCTCGTGCCAAAGAAATATGTAATTTTTTCTCACTTGTTGTACAATATACTATTTTCTACATTTTGTGGAGAAAAGGTCAAATTTGATAGTTAACAAACCCCCCAAATTCTGAAACTGCATACAGCGTGTGTGGTAGAAAGTGTAACAAATTGGAAACTTTTTTAATCCTTCATTTTATCGAAAAAAGTCACTCTTGATAAAAAGTTCTGCTTGTCTGAAAACCTCATAGCCATAGTCGAGTATCCGAAACGTTGTACAGAGTGGCCCAAAAAATGTGAAATTAATTTAAGAATAAAATAGCTAAAAATACATCAAAATGCCGTTTTGAATCGCTTGCTAGAATTATGTTCTCCCTCTAAATATGCTGACGAGAAACAGCCAGCTAGAAATATAATTAGGTCATTTTATAAAACGAAATAGAATTTTATTTCAAGACAAAACATAAGAACAATGAATTGGATTACATAAGAAATTCAATACATAACGTAAAAAAGTTCAAACTGTATAAAACAACTGTAAAATTTCTGCTGAGCCACCATTCATCGTTCTAATTTGTTTTTTTTTTTTCATTTTGTTATTGCTCTTGTTATTTCTGCCCTCGGCTAGTCATTGTGCATGATACAATAACTAAAGGTAAGATATCTAACCATCCCAATTTCATCTGTCGCGTGCAGTGGCATCACAGGAAGAGCGATTTTTAAATTTCTTATTGTGATTTATATTGCCGTCAGCGTTTACTCTATTTTAAAGGTATTAGAAGGTTTTATGCATTTAATGGTGTATGGATGAAAGATTAATATATTATAGCTAAAATACCACTAAAATAAGGAAGGATTCCGACAAACTTTTAGAACCTACGCCGCGGCGAAGCTGCTCCGCCACCCCTGCTTGTTGCCACAAGCGTTGTCAGTCTTTTACAATTGTAATATATCCACTACTATTTTAACAGTTTTTTTAGATGTTCATTCTTATTGTGGGGCTCCCCATTATGAAATTTATGTTCATTCTGGAGGTGGAAAGTAAGGACCTTTTTTTCGTACTATTCTTACTCTGTCACCGTTTTTTACTATTCTGTTAGATTTCGAACAGTCAACCTATTACTTTTAATCAAACTGGCAACACTGGTCGCCACGTAGTGAGTGCCGTTTGCCGTAGTTCTCCATGGAAATTCTGAAAGTTC
The DNA here is from genome assembly GCA_963991005.1 of Barypeithes pellucidus. Lineage (NCBI taxonomy): Eukaryota > Metazoa > Arthropoda > Insecta > Coleoptera > Curculionidae > Barypeithes > Barypeithes pellucidus. The sequence goes on along the minus strand of OZ022557.1, from coordinate 47,480,783 downwards.
ACCAGAAGTGTTTCTTATTTAGTCGTGTGTGTTTATTAAAATACATATCTGAATTTTCATAATATGTCGTGCGCTGTGTTCGGTTGTGATATAGATAATGCAAAGAAATTTGATAGAAATATAAGGTGTTTCCGCTTTCCTAAGGATAAAAGCAAAAATTAGAATGGATACGGTTTTATTTATTTTATTAACATTTCCTTCTTAAGTATTTTCCACTGAAGCTGAGGGTATATGCCTTTACTTCACTCTGCTGAGAGATGGACTATTTAAAAAATAGTTTAATTTGTTTATAACTAGGCCGTATTTTAGCTTTAATCTTTGTTGTATGTATGTTCATGAAATAAATATACCTAAATACCACAATATTATTCTTTCATTTCACATACCATTAAATGCGAAAAACATTTAAAAAGATAGTTAAAAACGCTGACAGCAGTATAAATATCCATAAGAGATTTAAAAATCACTCGCCCGTTGACGTCACAAGCCACGCCTCCATCGGCGTGGAAACATACCTCTTAGATCTTTATACCATGCTCATTGCACGCTTGCATTTTTTCTATTTTGTAGAATTTAACTACTTGCGGGTCTATCTCGGTCGACAATTTTATGGTAAAATGCAAAGGTTATGAGTTCATAATATCTATTTTAACTTTTAGCATATTTTTAAAACACAGTAAACTTTATTACCTTATTTCGTGCTCTTATGATCGACGAAATAGTTGTAATAATTTTTCCCTGATATCCTTCGCATACTAAAACATATAATATTTTTCGGAACTTTTAGTTTATACTTAACTACTATAAAGTTTGTAGCTGCAACTTCGTATGGGATAAAACAATCGTAACTGCTAAAGGTTTTAACTCCTCGACAATAAAAATATCTAAGAAAAGGAACTGTTTTCAAAAATGTGTTACGGATATTAAAATTCTCAATACTAACACTTAATTCATAATGTTATCCTTTATATTATAATCGCAACTGTTGCCAGTTTCCGTACTTATATTAAACTATCAGGTAATTATAAAAGTTGTTTCGTGCAGTGAGAAAAGCTCTAGCTAAAAAATCCTTACTAGAATTATTTTAGCTGGGAGAGAATAGTTTTTACCCACTGTAACAGCAAAATTAATATCTTGTGACAGTAGATCTTATTAGAAGAAACTTTACTATTTTAGGAAAATTTACTTCATAGTGCCAATTAAGTAACTCTTTAAAAATATTATTTTCTGTCATTAATTTTTATACAGGGTGTTATGGAAATGAAATGGGTGACTCCTGGGGTGTCCTAGAGAAGCGCTACATATATTTTTTTAAAATCAAAGTTTAAAAAGTGTGGTAATTCACCCATAAACCCACAGGTCACTTCTCGGCACAATCATATATGATCATATCACCCATGCCCAGCTATGTAATCAACAGATGTTCAGGCACAATGTTGCCAAACTGTGTAAAAATGTAAAACTTTAGCTTCTTATAAAAATAATATTTAGTTTACCTAGTATCCAAATACAAGTGAATCCAAGTGCCAGTACACTAGCAAGTAATCCAGGGCACAGACATCTTCAGGTTTTTGTTTTTTTTCTATGGGAAAAGCTTTATGCTCATCACGTACCCTGATGATAATGTGGACCTGCATAATAAGCTTTTACCCACTAAACCCCATTCGGCCTCTTATTTACAATCTCTCGGAACATTTGCACTAAATCACTTAAAGAAACACACAGGCACCGACGAGTTTCAAATTCGTTTTTTTGAAGACATGCACCTAATATCAGATTACACATAAAACTCACTAAACAGCACTTAATTATTTCGCAATAAAAATAATAAAAACGCTAATTTCCATGGGCCATTAACCCTTTACTAAAGATAAAATGAAGCAATTATGTTGACAGGAACTACCCTTTGAAATAAATGGTTGCGTCCAAGTGCTTTCTTTGTGCACATTCCGAGAACTAACTTGAGCTAGCGCGGTTGCCATTTCCCAGACTATAATTATTATACAGGAAAGTAATATTATAGAAGGAAATTCAGCAATTTATGAATATAATCTTATAAAACATCGAAAGTGGCAACGCTGTATTTTTAAATATTAACCCCAGCCGGCGAAAAGAACAGGCAACCCGCTCGATTGTCAAAAATCAGGTGTTTAAAGAAGCCGGCCGATTTTCACACGCGTTATCGGTTTCCTACTGTTTTTCCAAGTTTCAAGCAGATTTATGTGTTAATAGTTAAACCCGAGTTTAAATTATTAATTTATTTATTCTTTTCGAGATGGCAGTGCCCCAGCCCAGCAGTTCAATATCGATCGACGGAACCAACGTGTTATTTATTTTCAAAATTTTTAGATGTTAAATACATTTTTTCCCAGACCACTCAGACAATAAGGGCGTATTTTTGTCTACACAGTAGCACTTTAAAATACTAATTCAGATTGAATGGTACTTAGATGTGTTATGTGATATTATTGTGCCGGTTTGTTTTTGTTCAGGTTACCTAGGTACTTGGTGTTTTTTTATAAATTAAGTTGGTTTTAAATAAGTCCGAAAAGCTAAATAAAATTGCATTTTTTTCTAAAGGGTAAGTGGCATTTATAAACTTTTAAGTTGTCCAGACCTGACGGGTGTCGTTCGAATTGAACAAATGAGAACATACCTGACCATTTAAAAACTCCGCGGCAGTTCGTTCGAGTCAGTTCAAGTTTATAAATCAGTGAGTGTTTCCCAGCGAACTGAACTGAACGTAAAAATTTATAATAATGTACCCTGAAAAATAAACAACTTGCAATCTGTCAAACGGTTATTGACTTTCTAAAGAGTTTACTCTGAAGATATGACAACACTGTTCAAGATTCAGTGACGTTCGCCATATGTTGCTTTGTTTACCTTTCTGACAGGGACACCATGTGGTCTTTTTTGGTTTGACATAAGGTCATGTACAGGGCATATTAAATTAAAGCGCCATTTTTGGATATTTTTCTTCAATTTGTTTGTCACTTTCGGAGTTATTCGTTTCAGAAAACCAATTTCCTTATACGTTGCGTCTTGCATCCACACAAAAAATAACGAGACGCGGAGTTCAATTCCATAGCGGTAGTTTGCTCTTCAGATTTACATATCAAAAACAAACATATTATAATGGTTAATATATCGTTTCAATTGAGAATATTTTGAGAAACAGAACAGAAACTTTTAAAAAGTTGTTACAAGTTTTATGTTAGTTTTATGTTATAATATCCTACGTTTGAGATCAGTTTATTGTGGTATATGAACTGTTAGAACTATAGATAACCTATGATTTATATTGGTTGTATTACCACTTAATTTAAACTTCGTTCATATAATTTTAGTTTTTAGTTCTTCATTTTTAATAAATTTATTTAAATTTAAATATAAAGATATAATTAACCCTAAACAGGGAAACCGTATGTTATGCTGGATTTTGTATATGTTGTAGAACACATTTTAAATAAAACACTTAAAAAAGTCACCACAAAGTATCTTTTCAATCGATGGTAAGTGGCTTTGTAAGCATAAAACCTTTCCTTTGCTGTAACTGCAGGATAATATTTATAAAGCAATGATATATCCAGCAAAATTAATTTTACAATCAAAGCTATTTTCTTATTGTCCCCTATACAAGGTGTCCGCTTATTAATGGTACATGGAAAAACCATAGACTACTTACATAAGAATATTAGGATTTCATTATACTTACCTATATCCGACAGGTGATATTTACTGAGATACAGGGTGTTAAAGTTAAAACTTTATTTTTGTTTTTCTCTAATAACTTTGCAGAAAACCAACATTCTATCACAAAATTTGGAAATTATGGGTTTTTTAGGAAGAGAAATTGATTTTTTTATGAAATTTTAATGTACAATGTAGCGCTGTCTGCGGAATTATTTGCACATTTATTAGATTTATTAGATCATAACTTTCTTGTGCCTCAGTATATTTAAGTTTTTAATGAAAATAATACTTTTCTCATGTTTATTACGTGAAATATACAAAGTTCAGGTCTCCCAGAGTTACCGTTTCGGAGATATTTGCATATAAATCGTTTAGTGCACCAAAAGAACACAATTTTTATTAATTTGCAAACAAATTTTTTTAAAGTAACCTATGAGAAAACAAATAAAATTTAGAGATGCAGTTGCTATGGAACAGAAAATGTTTCATTTTTGAGAGTATCTTAAGTTTGTGTTTTCATTGCTTGTGGTTTCTATCGACACCATATTTTCTTGGGTCAAAGTTATTTTAATTAAAGTAAGTGAAAGAACAATCTAATTGTTGTATTTATTATTCCCAATTACCATTACTAGAACATTAATTATCATGTAAAAGTGAATTGGTAAGAAGTAACACAGTATTATTTGCTTGCCGCAGCTAAGGCACTAACAATTTAAATGCAAATGTCTCCGAAACGGTAACTCGACGCGAACCTGAACTGAGTATACCTTTTTTATTTAATAAATACGAGAAAGTATTATTTTTATTACAATACACTGAGGCATAAAAAAGTTTTGTATGTGCGCGCGAACAAACCGGAACAAACCCCTACATTGTACATTAAAATTTCACAAAGAAATCAATTTCTCGTCTTAAAAAACCAAAATTGCTAAATTTTGTAAAAACCATTGGTTTCCTGCAAAGTTATTAGAGAAAAACAAAAATGAAGGTTTAACTTTAACACTCTGTATATCAGTTAATATCAACTTTCGGACATAGTTAAGTATAATTAAATCCTAATATTTTTACATAAGGAGTCTGTGGTTTCTAAATGTACCATTAATTAGCGGACACCCTGTATAGGAATTTTTTGCTACGATTGTAAAAATTATTCTCAGTGTGCCGATATCAGGAAGCTTAGTATAAGGAACAAGTAAGAAAGTAAGTAAGTTAGGTATTTAGTAATACTATTCAGTATCGGTTCGGGTATTGATTATGTGTACTTTTTGATAAAAGCAGTAGAGAACGTATTCTACGTACTTGCGGTAATATTACTGATTATTCGGGTGATTTACGACACTTGTCTGCAACTCTTGTTACAAATTTCATTCTAGTAAATATTAACTTTCATTGCCGCTCGTGAACACACGTAGACGGGGCAATCGCCCCCGGCCTGCAAGGTTTAGGGTGTCCCCACGGGTACTTGTGCGGGGCTCCAAAAACTGTTTCATAGATCAGCGTCCAAGGAGCACCCTTTTTGGGGCTGACAGCGGAATGCGGAACTTCAGTTCTCTATCAAAAATAATTGTTTGGCCTAAATATGTTATAAAAGATATAAACATATAAACCTATAAATCGGCAGAAATCCACAATCAACTAAAAACTGTCGAGTTGACATGCAATTTACGATTTTACTGAATTAAATATTAGTTGGTTGAATTCTTGACGAATTGTGAGCGTGGCCATATCATCAGACTGTCCCACATACCTCGTTTATATCTTTCTAAGAATAATTTTTAATATTTAGTTTTCTAGTTTGCCAGTCGTGGATAACCTAGCGATGCACAAAAAAAATCTTCGCATGCTATTGTAAAAAAATCTATGAATATAAAGATATGTTAACACAACAGGGATTGGGATCTCGTTAATGCCAACAGATACAACTTCGATTAAATGTGGGAAAAGTATCGCAATCAAAGCACGAACAACACACGTACAAAAAGTTTTAGTAAGATTTTTAAGTTTTAAGTTATTTAAGGAAAACTTATTTTTTGATTAATTTCTTTTTCGACGTTAATATTAAAGTTAGAGCAAAACTGGCAAAACATTCTCACAGCAACTATTAGTGAATTATAAGAATACATAACAAATTTTTTTACACGACGTTCCGTTTTCAAGCAATCATGATTAACTTAATTTTTTTTCTAATACGGCCCTGATTTTATAGTGCCAAATTTTAAATCTTTTTTTTTATTCTAAAAACAACGATGTACCACACATTATCGTTTAATTACGTTTCGTGTATTTTTAATCATCCTCATGAAACTTTCAGAATATGGACCTGTATTTTCCATAATTATGTAAAAACAGTCCGATGCAGTAGGTGCTAACATGAAAATTTTTAAAATTATTTTATAATAATGCCCTATATAATAATCATAAAACAAGATAATTAACACTAACAATAATTACCAATACCACAATAGTAATTATGAAAAAATAACCAACACATAGGTACATCGGCAAACAAACATTAATTAATGTAAAAGTAACAGTTGATTATTAGAAATTAATGTTCCAAAAGGTGGTCGAAATGATTTTCGTCAGTCTCCAAACAAATAGCATCTTAAAATTGCAGAATTTAAAACATTCATTAGCATTTACTAGTCGTCTCAGGTTTCTGGAAAATGACGTACAGCTTTTGGATAATTCATTTTTAATAATCTACCGTTGTTTTACTTTAATTAATGTTTTTTTTCGGATATATCTATTTGTTGTTTATTTTTTCATAGTTACTGTTTTGTTATTGTTAATAAATTATCTTGTTGTATGATTATTAAGTAGTGCATTATTATAAAAGTATTTTAAAAATATTCATTTCATTTCATTCTTTCATTTCATGGAATCATAGGCACTGAACTGTTTTTACAAAATTGTGGAAAATACAGGTCCGTATCCTGAAAATATCATGCAGATGATTAGAAACGTGATTAAACGATAAGGTGTGGTACATCATTGAATAAAAAAAGGTCATAAAATTAGACATTATAAAATGAGAGCCGTATTAGAAAAAATTAAGTTGATGATGATTGCTTGAAAACGAAAGTCGTATAAAAAAATTTGTTATATATTCTTAGAAATCATGTTACTGTTTTGTTATTGTTAATGTTACTTATTTTGCTTCATTATTTTTATATTATATTTATTATATTTTAACTGAAGGTAATTAGTTAGGTATGACTTCCTCGCCTGGAATTAATTGGGAGTTCACCATAAAATTCTATAATCAATCAAAAAGAGTCAGCCGTCAAAAATGTTTGAGAAACGCTGCCTTACAGCATCGTTTTTCTAGTAATTAATATAAATTGTTAACCAAATTTAAGAAAAAATCTTGCCCCCGGGCCCAATTTTTTAAATTAAGCCACTGAATACAGGGTGTTCGGATAACGCATCAGGATACTTAGAGAGGTGATGTTAACATAAAGGTAGTTGTTACGTCAGATAACAACAAGTAGAAAAGTTATATTCCTTGCTTCCATTTGAAAAACTTACTTTACTTCTAGTCTTGCACCTAAACGGTGTGACTTATCGACTCGAATAAAGAGTAACTTTTTTATTTGGTATTCTCTTGTCTTTGAAATGACATGTCTTTTTTTCAATAATTGTCAAAATAAAAAGATATGCCAAAATTTAGTTACAATTTCAGGTAAAGTGGCCTTTGGTGGCACGGTAGAGTAACATTTTTATTTAACTGAATCATCGAAGTGATTTAGCGTTATTCATATGGAAGACGGCGCGAGTCCAGCCTATACCAAAGAAAGATAAGAGAACCCTGCCTAACAACTATCGACCAGTCGCATTGCTTTTAGTTATATCAAAAGTAATGGAGAAAGCTATTAACCAATATCTTCTCAAGTAACTGGAAGGCTTCAACATTATCAGCGATCATCAATATGGGTTTCGGAAGTCCAAATCAACTGGAGATCTTCTAGCCTATGTCACCAATCTTTGGAACAACGCAATCGAACATCATGGGGAGTCTCGGGCTGTTGCACTGGATATTTCTAAAGTCTGAGTTATCGTGTTTGGCATGAGGGACTTCTAAGTCAACTGCGATCCTATGGTATGCCCAGTCGATTCTGTGCATGGTCGTCTAGCTTTCTTAAGGACCGCTGTCTGCAAGTGGCGATTGACGGATTTCTCTCAGACACCTTCACCATCAATACCGGTGTTCCTCAAGGGTTCATATTATCTCACACTCTCTTCTTACTCTACATTAACGACCTAATGAAAACGAAAAATCCGATATTTAGTCTTGCTGACGATAGCACACTTATCTCATCATTCTCTTTGAATGCACACACATCGGCCGACGCACATCTTCACAGACAGCATGAAGTATCACGCCTCAATAAAGACCTGGAAGAAATTTTGGCTTGGAGTGACAGTAACCAAGTCGAATTTAACGCTTAATAAACCCAGGCAGCAGTTTTCTCTAAAAAGGTTAACATTACAGAATCGGATATAGTCATGGACGGATACGGAATCCCACTGTCTTCATCTATTAATTTGCTGGGCGTCAATCTGGGAGAAAATATTTCTTGGCATAACCACATTGTGGCAATCGCCAAGATAGCTTCTCAGAAACTTGGTGTACTCTTCCGAACCAGAAAGTTGTACACGCCTCAACAACTTTTGACACTATACAAAGCCCAGATTCGACCATCACTAGAGTGCTGCTCTCATGTCTGGAGCTCTGCACCCAAACATACTCTTCGGCTACTGGATTCCATCGAAAGGAAGGCCATTCGTCTGATTGGAGACCACGAGTTGACGAAGAACCTCGACAGCCTAGAACATCGAAGACAGGTTGGGGATTTGACTCTCTTTTACAGATATTTTCATGGGAAGTTCTCTGCTGATCTTGTCTTCTTAATTCCGCCCAGAGCGGTGAATAGCAGAAATACATGACGAACCACTGCCGCCCATCCATATGTGGTTAAGCTTAGTACTTCTCGAACTTCATTATTTAAGAATTCTTTCATCTGGAGGACTTCATCCTTATGGAACGACCTTCCCGAGATCGTTTTCCCAACGAATATAACCTCCAATGATTCAAAACCAACGTGAATCGCTTTTTGCGCACTCGCACCACTCCCAGAGTGCCCCAAAGGATTTTTCCTATAGTTATTGTGTTTGATAATAAAAAAAAGCAATATTCGTACATCATTGAGTTTAGAATAAAAAAAGGATTTAAAATTTGACACTATAAAATCAGTGCCGTATTAGAAAAAATTAAGTTAATGATGATGGCCATATTCAAAAAATGATATTTGCCATCTTGGTGTGTATTATTACCTATGTTATTTTACCACCTGCGGTTATTTGAAATTTCTATCTAATTTTTTAATTGAAAAGTCAAAATGACAGTTATCTTTTATTAATAATTTAAATTCAAAATAATAAGAAGTGGATGTTAGATGTGGTTGTAAATAAAACAGTATACACACCTCGGTGAAAAGTTTCGTTACTGTCTCGAGATTTAGTTAACCGAGGCGCGAACTCTCTTGACAGGAATGAATCACTTTCCACCTCGGTACGTAATATACTATTTCCACTTTTTGATATACAGGGTGACCGGGAACATGTGGGAAATCTCCCGGATATGAAGGAAACACGTGAAAAGAATACTATAGGTTCATAAAAACTTCTTTCGTATCGGCCTCCTCTTCGGAGATATGGGCTCCCAAAGAGCACCAATGGATTCAAGTTTTTTACACATAATTATTAAACCACCTGGTACATTTCAATTATTTTTTAATATGATGTATACCAGGTAAGACCCGTCAAATTACTACCCAAGAAACTGTTGTGAATTACTTACAGCTTCAGGGACGGACTAGCTGTAACACTCATGGGTCCATTTTTTTACGCCTTGTATGATGAGAACTTTGGACAATGTTTTTTACATACCTTGAACTATTTACTAAAAATTAAGTACTTTTCAATCATGTCGCTAATCCAAACCGTTTTCGAGAAAACGTCATTTTATTTACACTGAGTCCCCTAACTGCTCATGGGCTAAATATGAAAAAGCGGAATCTTGAAGGTTGAACATTGGATCGGAACAAAGATGTAGGTATCTTTTATTGAAATACCCGAAGCACATGATGTATATGAAATGCCGTTTTTTCGAAAACGGTTAGGATTAGCGACATGAATGAAGAGTACTTAATTTTTAGCCAATAGTTAAAGGTATGTAAAAAACATTGTCCAAAGTTCTCATCATACAGGGCGTAAAAAAATGGGCCTATGAGTGTTACAGCTAGTCCGTCCCTGCAGCTGTGAGTAATTCACAACAGTTTCTTGGGTAGTAATTTGACGGGTCCTACCTGGTATACATCATATTAAAAAATAATTGAAATATACCAGGTGGTTCAATAATTATGTGTAAAAAACCTGATTCCATTGGTGCTCTTTGGGAGCCCATATCTCCGAAGAGGAGGCCGATACGAAAGAAGTTAATATGAACCTATAGTATTCTTTTCACGTGTTTTCTTCATATCCGGGAGATTTCCCACATTTTTTTTTTCCGGACACCCTGTATGACTTACTACCTTTATTTTAACATGTAGAATCACCTCTCCAAGTATCCTGATGCATTATTCGAACACTCTGTATACTATAAAGTAATTATTTTTATTGGCAGCGTTTACTAGTAGTTACAATGTAATACATTACCACTGAGGGTCATGATAATTTCATATAAAAATTGTTAACTGTCCCTCCTATTGCTTAAAGGATCGTTGCCAATATTGAAATTCACTCCTGTTCACTTTGTGGTTGGCGTGTCCAATTTTGATACGACCGACATGAAGACAGGCATGCAACTTGTAATTTACGAAAATGTACAAGCTTTATTAGGGCTCCATTTTCCGGTGTTAAAACAAACGAAAGGAAACTAGTTAATTTTAGTTGGTAGTTTCGGTAATTTGCAATATCGCAACTATTCATTTTAACTACAAGTTATGGGCTTTCATGTTATTAACAGTAGCGTGTTGAGGGTCTAGAGGAAGTCATTTTTACAGAACTTTTATTTATTGGGCCAATTTCAGAATTTCCCAAAATGATTTATAAACGTTGGTTCATTTATGCAAAGGTTAGTCGTAGTTTCTTGGTATCAGGCACGACGTTAAGCATGTGCGCGGTGCGCCACGCCGGCAAATTAGGAAAAAATTGAAATACAGGGGATATACATGGAAATGACTTACTAGGTGTAAATGGGCGACGATTTTAAAAATGGGGTACTGTCCCATAAACTCCAACTTCTCCCGCGACACTGTGTTGGCCTGTCACAAAACACGTGTTACGTGCAATGTTGCCAAACTGTAAAACTGAAATTCCATTGTCTTTATACCTAATATCCCCAATATATTTATACCTAAAGAGCGAGGAAATCCAGGCACATTCTTTTTCATGGGAACACGAAACACTCTCGGGAACGTTTTATGCTCGAAACATCTTAGATCTTGACAGCAACACAGAACACATAGTTATAGCGAAAGAGAACGAATAATTAGTTTTTTGAAAATACACTCATCAGATTATTAGATTTTATTACACGTGGGGCGACGAAATTCCATCTTTTCTGTCAAATCAAACGTCAGCTATTGCGTCCAGAAGAAATTACCCGTCTTAACTGAGAAATTTAGGCTCGTCAATAAAAACAATATACAACCTTTATTTATTGGCAGGAAAGATACACTGAAATGCGGAAACAGAAAATTATTACAACACAACTATTATACGAGTAACTCCTGAAAACAGGGCGGAGCACTAATTGCTAGTGTAAGTGTTCAAAAACAAAATCGCCTATATCCTAACGCCACTTACATTCAAGTCAATTATTTTTTTAAATTTATATTACTTGTGTTGAAATAATTTGTTATTTTAATTGTGATTTGCAGGTTAGGTAAGTAAAAAAGTGTTAGGGGGCTTTTCTTCAATCTGCAAAAACGATTGTTCATCATAGCAATAATTTTATTCTTGAGCGTGTACCATCGAGCAATAATTAACGTTTTAAATTAATTACCCTCAATTACTTGTATTTGTGTGTTGTACACATTGTAAAGTAAATGTTACATTTAACTATTCATATGTATATAATCCGCAAATTTAATAAAACCTTCCCCAAAAATTAATTCTGGATGAGCCACTATTTCATTTACCGAGGGTTAAAATTTGAAAATGATAATTAAACCATCCAAATCGAATTATTAATAATATAATTATACTATTTAATAAACAACAATAGATAGGTATTCAATAAGAAATTAAATTTTTGCTCATGCAGCAAATACCACGTGACAGAACAGGGAGAAAAAATTGAACATTTTGACGGTGCACATGTATCTGGCTGGCTTAAAAATCGCGAAATGGTCGTCTACACCTTTTTCAGTCACACCCAGTATCAAAATGGTAAACATTTTAGGAACCTGTCAAATCGAGTGCAGAAATAAAGTACCTATAAGTTCAATCAAAACTTTTGAAAGCGCGGGTTTTAATCGCGCGTATAAATTGATCCAACACCCTTCCCATTGCCAATCCCATCAAGTATAAGAATTTCTATACATTGTATAAACCTTTCAAATTGAATATCACAAATAAAATAAAAACCACACACTGCACTGGTAAAAACCTAACTGTTTTAAAGAAATCCTATTTTATATTTTTATATACTCGGCTGATTCCGCGGTTGGTTCTTTATGAAACATTTTTTAAATAATTTAATGTAAAGAAAGAAGAAATTTACTTATAAATGTTTCAATATATTGAGAGGATTACTGTACATGTTTCGGCTATTTAGTGCTTTGTCAAGAGCATTGCAAGATGAATACTAAACTTAAAAATTATTTCACGGGTCTTTATACATATAGTCAGTATTAAACTTTTTTATTGCCTAGGAAGTAGGGGTTTTCCCCAGATTAGTGTAGGTAGACTTGAAAAAGCTGTCTATAACGGGCGTGTTTACGAAATTTTTGTTGATCATTAGATACGAGGGGATTATTTTTTATAGACTTTTTAAAGAAAATGAATATTCAATTCAGATAAATACAATATATACAGGAAACCTACCTCCACAGATACGGTCATTCATATTAATTCTCAGCAGTCATGGAAAATAAAAATGTCACCCTTCCATAGTGGTGGAATACTATCGATAGTCAGCCCTATCGATAGTTTCCGATAGTCTAAAGAGTTACTATCGATAGTATCGATAGTACTATCGAAACTATACCAACCTTGATACTTGGTAGAGTTGTTGAGTAATACATTTTACTTCTGGTTGACATATTAAGTTCCCACTTATACCTGCTATTATTGAAAATAAAACATAATAATATTTGAAATAAAAAAATATACATATATAAAAAACAAAAAATAATTATATATTATCAGGAACAAATATAGGAACAAATGATCAAACAAGATTAACTAATAATGATCTTAATAATAAGCGAATAAACACAAACGAAAAAGAGAGAAAATTTTAAAAAGTTAAAATAAATATTTATTATGCTGCAAAAAGATAACCATGTCCAAATTTTCTGCTTTTAGACGGTTTCTCTTCTCCGATAATATCTCTCCCGCAGTTGAAAATACCCGCTCCGATGGAACTGAGGTAGCTGGAATACATCCATACTTTTTGACCAAGGTCATTAAGCCTTCAAATGCACCTTCGTTTGTTTGCCAATAATTTAACGGATCTTTATCTATTGGTATTGTAGGACGTTCTAAATATTGCCGAATGGTGATAATGGCATCTGTTTTGGGTGTCGAATAATCCCCTTCTCGGTTGGATCTAAATGATTCCAGAAAAGTAAGTAATCCATCCTTTTCAGATACTTGTTTTGTTTGTCCTATATTTTCCGACATAGTTTCACTATTTTCAGAGAGTTCTTCAGATTTATTCTGCGATGGGCCTAGAGTTTGTTCTATCTGTATTTTTTTCCCAATTAAAACGCTCGTTAATTCATTTGTTAAAATGTTTACGGCGTTCTTATAATTGTCTTCTAGTCTAAATGCCGGCTTTTTAAATCTAGGATCAAGGAGTGTCCCTAATCCTTTTTAAACTTTAATTAAATTAATCAAAATTATGGAAGACAGCGAAACGTAGTACACTACAACATAAAAGCACACATAATACTGAATTAATAGATCCGGGCCGGGGATTCCCTGTAGGATTTTTCTTTAATTTGTTCATAAAGCAATAGATGGCAGCACCAACAGCAAGCAGAGTGCGTATGTGATTAAAAAAGTGACAACCTTTAAAACAGATTTATGATCTAGTGCTTAATTTGGTTTATTTTTAATTTAAGTTTTTTAAATCGAATTCCGTGAACTTAAATTTAAGAAATACTAATAACATGCGAGTTTAAACTATCGATGATTACTTAAAACAATCGATAGTTTTCGATAGTAACAAACTATCGATAGTATCGATAGTGCCATCGATAGTATTCCACCACTACCCTTCCATAGCCTCACATACAGGCTGTTAAATTTCCCTTTAAACTCAACAGACTATAAACAGGAATTATATATAATCAAACAGATAGCTAAAAATAATGACTATTGAGAGTATAATAGATAACATAATTAAAAATAAAAAATGTAAAATACTTAAGAAACATTTTTACAGTGTTAATGACCAAATACCAAAACATTATAGATTTATAAATTATGTACCTCTACATTAAGTAATAAAGTCTCAAAAAAACTCAATAGCCTAGGTTGCAACACAGTGGTGGTGAATAAAATAAATGTAGTTTAGGGTCTATGTTGGTGAATAATAAAGACAAAATAGGTAATCTTAACAAATCTGGGGTATATAGGATTAAATGTAAAGATTGTGAAGCTGTCTATGTTGGACAAACCGGTAGAAACTTCAAGACAAGATTAAAAGAACATCGCAATTATATTTTGAATAACATAAAAAAATTCCGGAATTTCCACACATTGTATAGAAAATAACCATTTTATAGATACGGACAACATTAAACTATTACATAACGAAAGAAAGGGCCAACGGTTAGATCTTCTTGAACAGTATGAAATTAAAAAGTCTATAAAAAATAATCCCCTCACATCTAATGATCAACAAAATTTCGTAAATATGCCCATGATAGACAGCTTTCTTAAGTCTACCTACACTAATCTGGGGAAAAAACCCTACTTCTTAGGCAATAAAAAAGTTTATTAGTGACTGTATAAAGACCCGTAAAATAATTTTCAAGTTTAGTATTCATCTTGCAATGCTCTTGAAAAAGGCCTAAATAGCCGAAACATGTAGAGACTGTAGAATAATCATCTCAATATATTGAAACATTTAAAAGCAAATTTCTTCTTTCTTTATATTAAATTATATTTTTATGTCTCAATTAGTAAGTAGTGATGACATTATATTCACCTCAAGTGAAAAAGAGACATAGCGCTTGAGGTGAACTACATAGAATTATATCAAAACTATAATAATATAACCGAAAAGTGTTCCTAAAATCTGAGCGCTTGACGACCAATCCTGGTATTGCGGCGTTCTTTTGTTTTTTTTTATTGACATTTTAAAGGCTGGAAATTAAATTCTATTTGGTCTGGATAAAGTGTATATAAAACTGCTTTAAGTAACATAGCCTATTGTGGATGCGTTGTATGCTTAACGTCCTTGTCAATCACAATGCCATAAAAAAATAAAGTTCAATTCGGAAAGAGTTTCCCACCAATTTCTTGACGTCTTTAATTCCGCGAAATGTATTAGTATTTATAGTAGATATTCTATTCTGTGATCCAATTCAAATACAAATAAAAATTCTCTCTTAATATTTTATATTATTTTTGGGAGCAGATATAACGAAGCCAACGGCGCCTCCTGAGATAGTTCGACCGATGCCCGGCCTATCGGTTTCGGACTTGAATATTTAAATTAAATAATTTAAGAGAGAATTTTTATTCCCGTGAGAATTCGAACAGAGAATCAAATATCAACTATAATTATAAGCAGATATTAACAGTCTCGATTATCGTTTTAGAATTCAAACTTTACCGACAAATAGCTCATTACTTAACGACAAACACAGACTTTGCAACTGAAAACAGTAGCCATTTTGAAATGTTACAATAAAGTACACTAAAACTTAGCTGGAATCAGAAACGTTGAATGTTCTTGGAAATTTCGTTGCATATGCAATTCTAGTTTAGCAAGAGATGCAGTTTAATTTCAATTATAAATGGATTTTGAGGGTTTCTATTACAGCAATCCAATGGCATGACAAAGCATTTTCAACTACAAAAGAGTAAAACGTAGTTAGTTGAAAGAGAAAAAATTGGAAAATTTTATACGCGATTTTATGGCGTTTCAAAAAACATGTGCCATCGCTGGTAGGGTGATTCCTCATTCAAAAATAAAACAAATAGATCCTATCATTATGATGAGATGAGATGCTTTGTTTGAAAGATACAGGGTGTTAAATTTTTTGATATTTTCAAGATATCTCCCAAACGGCTTTAGTAATTTTAGTGTATTTTGGGTTTTGAAAAGTAGGGGAGTTCTGCCTAAAATGACATACCCTAAACATTGGGGCTTATATCTAGCCTCAGCTTGATTTCACTACCTTTTCTTTTTTTAAACTTAGCTACAAATATTCCATTTTCAATAAACATAATAAAAGTACCATAAATTCAACCCATATATTATTTACACCTTTTTTTAAATGACCGACTGTATCATTTTAGGCGGAAACTATGGTATAAAATGACATACTATGTCGTTTTAGCGGGAAAGATGGGAAAAAATGTATTATATATATATAATATAATAGTAAGGGTAGTCGTTGCTGACTAGTTAGGGAAAACGATTTGGGTAATATTGGGCTTTGCAGCAAATGAAAGTGCACTCTTTAAAGTTGGTCCAAGCTTTCGGAAATCTTTATTTCCATCATCAGAGAGACTACAATATAAGAAAAGGTTGACTGAAATTAGAGATAAGCTCTTACGTAATTAAGACAACCATAGTTACTTACAACTTTGTTGAGGTTGTTCATATACTTGTAGAAAATTACTAATAGTAACACAGTAAAGTTTGGAAGCACTGAAGTAGTAAATAGACAAAATCTGTTGTGGTTGGTAAACCAATACAAAAACACTGTAATACATTACTTAAAAAGACGACACCGATTAAAATTAATTTAAAATTTCAAATAAAACTACTGGTCTTTATAGACCATGTTTAAGACCAACGGCCATTTCGTACCGGTATTCATTTATGAAACAAGCCAATAGAAATTTTAGGAACAGTTATGATTTGAATTGCTCTGTGGTATACCACCATTCCACAAAGGATTTGTCAGGCGTATCTCTCGATATTGGACACAAAAAGGAAGAGAACATTATCAATTTTAATTATATTAGTTTAGGTGTTGATTTAACTGTATGTATGCATCGCTTGAAACATATCTTGAACAATCCTGTGACATATTTATATATATGAGTTATACTTAAATTTTCAATCTTTATTATTTATTATTACTATTTATTATTTTTTTTATAATTATTATTTTTTAATTTTTATTATTTATTAGTTATTTATTATTGATTATTTACTATTTATTTTTTATTTATTATTGACTTCCACTATCCCTGTGGAGAGCGGGATTCTTATCTATAGCTAGTAAGTAGGCATAAACCTCACTTAAATGGCTGATGTCAGTTCTTCTGTTCATGTTATTGGAACAGAATTGGAATTATTGGAATGAACAGAAGAACTGACATCAGCCATTTAAGTGAGGTTTATGCCTACTTACTAGCTATAGATAAGAATCCCGCTCTCCACAGGGATAGTGGAAGTCAATAATAAATAAAAAATAAATAATAAATAATCAATAATAAATAACTAATAAATAATAAAAATTAAAAAATAATAATTATAAAAAAAATAATAAATAGTAATAATAAATAATAAAGATTGAAAATTTAAGTATAACTCATATACAGTGAGTCCCAGAAGAAATGTCTAAATTAATTTAAAATTCAGCGGTAAGTTTTTCAAAAAACGCTCGTACCCGTCGATTTTGATTTTTTAATTTTTTTTTTTTGTGTGGTAATTTCATGTATATAGGGTAGCTCAAAAATAAGTTACGACCATCAACTTCATTTTTTCAAATGGAAACATATATTTTTTATTTCATTTTTGAATTTTGCATTGAATTCTAAGCATGTTTCATGTACCATGTCCTATACATAAACTCAACAGTTATTGAAAAAATTAGGATTGAACATATCATTTAGGGAATCCAACGATCTATCAAATCTTCTGGCAATATGGCATTTTGGGCTCCATAATAAGTAAGAGTGTACTGTCTCACTGTCACCGTTTATTTCCATAGAAACTGTATGAAAATTTTATTTCAAATAAGTATAATTATTGTCAAGCGTAGTTTCAAAGTTGCGGTTTTCACAATAATGGCGAAGTTAACGGAACGGGGAAAAATTGAAATTCTATGCATGGTTGGGTTTGGTGATAAAACACGTACTCAAATAGAAACAGCCCAATTTTTTAATGAAATTTGCCTAAATCTGGTCGTCCTACTCGAGATGAAAATGAACAACTTGACGTTTTGCTTTCCTTGGAAGAAAATCCATGTACTCCCCTGTCGCACATTGGGGCCGATTTACACATGCCGAAATCTGTTGTTCATCGAGAAGTTCAAAAGCACAAATATCACCCATACAAAGTTATTCCAGTGCATGAGTTATTTGAAGATGATTTCGATAGGCGAAGTGAGTTTTGCGGACGAATGCAAAATATGTGCAATCTAGATAATAATTTAGTAAAAAATATTATTTTTTCGGATGAAGCTACGTTCTATTTGAATGGTAATGTGAACAGACAAAATTGTCGATATTGGGCAACAGAAAATCCGCATTGGATGATAGAGGTTCACAGCCAGTACCCTAAGAAAATAAATGTTTGGTGTGGAATCATATGCGAAAGAGTAATTGGTTCATTTTTCTTTGAACAGTCTTTAACCGGACAAGTATATCTCGAATTTCTCCAACTAGAATTAATTCCAGCATTAGTGGCTTTATATTCGAATCCATTGGATCCAGACTCCCCTGACGAAGAACTGATATTCCAACAAGATGGTGCTCCTCCGCATTATGCGGCCACTGTGCGCACATTTTTGGATGAAACCTTTCCCAATCGGTGGATTGGAAGGAGAGGACCTATCGAATGGCCTGCTAGGTCGCCAGACCTAACTCCGCTGGACTTTTTTTTGTGGGGTTACCTCAAATCAAAAGTATTTTTTAACAGGCCAAACAATATGCAGGAGTTGAAAGAAAGGATCCGAAGAGAAGTGCGTGTCATAACTCCGGAAATGGTTGGAATCGTGCAAAGAGAGTTTATTGATCGTCTTGGATATTGTCAAGCCGTAAATGGCGCACATTTTCAACATTTAATTTTATTTTGTTGTGCTTTTTTTAATAAACAGGTCTTACTTATAGATATGTTCAATCCTAATTTTTTCAATAACTGTTGAGTTTCTGTATAGGACATGGTACATGAAACATGCTTAGAATTCAATGCAAAATTCAAAAATGAAATAAAAAATATATGTTTACATTTGAAAAAATGAAGTTGATGGTCGTAACTTATTTTTGAGCTACCCTGTATATATGAAATTACCACAAAAAAAAAATTAAAAAATCAAAATCGACGGGTACGAGCGTTTTTTGAAAAAACTTAGATAAACTTAGATAAATAAGAATCCCGCTCTCCACAGGGATAGTGGAAGTCAATAATAAATAAAAAATAAATAGTAAATAATCAATAATAAATAACTAATAAATAATAAAAATTAAAAAATAATAATTATAAAAAAAACAATAAATAGTAATAATAAATAATAAAGATTGAAAATTTAAGTATAACTCATATACAGTGAGTCCCAGAAGAAATGTCTAAATTAATTTAAAATTCAGCGGTAAGTTTTTCAAAAAACGCTCGTACCCGTCGATTTTGATTTTTTAATTTTTTTTTTTTGTGTGGTAATTTCATGTATATAGGGTAGCTCAAAAATAAGTTACGACCATCAACTTCATTTTTTCAAATGGAAACATATATTTTTTATTTCATTTTTGAATTTTGCATTGAATTCTAAGCATGTTTCATGTACCATGTCCTATACATAAACTCAACAGTTATTGAAAAAATTAGGATTGAACATATCATTTAGGGAATCCAACGATCTATCAAATCTTCTGGCAATATGGCATTTTGGGCTCCATAATAAGTAAGAGTGTACTGTCTCACTGTCACCGTTTATTTCCATAGAAACTGTATGAAAATTTCATTTCAAATAAGTATAATTATTGTCAAGCGTAGTTTCAAAGTTGCGGTTTTCACAATAATGGCGAAGTTAACGGAACGGGGAAAAATTGAAATTCTATGCATGGTTGGGTTTGGTGATAAAACACGTACTCAAATAGAGACATGGTACATGAAACATGCTTAGAATTCAATGCAAAATTCAAAAATGAAATAAAAAATATATGTTTACATTTGAAAAAATGAAGTTGATGGTCGTAACTTATTTTTGAGCTACCCTGTATATATGAAATTACCACAAAAAAAAAAATTAAAAAATCAAAATCGACGGGTACGAGCGTTTTTTGAAAAAACTTAGATAAACTTAGATAAATAAGAATCCCGCTCTCCACAGGGATAGTGGAAGTCAATAATAAATAAAAAATAAATAGTAAATAATCAATAATAAATAACTAATAAATAATAAAAATTAAAAAATAATAATTATAAAAAAAACAATAAATAGTAATAATAAATAATAAAGATTGAAAATTTAAGTATAACTCATATATATAAATATGTCACAGGATTGTTCAAGATATGTTTCAAGCGATGCATACATACAGTTAAATCAACACCTCAACTAATATAATTAAAATTGATAATGTTCTCTTCCTTTTTGTGTCCAATATCGATAGATACGCCTGACAAGTCCTTTGTGGAATGGTAGTATACCACAGATCAATTCAAATCATAACTGTTCCTAAAATTTCTCTTGGCTTGTTTCATAAATTAATACCGGTACGAAATGGCCGTTGGTCTTAAACATGGCCTATAAAGACCAGTAGTTTTATTTGAAATTTTAAATTAATTTTAATCGGTGTCGTCTTTTTAAGTAATGTATTACAGTATTTTTGTATTGGTTTACCAACCACAACAGATTTTGTCTATTTACTACTTCAGTGCTTCCAAACTTTACTGTGTTACTATTAGTAATTTTCTACAAGTATATGAACAACCTCAACAAAGTTGTAAGTAACTATGGTTGTCTTAATTACGTAAGAGCTTATCTCTAATTTCAGTCAACCTTTTCTTATATTGTAGTCTCCCTGATGATGGAAATAAAGATTTCCGAAAGCTTGGACCAACTTTAAAGAGTGCACTTTCATTTGCTGCAAAGCCCAATATTACCCAAATCGTTTCTATAGCATTAGCATTACTAAATAACTCTGGTTCTTCGTATGCATCCTCTGGAGAAATTACCAAACGCTCTTTTGCTTGTCTCGTTGACTTGCGCCATTAAAGTTCCGCCTTTGCGTCCCCTTTCTGTTTTTGTTCCTCCAAATTAGGAGTGGTTGTTAAATTTGCAAACCAGTGGATTTTCGTTTCATTTTTGTGTCCCTTGAAGTTACATGAGGTGTTGGTCATATTTCTAAAAGTTTTACTTTAGGCGCTGTCTCTGCAGCTTTTAATGTTGTCTGGATTGCTCTCGAAGTTGATTGAATTGCTTCAGGAATATTTTGGTTTTGTTGCGGAGGTTGGACTTCATTTCAATTTTGTTGTGGAGGTTGGACTTCAGTTTCTTCTACATTAGTGGTGTCTGCTGGAGCAAAAAGATAATCCGGAAATATTTCAGGGTTCACTTGCCAAATCCCAGTTTTATCAAACCCATTTTGAGCAACACTAGTTTGTGCAGCTTTACCCTATGCAGCTGAAAATAACGAGGCAACTGAGTGACAACTTTTCCAGTGTTTGCCTTCAACGATTTGAAAATTTCCTGGTCATAATATGTATACAAAAATTAGCTCCGGGTAAAACGACATAGTATGTCATAGTATGCCGTTTTACCCAAATTGAATATTCAACAATATTACCAAATACTAAATTCTAACCTTTAAAATCGTGCAAGCTAGATTCTCTATAGCATAGATTATTGGCCAGTTAGTGGCAAAGAAATACAACATCAATAAAACCATGGAAATCCTGATGATAGTTCTACACACCACTTACATTGTATCATATATCAGACACTTCACTTTTAGTTTTTCTTTCACCGCGCTAATTTCTCACCGGACACGTGTCTGGAATTACAATGGGGTTGCCACCTGTAAATCCAGGCGAAGTGAGCCGCAGATCATTTGGAAGAGTAAGAAGGCTTCAACAGCCACCATGTCATTTTATCAGTGTATGTCATTTTAGGCAGAACTCCCCTACCTAAAATAACACATATTTTTGCAATTAAAATGAGTGACACAAGTTACCGTGCGATCAGGCCCTATAATAATTTTTAACAAAAACTAGGTAAGACACTGACTTTTTGACTAAAAAAATGATCTCTTAATATTTATTTGAATTCATCTTCGTTTTCAAGATAAAGGCAATTTTATTAGATAAGGTAACACGATTTTAGTAAATAACGTATTTATTGCCTATATCTGCCTAAATAAAGTTACAGTAAATGTAAATATGCTATTCCCCAAATATCACTAACAATACTAAATTCGTTTCGGAGATATATTCAAACATTGAAAAAACTTTAAAAACCTAAAAGTATCTTTAAAACAAAGCGGAGGCAAGTATGGTCATTAAATACCTCTACAAAGCTTACTCTTATCGTGGGAAATACAAAAATGGATTTTGCCTTATTCCTACTGAAATAAGAAAACCTTTGCGATTATAGGCTTTAATTAGCAGAACTTTACAAGATTGAATAACTTGACAGTGTCAAATAGACAAACATAATAATTGTAACCAGTAACATGAATTAGGTAGAAAGGTAATCACAAAGCATTTATACAACATTCTCCCCCAGTTTATATTATGAATTTTGAAAAAACTTCGGTTTACTTCGAGATCTTGTTGACCGACGTAGTTGTGGTATCTCTGGGTTTGGCTCTTCATCAGGTTCACATGGGTTCTCCAGTTCTTCTGTAGGTTCACATGGGTTAGGAACGTAATCTCTGTTCTCGTCCTTATTGGAATTATTTTGGGTTTGTTCGGGTTCAATGTTTGTTTTAAAGAAATTAATATCTCCTCTTGGAGCCAAATGTTTAATAGAAACAGTGCTTTCTCTGCCGTTTTCATGACATATAAGAGCATAGTCTGGATTAGCTTCCACTAATTTGACTTTCTCGACCAGAGGATCATATTTGCTTCTACGCACAAATTTCTTTAACAAAACAACCCCTGATTCTTTTAGCCATGAAGGAATCGATGTTCCACTAGTCGATCGTCGTTGATAATTGAATAATCGTTCATGTGGAGTGCAGTTAGTTGATGTACAAAGTAAACTTCTAATGGAATGTAAGGCATCTGGTAGAACCATTTCCCATTGTGTAGCTTTTAGATTCCTAGATTTAAGTGCGAGGTTAACGGCCTTCCAAATTATTCCATTATACCGTTCTACCTGGCCATTTCCTTCAGGATTGTGCGGTGTTGTTCGACTAGAAGCTATTCCTCGAGAGTGCAGATAGGTAATAAATTCGTTTGAAGTAAAGGATGTTCCACGATCCGAATGAATATAAGCTGGCATTCCAAATAAACAGAATAATTGATCTAAGCATTCTATAACAGCTGAAGATGAAGTATCTTTGCAAGGAAACGCAAATGGAAATCTTGAGTATTCATCGACTATAGTTAACATGTATTCATTTTTGGTTGAAGTAGGTACTGGTCCTTTAAAATCGATGTTAAGTCTTTCGAATGGTGCAGTAGCTTTAATTAAATGAGTTCCAGAATTTTTGTAAAATCTAGGTTTCGTTTCAGCACAGATAGGACAGGCGGATGTCATTCGTTTTATTTCTTCCGTTGAATAGGGCAGGTTCCTAATTTTAACAAAATGGTGCATTCTTGTCACTCCGGGATGGCATAAAGCTTGGTGTAATTCAAATAGATTATTGCTTAATGTAGAGCTACACATTCTTGAAAAGGCATCAGCAGCTGCATTTGATTTTCCTGGTCTACAGATGAATGTCGCTTCTCGGTGTCTGATAGAGTTCTAGAAAAAAATGCAATAGGTCTTCCTGATTGGGTTAAAGTTGCAGCAATTGCAAAATCTGAAGCATCTGTTTCAACAGTTAAAAGTACATTTTTATCTACTGTCCATAGAAGAGAATTTGCTATGTCCGTTTTCAGTTTTTCAAAGTCTGAAACTACTTCATGCGTTAAAGGAAACGTTTTACAGTTTATTAGACTTCTTATTTTGTCTGAAAAGTTTTTAATCCATCTAGAGTAGTGGGAAAACATTCCTACAACTCTTCGAAGACTGGATGTATCTTGAGGAACAGGCAAGCTAAAAAGAGGCTTTAACCTATCAGGATCTGGTTTCAGAGTTTTATTTTCGATTGTATATCCTAACAGGTTTATTGATTTCTTGTTATAATGACCTTTTTTTTTCATTTAGTGTAAGTCCGTATTTTTGTGTTGCAGCCAAGAAATTTTTCAGATTTAAATCATGACTTTCTTGATCGTTGCCACAAATAGTAACATCATCAAGATAGGCGAAAACACCTTGCAGATTTTCTTCAAGTATAATAGTATCTATTACTCTTTGAAAACAAGATACTCCATTGGTGACTCCAAATGGAATTCTTCGAAATTGATAGAGACGTCCTCCTGCTTCAAATGCTGTAAATGGCTTGTCATTTTCTTTAATTGCAATCTGATGATATGCTGATTTTAAATCGATTGTACTAAATATTTCATATTTAGCTACTTCTAGAACTAGCGCTTCTATATTTGGAAGTGGATAAGCGTCAAGTAAAGTAAACCTGTTTATAGTTTGAGAATAGTCGATGACCATGCGACGTTTGTGATTTTCATTTTGGGTAATAAGCACCTGAGCTCTCCATGGTGATATACTTTCTTCTATTATTTCTTCATCCATTAACTCTTTTATTTCTCCTTTTATAAATAGCATATCATCTTCAGAATATCGTCTTGATTTGGTTGCTACGGGCCTGCAGTCTTCTGTAAGATTGGCGAACAGTGATGGTGGCTCTAGTTTGGCTTCAGTTAAGCAACAAATTGATAATGGTGGCTTTGGCCCCCCAAATGTGATATCAACTCGATCATGATGCTTTATAATATAACTATTTATTAAATCGGTACAAAGATTTGAAATAATCAAAATTTTTAGTTTTTGGTAGGTTTCATTAAGCATTTCGAGATTTATAAGACAATATCCTTCAATTTATGTTGAACATGAAATAGATGCCATGGAAACTTGACCTTTACAAGCAAAAATTTTTAATTTATGTTCGTTGGCAAAATTTCTGTCTAAAAAGCTGTCTGAACTTCCAATGTCTATTAAAGCATTTGCAGATATATCATTTATCGTAACTTTAATTAAAGCTTTGGAAAGGCAGTATGGTAATTTTGGAGATGCAGTTGCAATTACATGAATCGAAGCTGAGGCTGATTTAACTTTTGCCGTTTTAGCTTTTAGACATACCTTTGAAAAATGTCCAACTTTTTGGCAAAAAGTGCAGGTTTTATCGCGTGCTGGACATAAAGTACGTGGGTGTCTTGAATTTCCACAAAAGTAACACGTTTGTCTACCCATAGCACTAGCAGATGTTAGCTGTTCAGATGTTGAAGAAGTAATTTCATTAGAATAAGTAGCATTCATGATATTTTGAGGTAACCCATATGTTTCAGATTGTTTCTGGGAATTTTCTAAAGCCCTTGATTGATTTACAGCATCATATAATCTTAAATTATTGGATTCTAATAATCTTTGACGAATGTCTGGTTGTAAAAGTCCATTTATAAAAGTATCTCGTATAAAATCATCTTTGTTTTGTTCAGCAGTTACAGATTTAAAATTACAATTTTTGCTTAAAAGTCTTAATACCTGTACATATTGGTCAATTGTTTCATTTACTAGCTGTTTCCTGGTGGCAAGTAAATGTCTTGCAAATACTTCATTGGTGGGCTTTATGAACAAATTGTCTAAAATTTTGATAGCTTCATCGTATGACGTAACTTCACTAATATATTCATAAACAGAATGTGAAATAAAATTAATCAACAGTTTTAGCTTGTTTTTATCTTCGATTGGCTTGTCGTCGGATGAATTATTTTCCAAAAAATTATTGAAAGTTTCATACCAATGTCTGTATTCTTTGGAAGCTGTTGCAGAGTTTGGATCTGTTTCAAATCTGTCTGGTCTAAGATACTTCTCCATCCGTGTTATTATTTAATGAACTGCTAATTAAATTGAAATAAGAAAACCTTTGCGATTATAGGCTTTAATTAGCAGAACTTTACAAGATTGAATAACTTGACAGTGTCAAATAGACAAACATAATAATTGTAACCAGTAACATGAATTAGGTAGAAAGGTAATCACAAAGCATTTATACAACACCTACATTCTCCAAATATACAACAGTTGTATTTATCTATTTTTTTTTTATGATCTATCTATTATTATCTTAGGGTTCAACTGCAAAAAATAATAATACCGTTACAAAATAAAATTAAATACATAAATAAATTCCAAGTATTTAGATAAAAGAGTCATTAAACTAGAACCAAGGCCTCACAAATTCGAGCATAATCATTAGGATCTCGGAAACTATACAGCAACCATGTTGTTGTCGGAAAACCAGAAATTAGGGTTTGTGTGTTTTGAGTTTCCTATACTCAAAAAAGACTATAGTAAACTTATTTTGGTAATATTTTATTGTAAAATTTCCTATAAAATATAATATTAATACATATTTTATTAGCAATCCATATCAAAATAATAACAATTTACAAGAAACTATAGAAACTACTAAACTATATTGCAAATTTTACAACGAATGTATGTGCATGGAATAGGCACTATAGTAAAATTGGACACCCTACTGGAATAAGGAGCCAACTAACATTTTTTTGCTAAAATTAGTTAGGTGGTTCTTTAGAATCACAAAAAGATGTTTTATCTATGTACAATTAAGATCCATCTTAAAATACCTATGGACGCAATTTATGAGGAATATGACCTAATTGAAAATTAGAGAAACCTATATTCAAGTTTCGCAATAAAGTACTGGGCAGAGCGCGTTATGCAAGACGGAACCAATAAGCAGTCGGTTTCTTCTAGGTTAACCTATTTTATAAATTTTAGACCTGTCAAGATATTAGCAATAAAGTTAATTTGTTAAAATATTGATATATTAAAGAATGTGGCAAACCCAGGCGATAATGCCTCGTCGGTAAATTTTATAAAATAAAGTAATTTGGATCTGTTTTGCTAAAATGTAATTTGGATCCTTTTTGCTAATTGTGTTTTTAAATATTGTTGATTTAGGTATTTAGTCAATTTTGTTTATTTTAGAGTATTAAAAACAGTACAAATAGAAAAAAAAGACGACGACTGGTTACATATAAAAAAACTAAAATTGTCAAAAATAAACTTACAGCATTTTTATAAAAATAAATTACGATAGCGACATAAACAGGATAAACATTAAAAAAGGAAAGGGAAGGATACCAACTTTAGGCGTAGTATTTTGTAATAGCTTAGAAGAGTGCCGCAAAGTAAAGCAATACCAACACTTAAACTGAATGATATAAAATCGTACATGGACCTGAGTCCCGCTGCGGATCAACATTTTTATACTAACCTTATGGGCGATGAAACTTTACAGAAACATACTGAGGGCTTCAATGGAGATATTGATTGCTTGATTTTGAAGACCCAATTTAATAGAAGTCTAATAACACATTTGTTCTGTTAATATATCGTGCTTTTCATTGTGTTTCCGTTATGCGTTTTTCTTTTTCAATAAATTGCATTTTTCAAAGAAGAGCCAAGAATATACGATAAAAAATATTTTTTTTAGATGAAAAACTACATTCTAATGCTTTTGAGAATAAATACCAGTTAAACAATTTACAAGTTTTTATATTCACTACAAATTTTTTTTAATTACAGTTCTTTTAGTACCGTTTTTCTCCCTTTTCTGGTTTTATCAGTTGGTTTTTTTATTGCAGAAGGGGGTCCAATTATTATAACAAAGATTTTATTCTACGATTTCCGATAAAATATGGCATTAATTGCAATTTTCATTATTAATCCTTACCAAAATAATATTGTAGATACATATAGCTAAACAAACTATAGTTAGAATTTCTAATAAATTTAGTAAAATGAAGTAATTACAAAAATATTTTGTAAATTTTATCACGAATGTATAGTGAAAGCAGTAGCTAAATATTTAGAATACATTTCACTGGCTATTATTTAAGTATTTTTAATTTTAAAAATGAGTTGAGTTGAGTTGAATGAAGTGTTATAAAAATATTTTTACAAGAATAAAAGGCATAAGTGAGATGCGTTTGATTCCTAGGATCTCGTTTCTCGTAACAAACAATAACATTTATTTTTTAACATTTTAACATTTTTAATATATAATATAATATAATAAATAAAAAAAACAACAATAGACAGTGCAACACCCGTATATGTCGAAATCAAAAATTAGACATAAATCTAAAATTAGACATGTATTTATATTATTATATAATATGTATTTTTATTTATATTATCTATATTATAATTCTATGTCACACATGTTACTGAAACATGCCCACAATCCTTATTAATTTAGTGAATTACTGAAAAAGTATTGAAAACTTTTCTGTATTTCGCGAAACATACTGATTACACTTTTTACCAAAAGTTTTTATGTTTTTAATTTATTTTATATTATCTGGGAGTAAATTTAATGCTTTTGGTGCTAAGTAATCCATAAACTTTTTATTAGCGGTTGTTAAATTTTTTGATAATTTAAATTTGTTATTAGATTTAGTAGTTGTTTCGATAGAGTGATCTACATGGTTTAGCTTGGTCTTACACCGATAAACAAAATTACATATACTGCTAATACGGGTACTTCAGTACCTAGGTGTTACTCAATGAAATGTTACTAAATTTTGATTTATTTAAATTGTATTAGAAGATAATGTTACAAATGTAGTTTTGCATAAATAAATAAATAAATAAATAAATAAAGTTCTGAGGAGAACTTAATAGGGAAAATACATTGATCCATGAAGTTAAACGACGTTGGCCGCGGTTAATACTTGGATGAGTGACGAACAAACCCGCTTGGGAATACCATGTGTCAAAATTTTTACAAAATATTTTAGGAAATTTTAGAAAATATATTAGTAAATTTCATAGAAGATTTTATTAAACTTTACAGGAGATTTTACAGAAGATTTCAGTAAATTTTAGTAGAGTTTGGTAAAAAATTTACAAAAACTTTTCATACCTATAAATGGTTTACTAAATATTTTTGTAATTTTTACTAAAAATGTAGGTTAAAATTTTGCTATAATTTAATGGCAGTTCTTAATTAAAGTTATTCCAGTCACATATAAAGTCATAAATTATGGTTAGTTTTACTATTTTTATAGTAAATTCAGTTAGTCTCTCTTTCCGTGTAGAGGTGTTTTATCCGAAAGAGAAAGACCAGAAAATTATTAAGATAATTTTTGCGATCTATAATTGAAGTGTTGTCGAGTTAATACGCCCTAAATAAATTAATAAATATTAAAACGGAAATATAAATATGATGACTGCTAATATTTGAAACTTTGTTTATTTGTAATTACGCTATAACTTGAAAACAAATTAAATCGGATAAGGGCATACGAGTTTCTTACATTATGTTTACTTGTATATACTCCCGGAACAGAGGTTCGATTTGGGGGGGTTTGTTCGGGGGGGTTCAAACTTCGTTTTGGTGGAAGGTCATACAAGGAAAAGTATTAGGGGAGAGACGTCGAAGATGGCGCACTTAAGCAAAATGCTATATTACATATAGAATATATTCACCAGGAAAAATTGAATTGCGCCAAGTTGTACCTTTATATGCATAGCAACGATATAATGAAACAAATCTAATGAAACTTTAGAAAAAAAAATGTATTGCAATTATTTCATGAATATGTCTTTGCGCCATCTTTGCCCCACCCGCGGGAAAGATGGCGCATAGAGTAGTCAAAGATGACGCATCGTAAATTTGAAGGAATAGTATGTTTTAATACTTATAAATTTTATTTTAACCCTCTAAAAATGTAAAATACTTAAAATGAACTTCAAAATTTGAACTAAAAGTTTTAGGTAAGAAACAAATAAAACATTAAACAAATTATTGAAAAATACATTTAGTTCCTACAAAAATCACAAATATAGTCTTTTGGAGTTGTTTCACCACTGCAGTCTTTATGAGACCAATCACCACATGACACACATCGATACCATATTTCTCCAGATTTGCCGAGCTCTCCACAAATATTGCAATAATTTTTCACATTAATTAATCATCATCAAGATCGTCTAGTTCATCATCATAGCATAGCATAGCATTTGTATTAGCTTTTAAGTTAACTTTTTGAATTTTCTTCGGTTTCTTCAATTCTTTTTCTTCCAGCATTATTTTCAAAGGAGTAGCCGTCAATATTTGAGAATGTTGTTTGACACAACTACTCTTTTGATGAACACTTTGGTATAGAAGCCTTGCTGGGTCGTCCTTTTTTATTTTACCATTTAAAAGAGATAAAAAACAACTAAAAAATTACTCTATTTATTTAGGTGGCCAAGATAGCGCAGTGCACCATCTTAGGCGAACTTGACTTTAATTTAATAACGTCAGTTTATTTTCCATATTAACATTTTTTATATAAAAATGTACCTATGACAAGATAAGTAATAGATATAAGACAATTTTTTAGTTAGAAAAATAAAAGAATTTCTGCTTGCTAACACGTAAAAATAAGATCACGAAAACCGAAAACACGTTTGTCATTATTGGGCGAACTAAACATGACGCTCGTGACATACAGTGTTACCAGCTATCTGTGGACATCGTAGTATTAGTGTAAAATTCGAAATAAACTTCGCAAACCTTTAAGCCGATGAGTAATTGAGGCGCGTCATCTTCCCCGCTGCGCCATCTTCGACGTCTCTCCCCTACCCTGTCGCTTTAGGCAAACCGCTAAATATGCTATTTTTCGTGTTAAATTGTCTGTGGGGGGGGGGGGGGTCATAACCTAATGACCCCCCCCCTGGACCCGCGATTGTCTTGTATTTGAATTCCCCATCTCTCTATTTCCCCAACATTTCTTGAAAATATTTTATACAGTGTTTCCTGGTGTGAATCATTTTAAAGTAAGGTCATTGTTTTACCTTCATCAGCTACATTATAGAAGTTTAGTATCAACCAAATAAATTTAAGGTAAAAATATTTAAATTTTATTACCATTATCTGCGATACTCCTGTTTTCACGCTCCAAAAATAACAAAAAGGTCGACGCATTGCTTTGTGTTTTTCTTTCGTAATATTATTACGCAAAGCGAATTTTGAGGTTCTGGATGGGTAAACAAAATATCTAGAGTCCTCGTTTGGATTTCTTTGTACCTACCTACCATCCTGACCTTTTCGGGGCGATTGATTCAAGATATTTATATCTTTACATCTTATTTAAACCTTTAAAATTTTATAGGGACAGTAGAAAAGTTTTCTTTCTATCCCAACGAAACAATATTAGGTTGTTCTACAAGTAAAGAAAAGTCACAGTTTTATATTGAGCGGAAATATCTCGGTACGCGCTTGAATCAAATTTCCACGAAAACTCACTTTTCTTACGCGTTGAACATGCCTATTGCTGAACATAAGTTTTTCGTACTTTTAATGGAAAATCATTAATTAATTTATTTTTCATCATTCAATTATTTACTTATAATACCTCAGAAACGGTTGCTATAAATAACATCATGATATCATAGGAAATATTAGCGAACGATAAAGTTCATAATGTCCGGTGATTTTCATAATGCCCGGTAATTATTATTAAAGAAAATATAACAAAATTTTTATTTAATTTTATAGTTATTTTTAAATAATATTATTCTGTTTCCCCTATGTTAAATGTACAATTTTTGAATTTTCCTGAGAAAGACGCTTTACCAACAATGAAATTTTCCTGCTCCATTTTAACATTAATTAACATATTTTCTTTTTCGGTAACAGAGCTAGCTATCATTTTTGCTATTCGGTTTTTCAACGTGATGCTTTCTGCTATATAACCTTCCGCTACGCTAGTACTCTTCCACTTCCCGTGTAGCTTAAGGGTTGCAAGGGAAGCACCATCCTCGATAAGAAGTGGGGACGAGGTCAGATGTAGTAGACAATGTCTTATATATTCTTTGGTGTTTTATAAATTAAGAAATATTGCTATGATTGAAGGAACACGGCCTAGTGTATTTTTAACCACAGGCATAGCTATGAATGTACCATTTCGCTTTACTTCTTACAAAATTATGAAAAGCTGGTAAAACAAATAAGCAAAAAATATCTAATTCTGTAATAACTAATTTTGCTAAATAATTTCAAAAAAAGTCAAAAACTGTTCGAGATAAGTATAGCAACTTTACACAGAAAGGGAGCCAACTTCAACGCATATAAAATACAGGATATTTTATTTAAAAACATAATTTCATCATTTTTAAAAAAATCAAAATATTTATATATCGAAACACACATCTTTGATTACATATTTTTGGATTAGAGAGAAACATTATTCCCAGAGAAACTATAATCACTGTTCCATTTAAAATCCCCACCCTATATATAAATTAGGGTGGTAATTATTTGAGAACGTTCTTTAATAAGTATTAAGCAATTTATACTAAGTATATATGTATACATGATACTATGATACATTCGAATTGAAATAAATATAAAGTTTAATTAAAAAAATTATTGTGAAGGGAAGTATTGTATTGTATTTGGTTTCGTATATTCCGTAATTACAAAGATTGAGACAGAAAAATAAAATTACTATGCCTAACTGAGCCTTCGCATCGAAAGTTGCTATTCCCAGATGAAGGCGTAAAACTTTTTCAATTTAAACAAAAACTTTTCTATACGAGACTTAACATTTTTCAGTTAAATATTATTTTTCCAATTTTAATTTTTCTAGACATAGAAGATACATGTTTTATCAGTTCATTATTCTTCATTCTTTGCTCAAAAATTCGTATACCTATGGTGCGGTGCTCAATTATTTAATTAAAATATTTTTATGAAGAGGTCAGATAATATATCATTATACTATACCATACATATAGATACCATTGTTTTTTTTTAATTCCAATACCATCCATATAAGTACCAATTACAGTTCCACCATGATTTTTTTATGAGAAAGAAATGAAAAAAAAAATTGTAAATAGAAAAGTCCGTACTAATAGATACGATATTTTTGACCTGAGTAAAAAATAAATTTTACTGTATTAGGACATAATAAATAGAACTACAGGGTGTCAATTTAAAAACTCCCCACTCTTTAATGCCTTGCTTCCTGTAAATAATTTTAAAAGAAGGAAAGACATGTACATTTTACTGTGAAGGGGGATGCTTTTAAAGATTATTTGCAGCCTTGGTCGTTTAACCAGATGTTACCTTTAAAATATTAAATGGGATGGTGCAGGGACAAGTGACACATCATTTGAAACTCTCTTTCCAACAATAAGTTCTGATTCTATGTCATAATTTCGTGAAATATCGGAAATATTTTACTATACGGAATTGGGACACTATCTGAACTTAGGCGACTTTCCCTGACTGTCTTTTTTTGTGATTCTACTTAACATGTTTTTAATTCGTAAGTTAATTAAATTATCATAAATAATCGAAGGTAATTTAACAAGAGCTCGTTTTTTTATCGATAACATTTTTCATGGTCACGATAAATGTCTTGAACATTTTACGAAAGGTCATTGGCATGTTTAGTATGATTAATCCCCGAGGGCGAAGCGTCGAGAATGAATAAACATACCCAAACGATCATTAGTAAAATTTCCAAAAAAACAAAACTTTGCCCTATTAGATTTAAACCGGCAAATCCTGAGATGAAAATAATTGAAGAATAGTATCCATAAATGGCGCTTTGAATTTATTAAGCGAAATATACGCTTTATATGAAATCTCAAAATTTACTTGGCCACTACTGACCGACATTCGCAATCAATAATGTATTGAGGCAGTGTCAAGTCTCAAAAGAGGTTAGCGCATTGCAGGCGGTGTTGTCATATTACAACACAGAATCCATAAAAAATTAAACACAAAAAATATGTTTTGCAACAGAACCAACAGTAGATAATATCACTCAAATTTGTAATCACATCACAACATTTATTATTATGAATCATTTCACAACAGAAAAAAAATCGGATAATGCTACAACTTACAAAACATTTAAAATGCTTATATATCAAGCACGTGGAACCCTCGGCAACGTCGTTCCAACACCGAATATCGAAACATACTGAACCAACGATACCGAAACCCGTACAAACATAAGTACGCGCGCGATGGTTATCTAAGCAAGGGCGAGACACGCGGTGTGATCTGGCGTCGCTGTATTTACTCTAGTGACCTACATTGTTGCTAACTGAAGCCAGATGGTGCAGCCCAACAGCATGTAGTCAAAATGGGTTTTTCCTTAGTATTTATATATTCGATTTAAAAAAAAGTATGTAGACTTTCTCTAGGACACCCAAGGAGTCACCCATTTAAATATAGTGAGTGATTTTCATAACATCCTCTATACAATATCGATAGTCGTCGATATCGATATTAGCTTATGGTATATACTCTACGCTTCAAGCTTTCTTGATATTTCGTAAGTTTAAGGCTATGTGACTACAATTTCAAAAGAAAATAAGTCAAAAATATTAATAGCGAAATATATTGCAATAATCCGTCCACATTTATTTACTTAAATCCTACATTTAGTAATTTTCCGATTGTTATGGGTAAATAATAATGAAAATCTAAAATATATTAAATAAGAAAGTCATTCAAACTAGACATTTACTAAAACTCATTCTCTAATGCCTACTCGGCCTACTCAGAAACACTTTTCAAAATGTTGTATGACAATGAGACAGTTTTATCACCTATAAGGAACATATACCTTTTATAAGGATAATCACATGTGATTGGTGGTAATGAAACAATTTGATTGGTCGAAACAGTGTATTTGACGGGCGAGGGAAATAACCGTGAGAAAACTATGATAACGAATGACAGTCCAATATGAAGTAGGAAGCGATACTCGTTATTTTCTTGGCAAGAACTGTTTCTCTTACAATTTTCAATTCCATATATCTAATCCACTAAGCGTCGCGTCGGAATTGATTCCATGTAATTCATGCTGTATAGAAAGTTTACGTCCTTAGTTACTCTCAAATTACTCATTGTTAGGCTCGAGTTGAAATGCTTCCTATGTCTTTCTAAATTAAATTTCTTTCGAGGTTCTCGACCCTGCTCTAATGAAAAGCATCTTAAATTTTAAAGACGGGTCGGATAAAATAATCAGACGGTTATTCCAGCGTCGAATAAAATAGTAGGTTATTTCGAGATTAAGTACTGGATTCTTATGTCTTCTTAGTTTTCTCGTTAGATATATGTTGTAAGCAATCTAAATTTAAATCTATAAGGTACCTAATTTTATTTAATTTTTATAAAAAATAAAGTCATTTACGCTAATTGTTTTACGCCATTGTAAGATGGACCCCGAGTAGCGGATTGGCCATTTAATGTTCTAAATATTGTTTTTTTAATAATTCAATCAAAATGTGTTTTATAATCTTCAATAGAATAAGAAAATTAATTTTATTATACATTTTTTTTTTTTTTTTTTTTTTTTTTTTTTTGGGACACACGATGAGAAATCTGCTTACAGACACCTGACCCTCGCGGGGGTCAGGTAGTGTCAGGTTAGCAACATTGCGGGGAAAGACCAGACCAATGTCAACCTACAGAGTGTAGGTTTCGCCTACGAGTGTAGACGAGCCGACTGACTAAAACTCACCGTCTGAGTTAGGTATCATACCTATAACTCGATTTCGCTGATATGACTAGTTAACTGCATATTCTGATTTTGATCTAGCTATGCTATACATTTATGTTGGGTGCCAGCTCTAGAGATTTTTTCACTCGAGATTAATCGAGTGAACAAATTTCGAGAGCTCCGAACGTATACGGTAGTAGGGTAGGCGTAGTGGTCAGTTTACACCTGGTTTTTGCAGGTTGTGCAAAGCAAGGAAATCTTTATT
The DNA here is from genome assembly GCA_963991005.1 of Barypeithes pellucidus. NCBI lineage: Eukaryota > Metazoa > Arthropoda > Insecta > Coleoptera > Curculionidae > Barypeithes > Barypeithes pellucidus. The sequence continues at coordinate 47,444,622 of OZ022557.1, read as the reverse complement.
GTTTTTGATTTTATGATTGTTTTGGACTCAAACGCGGTTGCGGGTGAGCCAGTCTTTCGGTAATTTGTATGTGGCGTTAGGTCGAGAATGTATGTGGGAAGCAGCGATCGTGCTATTGTTGGCAATGTTAGCCTTGGAGTGATATTTTGTAATGGTTTTGTCAAGAAACTCCGAAATTGTAGCAATTTCGAGGTCTCTGTGTACGATGTCGTTTCGTGTGTATCGCGGAGTGTCTACTATTATCTTTAATACCTTGTTTTGCATCACCTGTATTTTCTGAAGGCTCGACTTACATAGGGTGCACCAGGCTGGGGCACTATACATCATCGCTGATCTGATGAACGTCGTGTAGAGGTTAACCTTCGTCCTTAGATTGAGTTTGCTCCTTCTGTTGAGCAGACAGTATATGGCGCCAAGTTGTTGGTTGGCCTTCTTCATGATGTTAGCTGAATTTACCCTCCAGGTCAGCCTTTTATCAAAGTGTAAACCAAGATACTTAACACTCTGTTTCCAGTCGATATCTTGGTTTCCCACCTTGAGTTTCCCCGTTGGGAGTTTTAGGCGAGCCTTGGAAAAGTAAATTGCCTGAGTCTTATTCGGGTTGATTTTTATCTTCCATTTTGACAGCCACTCTTCGAAGAGGGCGATGTTCCTGTTGAGCCGTAGTGTTAGGATTCTAGGGCTTTTTCCTGATACTGCAAACGCCGTGTCGTCTGCGTATATATAATTATCGTATGTATAATTGTCGCTCATGGGAAACTTCGGCATGTCAGCAGTGTAGATGTTGTAAAGCAGGGGGGCTATTGCTGAACCCTGAGGTACACCAGCTCGAATGTTCTTTGATGATGACAGTTCTTCGTCAATCCATGTTTGGAAAGACCTGTCTTCTAGATAAGACGCAATCTGTCTTATCAGGTAGTCAGGTGCTCCCATCCTTATCATTTTTAGTAGAAGCCCGTTGTGCCATACTTTATCAAACGCCTTGCTGACATCGAATAGCACGGCCGCTGTGCTTCTCCTGGTGTTGAAACCCCTAAGAATATTAGAGGCGAACCTTGTCGCCTGTCTAACAGTGCACAGATTTGCTCTAAAGCCGAACTGCTCCTCTGGTATACAGTGATTAATTTCGACAAAGGCTGATAGCCTACCCGAGATTAACCTTTCCGCTAATTTGCCCAAGTTAGACAGTAGACTGATTGGCCTATAGCTACTCAGGAGTTTCTTATCTTGTCCAGCCTTCCCTATCATAACGATCTTTGCCTTCTTCCAGGCGACAGGGAAGTGTCCGAGGGTCTGCATTGCTTCTGTTATACAGACTATGTCATTTATGATGTTATCCGGTAGATTTTTTAAGGCTTTGTTGGAGATGCCATCAATACCGGGTGCCTTCTTTATTTTGGTCTTGGCGATTAGACCTTTCACTTCGTCTGCTGTGATGTGTTGCAGGTTGGGATCGGGGTGGGGATCCATGCGTTTATAGATCTCTACAGTTCTGTTAATCCGGTTTTCTGATTCTTTATTGTGAGCTGGATTTTCGCTGAACTGTTCGTAAAGAACTTCAGCAAATTTCTCAGCTTTCTCTCGAGCGTCTGTCAGAATGACGTTTTCTGCGGTTGTTAGTGGCGGCATCTGTTGGCGTGAGCCCTTCGTTAGAGTTCTTGTCATTCTGTAGAGACTGTTGTCTTCGATATTCAGGCTTTTGACCTTCCTATCCCACATATCAGACTCTAGATCTATCAGTTGTTTCTTGATGCGCTGTGTTGCCAGATTAGCTTGGATTTTGATCGCCGGATCACCAGTTCTGTAGGCTTGATGTAAGATTCTGTTCTTCTCTCTTATTTCATTCTTTATATCATGGCTTAGTTCACCGTATTTGGAGTAGTTTATTGTCACAGTGCTCGATGCTCTAGCAAGTGCTTGCTTTATGTTGTTGACTAGCACTACCGCTGCCTCGTCAATGTCTGGTTTGTTCGCAATAGGAGGAATCGCACCGCAGCCCTTTAATTCATTTTTGAATTTTTTCCAACTCGTTTTGGTTAAGGCTACGGTGTTTTTCCCCCTCCTGCGAGGGTCACCATATTCCATTATCACGGGCAAGTGATCTGACGTTAGATCGTGACATACCTTAGGCTGAGATACCCTGTCAGTGTTCTTGATCACGAATATGTCCAGAGTTTCCGGTAATCCGATAGGACTTAGATGGGTGTGGTCCTCAGGTGGGAGCATATGGTAGTCAAGAACACCTGAGTTGTTGTATAACAGCTGACCTCGCTTGTTTGTGGTTCTACATCCCCAAATACGATTTTTGGCATTCAGATCTCCCCCGATTATCATGGTGTTATTGTTGTCAAAAATGTCTTCGATACACTGCCTGTTAAAATCAAAGATTGCAGCAGGACCGCAGTACACGGAACCGAGCACTACGCTCCTTCCGCTCACCCTGATCTTAACGTATGTCCCTTCTATTTTTCTGCAACTATCCGGATTAGGCATAGAGCTCGCCAGAATGTGTTTTTTAACAAGAACCATGGTTCCACCTAATTTAGTTACTCTATCATTTCTAAAAACGTTGTAGTTTGGGAAAGAAAAACGCATTTTTTCCTTTAACCATGTTTCTTGTATCAGAATCACATCAAGGCTGTGCTCTTCTGAGAATTTTGTTAGTTCAAGTTTCTTGCCCTTAATCCCATTTACGTTTATAGTGCAAATCTTTAGAAAGTCCACTGGGCGTGCAACCACTATGGATTTGACTTAGACATTTTCATTACTGGAGTTAGAGCCTGCATGATCTTGGTAAACTCCGCCATCATGGTCTGCATGCTCTGAAGAGTCGCTTGGAGCGCGTTGACTTCCTTTGCAGGCTGCGCTGTAGCTATAAGGTTCTGACTCTGGTTAGTATTGTTGTTAGACAGTTTTTTATTATTTTGACTTCCCCAGACGAACTTGCCTGGGCCTGCTGCTGTCTTTCGAGCAGCAGCAGCCTCCTGCAGGTTCCTGGGGTGCCGAGGACACTCCCTGGAATTAGATAGGTGTGCACCGTTGCAGTTGCTACACCTAGTTTGCGAATTGCCTGGACAATCCCTTGAGAGATGACTCTCCGCGCATTTCATGCACTTTAATTGTGCAGTACACTTTACTTGGGTGTGGCCATAAAGCTGACACCTGTGACACTGCGTGTCGGTATGTTTCGAACGATGGGTATCCACGCGAACCCTTAGATTGTCCAGATAAGTCAGCTTATATATTTCGTTTTGTGTTTTGGGAACCAAAACTGTGCAAAATGGCATGGCGGAACCGTCACGGCGTTTCCACGTTCTTACGCTGGAGGGTGTGAAGCCAAGCTCCTCCAGGTCGGCTTTTATCTTATCCTCGGACCAGGTCTCGAGGACACCGCGGATAACTACATGTAGTAGCTTCTCATCCGTGAAGCGGAATGAGTGCGACGGGATATTATTATCGTTAAGATGTTTTAATATCTTGTTGTAATCGTTTGGGGTGGCAGGGTGGATCTTTACACCCTCTGACACATTAATCGCGTTCCCATAATCGATTTTAAGGGCCTTAAGATGACGCGTTACTTCATTATACACAGATTTGTCCCGGATCACGATGGGGGGCACTCTAATTCTGGGGGTTGCCTCGGTCACAATTTTCCCTTTCTGTGGTAATTTTGACGTTGATATTTGGTCAGCTTTTTGGCTGGGGGCTGCTATGGTCACAATTTTTCTGGGGGTTGACCCGGTCACAATCGTCCCTTCCTGTGCATTTTGTTGTCTAGGGGCTGACACGGACACAAAATTTGGCCGTGCCTTCGGCGAGATTTTTTCCAGGTTTTTCAACATATGGGATTTTAAAGCATGATTAGTGGTCGTAGGGAGACGGGGGGGCACATACAGCGGGGGGAACTCCGCATTAGATCGTTTTTTCGAGTAGCCCTCGCTGTCAGAGTGCGATTCCCTCCGTCTCGCCCTCTTTTGCTTTCGGTTTTCTACATTTTGAAAACCCTGTGAAGCAGGGCTTTCGTCTACATTATCGCTGTCAGACGAGGAGTAGGGCTCAGGTTCAATCTCCATACCCTCGTCTTCACTGAGTATGTCTACTGGGGTATCAACTATCACATTAATATTATCTAAAGGCTGGGGATGCAAAGTAGCTGTGTCTACGTTAATTTTTGCTTTACTGACCTTGTTATTTACTATACCTTGTAGAGCTGCTCTTGCAGCTAGGAGTTCAGCCTTTAGATCTAAGATCTCCTGATCTTTAGCTGCGAGGATGGACTGGAAATGCTGCTCCATGTCCTTCGTTGATTTGGCTACAGCAGTAGTTGTGTACTGCTGCATGGATTGTTCAGAACGGGTGATTTTCTCCTCATGCTCCCGGGATTGGAGCGCTAATTGGGCTTCCAGCTGTGACGCGTGAGCCTTGGCTTGAAGTTCTATTCTGTAGGTCATCTCTTGTTGCTTTTCAGCAATTAGTGCCGTGAAGATGTCCATGGTAATGATTTTTGGGGGATCAGCCTCCAACGGCATCCTGGGGGTTTTTGATGGCTTTCCCTAGGGGGGGAGTCTAAAAAATGTTATGTTTTAGTATATTGTGGTTTTAAGAAGGCTATTTTCAATGAGAAAAAGCCAGTAGATAGTGATAATTGTTCTTGGTGTGCGAATTTCCGCCGCCGTTATGCCTTGAAAAAGACAAAACGTGGCTAGCTTGGCGGCAAACTTCCTCTGCCCAGCACCAACGGTTTTAGCTCCGTAAATCGACGTACTCCCACGGCGGTGAAAGCATATATTTAAACGTGTAAATGGTAAGATTTGCAGCTAAATTGCAGAAAAATAACCATAAATGGTGCTGATGCATCAGTCGTCTGCGATGTTGTCAATTTATTCCATCGCCGTGATTTTAAGGGAACTATAGTCGATGCACAGCCATCTGCATATCTCGAACATAACTGAAGCCTCGCGGCTGGATTGAATATATTAAGCAGAAAGAGATGTCGAAGAAGTTAGACTGCGCCAGATTATAGTAGTGATCGACCGAGGGTCAGAGTCTGCTCAATGCATAGGCAATATTGCAACACGAATGATTACAATGTCGTCGCATTTGGGATGATTTTAAGGGTCTTTACTTAAGTTCCTAGAGGGTCGGTTTAAAAAAAAAGGATGTATGCTTTCTCTAGGATACTAAAGAAGTGACCAATTTAAATATAAAATTTAAATAATAGATAGATAAATTCACAATTTTACAAATTAATTAAAATACAGTAGTAATGTAAGATATTTTGTACTTCATTTTTGTTTTTGAGCTTCTATATTTACCTCAATTTTGGCCAATTCGAGCTGTACTACATCCAATTTTTTTTTATGATATATTGAACTTATAATTATATTTTTTATAAAAGTCATTATTATATTTACCTAGTTCGATATGTGGCCATAAAACAAACCAAGAAGTTGAATTAGGGGAGTAAGATTGTTTTATATAATGCAGGTCATTTCCGCAACGATAACTAAATTGTGAATGTATTTAACAAAGAAGATAAGTTATTTTATTGTTTTTTAACAAAAAATATCCTGCTTCTGATTTATTGTTGTTTTATCTATTTACCGTGTTGCAGAAAGGGACACAAATGAATTTTATGAAATTAATCAAAATAAAAAAAACACGGTAATTAAATAGTGTATGTAAAGCAATTTATTTGGGTTCAATCGTGTTTTTGTCGGGTTTGTGTTCATCTGTGAGCATATTGGGGACATGTTGCGGAAATGACATTCGTTGCGTATAAATAATTCTAGAAGTCTTTCCTTGGTAAATATGGGTAATACAAGATTTTTTAATAGTAATATGTAATGTATTTATATCTTTCATTCAAATCCAATGGTATGTTTTAGCCAACATTCTTGTAACTACCCTTACAGAGAAACCTGGATAGCTTTCGTTACTATAGAAACAAGTCTGAGAGCTATGCTATGATTACAAAATAGTAGAACCTCTGGCACAGTTAGTATAAATCACTTCATGTTTGAAGTTTCCTCGCCTACTACTTTAAAAAATACGTTTTGAAAATTATATGGCTTTAAATTCAAAATATTTCGGGTTGTTCAGATATTTGCAACCCTACTAGCTACTAGGCAAGTATTAAGCTAATTTGTGTATTTAGAAGTTAGTTTATTAGTTAAAATATGACAAAGTAATTTGGTTGCCTTTGAAATATTTAATTAAATTTTTTTCCCGAGAATAGACCAATCACAAATGCTAAATATTTCAATAATAGTAATTTTCATAAAAGTTTTGCAAGACAATATTTACACTGCTTACGTTTAACACTAAAATAATAAGAAATTTTTAACGCGTAAAAAGAATTAACTTGAAAATCTTGAAGGAAATTAAGCTCACTTTGTTATTTAAAAAAAAATTGCGCGATGAGTAAAGTAGGTAATTCACATTAATTATTTTGATTTTGTTGTTTGTAAATAACCCGAAGAAGAATAAAGGTATCGAATTACGGTTTGGGAAATAATTTAGTTGAGTCTTTATAAATATTTTAAAAATGGAAGTATGGATAAACAGCGCATGCTAGAAGACGCAGTAGGATTTTTAATAAGTGTAACATTATCTTTAAAATGAGCTTAAGTTGATTAAATTTAGATAACGGGTATGGAAGGTACAGAAATTTAAACTGTTACTCGGTACCAGTAACTTGTATAAGTTAACTAAAATTCAGTACTCGATTTTGCTTGGTATAAACAGATATTTTGTATTAAAACCCAGAACTGCATATAGTAATTGTAGAAGAACTGACGAATTCTTTACAATGAAATACAGGGTGACTTAATTAGTGGTTAGTCAAGTAGTGAGAACTGTAAATTCATAGGCTAGTTACTGAGATAAATAAATAGTTCTTTGTTTCTTTGATTTTTGTATATTTTAGATGCTACTGACTGTTTTATTTCAATAACAAATAATAATGTGTGAGTGTTGACAAGTTTCGAACAATTATTGCCTTCGTTATACAGGAAACAATAACAATGTATTGACAGTTATAAACCAAATAACACACTATTCACAGTTAAATAATGTATGTTACTACGAGATGCATTATAGACACAAAGTTTTCATTACAGTTTTAAACTTGAGTGTCTTAATTTTACTAATGTAAAAATATATTCTAATACAGATACAATTAGCAAGTAAATGATAGTTGACTGTAGATACACAATACAACTGTATTATCATCTTGTGAGAATGTCTTGCTTGGCAAATCAATATTGTTAACAGTTTATCTTTATTGTTGTAGTGTCGTTAAAAGAAAGGATACAATATACTGAGTTAGCTCCCTCAATTGTTGCCGGTATAAACTTTATTTACTTGTTCAGCAGAGATAGTTTCTTCCTTACTATTTTTACTTCCATCGGGTCAATACATAGTTTTAACACCCTTCAGGGTCTTGGTTTGTTGCTATTTTTATTGAATATATACGACGGGATACTGGTCCGAGAGTTGTCGTCAATGCTCGGTGCGTGGAGAGAATAAGCGCGATTTTGGGGAATAAAACTGTTGTAGGCTATTTTAGAATACTGAAAATTGAAAACATGATCGTGCTTACAGATTCGTCGGTATACGGTGGAAATATGTGTTTTAACTTGCCTTTTTAGGCGTTTGAGGAGACTGAATTAATGTGATAGAGGTTTGATAGTGAAAGATTACAGTCTGCGAGTTGAAATACATGCGTATTCACAAAGAACAATGTGGTTTAGATGCAATTGTTTCGTATGAAGGAAGAATAAGATATTTATTTGTACCAAGGAAGTTTAGAGATTAAATATAATTATAATCGGATAAAAAGACACGATTGTTGGAACTACTTTTCCAACAGTAATGATTCTAGACCAGTCAATAGGAAGCCACTTCTATTTACTGGTTTTTAGTAGTGGGTATTAGTGTGGCTAACAAGTTACTAGCTTCGTGATATGACTATGTCCTGAACTGAGTGAAGTTTAAAGGCATTCCACGAAGCCAATAACTTCTCACTAAAATCCAGTAAATAGAATTGCGCTCGATTCACTGAACTGGAATCATTACTAACGGCAGTGCAATGCTGAATTTTAGTGCAAAATATCTGTAGCAAGTACTAAAATGCAGTAATATAAACTTATACAAGTTACTGGTACCGTGTAAGTATGTGTCCACAAAGGCGCCCGCCCGCCCCTCGCTCATAGCATGGCCTTCGACATCGAGATACAAACATGAACTGTGCTTTGTTATCTTCGTCGATGAAGAAGATATTGTTTTAGACTCTAATATAACAAATTGGTACTTTACTTTAGAGTATATTACACAAATTACGTTCAGCATTTGACGTAAAATTGGGAAATCAATTAATATACAGGACGTCACATGAAAAAAACCTTTAAACAGGGTCGGATTGATCACTATGAGCTAGCCTAGGGCCTCGTATTTGAAGGGGCTTCGAAAAGATTCAAAAAATACAAAGTTAAAAATAAAAAATACGATTTTAAATCGACCAATTACATTAGGCGTGCGGAGCCTCAAACTGGCAACAGGGCAAGAAAATCTACGGTAGAATAAAGAATCGACGTAACTAAACGAGCTCATTGGTTTTACCAACTTTATTATTATTTATAAATCGCGTATTTAGCGTCTAAAATAATATCTTCTTCATCGGAAGAAGATGACAATGCACAATGCCTGTTTATATCGTCGATAAACTGATCGACAGGCAAGGCAATGAATGAGCGCCGGTGCGCCGTTGTGGACACTACTGTGCGGTGCCATGGTACCAGGCTATGGGCGAGGACGATGTGCTGTGGTCCGTTGTGGCCATACACTAACGCCGCCTTTAGCTAAAGGTGAATAGCAATAGGTTCCCACAATTAATCTCGACGTAGAATAGAACAAAGAGTTTATGATATGTCTGTAACACGGGCACTATCTACCATCAGTTAATATTAATTATTAATATTGCCCAAAAATAATATGCTAATGAATATTTTAGCACAAGGACGTAGAAAAATAATTTTAACAACTTGAATCGCAAATACACTTCGTCATTTTCTGTTCCAATCTGTTGTTCTTTCAACCGATCCATTTAAGATTTGCGTACAAAAAATATATGGTCTCATTTTTCTTGCCTACCCCACTATACGGGAACATAATGTGGAATTTGTATTCTGCATTGCGTCTTTTTCGGCGCCGTTTTTTCTAATTCCGGATAAACTACGATGACGGCGCGAGTGTGACGTGCATACCAATCTTTTAATAAAAGTGTTTTCATTGTCGGAACATTTTATAAGGGAATGTGTACGATATTTACCATGCTAAAGAGCAGAAATGGTAAAAGATATAAAAATATATATATATACGCAGTTTACAAATTATACAGCGTGTGTGGTAGAAAATGTAACAAATGGGAAAGTTTTTTACCTTTCATTTTATCAGCTAAAAAGTTTTGCTTGGTTGAAAGCCACCTCCGAAATATTATTCAGAGTGGCCAAAAAAATGTGAAATTGATCTATGAATAAAATACCCTTAATTTTTAAAATACATCAAAATGCCGTGCTCTTTCTAGAATTATGTTCTCTCTCTAAACATAATGATGAGGAACATCCATTTATGACATAATTATAATAATTTTATGTTAATTATTTTATTCATTAATTTTTTTTTCCATTGGATGAATACTACTTCACCGACCCGAACGAGGTACACATAGAGATACACGTATTGTCCTTCGAGAGAATCTGATTTGACGCTCCTAGAATATTATTTCTGGGATAGATGAAAATAAATTTTCTACCGACATAGATCCGCAAGTGGTGAAATTCTCCGAAACAGAACAATGCAAGCCCGCAATGAGTTGCAGGCAGAAATAGGAAGAACAGTAAAAAAAAACTAGAATGATGTATGGAAAATGATGCATGGTTTCACAGCAGATATTGGACAGTTGTTTTATACAGATAGAACTTTTTGACGTTTTCTTAGGTAATCTAACTCATTGTTCTTATGTTTTGTCTTGAAATTAAATTTTATTTGGTTTTATGAAATGACCTAATTATATCTCATAAGTGGTTTTTTCAGCATGTTTAGAGAGAGAACATAATTCTAGAAACAGCTTCAAAACTCCTTTTTGATGTATATTTAGAAATAAGGGTATTATTTTTCTTAGATCAATTTCACATTTTTTGTCCACTCTGTACAATATCCTGGATATTCAACTATGGCAAGGGAGGTTTTCAACTAATGAAGACTTTTTAGCAAGAGTAATTTTTTTCGATAAAACGAAGGATAAAAAAAGATTCTCATTTCTTACACTTTCTACAACACCCGCTCGCTTACATATAACATATTTTTATAAAATATATTATATTATACCATTGATCCTTTGACTACCCTAAAACTTTAATAAACCTTCTGATCATAAAATGCCGCAAATTTGCATCTTTTCGGGCAGAGCCGGAGCACAAATTTTATTTACCTGCATCCCTAACTGTTATATCATTTTAATTCAAAATATAAATAAATCAATATGTAGGTTCTCGCGTAGGTAGCGATATTTCAAGCCGACCCTGCACCCATTTATTGCGGTTTAAAGATGTTGGGACCAAACAATGGGATTTGAACAGGGAATTAATGTATTGCAGTAAAGGCCAATGATATAATGTTAGGTATACGATACATAAAATACAGGTCGACAATTGGATCTGTGTCTCCGACGTATCGGTAAAGGGAAAGAAATATCGTGTAAAACATGGTCTTATCATGGACGTGCTAGTATTATTTTCACTAAGGTAATAAAAATAGGAAATTATTCAGTAATTGCATTTTATGTTTGAAGGTAGGTAACTATCTTTATCAAGATTTAAAAAACTACTTTAAAGTAAATTTTTCAACATGGAAAAAAAACAGCTACATGATTAATTGATTAATGATTATTTTTCAGTTTTTATCGTATTAATGTCCCTTTCTAGCTATCGCTTAAGTAGCAATTTAAATATATTGATTTGTGAAGGCCGTATTACACTTGGGAATTTTTATGGCGCCAGCAATGGCAATTATAATTCAAGGATTCAGGCGCAGTACACCGTTCTCCGTACTACAGTCAGAAATTCTACTCTTCTGATAATTAAAATAACACGGATTCATGCGCAGTACACTCACTGTTCCCGATCAGCTGTCTCTCATTACCAGAAATGGGGCAGGCGCCATTTTAATTGCCCTTGCCGGCGCAATTGGGTAGACATGGATTATTCTGTTACTTTTAACTGTTTATTATTTGGCCGAACCAGGTATGAACAGGTAATGGCCATTTAAACCCACTGGTACTTAAATTAGCAGTTTACATTCTTTATTAAACTTATGGACTGCTAATTCAGCAACTTTTTGCACTTCCTATTTGTAAATAGCAGTAGCTGCTTTATCTGGTAATCAAAACGAACAGGTTTGCACATCTCTAATTCTGGGGATATTTTAGGGATTTCGACAGTACCCACTGCTGTTCTGACCGTTGACAATTCTCCAGCTGATCGAAAACGGATTACTGCGCATGAATACGTGCCATTATAATTGCCGGCGCAAGAGAAAAAATTGCCTAGTCTAATACGGCCTTAAGGAATCACCTAAGGCTATAAACATTTACAATCACTTCACGGATCTGAATGTATACACTTTTAACACAAATATACTCATTCATTATTACAAAGTTCAAAATTTTAAAATAACACCCTAAAACACGACACAATGAACACGTATTTATAAAACACAATTTTACACAATACAATAACTATTGTCATCTCTATCACTACGCAACTGGATGGGTACATCCATCAAATATCGGACATCGCCGAACAAATTCGATGGCCCATCGGGTGTCTCACGGGACGCATGCTCTATTAACTGTCTGGGATATAAACAATCAAATTAGTGCTAGCTACCTGTAACGATTGACAACGGACTATGTAGCCATATTTTTTGATTAAAATTACTTTACATCAAAATACACAGTATGAAAAGAAAGTTTTAATAATATTCCAACTATATACCTATTATACAGGGTTTTCATTTCAAAAGTAGCCACCCCGGTTTTAGGTAGAAATAACTACTTTGAAACGAAATGTCAAAACATGTCAACTTTTGTTTTAAGGGGGTAAATTTTTCATAATAATTTTATTTATACAGGGTGCGTCAAAAAAGCTGGACGTATGTCATTTTGTATTTTTTCAATGGAAACCCATAATTTTTTTCGTATTTCTGGATTCCCCTACAACTAATAAACACTTTTTGTATTACACATCCTATTGCCAAATCTAACAGTTTTTCAAATATCGACACATTTAAATGTTTTACTATGTGTGGTAATAATACGACTTTATGTTCAGAATTCATTTTATTAAGTTTTCAAAATGTGCTCCGTTATTGCTAAACAATAATAGAGCCTATTCTCGTATTCTTCGCGAACATTTTGAAAAGTCTGCCGGTTAATTTGCCTACATCCTTCAGTAATTCTGTTTCTCAATTCGGGAATACTATCGGGCGCAGTTTTGTAAACTATGGACTTCAAATATCCCCACAGAAAAAAATCTAGAGGTGTGAGGTCTGGGGACTTTGCCGGCCATTCCACAGGACCTCTCCTACCTATCCATTTTCCGGGATATCGTTCATTCAACCATGCCCTAACAGGTAGCGAATAATGCGGCGGGGCTCCATCTTGCTGGAAATACAAATTTTGTTCATCAAGTTCCATATCCCCCTCTTGATCAGCTTGATTTTCCAAAGATTGGGTAATAAGAAGATCTATGACATTTTCCAATAGATTTACGTATAGTTCACCTGTCAAGTTTTCTTCCATAAAAATTGGCCCAATGATCTCATTTCCAAGAATACCTGCCCACACATTTATCTTTTGAGGATATTGGGTATGATCTTCCCTAAATAAATGTGGATTTTCATTATCCCAATATCTGCAATTATGTTTATTCACGAATCCATTCAAGAAGAAAGTTTATTGATCACTGAAACATACATTTTTAACAAAATTCCGGTCGGCTTGAATCATCTGATTCATTGTTTCGCAAAATTCAATTCTTCTGTCATAATCGTCTTCGCTGAGTTGTTGAAGGATTTGTATTTTATAAGGAAAAAACTTATTTAGTTTTAAAGTTTTGTGAATGGAACCTACTGAAACGTGTGTCAATTGCGATACTTTTGGAATTGACGTAGATGGATTCATAGCGAAATGACCTAGTATTTCAATTTGCGTACCTTCATCTAGAACCCTTGCTTGCTTATTAACTCGGTTGCATACGGAGCCGGTTTCTTCAAACTTCCTTACCAGCTCTATCACATACCTGTGACCTACATGTTTGTTAGGGTGTATGTCGTTAAATCTTCGAGATGTTCTGCGAGCACAACGATTTTCAGCGCCATACATGAAAATTATTTCTGTCCTTTCTTGGAGAGTATACACCATTTCAAACTGAATATTAAACCAATTTTTTGTTAAACCATAAATAAATCACTTGTCAGTGGTAGGTGAAAAGTCACATTTATAAATTAAATTGTGATTGTTTTGTTTCTATGAGGACGGGTATAAGCCGCCTACGACCGTAATGCATTTAAAGTTTAAAAATGTAATAAAGCGAATTCTGAATATAAAGTCGTCGATATTTGAAAAACTGTTAGATTTGGCAATAGGATGTGTAATAGAAAAAGTGTTTATTATTTGTAGGGGAATCCAGAAATACGAAAAAAATTATGGGTTTCCATTGAAAAAATACAAAATGACATACGTCCTGCTTTTTTGACGCACCCTGTATAAATAAAATTATTATGAAAAATGTACCCCCTTAAAACAAAAGTTGACATGTTTTGACATTTCGTTTCAAAGTAGTTATTTCTACCTAAAACCGGGGTGGCTACTTTTGAAATGAAAACCCTGTATAGTTTCAAATTCAAATTATATACCTATTACACTTTATTTTAATTGCTTAAATGTAATTTTAGGTTTTCCTCGGTAAGAGATTATTAAATTAAAATTTAATATATATGGCAACATTACTAACTCCAGAATTTTTTTTGCACGCATTCCTTTCGTAACTACAGATAAACTTGTCGACCTGTACATCTATGGACTTGACTCTTCTAACATTGAATTGTGTTTTGAAAATCATTCTTCATATTTCGTTTAATTGTTATATACAGGGTTCCTTAATGACATGCTAATATTTTAGGGTGTGATTCCTTGGGTCATTTTATAAATAAAGGTTCATATTTACATTTATGGAATGACCTTCACGAGGTCGTTTTTCCCAACGAGTATAACCTTCAACGTGAATCGCTTTTTGCGCACACGCACCACTCCCAGAGTGCCCTAAAGGATTTTCCCTATAGTGCTTGTGTTTGATCATAAAAAAATTACATTTATTATTAGTTATTTTTTAATATCTCCGAAACTGCTTTAGATATAATTTTTAATTTTGATATGTGTTAATAGGATATAGAACCATAGTTAGAAATGTTATTCAATTTTTCCACCAGTGGCGTCCCTGCAACCATGTCATCTGATATTTTTTACAAAAAAGATGGTATGCCACTGACATTTTTCCATGTGGATATTTTGTCTGATTAGCCTGATCAATTGCACATGAAAATGGTCAGACGCACACCGTTCTTGATTAAAACCACTAAATTCTTATTAAAACTCATTATTACTAACATTGATAATATAATTAATGATAAATTTTCTTTCATAAAAATTGTTTTAGTGGGCAATTTGATGCGAATACAGGCAGAAGTATGTCTTTTAAGTAAGCGTGGCAATTTCCAATAATTTTTAACAAAATTTATCATTAATTATTTTATCAATGTTAATAATAATGAGTTTCAATATAAATTTAGTGGTTTTAATCAAGAATCTGATGAGAAAAACTAAAGGAACCCTTTTCATGTAGAATTGAACAGGCTTATTAGAAACAATATCCACATAATGGAAATATGTGAATGACGTACCATCTTTTTTGTAAAAAGTATCAAAGGATATGTTTGCAGGGACGCCACTGGTGGAACAATTGAATAACTTTTCTAACTAAAATTTGTGGTTCTATATCCTATTAACACATACCAAAATTGAAAATAATATCTAAAGTACTTTCGGAGTTTAAAAAAACCATTTAAAAAATAAAAATTTACTACACTACACCCTGTAGCAAAAATTTAAGCCGTTGCGGACATATGTTCATATGAATAAAATGACACCTAAGGAATCACACCCTGAAATATTAGCATTTCATTAAGGAACATATATGTATGTATACATTAGCTTAGAAGAAGGAATGGAAAGTAATTATTTAGTTTTATTTAGAAATAATGTTTTCTTTGATTTTAAAAATAGATTTAGATAGAAATAGAATTTTGATTCTCTTTATTTAATTTATAGCCGTTAAATTTATAGACGTTCTGTTTTCTTCCTGTTAGACACCTGATTGCCCTGATAATTCCTTACCAATACTGTTTAAAGGGTACATGAGATACTAAATTTTCTATTCCCTCTATTTAGTAGTCGTAATAATAAGCAATGACTAATTTACCTATCGATAAAATAATAAAATAGATACGGTCGTATATATTATTACCTACTGTCCATGTGTAATTAATACTACATGACAAAACCATTACCCGACCTAGAAAGTTTTTATTTAATGACTAGCCATTACACCTGGTTTTAATATAAATTTTACGCCCAAACAAATTCGGAACACAGAACATAATTAATTATTTAATGTGGCTTGATAAAGGTTCAACGATTTGCATTTAGTAATAATTTTAGTTCAAACTCAAAAAAAAAAGTAGGAGCGATCGGGGTAAGATTACTAAAGGGGAAAGAAGACGAACGTAAATAAGTCGCTGCACAACACATTATTTACAGTATTTGTTAGCAGCGCCATCTAGGAGTCACCTCTAGCATTAAGATTAAACTATATCACAGTGTGAATCACAGACTATCTCAGCTCTACTCAAAATGACGAAATGACAAAGGCTACACGGCCATCTCCCCATCTCTGTCACACAATCGGCTTACAACGACTGAGCGACGTAGTTCGTATACGTCGCCATACGCTTGCGGCTTGTCAGTTTAAGACCAACAGCATCGGAATACAGTCGATCTTGTTGATAACCATTTACACTCTCAACAATCCGCTGTTTTGCAAGAGGTACTCGTTGTGTGGTAATAATTTTTCGGTTTACGAGTGTATCTTGTAAGTCCATTAATAAACTTTGAATATTGTTTTTATTGACGAAACTAAATTACTCCGTTTGAGACCGGTAGTTTCTTCTGGACGCATCAGGTGACGTTTGACAGAAAAGATGGAATGTCGCTTACGAACAGTCAAATTTTGTCGCATCATGTGTAATAACATCTAATAATCTGAGTGTATTTTCAAAAAACTCACTATCGATTCTGTTTCACTATTATTATGTTCTGTGTTGCTGCCAAGATCTAAGATGTTTCAAGCATAAAGTGTTTCCAGTAGTGTTCCCATGAAAAAAAGCTGATTGTGTTTGTGCCTGGATTTCCTCACTCTTTAGGTATGAAGATAAAATACAAGTAGGTAGATAAATAATTAATTTTTATAATTTTATTTGGAATTTCAGTTTTGTATTAAGTTTGGCAACATTGCACGTAACACGTATTATCTGACATGCCACTACAGTGTGACATGTTACAGTAACGCGTACCACCGTTTTCTATTATTCTATTAGGTTTCGAACCGTCAACCTATTACTTTCGATCAAAGATTTCTGGCAATACTAGTCACCACGTCATGCCGTTTGCCGTAGTTTTCCATGGAAATTTTGAAAGTTCACCAGAATTTTTTTTTTATTATTTAGTCGTGTGTGTTTAATTATTAAAATAAATATTTGAATTTTCATATAATGAGGTGCGCTGTATTCGGTTGTGATATGGATAACCAGGGAAAGAAATAAAAAAGGTATTTCCGCATTCCTATATAGGATAAAAACAAAAAATTCGAATGGATACGGTTCTATTTTGTTAACATTTACTTCTTAAGTATTTTACAATGAAGCTGATGCGGGTATATGCCTTCGAAACATGTATGGAAATTAAAATATTATTTATTTAACTACTGAAGCAGACTATGAGTTTCATTGCCTGTTCATAATTTCACTCCACTGAGAGATGGATTATTTTAAAAAAAATAGTTTAATTTGTTTATAATTAGGTCGCATTTTAGCTTTATGTTGTATGTTCATGAAATAAATATATCTACCTAAATACCATATTATTCTTTCATTTCACATACTATTAAATGCGTAAAACCGTTTGATATCTTTAAAAGAGAGTTAAAAACGAAGAGATTTAAAAATCACTCTCCTGGTGACGTCCCAAGCCACGCCTCCATTGGCGTGGAATAACACCTCTTAGGTAGTTATTTATACCATGGTACAGCGGTACCAGTCGCCTTCAGTATACTTAGCGGAGAAGAACACGTTTTCTTTGTAGAATTGTCGATGAAACTGTTAAAATTCTATGTCTGGAATTTAGAGTCATCTTCTGATAGCTCTTTGGCGGCAATAAATATCCTTTTACTATCATTTTTGTAGATATAGTGATACACCCAAAATTTCCTACATTTCGTTTTGTTCTTACGGGTATGAAGATAATTTAACAAAAATAAATCCTCTTCATCACTTGCCATCTTCACAGTGTAAACACCGAGGTGACACTACTAATAAAGTAGGCGAGACTAATCGTCGCTGGAGGACACATATTTTACGCGTCTAGACGATAATCTCCGTGCGCAGAAGTGAAGGCGTAGACGAATTGTCGCAGCAAGAAGAATTTTTTACGCGACGATATGCTCCGTGTGCAGAAGGCCTTACTTGAATGAGTCGTAATCCCTCCATATACAATATTTTGAAGTATTATAAATATTTTAAAGAGTATATAACTATAAACTCTTCTTATATTTTTTTAATTATTGTCAACCTTCCCTTGCGATTTTCATATCATCGCTGGATTTCTCCAAAAGAATCGTAAAAGATACCCAAGTCTCCATTTTCGCTTTATTTATAGACCAAGAAAAAACTTTCTCGTGTAGCATTATTTAAATTTATGGGTTATGAACAAATCCTGCAATTTCACAAGCAACCGCACCAAATTATGCATAGCCTAGTTAAATTTATTATGATTCATTTTCGCCAGACAAAAGGTAATTTATATTTTCACCCCATTTTAAAGATATGGCAAAAGTGCGTTTAAAGTCATTTTATCTACAATAAACATTAAACAAAATTAACACAAAAATAGTAACTTTGGGATGGATCTACACAGATTGACAGTTTAGATTAATTTTGTTTAAAACTATTCAGTTTTACACATCAGTGCGTCCAAATTACATTTTTCGCCCACCTAGTTGCCCATACATAAGGTTTTACCCTACCTGGCTTATACGGCCGTAGCTGTCGTTATTATAGGGTAGTAGCCAGAGTAGCACTGTGACACACACAAAAAATAAATTTGTATTTTTCGGCAGTGCCTGCCAATTCAATTTTTAAATTAATAAGTATTTCGTTATTTTTGGCTTAAAGTTTGCTATATTTTTAAATTAAATGTAGGTACATTGTTTGATATTATTTTATATATACCGAAACAATTCTGATCCCATTCTAAAATATTCAAAAAACTTATTTTGTTCCAACATGCGAGGAAAAAGAGTGTAAAATCGCCATATTGTGTTCTTTCTTCATAAATGGGATTAATTCAGAATTTTTTCGGTTTCGAGAATATTTTAAGCAAAGTATTTATTTCCAAAAAGTATATTTGCTTATCGCAATTCATTTTGACTGACGGAAAAAACATACTACTGTGATCACAGCATACGGGTTTGTTCGGCAGTATACGGGTGAGCAAATAATCTGCCGAGGCCGGAGCCACTCTGATCGTAGCTAAGACGGACATCTTGCATGAACAATTAAATCGTCAGGCAAAAACTTCATGTAAAACCTTATGTTAGAACCTGTCCACACCTAATATTTTAACTGACACGTCTTACTTGACAAGTAAAATGGTAAGTAAAACGTCAGGTAAAGCCTTATGTTAGAATCTATCCACACCTAATGAGCGCGTTAGCGATGGTCAGCAGCTGAATTGGTACAGCCCGACAAAAAAAAATTGTCTTGGTGCCAAAGAAAAAACAACTGATCTTAGTTATTTTGAATGCGGTGATTCCAAAAATACTTAGCTTTCCTTCGTATCAGCTCTAGTTTTTGAGAAAGAGCCTACTGTATCATAAATTTAACTAATTCCAAGACTAATGATTCTTTAATTATACCTATATATTCATAAATCAGTGGAAATATCTAATCTTATATTCGCAAAATGCCATATAATTATTACAGATAAGAAATAATTTTCCTTGAATTTTTTTGCACCTGCTGATTTCTTATTTTCGTATTTGCAATTAGCACAAAATACATATTAGAAGGTAATAAAAAAGAATGAAATTGTATGCTGTTAGCCTCATAAATTAATTCGTTAACTTCTCTGGTGTCCTAGGGTATTAGTACCTATATAATCTTCATATGCAGAAAATTGACTGCATACATTTGCAAAATTTAGTTGAAACTTGAGTTTCATTGCAAGAGTGTTTTTTTGAAAAATCGTATTACAGCTTCTACAAGTAGGCGCAGTTGCGTAAACCATCCAGATTTTTTTGCTGCATATGTTGCGAGTACATTTTAAAAAAAAGTAGAAGAGTGATTTGTGACTTTGTGAAAAAACCTTATTTGGCCTATTTTGGTGTTCACTTAGGAGACCAAGATAAACCCTGGGCTACGCATATTGTATGCAAAACCTATGTTGAGCACCTGCGTCAATGGACAGAAGGGCAAAGAAAGGGTTAAAATTTGGTGTTCCGATGGTATGGAGGGAACAAAAGAGCCACTTTGATAATTGTTATTTTTGTTGTGTGAAGATAACGAGCATTAATCGTAATAATCGGTAAAAGTGGAACTATCCAAACCTGGAGTCAGCAAGAAGACCTGTTCAGCATTCTGAAGACATACCAATTACAACATATCGAAGCCTGCCTACGTTACCAGAGAATACAGTCGAAACGTCATCTGACGAGCTGCAGAGTGACCGATTTGAAAAAGAGGATAGCGATTTTGCAGCCGATTTAACAAGTCTCGAACGCTTTATTCAGGAGGAGCTAAGTGACATTGTCAGAGATTTAAACCTCCCAAAAGAGTCTGTCGAG
The DNA here is from genome assembly GCA_963991005.1 of Barypeithes pellucidus. Classification (NCBI taxonomy): domain Eukaryota; kingdom Metazoa; phylum Arthropoda; class Insecta; order Coleoptera; family Curculionidae; genus Barypeithes; species Barypeithes pellucidus. The sequence goes on along the minus strand of OZ022557.1, from coordinate 47,424,328 downwards.
TTACTTGCCTCCAGATTAAATAAAAATAATTTTCTTTATCCAGGTACCAATATTAAATACTACCGTAACAGAGAAAAGGATCTTTTGCCGTTTTTCTCTCAGGAGGATAATATGGTTTTTTGTACTGATATTAAAGGTATGTTAGAGAATAACAGAGTACACACGAGGCCATTTGCGCCTCTTTATCGACAGTTCAATAACAGTAACATATATGGAAGTATTCCAATTGGGCATTCTACAAAATTAAAAGAAGTGTTATCATTAGTGCTCAAAAAAACAGAAGTTGGAGCTGGTATTTATAGGCCCAAATCCAAAACAACCATCTCGGTGAGCCTAGGAAAATACGCAACAGTGTTTCAGGCGGAAGTAGTAGCCATACAACACTGTGCAAGAGAAATAATAAATCAACATATATCAGCAAATCCATTGCCATATATTCAGACAGCCAAGCTGCCTTAAAGGCAATCGGCTCCCCAGAAGTCAAATCAAGACTAGTGGAGAACTGCATAAAAGATCTAACAGAGCTAAGTAGTCATAATAAATTGACCTTGGCATGGGTACCAGGCCACGAGGGTCACCAGGGCAATGAGAAGGCCGACGAATTAGCCCGTAAAAGCTCGAACATGGCCATGATAGGCCCTGAACCGTTTGGGGGCTGTGCGAAAGCATTAAAAAATGCAGCCATTAAACAAGGGCTGGAAGACCAATCCAATTCATGGTGGACTAATCAACCAGGAATGAGACATTCACTTCATTCACAAATGGAAGATGTTGGCCCACCCGGCATCGCCCGGTGAGATACCATTGCATCGGTTTAGGTGGCGTGAAGTTTGCTCCTTGAGTTAACTTTTGCTCATTTAGTTGACGTTTCGTTGCTGTGCCGATGTTTCCGGTTACCAGGGTGGGACCCCCCCCCCCCAAAAAAATAGCATGATGGAAGCTCCAGGCCCAAAATACTCCGGAGGTAAACTCGCCCCCCATTCGGATCTCCGGGCGGGGGATGGACTTGGGGCCCCATCAAGCGAAGTTCATCAAACAAAACCATTTCTGACAATTTACTGGGATCTAACAACACTCAACGAAGAAATGGTGTGGCACCTGCAGTTGCTAACCAACCCAGAACTAGCAACTTCAAAATTGATTTCTGCAATATTAGGGGGCTTAACACGAACATCAATTCAGTCCACCAGCACTTACAATCTTCCGAGCCTCATGTACTCGCACTGACCGAGACAAAGGTCAGATCGTCAACAAACACCGTCAGCTATTTATACCCTGGATACGATTTTCATTCCCGATTCCGACGCAACTTCGGTGTATGTCTTTTTATTCGAGATGATCTCTGCTGCCAACGAGAACCTACACTGGAACCGAAAGACTTTGATGTAATGTGGTTTAAAATATCAACGCCGAAAATCACCAAGTTTATCTGCTGCCTTTACCGTCCTCCAAGTGATACCAATTACAGAGACCTTTTCACATCACTAGCCAATACAATCGACTCCTTGCAAACCAACCATCCAAATGCCGAGATTGCTATCTTTGGCGACTTTAACGTCCACAATGTCAACTGGCTTAAATATTCAAATACCGACGATGAGCAAGGCCGCGAGGCCGAATCCTTCGCGATCAGTTCTGGTCTAACTCAACTCGTAGAAGAACCAACGCGGATTCCAGACCGAGCTGGAGATTTTGCTAGTCTTTTGGATCTTTTCTTAACGTCAAATCCTGATCTATATACCGTCACCGTACAGCCTCCGTTAGGATCTTCCGATCACAAACTTATTTCAACTCTAAGCGAACTACCAATTAATTCTGAACAACCTCCTAAACCTCGCAAGATATGGCATTACAGATCGGCCAAGTGGGAAGACCTGAAAGACCATTTTCGGACTTTTCCTTGGATGAGCGTATGCTTCTCTTCTGATGATCCATCCGTCTGTGCTGGGGAGGTCTCCGACGTCATTCTAACGAGCATGGAAGCATTTATCCCCTCCTCCCAAAAACGCCCTTCCAACGGCAAGCCCTGGTTTAGCAAGGATTGTGAGCGTGCTGTCAAATCAAAAAATCTGGCTTACCGACAGTGGCGTAATAACCCTACCACTGTGAATCGTACCATCTTTATTACCACTCGAAACCAATGTAAGCTAACAATAGATCAAAGCAAAGAAGCCCATAACGTGAGAATCAAAAACAAACTTCTTGACTGTCCAAACGGATCAAGGTCCTTTTGGTCAGTCGCTAAGGCCGTCAGCCAAAATTTTACCAAATCAACTATTCCACCTCTAACACGTCCCGATGGTATAATAGCATCCACAGCCGGAGACAAAGCAAACTTACTTGCTGAACTATTTTCTTCGCATTCCACTGTAGATTTCCAGGGAAGAACACCACCCGACATTCCTGCAGTTGAATCCGAAATGACCGAAATCGTGTTCCGTCAGCGTCCCGTGAAACGAATCCTAAAAGGACTCGACGTCAAAAAAGCCAGTGGTCCAGACGAAATTCCTATTATAGTTCTCAAGCGATGCGCCGATGAACTAACACCAGTATTTTGTAGACTATTCAACTTATCCTACAAAAAAGGAATATTTCCATCTTGCTGGAAGACGGCGCGAGTCCAGCCTATTCCAAAGAAAGGTAAGAGAACCCTGCCTAACAACTATCGACCAGTCGCATTGCTTTCAGTTATATCAAAAGTAATGGAGAAAGCTATTAACCAACATCTTCTAAAGTACCTGGAAGGCTTCAACATTATCAGCGATCATCAATATGGTTTTCGGAAGTCCAGATCAACTGGAGATCTTCTAGCCTATGTCACCCATATTTGGAACAACGCAATCGAACATCATGGGGAGTCTCGGGTTGTTGCACTGGATATTTCTAAAGCTTTTGATCGTGTTTGGCATGAGGGGCTTCTAAGTAAACTGCGATCCTATGGTATGCCCAGTCGATTCTGTGCATGGTTGTCTAGCTTTCTTAAGGACCGCTCTCTGCAAGTGGCGATTGACGGATTTCTCTCACACACTTTCACCATCAATGCCGGTGTTCCTCAAGGGTCCATATTGTCTCCCACTCTCTTCTTACTCTACATTAACGACCTTCTAGTGAAAACTCAAAATCCGATATTTAGTTTTGCTGACGATAGCACACTTATCTCATCTTTCTCTTTGAATGCGCAAACGTCGGCTGCCGACGCACATCTTCGCAGACAGCATGAAGTATCACGCCTCAACAAAGACCTGGAAGAAATTTTGGCTTGGGGTGACAGTAACCAAGTCGAATTTAACGCTAAAAAAACCCAGGCAGCAGTTTTCTCTAAAAAGGTTAACATTACAGAACCGGAAATAGTCATGGCCGGACACGCAATCCCACTGGCTTCATCTATCAATTTGCTGGGCGTCAATCTCGGAGGAAATATGTCTTGGCATAATCACGTTGTGGCAATCGCCAAGGTAGCTTCTCAGAAGCTTGGGGTACTCTTTGTCTGGAGCTCTGCACCCAAATATACTCTTCGGCTGCTGGATTCCATCGAAAGGAGGGCTATTCGTCTGATCGGAGACTACGAGCTGACGAAGAACCTCGACAGCCTAGAACATCGAAGACAGGTTGGGGATTTGACTCTCTTTTACAGATATTTTCATGGAAGGTGCTCGGCTGACCTTGCCCTCTTAATTCCGCCCAGAGCGACAATTGGCAGAAATACACGACGAACCACTGCCACCCATCCATATGTGGTTAAGCTTAGTACTCCTCGAACTTCATTATTTAAGAATTCTTTCATCTGGAGGACTGCATCTTTGTGGAACGACCTTCCCGAGGTCGTTTTTCCCAACGAATATAACCTCCAACGATTCAAAACCAACGTGAATCGCTTTTTGCGCACACGCACCACTCCCAGAGTGCCCTAAAGGATTTTTCCTATAGTGCTTGTGTTTGATCATATAAAAAAAAAAAAAAAAGGCTAAACAGTTCATTAAAGGACCACTAGCCAAATTCACAGCAGATCTACTAAGCCAAAAAAGGCCGACAGTAAGAATCATAGTAGGTCTACTTACAGGACATTGCCTACTAAGAAGGCACATGAACATCATTAACCGAACAGAAGAAGCAACCCTATGCAGATTCTGTGAAGAAGAAGAGGAAACGCCAGTCCATGTCTTATGCCAATGTGAAGGCCTGACAAGACTAAGATTCCTATGTTTAGACGAAGAACAGCCAAATGCATCCAACTATATGCAGGAGCCACTGTCAAAGCTAATGAGTCTAATAAAAAAGGCAGGGCTAGACAAGACACTCTAATTAAACGGAGTCTCCACAATAGATCTGAAAAGGTCGCGGTGGACAAGGTCGAACGACCAGCTCCAGTATAATCTAATCTAATCTAGTGCTCAAAAAATGAAATATTATGAAGATCAGTTGGTAATCTGTGTTGACTTTAAAATAGTGAACTTTCTTCTGGGAAAGCAAGGTACAAGATACAAAATATCTATGTTTCCTGTGTCTTTGGGACAGTAGCGATAAGGATCAACACTTGATTAGAAGAGAGTGAACTTGCAGAGATGCTTTAGTAGAAGGAGAAGCTAACGTAATTAATAAGTGCGTGTTTTGAATACTTGTCCAGTAAATTTCCTATACTCAGCAAGGAGAAATTGAAAGCCAGAATATTTGATGGACCTCAGATCATAGAGCGCATAAAAGATTCACATTTTACAGAAACTGAATTAAATACATGATGCTCGTTTGTTAAAGTTGTGCAAAATTTTCTCGGTAACAATAAATCTGAAATTATCGTGAGATATGCTCAAAAACTTTAACCAACATGGGTGTAATATGAGCATTAAAATTAATTATCTCCACAGTCACTTGGAACGATTCCCAGAAAATCTTGGCGACCTAAGTGAAGAACATGGGGAACGATTCCGCCAGGATATAAAAACTATGGAAGAGAGATATCATATCGATATCGATTACTTCTTCTTTACTCTTCCACGAGACTGTCCTTTTCAATCTCATACGGGAAAATTTTATCAAAGGAAGTTTTTGGCTCATGTAGTATAGCTCATTTTTATTTATTAGTTTAGGTTAATTTAAATTAATAACTTTATTGACAGATGATTTTTGTATTTGTTGTGCAATAAATATTTTTCTTCCATTCCTTAGTTGTTTTTTTGGTGGTAGCCGTAATACGTATATAATTATGCGATATAAAATACCATTAATCTTGAAAATATAGCTTATGGAACTAGTTTTTGAAAACGATCTGATGAACCAAATCTGTTGTTGGTTATTTCTAGGTTAGCAGACCCAAATTATCTAGAAACAGTAACAAAATTGCCGGCACCAAATTATGTGTTGACCAGTGTTATCTAATCAAAACGGCTAATTGACAAGTTTCAGTAGCGCTTACTTCCAGTCGATGGGCAAAACGGTCAGCAAAGATATTTCGTAACAATGCCTACAACTTATTCTAGGGTATTTGCCGCGAGGCATAAGTGACATTGAAATACAAAATGAAAATAAGCACATGGTATTTCGGGGCAGAAATGCTGTTGCCTATCTATTAATTAAATTGTTAAAACGATTAATATAATGGGTGCTATAGTTCTCTAAATTTATTTCCATACAATATTTACCAATTAATTCAACAAAACGAAAATCTTCCGATAACAATCTATTTGAAATGGCTTTGCCGGATTTGGCCAAGATAAAATGAGATATTGACAAATCGAGTTTCGTAAATGAGTTATCGCTTCTTTCGATTAAAGTTAAGTGATATATTTCAGGCTATAATCCTTTAAAAATATTTTTGCTCCATTTTTTAAAGTACATACAATTATTAATTGTCCTATCGTCAGTGTGATGATTTTAAAGAAATATTTACCTACAAAGATTTTAAAAATCTTAAATAATAAGTTTTATGGACTCTTTTTCAGAAAAGAAATAATCTTATTTTCTCTCTAGCTTATCTTTATCAAATTTAAATATCAAAATAAATAGTTTGAAAAGAAGGTTTTAATAATATTGAAACTATAATAGAATATTGGTTTCTTATATATCTATTACAACTTATTTTAAATGAGTAAATGTAAATTTAGGTTTTTCTCGGAGAGATTATTAAATTAAAATTTCATATATGTGACAACATTGTTGACCCAGGAATTTTTTTTGCCCGCATTCCTTTCGTAGCTACAGATGAACTTGTCGACCTGTCGACTGTAAACTGTACGACCTGACTCCCCTCCTGATTTCAATCCCTCCTCGATTTTAGAGATGCTTTCTGGTTATAATACAGATTCTATTCTATTTTAATATCTCTTGTATCCATTCTCCTTTTCGTGTTAAAGCTTTGATGTAGTCAATGAAAGAAACATGTGCTTCTCTGGTACCCAGCAACGAATACTAATAACCAGGAAGAAGACAAACTGCCGTGTTACATAATCGAAGCAGGCAAGATACGACGACATTTAAGCAAAGAAAACATCAAAACCCTTTCATTTGATTTACTAAGTAGAGAAAATTAAATATTAGGATTTTGACATAGGTTTTCATCTGTAAATATCGATTTAAAATTGTCCTTACATACTTTTATATTATTATTGAACTAGAAATAAAGAATTCAGAGATTGAAGGTCGTAATTAGTTTTATTAAAAAATAGGAAATAAATCATAATTTACATAAAATATTTTACCATCTTCAACTTCAAACAAATCAAGGTAAATACAATACTATATGTACAGCTACTAACCAAATAAATATATGCACCATCATTATGATTATGGACTTCCAATTTGTTTGTTTCGTAGCATACTCCTGGCAACATTAGTGATCGAAGTCCTGTTTAATGTTCAGTCATTATGGGATTCTCAATTAAACTATGAAAAGAAAGAATTATTATAATAATATATTACCGGACTTATCAAAATTCTGGCTACGGGTTAATATAACTAAGCTGTAAATATTATGTTGTAGCTTTTGACTTGTAGATTGTAAAATTTAAGTAAAATTCTTTAAAAATGTGTTTGTTGCTACTTTGCGTGACAAGTTTGGGACATAATGGGACAATTTTATAATGTAAAATAACAATAAAGAATAAAAATTATTAAAAAAATATTTCAATCATAAATTACTTACCTGCAACAAAACGAAAAAGTCCGTTTTCGTGAAAAGAATAGAAAATTAAAAATTATTTTAGAATTTAATGACGCTTCCTCCACCATTTTTAATCACATTATAAATCATATGTTACTTGATTTTATTCCATTCCAGACGAAGGATGTTCGGTTGTGAAATAATTTAAGAACGTGTGCTGGTCGCCTTCTATGTCTGTCTCTGTCAGCATCAGCGCTTCATTAAAGGGCGACAAATATTGCCTAGATCAAATCGAACAAACCCGAACAAATACACTCACGTTTTTGACTTTCAGATATAGCTACGTAAGTCTGATATTGACACAGAACGATTGACACAAAAGGATAAACGTATGGAGTAACCTGCCTGGCTGTGACGTCATTGGCACGGCCTACTTATATGCTTCGATCCCCGCCATAAGCGGTCTCACCTGGCTGATGCCCAGACCATCTCGGAAACCAAAATCCCTGTAACTCATTTGCAATAAATTTAATTGTAAATGATCTTTAACATTTCGCCTATAGAGTGCAAATCTATGCTATTAAGCGGCTATCCATTTTCTCTCCAGATATTTTCAATATCTTAGGAGAAACCACCTGATGAATGAGTTTCGAGCTTTCGGTAGGCACCCAGTCACAAATTATCTGAAATTAATTTTGTAACAATTTGAAAAATCCTTTCTGTCCCTATGCAGGTATTTCATGGAAATCCGGATTAACAATTAAAGTTCTAGGTACATTGTATGTATTATATCCGTTTGTCTATAATGGCACAAAGTTTTCAATCCCGGATGTAATGGCGCACTACAACCGGTTTTACGTATTTGCTATGCTCAATTCTATATAATATTTACCAAATTACATTTACGTCAATGCAGTCGGTATTTATTTCTGCAATAATGATGATCCATTGGACCGGGAAAGTCGACAATATGAGCAAAATGTAATTTAAAAAACTTCTTTTTATAAAAAAAGGTTTTTATTTTCCTGCTAAAAAGTATAAAATATTATTCTTTTAAATAATATTAAAACGAATTTTGAATGATAATAATAAGCTATTTATATCCGCGTATAGTACATAGAGTGTTATCAAAATGACTATTTTGTCGCCGCTACGTATTCGTAACTAATAAAGATCTTTAAAAGTTCCTGCTGCTAGTATCGGCAACCGTTCAGGCATCGTGTCTTCACCACGTTGTTACCAAAATGGGGAATAATTTTGTAGTAACGATTACGTGCCTGCGCGGTCATTGGAACTAACACTCTTACATTACACCACCGTTCCTAGAACGTTCCAAAACCGTAAATGTGTGATAATTTCCGACTAAAATGGGACTTAATCCCATCGTGCCTTACACATATTTTGATATATCTCTCTTTCAACTAAAATAATATATTTATGGACCTCTATTGAAACAATATGTCAGGTCGTATTTTATGCATTTAACCATAAAATAATATAAGTAGGAGGGGAGGTATAGATAAATATTTAAGACTTTGATTTCGGTATGCCCAAGATGCTAAACCTCAAACGCGTTTATTTTTTCTATGAAAAATAAGGAGGTTAGATCTAAAAATAACAACGCACCCTTAAAATAAAGCCTTTTAAAGAATAAAATATTACAAAGTTCAGTTATTGAAGCCTGTCAAAGCGTAAGGCCACAAATGCTAATGAATTTTTTAAATTCTACAATTTTAAGATGATATTTTTTTGGAGACTAACGGAAATCAATAATTCAACCACCTTCTGGAAAATTAATTTCTAATAATCTAATGTTAGTTTTACTTTAATTAAGGTTTTTTTGCCGATGTACCTATTTGTTGTTTATTTTTTCATACTTACTGTTTAGTTACTGTTACTGTTACTCTTAATTATTCTATTATTTTATTATTATTATATAGTGCATTATTATAAAATAATTTTAAAAATATTCATTTTAGTACCTACTTACTGGATTGAATTATTTTTGCAAAATTATGGATCCTGAAAATTTCATGAAGATGATTAAAAAGACTCGAAACGTAATGAAACGATAATGTGTGGTACAACATTGAATTTAGAATGAAAAAAGGTCTTAAAATTTGATATTATAAGATCAGAGCCGTATTAGAAAAAATGAAGTTGATGATGATTGCTTGAAAACGAATCTTCGTATAAAAAAAATTGTAATGTATTGTTAGAGTTCACTGAAAGTTGCTATGAGAATGTTTTGTCAGTTTTACTCTAACTTTAATATTAACAAAAAAATTAAATAAAAAATTCAAAATTTCAGTTTTTCTTAAATAACTCAAAACTTAAAAATCTTACAAAAATTTTTTATACGGCATATTGCTCGTGCTCGTGTTCGTTCTTTAATTGCGATACTTTTTCCCCATTTAATCGAAGCTATATCTCTTACCATTAACGAAATCTCCATAGAAGCCCTCGTTATCTTGGACACCCTGTACAAACCCGAACAAACCCGAACTACTAGGTATCGTGGTAAAAATCGTTTTTAATTATTTTGTAACCTTGCCAAGTTCGTTAAGAAAATTAATTTTTGGAAGAAAAACTTGTAATTTTAAAATTTTAAATATAATTGAATTAACTTAATACATTCCAAATATTCTCGAGGATATGAAAGACAAAAACTAATTTAAGACTAACAATTATTAGAGTCATATTTTCTATAAAAAACTAAGTTTTAGGAAAAAACCTCTCACTTAACCTCACAAATAGCAGCTGTTCACATGGAAAGATTACACGGGAATGTTGTTTTAATTAATTTTGGTCCTTTTTTTCTCGCTTAAATTTATTAAACTAACTAAACTAAAAACTATTTAAAAATAAATACGATTCCTTCAATTTAAAAATGACACACACGACGAACGAACTGAAGGAAACCTTCAAACTAGCTTTAAATTATTGTACCGGCTGGATCGGAAAAATTGTACCAAATTTTATAGAAATGTACCCTACTCTGGACACTTAAAAAATGTTCTAAGAAAAAAAAGGTCGTTACTTTCACCAAGAAAGTGAACTTAAAAAAAAGATCGTTACCTTCACCAAGAAAGTGAACTTGCAGAACTCATCGATTTGTAAGCGATTAATAATCATCTGCTGAATGCACTAAAAAAAATTGATTTCACAAATCGATGGGAAATCGGACGCAATTTTTTTCATCAAATTTAAAAAGCGATTTGTGATTTGACAGCGATTTATGTCAATCTTGGTTGAGGAGTTAAATTTTTAAAAAAATACGAAAGAAGTGAATTAAAATTATAAATACGATCTCCGTTAGTGAAAAGGAGCATTAAAAATAAAATAATCCATTTCGCACAGAATAAAATGTAAAATTTGATGAAAATATTGCTGCTGAATGCACCGAATTCGGTACAAAAGTTAAAATAACGACACGCACTCGGCTTCCAATGATATTGAGCTGACGTAGTTCGTGTTCCTGTACGTCGCCGCATGCGGACTTGTCAGTGTAAGATCGAGACCTTGGCGATACGGTTGATTTCGTCGATAAAACCAATACACGCCCAACAATTCGCTGGGTACCTATTGCAAGTGGTACTTTTTAATGTTGTAAAAATTTGTAATTAAAGTCAAATTTCGTCGCGTCGCGTTTTATAAAATCTAATAATCAGATTATGTATTATTATTGTGTAATTTTAAAATATTAACTATCGGTTCTGTTTCACTATTATTGTGTTCTGTCTTGCTATCAAAATCTAATCTTCGAGCATAAAATGTTTACAGGAGTGTTCCCATGAAAAATAAACTGATTATGTATGTGCCTGGATGTCCCGCTCTTTAGTTATAAGATAAATAAAAGTAAGTAATTAATTTATATAATTTATATCCAATTTCAGTTTTACATTAAGTTTGGCAACATTGCCATTGGGTCTGGGTGAAATGTTGTACAGTAGCGCGGACTGACCTGTGAGTAAGAGTGTTTGTTATTCCACTTTTAAAACGGTCGATTTAAAAAAAAAATATGTATCGCTTCTCTAGGACACTCCAGGAGTCACCCATTTAAATATAATACGTCATTTCCATATCACCCTTTATAAACATGTAGATAATAAAATTTGAGAAAACGGAATAAATTAATTTTTAAATGTGACGTTTATAGAGAACACCCTGTATAAAATAGGGAATGTTCCGAGGGTCTAAAGTCTTAAATTAGTCTTTGTCTTTCATTTCCTCGAGAATGTTTGGAATGTCTTCGGTTATTTCAATCATATTTCAAATTTTAAAATGTTTTTTCTTCCAAAAATTATTTTTTTTAAATAACTTGGCAACATTGCAAAATAATTAAAAACTATTTTTACCGCGATGCGCAGAATTTTGAGAGGAATTTAAAAATGCAAAGTATGCAGGGTGTTCTATTTAAAAAAAAATACATTTTTTCTTGTTCCGCTTTTTTGGGTCACTTTTATATTAATATTTTTGATGTATTTGAAATAGTAACGGAGCTATTGTACTTTCCCACAATAAACGGCCACCCTGTATGCACAGTATTAAACATATTACAAGGTAATTAGTTATTTTTTAAGAAGTATAGTCGTTAAGGAAACTGTCATCCGACGAACGAAACTTCTGGCTTGGTAACTTTATCAAATTAGTGTCGTAACATTTTATGTACTTGGCACAAAGCCACAATACATAATTCAAAATTGCAATCTACTCTTTATGTCGTTGCTTTAGGAAAATTAACCGTTGTTTATAATTATTTATACAGAGTTGTTTTTAGTGGCGTCCATGAAGGCTAGAAGTCTCACTCCCCATAATTACATCTCACCTCAGAGATTTAAAAATCCACGTACTCCTGCAACAAATATTTAAATGGCGTTTGTTCAGGTTTGTTTTGTATCTGTGACATATTTTTTGACGAGTTTTATTTTATTATACGGGATGTTATGGAAATAACTTATTATATTTAAATGGGTGACTCCTTGGGTGTCCTAGAGAAGCGCTACATTTATATATTTTTTTAATCGATCGTTTTAAAAGTGAGGTCTAGCCTCATAAACTCAAAATCCAAAAATCCCGCGACACTGCATAATATGTCACCTGCGGTGGCGTGCCGCAAAACACCTGTTACGTGCAATGTTTCCAAACTTACTGTAAAACTGAAATTGCATATAAACACATAAAAATAAATACTACAACCTACTTGTATTCATACCGAAAGAGACGATAAATCCAGGCACAAACACAATCAGTTTTTTTTCATGGGAATACAGAACACTCGCGGGAACACTTTATGCTCGAAACATCTTAGATCTTGACAAAAAACATAACCAATAATTAGTTTTTTGAAGATTCGCCAGATTATTACATTTTATTACACGCGATACGATGAAAGTTCACTTGTTCCATTCTATCTTTCCTGCCCAAAAGAAACTACCTTTCTTTCTCTAGTCTTAACTGAGCAACTTAGGTTCGTCAATAAACACGATGTGAAAAAATACACGCATACAATACAAGTTTATTTATGGACTGGCAAGATAAACTGAAAAGCGCGAACCGAAAATCATTATTTATTTCAACTATTATACGAGTACCTGCTGAAAACCGCTGCGAGTATAAATGGTCATAAACAAAATCGACTACATCCTAACGTTATTGAGATTTAACCAACGAATACTTATAACCAGGAAGAAGACAAACTTAAAAAATCGAAGCAGGCATGATATGGCGGAATCCATTATGCCTGGCTCGCACGTGCTTTTCAAATGTCACTTTTGTCCAAATTTGTATTGCTGTCAATATTTTAAAGTGACATTTAAGTAAAGAAAACATCAACACCCTTTCATTTGATTTACTAAGTAGAGAAAATCAAATATTAGGATTTTGACATAGGTTTTCAGCTGTAAATATCGCTTTAAAATTGTCCTTACATACTTTTATATTATTATTGAACTAGTAACGAAACAAGAAATAAAGAATTCAGAGATTGAGGGTTGTAATTACCTGCAACAAGCGAAAAGGTCCGTTTTCGTGAAAAGAATAGAAAATTAAAAATTATTTTAGAATTTAATGACGTTTTCTACACCATTGTCAATCACATTATAAATCATATGTTACTTGAATTTATTCCATTCCAGACGAAGGATATTCGGTTGTGAAAAAATTTAAGAACTTGTGCTGCTCGCATTCTATGTCTGTCTCTGTCTACATCAACCTTCTCCGATTCATTAAAGGCAGATAAATATAGCCTAGATAATATCGAACAAACCCGAACAAATACACTCACGTCTTTGACTTTCAGATATAGCTCCGTAAGTCTGAAAGGCTGGATTCAACTGGCAGTTGCGGGACGAATAAAGATATGTCAGATCAGTCGCACTAGCTTGTGACAGTGATGTAGAAGTCATTTTGATTAGAGATGGGCCAAACGGAACAAGTCGCCGAAGGCGCGGCTGCATCCGTCACTACTATTTTATGCAACTTGGTCGAAATACCATTAACGTCATATAAATTACACGCCTTGCAAGAGATCTCGGGCCTTATGGTAAATAGGCAACTAATAGAGAAGAATTTCGTTTATCACCATAAGAAAATCACGCAGTTGAGCGCCACCAAACTGGGAAATATTGTCCATCTCTAGTTCGGGTTTGAGTTTTTAACGTTTTCGTTTCAACCGATTAAATAAAATGTAATTTTTAAATTGAAGTAATCGTGTTTACAATGTGTATTTTTACTCAGTTAAACAAATAAATACTACGCGAGAAAAAAGAGGCAAGACACAATTAATTAAAACAAGATTCCCGTATAACTCGTGTATTCTTGCCATGTGAATAGCTACTATGTCTGGGTTATGTGCGGGCTTTTACTAAAATTTACATTCTGTGTGTTTTTATAGAAATTATGAAACTAAATTGTTTTTAAATAAGTAAAGGTAAGAGAGCATATGTCTTAAATAAAATTGCGAGGCGCGTAGGGACGAGGTGAAACATTTCTCGAGATAGGAATTAAACTTTTCACCGAGGTTTGTATGATATTTTATTTACAACCATACCTTATTAATGCAAATGATGTTTTTGTGACAAATATAACTATGTGAGAAATTAACAAAGTAGACGCGCCTGTATAACTAAATGCATCGCCACCATCCACAAATAAAAAAAAAAGTTGTCAAGTCATTTTTGGTTATTCAATGAATCTTGACATTTATCTGTAGCATTCTATCAATAGCATTTTAGGGAAGAAACAATATAAATTAGAGCAGAATCACTCGACAAGGCTTATATTTTTGTCATAATATAACGGGTACACAGACGTTTAAGTGCCAGATAGGCGTAAGACCGTGCTTTCTATTAAATTCAAGTAAACATGCCTCACTGACAAATTGAGATTAATTAATCAATTTGGCCAGTTAAATCCGTTCTAAAAGGAGACCTTTACATGACCCTTAACATGAATAGGCGGAATATAGAAGTGTTATTAAAACACTGAAAAGCTTGAGTTTGAGATTATAGTATTAATTTATTTATACTTTAATTGTTATGGTTTCAGATTGTGTGTAATGCCAGGATATACCTACCCAACAGGAGTGTCCGCAATTTACAGTTTAAAATTAAAATTCAAAATTATATTTCCAGATAAACAGTGATTTTTTAAACGGTATTAAGGGACATGAAAAATATATCTATATTCTTGCAGTATACGTATTTGCGAGTTTTAGTACTCTATTTACAGGTGAATTTGCACTACTATTAGTATGGCTAAATAGCACATTAAAAGTCTGTGTAAGTCTTAAAGTCCTTGGTGGTGCAGTCACCGTTATTGACATTAAACAGTCCATGGAGTCAACCTTCGAGTTAATAGTCTTATATACAAATAATATATCGTTTAATGCCCTACGATTTTCTAAACTTAAGATTTTTAACGTTTTGCCCAATAAATTATAGTTTACATCATATAAGCCAATGTTTTGAGAAATTTATTTGGCACACCCTCAAGCCTCTGTATATAGATATTATAGGTACATTGGATTCCAAAAGTTTAGGCGACTGAATACCTACATAATCATAATAGAGGGTTAGTAATGCATTGTTACTTCGCAGCTGATTAGTTTGCCTGGATAAAGCCAAGCATGCGGTACGCGCGAACAGCAGCGTCAATGTGCTGATCAAAAATAAATTTCTCGTCAAAAAGCACGCCACGATCGCTCGCTCTTTCCTTAATACATTTGCGCCGATAGTATAGTTAAAAAATATTTTGTTTAAAAATTGAAAGTAAAACTAATTGTAAAACACTTTTCAACATTTATAAATAAATTGTTATTATCACAGTAATGTTTAAACCTGATGAGATCCAGTTGTAACTCACGAGAGTCGTTATGATTGTGTATTGTTTTAAAAATTTTGAGGTCATCTGCATAAAATAAATGTTTAGAAAATCTGAAACAATTGCTTATATCATTTATGAAAATAATAAACATAAGTGGCCCCAAGTGAGTTTCCTGGGGCACCCCCGACGTAGAGACGAAAGGTTCTGAATAAGAGCCAGCGACTGAAACAATATTTTCTCGGTTCGACAAATATGACCAAAACGATTCCAGCATAACAATAATGATAAGCACATGACAAGAACCCTTATGGGAGTTCTTAATGTAAATTTTTAAGTGGTGAATTGGCCCCTATCAAAGAATTTGAAATGGTGTCATTCGGAGTGACTACCTACTGATCCGTAAATATTCTACTAAAAAAGAACATCATCAGTGCAACTTCTAATTACGTCCATTTTGGAAAACGATTTCTTTTTTTGCGAGAAGAATCTGCTTACAGACACGATGCACCCGGGTGCAAAGTAGTGTCAGGATGGCTCTGTTTCTCTGAGGGAGAAACCTGTCCCTCTGAGGGAGAGACCTAACACTCTGAAGGAGAGATGCCGATCGACTAAACTCCCCGCGGTATTGTGTTAGTGCCGTTAGGCACTCTTACACGCTTATGATTGAGTGTTGAGGTCACCAAGAGCCATTTCTGGCCTTTGGCGACCAGGGGTTTTGTGTGTAGTTGTTTGTGTTGTTTTTGTGGTTGTGAAGTGAGTTTTGGGGTGCTGTGTTATGTGGACGGAGCGTTTAGGCTCCTGTGTCGTTTTTTGTTGGGGTTTGGGTTGGAGTTTTTGTGGAAATTGTCTCGGATTAATGAATTAGGATGGAATCGCAGAATTCTGTGAAACTCAGCATATTATTCATTAAGGAATTCGTTCATGGGCTGTACTTTAAGATCGCGGTGTATGGCAGCTCCCCTGACTTACCATGGAGCACGTGTGATAGATCTGAGGATCTTGTTTTAGACAGTTTAGAGGCGATTTTTATGGGACGTTGCCGCTTAACACCATGCCGGGTTACCTGTTTGTATAGCAAAACCTTGTTTTTGAGGGACAGTTTGCTTTTACGGCCTAGGAGGGGGTGCATGGCGCCGAATGCATCATTACCTTGTTTGATTTTGTAGGTTAATAAATTGTTTTAATTTTTATTAATGGCTATTGGCCCAGTTAATAAAATGAGTTTTTTACAAATAACTCTTAATGGGTAAGGAATTGTCATATGATCATAACGGAAGAAAATGTTTGTATTTTCATTCCGTCCGAATGCCATAAAAATATAGGAGCTCCAATTGAAAATAAGAAAAACAAAGTGTATTCGACTAAAAATAGTATACTATAGTAACTTCAAATTTACACAATAATCTCTTACAACTGTCCTCTAAAAAAAGAGGTATTGTTGTTGCAGAATTATACCGTTGATTCTTACTGCCATAAATATACTACCTGATTAAACCCTATTGTATACGCCTGAACCTCTTCAAAGCTCAATAAATGGGAACAGGGCCGGCTTGAAAATGTATACCACACCACATGATTTATTTTTATAATATAAAATAAATAGATAGGTATTTTTAGTTTTAGGTACCTAGGTATAATAAATGTAAAATAATGATAACAATTAATGATAATTGAAAATAATATAATTTAAAACTATAACTATTAGGATACCAAGTACAATAAAAATTAATTAAATTCTAAGAAACTATTGATAATTTATTCAAAATTTAACTCTGCATCACTATCACTATTTTCATCTAAGCCTAAACTTATAATTAAGGGTTGAACATTTGTAATCATACAATTGTAAGAAATATTATTTCTCCTAATATTGGATTTTAATTGGTGCCATATTAGCTCAATAGGATTGAATATACAATAGTACGGAGGAAGACGCAACACTGTATGTCCATTTTCTGCTGCAAGTTTGTCACACTCGTTTTCCTTATTTATTTTAAAAGCTTTTAATACTTCTAGCAGTTCTCGTTTTTTGTAAGTTTCTTCAAAATATAAATCATTTTCAATGATAAAATTTTGAATTTCTGCTTTTGTATTATTAGAACTGGAAATGATTTTTGCTTGCCGACTATGATAACTAGCATTGTCCATTACAATGACGCTATTTTCAGGTATATTTTTAAGGAGTTTATGTTTAAACCAATCTTCAAAAAGTTGTGCGTGGGTATCTTGATGGTAATCTAAAGAAGAATCTGCTACGTTTTTAGCTGAAAGCAACAGACAATTTGGAACAAACCCGTTCTCTGAACCAGCATATAATATTGTGATTATTTTTCCTTTATTTGATGGTGCCTTGATTTGACATTTTTTGGAAGAATCATCCCAACCTTTTCTTGGAGTGTCATGGGTATCGAACCATGTTTCGTCAAGGTAAATAATTGGACGATTTTCTTCTCTAAATTGTTTAACAGCTGTTAAATATTTAAGTCTCCATTCCCGACACTTGAAGATGCCCCCCTATCAGCACAATTCCAAGGACGCCACATTCTACCACTAATAAGCCTAACTAAAAATTACTCGCCGGAAAACCACTAAAGATTAAAATTATTAAAAATCACTTTGTAATTATATATGCATCAGGCATAGGTATACATTGAATTTGTATACCTGGTCCGGCTCTGCTCGAAAAGGTTTTAAAATTTGGGATTTCCTTATTTTTTTTATGGTCTAATAGATAATGAGGTTTTATTGCAGTCAAGAGATCAACGATATTATTCTGCAAAAACTATAACCAAATCCCTTATTCAATAATCTTCGACTTTTACTTAATCCACATAAGATCTAAAAATAAACATAATAATATCATTTCAGTGATGCCTCTATTACTTGTGTATACTTAACCCCTTTAGCGACGATAACTTTCTGACAAGGAAAGATTAATTAATTATCTTAATCCGTCCGCATAGTTCCTTCTTTATATATTAAGAAGGAGTAATTTTAACGACTTTAGGGGCCACAGAAAGTATAATTTTGAGAACTATTTTATCACTTTGTAATAAATAGAATATAAGATCAGTGAGAGATATTTATTCTACAGTGTGCTTTAAGGTATACACACCGTGTCCAAGATAAGGAGGGCCAGTACAGTGATTTCGGAAACCGTAAGAGATACGAAGTCGGTTAAATGAAGGTAAAGTTGCGCATTTACGTGCCTAATAATATGCCGTTTAGAAAGTTTTAAAATTCCGAGTAGTTTCGACGATATCCGGAAAATACCAAAATTCTGAAAAATCGTTTTATTTTTTTCCTGGGTTTTTTGAGATCGAATTCTAAAGTAAATTGCACTTTTACATTGCCACTTTTTCCGCTCTATCTAATAGCGTTAATTGTTTTGTAATCCGACGAGTCGTCTTCGAAGGGGCATTATCAATTTTCTTTCTTTCAATACGGTCCTGTTTTCCTGATATTTGAATTTGAGAGCTTTTTTTCTTCCGAATGCAACGACATATGACACATTGTGGTTTAATGACGTTTCGATGATTTTTTTGAACAACATCAGGAAATTTTGAGATACGGTCCTGTATTTCTAATAATTTTATAAATAATATCTCATAAGTAAGCTCTAAATTTTTACTTATGTTGGACTAGTTCAATAAATAACAAAAAATTTAATGATAAACCTGAAAACCCTCAAAACGTCATTAAACCACCATGCGTCATACATCGTTGCATTCGGAAGGAAAAAGCTCTCAAATTCCAATATCAGGAAAACAGGACCGTATTTAAAAAAATAAAGTTGATAATGGCCCTTCGAAGACGACTCGTCGGATTACAAAACAATTAACGCTGTTAAATAGAGCGGAAAAAGTGGCAACGCAAAAGTGCAATTTGCTTTAGTATTCGATCTCAAACAAATCCAAGAAAAAAATATAACGATTTTTCAGAATTTCATTTTTCCGGATATCTCCGGAACTACTCAGAATTTTAAAACTTTCTAAACGGCATATTATTAGGAACGTAAATGCGCAACTTTACCTCCATTTAGCCGACTTCGTATCTCTTGCGGTTTCCGAGATCCCTGTACTGGCCCTCCTTATCTTGGATACGGTGTATATCGTTGTCTTTTACTGCAATAAATCAACTACCTGATTAATCCCTAATATATCTACCCCTTCAACTTTAAACCCCAATAAATAGGTACAGGGTCGCCATATTGATTTATTTTTATTTACAATTAAAGAAACATTTTGAGACATAGTAAATACTATAATAAAAATAAATGATATACTATAATACAGATTGATTCGTTTCCGTAAACCAAACTAAAATCAATAAAAATTTATTTCAACAAGGTCCCCCAATAGTGCGTCAGGCTTCCATAGCCCCTAAACGAATTAAGTTAGGAATGTCATTCATATGCCGATTTATACTGTATGTTAGTGTGTATTTCAGGAAAATAGTTTTCCATATACAGGGTGGCCCAAAATAGTGTTTAACATAAAGTTGTATTTTCTCCAAATAGAACACCCAGCATTTTATTGCATATTTAAGTTTGTCCTCTATAATTACCTAAAATACTAAAATATTATTTGTCAAGATTTTCAAATGGAATACATTCGGCTATTGGATGTATAATTCATAAACAATATGTTTTTGTAATACAAACATACATATGAGATAGTTCCAGCCGTTTTTGAAATAATTCCAAATTTTATAATGTTATTTCAATACCATAGATGCCTTGACTAATAAGCGTAAACTACAGTAAATGTTCAAAATGTCTTCCATTTTGATCAGTGCATAAGTAAATACGTCCTCGAAAAGATCTGATTACCTCAATATTTCAGTGGAAAACAAGCAAACACGTCGCTTATTCTTTACTGCAAATTAATAGCAGTTATGTATTCATAAGCAATTTGGCTACCTGCCCCATAAAAAAGTCAAGTTCTTGATAACTTGACGCAAAATTACTCCTTGTTAGTAAGCAATTTTTTCGCTCCTACCAAGTACACAAGTACATAAATCATGTCAAACAACCGATAAAATCCGTTTTTCTGAAAATCGTTCGGAAATATTTATTTTTGATAACATTTTTGAAAGAAAAAGTCAATATTTCCCTACACTTAGTCGTTGCCAGGCAACGGAAAATAACTGTTAGGAAATATTAATTTCCTTACTGTAAGGAAATGATACTTCTTTACAGTTGTTAGTGTTCTAAATAAATGATAGAAAACAATTTTCTCAAGTCAAGTTTGACAATTCAACATTAACACTTTTCCATAGTAACGCAATCAAGTTTATTACTAATTTCAAAGCACCATTTATTTGTGAATACAATTATTCGCGATCTGTCGATTTTTAAACGGTTTTCGGAAAAATAGTATGTTTACCTCGTAGGAAAAGCCACATTCCTGGACTCTGTGTTGTTATCATCACAGTCGTCCAGGAATGTTAGGCATTTCCTTCTCGGTAAACAATGTACTATTAATTTCTTATTCGCCCTAAAGAACAATTTGTAAGTTAAAAAACTAGTCAAACTATTTGAAGGTTGTAGACAATGGTGTTTCTTGAATAACAGAAAAGTTTTGGACTTGTACAGTATTCACCTGAAGATGACTGGAGATACTTACCAGTTGAAACGTTGTGATATAAACAAATAAAGACAATGCAAGTCCAAAACTTTTCTGTTATTCTAGTCAAACTATATTTAACAAATGAGTCCCTATTCTATTTCAAAGCCTGCATGGTTTATATGCTCAACAATTACTAATAAACTGGTGTGCTAGTATTTGATCTCAAATAAATAGTGATAAAAGAGATCCTTTCAAGAACGTCTTTACTTGTGCACAGATCAAAATAGAAGACATTGTGAACATTTGCTCTGGTTTACAATTATTAGTCAAGGGGCCTATGGTATTTAAATAACATAATTTATAAAATTATTATAAAATTTGTTCGAAAACGGCTGGAAATAACTTATATGTTTGTATTACAAAAAATTTGCTTATGAATTCTACATTTCATTTGAAAGTTGTGAAAAAAATTATTTTGAAATGTGTTCTTTTTGGAACCTTACTATGGACCAAATAGATAAACACTATTAAGCCGCGTTCTCACGAGTCGATTTTAGTTGATCAGCTTAGTTGATCGATAAGTTTTGAATGGATCGAACTTTTTCGATTCAACTAAAATTGATCAATAAAAATCGATAACACGGTTCACAAGTATATTTTTGTTCGATTTTGCTTGATCGATAAAAATCGTTCGACTAAAATCGATTCGTGAGAACGCGGCTTTAGATTCATACTATCTTCCGACCCATTGGCATAAATCTCACCCAATGCTGTGGTTAAAAGATATTTTTAGAATGTTTTATTGATTTTTCTTTCCAGGACAGCAAAACTTTTTTTAGTTTTTAGTTTATGCTTTTAAACCACCCAAACAAATCAAATAATATTTTAGGTACTTATAGAGGACGACTCATGTCTTTTGACTAATCATATGAGTTTTCAGCAGTGCTTGCAGATTTTTATAATATTACCTGAGACAGTTATTTATTTTTCTTCCTACAAATTTGTTATCATCTCAGGATTTGCGAGTTTAAGGGTCGATATTTCAAAGTTGCCTTAAGGTACAGAATGATATAAGTCATCCTTAACACAGGTTTGGCAGTATATTAAGGGCCGATATTTGAATGTTACCTTAAGTTAGACCTCAGCTAAGGTTAAAAATAACTTTAATATACTGTCAAACTTGTGTTAAGGATGCATTCCCAAGTAACAAGGATTGTCCAAATAATTTTTAAAGCTAATCAGGGCAGGGATAACGTTGCGACAACCCCCACATTACTATAATCCGGTTTTTAACATCTGCTGCTCTTTGATTTTCATTTGCATCTGTAATAACGTTACTACTTTGCTTTCAAACTTTGCTAAATATTATATTTAAATGCCATTTTTATTGATAAACTACAGCTCGAAGTAATAGTCATAATTTTTTGTTGGATAGTACCATTATTTTGCAAAAAAGCTATTCTATGGACAATGCCATTAGGTCATAATATTTAGCTGTAAAGTTGACTTTACTGCTAACAAATGGAAATCCAACAACACCATACACAATAATGTAGTAAATTATAGGCCAAAAAGTTATAAATATGCCTTCACAATAACTAATAGACTTCCTTGTCCATAATGCTACCAATTAGCTATCATTTGGCAACTTTTTATACAAAACTATAGGAAAAATGTCTTATAGTGAAGGCCATTTATTTCGTACAATATTGGCACAGGAGAATAAAAGAGAACATCGGCCATTTTAAGAAAATTGATAATTTTTATTTTTGCTTTTAAAAACAACAATATTAACGAATAAAAATTAGCACATCTAACTTTTAATTAGACAAATTATGTTCAGGAATATTTTTAAATTCATTTTTATTTCAAATATATAATTTTAAATTATTACAAAATGTATTGAATTTTCTAAAATATAGGAAATAAATTAAGCCAGTGAAGAGAGACTACCGTACCCACATTTATTTTGTTATCCAAGAAGTTCGAATAACACTCATAAATAATACCGCCTATACTTAAATAACTAATATACTGCTATTATGCTTCGTCAGCCATCAAAATCTATACATATAGTAATCTAAATATTGGCGTGCCTAATCGATATCAACTAAAAAGTTTATAACAACCACTTATTGGCATTTATTGGCGCACTTACAACTAAAAAACCTTAGCTAAGGTTTAACTTAAGGAAACATTCAAATATCGGCCCTTAAAATATTATTTTTCAATTCCATAAAACCATGTATAATATGTAATGCCCTTACACAACACTTGCGTAAATTATAAATTATCTTTGCAACGTCATAATAAAACATAAACATCTTTCACAAAGAATCTTTTTATATGCCTGACCTTAATTTGAGAAGTCAGGACAAGAATGTAGGTTACACCGACAAATCGATATACTTATGTAGATGGTTAGAGATAAAAATGTCCTGTTGGGAAAACTATCAAACATAGAACATAGGGGAAATTGTATGTTGCCTAATATTTGTGTTATGTCAATAGACGATCGGTATATAACAATTGGTAAAGACTGTTCCACGAAAAATGGATATAACTTAATGACTGCAGTAAAAGTACCTGGGGCGATCCCATTATTTATGACCGTTTGTTATTATTATGTGGAAAGGCCGGATTATAATAACTATAATTAAATATAGGAACATCAGGTAGGTTAGGTTGCTTAATTTATATTTAAATATCTTTTTGTGGTAAAATTTGTTAGTTTTTATTTCTTGCTGGAAGAGTTTAGTTGTATTACCGATATTATTTTACCAAACGTATAAAAAAACATTATGTGGCGTCCATGGAAAACCATTGATGGTGCTTCTTCTAGTGTTGCAGTGAAGAAAATGAATTTATCTCTCGATGCTAGGGAAATTGTAAAAAGAGTATATACTTCTTTACTCAACAGAGGACTTTATGCTAGTGCTGCTGCGACTGAAATGCCTGATTTGACTAAGATACCTCTGACTGCGGTGAAAAGAATCGCGTCAAATCCCATTAAATCTAGAAAGAAGCGTAAAGATGCCGGTTTCACCAAATGTTTCGACGAAAGCAACAAGGACTTGATAAGGCGAAAAATCTACACCATGTACGAAGAGCAACCCCATAGAGCATATGTGGCACCAGTTAAAATCACTGGTTAGGTCTGAAAATATTTCTCCGACTTTAAGTTCTAGTGTTGTAGAATTAATACGAAAATGCATTAATGATATTCCCTCAGGTAGTTGGAAAAATTCGTATATTAGTCTGGATCGTATAATTAATCCAATTATAATTAATTTTGATGAGGATAGCGATAGCGAAACAGAACTATCTATAGAATGACATTATAAATGTAAATAAATATGAGTAGTAATATTTTAAAAAAATGTTATTTCATTTGATTACATTAATTTAATCATATCATTACTTGTTTTCCTTAGTCCGTCCCTTCATACTTCACTTGTTTATTGCCAAGCTCTTATCGACACAATGGGACCGACCCAGAAAATCATTAAGTCGTATCCAAATTTCGTGAAACGTACTTTACCTTAAAAATAACTTTTTCCCTTTACATCTGATAGCCGGCAATAATAAAATATGTTAAAAATATTGCTGAGTTTGTCAAACATGCGAATCGATATTTTAAACGCAAAATTCTCCGAAACGAAAGAAAGCTGCGGGTAACCGTTTCTCCAGTTCAATATTTTTACTAACTACACCCCATCGACCACGTTATACTCCCGAATTTTAGCACAAAACATACAATGTTTTTCCATGAAGGAGAAATATGTTTTTATTTAATCGCGTTTATTTGTGTTCGTGTTATTTAATGTTTAACCCAAAATATGCTTTGTGACTCGACATCTTTTGATATTTGAATTGCAATGTCCGTACCCCTTTAAAAATAAAAATTTCCGTTTTTAAACTTGTTTTTATTTTGCAAATAAAATGAAAATTGAACCGAAATGGAAAAATAGTATAAAATCCACGTTTCAATTGTCACACGAGTTTGATATTTTTAATAAATACACCCCATCGGCCATGACAAACACGAGCCAGAATTTTATAGAACAAAATATAAAATGTTAGTATTATTACATGAAAGAAAAACAAACTCATCAAGGAAGAAACTTAGAATTAATTTATTTTTCATCTATCAATTATTTACTTATAATACCTTAGAAACAGTTGCTATAAACATCATCATAGTATCATTAATGGGCGATAAAGTTCATAATGCCCGATGATTTTCATACTGCCCGGTAATTATTATCTGAGAATGTATTGAATAAAATTTGTATTTATTTTCATAGGTATTTTTACATAATATTATTCTGTTTTTAATATTTTAAATGTACAATTTTTTAATTTTCCTGTGGAAGAAGCTGGACCATAATAATAAATCATTTATTTCTTCAATTTAACTGTAAAAAAAAAGATATATACAATAATTGAAGAGAACGTCAGAAGTTTTCTATATCTAAAGTCTAGACAATAAAATAATTGTAGGATAATAAAGCTAATAATATAAACGACCGAAGGTAATACTTAATAATTAAAATTGAAGCTGTCAACGATACAATACGATGAAAATCATTGATAGAATTCTTGAATGGTATAGCAAGTTTTCTGTATTAATAAATGCTTGAGTCTATTCTTGAAAATATTTATATTACCAGCATTTCTTATCTCAGGACTTGAAAAATTTGCACCCGTTATATGACACTGACCTTTAAAAAAGAGCAGTACTATGTATAGGTGGCAGCAGAAGTTCTCTTGTTCTGGTATTATGTGAGTGATCCATTCTAGTGCGCGAAAAATGAGTTTTATTTTTAAATATAAAAATACAACCCTCAAGAATGTAGATATTAGCAACAGTTAAAATTTTTAAATCCTTGAACGCCGCTCGACAAGATTCCCTGTAACCTAATGATGAGATGATGATGATGTAACCTAATGATGAGATACGTACCGCATATTTCTGCAACAAGAACACTCTATTTACTTGTGAGCTGGAACCCCAATTTATTATAGCATAACGAATATGCGAGTGAACATTTGAGTAGTATAGTGCTAGTAAAACAGGTTGACTACACTGCTTCGAAAGAAAATTAAGAACATAACACCCACTGCGAAGCCTGGCACATAATAGTTCTATATACAATCCCACTTTACGCCCTGGTCAAAAACAACCCCCAACATTTTAGCATCCGAAGACGACGTCAAATGGTCGTCACTATTCTCAAACAGGACGACGCTGTCATCTCTGGCATTCGGCCTTAAGGAAAAAAGAATAGACTTGGTCTTGGACGTATTTAGGTTAAGTTGATTTTTCCTAGCTCAGAGAACCAGATTTTTATATATGGCCTCAGCTGCTTGTTTTAGAGAACTTTCATCATTTTCAATTACCAAGACATTTGTGTCGTGCGCATAGCAGACTACGAGAATATAGGAACACTTGTTTTTAAAAAAAACAATCAAATCATTAGCAAAAATTAAGTATAAGAATGGTCCTAAAATTGAACCCTGTGGAACGCCTCTTTCAACAGTACGTACTGTGTGAAATGGCTTTCCCCTGACGCCGTATCTATGTAGTTTAGCAAGCAACAAATCATGATTGACTACATCAAATGCACGAGAAAAATCGAAAAACATACCCAACACCCATCACCAACTATTAAATTTTGCGAATCCATTGCTGAGTTTATCGATGTGAATGCGGATTCCTGCTCCGTTTCAACATTAATTAACATATTTTCTTGTTCGGTAACAGAGCTAGCTATCATTTTTACTATTCAGCTTTTTAGCGTGATGCTTTCCTCTATATAACCCTTCACTACGCTAGTCTTCCACTTTCCGTGTAGTTTAAGGGTTGCAAGGGAAGCACCATCCTCGAGGTCCGACGTAATCAATGTCTTGGATATTCTATGGCGTTATCTAAATTAAGAAAATTTTTTATGATTGAAGGAGCTTGTCCTAGTATATTTTTACTATAGATTTACCATTTCGGTATGTAAGGAAAAAACTGCGTTCCTTAATTCCTTTTGGCTTTAATGCAATATACTGTCTAAACAAATTTAATTCATATTTGACCTCCTTCGATTATAGTCAAACTTTTTGGCGTAGCAGTTTTAGTTTCTGGTACCTTGACAAGCATAACAGGCCCCTTATCTTCAATATCATCAATGGTTATTTTTACCATCTCATCCCGTTTTATGCAGCAGGAAGGTATCATTCGGCACATTCTTGATAAAAGTTAAAACTTTTAAAACGGCTATTAATTTTTTTTTATGATCAAACACAAGCACTATAGGAAAAATCCTTTAGGGCACTCTGGAAGTGGTGCGTGTGCGCAAAAAGCGATTCACGTTGGTTTTGAACCGTTGGAGGTTATATTCGTTGGGAAAAACGACCTCGGGAAGATCGTTCCATAAGGATGAAGTCCTCCAGATGAAAGGATTCTTAAATAATTAAGTTCGAGGAGTACTAAGTTTAACCACATATGGATGGGCGGCAGTTGCTCGTCGTGTATTTCTGATATTCGCAGTTCTGGGCGGAATTAAGCGGGCAAGGTCAGCCGAGCACTTTCCATGAAAATATCTGTAAAAGAGAGTCAAATCCCCAACCTGTCTTCGATGTTCTAGGCTGTCGAGGTTCTTCGTCAGCTCGTGGTCTCCAATCAGACGAATGGCCCTCCTTTCGATGGAATCCAGTAGCCGAAGAGTATGTTTGGGTGCAGAGTTCCAGACATGAGAGCAGTACTCTAGTGATGGTCGAATCTGAGCTTTGTATAATGTCAAAAGTAGGGTTTGTTCGGGTTTGTTCGTGGTGTGTACAACTTTCTGGTTTGGAAGTTTCTGAGAAGCTATCTTAGCGATTGCCACAACGTGGTTATGCCAAGCCATATTTCCTCCCAGCATTGGCGTAACTAGAATAATTTTGTAGGGGGGCCTGGCCCCTAGTCTAGTAGGATTTTGATGGCAATTGTCACTATGACGTATGTATGGCTTCGAACTTCGGAAATACTGGGGTGGGCACCAGAGCAATCTGGGGTGGGCACGGCCCACCTGGCCCCTCCCCTAGTTACGCCTATGCCTCCCAGATTGACGCCCAGCAAATTAATAGATGAAGCCAGTGGGATTGCGTGTTCGTCCATGACTATATCCGGTTCTGTAATGTTAACCTTTTTAGAGAAAACTGCTGCCTGGGTTTTTTTAGCGTTAAATTCGACTTGGTCACCCCAAGCCAAAATTTTTTTTATCCAGGTCTTTGTTGAGGCGTGATACTTCATGCTGTCTGCGAAGATGTGCGTCGGCAGCCAATATTTGTGCATTCAAAGAGAAAGATGAGATTAGTGTGCTATCGTCAGCAAAACTAAATATCGGATTTTTCGTTTTTACTAGAAGGTCGTTAATGTAGAGTAGGACGAGAGTTGGAGACAATATGGACCCTTGAGGAACACCGGCATTGATGGTGAAGGTGTCTGACAGAAATCCGTCAATCGCCACTTGCAGAGAGCGGTCCTTAAGGAAGCTAGACAACCATGCACAGAATCGACTGGGCAT
The DNA here is from genome assembly GCA_963991005.1 of Barypeithes pellucidus. NCBI lineage: Eukaryota > Metazoa > Arthropoda > Insecta > Coleoptera > Curculionidae > Barypeithes > Barypeithes pellucidus. The sequence goes on along the minus strand of OZ022557.1, from coordinate 47,395,781 downwards.
ACCATAAGATTGCAGTTTACTTAGAAGTCCCTCATGCCAAACACGATCAAACGCTTTAAAAATGTCCAGTTCAGCAGCCCGAGAATCCCCATGATGTTCGATTGCGTTGTTCCAAACATGAGAGATATAGGCTAGAAGATCTCCAGTTGATCTGCACTTCCGGAAACCATATTGATGATCGCTGATAGTGTTGAAGCCTTCCAGGTACTTCAGAAGATGTTGGTTAATAGTTTTCTCCGTTACTTTTGATATAACTGGAAGCAATGCGACAGGTCGATAGTTGCTAGGCAGGGTTCTCTTACCTTTCTTTGGTATAGCCTGTACTCGCGCTGTCTTCCAGCACGATGGAAATATTCTTTGTTTGTAGGATAAGTTAAAAGTCTACAAAATACATTGCACATACATAAATTGACAATGTCTTGAAATATTACTGTTTCCCTGCTATAAGTTCAGACTTCACCTGGGAATATCTTGTCCAAAGGCTATTTGGAATATATTTTTCCGACTAAATAAAGGAAAAAATAATTAAAAATTGTTATTACCAATGAGCAAAAGAATTACATGCCAATTCCTGAAAGTAAGCCATATCATACTGCTTCAGTAATCACCGCAATTTGGTTTTTTACTTTCCATTTGTCGTACAGGACTTTAGACTTTGCCGGTAATAAGTTCTTTTTTACATGTGCCCCGAAAGTGCCTCTTTTCATGCATGTTCACTTCACCGAAAGTGGCGTTTTCCAAGAGAGCGTGCGGGAAAGTATCGAAGCGGGCGGGAAAGATTTTTCCCGCCCGCTTCGAGTCACCATGTGCTCATAAATAAATAAAACCAGAATTGTCGGTGAGGGATTCCAACCCGTGATCCTCAGATCGCCAGGCGGACACACTACCCACCGAGCTATACTACAAGCGATAATAAATAGCGGACAATATATAAATTAAATTGGCAGTTAACTTTTCAAAGATGTTTTAGAAAAATGTCTGAAGAATTTCTTTATTTATATGGCCTCAAAGACTCGGGCACTTGTAAAAAAATAAATAAAACCATAAATGCCGAGTCCGGGAATTAAACCCGCGACTCTCAGAACACAAGGCGAACGCTATACCACTAGGCCACCGAGCCTATTTGTCAAAAATAATAAATAGATATTTACATTCTCCATGCGCGAGTGTTTTCATGTCATCTAGACATGAAAACTGTCTGAAGAATTTCTTTATTTATTTGGCATCAAAGCTTCGGAGCACTTGTAAAAAAAAATACGGTACATATCTCGGGCCGTCGGAGGCTTTTCCGGTAAAAGCCTCTTTTCGGCCCTTGATAGGTACATAATGCACTATTCCTTGCCTTTTTCAGCATTTTCTAAAATATATTGTGGAATTTTCATATTTTCGTTCGGGCTATAGTTGCTTTCGGGTTTGTTATAGTCTAACGTCTTAACCCCCTTGGTTTATAAATAACTATTAATATGGATTATTACTTCGCCGGGATCATAATAAACAGGCGGTTTGGGGCTTGCAAGATCTAATAAAATAATGAGATGAATAATTTAACTTACTTTTTTCTCAATTTTCTGCCTCTTCGATCGCATGATAGGGTCATTCCCAAGGGGACTTCTAGATTAACGTGAGCGCCGAACCAAGATCCTCGGTCACACGATGCTCCCTCAAGGGCTATCAACCTTTCATTGCCGTATGACCTAGTCTTCCCTATTTTTTGAATGACGCCGGACTATAACGCAATGACTTATACCACTAAACTCCACCTAATGCGTATCGGTTTACCGGCCGTTGGGTTTGAACGTACAAACTATCGTCCTGGAGATCCCAGTGATTGTCGGCCGCTTTAACCATCGAGCTATAAATGCAAATATTTTTCTTTCCTCTGTCCCATTGATGAGTGAGTTAGTTACATTTTATTAATTAAAATTTTTTCGTTCAAAATTCGAATACCTACATCTTATTTAAATTCGCTTAAAATTTGTAATTAATCTTGTTGCTTTATAGAGGCACTAAAACTTTCTAACTTCATGATGCCGGAGTTGTTGGATGTTGCAGTCGGGCTGGAGCTTTAAATAGATAAGATTTTCAGCCACATTAGGTCCTCACTTTGTGAAAAATATAGTTCCTGACTGACTTCCCGTCTGAAGATGGGATTTCCACCTTAAAACATGTACAATTTTAATTTAAGAGCACTTATCATTGACCTCCATTAAGGTTAAAAGATGTGATAAACTACAAGAAAACTATTGGGTAGAATTTGTTAAAATTTAGAATTTATTACTATATTACCTCGCATTTTCCGAAAAAGAATGTAAATTCTTTCAGAACGGTAAATAACGTTTAATTTGAAAAAATATGGTTATACAGTAATTTTTTAAAGTATTTCCTCCACTATCTATAATTAATTTCATGGCATTATTTTAATGTAAAAAAGGCACACCGAGCATTTCAGAAAAAATATCTAAAATCGCAACTACCTAAAGTGATTTGGCAACGCTTCAGTTGATCAAAGGCAGAAGAATAAGAAAAACGTCTCCTTCTCCCTCGATAAAGCCCGCGCGGAGCCCTGTCTTGGAATGGCGATGTTGTGTTCAATAACACTGAGTTACGCTATTCCGCGGCGAAATCCCAAATCGGACCACGCGGCCCACTGATAAATACTTTAATTTAATTGTTTGGGCAATGCCCGGCAGTGTTATCGCATTAAAAATAAAAATTCCCTGACTCGATTTTTAAACCTTTTCTAGTTTTCATACTGCAAATAAACTGGAAATTGGACCGAAATAGAATATTACATCCATGTTCGATAAGGATAATTGTCACATGAATTCAAGTTTGAGAAACGAGGAGCAAACGAGATATTAGTAGCCTGAACTTGTATTTTAATATACTATTGTCCGTTAAAATTATAAAATTAAAACACAATTTCACGTAATTTTCGAAATATAACATAACTTAAAACTATTAAGACGAATGAGTCTAAATTCATAGCATGGCGTACCATCTTGTTTCTAAAAAATATCAAAAGACATGTTTGCAGCGACGCCACTAGTGGAACAATTTTGAATAACTTTTCTAACTAAAATTTGAAGTTCTATATCCTATTAACACATACCCAAATTAAACATAATATCTAAACTATTTTCGGAGATGGCCATTTCTTGTATGCCGCGCCCAGCGCGCATTTGGGGAAAAATTTTTTTCGCCAATTCCACCTCGTAGCTAATAAAAAAATGAACAAATTGAATCCGGCCTGATCCCCGTAGCTCGATTAATAAACTACGTATTATCATTTATGTAAAAAAAATCCAATCCCCCTTACTCCCATCCTAATTGCCCCACCAACCCCAGCCTCCTGCCCATCAAAGTACTCGATATCACCAGTTAATTCGCGAAAAAATGATGCCCGAACTCCTCCCCTTCTCGAGATATAATTAATTAAATTTTATTGTTTTTGCAGTTGAAAATCGCGTTAATTCGCGAACTCATTGAGATATCGGGATCGGGTTTGCTCGAGCTTACGCGCTCTGTCAAGCTCTTCAATTTTGCCTTTATTTTTTTTGTAGCATCAAAACCGGCTGAGTTATTTTCAATTTCCCGTTGTAGGTTAGATATACGGGGCGTGCCCCCCTCCCCCCAACCATTCGGCGCCCAAGACAAATTATTTCAGAATGTCAAGGGGATCCTATTGTATCGATTGAGGAAAAAAATTGCTCGATTTCGTCAAGGGATTTTCGAGCCGTTTATATCGCCAGGACGACTCCACTATTAACTGTACAAATAATGTTTTAACTAGAAAAAAATTAAGTATATTTGGTCCTGTTGTGATCGTTCGAGCGAAAACCCGCTTGAGTACTCGATTATTGAAATAACCGACATCGCTCGATTATTAAAAAAACAGCTCGAGTTATAAATTTAACCGAAAATCGTCGCTTGTTACTTATTACCTTTCACTCGATTCCCGAGCTTCGCTTGACGCGGACCGAAATGTGCTGCTTGGTAGTATGATTGCTGCAGGTAAAAAGCTGCTCGTATATTCGAACAGTTTTTCGCTCGATAGTAAATTCTACTCTAGTTATAAATTCAAGCGAAAAAACGAAAATCATCGCCTTTCACTTGATACCGCATCTTCTATCTACGCTCCGCGGCACCCAAAATGTGCCGATTGGCAACGTTCGAGTTTGACGCTCAGAAGGCTGATTCGACATACCTCTTTGTTAAAGGCACATAAACGAGAAGGTGCATACAAAGAAATATGCCAAATCCCTTAGTGGATTCATCGCGGCATTGGTTTTGTTTTGGCTAGCTAGCCAGCGGCGATTGTAAATTTTAAAAAGATTAAAGGATATGGTTTTTTTAAAAATCAGAATTAACTTGTTCTTCCTTAATAAAAACTCTAAGGCTAAAGTTGTAAAACTTACAAAAACAACCCCTAGTATTTAATCAACACATTCTTCTTAGTCATAAAAAATTAAAGTGATTAATCGCTAGAGCGATTCACTCGATTATTAAAATCGCTCGAGTATCAAGTACTCGATTATTAAAATCATCGATTTTTCCCAACACTAATATTTGGCTACAACTTGATGAAAATGATGCCTGCTTGGCGACCGTTGATTAGACGGGTTTGTTCAGTAAAATATACTACTTTGTGTTATAAGTAAAACCTTACCAGAATTAATTGCGCTCCTGCAAGGAATATACGAGAGAATCGTATAAAAGGATGCCGTACATTTTTATCGCCAGCTTATTCAGACATATCAGATCTAACTAATCCAACTCAGAGTGAGTCAAACTCCAAGAGCATATTATATACTTGAAAATAATATGAAAAAATCTCATAACATGTCCTTATCCCATTTTCATTTGTTTCCAAAGTTATGGCGTATTTAAAAAATGTTATATAGCTTTCTTGTAAATGGTTCAAATTTTGTTTCCAATTCTATGAATTGATCGGGGTGTCTTATTAATTTGCCTTCAAGATCTCCATTCATCATCCCCATTAGACTTATGTTTATAGGGCTGGTTCAAACATGAAGTTTACAAAGTAAAGTTGACATTCCGGATAAACCAGTGGTATATCTACAGGTGTTCCATGTGGTGACGAATACGGGCCCGGGAGCGCGCCGGTGCAAACACAATATTTTTTTTTTAATTGTCTCTCAGTGGAGTGAAATTATGAAAACAGGAAAAGAAACTCATTGTTTGCTACATAGTTTAATAAAATTTCAGTTTTGAATTACCATGCATGTTTCGAATGCACATACCCTCATCTTCAGTGGAATAATTATACATACCGAAGATTCATCATCGGCAGCTTAATTTCTTATTGCAATACGGTTCTGATAATTATGATGTTACTATAACCAGAAAGAAAGATATTTAATAAGCAATATTTAAAAAGACAAAGAAATTTTACAGTAAGTATTATAATTAAAATAAAGTTTCGAAAATATTTAGTTTAACAAAGAAAACATATTTTTGAACGTGTAACTACAAAGGATTGAAATATTTCGATTTCCTTAAAGTTTTACAACATTCTAATAATTTGGGCTACACCAATTCAAAGAAGACCTTATTATTTGCTTATAAGGAAATAAAAGAACATGGGGCTCTAGTAGAGGAAATAAAAGTTGAACATTTTAAAAAAAATTTAAATCCTACAGAAATACCTAACCTGTAGTTTTAAACATTAACTATTGAAGTAAAAAGGAGTTCTTTCAATAAGTGAATTATTAACAGTATAAATTTTCTTCATAGTTCTTGCTTGCTTGCTATAATGTGACATTCTTTTTTTAACGATTTTTACTTGACAAACTCTACTTTGAAATTACAATTATGTCTATTTTGTTTAGAATTATAGTCTGAATAATGATAATAAGGCTAGATTTTTGATAGTTGAGACTCAGGCATGACAGATCGAACAAGCTCATAAACAATTTTCGAAATTCTCTAGGTTTGCAAAGAGGTGAACTCGGCCGATTTCAGGCACTTTTTCTTTATAGTGTTCAACTTTATAGGTTTCAACCCTTAATCTTTAATTTTGAACTTTTATTGAATATTTTGTTACTATGTGAACCTACAAACTGGTTGTAAGTAAAATTAATTTTTTTCAAAATATTTGAGATTATAAACTTTTGTTATTCTATTTCTTAGACTTTATAATTTTTTTTTTTATGATCAAACACAAGCACTATAGGAAAAATCCTTTAGGGCACTCTGGGAGTGGTGCGTGTGCGCAAAATGCGATTCACGTTGGTTTTGAATCGTTGGAGGTTATATTCGTTGGGAAAAACGACCTCGGGAAGGTCGTTCCACAAAGATGCAGTCCTCCAGATGAAAGAATTCATAAATAATGAAGTTCGAGGAGCACCTTCCATGAAAATATCTGTAAAAGAGAGTCAAATCCCCAACCTGTCTTCGATGTTCTAGGCTGTCGAGGTTCTTCGTCAGCCCGTGGTCTCCGATCATACGAATAGCCCTCCTTTCGATGGAATCCAGCAGCCGAAGAGTATGTTTGGGTGCAGAGCTCCAGACATGAGAGCAGTATTCTAGTGATGGTCGAATCTGGGATTTGTATAGTGTCAAAAGTTGTTGAGGTGTGTACAACTTTCTGGTTCGGAAGAGTACCCCAAGCTTCTGAGAAGCTACCTTGGCGATTGCCACAACGTGGTTATGCCAAGACATATTTCCTCCGAGATTGACGCCCAGCAAATTAATAGATGAAGCCAGTGGGATTGCGTGTCCGTCCATGACTATTTCCGGTTCTGTAATGTTAACCTTTTTAGAGAAAACTGTTGCCTGGGTCTTTTTAGCGTTAAATTCGACTTGGTTACTGTCACCCCAAACCAAAATTTCTTCCAGGTCTTTGTTGAGGCGTGATACTTCATGCTGTCTGCGAAGATGTGCGTCGGCAGTCGATGTTTGTGCATTCAAAGAGAAAGATGAGATAAGTGTGTTATCGTCAGTAAAACTAAATATCGAATTTTTAGTTTTCACTAGAAGGTCGTTAATGTAGAGCAAGAAGAGAGTGGGAGACAATATGGACCCTTGATGAACACCGGCATTGATGGTGAAGGTGTCTGAGAAAAATCCGTCAATCGCCACTTGCAGAGAGCGGTCCTTAAGAAAGCTAGACAACCATGCACAGAATCGACTGGGCATACCATAGGATCGCAGTTTACTTAGAAGCCCATCATGCCAAACACGATCAAAAGCTTTAGAAATATCCAGTGCAACAACCCGAGACTCCCCATGATGTTCGATTGCGTTGTTCCAAATATGGGTGACATAGGCTAGAATATCTCCAGTTGATCTGGACTTCCGAAAACCATATTGATGATCGCTGATAATGTTGAAGCCTTCCAGATACTTTAGAAGATGTTGATTAATAGCTTTCTCCATTACTTTTGATATAACTGAAAGCAATGCTACTGGTCGATAGTTGTTAGGCAGGGTTCTCTTACCTTTCTTTGGAATAGGCTGGACTCGAGCCGTCTTCCAGCAAGATGGAAATATTCCTTTTTTTAGGATAAGTTGAAAAGTCTACAAAATACTGGTGTTAGTTCATTGGCGCATCTCTTGAGAACTATAATAGGAATTTCGTCTGGACCAGTAGCTTTTTTGACGTCGAGTCCTTTCAGGATTCGTTTGACGGGACGCTGACGGAATACTATTTCGGTCATTTCGGATTCAACTGCAGGAATGTCGGGTGGTGTTCTTCCCTGGAAATCTACAGTGGAATGCGAAGAAAATAGTTCAGCAAGTAAGTTTGCTTTGTCTCCGGCTGTGGATGCTATTGTACCATCGGGACGTGTTAGAGGTGGGATAGTTGATTTGGTGAAATTTTGGCTGACGGCCTTAGCGACTGACCAAAAGGACCTTGGTCCGTTTGGACAGTCAAGAAGTTTGTTTTTGATCCTCACGTTATTGGCTTCTTTGCTTTGATCAATTGTTAGCTTACATTGGTTTCGAGCGGTAATAAAGATGGTACGATTCTCAGTGGTAGGGTTTTTACGCCACTGTCGGTAAGCCAGATTTTTTGATTTGACAGCACGCTCACAATCCTTGCTAAACCAGGGCTTGCCGTTGGAAGGGCATTTTTGGGAGGAGGGGATAAATGCTTCCATGCTCGTTAGAATGACGTCGGAGACCTCCCCAGCACAGACGGATGAATCATCAGAAGAGAAGCATACGCTCATCCAAGGAAAAGTGCGAAAATGGTCTTTCAGGTCTTCCCACTTGGCCGATCTGTAATGCCATATCCTGCGAGGTTTAGGAGGTTGTGCAGAATTAAGTGGTAGTTCGCTTAGAGTTAAAATAAGTTTGTGATCGGAAGATCCTAACGGAGGCTGTACGGTGACTGTATATAGATCAGGATTTGACGTTAAGAAAAGATCCAAAAGACTAGCAAAATCTCCAGCTCGGTCTGGAATCCGCGTTGGTTCTTCTACGAGTTGAGTTAGACCAGAACTGATCGCCAAGGATTCGGACTCGCGGCCTTGCTCATCGTCTGTATTTGAGTATTTAAGCCAGTTGACATTGTGGACGTTAAAGTCGCCAAAGATAGCAATCTCGGCATTTGGATGGTTGGTTTGCAAGAAGTCGATTGTGTTGGCTAGTGATGAGAAAAGGTCTCTGTAATGGGTATCACTTGGAGGACGGTAAAGGCAGCAGATAAACTTGGTGATTTTCGGCGTTGATATTTTAAACCACATTACATCAAAGTCTTTCGGTTCCAGTGTAGGTTCTCGTTGGCAGCAGAGATCATCTCGAATAAAAAGACATACGCCGAAGTTGCGTCGGAATCGGAAATGGAAATCGTATCCAGGGTATAAATAGCTGACGGTGTTTGTTGACGATCTGACCTTTGTCTCGATCAGTGCGAGTACGTGAGGCTTAGAAGATTGTAAGTGCTGGTGGACTGAATTGATGTTCGTGTTAAGCCCTCTAATATTGCAGAAATCAATTTTGAAGTTGCTAGTTCTGGGTTTGTTAGCAACTGCAGGTGCCACACCATTTCTTCGTTGAGTGTTGTTAGATCCCAGTAAATTATCGGAAATGGGTGTTGTTTGATGAACTTCGCGTGATGGGGCCCCAAGTCCAGCCCCCGCCCGGAGATCCGAATGCGGGGCGAGTTTACCTCCGGAGTATTTTGGGCCTGGAGCTTCCATCATGCTATTTTTGGGGGGGTCCCACCCTGGTAACCGGAAACATCGGCACAGCGACGAAACGTCAACTCAATGAGCAAAAGTTAACTCAAGGAGCAAACTTCACGCCACCTAAACCGATGCAATGATATCTCACCGGGCGATGCCGGGTGGGCCAACATCTTCCATTTACTATAATACTACATAATGGTTAATACTTTTCCCCGTTTCCCCAGTATTTCAGCTAAAATCAATACTCTAGTATGGCAACAATCACGGCATCGGCTCACTTACAATGCGGTTCTCATTATATTTGTTCAAGGTTGAAGAACATGTATACTATAATACTATAGCTAAACTACGTACATTATGCAGTTACCTACCTAAACTTGTAATATGGGCTACTTTTATGAGTTGGTTTGTTACTATATTTTATATATAGCCTACGTATATCCAAAAATGGCGCATCTAGATTTTGTCAGCTATAATACTATTCACTTATACGGTTACCTCTCTAGCCAGGCTTGTTAGTTCACATAATGTAAAATACTTTAATTGAGACAAATTTTTCTGCAGAAAAAATACCCATTTTATCAGCTTTTTGCTTATTTAACTTACGTAACCTACGTTTACCCAAAAATAGTGCATCTAGATTTTGTTCGCTATTATACACTCTAAAAAATGCATTGTATCTAAGACTAATTTTATCTTGCTGTTAAAGTTATGCAACAGTAATTTCTAATTAGCAAAATACATTTTCGTTTTAACTGAATTACGATGAATAAGGTGATCTAGTCTATCTGATCTAACAAAACTAACTCTTATTTTTAACTACTTCTTATTTAACATAACTATGTACATTATCATATTGACGCTAACACTTTTTATTAAATAACTTCCTATACTAATTTACCTAGTTTTTGCTGATAGAGGTAGTAGTAATAAGTAGCTACAATGTGAGACCTGATGTCACACTAACTACCGCCATTTGCTACTAGCAGATGGCGCTGCGCGCTGTATTTTCTCGACTGCCGTTGGTAATACGGCGTGAAGTATTAGATTCTTCTCTGATTATGGGCATGTACGCCTGTACTGACGAGAACAAAAGAGTTCGAAACCGGTCTGCAGGTGGCTACATCTTATCAATGGAAAAGGCTTCCTTTTCTTGGTAGTACCATTCAATCTGAAATAGTATTTTAAAGTGCTACTGTGTAGACTAAATACACCCTTATTGTATAAGGTATCATCGGGTGGTCTGGAAAAATAATAATTTTTCCATACATTATTTCTTTGCTCTTTTAACAATAACATAGGTAATAATTAACAAACACAATTGTTGAAACAACAATATGATGTTGCTCGTAATAACTAACTATATTGGTGACCGTAAGAATATTTATTCTTTCGGGTACTAGAAGTGAATTATTAGTAACTCCAACTAAAATAATCGTAGCAATAAAATTTAATCTTCGATACTAAATTTCCTCTTATCGCCATTTTCACCAAATTTTTATTCAGACTAAGATCTTGGTATCCTAAACTAGACCATTTTTTAGATTGTACTATTCATTTATACATTTACCTCTCTAACAAGGTTTGTAGATTCACATAATGTTAAATAGCTACTTTAATTCAGCCGGATATTTAATTTTACTGTATTCAGTATCGAATATGATTTGCTACTTTACCTTACTCTAGTGGGGACGTATATTATCAGTATCTTAAAGTATATTCTAATAAACCTTATAAATTAAAAATGTGTAATTTCTAAGTCAGGTCCTGGAATTTATGTCAAACTCATGCCAACCTATAGACGTAAAATAACTAGTTATGACATTAATGTCACATGGCTTTGTCACGATCTTGTGAGTTCTCTCAAAATTCAGACTATATGATAGCATTTTTATTTCTATCTAAGACTTAGTTTAGAGTAATTAGGTCGTAAGAATTAAACTTCTAAACTTCAATTCGTATCTCAAAACAGAGATGATGATTCCATCCATCATCTCTGTATCTGGTACTTATATTTCATAAAACATAAAAAGTTACATTATGCTATTCCTCATCTGATATTCTAAATTTCGCTTCGCTATTTAACTTAAAAAATTGATTTTCGACTGACAAAATAAATTAATTATTTTCGGCTTGTCGAGTTCGGTTCGCTCAAGTTGATCTTAATACAAAAGTTACACATCTAAAGAGAAATAGCTATATACTCCGACACCTTTTGCAACGTTTCTTTTTGGATAGATCTTTAAGAGAAGCTGAAAATTAATGGATAAACTGTCATCTTAAATTTATTATTAAATTAATTAATGAATATCCTCTCAGTGCATATGGGTTAGAGGAACAAGTTAAAGGAATGTTCATTTATATTCAGTGATACTCAAGATGATCTATGATGAAGTATACATGGTCTATGATAGGTTAGATGTATATGGAAAACGACAACATTGTGCCCAAAACAAACAACGAGCAACTTTTAAAAATATGACCGGGATGGTTTAAAAAATTTAACGTCTTATTTAAACGCACTTGCCGCATTCGATCTAAAATATTTTCAGCGTTGCCGCTTTTACAAAAAAAACTGTAGTAACTTTTATTTTTTAAATGGAACGCCATGTATATTATTAAGTTTTTAGAATCACCTTTCAGTTCTAATATCATTTTCTTATGACTTTTCTATACCTACCACCCTGTATACTAGAAAGTTGTATGTACTATTTACTTGTATTTTAATAATAAACATTCTTTATTTCAGAATTACATTACTTAACATAAAATGAAATAGTGTCAAAAATACAGCAGATTATTGCGAATCATAGATTTGGCATATTTGTTAAATATTCTACAATGTTGTAGGGTTCAATGTCTTTAAGTAGCTTAAATACACTTTTTTAAACTTTTTTAATGTTATCACAATTTTTAATATGATGTGGAAGTGTATTGTATAGTTTTATACAGTTCTTGTTGAATATACATTTTGTGATTCACTACTTCTAAACAAATCTCTATTTTTGAAAAAGAATAATATGCTTTCTTGTATGTAAATTGCAGGGACAGTAAGAAGCCCATTCGCTTTAAATTTGACTCTACAACTTTCTCTAAAATTGTAACCATTTTTGACATACAAACAACTATTCTGCATCCCTACATTTTCCATACAAAATAATTCCGTATCTAATACGTATTTCTGTTGCCAACTGATATATAGGACCACCTAGCACTAATGGGTTACCTTGTATACCTACTGTTTTGAATTTAAAACTATCCCTGTCTGCCTAAAGCACTGTTGCATTGCATGACGCTGTAATTGTTCTCGTTAAAAATGGAGACAACCTCCTACCGATAAATTGCTACCTTCCGCATTGCCGTAAATATGACCTTTTACTTCATAACAGTAGATCACGAAATAACAAAGCAAAACTTTTTTGAAATATAGAACTGTCTGCATTGAATATCTATTTTCGTTATTAAGAATTGATAATAACCTTATATACAGAGTGTTACGGAAATGACTTATTATATTTCAACCAAATTGAAGAAAAATAATCATAAAGGGCGCTTTGAATTAATAAGCGATTTATACGCTATATGTGAAATCTGAAAATTCACGTGGCCACCACTGGCGACGTACACAATCAATAATTTATTAATCAAGTGTCAAGTCTCAAAAGAGGTCAGCGCATGTTAGGAGGTGTTGTCATATTGCAACACAGAATGGTAAATGCACGTGGTGCATGTCACCGACGCAATGAGTAGATACTGTCTCGTTGTGTTTTATGTGGACGCTCTTCGCCTTCGCAGCGTATTAAGAAAATTGGTTTGATTGAACAGGTAACTCCGAAAGTGGCTGAGAGTAACCGAAGGTAGTTTATAAATCAAAATATTTACCGTGCCAGTAAAAAAATGTTATAAAGGGATTTTTATAAGAAAGTGATTTTTACAGAAAGTTAATCACAGAAAGTGAATTCCTTCCCCAACATATACAGGGTCCGCAAACGAAGCGTGGACGGAAGATTAAATCCTTATCGAAGAACTTATCAACAATACTAAAACAGCTTGAGATATTGGATTAAAAGCGGCATGTTTTCAAAATATTTTACATTATACAGGGTGGCCTAAAAAAGTGTGACAGCATAAAGTTATATTTTTTTAAATGGGACACCCAGTATTTTTTTGCATATTTAGGTTCGTATTACTATCGTTTGTAAGTGCCTCAAATTTTATTTAATTTGGTTCTGTAGTTTCGGAGAAATAAATTAAAAACTAAAAAAAAAAGTTTTGCAGTCCTGAATAAAAAAAATCAAAAAAAAACAATCCAGAACTATTTTTTAACCTCGGCATTGAGTGAAATCTATGACAAGAGGTCTAGAGATACTATGAATGTAATTGCGTTTATTTATTTTATACAGGGTGTTCATAATAAGCTTTCAAAAACCCCACATTTTAAACTAATTTTTCTCAAGTTTTTCAAATGGAACACCCTGTATATTATTTGGCAATTTGACGTAGAATTCATAGACACTTTTTTTTTGTAATACAAGCATATAAGTTATATCCAGCCGTTTTCGTTTCTCATCTACTTTTATTTATTTAATTTTATTTTTTATTCTTAATCGAGTTGCCATGATTTTTTTTTGTTTAGATTGTCACTATGACAGCCAAATAAAATTATTTACATTTGTTCAGTCGTCGAAATTATTACTTATACAAAATGTCGAATTTTACAACTTTAGAAATGGTAAATATGATTTTTATACTGGGTAAATGTGTAAGAAATTGCCTACTCGCGAGCCGAGTGTATGCTGAAAGTTATCCAGATATTGAGAGGAAGCCGAGACCAGAAACCTTCGAGAAGTTGTTGCAAAGATTTGTAGCAACGGGAAGCACTGCATACACAAAAAGGATGATAATCAATAAACTCGTTATTAATGAAGAAAATTAATTAAGAGTTCTGTTGGCAGTAGAGGAAAATCATCTTTAGTTTACAATTATTAGTCTAGTCGCCTATAACAAAATTTCCCAATAAAAACTCTATTTAAACAACATAATTTATGATATTTACAATTATTTCGGAAACGGCTGGATATAACTTATATGCTTGTATTACAAAAAAAAATTGTGTATGAATTCTGCGTCAAATAGCCAAATAATATACAGGGTGTTCTATTTGAAAAACTTGAGAAAAATTATTTTAAATTGTGGGGTTTTTGAAAGCTTATTATGAACACCCTGTATAAAATAAATAAACGCAATTACATTCATAGTATCTCTAGACCTCTTGTCATACATTTCACTCAATGCCGAGGTTAAAAAATAGTTCTGGATTGTTTTTTTTGATTTTTTTATTCAGGACTGCAAAACTTTTTTTTTTAGTTTTTAATTTATTAAAATTTGAGGCACTTAAAAACGATAGTAATACGAACCTAAATATGCAATAAAATACTGGGTGTCCCATTTAAAAAAATATAACTTTTTGCTGTTACACTTTTTTGGACCACCCTGTATAATGTAATCTCAAGCTGTTTTAGTATTGTTGATAAGTTCTTCGATAACGATTTAATCTTCTGTCCACGCTTCGCTTGCGGACCCTGTATAAATATTTTCAACTATTTAGTTTAATTGTCACAATAAAATAAATACTTCTAAAATAGCAAAGTTTCTTTTACCAAGAATAAAGAATAGCGAGGAAAATTGTTTCTAGTGTCACAAGAAATCAATTTTGCTGTAGCAGTTAGAAAATATTTTATCGCAGCAAAAATAATCCTAGCAAAGAATTTTTAGCCATGGCTTCTCTCTGTATGAACAGATCCGGATGCAGATTACCTTTAGGTATAAGTACATTCTGCATTTATAATTAAAAATGCAATTATGTTTGAATTTTAGTGGACTAATGCCTTATTAATATTATTAATTGAAACATATCGAAATTTAAAGTGTCATTGGAACCCAAAAAATCAAAAATATAAATGCAGACATATAAAGCATGATGCATGGGCTAATGTATGATATTTCTGGACCTAATGGAGTGGAAGTAAAAAGAAAAATAAAAAATTTAGTTGGAGAGTTTGTTAGAGAAAGAAAAAAGAATTGAAGTTTTAAAATATCAGGAGCTAGGGCATTCTTTGTATCAAGATGGTTACATACAAAGCATGATCCATGGGCTAATGTATGATATTTCTGGAGCTAATGGAGTGGAAGTAAAATGAAAAATAAAAAATTTAGTTTGAGTTTGTTAGAGAAAGAAAAAAGAATTGCAGTTTAAAAAAATCAGGACTTGGGGAATTCTTTGTATCAAGATGGTTTGCCTATTACAACATGCTATTTCTTGCTGATAAGAACAAGGTACGTCGTTGTACTTCGTATAACTGTTCAAGTGAATTAGAACATAATTGAGAAAATGAAGATCCAGATTGTTCGATATCACAATATACTCGTATGTTAAACGCTTCGCAAATATATGAAGTCACTGAAGATATTTCAATAAATCCTCGAGCTGGAACAAACCATTCGCAGTAGAATCTTCTACAAGTCAAGCTACACATACACTTCCGGACACATATATGCCAATTTATTCTTTATTTTTTCTTAATTTTTCTAGCTTAAAATAATGTAATTGCTTCTTGTTCCTACATATTGAAACTGACAGCAACGTATAAGAACAAAAAAGTTGAGCTCTGTTGGTTTGGTGGAGACGCACCTTTAGGTCATACAATTTCTATTTATGATAATTCAGTTTTCTTCCTTTATTACAAGAATCCATAATTAGTAATTTAAGAAGTTAAAAATACTGTAAATAATAAGATTTGCTTTCAATTTGAGAAAATATGACAAAATCTCAGCATACTTAAAAACTTTAGATTCGTTACCGATTTCCAAACAAACCCGAACATCAGTTTAGGAACTAGCTTTACAACACAACAATAAAGGTATTATCTTCCCCTTTTGCCATAAATGATTTTTAGGCTTCTAAAAATGAATAGATACAGAGTTTATTAGTCTTTATGAGATCATTTGGGTATTTGTGACGTGAAATCCGTTTTGAATTGAATTTACTTGAATATAAATTTTTTTAAATGTTTGCTTTCCGGAACCCTTTCCTCTTAATTTCAATATCTGTATAACATATAACATATTTAATACAGTATGTCAATATGAAAACTTCCCAGTCTTAATATCTAGCTTCCAGTAAATAATATTAAAGATAGGAATTTTTGCAGTCTTCGTGGTTTAATCCCCTGCAAGGTGTAGATTTATTATTTCTTGGGTCTTATTTCCCAAGGAATCGCGTTCTAAAAATGGACTTCTAGACGGTGACATTCCCCTGGTAAAGCATTGGAAAGGGTGTCCCTCGTAGTGACTACCTTCGGGTCCCTAATTATTCCCTTACCATCTACGTTTTTTAGGGTGACATCTACCCCTCCTAAGAGGGTTAAATCACGAAGGCTACAAATATTTTTAGAAAAGTCCCCCAAACGCCTTTCCGATTTTTTAATATTATTTTGTGGAAGCCAGATATTAAGGGTGGGGAGTTTTCAAATTGATATCCTGTATACCCCAGTACATTGCTTTCTTAATTAAAGGTTCCAATAATACGCTTCATAAGCGTCGCCATTTTTCAAAACCGTAGAACCCTCTTTAGCACGTATCGATGTCTCAGTGTATTTATGTCATATCGAAACCATAATGACAAACATTGCATTTAAAATTTACTTAAATTAGCAAAGCATGTTGCCGGTCAGTGGAGGATCTACGGGGAAGGGTGGAGGGGCTATAGCTCACCCCATGACTTAATTTAAAAGGGTGAGGTTAGATGTCTTAGCACTCGCTAATATAAATTCGCCGCGGGAGATTGACGTCCATGAAATGGTTAATAATTTTTGCAAAATGAAGCCTCGTCGTCTAGAAACGTCAAACTGGGATTAGATATGTTTCATCACTCTTCACTTTAATTCTTTTATTGTATGTAGGTATTGTATTTTAACCTATCACTTGCAAGGGGCTAGTCTCTGGCCCGACGTATAACCTTGAAATACTGCAACCCAACATACAACAACTAATTTAACATTTATAATAATTAATTAACGTTTATCGTAGGCGGGAAATTTCGGACGCTAGCGGTCCATTTGTTTTCGATTTCGATGCGGACTATTTTCCAAAAATTATTAATTAAGCAGTGGCGGCTATTTAGAGGAAGTAGGGAAAGTGCTACTTCCTCGCCGTTGGCGTGAATTATATTGACGCATGTAGTCGTGTGTTTGATATTTTTCCTTGGCTCTGCCTCTATATTTTCGCCCACGACCCGCCACTGTAATTAATTAAGTGTTAACGTTACTTGACAATGTAAAAACCTACAACATTTCTGTTATTTATCTGAATTCACACATAACCTTCTCAGTTTTTCTAGTAATGATTACTATAAATTATTTATCAAACTTAGTAATGTTGGGACGTGGTCCGAAAAAATGTTCGCCTTTTTCTTAGTGCCCCCCGCCCTAAATCTAATCCCAGATCCGCCACTGTTGCTGGCAACAAAAATATATGTAGATTATTTTTTTCACTTCGCTTATCATAGTATTTCTGTTCTTTGTATTATCTGTATGATACAATATATTCTAACGCGCAATAATATGCCACCATATGCATCATTTGACTTACGAGAATCCTTTAGATATCATCTTCTCTCATATAGTTTAAAATATGACTTTCCATACCTGGAACAAAATTAAAAATAATAATTAGGATTTAGGAAAAAATTTAAAATTGTTTAAATATTGTCAAAGGAAGAAGGTTTCAAATTAAGTAGATATAATTTAAAGTCTTTATTTTAATATTTTTATATTATGAATGTGCAAATAAATTTGGTGTTATCCCAAGGACGTAATTCAACTGTTCAATTGGTTATTAGTGGTAATTAATATTACTGACAACCGCTGGGAATCACATCCAGAAAATTCCGTCGGCACGACGCGACTGCCGCAGTCCTACCAAATGCGCTACGGACCTGAGTACAGATAGATAATATGTACTGCGCGAATTGCACCAAAACCAATTGTGCGACGAACAAACCCGAACAAACCCAATTATGCGATGAAAAATATTGATTATTTCATCAGCGATTACTTCAGTAAAAATATGAAAGCTGTCACTTGTCATTATCAATATTCATCGGCTTAAACACAGCTGTTTTTTTTTCAATATTGCTGTTATTGTGGTTCTAGAAGGTACTTGTCTTATTAAAATAGCTTAAATAGATCTGCTTTGTGGTTATTGATGTGTGTTTTTGATGCGCCATTTATCTAAGATGCCTCTTAAACCACACTAACAGTAAAAATCACAAGAAGAGGGCTGTTTAAACCATTTAATGTTGAGAATGACAAGTGATAGCTTACATATTTTTAGTGAAGTAAGTTCTAGTCTAGACTCTGATGACGTAATATCAATCATGTGAACAAAATCAACTCACGTGAACCGTTGGTGCAAACTACATCAAACCCGTACGGCCAAGTATAGTCCCAAGCACAGGGCCAATACTCCATTCATAAATCTGTTGGAAAGTGAGGTTGTGATTGTGTGAAATGTTATTGAAAATCAGTAATGGGTGGAAGAGAGACAAAACATGTTTGTCTCGATAATGGCAACAATGTTGAAGTCTGGTTAAATCCAATAACGTTTAAAAGGTTATGGAGCGGCCTTTCTCGTTTCCTTGCAGCGAAGCTAGTCTGGGCAAAACGCCCGACAAGGGCGTATAATTTACTTTAAGATTCTTTACGTTTAACTATATTGCCTATTCAAAAAGTGTAGTTTCGAATATTAGATATTTATAAAAAAGATAGAAATATTGATCCAGTTTTTATATACAGTGTGTCCAAGAATTCATTTAACTATTTATGCTTAGCATCAATGTTTTTGGTGTATTCATTACTGGATGATAATTCTCCAGATATAAAAGTGTATATTTCTAGCCAGATTGTCATATTTATCACTAAGGTATCTTGCAAAATCCCAATTAAAAATTTGTAAATTTGACAATTACAACTGGTTTAAGGTTAATCCGCAATAATAAATATATTTCCTAATAATTTTACTATAAACTGCGAAAAAGATGAGAAATTCTTTAAAAGAATATTATGATACTTAAAAGTATCAAATAAATCGTGAAATAATCTAACTGCACTCTGGTCATCTATCTTTAGTTTATTACCCGCTCACATGCATTGGCTGTGGCCAATTAGCAAGGAGGGAGAAACGGAAAGTTAGATCAAATAAATAAAAATAAATAAATAAATTATATAAAACCTGTCTTCACGTATTTGTTACACTGCAAACGTTGTTTAAATATAGAAAAATGAAGATGTAAAATATTTTGACAGGACTGTTCCTTCTTCAGTATTTTATTCCCATGTACATTACCTCCATAATCTTCTTTTGTGAAGTGTTTCTCACAAATAACTGTTGTATCACCTGGACTATAATTATTCCTTCTAAGGTGATGTATCCAAATTTGCCGTAGGCTACGACCTTTTAGTATCCTAACGAAGTGGTACATTCTTAAACAAAGCGAATTTTCATAGTGATGCAAACTCAAAATCAAATTTCTAAATATATTTACTAACCTGTGAAATTTTAATTTAACACCATTGCATCTTCAAGTGAAGCATTTTATGGCCGCACAAGACTCAACCATCTTGTAAATGCAAGATTTATATTAAGAAATAAACCAACTCGACTGCTTTTTGCCCGGACTAGCTCCACGGACCGGTCCATAACCTTTTAAACGTCAATGGTTATATCAAAAATCATATCAATACAATCATATTAAAACATAACCATACTTACCGAAGAAAAGATAAATCCTTGCCTAAATGATCCACTCTTTTACAAACTATACATGAATGCACCATCATTGTTTATAATAAAGACGATTTTTCACCAATACTCACAAAAAAAAATTAAAACAACCAAAATATATAAACACTCCCTTAAAAGCAGTTAGCAGTGACCAGAAACACTGTATTCTTTACTATAATCCGATCCATTGATAAAGTTTGACCCTGTGCCGTAGAGCGTAGTAAATTTAACTTGATGTTGCCAGAGTGCAGTCGGTTTATTTCAAACTTTTATGTATAATAATATTTTTTTTTCTAAGGCCTATGCACAATTTATAGTAAAATTATTGGGAAATAAATTTATTTTAAAAGCAATTGCGGATTAACCTTAAACCAGTTGTAATTGTCAAATTAACAAATTTTTAATTGGGATTTTGCAGATACCTTTGCAATAAATAGGACAATCTGGCTATGCTGCAAACATAACAGCAAGGTGAGGAGTGCACGTTTCCATTCCTTGCGTCAACTACAAATATAAACAATTCTATCTGGAGTTTGTAAGATCTTTGGTCCCAAGCCAAGCAAAACGTAAGGCCAAGTATAGTCCCAAAGCAACAAGATATTCAATAGTGTTTATTCTGGTATATTCTAAGTTAATTAATATATAGGATTAAACTTTAAAATAATATTTTTTGTAATTTAACCAATAATATTAGTTCTATAATTATAGAACAACTTATATATAGGTAGTGTCAATAAATTGTGTTAGTTGTTTATGGTTGTGCATATAACAATTTTGCAACAACCATGAACTTAATAGTGACGTTTGAATTGTACAATATAACAAATATTTTTCATTTCTTGTTTTTTTTTCCTCTTTTCTTCTATTGTTTGAAGTTTGCTTTTCGTTTGTAATCTTTTATATTATATATTTTTATATATAACATTAATAATGTTTAAAGGTTGAGTAGAATAGCCGCCTTTGCTAAACTTCGCCGTTTTTTGTTATGTACAAAAATAACGACATATTATTATTAATATGTTTACAGGCGCCTGCGCAATTGGTTAAAACCAATTTATCCCATTATCTATCAAAATCTTGTCAAAACACACAGTCAAATTACATAAAGTGTAAATGGCGTAGAGCATACCATCTATCACCCTACTAATTTCGACATTTGGCTGGAGAGAAAATATATCTTAATGTTCAGTAGCCATGAATTGTTGAACTAGTTATATTATCGTAGGAAAAAAAATTTAATTCATAGTTAATTGTTCAAGGGGGGTTAATTTTAAACCGATTAAACAAAGCTATGAATTCTGAAGTTAGGAGATCTATAAGGGGTGCAACTTTCTTAATAAACAACATCAAAATGATGAACTAATTTTAAAATACAACATATTAACAATTATTGTAAAAAGTATCATAATCCTTGAACAACATGGTTTTTTTGCAAGCACGTCAATCGATTCTAATCTTATTAATTACTGCCAATAAATTCTTAGTAGCCTTGATGAGCGTGTTCAGGTTGACTCCGTCTACACCAACTTTAGCATAGCCTTGACCATGCTTTACTTTTAATCAAACTAGCAGAGGGGGGTGGGCAGGGTTATGCTGGAATGTCGAACCGAGAAAATATTCTCTCAGTCGCTGGCTCTTATTGAGAATCTTTCGTATCTACGTCGGGGGTGCCAGGGAAGTCACTTGGGGCCACTTATGTTTATTATTTTCATAAATGATATAAGCAATTGTTTCAGATTTTCTAAACATTTATTTTATGCAGATGACCTACAAAACTTTAAAACAATACTTAATTATAACGACTGTCAGGAGTTACAACAAGATTTTATCAGGATTAAAAATTACTGTGATAATAACAATTTATTTATAAATGTTGAAAAGTGTTTTGCAATTAGTTTTATTCGAAATTATAGCAAAATAATTTCAACTACACTATAGGCGCAAATGTACTGAGGAAAGAGCGTAGAGCTAGGGATCTTGGCGTGCTTTTTGGCGAGAAAATGATTTTCGATCAACACATCGAGGATGCTGTTAACGGCGCGTATCGCATGGCTTTATCAAGCGGCAAACTAACCAGCTGCGAAGCAATAATGCGTTACTAACCCTCTATTATGCCTACGTATTCAGTCGCCTGAACTTTGCATCCTCGGTTTGGAATCCAATGTATAATATCTACAGGGTGTTATGGAATTGATGTATTATATTTAAATGGGTGACTTCTGGGTATCCTAGAGAAGCGCTACATATTACTTTTTAAATCGACCGTTTTAAAAGTGGGGTCAGTCCGCGCTACTATACAACATTTCACCCAGAGCCAATGGCAATGTTGCCAAACTTAATGTAAAACTGAAATTCCATATCAAATTATAAAAATAAATTATTTTCTACCTACTTGTATTTATCCTTATACCTAGAGCGAGGAAATCCAGGCACAAACACAATCAGTTATTTTTCTTTCTCATGGGAACACTCCTGGAAGTTTAGAAGATCATAGGGCATTAAACGATATATTATTTTTACTAGAAGGTCGACTCTATGGACTTTTTAATGTCAATACCATCTGTGACTGTGCCACCAAGGACTTTAAGACTTACACAGACATTTAATGTGCCATTTAGCCACACTAATAGTAGTGGAAATTCACCTTTAAATAGAATGCTAAAACTCGTAAATACTTACTGCCACCATATAAAAAATCTGTTTTACTGGAAAAGTAATCTTGATTTTTTTTTTGTGTAATTCAATAAAAAAAATTTTTTCTCATGTATCAATTGTAATATTGCATTGAATGTGTTGAAATCTTACATAGTTGTTGAACTTAAACTAAAATGTAAATTATGGACCTCCTGTTGGGTATAGCCTGTTTGTGTCCCAAAGAAAAAAATAAATAAATGAAAAATTAATTATTATGAAACGTAATAGTGTGTGGTTGGGAAATTAATATTCCTTTTTTTTATATATTTTTTTTATGATCAAACACAAGCACTATAGGAAAATTCCTTTAGGGCACTCGGGGAGTAGTGCGTGTGCGCAAAAAGCGATTCACGTTGGTTTTGAATCGTTGGACGTTATATTCGTTGGGAAAAACGACCTCGGGATGGTCGTTCCATAAGGATGAAGTCCTCCAGATGAAAGAATTCTCAAATAATGAAATTCGAGGAGTACTAAGCTTAACCACATATTGATGGGAGGCAGTGGTTCGTCGTGTATTTCTGCTATTCGCCGCTCTGGGCGGAATTAAGAGGGCAAGGTCAGCCGAGCACTTTCCATAAAAATATCTGTAAAAGAGAGTCAATGCTCTAGGCTGTCGAAGTTCTTCGTCAGCTCGTGGTCTCCAATCAGACGAATGGCCCTCCTTTCGATGGAGTCCAGTAGCCTAAGAGTATGTTTAGGTGCAGAGCTCGAAACATGAGAGCAGTACTCTAGTGATGGTCGAATTTGGGCTTTGTATTGTGTCAAAAGTTGTTGAGGTGTGTACAACTTTCTGGTTTGGAAGAGTACACCAAGTTTCTGAGAAGCTATTTTGGCGATTGTCACAACGTGGTTACATATTCCTCCCAGATTGACTCCCAGCAAATCAATAGATGAAGCCAGTGGGATTGCGTGTCCGCCCATGACTATATCCGGTTCTGTAATGTTAACCTTTTTAGAGAAAACTTCTGCCTGGGGTTTTAGCATTAAATTCGACTTGGTTACTGTCACCCCAAGCCAAAATTTCTTCCAGGTCTTTGTTGAGGCATGATACTTTATGATGTCTGCGAAGATGTGCGTCGGCAGCCGTTGTTTGTGCAGTCAACGAGAAAGATGAGATAAGTGTGCTATCGTCAGCAAAACTAAATATCGGATTTTTTGTTTTCACTAGAAGGTTGTTAATGTAAAGTAAGAAGAGAGTGGGAGATAATATGGACCCTTGAGGAACATCGGCATTGATGGTGAAGGTGTTTGAGAGAAATCCGTCAATCGCCACTTGCAGAGAGTGGTCCTTAAGGAAGCTAGACAACCATGTACAGAATCGACTGGGCATACCATAGGATCGCAGTTTACTTAGAAGTCCCTCATACCAAACACGATCAAAGGCTTTAGAAATATCCAGTGCAACAGCCCGAGACTCCCCATGATCTTCGATTGCGTTGTTCCAAAGATGGGTGACATAGGCTAGAAGATCTCCAGTTGATCTGGACTTCCGAAAACAATATTGATGATCGCTGATAATCTTGAAGCCTTCTAGGTACTTGAGAAGATGTTGGTTAATCGCTTTCTCCATTACTTTTGATATAACTGAACGCACTTGGTGTATAATAAAAACACAATTTATTTACATATGTTAATATTCTTCTATCGTTTACATAAAGTTTTAATAAATGATATCTTCTAAATAATCTTTTCACATTGGTATACTTTGTGTCTTATATGGAAAATGTTATTTGATAAATCAAAACTGAAATTCTTGTATTTATAAATTGAAAGTTAATTAAAAATTAATAGCAAATGACTTTATATTTCAATCTTTTTTCAGTCGCTTATTTATTTATGCCAAGTTTCCTTATACAAAGGTGGTTAAATATATATCTCCCTTATTTATATCAGGTCCATAAAATCGAACTGTTTTGTTAGTTAAGCTACCAGCAACACAGGATTATAACAAGAGCCATCAAGTTTAAATTAACCCTAACTATCAGATTTTAGTATGGTAACATAAACCTTCAAGTTTTAGAATAAACCTTGTGACATAAATTACAATGTCAGAAATTAATTTGTTAAATTTAGATGTCTGGTTACATATAATTCTTAGCTTAAACCTTTCTGTTATCGAGGATATATCGCAATTAAATATTATAAAAACTGATAAGAAAATAGAAACAAACAAATCTAATGGGTACATCTATTATATTATGTTGTCAAAATTTTTATCGAATATAGGCTTGCGAAACAAGGTACATTACCAAAGATATTACAAACTAAAGATAGAAAAATGTACATTTCTAGTCTACGCAACGAATACAAACACCTCTTTGCGTCATTATTGCAACATAGCCAGATTGTCATATTTATCGCAATGCTATCTTGCAAAATCCCAATTAAAAATTTGTTAATTTGACAATTATAACTGGTTTAATCGCAATTGTTCTTAAAATAAATTTATTTCCCAATAATTTTACTATAAACTGTCAGAAGGCGATGAGAGATTCTTCAAAAAACATTATTATACCTACTTAAAAGTATCAAATAAATCTTGAACTAATCCAATTGCACTCTGGCAACATCTATTTCTATTTTACTACGTGCTACATGACATGTGCGATACGATTTGGACCCCCAAAATTCGATGAATACTAATATCGTAAACATTACAATGTTGGCGCTGTGCTCAGGGATTGTTTATAAATTTTGGTTGATTTGTGTTTTTTTGTGATTATTGGTGAAAAATCGTCTTTATTATAAACAATCATGGTGCATTCATGCGTAGTTTGTAGAAGAGTTGATCATTTAAATAAGGATGTATCTTTTCATCGGTAAGTATGGTTATGTTTTAATATTATTAATAATTATATTAATATCCATCTGATATAACCAGACTTCAACATTGTTGCCATTCAGCCAACAAACATGTAATTCACTCTTCCACCCATTACTGATTTTCAATAACATTTCGCACAATCAGAGCTTCAGTTTCCGACAGATTTATGAATGGATTATGGGACCTTTGTACATTACCTAGTCCTCACGGTTTATTTTGAAAAATACTTGTTCGTTGTGATTTGGGCCCAGTTTTCTAATCTCCAACAATAAAAAATTAACGTCGCCATAAGAACGAATATAGAACTAAGGTTACTTTTATACAGGGTGTTATGAAAAAAAAAATTTACCTTCAGTATTATTTCAAGATTTCCATAAAAGGAATAGAGCAATAAATTTATGTTTTTAAACATAACCACTATAGTAATATCATACAAATTTAAAGTCAAATAACAACATTTATTATTATAAATTATATCACAAAAAAAACGGCAATGCTACTACTGGTAAATTTAACACATTATTTTTAACTCCAGAAATAAGTTAGGCTTAAAATTCGTATACAAACACATGGGATTTGAGAAGAAGAACTCGCGCGACGATATATCTCTTCCGTACGACCGTACGCAACAAAACAGACTAAAGAACGATCCACGATAGACCGAAGCCACGTCTGAGCAACGGTTTCCAATGAGGCAAGTGTTGTAATTTGGCATCACTGTTATCCTACTGACCTATATATACATTGAAAGCATTCATTCATTGAAAGTAAACCGTAAGTATAAACATTATAATATTCTAATTTTTTCCACGTATTTATTATTTAAAAACAATAGTCTCCTCTTCGTTAGTTAATTCTTTAAAGTTATATGGAGTTTCACAGAGTTTAAGGAAAATGAACATTTTGGTAGAATTTTTGATATAAAGAATGAATCTGGTCGATTAGATATTAGAGTTATGAATAAATAAATAGATTTACGGTGGTCGATTTCCTTTTTCAATAAAAAATGATATTGGCCAAAAATAGACAGAAAACAAAAATTATCATAAGTGATTGAAACTCGGTATGTGGACATAAAATTACAATGCAAATAAGATTTATTAAAGCTCGATCTATAACTGCCATTTTTCGACATTTTGTTAAAAAAAATATCAAATTTGATAGTTAACAAAAGTTCCACAAATCATATTTGTTCTATATTAAAGCAAAACCTTTTCCATTCAAAGTTTACATAAATCGCAAAATAATTTTTTCCCATAATATGATGCCAACTCTAATGGTGACAATGTATAAAGCCATTTCAAGAACACCCTGTATATATTTTTTCAAGTACTACTAAACCTATTTAAATCGACGTATAAATAGTATTGCTAACATTTCAAAAAAAAAAAGAGAACGCAGCGAGTAAATCGAAAAATTTCCCTTTCCTACCTAAAACCGCCCGCCCCTGGTTGCTACATATTCCGACTATATACTACCCGCCATCGAATAAACCAAAATGTAATTTATCCAAATGGAACTAGCGCACGAATATCTATTTTCCATTTTTACTGTTATTTTAGCAGATATACGTCCTCACCCTCATTTAATTCGGGTACGTTGAACGTCGCGACCTTTGCGCATATAGCTTTGATGTATGCAAATTTTATGCCAATAATAGCGGGATAAAACGTGCTTTTCGGAAATACTGATGGTAAAATCCTCGCAGAAATTTAATAAAAGGTTATGTCGAAGTAAAACAAAAATTTAAATAGGCCAAAAATCCTTTACGATGTAATAAAAAGGGTCAACGGTTCACTTGCTTAATATTTGCTGATTCGTCCAATCGGTGGCACAAAGGAGAAATATTTAATAGGTGCGTTCTTGACGTTAAAAATCTACTCAGAGTTGATGATCAGGTCCCAGGCGAAGCCGTCCACATCCTCCACCCCCCCCCCCCCCCCCCCCCCCACCGACCCCAATGCGAATAAACCAACCAACCCAGCAAATCCAGGAGGTGCTCCTGGAATACGCTATTGTCCGGCTTTTGTTATCGATACCTTAAACGTCTAGATATATCTGTATTTGAGGATTCCATAACGTTTTAAAATAAGGGGATTGGAGAAGACACATTTAACAATATTTTATTTTTCATAAAATTGCCCTGTGTTCCCCTATCTAATTTTACACGGCGTGGGCTAAAAAACTTTCAGAAGGGGCATACTATTATTTTACAATCAGAAAGAAATACCCTACCTAATTACAATAAAATTACTAGGTCAAATAAATATTACTATTATTTATGGTTACTTATTGGAAAATACATTACCATAGGCCTCCACAGTTCCTACAAAATAAATGCTGATTACTTAAAAGCCACAAAGAAAATGCTTACATTAATTTTATAAAATTACAGAGTACCAACACTAAAAATTAGACTATAAATTAAGTTTTAGTTATCTAGATTTATGGGAAATTTTTTTTAGTTACTTTAGGGTTATCAATACTCACAAAATTGTAAGAGTTTTTCGTCGATTTCAGAAAGGTGTTATTTAACAATAATTTAACCAGACAACTTATACTGGGAGAGATATAACACCGGCATTTGATTTTGTCACAAATAATTTACTGTCAGAGAACTTTGATCGGGAGGAAATAATTTGTGCCAATCTTATGTATGTCGCTGATATCGTTGATGACAACTTGAACCCTAAAGGTAATTCTGATGGCAATGTATGATTATATATCCTGTACAGTGCCAGATTAACGCTTAGGCTAACAAGCCCTGGGCCTGGAGGGGCAATTTACCAAACTATAGCCATATCAGGATACGAAATCCCACTGGCTTCATCTATTAATTAGCTAGGCGTCAATCTGGGAGGAAATATGTCTTGGCATAACCACGTTGTGGCAATCGCCAAGATAGCTTCTCAGAAATTTGGTGTACTCTTCCGAACCAAAAAGTTGTACACACCTCAACAACGCAAAGCTAAGGTTCGACCATCACTAGAGTAATGCTCTTATCTCTGGAGCTCTGCACCCAAACATACTCTTAGTCTACTGGATTCCATCGAAAAGAGGGCCATTCGTCTGATCGGAGATCACGAGCTGACGGAGAACCTCGACAGCCTAGAACATCGAAGACAAGTTGGGGATTTGACTCTCTTTTACAGATATTTTCATGGAAACTGCTCGGCTGACCTTGCCCTCTTAATTCCACCCAGACCGGCGATTAGCAGAAATACACGACGAACCACTGCCGCCCATCCATATGTGGTTAAGCTTAGTACTCCTCAAATTTCATTATTTAAGAATCCTTTCATCTGGAGGACTTTATCCTTATGGAACGACCTTCCCGAGGTCGGTGTTCCCAACGCATACAGTGTCACCATTAAAGTCCGCACCATATGGAACTTTTTTTTATTAATGAGGTTAGTTAAAATTAAATTTCGGCAATCGTTTTTGCTTCAAATTAGACTAAAAATTATATAATCAAATGTCACCATCTGTCATTCGGTATCTGTCAAAAATTACATTCTAATCAAAAAATGCTGAAAAATGGCATTGTTTTACCGAATTTCAAAAAATTTTATTAGAAAAAGTTGTTTCTGGTACAATTCTTGGCCTAAATACAAAGTTTCAGTTTTCTAGCTCAAAGTTGATTTTTTTGCCATTTTTTCTAATTAACTTTTTTTTTATTTAATGTAAGTTCGCTTAATGGATATTAAACTATTTGCTTATACCATACTCAATATTTTATTTAGTTTGTATGAGCTTTTTTTTACTAGAATGCCATTTTTTTTCGAAATTTAAAATTAGAGGCAAAAAAATTTGACACAGGTGGTGCAAAGTTATCCTAATTTAAAAATTTTAACAGATAGACGTCAGATATTCCATTTTTTTGATAGTACATACACCTAAGAAGTTTAAAAAACTTATAATAAAATTCCCAGATATCAGATTAGTTCAAAATTTAGACACATTTTCTTTTTATCCACAATAAAATATCAAGGCAATTTTGAATTTTATAAGTAGGCTATGGAAAAAAACGAATTAGAGTGCCGAATAAATAAAAGAAATGTCAGTGTTCAGTGTTATCACCAATATTGTCCATTCAAGAAAAAATAGAAATTGTCTTAATTTGTGGAGAGAATATGCCTCACCGGCAAGTATCTGCCATTTTTAATGAGAGGCATCCAGAAAAAAATTTGCAGCATAGCACTGTTTCAAGAATAATGTCAAAATTTAGAGAAACTGGATCTGTTCGAAATAATTTTAAGAAACCTCACGCGGCAAGTAAATACGATGAAGCAGCACAACTTGATGTTTGTTTAACTGTTATTGACCACGGTCAAACTAGTGTAACCAAGATAAGTGATGCAACAGGGTGCAAGAGGGAAAGCGTTAGAAAAATTCTTCAGAAAAATCGATTTCGGGCATATAAACCCAAGTTTATAAACACATTAAAAGAACGCGATTTTGATATCCGACTTGATTTTTCGTTTTGGTATCAGGGACAATATGAGGAGAATATTCTTTTTCCATACAAGATATTATGGACAGATGAAGCCACTTTCTCTTCGAATGGTACCGTGAGCTCACAAAATTGCCGATGGTGGTCCCAAGAAAATCCTAACTTCATAATTGAATGTCGCGACCAGTATCATTTTAAAACCAATGTTTGGTGTGGAATTTTGAAAGATGAGCTTATTGGACCATACTTCTTTAGAGCAAACTTAACTGGTGAAAGGTACCTGAATTTTCTTGATAACGAGATTACCGAAGTTTTGGATAACATGCCCTTACACCATAGACATAACTTATGGTATCAGCTTGATGGTGCACCCATACATCAAACTGTAGCAGTGAAAGAACGCATAAACCAATTATTTCAAAACAGAGTTATAGGGCGTGATAGAGAATGTCACTGGCCACCCAGGTCGCCTGACATAACCCCACTAGACTTTTTTCTGTGGGCCGTTTAGAAATATCGAGCATTTGGAACAAACGATAGGACAGTGTTGTGCCGATATAAGACCAAGCTTTTTACAAAATGCTGTCAAAGACGTTTATAGACGGACGGGTGTTTGTATAGAGCGAGAAGGACGTCACACTGAAATGTGAAATTTGTTACCTATTTAAAATGATTAAAGTTCCTTTTTGTTCCTTTTAATAATAATGATAGTTTTAAGTATAAAATAAAATTTTTATCAAATATTTAGATGTATTTGTCATTTGAAAAACGAAACATCTGACGTCTATCTGTTAAAATTTTTAAATTAGGATAACTTTGCACCACCTGTGTCAAATTTTTTTGCCTCTAATTTTAAATTTCGAAAAAAAATGGCATTCTAGTAAAAAAAAGCTCATACAAACTAAATAAAATATTGAGTATGGTATAAGCAAATAGTTTAATATCCATTAAGCGAACTTACATTAAATAAAAAAAAAGTTAATTAGAAAAAATGGCAAAAAAATCAACTTTGAGCTAGAAAACTGAAACTTTGTATTTAGGCCAAGAATTGTACCAGAAACAACTTTTTCTAATAAAATTTTTTGAAATTCGGTAAAACAATGCCATTTTTCAGCATTTTTTGATTAGAATGTAATTTTTGACAGATACCGAATGACAGATGGTGACATTTGATTATATAATTTTTAGTCTAATTTGAAGCAAAAACGATTGCCGAAATTTAATTTTAACTAACCCCATTAATAAAAAAAAGTTCCATATGGTGCGGACTTTAATGGTGACACTGTATAACCTCCAAAGATTCAAAACCAACGTGAGTCGCTTTATTCGCACACGCACCACTCCCAGAGGGCCCTAAACGATTTTTCTTATAGTTCTTGCGTTTGATGATTAAAAAAAAACTGTATCTCCGCTAGTTTAGAACTCAACTCGGTCAGCATAGACTAGAATCAGCATGTTCGTGTATATTTTGGGACCATATTTTGTCTAAATTCAATTCTGTAAATACTTAACTACAGAAACTTAGGTTCGATTTAGGAACTGTTGTGCAGCTGTTTTAGACAAAATATTACAATTGTTTCATCTGTTATTCAGCCCACGACGGTGCCTATACCCCGGAAAATATTGCAATATTTATTAGTGCCTTAGCCTTAATTGCCAATTAATAATTATTGTACAAAAATTGAATGCAATAATTATTGTTAAATGTTCTAACTTGAATTGACGTTGATATTTATGCCTATCTTAGCTGATATTTAGACTTTTTGTTCCAATTTCGTCTTTTAGAGAAAGGTTTCCTATTGATTGGTTAAAAGATAAATAGATAAATGGTTTGTCACAAAACATGATATCGGTTAGGTCAAAAATGTGGTATTTTATTCCAGACTACGGCTTATTATTTTAAATAGGAACCAACTAATTTTTCCACAATCGGATAGCTACTAAATTCCCTTTCCCACAATGTATCTTTTTTTTTTTTTTTTTTTTTATGATCAAGTATTTTCAAGATTCACAAGTATTTTCAAGATGACGGCGCATGAGGCGCTTTTGCTAGTTTCAGCGGTCCACCATTTTGAAGTAAGTAAGTAAAATTTTATGAATCTAACTTTTCTTTTACATGTTTTATGGCTATTTAATTTATAGTACTTTATGCTAGAGACTGACGTCTTTTAACTAGTCATGTGGGTTTATATACAAATAGTCAGTAGCAGCCCCGTGGGACTGCTTATGGGGGTGATCGAAACACGTAAGAAGGCCTTGAAAGTGATGCTAAGCATACTCTGCTCCATGCGCTCACAAGTAACCTACTTTTATCGATCTGTTTCACTTCAGCCCTTGAAGATGGTAAAATATTTTATGTAAATTATGATTACTTCCGATTTTTGAATAAAACTACTTACAAGCTTATTTCTGAAGTTTAATTTTTCATTTGTAGTTACGTTACTAGTTCAAAAAATGATATAAGAGTATGTAAGGATTATTTTAAAGTGATATTTACAGCTTAAAACATGTCAGAATCCTAATATTGATTTTCACCACTTAGTAAATCAAATAAAAGGGTTTTGAATGTTTTGTGTTGGTTCAATGTCACTTTATAAAATATTGACAGTAATAAAAATTTGGACAAAAGTGATATTTGAAAAGCACGTGCGTTCGTCAGCTGATGCCAGACGTAATGGATGCCAGGTTTGTTCGTTTGTTCATACCTGCTTCGATTTGTTAACACCGCTGTTTGTCTTCTTCCTGTTTATAAGTATTTGTTGGTCAGTAGTTTGTGTAGTCTCGCTTATCAACTCGCGCCATTTATGTCTATATTTCTGCAATTTGTTTTATAGGCGTTTGCACGAGTTACACTTAAATCTTATTCGTAGGTAAGTAGAACCTAAATATAAGGTGCGCCATCATGGTCATATCGTTTGCTGAGGTTGCACTTATCTAAAGTTTAGCTAAATTAGCTAAATTATAGGTAAAAGTGGCAACCCGAACAAAATATAGTAAACAACCATGTATACAATACATTTCCATGGAAGGTAATTATTATGTCCTGGCATGATTGTCAAGTCAAGGAAATGGAAAGATTATTTTTGTTGGAGCGTTTTATCATTGTTCCTAATTATTATTGTTAAAAGGGAAGAAAAGAAATTAGTGAGGTTACAAGAAAAAAAAGGCTACTTATTTTAGGACAAAGGAGTATCTTAAGAAATTTTATGATATATTTCGCTTTCAATTTCATTTAAAATGAATAGTGCTGTTTTTTGTAACAAGAAATCTTCATCAAAGAAATAAAAATATTCACTGCGATTATACATGGTGTTCGCTAATTAATAGAACATGGAAAAAACACAGACTCCTTACGTAAAAATATTAGGATTTAATTATACTTACCTATATGCGTAGTTGATATTCAGGCATCAGGCAAACTGAGATACAGGGTGTTAAAGTCAAAACTTTTCTCTAATAACTTTCACAGAAACCAACGTTTTTTTACAAATGTTGGCAATTATGTTTTTTTATGACGAGAAACTGATTTTTTGGTGAAATTTTAATGTACAATGTAGGGGGCGCTGTCTGTAGCATTTTTTGCACATTTATTAGGTCATAACTTTTTTGTGCCTCAGTGTATTTAAGTTTCTAATGAAAATAATACTTTTCTCATATTTATTACGTAAAAAAGTTATACTAATTTCAGGTCGCCCAGAGTTACTGTTTCGGAGATATTTGCATTTAGATTGTTTAGTGCGTTAGCTGATGAAAGCAAATAATATTTTGTTATTTCTTACCAATTCATTTTTACATGATAATTAATGTTCTAGTAATGGTAATTGTGAATAATAAATACAACAATTGGATTGTTATTTAACTTACTTTAATTAAAATAACTTTGATCCTAGAAAATATCGTGTCGAAAGAAATCAACAGCAATAAAAAAAAACTTACGATAAACTCCAAAATGAAACATTTTCTGTTCCATAGCAACTGCATCTCTAAATTTCATTTGTTTTCTCATAGGTTTCTTTGAGAAAACAATTTTGTTTGCAAATTAATAGTAATTGGGCATGGTGTACTAAACAATTTAAATGCAAATATCTCCGGTAACTCTGGGCGACTTGAAATTAGTATACCTTTTTTACGTAATAGATATGAGAAAAGTAGTATTTTCATTAAAAACGTAAATACACTGAGGCACAAAAAGTTATGACCTACTAAATGTGCAAAAAATGCCGCAGACAGCGCCTCCTACATTGTACATTAAAATTTCAACAAAAAATCAATTTCTCGTCAAAGAAAAAACATAATTGCCAAATTTTGTAAAAAAACTGGTTCCTGTCAAAGTTATTAGAGAAAAATCAAAATGAAGTTTTAACTTTAACACACTGTATCTCAGTTAATATCAACTTTCGGATATAGCTAAGTATAATTAAATCCTAATATTTTTACCTAAGGAGTCTGTGGTCTTTCCATATCCCATTAATTAGCGGACACCGTGTATATTCTTCTAGGAATTCCATATATCACTACATTTATGTCATCAATCTATTGAAATATTTCTTTATAATAAATCCATTTTCACAAGAATAGTGCCAAAATGACGTTTAAAATCACTTAATGTCCATTTTAAGCCACAAAAATCTTCGGCTTATATTAGCCCTCAGATAAGAGTTTAAGGTACACATAAAGGTAAGGTCCACCTAAAACGTCTTAAGTGTAACCCGTGAAAATAGACAGTAATCTCAGAATATATATGCGGGTTTAAATATAACAAGTAATTTCCATAACACCCTGTATATGACAGTATTTTTAATGTGAAAAATATTTAAGTAACGAATTCTAATATATTAAGTCAGAAATCAAAATTGTTTCCATTTATTTTGTTACGATAGTTACGTTTAATTTGTTAGCAAGTCCTTCATAGTCTAAAAATAAAAATTAAATACCCTTCTCTCTGATCTGATTTTCGTAAAATCAACAATCAGAAATAAACTCCTCCACTTTAAAAGAAGTTAAGTGCTTTAAGGACATATAAACATAAGTGTCTAAATTGAAAAGCTTCCACATGACTTGGTACTCGAAGCAAAAAAGGACGATTAAAACTCTTTTACTTCAAAAATAAAGTTTTCTCGTGAACGGTTTAAAGACTCACTTAAGTGAAGTTATCTAAAGCTTAACCAGACATCTGTTGTAAAATATATTTAAAATTGTTGTCGTGAAGGTGACACAAATAAAATATAAATGTACGTACAAGGTGATCACATATAATGTCCTCCTCCCTTTTAACATTTTTATTTTTAATACTTGAGAAAAATTTAAAAGATTGTTGTACCGGGTTTTTAAAGTCATATTTGCAAGGGGATCAGATATCATTTTAGGTTTGTTGATTTACTGGGGGGGATCTATAAGTTTTTTTAATGTGACATCCTGTATATTAATTGATTTTTCAATTCTACGTGAAATTCTGAACGTAATTTATGTAATATACCCAATACCAAAATTCAACCGTTTTTGATATATTGACAATTGAAAATTGGCAAGATACAATATTAAAAATATCCAAAAATGCAGGAACGAAAGCTAATGGAGATTGCTATGGAAAACAAGAACCGATAATTCACACTAATTTTGTTCTCCATAGAAATCTCAATTTTCTTACATTCCTGCATTTTTAAACATTTTTAATATTAATATTACATAAATATACAATTAATATCCAAAATGGTTGAATTTGGGTATAGGGCATATTGTATAAATTACGTTCAGACTTTGATATAGAATATACAGGATGTCCCATTTAAAAAAAATTGTAATCCCCTCTATAAATCAACACACCTAAAATGATATTTGATCCTCATGCAAATACTATTATTCAATATTATTTGATTAATGCCTTATAGGCGATCGGGCTTATGTTATACTTAAGAAGAAATTCCTCAACAGCCGAATACCTAATGGGTACTATTTATGGACAATGTAATGACTGCTGTGACGGTAGAACAAGTAAATGTAGAGCTTAATAGAAATTATATAGTATATGTATATGTTATACAGTGAGAACGTAAAGTTGGAACACATTTAATTAAAATTTAGATGTTTTGCTTTTAAAAAATCATAATTTTGAAATGACAGTTTTGTTTCCTTGACCGTCTTTTCAAATTATGGTTTTTGGATTTCGGTCACTTTGAAATTAAATTCCAGTATTTGATTAACGTTTCGGTTTATTATACTAAACCATCGTCAGAACTATTTGTTAATAAAGAAAAAAAGCCGTATAAATTAAATAGAAAGAAGCAATATTTTTGACGGTGTTAGTGACAAATTTCTTATTTTATGTTAATAATATTAATTTATGTATCGAATGAAATGAAAAAATATATAAATGAACATAACTTGTATAATTCTCACATACTAAATTTAGTTACATTTTGTCTTTTTGATTGTTGTTGAGTTCTTAAAGATTGGACGTGAACTATATGATTGTTTATAACCAAACAAAAATACTCTTCAATAAGTTAAAACCCGTAGAACCAAAATTAAATCAAACAAATCTGATATATAAAATGTATTGTTCCGACTACTCTAAAACTTGACTGGCTAAACAAAACATTCTTTCAAAAATAGAATCAAAGAACGTAAAACCAGTCTACGCAATACAAATCAATCAGAACTAATACGAACAAACCCGAACAAACTGCCCTATCGAAACACTCATTAGATTACCTTCACAACTTTAATTTGGACAAGGTTCAAGTTTTAGATTATGAAACAAATTACAAAAAACGCAACATTAAAGAAAAGATTCACAACAAAAAAAGCAATAATACGATTAATTTATTTTAGAACTGATTCAGATAACTTTAGTAATATTTACAATAATAT
Organism: Barypeithes pellucidus; assembly: GCA_963991005.1. NCBI lineage: Eukaryota > Metazoa > Arthropoda > Insecta > Coleoptera > Curculionidae > Barypeithes > Barypeithes pellucidus. The sequence continues at coordinate 47,358,940 of OZ022557.1, read as the reverse complement.
AATTACATGTGACTAAATACAAATTTTTACCATCATAAAAATAAACATTAATAGCACCAAATAATTTTAATATAGGATTTCGCAAACTCTTCCAAACCACCATTGTAAAAATGTAAACAAATTCACAATACCCAAAATATAAATAATGTTAAATATGCATACCTTTTATTTTATTGTATTTAAATAATAGCCTACCTTACTGCTAAATGGTATAACTAAATTAGTTCACGTCCACTCATTAAAATCTCAACAATAAGCAAAAAGACAACAAAAAGACAAGATGTAACCAAATTTAGTTTGTGAGAATTCTACAAGGTATGTTCATTTATATATTTTTTCATTTCATAAATAAATAATATTAACATAAAATAATAAATTTGTCACTAACACAGTCAAAAATATTACTTCTTTTCTATTTTACTTATACGAACTTTTTCTTTATTAATAAATAGTTCTGACAAACCCGACAAACCCGATAAACCAAAAACCCTGGAACTTCATTTCAAAATGACCGAAACTCAAAAACTAACTACCCATAATAATTTTGAAAGTAAGTCTAAATAATTTTTAAATGGATAAGAGACGAAATGAGATGAATAGAACATTACGCAGTTAATAATGTTCTGCAGGAAGTTGAATGTCGTCTCGGGTACTGCCAGGAGGTTGGTGGGGTTTATTTCCAATATTTTCATTTCATTATTCTTTCGCGAATAAATAATGTTTTGATGTTTTAAGTTATAACGCAATTCGCGCAAATAGTTGAATTTAGGTATAGGACATGATAAATAAAAAATTTTATGCATAATAAAAAGAACTAAAAATGAAGGTATCCATTAAAAAAAATAATTGACTGGTCAATTTGTTTCTGGGTCACCCCGTATCCATGAAATTACTTTTAACAAATGCACAAAAAAAATTAAAATTTTCCGATCCGGGCGTTTTTTCGAAAAAAAACATGGATTTTAGAATTTGTTCCAACCTTTACGTTCTCACTTTATAATAAAATGCATTACAAGTAGGGCATGCATGTTGTGTTCGGATATATAGATTTGCCACTTAACCAATATATTTTCGTACGCATATGACTAAATCTGACCTTTAAAAAAAAACTGTTTTATAATTTTATATTGTATATTTTAATTTAAAAAAAGAAAAAAATTGCTTTTAAATGTTTCAATATATTGAGAGGATTACTCTACATGTTTCGGCTTTTTAGGCCATTATAGATTTATAAATTATGTACCTACATTAAGTAATAAAGTAAAAAACTTAATAGCCTGCTTGTATCTTTCAAAAAATAAATGAAGCAAAAAAATAATGTCCCCTGTCGTTTTTTCTTTTAAATATTTGTAATACCACCCATGTGTAAGCATACGAACTAACGAATCTCTCCTATGTACTGAAAATTATAAAAAGGTTTAATATCTCATTAAAGCTTATACAAAAGAGAAATATTACAGTTACATTTAGATCATAGTCTAACAAGTGTTGATTATTAAGGACAAAATGTTATTATTTCATTTAAGGCAAACAGAGAGTAGTTTTTTGGGTCTCCTGTAAAATTTACAATTTTGCACTTAGGAGATATTGCTGAACCACCGACGTTATGTTGGTGAATAATAAAGACAAAATAGGTAAACTTAACAAATCTGGGGTATATAGGATTAAATGTAAAGATTGTGAAGCTGTATATGTTGGACAAACTGGTAGAAACATCAAGACAAGATTAAAAGAAGATCGCAATTATATTTTGAATAACATAAAAAATTCCGGAATCTCCACACATTGTATAGAAAACAACCATTTTATAGATACGGACAACATTAACCTATACGAAAGAAAGGGTTTGTTCGGGTTGTTTACAGAACGTACTAGAACAGTACGAAATTAAGAAATCTATAAAATATAATCTCCTTACAACTAATGATCAATAAAATTTCATAAACACGCCCTTCATAGACAGCTTTCCCAAGTCTACCTACACTAATCTGGAGAAAACCCTAATTCTTAGGCAATAAAAAAGTTTATTAGTGACTATATAAAGACCTGTAAAATAATTTTTAAGTTTAGTATTCATCTGGCAATGCTCTTAAAAAAGGCATAAAAAGCAGAAACATGTAGAGTAATCCTCTCAACATATTGAAACATTTAAAAGTAAATTTCTTCTTTTTTTACATTAAAATCTGCAACACGGTTTATGCGTGCTTATAAATAGGTTTAGAAGTAGCGATGATAGAAAATACTAGGAACGCGTATCTGGTAACAGTTATGAGCGTGTAACGTAACGTAACAGATACTTGTAATGTAAAATACTAGTTCCCTGTTCCAGCCGATATTTCTTATACGTGTGACAGCACCGTTACCACACAACAGGTTGCAAAATACTAGGGCCAGCAAAATAATAGTTCCAGCTGTTATTTTATATCGGTCCGTATACGTGTGACAACACTGTTACAACGAGTTGCGCGGCGCCGGCCTATTCTTTGCCAAAATAATAGTTTCAGCTGTTATTTCTATTATTCTGTTATTTCTGGTATATACGATATACGATATGGCCGTCGTGAGACAAACAAGTAACAACACTGTTGGCCAGAACGGGTTCTGTTTTATTAAATTAAATTAATAGGTATTAGGTAATTATTAAACTTATATTGGTCTCCGATCATCATCCCCTCCTGTTTGTTATATAGTTTCTTAATAATTTTAGATGTATTTGTGTCATGAGTGATTTATTTATATTATTGTAAGTATTTCTAACCTAAAATATTAAATTCGTTAAAAATAACTATTTTTAAAAATTTTGAATTAGAACTCAAAAATTTCTATTTAAACAAAAAGATATATGCCGCATCAAAAAATATGTAATTCAGCGTAAATCAACAACCAAGTAATCCAAACAGGAGAGGCCGCCGACAAAATTTAGAAAATACTAGTTGTTACAAAATAACTAGTATTTGTAACAGTTACTGCCGTGTAACAGGAACATAACGTACTGTTACTAAAAAATACTAGTTTGTATCATCGCTATTTAGAAGTAGGTATACTATAGTCACCTCATGCAGCTCACGGCAAGTCATACGTGACAGCACAATTTTGTTTCTGCAAATTTACATAATCGGCACAGTAATAATACGGTGTCAGAGTTTGACGCTAGAAGGCTACACGATTCACATGCCATTTTCACAAACACAAAATATGTAATAAAAATGATACAGTATACGTAGTCTGTTTCTAAGCCGTGAGGGCATGTGCTATTTAGCCGATATGACAACACGTGAATTAACGTGACGTGATAATATTGTGTTTACGGCTTTAATATTTTAGAGTAAGTATTTGCTTCCTGTTTAATACAATATTTAATTAAAAACTATTTAAAAATTATTCGTCAAAGAAGATACCCATTTCGGTATATACTCAGGGATCTATAGAGAAATTTCGCATTAAATCAGTTGTTTTTGCCGTTTCGAAAGAACTCTAAAAGCAACAAGATCGTCCGGCTAGCGACGTCAATTAGAATCTAATCCAACCTAATCTATTCGTACCCTGATTAGATTATGAGCTGGGTTAAATGTAATAAACCTTTAAATTGTCTCGTAAATTACAAACTATCTGATACAGTGTTATATCCGAACATATACAGGGTGTCCCAAATAAAAATGCACTTTACGTTAACCATAGAACATACAAGCGATCAAATTAGACAAAAGTTGTGCCTTATGCCGGGTTTAATAATGTGCTGGCAGAGTAATCCTCAGGTTAATAAAAAACTACCTATCTAATAATCTCCTGGTAGCGTTAGCAGTAAGATAACCAATGCTTACCAGCAGGACCACTTATCAGGCAGAAAACGTGGCATTTTCAGGGCTTGCCAGTGGATTACAACGACTCTAACCACGTCTTCAGGTGAATACTGAATACGACTGGAGATGTACCAGTTGAAACGTTGTGTCATAAAAAAGTAGAGACAATGAAAGTCCAAAACGCTTTATGAATTCCATTTTATATTCTGAATTGACCGATAGATCATACGTTATTATTATTGTTCGAAAATTAAAAACAATTTATGTTACATTATTATTATTATTGTAAATTATGTCTAATGTCAAACAAAAAAAATAGTGTTAAATGCCCATTAGAGTATAAATACAATGAAAATACAAGTATAATTTAAGGTGCTTATTTGCATTGAAGATGAATTTTTTAGTCCGAAACGCCCAATAAGAAAGTCGAACTTTTTACTAGAAAAATTTGGTGAATCACTACATTTCGTCGAGTACTTCTAACTAATATCGAAGTTATAGAACGATTTTAATCGAGAATTAACTAACCACCAAAGATTCTTACTACCATTATAATAATTTTAACTATGATAGCAAAAGAACATACCTACACAGAGGACAATAAAAAAAAATAGCTGTAACAGAAAAATTGATTTTGCTGGGTATATAATTGCTGTAATAGTAAAGTTACTTTATAAGTATTACCCTGCAGATATAGCAAAGGGAAGTTCTTATGCTTACAAGGCCACTTATCAGCGATTGAAAAGATACTTTGTGGGACAATAAAGATATTTATTTACAACCATGCATGTAATAATGACATTTCATCTACATTGGAAAGGTAGAAAGTTGACTTTTTTTACTTTTACTTTCCACCCGGGTGGAAAATACATTATTTTTTTAAAAATCGATATCTCAAAATAATATACGAACATACTTTTTAAAAATGCTAATAGCTTTGCGTGTTTAGATATGTCTACTTTTCCCTAATTGATAGTGTGGTCCTCAGTATTGAATATTGTGACCAAATCGTTGATATCCTCTTTGTCTTGATATTTTCACTGAAATAAGCTAGTAGCGCCAACGCAGAACCAGGATTTTGAACTTTGTTTCCCGTACACCATTCTTTAAAATAGTTATATGCCTTGTCATATCTCGGGCGGCTTTTAGTTGGCAGAAGATCTTCTTCTACTATATTTGTTGGTTCTCGAATTTCTCGTGGAACAGCAGCAAAATCAAATTCCTCATCTGATAGCATTTTTCTGTTGTTAAAATAATATATTGTTTAGTGACATGGAAACCATATTCAAAAAATGATATTTGCCATCTTAATGTGTATTATTACCTAAGTTATTTTACCACCTGCGGTTTTACGAAATTTCTATCTAATTTTTCAATGGAAAAGTCAAAATGACAGTTATCTTTTATTAATAATTTTAATTCAAAATAATAAGAAGTGGATGTTAGATGTGGTTGTAAATAAAACAGTATACAAAACTCGGTGAAAAGATTCCTTACTGTCTTGAGATTTAGATAGCCTCGCCGCTTCAGAGCTAGATTAACTACCAACTCTCTCGACAGGAATGAAACACTTTCCACCTCGGTACGCAATATACTAACTAGGTTATGTTTGGTAATTTTGTAAAGTATTATCAAAATATGTTTGGCAATATACAAGGTACATATACAAGAAACTCAGCACAAAATACCGTTTTCCTGTTTAGGGTTATTTATATCTTTACATTTAAAGCTTTAAAAATAAATCTAATACAGATTAAGCACAAGAAACGGAAATTATATGAACGAAGTTTAAATTAAGTGGTAATACAACCAATATAAATCACAGGTTGGATATAGTTCTCAAGTTCCAATTATAAACTTTTACGTTCAGTTCAGTTGAGTTCACTTGCCATTTGCAATTCACCGACGTTCGCTGGGAAACAATTTCTGATTTATAAACTTCGCATGTCGTTCGCGGTCGGAGTGCATTTCATTGGCCAACGACCGAAAGCGTGTTGGAATTTTTAACTTCACATCACATATTCTCACTTTACATTTCAAAATAAAACACAGCAGTTATTAAACGAGAACAAAATCAACTCTCTGCACGAGGAAGGTAAACAACGAATTTAAAACCCTAAAAAGACTAGACGTCACCGCAAGACCTGTCAACGATAATGTGATTCACGCTTTTCAATCAAACTATTTTACTGTCCCAGTAAAAAAAAATGTAAAGAAATTTTTATAAAGTTTTTTTTAACCACAGAAAAGTGCATTCCTGGCTCAGCATATATTAATGAGAGGAACTAATATCTTTGAAGAGTTATTTAATTGTCACTATAAAGTAAATATTTCTAAAATAGCAGAGCTTTTTCTACAAAACTATAAAAAAGTATCCAGGAAAATGATTTCTACTGTGAAGAAATCAATTTGATGTTACAGGATAAAAATATTCTATCCCAGATAAAATAATCTTAGCAAATATTTCTTAGCTAGAGTTTCTCTCAGTGCAAACAGATTGTGATATAAATGAAATGGACAGAAATGAGATTCTATCATCAAACATAATTATTCCATCAGATAGGTATCTTTCGATTACTCAACACTGCATCCTTCAAAGAGATTTTAGGACTTATAGGAGGCAATAACGAACAAAAATTATACACTGATGATTAATAGGATAGTTAAGTTTTTTTAAATTAGTCTGTCTGTCCTCAAGCATACATTGTAAAATTATTTAAAACTATACAGGATAATGCAAAATGTCGGGGCACACCACTCATAGATTTTAAAAAAAATATAGGTATTATATCATTTTTGAATTATAAAATTTTTTCACTTATACAGGGTGTCCGCTACTTAATGGGACATGGAAAAACTACAGACTACTTGCGTAAAAATATTTGGATTGAATTATACTTACCTATATGCGAAAGTTGATATTAACTGAGATACAGGGTGTTAAAGTTGAGACTTAATTTTTGTTTTTCTCTAATAACTTTGACAGAAACCAACGGTTTTTGACAATTGTGATTTTTTTAGAATAAGAAACTGATTTTTTGGTGAAATTTTAATATACAATGTAGAGGGTGCTGTCTGAGGCATTTTTCGAACATTTATTAGGTCATAACCTTTTTGTGCCTCAGTGTATTTAAGTTTTTAATAAAAATAAAACTTTTCTCACATTTTTCAAAGTTACCGTTTCGGAGATATTTGCATTTAAAGTTTATAATGTTTGCATAATTAATGTTCTAGTAATGGTAATTGGGAATAATAAATAAAATAATTGGATTGTTCTTTAACTTACTTTAATTAAAATAACTTTGACCTAGAAAATATCGTGTCGAAAGAAACCAATAGCAATGAAAACACAAACTTACGATAAACTCAAGAATTAAACATTTTCTGTTCCATAGCAACTGCGTCTCTAAATTTCATTTTGTTCTCATAGGTTACTTTAATAAAAAAAAATGTGTTTGCAAATTAATAATAATTGGGCAGGGTGCACTAAACAATTTAAATGCAAATATCTCCGAAAAGGCAACTCTGGGCGACCTGAACTTAGTATACCTTTTTTACGTAACAAATATGAGAAAAGTATTATTTTTATGAAAAACTTAAATACGCTGAGGTACAAAAAAGTTATGACCTAATAAATGTGCAAAAAATGCCGCAGACAGCTCCCTCTATATTGTACATTAAAATTTCACCAAAAAATCAGTTTCTTATCCTAAAAAAAAAATAATTGCCAAATTTTGTAAAAAAAAGTCGGTTTCCTGCAAGGTTATTGAGAAAAACAAAAATGAAGTTTTAACTTTAACACCCTGTGTCTAAGTTAATATCAACCTTGGGATATAGGTAAGTATAATTAAATCCTAATATATTTACATAAGGAGTGGTTTTTCCATGTCCCATTAATTAGCGGACACCCTGTATAGCACAACATGTATCCACAGTAAGGAAGCATTTTTACAACATTTAAACTTCATACGTCATACTTTATATACGTCATACTTTATACAGGGTGTTATGGAAATTACTTATTATATTTAAATTGGTGACTCCTTGGGTGTCTTAGAGAAAGTCTACATACTTTTTTTTAAATCGAATATCTAAATACAAAGGTAAAAACCCTTTTTACCCACATACTGTCGCGCCGTTTCATCAGGATTCACTTAGCAACAATATGGGTCATTAGAGTATACTAACAGTGATGTCAGATGACACCGAGTGTCTCGGCCTTGCTTGGATACCGGCCGCGCGCCACTTTCATTGCTTCAGTATGTTTCGAGACTCGGGGGTGGAATGACGCTGTCGAGAGTTCCACGTGCTTGACGTATACGAATTTTAAACGTTTTGTTAGGTGTTGCATTACCTGATTTTTTTTCTCTTGTTAAATAATTCATAATATAAGTGATAACACGTGTCAAAGACGTCTTGTTGTCAAAAACTGAACACATGCGTTTCCAATTTTGTGTTGTAAGATGACAACACCGCCAATAATGCGCTAACCTCTTTTGAACCTCGAGACTGCCTCAATAAACTATTGATTGCGAAGGTCCTCAGGAGCAGCCACGTAAATTTTGAGATTTCTAATAAAGTGTATATTTCGCTTAATAATTCAAAGCGCCATTAATGGTTATTTTTCTTCAATTTATTTTCATCTTCATATAAGTCATTTCCATAACACCCTGTACATATACTTAAATAATAGTCAGTCATATCATACATTTTAAAATATTTAACTACTAGAGTTATAATACCGAGTTATATAATTATTTTCACTATATTCGATGTAAAATTTAAAATATATTTTAGATTCAGATTGCACTAAATTTATTATAAATAGTAACTATACTTTTTGATAAATTATGTGTACAATATTAGTTTGGTACGGATTATTAATGAACAATGTAATTAAATTTTATAGGAAATCGTACAATAAAATCTATATTATATTAATTTTACTATACCTAGTCTTTTTCCATGCAATCGATTATAAAATTTATAGTCCTTCTAGGATATTACGGAAAATTTAGTGTGCTGCATGTAAGAACAATTTAGAGTTTCACATTATCCTGGAAAGTAATTTATAATTTTCAAACTCAATTTCCTGTCAAAACTGAATACTTGCATTTTCCGCAAAAATAAAAAGTAGACATTCCGATCGATTTAGATTTTTAACAGTAGTGCGGCGGCGTCATTCGTTTAATTTTAATAAATTTTATTAATGCAACATACAGGTACAGCCAAAGTACAGAGGACTAGAAAATTACTTATTAAATCAATGTCAAATTTGAATGAGTTTTCTATTAATATAATGCATATTTTTTTAGATTTTCATTATTATTTACCCATTACTAACAGAAAACTACTTTAAGGATAGGATTTAAGTATAAAAATATGTACTTACTGTTTATTTTTAATGTAATTTACCGATATTGTTGATATCCTTTCTTTTGAAACTATATTCACATAACCTTAAACTTACGAAACGTCAAAGGTTTGAAGTCTATAGTAGAGAACATAAGCTAGTATCGATATCGACAACTATCGATATTGTATATTTAGAAGTATTTCTCTAATTATTATATAAGAGTACATAAAAACTGAACAGCCATATTTATAAGTTCAATACTTAACGATTACGAAAGATTTAACAGCAAATATGAATAATAACATTTTGTATGTGCATGTTTGGCCCAGTTATATCGAAAATAAACTTAGAAACTAAAAAAGTGATCTTGTTAAAGATTTTTACGTGAAGTTCAGTGGCGTAGTAGTTTTTGAGATATTAACAAAAATAAAAAAAATTTAAATGGTACACCCTATATATTGTTTTGCTAATTAATTAAGCATACTCTGGGCTTTACAAAAATGTATAGTTGATATATAGAAATCTATGATGAATAATATATTTATATTGAAATATAACCTAAAAATGCGATGTTTTTAATCATTTTTATTACTTATAACAGTAGGCTTCAGATCTTTCATATTTTTGTTAGTTATGAAATATTACATTTTCATAATATGCTTTTAATTTAATTATTCTTAACAATTATGAAAAGTATGACATGTTTTATATAGTCCAATTTAATATAATACCTGTAACAAAATTCTGAATTTTTTTCTTATAAATTGACCATAGCCTACAGTTATAAGTGACAAAATTATTAAAAATATCGCATTTTTAGGTGATTTTTTCAGTATAAATATAAACAACAATACATTTTGTATGCTTAATTAAAAATTGTATATAGGGTAACCCATTTACAAAAAATTATTTCTGTTAGTATCTAAAAAATAAACTTTTTAGGGAAACAGTTTTTAGCAATATCAGTTTTTACCTCTGTGATAAGTTAATGCGTAACGGAAATTCTATTCTATTCAACATTCCGTCTTTGATAAATAACTCTAATACCCCCAGAAAGCGTTGTAAGAATTAAAAATGCAACAAGTAAACATTGAAAAATCAAAAAATAATTATAGGAAATATAGACGGTGTTAAAATTACTTAATTGATATTAATTTCTATATTTTGAAATATTGAACTCAGAATTCCTAAGTAGGGATATTGAATTGGGTGGCATTAAAGCCAGAAAAGTTCAATATGTGATTTACATAAGCATTAGAATTCTTTCTATTCTTATTCATAATTCATTATTTCTTTAAAATTCTAGCCTTGTGCTTAAAAATCTACGGTTTACTGTTTACTTATGGTAATATTTACTTTTAGTATTCAGTATGGTTTATAGGCTTTAAACAACCACATAAATAAATGCCAATGTAAATCGTCTAGCGAGGGTGTGTGGACATAATAAAAATCTTGCTTTAAGGCCATTCGTCGCATAAAAACTAACTTCTAGGACGAATTAATATCTACTCCGATCTATCATAAATTTCACGACGTACAAATACTACTATTTTGCATCCTTTTCAAATAAAACTAAAGTGCAATCTTTTTTAACGGTATTATTTATTTGTTGCCTTTTACGTGTTCGGTATTTGACCTTTTCGAAGGAGACCGCAGTCACAGTTATTAATAAAACTTGGCAGTTTCGGACCCTTTTCACATAGAGGAATCCAGGTGATTCAACTGGATAGTAAAAGGGAGTGCGGGATCTTCAATCTTGTACGATGTTTAATTAAGTTTGTAAGTGATATTAAAGTTTTAACGTCTGTAATAATGAAATTAAAAAGAAATATAGCGGTAATCCGACAGGTATGTAATAAAGTGCACAATAAAGCGCACATGGAACGTCAAGTAATGAACATCTTTGGATCAATTAAATAATGACGAAATAGCTTCATGCTTATTAAGGCTTCGTTCTATTTAACGTTGCGTCACAGAACTGTTGGATAGATTGGAGGAATCGCGACAAAACCGAAAATTATTTCTTTGCCGACGATTAGAACAAACCCAAACAAACCCGAATACCCCTACCGAGAACAGTATGCTATAGCTTATCAGCGATGTACGGCCACAAAATAAAATTGGCACACAGCTGAAACAAGAACTTCTCTTATTTTCCTTATTAGAGCATAAATACAATTCAGTCTATCCTGCATGTGCTAATCCCAGCGCAACGTGGAATCGAGTGTGAGTCATAGAAATTTTATAGAATTGACTACGGTATGGTATGGCCGTTTAATTTCAAGTTTAACCCGAACATAAAGTGGTTTATGCCCGTCCTGCGTTCTCAAGTTCAACCTCAAGACGCTTCTGAATCACCAGCCCTGCATGCGAATACTCCCCCGTCATTCTCAGACAGTATCACAATGTTCTACTGACTAGAAACTGATTATAATTAGATAGGGCTGTCGCATACTTATTGTAATTTTCAAATCCGTTTAGGCCAATAAGCCGAAATAAAAGAAATTCTCCTTTGGCAAATGATTTTGCCTTCAAAAAAATAGTAAATTTCCGATTTAACATAGTCATTACCTCTTAAAATATATTGGAAAATAGGATATTTGCAAGAATTTAGAAAAATGTTATCATAAAAGGCAAATTAATGTTGAGCGCTGAAAGATAGTTTTTCCAAGGAAACATAATATATTGGTAAAATTTTATCAAGAAACAAAAAGTAAAAAAATTGAATAAAATTTAATATTTAATCCAGTAATGTATTACTATATTATAGCCTAAAAAGTAAAGATGTAAACTCTGAACATAAATAAATTTAACGTCCCTATGGGTAATGATTCACACATTGAAACATATCATTACCAGAGGTAATATGATACACATGTTGTTACAATTGACACAATTTTATAAAACATAACTTACGTTTATTTGAAAAATAGTAAATTCTTTTTTTTCTGTATTATTATGTCATGAAGAGTGAGGAAATTATATTGATATCACTAATGTATCTTGATATGATCCCCACATTTTTGCAGAGCTAATTTAAACTATTTCGCTCTAAAACAATGCTAAATATCATTTTCTGGCACAGGACTGATATATGTATGTAGTTAGGAAGACAACCACTTATTTACTTAATAATGTTTACCTACGTATTTGTGACTAACTTAACAAACGAATTGTGTGTTATTCCTTCGGTTGTAATTTTAAGTTGGCGGTACATTATAATAGTAACTCAAATGTAATGTTATAATAAATTTATGCAAATTTGTACATATTGTAAATAAAAAACAAGTGAAAGAGATGCAAATAGGTATCTCAATAATGAGACATATATTCACATATTATCACTACACCACCGTAAAAGTTCCTTTCATCAAAGCTGGTTTTTGAAACTTTTTCCATTGGTAATAAATTCTTAAAACACAGTATCTCGGTCATATAAAACATAAACATTCCATGCAGGGTAAAGTTCTCAATTGTCACGATAAGCACTGACTTAATATCGACTGATTTTCACCACGGTAAACATGCATACAATCCAAAGGCTAAAACCGTCCCCGGCACAGGCCTCGGTCTGACCGCGTTATCTAACGGGGTGGTCTTAGATCTACTGTACTAAGAGAATACAAAATAAATATATTATATCGCTGTATATATAGTATTAGATAAGATTGTGATGTACATATAGTATATTGCAAACATGAAATAATAAAGATGATATAATAAATTTATTTATGCTACAGTGTTCAACATTAAAAGCACCACAATCTCTAAAATTGTTCTGGATTCGATTAAATTTCTTGATATTCATTTTTAATAAATCTGGATATTTTCATTAAATTTTTTAAACGGTCTCCCTATAATCTTATCATACTGTCCATGCAGAATAAATAAATTCATTATAATTGCATTTGAGTTACTATTATGATCTTCTATTATACCGCCAACTTAAAATCACAAACGAAGGAATGACACTTCTGTTAAATAAATAATTTTTATTGAGCCTAACCATTGTTTTCATGGCGTCATACTAAAATCGTTGAAATTTACATGTTTTACGAAATTTCGCAAGAAATTATATTGAAAACTTGAAGAGTTAAATATAAGCAAGTATACATTGTTAAAAGCTACTTTTCCAAATCAGTATACGGGGTGCCCCATTTAAAAAAAAATTCGGACCTTCCTTCAAGTAGCCTACAAACAATCATACAGCATATCTCCGTAAGTTGGAACCATATAGAAAACTTTTTTATTATTAATTTTACGAAAAAAAGTTATTCTTCATAAAAAAGTTCTGCATGGTCTAAAACCTAAAATGCAACTATCAAATAATATATTCTTCTAGGCGTATACGAGGTTTGTCAAAAAATATGAATTTTTCCTAAGAGCAAAGTACCTTTATTTTTGCCAATATCGAAAATTGTTATTAAAAAAAGTTACTTAAAACCACGTTTAAATATGCAGTTATATCCATTTACGATGAAAAAATTATTTTTCTTTTTTAAGACGTAGGTGTACAATAACAATGCAAATTTAACTGTAGTTACATGTAATCTAGGATGTTCTGACATACAAATGAATTGTTGATAGCAAGAAATGTTTGACAGCGACCGTCAAAACGCGTTAAAATTTATATAGTACATAAAAAATGGTGATATTAAGTTGTGAAGAAAAAATTAAAATTGTTTTGATTGTCGGAAAAAACTATAAAGCGCATAGAGAAGCAGAAATTATTTTTAATGATAGACATCTCAATAAAAATATGAATAATTCAACCGTTACAAAAATAATGAATAAATTTAAGACTAGTTGAAGTTTAAACAATAATTTAATTAGATAAAATTAAGAAACGAATTACTGTTTTTAACTGTTTTTAATAATTATAAGAGATAAATGTTCATTCATAATTAATTAATAATGCAGACAAATTATTAAAAACTGACTAAACCTATTATTTCATCGTAAATGGGTGTAACTGTATATTTAAACGTGGTTTTTAGTTTTGATCAACTTTTTTTAATAACAATTTTCGATATTGTCAAAAATAAAGGTACTTTGCTCTTGGGCAAAATTCATATTTTTTGACGTATACGCCTAGAAGAATTTAATATCTCATAGTTTCATTTTAGGTTTTAGATCATGAAGAACTTTTTATGAAGAATAACTTTTTTTTGTAAAATTAATATTTAAAAAGTTTTCCATATGGTTCCAACTTACGGAGATATACTGTATATGCTTGAACTAAGAAATTACCAAAAAATCAAATACCAAAAAGCATTTTTAAACCATATGCAACATTTCAACTTAGGAACGTTCTAGAGTTTGGAGAAAATCATATTTATTAGAAGCTTTGAATATCGAAGGTTAAAAAAAAACGGATCAATGTAAAAATCTAACAACTTATATTGGGAGACAAACACCTGGTTTACACGGATTTCGGTCTATCTCAGACATACCGCGTTGGATATCCATGCGCTACAAAACGAAACGCCCGCTAAAGTCGTGTCAATTAATGTTCAACAAACACATTGGTCATATCTATCCGTCTTTCTTATAGTTCGAAATTCAAAACTAGAAGTCAAGTTTTCGTTAAAAAAAAATTAAAATGCAATTAATAATTAAAAACCGCAACAGATAGGTATAGTGTAATAGTGAGAAAAATTGCTCAGAAATAAACATATAACCTGAAAATTGTAAATATACAGGAGATTTGCCTCCGGTTTTAGGTAGAGGCGGTAAGACCGTATTGCTGAAAATATATTAAAACTATAGACCATTATCGGTTATCTTGAAAACCATATTTTGAAAATAAGCTCATTATCCAAAAAATCTAACGTTCCATGCACCGTAAATCACCCTGTATATACAAATTAACAATACCTCCGTAAAAGAGTTTTGCGACCTTTATTTATTTACAAGCAATAATGGAGGAAACCCAATCAAACGACATAATATATTTATATTAAAGCATAATATTATAGTGCAAGTGTGATCCCATCTAAAAGAGGTCCGAAGTAAATTACCCACTTTACATTGGAAGTAATTGCTGTATTTTATTTCAGGAGTATTTTTCAGGATTTTTTCCAGAGGATTTCTTTTCGTTTACCGAAAAAATCAGTACGTAAAAATATAATACACTCAGGAGCCTCCTTTAACGGAATAAACTTATTCGATATTTATTTACAAGGTAATTCTCGACAGTTAATTTAATATTCAACATATACTGTTCGAAAGAACGTAATTTTTATAAAGCCCTTATTGGCACGGCCAACTTTCGTACTTGCTTTCACGTTTGACACTACCAGATTAAAAACTGTCATATTTGTCAATATTGTTCGTGGAATAATTTGTTATTCTTAACTCAATATGGCAGTCACGTCGGTCGATTGTTTGTTTTTCCTAACAAAGACATATCAAACCGGTTACATGTTAGAATGAAAACAGGAACACAAAGATAAAAAGAGATGGTGATTGAAATAAATCGTCAATAAATGTAAGTATTAAAAGTTTTTCGCGCAAATTATACGGAAATGAACGATACATATGTCACAGCGGAACTTGTAAATTTTCTTACTGCAGACAATAGATGCAATTTTGCCTAATTTAATAATTTTCAGACCTCCTCGATTGCTTTTCTGGAAGTTGTTCATAATCCATACAAGAATGTGAATTGCTTATTCTTCAAAGACTGTGAACCAAAGTCGTATCCTTCTTGATGTAACGTATGTCCCATAAGTTTTAGCAATAAGAAGAAAATATCAAGTTGCCCTGGTAAAAAAAATTGTTTAACGCCTTCACTTAACGTTGACAGTTCAGTTTTTAAATTGATTAAGTCGATATGGCTTACAAATTGGAAATTCGGAAAAGTATTTATAATTCAGTTGGACGGGTCCCTAAATCCGAAATAGTATTATTTTTGCTAATCAAAATATATCGCGTAGAACCATTAATCGGACAATTGCTGAATGTGAGTAAGGTATTCCTTGTATGAACCTTCCAAAAAGTGGCAGGCCTAGAATTTTTACCAAAGTAAGATCAGAAAGACTAGTAAGAAGGGCGAAAAACACACTTGGTACATCGACAAGAAAACTAGCACGACAATATCGAACATCTAAGAACACCATAGCGCGAGAACTATAACGGAATGGCCAGAAATACCGAAAAGAAGAAAGGCTCCGAAATATACAACAAAACAACTAGCCAGAATCCCGAGATGCCGACGTGCATTAAGGACAGTATATTTTGCTAAAACCGGGTCATAATTATGGATGACGAAAAGTATTTCACTCCGAAATGAAGGGAAATGATGGTTTTTATACTGACAATATTGCAGAGGTCCCTGATAATGTCAAATTTAAACAAAAGCCCAAATTGGCTGATAAGGTGTTAGTGTGGTGCGCTATTTCCACCAGGGGTTTGTTCGGTATCCAGGCCTTATGTTGGTCGAGTAAGAGATGAAGCCCTGGATAGTCTAAGGTATATCGATGATTATCTTACGAGACTGGTTCATTTTATTAAAGAAGAACATGCCGGAGACGATATTATGTTCTGGCCAGACCTTGCGCCCTGTCACTATTCAAGACAAACCCAAAATTGGTTAACAGACCAAAATGTATCATTTATTCAGCGAAACGACAACCCTCATAACCTTCCCCAGGCTCGTCTCATAGAAGATTTTTGGGCTCTTTTGTCGCGAAAAGTTTACGATGGAGGATGAGAAGCACAAAATGAGGAGGAACTTTAACGCAGGATATATAGAAAAATCCGAGAAATCGATATAAATGCCGTCCAAAACCTAATGCTAGGTGTCAGCAGAAAGTTGCGTCTCGTGGAAGATCATGGTCCTCTATATTTAATATCTTCATAATTTTGTTGCTTATGAAACAATTAATTACTATGTATTACAAAACTTTATTTAAATATATTTAATTATAAAAAACAATTGGTTGAAATTTATGCCAAAACTTATGGGACATACGTTAAGATCCTCGGTTTCAATGTGCATTTGATTTGAAATGTACACGTTCTTTCATATTGATTGGATATGACATTATTGTGATAA
The DNA here is from genome assembly GCA_963991005.1 of Barypeithes pellucidus. NCBI lineage: Eukaryota > Metazoa > Arthropoda > Insecta > Coleoptera > Curculionidae > Barypeithes > Barypeithes pellucidus. Next base: position 47,341,725 of record OZ022557.1, on the reverse strand, counting down.
ATTTTATTGAAATAGTGGTAAGAATTGTTTGAACTATAAAAAGAATCGTTAAATGAATTTTATTAAATATTGCATGTATAAATATTGTATGTTAAAAAATGTGATTTTTGTCTAAAAAGTTTGAATTTACTGGAAAAATAACGGGTAAAACATCCCCTTTACAGGAAAACTTAAGGGGTCCCTTAAGTTGTGCACGTCACATTCTATGAAAGGTTAATAAATTTATTTTTTTCACTTATTAACAAACCCGAACAAACCGCAATTTAAGGTTATTTTTTTTTTCAATTTGTTGCCATCTCAGGATTTGCGAATTTTAATATAATAAGGTTTACAGGAACTAATCCGGTATAAAAACTAATGGGTTAACATTTCAAAACCGCTAATCTTAGGCAGCACATATCCCTGGAACTGTAACCGGCAAATTAAAGACCCTCGTAGATCAAGTCAGGCCTAAGAGAAAGCGTGAACATTGTAGTAAATATGTGGTTTTACGTTGGGCTTTACCGCATGGATTCCTTTAAAGGATCATATTATCCTGCTGGACTAAGCGTGTGGTTCATACAATTTACTTAAATCTCGTACCTACATTAATATTTCATCATTATTATTACAAAATTTAGCTAGTAGTTAAATTGTAGTCTACCATGTGAAAAGATAATCTTTAAAAAAACAGGTCACAGCTATTTATAATAGCGGTTTATAACTACAATCAAATTGAATAATATCACTGTATATTATTATATCAATAGATATGTATAAATGAACGAACAAACCCGAACATACCCGAAGGTACACAATCTTTACATATTGTTTGAAGCCAAAAGGAACACACATTAGTGGACAAACATCATTTAACCTATTGTTTTTTTAATATAATATGCCAAGAATATTAAAAAATTCACGTCATAAGTAATAAGCTGTTATTTCATTAAAAATGACAATTTTAATAATTTTTTTAACTACTAGAAAATAGTCTCTAGAGTTTAGAGCAGAGTAGTTTATTTATTTACTTTTTTATTTATTTATTTACTTTACCTGCCTTACAGAGACATTTCCCAACTACAAGGCAGGACAAAAGATATCTGCACATAATCTTAATTGAACTTAAGATAAGATAAATACATATATAAAAAACATAATCTAAAGAAATGAAACAAGAATAAAATTACATTATAAATTTCAAAACTTATTTAGTCTTACAGTAAAAAAAATAAAATTTAAGGACAAAAAAATATTCAAACCGTCTGATATAATTGAAATCCAGTTTAATGAGGCACCACCTTTTTAACTATGCTTATCGAGGAATTAAAAAAATCCAATTCAATGTGTTTATTGTATTTGTTACACATTTGAAAAGTAGGAGAAAACTTCAAAATATTTGTCCTTGGACATGGTAAATAGAATGTTATGTTTTGCCGTGAACCTAAGCGCGGCACATTAAAGTTTCTCAAAATGTCCATACAATCCAATTGATTGTTTAATAATTTAAACAAAGTAATCAAAAGATGGTAATCACGGCGATCACTGAGACATCCGTAATTAAATTGCTCAAGTAACCTGGATTGAGGAAAACCCTGGATGGGATATGTTCCGGTCTCTCTTAAAGCTAAGATATTTTAAGAATTTTCTTTGAACACCTTCAATGGCATTAATATGAACACTGTACTCAGGAGCCCAGATTACTGCAGCAGATTCTAACTTGGACCGTACATATGAATTGTACAATGTCTTCAAGACAACACTGTAATTGAAATGCCGAGTGCAGCGCACAATAAACCCATAACCCCGCAGAGATTCACCCACTACCTTATTTATATGAGGGACGAAAGAAAGTTTTGAGTCAAAGACTACTCCCAGGTCGCAGAATGAGTCGCAGCGGGAGATAACTGTATTTTTAAGCAAATAGTCATGTTTAATGACAGAAAATTTGTTTGTGAATGATACAACGTTACACTTCTCAATGTTTAGCTGAAGATTATTTTTCAAGCACCAATTATTAATTAGATCTAAGTTGTCTTGAAGAATAATACAGTCATTGATATTTCTAATCACTTTGAATATTTTCATATCATCCGCATATACCAAGAACTCAACAGTTAGCTCTAAGCCAATATCATTTATAAAGAGAAGAAAAAGTAACGGCAAGAACTGGCTGTATAGTTACCAGAGTTATAGCCGTGGAGAGCTACGTACTCACGGCGGTCAGAAAGGTATGATCTGATAAGGGCTATTAAAGGCTGTGAAAATCCGTATCTGTTAAGTTTTGAAATTAAAATAGAGTGATCACGCCGGTCAAATGCCTTTGAGAAATCCAAATATATTACATCAGTCTGCAGACCCTTATCTATCGATTCCGCAAGGCTTTGTGAGATACTAAGCAAGTTTGTTGTTGTTGATCTACCTTTAAACAATCCATGCTGCTGCTAAATTATTTGTCCTTGGACAAGCGGAAAGATGGAATCACGGAGCAAGAATTCAAACACTTTACAAAAATTACAAATAATTGATATTGGTCGATAGTTTGTTATTTCTGATCTGTCACCCTTTTTGTGTACAGGACATACTCTGGAAATTTTCCACAGCTGAGGAATTGTTTGACATTTCAAAGATAAGTTAAAAATGAGCTGGAGCGGTTTCGCCAAAACAGAACGACAGTCATGGATTAAAAATGCCGGAATAGAATCCGGTCCAGTGGTAAACTTCGGTTTAATACTTTTCAAGGCATTCACAACATCAGCTTCAGAAAAGTAGTGGATATTAATGTCCTGTGCATAGGGGGATTCATATTATTACATTATTGGTAGTAACATCAGAGAAAGACTGTTTAAAAATAGTTGCAAAATGACTCAAAATATCAGTAGGGGTATTTAGCTCTTTATTATTAAAAGACATGACGTTTGGAACATTGCAGGTCTCCCTCTTGCTCTTAATAAAAGCCCAGAACCTTTTGGGATCCCGTTTTATATCAATCTCAACTTTCCGCAGATAACCCTTATAAGAAACTTGAATGTCCCTTTTAACAATAGATCTTATAGATTTAAAATCCTGCAACGACTGAAGACATCCTGACCTTTTGAAATTTCTATGGAACCTGTCCTTCTTTTTTATATTTTGTATGATATTTGAAGTAAACGACGGGGAATACTTTTTATTCGGAAACTTCTTATATCGAGGTACACATAAGTCAATGATCTCAAATAATTTCGTATAGAAAGAAGAACACGCAGTCTCTACACTATTAAAGGATGTAAGAAAACACCAATTAATATCTGAAAACATATCATACATTAGCTCTTCGAAAATTATAGCTGTTTTCAAGATTCAATGCGAAATCACGCTTGCGATTAACTGGATGAGAATATTCCAGTGATACAAAAAGGACAGGGTGATGCTCATCCTCCTTTACAAGCACATTCAAAGCACCCTCTGCACTACATCCTGATCCGTCTACTTGTACTGGATAGAGGGCATAAAATCTAGATGCATGTAAATTTCCTAAAATTTAAACTTGACATATCTTACTTAAAAATTGAATTTAATATATTTTTTAAAGTAAACCAAGTATAGTTCGCGACCAAAACTGATGACGTGACGTGCAAACTTTCAAAATGATATGTTGTCATTGGTGATTTGCATTGGTTTCCATTGTTTCCACTGCTAAGTCACTGTACACAGTTTTGGTCGGGATACTTATATCAGGGTTAGACACTCTGGCCCAAAAGTATCGCTATGTCATTCTTGGTAACAAAAATTACCATTTCTTCAAAATACGTTTTTGTATTGTCGAAAAACGCTTCGTCCACAATCAATGCGAAATTTTACCATTTTTAGATTTTGCTCAATTGAAAATGAAAATCATTCCAAGAAATAAAGGCTATAATAGAGAATGCTACGCAATTATCAATTCCTTTAATTAATTTACTTAAGATGAAAAATTAGGAAATAACAATACAAATACGAAGTTAAGAGTTAAAATAAGTATCTTCTTGACACCGCTGTGGCATACTTAAAATTAATTTCTTTAACAAATTTTAATATCAAATAGACGATTCGAGATCATTTACATTTTTATCCTATCCTTGGTTATACCTACTTAATAACGAACTATAGTTCGCGATCAAACCGGATGGCAGTGACGTAGCAGTCTTAACCATGAAAACTGAATGAATGAATTAATAATGTCATTGTATTTAGGTATAATTATTTCATGAACATACAACAAAGATTAAAGCTAAAATACGACCTAGTTATAAACAAATTAAACTATTTTTTTTAAATAGTCCATCTCTCAGTGAAGTGAGGTTATAAAGAGATAAAAAAACTCATAGTCTGCTTCAGCAGTTAAATAAACACAATTTAAATTTCCATGTATGTTTCGAAGGCATATAGCTTCAGTGGAAAATACTTAAGAAGTAAATGTTAATAAAATAAATAAAACCGTATCCATTCTATTTTTTTGTTTTTATCCGAAAGCGGAAACACTTTATATTTCAATCAAATTTCTTTGCCTGTTTATCCATATCACAACCGAACACAGCGCACCTCATTTCATGAAAATGCTGTTAAAATAGTAATGGATATTTTACAATTGTAAGCGACTGACAACGCTGGTGGCAACGAGCAGCTTCGGCTATCGTCGACCGGTTCCGATGGCACGGCTTTTGTTTTAGAAGTTTGTCGTTATCTTTTCTACCATTAAATGCTTAATACCTTTAAAATAGAATTAAAAACGCTAACACCGTATAAATCTCAATAAGAAATTTAAAAATCACTCTCCCTGTGACGTCACTGCGCGCGGCGAATGAAATTGGAACGGTTAGATATCTTATATTTAGTTATTATATCATGGGTCTCGCGCCACCAAGTTGCTCAGTCTCCTTTCGACCGTGAAGATACTTACATAATATGTTTAATATCATGAGGGTGCGTATCCAATTTTTGAATAGCGGGACCCGTTATGAAGACTAGTAACCTAAATATTTCTTTTGACATTCGATAAAATGACTGAAATTTTTTTGTCGTCATACCATAATTCTCTGGCGTAAATAAAAGCTGTTTAATGTGCGTTATTAGTAATGTATTCTTAAATAAAGCAATGCTGCTAGGAAGGATTCGTGTTCACTTGACTAAGATATCTTGTACACTAGTTGATTATTTTTGCAAAATAGTAAAATTGCGTAGTGGTAGCGTAGCATTGATGTAAAGTCGTCTTAGGAGATGGTCGCCGACAAGTCGTTAGCATTTGAATATCGTCGCGTTATCGTCGCCGTCGCGTATTGCTGGTGTAATGTCCGCATTAAAAAAACAAGGTTGCTGCTACGACACCTGGCGACCGGCGTGCATAACACGGTATCGTTCATCTCATTTCTACGCGTGTCAATTTCCCATAGCGCGTCTCTCTAGATCTAGTCTAATATCACACGCGTGTTGAAAAATCCATTTCTACTCTAAAGTTGAAATATTACATTTCAATGCATATAATACCCGAATAAACCCGAACAGCCTCGTAGCAAATTTTGTTGGGTTAAAGGCTACTAGAGCAATACTGAACATTAAAAAAATTACATATCTCTTATACCTTATGGTTTTTCTTATGATAAGTATAAAAAAGGTAACAGAGAATTGATAGGCAACCCACTAAACATAATAAGTGCTTGGGTAAAGGAGTAATGGCATAAGTACAGATTTATTTTCGACTTTTACAATTATCAAGGAGAGAATATCCATACAGGGTAAGTATAAACCTGATTTATGTAATTGTATTTGTTGTAATAATTTGAATATTGTTTTAAGCAAATATGTAAAACTGTCATAATTGACAAATTAAGGCCATTTAACTCCATCTTTATAATAAATATTGAGGTTTGGTTATAAGTTTTATGATTTTCTTGGAATTATATGTATTTATTTAATGTTACGATTAATTTAATTTTTTTAGTACATTATTAACGAAATAATAGCTTATTAATTAGGTCGTGAATTTTTGAATATTCCATAATTAATTGGCATAGTATATTATAAGAAAATCTATAAACATGTAGAAATAAATCGTTAGAGACATCATAATGTATTATAAGAAGGAGCATAGATCCGTTATGAGGAAGTTTGTTGTGTTTGTTGTCGTAATATTGTCACCAATTAACCCTATTTTAACGGATATTCATGCGTCTGTTCCTCCTGGCGGCTCCGTAGCCCAGCTCGAGTATGGCGCGCAACAGGTTGCGCGCGGTACTACGGCGCTGCAGGGAGATAGCCGGAGGTCTGCTGGGAAGTGTCAGGGGACGCGATAGAACACTTCATCTTAGACTTCGTCATGACCACGACTTCCTCTTAGATATCTTTGAGAATCTGTGCGACGCGACGGCTGAAAGACATCAGCATTATCTAATAACGAACCTCTCGCAGCAAGCCAAGCAGATACGAGTTGGTGACATAGTAACCCCAATAATAATTAATCAGTAAAAGCCGTAATAGAGTCGGCAATTTTTGTCTCTTGCGCCAGCAATGGCAATTATAATTGCAAAGATTCATGCGCAGTACACCGGCCTCGATCGGCTTGCCCAATACTGCTCGTATTGCGGGCGCAATACGAGCACTAAGTAAGCACGCGCCATTTTAATTGCCATTGCCGGTGCAATTTGGTAGAGATGAATTATTCTGTTATTCTTAACTGTTTATTATTTGGTCGAAGCAGGTATGAACAGCTAATGGCTATTTAAACTCATTAGTGCTTAAATTAGCAGTTCACATTCTTACTTAAGTTATATACTGCTAATTCATCGCAACTTTTTTGACCGCCTATTTGTAATTAGCAGTAACTGCTTTAACTGGTAATCCAAACGAACAGGTTTGCCCATCTCTAATTCTGGGAGTATTTTCGGGATTTCCACAGTACCAACTGCTGTTCTGACTATTAGCAATGCTCCAGCTGATCGAGAACGATTTACTGCACATGAATACGTGCAAGTATAATTGCCGTTGCCGGCGCAAGAGAAAAAATTGCCGACTCTAATACGGCTTTAAAAGGTAGGACTGGGTTTTTGTAATTAGTGTATTTTGGGGTAAAAGGATAATTAAACAAGTTGCATTGAAATGATGACTCTTTTATTTTAAACGTCCCCGTGACAATATCACAAATCAATGTTATAAATTAATAGAACTGTATGTGACTCGTATCGTACTAATTTGCGAAATTATTATTATTTTCCAAAAATTACGTGATAATGTTTATTTTACTGAATAGTCGTAAATAAATTTAAACCTTCTTAACCCGACGAACAATAGCAAAAAAAAAATTAAAACAAATTAATTATACCACTGAACAGTTTTCTTAGAAGTCAAATGCGCAGACTATTTATTTCGAAACTTTCAAAACTTCTATCTTCTATTTGTCTAGCTTATTTAAAAGACTGTTCAAACTATAATTAGTTTTACTTAAATAATTTAGTCCGTTAAAATTTGAAAACAATGAGCTGGTGCAGCCCGCTTAGAAATTATTTAAATCCGCGCCCAAAATTGAATTTAAATTGTGTAAAGTTTCGTATATTATTCAGTCTATGCAAAATTAGGAAGAAGGACGTTTTTTTAATATTAGGTTGTCCTTTTTTTTCCCCCTCCACAGAATTGGTGATTTTTCTTCAGTTTATCGTTGTTCGTGACGGATCGTCGCGTCGTGCCGAATCTACCATTTGCAAATATCCATCGTGACGATGCTTCGTGACAGATTTCTTCCCATACACTTCGGTTTTGGTACGACATGTCAGTCAGTCAGTCACGATCACCGATGATGAACCGATAAAAAATCACGAAATCTGTGGGGGGGCTTTAGATTCTGCACACACACACACACACAAAACGAGTCACAATTATTGGTGAATGGTAAAGAAATGTGTGACATTTGACAATTTCAAATTTTCTGACTAGTCTAAATCAGCTATTATTCTTATTGTTCCACAGATGGCAACATTTTTTAACTGGAATTTAATTTTTTGAGAAAAATTAACATTTTGTTAGACCTTTTGGCATAAAGAATGAATTTAAACGGTGAGCATTGTATAAATAATCAGATTTACGGTGGTAGGGTCGACTTCCTTTTTTAATGAAAATAGTATTGGCCGAAAATAGATAGAAAACAAGAATTATGGTAAGTGATTCAAATTTGATATGTGGGAATAAAATTGTAATCCAAATAACTTTTCTAAATTTTTCAATCAATAAATGCCATTTTTCGACATTTAGTGGAGAAAATGTCAAATTTGACAGTTAACAAAAGCCGCATGATCCCATTTAACTATGTAATTTTTGAAGCAAAAACTTATGGTAAATAACTAACAAAATTATGAAGACGAGACAATGCCCGATCCGACTAATAATAAGGTTGTCGTGTTCGTGGTAATGCCACACCGACTAACTTAATTAATTAGTGTTTAAAAATGATTAAATTACCATATGCTGCGCAGGCAGCAATTAAGGACTAATATTTATCAAGTAAAGAGAATACTTTTATCGAAATGTTATGAGATAAAAAATATTTAAAAATAAATAATTATCCAAAAAAATAGCTTAGAACTAACTGACGCTGATACTAAAAAACGGGGGTCAGTGGGTACTTTAATTATTTTACAATTCTTTTTGTTTTGTTTTGTTTCCCTTAAAAGATCCTCTTGATGCTAAAGCTACGTTTTAAATTCGAACTTTATATCTTATTACAGTTTTATAAAACTTTGACAAATGTATATCAAATACATGGTGGTCTAAAATGAAACATGACATAATTATTTTGCCTCCAAGAAAAATATGGTTAGTGCGTTCTATTTCGGGGCACCCTGTACTTATATATTTTTAATTCTATTATTTTTTAAATAAAAAGTCTGTGCCTACCAATTTTACTAGTAATATTTCGAAAATAATTTTTTAGTATAAAAATATAATCAATAGTTGCATGTTGCATATTTATTTTATTAAAAATATTTTTTTGGTATACAACTAATCATGATAATTTTATGTTTTGTTGCAGGTATGGAATTTCCCTGTTTCAGGATTAGGTAATTATGACAATTTTAAAATAAGTACGACTTTCAAAAGCTTTATTTTTCCATTAATATAAATGAAGATGCAAATTAAATTATTTCCAAGTAATAATTCGAATCTTATTAACAAAAATAATAATTAAATAATACTGTGTGCGATGGGCGAAGAACCTTGAACTAAAATTAATATATTGCCTCATGCTTGTAGCCAAAGTTATTACAAGACATAATAGATGGCGTAAAAATAGTAAAATTAAAATATTTTATGTCACAGATTGAATGGACAAGCTGCTTTCGCCACAGATATGCACTTGTCACAAAAAAGTTGTCAGATGATTTGAAAATTATTCTGTCCGAAGCAATAAAAATGGCGGACTCGATTCGTGATATTATGGACAATCTTATTACACCATTCATAGGAGCGGGAGGGGGGAATTTGTGTCCCCTAAACATTTTTAATTAATTTAATTTCTTATTATAATTAACATTTTAGTACTAATTTACTGGATTTACTATAAGAATTAAAGCTAATTGATTAGCAGGTAGCCTTAGGGCCAATTTTATAAAGTGATCTTAAGTCTTGGATTTAAATTAATACTTTAAACCGAAGAATAATTAGGGGATTAACTTACAGGTAAATTATGACAATTTTATAATAGAGGGTTATATTTTTCACATAGTAAGCGTACGTTACGTGGTGGCGCAATTATAACTAAATGTATTATAATATATTGTATACACTCGCCGGTTTACTGGACGCTCTAAAACATGATTTAGGAGGCCATCAATTGTTCCATAGAATTTTTTTAAATCCTGAACCTTTGTAAAAACTAAAAATCGGTTAAGGGGTTCATGTAATTGGGGCGTATCCGATATATTCTGTCCCGCCTAGGCTACTCAATAATATTAATAAAATCATGTTCGTCGTCTGTTAATAACACATCAAGAATTTCAAAAATATCCATTATTAAAATAATTGGTGCACCAGAAACAATAAAAAACAAACTCAAATATTAGGGTTATAATACTATATCCTGCGTCTTAAATCGTATGTTTGAATTTAAGCGGTACTCTTTCTACCGATTAACTTATTACCATAGTGATTGCTCTAAATCGAGCCTCGCTGTCAATACTAGTTTATAAAATCACCGTTTTCAATAATCTGAGATTTAAACCGTACAGTGCGATTTAAACCCACTTCATAAAATTGGCACTTAGGGCCGGTTATTATAGGCTAGGATTAAACTCACGGCAGAAACTTATGATTATACTTTTTGGTTAGCTGCAACATTCTAAGTTTAAGCTAACCGGCAGATTGGGTATGGTTTCAAATTGTTTATCCTAATTTAAGAGACATTTTGGTATTTTTTTTTATATAAAAATAAACTACAACTTGCAAACCTTGTATATTATGTGATTTTATTTTTTATTCATTTCTTTGTCATATCAGTCGCTTGAAATTCCCATCTTTTGTATTTAGTAGACTGTAGAGTATATAATATCTGTATACTAATAATTATTGTTCAGCTCGATCTAGGCTTTGTTATCCATTTTAGTTAAAATAATTCAAAATAGGAACATAATTATTATCGATTCTCACAGCATAGACAGATAAAGAATTAACCAAAGAAAATTTAATTAACTTCAACCTGTGAAGTCTTTTGATAGTAACATTTGCACTGCATTCAAGCTAGGTGCGCAACGAATTATAAAACGCTTCTCTTTCAATACAAGATTAGAATTTTAATTTAGGCTAGTTTAAATCGCGAAGTTTAAAAAATCGAATTTAAACTCAACCTATAATACCGGCCGTTAGAGCATTAACCTTAACTTAAGGAGTCACGTACCTTATAAATTTTTCCATTCTTTTTTGAAAAATGTTCGGGTCTTCACAAGCTTTTTCATTAAAATAAAAATTTTATTTATGACCCCTTCCAAAAATTTTACCTGAGACGCCTCTGCACCTGATCCGAGATCTTGTCTTATTCATTAAATATGTATGATTTGTTTACTTACTGGAAAACCCTCTGGCGTGCGCTATATCTTCCTGTTTTGCTATTCCAAGCACAAGGGGAAAATTTTTGAAATGAAAAGAGTAATTTTCCCCCTGGAATACGTATTTACGTAACAAATTTAGAGCATATCACACATAAACGGGAAGGTTGAGAATGTTCAGTTTTTTAAGATTGATGTTAAGCGGCTGTACTTCTTTTTAAAATGTGAAAAATCATTTTCTAGGAACTCATACAGTTAAATAATTATAATCATGCCATTCTTGGATAATTATTTTAATAAATTCGGTTCGTGCCAACGTGTGATAATTCAGTACTCACGGACTGCGCCCATCGCATTAAATTAATGTTTATTAATATTATTAATTCTTTAAACAAATCAAGTTTCCTTCAAAATTTTGAGAATACCACGGAAAGCTGAAAATAGTATATTACATACCAATAGTGGTAAGACGCCTATTACACACGATTTTCCAACTAACAACAGATCAAACGTCATGACCTTTTGAATGGTTATCTTTTAAAGTCTTTTAAAAAAAATGTAATTTTATTTATGACACATGCTCCCTTACCTTTATTTATTTAAAACAATTATTTGTTTCATAATTTCTATAAAAAAAACTAAGTTTTAGGAAAAAACCTCTCACATATTCACATGGAAGGATTACATGGGAACGTTGTTTTAATTAATTTTGGTCCTTTTTTTTCTCGCTTAGATTTAATTTTTTTTTGTTTAACTAATTAAAAATAAATACGATTCCTTCAATTTAAAAATGACACACGACGTCGAACTGAAGGAAACCTCCAAACTACTGCAAACAGCGTTGTTCCAAGCTTTAAATGATGGTACCGGCTGGACCGGCAAAATTGTACCGAATTTTATAGAAATGTACCAGCACGGCGCCTAAAAAAAGAACGCTACTTCACTAGACACTTAAGAAAACTTATAAGAAAAAAAAAAGGTTGTCACCTTCACCAAAAAAGTGAACTTAAAAAAAAGTCGTTACTTTCAACAGCCCTAAATAACAAAACAAATCATTGGATGGAAAGTATATCAAAAACTCGAAAGAGGTACGTGCCATTGGGCGCAATCAGCAGAACCCATCGATTTGTAAGCGATTAGTAATTATCTGCTGAATGCACTAAAAAAAATTGGATTTCACAAATCGATGGGAAATCGGACGCCATTTTTTCCATCGAATTTAAAAATCGATTTGTTATTTGACAGCGATTTATGTCAGTTTTGCTTGTCAGGTTGAGGAGTGAAATTTATAAAAAATTACGAAAGAAGTGAATTAAAATTATAAAAACATATTATACACGATCTCCGTCAGTGCAGGGGAGCATTAAAAATAAAATTATCCATTTCGCACAGAATAAAATGTAAAATTTGATGAAAATATTATTGTCATTTCATATTGTTTACCTGTGCCATCATGAGAAGGTAGAGAAATGTCAGGGATTTTGAAGGAAGAGAAGAGAGAAGAAATTTTTTATTTTGTTAAGTTCTTATTGATAATAAAGGAAGCTAAAATTTAATTAAAAGTCTTTACGATTACCACATGGATAAGATAGACCTAAGAAATATTGAGACTAAACAAACAAAAAAACTGACAACAAAATGTATTCAGCCGTACAAATCAATGCATCGTGACGTCATCCGCTTATAAATTGATGGATTCTGCTGAATGCAGCCAATACTTTGTACCGAATTGGGTACAAAAGTCCGCTCTGGAACAACCTTGCGTTCAAACCTCAAAATGACGTAATGACGACTTACAACGGCTGAGCCGAAGTAGTTCGTATATGTCGCCATACGCTTGCAGAATTGTCAGTTTAAGGCCGACCGTGTCGGAATACGCTTGATCTTGTTGATAACCCAATACAAGCGCTGCAATCCGCCGAGTTTTGCAGGTGGTACTAGTGATGTAATAATTTTTCGGTTTACGCATGTATCTTGCCAGTCCATAAATAAACTATGAATATTGTTCTTATTGACGAAACTAAATTGCTCAGTTTAAATCCGGTAGTTTCTTCTGGACGCAACGCCATTTGACAGAAAATATGATATGGCGCTGACGTCACAACGTCAACAAGTCAAATTTCGTCGCGTCGCATGTAATAAAATCTAATAATCTGACAGTGTCTTTACAAAAAACTTATAAGTGAGAGTGTGTAGACAATGCAAGAATTCACCCAACTGTTTTATTGTGAGGGAGAAGACTATTGGTTCTTTTATTTCTTTTATAATAAATTATTGTTTAAGTATGCCTATTATATAAAACGGTTTAACAATTTGGTTGTTCTTAAAATTTAATAGAACCTACACAAAACCTAAATAAATGTTTCGAACCCCACTCCATAACAAATAAAAGGTTTTCTATTTGTTATCTAAATCTAGGCACATGTTTTAGTATAAGGCCCACTTAATAGGACCGAAAAACGGTAAAGGACCAATAGGATTTCTCTCGAGGTATTTGTGGGCTTTCGTGCCATTAACCGGGCCGATAAAAGCATAAAAGGCCTTAACGTGGTGCTGAGGTTGTGCAAATTGGAAATATATTTAAAAGTTTTGAAAATGTATTAGGGCGAGTTGTATAAACGATAAGTTAACCAACGTGAAGTTTACACGTAAAGGAAACTTTAGATAAGTTGAATTTACTATAAAAATAATAAAACTAACCATAATTTATAGCTATACAGGGTGTTATGGAAATGACTTATTATATTTAAACCGGCAAATCCTGAGAAGAAAAATAACCATAAAGGGCGCTTTGAATTATTAAGCGAAATATACACTTTTTATTAACTCTCAAAATTTACATGGCCGCTCCTGAGGACCTTCGCAATCAATAGTTTATTTGAGGCAGTTTCGAGGTTCAAAAGAGGTTAGCGCATTATAGGCCGTGTTGTCATATTGCAACACAGAATTGTAAATGCACGTGTTCAGTTTTTGACAACAAGACGACTTTGACGCGCGTTATCACTTCTTTTTTAAACTTTTTTGGAAAAAAAAACAATTTTAAGCAACATATTCTCTTACCTTCGATCTTATTTTAAAATAATCCGTTTTATAATTAAATTCCATAAAAAAATAAGGCACAAAAAGTATATTTTGCAACAGAACTAACAGTAGATAATATAACACAAATTTGAATCACATCACAACATTTATTATTATGCACAACAGAAAAAAAATCGAACATAACATAACAAAATGATTAAAATTCGTATACGCCAAACACGTGGAACCCTATACAGCGTCGTTCCAACTCGAGTCTCGAAACGTACTGAAGCAACAATAGTGAGTGGCGCTCACCGAGTATTCAAACAACGGCGAGACACTCGGTGTGATCTGACAACACTGTTAGTATACTCTAGTGACCCACATTGTTGCTAACTGAATCCAAATTGAACGGCGCGACAATGTGTGGATAAAATGAGTTTTTACCTTAGTATTTAGATATTCGATTTAAAAAAAAAATTTCTAGACTTTCTCTAGGACACCCTAGGAGTCATCTATTTAAATATAATAAGTCATTTCCATAACACCTTGTAGATGTTGGAATAACTTTTATTAAAAAATGCCATTAAACTATAGCACAATTTTAATCTAAATTTTTAGTAATAATTACAGAAATATTTAGTAAATCATTTATTTGAAAAGTTTTATAAAATTTACTAAAATCTTTTATAAAATTTACTAAAACATTTTTGTAAAATTAACTAAAATCTTTTGTAAAATTTACTAAAAACTTCTTTCTGTAAAATATACTAAAATCTTTTGCAATAATCTTGACACGACGGTCACTATAAGTGGTCACCCATTCAAATGGTAACCTCGCCTTGCCTCGCTTAACTTCTTCAATCGATGGTATATTCGCTGTATCCTATCATCTGTTCATCTGTTATGAAGATCGAAATTCCAGGATTCCGTTGCATCTGATTTAAGATTATTCTTGTAAAAATGCATTTTTACAATACTTCTTTGAATTTGGTAATTTTTACAATAAAAATATATAATGTATAATAATAGTCAGTAATGAATGTACCATACATTTTAAAGTATTTAACTACTGGGGTTAAAAATAAATTATTTTCAATTACATTAGTTGTAAAATTTAAAACATATTTTAGTATTTAACAATTAATACTAAATTTATTAGAAATACTAACTGCACTTTTTTATATATTATGTGTCTCTATAATAGTATTTTGATGCGAATTATTAATGAAAATTTTAATTAATACAATATTTTATAGGAAATCGTACAATTATCTGATCTTTCCAATAACAATTATATTATAGTGTTAGTTCCGTACACTTACATTCATTGTAAAATTTAACATGTACATATTTTAGCATTTACTTGATTGATTAAAAATTCTAACTATAGTTTTTATAATTTCCAAAACAACATAAAGATAAAAGTTAGGTTATGGCCTAAAAAGGTGGAAAGTTGGAAGAACCCGAAAAGTACTGCAAACATTGTAAAAAAAAGGTTAACTTCTCACTGGACTGTGAATATTGCGGTTCCTGTTTCCATCCAAGTTGTGCAAGTCAAACAAAGGTGTCACATAAAGAAAATAAAGTGAACTGTTGCAAGGAACGCGAAAAAAGTGAGGTTAGAAAAAATACACCTGAAGAATTTCTTGATACAATGGATGAAACAAAACTAAGAAGAATTGTTAAAGATCTGCTAAGTGATTTCCGACTCCTTCGAGGAACAGAAGGGTGTTTTTGAAAGTTTATTGGCAGAAGTCAAACTCCTTAAACAAGAAAATAAAACATTGAAACTAAGAATAGGCGCACTAGAACAGAAATCGAACATGCAAGAACAAAAGGCGAAAGAAAATAATTTAATTGTCGTTGGGATACCGAAACAAGAGGACCCCAAGAAAGCAGTTCAAAAAGTATTTAGCGCAATGAAGGTGAATACAGAGGATATTGATGTGAAGGATACATATAGAATCAGTAAGAACGAAGATGGACCCATACTTGTGAAACTGTCAAACTGTGATATAAAAGTGCAAATACTTAAGAAAATAAGAGAAATCAAAGGCATAATGGTGAAAGAGTATGGCCTGGAAGGTCTAAACAAAAACATATACTTTAATGAAGATTAACGCAATTCTGAAAGAAACACCAGACGAGCGACCTATCTGGATAAAGACTGTGCAGGATCTGGTCTTGTAAAGAAATAAATAAAGAGGGCTAAACAAAGCAAAATACATATAATTACATGAACAATGGAGCTAAACAAAAAAGTAAACATACTTTACATAAATATTAGGAGTTTACGAAACAAATTAGATGATCTCATAGATATAATAAACAAGTCTGACCACGAGATACATCTTATTGTGCTTACTGAGACTTGGATTTACTCAAATGAAGCAGAATATTTTAATTTGCCAAACTACAGTGCAATACATGACTGTAGGGATACAAGGGGAGGGGGCACAAGTATCTTCGTAAGGGATGGAATTGTATATGAACACCGAGACATTCAGCTACTGAATTTGAGTCAGAGTAACATAGCCTGCATTTATCTATCAAAGATGAACTGTACAGTTATCAGTGTATATAGGCCGCCTACAAGTAATAGTGATATTTTTCTGGAACAAATCAATGCAATTATGGATAGCCATAGGAAGCCCTGCGTGATTGTTGGTGATATGAACTTAAACTTATTAAATGACACGGAAACTGTAAAAGAATATAAAAATTTCATTGAAATGAATGGTTTCTATGTGCAAAATACTATTAACCCAGAATATGCTACAAGAGAAACAACAATGACAGCCTCTATACTAGATCATGTTATTACAAATAAAAACCTCAAGTGTGATATTAAATTTTATAACCATATGATATCCGACAACAAGCTGATGTATATAAAACTAGATAAAGATGTGACACTGAATAAAAAAGAAGTTTTAAAAAAATCTAAGCTATCGACACAAAAATGGAGAGAAATAATGCAATTAGCAATACAACATAACAATATCGTGTCTTTCAGTGAACTAGCAACAATAATAAATGAGACAAAGAAACAATGCACCAAAGAATATAATATAAAAATAAATAATAATAATTATTGGGTTACAACAGAATTTATAAAGAAAGTGAAAGACAGAGACACGCTATACATACGATGGAAAAGAATAAGAAATGAAGGAACGGAGAAGGAATTCAAAAGTCAAAAAATGATGTAAATTATATGAGGAAAAGATTAAAAAGCAATGGACTACTGTCACTTATTTATATAATTGTATATAATTAAAAAGTAGCCAGCGGTATGCAAAAAGAATTTGGCAATTATGTGTAAATATAATTGTACTCTATTCCTAAAAAAATATCTACAATAATTAAGAAAAAGTGTACCTTAAAGGCCGATTCTCACTACCGTGCAAGGCACGTGCTCGGTAATGGCAAGGCACCGGCTCGGCAAAATAGGTAAGGCTCTTGGTGACCTCCACCCAATCATAAGCGTGTAAGAGTGCCTAACGGCACTAACACAATGCTGCCGGGAGTTTAGTCGGTCGGTGTCTCTCCTTCAGAGGGACAGGTTTCTCCCTCAGAGAAACAGAGCCATCCTGACACTACTTTGCACTCCGTGTGCATCGTCTCTGTAAGCCGATTCTCCTCGCATGCCCAAAAAAAAAACGTTGTGTGTATCAAGATTAATGACAGGAAATAATATTTTAAAAGAATTATTTAATTGTCACTCTCTCTCACAAGTTTCTTCGAACAAGAATATCCAGATAAATGATTTCTACTGTAACAAGAAATCAATTTTGATGTTACAGGTAGGTACAAAATATTCTATCACAACTAAAATAATCCCAGCAAAGATTTTTTAGCTAGAGTTTTTCTCTTTAGTTATTTACCACCAGTGCCCTTAGGTTATTTTATGTTAATTTCAATTTAAAAGTTTAATTAGACTATGGTCAGAGGTTAGGAAGACGAATCGTTATCATGAACTATTCAATAGATATTCGCTTAGATCTTCGTGTACAGCAGTTGCGTCATGTTGGATGACAACAAACGAACAAACCCTGAGAACTCCCATGGTTTGTTCGTTATATTATTATTATTATTATTTATATAAACTAGGAAACTTCCTAGTTTATATAAATCATTTTGCAGAAAGACCATCCTTTAATGATTCGATGTTGTGAAGAGACCTGCCATCGAAAATTGCACACAGTTACTTCTGTTTATTATGTTGGAATGAAGATTGTCCAAGCTATGAGGGTTTGCTGTTCTTCGTCATCTTAACCTACTGCATGCGACATCTTACCCCGGGTATGGAGTAAAATGACTAAACTGGAATTTTGTCGTTATTGTACAAAAAAGTATGTACTTTTTTAAGAGTTTTACAGTGACCGGCAAAAAGTTGGCCACATGTGAGAATAGTACGGTAAAATCTCTCGTTAGTGGCCGCCGTCGGAGAATAAAATATTGGTCTGCAAACAAGGGTGATCGGCTAATAGAAAAAAATTAAATCAACCGGTTTTGCATTTTACATCGTTTATTTATTAATATATATATATAGTATGTATGTGATTTTAAATATCTTGGTGTAAATTTATCAGAACTAAAATTAAATTACATTAAACTAAATTCGCAATACCTACATACTAACATATATCTACATACTATCATATATCTACGTACATGATTCATAAATATATACTTACACATCAGTAACAAAACAACTTGATCCATCGGTTTTGGGAAATTTTCTTTTTTGTTCATTCTTGCAGACCCCTTCTTGAAACAAATATCGAACTTCTGCTTTATTTTGAAGCAACATAGTCCTGGGTCTTACCAACTTTAAATGCCGTTTTCCCGCCATCTCAAAAAATATTCTCGTTGATCCCAAAACAAACGAAAACAGTTCAGAATGAAACTAATGTTAACAACCAACCCATTTCATCAGGCTATGAGCAAATAATTGAATGGATCCGCCTACAATAAAGTAATAAGTGTAGAGTATATTTTCCGGTCGGGTTATACCTGCCCTTAATCGAGGATGTTTTTAAGATTAATGTGTACTAAAAATACCGATGATGAGTGCCCGCTGTAAAGAGGACTATACAATTAAGGGATTTCCGTATATAAATACGGGTAATTCTTGCTTAACGCAGGTAGTCGCATTATAGGAGTGGTCACCAGCAGAGGTTTTACTGTATATAACATACAGAGGTGGAAAATGTTCCGTTCCTGAAGGATGTTTTAAAGATAAAGAGGCGCGTAGCGCCGACGTGAATTATTTCTAGAGTAACAGGGCTCGGAGGACTGGTATAGGTACTTGACCAATATTTGTAATGGCGTATACTTGTAGTGTCGAATTCATGATAAAAGGAATCAATCAATTATTGTACAAGTACTCACTATTCACACGGCGTGGTAAGTATACGCCGGTACAAATATTGGCCATGTATACTACTCGTCTGAGACGGCTTTAAGGGAGTTTATGTTGAATAATAAATGTATCACTAAAATCTTACGTATATCGTATCATTGTTACAAAGAAAGTACTGTCGTATCTTTCATATCTAATTCCATAACAGCGTAAGTGCAAATAAGTAACACCATAAATATGTCGACAATGCAAAGCCGTCGAGTGAGCCCATAGAAACACTTTTGCCGATAACAATATTAAAAATAACACCTCCTTTAATACTACCAAGAAACATGTTTCCAATATTTACGCGTAATCTTTACAATAGTGACTTTTTGCCAAAAAATTGTTCCGTGCTTTATGATAAAAATAGCTTTATTGGAGACTATCCAAGATATTAAAAAGAAAATGACACGAAAATACGTCAGGGAATTTTTGATTATGCTTCATTTATCTTATCCGATTTCAATTGTAGAAGCTTCGCAATGTCAAAGGTTATAAAAGGGAGAAAAATGAGACAGCTCATATAAAAAATAATTTATTTTCCTGTCATAAAGTATATTTTATGAAGTAGCAAAAACACTTTAAAGGAGAAACTGCATCACCACAAAAATATGATTTAAATAAATATCCATTATAACAAAGATAACGTACGGAATTCTGACCCGGCACCTAATACTGATACTTTTGCTCAAATGAGTTAAAATAAGAAATCTAACAAGTTTTAAGGATTCTCACTAGCTTTTACTAAAACGATAATTACTATTTAAATTTTTTTTTAAATATAGAAGTATAATACTTAATACCGTTGCTTCTATACGCGTTTCAAATTAATTAAGTGGTGGTTGTATTACCTCTTATAATTTTTGTGCAAATCCAAAACTTTCAGGTAAGTTATTTTATCTAAAATGTCCAATTTCTGTTCGAGTAGTTTATGGGCGGCGTTTGTATTGCGTATTTTATATTATATTGCAAGAAGTATTTAACTTCTTAACCAGCAATTGGATATGTCACAATTAGGTACAACTTAGTAGTAGTATCTCTAATTCTCTGAGTGTCAGAGTTAGGTGAAAAACGTGGAATAGGGTTATCTCTGTTTTCATATACGAACATGTGGATGATGGTATCTTCTTTAGTTAAAATCTGGACAATAGTTTTTTATATTGCATGTTAATTCATACATTGGGTGTCAGTCATAATTAGGCATCTAGGTTGTCAGGTTTAGGCGAGATTGTGCTATAAGGGAATTTCATGTCTTTTGTACCAGTTTCGGTTTCCTACAAAGCGGTACCGTAAAATTGCGGGCGTAATTTGACGGACTTCTTGCCAGCGTAAAAGTACGGATACTTGGACGTAACAAGAGTATTATGAAAGTGAAATGAAATGGTCGGTGCAATAAAATACGGTCGCTGTGATAGTACACATGTAAGAATTGTGGTGTTTTACAAGATGGATGATTTAGATCTGGCCATCCTAACTTGTCTTGAGGGTGAAGAATCATCAGACGAAGGAAGCAGAATACGCGAATCTGATATATATATATATATATATATATATATATAACTATTTAGGAAATATTGGGCTTTGCAGCAAATGAAAGTGTACTCTTTAAAGTTGGTCCAAGCTTTCGGAAATCTTTATTTCCATCATCAGGGATACTACAATACAAGAAAATTGAATGTAATCAGAGTTAAGCTCTTAATTCACCAAAACAACTTAAGTTACTTACAACTTTGTTGAGGATGTTCATAAATTTGTAGTTAATTACTAATAGTAACACAGTAAAATTAGAAAGCACTGAAGCATCGAAAAGTCAAAATCTCTTGTGGCTGGTAAATCCATACAAAAACAACACTATAATTCATTAATTAAAAAAGACAGCACAGATTAAAATAATTTAAAATTTTTTTCAAATAAAATTACTGGTCTTTATCGACCATGCCTGCGGAAACGGCCATTTTGTACCGGTATTATTTGATGAAATCGGCGTAGAGAATTTATAGGAACAATAATGCAACAATTATTACTCTGTGATATGACACCATTCCACAAAGGACTTTTTAAGTGTATCTCTCGATGCTGGACAACAAAAGAGGAAAACCTTATTATTCTTAATTCTATTGGTTGAGGTGTTGATTCAAATGTGTGTATGCAACGCTTGAAACATATCTGGCACCAATCATCTGATTTATTAATATGAAGTTTATTTAAATTTATAATTTATATTATTTATTATTATTAATATATATTATTTAATTGTCGGTATTTCTTATTGATTAGTTATTCATTATTAATATTTTACTTTATTGTTATTATTTTATTATTGACTCCCAATGCCTCTGTGGAGGGTGGGATTTTTATCTAACGCCAATAAATAAGCATAAACCTCACTTAAATGGCTGATGTCAGTTCTTCTGTTCATGTTGTCGGGGATCTGAGAAATCCAGGCCATCTCCAAGAAGAGTCTTTTTGTGTATATCGACTGTGTGGACAAGATTTTAGTTGAGCTGTAGTTCATATTATGACCAAGTGTATTAGCATGTTCAGCCAACGCACATCTCTCAGGGTGTAACCTACAATCACTCCTATGTGAAGCAATTCTTTTATTTAATGGTCTGGCAGTTTGGCCAATATAAACTTTATTGCAATCCTCACATGGAATGATATAAACCACATCCGAGAGTTGGCCAATTGGTACCTTGTCTTTCAGACGTGAGTGTAAAGTTTTAATAGTTAATACAGACTTATTGGCAATTTTGATATTACAAAAATCATTGATTATTCTCATGATTGGTGGTGATATCTCTTTTATATATGGAAATGAAGTGAATTTAATTGTGACTGAGTTAACTGGTACTGCATTCAGCAATGTGTTATTATTAATGTTAGGTATATTAAAGTTTGTATCATTCGTGGTTCTAAAAAGGATTTTATTAATTAGTGAAGGAGGGTACGAATTCTCTATAAAGAGTTTTGAGAGGATATCTAGATTTTTCCTCAGGAAAGAAGCATCAGAAATTTTCGAAACTCTCGTTTTCATTTGTTTGATTAAATTCACCTTCATGGCTTGTTTATGGTACGATAAATAATTGAGGTATCTACCAGAGCTACATGGTTTGCGGTACCAGTCTATAAGAATTTTATTATCTGGCGTACGTATGAAACGTGTGTCCAAAAACGGTACTGATCGTTCTGGACATTCTGTCTCAATGGTGAATTGTATATGTTGGTCAAAATCATTGAGAGTATCTACTATTTCATTTATGCCATCCTCCGGAAGTGCTAAAATGATATCATCTACATATTTTTTTATGAAA
Source organism: Barypeithes pellucidus (assembly GCA_963991005.1). Taxonomy (NCBI): domain Eukaryota; kingdom Metazoa; phylum Arthropoda; class Insecta; order Coleoptera; family Curculionidae; genus Barypeithes; species Barypeithes pellucidus. The sequence goes on along the minus strand of OZ022557.1, from coordinate 47,318,953 downwards.
AATGGAGTAAAGGATAAGACCGGTATGACAATATCCAGGATATCATCCATAACGTAATTGGCCAAAATGGGTGATATTGAAGATCCCATTGGCGTTCCAAAAATTTGTTTATAAAATTTGTTATCAAATGTGAAATAAGTGTTATCGAATAAAAAAGAGATAATTTCTAAAAAGGTATTTTTTTCAATGTTACAATAATCTTTAATGCGGTACCAATTTTTATTAATCGCTCTATGAGCTATATCTAAGTAAACGTTACTGAAAAGAGAAATCACATCCAAACTGGCTAAAACAAAATTAATTGGGAGTTGCATCCCGTTAAACTGTTCAGAAATTTCGAATGAGTCTTTAATGTAATATGGGTTTTCTTTATTGTAGGCTTTAGTGAGAATATCTGTGACAAATGTGGCCAAGAACTCTGTAGGAGCGCCAATAGAGGCTACAATAGGTCTGACTGACAACGTAGGTTTATGAATTTTCGGTAACGTGTAGAACTTAGGTGCAACACCCTTATAATTTGTTAATTTTTTCTTTGTTAGTTCATCTATAAATTTTGAACTGTGCAAGTTTTTTACAAGGGTATTGCATTTCTTTTCTATTGAAGACGTCGGATCTCTCAGAAGTTCAACGTAAGTGTTATTGTCATTAATCAAAACATACGATAATCGTTTGTAATCATCCAAGTTCATGACAACCGTCACATTGCCTTTGTCTGAATTCGTTAAGACAATCTGAGGGTTATCTTTCAAAAACTTTCTTGCTTTTCTAAACAAAACATGAAAAAAAGAATTTTGCCATTTGTTAGAATGGATGTGGTTAGTGAGGATGTTAGTAATTCTTGCTGTTGCGATAGTTTTATGGATAGGTTGTTCAATGTAAGATGTGAGGTGATCTACGTCAGAAAGTATCTGTTTTATGGACAAATCTTTGCCTATAATAGGTTCGATACTGAACTTAGGTCCTAGTGAAAAGAAACTTAAAATATCAGGTGGTATGTCTATGTCAGTGAGGTTTTTAATCCACTCTGGTTTTGTCCTAAGTGACTTTTGAGTTAATATTATTTTAAGATTATTTAATTTATTAATGTTATTCAGTTTAGTGTTATGAAATATTCTATTGTAATGTCTATTTTGTCTGTAAGAAAAAGTGGCAAAATTAGCTTCTGACGTATGTTGTATAATATCTGTCTTGATTGTGTTCAGAGATGTTTCAAGTTTATCAATTAGTTTGTGGTTAGTTGCAATCTCAATATTAATCAGTTTATCACCTAACCTATTGCAATAATGTACAGCATTGTGTGCATCTTGACGAAGGAGGAGGTCCTCAATGGATCTGGTCGAGTTTGTGATGTGTTGTGGTTTGATTCCTAATTGTCTACACTTCAAGAGGAAGGATCTGCGATTATATTCTTTAGCCAATTTCATTTTTATTTTGCTCCATGATTTGAGTTCTTTTACTGCGTTAGCTCCATAGGTAGCCATGATGGTCTGGTAATAGCCCATACCTGAGATATATATAGGAAGGGTAGTCGTTGCTGACTAGTTAGGGATAACTATTTAGGAAATATTGGGCTTTGCAGCAAATGAAAGTGTACTCTTTAAAGTTGGTCCAAGCTTTCGGAAATCTTTATTTCCATCATCAGGGATACTACAATACAAGAAAATTGAATGTAATCAGAGTTAAGCTCTTAATTCACCAAAACAACTTAAGTTACTTACAACTTTGTTGAGGATGTTCATAAATTTGTAGTTAATTACTAATAGTAACACAGTAAAATTAGAAAGCACTGAAGCATCGAAAAGTCAAAATCTCTTGTGGCTGGTAAATCCATACAAAAACAACACTATAATTCATTAATTAAAAAAGACAGCACAGATTAAAATAATTTAAAATTTTTTTCAAATAAAATTACTGGTCTTTATCGACCATGCCTGCGGAAACGGCCATTTTGTACCGGTATTATTTGATGAAATCGGCGTAGAGAATTTATAGGAACGATTTCATCAAATAATACCGGTACAAAATGGCCGTTTCCGCAGGCATGGTCGATAAAGACCAGTAATTTTATTTGAAAAAAATTTTAAATTATTTTAATCTGTGCTGTCTTTTTTAATTAATGAATTATAGTGTTGTTTTTGTATGGATTTACCAGCCACAAGAGATTTTGACTTTTCGATGCTTCAGTGCTTTCTAATTTTACTGTGTTACTATTAGTAATTAACTACAAATTTATGAACATCCTCAACAAAGTTGTAAGTAACTTAAGTTGTTTTGGTGAATTAAGAGCTTAACTCTGATTACATTCAATTTTCTTGTATTGTAGTATCCCTGATGATGGAAATAAAGATTTCCGAAAGCTTGGACCAACTTTAAAGAGTACACTTTCATTTGCTGCAAAGCCCAATATTTCCTAAATAGTTATCCCTAACTAGTCAGCAACGACTACCCTTCCTATATATATCTCAGGTATGGGCTATTACCAGACCATCATGGCTACCTATGGAGCTAACGCAGTAAAAGAACTCAAATCATGGAGCAAAATAAAAATGAAATTGGCTAAAGAATATAATCGCAGATCCTTCCTCTTGAAGTGTAGACAATTAGGAATCAAACCACAACACATCACAAACTCGACCAGATCCATTGAGGACCTCCTCCTTCGTCAAGATGCACACAATGCTGTACATTATTGCAATAGGTTAGGTGATAAACTGATTAATATTGAGATTGCAACTAACCACAAACTAATTGATAAACTTGAAACATCTCTGAACACAATCAAGACAGATATTATACAACATACGTCAGAAGCTAATTTTGCCACTTTTTCTTACAGACAAAATAGACATTACAATAGAATATTTCATAACACTAAACTGAATAACATTAATAAATTAAATAATCTTAAAATAATATTAACTCAAAAGTCACTTAGGACAAAACCAGAGTGGATTAAAAACCTCACTGACATAGACATACCACCTGATATTTTAAGTTTCTTTTCACTAGGACCTAAGTTCAGTATCGAACCTATTATAGGCAAAGATTTGTCCATAAAACAGATACTTTCTGACGTAGATCACCTCACATCTTACATTGAACAACCTATCCATAAAACTATCGCAACAGCAAGAATTACTAACATCCTCACTAACCACATCCATTCTAACAAATGGCAAAATTCTTTTTTTCATGTTTTGTTTAGAAAAGCAAGAAAGTTTTTGAAAGATAACCCTCAGATTGTCTTAACGAATTCAGACAAAGGCAATGTGACGGTTGTCATGAACTTGGATGATTACAAACGATTATCGTATGTTTTGATTAATGACAATAACACTTACGTTGAACTTCTGAGAGATCCGACGTCTTCAATAGAAAAGAAATGCAATACCCTTGTAAAAAACTTGCACAGTTCAAAATTTATAGATGAACTAACAAAGAAAAAATTAACAAATTATAAGGGTGTTGCACCTAAGTTCTACACGTTACCGAAAATTCATAAACCTACGTTGTCAGTCAGACCTATTGTAGCCTCTATTGGCGCTCCTACAGAGTTCTTGGCCACATTTGTCACAGATATTCTCACTAAAGCCTACAATAAAGAAAACCCATATTACATTAAAGACTCATTCGAAATTTCTGAACAGTTTAACGGGATGCAACTCCCAATTAATTTTGTTTTAGCCAGTTTGGATGTGATTTCTCTTTTCAGTAACGTTTACTTAGATATAGCTCATAGAGCGATTAATAAAAATTGGTACCGCATTAAAGATTATTGTAACATTGAAAAAAATACCTTTTTAGAAATTATCTCTTTTTTATTCGATAACACTTATTTCACATTTGATAACAAATTTTATAAACAAATTTTTGGAACGCCAATGGGATCTTCAATATCACCCATTTTGGCCAATTACGTTATGGATGATATCCTGGATATTGTCATACCGGTCTTATCCTTTACTCCATTTTTCATAAAAAAATATGTAGATGATATCATTTTAGCACTTCCGGAGGATGGCATAAATGAAATAGTAGATACTCTCAATGATTTTGACCAACATATACAATTCACCATTGAGACAGAATGTCCAGAACGATCAGTACCGTTTTTGGACACACGTTTCATACGTACGCCAGATAATAAAATTCTTATAGACTGGTACCGCAAACCATGTAGCTCTGGTAGATACCTCAATTATTTATCGTACCATAAACAAGCCATGAAGGTGAATTTAATCAAACAAATGAAAACGAGAGTTTCGAAAATTTCTGATGCTTCTTTCCTGAGGAAAAATCTAGATATCCTCTCAAAACTCTTTATAGAGAATTCGTACCCTCCTTCACTAATTAATAAAATCCTTTTTAGAACCACGAATGATACAAACTTTAATATACCTAACATTAATAATAACACATTGCTGAATGCAGTACCAGTTAACTCAGTCACAATTAAATTCACTTCATTTCCATATATAAAAGAGATATCACCACCAATCATGAGAATAATCAATGATTTTTGTAATATCAAAATTGCCAATAAGTCTGTATTAACTATTAAAACTTTACACTCACGTCTGAAAGACAAGGTACCAATTGGCCAACTCTCGGATGTGGTTTATATCATTCCATGTGAGGATTGCAATAAAGTTTATATTGGCCAAACTGCCAGACCATTAAATAAAAGAATTGCTTCACATAGGAGTGATTGTAGGTTACACCCTGAGAGATGTGCGTTGGCTGAACATGCTAATACACTTGGTCATAATATGAACTACAGCTCAACTAAAATCTTGTCCACACAGTCGATATACACAAAAAGACTCTTCTTGGAGATGGCCTGGATTTCTCAGATCCCCGACAACATGAACAGAAGAACTGACATCAGCCATTTAAGTGAGGTTTATGCTTATTTATTGGCGTTAGATAAAAATCCCACCCTCCACAGAGGCATTGGGAGTCAATAATAAAATAATAACAATAAAGTAAAATATTAATAATGAATAACTAATCAATAAGAAATACCGACAATTAAATAATATATATTAATAATAATAAATAATATAAATTATAAATTTAAATAAACTTCATATTAATAAATCAGATGATTGGTGCCAGATATGTTTCAAGCGTTGCATACACACATTTGAATCAACACCTCAACCAATAGAATTAAGAATAATAAGGTTTTCCTCTTTTGTTGTCCAGCATCGAGAGATACACTTAAAAAGTCCTTTGTGGAATGGTGTCATATCACAGAGTAATAATTGTTGCATTATTGTTCCTATAAATTCTCTACGCCGATTTCATCAAATAATACCGGTACAAAATGGCCGTTTCCGCAGGCATGGTCGATAAAGACCAGTAATTTTATTTGAAAAAAATTTTAAATTATTTTAATCTGTGCTGTCTTTTTTAATTAATGAATTATAGTGTTGTTTTTGTATGGATTTACCAGCCACAAGAGATTTTGACTTTTCGATGCTTCAGTGCTTTCTAATTTTACTGTGTTACTATTAGTAATTAACTACAAATTTATGAACATCCTCAACAAAGTTGTAAGTAACTTAAGTTGTTTTGGTGAATTAAGAGCTTAACTCTGATTACATTCAATTTTCTTGTATTGTAGTATCCCTGATGATAGAAATAAAGATTTCCGAAAGCTTGGACCAACTTTAAAGAGTACACTTTCATTTGCTGCAAAGCCCAATATTTCCTAAATAGTTATCCCTAACTAGTCAGCAACGACTACCCTTCCTATATATATCTCAGGTATGGGCTATTACCAGACCATCATGGCTACCTATGGAGCTAACGCAGTAAAAGAACTCAAATCATGGAGCAAAATAAAAATGAAATTGGCTAAAGAATATAATCGCAGATCCTTCCTCTTGAAGTGTAGACAATTAGGAATCAAACCACAACACATCACAAACTCGACCAGATCCATTGAGGACCTCCTCCTTCGTCAAGATGCACACAATGCTGTACATTATTGCAATAGGTTAGGTGATAAACTGATTAATATTGAGATTGCAACTAACCACAAACTAATTGATAAACTTGAAACATCTCTGAACACAATCAAGACAGATATTATACAACATACGTCAGAAGCTAATTTTGCCACTTTTTCTTACAGACAAAATAGACATTACAATAGAATATTTCATAACACTAAACTGAATAACATTAATAAATTAAATAATCTTAAAATAATATTAACTCAAAAGTCACTTAGGACAAAACCAGAGTGGATTAAAAACCTCACTGACATAGACATACCACCTGATATTTTAAGTTTCTTTTCACTAGGACCTAAGTTCAGTATCGAACCTATTATAGGCAAAGATTTGTCCATAAAACAGATACTTTCTGACGTAGATCACCTCACATCTTACATTGAACAACCTATCCATAAAACTATCGCAACAGCAAGAATTACTAACATCCTCACTAACCACATCCATTCTAACAAATGGCAAAATTCTTTTTTTCATGTTTTGTTTAGAAAAGCAAGAAAGTTTTTGAAAGATAACCCTCAGATTGTCTTAACGAATTCAGACAAAGGCAATGTGACGGTTGTCATGAACTTGGATGATTACAAACGATTATCGTATGTTTTGATTAATGACAATAACACTTACGTTGAACTTCTGAGAGATCCGACGTCTTCAATAGAAAAGAAATGCAATACCCTTGTAAAAAACTTGCACAGTTCAAAATTTATAGATGAACTAACAAAGAAAAAATTAACAAATTATAAGGGTGTTGCACCTAAGTTCTACACGTTACCGAAAATTCATAAACCTACGTTGTCAGTCAGACCTATTGTAGCCTCTATTGGCGCTCCTACAGAGTTCTTGGCCACATTTGTCACAGATATTCTCACTAAAGCCTACAATAAAGAAAACCCATATTACATTAAAGACTCATTCGAAATTTCTGAACAGTTTAACGGGATGCAACTCCCAATTAATTTTGTTTTAGCCAGTTTGGATGTGATTTCTCTTTTCAGTAACGTTTACTTAGATATAGCTCATAGAGCGATTAATAAAAATTGGTACCGCATTAAAGATTATTGTAACATTGAAAAAAATACCTTTTTAGAAATTATCTCTTTTTTATTCGATAACACTTATTTCACATTTGATAACAAATTTTATAAACAAATTTTTGGAACGCCAATGGGATCTTCAATATCACCCATTTTGGCCAATTACGTTATGGATGATATCCTGGATATTGTCATACCGGTCTTATCCTTTACTCCATTTTTCATAAAAAAATATGTAGATGATATCATTTTAGCACTTCCGGAGGATGGCATAAATGAAATAGTAGATACTCTCAATGATTTTGACCAACATATACAATTCACCATTGAGACAGAATGTCCAGAACGATCAGTACCGTTTTTGGACACACGTTTCATACGTACGCCAGATAATAAAATTCTTATAGACTGGTACCGCAAACCATGTAGCTCTGGTAGATACCTCAATTATTTATCGTACCATAAACAAGCCATGAAGGTGAATTTAATCAAACAAATGAAAACGAGAGTTTCGAAAATTTCTGATGCTTCTTTCCTGAGGAAAAATCTAGATATCCTCTCAAAACTCTTTATAGAGAATTCGTACCCTCCTTCACTAATTAATAAAATCCTTTTTAGAACCACGAATGATACAAACTTTAATATACCTAACATTAATAATAACACATTGCTGAATGCAGTACCAGTTAACTCAGTCACAATTAAATTCACTTCATTTCCATATATAAAAGAGATATCACCACCAATCATGAGAATAATCAATGATTTTTGTAATATCAAAATTGCCAATAAGTCTGTATTAACTATTAAAACTTTACACTCACGTCTGAAAGACAAGGTACCAATTGGCCAACTCTCGGATGTGGTTTATATCATTCCATGTGAGGATTGCAATAAAGTTTATATTGGCCAAACTGCCAGACCATTAAATAAAAGAATTGCTTCACATAGGAGTGATTGTAGGTTACACCCTGAGAGATGTGCGTTGGCTGAACATGCTAATACACTTGGTCATAATATGAACTACAGCTCAACTAAAATCTTGTCCACACAGTCGATATACACAAAAAGACTCTTCTTGGAGATGGCCTGGATTTCTCAGATCCCCGACAACATGAACAGAAGAACTGACATCAGCCATTTAAGTGAGGTTTATGCTTATTTATTGGCGTTAGATAAAAATCCCACCCTCCACAGAGGCATTGGGAGTCAATAATAAAATAATAACAATAAAGTAAAATATTAATAATGAATAACTAATCAATAAGAAATACCGACAATTAAATAATATATATTAATAATAATAAATAATATAAATTATAAATTTAAATAAACTTCATATTAATAAATCAGATGATTGGTGCCAGATATGTTTCAAGCGTTGCATACACACATTTGAATCAACACCTCAACCAATAGAATTAAGAATAATAAGGTTTTCCTCTTTTGTTGTCCAGCATCGAGAGATACACTTAAAAAGTCCTTTGTGGAATGGTGTCATATCACAGAGTAATAATTGTTGCATTATTGTTCCTATAAATTCTCTACGCCGATTTCATCAAATAATACCGGTACAAAATGGCCGTTTCCGCAGGCATGGTCGATAAAGACCAGTAATTTTATTTGAAAAAAATTTTAAATTATTTTAATCTGTGCTGTCTTTTTTAATTAATGAATTATAGTGTTGTTTTTGTATGGATTTACCAGCCACAAGAGATTTTGACTTTTCGATGCTTCAGTGCTTTCTAATTTTACTGTGTTACTATTAGTAATTAACTACAAATTTATGAACATCCTCAACAAAGTTGTAAGTAACTTAAGTTGTTTTGGTGAATTAAGAGCTTAACTCTGATTACATTCAATTTTCTTGTATTGTAGTATCCCTGATGATGGAAATAAAGATTTCCGAAAGCTTGGACCAACTTTAAAGAGTACACTTTCATTTGCTGCAAAGCCCAATATTTCCTAAATAGTTATCCCTAACTAGTCAGCAACGACTACCCTTCCTATATATATATATATATATATAAAAGAGACGACAGACAGAGAGGGCGCATATGAAATTCTGATATGCCGTCATCTAATAGCAACGCATCTAGTTGCTTCAGTTGCATCTTTCTATACTCTGCAGACTTTACATTGTATAGAGCTTCATGCCTTCTAACAAAGTCAATTAATATTTCGTCTTATTCACTAGACCAATTAATTTGTTCTGCCATTTTCAAAATTTATGCACATGCATAATCCCAGAATCTCCTCGGCGTACTACGAGATAGAACATGCTGGCAATATCCCACCGCACAGAGTTGCCGCTTCCGAAAATACGGTGCAGTATTGTTATGAAGCGGTAGAGTCTAACGCTCTGTTGGAAAACACTGTGTTTTGTAAGCATGTTTGGAAAACACTGTGTTTTGTAAACCCTCGCCGTCAAATTACACCCGCTATTTTACGGTACCGCTTTGTAGGAAACCGAAGCTTAATACTATTACAAAAATTAGATGTGAAGTCCCCCAAATATACTATTTTGGCCAAACTTTCAAAAGTCCGAGAAAAAAGGATTCCTAAAGACAAATTACCTAGTGTAGCAAGCTCAGAGTAGTGCAAGGGCTACTATGGAAAAAGGGGAAAAAAATAAGGAAATAAGAGAAACGAGGAGGAAGAGGAAACTGAGAAGCGTAAACGATTAAGAGGAGAAAATTTCAGATCAAAGGTCAAAGATCAAAAAGCCCAAAGTTATGGAACCAAAAATTGTTAAAGAAAGGGTAAAGCGATGGTATTGGAATACTACCATCAAGGTAGTAATTTGAAGCCTTTGCCTCTAACTCCGAGTAAGACTTAAATATTGACGATGATGTGGCTGTTAAATAAGTAATAAAATAATTAAAATTATCTAGAAGAGCTGTTGAGTATTTGTTCACCCGTTTTTGGTTAAAATATTCAATTATTAGAACAAAATGTCTGCCTCAAAAACTTACCTCCTTTCTTTGTTTCTATCTATAAAATTGTAATGCCACAATTAGGAATACATGTGTTATATTTAGGAACATTCTCCTAATTAGAGCCCACTATGAGTGTCTTAATTAGGCTAATATCTTATTTTTAGTGTCAGAATTAGAAACATGTACACAAATTTCTAAATATTTTTTATAAATATTTAATAATAAATACAATGTTACCTAAGAACTGTCGTTTGATATATTTGTCAAGCATAGTTCATTCAATAAATTTAAAAACTAAACATTAGCTCGTTTAAAATTCTACTAAATATGCACGTTTCTTAACCTGTCAGAATTCAGTACAATTAATTAACGGAAACGGAGGAAAACACTCCTAATTTAACCATGTCATCTCAAGAAGCCCTTTGGAGAAGAAATATGCGACCTGACTAATACAAAAAAGATAAAGAAAACTGTTGCAACAGCTTGTTGTGATTTGAACATACAATCATTTTTAGTTACGTTTCCGGAAATACCAGAACATAAATATAAAAAAATATAATTTTATTTATTTGATTGAGTAGCCGTTAATTGACGAAGAATCAGTAAATAATACCACAATGAGTGGACATCATCACTAAACACTAAACGTAAATTTCAAGAAGTTGCAAAGGTCTCTTATTCCTCATTGTAACAAAATTATTAGTAATTGGTAACAGAATTACTGACATTATGATAAAACAGAAAATCTTGAAATGAAAAAAAATCGAAGAAAAATAACCATACTTCGTCATTTAGATGATTTGAAGTAACAAGCGTCACCTTATGTCAAAACACATAAAGAGAAAAGAGATGTAAACAATCATAGGCCATTGAAACTCTCAAAACACGTCATTGAATATTGGGCGGTGTCAGCGAATACAGGACAATCACTTTAGAAATGAATACTATAACTTAAAAACTTTTTCATTCTGTTATACCTTTTTGAACAATTATTATCATTATACGGTGACAACAAACACATAAACAAGGACATAAAAATAAATTATTTTACAGAGTAGAAATACGGTTGTACTACTTTTTGCTAAATGTCACAGTATGGATACATAGTAGTGACCACTTGTAGGGGTAATTCTCAATTCGAAGTCGAAGATCTTGTAGTAATTAGGAGTCATCGCTTAATCTTGTTACGACTGACCGAGATACAGCTTTAAGTGATGGCGTAGCATTACCAGTTGGCCCATTAGCGCGAGGAAGTCCAATATCTCTGTTGTCAATAGAAATACTAAGAAATATTACATAAAAAAGCTATAGGATCCGCAGAGATGCATATTCTAAAAATATTTTCTAGTATACAGCGTGTCCCACAAAATCAGAGCGGCAATGAAGTATGTTTTATTAAATAGCAACCTACATTTTCTATTAGGGAGTGCCTTTCCAGTTTCATACATTATCATAATAAATACATCTTTATAGTAGCTTCGTTCGCACAAGCTAATTTCCAACCGATTTACAAATTTTCTATGCGCATGCATGGTTTCTAACTGGTTGGGAATAGAAATGCAGGTTAGTAATTGTAACACAGTGCAATGCAAAGTATCAATAATTTTCATTTCACTTACTTTGGATATGCTCAGGAAAGGTCTTTCTCTCCTGAAATCTCTCAAGTTTTAAGATTCATTTATCATACAAACCCGAACAAATAAAACGTCATGATTGGTTGTAAAAGCAAACTGAGCAAGTTTTCAACTAAAAATTTGCTTCGTTAGCGGATTATTCTGACGCTTAGCCACCGACGTTTACAAATGCTCTGAAACAAATGAGCGTGCGTCGTCAGTTTACTGACGAGCTGACGGTCCTGACTGCTCTCAGAACGAACGTAATAAATGTTCAAAAACATTTTGTACTTTATCTATGAAGATTACGCTCTTAGACCCTAGTAATAGGATCACTGCGATCAATCCACAGCCCTGTATACAAGCACAACAAAATTTGAACCATTTACAAGAACGGAAACGGATCTTTTCTTAACGTCAAATCCTGATCTATATACCGTCACCGTACAGCCTCCGTTAGGATCTTCCGATCACAAACTTATTTCAACTCTAAGCGAACTACCAATTAATTCTGAACAACCTCCTAAACCTCGCAAGATATGGCATTACAGATCGGCCAAGTGGGAAGACCTGAAATACTATTTTCGGACTTTTCCTTGGATGAGCGTATGCTTTTCTTCTGATGATCCATCCGTCTGTGCTGAGGAGGTCTCCGACGTCATTCTAACGAGCATGGAAGCATTTATCCCGTCCTCCCAAAAACTCCCTTCCAACGGCAAGCCCTGGTTTAGCAAGGATTGTGAGCGTGCTGTCAAATCAAAAAATCTGGCTTACCGACAGTGGCGTAAAAACCCTACCACTGAGAATCGTACCATCTTTATTACCACTCGAAACCAATGTAAGCTAACAATAGATCAAAGCAAAGAAGCCCATAATGTGAGAATCAAAAACAAACTTCTGAACTGTCCAAACGGATCAAGATCCTTTTGGTCAGTCGCTAAGGCCATCAGCCAAAATTTTACCAAATCAACTATTCCACCTCTAACACGTCCCGATGGTACAATAACATCCACTATAGATTTCCAGGGAAGAACACCACCCGACATTCCTGCAGTTGAATCCGAAATGACCGAAATCGTGTTCCGTCAGCATCCCGTCAAACGAATCCTAAAAGGACTCGACGTCAAAAAAGCCACTGGTCCAGACGAAATTCCTATTATAGTTCTCAAGAGATGCGCCGATGAACTAACACCAGTATTTTGTAGACTTTTCAACTTATCCTACAAAAAAGGAATATTTCCAACTTGCTGGAAGATGGCGCCAGTCCAGCCTATTCCATAGAAAGTTAAGAGAACCCTGCCTAACAACTATCGACCAGTCGCATTGCTTTCAGTTATATCAAAAGTAATGGAGAAAGCTATTAACCAACATCTTCTAAAGTACCTGGAAGGCTTCAACATTATCAGCGATCATCAATATGGTTTTCGGAAGTCCAGATCAACTGGAGATCTTCTAGCCTATGTCACCCATATTTGGAACAACGCAATCGAACATCATGGGGAGTCTCGGGTTGTTGCACTGGATATTTCTAAAGATTTTGATCGTGTTTGGCATGAGGGGCTTCTAAGTAAACTACGATCCTATGGTATGCCCAGTCGATTCTGTGCATGGTTGTCTAGCTTTCTTAAGGACCGTTCTCTGCAAGTGGCGATTGACGGATTTCTCTCAGACACCTTCACCATCAATGCCGGTGTTGCTCAAGGGTCCATATTGTCTCCCACTCTCTTCTTACTCTACATTAACGACCTTCTAGTGAAAACTTAAAATCCGATATTTAGTTTTGCTGACGATAGCATACTTATCTCATCTTTCTCTTTGAATGCACGCACATCTTCGCAGACAGCATGAAGTATCACGCCTCAACAAAGACCTGGAAGAAATTTTGGCTTGGGGTGACAGTAACCAAGTCGAATTTAACGCTAAGAAACCCCAGGCAGCAGTTTTCTCTAAAAAGGTTAACATTACAGAACCGGAAATAGTCATGGCCGGACACGCAATCCCACTGGCTTCATCTATTAATTTGCTGGGCGTCAATCTCGGAGGAAATATGTCTTGGCATAGCCACGTTGTGGCAATCGCCAAGATAGCTTCTCAGAAGCTTGGGGTACTCTTCCGAACCAGAAAGTTGTACACGCCTCAACAACTTTGACACTATACAAAGCCCAGATTTGACCATCACTGGAATACTGCTCTCATGTCTGGAGCTCTGCACCCAAACATACTCTTCGGCTGCTGGATTCCATCGAAAGGAGAGCTATTCGTCTGATCGGAGACCACGAGCTGACGAAGAACCTCGACAGCCTAGAACATCGAAGACGGGTTGGGGATTTGACTCTCTTTTACAGATATTTTCATGGAAGGTGCTCGGCTGACCTTGCCCTCTTAATTCCGCCCAGAGCGACGATTAGCAGAAATACGCGACGAACCACTGCCGCCCATCCATATGTGGTTAAGATTAGTACTCCTCGAACTTCATTATTTAAGAATTCTTTCATCTGGAGGACTACATCTTTGTGGAACGACCTTCCCGAGGTCGTTTTTCCCAACGAATATAACCTCCAACGATTCAAAACCAACGTGAATCGCTTTTTGCGCACATGCACCACTCCAGAGTGCCCTGAAGGATTAACAAATGAGAATCGAATAAAGACATATAAGGTTATTTATGTTCACGTATACAATACGCTACTAGAGTTTGGTCACCTCATCCTGACTTACCCTGTTTTGAATTAAACCTAAAGGATAATAAAACATAAATGTCACATAAATCAAAGTGTTAGCGGCATTATTATAAAGATGCCGAACTAGAAGTTTACACCCAGACAAGGAAAGTTGAATCTTGACTATCTTGATATGACTTTATGCCTTTGACAGGGTTTCTTCTATCATCTAACCGAAGAATATCTATCATTACCGAAATTTCTTTCAAAGTAATTTCTTGGTACTAGAAAAAAAAACATTTCTCTTTCAACCATGGATATCATTTAACTTAGTATTTACTCTAAATATGTATTACTGAATTACATAGCCCCACAAAAAAATTTTGTGTCTTGCTGCCGAAGAAAAAAACAACTGATTTTAGTTATTTTTAATGCGGTGATTCCAAAAACACTTAGCTTCTCATCGTATCAGCTAGTTTTTGAGCCTACACATTAATAAATTGTAATATTAATATATTTGACAATTATAATGGTCATAAAATTTATGAAAAATCTAACTAATTCCAAGACTAATGCCTGTTTAATTATACCTTTGTATTCATAAATCACTGGAAATATCTTATCTTATATTGGCAAAAGGCCATATAATTATTACAGATAAAAAATAATAAAGTAATTACAGATAATAAAATTAACCTTGAATTTTTTTGCACCTACATATTTCTTATTTTCGTATTTGCAGTTAGCACAAAATATACATTAGAAGGCAATAAAAGAGAATGAAATTGTATACCGTAAGCCCCATAATTGCCGGCAGCAAATTATGTGTTGACCAGTGTTATTTATTTCTGCACTTACTATTAAACCTAATTTTTTTGTAATTCCTAACCAAAATAAATATTAACTGAATTTTTTTAAATACTATTCCAGACTATATACGTTTAAACGATTAGTTTTCGTGATTGCTGATAAAATGGTAATTCTCTTGGCTAATAAACTTCAACAATTTCCCGCGACTACAAAAAAAATCTTGATTTATTTACGAATCAAAACTAATAAAGTTTTGCATAACATATTAACTTTTATGCTTTTCATGCTTCTGAAGTTACATTAAAATAAAAATATGGAGATTTAAGATATGAAAATGTTAGATCTAATCGCTAATTAAGATTTTGCATTTTGTTTCAGGTTCTGGGCCTTGCGATACATCATTTTAAAGGTCATAAAGAGTATTTTACGATCCCAGAATATTGTGTGCCCATTCGTACCCAAAACAAAATGGCCGCTTCTAAAAAAAATAATATTTACTACTTTTTTCTTGTGTTATTTTAGTTTAGATTTTACAAATTGGCATAAAGCAGCAAGCAATAGCTGGCTGGAACTCACTGCTTTATACCAAGTTGTAAAATCTAAACTAAAAATAACAAAAGAAAAAAAATAGAAAATATTATTTTTTACATAGCTGCCATTTTGTTTTGGGTGCGAATAGAAAAGTGATATCGTAAAGTACTCGATAGGACATTCCAAATGATGTATCGCAAGATCCAGCTTCATATTTCTTTTTCTTTAACAAGATGACGCCCATCCTCCATTTTAACTTTAGAACTGTCATTCTTGCGTCAAAAGGTAGTTAGTTTATCTTCCCCTATTAGCTACCCCAAATTTTGTAAAAGAAATTTAAGGCTCAAAAGTTACCCTTGGGTGGGGGACATAAACAACCGCACTGTGTAATGTAATAATATAATGTTTATTATAAGAGAGAGCGAGAGAGACAGAGAACTTTAGTTATTAATTTAAAATTAATAAGCGGAATGTTGTTATAACTAAATGATTTTTTTTAAAAACTTGTTATGAAAGTCGATTGCTAGCAATATTTATGTTCTATACAGGGCGTTATGGAAATGACGTATTATATTTAAATAGGTGACTCCTTGGGTATCCTAGAGAAGCGCTACATATTTTTTTTTTTAAATCGACCGTTTTAAAAGTGGGGTAATAAACACTCTTACTCAAAGGTCAGTCCGCGCTACTGTACAACATTTCTCCCAGACCCAATGGCAATGTTGCCAAACTTAATGTAAAACTGAAATTCCATATAATATTATAAAAATCTACTTATATTTATCCTTATACCTAAAGAGCGAGGAAATCCAGGCACAAACACAATCAGTTTTTTTTTTCATGGGAACACTCCTGTACACACAGTAATAGTGAAACAGAAGCGATAGTTAGCTTTTGAAATTACAATAATACAGATTATACTACAGATTATTAGATTTACGCGCGACGAAATTTGACTTCCAGAAGAAACGCGTCAATAAAAACAATATTCAAAGATTATTTATGGATGGGCAAGATACACGCGTAAACCGAAAAAAACAGAGCGGATTGCTGAGAGTGTGTTGGTATCCGGCCGCTGGCTGATCTTCAACTAACAGACGCAAGGGTGCGGCGCTATATGAAACTAGTTCGCTCAGCCGATGTAAGGCGTCAAGAGGTCATTGGCATTTAACCTAGTGACGTACGTGGCTATTAGTATTCCATATGTTTTTTCAGGTTTTTTAAAACATAGTCTGTCGTAAATATATTCAATTAATTGTGCAAAAAGGTATTAAAGAATGGAAAAGTGTTTAAATTATTTTATTTTGTCAAAAGAGTTTAAGGTGTACCTACATATGACAACACCGGCCAGAATTCCTTGATTGATTACATGTATCGCAGTGCCACACAGGTGATTTTCTGGTTTGACGTCAGGTCACTTTTACCGCTGAATGAATGGAAAGCGCCATTAATGGCTATTTTTCTTCAATTTGTCTTTATGTCAGGAATTGCTGGTTTAAATATAATACGTCATTTCCATAATACCCTGTATACTATATAGTTCTAAATTTAATTAAATAGGACCGGTTTTTTAACTTAATAACTTTAAGATTCTGACAACCCAGTTTATTCAGTTTATATGAGACATTCTCTCTGCGATGTATACCTACCACAAGCAAATCTGATACAGGAGTTTTAAATTTTATTTATTCGGCTGCTATCAACAGAGTCTAGAAAAAGGCCGTACACGTGTTCAAAATAATTAAAATGAGAAAGAATAAGAGAGTAACGTAAAAAAGCTTTCAGTTTTTAGCATAAATATTGCCTATGGGAATACAAAGCTTTTAGGACTGAAAATGCTCTATCTGTGGTATGTGTAAAATTTTAATTTGGTATTACTATACAGGGTGTAATAAATTCGTCCTTCGCAATTGGAATTTCGGAAACGGTAAGAGATTCGAAGTCTGTTAAATCGGGACAAAGTTGCGTAAATACGGGCCCAATAATTTGCCACAAGAAATCAAAAATAAATAAATGGTCTTTGAAAAAATCTAAAATTTTGCGTTTCGATATTTATTTTTTCCTGACTTTGTTCGAAGAGATATCCAAAAATAATTTTCACTTTCGAATTGCTACTTTTTATTCCATGGCATATTAGATCTTTAATGCGAGGTTTCGTCTTTGGGTCACCATCAGTGGCGGCTCGTGACCTATGATAGAGGGGGGTTTGTTCAAGTATCATGAAATTATTTTTTAAATTTTATTTTTCTGTAACGACAAAATAATTATATTCTTCGGCATTTTAAACGTAGGACGAAAAAAAGCAATAAGAAAATGCGTTAGATAAAACATATTTTTAATTAATTTTTTAAATTTTACCCAAGGAAATACAATTTTTGGAAAATAAGAAAGGTTTTTTTTAGTGTATAGTGCTTAAACTTAAAGTCCATTCTTCGGTTCTTAATTATTGAAAATTTATCAATAACAGTCATTAAAGTTTGGAATACCCTCTATTTTTTTTTATCAATAGATAGCATTGCTAGGGCTGTTAGCCTTTCTTCATTCATAGAACTTCGCAAAAATGTTTTCATTCCTTTTAGTGTTGAAAAACATCGTTCACCTTCGGTCGTGGTAATAATTATTTGTAAAAGTGTAAAGGTGGCTGAAAATATGCTCTGAAGATGATTTTCTATTCCATTTTTTGTTCAGGCAGGCTCCGCAACGCCGCGACAGTACAACAAACAGGAAAAATAAAACAAACGGTTAGTTGTGCTGCATCCACAAATCCAGTTATTTTTTCGTATATTTCATTTTTAAATAAAGTTCCCAGATTTACCCTTTGTGGTCTGCGTTAAATTAATTTTGGGTTTAGGTCTTCCCGCATCCTTCACTTCAATTTTTTGCTCTAAACTCAAAGAGCTAAAGTTATTTTTTAAATAGTCCATCGTCAAACTATTCATTTTAACTTAATAAATATGTAATATTAAAATATTGAAACATCTTCGCTCGAATTACTACATACATGCACACCAAAATTGTGCGACTTTCCCATGTTAAATCGAAATAACCCCACTATCCCCCGCCTCCAACACTAAAGAGAAACTGCATTATATTCCGCCTAAATAATCGCATATGCGAACATCTGTCGTCATCATCTAGTACGTTCCTATAATTTACTACTGTTTCGAAGAAACTGAAGATTATTAAATTATTGTTTACGTAGTATTACTGTATTTTTTTATTTCAGGCTAATAGTACAGTTGTATCAAATTTCTACTTAGGCCCGATACTTTCACTTTCTTATAAGTTTTCACTATTCGATAAATAACAATTTGTTAGATAAATAAACGAGCACTCAGAGCAATCTTGAAAATAACTTACTTGGGTATTTGATGATGAATTTAAATCTCTCAACTTACCTGTAAAGAAGAAAATATAGTATTGCGGCGTGAAATCTTTTGAAAATGCAAAATGCAAACAAAATATTTAAATACAAAATTGTGGCACTTTATGATGTTTGGTCTTTTTCCGTCAAATAAATCACTAACTTTAACTATTATCGCCGTTTTTTTTTAGGAATAGCGGTATCCATAAGTGATAAAATATCATTTTTACTTATCCTGTAGATAAAATTTACTTTGCAGAATAAATCCGGCTATTTGCCCGTGAAAGTATCGGGCTTCAGCGATATAACATGCCGAATATTATACGTATTATACAGGGTGGTCCAGCGACAACTTAACACCTCGATTTTCCTGCTTTAAAATGAAAATGTAAAAAATCGCTCGGACCCGTCGATTTCTGATTCGAGGGGAAATAACTTTTCCGCATTTTTCATCTCCGTAACTTCAACCCCCTAACGGGGGTGAATACGACCCCCTGATTTTGAATAGGGATGAGGGGTGTTGCGATACCTCATTTTGAAGATCTTATCGAGTACTATCTGACCCTAAAATTTCGCTTCAAAATTTTCATCTTTAACGAAATGACAGCTAAAATAGTGGAAGACTACTTACTTTTGTGATTAGTTTATTAAATGCTGAAAATGGCCACCATTCACTTCCATGCAGTAAAATAAATTTTGCTCAAAACGTTCACGGACATTACTCAACATTTGTGGTGTAATTTTACGGCATTCATTAATGATCCACATTCGCAAATCCTCCAGTGACTGGCGCTGGGTAGCGTAAATCTTAGATTTCAGGTGACCCCATAGAAAAAAGTCCAGTGGAGCCAGATCAGATGATCTGGGTAGCCACTCAATATGTCCCCTTCTTCCAATCCGAGCGAAATGAGGTGGTGCGCCATCTTGTTGAAAAATGCTCATTACATGGTCTTCTTCATTCTCCAATACTTGAACGAGGGCTGGATAAATAGCGTTCTCTAATAGTTCTAAATACATTTGGCCAGTAAGATTACCGGGTCTAAAAAAAGGGCTGATTATGTGATTTCCATAAATACCCGCCCAAACATTTAACTTTTGGGGATGCTGCGTATGCATTTCACGAAATAATCTTGGATTTTCATCTGACCAATACCGACATTTATGCCTGTTTACAATGCCATTAAGGTAAAATGAACAATCGTCCGAGAAACAGATATTGAACATGTAGTTAGGATTATTGTTAACAATTCCACTGACCACTTCCCAGAATGGGTTTGTTCGATCGAAATCATCCTCATTCAGTTCCTGAACCAGTCGTATCTTAAAAGGATGGAACTTATGTTGTTTAAGGATTCTGATGATTGTTGTGCTTGAAACACCAGATACATCGAACAATTTTCTAGTACTAAGGGTCGAATCCATTGCTACTTGACCTAAGACAGCCACTTCCCTCGCTTCGTCTCTGTCATACACCCTCTTTTTGTTTCCGACTGAACCAGTAGCGTCAAATTTGGCAACCAGTTGCACAACGTAAGCAGCGGATACATTTTTTCAGGATGCCGTTCGTTAAATAAAGCCGCTGTTACTCGCGCACAGTTGTTATTTCTAAAAAATAATTTTATAATTTCCACCCTTCCTTCTACGGAATACATCATTTTAATTCTACTACAAAGGTAAAATCGAATTGACACAGTTTTAACGTTCTTAAAAATTCACGATAGACTAAGGTAAATCAAAAACATGGTCCGTCTACTTTTTTGGACAAAAAATTAACAAATAAATAAATAAATTCAACTGCGTCTGATAAGAGTAATATCCTCGAGGTAAATTCCACATTCTCTACTCATACACCAGCGTTATTTACTGCGTGGAAGTGAATGGTGGCTATTTTCAGCATTTAATAAACTAATCACAAAAGTAGTAGTCTTCCACTATTTTAGCTGTCATTTCGTTAAAGATCAAAATTTTGAAGCGAAATTTTAGGGTCAGATAGTACTCGATAAGATCTTCAAAAATAAGGTATCGCAACACCCCTCATCCCTATTCAAAATCAGGGGGTTGTGTTCACCCCCGTTAGGGGGTTGAAGTTACGGAGATGAAAAAAGCGGAAAAGTTATTCCTCCTCGAATCAGAAATCGACGGGTCCGAGCGATTTTCTACATTTTCATTTTAAAGCAGGAAAATCGAGATGTTAAGTTTTCGCTGGACCACCCTATATACATACCACACGGATTCGTTTATAGCAGGTGATGCCGCGTGTATAAACTAGTTTAAACGTACACGGAAAAATAATATACTAGTAAAATTATTATAGTAAAGAATTTAGTGTCAAATTTCCAATAAAATATAGTAATAATTACATTTTTTATTAGTAATCTATACCAAGGTAATATTGTACATATAATTTATAAAAAAGTATAGTTAGGATTTTTAATAAATTTTGTAAAATCAAGTAAATACTAAAATACATTGTAAATTTTACAATGAATGTATGTGCTTTTACCAAACACTATAGTAAAATTATTATAGTAAAGATTAAGTATTAATGACAATTTTCAATATTAATACATACCAAAATAATATTGTAGATACCCACACATAATTTCTAGAAAGTATAGTTACAGTTTTTAGTAAATTTAGTAAAATCAAGTAATTACTAAAATATATTGTACATTTTACAACAAATGTGTAGTGAAAATAATTTATTTAACTTCAGTAGTTAAAATTTTTGATACATTTTACTAACGACTATTATTGTACTCTAAGTTTTTTTTATTGTAAAAATTACCAAATTTAAATAAACTGTTGTAAAATTGTTTTTTTTTAACAAGAATGAAAGGCTTAAATCAGATTCAACGGGTTTGTTCCATGCAACGGGTCTCTAGGATTTCAATTTTCATAACAAATAATAGGTGGAGAACAACTGGAAATATACCATCGATCACAGAAGCCAAGCGACGTTGGAGACAGTTATTACTTGGATGGGTGACCGCTTAAAAATACCATGTATCAAAATTTCAAAAATAAAATTTTTGTAATTCTTACAAAAGATTTTAGTAAAATTTACAAAATATTTTAATACAGTAAAACTTCTCATTTCGGCCACCCGTCAAAAGCGGTCACCCCTCTTAACGGTCAGTTTGGCTTTTTAAAATAAATCTTACATGATTTTTTATAATAAGAAATCCCTCGAATACCGTAACTGTTTCAAAACGGCCACGGTCACATGAATCCGTAAATTTTAGGAAAATCACCTGGAAATTTTACCCTTAATTGCGGTCTTCTCGACCCTTCCGGGAATGTTTGCAGCCGGTACTTTATTATACTGGTACTTTTGGAAATACCCATGATTGGTAAAACCCAATTTTGTGAATAGATTTAAAGTATAACAATATAATTTGTTTATATTCATATTTATGAGGATTTCATAAAAGCGAGATAAATACTCAAATTTGATTCAGTTAAATTTTAACAGTAGAAAAGCCGATCATGTCTTTAAAACGTAAACGTTTATCTCTTAAAGAAAAGTTCGAAATTATCGCGGAAAATGAAAAATTTGGTATCAGTGCTCGAAAGATAGCGGAAAAGTTTGGTGTTGGAAGAACGCAAGTAAATGATATTTTAAAAAGTAAAATTGAACTAAAAAAACTTTACGAAGAAGGAGGAGTTAATGCTAATCAAAAACGGAAATTTCCAAAAACAGACGGACTGGCGATTGACCAAATAGTCTATGAATGGTTTTGCAAAGCAAGAAACAAAAACGTTCCAATATCCGGACCACTAATAAAGGAAAAAGCTTTGGAAGTGTCGGAATATTTGAAAATTTGTGATTTTAAGGTATCAAATGGCTGGTTAGATGGATTCTGAAAAAGACATGACATTAATTTTAAAACGATTTCTGGTGAAGTGAGTGTTCAAGATTGGTTTACCAAGTTAAAATTGATTATCAAGGATTATGATGTTAAAGATATTTTTAATGCAGACGAAACCGGACTTTATTACCTGGCAATGCCAAACAAAACTTTTGCCTTAAAGAGTGACAAATATGCTGGAAGAAAATCAGCTAAGCAACGAGTGACAATTCTTTTTTGCAGTAGCATGAATGGTGAGAAGGAGACTCCATTAGTTATAGGAAAAAGCAAAAATCCGCGATGCTTCAAAGGAGCCCATATAGACAAGTTACCATTAGAATGGGTCTCCAATCAAAAAGCATGGATGACAACAGAGATAATGATGTCCTGGTTCAAAAACTTTGACAGAAAAATGAAAAAACAGAATAGAAAAGTACTTTTATTTTTGGATAACGCAACTTCTCACCCGAAAATACAACTAGAAAATGTTAGAATTGTTTTTCTGCCTAAAAACACTACATCTCACTGCCAGCCATTAGATCAAGGGATCATACAAAATTTTAAAATGATATACAGAAAATATTTAATAAGAAGAATTTTAACTTTTACAAACACCGCTACCGAGGATGCGTTTGAAAAAGCAGAAAAATCCATAAATTTGTCAAGTGCCATGGTATGGATTGTTGCAGCATGGAAAAATGTTTCCTCCACAACAGTTAAAAAATGTTTTCAAAAAGCTGGCTTTATAGAAACTCTCCAAGAGAACGAGACTTTTGAAGAAGAAGATGATATTCCACTGAGTCAGTTGTTTTCCGGCATTCCAGGAAATCCACACCTGGAAAACTATCTTCATATCGACTCAAACATTCCAACAGAAAATCCCAGTATTGATATGCAGGAAATAATTCAGGAGTTTACTAGCCATACTGAAACTACCGAAGATCAAAAAGATGAAAGAAAAGAAGACCAGAAGGTTTTTAGTTCGTCTATAAAAAGTGTGAGCGAAGTATGTGAAAAATTAAGAGACCTGCAAAATTTTTTCCTAGCTAAAGAAAATGGCGATTTGGCCATCGATATTTCAAACATCTTAATGAAATGCGAATGTGAAGCAGCAATAATTAAAATTAAAAATATGAAGCAGACTTCCATTAAAACATTTTTTCATAAAGCATAGTTTTTTTTTGTATATATACAGTAGTGCACATTTTTACAATATTATATACCTCTTACCAGCTTTATTTAGGGGATATGAAAAAAACAGTTTATATTTAAATGTTTGTAATTAGTCTTTAATTAATTAATATAGTTGTATTGACCTCAATCCCAAAAAATAGTTTTTATTATTTTATCTCCTTATTTCTTTTGTGCAAATAATCCCTACATTTTAATTAATACTGATTTTTATTCACATCAC
Organism: Barypeithes pellucidus; assembly: GCA_963991005.1. Taxonomy (NCBI): domain Eukaryota; kingdom Metazoa; phylum Arthropoda; class Insecta; order Coleoptera; family Curculionidae; genus Barypeithes; species Barypeithes pellucidus. Next base: position 47,294,714 of record OZ022557.1, on the reverse strand, counting down.
AGATTATATATGTAGATAATTTTTTTGTTCGTTCCCCTCAAAGACGGTCACCCCCCTATACGGCCAATTTGTAATGAAATTTTTAGTGGCCGCTAATGAGAAGTTTTACTGTAAATTTTATAAAAGTTTTTAGTAAATTTTACAAAAGATTTTAGCAAATTTTACAAAAATATTTCATATAATGGTTTATTAAATATTTTTGGAATTTTTACTAATAATTTAGATTAAAATTTTACTATAATTTAATGGCTGTTATTAATAAAAGTAATTCCAGTCACATATACAGGGTGTTATGGAAATGACTTATTATATTTAAATGGGTGACCCCTATTGTGTCCTAGAGAAAGTCTCCATACTTTTTTTTTAATCGAATATCTAAATACTAAGGTGAAAACCCTTTTGACCCACATACTGTCGCGCCGCTTCATCTGGATTCAGATAGCAACAATGTGGGTCACTAGAGTATACTAACAGTGTTTTCAGATCACACTGCATGTTTCGCCCTTGCTTCGTTCGTCGTTGCTTCAGTATGTTTCGAGACTCGAGAATGAGATAACGCTGTCGAGGGTTCCACGTGCTTGATGTATAAGAATTTTAAACGTTTTGTTAGTTGTAGCATTACCCGATTTTTTTTCTGTTTTGAAATAATTATTAATAAGAAATATTGTGAAGTGATTTCCAATTTATGTGATATTTATTACCTATTGTTATTTCTGTTGCAAAACATACTTTTGTGTTTTATTTTTTTATGGAATTTAATTATAAAACAGATTATAAGAGAGAAGGTAAGAAAGTATTGTAAATTGTAGTATTTTTTTTCTAAAAAGTTTGAAAAAGAAGTGATAACACGGGTCAAAGACGTCTTGATGTCAAAAACTGAACACGTGCGTTTACAATTCTGTGTTGCAACAGCGCCTCGATAAACTATTGATTGCGAACGTCCTCAGTAGCGGCCACGTAAATTTTCAGATTTCATATAAGTGTATATTTCGTACAATAATTCAAAGCGCCATTTAAGGATATTTTTCTTCAATTTATTTTCATCTCAGGATTTGCCGGTTTAAATATAATAAGTAATTTCCATAACATCCTGTAGAGCAAGAATTTATGGTTAGTTTCACTATAAGTAACTAAGAATAATATAAGTTTTTCTTTCCGTTAAATTCACTAATGCTAAATGTACCATCTACTATAGAAAATAACTTAAGATATACTTTTCACTTCTTAAATTAATACATATTTAAATAAAATTGAAATCTCCAACCCTGCTTTTAATTAGCAATCATATCCAAACAACAACCCCCAGCTGGCTGAAAACATATTTATCAAATCAACACTGTACTCATTCGTTTCGACGTTTAAATGATTTAAAAAGTCGATAAGGGTTGTTTATTTTTGCTACCATTAGAACGGAATTGTCACAATTGAAATTTAAATGGACATCATTAACGGAGCGACGAAGTCATGCTGATAAAATTTAAATGCCGCCACCTAAATAACGTACCTTACACAGGGTTTTCGCATACAGTGTGCTCAAATATGTTGGAACAAAGGTCCCATAATCCATTCATAAAACTCTTGGAAAGTGAGGCTGTGATTGTGTGAAATGTTATTGAAATGGGTGGAAGAGAGAACTACATGTTTGTTGGCTGAATAGAAACAATGTTGAAGTCTCGTTATATAAGATGGTTAAATATTAAAACATAACCACACTTCCGATGAAAAGGTAAATCATTATTTAGTTATCCACTCTTTTATAAACTACACATGAATGCACCATGATTGTTTATAATAAAGACGATCTTTCGCCAATAATCACAAAAAAATATATACAGGGTCCGCAAACGACGCGGGGACGGAAGATTAAATCGTTATCGAAGAACGTATCAACAATACTAAAACAGCTTGAGATATGGGATTAAAAGCGGCATGTTTTAAAAATATTTTACATTATACAGGATGGCCCAAAAAAGTGTGACAGCATAAAGTTATATTTTTTTAAATGAGACACTCAGTATTTTATTGCATATTTAGGTTCATATTAGTATCGTTTATATGCGTCTCAAATTTTATTTAATTTGGTTTTGTACTTTCGGAGAAATAAATTAAAAACTAAAAAAATTGTTTTGCAATCCTGAATAAAAAAATCAAAAAAATCAATCCAGAACTATTTTTTTAATTGGGTGAAATTTATGATAAGAGGTCTAGAGATACTATGAATCTAATTGCGTTAATCTATTTTATACAGGGTGTTCATAATAAGCTTTCAAAAACGCCACGTTTTAAAATAATTTTTCTCAAGTTTTTCAAATGGAACACCCTGTATATTATTTGGCTATTTGACGTAGAATTCATAGACAATTTTTTTTTGAAATACAAGCATATAAGTTATATCCAGCCATTGTCGAAATAATTGTAAATATCATAAATTATGTTGTTTAAATAGAGTTTTATTGGGAAATTTTGTTATAGGCGACTAGACTAATAATTGTAAACTAAAGCAAATGTTCAAACTAGCTTCCTTTTACTTAATTTAATGATTTTCCTCTACTGCCAACAGAACTTTTAATTCATTTTCTTCATTAATAACGGGTTTATTGATTATCATCCTTTTTGTGTACGCAGTGCTTCCTTTTGCTACAAATCTTTGCAACAACAACTCGAAGACTTCTGGTCTCGGCTTTCTCTCAATATCTGGATATCTTTTAACATACACTCGGCTCGCGAGGAGGCAATTTCTTGCACATTCACCCAGTATAAAAATCACATTTACCGTTTCTAAAGTTGTAAAATTCGAAATTTTGTGTAAGTTAGTACTTAATTTCGACGACTGAACAAATGTAAATAACTTTATTTGGCTGTCACAGTGACAATCTAAACAGAAAAAAATCATGGCAACTCGATTAAGAATAAAAAATAAAATTAAATAAATAAAAGTAGCAAAAATGTAGACTTTTAAAATTTATATCGAAATAACTAAAATGCGGTAAACTCTAGAGTAAAAGGAAGCTATTTTGAACATTTGCTTTAGTGTACAATTATTAGTCTAGTCTAGTCTATATTAAATTAATATTTCACAATTTTGTCATTGTAATATTTATTACATAAAATATTTTTTTTTCTAAATAAAATAGAGTTTTTTTTAAACAACTTAATTTAGACATATTTGACCTCACTGTATATCTTAACCATATAAAGTACAGCGTAGTAGTTTTGAGTCCCTTTTAAGGACAATTTTAAACTTCTGTGATGTAGTTGGCTAGCAACTTACACGAACATAAAGAAGACAATAAACTGTTAGTGAGAGTGTTAACCGGTGTAAGCTCGGACGCCCTAGGCAAGGAAATGGAAACATGTTTTAATGTAATCTGGCTAAAATCTTGCGTACAATCCAATAATGTAATAATATATAGGATGTTCCGTTTGAAATAAACAAGGTTTTTATTATTAGTGAAACTAAATCGATTTTTGAATTTTTCGTCACATGTTTTGTTGATATTTCAAAGCATAGGGGGAAGTGGGGGAATCCCAGTCAGGTGGATAATTTCGGTCAGCTCATAGCTACAGTGTAAAACTCAGCTTGTTCAGCATCGTGCTGCCATCTAACAATCAACGGTCAAAGTTAAATGCGCGTGGTTTCGCTGTGACCACCCCATCGTAACGACCACAATTGAATCGCAACGTGTTTACTCTTTTTTGTTATAACTGTCAGGCGAATCGAAACAAACATAAGTGCAAAAATAATTATTTTTTTGCATGCCCGTATATCGTACTTTCTCGGAAGTAATTGGTCTAATAATTTCTGTGTTTGTAGATATCTAAATCACGAAGATTAATTTTTGGGTTCGGTTTTTTTATTGCAAGTAGCTTTTGGGTAATGCTGGTCAAAACATTGGGGCAATACCAGTCATGTTTTATTTGCGAGGAATACGGAAAATGGGGTGAGCTTTGGTATCGCTGTACGATGTGTGGCCATGGGATTCATTAATTATGCAGTGGGTCGGACACTCAGATATCTGTTTAAGAGAGTAGGACTCTTACTGTTCCCTTCTTTTTCAAATTTTTTCAGTTTATTATCATTTAGATGAACTTAGTAAAAGACTTAATGATATATTATAAATGCATGTGCTTTATTTCTTTCTTACTCTACAAAAAAAAAATTAATTAATTAATTACCCGCAGGGTGGGGGAATACTGGTCAATGACACCTGATTGGTCAAGTCCTAATATCTCCTTTAAGGTCAATTATTTTAATTTGAATGGAAAACTATGATCTAGTGGATGAGTCAGGCTCTCCTATATTCTATTTACTTATAGCAAAAGACTAATATTTTATCAGCTATACATAATCTAGCTTAAGTGACCGCCATTCCCCCATTCTCCCCTACTTTCTAAACGAGTGAATCGATTTTCAAAAACTAAGCAGCAATGTGTAGGTAATTAGAAGACCCTCTCAGTGAGGTATTACTTGACCCCCATCCAAAGAATTGGGGCATGACACCCCCTCTTAGAGAGTTGAAGATTTTGCTATGCTTTTTGCATGAAAAGTTGTCCCTCTGACAAACAAACTTGACGTATTTTTGGATTTTGTCGAAAAGTTCCCAGCCTGTAATGCCTTGCGGTATGTACGTTTTCGATTGGCCACCCTGTATATGTTACCCGATTTCAGTTAAGACCCGATCTTCCTAGGAAAAACTAGTTTTAACTATACTGCCTAATAAATTCTAGATTTAACTAGTTCAAACTAGAATTTACAAATATTCTCAGTTAATTCCAATTACATTACATACATTTTAGTTAATTCTAAATTTAACTAGTTACATAGAGGGACAATCAAAAAAATAACTGTGATAATAAATTTGATTTTGATGGGCATATCATTACTGTAGATAGTAGTAAAGTCGCTGCAGTTATAGAAAAGGAAAATTTTTATGCTTGCAAAGCCACTTACCACCAATTGAAATGATACTGGTGCGATAATATATTTTCTTACGCCCAGCAAAACGCCAGGTTGTGTTTTTAATCTGTGCTATCTTAGGGGAATTCTATCAACATTCCTCTTTCCGTTATAAAAACATTTCCCTTGAAATTATTATAACTTATAAAATATTATACACATTTCTCTGAAGCATGTTTTCTCACAAATTTAAGGAATTTTCCAATCTATTTGGCAACGTTGCAAAAATATATATAAATAATTGCTGTGCTATGTACAGAATTTCACGGTAAATACAAATAGGTAAAAATATACAGGGTGTCTCATTTTATAAATATGAAATTTTTCATGAACAGCCTTTTTGGAGCAACCTGTATATTTTAAAATAATTTTAGAAGATGCACCTCTTAACCCTTAATAACTTTCCTGAAGAAAGTTTTCCGCTATCTTTCTAGCATTCCTCTATGAGGAAATATTCTCGTATATTTACAGATCGATTAGGTTACGCAATAATAATGGGTATCATTTAACTGGTTAGCAAAATATTCTTATTTTTGCGAACAGAAAAATGTAATCGGTCAACAAAATGGCTAGTTGGTCAGCAACTTATGGACAGCAAACGTTTCTGAATCGGTCAGTAATTAATGTCATACTAAAGTGCTCTGAATTATTTTGGTACGCAAATTAAATATATAAGCTGCTATGAGCGATCCACTTGTAATCAGATATTGGTAAGCAATCAGCGGGTAAGCAAAATATTTAATCTTGGTCATAAAAAAAAGCAATAAAACATGAAATAGTGACAGTGCCCTGGGAAAACAAGTGAAAACCCGCCCCCGCTACACATTTTGTAGTCGATTTCCTTCTGTATTCGGCAAAAGTAAACACAAGAAAGTTACATAAATTGACAGTGCCCTAGGAAAACAAGTGGAAACCGGCCCCGCTACCTTTTGGGCCTTGACTGCTACACCGAATGAAAACATACCCACGCAATTAGCTACTCGTATCACGCGACTGCTTTCGCTCCGCCCACAATAACGAACTTTGCCGATTATTCAAAACAAACGCATCCAATGATTTATATTGATAACCATTCTTTTAATATACAAACCTCTGAAGTAAACTGCTTCTAGACAAGTTTTTTTCTACTAACCAATTGTAAAATCTTGCTGACCAAGTAATCATTTCGCAGCTCGACTGTTAATTAAGCGAACAAGCGGACTGATATCGGTTAACTTGTTGACAGTTTGTATAATTTTTTGCAGAACAAGTGTTGCAGCCAGATTTTTATTTATTGCAAGCAAAATCTTTTTATGCTGATCAAATGATTTAATGGCTATTTTTTGCTGCGAACCAATTTTAATAACGGCAAACCATTTAATTACTTCTCAATAATAATATAGATAAGTATGAACATGGAATTGAATCAATTCCGAAAAATTCCTCTTTTACAAAAATAATAGAAATAGAACAAAATAAAAACTCCTTCCTCTTGCTCTAATGCCATGAAAGGGTATCAAACGATATTAATTTAAATAATGGATTGTTTACCCCCTTATTTTGTTTTCTATATTTAGCTACGGTTTCGTATTTAAGATTTATATCTTGTTATTCTTACCACCGATAAATAATGTTAATGATAGCAAGGCCATAGATTTTTATCCGGCTTTTAGCCTAAAATGAATTAAAAATTATTATTCCCATCCGGTCGCTTATTTATTAGCGCTGACACGGATTTCGTGTTGGAGAAATATTAAGAAATTAACTGTGCAATTAAGGTGGAGTAGTCTTACAACACTAAAAGTATTTTTATGGTTTTTTATTACATTTGGAGGGTGTTCGGAATTAATATTTCGAACTTCTTCTGATTAAAAAATAAAATATTATTTTAAGCAGAAATATGCGTGCCAGGAGATAAGGAGTCTACGTACAAATTCCAATGAATTTGAATTTTTTATATAGGATGTTCATTTGAAAACTTCCCACCAAGGATTTATCGAAAACCACTGATTAAAAGAAAAAACGCCGAGACACGTCAAAAGATTTGCCAAAGGGGACAACTTTTTACCCAAAAACTACTTCACCCCTTTTATACTCTGGCCCCCGGGGTCATCCCCTTAAAAATTTTAAATGACAAGGGGTAGCAAGTAATAGCTTGTTTGAAAGGTCTTTCAAAGTGCTTTATTTTGACGTTTGATTTTTTAAAATCGGTCGATTCGTTTTCGAGAAAATTAGAAAATCTTTATTTATCTTAATTTGTTCAGATAGAAAAAAAAGCACACGAAAATATCACTTTTTATTTCAATAAGTGTTCAAAATGTTGCCCGTTATTGGCCAAATAATGATATAGGCGATTTTCAAATTCCTGACCGACATTTTCAAAAACATGTTGTGGGAGATCATGGCAGCTTTCGGTGATGCGTTGACGAAGTTCATCCAAACTGTTAGGTTGGGGAGTGAACACAATAGTTTTCAAATGGCCCTATAGAAAAAAGTCTAATGGCGTCAAGTCAGGAGATCTAGCAGGCCATTCTATAGGCCCTCTTCGCCCTATCCATTTATCTGGAAACTCGTCGTCTAGCCATTGCCAAACCGGAAGAACATAGTGAGGAGGAGGGCCGTCTTGCTGGAAATATATTTCAGCCTCATCAAGTATAGGGTTTCCATCGTCTTCGATTTGGTTTTCAATGGTTTCAGTGATAAGCGGATTGATGGTGTTTTCCAACATATCTAAATAAATGCCTCCATTTAAATTCCCATTAATAAACAATGGCCCAATCACTTTTTTTCCTAAAATGCCTGCCCATACATTAATTTTTTGGGGGTACTGAGTATGCCCTTCTACAAAAGCATGAGGATTTTCATTGCTCCAATACCTGCAGTTATGGTTATTAACAAATCCATTTAGATAAAATGTGCATTCATCACTGAAGCAGATATTCTTTAATGAATGGTATTATCATTAATCGCTGCAGTCATTTGTTCACAAAACTCAACTCGCCTATCGAAATCATTTTCGGTTAACTCTTGAAATATTTTCATTTGGAATGGATGAAATTTATGTAATTTAGTAACTGTGTGTACAGAGCCTAATGAAATACCAGTCGTATCAACAATTTTGCGTAATGAAGTATTAGGATTTATGGCAAATAACCCAAAACTTCAACTTGAGCGGCTTCATTCAAAACTCTACGATGATTACGTTTTTTATTTGCAACAGATCCAGTTTGAGTAAATTTAGTAACAACGTCCAAAACATACCTATGCGAAGTTATCTTTTCCGGATGTCTTGCGTTAAATGTAACGGCAGTTTGCCGAGCACATTGATTTTGGGCACCATAAATTAGAATCATTTCCACTCTTTCCGCTAGTGTGTAAACCATCTTGGAAGTAAAATCTGAATAAATAAATTAATTTTCACCATCCCAAGATTGTCACAAAGGTAACTGACAGCAAATTAAATTGTTTCTTTCCCTTAGCAACTATAAAAAACTAAACAGGTATAAGAATAAAAACATTTCGCCCATGTTATCTGTGTTGATCAAAAGAAGGCGGTAAAAAATTTTCTAATTTTCTCGGGTTTTTTTTTAAAAATCAAACGTCAAAATAAAGCACTTTCAAAGACCTTTCAAACAAGCTATTACTTGCTACCCCTTGTCATTTAAAATTTTTAAGGGGATGACCCCGGGGGCCAGAGGGTAAAAGGGGGTGAAGTAGTTTTTGGTTAAAAAGTTGTCCCCTTTGGCAAATCTTTTGACGTGTCTCGGCGTTTTTTCTTTTAATCAGTGGTTTTCGATAAATCCGTGGTGGGAAGTTTTCAAATGAACACCCTGTATAATAGTAATATTTACATAGATTCAAAAAAGATTTTAGATTTTGGAACGTATACAGGGTGTTATGAAAATGACTTATAACACAAATTGAAGAAAACTAACCTTAATCCTTAAGTACTGACGTGTCGTCCAGCAGACTACTCGTAATTTTAAAATCAGAATGTTTCCGTTATTTATTACGTTTAATAATTTTTTGTCAGTGTACTCTCAAGTAGAAGTTAGTCAAGTACGCTGCCTAGGCAAAAGCAGCCTAGGTCGAGTGTGCAAATGCAGCGTCGTCCAGTAGACTACGCGTCAGTACGAATGTAACTATATCTTGACATTGAAGATGAACCTATTTTGGATCCTGCTCCTGAACAGATTCTGGAAAAGCGAAAAATATGCTCCATTTGTTCTTGCAGAAAAAGAAGAATGACGAAATATCTTTGTCATTCATGCAATAAGCCAATTTGTCTTCATTGTGTGAAGAAAATATGTCTTCGGTGTGCCGAAGACCTGTGAAAAACTCGAACTTTTCACTATTGTAATAGCTTCTTTATTTAGAATTTTATATGTTTTTTTGCAGTTCATCTATTGAAGTAGAGCCTTTGTAGCCATTTAAAGGATGATTAATATAGATAATGGTATTAGTTGTGTTTCAGTTTCGCTAAGTTTGATAATATGATTTTTTAATAAAAATATAATTTCCGAGACAATGTTTTTTAATTTTATTATGTTCAGAGGATTTTTTCAATCTCAACATCTATAATGAATAAAAATATAACAAAATTTTTTTATGTATTTTGCTAAAAAACATTCCCAATTTATAGCGTCATTTCACAGAAGACATATCAGTGACTCCCAGCTCGGTGAGATCGCTTTTGGCGGGGATCGAAGCATATAAGTAGGCCGTGCAAGTGACGTCACAGCCATGCAGGTTACTCCATACGTTTATCCTTTTGTGTCAATCGTTCTGTGTCAATGTCAGACTTACGTAGCTATATCTGAAAGTCAAAAACGTGAGTGTATTTGTTCGGTTTTGTTCGATTTGATCTAGGCCATATTTGTCTCCCTTTAATGAAGCGGGGATGGTTAATGTAGACAGAGACAGACATAGAATGCAAGCAGCACACGTTCATAAATTATACCACAACCGAACATCCTTCGTCTGGAATGGAGTAAAATCAAGCAACATCTGATTTATAATGTGATTGAAAATGGTGGAGTAAGCGTCATTAAATTCTAAAATAATTTTTAATTTTCTATTCTTTTCACGAAAACGGACCTTTTCGTTTTGTTGCAGGTAAGTAATTTATTATTGAAATATTTTTTTAGTAATTTTTATTCGTTATTGTTATTTTACATTATAAAATTGTCCCATTATGTCCCAAACTTGTCGCGCAAACTAGCAACAAACACATCTTAAAGAATTTTACTTAAATTTTACAATCTACAAGTCAAAAGCTATAATATAATATTTACAGCTTAGTTATATTAACCCGTAGTCAGAATTTTATTATAAATTACTATTGTTGGATAAATTTTTTTTTATTGTTGATTATTATGAGCAGTAAAAAATATTTTATCACACTATAAAGTCGGAGGGGCCTATTGTACGCTGCTTTGCTAATTTCCAATAAAAAACATACATGAAAAATTTTGGCGGGTGGACTAGAATTCTTATTGCCTAGGCCACAATATATCATCATATTGTCACCTTCCACATGAAGAGGACCAACTAGCATTTGAAAAGTTTTACAAGAGGGTTTGTTCGGGTTTGTTCGATTCAATATTATTATAATAATTGTTTTTTTTCATAGTTTAATTGCGAATCACATAATGACTGAACATCAAAGAGGACTTCGATCACCAATGTTGCCAGGAGTATGCTACGAAACAAACAAAATTGAAGCCGATAATCATAATGATGGTGCATATTTACTTGGTTAGTAGGTGTTCAATATAGTATTGTATTTACTTTGATTTGTTTGTAGTTGAAGATGGTAAAATATTTTATGTAAATTATGATTTACTTCGTATTCTTAAATAAAAACTAATTACAACCTTCAATCTCTGAATTCTTCATTTCTAGTTTCGTTACTAGTTCAATAATAATATAAAAGTATGTAAGGACAATTTTAAAGCGATATTTATAGCTGAAAACGTATGTCAGAATCCTAATATTTGATTTTCACTACTTAGTAAATCAAATGAAAGGGTATTGAATGTTTTTTTTTGCTTAGATGTTACTTTAAAATATTGACAGTAATAAAAATTTGGACAAAAGTGACATTTGAAAAGCACATGCGTTCTGTCAGCTGATGCCAACCAGGCATAATGGATGCCACCGTATCATGCCTGCTTCGATTTTTTATCAAGGCAGTTTGTCTTCTTCCTGGTTATAAGTATTCGTTGGTGACTACGTCCTAGAACTTGTACGTCAGTACTTAAGGGTTAAAGGCGCTCTTAGAATTAATAAGCCAGATACCTAAGTCACCTAAAAAAAAAACCGAAAACCCCGAAAAACCACATGGTTGGTACTGGCGAGAGATACAATCAATCAATGTGGTTGATTTTGGGTTGTCCAAAATATACGTTTTTATTTTTAGTTTTACCTCAAATGAAACATGGTTTCATTAGAACTGTCTTACTGTTGTCAGGAGGAAGAGGAGGGCTATACAGAACCAAATGTATTTTCGTATAAATGCATTGTATAAGATTGATTTGGTTTAGAGATCTGGTTTATTATTTTTTTTTTTGTGTTTAACTCTTTATCTGTCTCTTAAACTCTTAAACGGTCATGTGTCAGTGATGTAGGAGTGGTTCATTAAATTACCAGAATAATTATATTAATAATTAAAGTGAAGTACTTACAAATAAGTATTAGTTTACTTTTGGCCGGATCTGTATACTTGTTTGTCGAGATAACGTACCTGAAAAGAAGGAAAACAATATATGAGCAACCAATTCACCCAATATTAAGTTTAAATGAATCAAGATATTCTTTCTGAATTCTATTCTAATATTCATTAATCCAGCAATCTAAAATTTTGATACAAAATGTATTAATTTTATAATATCAGATAGATAAAATAGGTCCACACAGAACCTCAGTAGATAGGTCCACACAGAACCTCAGTAGATAGGTCCACACAGAACCTCAGTAGATAGGTCCACATATAACCTCAGTAGATAGGTCCACACATAACCTCAGTATATAGGTCGACACAGAACTTCAGTAGATATATCTTCAGCCGGGAAAGGAACCCGGGTTTCCCACATCAAGCGGGGGTACTGATCACTATACTACAAAAGAGATAATGTTGAAGTAATTATAAATTGATAAATTGAGAATATTGACTTAAATTCGATTTATAGTGTAAACTGAAACATCGAGTATGAATTATTTGGTTTGCTCCTCAAAATAAGTACATATTTCAAATAATAAATTAGTAAAATACATTTAATTGGGTGAATAAGGCTGCCCTGTGAGAACACTCAGGGCCGGCTAAACCCGGGTGCAGCGGGTTCAAAGCTTCCGGGCGGCAAAACATGAAGGGCGGCAAAACATGAAGGGCAGCAAAACGAAGCTGAACTCGAAAATGGGCATCACTCAGAAAAAGTAAAAAATCAGCACACCATGCCTTCAGCCTCCACTATTCTATGAATTTGATGATTGCAATTTCTTATTTAAATATAATATATGCCGGGCGCGCGGCTTAGTTTATAAAGAATAAAAACACCGACGATCGATGTTGTCCAGATTTAAAAACTTTTTAGGACGAGGCGCTTCGCTTTTATCTATGCAGTGTAACTGGCGCGGCGGCGGCGACGGCGGCGACGGCGGCTTTGAAGCCAAGTCAGTAAAGATTAATAAAACACTTTTTAGCAATCGTTTTTTTTTTCAAATACCAATGTATGGAAAAATAATATTTTTCCAGACCACCCGATGATACCTTATACAATAAAGGCGTATTTAGTCTACACAGTACCACTTTAAAATACTATTTCAGATTGAATGGCACTACAAAGTAAACCCTAAAATTAAATTTACCCATTTAAAGTAAATTGTCATAAGTATATAAGAAACTAATATTCTATTATAGTTTCAATGTTCTTAAAACTTTCTTTTCATACTATTTATTTTAATATTTAAATGCAAAATAAAATATTTTTTCATTAAACTACTTCTAATCTAAAAATAGGGCAACATGGTACAATATCAACGGTAACCATGGGTAACTGGTGGCTAGAGCTAATTTGATAGGTTATATCCCAGACAGAGGATGACGTCACGCGCCTGGTGACACGCCTATAGTGCCAGCGTGCTTGTTCGGCGATGTCCAATGTGCTTCATCCAGTTGCGTAGTGATGGGGTTTGTTTTAAAACTGTGATAATGAATGAATATACCCTGGTAAAACCCTTCATAGTCAAACCTGCGAAGTGATTGCCAATGTGTACAGGGTGTGTGAAGAGGAATCACAAATTAATACATTTAAATTGCCACTTAAGCGAAAGCTAGAAAGGCTCGCAATGTATACGGGAGTAAGCGTGGGTGCAGTAAAAAACATGCACAAAGAAGATACTGAAAGGAAGAAAATAACCCGAATCAATTGTTGTCATCACCTGTCAAAAAAGGGACCATCTCTCTGCTGTCGAAAAAATCAAAGGCTTCGGCTTTGGCATTGTTAGGAGAACAATACAAAAGTTTTATTTGGAACTAAAAGTATTTCCAACCTTAAAAAAGTTGCTACAACAGCTGAGAAGTGACATAAACTTTCCATTTTCCCGTGAAACTTTGAGGTGCATGTTGAAATCAAATGGATTTTATTGGCGAAAATGCTAAAATAAGCGAGGAATATTAATGAAAAGGCCTAATATAGTGATACAAATATATTCATGCAATGAAAAAATATATATTATTACATTATTAAGATAATAATAGCACGCCCATGACTCGGCCATGTTTTAAAAGATATTGCTTCCCCCTTACCGATACCGCGTAGCTATAGACCCGCTTGTCGAATTGTATTTGATATTAATACCACCTGACAAGTATAGACTTCTTATTTCTTAAATTGATGTTTTTTTTTGGCTTGGAAATCATGGACGTAAATATATGGAATTGAAATCATGTTTGCTTAACAATCTACTCGTTAAGACATTAAGTAAGCTAGAATAATATAAGGTGTTTAATATAAATTAGATTTTGTGAAATAAGTAACGCACATTTAGAAAAAAATTAATTTTGTTTTCCAAGGTAAGAAATTTTAGTTTTGCTTTTAAACTTGCTTTCAATGCTTTCAAAGTACAATTTTCTTAGTAACGGAATTCATCCTTAAAAAGTCAACGTTTTGAATTAAAATTATATTTTTAATGGTACGTCTTGTATTTGTTTATGTACAAGTTGTTTCATTTTTCAGTGATGCTGTAAGTTGCGACATATAGTTTTTGTTTTTGAAAATACCTGGTAAGCCCATGAAATTGTTGTTAAAGATTGTTTCACGAAAAATGGATATAACTTAATGACTGCAGTAAAAGTACCTGGGCCATCTCATTATTTATGACTGTTTGTTATTATTATGTGGCAAGGACCGGATTGTAATAATTACAATTAAATATAGGCACATCAGGTAGGTTAGGTTGCTTAATTTATATTTAAATATCTTTTTGTGGTAAAATTTGTTAGTTTTTGAGGAATGGTTCAAGAATTGTCTTTTACCAAACATTCCTCAGAATAGCGTGATAGTAATGGACAATGCGAGCTATCACAGTCGCCAATTACATAAAGCTCCAAGCTCAAATAATACAAAATTGGAGATTAAGAACTACATGGCTGCGAATGATATTTTGAAGAAAGTTATAAAAAAGTGATCTTTTAGAAGTTTTAAAGACATTTTGTATAAAAAAGTATATGTTTGTGACACATTGGCAGAACAAATTGGACATACAGTACTACGGCTCCCACCCTATTATTGCATTTTTAACCCCATAGAGCATATGTGGCACCAGTTAAAATCACTGGTTAGGTCTGAAAATATTTCTCCGACTTTAAGTTCTAGTGTAGTATTAATACGAAAATGCTTTAATGATATTCCCCCAGGTAGTTGGAAAAATTCAGTCAGTCACGTAATAACTGTAGAAAATTCATATATTAGTCTGGATCGTATAATTAATCCAATTATAATTAATTTTGATGAGGATAGCGATAGCGAAACAGAACTATCTATAGAATGACATTATAAATGTAAATAAATATGACTAGTAATATTTTTTAAAAATTTTATTTCATCTGATTACATTAATATAATCATATCATTACTTGTTTTCCTTAGTCCGTCCCTTCATACTTCACTTGTTTATTGCCAAGCTCTTGTCGACACAATGGGACCGACCCAGGAAATCATTAAGTCGTATCCAATTTTCTTGAAACGTACTCTACCTAATGAATATCATGCACAGAACTTTGGTATGTTGAAATAACTACAAATAAGTGTATAACCCGTAAGAAAAAAAAGGAATAAGGTAAAAATGTTTAATAATCACTGACCGGAAATGACATCAGCGTCGTAAGTGGTGCATTAGAATTTAGTTCTTTAAAAATTGTAACCAACTTAGCTGCTCTGACATTGCCTAGCCTATTGCGGTCATTGCGGAGTTTGGAATGAACTAAACCATAAGACGAGAAAAATCTTTCTATGTTGGCGGACGAAGCAATAGCTGTATGTAGCTGTTAGACAAGTTACATTGCTCTTATATTTAAATGTTTAATAGACCGCCACCATGCTAATGGTTTCACATTTTCAAGTATCTGTCGAGAAAACATATATGGCACAAATGGTGCACACCTAGCCTGAAAATTAACAATCGTTGGCATTGCCTCTGAATGGTAGATTTCTACATATTCCATGGCAATTTCTCATTGCCTTTGAGTTAGTCTATCTCCCCTAAAACGAAGATCAAGCAGGTTTGCTAAAAAATGAACTGGAGTTAGGGCCATCTCCAAACGTTCTATAACCTTATTCACGTCACTCATTGAAAATTCCCCATTTGATTTTTTGTATTCAAACGTCTCCAATAGTTCAAGCCATATTTCTGTCGCTTCTCCTATCGTGCAAGTGTTTTTTTAACTTTATCTAGAGCCACAACACGACAGCATTTTAATTTTTTGTGATTTTCCTGTGCATTAACTTTTAAATTAACGTCAGTAACTAATTTTATGATGTCGTTCTAAATAAGTATTCTGTTAGTGCAAACATCAAATAATATTGGCCAGTTTTTCAAATAACTCTCCAAGCTGTCTGATAAAGTGTTCTAGCGAATATCCTAAGTTAATACGAGAGCGGAGCCACCAGCTTCTTTAAATTTTGCGCTAGCGAAATGCACATTTCTAAAGTATTTATAAACTTTCTTTACGTTACTCTTGACTCCCAGCACTTCTAAATCATGAGCAAGTAAGTTGAATATATGAGCTGAACAACCAAGTTATTATATCCTTTCGGTCTAATTCAAGAAAAAGGTTTTTCCTCATTTTAGTCATATTCGAAGCGTTGTCTGTTACTACACTGGTAACTTGACATTCATGCTCTTCTCCACATTTTTGTATAGCTTTTTTCAGTAGTTGTAATATAATATAAATACTCTGAGGTGTGGCTACGGACTCTATTAGATGCACCCATTCACTTTCTATATCTGTTACACTGCCATGCTAATAAGAATGACATCGGAGACCTCCCCAGCACAGACGGATGGATCAGCAGAAAAGAACCATATGCTCATCCAAGGAAAAGTGCGAAAATGGTCTTACAGGTCTTCCCACTTGGCCGATGTGTAATCCCATATCTTGCGAGGTTTAGGAGGTTGTTCATAATTAATTGGTTGTTCGCTTAGAGTTGAAATAAGTTTGTGATCGGAAGATCCAAACGGAAACTGTACGGTGACTGTATATAAATCTGGGTTTGACGTTGTTTCTTCTACGAGTTGAGTTAGACCAGAACTGATCGCAAAGAATTCGGCCTCACGGCCTTGCTCATTTTCTGTATTTGAGTATTTAAGCCAGTTGATATTGTGGATGTTAAAGTCGCCAAAGATAGCAATCTCGGGATTCGGATGGTTAGTTTGCAAGAAGTCGATTGTGTTGGCTAGTGATGAGATAAGAGCTATGTAATGGTTATCACTTGGAGGACGGTCAAGGCAGCAGATAAACTTGACGATTTTATTCGTTGATATTTTAAACCACGTTACATCAAAGTCTTTCAGTTCAAGTGTGAGTTCTTGTTGGCAGCAGAGATCATCTCGAATAAAAAGACATACCCCGAATTTTCGTCGAAATCGGAAATGAAAATTGTATCCAGGGTAGAAATAGCTGACGGTGTTTGTTGGCGATCTGACCTTTGTTTCGATCATTGCGAGGACGCGAGGCTTGGAAAATTGTAAGTGCTGGTACAACTGAATTGATGTTCGTCTAATATTGCAGAAAATTCTCGGTTGGTTAGCAACTGCATGGTTCCACACCATTTCTTCGTTGAGTGTTGTTGGAGAAACCCAGTAAATTGTCGGAAATGGTTGTTGTTTGAAGAACTTCGCTTGATGATGGAGCCCCAAGACCAGCCCCCGCTCGGAGATCCATTAGGGGGGCGAGATTACCTCCGGAGTATTTTAGGCCTGGAGCTTCCATCATGCTATTCTTGGGGTCCCACCCTGATATCCGGAAACATCGACACAGCGATGAAACATTAACTCAAGGAGCAAAGTTCACTCCGCCTAAACCGATGCAATCGTGAAGAGAAATCACAAATCAATATATTTAAATTGCCACTTAAGCGAAAGCTAGAAAAGGACATTAATACAACCAAATGTGAAAAATCATCATTAATTAATTAATCAGTAGATGTTTGTTACCATGTTGAAAAATTTACATCTTGTAAAAAGTAATTTTTTTAAACCTTGATAAAAAATAGTTACCTACATAAAAATGTTCAAACATAAAATGCAATTACTGAAGAATTTACTATTTTTATTACATTATTTAAAATAATAATGGCACGCCCACGACTAGATCATGTTTCAAACCATATTGCTGCCCCCTTACGATCAGTGAACTCAATATACAAATGAGTTTACAGCTTACGATACGTCGGAGACACAGATCCACTTGTCGACCTGTAGTTAGTCAAGCACGTGTTGATAGAATGACATTCAATGAATACCAACAAAACCAAATGGTTTTATTGTATTTCTATTTATAAGTTTCCTTCAATAATGGACAACGACAGGCACTGATGATAAGTATGTCCCCAGAACGTATTAGCTGGAATCATTCCATGTGTGACGTTCGGATCTATATGGAATATTCCACAGAGATTTGTGTTTACTGGTAAATTTTGACTAAAATAGTAAAGTTGTGTTAAATAATGACCCTAGCAAGTAATTTATACTAACTCTACGTAATATTAACAATTAAATACGAAACACCTCATCTCTCTCTGCTTATTTACACACCAACTTAGTAAAATAAACAAAATTAAACTGCGTTTTATATTTTTTTATGAATATTAATACTTAATTTGTTGCAATTTACTTTGTTTTATTGTTTCTAATTATTCTTTTTAATTTACTACATATTTCGTTAAAATTTACCCTTCGCATTTCCATTAAATAAAAAAACGTGGAAAAAAAATGTAGTAAATTACACTGATTTATGTGAATAGTAATTCCAATTAGCTAATGTTTACTGCGTGTCGTTTTATATTATAGACAGGGATGGTTTCTTATAATTAGAAAAACGTAGTAGGTATGTGGAATTTTTTGGGGTTGTTCGTCACAAAATGTCAAATCTAGCAAGGTTGCAAAAAATCATGTATTTTTAATTTTAAACAAAACAAGTGTTTTTTGTTTTAAACGTTTTTTTTTTGTTTTAAACATGTTTTTTTTGCTTTTAAAGTTCATGTTTTAAACAAATAAAACCTTATTAAAAATATAGTCTAAAACATGTTTTCAATGTTTTTAGTATACTTTAAAGATACATTCGAACAAACCCGAACAAACTCCTTTCCCAGTGGACATCTCAGAATGTTTTCTATTCATAGAGTTTTACAACATTTAGGATTTTTGCCGAGAATCATGACATTCTCAAGATGCTTAGTTTGTTAGATGATAGAACGCTGTGGTGCTCTCGAAATCATCTACTTCTACTGGTTCAGTATCAAGTAGCAGCATGTCAAGTTTTATTATTCAAACGAGCGAATCAGACAAGAAAAAGATGGATATACAAATAGCCAGATATTTATATTCGACAAACTCACCATTTCGTGCAGTAGAATATCGTGAGTTTAAACTGTTGATTAATTTGCTATGTCTTGGATATTCACCACCAAACGGAAATGTTGTTTCGAACAATTTGCTCGATACGGTTTATAACTCAATACAAACAACAATGAAGACAATTTGTGTCAGAAGAAAGTTTGTCTAGCCCTTGACGGTTGGAGTAACGTCCATAATGAACCTATAATAAATAGGACTATAAACATATAAACACCCTTCCAACGGCAAGCCCTGGTTTAGCAAGGATTGTGAGCTTGCTGTGACATCAAAAAATGTGTCTTTTCGACAGTGGTATAAAAATCCTACCGCTGAGAATCGTATCATCTTTGTTACCGCTCAAAGCCAATGTAAGCTAACAATAGATAAAAGCAAGGAAGCTTATAACGTGAGGATTAAAAACAAACTTCTTGACCAGTGGCGGTTCTTCCACAGGAGCACATGCGCACGTGCACCCCCAAAACGAATAAAAAAATATTCATTTATATTCATTGAATATTATTTATCGTATAAAGTCCGACCCTCCCTAATATTTTATCGTACCGGCGATTATCGTATAAAGTCCGACCCTCCCTTATTATCGTACTGTCAACCAAACTGTATATAGTAAGGTTCGTTCCAATCACCCTAAAAATCGTACAATGTACGGTCACGCACATGCGTAGTAGTCGAAAGGCGTTCCAACCGACACAAAACGGTGTAGCAGGCGATCCCTTTGATGTTCCAACCAAATTGTGATCGTTCGCAAACCAGTTCCTGAACGGTAAAAACGATACATGGCCAAGACCAGGAACCGCTTGTACTGACTTGCGCCCTAAGAATTTTAACCGTTGTTTTTGTATTACTGGCATTCATGCAGTTCTTTTAGCCTTGTTTTGTAGGAGTTGTTGCTTAATATTTTGATTATTTAATTTATTCTTATTAAATTTGTATAATCCGGTTCCCAAGCCTTCAAGATATTTTAACATTAAACGTTATTCTCTTTCATGATTATTAAATACAACAAAACGGAACGAAAAAAGATAATACTCAAGCTTAGACGAAGAAATCAAAACAACAAAAGTAGGGTTGTGATTTATGAATGTTATGATAATTAACTAATTACTAAACTTCTTTCCTAGAATCAGACAGGCGATCAGCTGAGATTTTTACACAGAATGGTAACAAAAACGTACCAACCTTGCCTCCCTTGTGCATCGGCAACAAACAGTGCAAAATTAACGCCTGCGCACAAAATCGATTCCAACGGTTTCGTGACGGTTCTAGAACGATACAAAAATAGGGTGTTGGAACAAACCTATAGTAGGCACTCGATCCGGTAGCCGTGCCTCGGTCGAGGTTAATGACAAGTATGATGAGACTTGCTCGCATGTGCGATTAAGTAGGCAGGGCGTAATGCAGTTTCTCTGTAGTAACAGATGGCGTGAGACAATGGGGGATAGCGGGGCTATGGCGATTTAACATGGGAAAGGCGCACAATTTTACTGTGCGCCGCGCCGTTTTCTGTTCGTGCATCTAGTTAGAAATTCGAGCGTACATGTTTTAATATTTTAATATTATATATTTATTAAGTTAAAATGAATAGTTTGACGGTGGACTCTTTAAATAATAACTTTAGCTCTTTGAGTTTGAAGCAAAAAATTGAAGTGAGGAATGCGGAAAGACCTAAACCCGAAATTAATTTAACGCAGACCACAAAGGGTAAATCTAGGGACTTTATTAGAAAGTTTAAAAATTAAATATATAAAAAAAAATTTATAGAGGGTATTCCAAACTTTAATGAGGCTGTTATTGATCAATTTTCTACAATTAAGAACCGAAGAAAGGACTTTACGTTTAAGCACTATACACACTAAGAAAACCTTCCTTATTTTCCAAAAGTTGTATTTCCTTGTGTAAAATTAAAAAAATAAATAAAAATATGTTTCACCTAACGCATTTTCTTATTACTTCTTTTCTTTCTACACTTAAAACGCCTAGAAAGTAATTGTTTGGTCGTTACACAAAAATAAAATTTTAAAAATAATTTCACCATACTTGTGAACCCCCCTCTATTATTTATCACGAGCCGCCACTGTTCTTGACAGTCCTAACGGATCAAGGTCCTTTTGATCAGTCGCTAAGGCAGTCAGCCAAAATTTTATCAAATCAACTATTCCACCCGTAATACGTTCCGATTGTACAATAGCATCCACAGCCGGAGACAAAGCAAACTTACTTGTTGAACTATTTTCATCGCATTCCACTGTAGATTTCCAGTCTATTTAATGGTAGCTTCGCATCTATGGACGTACTTTTAATGCTTTATTTGTGCTTTATTCTGGTTATTCATCTCCAACACCGGATACCAAAAATTTAATTTACTATCAATCTTTGATTATTTATTATACATTGAGGACGTAAAGTAAGGAATAAATTCATTATCTCGCAAACTACAATTTTTTTAAAAAATCGCTCGGACCCTTCGATTTTGTTTTTCGAACGCGCATATTCTGACATAAAATGTAGATATACAGGGTGTTGCAAATAAGAGTGACACAAAAAAATTTTTTTTCTTAAATAGAACCCACTGTATATGATTGCATGTACGAATTCTTCGGAAAATCCTAAACATTTTTCATGTAGCATGTGCTACACCTTAGCCCAAGCGTTTTGGAGTTATTCTCAATCAAAATTTGAAAATCAGATATTTCGCAATCAATCAAGACTTGCATTGATTCATGCACGCTGAGGAAAACCTGTAGTCAGCATGCGTGAAGCGCAAGAAAAGACAAGTAGGCTTTGGAGTTATGATGCAAGAACCAAAAGAATTAATGTCAATAGTTACTGTTATTGTCAGTTTTATGTGTATTTTCCTAAAGTTTTACTAGTTTTCAAAAGACTCATTTCGTTTTTTCATAACTAAATTAAATTAAAATGCGGCTCACTGAGAAACAGAGCATAGAGGTTTTGATGATGATGAGCTACGGTGATAGGGTTAGAACACAGCAAGAAACTTGTGAGTTATTTAATCAAAAATACCCCAATCGTCCGCCAATATCACAATCAACAGTAAGCAAAATTGAGTACAAGTTTAGGCAATTTGGTCATGTAAGAGATGTCCCTAGATTTGGTCGTCCTCAAGTTGATGAAAATCAACAATTAGAAGTCTTACTGTCAGTTCAAGATAACCAGCATGTGGTGTCTAGGCAGGTAGCAAGTGACGTGGATATTGGAAAAACAACAGTTCTTAAAATACTGCATACAAATAAATACCATCCTTATAAAATGCAAGTTCTCCAAGAACTTTTGGAAAGGGACTTTGAGAGGCGCCTTGAATTTTGTGAGCGTTTACAGGATATGTGTTTCGTAAACAGAAATTTTGTAAAAAATATAATTTTTTCCGATGAGTCCACATTTTGCTTGAATGGTGACGTAAATACCTAAAATTATCGATATTGGTCCGATGTAAATCCACACTGGATGAGGGAAGGACACACACAATTTAATCAAAAGATCAATGTGTGGGCTGGCGTTGTCGATGACATTGTTATAGGGCCTTTCTTTTTTGACGGAAATTTAACAGGCGAGAGATACTTGAGTTTTTTAGAACAAGAACTTGTTCCAGCCCTGGCCACCCTTTTTCCTGAGTTAGAACGTCCCGATTTGCCACATCATAATATCTGGTTGCAACAAGATGGTGCTCCCCCACATTTCGCTGTGGGAGTTCGTACATATTTGGACGATACTTTTCCAAACAGGTGGATTGGAAGAGGTGGTTTTATTGAGTGGCCGCAAAGGTCACCCGATTTAACACCACTCGACTTTTTTTTATGGGGATGCCTTAAGGGAAAAGTATTCAAAAGCCAGCCTGCAAATTTAGATGATTTAAAAGATCGCATCCGGCAAGAAATTCGGCAAATTACACCCCAAATGGTTCGAATATCAACTATACCATAGCCATAGTATTTAATTTAACTTGTTTATATTTCAAAGGGCGAGGGACACTTTTACTTTTAATATTTATTTTGTGCTACACTGGTTTAACCTTACAAAAAATCTTGAATATTTTATGCGACCTATTAAAACACAAACCGGCAAAGTTACAATCTTACTTTTATTTTAGCTTTCTTTCTAAGAATGGTCGACCCTAAAGTTCGGCCGATTCGTGTTAAAACGCTTTTTATGAGACTACGAACGACTGGTAAATGGAGTAAAAAATTAGAAAACTTCTGTAAGATCAAGGGCATTAACAATATTTTGTGTAATGTCACCGTAAACTGCGTAAGTTGAGCTTTAACGTTAAAAGTTTTAAATGGTTTGCAGAGGGTGTAATTTATATTTGCCCATCTTTGTAGAGCCTATATTACGACGTCTTAAATCTCAATAGCATTTTATACACGAATATGTCCAGGGTGTCCCTAATTTGATGCTCATCATTGGGATCTTGGAAACTATAAAATTTATTTAAAAAATAAGAAGTCTATACTTATCAGGTGGTATTAATATCAAATACCAATGTATGGAACAATTATTACTTTTCCAGACCACCCGATGATACCTTATACAATAAGGGCGTATTTAGTTTACACAGTAGCACTTTAAAATATGATTTCAGATTATTTGGTACTACCAAGAAAGGAAGCCTTTTTCATTGATAGGATGTAACCACCTGAAGACCGGTTTCGAGCTCTTTTGTTCTCGTCAGTACAGGGTAGGTGTACATACCTATCATCAAAGAAGACTCTAATCCTTCACGCTGTATTATCAACGGTAGTCCAGAAAATATAGAGCGCAGCACCATCTCTTAGCAGTCCCACACAATCTGAACAGACGTTATTGGAATAAATCAATATTTTAAGGTTTAAAATTTAACGGAAGCCTTTTCCATTTCTTGGTAGTACCATTCAATCTGAAATAGTATTTTAAAGTACTATTACGTGTAGACTAAATACGCCCTTATTGTATAAAGTATCATCGGGTGGTTTGGAAAAATAATAATTTTTCCATACTTTGGTATTTGAAACTATAAAAGATACGTGAAAGGTTAAATTGTGGCAAAGTTGCATAATTTGGAGCTTAAGTTAATACCGGTGGGAAATTAAGAAAATGCCGACTACTTCCAGAGATATCTGAAAAAAAACCGAAAATTTCATGTTTTGTGATGTTATTTAATAAACATATGGAAAAATGGAAAGCACTTTTTTACGCTGCATTTAAAGTTTCTAATTTAAAAAAGGGCGTTTCGATTTTCAGATGACACCGTCAGGTCAATATTTTTTATTACGGACCTAAAATTTAAATATTACTTTTTGAATTAGTATCTATTATCATTAAAATACGAATTCTAAAATATTTTTAGTCTATAACAAAAAAAATATATTTTTAAAAGGTAACATTTTGGTAACAAAGAAATTTGTATTAAGTATTCCGACTGAAATCCTTCTATTTCAATACATTTTTGTGTTCGTCGGTTCACTTTTATAAATTGCATGTTGAATAATTAACTGTTCTTGCAGGAACAGCCCCGACTTCTCCAATTAAATTTTGCCGTAATGCGATAAAGGCGATTTTGAAGAAATCCTCAAGAACTAATCAAGCCGACCATACGTATACATACAGCTTTGTTTCCAATGCACCTATTGGAAAACCTATTGTCCAGCAATGAAAGTAGTATTTTTCAAACATAAAATGCAAGAAAAAATTTTGTTTCAACACAGTGAAATTTTGGCAAAATGTTATTGGTTTATGTTTTGGGGGAACGAAATAACTCAAAAAGTAATATGTAAATTTCGGATCCGTATTTGAAAATTTTGATCTAATGGTGATATCGGAGAACCGAAATTTCCTTTTTTAAATCGGAAACTATCTTTAAATGCATCGTAGAAAGTGTATTCAGATAGTGCTTCCAGTTTTTCAATATGTTCATAAATAACGTCACAAACGGAACATGATATTTTTTACGGATATCTCTGGAAGTAATCGGAATTTTCTTAATTCCTCACCGGTATTAACTTAAGCTCCAAATTATGCAACGTTTCCACCATTTTATCTTTCGTGTATCTTTTATAGTTTCGAGGTCCCAATGGTGCGCATCGTGGGACACCCTGTACAGCGTGGCACTCACTTGATTTTAAAACCCAGAACTTTGTTCTTAAAGATGCAACATGACTTTGAGTCAGAATCCCAGCGAGAGGGAGAGATATTTGCTGATCAGTTCACGAACGTTTCCATTCATGAAGACACGACCAGTATGACTCAGTTACCTGCCTGTTGTAATAGATCGACTGCCTTAATCGAGAGTATTCAATTCGCACCTAAATAAACGAAGAGCTATGAAAAGTCTTTCAAGCCTAAGATATCTATCATATGAGGATCACATTGGAAGATCGTAGAAATAGAGGTTCCACGGGCCCTACACATGATATCGAATTCTCTCATCGAGATGACAATCATCATCTTCGTGGACCTTCTTTAAAATGTTATCACAAATCGAGCAGTACAAGAGTCCCTACTCTTAACGCTTTTAAAAACCGCCGGGTGCTCACCCACCGAAAAGGAACATAGGATAATGAGCGTGGAAGTTTAAAGATGTATTAAAAGACAGGGTAGGAACATACCGAAGATGCTGGCAGTGGATCTTTACATCGACGCCAAGGGAATATAACGCAGTGCAATCATGTTTGATATGTACGCTCTACCAATCTATAACTATGGATAGCCAAACTCTGAAAGCAAAAGTGGCAAATTTATGGCCTTGCTCATGTATATAAAGCTAATCGTAATTGATCATGCGCAATGCCGAATGATAAACAATTGAATGAATATCCCCATCAAGACCTTCTTTACTGGGCAATAAACAAACTATTTTCCCCCATAAAGTAAGGCATTTGTGGTCAACACTGAAAAACAAATTTTCGAATTAATTTTGATATCCATTGTCGACGTATCGATAGATTTGTAATATCGGTATATCCCTGATTTCGACTCTAGACGATCGTGTTTGGTTGACCGGCATGGGCACCGGCGCGGCGGGGTTACCTAAGGAACAGCATATAACGGCGACAACATTCTGCATAAGACGAGATACGAGCCACCTTTAAAAATATGACCGGTGAACCATGCGCACCAATCTATTTTTTCACTCATAAAGTTAGTTTTTCCTGTGCACCCCATAAGCTGTACGTATTCATAGTTATAGGTCAGTGGTACGATCTCATTAGAAAGGATTTATTTTACAAGATTCGACATTGAGGTAGCGCTTGCGAGTGACACATCCACCGCAAGCATCGAGGTCTCTTCGGTATGTTCCCACCCTAACCATGCAATTATAAATAATGACAATTTAACGGATTTCCGCCTACTGTTCAAGCCTATAATAATGTTTCATGTAACATGACTCGAACATAACCTTTACCAATCTTCAAAGCTTAAGAAGCGTTTAATTACGAGATATATTGGAAATTTCTCCACTAGTAAGACATTTTTAACATCTTATACAGTTCTTTTTTCACGTTTCAGTACTTGTTTTAGATTAAAAGTTTTATCTATATTATAAGTTAAAAGTGTCAACATTTCGAACCACCCAAGTAGCATTTTTAGACACAAATTGGACACACATTCTTTGCTGAGAAACGTTTCGAAACATTTTCGATTAAAATTATAAAGTTGTGTCGAAACACATGTATTACGAAACTTTTGCGACACATTTTCGAATCCAGTTACTACTAGAAACACTAAAGACGTGCTTGTTTCGAAATATTTTACAAACCATAGTGTCGATACATTAACGCCAGGTGAAGATAAATATTTTTCCGAAACATTTTTAGTCAAAATCATAAATTTTTGGTAACACACATGCGCTTCCAAATTGTAGCGATACATTTGTGAATAAAGTTGATCAAAACACATTGGAATTTTTTGCTTCGAAATATTTACCAAACAATGATGGTATCCATTCGTTTACGAACCTTGTGACGAAAATATTTTTCTAAACTTCCAGAAACAAATACCCAACCTTTGTTTACTGTGCATACAAGCAAACCTTTTTTTCTGTGGCATTTACCATCACCTATTAACCTTTTATTTTTCTGTGCATCACCTTGCCATAATAACGTATAATTTTTGCATTTACCATAATAAAATATAATTTTTGCACAGCTGTTAAGAACAATAGATTTTTTTCTTTAAGGCCGTATTAGACTAGGCAATTTTTTCTCTTGCGCCGGCAATTATAATGGCACGTATTCATGCGCAGTAAACCGTTTTCGATCAGCTGGAGCATTGTCAACGGTCAGAACAGCAGTGGGTACTGTCGAAATCCCTAAAATATCCCCAGAATTAGAGATGTGCAAACCTGTTCGTTTTGATTACCAGTTAAAGCAGCTACTGCTATTTACAAATAGGAGGTGCAAAAAGTTGCTGAATTAGCAGTCCATAAGTTTAATAAAGAATGTAAACTGCTAATTTAAGTACCAGTGGGTTTAAATGGCCATTACCTGTTCATACCTGGTTCGGCCAAATAATAAACAGTTAAAAATAACAGAATAATCCATGTCTACCCAATTGCGCCGGCAAGGGCAATTAGAATGGCGCCTGCCCCAGTTCTGGTAATGAGAGACAGCTGATCGGGAACAGTGTACTGCGCATGAATCCGTGTCATTTTAATTGTCAGAAGAGTAGAATTTCTGACTGTAGTACGGAGAACGGTGTACTGCGCCTGAATCCTTGAATTATAATTGCCATTGCTGGCGCCATAAAAAGTCCCAAGTGTAATAAGGCCTTTAGTTTCAACTACGGAGTACATTTTTAGTTTCAGATCAAAACAGGAACAGTTTAAAAAATATATGAATTTTGTTTTTAGGTTATGTATGTACACCGAAGAAATGTTAACGCCCGAACAAACGTGAAATTGAAATTTACTTTAGTTTGTTTCGCACTCGGTTGATACATTATCGGAACAGTGTTTATGTTTCGATACATTTTCTATAAATTATAGCTACATGATGTACGAAACATTATAAAAGCCAAAGACTAGAAATTGTGTTGAGTCCATTTTGGACCAGAATAATTTATTGCTTTCTAGCAGCCATTTTGTGAATGAATTTTTTTTAAATGAGTTTTAATGAAATTCCTGCATCTTTTGAAAAGCCATAAGTACCATTTTCCTAGCTAAGTCGATTTATAAAAGAAATAAATAAAATTTTGAAAATATTTTAATTTTAATTTTTTTGGTAAAGTATATTTTTTCTGTAATGCAAATAAATCGAGGTCACGTTAAAAATATAAAGGCAATTTACTAAACTGCACGATAAAATTTACTTATGTGCAATAACTAGGTATATAAAATAAAATATACTTTTAACGAATTCATCATGGCGAAATTATTGGGTTTCTTTTATTTTACAACAGTGAAGATATCCTAATTATTTGTTTCCTTATTTTGTCCATTTTGAAATGTTCACATACAATATCAGCCACACTTGGAAACAATTTTGTTTCGCATGGTTTAACATAGCCCCGCCCGTTTATACTGTCATTTAAACAGATAAGGTAACAGTTTCGAAATATTTTCGAACATTTCCGAAACATTTTCGATAAAAGTTTCGATTGTACATCGAAACAGCGAAAGTTACAGCTAGAACCAACCACTTGGAAACACGTGCGTGCAAATGTGCCATTTAAAATGTAGGTATATGTTTCGAAAATATTTCCATTTTTGTTGCCAACAGTTTCCAATTTTGATCGGAAACAGAAACGATAGTTACGATACATTTACCATAATGTATCTAAAAATTCTACTTGCGAAGCTGTAGATAGATATTTTAGAACATATTGGAAAATCTCCAGAATTGGCCGCAAAATTCAAAAATGTAAAATTATATAAACAAGAGTTTCATTTAAAAAATTAATGTTGGTACACGTGATGATCGACCCCGTAGACTATTTTTCTTAAAAATTCAGAGGTACAACATATTTAAAAAAAAATACATTTTAAAATCAGTTTAATGGTCTACTATCTTGTAGCGGTGCATAAATATCATTAATATCTATTTTCCGGTACAAGATAATAACTATTATTTAATTTTATACAAGATAATAACTATTATTACTTTTATACCTTGTAAAATAAAATATGTTTTGAAAAAAACTCATCGTCGTCTTCATTTTATCATCAATTTCTCGAATCTAGGAATTAATAATACTACATATAAAGTATTCATCGATAAATATAAATTAGATAACTTACTTCCTTAAATAAAATATTTCCAATCATAAAAATATTCAGATATATGTCAAAGGAAAGTTTCCGCCGAAAAAAGAAAAACTAAAATATTCCTAAAACTTCCTAAGACGTAAAATAAGTTAAGATACATTCAGATATTTTTCTGAAAGAACGTCGACGTAAAGCTTCAAATTTGTATCATTCTGAAAGCCGGAACTTGTGCAAAAGAAAAAGTTTTAAATATATTACAAGGTTTTATAGCCTTCCGTAATGTTGATAAAACTTTTAAAATAAATTAAAAAACATACCTGTAATGTAAATAAATCGAACATAAGTTTTACAAAAAAAAAAAGATATATAACTACAACAAAAAATGTATAATTAAAATAAATTAGTTTTATAATCCAACACCTGCTAGTATAATAGATTTGTTACTTATGTCATTTTAGACAAGTAAACTAGCAAATAACACACTAGTGAAATATAAATTATAACCACTAGTAGGTTACAAGAAGAAAAAAATTTTTAAAACGTTTTATTTATTAATATTACACATTATTATTAACGTTACAGTTGGATATATGAAATTTTAAAAATGTATTATCTGCAGTTGTAGCATTTATGAGATAAGTCGATTTAAAAATTACAATTACAAAAAACAAACTATTTAAACACGTATACAGGTTGATTATGGAAAGTTATCGAAGTATATGGAAAACGAGTTATTGCTCGATCATATGGGATCCTTTCAAAAATGTAACCGCTTATACTCGTATAAACGCATGTGCTACATCGATCTAAATAATTTCAGCATTGCGGCGGTTGCCGCTTCTATAAAAAAATTGTAGCAACTTTGGTATTTTAAATCGATCCGAGATAAAAAAAAATATTTCCGAATAATATGGCGCGGGCATATTTACGCAAAATATGCCCAAATTACTTTTAAATTTGTTGTCAAAATTTTTTGTAATGTAAAAATAGTTGCAATAACAAAAATGTCTCTTTGAACACATGCATAAATAACATTGTTATTTTTTGTAGGTTGTAGGAAAAGCAAATTTTTAATTGATAGGACTTACAAATTTATTAGCAGATTTTGTCGCATGTCATATGGTCCGCTTACCTAAAAAGAAAGTAAAAAATTAGTTTGGTTGAAACCAACTATTTTAAATCAAGGAGGATACGGCTTTGGTCCACATTTTTTGCACAATAAACAATCCATATTCTTAGGTAGATCGCAAACAAATTCCCAGAAAGACAATCTCGGAGCTATAAAAATTAGTATAATTTTTCTTTGTCATTTTCTGTTAATTAGACAAAGACATTCGTACGTACCTTCTATAAAGACCTTATTGGAACGGTCCTCTTACATACCTGCACGTTTGACACTACCGCATTAACAACTGTCATATTTGTCATTATATGTTAAATAAAATTCTTTGTTGTCTTTCGGTGTCTGGGTATTTTTTAGAGTTTTGAGTCACGTCCGTCGATTGTTTGTTTTTCCTAAGCAAAATATATTAAACTGATCAGACGTTAGAATGAAGATAGAAAAAGACGGAAGATAACAAGAGATGAGGATGTTGCAGATAGAATCCCTGTCTCTTTTTTGTTGTGTTTATTTCCGTAATAACAGGCATCACATTGACGTGTACGAAGCAGATACAACTACCGGGTCCATTTTTGTTTCAAGGCAATGGTTGAAACCTATATTATGTGTTAAATGACGATCAGAGTCAATTGGGGGCCGCTCTCTATATGAATTTTTGCATAGTAAGCAAATATATTATTAAAAATCAACTCAGGAAATAACGAAATATTTTTTTCTCTATTTTCTTCTATTGTCAATTCTCACATACCGAAGTTTAACTATGGCGATGAACTAAAAAAAATCAATTATTATGAACTGTTTTTTTGTAAATTATTAAAAATTATTAAATTATATTAAATTATTAAAAATTAATAAATAACAATGTTGATACTAATAAAATGAAACTTTATTAATCATTCTTTTAAAATTAGTAGTAGTAGATAAGCTATAGGAGTTCTGCGACATTTAGGGGTAGTTTTACATGTTATTTCTTATGGGAAAATTTAAGGTTCGAGTTGCATTTTTATGGCCATCATAGGGGTGGCACTTTTTTCCGGAATTTCAAGTTCGTATAGGAGGAGTGGGTTTGTTCGGGGGGTTGTTCGGGTTTGTTGTCATAGGGGCACTAACTACATAGGCACTAACTACCATAGGCACTAACGACATAGGCATTAAATACCGCGCCGGCGCGAGCTTCCGGGATTCGCGGGGCCCAAAACCGCGCGTGACACGCGGACCTACCGCCGGGTACCCCAATTCCCTGATGTCGGTCTTCGAGGGGGCCCCAAAGTCGCGGGGGTACCCAATCTGATCTCGGTCTTCGAGGGGGCCCAAGCCCACCAGGTACCCCCAAATTACCTGATGTCGATCTTCGAGGGGGCCCAAAGTCACGTGTAATATTAATCCTGAAAAAAAGTTTCATCTACAAGGCTCGAACCGCCGTCCTCTAGATTACCAACCATAGAAATTACCTCTGAGCTATCAGGGATTGTCCGGAAAAACCGGAGGCATCCTGATGATTAAAACTACTAATTTGCAAGAAGATATTTATTTCATTAATTACACATTAAATAGTAATGGTGGTAAATTGTTAATAATATCAAACAAGATATGGATATAAATACTACTAAAAATAATAAACTATGAATAATAAGTGCTTACATTATAAATTAACAAATGCCTTCAGTACATGGGCGTAATAATATACAGAAAACACCTGCTAAAGGTAGAGAATATACGATAGAGATACAATGTATAGACTATAGTACTATATAAAATAAATTTGCAAACAGTTTCATACAGAAAGACGTAATATCTAAAAATTATAATAAATGGCCATAAACCCTTCGGATTAATTAGGTAAATCAACAGCAACGTCGCAATCATTAGGAAAAACCAGACAAGGCACAAAATATATACAAAAATGTAACAAAAAGGGGTTGATGTACAGAAATTTAATATAATACGGTAGTTATTATTATTAAGGCAAATAGCGAGCCGTAGGTGACATAGGACATGCAATAAAGTGTACATGGAAAAGCTACCTATTTTGCACGGTGACTGTTACACGTACACACGCAGGGCCCACAAATTCTATTTACTACTACTGGATATGTATTAAAGTCATAATTAAATCTAAAAATAGGACGATGTGACTATTATCGAGCAGCAGGCGAGAATTGATGATGACATGTAATACATCGTACATGAGATAACGAGCTCTTAAACACGATCGATATTTCATGTGCAATATAATATACGCCGTCACAATTTCTGCTAAAGTACGGGCCTGTAACTAAAATAGATTTAAAAATACGATTGGCGGGGACAATAGAATACACGCCCCCCACAATTTCTGCTAAGTACGGACCTGTAACTAAAATAGATTTAGTCATGGAAAAAATACAAATTAGCATATACACTAAGATAACAATAAATCAACAAGACAGGAAGCGCGCCACGCAAATATTCAAAGTCGCTAATACTCACAGGAAAGATAACAAAAATAACTGCAGCATATCTATGACCTTGTAACTATTTTTTAAATTGTTGCATCATACATACATAATATTAAAAAGCAAACGACTTTAAACCATTTAAAAACAAAAACATTAGATACATATATTGTTTATGGTAATTCACGAAAAGTATTTAACCTAAATATGCGCTATTTGTGATACCTAGAAACGCCAAGTGCAAACGGTATATAAATTAAACAGCACCCGACACCCAGAATTCAAGAACAATGTCCACAGGCTTGGCAGACGGTACGTTATTTTACATAGAGGGGCCAGCGTTTTTAAACTGATTTATTTTTAGTGATTTTTGTTGCTTCGGCGCTGGAGTTTATCGACCATATTCTCCAGATAATGTTCCCGGGGAAGGAGGTAAGTTACGTGCAATTAAAATAAGACAGAAATTTATATAAATATTTTTAGTACATCTATGTGTGGACGGGTAACACACCACCGCCGCAGCTGCCCGGGGTCTGGTGAGGGTGTGGGCCGGAGTGTTATCCGATCAACGGATTGTGGTTTGGGCCAGGAGCACTTACAATTACAGTATTTGTGCACTGTTTTTAGAAATAAAGCATAAAACTTATATATGAAATTAAGCACCACTTTAAGCATACTAAATTTATTTAAAAATGTAATATAAGAATTTATACCTTAATACTAAAACAGTTTTTTAAAAATACGTTGCGCATTTCCCCCAATGTGTGTATCGCATCTAAAAAGAAAAAGATATGTAATTTATATGCTTATTGCGTGGTGTTTGTTATTTATTATTTCTTATACACACTTATTTATTAATTTATCAGTGGTTTATTATGGCGGTTCAGCGGATCAGCCAAACCGCTGGTTCGGGTTTGTTCGGATCAGCCAAACCGCTGGTTCGGGTTTGTTCGGATAACAAACCCGAACCAGCGGTTTGGCAAATCTCATGCTTGTCCCACGTGTTTATTATTATCATCAGGATGCCTCCGGTTTTTCCGAACAATCCCTGATAGCTCAGAGGTAATTTCTATGGTTGGTAATCTGGAGGACGGCGGTTCGAGCCTTGTAGATGGAACTTTTTTTCAGGATTAATATTACACGTGACTTTGGGCCCCCTCGTGACGTCATCAGGTAATTTGGGGTACCTGGTGCGCTTGGGCCCCCTCGAAGACCGAGATCAGATGGGGTACCAACGCGACTTTGGGGCCCCTCGAAGACCGACATCAGGTAATTGGGGGTACCTGGCGGTAGGGCCGCGTGTCACGAGCGGTTTTGGGCCCCGCGAATCCCGGAAGCTCGCGCCGACGCGGTATTTAATGCCTATGTCGTTAGTGCCTATGTAGTTAGTGCCTATGTAGTTAGTGCCCCTATGACAACAAACCCGAACAAACCCACTCCTCCTATACGAACTTGAAATTCCGGAAAAAGTGCCACCCCTATGATGGCCATAAAAATGCAACTCGAACCTTAAATTTTCCCATAAGAAATAACATGTAAAACTACCCCTAAATGTCGCAGAACTCCTATAGCTTATCTACTAGTAGTGGTGACGAATAGGAAAGATGAATATGATTGCTTAAGTGTTCGAATTTTGAGTATTAAGACTAACTGAACTAAGTAGTCCTTATTTCAGTTCTCGTTCATCACTTATATCCCAACTTCTACAGATACATGCCAATTACTAAATTTTTTAACCGCAGGATTGGAGGAGCGTTATAACAGGAAGTCTAGAGAGACTATGAATCTAATAGTGTTTATCTAGTTTATACAGAGTGTTCATTACAAAGTTCCCAAAAACGACAAATTTGAAAAAAAAATTTCCTCAAGATTTTCAATGGGTTTGTTCAGGTTTGTTCGGGTTTGTTACTATTAATGTTGTTAATATTATTTATTTATTGGATGTATAATTTATAATCAATTTTTTTTGTAATACACAAACTTGTAAGTTAATTCCAACCGTTTTCGAAGCAATTCCAAATTTTATAAATTATGTTGCTTAAATGCCATAGGCGCCTTGACAAACAATAGTTAACTACAGTAAATGTTCAAAATGCAGAGTCCATTTTGATCTGTGTATAAGTAAATGCGTCTTGAAAAGATCTGTTTGCATCCCTTAACAACAGGCGAAAAAACTACAAACACGTCCCTTATTCTTTGCTACACATTAATAGCAGTTGTAGTTCGGGATAACGTGATGCAAAATTACTCCTTGCTAACAAATAATTTTTTCGCTCCTACCATGTACAAATATCATATCAACTAAAAAATAAATTACATTTTAAGTTTTTATTATGATTTATCCGCCCTAAATAACAATTTGATTCAGCTAAAGAACTAGTTGAATGATAATAAACAAATGAATTCCTATTTTATTTGAAAGTCTGACATGGTTCTTAGCTCAACCACTAATATTGAACCGTGGTGCTCGTATTTCACCTCAAATGTTAAGGAATGAAAACAGATCTTTTCAAGAACGTGTTTATTTGTGCACTGATCAATATGGAATACATTTTGAACATTTACTGTAGTTTACAATTATTATATGGTATTTAAACAACATAATTTATAAAATTTTGAATTATTTTAAAAACGGCTGGAAATAACTTGTATGTTTGTATAATAAAAAGAATTATGAATTCTACATGCATTTAACAAATAACATACAGAGTGTTTCATTTGAAAATGTGAAGAAAATTAATCTGAAATGTGTCGTTTTGAACACCCTGTATAAAATAGATTAACACTATTGGATTCCTAGTATCTCTAGACCCCTTGTTATAACGCTCACTCAATTCAGTGATTGAAAAATAATTTTAAATTGTTTTCTTTCCTGGACTACAGAACTTTTTTTAGTTTTTAATTTATTGCTCTTAAACTACCCAAGCAAATTAAATATAATTTTAAACATTTATAGAGAAAACTAATACGAACGAAGTATGCAATAAAATACTGGGTGTCCTATTTAAAAAAATATAACTTTCTGCCACCTGACTTTTTGAACACATACAAAATATTTTTAGACTGTGCAGAATGTACAACCATACCTCAACACAAAAGCTCATTATCGACAAATCTTATCTTCAAGGCATAAAATTACTCTGCGCAATCGTTGACTCACCCGGTACTGAGCAATTAGATAATGTGTATTAAGCCGATTTATTCGTTTCCTAATAGGGAACTGTACCGTAGGAGTAGATTAAACTAAAAATGTGTTGCTTAAATAGCAGATTTTTCAAAAAATAAACTTCATTTTTGCGTAAAATAAAATGATGAGAGATATCAAAGCAAACTATAAAACTTCATTATAATAAACTATAAAAAAATTGTCACTTACTTCAAATTTAATTTTTTTGTATGACTTTATTTATCCATAATTTGTAACATCAGGGATCTATGTTAAATCACAGGGGCAATATGATATTTTATTAATTAGACTCGACCAAACTCGAGTGCACTTTTTGTGCTGATTTTGTCTGTATTTTATTTCTAACAAGGTGTTAGAAAGAATAATAGGGAAGTTAGGTTTACAAGTCTGAAAAAGAAAACACACTTTTTCCATTCTCTTTCAGATTTATATCG
The DNA here is from genome assembly GCA_963991005.1 of Barypeithes pellucidus. Classification (NCBI taxonomy): domain Eukaryota; kingdom Metazoa; phylum Arthropoda; class Insecta; order Coleoptera; family Curculionidae; genus Barypeithes; species Barypeithes pellucidus. The sequence continues at coordinate 47,258,274 of OZ022557.1, read as the reverse complement.
TTGTCCGGCATTTAATTTAGAAAACCACAAAGTCAGATAAATCAACAAGATTCCCCAGGCGGTTAATTTGTAAAGTTTTAAGCCGTTCATCTAATTTTCCACGTTCAGCATTTTATTAAAATACCATTTGTGGCCGAGTGTAGGGGTAATAATTGTTAAACCTCACCTGTGATTTAACAGACGACCTCGCAATTGAAATAGTTATTTATGATGTTAGTGTTAAAAAGTATCATTTTATTTTATGAGAAGGGAAAGTGGATAACGCGCGTAGCGATTTCGTATAGTAAAATATTTCATATATTGCACGAGATCAGGAAACAGGATCCTGCTCCAACGAAGCTAAAAGGTAAAACGGAATGTATGGTTTAGCATATCAGTCTGAAACAGTGAAAAGAGTGCGAGCAAAAAATAATAACCTAAAAGCGATTTTGTCATATTATTAAAATTATTAAAAAAATTTCATTAGTATTTATTGGTAAGATACCGAATTTAAATTACCTTATAAATTAAAACTATGATCACAATGTATATTTTATATTCACATTAATTATTTTCTTTCAAAATTATTATAGATAATGAATCTTTGGTAGAATTTCATGTTATACAGCAAAAATATTGGCGCCATATGTAAACCTCTTTTATCTATAATTTTAGGAAAAAACTCTTCATAATAAGTTTTGCTTACTTTAAAAACTCCTAATCCCCGAAAAAATCACAACTAACTTACAGACAGGGCGGTCAAAAAATAAGAAAATGAGCAAAAATGCTAAGAGTATAAAGAAGGTAACATTAATTTACATGGTAAAAAAAATTTATAAGAAATAGGTTGTAAAGGATCAAATGTATGTCAAAATATAAAATAACAGCCATCTACGAAGAAAACATATCTAGTTTGTCTTGCGAAAATATGGAAAACATCATTATTTCTAAATATTTTTATATTTTTAAAAGTACAAGATATCAAGTCACCTATAAAACAATCAGGCGTCAATATAAACGCAACTATGATTCTAAAAATTTAAAAAGCAAGAAAAAGTAGTAATTGTTTATTGTGGCCAATAATTCTAATATTATAATTTTTTATTCTAATTTTTATAATTAATTATTTTAATATGTATTATTTTTTATTCTAATATTTATTATTTTTTATTCTAATATTTAGTATTTTTTATTCTAATATTTATTATTTTTTTTATTCTCATATTTATTATTTTTTATGCTAATATTTATTATTAATTATTTTAATATTTATTATTTTTTATTCTAATATTTATTATTAATTATTTAATATTATTTTTTATTCTAATATTTATTATTTTTTAATACTAATATTTATTATTAATTATTTTAATATTTATTATTTTTATTCTAATATTTATTAATTTTTATTCTAATATTTATTATTTTTTATTTTAATATTTATTATTTTTTATTCTAATATTTATTATTTTTTATTTTAATATTTATTATTTTTTATTCTAATATTTATTATTTTTTATTTTAATATTTATTATTTTTTGTTTTAATATTTATTATTTTTTATTCTAATATTTATTATTTTTTATTTTAATATTTATTATTTTTTATTCTAAAAAATCAGGCGAAATACAAGGATTCGAAATTGAAAACGATGTTCGAAGATTACGAAAAAACCTTCGTAAATGCATTAAAAATGGTAGTGGTTTAGCTGAAGCCTCTTTTTTTTCTTTTAATAAAATATTTTTCATATCTGGCACAAGAAAATATGGATGAAATTTTTTATCGTCGATTGTTGTTATTTGATATTCTGACACTATTGGATCTTAACAACTTTTTCTAATAAATTTTTTTGTGCCATGTAAATTAATGTTACTGTACTCTTTTCATTTTAGCAGCTTCTCTTATTTCTTGACCCCCCTGATTACGGGTTTTTAAAAACTTTTTACGAAGAATAGTTTTTTTCCTAAAATCGCAGATAAAAAGATTTCCATATGGCGCCAATATTCGCAAAAACGCAGTATATTTGAAACATTATTTAAATCGTAAATCTGACACCATAGCGAAAGTACGCCGTCGAAAGTGATGACATGGGTGCCTGATTGGTTATCGCCTGAGATATCAATCGATCGGTCGATCGATAAAGTGCACGCTGTAATTAGGCGTGCGCCGGCCACAACTTCTGTCAACCACCAATGGCGGAGCGAAAACCTTTTATTGTTTTAATAATGTTTTGCTGTTAATATTTGATAGGGAATGGTGATTCGAAATGAATTTGGCACGCTTATGCTTGGAAGAACATTTGATTATTTTTTGACTATGTTTCCCTCCCGTCCCTGTTTCACACTCCTATGTCGTACAATAAAGTTGTTGAACTGTGTAAGTTAAAATGTTACTTACTGTCACTTGTGTAAGTTAAAATGTTAATGTTACCAGTCAAAATTATTCAACGGTTAAAAAATAAAATTTACAAAGCCATAACCTAAAAAGTATGAAGTCGCCTAATTTCGAACAGTCTGAGATTCCCAAATTCGAATATCGTCGTCATCATTATCTACCAGTAACGGTAAGTAACCATATAAAACTATTCTTTTCAGAACAAAATGCCAAGAAACAATATAAAACATAGGAAATGGGGTTCTAGTCAAATGAAATTGGTAATTATATAGTGCGGTCAGAAGTAAGTAGTTAAACCGTAAAACCTTTTTCTGTTCGTAAATTAACTTTAGCGGATTATGTTAAGGAAACCGATCAATCTCGTGAGCAGTTAGTTGCAGTTCTGATGGCAAAAGAGGCAGGCGATACTTTCTACTGAATTAGGGGTGAATAAACTGAGATCATTTACACTGAATGCTCAAAAGCTTTCGACCAGCTCGATCGTGACATTCACCTGGACAAGCTAACTACGTTTGGTATACCAAATCGATTAATCTCATTTTATAATTAGCGAACCTTACAAATTCAATGCCGTGGTCGCCAGGGAATTTGTCGCCAGTTCAGGAATTACATTTAGGACTACTGCTTTTCATTATATTTCTTAATGATATTGGTATTAAACACGATGCTTATTATTTAATTTATGCCGACTATATAAAGTTATATCAGAATGTTTATAAAAGAAATGTTATCTTAAAACTGTATACAATTAATTTTTTAGATTGATATGAGAATATTGTTAAAACCTGGCGAGGGCCTCCAACTTGCAGAAGATGCATCGCGCTAATTTGCTTTCCCTCGTCAATTTCCAATAAAAACACATTTGGCAAAATCTGGCGGGGACGGGCCTACGAATTATTACCACCGCCACTGCTCAGAGTCTTATGTAAAAAATATAAAACTAAGTGTCGGTATCTATCATAATACAAAAGCACTAACAAGTCAACTAAAAAGATAGCTTTATCCTAAATATGACCTAATAAAAGCTTTGTAAATACGACGATATGCCGATAATACCCAGTACATATGGGTAAAAATTTTTTTACAGGCAACTTTCAGTCCTTAGCATATAACTTACTGAAATAACCTATTCACCTGTAGAAACGATTCTAATTTGCGAAAAATATGTTACTTCCTGCATTAGAAAGCAATTCAATTTTTTTTTTTGAAATTATAGCTGCAGTATTCAAAATTGAAATTATGGGAAAAATACTACGCGAAGTCATTCTCTTGAGTACAGATAATCATTTCAGTCTAAAAAAAGTTTAAGAAATAGCGAATTTGTGAATTTTTGTATCGCCGGTTACAGTAACACTGGTCACTCATACATTGATGTGACGGGCAATACAACTTTTATTATTCGAACCCATAAACAATATTATAGGCTGTGCAACAAAAAGTAAATAGGTATTTAGACAAAAAATAATGTAAAAGTAAGTTTAAATTATTAATTATTTTTGCGTTATGCATTTTAAGTTCCAATAGTTTTATTTTTAAAATTTAACTTCAAGTATCCATGGAACTATTTAATTATTGTAACGAACAAACCCGATCACATTAAGTAACACCGGTCACACTTATATTTTTGTTGTTGGTAGCCACAGCGGCCATAGATTTATTTTTACTATTTTAAGATATTGGCAATGTATATATCATTAAGAAAAAATATAATTTGATGTGCAAGTTCGGTTACACCTTAGGTAGATTAAAAATATGAGTGATTTTCTTAGTATTTTATCATTCTATAAGGAACATTCTAAAACTTTAAGTCAATATAAGCTAGGACTAATAGGAAAATGGATAGTGTGACTGATTAAAATAACTCAGTTCCAAATATTGGCGTTATATGATTCAGTATAGTAAAATTAGTCATGTGACCGGCGTTAAATTATTAAAAAGTCTATGCTATACAAAAATAGACCTAGATCTTTGTAACGATGATCTCTTGCGCGACATATATAATTCTTATAATTAGATAATATAAGACATATATTTAAAAAATTAACAGGTGTTTTTGAGATTATTTATTTTTAAATACCGATTTACTGAAAGTTGAATGTAAAAAAATTTTCACCCATATACACGAACAGTACTGTATTTTAGAATACTCTCTTCAGATTAATGAAATTAATTTGTTTATCAAAATATTAGAGAAGCCATTCAGTATTCAATTAGCTTGCCAGCAGTTCAAATTAAAAGGTAAAAGAATAATTAATAACCCAAAAAAAATACATAGAAAACCTGTAAAAGATAGAAGATTATTTAGGAAGAAAAAGAGAAGAATATTTAAGAAAGTTAGAAATAAATTCCGCAAAAATAACAAATTTGGATGCATCACAGGTAATAATTTAAGAAAATATTTGTGTAATTAGTGTTATGTTATTTGCTATACCCCTATTGTAATTGTTGAGTTCGTTTGAATAGAATTACATTTTTTCAAAATGGAAAAAGAATTGTTGAATTTTGGCTGCTAAAATAAATATTGTTACTACTACTACAACGGCACTAATCGCTATCAATATTCTTATGGTATTAATCTAAATAATATACAGTGTGATTCTGCGGCGGATGGGCGACATCATGATAAATAAATTAAATAGGTGGGATCTTTCGATACATCTTTTGAAAAGTCCTATCGAGTACTTTACGATCCCAGAATATTGTGTCACTATTCGTACCCAAAACAAAATGGGGCTTTTTAAAAAAATAATATCTAGTATTTTTTTCTTTTTAACAAAAGAGGAAAATAGTAAATATTATTTTTTTAAATGCTGCCATTTTGTTTTGAGTACGAATCATGACACAATATTCTACGATCGTGAAATTCTCGATATCACATTAAAATGATGTCCCCCACTTTCTATTTAATTTTTTATCAAGATAGTGCCCATTCGCAATTTTGACGGCGGACATTAAAGAACCGCACTGTATAATTTCGAACAATCCCAATTTCCTATAATTTTAATGTCAAAGAAGAAAAACATACTGATCGATCCCTAAAAATAAAGTAGTTTCATAAATCTCCTAATAATCTTTCTAAAGAACAAAAAGAGCCCTTTCTTTCTTCCTATACTACATTCGAAAAAGCAAGTTGTAAACAAATAAACAACATTAAATATCATTATAAATCACGTTTTATTATTATATATTTTCGTTTTCAACCCACATTCCTCTTATTTACAAACTAAAACAGGGTGATGGGACCCTTTAGTAGGTTAGGCAGACAGCCAGGCGCAGTATTAGAGTTACGAAGAATAAAAACAGATCCGTAACTTGAAATGCTCCATAGAAATTTGAAAAAAATAACCTTCAGAAAATACAACTTCTCAATGTCTTTGTATATCCGATTACTACGCATCCATGATACAATAAACGTTAGATATGATATACAGGGTGTTATGGAAATGACTTATTATATTTAAATTGGTGACTCCTTGGGTGTCCTAGAGAAAGTCTACATACTTTTTTTTTAAATCGAATATCTAAATACTAAGGCAAAAACCCTTTTTGCCTACATTTTGTCACTCCGCTCCATCTGGTTTCAGTTAGAAACAATATAGGTCACTAAAGTAAACTTGAGTGATGCCAGATCACACCGTGTGCCTCGCCTTTGCTTGAAAAATTACCGCGCGCGTATTTATATGTTTAACCTTCGGTATCGTTGCTTCAGTATGTTTCGATACTCGGTGTTGGGGCGACGTTGCCGAGGGCTCCACGTGCTTGATGTATACGAATTTTAAACAAACCCGAACAAACTCGATTTTTTTGTTGTTGAAATAATTCATAGTAATAAATGTTGTGATGTTATTTAAAATTTATGTCATATTATCGATTTTGGTTCCGTTGCAAAACATACTTCTTGTGTTTTATTTTTTTATGGAATTTAATTATAAAACGGATTATTTAAAAATAAGATCGAAGGTAAGAGAATATGTACCTTAAATTTGTAGTTTTTTTTCTAAAAAGTTCGAAAAAGAATTGACAACGCGAGTCAAAGATGTCTGATTGTCAAAAATTGAACACGTGCATTTACAATTCTGTGTTGCAATGTGACAATACCGCCTACAGTGCGCAGACCTCTTTTGAGACTGCCTCAATAAATGATTGATTGCGAACGTCGTCAGTAGCGGCCACGTGAATTTTCAGATTTTATATAAAGTGTATATTTCGCTTAATAATTCAAAGCGCAATTTATGGTAATTTTTCTTCAATTTATATTAATCTCAGGATTTGCCGGTTTAAAAATAATAAGTAATTTCCATAACTCCCTGTATAGCCGTTCCAATTTCGTTTGGCACGCGCAGTGACATCAACATGAGACTTACTTTAAGTTTTACCCACAGTAAATTAAGAGAACCCAACTAAGCCAGGCGCCTGCGCGATATCATACCTTATGTTTCTTTGAAGGTTAGAGTCCATTGTCTTTATTTCATTTAAATCACAACGTTTCAACTGGTAAGTATCTCCAGTCGTCTTCAAGTGAGTATTCACGATTTAAATGAAATAAAGACAATGGAAGTCCAAAACACGTCTATCACTCATCATACCTTATGTTTATTGTATCGTGCCACGCACCGTGGTGCACCGTAGGTTAGTGGAAAATGTAATTTCCTGTATTAGGTGTGTGATTTCATACAATTTACTGTATTTTTTGGTTATTTTTTCGAATGGCTTCCTATAGGTTGTATTGTTTGAATCAAAGGGACATGCAAGAATTTTAACGGTTAATTCGGGAAATATTGCACTAAATTATACTCGTTCTTTAAAATAATCGGTTGTAACGTAATAATAAAATTAGAAAAGAAAAATGGCTACTGAACAGATTTGTTTGGAGTTTGCTGTTATTGAAGCTGCAGAAGCTATGTCACTTAGCAGTGGCGGCTTCTCCATTAGGTCATTGGGCCAATGACCTCCTAATAAAAATTTAAAAATATACCTTCTTTTAATTAGAATTTACTTCAAGTGTACCTACTATAATAATTTAGCGATAATATTTTAATCACCAACCGTAAACCCGTACTCGATCCTTATCAAGGGTGCAGTGCAATTGGAAATCGGGTTGAAACCCGTGAATGTCCTCAATGCGTTAAATGCGTTTATCCGAATTCTGACGATTTACGGCAAGGGGGTAAATGAATCCCGGTTCCGGCTTTAAGAAAAATCTGAATAAGATGTACGTCGTCTTATCACTATTATAATTATATTAAATGTTTGAAAAAGAGATGGCAAGTTTCAGATTGGACGTAGGTCGGGCAATTTTTTCATTTATTCTATTTTAATTTTAGCTGTATATATGAACTATTGATGGAGGACAATGAAGGTATTATTTTGGTATGAATTTTATTTAATGTTTAATAGTAATACTTAAACTTCAGTGGCGTAGCGAGTTTTTCGCGAAAAAGTTTATTTTTTGAGATATAAAAGTACAAATTTTTAAATGGAATTCACGTTACTTATAATAGTAGGCCATGGTCAATTTATTAGAAACAAATTCCAAATTTTATTGCAGATATTTTAAATATTAAATTGTATTGTATAAAACATGTCAACATATCATACTTTTCGTAATTCTTATCGTAAACGGTCATTGGTAAGAATCAGAAAATTAAAAGCATATTATAAAAACTTACATAATAGGTATTTCATAGGTACTAAAAATATGAGAGATCTATCAAGTTTTGACCATTTAACCCTTGTTCCTAATAAATTAACCACGGGCTACAACAGGAAGTCAAAATTCGAACGATTTACAAGAACGCTGATGAAATTATATAATTACGCTATAACTTAACAACAAATGAACATCGGATGATATAATATGATTTTTTTACATTATTTTTTCCGTTCCTACCTACTCATCCGGTATACACAACTGTTTTATTTCCAATAATCCAAAATGTATATCAATTATATATACAGGGTGTTATGGAAATGACGTATTATATTTAAATGGGTGACTCCTGGGGTGTCCTAGAGAAGCGATACATATTTTTTTTTTAAATCGAACGTTTGTAATAATGTAATGTAATGTAAAAAATGTAAAGATTCTTATAAAAATAATATTTAGTTTACCTAGTATCCAAATAGAAGTGAATCCAGGTGCCAGTACACTAGCAAGTAATCCAGGGCACAGACATCTTCAGGTTTTTGTTTTTCTTTCTATGGGAAAAGCTTTATGCTCATCACGTACTCTGATGAAAATGTGGAACTGCATAATAAGCTTATACCCACTAAACATCATTCGGCCTCTTATTTCCAATCTCTCGGAACATTTGCACTAAATCACTTAAAGAAACACACAAACACCGACGAGTTTCCAATTATTTTTTTTGAAGATATACACTTATTATTAGATTACACAAAAGCAATAAATACAAACGCATAATTACACTTTACAATAACCTACCGTACACATAAAACAACAGCACTATAGGATACAAATTATTTCGCAATAGAAATTCAGAAATAATAAAAACGCTAATTTCTAATGGGCTAATAAAATTTATTCATCCTTTACTGAAGAAGAATGATGAAATAATTATGTTGATAGACCCTTCCATCCCTTTAAAATAAATAGTTTCGTCTAACTAGCGCGGATTAACCCCAGCCGCTGCAGAATAGGCAACCCGATTGTTCAAGATGAGCTGTTTAGCCGGCGGTGTCTTACTGTTTTTTCAAGCAGATTTGTGTATTAAATTGTATGTTAATACTTAAACCAGAGTTTAAATTATTAAGTTATTTGTTCTTTTGCGACGGCAGTGCCCCAGGCCAACAGTTCAATACCGATCGACGGAACCAACGTGTTATTTAGACAATAAGGGCGAACTTTTGTCAACACAGTAGCACTTTAAAATACTAATTCAGATTGAACGGTACTTAGATGTGTGCGAAAACTAATGTGATTTTGTGATGTGAGTACTTGGTGTTCTTTATAAATTAAGTTGGTTTTAAATAAGTCCGAAAAGGTAAATAAAATTGCATTTTTTTTTAAATGGTAAGTGGCATTTATAAACTTTTAAGTTGTCCAGATCTGACGGGTTTCGTTCGAATTGAACAAATAAGAACATACATGACCATTTATAAACTTCCTGGGCGGTTCGTTCGAGTCAGTTCAAGTTTATATATCAGAGATTGTTTCCCAGCGAACTGAACTGAATGTAAAAGTTTATAATAATGTACCCTGAAAAATAAACAACTTGCAATCTGTCAAACGGTTATTGACTTTCTAAAGAGTTTACCCTGAAGATATGACAACACTGTTGACATATGTTGCTTTGTTTACCTTCCTGGCAGGGGTACTACGTGGTCATTTTTGGTTTGACATAAGGTAAGGTTGGATATTTTTCTTCAATTGGTTTTCATCTCAGGAATTGCCGATTTAAATAAAATACGTCATTTCCATAACACCCTGTATGCATCGATTTTTAGAACGTCTTTCGACGTTGTGCAATTCCTAACTTCCATTGTTTCCTATCATCCCACTGGTCTTGTCTCAGATCACTTGAGCTAATTGCTTTTTCAATTCCCTCGTTCCAGGTTTTTCTCGGTATTCTACATTTTTTACGGTTCGGTGGTCTCCTTGATAACCTTGGTAACCTTGATTCCTCCATTCGCTGGACATGTCCATACCATATTAGTTATCTCCGTTCGATGTCAGATGTTATTGTCCCCTCTATTCCCATTCTTTGTCAGATTTCTTCGTTTCGAATTCTATCTGCTCTCGATATTCTCAAAGATCTTCTTAAAGCATCCATTTCGGTGGCTTCCAATTTCCTTCTGTTGTTCTCTGTAATACTCCACGTCTTCGATCCATACAATAACGAACTTTTAATCATTGCTTCACTCCAAAGTATTCCATTCAGACAAGAGATTATGTATATATGAATAAAAAGCAGAGAATAATTTTAGTTTTACAATCCCAAGCCATTAAAGCCTTGCTTGTTAGATTCGCTTTAATTTATATTTTATAGCCATTTGTTATTGTGTATTATGTATTAATGTATATCAATTAAACTACATTATACATTTCTTATTGTGCTGTTCACTTATTCATTTGTTTATCAACTAGAGCAATAAAGCAAACACACACACGCTTGCATTTATTAACATTTTTCTGTTTTATTGTTGGCTTTAGGTTTGCTAAATCAGTAATCTAACATCTTATTGACTGGTTAACTGCGCTTTAATCAAGAATTATTATTAGCTAAAAAACAATGCGAACTATAACAGAATACTAATAATGACATCGGCACAAAGGACTCAATTAAATTTGCCATGTGGTTAATCATTATGCAACTGAAATTACGGTCAAATACTCAATTGCTAAATAACAAATGGCTATAAAATATAAATTAAAGCGGATCTAACAAGCAATGCTTTAATGGCTTGGGATTGTAAAAATAAAATTATTCTCTGCTTTTTATTTATTAATCGATTTCCTCCGAATGGGCACCAATAATGATTTATTACTTTTGAGACCTTTATTACTTTTGGGATATTAAAACAATCTTAGAATAGTTTTTCATCTGTGCTAAATTCGTAATGATGCTAATGTTGACCCGGATTGAAGCAGGCTATCATTATGTACCGATCTATAAAATTCGGGTTGTTTCTCAAAACATATTGAAAATATGCAAAATAATGTATTGGGATTGGGATTTCGGGAACGGTAAGAGATACTTACCAAGTCGGTTAAATTGGGACATAGTTGCGTAATTATGGGCCCAATAAAATTAAGAAAAAAAAATCACATTCCAAATATTTGTAAAAATCTAAAATTTTGGGTTTTGGATCTTATTTTTCCTGACTTTGTTCGAAGAGGTGTACAAAAATAAATTTCACTTTCTCATTCCTTATTAATAATCTTCAGTTCCTAAAAAAAGTAAATTACATGAACGTCTAGGGGTATTTTAATGAAGATGGTCAATTTAAGGAACACAGCGTCGCAAAACCAGTACGTATTGTATACCGCTGAACATAGATTTAGTTCCTCTTTCATCATTTATGCATGCTACAAACCTTATGCAATATAACACGGTTAACAACAGTAATGGTAAATGTCTAGATCTAACAACTACTAATGTTATAAGAAGCCCAATTTTAATAGTCTCTGATCTGATCATCATCCTACTTTAGTAACTCAAATAAAAATAGATCTCAAAAAAGAAAAGAACATTAAGCGAAACGCAATGCAACGAAACTACAACTTTCGTAAAGCAAATTTTAATGCCTTATTATTTTTTCCTGACTATGTTCGAAGAATGTCCAAAAATAAATAACACTTTCTCATGGCCACTTCTTATTCTTCACAAGATAGCATTATCAAATCTTTCATAAGACGTCTTTGGGCCACAATCATCAACTTAATTTTTTTTAATACATTACACACACATTTAAATAAATATTTAATTTTATTTAAATAATGAAAGAGGACCAAGATCTTCGTTCAGTGGTATACAACACTTACGGGCTTTCCTACGTTTTGTTCCTTAAATTGATCATCTTCATTAAAATACCTCTAGTACGTTCCTGTAATGTATTCTTTTTTTTTAATTCGGTATAATTCCATAATGTAAAACTTAATTCATCAAATTTTATTTGTATTAATAAAATAAATTACTTGTACTGGCGCTAAGTAGAAATTTGATACAACTATTAGTTTGAAATAAAAAAAACAGTAGCAGTGCATAATAAATATAACAATAAAAGATAGAACTAGCAATAATAATCTATAAATCTTCATTTTCTTCGAAACAAAAGTAAATTACAGGAACGTACTATGGGTATTTTAATGAAGATGGTCAATTTAGGGAACAAAACGTCGGAAAACCAGTAAATGTTGTATACCACTGAACGTAGATTTGGGTCGTCTTTCATAATTTAAACAAAAAAAATCCTGGCCCGTATTTAAAAAAATTAAGTTGGTGATGGTGACCTAAAAACGAAACGTCGCATGGAAGATTATAATGCCATTTTGTGGAGAATAAATAGTAGCAATGAGAAAGTGAAATTTATTGATGGAGATGATTTTTAATATGTATTTAAAAACGGTTTAAGCGTTACATTTTTGTTTGTTCTTATTTTATACCGATAAGACTTTAAAATCGGCATCGATTGATCCCTAATTGTTAGTTGTGGTAAGTCGTAAAAATTATTTGCTTGTTATTTTGTACATATTGATTTTATGCATGAAAGAGCACAATTTTTATTTTGTAATTTCTGTATTTATTTTGATATTCTTGTGGCATATTATTTGACCCTTAGTTAAGTAATTTTGCCCCAATTTAACCGACTTCGTGTCTCTTACCGTTTCCGAAATCCCAGTGGTGATGGCTGTAATACCCTGTCTAGAGCTAGGGGCTAATACATACAAAAAACATACATCTAGATAAATAGATATACCTGATCAAGAACATAATGACAACAATAGGCGACACTTCAAAGAAACAAAGAATGAATGCTACTTCCCCAATAATGTAGACGTATTAACATGTGCATAAAAATAAGAGAGAGAGAGAGAGAGAGAGAGAGAGAGAGAGAGAGAGCTATGTACACAAGATAATGATTGAATGATGTTAGTGATGATTAAGAGATCATTTTTACTTAAAAAAACACCTAAAACTGATAGAATATGGTTAAGCAGAGGAACCAGGCTCATATTATACACAAGGTGATTAATCGAGGATGGCCCATCAGACGTTTATAAAGAAATATTCAACGGATCACTTTGAAAATTTGATAGCTTATTTTATATAAGTGGACATGCTGCTCTCTCTTTTAAAAATAATTTCAGCCTTGTAGTGCGTGCAACTTTGATAATTTAAATGAATCACCCTCTAACTAACTTAATAACCTAAATCCTTTACCAATCTGATATCGTTCTCGAGATAATCCATTTTGTTTTTTGGAAAACATGTCATACAAAAAGGGGTGCTATTCTTGAACTCTAACAAGTAGCGCAGTGACATTTGGTTCACAATCAGGTAATACCCAGAGGCTTTTCACACTGTTTCCAAATATTAGTTCTATAGTACAGGGTATTTGAAAATACAATTATTTTGATTATTTGAAAAAATTATAAATTTTTTTTTTTAAATGAAACACTATGTATTTTATCTGTTGTCCTACAAGCTCTTGAAATTGTCTATCTTCCTATGTGTAATGTTAATATACCTATCTCAAACAGTTTTTGACTTATGAGCATTTATTTAGTAAAATTAATTATAAAGCTGGGTACTGACTTGAGCAAATTGACTCGCACGAATTGCGTACGCAGAAAAAATGATGTACGTACGCGCGAAGATGTTTGTTCACGAGAATTATTTGTTTCATTAAATTCGTGCGCGCAAATTGTTGTTCCACATTTGTTCAGCATTTTATGCACTCGAAAACTCTTTGATCTTTGCAGAAGACCGACAGCCGCCGGAACCTGTTTGTGCGGGTAAAAAATGTACGCGCAAATACATTGTGGCGTTCGCGCCGTACTCATCTGATCATTTTTACGCTCAAACCGTTCGTGTGAGTAAATTTGCTCAAGTCAGTACCCAGCTTTACAGATAATTATCACAAATCAGAGCTTAAAGTTGCTTAACCAAATCTAAATTGTAGCGTAAAAGGCGACATACAAATAATTTTTTTTTGACTTTTTACAAAATTATTAAAAGTTCGTAAAAAAATGTAATAATTAATTTTGATAAATAAATGCTCATAAGCCAAAAACTATTCGAGATAGGTGTAGCAACTTCAAGTGCTTTTAATAACACAGATAAAATGTAGGATATTTAATTTAAAAAAGCATCTATCATTTCTCCAAACAATCAAAATATTTATATTTTGAAATTAATTATTATCTCGAAAACGTTAACAAATAGGTGTAATAAAGGGTGAATAAAATACTTTAATAGAGATTCTAAAAAGATAATAATATACATGGTATTCCATTTAAATTATCAAAGTTGCTAATATCACTATACGGCTGAAGATATCTTTAAAAGAGAGAACATATCCACTTATATAAGCTGCCAAATTTGGAAACGGGTCCGTTGAATAGTGCTTCATAAACGTCTAATAGCCATCCACCATTAATCACCCTGTATAGCTGCAAAGCTTTTAATAATCAATTAGGGGAATCGAGTAATGGTATCGCGTCCCGCATGGTTAACTTGGAACTGATCATAAGGGTTGTTTTTGTTATAGCAAAATAGTATATTCCACAAAACTTTCCTAATTCGAGCATCTCTCTAACTCTAAATAGCAAGCATCCCAATGGTGACAGCATCAAGTTTTGGACACACTATATATGTATATAACATTAATCGAACTGGCAAATCGAGCTCCCAACCTCAGCACATCAACAAACCAATTCCCTATGTTCGTCATAGAAAATAGAGAAATATTTTATTGAAACTTCTTTGGTACGAGACAGCCAGTCGTATTGGCGAATTGTTTGCAAGTTGAAATTCTGAGAAAACTTTATTTAAATTAATAGCTCAGAAAATAATAAAGAACCGACTGCGACTAAAGAAGTTTGAATTTAAAAGAGTCAGAAAGATTGTAAACAGGAATTCAATCAATATTTCATTTGTTTAGTCGTAAGTAAGTAGGTACATTTACTTATACGTTATATTAATTTCTGCCTTTACAAGTTTATAAAAGACATCTGTAAGTGTTCTGAACAGGCATTTTGAGGATTTCTATCAAAATATGGTCTCTTAATTCTTGCAAAGAAATTAAGATATTTTAAAACGAATACATTCTAAAATATTCTCGCCGATATCGTGAAAACAACCGCATAAAACGCCCCTTAGATATCTATAATACTAGCTGATATCTTTGGTTTGTTTGGACGGTTTAAAACATCCAAACAAACCTAAGATGTCAGATATATTGCTATAAAAAAACCCTTTGAACAGTTCCAAGTTAACCATGCGGGACGCTATAACATTACTCGATTACCTAATTGAGCAATCAAAGTTGTGCAGCTATACAGGGTAATTGACGAAGAACTATTCAACGGACCACTTTGAAAACTTGGTAGTTTATATAAGTGATGTGGTGTCTTTTAAAGATATCTTCAGCCGTACAGTGCTAGTAGCAACTTTGATAATTTAAATAGAACACACTATATATTATTATTTTATAATCTCTATTAATTTCTCAATAACTTCCTTAACATTTTCCTATACCTATCTGTTATCGTTCTCGACATAATAATTAATTTAACATTTCTTTTTTGGCAAACA
The DNA here is from genome assembly GCA_963991005.1 of Barypeithes pellucidus. Taxonomy (NCBI): domain Eukaryota; kingdom Metazoa; phylum Arthropoda; class Insecta; order Coleoptera; family Curculionidae; genus Barypeithes; species Barypeithes pellucidus. The sequence goes on along the minus strand of OZ022557.1, from coordinate 47,242,621 downwards.
TGTCCTAGAAAAGGGGTGATGTTTTTGAACTCTGCTAAATTAGCGAACTGACATTTGGTTTGGAATCAGGTAAGCATTTCACCTTGTTCCAAACATATAGTGAGGTGTTTCAAAATACAACTATATTGATTGTTTGGAAAAATGATAAAAGGTATGTTTTTTTAAATGAAACACACTATATTTTATCTGTGGTCCTCCCAAATAGCATTTTTAGACAGATTATGGTAAATGTGTCGTAACTATCGTTTCTGTTTCCGATCAAAATTGGAAACTGTTGGCAACAAAAATGGAAATATTTTCGAAACGTATACCTACATTTTAAATGGCACATTTGCAATTGTTTCTAAGTGGTTTGTTCTAGCTGTGACTTTCGCTGTTTCGATGCACAATCAAGACTTTTTTCGAAAATGTTTCAGAAATGTTCGAAAATATTTCCAAACTGTTACTTTATCTGTTGACAGTATAAAAAAAAAAGTATAAAGGGGCAGGGCTATGTTAAACATGCGCAACAAAATTGTTTCCAGGTGTGGCTGATATTGTATGTGAACATGTCAAAATACACAAAATAAGGAAACAAATAATTAGGATAATTAGGGTTGTAAAATAAAAGAAAAACAATAATTTCGCCATGATAAATTCGTTATAAGTATATTTTATTTCATATAGCTAGTTATTGCACATAAGAACCAAAAAATCATTGTCGCAATAAATTGTATCGTGCAGTTTAGTAATTTGGCTTTATATTTTTAACGTGCACTCGAATTATTTGCATTTACAGAAAAAATATACCTTGCCAACAATAAAAATTAAAATATTTTCAAAATTTTATTTATTTCTTTTATAAATCGACTTAGCTAGGAAAATGGAACTTATGTAACAACTTTTGGCTTTTCAAAAGATGCAGGAATTTCATTAAAACTCATTTTAACAAAATAAAAATCATTTCACAAAATGGCCGCTAGAAAGCAATAAATTATGGTCCAAAATGGACTCGACTCAACACACAATTTCTAGTCTTTGGCTTCTATAATGTTTCGTACATCATGTAGCTATAATTTATAGAAAATGTGTCGAAACATAAACACTGTTTCAATAATGTATCGACCGAGTGCGAAACAAACGTAGCTAAAGTAAATTTTACCTTCACGTTTGTTAGGGCGCTAAACATTTCTTTGGTGTACATACATAACCTAAAACAAAAATTCATATATGTTTTTAACAGTTTCTATTCTGAACTGAAACTAAAAATGTACTCCGTAGTTGGAACTAAAAAAAAGAATCTCTGTTGTTGTTAACAGCAATTCAAAAATTATAGGTTATTATGGTAAATGCAAAAATTAAAGGTTATTATGGCAAGGTGATTCACACAAAAAATAAAAGGTTTATTAGGTGATAGTGAATGCCACAGGAAAAAAAGGTTTGCTTGTATGCACAACACGTAATTATTTGTTTCTGGAAGTTTCGAAAAATATTTTCGTCACAGGTTTCGTAAATGAATGGATACCTTATTTGGTACATATTTTGAAGCGAAAAAATCCCAATTTGTTTTGATCAACTTTATTCGAAAATGGATCTCTACAATTTGGAAGCGCATGTGTGTTACCAAAACTTTATAATTTTAACTAAAAATGTTTCGAAAAATATTTATCTTCGCGTGCCGTTAATGTATCGACACTATGGTTTGTAAAATATTTCGAAACAAGCACGTCTTTAGTGTTTCTAGTAACTGGATTCGAAAATGTATCGCAAAAGTATCGTAATACATGTGTCTCAATACAACTTTATAATTTTAATCGAAAATGTTTCGAAACATTTCTCAGCAAAGACTGTGTGTCCAATTTGTGTCTAAAAATGCTACTTGGGTTAAAAGCACTTGAAATTATCTATCTTTCTATGTTTAACGTCGGTATCTCGAATAGTTTTTGGCTTTTGAGCATTTATTTACCAAATTATTAGATTATTAAATATTTTTTACTTATTTTTTTTATAATTTTTTAAAAGTAAAAAGAAAATTTTTGTCAGTCGCCTTGTATGCTACAATTTAGATTTGATTAAGTAACTTTAAGCTTTTACTAATTGATTGGTGATGGTTATCTGTAATAATTAATTTTGTTAAATAAATGCTCATAAGTCAAAAACTGTTCGAGATAGGTATAGTAACGTTACAAATAGAAAGGTAGACAATTGCAAGAAATTTTAGGACAACAGATAAAATACATAGTGTATCATTTAAGAAAACAAACTTTTTATCGTTTTTCCATATAGTCAAAATATTTTTATTTTGAAACACCCTGTACTATTATAATTAATATTTCGAAACAGGGTGAAGCGCCTTTGGGTATTACCTGACTGCCAACCAAATGTCAGTGCGCTACTTTGTTAGAGTTCAAAAATATCACCCCTTTTTGTAGGACATATTTTCCAAAGAACAGAAGTTAAATTAATGATTATCTCGAGAACGATATCAGATAGGTAAACGCTTAAAACGCCCTTAGATATCCATAATACCATCTGACATCTTAAGTTTGTTTGGACGTTTTAAAACGGTCAAAATCCGAAGTTTAATTCAATTTCGGGCTTCAGTTTTTCCCAGACAATCAATCCTGGAATTGTTCAATTACAAAACGACCCTTAGCTTGACTGACATTTTTAATAAATCGTCTGGCTTGAATTACAGATATAGTGCAAAATAGATTTTACATTTCCATTACCACTTTTATACAGGGTGTTATGGAAATGGTTTATTGTATTTAAATGGGTAACTCTTGGGTGGCATAGAGAAAGCCTACAAACTTTTTTTAACCATCTAAATACTCAGGTAAAGACCACTAAAATTATACCACATGCGTCGAGCCCATAGACATTTGTGTTTACTTAAACAACTGCAATGCAGGTAAATCTACCTAGTAAAGAGGAAAATAAATCCTAAAGATCAAAGGTATCTTGGATTGAAGGAGATTAATGTACTAATAGTAAGGTTTTGCAGTGTTATCAAATCACCATCCGTGCTCGACCTTCCGTGATTTGCTGGCGCGATCGAACGTCCCCCGTCCTAAGTATCTTTCCGCTGTAGCGGGGAGGCTGCAGACTTCTTCAGTATCGAGACGTGGACACGGCTGTACGTCGACTGCCCTTGAAATTATGAGCGTGTTCGTTTCAAATGTGTAAGGTGCTGTTTCTCAATATATTTTTGGCTTAAAATTTATCAGTTCTTATTATCTTAATAAAGCGGATACATAATCTTATCACGTCGTCTCGTTCTCTACGGTAAAGTGTTCTGAAATAATTTGCTTCCATTAAGCGAGTTATTTATCTTGATAAATTGCCTATTTGTTGTCGCCTTTTGAAAAATGTGAAAGGAAAAGTTGACGTAAGAAGTTATGAAAATAATTATAGCATACATTTTCTTCTAGAGTTCTAACTTACGGACAGAAATGTCAGTAGTCCAAGCGACTTTTTATGACAATGAGATAAGGTAATTTTTCTTATTAAATCAACGTGGTGCCATTGATGGTTCTTTTCCTCCAATTTGTTTTCATATCAGAATTTGCGGGTTTAAATATACTCTCTAACCTAATACCCGTTAAAATATATGAAACTATAGAATCAGCCGAAGATTAGTGTTTTTTTTTTGGTTTGAATAGTATGATTTATATCGTATTGAATTCAATACTAAGTAATGACATGCTATAAAGTCCATTATATTATAAACAGAACATTAAATTCAATTCATTCAATCTGAAATGGTATTTTAAGTGCTACTGTATAGACTAAATACGCCCTTATTGTATAAGGTATTATCGGGTGGTCCGGAAAATAATAATTTTTCCATATATTGGTTTTAGAACATTAAATATTGCCGGATTTTTCTTGTACCGGGTAATTCATTAAGGGTGACGAGCTACCGTATCTCAGGAACTAATAGTCGTACGAGTTTAAAAAAAAGCCCGTAAATGAAATTGGCCAAGAGAAATTGCTGGAAATATTTTTTAAATTCATATATCCACCGCTAGGGGGCGTAATTGCTTCGATCGTATAAAAAATGCAGTTTTCTTGAAAATTTTCCAAATAAGTTGAAAAAAAAAATACTACCACAGTAATACTTCTATAATTGTCCATCTTTTTGGTTTAACACTTTTTATTGTGGAACGTAAAATAAGGGCGGGAGGGGATGGTGAACTTTTCCTTACTAAAGTGCCTATAGATTTGGTTAAACTTAACGGAATTTAGCAAACTAGGTCTCGTTTAAGAAAGGAGGGTATATTGAACAAAATAAAAGACAACTACGTCATTCTGGTTCTTGCCGCCCTCGCTAGGGGGTGTGTTTTACAAGTTTAACCGTATTTTAAATTTTGCTCCGAAATCTTAAATGGAACAGTATGATTATTTTATCAGATTCGAAAAGTAGACTAAATTTGCAACAAAATATGTTTAAGCCGCATGTCGATATCTTCATTCGTTTAAACGTTATCACTTAAAGAATATTGCATTAACAAATTTATTAAAGAAACGAAATAGATACCTAATTCATAATCGAGCATGCCATGGACAAATAAAAAAACAATTTAGCCCAAAATTAAATGCTCATCTTAGAAGGCCGTGAAAAGACTTGGAAGACAGTTTCCATGGAAACGGCGATTTTTAACAAATGGATAGTTTATTCTTTGACATTTAAATTTGTAAAGAGCCCAATTAAATTTTTAAAATATGCCGTATACGAACGAGGAGGCTTTTGATATGTTAGCAGTTTATTTTGAATGTTTGCAACATGACGTTATTTCCGAGAACGAATACGCATTTAGATATCTTGCACGACGTCATCATTCAAGAAATGTTTTCAAAAGATTAGCGAAACGATTGAAGGAGACCGGACATGTCCAGCCAGTCGCAGCTCCAAATAGAGTACGGAGAGCAAGAAACGAAGTTAATATAATAAATGTGTTAGCTTATATTACTGCCGACCCTCATTTAAGCATTCGAGATTTGGTAAGAGATCTAGGATTGACATATTCCTTAATTCAACGTATATTAAAAAAACATAAATTACATCCGTACCATGTAATGTTACATCAACAATTAAAGCCAGCCGATTTCGACCTTCGACTGGACTTTTGTTATTGGCTATTGGGGATGGTGAACGGAAACAGACATTTTTTATCCCAAATATTGTGGACTGACGAGGCAACTTTTTCCAGTTCAGGGAAAGTTAATAATCACAACATGCACTATTGGTCAGAAACAAATCCTCACTGGTTAAGGGAAGTTCAATTTCAAAATCGATGGAGTGTAAATGTGTGGTGCGGGATTTTGGGTGGAAGAATTATTGGGCCATATTTTTTTGATCAGCATTTAAATGGCGTAAATTATCTACAATTTTTGGAAGATGAGTTACCTATACTGTTAGAAGATGTTCCTTTGGAGGACAGAATGAACATGTGGTTCCAACAGGATGGATGCCCAGCCCAGCCCATTATGCTCGAAACGTCCAAAATTTTTAAAATTTTCAGTTTAGGGATAAATGGATAGGTAGGAACAGCATTTTTCCTTGGCCAGCGAGGTCTCCTGACCTTACGGTACTGGATTTTTATTTATGGGGTAAGCTTAAAGACCTAGTTTATAAAGACCGTCCAACAACACCTCATGATACGAAAAACAGAATTCGGGAAGCCATTAGCAACATCTCCGCCGCCGAAATTGAAGTTAGTGTACCTATTATCCACAACTGAAAGACTTAATTTATGCGTGGCCAATAACGGTGGACACTTTGAACATATAAAACGTTAAAAAATGTCAATATTGTAATTGTTGTTTTCTTGCTTGTTATGTTATATCATTATTGTTGTGATTAAATTAAAATGAGAATGAAGTTTTAAATTGTTTTTTTATTTGTCCATGGCATGCTCGATTATGAATTATCTATTTTGTTTGTTTACTAAATTTGTTAATGCAATATTCTTTAAGTGATAACGTTTAAACGAATGAAGATATCGACATGCGGCTTAAACATATTTTGTTGCAAAGTTAGTCTACTTTTCGAATCTAATAAAATAATCATACTGTTCCATTTAAGATTTCGGAGCAAAATTTAAAATACGGTTAAACTTGTAAAACACACCCCCTAGCGAGGGCGGCAAGAACCAGAATGACGTAGTTGTCTTTTATTTTGTTCAATATACCCTCCTTTCTTAAACGAGACCTAGTTTGCTAAATTCCGTTAAGTTTAACCAAATCTATAGGCACTTTAGTAAGGAAAAGTTCACCATCCCCTCCCGCCCTTATTTTACGTTCCACAATAAAAAGTGTTAAACCAAAAAGATGGACAATTATAGAAGTATTACTGTGGTAGTATTTTTTTTTTCAACTTATTTGGAAAATTTTCAAGAAAACTGCATTTTTTATACGATCGAAGCAATTACGCCCCCTAGCGGTGGATATATGAATTTAAAAAATATTTCCAGCAATTTCTCTTGGCCGATTTCATTTAAGGGCTTTTTTTTTAAACTCGTACGACTATTAGTTCCTGAGATACGGTAGCTCGTCACCCTTAATGAATCACCCGGTACAGATTTAAATTGTTTTCAAGTATCGCATTGCTATTATATATTGGGTTTCTTATTTTTAAATATTTCGGTAAAGTTTTGTGTTTTTACAGAAAATTGATTATATTTGCCGCTTATACAATTGGTACACTTTTAGACCTTTAAAGAAACGACTTGAATTTATATTTTTGATATTATTTGACAAGTAGCTGATAAGAGATGACATATCGCGTATGCGACATATGTGAAATAATATGTCCAATAATTACTTATTTTACAGGTAACATAATTATGATGTATAAAAATCATAAGTATCATATTTATACTAACGTAAGCTATATTTAGGTACCTACGTAGATTCTGATATCGTACGTTCTATGGCGTAAGATATAATCACCTGGGTTAGGTGTGTTGGTGAAACCCTCAGTAACACTACTATCCTATTAGCACTCTCATGATCTTTGAAGATAAAATATGAAATTATTCTTGGCAATTTATATCAGAAAAATATTTTTAGAGAGAAAATTTTGTGGAACAAGATCAATGAAAAATATAAGAGTATTTAAATAAAAAATTTATTTACTATTCAGGTGGTATTAATGTCAAATACTAATGTATGGAAAAATTATTATTTCCCAGACCACCCGATGATACCTTATACAAAAAGGGCGTATTTTTATCTACACCGTAGTACTTTAAAATACTAATTCAGATTTAATGGTACTACCAAGAAGAGGAACCCTGTTCCATTGATAGGATGTCCAGGATAAGGGTCCATACTTATAATCAGAGAAGATGTATCACTATAAGATATCAACGGGCGGTCTGGGAAATAATAATCTTTCCATACATTAGTATTTGATATTAATACCACCTGAAAAGTAAATAGACTTTTTATTTTTGATTTATTCAAATAACGCCTGTTGTGTGGGACTGCTAAGAGATGGCACTACGCGTTGTATTTTCTCGATTACCGTTGATAATAAAGCGTGAAGTATAGAGTCCTCTCTGATGATAGGTATGGACACCTACCCTGTACTGACGAGAACAAATTAGTTCGAAACCGGTATGCAGGTGGTGACATTCTATCAATGAAAAAGGCTTGCTCTTCTTGGTAGTACCATTCAATCTGAATTAGTATTTTAAGTGCTACTATATAGACAAAAATACGCCGTGGTGATCTGGGAAATAATAATTTTTTCATACATTAGTATTTTATAAGAGTATGTTTTTATTTCGGGAATGGTACTCAAAACAGACAAGGAAATAGTTTTTAACATTTTGTACCAAACTATAGTTCTCCTACATTTTCTTAAAATAATATTTCTTTTTTCCTGTAAGGCCATTCCTTTGGCTATATAAATGGTTTCTTAACAATTTAATAAATGTAATTTATAACATTTTTTTTTTAAATTACTAAAATCTGAGATCTTTTAAAAAACAATTTATGATGTGGTACGGCATTAAGTTAAGTTTTAAAAAATACGTATGAACTTTGCATGTATTTTCCAAGGGCTCAGGCTTATAGTGATCTCTTGTAATTATGGTAATAGATATGTAAATTTTGCATATCTGTTAGCATGCACGTTGTACGATTTTAATTGGAACCCAAATGTACCCAATTATCCGGGATTTTCTTGGATAACTGCAGTCTTATGAAAGGGCTGCATAATAGAGCCAAATCCACTGTACGAATTTTTAATTAGCACAGATTAATTTATAATCTGGTCTGGGAACATTTTTTGATATACTACTCTGTTACAAATTCATTACTCTGTTACAATCGTTTTTACTTATTATTATAAATGGTGGTGTGGAAATGGTTTATTATATATAAATGGCTAACTCCTGATGTAACTGTTGATGTTGCCAAATAAGTGCGCGTGCTCTAACCTTCCGTCGTTCGCTATCAATTTTAAAAAAATTACCACATGTAGATTTGTAAACGAATAAACAGTATCGTTTTCATTTTCATAATAATTTAGAAGTTATACTACCACCTTTTTTTAGCTTGCAAATATACAAACTCGGGACATTTTTCTTCTGTGACACTGACAATATTTACAACTATCAATGAAAACGAGAGATAAATTTGTATGTATACGTGGTTGACACCGATAATATGTACAAACTATACAGGGCGGCAACTATTTGATTGAGCCCTATGGATACCTTTTGAATGGTAATTTTTGATTAAATTAGCGAAAATGTGCAGTTTTTAAATCTTTTTTAGAATCCAGTATCGGCATTGGGTTGCCGAATTGTTTTTGATTCATGAGATTTGTTAAAAACGTCTAAAATTAACTTCTCTGGCTAAACTAGAAGGTTTTGATTTTAGAAGAACGCCTTTTCAATAAAAACTTCATATTCTTTAGTACCTATTAAACAGCCTTATCAGGTTTTTTATAACTTATATCATGGTCAATTTCGATTTTTTAAATACGGACCTGGATTTTTTATTTTCTTTTTTGCCCCAAATACAATGATATATCACTCAATTTTATTTCCCTTCGTTTCGGCACAAATTATACATCATCAGGAAATTTTTGAGAATTTTTGCAGCACGACATGTTTTTTTTTAAATAATACATACCTAATCATTTGATTTGGCTGTGTAATTGAGATAAGATTAAAACTAGTAAAAATATTGCTTTTTCAAAGAATAGTACATAGTGACCAGATTTCACCTAAGAACAACAAAGCTAAAAATAAATACATATCCAAATCCATACATACAAGAAAGTTAAAAATATCATTAAAAAAACTGTTAATGCTATTTTATACAGGGTGTACGGGAAAATGTGGGAAATATCCCGAATATGAAGAAACCAAATGAAAAGAGTACTACAAGGTCATATCAACTATTTTCTTATAGGCCTCCTCTTCGAACAAACCCAAAGTGCTCCAATGGAATCAAGTTTTTTATACATAAATATTGAACCACCACGTATATTTTAATTTTTTTTTAATATAATATATACCAGGTAAGACCCTTCAAATAATTAACCAAGAAAGTGTTGTGAATTACTCACAGCTGCAGGGACGGACGAGCTGTGACACTCATGGCCCCCTTTTTTAACTCCCAGTATGATAAGAACTGTGGATAATGTTTTTTACGTACCTATAACTATTGACTAAAAATTAAGTACTTTCCATTCATGTCACTAATCCTAACCGTTTTCGAGAAAACGTCATTTTATTTACACTGAGTAGGTACAACTTCTCACGGGTTATGCAGGGTGAGATTACTAACCTCTATGGAAAAATGAAGGAGGTGAATCCTCACCTTATTTTAAGACGAAAATGTGGTATAAAAGATTTTTTAAAGTAGCTTCGTTTTCGAGATACAGGGTGTTAAAAAAATATTGTATTTTTCATTTTATTAATTAATACCAAACGATATTCTAATGATATTTGTTAAACATAAAGGATTAGAGCGCTTTACTTTCAGTCAATTTTAAATTTTACAATTAATTCATTGGCGGAGATGGGGTGGGTGGGTAAAAGAGTACCTTAATTTTTTAGCTATTTTCGTGTTTTTATCGTCAAATTATACGAGTAGGCTTTGCTTCGTGTGCATGAGAGTTTAGTGGCTCATGGAGCACATTTGCAGCAATTTATTTAACTTTTATTCATATAAGTTCAATATTCAAAGTTTTAAAATTATATACATGATCAAATCATTGGCATTAATTAATAAAATGAAAAACAATATTTTTTTTAACCCCCTGTATTTCGAACACGAAGCGACATGCGAAACACTTTTATACCACATTTTCGTCTTAAAATAAGGTGAGGATACCTCCTTCATTTTTTCGGAGAGGTTATGAAACACCCTGTATATGAAAAAGCGGAATTTTGAGATTCATTATTTGATACGAACAAAGATATATTTCTTACCGAGATATGATGTACATGATGTAAATAAAATTAGGTTTTCTCGGAAACGGTTAGGATTAGCGACATGAATGAAGAGTTCTTAGTTTTTAGTCAATATAATTAAAGGTATGTAAAACCCAAAGTTCTTATCATATAGGGCGTTAAAAAAAAGGGGCCTTGAATGTAACAGCTAGTCCGTCCCTGCAGTTGTGGATAATTCACAACACTTTCTTGGATAATAATTTTAAGGGTCTTACCTGGTATACATTATATTAAAAAAAATTTAAATATACCTGGTGCTTCAATAATTATGTGTAAAACACTTAATTCCATGGGAGCTCTTTGCACGGGAGCCCATATCTCCGAAGAGGAGGCTTATATGTAAAAAGTTTATATGAATTTGTAGTACCCTTTTCACTTATTTTTTTCATATCTGGGGGATTTCCTACATTAAAAAATGAAGTTTTTATTTAAAGTTCGTTTTTTAAATCAAAACTTATCGAGTTATTAAAATTCATTTTATACGTTTTTAATATTTCGCCCTGTATCTCATGAATGAAGTTGTTCTTCATTCATGAGTCATCGTCGATAGTGGATTCGAAAAAGCTTCAAAAACTGCACATTTTCTCTAATTTAACCAATTTCGTTGAAATTACCATTCAGAAGATAGTGGTCAATTAAATAGGTGCCACCCTGTATAATTTTTTTTAGAAATCTAATTTATGGGATACAATAAAATGAGCTTGAGTGAAATAATAGTAATAACACTAACAAAGTTTGTCTATGATCAACATGAACACATATTTCATATTCAGGAGAACACAATTATCTTTCCAGCGAACTGAGAGGATTCTGTGAGGAGCCAGCCGTTTCCGAGCTCTATTATATCCCTACTTTAAAAAAAAATTATATTAATCGAAATAAATTTTCCTCATAGCGTGACCTATAAAAATAACCAATATCATACTATCATATGCTATAAACCAAAAGCCTGAAACTTGAAATAGAGTTGAAAAATGTAGAGTTACACATTTAAATGCTGACTATCAATGGGAACATCAGCCAAACATTCAGGATATATATCACAGTGCTGTCACAATGTGCCACGATAATTTTGGCCAGTGGTGGATCGTATAGGAAATAAATATTCGTTAAAAGTATTTATCAAAGCAGTATTCACTGCAGTGTAGTAGGTAATTGTGCTTTGTACATGGTAGATATGTTAGTTTTCTAATCTATGCTGGAATGATGACGACGGAAAACGCTGCTTTCATAAATATATTTTTAATCAGTAGGTAGTAGCATGAAAACCAATTGCGCTTCTAAAAAATACCAGCATATAAAATGTGTCTAATAAATTGAACAAAATTCTGCCGTTTTAATTAAAAGTAGTAAGTAGTAAATCGAAAGCAGTATACCGTTTATTATGGAAATTACTTCTTATATTTAAATGGGTGACTCCTTGGGTGACCTAGAGAAAGTCTACATACTTTTTTTTATTTTAATCGAATGTCTAAATACTAACGTAAAAACCCTTTTTGCCTACATACTGTCGCGTCGCTCCATCTAGATTCAGTTAGGAACAATGTAGGTCTCTAGAGTAAACTACAGTGATGCCAGATAACACCGCGTGTCTCGCCCTTGCTTGGATAACTGCCGCGCGCGTATTGATATGTTTAACCTTCAGTATCGTTGCTTCACTCTCTTTCGATACTCGATGTTGGAATGACGTTACCGAGGATTCCACGTGCTTGATGTATACGAATTTTAAACGTTTTGTTAGTTGTAACGAACAAACCCGAACAAACCCCATTTTTTTTCTGTTGTGAAATAATTCATAATAATAAATGTTGTGATTTCAAATTTGTGTTATATTATCTACTGTTGGTTCTGTTGCTAAACATAATTTTTTTGTTTTATTTTTTTTGCGATTTAATTATAAAACGGATTATTTTAAAATAAGAGCGAAGGTAAGCGAATTTGTACCTTAAAATTGTAGTTATTTGTAGAATATATTGAACACTCTCGTTTGAAAAACTAAATATTTTCATAAATTGACGAATTGATGTTCTCTTTCCCTAAACACATGTGGCTTCTTTTTGGCTGCTTAATTGTATTAACTAATTCCAAAAAGTCCTCACCATCGGAGATATGCTCCATTTTAAAAACTTTTTGATTTATATTTCGTCTAAACCCTGTTTAAACTACGAATTTTGCCGTTCTATTAAACCAGGATGCTCAGCTCGGTTTAACCATTAAACCGCCTAAGGCCTTATAATATTTACTTAATTAATGTATATAGTACACATAATATTATAGTTTACTAAGGAATGCATGGATGAATAGAATTTCCTTATTGAACGGAAGGAGACGCTTTAAAATTAAATTAAAAATATACGATTTGACAAAAAATAAGTAGGGTAGAGTGGGGCAGGTTCGCACATGGGGCACATCCGGCATTACAAATTTAACGCCTTTTAAATTTTATATCTAATCCATAGTACAGTAGTTATTGATGAAGAAAGGTGAAAATATTGGAAAGTAGGTATTACCAGTTATTATTATTAGCAATTTTATTATTTATTCCTCAATTTAATGATTCTACATTGAAGAACGCATTTTTTGTGCATGCAATAACCTATAACGATTTGGCGGGAGAATTGAAGAAGTTCTGAAAATATTACTTTGAACCATTCTCGAACAGTGTTCGCGCAGTTTCGGACAGATGGAATGGGACTACATACGGACTCTGTCCGAAAGTACCCCACAGATGGTAATCATTAGTGAATACTGTCTTTTTGATTCGTTCCTTGTTTCCAGAATAGTCAGAAATGGAAAAAATCACCAAGTTTTGGAAGAAGTAATGGAAGGTCCGGGTACAAATGTATAAGTTGAAAAGTCATGTCTATAAGAATTGCTGAAAGGGCGTTTGGAATTTAAAAGTGTACAGTAAGTGAATATAAAAATGTAAACAACGAGGAGCTACATGCGATTCTGGAAATGAGATCTATAAGTTCCCTCAAAAGAAGAAATTGAAGGACCAGCAGCTTTTTTGACGTCGAGCCCTGTTAGGATTCATTTGATAAGACGCTGACGGAATACGTTCTCGGTCATTTTCGATTGAACTGCAGGAATGTTGCGTTGTGTTTTTCCTAGAAATCTACAGTGGAATGCAAAGAAAATAGTTCAGCAAGTAAGTTCGCTTTGTCTCCGGCTGTAGATGCTATTCCACCATCGGGACGTGTTAGAGGTGGAATAGTTGATTTGGTGAAATTTTGGCTGACGGCCTTAGCGACTGACCAAAAGAACCGTGATTCACTTTGGACTGTCATGAAGTTTGTTTCTGATCCTCTCGTTATGAGCTTCTTTGCTTTGATCTATTGTTAGCTAACTTTGGTTTCGAGCGGTAACAAAGATGTTACGATTCTCAGTGGTAGGGTTATTGCACCACTGTCGTTAAGCCAGATTTTTTTGATCTGATAGCACGCTCACAATCCTTGTTAAACCAGGGTTTGCCGTTGGAAGGGCGTTTTTTGGAGGAGGGTTTACTTCCATGCTAGTTAGAATAACGTCCGAGACATCCACAGTACAGACGCATGGATCATTAGAGGAGAAGCATACGCTCATCCAAAGAAAGGTGCGAAAATGGACTCTCGGTCTTCCCACTTGGCCGATGTGTAATGCCAAGTTGAAATAAGTTTGTGATCGGAAGATCCTAACGGAGGCTGTATGGTGACTGTATATAGATCTGGGTTTGACGTCAAGAAAATATCCAAAAACTAGTAAAATCTCCATCTCGGTCTGAAATCCGCGTTGGTTCTTCTACGAGGTGAGTTAGACCAGAACTAATCGCAAAGGGTTCGGCCTCACGGCCTTGTTCATCGTCTGTATTTGATTATTTAAGCCAGTTGACATTGTGAACGTTAAAGTCGCCAAAGATAGCAATCTTGGCATTCGGCTTGGTGTTTTGCAAGGAGTCGATTGTGTTGGCTAGTGATGAGAAAAGGGCTCTGTCTGGGTATCACTTGGAGGACGGTAACCCCAACGTTGCATCGAATTCGGAAATGAAAATCGTATCCAGGTAATAAATAGCTGACGGTGTTTGTTACCGATCTGACCATTGTCTCGGTCAGTGCGAGCACGTGATGCTTGGAAGATTGTGCTGATGGAATTGATGTTCGTGTTATGCCCTCTAATATTGCAGAAATCAGTTTTGAGGTTGCTAATTCTGGGTTGGTTAGAAACTGCAGGTGCCACATAATTTCTTCGTTGAGTATTGTTGGATGAACCCAGTAAAATATGGGAATTGGTGGTTGTTTGATGAACATCGCTTGATGGGGCCCCAAGACCAGCCCCCGCCCGGAAATCCGATAGCGGGGCTATCCGGAGTCTTTTGGGCCTGGAAACTTATATTTTTGGATTCGTGAAATATTCTTCTAAATACCATGCGTGCTCTAAAATTAACTGGATAATTTTTCCCTTAAACGTCTTTTCTTTACAAATTTCACTCGTCCTTCGGCGCAAATTAAAAAAAAAAAAACGCATCCATGAAACATTATCGATAATTTTTAAGCACTTGTGGTATTATTCCCGAAAATTTCACAGCGGAATTTTTAAGCCAATCAGAGACTTTTTGTTTGGTTACCATGGAAACCCAAAATATTCCGGATATATTCATCGTCCATGGCATATACCTGAACGATATATATCTGAACGAAAACGGAAATATTTATGTCAAAATAATGACACCTGCAATGGTCTTTGATTTGGCTAAGCACTAGGGAGATTACAAGTGAAAATAAAACGTCAAAGAAAATTTGTTTTTAGTTTCGAATAATACATTGTTATTTATTTGAATATTGAAGTAATAATGAAACTATTTTACTGGGGTCCTATAAATTAAGTAATAAACTTTCTATGTCTATTAAT
Organism: Barypeithes pellucidus; assembly: GCA_963991005.1. Classification (NCBI taxonomy): domain Eukaryota; kingdom Metazoa; phylum Arthropoda; class Insecta; order Coleoptera; family Curculionidae; genus Barypeithes; species Barypeithes pellucidus. The sequence continues at coordinate 47,227,274 of OZ022557.1, read as the reverse complement.
AGTTCAACAAAAAATGTTGTTGAAATAGCATGAAATTGTGTTTCTAAAGGGAACGTGTCAGGAAAATTAATAGCACTCGACCCTAATGGGTGACGTCATAATAGTGTTTGTTAGCTTAAGCTTTATGATTTTCGCGCTAATGAAGGTACACGTACAATACGCGAGCTTAATGAATTGCTAGTTGTATTCCTTATAGTATATATATTGTATCTGTTTAAAGAGTAACCTAATTGTTTTTTTTTGATTGATTTTATTACCAATAAATTTAGAGTAATATATCTATTCTCCTGTTACAAGATGATTCTAGGAGCTTGTTAAACCAGAGATATATTGTGAGCAAGATATACTGAATTTCAATACTATATGGAAATGGTTTATTATTTTTAAATGGCTGACTTCTCAGCTGTCCTAGAGAAAACCTATCTACTGTTTTTATAAATACTGCTAAAATTATCCTGCATGCGCCAACCCTGTAAGCATCTGTTTCGTCTGAACTTCTGTAATGTAGGTAAATCTACCAAGGTTTTGCAGTGTTGTTAATCACTATGCGTACCTCAATTGAAGTAGAGTTCCCTTGAATTTGCCCGTGTTATTACGCGTGATGAGTTTAAGGTTTTGTTTAATAAATAAGTATATGATGTACCAGTTGTTAGTACTATTGCTTTTCTATTATTTGTGAAATAATTTGCTTTAATGCGATTGTATGTAATTTGATATGCCAGTAATTTTGTTTGCAAGAAAAAACATTTTTGTTATCATCTTTATTGAAATCGAGGAGGGTATTGTTGAAAATTTAATCGATCTAAGGCTGCTGTAATATTTACAGTCACAAATTCAATGCAAACATTTTAATTTTTTTACTTATTTTATTTTCACTATACAAAATGTTTAGTTTCTCCTGTACAAGTGCCAACTTTCTTATTTTAAATGACACAAATATTTATTTATATTTCATTTCTATATTAAATTCAGAGTAATTTATATTAGAGCAAGTTCAAAATTTTAAATGGTTTTTTAATTCAACGATTTTTCAAATTATTTTTAACAAATTCAACTTTTTCCAATATCTCGATTGTTCAAGAACATTTGTTGTTGTAAATTTTTATGCTTTTTATATAAAAATATATTGTATAGTTACTGTTTTGTTCTCTTGACCGTTTTTTTCAAATTATAGGTAGTTTGTTTTTGGCATCGGTCACTTTGAATTGAAATTCAAGTGCTTTATTAAAGTTTCGGTTTATTGTACTAAACCATATTCAGAACTATTTGTTAGAAATAAAGAGAAATAATTTTATGTTAATAGTACTTATGTATAGAATGAAATGAAAAATATATAAAATGAACATAACTTGTACAATTCTCACTTACACTAAAATGTAACCAAATTTGACTGACTCAATCGTATTACACGTCCCTACCTATCTTTGTTTTCTTTTTTAAAATAATATTTCACTTTGGGATTCCACCGAGGGGTAAACCACCACCTAACATTTGTACAAGAAAATACCCCCGTTTTAAAAAAATACCTACAAAGATATGCATGAAAAACCTCAATCAAAAAATACCCTTCACAGCAGTACAATAAAATACCCCAGTGATTCACCACTCGGATCCCATACATTAGAAAATAATTTGTAGGTCTCCACTAAATAAATAATAATAATAAAGAACGTCTTTATTATTTAAGGAAAAGAACAATTATTGGTTTCAAATGAACATTGCGATATTTATGCCTTCGTTGGACCATTCTATTTTCTATAGCAAGAAGTTATTTACTAGCCAGACACAAAAAACCCGTTCCACTAGACGCGCGAAATCCCTTTGAGCTCGAGGTAAAAACCGACAGAAAATGGATCTCTGCGAGCCTCTGAGCCTTCCTCAAGAGGCTCATAGTAGGTGGGTCCGAAGTTTGCAGTCCGTACCAATATGACGAACCAGGCTCGTTGTTGGTGCGGCTCAGGCGCGTCACGTGCTCGTCTCGCAATATTTATACGCGCCTTAAGACGTTGCAGTGGATAGCAGATCGGATAACGTAAGGGTTTATTACCCAACTATTTAGATATTCGATTAAAGAAAAGATAAATTTTCTCTAGTACACCCAAGGAGTCACCCATTTAAATATAATAAGCCATTTCCATAACACCCTGTATAGAGCCATAAAAGTTTTTCTTTCAGTGCATGACTAAATAATTCTATTATGACGATCGGAATATCGTTCTGGGCGATGCTCATAATTTCTTCTATTCTTAGAGACGATAATTATAGAACTAACCCTGGAAGTATAGTGATCTCTGATCTTCTCACCCAGGATAAGTTGAGTTTTCCTCGAATCAGCGTCAAGTGTTATTCTAGAAATAACTTTAATCAAAATTCGAGATGCCTGATATAAATTTAATAACCTTTTCAGGCCCAGCTATAGCGAGAACGCTCCGAAGATAAATATGGAATCTTCCGGGTTGCATTAGATGAGTTGCGTTAAATTTGGGAAAGGTGCGAAAATAATCCAATCCCTTAAATTAACCTATTTAGGCTAGGTCCACACGGCAACACACCGCACGTTTTTATTGCAGGATTAATCGTACCGAATAAGTATTGGCGCATACCAATATTGTCATATTATGTAGAATTGCAAGGCAAACCGAATGATTTCAAACCTATTTGGTTTGCAGTAGTGCATAGTAGGGATGTGCGATATATTCCCAAAAGTACCGGTATTTGTGGATCTATCTATCGACTTGGAAGTACCGGTCTGAGTGTTACCATATCGTTAAGTATAGTATTGGTACTATGAATACCGGTATATTGTTTTAGATTAATGGATTTCAAAAATTAACAAAAATATTTTTGGTTTTGTAAATAATCAGTACCATTTTAAATACCTAGTTTAAATACATAAAGCAAACAGTTCAATTAAATTTAGGTCGACATTTTCAAAAATAGTTAAATATCTCGAAAACGCCTTGTCTTAACTATAGAAAACATAACAGTAACTTGCCTTTATTTAGTCCATATAATCGAAATATGCACTAATATACTGCGCATTTCATTAAAATTTTTGTAAGTTTGGTATGTACCTACTGTTGTATTCATTGAAAATGAGGACAAGTCTTATGATTAGTTTTTGCCATTTTTGAGTAAATAAGGCCAATCCTTTTTCTGTGGAAATGGTATCTCCTCTAAAAAAATCACATTTTGTTATTATTGGACCAACAAGCTGCAGAAGTTCTTGGAACATTTCTTTAGACATTCGAAAGTAGTTCTGAAACCTTTCAGGGGCAAGTCTAAGCTCTTGGATAAGAATATTACCATTTCTACTCTCCAAAAAAGGGTGGACCTAAAAAATTCTAATTACTAATCAGACCTTAAATATAATACCTATTGAACAAACAATTAATAACTAGTATTTTTTATTTCGAGAGGAAAACTTAGTTGCACTTTCCTACGTTTAATATTTCTTTTTTTCTAATTAATTTATTGTTTTTAAGGTTAGGAACAAGAAGTATTAAGCTGCAAATACACTATTATCACGTCACGTGAGATCACATGCTATCACGCAATGTCACGGCATACCCGAAATATCTGCATGGCGGTTTATGCGTGCTTATAAATAGGTTTAGAAGTACACTATATTCACCTCATGCAGCTCACGGCAAGTCATACTCGACAGCACGATTTTATTCTGCAAATTTACATATTCGGCAAGCGTGATAACACTGTGTCAGAGTTTAACGCTAGAAGGCTACAAGATTCACTTGCGATCTTGGCAAACACAAAATATGTAATAAAAATGATCTGCAGTGTACGTAGTCTGTTTGTAAGCCGTGACAGCATGTGCCATTTTGACGATATGGCAACACGTGAATTCATGTGACGCGATAATAGTGTGTTTGCGGCTTTAGCGTCGCTAACCAAAATGAAATATTCTAATTAAATATGATAAATGAGTTCAAGGTATAAAAATATACCCGAATTTATTACCTATATTTAAGGTGAAAATTATCCGAGACAGCCTACGTACATCTCTGAGCATTAATTTTTTACCGCAGCTACGCAGTTTCTTTAGCTTCGATTCTTTCAGGTCGGAAATGCGGGCCTGACCAGTACCAGTTTTTCTTTTCAAAGGCTCCTCTTGCCCCTAAAGTTACTTAACTGTGTTCTTGCTTTTTCCGTAAAACATTGCTAGTGTCCGCATTGATCACCCATCTTCAATTCGGGCTACTATTTCAACTTTTTCAAGTTCTGTTAAATGGCGAGGCATTTAAAGAGTTTTGAAAGTGACAGTCTTGTCAACCATAAACGTTTGAAAAAGTCAAATTCAATTAAGACTGAGTTACATTATAACAAATTTACTGTACCCATTTTTCATGAATAAAGCTGTACCTTTTTCTGAAAACCCCTGTATATTTCAGAAAAAATTTAAAACGTGCGCTTAATCGATCAAAATATACTTCTACAGAAAAAAATAATATACTGGATGATGGAAATGGGCACACCCTTTATACCGGGTGTATCAGGAAGAACGCTCACCCCTATGACTTTTTTATTGTTTAAATTACAGAAATGAAATTTGGTGGGTTTGTATGTGATATCATTTTGTATTTTATGACATGACGGACTCCATTTTGTCACTTCAGGTTTAACAGGAAATGACCTCAACTTTGGATTTTGAAATGGAACACCCGGTATATTTTTTTCGATGTCAATTCAGAATACTATTCCAAATTGAATGGCACCACATACGACACTTTTTGACACTTTAAATAATTTTTCTTTTTATTTTTATTTTTTCATCTAGATTACTATGAACTAAAATGGCCAAATTCTTGATAAAAATATAATTTTCAAATTTGATTGTGTTTCTTCAAACACTTCTTACCTTTTTAAGGATTCCATTTAAAAATCCAAAGTTTATGTAATTTCCGGTTAAACCGGAAGTGATAAAATGGAGTCCGTCATGTCATGAAATACAAATTAACTTCATATACAAACCCACCAAATTTAATTTCTGTAATTTAAACAATAAAAAGTTATAGGGTTGAGCGTTCCTCTTGAAACACCCGGTATTGATATAAAAATATTCAAAAAAGTTCAAAATTGTCATGATTGTTGGCAATTAACAAGTTAAAATTAAACAATTAAAATTAATTGAGTATACTCACTAGTCAAAACAACACCCAGGCACCAAGAAACATACCCCACTAGTCGTCTAACTTCTTCTCTTTCAAGATTTTTATTATAAAACTAATTCTCGATATATTCCCTATTTGTTGATTATTTTTTAATATTTACTGCTTTGATACTATTAATAAATAATTTTTGTTTTATGATTATTATGAAGTTCCAAATGTAGCCCATTATCATAAAGGAATTTTAAAAACATTCATTTTAGTACCTACTGCATTGAACATTGAACATTGAACAGCTTTTACAAAATTATCGGAAATACAGGTCTGTATCCTGAAAATGATTAAAAAGGCTCGAAACGTAATTAAACGATAATGTGTAGTACATCATTGAATTCAGAATAGAAGATAGCTCTTAAAATTTGATATTATGAAATCATGGCCGTAAATTAACTTGATGATGATTGCTTGAAAACGAAACGTCGTATAAAAGAAATTGTTGTATAATCTTTGGGTTGGCATATTGTTAATGCTTTGATTGCGATACTTTTCCCCCCATTTAATCGAAGTTGTATCTATTACCATTAACGAGATCCCCATAGAGGCCTTCCTAGTCTTGGGTATTTATTAGGACTGTACAAAAGCAATAAAATAGGAAAATACTTAATATCTAGTCAATACTGCAACCGATTGGAAAAAGAAATTATTGGGTCACATAAGCAATAAGGGGGGGATACGAATATCGAGTAAAAAATATAGGGTGTTCCATTTAAAAATATTTAAATTTTAGTGTATATTTAAAATTATTTTTAAAATATACATCTTTAATAGTTCCCTAATATTTAAAGTTTTCCTCTATCTTTTATATTATATGGACTAAATGGTCACTCTATACAACGTGTCCAAAATAAGGAGGGCCAGTACAGGGATCTCGGAAACCGTAAGAGATACGAAGTCGGTTAAATAGAGATAAAGTTGCGCATTTACGTGCCTAATAATATGCCGTTAGGAAGTTTTAAAATTCCGAGTAGTTCCGGAGATATCCTGAAAAAACCGAAATTCTGAAAAATCGTTTTATTGTTTTCCTTGGTTTTTTTTGAGATCGAATTTTTAAGTAAATTGCATTTTTACATTGCCACTTTTTCCGCTCTATCTAACAGCGTTAATTGTTTTGTAATCCGACGAGTGGTCTTCGAAGGGCAATTTTCAACTTTCTTCTTTTAAATACGGTCCTGTTTTTCTGATATTGGAATTTGAGAGCTTTTTTCTTCCGAATGCAACGATGTATGACACATTGTAGTTTAATGACGTTTCGACGGTTTTTTGGACAACATCAGGAAATTTTGGGATACGGTCCTGTATTTCTCCTAATTTTATAAATAATATCTCATAAGTAAGCTCCAAATTTTTTACTTATGTTGGACTAATTCAATAAATAACAAATAATTTAATAATAAACCACAAATAAGTGGACAAGAATCATAGCGCAAAACAGTAATAAAACGAACAACGAAAAAAGTAAGGAACTACATAATCAGGTGTTCAAAATGATTTCCGTTATTCTGTAAGCACAAATAACATCTTCTAACTGCTACATAACAGTTTTTTGAGATAAAATCAAACACGATGGAATATCAAACTTTTCAGCATTTGTAAAATTATGTTCCATTATTTCTGGAAAATAGAAAACCTCTTAAAACGATCAAACGTGTGCAGATTATTTTTTATAGCCATGATTAAAGGTCTTATGCAAAAATACATTTAAATTTTTCTATATAAGCAATTTTTTTAAATGCGCTGTACTTATTTTCAAATTTAATGAAATTATTAAGAACTGCAGCGGTTCAAACCTATTTTTAAACATTACCCAAATATATATGTTTAATCCAGTTTGATTAACACGCTTTCTGACTACTCAAACTTCAGCTAAAATATTCATGCGAAGTTAAATTTCTTAATAAATGAAAATTCCTGAAATTCCTGCTGTTTAAATCATCTAAAACTTTGAAATATTTCAAGTTATGAACTTTCTATAGCCTTCTAAATAATTTAAGAAAATCTTTATGTTTATAATAATATAGGGGAGACGCGAGTAAGATGGCGCATGGGGTTAGATGCAGAACGTTAATATCACGTCGCAGAACGCCTCTACTGCTAAAATAATTCCTATCAAGGAGTCATCGTTAAGTATGGAAACTTAGCGGCCTCTCTTTGCTATGTTTCACTTACAAATCACACCAAAATTATCAATTTTGAAATTTCCTCACAACTATTAAACTATTTAGAGAAATGAAATGTGAGGGTGAGAGTTTGAATGGATGATCTGATGAAATAGGAATTCGGAGGCAAAGATGTGTCCTGTCCCCCATCCTTTTCAATACCTACTCTGAGGCGATGTTCCTAAGAGGCACTTGAGATGTGAAAGAGGGCATGAAGATCGACAGCTGCCTCATTAACAACATATGCTTCGCTGACGATACAGTTATGATCGCTGATAACCTTTCACTTCTCCAAATTATGATAGATCTCATCGTCGAACATAGCAAACGGTAAGGTCTATGTATGAATGTTGGTAAAATTAAGGTGGTTTTATTGCACAGACTGAAATAACAACAATAAAGTGGAGCAAGTTTCATCGGTGAAATATCTCATCTCGAACAAACCCGAACAAACCCGAAACAACGTCACTAAATTACCTTAAAATAAAAGGAAATACAAATAAGTAGCTGTTTGTATTTGTGCAGTTGTTTGTATTGCAGTGTTGCTTTTATTTTAAGGTAATTTAGTGACGTTGTTTCGTAGTTTTATCTTTTTCTTATTTCAATTTTTGTTTTTGAGTTTTAGGTCTGATGTTGCCCAGTTGGGCGAAACATGTAACCTTTTTGGAACATCGTTAATATACATATATGTAATTCGTGAGACCGTGACTTTGAGTTTACTTCTTAATAGTTATGAGCTCATATTTAGCAAATTTAATTATTACAAATTACAATCACAAATCAATTCGAAAAAATTTAAACCGAATTTAAGTTGTAGCATACAAGGGGACATACAATTAATTTATTTTTATCATAAAAGTTCGAATAATAATTAATTTTGCTAAATAAATGCTCATAAATCAGAAACTCAGTCAGTGGATCTCGGTGAGACTCGGACGTCTCGAGATCTGCTCAGATAAAATCGCGTCGCTAGTGGATTATTTAAATGTGAATTTTCGAAAAGTATATTTACCGATACAATTTACCTTTGTATTGCATTAATAAAGTAAGGATTAACTATATCATAAACAAAAATAAAAACATAAACATGTCTAATAAACCATGCAAAGTTTGCGGCTCACAGGTTTGCCGTAAAACGCCGGGCATTCAATGTCATGGTTTTTGTGAGTGTTTTTTTCATGGGAAGTGTTTAAATTTATCATCAACCCAGCTTGATGCTTTGCGCGCAGATGGTGCGTCATGGAAATGTGTCGACTGCAGGCCTGCCAATAGACGCTTATCGCAAACATTCACACCGCTATCACAGCCGGGAATGACCCTAGCTATGCAACCACCGCTGTCCCATAGGGAAACTAGCCTTGAGAAAGTTCTTTCTGCGATTAATGATATGCGGGAAGAAATGCGCTCGCTGCGAGAATCTGTAACGTTTTGTGGCAACAAAATCACTGATTTCCAGGACGAAATCTCAAAGCTAAAGGGTTACATCAAGAAAGTAGATAAATTGGAAACGGAGAATATGCAACTCAGAGCAGATATGGAAGGTCTAAATGTAAAGCTGAATGAGATAGATCAGGTGTCACGGGCCAGGAATTTGGAAATACATGGAATTCCTGTAAAGGAAAATGAAAGTATTCCTGAAATGTTAACAAAAATTGGGACATACATTAATTACCCAATAAATGATGCTGTCGTTGAATTTGCTCATCGCGTACCAAGTAACCACAATTATCAAACCAAAAATTTACCGAAACCAATAATTGTCGGCCTGACCTCAAAAAAACACTGGGATGCAATTTTTCTAGCCATTAGAAATAAGCGGTTGGAACGGGACACCCGAGATTTGGGCCTAAACATTCCGAATGTTTCTGATAAAGTTTACATAAACGAACACCTTACAATAACAAACAAACTATTGCACAAAAATACCAGGGAAGCTGCTAAAAGTAAAGGCTACAAATTTATATGGGTCAAGCACGGTAAAATTTTTGTAAGAAAAACAGAAACTTCCTCGATATTACATGTTAGAAATTCCGAAACGCTGGCCAAATTGTAAGTGTTGTACGATCCATTTAACAATATATTTAGTCAACAAGAATAAAAATGGCTCCAAATCTTCAAATATATTATCAAAACTGTAGAGGACTTCGTTCAAAAACTGCAGACTTTTATCATAATGCTCTTGATACAAAATACGATATCATTTGCCTGACAGAAACCTGGCTGAATCAAAGTGTTTTTAATAGTGAATTATTTAACCAAAACTATCAGGTTATTAGGCGTGATAGATATGAAACTGCATCAGAAAAAACCGAGGGGGGCGGTGTCCTTATCGCGTCCCGCCATGACCTTCAAATTGTGCATCATCCGCAGTTGCAATCAAATGCTGAGGACTTATGGATATCGCTTCAAGCAGAAAAAGGTGAAAAGATTTATATCTGTTGCTTATACTTACCCCCGGGTGACACCATTGCATACTACACTTTTTTATCTAAGATGCAAGCTAATCAAAGTATATTTGACAAAAATACTGTGATACTTTTGGGAGATTTTAATTTTTCAACAATAGAATGGGTTTTTTTAAGGCATACACTATACTTTGAACCAACAAATGTCAATACGAAGTATTCTGAAATCATTGACATGTGTTCTTTATGGGACTTATGCAATATAATTGTATTTACAATATAAATCACAGAATACTAGATTTAATATTTTGTAATAAAAATAACATAGACACTGTCGGTCACTGCATCGATCCCATGGTTGATGAAGATCCTCACCACCCTGCTCTGTTTATTGTTTTTAAGCATATTGACTTAAAAAAATTTAAATCACAACATCAAAAGTTTTTTAATTTTAACCGTGCAAACTACAATACTATAAACAACAAATTAATTGCGGAATCTTGGTCGGGATGTTTGGAAACCAATAATATAGATCAGGCATTACGTAATTTTTACAATACGATCGATAAGTTAATATGTGAGAATGTTCCTTCGTTCAAAGTGAGGGGTGATTTCCCTGTATATTTTAAACACGATACTATAAATATTTTAAAAGAAAAAAATAAAGCTCATAAAATGTATAAAATTAATCAAGATCCTCTTTATTATCGAACATTTTCATTACTGAGGAGAGCCTCCAAACAGTTGATGCATAGGGATTATAAAGACTATATTAGTAATATTGAAACTGAAATCAATTCAAACTCAAAAATGTTCTGGAAATTTATGAAAAATAAAAAGAAAAGCAATTTAAATTTTCCTAATTCTGTATTTTATCTCAATCGCTTTGCAAGCGAGGGTAAGGAAATTTGTGACTTATTTGCAGATTATTTTCAGGAGGTATATGTCCCTGGGCAGCATGGTAATCAACCAATATTTTCTGATACTAGTGGTAATAATCAACTTTTAATTACAGAAAAACAAATATGTGATACCATCGCTGCTCTGGATCATAAAAAGTGTCCCGGTCCAGATAATATTCCTGGCATATTTATTAAACAATGTAGTGCTTATCTTGTTAAGCCTCTTTTGCACATATATAACCTCTCATTAATACAGGGTATTTTTCCTACAATGTGGAAAACATCTCATATAACTCCTTTACCCAAGGGACGTGATAAACATAACGTTAAAAACTACAGACCCATAAGTAAATTATGCATTTTTGGGAAAATATTTGAAAAAATTATTCACAACATTATATTGGAGCAAGTTAAAGATATTATTTTAAAACAACAACACGGATTTTTTCCATGTAGGTCGATTGAGAGCAATCTGGTGGAGTTTACAGATTTTATTTTTAAGAAGTATGGATGATCGGAAGCAGATTGATGTTGTGTACACGGACTTCAGCAAGGCATTTGACAAAATTAGTCATTCCATACTGATGGAGCGTCTTGCTGATGTCGGTGTGCATAGCAGCTTATTGAGATGGATTTGGTCCTATCTTAGTGATAGACGACAAATGGTCTCCGTTGGTGGTTTCTATTCTAAACCTTTTAACGTGCCGTCTGGTGTGCCTCAGGGCAGTCACCTTGGTCCCCTGTTTTTTATCATTTACATTAATAACATACAACAATGTTTTAAATTTTCTACATTTTTGATGTACGCAGATGACCTAAAATTTTTTCGAATAATCAGGGTGCCAGGGGATTGCCATTTGCTGCAAAATGATCTTAATGCCTTAGTAAGATTCTGTGAATGCCATAGTTTATTTCTTAATCTAGGGAAGTGTGTATCGATTACGTTTACCAGAAATAAGAATGTACACAATTTTCGTTATACTATTAATAATAGTGATCTCGAATCAGTTAATGAAATACGCGATTTGGGTGTTATAATGGACACTAAGTTAATTTTTAGCTCTCACATTGAACAGGTTATCAATAAGTGTAATCGATTTTTAGGATTTATTATAAGAAACAGTTTAAATTTTAATAATCCTCAAACAGTTCTAAATTTGTATTATGCGTTTATATTTAGTAAACTTAGTTTTGCATCGGTTGTTTGGAACCCTCAGTACGCGGTTTACCAGCGAAGGCTGGAAAGTATTCAAAACAAATTTTTACGGTTCTTGTCACGAAAAACAGACATAGCTATAGTCAATAGCAACTATAAGCCTATAATGGAAAAAATTTCTGTAATGCCACTTACTGAGAGACGAATGGTTTCCGATGTAGTTATGATCTACAAGTTGGTGAATGGTCTTGCTGATTCGCCAACGCTGAGGTCAAAGTTAAGCTTTAATGTTCCGGTTAGGGACTTAAGGCTTCAAAATACTTTTAATATTCCGCTCAGAAATACAAATTCTGGAAAAAATTCTCCTCTCTGTAGAGCGACTAGGGCATGTAATAGGCTTTCTTTAGGGATGGAAATGTTCGATATGTCTATAATTAGATTTAAAAAATGTGTAAAATCAATGCTATAAAGGTTCATAGATTTTTAGGTTAATATAATTTAATGTATACTTAATTTAATAACTCCCACTAGCCAATACCACAACGTGGATGCTATATTGGGTTCAGTGCCTGTTGTGTCCCTATTTTTGTAAATAAATAAATAAACTCTTAGAGTTAGGTATAGCAATACTACACATAGGAAGATAGATTATTTCAAGAGCTTTTACGACCAGAGATAAAATATAAGGAGTTTCATTTTAAAAAACTTGCTTTTTATCAGTTTTCCAAACTATCAAAATATCTGTATTTTAAAACACCCTGTAGTATATTTTGAAACATACTGAAAGGCCTCTGGATATTACCTGACTCCAAACCAAATTTTATTTTTTTTTCATTGTCAGAATTCAAAAATTTTTTGAAGCACATATTTTCAAAAAGAAAAGTTAAATTAATTATTATCTCGATAATGATAACCGTATAGGTAGGTATAAAAAAAAAGAAGCGGCAGCACTGCACGACCGAAAATATTTTTAATGGGTGTTATGGAAATGACTTATTATATTTAAATAGGTAACTCCTAGGGTGTCCTAGAGAAAGTCTACATACCAAGGTAAAAACCCTTTTTACCCACATTCTGTCGCGCCATTCCATCTGGATTCATGGCATCAGTATGTTTCAAGACTCGGGGATGGAATGACGCTGTCGAGGGTTCCACGTGCATGACGTATACGAATTTTAAACGTTTTTTTAGTTGTAGTATTACCCGATTTTTTTCTGTTGTAAAGTAATTCATAATAATAACTGTTGTGATGTGATTTCAAATTTGTGTGATATTATCTACTGTTGGTTCTGTTGCAAAACATACTTTTGTGTTTTATTTTTTTATGGAATTTAATTATAAATCGGATTATTTTAAAATAAGATCGAAGGTGAGAGAGTATGTACCTTACAATTTTTTTTTTCTAAAAAGTTTGAAAAAGAAGTGATAACGCGCGTCAAACACGTTTTGTTGTCAAAAACTGAACACGTGCGTTTACAATTCTGTGTTGAAATATGACAACACCGCCTATAATGTGCAGACCTCTTTTAAGACTGCCTCAATAAACTATTGATTATGAATGTCCTCAATAGCGGCCACGTAAATTTTGAGATTTCGTATAAAGTGCCTATTTCGCTTATTAATTGAAAGCGCCATTTATGGTTATTTTGCTTCAATTTATTTTCATCTCAGGATTTGCCGATTTTAATATAATAAGTCATTTCCATAGCACCCTGTATAAGCTGCCAAATTTTCAAAGGGTTCCGTCAGCTAGTTCTTCATAACTGTCTAATAGATCATCCACCATCAATCACCCCGTATAATTTTATAGCGTAGTTGACTACCTACTCTAAAACTGTTTTTAACAGATATATTATTTATACTTCTATAAATAAATACTTTTATAACTTTTTTAACCCATAATTTTTCAATAAAACAAGAAAAAGTGTCTGTATAATTTGTCACTCAAAATACTATTTACTCCATGACTACACCATCAAATTTAATAAATAATTTGATAAGGAATAATTAAATCAATTTAAAAGGAAAAGGTGATTCATGTTGTTTTATTTATTTCCCTCGTTTAAAAAATGTATTTTAGAAGAACAAGTCTGTTTGCTTTTCAGGTGGTATTAATATCAAATGCTAATGTGTGGAGAAATTGTCCTAACCACCTGATAAGGAGGGAATTACATTCGACAACATTCGATAATACCGACCATACAGATGTAAGAGAAATAGAAAAACGAATAGTGAATGCCAAAAGAATGATCGGATGTCTGAATGGAATCTTATGGAGCAAGAAAATAACAAATAAGAGGAAATTCAATATATACGAGGCAATGATAAAGAGCAACCTCCTATACGGAGCAGAAACTTGAAGAATTACAGATAAGCAAAAGAAGAAAGTGGAAACAGTGGAAATGGACGCCATAAGAAGATCGATGCGAATCTCATGAAGAGAAAGAATAAGAAACGGCCACATAAACAGCAAATGGGAATAGAAGGCACGATAACTCAGGACATCGAAAGGAAACAATTTACCTGGTACGGACACGTAGAACGAATGCCTAATAACAGGTGGCCACAAAGAATACTACATTAGCAACCAATAGGAAAGAGAAGACGAGGAAGACCAAGACTAGAATGGCAGAAGTCCATACAGAAATCCATGAGTGAAAAAAACATGTCAACAGAGGACTGCGATGATAGGAGGGGATGGAAGTTGGGTGTCGGACAACGAAGAAAGACGTTCTAAACCGGCATATATATATACATATCTTACCATTTAAGTTTATTTCTTCGCATTTTCGAGATAGATATTGTTAACATTTGCACATGAGGGACAGACTTTCAAGCAATCGATAACGTGACGAAATACGTTACTTAATTTTTAGATTATTTTTATGGTAGTCATTTATTATATAAATTAAAATAGATAACATGGGAATATTACTTTAGAAACTTCGACAATCTGTCCACGACATGATTTAATTTTTTGCCTCACAGGCAGTTTATACTGTATAATTTTTGTAAACGGTTTTAAGGAATCTAAAATATTAAGGTTGCGTTTTATGAATACCTAATAGGATATTAGTTTTTAAGAATCAAGGGCTTCGAGTGCAATAAATTATTGTGTTAAAAATAATTACAAAGCTTTTGTTTCTTCATATTTGACGATAAGCCAATGACATTTATCAGCTATTACAGATTACATTACGCGATTGCAAATATTTCTTTGGAAGAGTCATAGGAACTACAAAAGCTTGCATTACCTACTGCGTAAAGGTGTCGTAAAACAAAATTCAAATGTCTAATAGATAGATACTCATAATTTCTAAAAAAGTATAGTTAAAATATCTAATAAATTTAGTAAAATCAAGTAATTACTAAACTAATATACAGAGTGTCCGCTAATTAATGGTACATGGAACAACCACAGGCTCCTTACGTAAAAATATTAGGGTTTAATTATACTAACCTATATCCGAAAGTTGATATTAACTGAGATACAGGGTGTTAAAGTTAAAACTTCATTTTTGTTTTTCTCTAATAACTTTGCAGGAAGCCAACGTTTTTTTTACAAAATTTGGCCATTATGGTTTTTTTAGGACGAGAAATTGATTTTCTTATGAAATTTTAATGTTCAATGTAGGGTGCCGATCTCTGCGGCATTATTTGCATATTTATTAGATCATAACTTTTTTGTGTCTCAGTATATTTAAGTTTTTAACGAAAATAATACTTTTGTATTCTATTGGTTATAAGTCGAAGTATCGACGGGCAAGGTCGCTTTTCAATCAAATTACTTTATTGTACCGATAAAAAAAATTTATTAACAAATATTTATAAACTTTTTTTTAACTACAGTAGTGCATTCCTTCCCCAGCAAATATAATAGTGCATTCCTTCCCCAGCAAATATAAATATTAATGACAGGAAATAATATTTTTACAGTTATTTTATTGTCACTATAAAGTAAATCAAAAGAAGTAAAGAATATCCAAGAAAATGGTTTCTACTCTTACAAAAAAGCAATTTTGCTGTTACAGGTAGAAAAAAACGCTCGGACAAGTCGATTGGTATTTCTAACATTTTTCCAATAATAACTTTCCATACATGGTGTGTCATGTAACAGTGGCCAATACCAACTTTCTTATTTTAAATGCAACACCCTGTATATTATTCAATTTTTGGATCCCTCAGAAAATTTTAGACATATTTCATATACAATATCCTATACCTATGTATCTTCAACTGTTTCGGATATATTAAGTCTTTTCAGAT
This sequence comes from Barypeithes pellucidus, assembly GCA_963991005.1. Lineage (NCBI taxonomy): Eukaryota > Metazoa > Arthropoda > Insecta > Coleoptera > Curculionidae > Barypeithes > Barypeithes pellucidus. The sequence continues at coordinate 47,211,203 of OZ022557.1, read as the reverse complement.
TTATTGCATTTCAGCGTTTCTTCTTACTGATACGAAATAAAAAAAAGCATAAATACTTTCATTTACTTATGTTTAAGACGCGTGACCTTAGCAAATTGTTGTCTTTCTGCATGATAGTAGTTGTCAGTATTATAGTCGTTTGAATTTCGATAACTGCATATCAAAAAAATGGCTTATTTAACAGAAGCGCACAAAATAACAATTCTACTGATGATTGGTTATGGAGATTTCATAAAAAATTTCCAAATTTGCCGCCTATAACTCAAGGGAGAATTAGTAAAATAGAGAAGCAGTTTCGTCAGCTTAGACATGTAAAGGATATAAAGAAATTAGCTGCCAATGCAATAAGTGATGATACAAAATTAGATATTATGCTTGAGTTTGTGGAAAACCCATGTACTTCTAGTCGAGAAGCAGCCCCAATATTCGATGTTAGCGATTCATCGATTATTCGAACGGCTGCGGCCCTGTGATACCTACTCATGAACTTATGGAAGACGATTTTGAGAGGAGAATGTATTTTTGTGAACAAATGATGTCAATGTTCAATGATGCATCTGTAGAATTATTATTTTGTGCATTTCTGTTACATTTTCAAACGACTATAACACTGACAACTACTGTCATGCAGAAAGACAACAATTTGCTAAGGTAACACGTTTTAAATATAAGTAAATAAAACTATTTATACCTTTTTTTGTTCCAAATAAGTAAAAGAAACGCTGAAATGCAATAAATCTGAAAGCATTTAATATTTCCGAAGCAGTTGAAGATAGGTATAGGATCTTATACATTAAATATGTCTAGAATTTTCTGAGGGATACAAACATTGAATAATATACAGGGTGTTACATTTAAAATAAGAAAGTTGATATTGACCACTGTTACAATACAAACCCTGTATGAAAAGTTTTTATTGAAAAAATGCGCAACTAGAAATACTAATCGATGTCCAAGCGTTTTTTTCGCACACATGCTGTATGTATTCGTTAAACGGACGATAATTCTGCACGCAATATCAGAACATTTCAGATTAATTCAAATTATATTAACCACCCGGTATACCTGAGGTATCGTGAGAAACCTCAATCTAGCTGTCCGTGCTTTCTACTTTAATAATTTAATTTCTTCGTATCTGTGCCATGGCACGTCGTACGTCCTTTGAACCTGCCATAATATTATTACTGTTCCATCTGGCATAAATTACAAAGTCAAATGGATTTTAGCAATGTTCACGTAGCACGAGAGCTTTTAAGAGCTTTCTTACACTATAAAAAAAGCGCATACTTATGTCCAAAAGTTAATATTGACTGTTTTTAGGAGCTGGATTGAGGTTATGCGCGTGTATTTTTTGGGAAATATATTTATTGGTTAAATAGAGTCCATGATAAGTCACGTGACTTGGAGTTGATGTTTGTTTTAAAACCAAAATCATCTTGGGGCCAATAACTAGTATTTTTCACAAAATAATGGTTAACAGAAAGTGACAAAAGTTGTCTAAAAGTATATCACATTATGAATCTTTATTCGCCAATATAAATGTTCTAAAAAAAATATAGGCTTATTCTCCAGAAAGAAAAATCATGTTATTCAGGTCTTATTAATTAACGCCTATTATACATACTTGTTCAGTAAGACGACATAGATTAAAAAATCTCGTATACCACACGTAAGAAAACACTATAGTAAAATTATTATAGTAACGATTTTACTGTACAGGCTGTCCATTTTTTGTGTGGTTTCATAAGGTATCTCCGTTATTAATAACGATAGACGGATGTTGTTTTCGCAGCACTGTGATACTTTTATGTGAAACAAGGAATGCCCCGATTAGAATTTTTATAGGCCTCCTCGTTTTTGATATAAGGAATGTTTTTGAGAATTTTACATTTCGGGACGCCCCCCATATTTCGGTTACCCAGTAAGTTATCAAAAAGAAATAATATGTTTTTTTTTGTAGTTTTTTGCGTAGACCCCAGTGACGTACTCAGACTTTTGCTACGTTTAATTCAATTCAAAAACAAAAAACTTGCTTTTTTTTAAATGGTTCGCCTTATATATTTTTTAATAATACATATAATATCTAAGGCTTAATGGAGAATCATTTGAGGAATATTTATGAAGTATCACGCCTCAACAAAAACCTGGAAGAAATTTTGGCTTGGGGTGACAGTAACCAAGTCGAATTTAACGCTAAAAAAAACAGGCAGCAGTTTTCTCTAAAAAGGTTAACATTACAGAGCCGGATATAGTCATGAACGGACACGCAATCCCACTGGCTTCATCTATTAATTTACTGGGCGTCAATCGGGGAGGAAATATGTCTTAACCACGTTGTGGCAATCGCCAAGATAGCTTCTCAGAAACTTGGTGTACTCTTCCGAACCAGAAAGTTGTACACACCTCAACAACTTTTGACACTATACAAAGCCCAGATTCGACCATCACTAGACTACTGATCTCATGTCTGGAGCTCTGGACCCAAACATACTCTTCGGCAACTGGATTCCATCGAAAGGAGGGCCATTCATCTGATTGGAGACCACGAGCTGACGAAGAACCTCGACAGCCTAGAACATCGAAGACAGGTTGTGGATTTGACTCTGATATTTTCATGATAAGTGCTCGGCTGACTTTGGGCTCTTAATTCCGCCCAGAGCGGCGAATAGCAGAAATACACGACGAACCACTGCCGCCCATCCATATGTGGTTAAGCTTAGTACTCTTCGAACTTCATTATTTAAGAATTCTTTCATCTGGAGGACTTCATTCTTATGGAACGACCTTGCCGAGGTCGTTTTCCCAAAGATTATAACCTCGAACTATTCAAAACCAACGTGAATCGCTTTTTGCGCAAAATTTTTCCTATACTGTGTGTGTTTGATCATAAAAAAAAAACTGGATTCTACTAAAAAAAAAAAAACTACAAAGACAACATTTTTTCTTTTTGATAAGTTATAGGTTAACCGAAATATGGGGGGCTGTTCCAGAACGTAAAATTCGCAAAAACATCCCGTATATCAAAAATGCAGAGGCCTAGAAAAATTCTAATTGGGATATTTTTCTTTCACAAAAAATAGCACAGTGCTGCAGAAACCGCATGCTTCTCTATCTTTAGTAATAACAGATATATCTCGTAAAACCATCCAAAAATGAACACCTTGTACTATTCTCTATTAAATATAATATTAATTACATTTTTTATTAATAATCCGTATCAAAATAATATTGTAGATACACATAATTTATAAAAAAGTATAGTTAGTATTTCTAATAAATTTAGTACAATCAAATAAATACTAAAATATATTTAAATTTTACAACGAATGTGCACGGAAAAAATATTATAGTAAAATTATTATAGTAAGGATTGTATTGTACGATTGATTCCCTACCAAATATAATATTAATCATATTTTTCATTAATAATGCGGATCAAAGGAATATTGTAGTTATACATAATTTATAAAAAAGTAAATACTAAAATATGTTTACTATTATTTAAGTATTTTTTATTGTAAAAATAACCAAGCTTAAATGCAGTGTTGTAAAAATGCCTTTTTACAAGAATAAAAGGCTTAAATCATATGATATGTGGAGAATACATACAGCAAATATACCATGTATCGAAGAAGAGTTCGAGGTTACCACTCGCATGGGTAATCGCTTGAGAATATAGTATGCAATCTTCAAAATTTTTACAAAAAATATTAGCAAATTTTACAACAACTTTTTTAATAAATTTTACAAAATTGTTTGTATTAATTACTAAAAAATTTTGTTAAAATGTTGCTACATATGCTCACATATAGAGCCATAAATTATTGATAGTTTTATTATTTTAATAGTAAATATTGAACTAAGTTTATCTTTCCGTGACAACTGTTGTTTACTTCCATTTACCAAAACAGTGAAAAAAATATTTTTAAAGAGATATTATCTACAATAAAATTAAAAATACAGTTTTCCTACGAAGTATCTTATATCAAGCCCGTGTTGAAAAAATTCATTTCAACTCTAGAGTTGAAATATTACATTTCAATGCATATAATACCCGAATAAGCCCCAACAAACTCTCGGAGTAAATTGGGATGCTGGATGGGGTAAAAAGCACTAGAGTAAAACTGAATATCAACCATCTGCCTGGATTTGTGAATGCAGTATAACTAACCGTTTCTTTTTTTCCTGTTTGTTATTTGGTCGCGGCGTTGCGGAACTAGCCTGGGCAAAAAATGGAATAGCCGACTTGGGGCACTTAACACAAAAAATTTAAAAAAATTAAAATACTCAAGCTCATATCAATGCTCAGTAGAGATACAGCTGTTGTATAAAATAATCTCACGATACTTGTCACGAACCGCCACTACCTAACAAATGTTTTTATCAATATGGTGCCCATCTGCCATTTTGAGTTTGAGCACCATGAAATATGCAAAAAAGTGTAGCTCTCTGATTCCTAGTACACTATACCAAGTTGTATTTATTTTTCTAAGACGGTAAATGAAATATAATATAATAATAAAAAATAATAACTATGCAATTTTTAAAACGCCACCATTTTGTTTTGGGTATGAATAGATTCTGGCATCGTAAAGTACTCGATAGTATCTTCAAAATGATATAACGCAAGACACCTCTTCCCATTTAAATTTCTTTACCAAGATGGCGCCCATCCGCTATTTGGAAAGTTAGCTGTCACTTCTGCGTCAAAAGGTAGTTTTACCTTCACCCCTCTGCCACACCCAATTTTTTTAAAAAGAAAAAAAAACTTATGACATTGCCAAATTACACTATGTTGACTTTATGACGGTGACAACATTGTGCGCAAGACAAGCGACGAGCAACCTTAAAAAATATGATTGGTAAACCGAACAAACCCATTTTTTTACTCATAAAATTTAACTTCTTACTGCGCAACTCATAAATTGTACGTATCCATAGTTATAAGTCGGTAGATACACAATCTATCAATTAAAAATATACCTTTCTTTAGTTTATATGGTACCGTAAAACCCCGATTTCAGTTAAAACCCGATTTTTCCAGGAAAAACTATCTTTAATTGTACGTCCTAGTCAATTCTAGATTTACTAGTTAAAACTAGAATTTACAAACATTTTCTGTTAATTCTAGTCCTGACTAAACACATCTTAGTTAATTCTAGATTTAACTAGTTAAAACTAGAATTTAAAATATTCTAAGTGAAGTAAAAGACGGTAATTTCTCCTTAAGGGAGCCAGCCCGACTCGTCTTCTCGAGCACGTAAATCCGTGACCTTGAATCTATTCTAGGACAGTTTTACCTTACTAAAAACTCGTCTTAATCAGTAAAACCCGTTTTCATTAAACGAGTATGAAATTTTTAGTTTTAACTAAGATTATAAGACAATTCTAGTTTTAACTAGTTAAATCTAGGATTGACGAGGCCGGATAATTAAAACTAGTTTTTCCTAGGAAGATCGGGTTTTAACTGAAATCGGGGTTTTACGGTAACATATATATCGAACAGCAAAACTAAAAGCAATGTGGCTTTATACAGGGTGTTATGGAAATGAGGTATTATATTTAAACCGGCAAATCCTGGGATGAAAATAAATTGAAGAAAAACTCTTTAAAAAAAATATCATTTATGAACAAATATGATTCCAGAAAACCGACGGCGAAAGATGTGTTGCAAAACAAATAATATTAATATCACACACAAATTTCAAATTCGTTACAAGCACAGGAAAGTAAATAGGTCAAACGTCATTGACCTTTTAAATAATAATTATCGTTCAAACTCTTTAAAAAAATCTTTATTTAGGACACATGCTTTCTTTTTCTTACCTTTACTTATTTAAATACAATTGCTCGTTTCATAATTTCACACAAACCACACAGAATCTAAGTTCTAGGAAAAAACCTCAAAAATAGCAGCTATTCACATGGAAAAATATACGCGAACGCTATTTTAATTTTGGTCCTTTTTTTCTCGCTTAGATTTATTTATTTAACTAATTTAAACACACACATTTTAAATACACACAATGCAATCCTTTAATTTAAAAATAACATTTTATCTACGAACCATAAAACAGTTAACCTACGAACGAACGAAATAGATACCTTCAAAACTCGGAATAGAGATGGGCAATATTTGACAGTTTGATATTTCATGAGATTCTTCTCTAGTACTTGGCTATTTACCGCGAGATCACTTGCAAGGCGATTATTATTGATATGGCGTTAATGGAATTTCGACCAAATTGAATAAAATGATAGTGGTAAATGTGCCGTGCAATACAAGAGCCTAGTAAGTCGACTTACTAAAAATAAAGTAGTAAGTTTTTAATATTTATTTAACTGTTTATTTGTTAATAAACATCAATGATTTTTTGGAAAATGAAACTATGTAACAAGAGCTTACTGTGTATAAAATTTTAGAACAATAAAGTAAATATTAAAGAAGGTGTGCAATTTTTAAATGGAATATCTTAAAATTTACTTTTACGACTTACTAGGTTCTTGTATTGCACGACAGAACTGATAATACTGTAACTGTACTTTTTCTTTTGAGAAGCTTAAAAAAATAAATAAGCTCAGCTCTACTCCAAATGACAAGACCGACTTACTAGGTTCTTGTATTGCACGACAGAACTGATAATACTGTAACTGTACTTTTTCTTTTGAGAAGCTTAAAAAAATAAATAAGCTCAGCTCTACTCCAAATGACAAGACCGATGAAGATTTTATTTTCTTTCTCACGCTGCCATCTCTCCATCTCTTTCACACAATCCACTCGGCGCCGGGCCGACGTAGGTCTATGGGTACAAACGTGCGACTGTCAGTAATAGAAGAACAGCGTCAGAGTGCGGTCGCTTCCGTTGATAACCATTTACACTGTTTTTATAGACGAACCTAAGTTGCTCAGTTAAAACGAGTAGTTTGTTTTGGACGTTTGACTTGACAGAAAAATGGAATGAAGCCAACGAGTCAAATTTCATCGCGTCGCGTGTAATAAAATCTAATGATCTGATCTGAGTGTATTTTTAAAAAACTTGTGCCTGGAGGTATAAAGATAAATACAACAATACAGTAACCAAGTCGAATTTAACGCTAAAAAACCCAGGCAGCAGTTCTCTCTAAAAAGGTTAACATTACAGAACCGGATATAGTCATGGACGGACACGCAATCCCACTGGCTTTATCTATTAATTTGCTGGGCGTCAATCTGGGAGGAAATATGTCTTGGTATAACCACGTTGTGGCAATCGCCAAGATAGCTTTCTTAGAAACTTGGTGTACTCTTCCGAACCAGAAAGTTATACACTCCTCAACAACTTTTGACACTATACAAAGCCCAGATTCGACCATCACTAGAGTACTGCTCTCATTTCTGCGCCCAAGCATACTCCTCGGCTGCTGGACTCCATCGAAAGGAGGGCCATTCGTCTGATTGGAGACCACGAGCTGACGAAGAACCACGACAGCCTAGAACATCGAAGACAGGTTGGGGATTTGACTCTCTTTTACAGATATTTCCATGGAAAGTGCTCAGCTGACCTTGCCCTCTTAATTCCGCCCAGAGCTGCGAATGTCAGAAATGCACGACGAACCACTGCCCCCCATCCATATGTGGTTAAGCTTAGTACTCCTCGAACTTCATTATTAAGAATTCTTTCATTTGGAGGACTACGTCCTTATGGAACGACCTTCCCGAGGTCGTTTTTCCCAACGAATATAACCTCCAACGATTCAAAACCAACGTGAATCGCTTTTTGCGCATACGCACCACTCCCAGAGTGCCCTAAAGGATATAAAAAAAACAAATAGGTAGATAAATAATTTATTTTTATAATTTTATCAGGAATTTCAGTTTTGCATTAAGGTTGGGAACATTGCACAATATGCCACCACAGGGTGACATGACGAACAAACCCGAACAAACGCCAGATGAGGTGGGTATGGGGCTGGACCCCACTTTTAAAACGGTCGATTTGAAAAAAAATATGTAGCGTTTCTCTAGGACACCCAAGGAGTCACCCATTTAAATATAATACGTAACACCTTGTATACCGAACAGAACAGAAAGTTAGTTTTCACCAACAAACTTCTAGCTGTTAATTTTATTTTATTATGCACTTCTCCCTAATGATAAAATTGGAAAATTAGGTGTTATTACAATCCTATAAAGGCAATTGAATCATTATTCCAATTCGGATTGTGTATATTACACGTGTCATGTGACTTACCATAAAGTATCATTTATCAATTTAAAATGATATTTAAAACCAAACGACAACTAATTTATTTATTTTGAAAACAAGAAAATTATACTTCACTGAACAAATATTAATTAACTATTTCATTTAATATTTTACCGATGGGAGGAAACATTTGCGTTTTATAGTTAATTTAGAAATAGAGTATTAATTTAGACATGGTTTTCATTTAATCGAGGAAATAGAGAAAAATACTTTATTTCAGTCATACGAAAGACTTAGGAATAAAAACGAACTAGTTGAAGCCACGAGCGTAACCGATGTCGAGACATCACCACATGTACAGCTCGACAAGCGAGTCTATAACTACGACGTATCGGTAAGGGGAAAGCAATATCTTTTAAAACATGGCCGAGTCATAGGCGGTCTATTATTAACTTATTAATGTAATAAATATATTTTTTCATGGCATGAATATATTTGTATCATCAGTGCAATATATTGGGCCTTTCCATTAATATTTTTCGCTAATGTGGGCATTTTCGCCAATAAAATCCATTTGATTTCAACATGCACCTCAAAGTTTCACGGGAAAACGGACTTTATGTCACTTCTCAGCTGTTGTAGCAACTTTTGATCCAGGTTATTTTCTTTCCTTTCAGTATCTTCTTTGTGAATATTTTTTACTGAACCCACGCTTACTCCCGTATACATTGCGACCCTTTCTAGCTTTCGCTTAAGTGGCAAATTAAATATATTAATTTGTGATTCCTCTTCACACAGCCTGTACATATTGGCAATCACTCCACGGGTTTGACTATGCAGGGTTTTACCAGGATATATTCATTCTTTATCACAGTTTTAAAGCAAATCCTATCACTACGCAACTAGATGAAGAATATTGGACGTCGCTGAACAACCACGCCGGTACAATGGGCGTGTCAACAGACGCGTGTCGTCATCCTCTGTCTGGGGATATAACCTATCAAATTAGTTCTAGCCACCATTGTTACCGTTGATATTGCACCATGTTGCACTATTTTTAGATTAGAAGTACTTTATTAAAAAAATATTTTATTTTGCATTTAAATATTAAAATAAATAGTATGAAAAGAAAGTTTTGAGAACATTGAAACTATAATAGAATATTAGTTTCTTATATACTTATGACAATTTACTTTAAATGGGTAAATTTAATTTTAGGGTTTACTTGGTAACATGTTATTAAATTAAAATTTAATATATGTGACAACATTGTTAACCCAAGAAATTTTCTTACCCGCATTCCTTTTGTAACTACAGATAAAGTTGTCCCACCGGTACTCATCCATTTAAAACTGGTTCCTTGCATCAAAATCTTGCGGTAATAACAAACTCAAATATCGAAATACTTCTTCCTACCCGCAAGGCTCATACTTTTTCCCGACAGGGACAGCATGGCTCATAAAAGCTCCATGGTCGGGTGTAAAGTATTATGAAAATATGCAATTTATGGCGAATTTGCCATTTTCAAGTATTATGCATTACTGGATGACCTACAGTAAAGTATTAATAAAAAATAAATATAGTATTCACACCTTAAAACTGTAATCTAAGAAAGGCGCTACTACTTTGACAAATTATGGATTCACCTAATTAATTCAAATTAGTTGTACAGTATGACAAATAAACGTAATTTGATGTTTAGTTTTCCAGGACCTATTTATCTACACGTATCTAGCCAAAGTCGTTAATAAGCCGGCTATACATATACCACATTTATCTTTAACAGCTTTACTCACGCAAGGGTTAAATCAAGGTTCACTTGGTTCAGTGTAAACTATTATTAACTTGTTCTCCTTTTCCATCTTTAAATTACAATTAAACGTGCTTATTGAAATGTAGTTTAAAATGTCGCATTAGAAATATTGAAAACAATAATTACTTTTTCAACGGCTACACGAAAGAATAAAAGGCTTCTATCGTTATAAAAATTTTATCAACGATAGAAAAAAAATACCTACAAAAAAAAAATGTGACAATAAAATTGATTTTGCTGGGTATATCATTGCTGTAGTAGCAAAGTCGCTTTATAAATAGTATTCTGCAGTTACATCAAATGAAAACTTATTATGCTTATAAAGCTACTTACCACCGATCGAAAAGATGGAAATGGGACACTTCAGGATATTTTCTTACACCAGACAGGTTATATTTGGTAACTTTTTGTTTTGTGTGTTTTATTCAAAATGCAATATATAAAATCTAACGCAATATACCTACCGTTTCCCTGTTTAGCGATATTTTTATCTTTACAATTAAATCTTTAAAGTAAATTTATTACAAATTAAGAACTAAAAATGAAAACTATATGAACGAAGTTTAAATTAAGGGGTAATAAAAAATACAACCAATATAAATCATAGGTTGGTAATAGCTCAAACAGATTATACACTGAGAGAAGGTTTTTACTTCCCTTATAAAAAATATTTATATAGGGAACAATAAAAAAATAGTTGTGAGAGTAAAATTGATTTTACTGGGTATATCATTACTTCAGTAGTAAAGTCGCTTTATAAATATTATTCAAATCAAAGTTCTTATGTTTATAAAGCCACTTACCGAACAAACCCGATTAAAAAGATACTTTGCTGGGACAATAAAGATATTTTCTTAAGTCCCGCCCAGAAAAAACCGGTTATGTTTGGTAACTTTTTTAAGTGTTTTATTCAAGATGTGTTATACAATATATATATAAAATTCAGCACAATATACCGTTTCTCTGCTTAGGGTTATTTATATCTTGACATTTAAATCTTTAAAATTAAATTTATTATCAAATAAGCTTTGAAACGAAATTATATGAACGCAAAGTTTAAATTAAGTGGTAATACAACCAATATAAATCATAGGTTGATTATAAGTTTTAACAGTTCATATACCGCATATCAAACCAAGCTCAAACGTAGGTTATTATAACATATAATATTGTTTCTCAAAATAGCGAACACAGAACACTTAATTTAAACCGTGTATCAACAGGTAAAACAGGTTTGTTTTTGATATGTAAAACTGAACAGAAGAACAATTAAAGTTCTTTAGCAAACTGCCGCTATGGAATCGACGTTTACGTCTGATCTGCTTTCTGCTCCTCTGTTACCGATGCCATGGATACGGTCTCGTCATGTTTCGTATGGACGCAAGAAAATTGGTTAGCTGAAACGGACAACGCCGAAAGTGGCCGATTGTAACCCAACAAGCAACTAAGGTCGTTTTTCAACCTAAATAATTACCGTGTCAGAAAAAAAATTTTACTAAGAAAATTTTTTCTCATAGTAAAGTGCATTCCTTCTCCAGCATCTATACAGATTAATGACAGAAAATAATATTATGAGTTATTTAATGGTCACTATAAAGTACATATTTCTAAAATAGCAAAGTTTCAAAGTTCAACAAGAATAAAGAATACCCAGGAAAATGGTTTCTAATGTCACACGAAATCAATTTTGATGCTACAATTAGAAAATATTCTTTTCCAGCTAAAATAATCCTAACAAAGATTTTTTAGCTAGAGCTTCTATCTGTGTCATCTTCTTATAGTGTACCTCCTATCGGAGGTTTGCTATCGTCACATCAATCTTGTTTACTGCAGCTCTGAATAATTGAACATTGCTACAATTTAAACCAATCCCTTAGGTTCCTTAGCCAGGACACACGGCGTCTGCCAATGTTCCGCCCTCCACTAATCTTTCCCTGGACTATCAGTTGTAGAAATGTGTATTTCTATCCTTCCATTATATAACCCAGATATTTGAAGCTTTTTCTTTTTATGGTGCTAACTATTTCGCACTTCTTCTGCATCCGGTTCAGCATTTCGGCATTAGTAATTCTATCGGTCCCGCACATTCTACGGTAGCACCACATTTCAAAGGCCTTCAGATTATCCATGTGGTACACTTGAGGATCCAAGCCTCAACTCCATACAAAAGCGCGGAAAAAACGTAACAACGGAGCATCCTCATCCTAAGTTCCATATTTATATCCCAATTTATATTTTCTCTGTATATGTACACCTTAAAACTTTAACCTTAGGCAGGCACTACTGCTTTGACAAATTATGGATTCAACTAATTAATTTAAATTAGTTGTACAGAATGACATATAAAAGTAATTTGTTGTTTAGAGTTCCTTGATCTATGTATCTACATGTATCTAGCCAAAGTCGTTAATAAACCGGCTATACATATACCTATACATTTATCTTTAACAGCGTTACTCACACAAGGGTTAAATCAAGGTTCACTTGGTTCAGTGTAAATTATTATCAACTTATTTTTTCCATTTTTAAATTACAATTATGTGCTTATTGAAATGTAGTTTAAAATGTCGCATTGGAAATATGGAAAGCAATCATTATTTTTTATACGGCTATACAGGTTGTTGTGAAATTACCTTATTATAGTGAAAAGAACAAATACTGCACTGCAGAGACAAGATTCTTACTGCCGTTATAAAAACTACAGCCAAAAAAATACTTAGCTATAATAAATAGCTGTGACTGTAAAATTAATTTTGCTAAGTATATCATTGCTATAGTAGTAAAATCGCTTTATAAATATTATCTTGCGGTTCCTGCAAAGAAAAGATCTTATGCTTACAAGTTACTTACCACCGATTGAAATGACACATCGGTGGAACAATAAAGGTATTTTCGTACGCCAGGTTAATTTTGGCAACTTTTTTAATTGTTTTATTCAAAATGTGTTCTACATATACAGGGTGTTAGAATAATGACTTATTATATTTAAACCGGCAAATCCTGAGGTAAAAATAAATTAAAAAAAAAAAAATAACCATAAATGGCGCTTTGAATTATTAAGAGAAATAAATATACACTTTATATGAAATCTGAAAATTTACGTGGCCGCTACTGACGACGTTCGCAATCAATAATTTATTTAGACAGTCTCAAGTCTCAAAAGAGGTCAGCGCATTGTAGACGGTGTTGTCATATTACAACACAGAATTCTAAACGCACGTGTTCAGTTTTTGACAACAAGACGTCTTTGACCAGCATAATCACTTATTTTTCAACAACTTTTTAGATAAAAAAAATACAATTTTAAGGTACATACTCTCTTACCTTCGATCTTATTTTAAAATAATCCATAAGTAGATAATATCACACAAATTTGAAATCACATCGCAACATTTATTATTATCTATAAATTATTTCACAACAAAAAAAATCGGGTAATAATGCTACAACTAACAAAACGTTTAAGATTCGTAGGTATACAAGCACTTGGATCCCTCGGCAACGTCGTTCCAACATCGAGTATCGAAACATCCTGAAGCAACGATACTAAAGGTTAAACATATCAATAAGCGCGCGGCGGTTATCCAAGCAAGGGCGAGACATGCGGTGTGATCTGTAGTTTACTCTAGTGACCTACATTGTTGGCAGAAAGAATTTTTACTTTAGTATTTAGATATTCGAATAAAAAAAAAGATGTAGACTTTCTCTAGAACACCCAAGGAGTCACCCATTTAAATATAATAAGATTCAGCACAATATAACTTTCCCCCTTTTTAGGGTATTTATATCTTTACACATAAAAACGTTTAAAAATAAATTTGTTACAAATTAAGCAGTAAGAACGAAAATTATATGAACGAAATTTAAATAAAATAGTACATACATAATACAAAATATCTCAGATATCTTGTTTCCCGTATAATTTTAGTTTTCCATGGAAAATAGAAATACTCGACAACAAAAAGTAACTTATTTCAAAAACATGCAGCAGTCTCTTAGAAAATATCATAATAATTTGTTATTTAAGCAAACTATACAGTAGCATTTAAACTGAGCAAGTATTATGTTCTTGAAGCAACAAACATTCCTCGTGTGTATATTCCGTGTATGCATGCCATGAGTTTAGTCACATTCTACGTGTCCGATTCTTGCTTTGTGCACAAGATCGGCCTCTTAAAACATATTTAATCACCTTATAGTAATAATAATGTTCTCCAGGCTGTGCATTCCGGGAAATCTTGACCTGATTGTTAATTGCGATAATAATGAGATGTTTCGTTCGTTTATATTAGCCGCTTTTATTACAAACATCTTTAAATTACTAATCGATGTGTAACTGTTAATGGGTACAATTCGAGATTTCAATTTATTTTATAATTGAAAAATTAAAACGTTTCCCCGAAGAAAGGCAAAAGTCAAAAAGCTAAAATTGTAGATAACTCGGTGTTTATGACATAATGTTTATAAATAATATAAGGCAGCTAATCGTAAATATTTTTAGGACAATTGACGTATTACGTATGTTAAAAATAACTTTTAAATCCTATTACATGGGATATTAAATAATGTAACGTCTGTAAAAGGTCTTTACAAAAACCTACCACATATTCTTCAGACCACAATTAGCCGATTTAACCCATTAGCGCCTAGCGGTACCATACGGATCCAACAAGCGCAATTATTGCTAACACCTAGAGCATATTTCAGCGACCTGCATATGATCTATTTTTAGACAGAATACCATTTGATAACGGAGAAATTTAGTTTTGACGTTCTCGGTGGTTCTTGTTAACTGAAAGTTGTGTCAATTTATGCTTGGATTTATTTACATAAAAATATGGTGCAGCGTTTTGTGTATTATTATTTTTTTAACATGCGCTTGTATGCCGTTTTGATTTTGAGAATACTTTTAACAAACATTAGACTATACTCTGTGAAGTTTGTTCCTTAAATAAATTTTTTCTTTTTTTGCTATAACATTGAAAACAATGGTGTTCCCATATGGGACCACTAAGCGCCTCCTAGGTCAATGTTACATCACATTTTTAGTTATAAATTCAACTAAAAATTTCAATTATTTTAGAGGCATTACGTTGAAAGAGGCGTTAGATCTCGCTTATGAAGAAACTGATAGTGGGGTGGAATTCTCGGCTATTTATATTGAACCTCCAGAGAGCAATGTATTAACCGATTAAGATTCAGCCGATGAAGACGCTTAGTAGATAATCTAAATAGGCGTATATTCAGGTGCAGAAACTGTGATATCTGATAGAGCAAGAATTGGCATTGAGGAAGATCCAATTACTGTAGTAGATAAACCTAGTACAAGAGCAGCACCAACTTTTAACATGGTACCTACCACTAGTGCAGAGCCCACTAGTAGTACAGCACCTCTAGCCAATTCAAGTCTAACAATCACAACTCGACCACAAAATTACAATTTTCTCCAGTTAGGAGATTTGGAACTTGAACATTCCAGAGGGAAACTATAGTAAATATGCTTTTTTGAACTGCGTAGATCTCTTTGAATTATTTTTCTCTGATGAGCTGTTGCAAGAAATAATACGACAAAGGAACAATTATGCGCTGTTTAAAAATAACGCATCTCCAGAGGTATCATCATCTTCCGGAAGACTCCCCAAAGCTGTAGCAAGCGATTTTCGCGTAAGCGACGATGTTAAATACCATTATTTACATCATTTGGTGATTCCAGTACCCGATGGGAAAAGAAGAAGATGCGCTGAATGCAGATGTTCAAGTCGGGAAAGAACAATGTGCAGCAAGTGCGATGTGCGACTCTATATTGAGTGTTTTCGAGGGTTTTACACCAAATAATATTTTGAAATTTCTATCGAACCGAAAATTATGTAGAAAGCGCTTAGTGGTTCCATGTAGGAATGGCCTTTTGCGCAGTTATTTTTGGTTTTACAACATAAATTTTCTAAGACATTTTCAAAGAAACTGTTTTTTCTTTCATGTTTTGTAATAAAATATATCAATACATAAAAATATTTAGTATCGGCGTTAATGGGTTAAGTAAACTTACCTTAGTACAAAGTTGCTTAGTTTGGGCACTCGACGGCACTGATGTGACAATCTTTAAATGATTTTATTGGATTAAATTTAAAACGGTGCATTTTATCTAAATACTTGGATAGAGAAACGTGTAGAATGGTGTACTACGCAAATTTCGAATGACGTATTAGATATGGAATTATTCTGTATGGAAAATGTAGGGATGCAGAACAGTTGTTCGTATGTCAAAAAAGAGTAGTGAGATGTAGAGAAAGTTGTAGAGGTAAATTTAAAGCGAATGGGCTTCTTACTGTCCCTGCAATTTACATACAAGAAAGCATATTATTCTTTTTCAAAAATAGAGATTTGTTTAGAAGTAGTGAATCGCAAAATGTATATTCAACAAGAACTTTGAATTATACGTTTCCTAAACACAGACTAACATTGTACGAAAGTGGTGCGTATTACAACTGTATAAAACTATACAATAGACTTCCACATCATATTAAAAATTGTGACAACATTAAAAAAGAAAAAAAAAGTGTATTTAAGCTACTTAAAGAGATTGAACCCTACAACATTGAAGAATATTTAACAAACACGTCAAATCAATGATTCGCAATAATCTGCTGTATTTTTGATACTATTTCATTTTATGTTAAGTAATGTAATTCTGAAATAAAGAATGTTTATTATTAAGTATTATACATCTAGTACCCAAAGTAAGCAACTTTGTACACAGATAAGTTTGCTTAATTGGGCTAATTTTGGTCTAAGGTCTAAGGAATTATGTAATGAGCTTTTTTAAATACCTTTTAGAGCTACGCTGTCAATTTTTTTTGGTTCGTTGCAAATTTTTAAAATGCAAGTTTCTCGAAAACCGTCTGAGGAATCGAGTCTGATCAAGAGGACTTTTTTTGTAGTAAATGAGTTGGTTTATCTGAATTTTGTGTCCTGAT
Organism: Barypeithes pellucidus; assembly: GCA_963991005.1. Taxonomy (NCBI): domain Eukaryota; kingdom Metazoa; phylum Arthropoda; class Insecta; order Coleoptera; family Curculionidae; genus Barypeithes; species Barypeithes pellucidus. The sequence goes on along the minus strand of OZ022557.1, from coordinate 47,194,230 downwards.
CCTTCTTGTTCCATATGTATGAAAAATATTAAAGTCAATATAAGTATTTCCAATTAATCCACTAATTTTCAAAACCAAGAATTTATCTTTTTTACGTATGTAATTGAACATTGCAAATAAGCAAACAATAATTTCGTTTCGATAAGTATTTCTGACAAGAAAATTTTTTTTGCATTTTGAGAATATTAATTTTTTTTGGCCCTATTGTTAATTAAACTTAATTTGCATTTCTTACCATGAATTTTTTTCTATGGTATCCATTTCCATATTAACCTGCCAAACCAACAAATACTAAAAGGGTAGAAGGTTGGATTTACTTGAAAAACTGAAATAACTAACCCAGGAAGAGCCCTGTTCTGTCGTGCGTCAATGAAGTGTTCAATTGTGAGTCCCATTCGATTTTTAATAACATAATTGATTAATGTTTGTTTGTAACCTCTATTTTATTTTGCCGCCTTTTTCTGATAGTCAGGATTTGCTTCTCGGTTTCTTCTTCTTTTTCGACATGAGCGCTATTAAGATGGGCTATCATTTGCTGACCAATCCCGGACGATTCCCTTCACCACTGTTTTAATTTTGTGTAATTTTTTGTAATTTTTTAAAAAATAATTTTTTCGGATGACATTTTAATATTCGATATTTATATTTTATATTGTTTTACTCGTATTTTTAAATGTAACTGCTTGTTATTTGTGCAGTTTTTTGTTTTTTGTGTTGTGGTGTAAAATTTTTATTCTAAGGTAACTTAATGACGTTGTTTCGTGGTTTTATCTGTTATCTGTTCAAAAGCTATTTAAAATAAATTTAAAAATTTTAGGTCTGATGATGCCCAGTTGGGCGAAACATGTTAGCACGCTTCTTTAAATATATAATAGATAATTTATGAGACCGTCACTTTGAGTTCACCCCTTGTTAGTCTACAAATACTATATAACAAATCATTATACAGTCGTTTGAAAAAGGCAAGAAAATCACGAATATAGGAAGCAACCACGATACATGCACGGAACTATTACGACGAAACCAAATAAGCATAACCCCGATAGCGAAATGGAATTATGTATGAATTTATGTATTAACCTTTACAGATCTCAACCTTCACGTCGTTATAATAGTCGCGTCTAACACCCGATGTAAGCTCTAGGTATTTATAATCGCAATATTTGGAATTTTAACTGGGTAGAGATGAACCGATTTAATAATTTTAATTTTAATATTCGATATTTTCGTTCCAAATAAAACCTAATATGATTTTATTTTAAGAAACATATTGTTTAAAACTTACCAACATGTTTTTTTTAAATAAAATAATCTCATTTTAAATATTAAAAAAATATATTTTGAAACGAAATCTATATACAGGGTGTTATGGAAATGACTTATTATATTTAAACCGGTAAATCCTGAGATGAAAATAAATTGAAGAAAAATAACCATAAATATACACTTTATATGAAATCTCAAAATTTACGTGGCCGCTCCTGAGGACCTTCGCAATCAATAGTTTATTGAGGCCGTCTCGAGGTTCAAAAGAGGTTAGCGCATTATAGGCGATGTTGTCATATTGCAACATAGAACTCTAAACACACGTGTTCAGTTTTTGACAACAAGACGTCTTTGACGCGCGTTATCACTTCTTTTTCAAACTTTTTAGACAAAGAAAACTACAATTTTAAGGTACGTACTCCCTTACCTTCGATCTTATTTTAAAATAATCCGGTTTATAATTAAATTCCATAAAAAAATAAAACACAAAAAGTATGCTTTTCAACAGCTCAACAGTAGATAATATCACACAAATTTGAAATTACATCACAACATTTATTATTATGAATTATTTCACAACAGAAAAAAAATGGGGTACTGCTACAACTAACAAAACGTTTAAAATTCGTATACGTCAAGCACGTGGAACCCTCGACAGCGTCATTCCACCCCCGAGTCTCAAAACATACTGAAGCAACGATAGAGGCACGCGGCCGGTATCCAAACAAGTGCGAGACACGCGGTGTGATCTGACAACACGGTTAGTACTTTATAGTGACCCACATTATTGCTAAGTGAATCCAGATGGAAGGGCGCGGCATAATGTGGGTAAAAAAGGCTTTTACCTTAGTATTTAGATATTCGATTAAAAAAAAAAGTATGTAGACTTTCTCTACGACACCCAAGGAATCACCCATTTAAATATAAAAATTCATTTCCATAACACCCCGTATATCTATAAGAAGCCATGAAACAAACTTTAATTTTTCTTATTTGCATATTCTAGTTGAGAGTTTACTAGAATTTAAATGTAAATCTATGGTTTGGTCTCAAATAGCAAATATAACTCGGACAAAGTTTTTATGTTCAACTCAAAATAAAAATATTTATGCAAATTTAAAGAAAAATACGAATATTTTAAATATTACTGTTCAGAAAATAGTTTTATTCAAACGGAATATTTTTTTTAGAAACATGTATATCCATATTATCAAAGTTAGTAAAACATTATGAGAGGAACAAAATATATACACTGAGTATTTCGTTTTTGTTATTAGTTATTAGTTGTCCCTTCTATATTTTTAATAATAATGATATTTTAAGTTTTTATTTCCACTAAAACATGGTCAGACAATGAAGATTTTAAATAATCCTTTTCTAGATATTTTTTCGATTTATTAAGCAATTTCCTTCTTATAGTTCAACGCTTGTCGCTGCAATTACTCGATACCGAACGCTGTTTTGCCGTTAGGCATGCAGCCAAATTCATTATAACGACATTAATGGATTTTAATTTTATTATAATTTAGTACAGGCTGTGCCTGAAAGTCTAGAAGCGTTCATGAACAAACAAACATTAAATTAGCTTAATATAGCTTAAACTCGATCGCAAGAAATTAAAGTTATAATTCTAAAATAAACGGAAGTTTGCATAATTTTATAATCAATATGATACGTTGGTGTCGAGGGCGTCTGTTAACGACTTAATTTTAGAGGCCTTCAATAGAATAGGTTTCCAGGAAGAACAGCATAATTAAGTGTCTAACAAGAACGTTTAAGCAAAGTATACCCCTGTACTTTATCAACATATCTCTTATTTTGAAGTTAATTTTTGAATGAGAAAATACGAAAACAAATAGTAACGGAAATATACCAATTTTATTTTTTTTTATGATCAAACAGAAGCACTATAGGAAAAATTCTTTAAGGCACTCTGGGAGTGATGCGTGTGCGAATAAAGCGATTCACGTTGGCTTTAAATCGTTGGAGGTTATATTCGTTGGGAAAAACGACCTCGGGAAGGTCGTTCCATAAAGATGAAGTCCCTCCAGATGAAGCAATTCTTAAATAATGAAGTTCGAGGAGTACTAAGCTTAACCACATATGGATGGGCGGCAGTGGTTCGTCGTGTATTTCTGCTATTCGTCGCTCTGGGCGGAATTAAGAGGCTAAGGTCGGCCGCACACTCCATGGAAATATCTGTGAAAGAGAGTAAAATACCCAACCTGTCTACGGAGTTCCAGGCTGTCGAGGCTCTTCGTCAGCTCGTGGTCTCCGATCAGACGAATGACCCTCCTCTCGATGGAATCCAGTAGCCGAAGAGTATGTTTGGGTGCAGAGCTCCAGACATGAGAACAGTACTCTAGTGATGTTCGCATCTGGGCTTTGTATAGTATCAAAAGTTGTCGAGGTATGTACAACTTTTTGGTTCGGAAGAGTACACCAAGTTTCTGAGAAGCTGTGTTATTATGTCTCATGTGAATAAGTATTCAATTTTGACCCCCATTTTATTTTTAATAACCTAGTGATTAATGTTTGTTTGTAGCCTCTATTTTATTTTGCCGCCTTTCTCTGACAATGACAATATTGCTTTCCGTTTTCTTCTTCTTTAACGACAAAAGCGTTTATAACATGGGCTATCAATTGCTGACCAATCCGGATGATTCCCTTCATCACTTTTTTAAATGTTTAGTTTTTTTTAAGATGAGCAGTTTTCTAGTACGTTGACATTTTAGCTTTCAATATTCCTTGATTTTAAGTGGGTATTAATTAGCCCTTTTTTAAACCGTAGCTGGTATTTATGTAGTTATTGTATTGTGGTGTTGATTTTATTTTAAGGTAATTTAGTGACGTTATTTCGTTGTTTTATCTTCTATATCTATCTCGAATATTAGGTCGGTTGATGCCCAGTTGGGCGAAATATGTAACCTTTATAGCACTTCGTTATTAAATATATATGTAATTTGTAAGACCATGACTTTAAGTTTACTTCTTAATAATTATTAAACAGGTCTCTTCGAGAAAATGGACTATTTCTTTGAGACTCTGAAATATTAGCACATAAAATGACTACACAAAAAATATAATATAATATTTCAATTGACTTTACACACAAAAAAAAATGGTTTAATAATATAATATATAACTCAAATAGAATAAATCTTACGCTAAGAAATATATTTTCAAAACAAGTATTTAAATACATAAATAAATATTATAATTATTATTTTGAAAAATGAATTCCTTGATACGAGTCAGTGATTAAATACTTGTTTTGAAAATATATTTCTTCGCGTAAGTTTTCTTCTATTTGAGTATTATTTACTAAGTATTTCTTTTTTGTGTGTGTTTCTTTTAAATGTTTTGTAATTAATTCTACATTGTTTTCAGTGTATGATAAATTCTTCAATACTTTTAAATAATGATTTGTTTTCATTGCCAACAAATTGCAGTGATAATATAGAAATTTGGTTTAAAAACTACTACAGAAACCGAACAAACCCTATATTTACAAGAACTATTCTGTAAATAAAACGAATTTTAGACATGTAATCTTACCTAGACAGCTCCTTTAGTTAAGGAACATCCGGTGAAGGAGATAAAGCAGACTTTACTTCCAATTCTCTGGTCCCTTCTTAGAAAGCCATATATGTAAGCTTTGGAATACTTGGACAAGTCTGGACAGAATTGTTTATCCGACAACAATAATATAGTAGAAACCAAAAATAGTAATTCTAAAATGTCCTACCCAAGTACCCAACCTATTTTAGTATATGTATATAAATTATACAGGGTGATCTGTAATGAATGCGCCATAGATTTACCACAGATTCTACTCGTGAAAACAATAAAATAGAGGTCGTTAATGAGATACAGGATGTTAATGTTTAATTTCTAAATTAATTTTTCATAGCTAAAGCCGTTTTTGATAAATAGACATGAAAAATTATAATTTTGTGAGGGCGAGTAACAAGAATCTAATCCTGTTATTTTAAATAACTCTTAGAGGCTACTAGTCGCACCCTACATGCACACTATATCAACCCCAAAATATTTAGAGGGTAACTTTATTGGAATGTTGATTAAAATATATAATAGAATGCTAAATGTAAATAGATGAGGTGGTCTGTTTAAAAATACTCTTTTGTTGTGATTAAAAATCAAAATGTCAAATGTCTATTATTAATTTTTTCTCCTTCTTTAATTTTAAATAACACGCACTCATAATGACAAAGTCCGCACAAGCGATGTTTTCAGGACTATCGATCTCCATAATAGTCAACACTCGTCTATTCATCCCGCCAAATTGCTGGTGTATAAAAAAAATTGTAGATGTCGTCATGTGAGCGCCTTTACTTGTTAATGACCTTTGTTAGCTGACTTACAGGTCCACAAGTGGATCTGTGTCTCTGACGTATCAGTAAGAGAAAGCAATATCGTTTACAACATGGTCTAGTCATGGGCGTGCTATTATTATTTTAAATAATGTAATAAAAAATAGGAAATTCTTAGTAATTACAAAAAAATACTTTTTACAAGATGTAAATTTTTCAAGATGGAAAAAAACAGCTACATGATTAATTGTTTTTGTTTTTAATTAATTTTCAGTTTTGGTCGTATTAATGTTCCTTTTTAGCAGCAATTGAAATATTGAAATATTTGTGATTCCTTTTCCATACCCTATAAACATTTGCAATAACTCACGAGTCTGACGGAAAAGGTTTTTACCAGGAGTATACTGATTCATTATCATAAATTTCAAAATTTTAAGATAACACCCTAAAACACGACACAATGAACACTTAATACAATAACTATTGCCCTTTCTATCACTACGCAACTAGGTGGATACATCGATCATATATCAAACATTGCCGAACAAGCCCAATAGCCCATCGGGTGTCTCACGAGCTGTCTGGTTATCTATAGGTACTTGTAACCATTGACAACACACGATGTTGCCATATTTTTATATTAAAAGGACTTTAATCAAAAACAATAAATTAATTTGCATTTAAATTACAAAATACATAGCATGAAAAGAAAGTTTAATAATATTCAAACTATAATAGGATATATATTGGTTCCTGATATACCTTTTACAATTTATTTTACATGAGTAAATGTAATTTTAGTTTTTTCTCGGTAAGAGAGTATTAAATTAAAATTTAATATGTGTGCCAACATTGGTAACGCCAGATTTTTAATATAGTAATGTGTACTGTATCATAAGGTGTATTTCAGAAAAATATTTTTCGATATACAGGGTGGCCCAAAATGGTGTGATACATAAAGTTGTATTTTGGGAAACCCAGTATATTATTGCATATTTAGGTTCATATTAGTGTCCTCAATAATGACCTAAAATGTCATTTAATTTGCTTGGCTGATTTAAGAGCAATAAATTAGGAACTAAAAAAAGTTTTATAGTTCTGGAAAGAAAAATAAAAAAACATTTTAAAATTATTCTTTAATTACGGGATTGGGTGAGCGTTATAACAAAGGGTCTAGAGATATTACGAATCTATTAGTGTTCATATATTTTATGCAGGTAGGATTCATAAGAATTTTTTTTTGTAATACTTACATTGTTACATGTAGTTCCAGCCGTTTTCGAAATAATTCGACTAATAATTATAAGCTACAATAAATGTTCAAAATGTGATTGATCTGTGTAAGCACGTTTATAATTTGAGGTGTGCTAATTGTGGGTCTGTTCAAATATACAGGGTGTTATGGAAATGACGTATTATATTTAAGCCGGCAATTCCTGAGATGAAAAGAAATTGAAAAAAAATAACTAAAAATGGCGCTTTCAATTAATAACCGAATTATAACACCTTATGTAAAACCAAATACACACACATGTTACTACTGACCAAACGTAAACAGACTTTAGCCATATGTAAACAAAGCAATATTGAGATAGCGTCACTGAAATTTGAGCAATGTTGTCGGTTAAAATCTTTAGAAGGTCAATAACCCGTTGACAGAAGATGTTTATTTTTCAGCGTACATTTCTAAACTTTACGTTCAGTTGTTCGCTGAAAAAATTTTTTTATTTAAGCTTTGTTACCTTTTCGGTATTATTTAAAACAACACATAAATGCACATTAATTAACGCACACACAACACTTTTGCTGGTTAGAAATGCTCCCATCTAAGTTTTTTGCATGGATGAAGGATTTATGAACATGACATTTTTTAGAACTACTTTCAATATTGTTCTAATGGTAAATAACAGATATACAAGTTGAAGGTAATATGTACTGATGACCGTGCCAAACAAAACTTTAAACTCAATTTTCTCTAAATAATTAGTAAACAAACAAACCCATTACTCAGTTTGATTTGACATTTTCGTTCTTCTTCTTTTTTTCTATATGGCATCACTACACAACAACACTACAATGTTGCCACCTGCTGGCGTATTTTTTATAAGATGCTGTTTTATAAGATTATATTCATAAATTATGTAATTTGCTTTTGAATATTACTTCTCCGTATAATTTTCAGTCATGCTTTAGGACAAAATTCATATTTTTTAATCGAATTTTCAATTTAATGTTTTGCCGCGAAAAATTTCGATGTTCCGGTTTCAAAACTGGCAACAGCGCAATAGTTCTGGTATTTTCCTAAATGTGCAAATTGCGATAGAGAGATATAAATTATTTTATAATATTATAAATTTGCTATTCAAACTCAAAATGCCAAGAACTTCAATCGAACTAACGGACATGGTCTTATGCTATGGAGCAGCACATGAAAATGCCCTATACATGGAGCTTGGCTTTACCCGAGATGGAATATTTAATCAGCGAGTTATAGAGGAGAGAGAAACCCAAACACGTTAGCCGCTGTACTACAAAAGTTAAAAAGTTGAGACTACAAGACTTCCTTTACTTTACAAGAAGGTTACAACAGTGATACATACAGTCAAGTCGAAGTACCTGACTAATTCTGAAGGATAGTTCACAGATGAGGTTGGCTTTACCCGAGATGGAATATTTAATTAGCGAGACCAATAGCCAGATAAGGTTGTTCTTGAACATATCAGCAGGTATTATTGATAATCAACTAATACGACCACATATCCTGCAAAACGACCTGCCAGAACTTTTAGAAAATGTTCCTTTAGGTCGGATAAGGGACATGTGGCTTCTGCAAGCATAGTTTACGGATTGTCACTGAAATTTGGACGACCTATGTGCGTTTATTCTAGCGTACGGTAGTGTTTATAGTGGTTTTGTGGGTGTCTGTCTGTTTCTTTAAGTGATTTAGTTAGTTTTGATATGCCGGTCACGTCCCGAGATTGGAAAGAATAGGACAAAGCAGTTTAGTGGGTATAAGCAAGCAAGTAGTAGACTGTGACTTTGAGTTTACTTCTTAATAGCTATTAGGCAGTCCCACACTATTATCAGGGCACGTATAGAGCATAAAGTGTGAGCATAGAGTATCCTCGATTTACTTCCCTTGTATCCTAAGGTAAGCTAAATAATTAATTTTATAAGAAACTAAAAGTTCTACAGTTTTACAAAGTTTGGCAACATTGTAAGAACATGTGTTTGTCAGACAGCTCCGCCGGATAATATCATATGGTGCCGCGGAGTCACCGGTAGGTTTAGGGGTGAATTACCCCACTTTTTAAACGTTCGATGTAAAAAAAAATGTAGCGCTTCTCTAGGACACCCCAGGAGTCACCAATTTAAATATAATACGTCATTTCCATAACACCCTGTATGTACGTACTTTTTAACGCAAATTCCAATTTTCTAAACAAAGTTACATCATCGTATTTAAAATTCCGAAATTTCCCCCACCCCTCAAAATATATATATATATAGACATAATTTTGGTCAATGTGGCACCATTTATGGGTGAAAATTGTCTTTCCGGCACCCAATTTTACGTTGCAGCACCCGACTTCGGGTGCCGATACGTTCTCAGTGTATAATGACTCCTATGATCTTAAATAAGTATTGGGAGCTTCTGCTGAAATTTTTGGGTGGGTGCCGGATAGACAATAATTCTGAACGAACATATTGATTAGTTCGGTCGTCTTCCGATGGGGACGCTGCGGTTTTATACAAGTGTATATAAATGTGTAAATATAACCAAAGTGGCACATCCAAATATGTTTGCGTTCTAGCACCATAAATTTGGCAACGCCGATCTCTTTTTCGGGGATTTGCTTCTAAATAATATGCAGTGGCAGTGGATCATTCGGCACTTGTATGTATGGTGCGAAATTATAATATGGTGTTAGTAAATAGGTTTTGAATACGTTTAAGTGATTAACTCACTCACTCCTTCATCACGATGTAGTTCAAACTAATTGACATAAGAAGCTGAAATTTGGCATATATTTTTATTTTAGGAAAATCGGGACAATGGTCTGATTACGCTAAGTCTATGCACAGAAATGTACAGGGTTATCAATTTAGCGTGTCTCACTTTTAAGAGCGTATAACTTTCTTGTATCTTGAGTTAGCGCGTTCATTCAACAATCAAGATGTAGAATTTTTAGCCAAGTTATTATGAGTGTTGTCAAAAATTACAGTAGGTGTGATAATAATATGTCAGACCGAAAAACAATTATTATTTTTTTTTTAAATGGGACACTCTATGTATCAGAAGCGCATTAGATAGATCCGATCTCAAAAATATAACACACATACGCATTATTTTCTTCAAGTGAGTAGTAGAAAAATAATTTTATTAACATTGGAATAACTAGAAAATAACAAAATTTTATAACATTAATTTAATAACTAGAATTACATAATAATTATTTCATAATCTATGTTGCTCCATTTTCGATACATTTACGAAACACTTTTACAATGTGACTATTAATTTTTAATAAAACTTCTCTATTAGGTTGAATCTGAAGGATGGCGTTTTCAATTCTAATATACAGTTCATTCAACGAATAACATGATGTATTATAAACAATATTTTTAATATAAACCCAAATGAAAAAATCGTTAGTTCTGGGCTATTCTGCGGCTATTTTATAGTACCCGATTTTGCAATCCATTGACATATTTTGCGTTTAAATATGCAGTTACTGGAGCGACACTGTGTGGCGGCACTCCATCTTATGATGCCATATTAAACTTACGGTTAGAATGGGTAAATTATCTAAGCTAATTGATTCAGCCGATACTTGGTGGAAATCCATAACTAATATTATGAGAAACAATAAAATTACGTTATATTTATTTTCCACTATATTCTTAAACATGACATGTTTTGCTTCTTCAGGTTGAGAACAATCTTAAAATATTATTAAAGGTACAATGATGGTGTAGGGTGTAGGAGATGTAATAGTAACAATGGGATTTTCCAAATGGTCGGTATAGTGATTATATAAATTATTTTATAGGTTTCTTTATACAAGTAATTGCGGATTAGTTAAATAAATTTAACAAGGAGAATTGTTAAGGTCTATTTGATCATTCAGTAAAACATCGGTATTTTTAAGTTTATATATTTCCATGGATTCTAACAGATTAAGTTTTATGCCTTTGTTTTCAGTATGTAAGATTATAAAATTCGAATCAAAATTATGCTGGTTCTCTTTTAAATAGCTGGAATAATTAGAATCTGTTTTATTTTATGTAACTATTATAATATAACTTATTTGAGCTGGGCTGCATTCTTGGTGAAACGTAATTTCCATTGTGCGGAAGGTACTCCTTTGATAATGCCCTGAAAAGGTCGAAATACGCGTATCAGGCAACTGAAATAAAAACTGTGAAACATAACAAGTAGTTCTTCTTTTTTAAATATTATAATGTTCTTGTATTCCTTTACCAAAATATCTCCCTGATTGGCCAATGTATGTTTTCGGATTATCTTTACATTTTAGTTATACACCTGATTTTCTATTTTTATGATTTTTAGTTTTATTATTTTTTTTATATATTTCCCTAAAGTGTTGTTAGTTTTGTAAGCTACCCTTAGGTTGAGTTTATTAAGAAACTTACCCACATTTTTACTAGGTTTTCCAATAAATGTGAGAACTTTAAATTTATCTGCTGACGTTTTACTCTTTGGGAAAACAAAATCAATAGTTTTTTGTAAGACTTTTTCTTTAAGATTTAAATTCGAAGAATAACCATTATTGACTGCTATTTGTTTAATGATATTTAGTTCTGTATGAAAGTTATTTTTGTTAAGTGGGAGAGTTAGTAATCTATGAATCATACTGTGGAAAGCTGCTAACTTGTGTCGTATTGGGTGACTAGATGTAATGTAATTGTAATGGATAGTTGTGTCTGTATAAGAAGATTTGTGGCAAACTGAGAAAATATGTTTATTATTTTCTCTTCTTACAGTTAAATCTAGAAAGTTAATGGAATTCTGGTTTCCTTCTTCTATTGTGAAATTGATATTTTTATGTAAACTACTGATATACTACTGATATATTAAAAAAATATCCATAAATATTTCAGCTAGTAACGGACTGAGTGAGTTCCCCATAATAAGACCATTTTTACTTGTATAGAACCTATCGTTAAACTCGAAATAATTTTGTTCTAAGCAAACTGTAGGAGAACTGATTATCTTTTGTTTCCTTATAAAATTGACATTATGTAAAGTAAGGAGTTATTCTACCATAATAATGGTTTCGTCTATAAGTTTCTTAATAAACTCAACCTAAGAGTAGCTTACAAAACTAACAACACTTTAGGGAAATATATAAAACATAATAAAACTAAAAATCATAAAAATAGAAAATAAGGTATGTGTATAAACTAAAATGTAAAGATTGTCCGAAAAAATACTTTGGAAAAAGAATACAAGAACATTATGATAGGTACATAAAAGATAAAACAGATTCTAATTATTCCAACCATTTAAAAGGAAACCAACATAATTTTGATTCGAATTTTATAATTTTACATACTGAAAACAAAGACATAAAAACTAATCTGTTAGAATTAATGGAAATAAATAATCTTAAAAATGCCGATATGTTACTGAATGATCAAATAGACCTTAAAATTCTCCTTTGTTAAATTTATTTCACTAAGCCGCAATACTTGTATACATAAACCTATAAAATAATTTATATAATCACTATACTGACCATTTGGAAAATCCCATTGTTGCTATTACATCCCCTACACCCTACAACAACATTATACCTGTAATAATATTTTAAGATTGTTTTTCGTTAGATATAGGAAAATATTCATTCATTCTCAATCTGAAGAAGCTACAGTGATAGCGAAACATGTAATTTTTAAGAATATAGTGGAAAAGAAATATAACTTTATTGTTTCTCATAATATTAATTATCTAAGCGATTGTCAATTTCCTCCTGCAGCATATCATTCAAATACCGTGGGCCAGTTAAGGAACCTTCGAAAATTGTTGGGTTCATAACCCGATCTCCAATTATTCCGCAAAAAAACCCTAACGCTTTTTTTTTAAGGTTTGAGTTTCTTCTTATTGCGTCCATTATATATCTACAAAAATGCAGCCTATTTTCCTATTGCCCAGGCGTTAATTTTTGCACTCTTGTAGGCTTTTATGGACGGAACTTATATTTTTTTTAAATCATTTCTACTGAACTATACGATATAAGCAGCTCTCGTAGTATATCGGATATAGATTTGTAGGAAAATGTCCGAAAATGGGCTAATGCGTTCATTTCCATTTCTTCCGTAGTTATTGTTTTCCGCCTAATTATTCGTTTTTTCTTTATATCTCCAGTCTCAAAAAATGTCTTCTTCAGCCGATAAAATATTTTTTTGGAAGGAATCCGTCTATTGGGGAACTGAAGCCTATAATTCCTAAGTGCTAAAGGTTGCACTGCCTGTTTGACGAAAAATATGAAACATAAAACCCTTTCCCCCACTGAATAATAATATTTCATATTAGTTGGTTTTTACATAGAAATTAACTTTTCTACAAAATTCGACACGATTAATAATGCTGAGAATGACAGACTGAAATATAGATAAAATCCATAGCAACCAAAACAGTTTCATAGCTGTCTTGATGCTTTTTAACAATAATATATTTTTACATATTTTAGGCAATGCTTGATGGAATGAAGAAAATAATGCATATGTGTGTTCTATTTCTGAGATCGGAAGAAAAGGCGCCATCTAATGCGTTTCTGATATATAGAGTGTCCCATTTAAAAAAATAATAATAGTTGCTTTTCGGCGTGACATATGATATCTATTGTCATTTTTGACAACACTCATAAGAACTTGGCTAAAAATCTTTGTTTTGAATGAACGCGCTAACTCAAAATACAAAAAAGTTACAGGCTCTTAAAAGTGGGACAAACTAAATTGATGTGTCAAAAAAAGGTACTCTAAACTAATTATGATTATTTCGTTAAGACTTATATTCTCGTTTCTTAGGTTCAAGACTACGATGGTCCGTCATTCAACAAATCTTAATGAAGTGATATTTTAAAAAACAAATAAAATCAAAGGAAGCGCTTTAGAATTAACATTTCCATTGTTAAAATAATTTTTTATAGAAGGCAGTGGGTTTAAATTAAGATATAACATTTAATGTTAAGTAACATTTCAAAATTTCATTTTACTCTAAAATAAAAATTAAGGATATTTCTGTCAGACAAATTAAAAATTTTCTTATTTTATGACCACTTTGTACATGCTATTTCAAGTTTTAATAGTCTAATATTATTTTTACAGAATGCAGAACTTTTTATAAAGAGTAACTTTTTTCCTAATTAATAATAAATTTTTTTTTTAAAGTTTCTCATATGTACATACAGAACTTAGGCGAATACATGAATATTCCTAAGGTGTCACTTTGACCTGTAATATCACAAGTTCATATATTTTGATTTCATTGGGACGAAAATTAACGAGGGTGTTATTCGGGAATGTTCGGGGTGCCACTTTGACCTGTAATATCACAAGTTCATACATTTTGGAGTCATTCGGACAAAGATTAAAGAGGGTGCCAATACGCGGTCCTGTTGATAATTTTGTTTTATATGTATAAAAGAGCAAAATATTTTGGCAACGCTGTAGGGTGCCAGTTTTACCAGTAGTATCACAAGTTCATACATTTTGGTGCCATTTAGGCACTACTTATATGGGTGTCAATATAGCAACATGTGATCCATTTTATTTTATACGTATAAAAGTGTGGGTGTCAGATTGGCCTTGGTTATGTGGGTGCCATTAAATGCAAGGAATACGTCTATATATATATGTTAAAAATGTGTTTAAATGTATCCCCCATATAAAAATATGTTTAACTCTTTCCAGTTAACACATTCTAAAAAAGCACTTAAAATAAATGAAGCTCTATGATCATACCAAACTTTAATCCTCGAAAATAATCCACTGACTAATGTAGTGCACTAAATTTCTCTATGGATTTCAAATTGGCTCTAAACAGTTCTCTCGTTGAAGCCAATTGTTCCGGTAATTTATTGCAATGAGTTGGCTAAAATTTCCCCGTTTTTGAAATTGTAATTTAAGGAACAGCTCTAAAATAATAAATCTTGTAGATAAAGGAGTATATTCATTTATCATTTTTAATTTTTATAATATTTCAAAGTATCCTCTGTGTATAATATTAAGGTATTTATTTTTTTTAAGCTGAAATTACATAGCACTCTGGTACCTACTTACCTACAGGGTGGCCCATTAGTGCGAGGAAGTACAATATATCAGTTGTCAATAAAAATACAAACAGAGATATTATACAGTGAGTCCCAGAAGAAATGTCTAAAGTCATTTAAAATTCAGCGGTAAGTTTTTTCAAAAAACGCTCATACCCGTCGATTTTGATGTTTTAATTTTTTTTTGTGGTAATTTCATGTATACGGGGAGCTCAAAAATAAGTTACGACCATCAACTTCATTTTTTCAAATGAAAACATATATTTTTTATTTCATTTTTGAATTTTGCATTGAATTCTAAGCATGTTTCATGTACCATGTCCTATACATAAACTCAACAGTTATTGAAAAAATTAGGATTGAACATATCTATAAGTAAGACCTGTTTATTAAAAAAACACAACAAAATCAAATTAAATGTTGAAAATGTGCGCCATTTACGGCTTGACAATATCCAAGACGATCAATAAACTCTCTTTGCTCGTTTCCAACCATTTCCGGAGTTATGACACGCACTTCTCTTCGGATCCTTTCTTTCAACTCCTGCATATTGTTTGGCCTGTTAACAAATACTTTTGATTTGAGGTAACCCCACAAAAAAAAGTCCAGCGGAGTTAGGTCTGGCGACCTAGCAGGCCATTCGATAGGTCCTCTCCTTCCAATCCACCGATTGGGAAAGGTTTCATCCAAAAATGTGCGCACAGTGGCCGCATAGTGCGGAGGAGCACCATCTTGTTGGAATATCAGTTCTTCGTCAGGGGAGTCTGGATCCAATGGATTCGGAAATAAAGCCACTAATGCTGGAATTAATTCTAGTTGGAGAAATTCGAGATGTACTTGTCCAGTTAAAGACTGTTCAAAGAAAAAGGGACCAATTACTCTTTCGCGTACGATTCCACACCAAACATTTATTTTCTTAGGGTACTGGCTGTGAACCTCTATCATACAATGCGGATTTTCTGTTGCCAAATATCGACAATTTTGTCTGTTCACATTACCATTTAAATAGAACGTAGCATCATCCGAAAAAATAATATTTTTTACTAAATTATTATCTAGATTGCACATATTTTGCATGCGTCCGCAAAACTCACTTCGCCTATCGAAATCATCTTCAAATAACTCATGCACTGGAATAACTTTGTATGGGTGATATTTGTGCTTTTGAACTACTCGGTGAACAACAGATTTCGGCATGTGTAAATCGGCCCCAATGTGCGACAGGGGAGTACATGGATTTTCTTCCAAGGAAAGCAAAAGGTCAAGTTGTTCATTTTCATCTCGAGTAGGACGACCAGATTTAGGCAAATCTCTAACATGACCGAATTCTCTAAACTTAGCCTCTATTCTACTTACCATCTTTTGACATATGGGAGGACGATCAGGATGGATTTCATTAAATAATTGGGCTGTTTCTATTTGAGTACGTGTTTTATCACCAAACCCAACCATGCATAGAATTTCAATTTTTTCCCGTTCCGTTAACTTCACCATTATTGTGAAAACCGCAACTTTGAAACTACGCTTGACAATAATTATACTTATTTGAAATAAAATTGTCATACAGTTTCTATGTAAATAAACGGTGACAGTGAGACAGTACACTCTTACTTATTATGGAGCCCAAAATGCCATATTGCAAGAAGATTTGATAGATCGTTGGATTCCCTAAATGATATGTTCAATCCTAATTTTTTCAATAACTGTTGAGTTTATGTTTTTATGACATGGTACATGAAACATGCTTAGAATTCAATGCAAAATTCAAAAATGAAATAAAAAATATATGTTTTCATTTGAAAAAATGAAGTTGATTGTCGTAACTTATTTTTGAGCTACCCTGTATACATGAAATTACCACACAAAAAAAATTGAAAAATCAAAATCGACGGGTACGAGCGTTTTTTGAAAAAACTTACCGCTGAATTTTAAATGAATTTAGACATTTCTTCTGGAACTCACTGTATACGAAAGCTATAGCGTCCGTAGAGAGGCATATTCTAAAAATATTTTGTAGTGTACAGGGTGTCCCTCAAAAGCAGAAAGCAGAGCGGCCAAAGAGCATGTTTTTAAATGGCAACCTACATATTTTATTAGGGAATTGATAAAATTCTGCGTATGCCGCCATATTTTAATTGCTTGTTCGTTGCGGTCTTGCCACGCTATTTATAATTTACGAAAAAATCCAAGAAAAACGACCTGTTCAAAATGTCTTTAAAATATTAACTGATTTAAATTTAATAATACTAGATTACGATTTTCATACCCCAAGGGATAACACAATGATCTTAATACAGAAAACTGAACAAAACTTATACCGAGTATTTTTTTACGGCGGTGCCAATATTGCTATTTTTAAAGTAACAAATCTTCATTTTTAAATAGAACACTTCGTATCTCAATGCGCCACGCTTCGAATTATTTTATGCTCTATAACTCATATCCTAAAATCGGCCATTTTGCCATAATTTACGATTTTTATGGAAAATGCCAAAATATTGATATTTTATGTTTATATTTTTTTCTTGGTAGGTACTTAAACGAAATACGTCAAAATATTTTATTCATTACTCTTTATCACTTCATAATTTAACAATGTATAGTTTTCAGTTTCAAAATTAGGAAATGATTTAACATAATTTATTAACATAATGATTTTGATTGCATTTTGAATTCAAATATATTATATTTTTACAACAAATAAAAAAAATCAGAAAAAATAGTAGGGATCAGAGGAAGAAATAAATAAACACACAAGTAGATATTTAAAAAAACTATAATTAATGTTCGAAATGGCCGCCATGGCTATTTAAAAATGCCTCTATACGTTCTTCAAAGGATCGTTTTTAAATATCTACTTGTGTGTTTATTTATTTGTTCCTCTGATCCATACTATTTTTTCTGATTTTCTTTATTTTGTTGTAAAAATAAACTAAAATATTTGAATTCAAAATGCATTCAAAATCATTATGTTAATAAATTATTGAAAATGTTATAAATTATCATTTCCTAATTTTGAAACTGAATAGTATCAAATATACAATATTCTGCAACGAACAGCTTTCAACAGGCAAAGGTCAACACTCTACTCTGCTTCTGTACAAATTCGATACCCAAACGCGCTTTTTCGTCTTGAAATAACAGTAGCGTACTAGCAGAAATGCAAACGCGACCTCCATGTCTGACATTTTCGACGACACTGTAAAGACGAATTGTGGATCACTCGTGAACCGAGCATTCAAACGCGAGCATTCGCTACGATGTGGTAATGAACTAAACGGGCTCCTGTAATGTAATGCTCGTAGCGAGCTTACATTACAACGTTTGGTTACAAGTCATCGCCGCCTTAAGAAATTTCCTTTGCTGTAATTGCAGAATTGACTTTACTACTAAACCAATGATGAGACCCAACAAAATCAATTTTACTATTGCAGCTATTTTTTTTAATATCCCCATATGTATGCAGATTTTTTTGCTATCGTAGTTTAAATTTTTATAAATGTATTAAGAATCTTCTTTGAACAGTGGCGTATATAGGAGAACAACCCCGAATAAACCCCGTAATGTAATGTTTTAACCAATTTATTCAAAGATGAATTTGCTAGGAAAAATATAAATCTTGATTTTCTAAATATTTGTTTTTAGTAGTAGTTTTATCCGTTGTTGTTTAAACCCTCAGTATATGTTTTGTTCAGTTAAGTAGCTAGTGACTCATTCACCATTTTGTTTTTTGATCAATTTGGATATTTTCTCGTTTTATCCTAAAAGCGGTTAATTACTCGTTTTTAGGGACCAATAACCTGAAGTTTAGGGTTGAAATTTTTTTTAATTAATAAATTAATGAAAGCACGGAACGAAATCTTGTCAATTTGCACAAATTTCGTTTCCTGCTTCAATTAATTTTTTATCATAAATTTTAAAACTTTAGGTAATTGATCCACTAAAACGGGTGTTCTCGGATCATACTAGGAAGCAACGAAATATTGATCAAAAAACGAAGAGACGAAGCGCCACTATATTCTTTTATGTAAGGCCACCCCGAAACAAATTCCTATAAACGCCACTGTCTCTCAGTGAACTACCTATTTATAAAATCGCACAATGGGGTCGCCATTTAAAAAAATTAAATCTCGTTTTACAAATAAGCCTATGAAGAAAATTTAATAAAAGTCAAAGCTTCGAATAAAGCCATAAGTTTATTCCAAACTCCATATCGCCATTACGGATGGCGGTCACGTCGGCCAATCGATAATCGATTTCTCTGAGATTTTCAAGCGGTTAACTGGCCTGAACATGGTTTCATTTTAAATTTAAAATAATTTTGCCAAACTTCATAGCTTTTTACGTTGTGAAAGTCAGTCCGAAAAGTTTTATATACATATAATATACACCCAAATAATTATGACAAAATTGCCAAATTTAGTCAATCGTGTGTCATGGGCTTGTGTATTGCCAAATGTTAAATTACAGATCTAAATATCATTTCAACTTTTGTAAAAGAGTCTGCAATACTTGCAATGCTATACTATACAATACTTGCAATTTTGTTGCTGCAAGTTAATTTTTTGCATGAGAGTTGCAAGCAATATGTCTATGAAATCGTTTTACAGTCGGCAATCCTATTGCAGTTGCAGTTTCAACGGCGAGGGCTGCCAACCCGGCAAAAAAAAAGTACCTTGAAACTACCAAAATGCGATGGCTAAACTAAACCGAAACTTACATACGAATACACGACCAAAAATAATAAACACACGACCATTTAGTAAATTTTATTTTGGTTGGTAATGTAAAAATTACTATGTTTGAGCAAAGCCGGTTTTTGGAAAGTTCCCAGAATATTGCAAAAGGAAATCAGCTGGCACCTTAACGCGTATTCCTTCCTTCTAGAAAACGGCAATTCTTCTCTTGCAGCAATAAAAATAGCTCGGGAGCATGCGCAGTACACCGTTCATGATCAGCTACTGCTACTTACAAATAACAGTTAAACAAAGTTGCTACGAATTAGCAGAACATATGCTTATTAGAGAATGTAAACTCCTAAGTAGCAGTTATTTTAAATAGCCATTGGCAGTTCATATTTTGACAAGCACTATAGGAAAATCTTTTAAAGGCCGTATTAGACTCGGCAATTTTTTCTCTTTCGCCGGCAATTATAATGGCACGTATTCATGCGCAGTAAACCGTTCTCGATCAGCTGGAGCATTGTCAACGGTCAGAACAGCAGTTGGTACTGTCGAA
The DNA here is from genome assembly GCA_963991005.1 of Barypeithes pellucidus. NCBI lineage: Eukaryota > Metazoa > Arthropoda > Insecta > Coleoptera > Curculionidae > Barypeithes > Barypeithes pellucidus. The sequence goes on along the minus strand of OZ022557.1, from coordinate 47,174,093 downwards.
ATCCCTACAATACCCCCAGAATTAGAGATGAGCAAACCTGTTCGTTTTGATTACCAGTTAAAGTAGTTACTGCTATTTACAAATAGGAGGTGCAAAAAGTTGCTGAATTAGCAGTCCATAAGTTTAATAAAGAATGTAAACTGCTCATTTAAGTACCAGTGGGTTTAAATGGCCATTAGCTGTTCATACCTGCTTCGACCAAATAATAAACAGTTAAAAATAACAGAATAATCCATGTCAACCCAATTGCGACGGCAATGGCAATTAAAATGGCGCGTGCTCCATTTCTGGTAATGAGAGACAGCTGATCGGGAACGGTGTACTGCGCATGAATCCGTGTCATTTTAATTGTCAGAAGAGTAGAATTTCCGACTGTAGTACGGAGAACGGTGTACTGCGCATGAATCCTTGAATTATTATTGCCATTGCTGGCGCCATAAAAATTCCCGACTGTAATACGGCTTTAAGGCACTCTGGGAGTGGTGCGGCTGCGCATAAAGCGATTCATGTCGGTTTTGAATCGTTGGAGGTTATATTCGTTTGGAAACACAACCTGGGGAAGGTGGTTCCATAAGGATGACGTCCTCCAGATGATAGAATACTAAAATAATGAAGTTCGAGGAGTACTAAGCTTAACCACATCTGGATGGGCGGCAGTGGTTCGTCGTGTATTTCTGCTATTCGCCGCTCTGGGCGGAATTAAGAGGGCAAGCTCAGCCGAGCATTTTTCATGGAAATATTTGTAAAATAGAGTCAAATCATCAAGCTGTCTTCGATGTTCCAGGCTGTCGAGGCTCTTTGTCAGCTCGCGGTCTCCGATCAGACGAATGGCTCTCCTGTCGTTGGAATCCAGTAGTCAAAGAGTATGTTTGGGTACAGAGCTCTAGGCTGCTGTAGTGATGGTCGAATCTGGGCCTCAATTTCTTCCAGGTCTTTGTTGAGCCCTGATACTTCATGCTTTCTGCAAAGATGTGCGTCGACAGCCAATGTTGGTGCATTCAAAGAGAAAGATGAGAGAAGTGTGCTATCGTCAGCAAAGCAAAATATACGATTTTTAGTTTTCACTAGAAGGTCGTTAATGTAGAGTAAGAAGAGGGTGGGAGACAATATGGACCCTTGAGGAACATCGGCATTGATGGTGAAGGTATCTGAGAGAAATCCATCAATCGCAACTTGCAGAGAGCGGTCATTAAGGAATCTAGACAACCATACACAGAATTGACTAGGCATGCCATAAGATCGCAGTTTACTTAGAAGCCCTCATGCCAAACACTATCAAGGGCTTTAGAAATATCCAGTGCAATAGCCCGAGACTCTCCATGATGTTTGATTGCGTTGGTCCAAAGATGGGTGATATAGGCTAGAAGGTCTCCCGTTGATATGGACTTCCGAAAACCATATTGATGATCGCTGATAATGTTGAAGCCTTCCAGGTACTTTACAAGTTGTTGGTTAATAGCGTTCTCCATTACTTTTGATATAACTGAAAGCAATACGACTGGTCGATATTTGTTAGGAAGGGTTTTCTTACCTACGTTTATAGGTATAGCATACTAGTTTTCGGACGCTTTGTCCATAAAATTGACCATCTTCATTAAAATATCCTTAGTACGTTCCTGCAATTTACTTTTGCTTATAAGAAACTGAGGAATTTTTAAATTATTATTGCAATTTTTAGCCTTAATTATTACGTACCAACGAATAGTTTTATCAAATTTCTACTAGTGTAAGTACATTCAAGTAATTTATTTAATTTACAAATAAAATTTGCCTCTTAGGCCAGTACTTTTTTAAGACTTTTTAAAAATGGCATTGAGCACAAAAGTAAATTACAGGAACGTGCAGGGGTATTTTAATAAAGAATGTAAATTTAAGAAACAAACTGTCGGAGAACCAGTAAGTGTTGTATCCGCTGAACCTTGATTTAGTTCCTCTTTCATAATTTAAACAAAAAATCCAGATATGTATTTAAAAAAATCAAGTTGAAGATGGTGAACAACCCGAACAAACCCAAAGACGAAACGCCGCATTAAAGGTCTTGCCATCTTCTAGAAAATTAAAAGTAGCAATAAGAAGTGAAACTTATTTTTGGAAATCTCTTTGAACAAAGTCTGGAAAAAATAAAAGCCGAACGCTACAGTTTCCGAAATCTCAATGGTGAAGGATGAATTTGTTACACCCTGTATATTTATCAAATGTAAATATTTCAACAAGCGATTACTCGATCAACGACGTGTCATAACGTTGTGCTGTTTAAAAACATACAATTCTACGGAGAAAAGCCGTGATTTGAGAATTTGGCCAGTAGGTGCCGTAACACCGACATTTGTAATTACAATTTTATTACGTCCGTTTTTGGTTTTTTTTCTTTGCATTATTTTAATTCACGCGGAATTCTTAAAATTTGAAGATCAAAAAGTTGTTTTTATTCCCATGAATAAAGAAAATATATTAGACCGGTTAAAATACGTCAATGTCATACAAACTTGTTTGTCGTTTTTCCTTTTAGCGCTCTTATAAAAAGACAACTTTTTTTATCGTTCCCCAAAGCTGGTTAACGTGCGATCAATATCATTTTTCAAGTATAAATAAATAATATCTCAAGCACTATTGAGCCATCTTCAGTAAAGTTGAGAACGGTATGTAATGTAATCACAATTCAGTTTTTATTTAAAAAACTGCTGGATGTCTTCGTTTTCTATTTAACTTTCGATTTAATATGAAATCATAGGAAATGACTGGTTTCGAATTTCCGATGGCTAATGAAACATTAAAATAAGGATAAGGGAAACGTTTCTCCTATAGTAAAGAGAAATAAGAGTAATGTTCCCAAAAGATATAGAGAGTAATCACGGTAATGTCTAAACCCGATAAGCAAATGGACATATTAAGTGTTCCACAAAATGGAATAGGGACCACCGGCCTTAGTTGTCAGATGGTTAAGTTGTCACCTCCTATAATTGTCTTGCAACACGTTTATAGCAAATGGGAACTGATACCCGCACGAACTGATATGTCGACCAGCAAAGGCCGAAATTTTGAGGCCTGTATTGCGCCTTGAAGTAGTCCGGAATTATCTTAAAGAATAAAAAGCTCGACCGGCCGGAAAAGCTTAACAGGTCCTGAAGCCGTCCATATTAATTGATAACCGGTCACGGGGTTAAAGATTAATGGAGACCCTCCACCAGATTTTAGTACACTGAGAATAATTAAACTATTAGAAAGTTGGTAAATCCCTAAATCGCATCGGTAGCAAAATTTTCTCTAACACTATTAGAGTAATCATAATCATTATAAAAATATTTTCTATCGGTAACAATCTCGCTTATTTAAACATTTCTTATATTCGGAATTGGACATATTTAGACGTTTAGCAAATCAGTTCCCCGCGCTTATAATACAGGCATATTTAAAATTCAGCATAATATTCGCAGCGCTTCTGTCGATAAGGTGTTATTAGAAATCTTATATTGCGAAATTAGCCGAATGACATTCCTTCTCCGAGCTAGTCCGAATCACGCCCACCATTTTAATCTCGAAGACTCACCTCCGTGGTCGCAAGTGTTTTTATTGATGTGTAATTGTGTATTGAAAAAAGTGAGAATTAAGGACATTCAAGGCTCAGGCTTTGTATCATTCATAGTAAGTATGCATTTATACACTATAACCTATAATAAAGTAGTATAATATAATACTGTATTATTTTAAATCATTTTAGTAGATTTCAGGGTTTCATTTCACCATCCATGCACACGACATTAACATTTTTGCTTTTCTTTTTGTTTAATGTAGTAATATTAATATTTTTAAGTACAATTACATGACGAAAACACAAATTAATCCATACGAATTGTGTTTAAATGTATAAAATTATTTGGTTCGTAAAATTTACGTTGTTCGATATTTGTAATCAGTGAGAGAATTATGTATATGTTATACGTATCATTAAAAATATATACTGTTATAAGAGGCATTATGTTATTTTTTTAATTTAAGAAAAATATAGTTATATAAATGTTCTAAGCTTTAATTGAAAATTTTCGTAATATATAAATATATACAATAATATATAGTTTTTTGTTATAATATAGAATATTAATATTAGTGTAAAAAGTAACCGATGCTTATATATGCAATCAATATATTCTTGTTTAAGTGGACCACTTAGTATATCAGATATAGTGTAATATACACTATTAGAAGATTCTTGTAATATGTATTAGAATCTTTCATATATTGGGTATAAGCTATCTTTTATTCAGTATTATTCTATATTATCACTGTTATTAGAAATTCTCATAAACGGTATACAGAGTGTATATTGGTCACTAGTATCAGTAACTGTTATTAAAATATCTTTATATTGGGTATAAAACGAATAACCGCTGCTGTAATATAATTAGTACCTCCAACTATTATAGATTATAACTACTATTAGGAGTAAGTTATTGCCACTATAACCACAGTTTAAAAAAGCGAGATTATTGCAGTAGCCAACTGTCGCGCTGTCCAAATACGTATGTGGAAATCCAATAACTGATATAATATTTTTTATACCAGTTATTGGAATTTTTTCTCAGTGTATGTGTTTAATCGCAAATGAAGGTATAGTGGAACGTGGGGCCCCTACTCGACGCAATGGGCCTCCACGCGTGACGGACTCTGCGGACCCCTTATCGCCATCACTGTTGACAACGTGCAACACATTCCGCTACGAACCGAATCCATCAGATATGTATGTCATATACTAGACGTCATTGTAATCTTAATTTAAATTAAAATAGTTCATAGTATATTTTGAAATAAGGGCCAAAATATCTGACAGCGTTACGCAGTCCAGCCCATTCCCTAATTTGTCCGGAGTAGCTTGAGTAATCCGACCGGCCTGAAAAGATTACTTGTTGCCGAAAACTAAAATTTTACAAAAAAATATCATACAAAACCGAGCGTTTTACCGGGCCATATAGTGACTCCCAAAAAGTCCGGTCGTTACTGAGCTCTATATCACCTCCAACGCTAACGTCGTCTAACGTGACTAGTGACGTTGGAAAGGTAGTATAAATTCCTACTATATCCGCGATATAAAGTAACATTTGTCAAAGGCATATTAAGTTTTTAGGTCGGCAAATCCTGAAATGAAAACAAATTGAAATGAGAAATAACCATAAATAGCGCTCTCAATTAATAAGAGGGTTAAATAAACTTATGTCAAATCAGAAAACATGCACGTGTGTGGTACTGGCGTAAGATAACAACGTAAAGAAACCACACTGAGACACGTAGTATCAAAAGACGTCAGCACATATCAGCCGGTGTTGTCATATTTACACGGCAAACTCTTTGGAAAAAAATATTATAAATTAACAATTTTTCATACTATCATTAAAGAATAAATATTATTCCAGAAACCCGACGTTCAAAAATATTTTGCAACACAAATAATAGTAATATAACACACAAATTTCAAATCCGTCACAAGAACAGGAAAATAAATAGGCCAAACGTCATTAACCTTTTGAATGATGAAAAAATGTAAGTTTATTTAAGACACGCTCTCTAATCTTTACTTATTTAAAAACACCGGTCAGAATTCACTGACGTATTTTGGCAGGACTTATATATGTTGATTGTTTACAATTATGTCGCCAGTGCCCCATATGTAGTTTTTCTGGTTTGACGTCAGGTGACTTATACCGCTATTAATTGAAAGCGCCATTTATTGTTATTTTTCTTCAATTTGTCTTCATCTCAGGAATTTCCGGTTAAAATATACTTATACACTTCCATAACACCCTTGATGTAATAGTATTATCTGAAACTAATATAATAGATAATAAGTCTTCTTTTAGTCTTGATGGATATGAAATATTTTATAATGACAGTAAAAATAATAAATGTGACGGTTCTATTATTTATTGTAAGTCTTCATTGATTAGAGCAAGCAACATTATACAAATCAATAATGCTAAATTTCTGAGAATTACTCTTGTTAAGAATGGTATTAATGTAGGCATTATTTCGCATTATAGATCTCCATTCCTTAATCCTAATAATTATATCACATCACTATCAGAGTTGTTTAGCCAGAATCATGTCCTTAATTCCGATATTGAATTATTCGTGGGAGATATTAATATTAATTTGCTTGATTCTCGGTCAGTTATTAGCAACGAATATTTGAATTATTTAAATGGTTGTGGCTATCTTTCTAAAGTGAATAAGCCCACACGAATAACCGGTTTCAGTAGTACTTATATTGACCATATTTTTATGAAGAGCAAGAGACGTCTTAATAATAGTCTTGTATTATTGAATAGCTCTATCTCGGATCATAAACCTTTATTATTCAGTATCGATTTGGGACATATAGCAAGTGACACCCAAAATAATAAAGTTATTAGAAATATAAAAAAATTAGACCACCAACGTTTAAAAAAATGCCTCGACAGAGAAAACTGGCAAACAGTTTTATCGAATGATGATCCTAATATTGCGTCAAAGTTATTTATGAGTGTTTTGCAAAGTCATATTATTGCATCAACTTCGGTCAGATCTGTATCGAATAAGAAAGCCCTTCTTAAGCCATGGATTACCCCTGGTCTGCTTATTTCAATCAGAAATAGGGATCGATTACATAAACTTTATGTTACTAACCAGAATGATAATATTGCATTTGAAAATTATAAAAACTATCGTAACCAAAAACCGCTAAGTAAAATAATAAGACAAACTAAATCAACTTACTTTATACAAAAACTAAATGGTGTAAATCATGATCCCAGAAAGACTTGGATTATTATTAAGCAAGCGACGAATGATAACTTTTCTAAAACTAGCATTGTTGCACTGAAGAATGGAGAGAACCAATTATTGAGTGATCAGCGCAATAGCTAATGAGTTTTGTGATTTCTTTAGTTCCATAGGAGCAAAACTAGCTAGTAGAATAACTAGACCGATAAATGCGCCAAAGATCATCTTGGATGAAGTCCAGTTTCCTGGTTCTATGTTTTTATATCCTATTACTAAGGAAGAAATTGTTGGCTCTATTAATTCATTGAAATGCTCTTCATCCGATGATGATTTTTTTGTGTCTAATTTAATTGTAAAGTCCAACTATAAATATTTAGTGAAACCTCTGGTGCATATTGTGAATCTTATTTTCGAAAAGGGTGTTTTTCCTGATATCTTTAAGAATGCTATTATCTTGCCATTGCATAAGGGAGGTGAAAAAACTGATATTAATAACTACCGACCAATAGCTCTTACTAGTCCTATTTGTAAAATCATAGAAAAATGTTTAAAGAAAAGACTCTGTAATTTTCTAAATACAAATAAGTTAATATCTGATTCACAATATGGATTCAGGGAAGGAATGGGCACGGATATGGCCTTACATGAGGTTACAGATTATATTATCAATTGTTTCAACGATAATTGTAAGCCACTTGCCATTTTTCTGGACCTCTCCAAGGCATTTGACACTGTGGATCACCGGATTCTACTACACAAATTAGAACTGATTGGGATAAGAGGAAAAGTTCTTCAATTGTTTAGGTCATATTTGAATAATAGAACTCAAAAAGTTAAATTAAATTAACCATGTAGCTCTGTAAGTGGGGTGGAATGTGGTGTTTCTCAGGGCACAGTGCTTGGCCCAATTTTATTCTCTATATATATTAACAGTCTCGCGACAGCAATACCCGGCGTTAAAACTGTTTGTTTTGCTGACGATACAGTTCTGCTTGTTAAGGGATCATCGTGGAATGATATTTTTTTGAAGGCTGAAAGGGCGGCTACCTATGTTAAAATATTGATGGATTATAACTTCTTAACGCTTAATATTAATAAAACAAGTTTCATGTGTTTTGCAATGAATAAAATTGGTGTGCCAAGTAAAAATGAAATTAAGGTCCATTCCATTGATTGTAATTTTTCTCAGGATTGTGCATGTACTGGCAGGGTCAAGTCGGTTGATAATATGAAGTATTTGGGTGTGTATTTCGATCGGTTTTTTAAATGGAATTTTCATTCAGAATACGTTAAAACTAAATTGAGAAAATTAGTTTACAAGGTCTACGAACTGAATAATATTCTAAGCACAGAAGTTCTGCTTAATGTCTATAAATCATTAGCAGAATCTTGTCTTAATTATGGAGTTACTTGTTGGGGATCGGCTAACAAAGGTATTTTGAGTAATGTCAGTATTGCTCAAAAGTATATTTTAAAGGTAGTATTCTTTAAGCCAAGACGCTTTTCTTCAGAACTCTTATTTCAACAGTCTGGTGTCTTTGCGATTACGGAACTGTACATAAAAAATATGCTTAGACTTTCTCTTACCAAAAATATTTTTCACAATTATATAGTTCACGATATAATGACGAGAGCAAATGTCAATCGTAATTTGACTTTGCCTAACATGCACTTTAACGTCACACAAAGATCAGTTTCTTATGTGGATCCTAAAATTTTAAAGATATTACCAGAGCATTTCAAAAGAAAAAAATTCCAATGCATAAAAAAAGACTTAAACAAATGGATACGAAATAATACCCTGCTAATACTAGGCTAAATACTAGGCTAGTTAAGTTTTTTTAAATAAGTTTTTTTAAATTAGTCTGTGATTTGAGAATTTTACATGATTGAATAATATTACTGAACATGGTCTTATTGATAAGTATAGGTATTGTGTGTTTACTCTATGGTAGTGTGCACACACAGACTTTAGTCCATTGTGCATAAATTCATTTGAATTTATATAACTTCATATCATTCTTTGTAAATGAATAAATAAATAAATAAAATAAATATACTGTAGTAGTATCTTGGCCTCCCTTGTACGCTTTCGAAATATTGCCATATACTTACCCAACCCCCTGTATATAGAGATGTTAAATTCCCTGGAATTTTAAATAGTTCCCAAATATTCGCTAATGTTTGTTTTTTTAATACAAACTATGTTATAAATTTTAGAGATCTTTTATATTAACCCTCTGAAGCTATAGTTTAGTAAAAATTCAGGTTCATTTTCTTTTTATTAACACCAACAAACAAGAAATTGTTTAGTCGGTATTAAATCAACTTTCTTCTGAAGCAATGACTCGAATGCTACTTTCTTCTATGCTGAGATGCTGGTACTGCTGCATATATCAGGATTTACATCTGTCGTTTTTTTTCGCGTTTGTGTTGATATGGATGTAGGTCCAGCCACTTGCAAATCAATATCTGGATAATCTCTCTGTTTTTTTTTTTGTGATTGGTATTTCTTTATTCTTTGTTCTTGTTTGTTGCATTTTATGTTAACTTTGATGTTGTAGTGATAGTAAGGCGAGTAGTCTTTTTTTGAGATATGTATGAGTGACTTTGCTTTGACAGACCTTCCTGTTGCCGCTGAGGTGCTGAGGATCCTGATTAACTTACAATATCTATAGCAACATCTTTCAAATATGTTTTGAATACATCCCTTGCCACCAAGCTAAATTTACTGTATTGGATGTGACCCGAATTATTTTTTAGGCCAAAGATCAATTCTAGCTATGTATGTGTTAATTCGCGCGAAGATTCAACCGAATTTTCTCTTGGAAATATTCGCGGCTCCCATCTCTACTCGTATATACAATATATGGATTCTTTGCAAACATGATACAATGATACAAGGGGTATTATTTTAAATGAAACACCATGTATTCTATTTATGATCCTAAAACCTCTTGAAATTGTCTATCTTTCTGTGTGTAATATTACTATATCTAGCCCGAATAGTTTTTCTCTTATGAGCATTAAAATGTGAAAGCTTCCTCCGTATATCTACTATTGAACATGGTATGAAAAAGATGTATAACATAAAGAAATAATAATAATAATAATAGGTAGGTTCTCACAGTTCATAAGTCACTCTGGTATACTACTTATTATATCGAAAATTTGTGGTGATAAAAATAAATTAAATCGGCTTAAGCACTTCTTATATTTAGAATTACATCGTACAACACAGCATACTAGAGATTTTGTTGTCACAGCAAGAAACAGTTTTATTAAAATAACATGCCTGGGGGAGATTTTTCATGTTGGCTTAAGAATATTAAAAGAATGAAATGAAGATAAAACACAAAAAATGTTTCCTCGGCATAAAAGAAAAACACATTAAGTCAAATGTCAATGACGTAGCTTAATGGAATTTTCTTGTAAAGAGATGAATAAAAGAGAGAATCAAAGGGGTTATTTAACGTTTTAAAAAGAAAGAGGTATATTATCACAAGGGGTAAACACATTCCTTTAAAAGAAGCAAAATATTACGTGTACTACGTATCTGTAAAATTTTTAACTCCATTGGACCTACGAATACCGACATTTTATGTATAATATTATACATTATTTCCTAAATAAAACAAATTCGTACGTATACTACAGGGTGATTCATGGTCGATGGCCTATTAGACGTTTATGAAGAACTAGTCGACGGATTCCTTTGAATTTTTTTATAAAACAAATTCGTACGTATACTACAGGGTGTTTCATGGTCGATGGCCTATTAGACGTTTATGAAGAACTAGTCGACGGATTCCTTTGAATTTTTTTTAGCTTATACAGGGTGCCCAAGATAATGAGGGCATCTATGGGGATCTCCTTAATGGTAACAGATACAACTTCGATTAAATAAGGAAAACGTATCGCAATGAATGCACTAATAATATGCCGCACAAAAAATGTCGGTAAGATTTTTAAGTTTTGAATAATTTAAACAAAAAGAAATTTTGAATTTTTAATTTAATTTTTTTTTCGGCGTTAATATTAAAGTTAGAGCAAAACTGACAAATCATATTCACATAAACTTTTAGTGAACTCAAAGATACATAACACATTTTTATACGACGTTTCGTTTTTAAGCAATCATCATCAACTTCATATTTCCTAATACGGCCCTAATTTTATAATGTCAAATTGTAATACCTTTTTTATTCTAAATTCAATAATGTATCACAGATTATTGTTTAATTACGTTTCGAGTCTTTTTAATCATCTTCATGAAATTTTCGGGATACGGACCTGTATTTTCCATCATTTTGTAAGAACAGTTCAATGCAGTAGGTACTAAACGGAATATTTTTAAATTCTTTTATAATAATATTCATCATAATATTCATAAAACAAGATAATTTATTAAAAATAACAAAACAGTAAGTATGAAAAAATAAAGAACAAATATGTACATCAGCAAAAAACATTAATTAAAGTAAAACTCCAAACAAATATCATCTTAAAATTGCAGAAATTAAAACATTAATTACCATTTGTGGCCTTACACTTTAAAAGGCTTCAATAACTTTACTAGTCTTCTAAGGTCTCTAGATAATGTCGGAAATCGTTTCGGACACCTTTTGATAAATTTATTTCCAATAATTTACTGTTAGTTTTACTTTCATTAACGTTTTTTTTGCCGATGTACCTATTTCTTATTTTTTCATATTTACTGTTATTGTTAATAAACTAATTATCTTGTTTTATAATTATTATGTAGTACATTATTATAAAAGAATTTAAAAAAATTTTCATTTTAGTACCTACTGCATTGAGATGTTTTTATAAAATTATAGAATATACAGGTCCGTATCTTGAAAATTTCATGAAGATGATAAAAGACTCGGAAGGTAATTAAACGATAATGTGTCATCATTGAATTTAGAATAAAAAAGTCTTGACAATTTGACATTATAAAATTAGAACCGTATTAGAAAAAATTAAGTTGATGATGATTGCTTGAAAACGAAACGTTGTATAAAAATATTTGATATGTAGATAATCTTTGAGTTTACTAAAAGTTGCTATGAGAATGTTTTATCAGTTTTGCCCTAATATTAATATTAACGCCGAAAAAACATTAAATTAAAAATTCAAGATTTCAGTTTTTTAAACTTAAAAACTTTACTAAAATTTTTTGTACGACATATTGTTAGTGCCTTGATGGCGATACTTTTTTCCCATTTAATCGAAGATGTATCTGTTACCATTAACGAGATCACCATCGAGGCCCTCATTATCTTGGGTACCCTGTATAATTGGACTCTTTTAAATGTATATTCTACCGGTTCTACTAGAAAGTATTAGCAACTTTGATAATTTAAATGAAACAACCTGTATATTATTATCTTTTTAGAATTCCTATTATGAGCATTGAACAGAGTGGAATATACAGAACAGAGAGGCAGGGGCAATTACTTCTTTAAAATTGGTGCGCGACTAATAGCCAGACACGGACTACGTGGTAAATAAAGTGATATCTGCGATTTAGCTTCAACACATCGCGAGACAATACATCGAACGACAATTCATCGCAGAGACAACTCATCGCTACGACAATTCATCGTGCGACAATTTATCGTTGCAATTTACTACAATAATACAAATAAATGGAACAAAAATAGACGTTTAATAGCGATTAAATAATCATAATCAACTTATGGACAGCAAACATTTCTGAATCGTGACAGTGCCCTGGGAAAACAAGTGAGAACCCGCCCCCGCTACACCTTTTCTAGCCGATTTCCTTCTGTATTCGGCAAAAGAAAACACAAGAAAATTACATAAATTAACAGTGCCCTGGGCCCTCTGAAGTAAACTACTTCTAGACATGTTTTCTTCTACTGACTAATTGTAAAATCTTGCTGACCAAGTAATCATTTCGCAGCTCGACTGTTAATAGCGGCAAACCATTTAATTACTTCTCATTTTAAAATATTTGAATTTTTACACCAAACATGAAAAAATTATTATAAAATACTGCTTAAAACAAGTATTTGGCATAATTAAATTAGGAATTATTTGTTTTAAGTACCTAATTTTGGCTGACCGATTAGGTAATTATAGTATTAACTAATTATAGTATTAAGTAATTATAGTACTCAACCTAACCCAAAATGAATATATAATTTTGGTATTTCAAGGAAGAGGATTAAGTAATTATGATACTCATGAAAAATATAGAAAATTTTCGACGAATTGACGCCCGATGAAGTGTCGTAGCGATGAATTGTCGCACGCTGAATTGTCGACGATGAAAAGTCGTGCGGTGAAATGTCGTACGATGAATTGACGGGACACCGATATCTGCGGACTGGACACGAAGTATAATAACGGTGGTCACGTAAATCACACTATATCCCATTAAACAATCTCCAACCAAATTGGTAAAAATTATTACATTGTTTAATTTTCTGTTGAAAGTTTTATGAATAAAATATAATTAAAGTTGAAAAATAGTCCATTCATTTTAATGGTCGCTGTATATATATAATTTAATTGTTTTAATTACGAACGGTGAGAAAAATGAAAAATGTCACCGTTATCATGTAGAATTTACCATTCTCAGAAAAAAATCACATAGAAAAATATCAATAAAAAATAACGACTTAACTAAAGAAAATTCTAGAAAGGGCTAGTTGCCCGCGGTGCTGGTATGTTGCCTTCTGCATCGCGGAATCCCACCGTAAACAGTACCAGAACCGATTTTCAGCAACGGGGAATACCGACGAATGGGATAAGCTAGCTACGAAGCTGTGTCAATCAGTTACACGTTCACTTGACGCTGTTGGAGCTGATTTCCTGCACGAGGGCTGAGAGCTAATGGCTCTCATGGTTGCTTCCTGTGAATAAAAACTAAGTTACCCTTTAGGTACTTCAATTGTTGAGTTTATTTTCAACCAATTATTTATTTAAAAGTAAATTAATAACATTAAGTTCTTTAGGAATGAGGAACTGGGATATTGCTATGGCACCGCTGCTCTACCCTATACATATATCACGGCTAAAGTGCGAAATTATTAAAATAACGTGAACTGAGTGTGATTTCTCGTGAGGATTTGAGAATAATAAATGAATGAAACAAGGGTACAGATAACATTTCACGTGGAAAAAAGAAAATATATTAAGTTAAAAATAAATAACACAATAACGTATTCTCTTTCTAAAGTGACGAATACCATCATTAAGGGAGAGAAGTAACAATTTGTGTATTAAGGGCATCCGACCAAAAGTCATGACGATGCAGAGAGAAAATAACCACATTTATATTCGTTGGCCGTCCAGTTATCGTAGTTACTCTTCTGACGCATTTCAGCATTGAACGGATATCTTTTTCTATCATGTTGGTAGCATGTAGCAAACAACAAGTATCGTTGTTCAATAAAGAAGAAATATTTGTGGTAGATTTAGAGACCGAGAAAAAGTAAAAACATTGCGATGTCTTGACCCGAATTTAAGAAACTTCATTGTTTTAGACTTAAGGAATCCCCAGAAGATATTATTACTTAAATAATGAAATAGTTTTAAATGTAAATTTACTAAATTTTAAAAGGTTCATATTTTTGTTTGGATTTTTTTCTACATTAAAATAACTGTTGCACATCGACATCGACATACAATCTTTCCACTGCGCATTGGTGATTAAAAGAATGCAATTTCTTGCTTGCCTTAGTTTTATTGGGACAAAACGACTAAAAAAGAGTGAATTCTTAAGGAGCCAACCCATTAAAACTGCTTACCCCGTCACGGCAGTTTTTCTTAAATCGTCACCGGTAGTTATAATCACATATATCGCACAGGCCGGTGACATCGACCAATAACTATGGATATGTACAACTTATGGAGTGCGCAGTAAAAAGTTAAATTTTCGGTCGTATTGTCTTCGCCGTCATATAGGCAACCCTACCGTATTTGTGCCGGGTTGCCAACGACATGAACCAACGACCACCGTCCGAACAAACCCGAACCAAAATCAGTCGTAGGGATGTAACGATATTAAGAATCTATCGATAAGTGGACAATAGATATCAAAATTAATTCTAAAAGTGGCTTTCCAGTGATGGCCTTCTTTTATGCGAGAAAATAGATTGTTTATTTCCCAGTAAAGAAGGTCTTGATATATCAAAATATTGTCGTGTAATCATAAGGCAATAAGGTCCTGTTCGCCGGTTCATTTAAATAGTTTATCAGTCGGATCAGATTTGTTTACATGCGCGACATCATAAATTTGACACTTTTACTTTGGAGTTTGGCTATCCATAGAGTCGCGCTGAACGGATTCAGTGGGCTCGCTCCTTTATCGTTTAAATCTAAATAGCGCAAATTGTGTCGTCAAATCGTCTGGAGCGACAAAAAGCTTTCCACGTATTACTTCAAAAATAAAACAAGATTGCTTACAATTGAGTCTCAACGTATAAAATTTTTATTGTAAACGATTCTCTCCGGATCAATAATCCAAAACGGTCCTAATTGGAAGTTTGTTATGAATTGCAAGGATTTCATACATTTTTATTATTCTCTGAGGATTTCATAAGAATGCAATTTACTAGCGAGCACATGATATAATAAAGCAGAAACCTTTTAACTTCGGAAACGACATGATTTTAATTGTAATTCTCTTAGTGATAGGAGGTCCACGCTTCGGTACAGACTCTTTTATTTACTAATGTCAAAACCACTTAAAGGATTTTATCTACAAATAGTATTGAGTGAATTTTTTAACGCTTGTTATCAGTATCTAAAATGTCTCTATTGCGTTATTGGACTGGTAGGAACCAAATTGTCAGCTCAATTTTTTTGTATTATATTGAAGAAAGAATAGGAGAAAATGGGGTAAGTTGTAACGAACGCAAACTCAATTAGAATATGTGGCACCATCTTTGATATTTGTATAGAGATAAGTTTAATAGTTAGTAGACATTCAAACCACTAGTGGAGCGTATTAGAGACGTTTGAAATATTTCCACGTGATGATGTAAAATGTTTACTATGTTTAAGGACTTTTTTGCCGACATATTATAAGATCAAAATTAAGTGTTGCATATGTTGTATTATATATTTAGATATAGGCATATTTTTTAATAAATTCTATATAAAATCTTAAATATAACGTCTTGGGTCAAGATGGCCCGGGTAAGTTAACGAGTCGTCATTTTATCCCATCTGCACAAAAATCACTGGATCTATGAATTTACTTTTTTTAGATGCCTAGAGTGTAGAAAAAATCAAATAGACGTAAATGGGATGAAAATGCTATGATTGCGGCCATCCATGAAGAGTTAGATGGATAACCGTCTAATATTGTGGCTCCGACTTATGGAATTCCAGAACCAACAGTGCGAAGGTAATTGAAAAAAAAATAGGAATAACGAACAAGTTCCGAAACATGGAGGGAGGTTTTTCAACTACAATACAATATGTTACCAGAAAGAAAATTACGGCGAGTATAATAACAAGTACGTACAAACCCGAACAAACCCGTCAAGAACCAGCTTACAGAAAATGAAAATCTCCAAAGACAAAAAGAAGGAAACAGAAAAATAGGCAAGAGAAAGAACGCGATGACAAAAAAATTAAAGAGACCAGTAGTTGGCATGAAGAAGAAAGAAAAAACACAATCCTGTCCAGGCTATAATGAGTTGTACGAAGAATATCTCGTGGAAGATTGGATTTATTGAATTAAATGCCAACAATGGTGGTTTTAACGATTTTATTTGCGATTTCTGATGACCAATTCGCACTAAATTATGTTCTAGTTATTAATAAAATTTTATTTTCAACCAAGTTTGTATCCAGAATCAACTTAAGGGAAGATCTCCACATTAAAGTATACGATCTTTTCAACTCCAATGACCAATGAACACCTGTGTTTCTAATCTTGAACAACTAAAAAGAATTTCTGTATGACACACAAAACAATATAAAAATAGAATAAGCACAAACACTTTATAAATCCACATAGACCCCCGTATGCAGGATGTAACAAATTCGTCCTACCGTATTAGGATTTCGGGAACGGTAAGAGATACGAAGTCGGTTAAATTTGGGCGAAGTTGCGTAATTATGGGCCCAATAACATGCCGCAAAAAAATCAAAAATAAAAAGGGGCTTCCAAAATGTTTGAAAAAATCTAAAATTTAGTGTTTCGGTTTTTATTTTTTCGTGACTTTGTTCAGAGACGCCCAAAAATAAATTTTATTTCCTCATTGCTACTTTTTATTCTCCAGAAGATGGCATCATCACATCTTTAATGAGACGTTTTGTCTTTGGGTCACCATCATCAACATTTTTTAAAATTTTTAAATACGGACTTGGATTTTTTTGTTTAAATTATGGAAGAGGTATACAACAATTACTGGTTTTGACTCTGAAATTGACCATCGTCATTAAAATATCCCTAATACGTGCCTGTAATTTATTTACTTTTATTTCGACGAAATTGAAGATATTTAAATTGTTATTGCTATTTCTGTCGTTAATTATTATTATTATGTACTACTACTGTTTTTTTTATTATTTCAAAGTATATAATAGTCAGTCGCTAATAAATTCCTAAACTATAAGTACCTACCTACAAATAATTTATTTTATTAATACAAATAAAATTTGCCTCTTAAGTCCAGCAATTCTTTAAGACTTTTTAAAATAGCCATTAAGTTTTAGTTTTAATCAAAACTAAATTTATCTAACGTACTAGAGGTATTTTAATGAAAAACGTCAAAAAACCAGTAAGTTTTGTAGGTATACCGCTGAGCATAGATTTAATTCCTCTTTCATAATTTAAACAAAAAAAATCCAGGCCCGTATTAACTTGATTATGGTGACCCCAAAATGAAACGTCGCATTAAAGATCTGATGATGCCATCTTGTAAGAAAATTATTTCTGGGCACCTCTTCGAACAAATTCAGGAAAAAAAATAACCGAAACGCAAAATTGTAGATTTTTTCAAATATTTTGAGTTCCCCAAACCCCAATGGTGGAAGGCGAATTTGTTACACCCTGTATACTTTGGAATTTTCTAACAATTTTCCCCATCCCTCTTTTAACCGTACAATAAAAATATCTACATATATTATTATGCTACTGGCTTTCCATATACAGGAATTGATATAAAAATATTGCATGGACTTTCGACCCTGTTAGGTTCCCAAATTTGTTTAACTATGTTTTGGACGAACAAGCTACTCATATTTTAGAAATATCGTGCAGATTATTACTGTCTTTAGGATATGAATTTAGACCATACTTATACGTAAATCCTTCTTTCAGATTGGGTGTCCTGTTCATCTATTTATTTGTCCGTTTATTCAATATCTCATAGAGCTTAATTTTTCATGATGTCAGTTATCTATCCCTCTTTTGCTGATGATCCTTTCTAGAGTCGAAACATGTTCCTTAAATACTATATTTTTCGGTCTTTACTTTAGTGTAGAGATATTCCCTTAAATACGAATATTTGTGGTTTAGACTAGTGTTGGGAAAAACCGATTATTTTAATAATCGAGTACTTGATACTCGAGCGATTTTAATAATCGAGTTAATCGCTCGAGTGAATCGCCTGAAATTCCAATTTACCAAGCGATGACGTCACCGACTGCTTAACGGGCTGCCTAGCCCTTTAGATGTGATCAGGTAGGGTATTTAGCAGGCACGTAACTACGGGTGGGCACAGGATTAGCTAAAAAATTATAGTATCACCAAAAAAATTCCAGAAATTTATTTATTTGTGAATAATGAATTTTTACCACGTGTCTCGATACCAAACAAAAAAACTGCAAGAAATCACCCAAATATGTATTTATTGCTCGGGTTTATTCTTGTGCTTTTTTAAAACAAAAAGTATTACCAAGTGTTATTTTTCTTCACATCTTTCTCAATCTACGAGCATAAAATAAATATATATTTAAAATGGCCGTCAAATTCTTCCACTTTAAATTATCAGGTGCCCACTGTGTGCAATTCAAAAATTTAGGCTTAGTTACGCGACTGGCAAAATAAGAAAGTTGGTGATTATTTTTTTAAATTCATGGTTATAGTTACCTAAAAGTTCCTGTTTAAATTTAAGAATGTTTACTTTTGGTTACCAAAAAATTTCTCGATACCTCTTTTTTGTAAACTATTTTGCTCGTTTTCTTATTTTCCATTAACATTTTCTATAATGTATGTTATTTTTAAGAAGTCTTTCGATTTAAAAATGTTTACTATAACATAACCGACGAATTTTTCTATATATGTTGTTAACAATTTTGTTCGTTCTGTTATTTTTCATTAAGAATTTCTATTATTATGTTATTTTTGAGAAGTTTTCTCGAGTTTATAGTAAATAAAAATTTTCAAATTATATCCCTTAATTTTTTAATATTTACAATCGGAGACCTAAACTACGCCGCTGACTAGACAGCTTTCGGATCGCGCGTCGTGTAAAACCAAGGGCATTATAACAGTTGATATTTTTCGGTTTTCGCCTGAATCTTTAACTAGAGTATTTCCTATCGAGCGAAAAACTGTTTGAATATACGAACAGTTTTTTAATTCGATCACGCTACAGCGGTAAAATTCCGTCGGCGGCAAGCGAAGCGCGGATATCGAGTGAAAGATAATAAGTTACGGGCGACGGTTTTCGCCTGAATAGATAATTCGAGCGGATTTTTTAATATTCGAGCGATGTCGGTTATTTCAATAATCGAGTGATCAAGCGGTTTTTCGCTCGAGTGATCACAACACTAGTTTAGACCAGCATTTATTAGTATTATTCAATACTAATGGACTACTTTACTTCATACACCTAAAAAAAACTATCTTTAAATTAAACCCAAAAGCATGTGGCAATTGCTAAAACGATGAATATACATTTTTTGGTTTACTGTTTATAGCTGCAATAAAGTAATCATTAACTCATTAACCTTATATCAAAAGGGCTCCCCTTTTTTGCCACATTGACCTAAAATAGGGTTCTTTATAAGCCTTGATTTGTTATTTGAGTGATGAGCTGAGCCAACCGCAGGAGTTTATTTTAGGAAGCATGTTATTATAGGATACTTTAAGGGTCAGTCGGTTATACCTATGCGGCAGGGATTTTTACTGAATGAATTTAATACCCGATTAATCGCATGATTATATTGTTTAGTGAACTTAGAAAATGGGTTTATTGAGGACTTAAATGGCGATTTTTTGATTCTTTCTGATTCATACGTCGCGTCGTATAAAAACAAAAAAAGCGCATCAATTTTCTGGCATTAGTTTTGTGTGAATGATTAAGTTGCATTATATATCAGCCTTACTGAAATGACGTAAATTTACTCCCTGTTCCTGCTCTTCTCTTCTCAAACTTCACTTCTTGTTTTTGATGTTTTTGGTTGGTAAATTAGAAGATCTGAACAAAATATGGTACTTGTATAAAGTAAGTAAAAATGTTCTCTCACTGTATAATTTGAAAACTTTCCATACATAAGAGTGATTCACCGCTGGTATAAAATCACGTTTTCAAACGAACCAACAATTTTTATAAAAAATTGTTAAATATCTACAAATGTTAACTAGGTACTCATAATTCGATAATTTAGTTTTTTTAATTTTTGTGAAGTTTGTATAATTTATAGGCAAATTTTTTTTACAATTCAAATCGAAAATATCGATTTTCTAAACCCATCGAAAGACGCAGAATTAAAAATCATAAATATTTTTATTTGATATTTTTTAAATAGGTTAAAAGATAACATAAGGTTTGTTCCAACACCCTATTTTTGTATCGTTCTAGAACCGTCACGAAACTGTTGGGATCGATTTTGTGCGCAGGCGTTAATTTTGCACTGTTTGGTGCTGATGCACAAGGGGAGCAAGGTTGGTACGTTTTTGTGACCATTCTGTGTAAAAATCTCAGCTGATCGCCTGTCTGATTCTAGGAAAGAAGTTTAGTAATTAGTTAATTATCATAACATTCATAAATCACAACCCTACTTTTGTTGTTTTGATTTCTTCGTCTAAGCTTGAGTATTATCTTTTTTCGTTCCGTTTTGTTGTATTTAATAATCATGAAAGAGAATAACGTTTAATGTTAAGAATATCTTGTAGGTTTGGGAACCGGATTATACAAATTTAATAAGAATAAATTAAATAATCAAAATATTAAGCAACAACTCCTACAAAACAAGGCTAAAAGAACTGCATGAATGCCAGGAATACAAAAACAACGGTTAAAATTCTTAGGGCGCAAGTCAGTACAAGCGGTTCCTGGTCTTGGCCATGTATCGTTTTTACCGTTCAGGAACTGGTTTGCGAACGATCACAATTTGGTTGGAACACCCAAGGGATCGCCAGCTACACCGTTTTGTGTCGGTTGGAACGCCTTTCGACTACTACGCATGTGCGTGACCGTACATTGTACGATTTTTAGGGTGGTTGGAACGAACCTATAGTTATATGCAGCCCGGTGAGACTGCTTATGGGGGGGGTCGAAACACGTAAGAAGGCCTTGGAAGTGATGCTAAGCCTACTCTGCTCCATACGCTCACATGTAACCTACTTTTAGCTATCTGTTTCACTCTATCATTTAAGCGTCAATATCAGACTTACGTAGAGTTAATATGGAAAGCCCAAAAGTGAGTTTTTATGCAGGCGACTTGATCCTGGTCATATTTGTCTCACTTTACTGAATTAGGGAAGGTTGCTGCAGACAGAGACAGGCATAGAATGCGAACAGCACGAATTGTTAAATAGTTTAACAAGCTAACTTCCTTCGTCTGGCGGGCATGGAAATCAAGCAACATCTGATATGAAATGGTGGAGAAGTGGAGAAGACGCATCTTTAAATTTTAAAATAATTTTTAATATTCTAATCTTTCACGAAAAACGTAGTTTCCTTTTTGGTGCAAGTGAGTAATTTGTAATTGAAACATTAATTTAGTCATCTTTACTGAGAGTAAGCTTCAATAATAATTTCTTTTCCTGAATCATATGGGGCCCAAAAATATGCTTGGACTTGAAGCTTGAAATATTTGCTAGGACCTAGAGCCCACTTGAAGATGGTAAAATATTTTATGTAAATTATGATTTACTTCCTATTTTTTAATAAAACTACTTACAAGCTTATTTCTGAAGTTTAATTTTTCATTTGTAGTTACGTTATTAGTTAAAAAATGATATAAGAGTGTGTAAGGTTCATTTTAAAGTGATATTTACAGCTTAAAACATGTCAGAATCCTAATATTTGATTTTCACTATTAAGTAAATCAAATAAAAGGGTTTGAATGTTTTTTGTTGGTTAAATGTCACTTTAAAATATTGACAGTAATAAAAATTTTGACAAAAGTGACATTTGAAAAGCACGTGCGTTTGTCAGCTGATTCCAGACGGAATGGATGCCTGGTTTGTTCGTTTGTTCATACTTGCTTCGATGTGTTAACACGGCTGTTTGTCTTCTTCCTGTTTATAAGTATTCGTTGGTTATATGCATTTGAATAGTCGTATAAAAGCCTATATCTATTGCTCTCTGATTTCGCGGACGCGAGGAAGTAGCTCTCGGTGGAATCCTAGACTTAGCGGCATGCGGCCTATATTTTTCAGCAAATCGGCTTTTGTTTGGTCGTTTTGCGCTAGCTTCTTTTTATGCGAAATTATCATAATTAAATTCATTACTGGTCGTTTGTGTAATACTGTATATTTGGATTATTTTGACATATTTAGAGTTTTTAGCATATAATAATATTACGTATGTAGTTTTGATTGGTAATGTGATCCGGTATATAAGAGCTAGTTCTCATTATTACTACGTAAAAGTGCTTAAATCCAACTTTTCAGGAATTAAAAATTAAACAAGTTTAAATCATCTGCCGACTAGTAAGTAAGTATGTACACACTTACACCCTGTACAGGGTGTTTCATTAAGGCCGGTTACCGGCCATATCTCGGTAACTAGTAACTACTGAGCGTAGAATTCCAGGGAGTTGCTGTGGAGCGAGCCGTAGAAGCGGGTACGTTTAGACCTCTCACACGAAGCCCGCCAAATCGGAACGGTATATAAATTTTATCGTGAAGGAGGAATCTCCCTGAAGGGAGTCTTGGTGGTTTAACCCCATGGGAGAGGTAGATTTTTCAAAATTTCTGGCACATCATTTTACTCTCTTTCCAATAATACAAAAATTATTTATTTTTTGAGCAGTAGCTTCCATGAAATCGCGTTCCAAAAGTGGAGGTAATTAGAATTTACAGGTCGATAAGTGGATCTGTGTCTCCGACATATCGGTAAGGGGTAAGCAATATCGTTTAAAACATGGTAAAGTCATGGGCGTGCTATTATTATTTTAAATAATGTAATAAAAATAGGAAATTCTTCGGTAATTGCATTTTATATTTGAAGGCAGGTAACTGTTTTTATCAAGGTTTAAAAAATTACTTTTTAGAAGATGTAAATTTTTTAATATGAAAAAAACAGTTACATGATTAATTGATTAATGATGATTTTTCAGTTTTGGTCGTATTAATATCCCTTTCTAGCTGTCACTTAAGCGACAATTTAAATAATTGATTTGTGATTCCTCTTCATATACTCTATAAACATTGGCAATCACTTCACGGGTCTAACTGTGAAGTTTTTTACCAAAGTTCAAAATTTTAAAAACACCCTGAAACACAATGAACACTTAATTTATAAAACCCAATTTAACACAATACAATAACTATTGCTCTTTCTATCAGTACGCAACTGGGTGAGTACATCCATCAAATATCGGACATCGTCGAGCAAGCCCGAGGGCACATCGGGTATCTCACGAGACGCGTGCGCTATCAACTATCTGGAATATAACCTGTCAAATTAGCACTAGCTACCTGTCACCATTGACAACGCACTATGTTGCCATATATTTTTAGATTAACAGTAGGTACTTTAATCAAAAAAATATATTATTTTGCATTTAAATATCAAAATAAATAGTATGAAAAGAAAGTTTTAATAATATTGAAACTATAATAAAATATTGGTTTTTATACAGGGTGTCCGCTAATTAATGGCACATGGAAAAACCACAGACTCCTTACGTAAAAATAATAGGATTTAATTATACTTACCGATATGCGAAAGTTAATATTAACTGAGATACAGGGTGTTAGAGTTAAAACTTCATTTTTGTTTTTCTCTTATATCTTTGAGAGGAACCAACATTTTTTAACAAAATTTTACAATTATGGTTTTTTTAGGACGATAAATTGATTTTCTTGTGAAATTTTAATGTACAATGTAGGGGGCGTTGTATGCAGCATTTTTCACACATTTATAAGCTCATAACTTTCTTGTGCCTCAGTGTATTTAAGTTTTTAACGAAAATAATACTTTTGTCATATTTATTACGTAAAAAAGGTAGACTAAGTTCAGGTCGCCCAGAGTTACCGTTTCGGAGATATTTGTATTTAAATTGTTTAGTGCACCCTGCCCAATTACTATTAATTTGCAAACAATTTTTTTTTTCTTAAAGTAACCCATGAGGAAACAAATGAAATTTAGAGATGCAGTTGCTATGAAACCTTCATGTTGTTATTTGTTTGTTGATTATTGTAAGATAGCTGTGTGAGGATATGTTGTGTGTATACGCGCAGGAAAATTTTAATGGACGAGGTGCCTGGATACGATTTTCGAATTCTATCCAAATCGAAGACAACCTGATTTTAAGATATTCAAAAATATTTTCGATCGATTAGGCGAAACAGGTATCTTGCATCCTAAACGGAGTAATATAACTTTTTTTTTCTTTTCCTATATACCAAAAACTGTTGATAATAGTTGTAAGAAACGAGCTTAACAAACAGTTATAATCGCAATTCATCACATTTTTAATAGCAAATAATTAATCTAAGCATATCTAACCTATCTGTAGTACAGCAGTGACTGTCCCACCTATCAAGTGTAAACATATCTGTAGTACAGCAGTGACTGCCCACAATTGTTGACTGCCCCACCGATTAAGTGCAATTTTAATTTTTAATTACAGGCATAGGTCAATCTTAAAATAAATTAAGTTAACTAAACTGTAAAAATATTATTCTAATGTTTAATGATTGACCGAAGAATATGGTAATAGAAATTAAATATTAAATAATATTGGATAGTATGGTATAGAGTTTTCAGGCGATGATTTATAACTTTATATAGAAATGCGGCATTTAAACGCTGCTGGTGACATTTACACACTTTATTAACAAATTTTGAAAATATAATCTAATTTTTAATATATTTATAATGAATAATTATCGTGACAAGTTTTTAAATAGTAATGAAAATTTGTTGTCCTAAATACTATTATTAAGGTTTTGGAATAAATCATGTGAGACTTAAAAACTTACCTCTGATTGATAATGACCCGTAAATGTAATTAAGTAACGCGCTTCCTAAAAACAGGTCAAGAAAAAAGTAATTAAGGAAAGCGTTTTCTAAAAATAGATCAAAATGTAGAGGCAGATCTAAGAACTAATGGAAAGAGAGTTAAAAATCTAAAAAACTCATATACAACGCCGCAGGCACAATTGTTGTGAAAATGAGATGGAGAATTAGGATAAATTGGGTGCTGGGCTGAGATTTGTTAAGTAAAAAATAAGACGCAGTTTATTTAAATAATTTTATTGTAGTAAAATGAAAGAAATGACTTTCTCTCTGGCGTCGTGGCTGCTGGGGGCGGTTGAAGCCACAAAACCAAAGGTGAGAGGTAGCGAAATTAAAGAAAATGTTACTTTTACATCTGCTGTTTTTCGACTCTATTTTAAGAACTGGCTCGAAATCGTCAGTAATTATCCCTTTGTGTGTGCTTTTGTTCGGGTTTGTCCGTGACTAATAATCGTTTTTGTGTACGTCCGGGTGAAAATTGGTTTATGCCAATCTAATTATTAAGTTCTTTTTTGCGCATGCTTGCTAGTAAGCGATTGTATAACTTTCACGGTACACTCGTAGGTTCTATGCCAATTGACAACAATAACCCTTTAATAAAGAACATAAAGGGTGATATGGAAATGACGTATTATATTTAAACCGGCAATTCCTGAGATGAAAATAAATTGAAGAAGAATATCCAAAAATGGCGCTTTAATTTAATATGCTCTATACATGACCTTATGTCAAACCAAAAATGACTACGTGGTGCCCCTTAAATAAAGCAACATATGGCCAAAAACGTCAGTAAATCTTGAACAATGTTGTCATATCTTCAGGGTAAACTCTTTAGAAAGTCTAACCGTTTGACAGATTCCAAGTTGTTTATTTTTCAGGGTAGATTATTATAAACTTTTACGTTTAGTTCAGTTCACTGGGAAACAATCTCCTTATAAACTTGAACTGACTCGAACAAACCCCAGCGGAGTTTATAATGGTCAGGTATGTTCTCACTTGTTCAATTCGAACGACACCCGTCGGATCTGAACAACTGAAATGCCACTTTACCTTTCAGAAGAAAAAAATGCAAATTTATTTACCTTTTCGGCCTTGTTTAAAACAAACTTAATTTAGAAAAAACACCAGGTAACCCGAACAAAAACCGTCACAAAACACCAAAACAAAGTCACATTAGTTATCGCGGATCTCATGAACACATCTAAGTACCATTCAATCTGAATTAGTATTTTAAAGTGCTACCGTGTAAACAAAAATACGCCCTTATTTGTAACTAAATAACACCTTTGAGCCTGTTCGTGTCTTGACCTTGTCTGTTCGGCAATGCTGCCAGATCGAAAATGACAAAGACGTTAGATTTAACATGTAAAAAACGGTAGATTACGGTAGACGGTACACGGTCTGCCTGGTACCACATAAATTATAAAAAAACAAAATATTAAAAAAAGGTAAAATTAAACACAAACAGTAAACTGACAGTTAAAAACGGTAGGTAGGTGTCTGGTACACCTTAAGGCAAGTTACAAAAAAAGCTATAATAATGATAATTTCAAAGGAAAACCTACTAAATTCAATTTTAATAATATTCTATCTGCTTTTCATATTTACGGTAGATTTAGGTGTCTCTGCGGTAGAACGGTAGCTCGGCTCTCAAAGCGGTAGATCTACCGTAAAATCGGTAGATCTGGCAGCACTGCAGCGTTGTCACTTTCGATGTTTTATAAGATTATATTCATAAATTGCGGAATTTCCTTTAATAATATTACTTTCCTGTATAATTATAGTCTCGGAAATGGCAACCGCGCTAGCACCACTAAGTTTTCGAAGAAAGAAAGCACCTTGGACTCGACCATTTATTTCAAACGGTAGTCAAAGGGTATGTCAATACATAATTGTTTCATTTTATCTTTAGTAAAGGGTTAATGGCCCATAGAAATTAGCGTTTTTATTATTTCTATTACGAAATAATTAAGTGCTGTTGTTCTATGTGTGCGATAGTATTATTGTAAAGTGTCATTATGCGTTAGCGTTTAGTGCTTTCGTGTAATCTGATAATAGGTGCATATCTTCAAAGAAAAAGTAATTTGAAACTCGTGGGGTTCTGTGTGCTTCTTTAAGTGATTTAGTGCAATTTGTTGTATTTCACTATGTGGTTCTTTCTCTCGACGATATGCCGGTTTGTGATTGGAAAGAATAGGCGGAATGGGGTTTAGTGGGTATAAGCTAAGTTCCACACTATCATCAGTGCTCGTGATGAGCATAAAGCTTTTCCCATAGAAATAAGAACTGAAAATGTCTGGATTTCTTACTCCTGTCAGCGTGGATTTACTTTCTAAGTAAGCTAAATATTTATTTTTATACTAAAACTAAAGTTTTACATTTTTACACAGTTTGGCAACATTGCACGTAACACCTGTTTTCTGATATGCCACTACAGGGTGACATGACGAACAAACCCGTACAAACGCCGGATGAGATGTGGGTTTATGGGGCTAGATCCCACTTTTAAAACGGTCGATTTAAAAAAAAAATATGTAGCGCTTCTCTAGGACACCCAAGGAGTCACCCATTTAAATATAATACGTCATTTCCATAACACCCTGTATACAATCATAATAATAATTAGAGTCCTATAAACCGATTTTCATTGGAATGTATCGACCAAACTCTGATTCTCGGAACTGTTTTCCATTTTATTTTTTTTCCAAATTAAGTTAAATAGGTGCACACTGCCCAGAAAGGGCCCTGCCTACTGTCAATCATTTACCATACAACGTAATACTAATTATTGCTTTAAAATACCTTACATAATACTAATAAAAATACGACTGGTGGGCGCAAGTTCTCCTTAAAATTTAAAAATTGGTTTCTAAGATATTATTTTTTACCTTTTTTTCAAAATTCCGTTCCTATCAAAAATTTATTTGGGAAGATTTTTGAGCCGCACTCTATAATTGTGCTAATATTCGTAAATTTAATTTTAATTAAATAAAATTGTTTTTCTTTGACGAAGATCGCATTCCTGGGCAAATGATTAATAAAGATAAATGATCTCGATTTCTCGGTTATTAAAAACGAACTAAAAGTGATTTTTATTTGTCACAACAAGAATCGGAAAAATCTCGGGAAATATCTATTTGAACGGAAAAACAATAAACAAGAAGCCCAATGTCCGCGTTGATTGAAACTTTTTGGGTTGAAAAGCTTTACGCTATCGACTATTTCAAAATTAATAGTTACGGAATTTTAAATAAATATTGGAAATATATTTAAGCTACGTGATAAACCGTCCAAACTTCTGGAAATATGGCAAATAGATTTTCGCATATACATTAAATTATATTAGCATATTGAAATAGTATTATTTAAGACAGGAAATTTAATTTAGATCACAGCTGTGATCATGTACAGTTCGACAAGCGTGTCTATAGCTACGCGGTATCGGTAAGGTGGAAGCAATATCTTTTAAAACATGGCCGAGTCATGGGCGTGCTATTATTATCTTAATAATATAATAATATATATTTTTTCATAGCATGAATATATTTGTATCACCAGTGCAATATATTAGGCCTTTTCATTAATATTCCTCGCGTATTTTGGCATTTTCGCCAATAAAATCCATTTGATTTCAACATGCACCTCAAAGTTTCACGGGAAAATGGAAAGTTTATGTCACTTCTCAGCTGTTGTAGCAACTTTTTTAAGGTTGGAAATACTTTTAGTTCCAAATAGAACTTTTGTATTGTTCTCCTAACAATGCCAAAGTCGAAGCCTTCGATTTTTTTCGACAGCAGAGAGACGGTCCCTTTTTTGACAGGAGATGACAACAATTGATTCGGGATATTTTCTTCCTTTCAGTATCTTCTTTGTGCATGTTTTTTACTGCACCTACGCTTACTCCCGTATACATTGCGAGCCTTTCTAGCTTTCGCTTAAGTGGCAATTTAAATGTATTAATTTGTGATTCCTTTTCACACACCCTGTACACATTGGCAATCATTTCGCGGGTTTGACTATGAAGGGTTTTACCAGGGTATATTCATTCATTATCACAGTTTTAAAACAAACCCTATCACTACGCAACTGGATGAAGCATATTGGACATCGCCGAACAAGCACCCTGGCACTATAGGCGTGTCACCAGGCGCGTGACGTCATCCTCTGTCTGGGATATAACCTATCAAATTAGCTCTAGCCACCAGTTACCCATGGTTACCGTTGATATTGTACTATGTTGCCCTATTTTTAGATTAGAAGTACTTTAATGAAAAAATATTTTATTTTGCATTTCAATATTAAAATAAATAGTATGAAAAGAAAGTTTTAAGAACATTGAAACTATAATAGAATATTAGTTTCTTATATACTTATGACAATTTACTTTAAATGGGTAAATTTAATTTTAGGGTTTACTTGGTAACATGTTATTAAATTAAAATTTAATATAATATGTGACAACATTGTTATCCCAAGAAATTTTTTTGCCCGCATTCCTTTTGTAGCTACAGTTAAAGTTGTCGACCTGTATTCCATACAACTAGATATTGATAAGTCTTTTGACAAGAGAAAACCTGAAATTTAATTTAGGGAATAGTAATATTATTATACGGTTTGTAGAAGTACTGGTCTCGTGAGCTAGAGGGACGTAAAGTTTAAGATTTTTAAAAAAATTGTAAAGGCACTTCAAAAGTTTTTTGATAGTTTAATTTAATTTTTCAACGTAGTTCCCTTAAATTTAATGAATTACGATATTCATATCCAAATTATCTTTGCTTTAATATACTGCACCTATGCTTTCCGTCGGAAAAAATTATTTTATAATTATTTTTCTATAGTGTTTTATTTTATGTAAATTCGAATTTTAGAACCGAAAATATATAATCCTGATTAATACTCCATAGTTACCTACCTCAAAATAGAGATAGAGGGTTATTACCGAAATTGTTATTTATGTAGGTAACAAGGGCATTAAGTAGACTATAATGGGCATTATAGTCAAGTAAGGTCTGTGGTGTATATATTACTTTATTTTTCATTTATTTAAAATATGAACAGTTAACTAAATTCCGGAATTTCTTTCTAACTATTTTCGCCAATTTTCAGTATTTAGTGAGCTTTGATCGGTTGTCATAGAATAAATTTGACGGTTGCTAAGGGTTATTTATTTTAAGCGTCTTTTACGTTTTATAAACGAAAATATGGAAATTCCACAAAATAGTTTAGAAAATGTTGAAAAAGCTAAGGAAAGCTTATTACCGGCAAAGTCTAAAGTCCTGTACGATAAGGAGTATGAGAATTCCCTACAGTGAAAAGTAAGAAACCGAATTATGGTGATTACTGAAACAGTAATGATGGCTTAAGCTGGATTCATTGTTGCCGTAACGTATGCCGTAAGACGTAAGCAGTAGTCGATAAGACGTAAGACGTAAGGATATGCCCATTTATATTCTCGTTAAGAATTTTCAGGTTGCGAGTTTGTAGGTTATGGTTTTTCACATGTGTGTTTATTTAAAAGTGAAAATATGAGTCCAAGCGATGACGATCTCGTTATAATAACGAGATCAATATTGTTCTGGTATTTATTAGCAATTTATTTATCACCTATTTATTAGCAAAGTGTCGAATTTGGGGATGTCAACATGGCGGTTATGCACGAGTATGACCGATCCGAACCGATTCCGTAAAACGTAACATCATACACACATTTTTAATAATAATTTATAATTAATTTTACTTTATTTTAGTCGAAAAAATATACCTCAAACAGCCTTTGAACAAAATATTCCCAGGTGAAGTCTGAACTGATACTCAGGGAAAACATTAATATTTCAAAATATTGTCAATTAATAGCATTTTTAATGGGATATCTTCCTAAAAAGTCAAAATTTTTGGAATGTGAACAAGTTTTAACTTTTATCAAAAATGCGCCGAATGATATCTTCCTGCTGCATAAATTGGTACTCATAATGGGAGTTTTTGACGGTCTAAGACGGGATGAGATGGTAAAAAGAACCATTGATGATATTGATAATAAGGGTCCTGTTAAGCTTGTCAAGGTACCAGAAACTAAAACTGCTACGACAAAAAGTTTTACTATAATCGATAGAGGCCAAACATATGCCATTAGACAGTAGACAAAAGGAATTAAGGAACGCTGATTTTTCCCTACCGAAATGGTAAATGCATAGCTATGATTGTAAGTAAAAATTCACTAGGACGTGTTCATTCAATCGTAACAAAATTTCTTAATTTCGAAAACGCCAAGAAATATACAGGACATTGCCTAGGTCGGACCTCGTCCACGCTACTTATCGAGGGTAGTATTTCCCTTGCAACCCTTAAGCTAGACGGAAAGTGGAGAGTTAGAGAAAGGCATCACGTCGAAAAACAGAATAACAAAAATGATAGCTAGCTGTGTTACCGAAAAAGAGAATATGTTAATTAATGTTAAAATTGGGCAGAAATCCGCAGGCACATCGAGAAACTCAGCAATTGAGTCGCAAAATTTCATAGTTGGTGCAGCTTCTTTCTCAGGAAAATAAAAAAATTGTACATTTAACGTATCAAAAACAGAATAATAGGTATTATATGTAAGAATTACTATAAAAAATAATTCAAGTTTATCGCCCGCTAATATCTCCTATGATATTATGATGATGTTTATAGCAACCGTTTCTAAGGTATTATAAGTAAATAATTGATAGATGAAAAATAAATGCTTTTATGTCATGTAAACCAGTGCATTATTGTGTTTTTATACCTTAGATACCATCTACATAATGGACTACTTTATGCCTGTGCGGGCATAAATACACATTATGGCCCGCTCTGGCATTAAGACATTCACTTCAAAAATTGGTCATATTCTTTGTCGTATCAGTCTCTGGATTTTCTCGGTAACAGGTATTGCGTTGCCTTTTCAGCCTTTTTTTCAACTTCGTCGGGAATTTCAAAACTTTGTTCCATTTTTGATTTTTGACTGACACATTAAACATTTGAATACTAATTTCCCCAGCAACAAAAACGCAGGTTATAATAATGTCAAGGTAATGTCGCAGGTAAAAATAAAAAATTGGTAAATCAAATTTTATTTAAAAAAAATATTTATTATTTAAAACGATCTGGTATGACATAAAAGTTTGTATGCACCACGGGTACTAATAGATATATACCCTCGGGCGACTTACTGTAAGACGGTCGCCCTCAGGGCATAATCACTTAATACCCTTGATACATAAATAACTATTAAGTATTTCCATTTCTCCCTATTATCTCACTAAAATTTGATGAAAATACACTACTCCTTAATTATCAATTTATTATTCAAAAATGCACTTCTTAATTAATAAGATGTTATTTGTGATGAACCAATTTCAATGAAAAAACGGAGTAAATTAATTTTTAATTGTAACGTATCGACACGTTTGTAGGGAACACAATAAAATATGGAATGTTCCGAGGGTCTTTGTCTTTCATATCCTCGAGAATGTTTGGAATGTCTTAAGTTAATTCAATTATATTTCAAATTTTAAGATGACAAGTTCTTCCCTCCAAAAATGTTTTTGATTAAATAACTTGGCAACGTTGCAAAATAATTAAAAACTATTTTTGCCACGATACGTAGAATTTCGAGGGAAACTCTAAAAGATAAGGAATTAAAACACAGAGTGTTTCCTTTGAAAACACGAAGTAAATTAATTTTTACATGTGACGTGTTGACACGTTTGTAGGGACACCTTGCATAAAATATGAAATGTTCCGAAGGTCTAATGTCTCAAGTTAGTCTTTGCTTTTCATATCCTCGAGAATTTTAATTGAATTATATTTCAAATTTTAAGATGACACGTTTCTCCCTCCAAGAATGTTTTTTAAATAACTTGGCAACGTTGCAAAATAATTAAAAACTATTTTTGCTACGATACGTAGAATTTCAAGGGGAATTTAAAATTGTAAAAATATGTGAGGTGTTCTATTTTTCTTATTCCGCTTTTTTGAGCCACTCTGTAAAGTCAAAAATAATTTTACGTTATAACTAACTAACTGACCTTCAACTTTTATATTAACATTTTTTATGTATTTCAAATAGTAATCGAGCTATTGTACTTTGCCACACTAAACGGTCACCCTGTATTATATTTGTAAAAATAAATTAGGAAAGTAAATAGCTAAAACAAATTACACATAAAAGTGTATTTATCAATGGTCTCATAGAAACGCACCGCACTATTGGTATTCAAAGGATATTTTCATTTGTTTCATGCAGGTTTTAATTATTGGTTATGATACACGAAGTATATAGATCTTTAAATATCCCATGAAATACGGAAAATTGAATTTTTATCGAAAGAAAATATTTAGTAACACGAGATCTGGAATGAAAAGTGGCGTATTTTAAAAATATTTTACATTATACAGGGTGGCTCAAAAACTGTGGGTAGGTAACCATTTGTTTTCAAATAGAACAAAGCCGAACAAACGTTGTTGGGCCAAAATTATTTTAATATAGAGTTATGTGGGTTCTAAAGTTATCCGATATTAAAATGATCAGCAGCTCTATGCCCACCTTCTGGACTAATAATACACAGGGTGTTCCATTTAAAAATTTAGTTGCCATATTGAGCCACCCTGTATATTGCAAAATATTTTTTAAATGTACAACTTATTATAGAATTTGTTGATATTTTTAGAAATAGGTAAAGGGTAGTTTACTCGTGCATGATATTTATATTTAGACGAGAAAACTCAAGAGACAGTTTTCATGTAGAATTTACCAGGCTTATCAGAAAAAATATCCACATGGAAAAATCTCAGTTGTGTACCATCTTTTTTGTAAAAAATATGAGAGGACATGTTTGCAGGGACGCCACTGGTGGAATAATTGAATAACTTTTCAAACTAAAGTTTGTGGTTCTATATCCTATTAACACATGAAAATAAAATAATATCAAAGTACTTTCGGAGATATTAAAAAATAACCATTTAAAAAATAAAAATTCAACACCCTGTAGCAAAAAATTTAAGCCGTTGCGGTCATATGTTCATATGAACTTTTCTTTATAAAATGACCTAAGGAATAACACTCTGAAATATTAGCACGTCATTAAGGAACATCCTGTATATTATTTATAATTTAATTTTGTAATTTATTCCTTATTAATAAGATCACGGAAAGCTATGTATTATTATACATACTTACTCCAATCACTATACAGGGTGATTCACGACGAGCTTGCATTATAACTTTATGAAGAACTACTGAACATATATTTCTAAAAGTTTGGAAATTTAGGTCTATCGATATGCTTTCTTTAAGTAAAATATTGAAATTTTTCATCATTTCCGGTTATATCGGAAGTAGCTGCCAACTTTCGGTTGGTTAAATACAACATGGTACTTTTTATTATATTTTTCGATTAACCTTTAAATTCTAAGCAAATTTTATACGACATACTTATGCCTGACTTGGACATTCTTACCGAATAGCAATGGCACAAAATGCAAGGTTCATTGTGAAATAATTCAACCATTAAAAACTTTCTTATTTTTATTTAATTTGAGAAATTAGTTGTTCTTTATAAAGAGTACTTACTGTTCTATACCTGTATCAAAGCGTTTCCTGAAAAAATCAAAATTATTCCGAAAATACTATTTTTTCAAGTGTGCTATGAAAACAATTGTATATTAGGTACTATATACTATACTATTCGGAATATAATTGACTGCGGCAATATCTTGTTTAATAAAACAACTTTCTAATCCGTTTCTCAATCGGATTTGTAAATCAAATGCAGTTGATTTATTTTAAATTATTTTGAATTTAAAGGGTTAAATATTAATTTTATAAAAAGGTGGAAATAAGCCGTAAACTTTAGTGAAATTAAAATCTAGAATATTTTTTGATTATTTTTTTGTGTGTGAGCCTCAAGAATTTTCCAATTGCCGCAATCAATTTTCCTCCGTATAAACATCAGTATACAGTACCTTTGTATAATTGTTTTCATAGCACTCTTGAAAAAAATAGTATTTTCGGAATAAATTTGGTATTCTGAATAAATGCTTTGATATAGGTATAGAACAGTAAATACTCATTTTAAAGAATAACTAATTTATCATCAAATATATAAAAACATACAGTGTTCCATTTAAAATAAGAATGTTTTTAATGGTTGAACTTTTTTACAATTATCGTTCGTTTCTCCCAACGAATATAACCTCCAACGATTCAAAACCAACGTGAATCGCTTTTTGCGCACACGCACCACTCCCAGAGTGCCCTAAAGGATTTTTACTATAGTGCTTGTGTTTGAGAAAAAAAAACGATGAACCTCAATTTGTGACCACCCTGTACAGTTTAGTTTAGTCCAAGAGCTAAAAGAAATATATTAATTATTTCTTCACGATGCATTTGCAAAATAATTTAAAAAGTCCATTAACCTCAAGAACTGGCAGAATCATACAAAAATATGTCCTATAAAATTTGCCTAGAATTTGTTTTTGTATTTAAAAAACGAAAGTTGGCAGATACTTCCGGTATAGGCGGAAATGACAGACACATGTCAATATTTTATATAAAGAGAGCATATCGATAAACCTAAATCTCAGAAGTTTCAGAATGATATGTTCAGTACTTTTCGATAATGTTCTAGTGCAGACTCGTTGTGAATCACTCTGTATAGTCAGATATTATTGACTATAGCTTGCGACCAAAAGAGATGGCATTAAAGTCGAAACCATGGAAACCGATGCAAACCACCAATGACAACAAAGCATTTTGACAGTTTCCATGGTTTTTACCGTTACGTCACTGTCATCAGTTTTGATCGCGAACTATAGGTGGGTAACAATATTTTTCTCTTCGATAATATTTAATGACATATTAACCATTTTCATTTAGCTGTTATAGTTAGTAGTAAAAACAGATTGGCGAAGCAGCAGTTACTACATTGTCATCATCTTTTTCCGAATTCCGAAACCAATTTTACATACGCGTACCAAATTGGTCCCAAATCGGTTATAGTTTTCGAGTCACTCCGCATATAAAGTAGATACTACTCCCATGAGTACACCTCAGATACAAGGAATTTTGCTTTCCTTTTTCTCCGAGACTCGGTGGCCATAGGCAGACAGAATACTACAGTGACGGAATTAAAATTCGGTATACAAACCGCACACTTGACATTGTAGAATCGTTTAAAAAAAATTTTACAACTTATACAGGGTGTTATGGAAATGACGTATTATATTTAAACCGGCAATTCCTGAGATAAAGACAAATTGAAGAAAAATACCCATAAATGGCGCTTTCAATTCATTCAGCGGTAAAAGTAACCTGAGGTCAAATAGAAAAACCTCTGTGTGGCACTGCGATACATGTAAGCAATCAAGGAATTCTGGCCGGTGTTGTCATATGTACTACACCTTAAACTCACATAAAAGACAAAATAAAATAATTTAAACACTTTTCCATTCTGTAATACCTTTTTGTACAATTAATTGAAGAACATTTACGACGGACTATGTTTTAAACAACCCGAAAAAACATATGGAATAGTATTAAATAAGTTTGAAATGGGCACGTACGTCACTAGGTCAAATGCCAATGACTTCTTGACGCCTTGCATCGGCTGTGTTCGTATAGCGCCGCACGCTTGCGGGCTGTTAGTTGAAGACCAATCAGCGGCCGGATACGTTGTGTCTCGTCGATCACCAACACACTCTCAGCAATCCGCTCTGTTCTTTTGGTTTACGCGTGTATCTTGCCCGTCCATAAATAATCTTTGAATATAAGCTAACTATCGGTTCTGTTTCACTATTACTGTGTGTACATATAGTGTTTAAATTTTTTTTTCGAAAATATCCTCACATAAATTTTTGATAATTTGCTGGATTTTCTCCAATCTTCTCAACTTTGAAATTTACTAGTTGTACGGATCGGATAAATATCGGTCTATTTTTATTTTATATTTTGTTACGCTAGTTTTCGAATTGTAATTGTGAACAAATGAGAAATAATAACAATTTAATTGTTTAAACAGTTTTAACATGCTCTTAATCTTAAAAAAAAATACTGTCTTGTTCTTCATCCTCTTATCTACAAAACCCATTTTACTCTTTTAGTTCATAAGTTATTAAATATTTTCGATCGCAAGCCACACAGCGCGCGAAGAGCGAAGTGCGCTACTGGTCGAAGAGTGGCAGAACTACGCTTTCGAATGACGCAAAGGACGGAAATATTAATGATTAATACTGCACCGAGCTCGATTATAGAGACCTCGACTCGTTTGGTGCATTCCCCGCGCTCTGCATGACTTGCAATTGAAAATGTTTAATAACTTCCGAACTACAAGAGGTGGAACTTTTTGGTAAAATGGGTTTTCGCGTTTCCGCCCATAAGAACAATGTATTTAGAAAACGCCGCGACAAGGAACGCCGGGACAAGAAACGCGTGCATAAAAGAGGCCTAAGTATAGAAACAGAATGCTGCTTCTCGTCAGCTGGTTATGCCCCTTTTATGCACGCGTTTTTTGATGCGGTTTTCCTTGTCGCGGTGTTTTCTAAATACGTTGATTGTTTCTCCGGAAACGCCAACAAGAGATGCGTGCATAAAAGAACAATGTATTTAGAAAACGCGGCGGCAAGGAACTCCGTGACAAGAAATGCGTGCATAAAAGCCTATATACTTAGGAGACGACACACTCGATTAACTGATTTTTTTTACGTTGCTTTTACCTATAGTATATTTCGATGCTCGGTGCTGATACTACGTCGCCCAGGCTCTCTTGACGTTGCACGTGCTTGTATGCAAGGTTTAAATGTTTTGTAGTTGTATCATTAGCCGATTTTTCTTTTTTGTGAAATAATTCATAATAATTGTGATGTAATTTCATGATAAACTTGTGTGATATTACTATTGGTAAAATTGTAGTTTTTTTTCCTAAAAAGTTTGAAACATAAATGATAACGCGGATCAAACACGTCTTGTTGGCAAAAGCTGGCCTGGTGCGTTTACAATTCTGTGTTGCAATATGACAACACCGCCTTAAATGCGCTACCCTTTTTGATCTCTTGAGACTTGACCTACGCAATACATTATTGATTGTATACGTCGCCAGTGACGGCGACGGATTAGTTTCCTTCAATTTGTTTTCATCTCAGGATTTGCCTGTTTAAATATAACGCTTGTTTGTACATTTTGAGTACATTTTTCTTCGTATCGTGTGTATTTGGGTCTATAAACCCTAATCTGTACACTTAAGACCACCGAAAAGTTTTTTCGTCGGTAAATACCACATTTTCCAAAATTACAAACGTTATGTTAAATATTCCAGTGTTTCTTAGTTTCGCACTTTCTGTTTTCCAACCCCCTCAGCTATTCTTCGTACAGGGATGCCTTCTTCAAATTGAGTTATCAACCTTGCCTTGTCTAGTAAATACATTTTTTCGAAATTTTTTAAGTAATAATCATAGATAAATCATTATAAGGCGAAAGTAATAATTTTTATATCTGTGGATCTATTACGCAAATTTGCCCCAATTTAACCGACTTCGTATCTCTTACCGTTTTCGAAATCCCAATGGTGAAGGACGAATTTGTTACACCCTGTATAAATAGCTTAAATCTACCTAATTAGTAGTCATATATTAGTAAACAGTATATCAAGTAACATTTTATTTCTATTGTATATCAGAACTGTTTATCTAAAATCCCAATGGTGAAGGACGAATTTGTTACACCCTGTATAAATAGCTTAAATCTACCTAATTAGTAGTCATATATTAGTAAATAGTATATCAAGTAACATTTTATTTCTATTGTATATCAGAACTGTTTATATAAATCGAAGAAGCGAAAATAAGCACACCACTGTGGAGTGAAGTAAAAACCATCATTAATAATTTCAATTATAGAACCAATAGAAATCGTGTCCTACAAATCTCTAAAATACATTTTAATTTTTCCAGTGATCCCAAATTGAATGACCAGCCCCCTTATACGTCTACATCAAAATTCATTTATGAAAATAAAGTTTTAAGTAAATTTATGAAATACATTCATGCAGTATGTAATTTCAAGAAAAATTAAATTAACACTTTTAAATTCGTAAACTATTTCACTAATAAATTCGTTCGCACATCATAAAAAATCTGTGTGTGTTTTTTTTAGTTAAGCAACGTTGGTCTTTGCAAAATATAGACTGCTTTTAGTTTCGCTTATAATCCAAAAACTGTTTTGGATTTGGACGTATTGGCCTTAGCTACAGTTTGTTCTATATTTAATTTGTGAATTTATAAATTTAAAGAAGAATTTAAATTTAAAATAAAAAAAAATTAGAAATACCTTTGCACAGAACTTTCTTGGCATTTTTTTTTTATATCAACAATATACAACACATATTAAACATAAAATTCACAGATCTGCTTATACGTATACATTCGCCATTGGAATTTCGGAAATGGTAAAGAAAAAATAGTTATTTTTGTATCTAGAGTGCGAAATTCTACTGTGGTGAGCGAGAGCGAAAATTTCACGTTCGAGATCACCAAAGAATTTCACACACGAGTTGCAAACAATGATTTTTTACGACA
Organism: Barypeithes pellucidus; assembly: GCA_963991005.1. Classification (NCBI taxonomy): domain Eukaryota; kingdom Metazoa; phylum Arthropoda; class Insecta; order Coleoptera; family Curculionidae; genus Barypeithes; species Barypeithes pellucidus. Next base: position 47,134,338 of record OZ022557.1, on the reverse strand, counting down.
TCAATGTCATTAAACTAAGACCATAAATAGTACATTGTTTACCGAGTAGGAAATGCCTAACATTCCTGGACGACTGTGAAGATTGCTAAGTCGAGGAGCAAGCCGAGACTTAGCAACACACAATCCAGGAATGTGGCTGTTCCTACGAGGTAAACATACTATTTTTTCAAAAATCGTTTAAAAATCGACAGATATTGATTAATTTTGAAAACATCGCGAATAATTTTATTCACAAATAAATGGTGCTTTGAAATTCGTAATAAAATGGGTTGCGTTACTATGAAAACGTATTAATGTTGAATTGTCAAACTTGACGCATATAAATTTAATTGTTTGTGTTTCCGAAAGCAAAACAGTATAAAATGATAAGTGATGATGAATTTTCCATTTCTGGGACTCCTCCAGAGCTGGTTGAGGCAGCGAATTATTGCCAAAGAAATTAAAAGAATATGCGAATATGGAAATAAACGTTTTATGGGCTATCGCAAGAATAAAAACACGAGTTCTTTCTCGGAAACACGAGTTCTTTCTCGGAAACTGTTGTAATGGCACTTTGTTTAAAGATGAAATCTTCAACATTGTGGGCCAGTTATTCAATTATACAAAGTCTTAATTGTTTGCAAATTCATGTAATATGACACAATCCTTATACCATATGCAACGGAGCCAAGCCTCAAACACAGCCGACTCACATGTGACTCCCATGACAAAAATTCATTTATTATCACCCCCAAAAACTTGGTTTCTGTTTCCCTATGGAGCTCCGTTCCATACAGTTTAAGACTATTTGGCAGATCTATTTTATTTTGCTTAGTTCTAAAAATTATTATGTTAGTTTTATCCTTATTTAAGATTAATTTATTTTTACTAAACCAATCGTTAATCTCCCCAAAGGCCATATCAGCTTCATGAATCAGTTCTGCAAAATCTAAACCACCAACAAGCATGTTGGTATCATCACAATAGTTTGTTAAGGAAACATCATTTATAAAAATTATAACCAATATAGGCCCCAAAACGCTACCCTGAGCTATCCCCATCAAGTTTTCCCTGAAAGCCGATTTAACCGTCCGATTCCCTTCCTGAATTATGACCCGCTGATGTCTATCTGAAAGGTAGGACCGCATCCACCTCTGCGCATTTCCTCTGATGCCGTACTTATTTAATTTATAGAGGAGCAATTCTCTGTCAATGCAGTCATATGCTTTTCTAAGATCAAAGAACATCCCTACTGCTAGATTTTTATTTTCAAGGTGTTCCAAAACTATTTTCGTAAGCTGAAAAATCGCAGACGTGGTCGACCTACCTCCCAGATATCCATGTTGCGTCTTAGCAAAGAGCTGACCCTCTTGGAAAAATTCCAACAGTCTCGAACATATCACCATCTCAAAAACCTTTGAGAGACTCGACAACAAGCTTATGGGTCTGTAATTGTTCAAATCTGTTGGGCTGCCCTTTTTGTATAAAGGCTTAATTTTTGCAAATTTAAATTTATCTGGGAAACGTCCAAATTTCATAGAATTGTTAATAATACACGCAAGAATTCCAGCCACATCTTTAATAGACAATTTAACTATGCTAGTTTGGATCTCATCTTCACCACTGCTATATTTATTTTTTAGTTTGCTGGACATTTCTAACAATTCTTTTATACGGGTAGGTTTGAGAAATATGGACTGATCATTTTCGGGAATGTTATACTGAAATTGTACATGTGTTTTATCTTGCAAAATCTTTGGAACTATATTTACTAAATGCTCATTAAAATCATCTGCTAGTTTTTGACAATTTTCGGTAGAGGGACCCTGACTAGTCTTGGTCCTGCCATTTATTTCGTTACATATTGCCCACATACTTTTGTTTTTATTATCTGAAACTCTAATCTTATTTTCAAAATTATTTGATTCCTTATGAACAACGTGATTTCAATCATTTATGTAGAACACTAACAACTGTAAGGAAATATAATTTCCTTACAGTAAGGAAATGAATATTTCCTAACAGTTCTTTTCTGTTGCTTAGCAACGACTAAGTGTAGAGAAATGTTGACTTTTCTTCCAAAAATGTCAATATTTCTGAACGAATTTCGGAAAACGATATTTTGTATTATAATATTTAATGCAAATTACATTCTAAAAATAGAGTAGTCGAATCTGTCCCAGGTATAACTATGGAAACCAATATGTTTGACAATATGCGTTTCTTACTGACGTTTTCGACATTGTGAGTGTTGAATATTGTCTGAGTTTTTAAAGTAAAATGATACATAAGATAATAGTGAAGAGTCTCGAAAGTGAAGATGATTTATCCTGTACCCCCACAGAAATATTAAATGCAGCCAAACTTGTTACATTGAATCTTCTACCGGAAAAATCCAGACGGCAGTATAAAGGACAGTATGAGCAATTTAAAATATGATGTTTGAAAAGAAACAAGTACAAATATTTAAAAAATTCCACTTTCAGTTTATTTATTTGATAAAACAATAAATATTTTTCAACTTTTTGTTTATTTTTTGTTACGTGTAAAATATTGTGCACACTATTTTGCGCACAGGGTCATGGTAAAAAAAGAATGTAAATGAAAAATGTCTTATTTTTGACACTGGCGTTAATGCGCAAACATTGTAATTTTTTTGACGGTTGTAGAAAATAGTATATTACGTACCGAGGTGGAAAGTATTTCATTCCTGTCGAGAGAATCGGTAGTTAGCAATGAACTAAATCTCGAGACAGTAATGAAACTTTCCACCGAGGTTTGTATATTATTTCATTTGCAACAACTTATTATTTTGAATTAAAATTATTAATAAAAGATAAATGTCATTTTGACTTTTCCATTGAAAAATTAGACAGAAATTTCAAATAACCGCAGGTGGTAAAATATCGTAGGTAATAATGCACATCAAGATGGCAAATATAATTTTTTGAATATGGTTTCCATGGCACTAAACAATATATTATTTTAACAACAGAAAAATCCATCAGATGAGGAATTGATTTTGCTGCTAATCCAACAGAAATTCGAGAAGCAGCAAAAATAGTAGAAGAAGATCTTCTGTCAACTAACAGCCGTCCAAGATATGACAAGGCATATAACTGTTTCAAGGAATAGTGTACGGGAAACAAAGTAAAAATGCCAAGACAAAGAAGATATCAACGATTTGGTCACAATATTCAATGCTGAGGACCACTCTATCAATTAGGGACGAAGTAGACATATCTAAAGACGCAAAACTATTAGCATTTTTAAAAAAGTGTGTTCATATATAATTTTGAGATATTGATTTTTAAAGAAATTACAAAAAAATAATTTACTTTCCACCCGGGTGAAAAAAGTAAAAAAACGTCAACGTTCCACCTTTCAAAGATAGATGAAATGTCATTATTACATGCATGGTTGTAAATAAAATAAATATCATAATTAGATTACTTTGACACCCTCAACTAAAGTAAGTATCTAAGGGATTTCAATTACAAAACATAGTGTCAAGAGAAAGATAAATACAACTGAATGGGGTTTGCGCTCAGAATATATAATATATAATTTAACGAGCGGTAATGTAGGTTATAATTAACTCTCGCAGACGAAGTTTGTAGCACGAGCCGCAGGCGAGTGCTGTAATTCTTCAAGTGGGTTATGGTCATAACCGTAAGTTGAATGCTATACTTTATCTACGACTATAACAATAAATACTAAGATACAAGTACAGAGAAAGAACTTTATTCAAAAATCTTGATAGTTACCTATAACAATGCAAAAAATACTTTAAGTTGTAATTACTCATTTTGTTTATTAAAAACATTAACTGTTAAGTTTGAACAACCAGTAAACTGAATATGTGGGACTGAATTATGCAAGTTTATTGATTCTTTTAGTGTTTGTTGCATATATGTTGTTGATGTAATAACTGGTTAAGGTGTTATAGAACTGTATATTTTATTTGCAGTATCTGTCTTATTCATTTCGGAATCATCAACGTACCTCTCAGCCACAGTAATTGATCGCCAACCGCAATGGCGTTTCAGTGCAGTTATATCCGCTCCAGCACCTACTAATAAAGTTGCCGACGAGCGGCGAAAACAATGCCCTGTATATAAATTACAGTCTGGTAATTTTAAAAATGTAGCAATGTTTTTCCCCATTGCTCCAAATTTATTAATGCCAATTCTTGATGAGTGATATTTTCCATTTTGAAATTTAAAAAATAATATCGTTTGCGATATATCGGTAGGACGCAGATTTAAATATTTCTTAACTATGGTATAAAAATTTCCCGTAACAGTGAATTTTCTAGCAATTTTGGTTTTGTATTTGGTACACTGACCATAAATATATATACAGGGTGACAATTTAAAAACTTGAAATGGCCATATATTAGAAACGAAAAACTGAAGAAAAAAACGCAAAAAACAGTTTCTATAAAATGAAGGGGGAACAAAAACAAGCGTATTAGCCCACCCCTATCTGCAACCTCTTGGACAGGGTGAGATAAATCCTTAAAATCTTAAATAGAAAGGGGGTCGAGTGATACATCATTTTGAAGCTCTTGAAAAATGCTTTCGAATAGTACCATAGAAAGGTACATTTCAGGAAATTCTTCTCTGTTTATTAAGGAAAACAATAAATGAAAAGACAATTTTGAAATTTTTTGTTATTAGTTAATTAAATGTTCAAAATGATTGCTACCAATATCCTGGCATATTAAGAGATATCTCTTAAGAATTCTAAATAGTTTAAGCCTCGGTATTTCGTTTTGGTTTATTTGCTATTTTTTTTTTTTCGAAAAAAAAATTTGTTTATAAATATTCACATTTTATTATCACAGAATTTACCTTAAAGGTAACTTCTACTAGTATTATTATTTTAAGAACAGTTAACTTTCGGTTCAGTTTAAACGAAAAGCAGCACTTCTTATCTTTAACAATGGTGTACAGCACAGCTGAACGGGTAGAAATTATTTTCATTTATGGTTCCCAGGATCAATGTTTTTTAAGAACAGCTCAACGTTTTAACGAAAGGCATCCAGGTCAAAATGTAAGCCCGGAGTATGTTCGCCAACTAGTAGCCAAATTTAAAGAAACTGGTTCTGTCGCGAATATACGAGAACCCCCACGTATTTAGAGAAGGGCATACCCAGTACCCCCAGAAAATTAATGTTTGGGCTGGTATATTGGGAGATGGTATTATCGGCCCAATATTTATAAAAGGAAATTTAAATGGCGACAGGTATGCTGAAATGCTACAGAGGTCTATCGAACCACTAATAGTGCGAGAATTAGAAAATCAGAGGGACATACTCGGAAATTTATCTTTAGAAGAACGCTTACTACATTTCCAACAGGATGGAGCACCTCCGCATTATGTAGTTCCCGTTAGGCAGTGGTTGGATGATAATTATCCCAACCAGTGGATTGGAAGAAGAGGTCCTGTTGAATGGCCACCTAGATCCCCGGACCTAACACCTCTTGACTTCTTTTTGTGGGGTCACCTAAAATCTGTGGTTTTTAAAACGCAACCTGAGTCACTAGAGCAACTTCAGCATATAATAGTTCAGGAATGCCGTGCTATATCCAGAGAAACCTTTGCAAATGTACGTGAAGAATTTAAAAGTAGACTTTATTATTGTCTTCAAAACAACGGAAATCATTTTGAACATTTAATTAACTAATAATAAAAAATTTCAAAATTGTCTTTTCATTTATTGTTTTCCTTAATAAACAGAGAAGAATTTCCTGAAATGTACCTTTCTATGGTACCATTGGAAAGCATTTTTCAAGAGCTTCAAAATGATGTATCACTCTACCCCCTTTCTATTTAAGATTTTAAGGGTTTATCTCACCCTGTCCAAGGGGTTGCAGATAGGGGTGGGCTAATACGCTTGTTTTTGTTCCCCATTCGTTTTATAGAAACTGTTTTTTGCGTTTTTTTCTTCAGTTTTTCGTTTCTATATGGCCAATTCAAGTTTTTAAATTGTCACCCTGTATATATATGATCTTCTAAATCTGTAATTTTGTATAGAGTGCAATTCTGCTGCACGACAAGCACCCATAATGTCCATTATTAAAGTAATCTAAAATAAATTATATAATTGACTAGATGATAAAAACGATTGCATTATTGTGAGATCTACTACCTTTGTCGCCAGATATTTGTCATCAGGGGCTTCGTTTATGAAATTACTAAGATGTTCTAGCGTTAAAATTTTTGCCCTTTTAGCTCTGATTGACGTTTAAGAAACGCACGTAATTTTAAATAATTCTCATATTGATTCCATTATTTATGAGTGTGCTTCTTAGCATGGAGTGGAAAGTTCACAGGGACGATGCTTTATATTTAGTGCTAAAAGTACATTTTCTGTAAACGATGACTTTATGTTTTTACTGCCACACCAATCTTGAAAATTTTTATATACACCTTTTTGGATTTTTCGGGCAATAAATTCTGTATGGTTATATTAGCTACTTGTCTTATTTCTGGAGCTGTACATAATAATTCATCTTCACTATCTGAATTCATCTTTTTCAGCACAAAATTTACAATAATTAGGTATTACCTTAATTTGAAAACGTCAAAATTATTCAAGTGATATTACTACTCTCAATAACTTTCGGCCAATCGGGTTGTACTGAAGTACAGAGCCACCTTGATATTCGGTTCGTAAATAATTCCAAGAATCTGTTCCGATTTATTATAGTGAGTTATAGTAGTGAGTTATTATAACTCATGTTGTTTGTATATATATACTATTAATTACTCAAAAGTAGTTGAATAATTAATATATAATTTAATAAGAATCGATAAACATACTTAATAATAACCAAACTCCTCAAATAAATGTCATTTGACAACAGGATTTGAAAGATGGATCTGATGTGTATTAACTATTATTTTCCGTTTTTTTTAAGGCTGTTTATGCAGCTTTTATCCGAAGACCAATGAAAAGTCCAGCTGGTAAAAATAACCTTAACATTAGTATCACTCGAATATTATAACATTGGCGGCTATTCAAAGGAAGTAGGGGAAGTGACACTTCCTCGTCTTTGGCATGAATTATATTGATGCGTAAAGATATTGTTTAAGAATATTTTTGCTTGACTCTTCCTCTATATTTTCGACCACGAGCCGCCACTGTAACATAATGAGTTGACTAAGTTAAGTAAACATGATGAGAATAAAGGTATATGGTCTGTGATGATATTCCGTCATTACTTATTAAAAAGTGTTCTCAGTCCCTCATGCGGCCAGTAAAAGTGGTCTTCAATATTTCATTACATTCCATTTTCTTGGACAAGGAAAAATATATGAAAATATTGTTTCTTCGTAGAAGGCTGTTATTTGATATTTTAATATTAAATTTGATTCTTAACAGCGTCGTTTTAATAAATCCTTTTGTAACATGTAAATTATTGTTACTTTACTCCTAACATTTTAGCACATTTTCTTGTTTTTCAACCACTCTGTACATTATATTTCTGATTTTTTTCAGGTTAGGAGTTTTTAAGATAACCAAAACTTTTTATGAGGAATAGTTTTTTAGTTATTATAATCTATAGTATATGATTTCTTATTCGCTAATATCAACCTCGATCATTAACAGGTCGACAACTTTATCTGTAGCTACAGAAGGAATGCGGGCAAGAAAATTTCTTGGGTTAACAATGTTGTCACATATATTAAATTTTAATTTAATAACATGTTACCAAGTAAACCCTAAAATTAAATTTACCCATTTAAAGTAAATTGTCATAAGTATATAAGAAACTAATATTCTATTATAGTTTCAACGTTCTTAAAACTTTCTTTTCATACTATTTATTTTAATATTTAAATGCAAAATAAAATATTTTTTTATTAGTACTTATAATCTAAAAATAGGGCAACATGGTGCAATATCAACGGTAATCATGGGTAACCATATAACCCCCAAAAATAGCATGTTGGAAGCTCCAGGCCCAAAATACTCCGGAGATAAACTCGCCCCCCATTCGGATCTCCGGCGTGGGGCTGGACTTGGGGCCCCATCAAGCGAAGTTCATCAAACAACAACCATTTCCGACAATTTAATGGGATCTAACAACACTCAACAAATGCAAATGGCGTGGCACCTGCACTTGCTAACCAACCCAAAACTAGCAACTTAAAAATTGATTTCTGTTCATCATTGTGCCGGCGTGGTTATTCGGCGATGTCCAATATGCTTCATCCAGTTGCGTAGTGATAGGGTTTGTTTTAAAACTGTGATAATGAATGAATATACCCTGGTAAAACCCTTCATAGTCGAACCCGTGAAATGATTGCCAATGTGTACAGGGTGTGTGAAGAGGAAGCACAAATTAATAGGTAAATTTAAATTGATACTTAAGCGAAAGCTAGAAAGGGTCGCAATGTATACGGGAGTAAGCCTGGGTGCAGTAAAAAACATTCACAAAGAAGATACTGGAAGGAAAGAAAATAACCCGGATCAATTGTTGTCATCTCCTGTCAAAAAAATGGCCCGTGTCTCTGCTGTCGGAAAAATCGAAGGCTTCGACTTTGGCATTGTTAGGAGAACTTCCCCCTTACCGATACCGCGTAGCTATAGACTCGCTTGTCGAGCTGTAAGAACAACATGGATTTTTCTCCAGGTGGTCTATTGAGGGTAACCTTGGAATATATATTGATTTTACTACAATGTCAATGGAGCAAGGCTTCCAGGTGGACTCATTGTACACTGATTTTGTTTTAAGTATATTAAATACATTATACTAATTAGAAATTATGTTTGTTCGGGTTTTTTTACGTTTCACGTTTAAACGATCAGTGCTCATTAAATACATTTTAATCAACAATTGCATGTTAAAAGACTTGCACATAAATAGTTGTCGGGAAGGGGAAAATCGATTTTATTACAATGGCAATGGGCCAAGGCCCCCAGATGGACACATTATACCCTAATTTTTTTGAAATATATTATTAGAAATTATGGTTTTTACTTTTAAATGATAACTGCACATTACATACATTTTAATCAACAATTGCATGTTGAAAGTCTTGCACATAATATGCCGGGATGGAGAAAATCATGAGGCAACTGCTGGATTAAAATACGGGGTAAGCCGTAAACACACTATTATCATGTCACGTGAGATAAGATGCTATCACGCAATGTAACGGCATACCCGAAATATCTGCAACAAGATTGATGCGTGCTTATAAATACGTTTAGAAGTACACTATAGTCACCTATTTTGTGTTAGTGAAAATGGTAAGTGAATCTTCTAGCCTTCTAGCGTCAAACTCCGACACCGTGCTATTACGCGCGCCGAATATGTAAATTTGCAGAAACCAAATATTGCTGTCACGTATGACTTGCCGTGAGCTGCATGAGGTGACTATAGTGTCCTTCTAAACCTATGTATAAGCACGCATAAACCGTCTTGCAGATATTTCGAGTATGCCGTGACATTGCGTGCTAGCATGTGATCTCACGTGACGTGATAATAGTGTGTTTGCGGCTTTATTCGCCTTTTCGAGAAACTATACCCACCGTTGGGCCAATAAATATATTCCCTATTTAATATTTATTGGTTAAGAACACTTTTATCTTTGCTATTTGTTCTTAATTTAAGAATGATGGCAAATAACATACCCATAAGCAGTTAAGTAACTAACTAACTGCAAAAATGACAAATATGACATTATTTTTAAAGACGGAAGATTTTTAGAAATAAGGGTATTATTAATCAATTTCACACTTTTTGGTCGCTCTGCACAAAATTTCGGATATTCGACTATGGCTAAGGAGATTTGCAATCAAAACTTCGTAACAGGAGTGACTTTTTTCAATAAAATCAATGATAAAAAGTTTCCCATTTGTTACACTTTCCACAACACATGCTGTATATTATTTAAAGCCATAAATCCCGCTTCAGCGATTGAAAAATTCATTGTCTCAACTATATTGGTCGTAATTATTCATAGTGACATAATCAGGGGATATCCCCTTTTTCCTCCCACCATGGCATAAATTCCTCTATAATTTATAATATTTGACATAGATTTTCTCAATAAATTCTGCGGTGCTAATATTATATTCACTTTATGCAGGCCCGCCTTCCAGTTTAAAAATATTAACGGAATTATTTATTGCATTGCTTGTTTCCGACAGAAAATATCTCCCAAACATGCAACTGAATTTAAGGTTTCATCATAGTGTAATCAAAGACAAAATAGTACGATATCTTTTAAATTAAATAATTTTGTAAATTGTTTCTTTTAAAATGAGGTTTTTATTTAGTGTTGGGAAATAACTGTTATTTTTAGAATCGAGTATATAAGAATCGAGAACTTTCAAGAATCGAGAACTTTCAAGAATCGAGTACTTATCCGAGTATCGAGTACAAGAACCGATCCTATTATTTTATCTTTCGATAGAATTAATTCGAGTCGACAACATGACACCGAAATCGAACACTATACCATCGAGCGTACTCAGTGTTCGTCGGAATCGATATTATTCCTATGCAGTAATTAATTAAAACCAAAAAATTGTCAATTATTTTTTATGTATCGGAGAATAAGTGACTTTATTAGATAAAATCATTCCCGGATCTAGGGGGGAGGCAAGCCGGTGCCCATGCCCCGGGCGGCAACTTTAGTGGGCGGCTAATTCAAGTGTGGCGGTTGTAGCACCCCAGGACATCGCGTCGTACTCAATTATTATTAATCGATTAGAAACTTTTATCAGTTCCTAACTATTCATAATATCGCCCAAATTGAGGTTTTGTTTAAAATCTTATACAGAGTGTCCCAAAATTAATAGTACACTGTAAAACTGCAGATTCTTTTGGTAAAAGTATTGCGAAGCTAAACTTTACTTAGTTCAGAAGTTGATAATAACCTATATACAGGGTGTCCAAGCGAAAATTTTATTTTCTAATATCCTAATTAACTTACTTTTTAATTAATATTTTAACATACAATTTTTGCTTTGGGGGCTTTTAGGGGCGAGAAATTTGAATTTGTTAATTATTTTATGTAGATTGTAGAGGGCGCTCGCTGCAGCACTCTGGGTAAATTGCAACAAGTGAAACTCTTTTGCGCTTTAGTGTATTTATGTTTTTTTAAAAATATGAATTTTCTCATCACATTTAAACAATAATGGTGTGTGTATCTTGCCAATATCGCACCGAACAATTGTTTTCGATATTTTTGCATTTATAGTGCCCAGTGCATTTTTTAAAATATTAACTACAACAATTATTGTCAAAAACATATCTTTTCTGATAGTTTATTTATGTAACAATAAAATTTTTATTTAACTTTTAAATGTTTTTATTATTAGTCTTTTAATGTCTTTGTAGTCTGGACTTTTAAGAATACTTCAAATATTAATAAATTACTAATACCTTAAAAACTATACGTTAAGTTAAAACTCCTGTTGTAATCTGAATTATTTGTATCTAAATACGTACTAAATAAGAATACACTAAAGCGCAAGAAAGTTGCACTTGGTTCTATGAACCCGGAGTACCGCAACGAGCGCCCGTTAAAATCTACATAAAAATCAAATACATAAGAAATTCAAATTACCTCGAATCACATAATTGCATGAAAAAGCGTTGGTAAAAAAGTAAGTTAATCAGGAAATTATAGAATAAAAATTTTCATTTGTATACTCACAACTCGGATATTATGAGCTTTTGAGCAAGCAATGTTTGATCAAGTCGCAATATTTTCACCCAAAGAATCTGCAGTCTTAATGTGTACCTACTATTAGTTTTGGGGACATGCTGCATATAGCCCAATCTGGTCAAAATGCGAGGGAGCACGGGCGCGATTTTTTTTTAATACATATGCGAGGTCGGCAGTTTTAAGTTTTTGCCCTATCTTGAAAACAATCAAGATCCGGTGATGAGTAGCATTTTCTATATACTAAAAAATATACATACAGACATTTTGCTAATATGCGAACCTTACGCTGTAATATTTTTGGGACCCTCGTAGAAGTAAGAACTTCTAAAGTTGAGATATTGTTCTTTGATCAAGTTCCAATACAATACAAATAAAAGCCATCTCTCAAAATTATACAGTGTGTCCCAGCATAAGCGAAATGACAAAAAAAATTTCGAATTGAAATTTGATCAGCTGCTTGATTAGCAAATAAAATTTAAAATATTTTGATTTTTCAGAAACCAATTATTTTCAGTCAAAATAAAGTGCCTCTTTCTCGCAAAATAATGAAAAATAAGAAAAGTTGCTCAAAATTCAAAATCATGCTTCTTTTTTAAATCTCTAAACAGAAAAATCTCTTCATGGTATTAAATGTATTTATTAGAAAAGATAATTACATTTACATTTGATGATCAAATTTCATTTCCTAACCTAATTAAGGAGCATAGATTCAAAGAGAATAATATCCATATTTATATTTTTTATTTTTTTATTTTTTATGGTCAAACACAAGCACTATAGGAAAAATCCTTTAGGGCACTCTGGGAGTGATGCATGTGCGCAAAAAGCGATTCACGTTGGTTTTGAATGGCGGCCCGCCAAAGCGGTGTCGGACTTGATCGGACTGTAAAGAAGCCGTCGCCGGCTCGTCAAACAAATGGTCCGATGCAGGTCTGGCGGTAACTTCTTTGTACTTTTATTTGAATTCACTCAGCGAATAAACTATACGTACAATCACTTTTTCTATAAAAATTATTCATATTTGTAGCCTATATTAGGCTACCGGTCTTAACCGTTTCTTAAGGAGTCGATGAAAGTCAAGTTATTTTTATTTTTTATTTTTTTTGGTGCTTGCAACATAATTATACGATTTAATAACTTTATGATAAGGATGTGACACATATGAATTTTTCTTATATATGCGGCCTATGAAATCTAGGGAATTTTACTGGAAAATGTTTCATAAGCCATTATGCCCTCACGCTAAACTATAATTGGACAACATTCATATATTACAAATTTAATAATTCTAAAAAATAAATACTTGACCCAGGTTTGACCTTTATGCCGCAAGACACAATTTTATCTAAAGAAACCGGCAAATTGGCATTGCGCAGTATTTGTGACTTATCTGTTATTGCCTGCGAACGAATAAATTGTTTACCTTTTGTCAGCCACTTAACTGTCAAAATTCGCAATACTTCTTTGAATATGATGAAAATGGGGTGTAAACACAACACAAAGTCAACACTCTCTCCTCAATTCCTGAGGAGGTTCGGCCGGCGCTCGAAACGTTGGTCTATTGTCACTATTTCGGGAGTTTCGGTCCATCGTGCCGGTTTCACATATTCACCTAGTTACCATATGACGGGGGCGTTGAATTCGGCAATATTTTTCCACTGTACACCGTCGACGTGCGATTTTCAACGTACATCGTCGGACTGGCGGCGTCGACGTCGCGGCGCCACGGCAGAGGGGTGGGACAAACTGCTGCCCCCACTACGCCGCTCCACGCGGCCCTTTTATCTGGACTGTCTTAAAAGTTCCATGAGATTTTTAAAATTACACAAAAAGGTCTGAATCTTTAATTCGAACTGCGTAGAAGATAATGGTGGTATCTTAAAAGTTATATTGGTAATCAGGCATGAACGTAAGAAAATAAAAAAAATAAAAAAATCTTCTACTTCTGTTCCTTTGGCCTGATAAATTATCCAACGCTTTCGGGGACGGCTGAAAAAAACATCTTGCTTGTTCAAAACCCTCAAAGGTTACGGATAAAATTAAATATAAATTTTCTCGAATAAGAAAGTGCAGAACTTTCGCAGTTAGCAATGTAAATAACTATTTTTGGGAGGCAAACCAGTCCTCGAGAGGAATGACTAGTAGGAATTCGCCAAATAGCACATTTTATAACATTTCCATGGGCGTAGCGAGGATTTCCTTCAGGGTGGGGCAAGAATACGCAATATACAGGGTCCGCAAACGAAGGGTGGACGGAAGATTAAATCGTTATCAAAGAACTTATCAACATTACTAAAACAGCTTGAGATATTAGATTAAAAGCGGCATGTTTTAAAAATATTTTACATTATACAGGGTGGCCCAAAAAAGTGTGACAGCATAAAGTTAAATTTTTTTAAATGGGACACCCAGTATTTTATTGCATATTTAGGTTCGTATAACTATCGCTTATAAGTACCTCAAATTTTATTTAATTTGGTTCTGTAGTTTCGGAGAAATAAATTAAAAACTAAAAAAAAAAGTTTTGCAGTCCTGAATAAAAAAATCGAGAAAAACAATCCAGAACTATTTTTTTTAACCTCGGCATTGAGTGAAATTTATGACAAGAGGTCTAGAGATACTTTGAATGTAATTGCGTTTATTTATTTTATACAGGGTGTTCATAATAAGCTTTCAAAAACCCCACATTTTAAAATTATTTTTCTCAAGTTTTTCAAATGGAATACCCTGTATATTATTTGGGTATTTCACGTAGAATTCATAGACAATTTTTTTTTTATAATACAAGCATATAAGTTATATCCAGCCGTTTTCGAAATAATTATAAATATAATAAATTATGTTGTTTAAATATAGTTTTTATTGGGAAATTTTGTTATAGGCGACTAGACTAATAATTGTAAACTAAAGTAAATGTTCAAAATAGCTTCCTTTTACTCTTAAAGTTTACCGTATTTAAGTTATTTCGATATAACTTTTAAAAGCCTACATTTTTGGTACTTTTATTTATTTAATTTTATTTTGTATTCTTAATCGAGCTGCCATGATTTTTTTGTTTAGATTGTCACTATGACAGCCAAATAAAATTATTTATATTTGTTCAGTCGTCGAAACTTAGTTTCTAACTTACACAAAATGTTGAATTTTACTTTAGAAATGGTAAATATGAATTTTATACTGGGTGAATGTGCCAGAAATTGCCTCCTCGCGAGCCGTGTGTATGCTGAAATATATCCAGATATTGAGAGAAAGCCGAGACCAGATGCCTTCGAGAAGTTGTTGCAAAGATTTGTAGCAAGCATTGCGTACACAAAAAGGAGATAATCAATAAACCCGTTATTAATGAAGAAAATGAATTAAGAGTTATGTTGGCAGTAGAGGAAAATCATTAAATTAAGTAAATTGAAGCTATTTTGAACATTTACTTTAGTTTCCAAATATTAGTCTAGTCGCCTATAACAAAATTTCCCAATAAAAACTCTATTTAAACAACATAATTTATGAAATTTACAATTATGTATTTCGAAAACGGCTGGATATAATTTATATGCTTGTATTATAAAAAAAATTGTCTATGATTTCTACGTCAAATAGCCAAATAATATACAGGGTGTTCCATTTAAAAAACTTGAGAAAAATTATTTTAAAATGTGGGGTTTTTGAAAGCTTATTATGAACACCCTGTATAAAATAAATAAACGCAATTACATTCAAACTATCTCTATACATCTTGTCATAAATTTCATTCAATGCCGAGGTTAAAAAAATAGTTCTGGATTGTTTTTTTTGATTTTTTTATTCAGGACTGCAAAACATTTTTTTTTAGTTTTTAATTTATTTCTCCGAAACTACAGAACCAAATTAAATAAAATTTGAGGCACTTATAAACGATAGTAATACGAACCTAAATATGCAATAAAATATTGGATGTCCCATTTAAAAAAATATAACTTTATGCTGTCACACTTTCTTGGGCTACCCTGTATAATATAAAATATTTTTAAAACATGCTGCTTTTAATCCAATATCTCAAGCTGTTTTAGTATTGTTGATAAGTTCTTCGATAACGATTTAATCTTCCGTCCACGCTTCGTTTGCGGACCCTGTATATTATGAATTAAAAAATGCATTTTAATACATAGATATAGTGTTGCAATCAGTGGCATATTTAGGAATGCGTTGGGGAGCAGGCACCAAGGGCAAAGGTGTAAAAGCGTCGCAGGTGAAAAATTTTCAGTCACGCTCACAATTCATCCAACTACTTTGTAATTTTGTAAATTAAATGTTTATTTAATGTTTTTTATTTCTTTTTTTAAGGTTCTAGGTAGTGTTGGGTAAATCCATGATTTTAAAATCGAGTACTTGATACTCGAGCGATTTTAATAATCGGGTGAATCGCTCGAGTGAACCGCTTGAAATTCCAATTCATTAAGCGATGACGTCACCGACTACTCGACCGGCAGCCTAGCCATTTACATGTGATCAGGTAGGGTATTTAGCAGGCACGTAACTACGGGTGGGCACAGGTTTAGCTAAAAAATTGTAGTAGCCACCAAAAAAATTCCAGAAATTTATTTATTTGTGAATAATGAATTTTTACCACGTTTTTACCAAACAAAAAAACTGCAAAAAATCACCCAAATATGTATTTATTGTATATATATGTTTATTATTGTGCTTTTTAAAACAAAAAGTATTACCAAGAATTATTTTTCTTCACATCTTGCTCAATCTACGAGCATAAATAAGTAGATATTTAAAATGGCTTGTCAAATTCTTCGATTTTAAATTATCAGGTGCCCACTGTGTGCCCTTCAAAAATGTAAGCTTGGTTACGCGACTGGCAAAATAAGAAGATAGGTGATTATTTTTTTAAATTCATGTTTATAGTTACCTAAAAGTTCCTGTTTAAATTTAAGAATGTTTACTTTTGGTTACCAAAAAATTTGTCGATACCTATGTTTTGTTAACTATTTTGCTCGTTTTCTTATTTTCCATTAACATTTTCTATAATGTATGGTATTTTTAAGAAGTCTTCTTGAGTTTAATAATAAAAAGTTCCTGTTTAGATTTAAAAATGTTCACTATAAGATTGCCAACGAATTGTTGTATATATTTTGTTAACCATTTTGTTCGTTTTGTTATTTTTATTTATAATTTCTATTATTATGTTATTTTTGAGAAGTTTTCTCGAGTTTATAGTAAATAAAAATTAAAAAATTATATCCTTTAATTTTTTAATATTTACAATCGGAGACCTAACAAAACCCATATCGCGATGACTCCGCTAAGTGATTTGGCATACTATTTTATATGCACTTTCTCGTTTATGTGCCTTTAAGAAAGACGTATGTCGTATACCTGCTCAACGTCACACTCGAACGTCGCAAATCGGATGGCGTGGCGCGTAGACCGAAGGTCGTCTATCAAGTGACCGGCGATATTTTACGGTTTTTCTCCTGAATTTAAAACTGGAGTATTTCCTATCGAGCGAAAAACTGTTCGAATATACGACCAACGATACAGCGGTAAATTTCCTCCGGCGTCAAGCGAACCTCGGGTATCGAGTGAAAGATAATAAGTAACGAGCGACGGTTTTCGCCTGAATAGATAACTCGAGCGGTTTTTTTAATAATCGAGCTATGTCGGTTATTTTAATTATCGAGTCATCAAGCGGTTTTTCGCTCGAGCGATCACAACACTAGTTCTAGGAGTGGATTTATTATCCCCTGCATCCTTTAACTTGTTTGAAGCCATCCCTATCCCATTCAAGCCGGTAACTAGACCGAATAAGATCGGATATCTCGTGGGATACAAGAGACGGTACTCTCCAATCGTATTAGATCACATCTCAATGCTAGGAACCAGGGCCGAAAGTAGAGCTGAAGGGGCCCCGGGGCAAAACCAAATTTGGGGGCCCCACCTAAAAATTACTCGTCACAATAATATTGTGCAAATTCAAAGTAAAAATAAAAGTATTTTGTCAATTAAAAATTTTTATTCACATCTTACACTAACTTTTACAAACAGCGCTACAGGGCTTAACAGGTAATACCAGGTAGGTACCATTAGTGCGGGAAATTCAAATCTTTTAGACTAGGTGTATACATATAGAGTTGATTCAAGGTATGTGATAATCGAATGAATAAAATGTACATGCATCGTATATTATAAAATATAATTATTTTCAATATCTCGCAGCTGGCAGCCTTTTTTTGGTACAAAAAATATTGACATTCAGATAATAAGAAAAAATTTTTTTTTGCAATGTTTTGAACGGGTTAAAAAAATTTTTTTCCATCCCCTGCCAGGGGGCCCCCGAGTCGGGGGCCCCGGGGCACTGCCCCGGTTGCCCCATTGTAGTTTCGGCCCTGCTAGGAACCAAGAGTTGTTCAGAGCCCATGTTAAACTATAGGTCTCCTCTGGAATGGCCCGGCCAGAGGGACGAAGAGGAAAAAATCGAGAACAAAAATAATCAGTTATCCAAATAATGAATTCAAACCAATTTAATGATTTTGGTTTTTTTAATAAAAGGTTTTGGTGATATAATTTATTAAAAATAATTTCTTTAACTTCATAAATGATATATTTAACAACAATTCCGCGGTCATCAGAATGCGCATGGTATTGAATTGAAGCTAAAAGCCTCTTCACATTAAACATAAAAAATTAACTTTTTCTTATACCGTGTGATTCGAAAGAGAATAGGAATTCATAAAAATGATATCGTTAAAAATGAACTCCATCTAGTAAATATTAAGGGAGGGCCAACACCCTAGTTCGCCTCTGTGAACACTCATCATACAAATCGGTTTTCTGTCATTGTTGACCGTAATCAACTCTTTACCCTGCGAATTTTATATTAACCATTTTATTTCACAATAATGCAATAAAAATTGAAATGTTTCTTCGAAGGTTTTGAAGGATTTTTCGATAATGCACGTTGTACAGGGCTATGCAAGTAACATCTGCACCGCTTGTTTTCTGGCTAGGTGGAAGAATCGCGTTCTTCACCTGGTTCTAAACGCCCCACCGTAGCTACGCAATGCCATTTTCTATTTATTTTTTAGTATCAGCAGAGAAGTTCTGTTCTTTTCCTTTATTGAAAAGGACTAGTAGCAGTAAAACAGTTCATAAGTCTTATCTTTATAATAAATTTAGAATATTAATTTTAAGCAATTTTGAAATTGTACATGCAGAATTCGTGTGAAGTCTTTGTTCGTCAGTCATCATTGTGTTGCTTCATGACAAAAACCTTTAAACATTTTTTAAAATACTTCCTAATTTTTTAATTGCGTGGTGTACTATTATTTCACAGTGTCACCATTAAAGTTGAAACATATGGGGAAAAATATATTTTTTGATTTAGGTAAAATTAGAATTTACCATAAGTTTTTGTTTCAATAACGATTAAAAATTACATAATTAAATGGGACCATGCGGCCTTTCTTAACTACCAAAATGTCGAAAAATGGCATTTGCTGATCGAATTTAAAAGAAACTAATTTGGAAAAGTTGTTTGCGTTGTAATTGTCTGTCCTCACGCCGAATTTGAATCACTTATGATAATTTTCGTTTCCTATTTATTTTAGTCGACGCTATCACCATAAATCTATTTATTTATACAATACTCATCGTTTAAATTCATTTTTTATACCAAAAATTCTACCAAAATGTTCATTTACCCCAAAAAACTAAATTGAATGTTGCTATCTTTGGAGCAAACTCCTCATAACTTTTAACGATTTAAGCAACGAAGAGGAGAGTCTTGTTTTTAAATAATAAATACGTTGAAAAAATGGACATATTAGAATAATAGCGTCGTTATTTATAATTAATGGTAGACTCGACCGTTAATAAATATATATTTACCAAAAATAGATAGGAAACAAAAATCATCATAAGTGATTCATGGTATGTGGACATAAAATTACAACACAAGCAATTTTTCAAATAATTTTTTTAGATTCGATCGATAAATGCCATTTTTCGATATTTTGTGGAGAAAATGTCAAATTTGCCGTTAACAAAAGCCGCATGGTCCCATTAAATTATGGCATTTTTGGTCTTTAATTGGATCAAAAAATTGTATTGAGTCAAGTTTTACCTAAATCGAACAATACTCCCATAGGCTAATACTAATAAATTTTTCACCACTAAATTTCGTACAGTATGTAGATTACGAATTTGAACATATTTTTTTGATACAAAAGCATACTTTTTTAACTATTCCTTTTCAACTATCATATGTTCTAGAGCTTAAATTACCGCCGCAAAATGTATCCGTTATCTCTTAGTATTATACTGTAGGGTAGATACCTACATATCAAAAACTATATAAACTATATTTCAAATTACATGAAGAGAATACAGTCGCTTATGTAAGTAAAGTACCTTCGCCGCATAAAAATCATTTAATGCTGATATGGCCTACTATAATCCAGGTGTATTATGAAACCTCAGGTTATTTTGTTTTTAATTTCATTATATTTGAAGGAATTTCAATGTGTCTATGCATCTATGCAAAATTATACACCATAAACGCTGTCTGTAACAAGACAAGACTAACGGGGCTAAGCTTCCCAAAATTTCGGAGAGCCCCCAATAATTTCCGTTCGGTAAATTTAAAAAAAATGTTGTAAGCGACATATGAGCCTCTCCCCCTGGGATTTACTCGTGGTTACATCCCTGTACCTTCACGAATAAGCACTAGGAAGTATTAGGTATTTCAATAATAAAAAAACTAAGTTTCTCTCTACCAAAAAGCATGTAACATACTTATTATAAGTAAAACAAAATATTTTTGTTTACTTTATTTACTAAATATTATATAAGATATAATCTCCTGTAGAGGACTCTTCAAGATTACTATTATAATATAATACACCCCAATTCAAATCCCCCTCGTATATCGGTCCGTCCGGCCTCAGTGGCACTCATAACCTAGTGACTATATGCAATCCATCATGCAACAAGTAATTTAACATTTTCTATAATAATTTAAATATCCGATCCTGGCAAATTTGTTCCTGCCGTAATGTAAACGTAATTGCGTCGCAGGTTGACGTTTATCGTGGGCCAGGAAATTTCGGAAATAACTTCAGTAGTAAATATTTTAAAATGTATGGTATATTTGACCGGTTATTATTTAAATAGTTTTTAATGTAGAAATACAACGTTTAAATGAAGTGTTGTAAAAATATTTTTACAAGAACAAAAGGCATAAATGAGATGTAACGGATTGTTGGGATTTCGTTTTTGGTAACAAATAATAAGAGGAAAACTTAACATGCAACATACATCGATCGATGAATTCAAGCGACGTTGGGAACTTTTAGTACTTGGATGGGTTTGTTCGGGTTTGTACGGGTTTGTTCGGCTTAGGAACAAATAATTTTAGTAAAATTTACAAAAGACGTTATTAAATTTCACAAAAGAATTTAGTAAATT
This sequence comes from Barypeithes pellucidus, assembly GCA_963991005.1. NCBI lineage: Eukaryota > Metazoa > Arthropoda > Insecta > Coleoptera > Curculionidae > Barypeithes > Barypeithes pellucidus. The sequence continues at coordinate 47,113,212 of OZ022557.1, read as the reverse complement.
TTACAAGAGGTTTTAGTAAATTTTACAAAAGCTTTTAGTTAATTTTATTAAAACTTTTCTTATAAATGGTTTACTAAATATTTTTGTAATTTTTATTAAAAATATAGGTTAAAATTTTGTTATAATTTAATGGCAGTTCTTAATAACAGTTATTCCAGTTTCAATATTTTTATAGTAAATTTAATAAAGTTTTTCTTTCCGTGTACCTTCTACTTATGCACAAACCTGATTCTTATAAACGTAACTTATACAGGGTGTTCCTTAATGACATGCTAATATTTCAGGGTGATTCCTTAGGTCATTTTATAAAGAAATGTTCATATGAACATATGTCCGCAACGGCTTAAATTTTTTGCTACAGGGTGTTGATTTATTATATGGTTATTTTTTAATATCTCCGACAGTACTTTAGATATTATTTTCAATTTTGGTATGTGTTAATAGGATATAGAACCACAAATTTTAGTTAGAAAAGTTATTCAATTGTTCCACCAGTGGCGTCCCTGCAAACATGTCCTCTGATATTTTTTACAAAAAAGATGGTACGCCACTGACATTTTTCCATATGGGTATTATTTATGATTAGCCTGGCTAATTCTACATGAAAACGGTGTCTTGAGTTTTTCTCGTCAGACGCGCCATTCTTGATTAAAACCACTAAATTCATATTGAAACTCATTATTATTAACATTGATAAAATAATTAATGATAAATCTTGTTTAATTAAAATTGTTGGAAATGGCCACCTTCACTTAAAAGGCATGGGGTCATCTTAAAAGTCTGGTATATAAAACTCCCATTAACACTTTTAGAAGATTTAAGATAGCCAATAGTTACCTCGTGTGAAAAAATAAGGAATACGCTGGGAATATTTGAACGAGTGGGCAATTCGATGCGATGATGGGCAGAAGCATGCCTTTTAAGTGAAGGTGGCCATTTCCAACAATTTTTATGAAACAAAATTTATCATTAATTATTTTATCAATGTTAATAATAATGAGTTTCAATATGAATTCAGTGGTTCTAATCAAGAATCTGACGAGAAAAACTCAAGAGACCATTTTAATGCAGAATTGACCAGGTTAATCAGAAATAATACCCGAACAAACCCGTACCATCTTTTTTGTAAAAAATATCAGAGGACATGTTTACAGGGACGCCACTGGTGGAACAACAAAGTACTTTCGGAGATATTAAAAAATAACAATTTAAAAAATAGAAATTAAACACCGTATAGCAAAAAATGTAAGCCGTTTCGGACATATGTTCATACGAACTTTTCTTTATAAAATGACCTAAGGAATCACATCCTGAAATATTAGCACGTCATTAAGGAACACCTTGTATATTTGTTTATCCGTGCTTGATCATAAAAGCAGTAATTATGTACTGTCTCGGTTAATCTGATAATGTATATCTTCAGAGAATTTATTTATTGTTCATTATGTGTTTCGACAGACAATGTTACAAAAAAAATGTGGTAGAAATTGTAACAAATGGAAAACTTTTTTATCCTTCATTTTATCGAAAAAATATACTCTTACTACAGAGTTTTGCTTGGTTGGAAACCTCCTTAGCCATAGTCGAATATCCGTCATATTGTACAGAATGGCATAAAAATGTGAATTTGTTCCAAAAATAAAATACCCTCTTTTTTTAAATACGTGAAAATTCCGTTTTGAAGCTCTTTCTGGAATTATATTCTCTCTCTAGATATGGTGACGAAAAACAGCCACCTATGAGATATAATTAGGTAATTTTATAAAACGAAGTAAAATTATATTTCAAGACAAGACATAAAAATAATGATTTAGATTACATATTACATAAGAAATTAACTACAGTAAAAAGAATTCTAACTGTATAAAACAACTGTCAAATTTCTGCTGAGCTATCATCATTTTCGACACATTGTTCTAGTTTTTTTAATTGCATTATTCTGTTTAGTAGAATTTCAGCCCTTTCTTTTAATCTACCCCATAAATAATAGTCTAGGGGAGTCAAATCAGGTGCTCTCGCAGGTAAATTTGAAAATTGTCTATCTCTATGCCTACCATGTCCTATCCATTTATTCGGGATATTAGTATTCAGTCAATGAAAAAAAATAATAAAATGGCTTATGGCATTAATTAATAAAAATGAAAAATGCAATATTTTATTTATCACCCTGTATTTCGAAATCGAAGCGACATGCGAAAAACTTTTATACCACATTTTCGTCTTAAAATAAGGTAAGGATTCATCTCGTTCATTTTTTCAGAGAGGTTAGGAAACACCCTGTATACTGATATACAATTAGATGACACGTATTTCAGGATTTTGCTGAAAAAATTTATTTTCCAAAATATCCCCACATGAATTTTTGATAATTTGTTGGATTTTCTCATACTTGAAATTTAATATATCCAGTTGTACTGATCGTATTAATGTCGGTCTTTCTTATTTAACACTTTGTTATGTTAGCTTTCGAAGTATATTAAAAAAATTGTCATTGTAAACAAATACAAAATAATAACAATTTAATTGTTTAAATAGTTTTAACATGCTCGTCTCCACCTTAAATTAATTTTAAAAAATACCGTTTTCATCCTTATCCTGTTATCTGCAAAAATCCATTTTACGAAAAAGTGGCACCTGTATTAGATCGGTAGTTATTAAATATTTTCGATCGCATAGGTACGTTAAAATTTTATGAAAACGTGTTTTTATTAAATAAAATTTACAAAACATATTTAAGGCAAACTCTCGCGAACATAAAAGTGTATATTTCCAATGTTCACAATATACTATACTCGCTTTTGACATCCACGACATCTTTATAATGGAAGCAAGCCTCCTTTATTTCAACTAGCGTGGCGGTTCGTTTACTTACTGGTCCACATACTTTTTACTCTGTATTATTCGAAACTAGTTTTTTTTTGAGAATCTTAGTGTGATTCTCTAACAATCCAACTCTATTTTTACTCCCTTAGCTAAGTCTTAAATTTTCCGAAGAACTTTTATAGGAAACTTTGAAAAGGTCCAACTCTTAGTTAGAATCAAGTTCGGTGCATCTAGAGGAATTTTTATGGATCGTTAGCTGATTCGAACGGCCATTTTGCTGAAAGGCCGAGTGGAAATAGACAGAGAACTGATGATATTATTAGGGTCAAATCCATTCTCCACGGTCATTAGGAGGCTTAAGGAATTTTTATTTCTTGCTCGTCGATATCTTGAGGTGTTGGGATAATGTCTTGTCAACATGCGTCTATATCTACTTTAGGAAAAAAATGTTCAAGGAAAAAAACTTTGTAATGCAATTAAAATTGGAGGAAAGTGTATATTTTTTTGTTTGGGAAGATTTTTAGATTTACTTTTATTTACTGTTTCATGTAGAAAGAAATTATGGACTTTAATCCAATTATTAATAAAATGTAAACATCTTCTGCTCGACATTTTTTTTTAAACGCAGCGTTTTTATAAAAAAGAAAACTCCATTTTTCAGTGCATAAAATTGAAGTCTAGGCCCTGGTCAAGCTCGGTCTCTTTCTTCCGATTAACGTTATTTCTATCGGCGTACCGATTATGGGCGAACGCTCTACGTATTGTTCTAACGACAAGGAAAGATCCAATTCGCCTCGTGGCCTCCGGCATCCTCTTAATGTTTTCATGAATGGCTCGGTTCTAATACATTCATTCTCTGCTACATCAGAGTAGGTATCCATTATGGGCCCAAAACTATATAGAAGGGTTTCAAAATATTTGGAAAAATCTAAATTTTTTCATTTCTGGTTTGTTCAGGTTTATTCAAAAATGTCCAAAAATAAATTTCACTTTCTCATTGCTACTTTTTATTGTCCACAAGATGGCATCATCAGATCTTTAATGCGACGTTTCGTCTTTGGGCTACAATCATCAATTTTTTTAAATACAGAAGAAATAATTCTACGTTCAGCGGTTTTCCAACGTTTTGTCCTTATGACCATCTTCATGAAAATACCCCTAGTACGTTCCTGTAAGTTACTTTTTTTTTTAATTTGGGTATAATTCGAAATTGCAAAACTCAATGCCAAAAAAACAGTAGTAGTACGTAATAATAATAAAGAACAGAAATAGCAATAATAATCTTTAAATCTTTGGTTTGTTCGTAACATAAGTAAATTACAGGAAGCGGCATTTCAATAAAAATGGTCAATTTATGAAACAAATCGTTGAGAAACCAGTAATTGTTTTATACTGCTGAAGGTAGATTTGGGTCATCTTTTATAATTTAAACAGGTTTCTTCTAGAAATAGACTACTTCTTTGAAAAATATCCAGAGGTCCGTATTTTAAAAAATTAAATTGATTATATTGACCCAAAGACAAAACGTCGACGATCTGACAATGCCATCTTGTGGAGAATAAAAAGTTGTAATGAGAAAGTGAAATTTATTTTTGAAAATCTCTTCTCTAACAAGGCCAGGAAAATATAAAAAAGGTACGCAAAATTTTAGATTTTTCATAATATTTTGAAAGCCCCTATATTTATTTTTGATATTCTTGCGGCATATTAGTGGGCCCATAATTACGCAACTTTGCCCTGATTTAACCGATTTCGTATCTGTTACCTTTTCCGAATTCCCAATGGTGAAGGACAAATTTGTTACACCCAGTATGGAAATAACCTCAAATTTTATAGGCAAAGACTCCACCCACCTGAACCTGATTGTGAGCTTATTCAAGAAGATCTAACTCACCTTGAAAACTATTGTAAGTAGGGAATCCACTCCCGCAGCCAAACTTTAATCCCGAAAAACCTGCAGGATTGAGCCCATCGATCCCGCGGATCCGGGGGATTTGCGGGATAGCAAACAATGAACTGCAGTATTTTTGGTCGACGCGTCGGGGATTCCCCGCCATGCTGGGCTATTGAAAACATGTTAAACAGACCAGTTTTCTTGCGTACGTGCGAAAGTAAGGGCGTAGTTCTACTAGTATCTAGTGACATTTTTCAAGTGGTTGAATATAATACATGGAATTTAAACAGCAATCACAAAAATGAGTGTCTGTGTAGTTTACAAAGACAATAAAGGTTTAAGTTTAGTTTGGAATTATTTTTTAAAGTTCGAAGATGGTCTTACAGCTAAATGTAAGTTATGCCCTAGCATTATCAAAATATCTGCTCGTTCCACCAAACGTCTTCACACCCACTTACAAACAAAGCATAATTTTAATTTGAAAGTCCAGAGCAGCAGCGGTAGTGTTCATATTGATAAAATAACACAGGAAATGAAAGCTAGTACCAGTAGTTCGAGTTGTTCGTTTAGTTCTATTGCTAAGCGCTCAGATGTTAGTGGTTCTTCTGTGCTACCTAAGAAAATGAAAATTACAGAGTTATTTTTAGGATTTATTAATGCTAAGCAAGATGTTTGAAGTAAAAGTCCAAAATCATACCTGACTTTATTCTTTTGTGTATACCCGACTAAATTTTTCTATGGTGGAATCCTTGCTACTCAGTGTACATAAATATATTAGAATCAATGCAATATAAGCATTTATTTTAGAATGATGACTGAGGAAATTATCAGAAGTTATGATCGGGTTTTTATGTCAGCTTGTGGGTGATCTATCTCAATGAACTTGAGTCTGATGGAAATTGGCGACCTTTCCAGGCAGAGTAACTATATTTTTAATTGCCCATTACTGGCTATTACTGGAATATAGAAATATGATGCCATAGTTTCCACACAATTTATACAATATCAGCAAAATTTTGAGAATTTTCTCAGTACAGCCCTGATTTTTTAAAATAATACGTACATACAGTTAAATCAATTGAAAATATGACATGTATTATTGTAAAAAATTAGTGTCGTACCTACTTAGAAAATTCTCAAAATTTTCCTGATGATGTATAAATTGTGTCAAAAATATACATCGCTGCGTATTTGAGGCAAAAAATACTCTCACAAAATAAAGTAAAAAATCCAGGTCAATATTTAAAAAAATGAAGTGAACCATGATATTTAATTTATAAAAAATGGCCATTTTTAGAAAAGAAAAAAAATGTATTTAATGGGCGTTTTTCTAAAATCAAAATCTCTCGAGAAAGAAATTAATTTTAGATGTTTTCAACAAATCGTCGGTACAGGATTCTAAAAAGCTTTGAAAACAACAGTGATCGATTAAATCGTTGGCATCCTGTACAGTAGGTAGTGTGTTTTTTGCTATTTACGTCCATCGTAGGTAAAATGAAATAACAAAATACAGTCGTGCCAAAATGCCAAAATCAGTCAATTCGATTAGTGTCACAGTCACAGAAGTAATTTTAATCGGTATAGTTAAAGTTATTAACTACCTACTCAAGCTAGAATGTTAAAGCTCTTTTCACCAAAAATAGTTCTGATTTAATTACTGCAATAAAATGGGTGCTAACTGTGGTCGTAAATACCCTTACATTTTCTAAATACTTAAAGAAATTTTGAATGGTTTATAAGCGAGAGCGAAACAGAACTAAATATAAAATAACAAGATACATGTAAATAAATATATACAGGGTGTTATGGAAATTACGTATTATATTTAAATGGGAGACTTGTTGGGTGTCCTAGAGAAAGTCTACATACTTTTTTTTTTATCGAATATCTAAATACTAAGGTAAAAACCCTTTTTACCCACGTACTGTCGCGCCGTTCCATCTGGATTCACTTAGCAACAATGTGGGTTTGTTCGTACCGTATTGTCAGATCACACCGCGTGTCTCGCCCTTGCTTGTATACCGGCCGCGCGCCACTATCGTTGCGTCAGTATGTTTCGAGACTCAGGATTGAACTGACGCTGTCGAGGGTTTCACGTGCTTGACGTATACGAATTTTAAATGTTTTGTTAATTGTAGCAGTACTCGATTTTTTTTCTGTTGTAATATAATTCATAATAATAAATGTTGTGATCTGATTTCAAATTTGTGTGATATTATCTACTGTTGAGCTGTTGAAAAACATACTTTTTGTGTTTTATTTTTTTATGGAATTTAATCATAAAACGGATTATTTTAAAATAAAATGGAAGGTAAGAGAGTATGTACCTTAAAATTGCAGTTTTTTTTTTCTAAAAAGTTTGATAAAGAAGTGATAACGCGTGTCAAAGACGTCTTGTTGTTAAAAACTGAACACGTGCGTTTAGAATTCTATGTTGCAATATGACAACATCGCCTATAATGCGCTAACCTCTTTTTAACCTCGAGACTACCTCAATATACTATTGATTGCGAAGGTCCTCAGGAGCGGGCACGTAAATTTTGAGATTTCATATAAAGTGTATATTTCGATTAATAATTCAAAGAGCCATTTATGCTTATTTTTCTTCAATTTATTTTCATCTCAATATTTGCCGGTTTAAATATAATAAGTCATTTCCTTGTGTTACCAAAAATGTTAGCTGAAGGGTACTTTGTAACTTGATATGGTATCGACGCCAGGTTCCATCTAAGGGTTATTCTTTTACAAACTGCACACTTTGACAATTAGCCGAAAAAGTGTTATATACATACAATAATAATCAGGATTTTGCAGAAAAAAAAAATTTTACAAAATATCCACACATAAATTTTTGATAATATGCTTCTTTTTTTTCAACCTTCTCTTACTTGAAATTTAATATCTCCAGTTGTACTGATCGTGTCAATGTCGGTCTTTTTTTTTATTTAACACTTTGTTATGTTAGCTTTCCAAGTGTAGATATTAAAAAAAATGTCAAAGTGAAAAAATGCAAAATAATATCAATTTAATTGTTTAAATAGTTTTAGCATGCTCTCCCCCACCTTAAATGAATTTTAAAAAATATAGTTTCGTTCTGTATCCTCTCCATCTGTGAAACCAATTTTAGGAAAAAGTGTTACCTCTATTAGAAAATAAAAAATGGAAAGACTCAGAGCGCATTAACACGACGGGTCGAGGCGTCTATAATCGAGCGTGGTGAAGTGTGAATCATTAATATCTCCATCCTTTGCGTCGTTCGAAAACGTAGTTCTACAACGCTTTGGTGAGGCGCGCACTTTGCTCATCTCGGCTTGTTGACTTGCAATCGAGAATATTTAATAACTACCGATCTAATAGAGGTAGCACTTTTTCCTAAAATGGGGTTTACAGATGATAGGATAAAGAATAAAACTATATAATTTTTTTTAAATTAAATTTAAGGTGGGAGCGAGCATGTTAAACCTAATTAAACAATTAAATTGTTATTTATTTGCATTTGTTCACAATGACATTTTTTTGAATATACTTCGAAAGCTAACATAACAAAGTGTTTTAGTAGTAATAGTACAGATTTAGCAAATAATAACTATTCTGAAAGATGGGTTTTTTATTTTTTCGCCGGTAAAACATCCCCTTCTATATCTATATATTATATATCTTCTTCCTTATTTAAAACAAGTCAGTTACTTGACACTCCGTGACATGGCAAACGAACACGACTAGGCGTGACGTCGCACATACGGGTATTTGACCGATCTAGGCGGCCGAAATTATTTCTTTAGTTTTATTGATTAAAATTGAATTTTCCTATTTGTACGTTGTATTTTAAGTGCTCAAGAACGTGAAACATATATTTAAATCAAATATTTAGACGATAGCGATACAAATTTTTAATCTCTATAAATCAAACTATATATTGTGGTGGAATATTTATAATAATATAAATAAATAATTATTTTTGATAAATAATTATAATATTTAAAAAATATATACAGGGTGTTATGGAAATGACGTATTATATTTAAACCGGCAAATCCCGAGATGAAAATAATTTGAAGAAAAATAACCATAAATGGCGCTTTGAATTATTAAGCGAAATATACACTTTATATGAAATCTCAAAATTTACGTGGCCGCTCCTGAGGTCCTTCCCAATCAATATTTTATTGAGGCAGTCTCAAGTTTCAAAAGAGGTCATCGCATTGTAGGCGGTGTTGCCATTCAAATTCTAAACGCACGTGTTCAGTTTTTGACAACAAGACGTTGGCGCGCGTTATCACTTCTTTTTCAAACTTCTTAGACAAAGAAAACTACAATTTTAAGGTACATACTTTCTTACCTTGTTGTCGGTTAAAATCTTTAGAAGGTCAATAACCGGTTTACAGAAGATGTTTATTTTTCAAGGTACATTTCTAAACTTTACGTTCAATAAAATTGTTCGCTGAAAATTTTTTTTATTATTTAAGCTCTGTTACGTTTTCAGTATTATTTAAAACAACACATAAATGCACATTAATTAACGCACACACAACACTTTTGCTGGTTAGAAATGCTCCCATCTAAATTTTTTGCATGGATGAAGGATTTATGAACATAACATTTTTTACAACTACTTTCAATAATGTTCTAATGGTAAATAACAGATAACAAGTTGATGAAGGTAATATGTACTGATGACGCCAGACAAAAAACTTCAAACTCAATTTTCTCTAAATAATTAGTAAACAAACAGACCCTTCAACCACTTAACGTATCAAAACGTTCGGGGGCGGGCCCTTTGATTTGACATTTTCGTTCTTCTTCTTTTTCTGTATGGCATCACTACACAACAACACTACAATGTTGCCACCTGCTGGCGTCTTTTTTATAAGATGCTGTTTTATAAGATTATATTCATAAATTATGTCATTTGCTTTTGAATATTACTTCTCCGTATAATTTTCAGTCATGCTTTAGGACAAAATTCATATTTTTTAATCGAATTTTCAATTTAATGTTTTGCCGCGAAAAATTTTGATGTTCCAGTTTCAAAACTGGCAACAGCGCAATAGTTGTGGTATTTTCATAAATGTGCAAATTGCGATAGAGGGATATAAATTATTTTCTAATATTATAAATTTGCTATTCAAACTCAAAATGCCAAGAACTTCAATCGAACTAACGGACATGGTCTTATGCTATGGAGCAGCACAGGAAAATGCGCTATACATGGAGCTTCGCATTACCCGGGATGGAATATTTAATCAGGGAGTTATAGAGGAGAGAGAAACCCAAACACGTTAGCCGCTGTACTACAAAAGTTAAAAAGTTGAGACTACAAGACTTCCTTTACTTTACAAGAAGGTTACAACAGTGGTACATACAGTCAAGTCGAAGTACCTGACTAATTCCGAAGGATAGTTCACAGATGAGGTTGGCTTTACCCGAGATGGAATATTTAATTAGCGAGACCAATAGCCAGATAAGGTTTTTCTTGAACATATCAGCAGATATTATTGATAATCAACTAATACGACAACATATCCTGCAAAACGACCTGCCAGAACTTTTAGAAAATGTTCCTTTAGGTCGGATAAGGGACATGTGGCTTCTGCAAGCATAGTTTACGGATTGTCACTGAAATTTGGACGTCCTATGTGCGTTTATTCTAGCGTACGGTAGTGTTTATAGTGGTTTTGTGGGTGTCTGTTTCTTTAAGTGATTTAGTTAGTTTTCATTTGCCGGTCACGTCCCGAGATTGGAAAGAAGAGTACAAAGCAGTTTTAGTGGGTATAAGCAAGCAAGGAGTAGACTGTGACTTTGAGTTTACTTCTTAATAGCTATTAGGCAGTCCCACACTATTATCAGGGCACGTATAGAGCATAAAGTGTGAGCATATAGTATCCTCGATTTACTTCTCTTGTATCCTAAGGTAAGCTAAATAATTAATTTTATAAGAAACTAAAAGTTCTACAGTTTTACAAAGTTTGGCAACATTGTAGGAACATGTGTCAGACAGCTCCGCCGGATAATATCATATGGTACCGCGGAGTCGCCGGTAGGTTTAGAGGTGAATTACCCCACTTTTTAAACGTTCGATTTAAAAAAAAAATGTAGCGCTTCTCTAGGACACCCCAGGAGTCACCCATTTAAATATAATACGTCATTTCCATAACACCCTGTATATGTAATATAATAATTATTTAGTTATTATAGTACTTCATCAGAAGAGTCATCATCCACTTCTTCCGAGGATTTTTCCGATTCTTCATTGAATGGTAGCTCTGATGGTATTAATAACTCCAGGGTCTCTTGTAAAAATGGTTTGTGGCTTGTTGCTTGTGGTAAGCGGGCTTAAAAGTAGCCTGTTAATGACGTCTAAGTTGCATGACTCCCTAGAAAACGTTCTTTCAAAGTTTTGGCGGTATAACCGGAAGTGTTGGCAATGCCTGTAATGTCGTCAGCTGTGTTTTATTGTGTCGTTTAGTCTTGAATGCTCTCTTGACATTGCCTGCCCGCGTTGGTGTACTAGTAATTTCTTTCAGTACTTCGGAAGCATCTCTGTTCCCAGAAGTTCGTAATTTTATCTGCGCAGCATCTAATGCACGCGCGTATTCATTAGAAGCACTGCGCGGGCTTTCTGTATTTTTTTAGTCCCCTCACTCGACTCACTAAATGTCTTGGATGGTCTACCTGAAGGCTGCTGCACTACTTTCGGTATTTCGAATGTTCCTTGAAGCCATTCAGAATTTTTTTAATGAAGACGTCTTCCTTTTTATGTGCTATTACCCACCTTTCCTTGAATTGTGCTTTAATATATGAAAACTGGCGCTTTATGTCATTCATTTGGTCTTCTGAGTAGTATTCACATGATAAAAGGCCATTTTCGAGGTAGGTACTCCAATTTTTTGTCAAAACTAGACAAATTTTGCTGTTTCATTTTATCAAACAAGAGTCTTTGAGTCGCGATTCTAGTTCCTCAGCTTCCCGGTACTCCTAAAATAAATTATAATCTATTTTTAACAAAAATAATATCAAACTAAAATTTTCATTATTTACTACTATTTTATTTGAGGACTAAAAATTATAAGCATGCGCGGCTATCCGCGGCTAAATTTTGAACGGTTCGTTTATATGACTTTCCATCTTTATATTACAGCAAAAGAAGTAACCGGGAAGCACCCTGAAGTACAACAAATACCTTTATGATTGTCAAAAAAGAGTTTTCGAAATGACAAAAAAATTCCATTACTTTCAAGCCGCTAAAATATTATTACAAATATAATAAACAAATCAAAAATACTTAAAATATATGTGTTCTTTCCTCCATTTTCAAGATCCATTACACTTTTTTTAAAAATGTAATCAGAACAGAAAATATTCACTATTGAAGTTTGTTCGTCTACACAAAGAATTCAGAGATATGCAACTTGCAAGAACGATCAAGTTTAGAGTGCCGCCACTGCTCGAAGGTTGAGAGTGGAAAAAGGGAAAGGGTTACTTGTGGTTCCCTGGTTATTCAACACTTTTAGGCACTGGATTTTTCTACCGGAAGGTATTTTTACGAAATCGACTTTTGGCCGCCTAGATCGGTCAAATACCCTCATGTGCATCGCCAGTTACGACTAAATCTATCAGCTCCGAGTAACTCCTGTTAAGCCCTTCACAGACTTCGTTAATTTTCATCGGTGTTCGTGACAGACCGTCGTCGTTCCTAATCTAGCAATCTCTATCAGAAAATCATCGTGAAGGTCGTGACACTTGTAGCCCATAAACCTCGGTTTTGGCACGACGGCCTGTAACTAACACCGATGAATTGACGAAAAATCAGAAGGTATAGTTGTTGCAGAATTATACCGTTGACTCTTACTATCATAAATAAACTACCTGATTAAACCCTATTGTATACGCCTCAACCTCTCCAAAGCTCAATAAATGGGATCAGGGCCGGCTTGAAAATGTATACCACACCACATGATTTATTTTTATAATTTAAAATAAATAGATAGGTATTTTTAGTTATAGGTACCTATAATAAATGTAAAATAATGATAACAATTAATGATAATTGAAAATAATATAATTTAAAAGTATAACTATTAGCATAACAAGTACAATAAAAATTAAGTAAATTCTAAGAAACTATTGATGATTTATTCAAAATTTAACTCTGTATCACTATCACTATCTTCATCTAAGCCTAAACTTATAATTAAGGTTGAACATGTAAGAATTTTCCACCTTAAGTACATGCTGTACACAATTTTTCCAGCTGTCTGCAGAAATTTATCTTACTTCGTTTTTAATTAATTCTACTACAGATGCATTTAATGTAGGAGAAATATTATTTCTCCTAATATTGGATTTTAATTGGTGCCATATTAGCTCAATAGGATTGAATATACAATAGTACGGAGGAAGACGCAACACTGTATGTCCATTTTCTGCTGCAAGTTTGTCACACTCGTATTCCTTATTTATTTTAAAAGCTTTTAATACTTCTAGCAGTTCTCGTTTTTTGTAAGTTTCTTCAAAATATAAATCATTTTCAATCATAAAATTTTGAATTTTTGCTTCTGTATAATTCAAATTGGGAATGATTTTTGCTTGCCGACTATGATAACTAGCATTGTCCATTACAATGACGCTATTTTCAGGTATATTTTTAAGGAGTTTATGTTTAAACCAATCTTCAAAAAGTTGTGCGTCGGTATCTTGATGGTAATCTAAAGAAGAATCTGCTATGTTTTTAGCTGAAAGCAACAGACAATTTGGAACAAACCTGTTCTCTGAACCAGCATGTAATATTGTGATTCTTTTGCCATTATTTGATGGTGCCTTGGTTTGACATTTTTTGGAAGAATCATCCCAAAGTTTTCTTGGAGTGTCATGGGTATCGAACCATGTTTCGTCAAGGTAAATAATTGGACGATTTTCTTCTCTAAATTGTTTAACAGCTGTTAAATATTTAAGTCTCCATTCCCGTAAACGTTGACATTCCATTAATGTTTGTCTTTTATCAATGCTTCGGTATTTAAAACCTATTTTACGCAATATTTTCCTAAGGCTTGAAAGGCTACAAGAGATATTTGTTTCGTCTTTAATCAGCCGCTCTTTGAGGGAAATCAAAGTGGGTACAGTTTGTGCCTCATAAATTTGGTAAATCTTTCTTCTTAATAAATCCATGTCATTTTCGTCAATGCTTCTAAATGTGCCAGAATCACTCCGATTATTTCTAGGATTAACAGGTTTAAGTACTATGTCTCTTACCGAAGATAAGAGTTTTTGTCAAAGTAGACGACTCTGCTAAAGCATCCATCGAATTAAAATTTCTACTCAACAACGATTGATACACATTTTTAATGATTAGTTTGACATCGGTAGATAAATGCTTTCTTTTAAAAATGACACTTGAAGATGCTCCCCTATGAGCACAATTCCAAGGATGACACATTCGACCACTAATAAGCCTAACTAAAAATTACTCGCCGGAAAACCACTAAAGATTAAAATAATTAAAAATCACTTTATATTTATATATGCATCAGGCATAGGTATAAATTGAATTTGTATACCTGGTCCGGCTCTGCTCGAAAAGGTTTTAAAATTTGGGATTTCCTTATTTATTTTATGGTCCAAGGGATAATAAGGTTTTATTGCAGTCAAAAGATCAACGGTATAATTCTGCAAATACTATACCGCTTAAATAATCAAGAAAATGTAGTTTTACTTTATTTATTTCAAATATAGATTACATAGACACTGATTTTAGATTTATTTTTAAACAATTTATAATCGGATTCATCTTGATCTCTTCAAACATATTATGGACCAAAGAATATTAAGGTCAGGTGATGTTAAATTATTCTTGCACAAACCTATTTTAGAAGGAAGAGTTACTTATGGTAGAACTAACCCCCTCTGAAAGCTTTATTTAGTCAAATTCAAAATTCATACAGATATTCGTTGTATCCTGTTTACTGTTTGCACATAATGAATAATACATACTTGTGTAAAAATTTAAATAGGGGGCATTATTAACTTTAATGCAGGGTGTGGATATTTATATTATATATTTTATACAGAAAGGTTCCTTCACCATTGGGATTTCGGAAACAGTAAGAGATACAAAGTCGGTTAAATTGGGACACAGTTGCGTAATTATATGCCGTAAAAAATTGAAAATAAATAAATATTTCAAAAAAATTCTTGGTTTCGCAGTTTATATTTTTTCCTGACTTTGGATGGAATTTATTTTATTAATGCAAATAAACTTCTTTAGTCTTTAAAATGTGCTGGCATTAAAGTTAGCACTTTAATGCCAGCACATTTTAAAGACTTTTTAAAAAAGCATTTAGTTTTCAGTTTCGAATTCAACCGAATTTTTTGGAACAAAAATAAATTACAGAAACGTACTAGAGTTATTTTAATGAAGATGGTCAATTTAAGCAACAGGACTTCGGAAAACCAGAAAGCGTTGTATACCGATGAACGTAGATTTTGTAGCGTTTAACCTTTTCCTGACACTTACCGTGTTTGGTTTTGTTGAGAAGTGTACTAGATTCACCGAAAGGCCACCAATAGATTTGAAATTGTTGGTTGCCTACTGAATCCCTGATAAGATAATAAAATCGATATCGTTCGATAGCTGGAAACAATTCCAATTTGCGAGGTTGCCATATTTATATGCAAGTTTTCCTGGGCACCATTTAACTTGGCGATGTTTACCGCCGGTTTAGAACCAATCAAATTTGAATTATACGAATCGGAATTTCCGGTACTATCAGACTGAGAGGGATTTTGGCTTCCGTCCACCATTCCGGGGTGAACACGCGTGAAACTAAGGCTGCTTCAAGGCAATTTTAAAGAATGTGGGATATCTTTCCCCAAAAACCCAATCGGGTGATTTAGTAAATTTTCTTTAAAAGGAGCCCGTGGTCATCACCGCCAAAGGGTAGATGGTTGTGTAGTTTTTTTGTGTTGCAACCCTGAAACTTCAGTTACCCAGGCACACCGGAATCATCTTTCTTTACCTTCCGCAGAACCCTTCGTATAAGGTGAGTCGATTTTATTTAAGAGAATCAGTTTTGTTTTTTGATTATAATAAAGGCAACCTGTCCTTTCGATCCAGAGCGTGGATATTAACTACCCATCTTTACAGGGTTTCTTTTTCTTCCCTGCTCGCATGGTGCTGCTCCGTTGATGTGAGAATGCCACCTCATGTTTTCCTGTTGAAACCCCAGGTGTATCCTTGATGATGTAGTGACGCTCTGCCAATTTTGGATTTTAAGGGGCCATGTTTAGACCAATCAGGATACAAAGGGCGCGCAAGAATTCTACGTTGGATTAATTCAGGCCAGAATTTTCAGATATTTTTTTATTTATTTTTTTTACATTTTCATTAATGATAATTAATGACTTAGTATGATTCTTAATGTAGCCGTAAGCTACGAAAAGACTAGGTATTTCTTTTGAAAATATTATTTCAGTATAGATAATATTACCGAAACAACCATTAGGTGAACCTATATATTTTACGTATCATTGTAGTGCAACCCTACAATGTAAACTATAGTCGACTATGGGAGGGTGTGCGCATTCTTCTTATATAAATTTACCATTTCACCATTTCACTTTAATTATTTTATCTCATTTAATTTAAACCTACAATAGTCTACAATTAAAAATTATTCCTATACAAATATGAAATAAAATTTAATTTTTTTGTGATTCTAAAATTTTGCCTAATTTCAATCATCTCACTTATACAAACTAAAAAGTCCCGTTAGACACTTGTTTTCCTTACTCATGGTCAACATAAGCTAGTTCAGGTATTTAACACCTTTTTCATTAATTTGGGTTTCGTAATTTTCCCCAAATTAAAATACTTTTAAAAGAAAGATATATAAATTACGTGGTGCCCAAATAATTTTGAAAATAAAAATTTATAAATAACTAATAAACTATTGATACTGTGTATTAACAAGCTACGACCTACGACGCTCACCAGACGTACAGCTGCCGGATGCATTTGGTCATTTTTCTTTTGTTTTACAAGGAAAAACGATACATAAAAAATAGCGTGCCAACGTGAGGCCTTGAAAGTTTTTTTTGATTTTTGCTTAAGAGAAAAGTTTTTACACAGTGATTGCTTGTTCGTATTTTCAAAATTTTCTAATTTTTTTGATAAGTAAATATTGTATAAGTGAGGGGATGATCTTTCTAGTCCTTCCGTTATAAATTTTAGAAATGTGAAAGTATTTCCTACTATAATCTGGCCTTAGATTTATTTTATTGAGGTGAGCAGTATTTTGGGATTTTGTCGATTAGGCGCCAGAGTTTTTTTGTTGTTTTTAATTTGAATAGTACCTGATATGCACCATTTGCAGGGATAGATTGTGGTATTTAAATGTTGGGTTATCTTTGATATGCCAGCGCAAATAGAGAATAGTTATAATACGGGTGTTTATATTTTTTGTTTGCAGGAACTGTATCGATTATTGGATGTAAATTTTTTGTTGGGTATAAGTGTGTAAATGACCGTGTAATTTATCAAAGCGTTTAATACGAGACTTTAAATTGAGAATAGCCGATATTTAGCAACGTTGCCGAGTTATAGAATAAATCTGAAAGTAACTTAAAAATTTTTTTTATAGTTTCGTTCGATTTTAAGTTAAGTTAGAATAATAAAGCTTTAATATGGAAGATTATTTTAAACCAAACTTGTTACTCAAAGAGGAATTAAATTATGAACTCCGGATACGAGACATAATTACGGACAAAAATGTTGTAGATAAAAGAAAAATTTTAAACCTATTATTGGATAAGGAACGCCAAAATAAGACTGATGTCTTGAAACTGGTCGATCATTTTTTCAATCTAGAATTAGAAAAAAGAGAATTAACTGAATCTATAGATTCTATCAAACAATTGCTAGTAGATTTTGAGGGTTCATCTACTGATTCGGTATATCTTAGGGCTAGGGCGCGTATATTACATCTGATCAAAAGGGTGCAAAGACTACCATTAGTGGAGACTGATGTTCAGTTTACAGAAAAACAAAAATTTAAAAACGAGACGTATGCATCGGTTATGTTTTTAGATGCAGAATTACATGAGAAAGTTAATGATCCACCACCGGTGTCAATTTCACTTGTTTCGCCAACACAAACGCCTTCGCAACCTAGTAGTACCGCGACACCAAATGTAAACTCTTCACAAGGGAATCATTTCTTTCGGAGTACACCTGTACATACTCTAGGAATTTCGTTTGACGGTGAGCCGAAAAATGTATTAACTTTTATAGAACGCGTTGAGGAAATGGCGCATGCGCGTCATATAACTAAAGTAGAACTTTTTGAGTCGGCTCGCGATTTGTTTTCCGGTAAAGCCATCTTCTGGCTTCGGCATATAAAATCATCTGTTGATGATTGGGACTCTTTAGTTAAAAAATTGAAGACTGATTTTTTAGATTCGGATCTAGATGATGATATTTGGAATCAGATTAGGGAACGTAAACAGTCGAGAAATGAACCGATTATTCTTTTCATTGCTGTCATGGAGGGTTTGTTTAATCGTTTATCTAGAATCCCACCCGAAGTGACTAGAGTAAAATATATTAGACGTGGTTTACAAAAAGAATATCAGAAAAGATTAGTTTTACAAGACATAGGCTCTGTAGCGGAACTAAGTAAGTTAACAAAACTTTTAGAAGAGGCTGATATTTTAGGTTTATCATCAAGTTCTTCTAACTTACGCAATGTTTCGAGTTTAGATAATGAAGACAATTCAAAAGTCACTACAACAAATTTTGGTAAAAATAAATCATTCGCTAAAAATATCAACAATAAAAATAAATATGTGAAACATAGTACATTTAATAAAAAAGACAATAGCGCGAATCGCGAAGAAAGAAGTGCTAATGCCAATATTGAAATTAGCGAAAACAGTTTCATTTGTTGGAAATGTGGTGTGCCCAATCATAGTTTTAGAAATTGCAAATCAAGGATTAAAAAGAAATTTTGTTTTAAATGTGGTGCACCAGACGTCACTACAAAAACTTGTAAACATTGTTCGGGAAACGAGTTATAGGGGCACGTGTAGTTGGTGCACGGCTGCCTCAAAGTTCTAATGCCAACGTTCCGTGTCAAAATTTTAAAGCTATTCAAGATATGATCGATTTAAAAAATAAATTTTGTGAAAATGTTGCTCCAGTTTTTGTTAATAAGTTACATGATAATAGACCGTATATTTCAGTTAGATTATATGACCAAACGATAACCGCTTTATTAGACAGTGGCGCAAATATTTCGGTAATAGGAAAAAACGGGTTAGATATTATAAATACATTAAATTTAAAAATAATAAAATCAAAAACGACTTGTATTCATACTGCGGACGGTGCCGAACAAAATGTAGCAGGTTATGTTAATCTACCGTTAAACATAGACAATAATGTGCATGTTTTATCTGCGCTCGTCGTTCCGTCAGTATCGCATTCTTTTATTTTAGGTAGCGATTTTTGTAAGAGATTTCAGATTAAGCTAGATTTTAAGAATAATTCGTGGCGTGTGCAAAGTAAATTAAGTAACAGTGTTATTAACGCTATTGACACCCCAGTACGTATTTTATCATTGGGTGTATGTTCTTTAGAGGATTTGTCAGATTTACAGAGAGCGCAAGCTCAGAAAGTAATTGATTCTTTTCAATCATTAAGTAGTAAAGATAAGTTGGGACTTACCGATAAAATTACTATGACCATAGATACAGGTGACGCCAAACCTTTTAAGCAGAGACAATATTTAATGAGTCCTTATATGTTAAAAATTTTAAATTCTGAGTTAGATGACATGCTTAAACTCAATGTCGTTGAGCCGTCACATAGTCCTTGGAACAGTCCGGTTTTATTAGTTAAAAAATCAAATGGTGAGTTTAGGTTCTGTTACGATGGAAGGAGACTTAATGAAGTAACTAAGCATGATAGTTATCCACTCCCCAGAGTAGATAGAATCTTAAGTTCGTTGAAAGCGGCTAGGTTTATTTCGAGCATAGATCTTCGCCGAGCTTTTTGGCAGATCCCTTTGGATCCAAGTTCTCGCGAGAAAACCACGTTCACGATACCTTCTAGAGGGCTTTTCCAATTTCGCATTATGCCATTCGGGCTTTGCAACAGCGCACAGACGCAGCAACGATTAGTTGATGTTTTATTTGGACCTAAGTATGAACCTTATATTTTTGCCTACCTTGATGATATTATCATTCTTTCTTCTACATACGAGGAACATATACGACTATTGAGCGAAGTCAGAAATATTTTGGAGGAAGCTAATTTGACAATTAACCTAGAAAAATGTAATTTTTTCAAGACAAGTCTTAAGTATTTGGGCTATATTATTGATGGGAAGCATGGTCTTCGTACCGATCCAAGTAAAATCGAAACAATGGTAAATTATCCAAGACCAACAAACGCAACCGAAATTAAAAGGTTTATAGGACTTTGTAGTTGGTACAGACGATTTATTCATAATTTTTCATCACTGGTCGCACCCATTAATGATCTGCTTAAAGGAAAGAAAAAGAAACAATCCATCACCTGGAATCCGGAAGCTGAGGAAGCCTTCATAAACATTAAGAATGCCTTAGTTTCTACTCCAATTTTACGTCCCCCAGATTTTCAGGAAACCTTTACGATACAATGTGATGCCAGCAATGTTGGAGTGGGTGGAGTCCTAACACAAGAAGTAAATGGAGAGGAAAGGGTAATCGCGTATTGTTCCAGATCTCTATCGCGAGCCGAGCGTAATTATACCGTTACCGAACGTGAACTTTTAGCTTTAATTTTTTCTTTAGAAAAGTTTCGTATGTATGTCGAGGGTACTAGATTTCGTGTCATAACTGACCATTATAGTCTTCATTGGCTCAATAATCTTAAGGATCCATGTGGACGTTTAGCGAGGTGGTCTGTTAAATTAAGACAGTATAGTTTTGAACTAATTCATAGGAAGGGTACTTCAAAGGCGAATGCCGTCCCAGATGCACTTTCTAGGATTCCTGCATCACAGGATGAAGAGGACGTTAAGGAGGTGTTTTCTATAGAACTTTCAGAGGAAATTCTTGACCCTTGGTATTTAGATCTACGACTGAAGGTCCTGGATAACCCTGATTCCTATCCTCAATTTAAAGTAGAAAAAAATCGTTTATTTAAGTATATTACTTCCACTTTACCAATTTGCACTAATATTCGCGAGTGGAAAGAAATAGTCCCGAAGGAATCTCGTAAAGAAGTTATTTATTCTTGTCATGATCCTCCTTTAAGCTCACATTTTGGTTTCTTTAAGACTCTCGCTAGAGTACAAGAAACTTTTTATTGGCCCAAAATGAGAAACGACATTTTGAAATATGTAAAATCATGTAAGGTATGTCAAGCTCAGAAAATGTCAAATTCTCAACCTCTAGGTAAAATGGGAGTCCAAAAACAAGTACAATATCCATTTCAAGTTATCGCCGTTGATTTAATGGGACCCCTACCCCGTTCAAAGAATAGAAATTCATACTTGTTGGTTGTAACTTGTTGGTTCTCTAAATATTCCCTATTATGTCCAATGAAGGCAGCTACTGCCCCGAATATAGTGAAATTTTTAGAAAACTCTGTATTTTTGGTATATGGTGTCCCACAAATAATAATATGCGATAATGGAAGTCAATTTGCCGGTAAGACAATGAAAAAAGTAGCGGATTTATATAGAATAAAAATATGGTTTACTCCGCGATATTCGGCACAATGTAATTTTGTGGAGCGTACGAATAAAACAGTCGGTACTGCGATACGAAGCTACATTAAAGAACATAAAGACTGGGACGCTGAATTACCAAAAATACAACAAGCAATTAATACGGCAAAACATGAAGTACATCACTTTTCCCCCGCGCTGATAAATTTTGGCAGGTATATTCCCATGTCAGGTGATTATTACGGAAAGGTCCGCGAGACCACGGGAATAGCACTCCAGCCCGGTGACCGAGACCAATTCATGGACGATATTTCAGATTTAAAGCACATTTATCAAGATGTTCAGACAAAATTGAATTCAGCTCATCAACGTTATAAGTCACATTATGACTTGCGTAGACGAGATATATCTTTTAGGATTGGAGATAAGGTCTGGCGCCGAAATAAAATACTATCAGACGCTACTATAGGATTTGCGGCTAAATTAGCACCTAAGTTCATTCTTAGTAAAGTAATTAAGAAACTCATTTGCTGGTAACTGGCATGTCAAAGATATGAAACCCTATTTTGGTTCTAATTCCGACGTTTCAGTTGGATAATATTTTATGGTAATTATTTAGAGACAATTCCGACGATTCAGTTGGATAATATTTGATGGCAGTTATTTAGAGATAAATTCCGACGTTTCAGTTGGATAATTTTGGTTGGCCATTATTTAGGTGTAACTCCTTTAGAGAGATTTTAGTTACCTTTTTTAGATATATAAGTATGTTTTATATATCTGTACGGTTTGATGTCTATACATTTTCATACTCACAAGTATGTGTATTTGACTAGTTAGGTACTACAATCTTGGGTTACATATTCGGGTCTAGTCAGTTAATATAGTAAACTGATAGATATTTACGGAGTATTCATGAATACGTTATTTTTGTTAGGGCTGAGTAAAGCGCCTACAAATCTTTATTTGTTTTTTTTGTGGAGGTGCACCTAGCTTGAAAGATGATTTCAGGACACAATTTTAAGTATTGTTTTTAAGATATAGTGTGAGCACTGTGTGAGAACACAATTTTGTGTGTTTTCAGGACAATTAGTTTAGTTGCTGTTTTCAGGTAATAAACTGTTATCGCTTATGGAAACTCTTGTGTTTACTAAAGTTTTTCGCCTTATTTGAACTGTTAGAAGTCTTCCCCAATTATGACAGACCCGATCCGTTCGAGTCCCCACTGATTACGACTTTCCCGATTTGGACTTACCCTATTTTGTCGCTGTTCAGCCGCCCAGTACGCGAAGTTACTAAGCTAATCAGTTTCAAAAAGAAGTTTTCGTACAATAGTTTGAAGTAAATTTACTTCTCAAGTTATTATTCGTTTCGGTTTACTTTTATAGTAGAAAAATATTTTTTGTTGACCTAATTTTCTTGAAGTTTTTTTTTAAAGAAAAAATATTTTTTTTGTTGGAAAGGGGTGATGTAGCGTTTAACCTTTTCCTGACACTTACCGTGTTTGGTTTTGTTGAGAAGTGTACTAGATTCACCGAAAGGCCACCAATAGATTTGAAATTGTTGGTTGCCTACTGAATCCCTGATAAGATAATAAAATCGATATCGTTCGATAGCTGGAAACAATTCCAATTTGCGAGGTTGCCATATTTATATGCAAGTTTTCCTGGGCACCATTTAACTTGGCGATGTTTACCGCCGGTTTAGAACCAATCAAATTTGAATTATACGAATCGGAATTTCCGGTACTATCAGACTGAGAGGGATTTTGGCTTCCGTCCACCATTCCGGGGTGAACACGCGTGAAACTAAGGCTGCTTCAAGGCAATTTTAAAGAATGTGGGATATCTTTCCCCAAAAACCCAATCGGGTGATTTAGTAAATTTTCTTTAAAAGGAGCCCGTGGTCATCACCGCCAAAGGGTAGATGGTTGTGTAGTTTTTTTGTGTTGCAACCCTGAAACTTCAGTTACCCAGGCACACCGGAATCATCTTTCTTTACCTTCCGCAGAACCCTTCGTATAAGGTGAGTCGATTTTATTTAAGAGAATCAGTTTTGTTTTTTTGATTATAATAAAGGCAACCTGTCCTTTCGATCCAGAGCGTGGATATTAACTACCCATCTTTACAGGGTTTCTTTTTCTTCCCTGCTCGCATGGTGCTGCTCCGTTGATGTGAGAATGCCACCTCATGTTTTCCTGTTGAAACCCCAGGTGTATCCTTGATGATGTAGTGACGCTCTGCCAATTTTGGATTTTAAGGGGCCATGTTTAGACCAATCAGGATACAAAGGGCGCGCAAGAATTCTACGTTGGATTAATTCAGGCCAGAATTTTCAGATATTTTTTTATTTATTTTTTTTACATTTTCATTAATGATAATTAATGACTTAGTATGATTCTTAATGTAGCCGTAAGCTACGAAAAGACTAGGTATTTCTTTTGAAAATATTATTTCAGTATAGATAATATTACCGAAACAACCATTAGGTGAACCTATATATTTTACGTATCATTGTAGTGCAACCCTACAATGTAAACTATAGTCGACTATGGGAGGGTGTGCGCATTCTTCTTATATAAATTTACCATTTCACCATTTCACTTTAATTATTTTATCTCATTTAATTTAAACCTACAATAGTCTACAATTAAAAATTATTCCTATACAAATATGAAATAAAATTTAATTTTTTTGTGATTCTAAAATTTTGCCTAATTTCAATCATCTCACTTATACAAACTAAAAAGTCCCGTTAGACACTTGTTTTCCTTACTCATGGTCAACATAAGCTAGTTCAGGTATTTAACACCTTTTTCATTAATTTGGGTTTCGTAATTTTCCCCAAATTAAAATACTTTTAAAAGAAAGATATATAAATTACGTGGTGCCCAAATAATTTTGAAAATAAAAATTTATAAATAACTAATAAACTATTGATACTGTGTATTAACAAGCTACGACCTACGACGCTCACCAGACGTACAGCTGCCGGATGCATTTGGTCATTTTTCTTTTGTTTTACAAGGAAAAACGATACAATTTAGATCCTCTTTTATAATTTAAACAAAAAAATCAAGGCCCGTATTTAAAAAAATTAAGTTGATGATGGTGACCTAAAGACGAAACGTTGCATTACAGCTCTGATGATGCCATCTTAAGTAGCAATGAGAAAGTGAACTTTATTGGGTTTTTAAAGGGTTATTGTGAGTTGTAAGCTTAAAGGCTTTGTTACGTTATTAGAGAAAGGTTAGACTTACACTAAGTATAAATTAGTATTTAAAATTTTAAATTAGCAAACTGATAATATATTTAACGCTCTTTGAAATACAACAACGTGAAAAATAAATGAACACCCTATTTTTCAGTTTGGATTTAAAATATAATTTTTTTCTACGATCGTTATAAATACTACAGTGAAACCTCTCATAACGAACACCTCTAATAAGCGTACATCTCTATTAAGCGGACATTTTTTCATAGTCCCGAACTAGGTATATGAAATTCCATGAAAACCAACCTTTCTTGGGCGGACTCTCCTTTGGGCGGACGCGGACAGGCTGTTTTCATACAAAGAGTGCGAAAACCCTACTTTAAACGGACATGTTTTTTAAGTATTTGGGAGACGAATAAGTACGGTGCAAAAACTCTCTGAAGACATACCGGCAACCAATCGCGTATGCGTGGCAGAGCGAAAGGACTTCGCCGAATGAAAGTATATGTGATTCCCCGACAGCAGTCCGCCGTTTATTTGGGAGTTGTAAGGTTAAAATCGTAAAAAATTCAACACAAATGTCGCGTTTTGAGTCTGAAAGAGAATATTGATGTTGTTTGTAATTTGATAACAATGATTTGGGCGAGTTCATTAACATTGATAGCAATGTGCTATTAGAAGATGATAGTGACCCTATTCCTACCGATTATGTAGTCCAAACTGAAACCACATCCCTATCTGACGACTCTGATGAAGAAGTTGAATGCAGTAATCAAACAAATGTCACCAATTATCAACAAGCCATTAGTATGGTAAAGGAATTCTAATAGTATGCGAAGAATAGAGGTGACTCTATAGCAATGGAATTGTTATCAGACTTGGAATTACATTTTCTAGATTGCAAGTATAAAACGCAAACACGCCAAACTACGTTATTAGATTTTTTTTAGTACTATATCCTAACTAAAACTAGTGTATTTTTGTTATGTTATGTTTTTTGTAATAATTTTGAATTTACATATTACCTAATAACAAATTTCCCATGGGCGGACACCTCTATTAGGCGGACACATTTAGATGGTCCCGTAGGTGTCCGCCTAAGGGAGGTTTCACTGTAATAATAATTAAGGACAGAAAAAGCAATAATAATTTTAAAATCTTCAGTTTCTTCGATACAAAATAAATTACAGGAACGTGCTAGGGTTATTTTAATGAAGATAAGATGGTCAATTTAAGGAACAAAACGTTGGAAAACCAGTGAATGTTGTATACCGCTGAACGCAGATTTGGTTCCTCTTTCATAATTTAAAAAAAAATTCAGTTGATGATGGTGACCCAAAACGTCGCTTAAAAAATCTAATGATGCGATCTTATGGAGAATAAAAAGCAGCAATGAGAAGGCGAAATTTATTTTTGGACATCTCTTCGACCAAAGTCAGGAATAAATAAAAACGAAACACAAAAGTTTAGATTTTTCCAAATATTTTGAAAGCCCTGTATTTATTTTTGATTTTGTTACGGCATATCATTGGACCCATAATTACGCAACTTTTCCCTAATTTAACCGACTTCGTAGCTCTTACCGTTTCCGAAATCCCAATGATAAAGGACGAATTTGTTACACTCTATACTGCTTATTTATATTCATGCAAGTATGCCATTAGAATCGAACTAGATGCACATATCTACTGGTATTTTATGGGTCGTTAGCCATACTGCTAAAAGCCAAAGTGGAAATTGAGAGAAAACTGATGATATTATTAGGGTCGAACCCATTCTCCGCAGTCATTACTGGGCTTTAGGTATTTTTATGTTTCAAAATGTCTGGAAAATGTCTTGTCAACATGGAATTTATATAATAAAGGTGCTGATAGAATTTCCGATAAATGTGACCATAAAAAAAATGGATTTTGATTCAGTGCTGAACAAAACTGTGTTGATATCATTTATATACAGCGTGTCTTCGGAAGTTCTTACTAAATGGGAAACTTTTTAATTATTAACTCTACGAAAAAAAGTGCCTCTTCCTAAAAAGTCCTGCTTGGTGAGAAAATAAATTTGCACAAGAATATTTGTATGTTGGACATACACCATGTATGTCCAACATACATATATTCTTCAAAAAGTACCAGGTTTAAAATTTATAAAAGACGTCGGCTATATTTACAAAACTAAAAACTTGGAGAGTGCATGTTTAAAGGCTAACAGACTATAACAATTACACAATAAAAACTCTACTTAAGAGAACTACTTTTATGACGGATAAAAATTAGTTCACTAATTTTAAAATAAAACTAAATGACTCCAAAAATAATCTAGGTCTCCACATGGCCCCCCGTCTTTTTGCATACAAATGATTCTTCTTCTAGAAAACTCTGACACAGCGTTTCTGATCATATGAGGAGTAACTAGCCGGATACACTGCCTTATAGTTTCTTCTAGGTGATCAATATCACGGAATGGCCTGTGCTTGTACACCAATTGCTTCAAATGACCACAGAAGAAAAAATCTAGAGGTGCAATGTCCGGTGACCTAGGTGGCCAGGGTACTTCTGAACGGCGTCCTATCCATCTCTGTGGAAAAGTTCTATCCAAATATTCGTTAACCCTGGCTGCGCTGTGACAAGGAGCTCCATCATGCTGATACCAAACAGCCTGTCGCGCGTTTAATGGCAGGCCGTTAATAAATATAAAAATTTCGGTTCTTAGGAAATTTAAGTAAATCTCACTATTAATATTTTAATGAAAAAAATATGGACCCACTATTTATTTAAAATACCGCACCAAACATTCGTTTTGAAATACGTTTGGTCACCGCATTCGATTACGAAATTGGGGTTCACAGCGCTCCACCAACGACAATTCTGGGAACATACGACACCATTGGAAGTAAATGTTGCCTCGTCACTGAATAAAATTCTCCTTGAAAAGAAAATGTCGTCTTCAACTTCTCCTTGAAACCAAGCACAGAACATGAAACGCGATTCCATATCTCCAGGTTTGAGCATGCGTACAAATTTTGGCTTATACGGATAAAATTTATTTATTCTAAGTATCTTACTAGCAGAAGCTCTTGACACGTTATCTTGAACTGTCTTCTTTATTCCTTCCAATGAAATTTTTGGATTTTCCACAACCGCTTGCAATACTTGTAATTGATTTTAGTAGTGAGTAGTAAGTGTTCGAACTGCATGTTTCTTCTTGAAATTATTTTCGACAGAGCCAGTATTTTTAAATTTATTGACGACATTGCCGACAGTAACGTGGCTAATATGTTTATTTGGGTGTCTAGTATTAAAAATGTCGGCAGCCTCGCGATGCGTCTTATATTTATCGCCAACAATAAGAACTATTTCAATTTTTTCATTAACAGTCAGTTTAATCATCACTATTATTGTTTAAAGTATCTAAGGAACGGAAAACCCTATTTTTAACAAGAAGTTCACGTTTTGAAACAGAAATTATAATTGCCAAACTGTCACTGCTAAAACGTCTATTCTGTTACCAACAACAATAAATTGTTCAAAGCCTACTTATCCAGAAATACTTATTACCAAATCTTTACGACTATTAGTTTTGTAAACATAGCCGACGTCTTTTATAAATTTTAAACCCGGTACTTTTTGAAGCCACCCTGTATGTCCAACATACAGATATTCTTGTGCAAATTTATTTTCTCACCAAGCAGGACTTTTTAGGAAGAGTCACTTTTTTTCGTAGAGTTAATAATTAAAAAGTTTCCCATTTGGTAAGAACTTCCGAAGAATTAAGTATTTAAAAAAATATATTATAACATTTACTAGCGGTAGATTTCATCCACGTAAATAATAATGATTATGGTTAGAGGTAAAAGCAATAAAATAATAATTAATGGTGAAAAAGATGCAGGCTAATAATTGCGTAAGAATCGTTTTCCAGATCTAAGATAAACTGTGGAGGCGTATTAAGGTAGATTTATTTTTAAAAAAATCACAAGAAAGTTACATAAATTGCTAGTTTCCTAGGGAAACAAGTACAAATCCGCTCCGATTCACCTTTTCGAATAGATTAACATTGCAAATTTTCTATAAGATAATGCCTATCTACCCGTTGGCGGCGCGATAAAGAGAGAAATTACTTTGTTTCGAGTTAATCCAAATAAACCCGAACTAACCCATTTCAAATATTTTTGAATACATCGGCAATTCCTGAGATGAAAACAAATTGAAGAAAAATATATAAAAATGGCGCTTTAATTTAATATGCCCTGTACATGACCTTATGTCAAACCAAAAATGACCACGTGGTGCCCCTGTCAGGAAGGTAAACAAAGCATCATATGTCAACAGTGTTGTCATATCTTCAGGGTAAACTCTTTAGAAAGTCAATAACCGTTTGACAGATTGCAAGTGGTTTATTTTTCAGGGTACATTATTATAAACTTTTACGTCCAGTTCAGTTCGCTGGGAAACAATCTCTGATTTATAAACTTAAAATGACTCGAACGAACCGCCGCGGAGTTTATAAATGGTCAGGTATGTTCTCATTTGTTCAATTCGAACGACACCCGTCAGATCTGGACAACTTAAAAGTTTATAAATGCCACTTACCCTTTAGAAAAAAAATGCAATTTTATTTAACTTTTCGGACTTATTTAAAACCAACTTAATTTATAAAAAACACCAAGTACTCACATCACAAAATCACATAGTTTTCGCGACACAACACATCTAAGTACCGTTCAATCTGAATTAGTATTTTAAAGTGTTACTGTGTAGACAAAAGTACGCCATTATTGTCTAAATAATACGTTGGTTCCGTCGATCGATATTGAACTGATGGACTGGGGCACTGCCGTCGCAAAAAGAACAAATAACTTAATAATTTAAACTCGGGTTTAAGTATTAACATACAATTTAACACACAAATCTGCTTGAAACAGCAGTAGGAAACCGACCGGCTAATTTCAAACAGCTGATCTTGGAGAAACGGGTTGCATATTCTTTACGCAACTGCAGCGATTGGTGTTAATATTTAAAAAATACAGTGTTGCCACTTTCGATGTTTTATAAGGTTATATTCATAAAATGCAGAATTTCCTTCTGTAATACTTTTCTTTATAATGATAGTCTCGGAAATGGCAACCGCGCTAGTTAGACGAGACTATTTATTTTAAAGGGATGGAAGGGTCTATCAACATAATTATTTCATCATTCTTCTTCAGTAAAGGATTAATAAATTTGATTAGCCCATTAGAAATTAGCGTTTTTATTATTTCTTAATTTCTATTGCGAAATAATTTGTATCCTATAGTGATGTTCTTTTATGTGTACGGTAGGTTATTGTAAAGTGTAATTATGTGTTAGTATTTATTGTTTTTGTGTAATCTAAGTGTCTGTGTGTTTCTTTAAGTGATTTAGTGCAAATGTTCCGAGATTGGAAATAAGAGGCCGAATGGGGTTTAGTGGGTATAAGCTTATTATGCAGTTCCACATTATCATCAGGGTACGTGATGAGCATAAAGCTTTTCCCATAGAAAAAAAGAACAAAAACCTGAAGATGTCTGTGCCTTGGATTACTTGCTAGTGTACTGGCACCTGGATTCACTTCTATTATTTTTATAAGAATCTAAAGTTTAACATTTTTTACACAGTTGGCAACATTTTGCTTGAACATCTGTTGATTACACATTATGATCATATGTGAATGTGCCGGGTGGGTTTAGGGGTGAATTATCCAACTTTTTAAACGTTCGATTTAAAAAACAAGTATGTATTGCTTTCTAGGACACTGTATATAGGGAATCCCAAAAAGGTGTGATGTCATGAAGATACTTTTTTTACATTACATGCCATATGTTTTGTTGCTTAATCAGTTAAGTGATATCAGCGAAGAAAATAGAAACTTTCAAAAATCATTTTACACCATCTCTTGTTTAAAAAATCTAATGAAAAATAGAAATAATGCGCCGTTAATAAAATTATACAAGACACTTATTAAATAAGGTCCAACAATGTCGTTAACGAAGTTTGATTGATACGGATTATACAGAGTGCCCAAAACTTAGTGCAAAACTAATTTTTTAAAGTTTTTTTTTTCGATGATATCACCGAACTGATTGCAATAAAATTTTATGAGTAAACTAGTCATCAGAGACACCCAAAAAAATATTTGGCATGTATCTAAAAAAATATGTCATCAAGGCGTCATATTTT
The DNA here is from genome assembly GCA_963991005.1 of Barypeithes pellucidus. Taxonomy (NCBI): domain Eukaryota; kingdom Metazoa; phylum Arthropoda; class Insecta; order Coleoptera; family Curculionidae; genus Barypeithes; species Barypeithes pellucidus. The sequence goes on along the minus strand of OZ022557.1, from coordinate 47,082,379 downwards.
TAATAAAAATTTTAATAGAAATTATTTTTTTAAAACGTGCCCTAGAATATGGGTAAAGTCTGCAAACCTAACTTACTTATAACCGAACTATAGAAGACGGAAGGTGAGATGCAGCACCCTGTATATACGAGTAATTCCACAGTATTTTGTTTCCGAGTTATTCCCACATGCGCAGAGAAAATTTGGCAATCGGTTGGCTATTTGCTTGTGCGAACGAAGCTAATATTATACAGGGTACACCAAGTAAAGTGGCCTATTAGAAGTATCTCGAGAACTAAATGAGATTTTATTTTGAAAATTTGGCTGTGGCTATAAGAGGTGGTTTTCCACGTTTATAAAATATTTTGGATGGTGCGGTGTTGCCGGATCATTCCGAAAGTGGTAGCAACTTCGGAATTTTAAATGAACTACCGTATATGTACAGCTCTCTGTATACTATCATATACCTATCTTTAAGAGTTTTTGAATTATAAATTATCTTGTGATTTTTTAACGCCGTATCGGGACCTGAAAAGAAAATCATATCTTTTTAACGGTTACAGCTAGAAAGCTGAAATTTTGACAATAGTTTCGCAAGACCATCGAAATTTTAAAATTTTGAACAGTATTTAACAATATTTCTGAGGGAGATGAATTATTGCAAAAATCTTCTTTTTTTTAAATGGGACACCCTGTATTTGATATGTTTTGCTAATAGAGGATCGAATTTTCTATCTAAACGTTGGCCACCCTGTAAGTGCTGTATACTACTGAACGTAGATTTGATCCTCTTTCATAATTTAAACAAAAAGATCCAAGCCCGTATTTAAAAAAAATTAAGTTGATGATTGTGACCCAAAGACGAAACGCCGAATGAAAGCTCCGGCCACCTTGTGGAAAATAAAAAGTAGCAATGAGAAAGTGAAATTTATTTTTGGGCATCTCTTCGAACAAAGTTCGGAAAAAATAAATTCCGAAACTCAAAATTTTAGATTTTTTCAAATATTTTGAAAGCCCCTCTATTTATTTTTGATTTTTTTGCGGCATATTATTGGGCCCAAAATTACGCAACTTTGCCCTAATTTAACCGAATTCCATTTTCGAAATCACAATGGTGAAGGCCGAATTTGTACACAAATTTTGTACACAATTCCACTTTATTTAAACATTTAATGATTTACCAAGATGACTGAATGATGTTATTAGGTATATTAACGAAACCTACTAAGGGTAGGAGAGATAAATGGGGTTTCATAATATTCAATAAAATAGGTTTAAGAATGGAGATTTTTTAAGGTCCAATTGATAACTGCACGATAGGTGACCCAGGTCACCCGGTACACCCTGCTAGACAAACCGACGAAGCTCTAGGGACCGAATATTGGTGGTAAGTAAGACATACGGCGCACAGACAGGACTAAATCCCTGTAAATACCCCCCCATCAACCAGCAATGGCCAGCGTGGTGGGATGTATAGGCTAAACAAACCCCCAGCATGCTTACACGAAATCAACCACGGCCCTCAGTCTCCGGCGGCTTGAATTCCACTAATCAAGGTGGCGGTTAGATTGGAAGGAGGGCAGAGGTTGCTAAGAATCTCCGGAAAAGACCAGGCCACCAACAAAGATGAGATCTGCAAGGTGCTACGATCAACGCGAGAACCCGCCTATCAGATCAAAATTGACCGAACTGGAGGAGGAGCTGGGAAGGATAAAATGGGACATTGTCGGACTAAGCGAAGTTAGAAGAAGGGGAGAAGACCAATTAACACTCAAATCCGGACATATTTTCCACCATGTAGGACAAACAGATGCGTCCACAGGTGGTGTAGGATTTATTATACACAAGAGACACACACAAAAAATAATAGAAATCAAAAGTATAAGCACAAGGGTAATCTACCTCCCTCTGAAGCTGAATACAAGATATAATATGAAAATCATCCAGGCATATGCCCCCAAATCAACGTCTGAGGAAGATGAAATAGAGGACTTCTACGATAACTTGAGTGAGGCCCTAAAGGTGTGCCCTGCCCAGTATACACTATTGGAAGGCGACTTTAATGTAAAACTCGGAGAAAGACAGGACGGAACAGAAACGCCCCTAGGCAAAGACGGATATGGGGAGAAAAACGAAAGGGGCAGCAAACTCCTCAATTTTCTACAAGAAAATAATCTGTACTTCATGAGCTCCGTCTTCAGTAAAAAACCACAACAAGAATGGGCATGGATCAGTCCAAATGGGAATACGAGAAATGAAATAGATCTCATTATTTCCAATATGGGTACCTCCGGACAACATAGGAGCTTTCCAAAATGACGTCGATGGACACCTAAGTAGACAGGAAATAATAAATGACAATGTGAACCTCGAAAAACTAAATGGAAAGATAGTGAATGCAGTAAAGAAGGCAGAGAAAGCTCATTGTATAGGAACAAGTCAGAGAAATGAAAAACTTAGGGACAGACCCAGGAATATGTTAAAGGAAAGAAGAGAGGTACATTATAAGTATGACTCAAATTTCCCAAGACTTAACAGCTCGACTAAGACATATCTAGAGCCATTCGCAATGATACCACATTCGACACGACAATGATAGCTAGGACGATCGAGGAAAATAGAAGCTTGAAAGTGCTAAGACAAGGGCTTTCCAAAGGAAAAAAAGAGATCTGTAAGCTGAGAAACAAAAGAGGTGAAATAACAACCAATAAGAGAGAAATCCTGGACATAATAGAAGAATTTTATAGGGAACTCTACGCTTCAGACAGAGAAAAAAACACCGGAGACCCAATTCCTTTATGAACCAAGGCTCAGAGGATATCCCGGAGATAACAATCTCTGAGATCAAAAAGTTCATCTCAAAACTTAAAATCAAATCCCCCGGAGAGGATGAATTAGTGGCTGAGGCTCTTAAACTAAGAGGTGACAGGTTGCTGCAAAGTCTCAAGACACTATTTAATGAATGTCTTATACAAGGCAAGATAATACAACAATGGAACAATGCAACTATTACCCTAATACATAAGAAAGGAGACATCGCTATCCTGGCCAATTACCGCCCTATTAGCCTGCTATCACAGGTATATAAGTTGTTCACCCGAATAATCAGAAATAGACTAAATGCAAAACTGGAACTCTACCAGCCAAGAGAGCAGGCTGGCTTCCGATCAGGATTCGGGACGAACGATCACCTCCAAGTTCTAAAAAAATCTTATAGAAAAGTCTATCGAGTACAATAAACCGTTCATTTTAGTGTTCGTGGATTATGAAAAAGTATTTGACACCATAGACCAATACAAGATGCTAAGTCACTATCTGACAGTAGAATAGATTACAGATATAACCAAATGATCAAGTATATATATGAGAATGATACAGCCAACGTAAAAATACAGGAGAGTACGAACAGATTCAAAATAAACAAAGGCGTTCGACAAGGCGATTCTATCTCGCCAAAGCTGTTCACGAACCTGCTCGAATATATGTTCAAAACTGTAAATTTGGAAAATATATGTATAAACATAAACGGCGAAAACCTAACACATTTAAGAGTTGTAGACGACATAATCTTAATAGCAGACCGTGTTGATCACGTAACGATCATACTGCAACGATTGAATGCTGCTTCTCAGAACGTCGGATTAAAGATTAATGTGTCAAAAACTCAGCTGATGACTAACCTCGTCCTTAGCGAAGGTGTGTACATAAATGGCATCCCAATCGAGGAAACTACCTCATACAAATACCTCGGCCATGAAATCCGTATAGGCAGAGATAATCAAACTTGCGAATTGATTAGAAGAGTAGGACTGACATGGGCCGCATTCGGAAATCTAAAGCACATATTTAAATCAGACATACCAATTTGCCTAAAAAGAAAAGTATTCAATCAATGCGTTCTGCCTGTTCTGACATATGGTGCAGAGACCTTAACCTTAACAAAAAAGGCTATATCAAATACCAATATGGAAAATTATTATTTCCAGACCACCCGATGATCCTTATACAATAAGGGCATATTTTTGTCTACACAGTAGCACTTTAAAATACTATTTCAGATTGAATGGTACTACCAAGAAAAGGAAGCCCTCTCCATTGATAGGATGCAACCACCTGTAGACCGGTTTCGAACTTATTTGTTCTCGTCAGTACAGGATAGGTGTACATACTCATCATCAAAGAGGACATTAACTTAAAGCCGTACTATCGACGGTAGTCGACAAATACAGCGCGCAGCCATCTCTTAGCAGTCAAACACAATCTGAACAGACATTATTTGATTAAATCAAATTTTAAAAAATCCATCTAAGAAATAAAAAGTCTATGCTTCAGGTGGTATTAATATCAAATACCAATATGGAAAATTAATATTTCCAGACCACCCGATGATCCTTATACAATAAGGGCTTATTTTTGTCTACACAGTAGCACTTTATAATACTATTTCAGATTGAATGATACTACCAAGAAAAGGAAGCCACTGATCACTACTGTGCAGACAAAAATATGCCCTTATTGTATAAGGATCATCGGGTGGTCTGGAAATAATAATTTTCCATATTGGTATTAGATATTAATACCATCTGACAAGCATAGACTTTTTATTTCTTAGATGAAAAAGGCTATACAGAAGGTAAGAATGGCACAACACGCAATGGAAAGATCAATGCTAGGACTTACCCTTAGAGATCACATCACAAACAGGGAACTGCGCAGAAGAACAGAGCTGACTGATGCAGTGGAGAGAATAGCAACTTTAAAGTGGAACTGGGCGGGACACAGCGAGAATGCAGGACGATACATGGACCAAGCGAATTGTGGAATGGAGGTCTAGATAAGAGGCAAACAGGAACAGGGGTCGTCCACCGATAAGATGGTCGGACGACATAAGAGGTGTCCACACAAACTGGATACAGGTAGCACAAGATAGAAGAACGTAGAGGCAAACAAGGGAAGCTTACGTCCAGCAGTGGACAGATATGGGCTGAATGATGATGAATTGATAATTTAGCGAACGGTCGCTATTTTTTAGTTTGTTTACTTACAGGTATTCCTAAAAATTCATTTTATATCCGGTGATTTGAAAGTTATAACTAAAATTATGATTTGATTGTATTAAATGATTTGCATAATGTGAATATCTTGATATATTATAATATTTTTTTTTTTTGTTTAATGAAACTTCATCTGCTTTTTTATTCTTTTTGAGAAGCTTATGCCTGACTGGCCGTGTATGTTTTTGGAAAGTCGTTTAACTCAGTCTACTAAGTCAAATTAACTTGTAGACTTATTTTTATTTATTTCTGTTTTATTGTATTTTATGAATTGCCGGTGGTATTCTTGTTTAAACGCTCCTTTAATATAACGAATTTTGAGAAAATTCACTATGGGTTAAAGAATTCTATTTCATCTTTAATATGTTGACAAATATGTGAAAAACATTATTAAAATCATCGCTTACTAGTAATAAGAATCTACCAAAAAGAATTATTTCAAAAATTGTTCAATGGCACAATTAACGTAACACAAAAAGACGTTAAGATTTCGGAGCAGTGTTGAATTTAATTTACCTTCGCCATTCTGTCAGCTAATATTTTACATGCTTTCTTATGGGGAAAATTCTTATGGAGTAAATTACTTATTAACAAAGTATCGTTGGATCATTTCAATTGATTCTTTCACAGAAAGACGTAAAATCATGTGCTTCTATGCACTGTTTGCTTTAAATTACTAAGTCTAGTTAATTATTGTGCTTTTTTTGCTATTTTTTATTTATTCATTCAAAATTTTGATTTATTTATCATATTTCATCATTTTATAGTAAAATAGATTAAAAACTGAGCAAACACTGCAATTTCTGTATATATCATTGATACATTTATGCCTATTTCATTAAGAATTATGCTTCATTTTTCAAATAGAAAGGAATTGAAATTGACCATGTTTATTTTACCGCGGTTTTCATAATGCAAAATCTTTGTACAATATGGCAACGCAGCAATTCTTGGTAGCGCCTCTTCGTTTAGTTTCTCGTCTAGAACAACGCGCCGGAAGAACTTTTGATTTTTAATTATCGAATTGGGGAGTATTCGCGTTTAGTTAGTGTTCGCACGAACTGACTATTTGTGTTTAAAGTGTCGATTAGTTTATTTGTATTTATATTATTTATCCCAAGTTATCCGCAAAGCGGAAAAGTAGGCGGAAGTCCGTAAAGCACAGTAAGTATAAAAATAAATAAAATATTTATTTATTTAAATCTTTATCGTTTTTCTGTTATCTAAGAATACACTTTAAAATTGGTCGGATATAGATATATCGTTATTTAATAAAAAAAAGTTTCGCTGAATGGAGATTGAGGTGAGGATGTATTTTGAACGGGTTGGCTTTATTCAAGTAAGAAAAATACATGTTGCTTAGTATATTTGTTTAAAATAAAAGTTAAGTGTGGTCAGGTAGGAGTGAAAAGGAAAGAAATGTTTTGCAATAATGTTGGGCGGTGTACTTTTGTCAAAGTTATTATGAGTGGCGTAATTCGGGGTTGTTGCCACCCCAAAATTGTCTACCTTAGTATTTTGCCACCCCAAAATTTACGACGTCCCATTTTACATAGTTAATTTAAACAAATATCCAATTCTTTCTTCAGTGTTGAGCGGTATGGAGTTTTGGGAGATGTTGGGGGTCCGAAAGACTGTTTTGGTTAGAATTTCTTAAAAAAATGTTGAAAGAGACATTTTTAAATGTTTTTAGGTTATTCAGGTGAAAATCCCATGTTGCCCTTTTTTGTTTTAAGGTCAGGAGAGGAATATAGGAAAGGTATATTTTTTTATAGTCGAATAACCTTATGTTGCTTTCTGAGTTATTGACAAAAAAAAAATGCTTTGTAGTTATTTCTTAAAACAAGTTAATATTTTGTCAAAAATGTTGACTGAGTACTCTTTTTCGGAGTTATTAAGTTCAGGAAACATATTTTGCTTAGAATTTGTTGAAATAAAGTTTAGACGGCAGGAGTGCGACGGGATAACAATTTTTTTTTCGAAAATACTAAGCAGTATATTGTTTGTATTCAGTTTTATTGAGGTCCAAAGAACTATATTCTTTAGTATTTGGTAAAGAAAGTTAAAGGGAAGGAGTGGAGTTATCATGTTGAACTGTACCTATATTTAATTAAAGAAAGTAAAAGGTGTGTATGTGCTGGAAAGAGGAAATAATTTCAAACTGGTTGAGTCGAGTATTGAACGCAATGAACTAATGTATCAATATAAAATATATTTATAAAAATATCCCTGCGGAAGCAATTAAACAGAAATTACTAAAATTTGCCATACTGACGAACTTAAACGAGATGGAACTAAAACAATGTCACAAATCACAATTATTATTATCAAGTACAGGGGCAGCTTCATATAAGTCGAAGGCAATTTTGTTATTTTATTGTTTGGTCTTCCAAAGGAATGTTGGTGCAGAAGGTAAAAGTTATCATTAATCAATAAATTACATTTTAGATTTAGGTAAAGGAACATATATTTATTTTCAAGGAAATTATAAATTATTATTTTCCTAAGATTTTATGTTTATGTTATTATTGATTGATTTCAGATTTACCGGGACGATCAATTCTGGGGTGTAAAGTCAAAACTAACAACTTTTTATCATAACTGTTTACTACCGGAGCTAGTTGACCCTCGGCATGTACCAAATTTGTCAATTATAAATCCATCAAGAGACTAATTTGACATATAAAATAATAAAAGTTTTATTATTTGACATATAAAATAATAAAAGTTTTATTAGAGCTCACTACCCTAGTTCGATTCACTAAACATTTTTGGTAAAATTCTTTTCACACCCCACTTATCCTACTTCGGGTCTGGAACTATTCTAACAAATTATAGTACACAAAATTCTCTGATGCCAATAACATAGAAGATGAAATACCACCCAATCTTATAAAAGTCCTATTTCACCCGTCTTACCACTACTTCGAAACTAACTGTTTTTGGTAAATGTTACACAAGTTTAATTTTTCTGATGCCAATAACCCCGGAAACAAGATATCACCCAGCATTTCTTATAAAGGTCCTATTTTACCCGTCTAACCCCTACTTCGAGTTTCTTTAAACTATTTTTAACAAATAGTAAGTGCACCACACATGTAGTTTTTCTGATGACAATAATCCGGAAAACAAGATACCACCCAACAAATGTCCTATTTTACCCGTCTTTCCGCTCATTTTTGACAAATAGCACACATATTTAGTTTTTCTGATACCAATAATCCGGGTGTCATACAAGTTACGAAAAGTAATACCCTGCCGCGTTAATCAAACCGGTATATGATATTTTTCGTGTTAAATTGTTGGTTTGGGGGGGGGTCATGACCACAATGACCACCCCCCTGGATCCGCGCTTGTACCGCTCACTATTTTTGACAAATTATACACAAGTATGTATAGTTTCTCTAATGTCAATAACTCCGAAGGCACGATAACACCCAACATTTCGAATAAAAGGCCTAATTTACCAGTCTCACCCCTACGCCAAATTTTAAACTATTTTTGACAAATAGTACTTATACACATTTAGCGAATAATCCAGAAAACAAGATACCACCAAAAAATGTTCTATTTTACCTATATTTCCGCTATATCTAATCTCTAACTATTTTTGACAAATAGTGCAAACATTTAGTTTTTCTGATGACAATGATCCGGAAAAGAAAATGCCATCCAACATGTCGTAAATGTCCTATTTTACCCATGTCACCCCAACGTCGAATCTGTAACTGTTTTTGACAAATGGTACACAAGTTTAGTTTGTCTGATGCAAATAAACCGAGAAACAAGATAGGTACCACCCAATCATTTTTTCAAAGTCCTATTTTACCCGTCTCACCCCTACCTCAAATTTTTAACTACAAATGGTATTTACTTTTGATTTTGACACACCCTTCGTTTGGACAGGCTATTTAACTATATACATCTAGTGTGATGGTTACTCAGATACCTATCAATAACCCCGAAAACGACATCATATATGTATATTTATACGTATAAAAACGTTATTTCGTCTACTGTTACCCTCACCGACTTTTGAAATTTATTTTTTCAAATTGGATTTTCAGACCTCAAAGCCCCCCCAAATTGGCCAAGGACTCAACATTTACGATGAAAAAATATCGACGCTATATTTCATCCTCTCGTACCCCTGCTCCCCTTTATTATTTTAATTGCTTGCAATGGAACTACCTAAACAAATTTTTGACCATACCTGTACATACATATGTATTATATTCTTTTTACACATTTTGTACCTATTATAATTAATATTTGACAATAAAATTATATTTATTAGTAAATTGACGTTCTATTACAACCTAATAATCAATTAATCTTCTATATTCCTCATACTTATGCAAATGCAAATATATAAAAATAAAATCTAATTATATTTGGCAGACCAGGCAGTAGGCCGGCTGGACATAATTCTCGGAATTTCACCCTGCTCCTTGTGCATTGCGCGTAAATCGGCACTTGGCAGCACGACCTTTGACCGTGGTTGCCAGATGTAGCTCAAAGTAAAAGTTTATTAGTTTTTACAACCAGAAGTTAACGGTTTGCAGTTCTAACCGCGCGGCGTCGTTGCAATCGATCTTGATGTCCCGCTCGACTAGGCCGCGCTCTTAACAGAAATGCATTGAACAAACCGGAGGTCATATTGAACAATTGTTGAAATATTTTTTTTTGTTTATTGAATTATTATACTAGTAAGCTATTCTTTTGATGTTTAACGTTTCTCACATATTTTTTAACAAATTAGGAAATACATTTCTTCATCCAAATACAATTTCTGTTTCATATTATAAAATTGTTTCCATGGCCAACTGACTAAAAGCAGTGATATTCATTCAGTCAAGGGTCAATTGCAAAGTCTCACAGCACAGTAAAAAAATAATATTTAAACCATTAAATTCAAAACAATTTAAAATAATCAAATCCATTCTAGTTATATACATGAAGAAACGCTTTGGAAAGCTGTTTTTTTTTCAGCAATAAATCAATTTTCTTCCGTGTACACATCAGTGGGTATACAGTACCTATGTACAATTGTTTTCATAGCACACTTGAAAAAGTAGTATTTTCGGAATAAATTTGATTTTTTGAGGAAACGCTTTAATAAATGTATAGAACAGTAAATACTATTTATAAAGAGCAACTAATTTTTTATCAAATTAAATAAAAATATAGGGTATTCCATTTAAAATAAGAAAGTTTTTATTGGTTTAATTATTTCACAATAAACCTTGAATTGTGATCACGCTGTACATTTTCGGTCAAGTTTGAAATATTTTTGAGACTTGATGATCTTCTAGCTATTCGGTAGATAGGAAAAGAAATTATAGGGACATGTCATATTATTTTTATGTGTGCTCTATTTGAATCCGCGAGATTGCCCACATATTCTAGGATATACTCTGAGACTCCCTATATAGACACTTTCGATACTATAATATGCATTATTATTAATTAAAAGAACAGAAACACTCCCTCTGTTCGAATCGTAAATTTCCCATCGATTTAGAAAACGTACAAACATTCCTTATTTATGTCCCTTTTTTTATTTCCAGTTGGACGGCAGAATTCACATGGCTCGCTTTGATTACAGCGCCGGGGGTGTAGGACGCAATATCTGCGAGGCTCTCGGGAAACTGGGACGACATGCTCATTTTATATCAGCTGTTGGAGACGATCATCAAGGTAAAAAAAGATAGCTATAGTTGAGTAAAATTAATATTCCCTTTCCTTCCTTTCCATTTTACGATCCCATGCGTCATAGGTCGATATATTCACGTTAAGATTCTAAAAGCGGACTATGAGATCAGTAAGGATATTCACCTATGGAAATAGTACGAGAGCAGGCCCGGCTTTACTTTAGGCCTGTGCAGCACAAATTGTGAAAAATTTCAGGAGCGGCAAAATTGACTTTACCATTACTACATTTGAATCATTTAAGGTCCATCCAGTCACATTGCGTTCGCGTCGTGTTGTTCCGACAGGCAGCGTCAGTTAGTCATGGACTTGAAAATGGGAGAGAAGCATCATTAAATAATTCTAAAATTATTTCTAATTTTTTGACGAATTCAGACCTTTCGTTCTTGTTGCAAGTAAGTAATATGTGATTTTTATGTACAGTATGCTTTTTTCACTGCTGAACACGAAAAGCTTAAAAATAACTGAAGATCGAAAATTAAACCCAAGTAAAAGATAATATTTTTAGGTTGAAATTAAATAATACAACAAAATAAGGTGGCGAGTAAGTAAGAATCCATATGAATAATTACTTTTCAGAAATCATATTGCGACCTAAGAACATACTCGGACATGGGGCTTGAAATATTTGCTAGGGCCTAGAGCACAGTTAATTTGAAAGTAGGTGAAGATGATAAATTATTTTATATAAATTATAATTTACTGTATTTTTTAATAAAACTACTTACAATCTCACTTAATATTGACAGTAAAAACTTGGACAAAAGCAACATTTGAAAAGCCCGCGCGCTTTGTCAGCTGATACCATGCATAATGGATGCCGTAATATTATCATGCCTGCTTCGATTTTTTAACACGGCTCTTTGTCTTCTTCCTGTTTATAAGTATTCGTTGAGCGCCAGTGAAGCAATCAGTGTCATGAGAGCCCCGTTCTCTTGCATTCTCAGTTTATTAAATGAGTGCAATGAGTGCAGTTAATCAAATGTTGTTACTGGAAACACCATATTTTTCATTTAGGAGAAAGAACACAAAAGTAGGAATTCGCCCTATAACAAAGAACGATATAATTTGGAAAATTCTATAATTTATACTTCGAGTTACGAGAATATCCTCATTGATTTTTCAACTACATAAGAATGTCCATTTTAGTGCTGGGCGATGTTCATCGATGTTTTTGAAACATCGATGTTCTGTTACCGATGTTCGATGTTTTCGACATCGATGTTAGAGGTCAAACATCGATGTCGATATCTTTCGATGGTAAATGTTATAACAAAACAAGAAAACTAGGTTGTAATCTTAAACTCAATTTTCCCAGCACAAGAAAATAAAAGCGAAACCTTTTGATTTCATTTGCTAAAAGCCTTATTAGACTCGACAATAAAAATTTCCGGTGCAATGACAATAAAATTATAATTGCACGAATTCATGCACAGTAAACCGTTCTCGATCAGCTGGCGCATCATAACAGCAGATGGTAGTGTCGAAATCCCTAAAATACCCCCAGAATTAGAGATGGGCAAACCTGTTCGTTTTGACTAGCAGTTAAAGCAGCTACTGCTACTTACAAATGGCAGTTCAAAAAAGTTGCTACGAATTAGTAGTACATATGCTTAATAAAGGATGTGAACTGTTAATTTAAGTGCCAGTTAGTGTAAATTCGCATTAGCTGTTCATAGGGGCTTCGACCAACTAATAAACATTTAAAAGTAACAGAATAATCCATCTCTACCCAGACTTGGACCGGCAATGGCAATGAAAGTGGCGCGTGCCCCATTTCTGGCAATGCGAGACAGCTAATGGAGAACGGTGTACTGTGCATGAATCCGTGCAATTTTAATTGCCAGAAGACTATAATTGCCGATTGTAATACGGATTCCATTCTCGAATTGCGCCCGCAATGCGAGAAGTATTTGGCCAGCTGATCCAGAACGGTTTGGTGCGCATTAATACGTGCAATTATAATTGCCATTGCTGGTGCAAGAGACAAAAATTGCCGACTCTAATACGGATTTACAAATGATTGAAACCTTTTTTTCCCAAAAGAAGAAAAATTCATATATGTCACCGAATGCTATTACAACGCGCTAAAAAAAACAATTCCGTTTGTTCTCGACGCTGGCGCTAGTAGGCAAAAGCTTTCAATTTTTGTGCAGTCTGGACCGTCAAAATTGTACCAAATTTGTTGTACCAACAGATAACCCAGGGGTTCCGAACCGGCGCACTTAGAGATATTTAGTATTTTGTAACGGCGCCCTACTTTCACTTAAAGAAGAGTGACCCATGGAAACTAAGTGTCCTAAAAAAAGGTCGTTATCATCACCAAGAAAGTGGACAACTAAAAATAGGTCCTTTCTTTCAACAGCTGTACATATTGAAACAACTCGGCAAACAAACAACAGGTTGTTTTACCGACGGCGCAATGCGACGCTCTCAGCCTGAATGGACCTTCTCTAAGAATTCTTGATTACCTTTAAGACACAGTTAATTACGTTCAAGACACATTATGACAAGATATAAGACAAAAAAATAATTAGGTACATGTAAAATTAATTACTTTCATAACTATTAAATAACTTAATTACCGACATTGCTGTAGTGGCTTGCCCTATCTCTATATTTATCTCTTTCGAACAAACACAACCCCCAAAGTTTGTTAGGGCAAATCACTGCAGATCAAGTTGGCCTAATTTTTCTATTACCTTATTTGTTGCTGTTGTTGAGTTAATCCTTGTCTGCTATGAAAACACGCTTCAATCCTTTTGAAATTTTATTCCACTTTTAAACTCGTACAGTTAATTTACTAAATATTATAGCAAGTCATCCAAATTCATAGTCAATTGTTAACAAATACCGTTTTTAAATTCATTGTCTTTTGAAACGAAACACTCACTTTTATAAAAAAAATAATAATTCCTATTAATTATCTAATGAATTGACTTTAATTTCATCCGAGGCGCGGCGCGCGGTACTTACTATAATTTGTTTCTCATGACTTCAGACTGAAGAGTAACTATTAACTTCTAAAACTAACTGAAGACTGTCAACTAAAAAACTGAGATAAAAACGGAGTAAAGACTAAAAACTGACTCCCAAATGGTTAGCGGGAGGTATTTATAATAACGCTAAACATGACGTATTTTGTTTGTCAAAGCAAGATCTTTCTCGAATCCTTCTACGATCTTTTCCAGAGTTTTAAAACTTTCCTATAAACAAAACGCATTAGAGTGACGTGCCCTATGGGTACACAGGTACTTATTTTTATCCGAAGTCAATAAGGGAAAATATATTTCGCAGTTCTTAAATGATAGTATTTTTCCAGATTCCGTAAATAGAAATAAGTAAATAAAATCTCGACTGCCTACGTGAGAAAAGACTTGGGTCAACTTTGGTTCTAGAATATTTCGCAGTTCTTAAAATGTCATAGAAAGGTTAAAAACAACCCATATTTTCATGATCTAGCCTTGATAGTACTTTTCCCATTTCTGTAAATAGAAATAAGTAAATAAAATCCCAATTGCCTACGTGCGAAAGTTTTGGCTCGACTTGATTCTAGAACTTTTTATGGAATAAATACGCAGAAAAATTATTATTGGAAACGTTTGGTGACATCACATGCACCCATCAAAACATCCGAAGGAAAAATTTAAGATTTAGTTTTAAGTTATCGGTGTATGTGAGCACTTGTGTTTTGAAAATGATTTTGAAAAATTTTGACTTTCATTCCAAAATAAGGTACAACTTTATTATTATCATTGATCAAGATGCGAGTTTAAATTTATTTATTTTTTTATTTTATTTTACAATGAATAAAATCTTACAATTAATTTTTAAATAAATTATCAATTTAAATATTTTCGTAAATTTAATTTGAAAATCTTACTTTATTTTATTTTGATACTTTGAATAAAATATTTGATTTTAATTTATGATACAACAAATTTAATTTATTAAAAAAACTTTTCAAAATATTTTTGAAAAATAAAATTTATTTTGAGACTTCAAAATATTTTTGAAAAATAAAATCTTATGTTGAGACTTCAAAATATTTTTGAAAAATAAAATTTATGTCGAGACTTCAAAATATTTTTGAAAAATAAAATTTATATTGAGACTTCAAAATATTTTTGCAAATAAAAAATATTTTTATTTTAAATTAGGGCTACCACCACATTGCCTTCAAAACATTTTAAAAAATCATTTATTTTATGTTATTAGCATAGGTTCTGCTTAAAATCAGAAATTGTGCAATGAATCCAACATGATATACTTTGGCTACAAATACAGGGTGCCACTTTGAAAACTAGCTCTAAAGAATATGTGCAGTATGGCCAGTATGGTGGAACGAAAAAACGAAGTTTTGATTTTTAATTTGTAATAGCGCGGAAAAGTTGCCTTTTGGTGTAAGTAAGATTTTAAAAAAATATGAAAATTATTGGAGCACGTTTTGAGGTGCCGCAAGGACGATAAAGTTTCATAAAATTACATTTTTCACTAGATTTTCAAGTTTTTGTAAGTATTTTTTAAATATTTTTTTTTACTTCAAATACCGCCTAAAAAGCAGTTTTTATATCAAAAAAGACATATAATTTTTTTTAAAACTTATTGCATTACGTCTTGAGGTGCCGCAAGGGCGGTAAAGTTTTATAAAAGCACACATTTGAAACTTTTTCAAAGATTGTTACGTGTCTCGATTATGTAATAAAAAGTGTCAAATAGGCGTTTTAATATGAATAGAAATATTAAAACAGTTTAATTATTGCACTGGCTGGCATCCGGAAGCATGAGTCATCGCCGTAGCGGTTTGGTGGGGCGTGGGCGTGTGACAAGCTCAGATCAGTGTAATGTAAACGCGTCAGTCGCTTTAATTACCGAGTTCAGTTGAGTTAGCGTGTATTGTCTAACAGATTAGCGTAATATTTTGTTAGTTTGTGTGCTTGTGCTACTTTATTTTTGTGAGTTAAAATGGCTCAGTCTAAACAAGTAAAGACAAGACGAATGACGGAATGTCCTATTTTTGGAACATTTAGTGATTTGTGTGAAGTTGTACTGCCTACTTACGAAGATGTAATGAAGTGCTACTGTTTTATTAGACATAACCTGAAAGTTGTGTCATTGAACGAGAAGGATCCTACTGTAAGTGAAATATCTGATACTTTAATCCCAAAAATAGAGCAAATTTGGTCAAGAGCTTCTATTCCCGTTGTTTCAAACCTTAGAATTTCACAAATGATAAGAGTTTATCATGCTAAATATAGGAATTTATTAAGGTCTAAAAGTAGAAAAGGGTCAGATACGTTTGACTCAAACCTCGCAAAATTTAGAGAAGAAGCTGAACGTTTATTTGATATTGCTGCCTGCAAGTGTCAAGACTATGATACTTGTAGTTGTATAAAAGGAAAAAAAGTGCCACTTTTAGAACGAGAGTTTCTAAAAGATCAACGCTCGACCAGGAAAATGGTTATAAGTAATGTTGATATAGCTACCACAAGCGCTTTGAAAAGGGAAGAAACAAGAAACAGTAAAGAACTACAGAGAGCAGTTAAGTTTAATCTAAAACGGACAAAAGATACTAGTGTATCAGAAACGGTTACCGGCGACAATGACAGCCCTGAAGAGCAAACAGAAGAGCAAAAAGACTTGATTTTTGAAGAACAGATAAATCTACCAGGCCCTTCAAAAATGAAAGAAGAAAAAATGGTAAACACACAAATGCGTATTAAATTGCCATCTGTAGCTTCAATTTGTGACCGTACCGGAATATCAGACAGAGCTGCTGCAGCTATAGCTAGTGCTGCTTTACAGGACTTGGGTGTAATCACAGGTGAAGACAAAACCAAAGTAATTGATAGGATGAAAATTAGACGAGCAAGATCAAAAAAACGAATAGAACTAATTAATGACAGTCTTTATGATGATGATCAGATAACCAAAAATAGAGGATTGTTTTTTGATGGAAGAAAAGACAAAACAATTACACAAGAAAATAAAGGTACTAAGTTATACAAAATAGTTATTTCAGAAGAGCATGTTTCACTAATAGAGGAACCAAACTCAAAGTTTTTAGGCCACGTAACACCGAAATCTGGCACTGGAAAAGACATTGCAGACAGTATATTGAAGTTTGTTAAAAATAGAGAACACAACGAACAACTTGTGAATTTTTCTGCTATTGGGTGTGATGGAACCGTTGTAAATACTGGACATAAAAATGGTGTGATCTCTTTGATGGAAAATAAAATAGGAAGACCTTTACAATGGTTAGTGTGTTTGTTCCATGGAAATGAGCTACCTTTGCGACATCTTTTTTGCCATTTAGATGGTAAAACGAAAGGACCCAATGAGTTTAAAGGCGAAATAGGTCAGCAGCTGGAAAACTGTGCGAATCTTCCCGTGGTTACTTTCTTGCCAATTGAAAATAACCTACCTCTTCTGGAGAACATTAATGATTTAAGTACAGATCAGAATTATTTATTGGATATTTGTATGGCTGTATCAAGTGGAAATTGCTCACTAGATTTATCTTTAAGAAACCCTGGAAAAATTGCTCACGCCAGGTGGCTTACGCTAGCAAACCGTGTACTGAGATTGTATGTGGCAACTGAAAATCCAACTGAAAACCTTAAGACTCTGGCTGAGTACATTGTGAAAGTGTACGCACCTGTTTGGTTTAACATTAAGTTAAAACCTTCTTGTACTTATGGTTCCAAACATCTGTTTAAACTTATCTCATATTCACGCTATCTCTCTGATGATTTGAAGAACGTTCTTGACCCGGTTATTCAAAGAAATGGGTACTTTGCTGCTACAGAAAATCTTCTTTTGACCATGCTATGCGATGAGAACAAAATTGTCAGAGAACTTGGTTTACGTCGTGTTTTAAAAGCTAGGACAGAAAGTAGAGACGGAATCAGGAAATTTACAGTTCCAAAGATAAACTTTGACGCAAAGGATTACATCGACATGATATCATGGGCTGAGAATGACGTAACTGAACCCCCTTTGGTAAATCATGTTTCTAGTGACTCCCTCAAAGAATTTATACAGAAGACATCTGAAGCTCAACCAAATAGTAAAAGGGACCCGCTTTTCGACTTTCCCCGGCTTCCTTGTCACACGCAAGCAGTGGAAAGAGCTGTAAAACTGGTGACCGAATCGGCTCAAAATGTCTGTGGTTCAATCGCAAGAGAGGGGTACATAAGGGCAAAAATTGGCTCACGCGAGTGCATGCCTAAATTTAATACAAAGAAACAGTTTAATGTGTCAATGACGTCAGAATAATGTGTCAAAATAAATATTTAGCAACTGATATGACAAGCGTTTATTTTAACCTTATTTACTACTATTTGTAACAAAAATGTTCGCTAAAGTTTTAATTTTGTAAAAAATACAAACTTTTTGACATTAAAAAATATTTTATTATTATTATCATATTTTCTAATTAAATATTTTTTTCTCATTCTAATAGTTAAAATTGTATTTACAACTATCTTTTGTAACCTTATGTGTCCAAGAAATCCATAAAAAAAAAATTATCAAAGTTTATAATTTTTCAATTTTTAAAATTTTTTTACCAACTACAAGCTCTTTGCGGCACCTCAAGATAATGTAGTACAGCGACCAATTTTTTTCTTTTTCTTTTTGAACCTAAAAGGCAACTTTTCCTCACTATTACGAAACTTAAAAACAAAAAAAGTTAAAAAAGGCCATTTTCGTTCCACCCTAAATTGTGCAGCCTTCGTAGTTTAACCCCTTGGGAGGGGTATATCTTACCCTTGCAATCTTAAATCGGAAGGGGGGGGGGGGGGGGGGTTTAAGTGGCACATCATTTTATAGGTAGTTTAAATCCAATAATACCAATACCATACAATTTATTATTTTTTAGTAAGTAGTTTCTATGAAACCGTGAGTCAAAAATGGACTATTCATGTACATTTTTAGGCGGTGATTTTGTGAGTGACTACCTAAGTACCTCCAATTGTCAATTGGTGTTAGAAAACGAAATATTTTGTTGCAATTTGTGTCAAAAAATGGCTAAAATCCACTAAAAAAAATTGAGCTGCTATGGAAATACCCTAAAATAATATTTCTCTCCAATGAAAACTTTTGACCTACTATATTTTATCATTGTCATTCATTTTGGAACTTCCGAACTCTCAAAACTTTTATTATAATATCAGACAGTACAGGACAAAGTTTATTTAAACAAACGACCTGCAACACGAATAAATTTGCATTTTTATTAAATTTTAAGCTTACATTATTTTTTATTACTATAGGACAGACCTTAATGGAACAATTACCGAAGGAATCATTGAAGTATGTACAAGTTTTGCCTGGAAATAATACCGCACAGTGCATAGTGGTCTTGGACAAGAAAGGGGATTGTTCATTTCTGATGGGAGATATGAGCATACATAGCAAGATAACAGCGAGAACGGTAATGACATTTTTTTATTACACGCGTCAAAACAGGAATTGCTTTGTGAGCGTAAAAAAGCTAAAAACTAATTAATACAGTCCGTGTGTGGCTTTACAGTTGTAATCTCTCTAGTGCTTGGATTATTCCCGGATATTTTTTCGAGTCACGAATGTTTTAAAAATTATTCCGAGTCGAAGACTAGGTATAATTTTTTCAAAACATTCGTGAAAGAGAAAAAATTTCCAGATATTAACTTAAGCACGTGGGAATTCAGTAAGAAAATTTCACACTTAAAAAAATTAATTATTATTTGACATTTCAAGGCAATGTCCATTCCATGTGTCATAATTTTGACGTAATACGTACATACAGGGTGTCCCACCGGGAATCAATTCGATCTATATCTATATCTATATAATATCTATATACAGGGTATTAATTAAGTATGTGCAGAAATTTTTAGAGACGATTATTTGGGTGATTCTAAGACGAAAAGTTCATACAAATATGAGTCCGCAAATGCTTCGTTTTCAAGATACAAAATTTTAATCGGGTTTTCGTAAATATCTTAAATATCCCTTGGTCGATATTGTTGAAATTTGACAGTTTTATTTGTAGTGTTAAGGGGCTAATTTAGCCCTAAGTAGATTAAATTTATTGAGTCCAGTGGCTTCCCGGGCGACACCTTAACAAATATTTTATAAAAAAAAATAAGCCACTGGCTTTTTTGGAATTTTTATGTTTCTCGGATTAAGTAACTAAAAATACAACACTTTTGTCTCTTGAATTTTTTTCGTATATTACTTCGTTTTCGAGAAAAAAAATAAAAACCAATTTGATGCATGTCCCTGGAGATGTATGGACATTTTCTTTTAAATAAGGTTTGTTTTGGAAAATAATTGCAGCATTTAACTTGACAGTTGTCAGCTACAAATAAAACAGCTAAATTTCAACAATATCGACAAAGGATATTTAAGATATTTACGAAAACTCGATTAGAAATTTTTTTCTAACACCCTGTATCTTGAAAACGAAGCATTGGCGGACTCTTGTTTATATGAACCTTTCGTCTTAGAATCACCCAAAGTCTCTTAAAATTACTGCACATACTTAATTAACACCCTTTATATCTATACATAACGAATTTTGAAAATTGGATAGTTTGTAGGTAATGTTGATGGCTACTAAACTATGGATATTTTATGTCTAAAATGCCGTTTGCACGACGTTTAACGTAATTATAAATTTTTTCTATAAGGACGCCTTTATTATTTAATTGGGGTTGGATTTCTTGTTGAAAAGAACCTGCTTTAATATATTTTTTTATACTATTTTTAAACTAATAATACAGGATGTCAAACAATATGATTAAAAATGAAAATGAGAAACCCCCAAATTTTATAGTTATTTTCTATTTAGCATTAGGAATAAGGGTGAGTTAGTAAATAAGTTTGTATAAGTTTGTCTATTCCGAAAATTTATAGTTTTCGAAATATTGCCTATTTAATATTTTTATGTGGCGATTTTGCTGCGGATTTTAAGTTCAGTTACTTCTAGTTGGCTATGAAGTTTAAATTTTAAATAATCTAAGTTTGTATAATTTAAGAGTTCCATCCTGACTATTAATAATTTTCAAATGGTACCTAAATGACAGCTTCAAACAATTCTTTGATATTTTACTGTTTTTCAACGCCGCCATAGCCAACTAGGAGTGGCTGAATATAAAATTCGCAGCAAAATCGCCATATAAAAATATTAAATTAGCAATATTTTTATAAAAAACAGATATTACGTCAAAATACCTATACAGGGTGTTATGGAAATGACGTATTATATTTAAACCGGCAAATCCTGAGATGAAAATAAATTGAAGAAAAATGGCACTTTGAATTATTGAAGAAAAATGGCACTTTGAATTATTAAGCGAAATTATACACTTTATATGAAATCTGAAAATTTCCATGGCCGCTACTGACGATGGCCGCAATCAATAAAATAAAAGGTCTGCAGTGTGAAAAGACCTCAGCGCATTTCGGCCGGTGTTGTCATATCTACACGGCAAACTCTTTAGAAAAAAAATTATAATTTTAACAATTTTTCATTCTATCATTTATGAACCAATATGATTCTAGAAAACCGACGGCGAAAAACGTTTGCAAAACAAATAATAGTAATATCACACACAAATTTCAAATTCGTCAGAAGCACAGGAAAGTAAATAGATCAAACGTCATGCCCTTTTGAATGGTTATATTTCAAAATGCAATTTTATATAAGAGACATGCTCTCTTACCTTTACTTATTTAAAAACAATTATTAGAGTCATAATTTCTATAAAAAAAATTAGTTTTAGGAAAAAACCTCTCACTTAACCTCACAATAGCAGCTATTCACTGTATTAACTACAAATTTTCTGAATTGACAACCTTACACAAACCTACCCTTATTTTAAATGCTAAATAGAAAATAATTATAAAATTTGGTGGTTTGCATTTGAAAATGTAGATTTTTTGCAGTTTTCTCAATTTCATTATTAATCTTATTTTTTGAACACATTGTATTAATAGTTTAAAACTATTATAAAAAATCTATTAAAGCAAGCCCTTTTCAACGAGGTATCTAACCCAATTCAAATAATAAAGGCTTCCTTATAAGTAAGAAAAATTAATAATTATTTAAATGTATAGAAAAGTAATTTTAGACATAGAATGTCGAACACTTTTAGACTTAGGTATAGGACATTATTTAATTCATGAAACCGATGAATATTTTTTATGGAATGTACCACCTACCTGCTTATAAAAATAAATAGTTTTAGTGACGATGTCCATCGTTACTATCAAACATCACATTTTAAAAAAATTATGTGGAAAACCAACCAACAGTAAAATCAGATTCTGGTAATTACCATCAGACACGCTTATTTCACAACACAATAGTAACATAACACAAATTTGAAATCACATCATTATAACATTTATTATTATAAATTATTTCACAACACAATAGTAACATCACACAAATTTGAAATCACATCATTATAACATTTATTATTATAAATTATTTTACAACACAATAGTAACATCACACAAATTTGAAATCACATCATTATAACATTTATTATTATTATAAATTATTTCACAACACAATAGTAGCATCACACAAATTTGAAATCACATCATTATAACATTTATTATTATAAATTATTTCACAACACAATAGTAACATCACACAAATTTGAAATCACATCATTATAACATTTATTATTATTATAAATTATTTCACTACACAATAGTAACATCACACAAATTTGAAATCACATCATTATAACATTTATTATTATTATAAATTATGTCACAACACAATAGTAACATCACACAAATTTGAAATCACATCATTATAACATTTATTATTATAAATTATTTCACAACCCAATAGTAACATCACACAAATTTGAAATCAGATCATTATAACATTTATTATTATAAATTATTTCACAACACAATAGTAACATCACATAAATTTGAAATCACATCATTATAACATTTATTATTATTATAAATTATTTCACTACACAATAGTAACATCACACAAATTTGAAATCACATCATTATAACATTTATTATTATTATAAATTTTTTCACAACACAATAGTAACATCACACAAATTTGAAATCACATCATTATAACATTTATTATTATTATAAATTATTTCACAACACAATAGTAACATCACACAAATTTGAAATCACATCATTATAACATTTATTATTATAAATTATTTCACAACACAATAGTAACATCACACAAATTTGAAATCACATCATTATAACATTTATTATTATAAATTATTTTACAACACAATAGTAACATCACACAAATTTGAAATCACATCATTATAACATTTATTATTATTATAAATTATTTCACAACACAATAGTAACATCACACAAATTTGAAATCACATCATTATAACATTTATTATTATAAATTATTTCACAACACAATAGTAACATCACACAAATTTGAAATCACATCATTATAACATTTATTATTATTATAAATTATTTCACTACACAATAGTAACATCACACAAATTTGAAATCACATCATTATAACATTTATTATTATTATAAATTATGTCACAACACAATAGTAACATCACACAAATTTGAAATCACATCATTATAACATTTATTATTATAAATTATTTCACAACCCAATAGTAACATCACACAAATTTGAAATCAGATCATTATAACATTTATTATTATAATTATTTCACAACAGAACAAAATAACGGTAATATGGTAAATTTAGCACCTTATTTATTAAGCCGGAAATAAGTTAACGTTTAAAATTCGTATACGAGCATGTGGGAATTCAAGGAAACGATGCGCTCGACGTGCCCGTTTTGCAAATTAACAGAGCCTGAAGGGCATTATTGCGTTTGAGCAACGGTTTCGAAGGATCAAGGCCGAGGCACGCGTTTTGATCTGGCATCACAGTTCGCCTACTAACTTACATACACAGTTTTTAACTGAAGATCGATGTTTTGTGCATGTCGTGGCAACATGTGAGATAAAGGGATGTTTATCTAAGAATTTAGACATTCGATTGAAAAAGAATGTAAGATTTCTCTACATAGCTCACCCGAGGAGTCATCCATTTAAATATAATAAGCCATTTCCATAACACCCTGTATACAGGCGGAAAGTTTAACGTTACAAATGCAGCAGTGTCGGGTCAGTTTTCAGTTTTATTATCACAAAGAACCATCAAGAGCTCACTATTAAGCCGTTAAATCTCACTTTTTATTATGAAAACATGCGTTCTTTTGGAATCAACTGAGAAATTATCATAACAAATTAAGATCCCAGGTATGGAAAATTAGAAACCGGATCACTGCGGACAACTCTAGTTTATCATAAAACGTTACATTTTAATACGTCCGTATATCGCCAGTTTTTTAATTTGAAAAATTAAAACTAGAGTTTTTCGCTCACATCCCTAAACTTTCAAATTCTTTTTACCATTTATTTCAATTCAAACCTTTTTTATAGTTCTTGATTCGTAACCAAACCCTTGCATGTCCAAAATTCAAAAATATTTGCGCCTACTTGGTGGCCACAACTAGTGAGTATTGTTTCGCCGAGACGAGACGTCAGGGCTTTTTAGGAATGAAATTGGAATGTACCACTGTTTTTAATATAAATACCTAAACATAACATATAGGGTATTGAAAAAAGGTCGGTGCCCCGAAATAACTCCGGAGCATCGCATTGCAGGAGAAAAGGTCTGGGGAAAAAGTTGTTTGGTTTTGAAGGAGGAATAGTTTGCAATTTTAAACCACCCCTCGCCCCCTCAACCCACGGGCGCGGGTGGGGGTAAGTTAAGATTTTCAAATGGAACCCCATATTTTTCGTATCGTGCGCGTATCGTGTTCTCCGACCAAAAATAAACATCTTTTGTCTGAATTTTTTTTTTTATTTAGGCCCATCCTTCACTAATAATCACCATGAGAAAGACAAAATCAGAACCGTGCGAAATTCAAGTTTTATCCCGGAAATATTCTTTTCCTCTGTCTTGTACTAAAAAATGCCCGTGGAAAAAGTTGTTTGTATTCCACGGGAATTTTTTTAGTACAAGACAGCGAAAAAGAATATTTCCGGGATAAAACTTGAGTTTCGCACGGTTCTGATTTTGTCTTTCTCATGGTGATTATTGGTGAAGGATAGGCCCGAATAAAAAAATTTTTCGGACAAAAGATGTTTATTTTTGGTCGGAGAACACGATACGCCAATAAAACATATGGGGTTCCATTTGAAAATATACCCCCACCAGCGCCCGGGGATTGAGGGGGTGGTTTAAATTGCAAACTATTCCTCTTTCAAAACCAAACAACTTTTTCCCCAGACATTTTCCGCTGCAATGCGATGCACCGGAGTTATTCCGGGGTACCGACCTTTTTTCAATATATTCTTAGGTGACCACCCGAACTATTTATTTAGAATATACAGTAACATACATAGTTACAACTAGTTACAACTACTTTTTTCAAAGTCTTAAAGATGTATGTGAGCGACTAAAATATTTTTGGATTTTAAGCACTGTAACAAGGAACGCGGAATTTTTTTTTAAATGTTACCTTAGCATACTTTTTGGATAGAGAATAGAAAACGAATGGTTCTATTTTGTAACTCCTTTTACATCATTATTTTCTTAGGGCTCATAAATCTAGGTACCGAAATGGTTTATTAGATAGGAATGTGCAAGCTGTTTTTCATCAAGTTGTATGAAGATACTGCCAAAGGGAAAAAAATTTTACTTTTAAAATATCAATATATCAAAAAGGACAAACTTATAGGCATATACAGGGTATTCCTTAATGACGTGCTAATATTTCCGGGTATGATTCTTTAGGTCATTTTATAAAGAAAAGTTGAACATATGAACATATGTCCGCAACGGCTTAAATTATTTGCTACAGGGTGTTGAATTTTTATTTTTTAAATAGTAATTTTTTAATATCTCCGAAAGTACTACTTTAGATATTATTTTCAATCTCGGTATGTGTTAATAGGATATACATAGAACCACCCATTTTAGTTAGAAAAGTTATGTAATTGTTCCACCAGTGGCGTCCCTGCATACATGCCCTGTGATATTTTTTTACAAAAAAGATGACATCTTTCCATGTGGATATTTTTTCTGATTAGCCTGGTCAATTCTACATGAAACGCACCGTTCTTGATTAAAACTACTAAACTCACATTGAAACTCATTATTATCATTGATAAAATAATTAATGATATTTCTTATTTATAAAAATTGTTGGAGTGGGAATTCGATGCGAAGACGGGTTCATTCGGGTGCATGTCTTTTAAGTGAAGGTGGCCACCTTGTAGCAAAAAATTTAAGCCGTTGCGGACATATGTTCATATGAACTTTTCTTTATAAAATGACCTAAGGAATCACACCCTGAAATATTTGCACGTCATTAAGGAACACCCTGTATATCAACTTGACATGGTTTATTCCCTAGAATTTATAAATACCATAAAATGTAGGGTATTATTTGGAAAACGTAATTTTGTCTTCAATCTTAATTAATTCTTGAACATCCTGTATATCCTGTATATACAGGGTCCTACATCTCATCTCCCGTCTTCTACAGCTGAGTTATTAATTAAGTTAGGTTTTGGTATTTTACAGACTTTACTTATCTTACTGTCAATAAAGTTTCGAGCGTTTTTCAAAGCCACCTGCGATTTTTATTCATTAAAATGGCTGTAGAATAGTTGATAAAATTAGTTTTCTGCAAATAACTCGGAATATGCCACGAATTGTGATAAGGTTATAATAGGAAAAAATATTTGATTTTTAATTCCGCATCGAATGATATAGAAATATACAGGGGCTCCAATTGAAAATAAGAAAAATAAAGTGCTTAAAGTTTGGAATATTTGACACGAAATTTTGGACACCCTGTAAAATTCGTATCAATCAAACTTGGTTAACAACATTGTTCGACCTTATTTAATAAGTACCCTGTATAATTATACTAATGAGGCACTATTTCCATTTTTATTTAATTTTTAAAACCAGTGGTGCAAAACTGATTTTTCTTGGTTTTTATTTTTTTTCGCGGATATTACTGCACGGATTTCAATAAAATTTTAGGGGTATGTGAGTAACCACAAGAGGCATCCAATGAAGTAACAAAATATATGACATGTAATCTAAAAAAATATATCATTATGACGTCACACTTTTTTTGGACAACCTGAATAAACGAAAATATTAGATACGGGTAAAGTCTGCAAAATATCAAAATCCTAACTTAATTAATAACAGTGCTGTAGAAGAAGGGAGAAGGGAGGTGAGATGCAGGACCCTGTATATGAACCTTTGGGGGTCTATACAAGTCTGTGTTATCAAGTTTTCTGTATCCGTAGCCATAAAGGGTTTCCGGGAAGTAGAGTACGCCCACAGTAAATAAATACACTTTTTCCTACTTTTTATAAAATAAGTATAAGATCGATCGCTTTTTCTTGAGCTAGTTTATTAAACGGCTTAACTGAAATGTATTTACTGTTCCTAATTACCATGTCAATTGTACCTTCAATGCATGCCATCTCCAAAATAGCGGGGTCGTCTTGTGTCCTACTTCAAACGCTTGATTTTGCTAATGGAATCTTAATGATTATTTTTCTGTCATGCATATAAGGCATTCCTTTGGCTACAATTTATAATAATTCTATCTATATTAAGCCACTGTTTCAAATTCGCAAAGAACAAAGGAAGCGCTCAGACCAGAAAGCCCAGGCAGCCACCCACTACCCCCTACCCTCTACGTTAAAAATCCACTCGGCGCTGCTGACCAGGCCATGCCCACCGCTAGAAATCCCAGAAGGTGCTGCCGAAATGATTTAAATATGAAAAAGACAAAATACATGTTTATCTCTTCAACTTACGACACTGTATTTTCGTTATAGATAGATGATCACGAAGACCTTATTAAAAAAGCACCATTGATAATCATGGACGGAAATATTTCAGAGGAAACTATGGATAAAACGTTTCACATGGCCCTTAACTACAATATACCAGGTATGTCTTATATTATTCTTCCCATTCGTTTTTATGACCACAAGGGTCCCACGAAGCAAACAGATCAAAATAGGGATATCTAAGAAGACCCGTGGGTCTATTTTTTAAAGCAATTTTTAGTTCTTGCTTTTCACTTCTAAAGATTTTTCTTGTATTAAAGTAGGTAACGAATTGAATAAGCAAATAAATATATAATATAATATATGGAAACACAAAACAAAAATCAACGTTCATACTTTTTTACTTATAAAACAAAATAGAAAAGGTTTAACAACTATGAGGGGGCCCATTTTTAAAAGCACTTTTTGGGGTTTTTCTTAATAATTGAAGAAAGTAAACCAATTACTGTAAAATGAACAGTAGCTATATATACAGTGTGTGAACACAGAAAAAATCATTAAACCTATATTTTCTACATAAACGAAACAGAACAAAAAATATAGGAATGTCAGTGTTGTTGTGCATCACTTTCCACTTACAATTTTTTTTGTTTCGTTTTGAATGGTTTGAAAGCAAAAGGAGTAACAGGAAAAATAGGAAGCATGAAATCAGAAAAAAAGCAAAGAACATTTAAAAAAAAACTAAATTAAGTCACTTGTTAAAAGGAACAGCGAATTGAGAAAAGATGAAGTCATTAAAAAATAATAACTTGAAATATACAAGGCGTCAATTTGCAAACGTCGCAATCTTAATATCTTGCTTCCAGTAAAAAAATATTAAAAATCCAGAAAGGCACGTCAATTTTATCATGAAGGGGACGATTTTAAAGAAAATTTGCAGCCTTCGACAAAGCCCCGCCCCGAGGAGAAACAGATGTTACCCTTAAAGTCTTAATTCCGAATCCTATTGGAAAGGTATTGATAGAAAAGATTCACTCATATCCTCAAAGTTGTCTGGCAAGTAAATCAATGGGCGCATTCAGCACAATCCATCGATTTGTAAGCGATTAGTAATCAGCGGCTGAATGCACTAAAAAAATCAATTTCGCAAATCGATGTGAAATCCATCGAATTTAAAAAGCGATTTGTGAGGAGTGTTGAGGAGTGAAAATTATTAAAAATAACGAAAAAGTGAATAAAAACATATTACATATCCATTTCGTACTGAAGTAAATGTAATATTTGATGAAAATATTTAGAAGGGATCCTAACCAAACAAAAAACTGACAACAAAATGCATTCAGCAGAACTACAAATCGATGCGAATCAACGTCGACAATTAAAAATCTATCGATGGGACCTGCATGCTGAATGCAGCCAATGTCATTTATGCCAAGTTGTCTGGTGATTAAAATCATTTTGCAACTTAATATTAATCTCATTTATACATACATACTAGATCTGTATTAATCTTTTTCGATTCAATCGGGTTTTGTTTAAGGTTCTTGCGGATATACTGTCACTGTCCAAATAATATACTTGATTGTCTGATTCGTCAGGCAAAAAAAATGGTGTGAATAGGCAATAATTATTTTATTTGGAAGAACGTTTTTCGTGTTTCCTTATTTTTAATAGTTTTATTGTTAATAATAATTATTATAGATTTATAATTTAGGATTTCAAATGCACGGGGACGTGAATTAATTTAAGTTTTCAGCTTGAAAATGGACCAATATCTTCCTTATTACAAAAAATAGTATATTACATACCGAGGTAGAAAGTGTTTCATTTTTGTCAAGAGGAAAGGATGCTTTACGAATCGCGTAGCGCCGAGATGAATCATTTCTCGAGACAGGAATGAAACTTTTCACACAGGTTTGTATGCTACTTTATTTACAACCATACCTTTTAAATGCAAATATTTTTTGTGACAAATAAAAAAATGTGAAAAATTAACAAAGTAAGACCCCTGTATAACTGAAAACTTCGCCACCATCCACAAATTTAAAAAAACGTCTAGTTGTCAAGTCATATTGGCTATTCAATGGATGTTGACATTTATCTGGATAGAAAATGACATTACGCAAGTGAAAGCTTTCCAGCCGAGTAAATGTCACTCTCCACCTAGTTCCACCTAAATTAAAAATATGTTTCATTCAAACTTTTAAAAAGTCTGAAATGTCAACATTATTTTTGTTATTTAGATTTGTACTTTTATTGGTGTTTGTAGAAAAAATAGTTATGATTCATGTGCCAAAAGTAATTTTATTCCGTTCGAAAGAATGGGAAATTCCGCCCTCAGCGTCGCGGCCCAAACTTCCCTTCTCACAAAATCAAATGGCATTTTTAGTACTTAGTATATCATAAATAACTATTTTTGCACCGAGCGCGTATGCATCAAAATTTTAGCTATTTCAAAATTTGTCAGATTGCATTTTAACATGCACCGTTTTTTCTTATTAGACAGAAAGGAATGATTGGTATTTAATGACTTAAACGAAGAAAGTTGGAACAAGTTTATTACAGAAGTGCATACAAATATTTAGTTATATAAACCTGAAAATACGATATACAACTTAAATTATACATACTCTATAAAAAATTTATTAAATCATAAGGGGGATGGAATTTGAATATCAGATCTTTTAAACTAAAAACTAATATTTTAAATTCAGTCAAATTGTTACTACAAAAATATAATTAGTTCATTTTGTATATGCTTTCTTATTAGTACCATTTGAAGGCCACTTTTTTTTAGATATAAGGTACTTAAAATATTTCTCAAAAATAGTACATGTGCTAGTCCTGTAAATATATCAGATCTTTTAAAAATTAATAATTTAAGTTCAGTAAAATTGTTACTACTTTATGCATTTCTCAAAAATAGTTCTAAGCCCGTAAATAATTAATTACATTTGGTAGACAAAATGGAATTTGCTCAAAAAAGGTATAAAACCAAAGTGCACTTAATAAAAATAGAAGCACCTAAATTTTAACTTTGGCTTGTCACTTTAATGTTTATTTTGTAAAATGGTTTGTTTACTACAAAATTACATTAATAATAAATTTGAAAAAATAATTTTGAACCTTAAGTAGTATTTGGTTGCTTCATAAATAAACTTTTAAATATTTTAGACTTTTTAACTTATTATGTTTTATTAAACCTTTATAAAAGAAGCTGCTATGAGCTATACATATTTTTAACAAAGGTTTAAAAGAATATTTTGAATGGTTTACTAGGTATTTTGTGGCGATTTTGGTGACGGAAAGGCACATTTTTGACATTTACCCCTTCTCTAGCTTGAGGGGTGGGAATCTTTGGACTCTTAAATAAGATAATGTACTTTTATCTATAAAATTCGAATCTAGGTAATAAATAATGTAATAATTATTAATATAAAAATTTTAGGACATATGGGACAATTTTATTGTTAGATTTGAACAAAAATCGTTATTGGCAATCAGTTCTACATCATGGGAAATCCCAGCACCAATTAAACAGTGTCGTTCGTCTTTAGGGGTTTAGCGAGAAATAAAAAAAAACTAAGTATAGGTACTTAGTACTACTAAGTAGTTTATTATTTCTTAATTTTTTATTTCGTTTAAGTAATATTTAAAGTTTTGTATTTGGAATAAAGTTTTATTTATAAACATAGATGGGTATGTCTTTTTATTAATAATAATGTAATTTGAGAATCTAGCATGACCATAAATGTATGCTTGGCAGAGCGAAAGGACTTCGCCGAATGAAAGTATGTGTAATTCCCCGACACCAGTCCGTCGTATATTTGTGAGTTGTAAGGTTAAAATCGTAAACAATAGCAGAAAAATGTCGCGTTTTGAGTCTGAAAGAGAATATTGATGTTCTGGAAGTTTTTAATTTGATAACAATGATTTGGGCGAGTTCATTAAGATTGATGGCAATGTGCTATTAGAAGATGATAGTGACCCCATTCTTACCGATTATGTAGCCCAAACTGAAACCACATCACTATCTGACTACTCTGATGAAGAAGTTGGATGAATGAATCAAATGTCACCAATTATCAATAATCCATTAGTATGGTATAGGAATTACAAGAGTATGCAAAGAATAGAGGTGACTATACAGCAATGGAATTGTTATCAGACTTGGAATTACATTTTCTAGATTGCAAGTTTAAATCGCAAACACATCAAACTACGTTATTAAATGTTTTTAGCACTAAATCCTAACTAAAACGAGTGTATTTTTGTTATGTTTATTTGTACATTCATATACATAGAAATAATTTTGCATATTACCTAATAACAAATTTCCCATTGGCGGACACCTCAATTAGGCGGCCACATTTAGACGGTCCCGTAGGTGTCCGCCTAAGAGAGGTTTCACTGTATATTCATTTAAAGTCATTTCTGCTATATAATTTTTTTTTAATTTCCCGCCAAACCCCTAAACACGAACGCCACTTTCTAATAGGATGTGGAATACCGATGATGCAGAAACAATTGTCAGCATCGGTTTTTAGTGAAATCTATTCATGTGTTACCATATGCTGCGTTAATTCTGCCCGTCAATAATATGAGTTCGAATTTTGACCTAATTAAGGGCTAAATAACTTTACCAGATTTTTGACTTACTTTGTATTGAAATATCTCCCTTAATCTACGACCTTATCTTAAAAATATGCGTACAAAAAGCTTTAAAGTTACTATAAAAAGCGTAAATAAATTCGTATACCACATTGCATTATTAAATGCACAACAATATGTTTTATTCATATTAAGCTTGAAAAATTATAGGCGAGTAAATTGTAATTTTATAGTGAGGCAGGGTGTCTCCATATTGACAACTTGAACACCTGAACAGTTTAGTTTGTTAGCTTAGTTTTGTCGAATAAAATACATGTTTCGAATTCACTGAATTCGATTTTATACAATTACTATCCCGACTCAATATATGATTTACCGGCATTTCAAAATTAAATTCTCAAAATATTATGCGGCACATTATGGACCCTATATATTTTATAAGCTTAAGTGTATGCTATATAATTAGTGTTTATTTGATCCACCACAAAATTAGTTGAGTGAATCCCAAACCTTGCAAGAATTGAATTTTCAATTCTGAAAATTCAATTGAGTATATTAAAACATCTTACAGAACAAAACCTAAACATACATAAAATGATATTCGACAAATCACATGGTACCTATGTTATCATAGAATGTCAAGGCACACCTATAAATCATTAAATCTAAATAAAATTGCTGCAAACATTATCAAGTTTGACAAATTTTATGTTGTTCAAATTACTAACTACATTATCTAAAACTAATAAATTAAAGCGTTGGAAAGGACAAATACCCAAACAATTTCAAAATAATAATTGTGCGTCATTAAATATAAGGTATTTTTTTACTCTAAACTAATTATAAACTAATGGACGGAGGAATCAATGATGTAACAACCAACTCAAATTCAGTTCCTAGAATAATCCTCTTATCTAACTCTTGAAAGTTATTTAACTATTACTTAACTCCAGGGGTCTAGTTACCGCTGTACGTAAAAACCCCTAAAATATTATCCATAGTCATATTGATCAGAGAGCCTTAATGAATTCGAAATCTTCTAACCGTATAAATTCATATTCTTTAAAATAATAAAGAAATACGATAATGATGGATGTTATAATAAATACGTTCGCCGAAAAAAGGCAATAAAATTTATTTAACCACTAGCATTTCTTTGAGTTGTAGTTTTTAATATATACCAATATACAGGGTGTCCCATAATATGTGGGCAATCTCCTGGGTTCAGATAGAACACTTAAAAATATGAGGAGAAGTTCCTATAAATTTTTCGGATATCGATTTTAAATAGCACATTACGTATCGAGGGCCGAAAAGAATGTAAATATCTATTTACTATTTTTGACAAATAGGCTCGGTGGCCTAGTGGTATAGCGAACGCCTTGTGATCTGAGAGTAGCGGGTTCAAATCCCGCACTCGGCATCTCTGGATTTATTTTTTTTTTACAAGTGCCCGAGCCTTTGAGGCCATATAAATAAAGAAATTCTTCAGACATTTTTCTAAAACATCTTTGAAAAATTAACTACCAATTTAATTTATATATAATCCGCTATTTATTATCGCTTGTAGTATGGCTCGGTGGGTAGAGTGTCCACCTGGCGATCTGAGGGTCGCGGGTTCAAATCCCGCACCGACAATTCTGGTTTTATTTATTTATGAGCACATGGTGACTGGAAGCGGGCTGGAAAAATCTTTCCCGCCCGCTTCGATACTTTCCCGCCCGCTCTCTTGGAAAACGCCACTTTCGGTGAAGAGAACATGCATGAAAAGAGGCATTTTCGGGGCACATGTTAAAAAATAATTTTTTAAGTACTAGATGTAATTGAATATTTTTTTAGTATAATGGGTACTAGACGAGTCTCTTAAAATTCGCCCTTTTAAACACATTTGGCTTATTTATTTTGCCAGGGACGGACTAACGTAACACAAAAATGCTTTTTTTACACCCTGTATGATGAAGGAACGACATTAATATTTTTGGATACTCTAAACCTTAAGCTGAATAAAAGGTACTCTTGATCAATGTCGATAAAATTAACTATTTTCGATAAAAAAATATTTTTGTTCAATATGATTTTTATTAAATAATTTTGTATGTTGGTTCAACATGAGCTCCTTCTAATCTTATGCATTCCCTAGCTCTAAAAAGTGAAGACTATTAAACCCTCCACAATGCCTCAATATTAGCCCTTATTTCGCGACAATGAAAATTAATCATTTGTAATAAGATTTCTCTATTGTCAATTGGATTGGCATAGACTAAAGTTTTTAAACATCCCCACGAACAAAAGTATTTTTTTTTCGAAAACAGTTAATTTTATCGCCATTGATCAAGAGTCCCTTTCTGTCAGTTTAAGGTTTAGATTTAGAGTATCCAAAAATATTATTATTGTCATTCCTTCATCATACACCTAGTACTTAAAAAATTATTTAAAAAACAACGATTTCTAGGGACGTCCGTAGGGGAGGCCGTAGGAAAAAAATGTATAGGATACATACATACATAGAGGTTATTTTTAAGTGTTCTATCTGAACCCGGGAGATTGCCCACATATTCTGTATATTGTTATTTTTATCATTTTCAAATATACTATTTTGTTCATGCTAATGATTTTGTTCATTTTACAAAAACGGCCCCCAAGAAACAGGGCCCGCTCAAAGCTAGCTACGCCACAGATTAGCTGGTTAGAAAATAATAGATAGAAAATACATATTTAACAATTTCATGTGAACTTCTCAAGTCTATAGCCAATTAATTAACTTATAAAAAGGCCCGATTAAAGACGAAGTTTAACAAGAACAAACCTGTGCAGCAACTTTATTTAGAAAGGACGAACTTTAGTGACCAAAGAATTTATCTTACATTTAATAGCCAGGAATATTCCAGCCTAAACGATGTTGTGGGTTCGGCTGCATCTGCATTATGAGATTTTTAGACTCTCGTCGCCGTTCGTAGCTCAGTTTTACTTCCTTGTACAAGCAAACTGCAGCAAAACCATGAAAAAAGAAGGCCAGGCATGCAAAACCATATGACCAACACAGGTAATTAAAATTTGGGTACATTAGCCAATCCCGACGAACGTGAGATCCCCCGAAGACTGCGATAGCAAAGAACATGAACACGCCTAAAAATGTAATGTATTAACAAATATTCAATCAAAACAATAGTTATTTTCTTATATTGCATTTATATTTTAGTTCCTAATGTAAGCCCCTTCTTTTATCAGTTTTTTTCTCTAAAAATTATTTAAATTATATTCTGGATTCTTCTCATTTAAAATATTTTTATCATCCAGAAGAATTGCTTTATTCCAGGATTTAAAGGTGAGAACCAACTAACAACATTTATTGATCCTTATCTTTAATCATGCGGAGTAAAAAATTAACAGTCTATAGCGCCTTTAATAGTAGATTAGCTTAGGATGACGAGGCCAGGCAATGAAAAAACTCAATTTAATTTATATTCTGCTATGTCTCGTTTTTTGAAACTTTATCATATGTATAACATCCATCTACCTACTAGAAGACACATACAATAAAATAAAAGTTATAGAGAGTACAGTATAGCTATAAACTTAGTTATGGCAGTAAACCCCTAATTTAATGAATATAGGTACATCCAAAGGAGGACCTAAAAAGTTAGTTGGGGGGGCGTCAAACTTCGTTTTGTGGAGGTCATACAAGGAAGTCACAAAATAATACCCTGTCGCGTTAGTCAAACCGGTATATATGTTATTTTTCATGTTGAATTGTTTGTTGACCCCCCCTGGATCCGCGCCTGGATACTTCATAACCTTGACCTTTTAACCAATCATTGTTAAACTAAAACACTCAATTTCAAATAAAATAGAATAATACATAGACATTCGAACCAAATACCATAATTCCTAGATTAGATAGATATCAATTGTCAATAATAAAAGTGAACAGAGTGAAACTACTAAAAACCAACGAGGAAATATCGAAAGTAATCATCATACAAATCAAATTCTGAAATTTTTGCCCTCCCAAAACCACCATAACAAAAAATATTATCCTTAACAGTCACCAGATCAAAGTACAAAGACCTGAGAGAAGAAAGAGATACATAAAAGACATATTAATGTCTCCCTCCATCATCAAACACACCATACCTGAATAGCCAAAGACTTAAATTTATAGATGTTGTTCTAAAATTAATTCAGTTAAGTTAATATAGATCACTAATGTAATTAATTACCTAACTTCCCTGTCGAATGTTCTGGGTGAAAAAAATCAAAGTTGCTGGTCTGTCTTAGTCTCTTAGTCTTTTAACAGCTATTGACCAATATAAAAACGTATTAATATGTTTAGATGAAATATCTTGAACTACGTTTGAATCATACTCCGATGGTAGTATAGACGGTTCAACTTATTAAACAGATTAAAATAGTTATTAAATAACAATTAAATCTAATCTAATTCAAATTTCGTTATATTCCAGATTTCTTTAATTTAATTAAAAACTCAGACTAATGATTATAACATTGCTTTCTAATATAATAGCATAATCTGGTCACCAAATCGAAGGATCAACTACCATTTAAGTATGAATCTAAAATAGTTTATGGAATTGCATGAAAACAAACTTAAGTACCTACTTTTTATATTTGTTAACCAGACAGATGTTAAAATATAGACTGACGCCATAAGTACAATTGTAAAAAAAGTGGTTATGTCAGATATGACCGCTTAGCCTCTATCATCACCCAACAAGGCATGACTTGATACCCATAATAATGCTTATTAAAGACAGTTGTGATCTACAGGGATGTAATATCCTTGTTTAATGAAATAATTGCTTAAATGATCATGTTATGGTCTCATCGCCTCAACTGTATAACTGTATTGTACTTCTATAACCTTTATTTAATTGTATGTGTCTTCTCTCTTTTTCAGACCATTGGTAAAAGTTCTAATCTAATCTATAAATTAATTTATGGTATAGGGTAAAATTCTCGGATACCCCCCCTATATTAGCACTGGATACAGACTGAACCTAGCACTGGACTCGGAAACAAAATTTAACACCTCTGATACTAACAGCAAATATTAATCATTATTAGGACAGGGTGTACAGTAAGTATATGGCAATATTTCGCCAGCATACAGGGGAGGTGAAAATACTCCTAGTAGTTCATATTATAATCATTTTCCCTAATATCCCTACAAACAAAGATATTAGACAAACACAAAGAAGGCTTACATTTTCGATTATAATTTTTCAGCAAGGACTAAGAAGCTTAAATCATTGTTGTACATAGTCACGGAAACCAGGAATAGGATTGACACCTCAGTCAAAATTTTGTTCGGCATCAATTTTAGAAAACAGAAAATATTATTTAATTACTTTGGCATTCCTCTTTAAGAAAGTTACTCTCTTCCTTTGAAGCTATGATCAATCCTTACAAACGTTTTTCAATTTGGTAAATTTCGATCTGGAAGTCCCAGCATAAATTCTTCCTTCCAGAGATATGCATTGTGCTCATCTATTTAATTACAGTCATGTTAGCGTTACTCCATATTAAATTCTTAAGTTTATTTCTTCATAATAATAACTAGTAATTGTGTTTTTATAAATTGACAAGCAAATAAATTAATTTTGAAAATTTTGTAATAAATTAGGTGCTGCTGCTAGCTACATATAGACATAAAATTTTGTCTCTGCGAGCGCATTCCTAGCCTCCTTAGCTTAGTATAAGTTTCCACATGGCAAAGTTAAAAAATGTCATTAAAATATACAGTTATAATTCAAAATGTAAATATTCAGGTATCTTTGGGGTCCAATATCATTGTTAGAAGTGACATTAAGAAAAATTATTACATGAAATACTAGTATTAATTTCACCTCCTCTGTACTATGGCAAAATATTTGCCCTATACTTACCAGTACCTATCAGTACACGAGTAATTTAAATAGGTACTTACTTGTAGCTGTAACACAAACAAAGTCAATTCCAGATAAGATCCATTCATATTTTAATACAAATTCTAAAGGCCATCTGCAAAGCTGCATGGCCATTAAAACTTGACAGCCAAAACTTAAAAGAAAGGACATGGTTACAAAGCCCTGAACCGCCATAAGCCAAGGGGGTAATAACCATTCTCTTATCACATAGTACTCTTGACTAAACACATGGTGGCAACCATTGAAAAGATGATCAAACTGGTAATAAGGATAACGAAAATCTTGAAAGCAGTACTCCCATAGCCCCATGTTCTTAAAGTCGGAAAATGTCTCATCAAATGACTTCACCCAATATGGACTAAAAGATTAGAGACAGAGATTAGAGCTCCGGTGTTATAAATATTATTAAAAAAGAAACTTAAAATATTCCGATTTACCTGCAGAAAGCAATCATGAGGAACATGCCAGCAATATAAGTTAGGAGGGCTCCATTAACGAGATATTCTATAAAAAATAAAGAAAATTAAGTATGATTCAGGGTCTGTTAAATTAGAATTAATTATCTGGTAGTTCTTACTTGAAGCTTTGGGATAATTGTTTTTCTCAAATTCGGAACTAGTCATGACGCCTAATATTACGATATCGCCAGACAAGAATAATATTTAAAAACTTTTAAATAAATATTTCCGTTTGTTTACGTATTCCACGCCCAGCGAAGTGTCTGTCAGTGTCAGTAACATAACCTGAATTCTGTTTCTCCTTGTGGCAACACTGGTAGAATTTTCCAATGATAGACTAGTGCGATTCATCACAAAGAAAGAACAAGTGAAATCACTTCATTATACTCTCGTGTCTGACCTTTGTGTCTGACCAAGAGACCATATGAAGAGTAGCTTCCCAATACCACATTTGCATTCGAGAAAAAAAGTTTCGAACGCGAGCGATAGCTAAAATATCATTCGAGAATTCAAACAATTTCGCAATCGAGTAAAGGCCAAGTTTTGAAGATACTGTTATCAAAAATTGCGTCTAAAACGTAATAGTGGAGGATCCTGTTTCTCCCAGTCTGTCATATAGGCTTCTAAAAATTTTAAAATCTGGCTGCCTTCTATTTGGATACATTTCCAAATACCGCCGATGTGCCCCGCGTCTGTCAAAATTTTCTTGTGTGTATAAACATACCATGTCTCGCATTTCTCCGTTAGAAAACAGTTATGTCGCGGCATTTTAAGTTTAATTTGTGATAACAGTATCTTCAAAACTCCTTAAAATTACCCACAATGCTGACAAATGAAAATAAACTTTGACAGAAATGAGGTTTCAAAGGGCTTTCATTGTATTTGTTTTTACCAAAGCCTACTGTGACAAATTTCACATTTACAAATCAAAATTTAAATGGGCGCATTAGAAATTGTAATTGAAAATATCTCGAAAATGGTTAGTCGGAGCGACATTTACAAAGTATACCTTTATTGCTTAAAAATGACGGAAAAACTGATATTTTTAATAAAAACATAATTATACTAAGGCCCAAGAAAGTTACACTTCTTTTTATGTATCCAGAGTACCGCAAAGAGCGCCCCCTACAATCTACATCAAAATTATTAACAAATTCAAATTCCTTTCCCCAAAAAAACACTAGTCACAAAATTTTGTGCAAAAATATTGATTCAGAAATAAGTTATTTAGGAAAATTGAAAATTAAATTTTTACTTGGACACCCTGTATGTCGGTTAAGTATGGCCAAATCGCAGTATTTTTACCCAAGGAATCTGCAGTTTTCCTATGTACCATTAGTTATGGGACACCCTGTATATATATCAGGTTTTCGAAGATATATGCAGAAGGCAAAATTAAAATAATTTGAAGTTGTTTAAAAGCATCTCTACATAGTTATATCTAAAACGCATATCTACCAAAACGTTGGGCCAGCCAACCCTCATTGTAAGCCAAACATTCTATCGGTATGTGCACATATGTCGCCCTACACTAAGAGTGATGTAGATGGGTGAAAGGGTGCAAAATACGCAATCATAAGATTCTCCCGGAACAAGGTCTGATGCGCAGCGCGAACATACTACTCAATTTCGTTGCCAGTTTAAAATCAAAAATTTCTATATTTCAAATGTGTATAGTCTCCACAGTAGGTACACAGGTGTTACAAAAACATGAAATGAAATGGCTTCACTTGTATAACTACTGAGTAGGTAAAGTCGGTATACGGTGTATGAAGTCCGCTAAGCAATAAAACCTCTCGAGCAGGGTAGTCGGTGACTCTCGAACAATAAATTATATTTTAGGTATTTTCTAAATAAAATAATTTAAAGTAAATAAAAAGTTAGTATAGGTAAAGATTTTTTAGCTTTTATAGTATTCAGGCAAATTAGATTTACGAATGCTTTTTTTATTAAGTTTTGGTTCTAAAAAGAACCGATGTTGTAGTCTCGCGATAGAACTTACCTACTTGTAGAACGAACGAACGAACAAACCCGTACTTTACGACAAACAGTCTTCCTCTGCATTTGAAATTTCATCCATGCTTTCAGACACATCAGAATCATTATCATCATCCCTAATAATTAACGGTCTTACTTCGTCTATAACCTGTTCTGTCTTTTCTTAAGGTCTTATCTGAAATGCCGCAAGCATCAGACGTTCGTTTTTGCACTGCCAAAACAGACACTAACGGGCCCGAGTTATCTTTTTCTAAAGTAAAATAACGTTCCACTTGTAATACCAAACGGCGTTCATCTGGAGATAAACACCTTCTAGGCGTTGGGTCACCTTGCTGAAGATTTTCCATAACTTTGCTTTAAAACTGCTTTTAATTCACACACAATAATGAGAAACAAACTAAAAGCAAAAAGCATAACTACTTATTTAAAATAGAACATACCATCCTGCACTTGAGCAAATTTTAATTATTTCTTGGAAAATAGTGATTATTATATAGATTTAACTATAATGATCCCAAAATAACTAAATTCTAGGAAAAAGTACCCGAAACATCTTTAACTTATTGACGCAAAATCTTTTTCATTTGATAAATAAAAAACCTATGACTGAAAAATAGACTAGATATCGCGGTACATAATTCTAAGATAATTTTGTTTTGGAACCGCTGATTTGGCTCAGCCGACTACAGTGAACCAGTGGAATGTTCGGTACGATCAAGGATAGCGGAGGTATTGTTAACTTAACCGTCTTACTGTTTAACAACCTTTAATGATTTAATCCGGTATCGGACTTCATAAAACGACCAGACTTTACCTATATTACATGCCAAAATAATCACTTAACTGTAAGGTTCTAAATTCACTAGAAGTTGTTTGCCTTTGTCTTAAATTATGTAGTATTTTGAACAATCTTTACATTATTCGGTAACTTATTAAATATTTTGATGCACATATATGCTGGATTTTTTTCAGATTGTAACCGTGAATGGTTACTCCACAGTTCTGTACGTTGTTTCAAGCCGCCTTTTATAGATGACAATTTCATACTCTGCGGGAAAACTTAATCAAGATTGGCTATATTGGTTAAAAAAATAGGACAGGGAAACTAAAAAATGGACCTCTGTTATGACTCGCAGTTTATTTTTAAAAAAAAGCGTCGAAATTTCCACAGATTTTTATTAATTTATTTTTGTGTTAGATACACTACCTAATTGTCGGAAATTTAAAAATCTCAATATTTTTGTCCAATAGTACACCTAAGGTACATATATCATTGTATCTTTTGTAAAATTATACTAACGCTATCGTAATAAAATTGTACATGTATAATGTATGTATAAAATGTATAAATGTATAAAATTATAGAAAAATTTGGACGGAAATGTTACAAGTAAGAATCACTATAAACCATGCAAAAATTACTAGAAAAAAGAGGCACCTTTTAAAAGCATAGTAGAAGTAATTTTATATATTTATATACCTTTCGGTCTATTTTAATGGTGTAGGTGCATAAACAATCATAGAAATAACAATATATTACCTAGTAAATATGTACTACTATACAGGGTGTTACTTTAAATGATATGTAGGTACCTACTTCATTTTAATGGGTCATATGCGGCTGTCTTAAAATGCTTAAATACGTTTTTATTTTTTATCAAAAATCTCAAAAATAGTTTAATATATTACACGAGATTTAACTATCAGACTATTATTGTATAAAACCATACATTTTTAACAATGAGAAGTTTTATGTTGTCAAGCAAGTGGCGGAGACACGCATCAATACAATTTTAACTAAAAAACATGCATGCATGTTACCCAACCGATATTTTCGAAATAATTATTTTGTTAATTTATCATTCAATTTTAAACAAAAAAGGTATCTTTCATCTTTAAATAAAATCAAGACAAGTAGTGTCGGGAAAAACCGAGGATTTTAATAATCGAGTACTTGATACTCGAGCGATTTTAATTATTATGTTATTTTTGAGAAGTTTACTCGAGTGTATAGTAAATAAAAATTTAAAAATTATATCCTTTAATTTTTTTATATTTACAATCGGAGACCTAAACTACGCCGCTGGCTAGCCAGTTAAAACAATACTTTACAAAACCCATCTCGCGATGACTCCGCTAAGGGATTTGGCATACTTCTTTATATTCACCTTCTCGTTCATGTGCCTTTAAGAACGACGTATGTCGTGTACCTGATCAGCGTCAAATTCGAACGTCGCCAATCGGATGGTCGTTTATCAAGTGACAGGCGATATTTTTCGGTTTTTCGCCTGAATTTATAACTAGAATATTTCCTATCGAGCGAAAAACTATTCGAATATACGAGCAGTTTTTTAACTTGATCACACTACAGCGGTACATTTCCGTTGGCGTCAAGCGAAGCTCGGGTCTCGAGTGAAAGATAATAAGTGACGAGCCACGGTTTTCGCCTGAATAGATAACTCGAGCGGTTTTTAATAATCGAGCGATGTCGGTTATTTCGATAATCGAGTGATCAAGTGGTTTTTCGCTCGAGCGATCACAACACTAAAGACAAGCCATTGCTAAGGAAAAGTTTCAATTTTTTTTTGTGACGCTTCTTGTTATCTAGTGTTTGGCACTTTATTAAAATAAGAAAAAAGTGTATATGAACTTTACGACTTAAACTAATGGTCCATGATGACCCATTAAAATAAGTAGGTACGTCTGATTATAAGTAACACCCTGTGTAGTAAAACAAATTGATATGCTATTTTCACATGCTTTTCAGCATAATTTGCTGCCCTCTCTATGTTCAAAACTATAGGAGAGTTGTGCCCGCGGACAATAGTGCTAAATACCTTGCCTATGCCTTTTTAAAAAAATTTGATTGAAACATTAATTAGGGAAAGGAAGTAATATTATGGTGATTTATAAAATGTGAGGTACAATAATAGATGAATAAGAAAATACAATACAAAATAATAGAGTCGACAATTTTCTCTTATATTAACATCATCAGACAGCGCCTATTAATGTTTACAAGTACACATATTTACAGCTTTTATCTTTATCTTCTTTAAAAATTCTAGAAAAAGTTTTAATATAAAACTGTGCATGAGATTCATTTTAACCATCAATAAACACTTACATTTTTAATGCAAAGGACACAATTTAATATGTAAAATATACACACACACTTATAAAAAAAATACATAGTAATAATAAAACAGTAAAATACTGATGGGCCTTGCTGTCCCGATCCCATAATAATAGATAGAGTCGATAGTAAAATCCGTATTTATTGTTAGACTTATAGTCTATTCAAAACCAAGAGTCAGCAAATGTAAACAGTAGGCAACGTGTCATCGGGGATCGATACTGGAAACCCTCCGTTGCGATTGGTTAATCAGCCATAAAATATCTAATGGCGCGCGGCTGGCGTTGTTCTCGACAAGATAGGATTTCAGTTTGTTGTATTTTTAATACTGTTTTATAGTACTATTATAATCCTAGTGCCTTTGGGGCCTAAACCGAGATTTACTACTTTTAATCACCATTAAATCAGCACAGATACCGCAGATGAACTTATTGCCATTAATTGCCTCCCTTGTATGAACAAAATATACATGGAAAATATTACCATTCCTTATAGTGTGGCCCTGGTGAATATTACGGATTATGTGCATTTATTTACGTGTACTGACTCTCGGTTTAGAATAGAGTATAGTAGTTACCTTTAGCTTCCTCATGAACTTTTTTTCTGCAAATATTTTGTCTCACTATTATATGATACCCACGGATTATATTTAATGCGCGCGGTGTCAT
Organism: Barypeithes pellucidus; assembly: GCA_963991005.1. Classification (NCBI taxonomy): domain Eukaryota; kingdom Metazoa; phylum Arthropoda; class Insecta; order Coleoptera; family Curculionidae; genus Barypeithes; species Barypeithes pellucidus. The sequence continues at coordinate 47,037,961 of OZ022557.1, read as the reverse complement.
ATAATTGGATGGGGCACAACAGCGAGACAAAATACACTCCCTCAGGCACAAAATTCCTCCACTTCAAAAATTTAAGAAAAAAGGTAAGTTTGTTTTATAACTTTTTTATTTTAAAACCGATCTTTATGATTTTTCAATCAATTTGTAAATACATTTATTGAGACTATTCTGTCTTCTTTTAATAATTAAAATGTTTCATTTAGGTGATGTAATAAACCGAGGTAAATTAAAATGTTGCTTCTTGTCACAATTTCAAACCAAACCCCTGTGGAAAAATTGAGGCGGTTAATTTTGTTTATAATCTTTTATAATCTAGATGTATTCCTAACATTTTTGTTTCTTGAATTATTCGATTATCTCATTTATTGTAAGGTCGACATATCCACTATCAGTGTTCATTTAAAATTGTGTAGCTCTTAGAAGAAAATAAGATAATGGAATAATCCAAAAAACAAAATGTTAGAAATACATCTTAAATTGTAGCAAAAAGATTATAAATTCAATTTTTCCACCGTTTTAAAATTGTGACAAAATACATTTTAATTTATCGCGGTAAAACATCACCTAAGCGCAATATTGATTATTATTAATTAAAATTAAATAAATTAATTATATTAATTATTAAAACAATGCAGAAAAATCCTAAAAAGTGTGTTTAGAAACTACAAACTGCGAAAATCATAAAAATCGAATTAAGATGCAGAGAGGATCTCAAACTAACAATCAGAGTCATCTAAGTTGTAACAATTGAATTAAAAAATATGTCGCGTCTTGCCCGGTTAGGAAAAAGTCATCTATTTATTTTCGTGTAGTTTTAGCCGTTACCAATAATAAAGTTTTTTAGTTAATTTATCAATATTTAGATTGTCTGATATGTTGATTGGGGTATCAAGCAAGTTTAGAGAATATCTGTGACAAAAATTAGAAAATTGCTCATATTTGCCATTGTTATTATTATTCTTAATACATTATATTTTTTAACGCAATTTTCTCGTACCTTTTCCAATCCTTTAACTTTACGGATGAAGTATTAGATTAGAAACAAATTAAGTATATTTGGCTAAACGTTCACATAAAATAGTGCGTGCTTCGCAACCTGTGATTGAACGCAGCTTTTAAAAATAAAAAAGTTATAAAGCAAACATTTTTTTAATATTGAAGTTTCGGAATTTTTTGCCGAGAAGTATAGTTACGTAACAAAAAGTTGCTTTTCTGCATATACTATTAAACTAATATTCTACAAAACACGCCAAACTCATAATCCCATCAATCCATTTACGCTCATGTAGGAACCGATAGGCAAATAATTACGAATTTAAGAACTAAATTTTCTCATGTTCCATCTCGAATCTCATTTGCGAGCCTTTTAATTTCTGCTTTTTTTTTTGCTGAACGTATCCGTCGACAAGAAAAAGTATCGACGCGATTAAGGCGGCAACCACACCTATACAACCTAGCGCAAACGACCAGCCGAAGAAATTGTTGTCGTGCCCGGGCATCCAGCCGCTTTTATTAGCGCAGGAGGCAAATACAATGACAGCTATGGCTCCCGATATTCCGCCTGCCAACAGAATCCACGCATTTAACTTAATTAAAATAACGTATTGTTTCATGTCAGGACCGCAACACAAAAAATATAGAAGCGTTAGAATGGCACTCAATAAAGCCGCTATAAAACATAGCGTGAAAAAGAACTGGGTGGCGACCAAAAATGGGGGTACTAAAAATCCTCTGATCTGGTCATATCCAGTGGTAAATGGATCGTAGATCCATCGGCATCCGACGAAAAATCTTCTTTGGTTGACATCTACTGGATCGGGGAGAGATCTGAAGCAGTGCGACCACAGGCCGAACCTGTCAAGTCGGGCACCTGTGATCCTGTAGTCTGATACCAACCAACTTGGAGTGGCAAAGGCTACTGCTATTAAAACGAAGGCAATCAAAACGAAGCCTATGGCCACGTTGCCTGATAAGGATCTTTTCTTCATCTAAAAAAAAATAATATTCATTAAAAAAAGCATTGTAATGCATAAAGAAGGTTTATGGGAAATAGTTCTGTAATTAGCCAATGGATTATAGAGTTATAACGAGTTGAAAATTAATACAATTATTGTGGGTTTTGAGGGCTAGCGGTTATTCATTAAAGCATCCAAGTTTATCTGTAGCTACGAAAGGAATGCGGACAAAAAAATTTCTGAGGTTAACAAGGTTGCCACATATATTAATTTTAATTTAATAATCTCTTACCGAGAAAACCCTAAAATTACATTTACGCATTTAAAATAAATTGTAAAAGGTATATAAAACCAATATTCTATTATAGTTTCAATATTATTAAAACCTTCTTTTCATACTATTTATTTTCATATTTAAATGCAAAATAATATATTTTTTTGATAAAGGTACTTTTCATCTAAAAATATGGCAACATCGCGCGTTGCCAATAGTTACAAGTAGCTAATTTCATAGGTTATATCCCGGACAGAAACGCATGCGTCTCGTGAGATACCCGATGGGCCATCGGGCTTGTTCGATATTGGATCGATGTACCCACTCAGTTGCGTAGTAATAGGAAGGGCAATAATTATTTTATTGTGTTTTATAAATTGTATTGTGTTTTAGGATGTTATTTTAAAATTTTGAACTTTGTGATAATGATCCAAATGAGTATACTCCTGGTAAACCTTGAAAAAAATAGTTACCTACCTTCAAACATAAAATGCAATTACTGACGAATTTTCTACTTTTATTTATTACATTATTTCAAATAATAATAGCGCGCCCATAACTGGGCCATATATTAAACGCTATAGCTTCCCCCTTACCGACACGTCGGAGACACAGATCCACTTGTCGACCTGAATCTGATGAGATTGAAATCGTGAGAAGAGGCGTTCGTCAGTGCTGTATACTGTTCCCGCTCCTTTTCAATGTATATAGCGAAACAATTTTTCAAGGAGGGAATTACTATAAATGAACAAAGACTAAATATCCTTCGATACAGTGTTAATAACGCATTGTATAGACACGACTTACAAATGCTACTGCAAAGATTAAATCTGAAGACAAAATATATGATTATTACAAAGCATGAATGTAAATCTTACATGCGACAACACGCCACTAGAGAGAGTTCAACGTTCAACTTTGTTGGATTATGTATGCAGCAATTGTGATAAGGATAATGTAGAATGTGACACTGTTGGCGCAGGCTTGTCGGACCATGAGGCTATTGTTTGCAAACTCTCTTTTAATTTTGGTACTGACAGGTCCGTGAAACAGCATAGGAGAGTTTTTAGTAGGGAAAATTATGAAAGGTTTTCAGTGGCGTGTCAAGATGTGAACTGGCATAGAGTATTGTCGACCAATGCGCCGCTGGAGAAATTTCATTCATTGTTGCAGGATACCTTTAATAAATCGTTTCCGTTCAGAAAAGTAAAAAGTAAGCATGAAAAACCTTGGTTTTCAAAGGGTTTAAAGGTTTCATCAAGGAATATGCGCTGCTTACATTATCTTCGAAAATTTTCTTTAGATAATGATCAATTTATGACATACTTTAGCAGGTACCGTAGAATATTTAGAAGAACGATAAAGACCGCTAAGAGTATGTATTTTAGAGGCCGAATTTGTAACTCTAGAAATAGGCAGAGGGAAGCGTGGAAAATTGTAAATGATTTAAGAGGAAAAAGGAATAAAAAACAGGTCGACTCTAATTTAGACTGTAACAAAATGAACGAATTCTATTGCTCTATAGCTGAGAATTTGAGTAGTAATTTGAGTCCAAAGTGTGATTTTAGGAACTATTTAAATGCCGTTAATGTATAGAATCTTTTTATCTATTTCCTACAAACATTTTTGAAATAAAGGAAGTTTTTAAGGAAATTCAAAACAAAAATGCCACAGGTTGGGACGAACTGTCGCTAGGGATATTTTTGCGTTTGCCCGATACTGCTTTAGTGGTACTTGCCGAAGGAATTAATAGTTCTTTTGAATCGGGAAATTTTCCCTCATGTTTAAAAATTGCAACGGTCATACCATTGTACAAGGGGGGTGACTCCGATTCTCCTTCTAATTTCAGGCCTATATCCTTGTTGCCCACTTTGGCAAAGATTGTAGAAAAATTAGTAAAGCGTCGACTGCTATCTTTCTTAAAGAAGCATAACATTCTCTGCTCCGAGCAGTTTGGTTTTAGGGAATCGAGGGGCACAGGTGATGCTATGTTTGCGTTTCTTGAGAGATTGTATTTGGGTATTAATGATGGCGAGGTGGCTGCAGCGGCGTTCTGTGATTTGTCAAAGGCATTTGACTGTGTCAATCATGGAATACTGCTATGGAAGCTGGAGAAGTATGGGATAAGGGGAAGATCTTTGGACTGGTTTAGATCGTATTTGACGGCACGTATTCAGACGGTTAATTTTAATGATAAGAGTTCTGAACAACTAGAAATTCAGTATGGGGTGCCACAGGGGTCTGTTCTCGGCCCTTTGCTTTTTTTGATATATATTAATGACCTAGCTAGTATTGCTGTCAGGGGCAGATTCACACTTTTTGCGGATGACTCCACCATACTTTGGGTTAGTAAAAATGCGACCGAACTCCAGAACTGCATCAATGATGATCTCACCAAGGTAAAAGAGTGGACTGATGCAAATTTCCTATCTCTTAATATTTCTAAGACGAATATAATTTCTTTTAAATGTTCTCTCGATGATGTTAGATTGGGGGACCAGTCAGCGGCCAGGGAGAGTGTAAGTAGATTTTTAGGTTTATACATAGACAATAAGTTGAAATTTGAGGTACACATAACTAATCTGGCTAAGAGACTGGCATCCAATTGTTATGCAATCAGGATTATAGCAGATAGTTTGGATTTGGAAGTGGTGAGAAGTACGTACTTTGCACTGATGGAATCTCATCTCAGATATGGTATATGTTTTTGGGGGGGATGTTCACGTTATTTGTTTGATATGTTGTTTGTTCTGCAGAAGAGAGCCGTGAAATATATGTTTAGAGCCAGACTTAGGGACTCAAGCACACCATTATTTATTTCACATAAGATCTTAACCTTGCCTTGCCTGTTTTTGCTGGAGTCATCATGTCTGGTATATAAAAAATTCCGAAATGAAATTAGTTCGGTTTCTGTGTGTAATACGCGCCAGACATATGTTACTCATCTACCTATACCAACTTCTAGCCAAACCAGGAACTCTGTTTTGTACAAGAGTAAAAAAAATTTTAATCATCTTCCGTTACGCATTCGAAGGATTAATGGTTTTAAGAGATTTAGAAGGGAAGTAAATGCTCTGCTATGCACAAAAGCATATTATTCTGCTGATGATTTATTTATGGATGATCTTAGCGGTCTTTGAGCTTCTGATATATGTGTATATGTTGTATTATTGTAAAATGTATCATCTTTTAGCTTTATCTTGATAATGTTTAATGTTTTAATTATGTTTAATGTTTTAATTCTGTATTTTAATTTAGTATATTATGTGGTTACTTGTCAGAGTTATTTTATTCTATATACAGGGTCCGCAAACGAAGCGTGGACGGAAGATTACATCATTACCGAAGAACTTATCAACAATACTAAAACAGCTTGAGATATTGGATTAAAAGCGGCATGTTTTAAAAATATTTTACATTATACAGGGTGGCCCAAAAAAGTGTGACAGCGTAAAGTTATATTTTTTTAAATGGGACACCCAGTATTTTATTACATATTTAGGTTCGTATTACTATCGTTTATAAGTGCCACAAATTTTATTTAATTTGGTTTTGTAGTTTCGGAGAAATAAATTAAAACCTAAAAAAAAAAGTTTTGCAGTCCTGAATAAAAAAATAAAAAAAAATAATCCAGAACTATTTGTTTAACTTCGGCATTGAGTGAAATTTATAACAAGAGGTCTAGAGATACTATGAATGTATTAGTGTTTATTTATTTTATACAGGGTGTTCATAATAAGCTTTCAAAATCCACACATTTTAAAATAATTTTTCTCAAGTTTTTCAAATGGAACACCCTGTATATTATTTGGCTATTTGACGTAGAATTCATAGACAATTTTTTTTTGTAATACAAGCATATAAGTTATATCCAGCCGTTTTCGAAATAATTATTAATATCATAAATTATGTTGTTTAAATAGAGTTTTTATTGGGAAATTTTGTTATAGGCGACTAGATTAATAATTGTATACTAAAGTAAATGTTGAAAATAGCTTCCTTTTACTCTTAGAGTTTACCGTATTTTAGTTATTTCGATATAAATTTTAAAAGCCTACATTTTTGCTACTTTTATTTATTTAACTTTATTTTTTATTCGTAATCGAGTTGCAATGATTTTTTTTTGTTTAGATTGTCACTATGACAGCCAAATAAATTGATTTACATTTGTTCAGTCGTCGAAATTAAGTACTAACTTACACAAAATGTCGAATTTTACAACTTTAGAAATGGTAAATATGATTTTTATACTGGGTGAATGTGCAAGAAATAGCCTACTCGCGAGCCGAGTGTATGCTGAAAGATACCCAGATATTGAGAGAAAGCCGAGACCAGAAACCTTGGAGAAGTTGTTGCAAAGATTTATATCAACAGGAAGCACTGCATACACAAAAAGGATGATAATCAATAAACCCGTTATTAATGAAGAAAATTAATTATGAGTTCTGTTGACAGCAGAGGAAAATCATTAAATTAAGTAAAAGGAAGCTATTTTGAACATTTACTTTAATTTACAATTATTAGTCTAGTCGCCTATAACAAAATTTCCCAATAAAAACTCTATTTAAACAACATAATTTATGATATTTACAATTATTTCGAAAACGGCTGGATATAACTTATATACTTGTATTACAAAAAAAAATTGTCTATGAATTCTACATCAAATAGCCAAATAATATATAGGGTGTTCCATTTGAAAAACTTAAGAAAAATTATTTTAAAATGTGGGGTTTTTGAAAGCTTATTATGAACACCCTGTATAAAATAAATAAACGCAATTACATTCATAGTATCTCTAGACCTCTTGTCATAAATTTCACTCAATGCCGAGGTTAAAAAATTAGTTCTGGATTGTTTTTTTGATTTTTTTATTCATGACTGCAAAACTTTTTTTTTAGTTTTTAATTTATTTCTCCGAAACTACGAAACCAAATTAAATAAAATTTGAGGCACTTATAAACGATAGTAATACGAACCTAAATATGCAATAAAATACTGAGTGTCCCATTTAAAAAAATATAACTTTATGCTGTCACACTTTTTTGGGCCACCCTGTATAATGTAAAATATTTTTAAAACATGCCGCTTTTAATCCAATATCTCAAGCTGTTTTAGTAGTGTTGATAAGTCCTTCGATAACGATTTAATGTTCCGTCCACGCTTCGTTTGCGGACCCTGTATATTGTCTAATTGTTTTACCAATTGTTGTTATATTTAATTTTTATATATATTTTTTTTCATATACTTTTTCTGATTTGATTTATATTTTCTAAAATCAAATTTTTTTTTATATATAGCTTTGTTAACAAGAACAATATTCTTATGACAATAAAGCATATTTTGATTTGAAAAAAAAATATTTGCAAACATGGTCGTGTGAGACTGCTAACGAAACACAGAAAATAAAATCAAGGATAGAAATTGCCAGACCTTTAAAAAAACTTAGGAAATTTATCTGTAGCTGAAACGAAAATTTGCAATTAAGATCTAGAATGCTTCGATGCTATGAATTTTCAACATTGCTATACGGACCAGAGGCTTGGACACTCAAGCAAGCAGAAATCAACAAGTTAAGAAGCGTTTGATAGATGTTGTTATCGTCGGATCCTGCGGATATCATGGGTTGATAGGGGTACAAATGCTGAAGTTTTGCACCGAATGGGAAAACACGAGGAAATAACAACGCTTAAAAAGAAAAAGCTTGGATATTTTGCACACATAATTAGAGGTCGAAAGTATACACTATGCCAAAATATTATGAAGGTAAAATCAAGGGAAAGCGTAGTCAGGGCAGAAGGAGAACATCCTGGATTAAGAATCAACTGTTCAGAGAAGTTGTTAACAAAGTCAGGATAGCCATGATGATAGCAACCCTCCACTAGTATATGGAACCAGAAGAAGAAGAAGATATAGGAATAATATAAAATAAGTCTGCGAGGTATTTATTGTCGTACTGGTAAACTCTATTATAACATCAAAAGGAAATTTTAACTCTGACAAAAAAACTATTCTGCTCCCTTTAAAAACTGGTAATTTTGATTTATCAACTCCAGAAATTGAACTGTGAACTCTACTTAATATGATTCACGGTGGCGTAGTCTATAGTTATCAATTATTAATTGTGATGTAAATTTAAAAAAAAAAAATGGCCAAATATTTGACTATTAATATGAAACGAAAAAAATGAATTTTTTTAAATTGCACGTAGTTTACCTTAATTTTTTCTAAAATACCTATTTTTCCACACCGAAGGATTCCGGTGTACCTCAAAGGTCCGTGCTTGGACGTCTATTTTTCTCTTTATAAATGATAATATGTTATCTGACCTGGATAACTGATTACCTACTTGCTTTATACCGACGACTGATATTTGAAATACGATCTCCTAAGGATTGGAATATGCTTCAAAAGGGTTTAGATATGATTGGTGTTGCTATATATTATCATTTTTTAATTTTTCGTTCGTTGTTTCCATAAATGTTCAAAAATATCGCCATTGACCTCTATTGCTCTCTTGATTGCTTCATGTCTATATTTAATATCGAATTAGTCGGCTCTTACTTTGTAAACCTCATTTATGAACCAGCCCAGCCCCATAACAAATACGTCTAATGGTATGGTTTGACCTGGTGTATCCGCACAATCTATTGCTCAATAGATTTGAGTGTTATATAATTCTTAGGCGAACAAGGCCCGGGATTGGAGCAAGGTTTAGGTTTTGAAGTAAGCATTTTTATTTTGGTTGTTATTAAATATCACTTAATACAAAAAGTACATTTTTTCGGGTAGGTCCTTTCTTTTAAAGTCGGTGCATGAATTCAACCTGTGAAATTCATCTAAGGTTGTCGTCTTATAGTGATTGCACGTAGAATCTATTCATTAGTAAATTATCTCACATTGATTAGTGAATTAAGCAAGCAAAATATATTAATAATTAATATTATAAGAATACACCGATTTTCGAAAGATTAAATAATAATAAAGAAATTTCTTAATCTGTTTTAATTACTTTAAAAGGATAGTTAACCTTAGGGCCTATTTTGGCTCAGGTAGATACATAAATGCCAGTCTTAGATATAAGCCATCTTCACTAACTACCATAGATGTTGCTTCGTCTTATTCAGGCTGTAACAAAGAGTCTGGAATATATATTTAAAAACGACACACTTTTGACGCAGTGCCGACGCTTTATCGGGCCAAAGGCGGCCGAGAGGACCACGCCCAAATATTGGTCAATAATTTAGCATCGTAAATACTAGGAAAACAGATGCGGTAAAGTGCAAATTCAGATAACCGACAGAATATAAAATGAGGTTATTCTTTATCTAATTATAAAAAACCGAAATATATATTTAGTTAGGTATAAGTTAGGGATAAAGCCCTTGAAACTGATGACATGTCCTGTTGTACAGGGGCGTATGGCAACCCTATAAACTCTACTCACTAAATTGTTTTTTTTTTTCTCTATGTTGCTGTGGTGCATATTTAACTAGGTAGGATATCTTTTTTGTTTATTATATAAAATAACTGAAACGAAGTACAACATAATAGATTAATACGTATTACCTACATTTATTATTATGTTACCAATTTTAATAAGCGATTTTTTTTAACAAATATATTCAGAACATTCCGCCGTAACTTTCTGTTTCATTATTTAATTTTCAAAATCTGAGTTGGAAAATCAATCTCAGTCACGCAAAAAAATGTTAATGTATATGAAACTTTGCTCATTAATTATGCTATAACTTGAAAACAAATGTAAATCGGGTGAGAACTATGAGTTTTTTAACATTATTTTCACGTATACAATACCTATGCTCCGAAATCTTGCTCCGTTCCTCTCGTTTGACTCACCCTATAGGTATAGGGATTGGACAAAGAAACAAAAGTAAATCACTTGATTCATGCAATAGGAACAGGGGTCACTGACATGAAATTTATGGTCATTATATGGTCAAAAAGCATAATATTTTGCGTGTCAAAAAAGGACATAAAATTTCTAAGTTTGCTGTGTGTTAAATTTTGTTCAATAAGTCGGGGCATTTAATGTTATTCCGTGAACTATAATACACCCCGTGCTTGCATTTCAATTTTAGTATTTGTTCAAAATAAAAACAAGAAACTACCGAATTTGTGCCCTCTCTTGAATGAAGGTAAACGCATCCTTTTGCAAGATTCTTGTAACTTGGGTATGCTCGATTAGCATTAGCAACAAAATGCAAAAGTATTGCCGACTGTAATGAGGCCATTAGTATTATAAAATACTATTAGTCAACAAGTCGACCGACCAGAGGGTCGGTCGACTTGTATCCACGAGATTTCGAGAGCGAAATCTCGTGGAATTTCAATTTTTGTACCTACCACAATGAAAATATACTTTCTGGTAAAAGCTAGTGATGGAAAAAACCGATGATTTTAATAATCGAGTACTTGATACCTACTCGAGCTAATTTAATAATCCAGTGAATCGTTCGAGCGATTAATCACTTGAAAACCAGGGGTTGTTTTTGTTTCAGAAGTTTAGTCTAGAGTTTTTATTAAGTAAGAACAGTTGATTCTGATCTTTAAAAAAATTATGTCCTTTAATTTTATAAAAATTTACAATCGCCGCTGGCTAGCCAGTCAAAACAAACCCCATGTCGCGATGAATCCACTAAGGGGTTTGGCATAAGCTTTTCTGTATTCAAATTCTTGTTTATGTGCCTTTAACAAAGACGTATGTCGTGACAGCCTTTTGAGCGCCAATCTGCAGATTTCGGGTGGCGCGCGGCATCGCGAAGATCGGGTATCAAGTGAAAGGCGATGATTTTCGATTTTTCGCTTGAATTTATAACTAGAGTTATATTTCCCATCGAGCGAAAAACTGCTCGAATATACGAGCACACTACCAAGCAGCGAAGCTCGGGTATCGAGTTAAAGGTAATAAGTAACAAGCGACGATTTTCGGTTGAATTTATAACTCGAGCAGTTTTTTTAATAATCGTGTGATGTCGGTTATTTCAATAATCGAGTAGGTACTCAAGCGGTTTTTCGCTCGAGCGATCACAACACTAGTAAAAGCGCACGACGCATCCTTAATGTATATATATTATGTTATATCTTATAAAAAAAGGGTTTAACTGGTTAGCAAAATATTCTCATTTTTGCGAACAGAAAAATGTAATCGGTCAGCCAAAATGAATAGTTGGTCAGCAACTTATGAACAGCAAACATTTCTGAATCGGTCAGTAATTAATGTCATACTAGAGTGCTCTAAATTATTTTGGTAGGTACGCAAATTAAATATATAAGCTGCTCTGAGCGATCCACTTTTAATCAGATATTAGTAAGCAATCAGCGGGTAAGCAAAATATTTAATCTTGGTCATCAAAAAAAAAGCATAAAACGTGAAATTGTGACAGTGCCCTGAGAACAGTGAAAACTCGCCCCCGCTCCACTTTTGTAGCCGATTTCCTTCTGTATTCGGTAAAAGAAAACACAAGAAAGTTACATAAATTGACAGTGCCCTGGGAAAACAAGTGAAAACCCGCCCCCGCTACACCTTTTGTCATTGTATCAACCCCCGAAAATTTAGGGTGTTACCCATGGACTAAATCAATCTACTAAAAGATGACAACGCAATAATGATTTTTTTTAATAATATTTAATTATTAATAGATTTAAATGACATTTAAAGTGATGTGTGACTTGACTCCCTTGCTATTTAAGATTTTAAGGGTAATATCACCCAGGGGCTTAAACCACGCAGGCTGCAAATATTCTTTAAAAGCGTCCCCCTTCACAATAAAATTGAAATGTCTTTCTGATTTTTAATATTATTTACTGGAAGCGATATATCAAGGGCGGGAAGTTTTTAAATTGACACCACTGTATTAATATAGTAGCAGAACGAAATTATTTCAAATAAATTAATTTCGCGCAGTCGTCTTACTGATTGTTTGTATATAAAAGAAATTGATTTTGTATCTGGATCTGATTTAAGGAAACGAAAAAAAAAATCATTCATAATATATGCAATTAGCTTGATTGAAAATAATAGACTTCGTATTTTTGCTTACCCTTATTTCGTCCTCGTATCGGTCCACCATTAGTCATGGATTTAACAGCTTGCTATGAATAAAAAGCTTCACAGTATAACTTCTATATAGGCCTTATTTTCTTAAAATTGGCAAATGTGGAAGACTTTAGGTAAAAGAATTCATTCTAAAAACACTAAATACACATTTAACACATAGAACACACAATATCGTTACGTAGAGACGCGGCCACGCCTGCATAAACATCAACGAAAACAAACTTAACTTTTGCTGCCTTGCTGGGAACTTACAACATTACAAACCCAGCCGACCATTAATGACCCAACCTACCTTGAACAGGCCCGTATCAGGATTAAATGGTGAATACGTGCGTTTTGAAGGATGGAATATGGGTACACTTTTAGGTATGTAAGTATGGGTAGGTACATTACCTCATTACCTGTTGTGAATTATTGTCCAAAATAACAATTAATATAACAAACGCGCGCCTATAGAGATAGATAAAGATAAATAGGAAGTTAAAAATTAATTTTCCTTTGAAACTACAGGAAATAATGATCTCTTTCTCTCTCTCTAGTAATTTAAGAGTTATTTAACAAAACGTATTTTTAAAATGATACACTACGAAATAAGATACGTTCCTATGTATTAGACACCAGCAAATAAATCACTAAAAATTTATCAAAGTCATTTTCATGTCGATGTTAATATTATTTTTCCTACAACCGAGCGCAAAGTACAAATTTGTGCTTTCAAAAGAAAGCGCAAAGTTGCACTTTTTCGAGGAGCGAGCGTATTTATACCAACGAATACTTATAACCAGGAAGAAGACAAACTGCCGTGTTAAATATTCGAAGCAGGCGATGATACGGCGACATCCATTATGCCTGGCGCGCACGTGCTTTTCAAATGTCACTTTTATCCAAATTTGTATTACTGTCAATATTTTAAAGTGACATTTAAGCAAAGAAAACATCAAAACCCTTTCATTTGATTTACTAAGTAGAAAAAATCAAATATTAGGATTTTGACATAGGTTTTCAGCTGTAAATATCGCTTTAAAATTGTCCTTACACACTTTTATATTATTATTGAACTAGTAACAATACTAGAAATACAGAATTCAGAGATTGAAGGTTGTAATTAGTTTTATTAAAAAATAGGAAATAAATCAAAATTTACATAAAATATTTTACCATCTTAAACTTCAAACAAATCAAGGTAAATACAATACTATATGTACAGCTACTAACCAAGTAAATATATGCACCATCATTATGATTATGGGCTTCCAATTTGTTTGTTTCGTAGCATACTCCTGGCAACATTAGTGATCGAAGTCCTCTTTAATGTTCAGTCATTATGGGATTCTCAATTAAACTATGAAAGGAAAGAATTATTATAATAATATATTACCGGACTTATCAAAATTCTGACTACGGGTTAATATAACTTATATAGCTGTAAATATTATGTTGTAGCTTTTGACTTTTAGATTGTAAAATTTAACTAAAATTCTTTAAAAATGTGTTTGTTGCTAGTTTGCGTGAGAAGTTTGGGACATAATGGGACAATTTTATAATGTAAAATAACAATAACGAATAAAAATTAATAAAAAAATATTTCAATCATAAATTACTTACCAGCAACAAAACGAAAAGGTCCGCTTTCGTGAAAAGAATAGAAAATTTAAAATTATTTTAGAATTTAATGACGTTTCCTCCACCATTTTCAATCACATTATAAATCATATGTTACTTGATTTTTATTCCATTCCAGACGAAGGATGTTCGGTTGTAAAATAATTTAAGAACTTGTGCTGCTCGCATTCTATGTCTGTCTCTGTCTGCATCAACCTTCTCCGATTCATTAAAGGGAGATAAATATGGCCTAGGTCAAATCGAACAAACCCGAGTCTGATATTGACACAGAACGATAGACACAAAAGGATAAACGTATGGAGTAACCTGCCTGGCTGTGACGTCACTTGCACGGCCTACTTATATGCTTCGATCCCCGCCATAAGAGGTCTCACCGGGCTGATTTATACTTTTATAAACAAGTAGCCAAAACGCTCGCTTGGTTTCCAAGGAAACCATAACAAAGAAAACGTCTAGTGTGCCTGGAACTTCTGACACAAAAGTAGGCGTTGATGGTATTTGACAGATGTCGACAATTTTGTGACCAACGCGTAATTTTCGATCATTCTCGGAAAATAAAAAATGTCCTTCCGTGAAAATTCAATGGAAATCGATGAAATTAGTGAAGTTTCGTGCACACCGCTAGAAATTGCGCAAGCTGCAAAATCAGTTACCTACTCTTAATTTACTGCCAGAGAAGTCGAGAAGCAAATATGAAAAGCAGTATGAAGTTTTTAGTAAATAGTGCGAATCAAAAGAAACCAACAAGATATCAGAAAACATTTACTTGCATATTTTGCCGAAAAAGCGAAGGTAATGAAATCCTCTACACTTTGGTCAATGTACTCAATGCTAAGAGCTACGATATCAGCAAAATATGATATAAACATCAGCGAATACAAGGAACTCTTAGCTTTTTTAAAACGTCAAGCTGTTGGCCAAAAACCTATAAAATCAAAACCTTAAATTTTGATGAAGTGAAAACCTTTTTAGAAGAAGCTCCTGATAAGATATATTTAGTAAAAAAAGTGATCTTAATTGTGGGTATATATCGCCGGGGCTCCGGGGCATGTAGGAGGGACGAACTTGTCAAAATGGTAGTGGACAACATTGAGGATAAAGAGTCAATTCTTATTGTAAACATACCTGATTCTAAGACCTACAATAGCAGAACATTCACTGTGACAAATAACGCAACACTCGACTATTTATCAATCTATCGAAAATATATTAGCCTCAGGCCCAAAAATTCTACGAACCGTAGATTATTTTTAAAATATTCGAATGGTACATGCCATAATCAAGTAGTAGGAATGAATTCTATTGCAAAAGTACCAAAATACATAGCACAGTACCTTGGACTTCCAGAACCATGCAAGTATACCGGTCATTGCTTTAGGAGAACTTCTGCCACTCTTTTAGTTAATGGAGGAGGCAACATCACTCAATTAAAAAAACATGGAGGATGGAAGAGTACTAACGTAGCAGAAGGCTATATAGATGAATGTCTTGCTCAGAAAATTGTTACGTCTGAAAAAATTTTGGGACCGGCACCAACGATAAATAAATCACCCATATTTGTGGAAGCGAGAAATTCTGAAAACATCCCGATACATTTACCTTCAGAAACTTCCTCTGAAATCATCATTAAAAATTGCGAAAATTGTACATTTAACTTTAATATTGTAAATAATAGGAAAAATGATAGTTTATAGATATAGTGTTATTAAAAAAACCTATAACCTTAATTAATGTTAATTGTATTATTTAAATTTATTACAAAGCTTTTTATTATTAATTTTTACCAAACATTTTTATAAAAACACTGGTTGTAGAAAAAAATCATGTGTGTAATTCGAGCGCAAAGTAACATTGCCGCTCTCTCGAGATAGCCGCGCTCCGCTACGCGTCGCGCGTCACACTTCTCGCTCAGAGCAGCTATTATGTCATACCAGTGCATTATTGTGTTTTTATACCTTAGATACCATCTACACAATGGATTACTTTATGCCCGTGAGGGTTGATCAAGTTTCATGTTCTCGCCACATGACCGACCCATCTCCATTTCATTCTAGTCATACACTCAACTATGTCCTTAACTTTAGATCTCTGTCTAATAGCATTATTAGGTATTCTATATCATTTAGTGATGCCAAGCATGGCTCTCTCCATGGCTCTTTGGCCCACTCTTAGATTTTCTGCTGACTTTTTTGTTAATGTCAGGGTTTCTGCTCCATGTTATTACCGGTATCACGCATTGGTCATACACTTTTCTCTTCAGACACATTCGTAGTGATTCGTGAAAATGTATTTCACGCACTATCTTATACTTCTAAATACCTCTTGTAATTTGCCAAAACCAATGATCAGTAATTTTATTATTAAAGAAAACTTTGACAAAATTTGTATTTATTTTTATAATTATTTTTACATAATATTATTCTGATTGTCCTATGTTAAATGTACAGTTTTTAAATTTTCCTGAGAAAGAAGCTGGACCAACTATGAAATTCTGCGACTCCATTGATGAGTTTCTCGATGTGCATGCGTTTTGCTACTAGGTTTTTGACGTGATGCTTTTCTCTATATTACACTCCGCTACGCTAGTACTCTTCCATTTTCCGTGTGGCTTTGCAAAGCACCACCCTCGATAAGAAGTGCGGACGAGGTCCGACGTAGGCCGTGTCCTGTATATTCCTTGACGTTTTCTAAATTAAGAAACTTTGCTATGATTGAAGGAACACATCCCAATGTATTTTTACCCACAGACATAACTATACATTCCGTTTGGCCTTAACACAAGGTACTGTCTAACCAATTTTAAGGCATCTATTTGGAATCTTTCGATTATAGTAAAACTTTTTGGCGTAGCAGTATTAGTTTCTGCTACCTTGACAAGCATAACAGGCCCCTTATGCTCAATGTCATCAATGGTCATTTTTACCATTTGTAATTTTCGAGACACTGCCCATTTAATATTGTTATAGCGATCTTGCTGCGGATTTTAAGCTCGGTACTCCTATGACGGCGTTGAAAATCAAATGGTAAGTGCCAGCCTCATACATTTCTTTAGCATTTGACTATTTTTCAATGCCGTCATAGCTAACTAGGAGGAACAAATCCGCAGCAAAATCATCATATAAAAATATTAGATTGGCAATATTTCAAAAACTAAAAATTTACGGAATAGACATTATACGAACTTACCCTTATTTGTAGTGCTAAATAATAAATAATTATAAAATTTTGGAGTTGTAGATTTTTTGCAATTTTCTAAATTCCATTGTTATTAATAGTCAATCAAAATATTATAAATTCTATTAAAGCAGATCTTTTTCAACAGGCAATTCGACCCAAATTCAATAATAACTGGCTCCTTATAGGAAAAAGTAATAATTATTTTAAGGTCTGCAATAGCTAGGGTGTTCCGTTTAAAATAAGCAAGTTGACACCGACTTCTGGTATAACCAGATTTTCCTATGTATTGTTTTTCATATACCGAATTGGTTCCCGGTGGGCACCCTGTCAGTGGCGTATCCAGGCATGAAACTTAATTGGGGGGGATAAAAAAAAAGTT
This sequence comes from Barypeithes pellucidus, assembly GCA_963991005.1. NCBI lineage: Eukaryota > Metazoa > Arthropoda > Insecta > Coleoptera > Curculionidae > Barypeithes > Barypeithes pellucidus. The sequence goes on along the minus strand of OZ022557.1, from coordinate 47,020,472 downwards.
GCAGTTATTGGTACCTACGAAGAATCACAAAACCATCAATGGTTTCTTCAGTTGATACAATATTTGTAAATAAACGAGGGCGGATCCAGAACTTCGGTTTTTGAGAGAGTCAAATTTCGTTGGGGTTAAGTAATACCCTGCCGTGTTAGTCAAACCGGTATATATGGTATTTTTCATGTTATATTGATGGTTTCGGGGGATCATGACCCCCATGACCCCCCTGGATCCGCGCTTGCTCCTTATTATGTAGTTCTATGCTAAATAAGGTAAATGACCCTAATTTTGACAGTGTCCATATATTTGACTGGTTTTACCGTTAAAGTAAAAAAATAAGCAAATAATTTAACTATTTGCCAAATTCTCGGTAAGAACGCCATCTATTATCTATATTTTATACCAACTGGTGGTGATTTCCCGCCTAGTTGCAAGGACATCTCTCAAAAACTCATTTGTAATACGTCTGACCTGGGGATCACCTGTTGTTGTGTCGCGGCTTTGTAAATACGTTTAAGGTAAGTACAAAACAGACTACTTTTAAAATATAACCCATATGGTTCCTTTCGGTATTATAAATCTTCTAATGCATGTTTTATCATTCAAGGAGACTTAAAATTAATATTTTATGAAAAATACAACCATTTTATTGCCCTAGCATTACTTTTTTGGGGTGTCAAAATTTGGGACAAACTTAAACTAGAGTGCCCTAAATTCGACACAGGGTGTCAAATATAGGGACGACCATCTAAATTTAAAGATAGCTTTATTTTCCTTTGCCATCCCATGTAAAATTTGTATTTACATCTCGTTTTAAATGTTTGACCTAGGAAATTTTAAAACCCTAAATTTGACATACATGTCAATTTTTGGGTCATGGGGTGTCAAAAATATGTTCCTCTGGAAGGCATGAATAAAAAAAGGAAACAATCATGATTGCAGACTTATGAGGCTAAATATTTTTTCAGATATGACTGAAAATGAAAAAAAATATAGAAAATACTCTCAGGAGGATCTAAGCAGAGTCATAGAGGCTGTAAATAATGGTGTTTCTTGTGCATCTGCAGCTAAAGAGTTCAAAGTACCACGAATTACTCTTTCCTATAAAGTCTCTGGAAAATTTCCCCTTCATTGCAAAGTGGAGTTAGCACCACTTTAACTGAAGCAGAAGAAAATGTATTAGTACACTGGATAAAAGATAAAATGAGAGAACAGGAGGTTGAAGATTACAGAGAAAATAGAATAGAAGCTCCCGACGATAATATATTAAATAATACAGATACAGATGAAATGAGACATGTACTTGAAGAACAAACAGAAAATAGAATAGAACCTGCTCAGGAAAATACGTTAGATAATACAGATAAATAGGAACTGAGACAACAAGAACATGAAGAACACACAGAAAAGAGCATAGAATTTGCCGATGAAAATATGTTAGATAACACAGATAAAGAAGAATTGAGGGAACAAGAACTTGAAGAACAAACAAGAACTAAAATAGAATCTACCGAAAAAAATGCAATAGAAAATACAGATGAACAACAGGTTAAAGAACTAACGGAAAATGGAATAAAAACTACTTCGGGAAATATAATAGTGTTTTATGGAAATAAGGGATGTGAACTGGAATCAACTACTGAAAATATTAATGGAGAAAATGAAAAAGAGAGAAAAGACAAAGTGGAGATACAAGATGAAAACAAAGATAATAACAACACAAATAAAGATAATTCTGAAAATATCAAAACCAACAAAAACAATAATGCCGTGATACCTTCTCCCTTTAAGTCTATTTTATTTTGGCCAGAAGAAAATACTAATAAAAAGTCAATTAGGGTTTGAGAAAAAATCCCAAGCTTCTGCTCGTCAGAAAAATGGAAGGAATATTATTTGAAGAAAGAAAATGAAAGAAATGACAAAGAAAGAGCTATTCAAGAAAGAAAGAAAAAACGGGAAGAGAAAAAGCAACAAATGGATGAAAATAAGGAAAGAAATATTATCATTAAGAAACTTCGCAGAAGTAGTAAATTAAAGAATGTAAAGAAAAATATTTTTTCAGACAGAGAAAGGCAGAAGCAAACTCTACAATTACAAAATAAACAATGGAGTCTAATCAACAAGTTCTTACAAAAATTAATGTCAATGATTACGTTATAGTTGAATATGAGGGTGACAAATTTCCTGGACAGGTCACAAAAGTTTCAAACTACAACAAGTTCTTCATTACCGCTATGGTACGAAGTTGCCTAAACCATTGGAAATGGCCTAGTGACCCGGACGAATTATGGTACCCAAGACTTCAAGGAAAAAATTATTCCTCCAGCCTCTGTAAATAATAGAGGCATTTTTTCTGTGCCCGAAGTCGAAAAATATATGGGTTTTGTAATGACCTAAGTAAATTTATTTGCAGACATTTATTTGTATTCATTTTCGTACTTTTATGTCCATTTTTTTTAAATAAAATTCGTTGTTATGTTTTTTGTTTACTTTAATACCTCAGAATAAATCCACCTAAAACTAAAAATGAGTAAGTACTTACTAACATTCATTAATCGTACCTATTTAAGTATAAGTACTTACTTAATTACTTACAAAGTTGATATAAAAAGAATGTTAAATATAGGTACACATAACCGTCAATTTTTGGTACACTGTCAATATTAGGTACAAATTAGCGTCAAATTAATGTCCAAAACCTTTTTTAACCTGTCAAATTTGGGGTCTTCATTTTAACATGGCTTTTAAATTAGTTTGTGTCTTAACATGTCAAATATAGGGTCATTTACCTTATATTAATCAATAATTTAAATCTCATATAATTTAAAAGGTCACACCTTTTTCTTCTCTGCACTGTTAATCTGCCCGTTGCTCCGCTTTAAATCTCATACGTTTTGCCAAGCTGTCATTACCCCTCTTTATAGCCATAAATTAATAGACTATAGTAACAGTGGCGTCGTCACAGGAGCGGAGGGGCGATGGCTCCCTCCGCCTTCTAGGCCTGGCGCCCCTTTTACTACTTAAATACCTAAAAAAAAGAACATGCTACCAAAAACATCAAATCACAAACCTGTAAATGTCGATTTTAAAATAAAAATGTTGTTTTTAAATACTTAAATGATACTTAACATGACAAAATGTATGCCATAAAATTGGGTGACTACTTTAGGTCATATTATGACTTAGGGTACTTATATACTTTAATTATGAGTACTGAAAATATTGCTTTTTAAATTTGTAGAGAAGACTTAATTGAAAAAGTACGCCCCTGTATTATTTTGCGAAGGATCTACAATTGACGCGGTCACCGGCAATAAACAGTACGACCCACATTACGAATACATAGTTTTCATATTCCTCGATATTTCTTATTAAAATGCTAGAAGTAGGTACGTATATGTTATAATTATAAATTATATATTACAATAACAAAAACATTCCAGTGTAATAAATGATGATTCATTTTTAATAAGATAATGCCGAGTAAACGCATAAGAATAATTCCGCGCAAGTTGTTCAACAAATTTTGGTGTTATTTCTCATTACTGGCAAAATAAGAAGACAATAAGATTGTAAAAAGCGAATTGACAAAAAGAAAAAAATATAGCGGTCAAAAATACCTGCAGCGCTCTATACACTTATCCTGTAAATATTAATCTCTTAAAAATATTTTTCAAGAAAAATTAATCATGATTCATAAAAAAATCAACAATAAAAAATTAAAGCACATTTGATGAACTTGCTTCTAATATTATATGCCGCTTTCAGTCATAACGGATCATTTAAAATGACTGTCGTTTTGTTCACGTTAGACATTGTAACAACTGAAGGCAAGATTTCAGAGTTCTGAAAAATTTTGGTTTTAGAACCAAAAATATTTTGACTTTTCACCTCAGAAAAAGTATTCTGATGATCACAATAAAGATCTGGCCATTCAGTTTGTTAATGCTGTATCTCTTTTGAAAGCGAGTGTGTGACCAGTTTTACAATAGTATTCTCGAAAGCGATCGAGGCGCGTGTATTACTTTTATTTTTGACTCTCTCTGTACCTAACAGTTACCACCGCAGTAATAAGATCATTAAGGGCCGATATTTGACTGTTATCTTAAGTTAGACCTTAGCTCTAAGGTAACCTTAACGTTATGGTAAACCTTAAAGAAAAGAGTCAGTTGATGCGTTAAGTGGAAGATTACCACATCCTTAAGTGGATAATTCCGGTCATTCCGGAGTACCCTCTAAACGAGTTTTCTTCCAATGCGTTTATTTCTATTTTACGTACCCATATAAATTATGGACTTTTCTCCAATTATTAATAAAATTTAGACATCTTTTGTTCGACATATAAAAAAAAATGCAGCGTTTTCATAAAAAGAGAAAACTCCGTTTTTCGGTGCTAAAAATTGAAGCCTCGTCCACGATCACGTTCGGTCTTTCTTCCGATTATCGTTTCTCTGTCGGCGTATCGATTACTAGCGGACGCTCGACGTATTGTTCTAACGGCAAGGGAGGTTCAAATTGGCCTCGTGCCTACACAGCGCAAAATGAACAGAGGTCAAATCGGAGATTTCGACGGACTCCGGCGTCCTCTTAAGATATATTCCTTTAGATGAGAGTTAAAGAGAACTTCCTAAAGTATTCGACCTTCAAAATGTTGTATCGCAAGACCAATCTTCCTATTTAATTTTCTTTACCAAGATGGCGCCCATCCGCCATTTTAACAGTTACCTTAATTATTGAAAACTCAAATTCCGTAAAAAAAAAATAAGCGGGTTAAAAATTAACATGGGGGCAGGGGCATTAAAGAACCGCACTGTATAATATACTGGGTGTACGGATAAGTACCTCCTAATTTCTCGGGAGCATACAGAGGTCAAAATAAACCTAATTTCTCATATCAAAAAAATTATAAAGTGTCCCTTAATGGAGATACAGAGCCCCAAGAGGTGCCCAGCGATATCCTTTTTGGCTCTAACTTTCGAGCCGACCGATGTATAATTTAATGAAATTTTAATATTTTATAGAAGCCATAAAGTGTCATTAAACCATATACTACAGTATATGTTTCACATGGTCGGTCAGGAACGGACTTGCCACCACACTCATTGGGCCAAAATTTTGACCGGTGTCATTTGACAAATCTGAAAACTTATTTTTCAAAGAGAAGTAGTAATTAAATGGTTTGCCGTTAGTAACAGTCGAGCTGCGAAATGATTACTTGGTCAGCAACAGTTTACAATTGGTCAGTAGAAACAAACATGTCTAGAAGCAACTTACTTCAGAGGTCCCAGGGCACTGTCAATTTATGTAACTTTCTTGTGTTTTCTTTTGCCGAATACTGAAGGAAATCGGCTACAAAAGGTGTAGCGGGGGCGGGTTTTCACTTGTTTTCCCAGGGCACTGTCACGATTCAGAAATGTTTGCTGACCAACTAGCCATTTTGGCTCACCGATTACTTATTTCTGTTCGCAAAAATAAGAATATTTTGCTAACCAGTTAATTGATGCCCTTTTTTTAAATGCTTTAACTATATTCTTGAAAAAAAAAGGACTTTCAATTTAGTGCGAAAGAACTGGTTTTCGAAAACCGCCAGTTTTATCACAATAAATTAAGAGTATCTTTTTTAAAGAGTAATGACCAAAGTATTCAAAAAATCAGTTGTCAGTTCTGTCAAATGGCATCGATCAAAATTTTGGCCCAATGAGTGTAGTGGCAAGGCCCTTCCTGAATTCCCAGACAATGTAAAACATCTACTGAAATATGTTTCGACCCTATGTCTTCTATAAAATGTCATTAAATTATACCGATCGGTTCAAAAGTTATGAGGCAGAAAAAAAATTAAATCGCTGGGTACCCCTGCTTGGGGCTCTGTCTCTTCGTTAGGGATTTTTTTCTATGACAAATTAGGTTTATTTTATTTAATAGTTATAAGTTATAAGAGGCACAAAAAAAAATTAAGAGGCACAAAAAAATTTAATCGCTGGGTACCCCTGCTTGGGGCTCCGTCTCTTCGTCAGGGATTTTTTTCTATGACAAATTAGGTTTATTTTGACCTCCTCTATATGCTCCCGAGACATTAAGAGGTACTTACCGGACATCCTATATACAGTTATTATATTCTGTTACATATTATATGATCTTCTGTATATGTTCTTTGCAATTGCAAATATACAGTTCTCTAAATAGTATAAATAAGACATGAATCCTTTTGTAAGGCTAATTTTTCATGTTTAGGAGCCCAAATAAAGCAAGGTTACTAATAAAGACCACCCTGTATAGGTACTTTATATAGGTATATTGTAAAAACTACTTAACATTACACCATCTTTAGTTTCAAGGATATTAAACAATACCTAGTTCTTGAACTCATTTTAGTCAGAATTAGGTAAATAAATTCACACCATTTACAAAAATCTTTTATTACAATAGTTCTGTACATTTCATATAAAGACAATAAGTACTATTGTTAGTATAAAAATATATGAATAAGATAAGCTACATAAGGGTTTAAGCACAAGTTTTGTTATGGACGGAAAGCGAACTAAAAATAAATTAACAGTACAAAATTTTAAACTTAACATTAACTAATAATATTAAAAGAAACATTATAATACAAATGGTGTATAAATAATACTATTAAGAGCCATACATTTTTTAAAATGAGTAAGACCTCACAAACATAAAAATTCGAGTAATATGCCTTAAATTTAATTAATAACTCGGCAAAGGTTCCATTTAAATACACTTAACTCGTGACTAATATAAACTGTAGTTAAGACAGTATGTTTTCCAGCCCAATTCTTAATTTAAACCAGATTTCATATTTGCACATTTTTTTTTAATATTGCGCCTCTAGATCCTTGACCTTGTCCCTTGTGGCGCTTCATAAAAATATTTTCGTAAACAATTTTTATGTCAATTTATGTAAATAGTTTTTATTATCTTTTGCCGCTTCAATTGTAGTCTGCCCCCTCCGCCACTAATAGCTGGCTATAGCACTACCAATAAATTGCACTAAACCATAGAAATAAGTAAACCTAGAATGACCACCAAGCCAACAATCGTTACGTGCGGTCCAACGTTGTTTGTTAGGAGAACAGAAAATGACGTGGAATTATTTTACGGCCTGTGTTAAATATCATATTAGCTAGAAGAATTTCTTAGTGTCGGTGACATGGTCTGGTGAAAATCGCCAATATCTACGCATAAATGAAACCCACAGCATTTAATGGCAGTGGACAGTAGGTTTATTTAGCTATATGACTAAACATAATTTAGAATTATTAGGACCTATACTACAACATACATTTTGTCTAATCGAAATAATACTATCACGATGTTTAGTTGGTGGATGTTGCATTCCCCGGTCGCTATTTATAGCGGAATATACAAAATTACTTAAAATACGTGTTTTAATATGCTGTTGATAAATTGATACTATTTCGAGTATATACAGGGTGTAACTAAATAAGTGTAAAACATTTAAGGGGGTGATTCCTCATCGAAAAAAAGATAGGATCTTTCATATAAAGAAACTTCATTGGAGCATCCCTTGTTAAGATACAGCCCCTTAGAGGGGTACATAAAATTTATAAATAAACAAAACTAATTTATTAATAACAAAACATACAACATCTAGAAATCATAGTAAATGTTCAATATGTCTACCTTCAGACATTACGCATGCGTCTAGACGTCGGCGCATTGAGCAACGTATTCGCGCGTTTTATGGCGATATGTATCTTGTTCGTAAAATAATTTTTTGCTGCGAACTGGTTTATTTTGGGCAAAAAATTCAAGAGACATTTTTTGTTTAGAATGAAACAGGCTATCGGAAATTTTTAGATGGTAAACAAATAATAAGACAAAAACTTACGTTGGAAATAAATTTTAGGGGTTGCGTTTTCCACCCTTACAACCATGGGGTAAACCAAATAAATTACTGGCTAAGTCTCTTTTTGGTAGTAGAATGTGTCAGGTTAATTTCAATATTGTAACTTTTTTAGTGGTTGTGAATAAAATTGTTAAACACATTTTATGTACCCACTTTATTATGTACCCCCTTAACAAGGAATGCTCCAATGAAGTTGCTTTATATGAAAGATCCTATCTTTTTTTCGATGAGGAATCACCCCCTTAAATGTTTTACACTTATTTAGTTACACCCTGTATAAGCTGAGTTTTAATTTACTTTCGGAGATCGTTTAAAATTAAAATGAGATTCACTTCGCATTTCGAGAGTGCAGGTAACCTGTAATTAGGTAAGTCCATTTTTGAAACGTGATTCCTTGATGGAAACCAAAACTTAAAAAATAATAAATTATGACATTATTGGAAATAGATTTAAAGGACTTTTAAAATAATGTATCACTTGACCCCCTCCCCTTTTAAGAGTTTAAGGGCAATATCTAACTCCACAGCCAGTGGGGTAAACCACGAGGGTTGCAAATATTCTTTAAAATAAAACTGAGGTGTGTTTTCGATTTTTAATATTACCGGAACCGAGATATTGAGCATGAAAAGTTTTCGAATTGACACCCGGTACATTATGTGATTAATTTGTTTTATAAATGATTTTTTATACCGGGATGTTGTGGCGAAAATAGAATCACTGTATTTTTCAAATTACCTTTCCCTTTTGAACAGACCCGAACAAAAACTATAGGTAAAATTCATACTTTCGTCTTTTTTGCAAGCAAGATAAAAAAAATTTCTTGTTAAAAAGCTAAAATTTTGGTTCATTTGCAGTATAGAGTAAAGGTGCAGAAGCCCTGTACCATGTTGTCATGCTATAAGTATATAAACTAATGTTACATAAAACATGTTTCACATAAGTTACAATTAAACTAATATTTGGACCACAACTAAATAATCAACCAACAATATTAAGAAGTATTTATGTAGTTGTGCAAAACTTTATAACCTATCAAATTTTATAAAGCATTCTTGTTAAATATTTATCGGAAAAAGTAATTCTTACTTATATAGGGTCTGTACAAAATGCAAATAAGCTGATATGGCGATCTAACCCAACTTCAAGATTCTATACATGTTTTGTATTACATATCCCATTTTCAATTCTCAACACTTCGAAATGCAGTACAATCCAAACGGACACAGGATGTCCCATTTTCGACACTTTCTGGGGGATATTAGAGTTATTATTAAAGATAGAATGTTACACTTTAGTGTACCACTTTTTAACGAAACGAAAGGTTCTGGTGTCAAATTTGTTAAGGGTCTCTTAGTTCTTAATTTACAGGGTGATTTTGAATATATTCGCTTTTTAGAACTCCTCGAATTTCCGTTACGCGTGTTAGAGATTATTACGTAAAGTTGAGTGGCGTAGTCAGTTCTTTTCTAAAAAGTTCTGAGATATTAAAAAAATTTAAATGGGACACCCTATATATTCAAAAAGAACCTAAAAATGCGATATTTTTAATAATTTACGTTACTTATAACAGTAGGCCATGGTTAAAACAAATTCGAAATTTTGACAGCTAAATTAGATTATATAATACATGCCATCGTATCATAATTATTATCATAAACGGCCATTGTTAAGAATAATTAAATGAAAGCACATTATAAAAACTCTTACGTAATAGGTATTATTTTAAATAATAAAAATATGAGAGATCTGTCAAGTTTTGACCATTTGCATATTGACCATGGCCTACCATTATAAGTAACGTAAATTTTTAAATAGATCGCATTTTTAGGTTATTTGTGAATATAAATATAAACCACTATACATTTTTGCAAAGCCCAACGTATGCTTAATTAATTAAAGGAACAATATATAGGGTGTCCCATTTAATTTGTTTTTAATATCTCAAAAACGAAACATTTAGTGAAAAATTGGGTACGCCACTGAACTTTACGTGAAAAATCTCTAACAAGATCCATTTTTACCCTTTTGATAAGTTGATGCATAAAGGAAATACGACGGGTGTCTAAAAAGCGAAGATTTTCAAAATGATCCTGCAGATTAAAAACTGCGAGAGCCATGACAAATTTAACACAGGAATCTTTCGTTTGTTTAAAACGAAGGGCACTAAAGTGAAAACAGCAATATTCTATCTTTGATAATAATAATACCCCCAGAAAGTGTCGAAAATGGGACAACCTGTACATTCCGATCTTAATTTTTCATAATCCATCTGACGGCGTAATAGGTTCATATATTTTATATAAAAAAAAATAATAATACAGTGATACATTTTAAGAAATCAATGCTGATGTAATTACATTATACTGTATACATTTCATCTAAGTTCATCTTAGTGTAAAAAATTTATAATTAAAAATAAAAAATTGCTGCAATTACTATAATAATTATAACTTCGACAATGTGTACTTTGAAAACTATCAATTTTTAGATTAAGGTAAGTTGGATTAAATCACTATATTTTAGTTATATTATTTACTGGAAATGAGTTATTAAGGGTGGGAGGTTTCATATAGACACCCTGTATATTAATATAGTGGGAATTAAAAAATTATTTAACACCTCCTTCATAAATGTATGAAAAACATTTCTCTAAAAAAAAAGTTTTAAGTAGTGTGTCCCGGATTTACATCCATGTCCGGCAATTCAGGTGGCAAAGCCCGAAAGTGACAATTTTAGAGTGGCAACCCCCTAATATACCAATTATCTTATTCTGCAAGAATACTGTTAAAATAGCAATGCTAAAAACTATACAAATGATTCTTATACTTTAAGCCAATTTCACAAGAATGTTTTCTAAAATACGTGTATAGCTTATACTACTTTAGATATCAGTATGGTGCGGTCCAGGTTTTTGAACCTCAATGCTATAGTGCGATTGAGGAGCTGAACCCTGTAACCTTCTGTACTTAGCCCTTCGTGCTTCCACAAGAAACAGTGTCCCCGCAGGAAATAAAAGTAGTGACCCTAAGCACGCAAAGCCGAAAGACCAACCCAAATCATTGTTCTGCCAATAGGGCATCCAGTCACGGTTGTCTCCATTAAAGCCAAAAATTAAAACAGATATTAGGCCACAAATACCACCTAAAATTAAATTCGAACCATTGCTTAACAACAATAAAAGATATTTGTCATGGTCTCTACTACAAAAGCAGTACATCCACGTCAAAAATGCAGCAACAAGAACCAATGTCATACAGAGAGTAAAAAAGAATTGTGTAGCAATGAAAAATCCTGGCAATAGGAAGTCATTAATAATGTAATATTCCTCTTCAAACACCCACCAGCAACCTGTAAACTTATAGTCGTAATGGTGGCGAAAATCTTCGAAGTTATGTAGGCACACTTCCCACAGCCCTGTAAAAAAAATACAAAATAGATTAAAAACATTTCTGGCCATTTTTATAATGGCTGGTTTGTAGTCACCTACGCAAGATTATTGAACGTGTCGGTATAGATCGTAGGTTTTCTATCCCATTCCCAAACAAGAAGCGTGATACCTCTCAAAACATGAATTGATGATAAACACTTTTTAGTTACACGAAATAAACTTTGACTACTCTAAAGTCTGTAAGGTATACATGGCCCACAATGTAACATGCTACCAATTTTCACATTAAATTCCGTTTTTAAAATTTTATTTATTAAAAATACGTCGGCAATGGGGTGAACCATTAATATTAATACAGGTTACAGCCAGGGTTGCTTCGTTTTAAACATTTTGTATATAACAATTAATGTTTTAAGTAAATTTGATTGTCAACCCCCAGTTACGGGGTGCCAATTCCGGAATACCAAAATCCCGGGATCTCGAGAAAAATCAATCTCGGAAGTTCCGGGATTAAGCAGGGATAAATTATAATATAAAAGAGTTCTTAAAAAATTAACTTGTTTTTTAAATATTTGTTTTAAAACCAGCAATTTTATTGTCAAGTATATTTTATTTAAAAAATCCATAACTTGGCAACATGTTTCGATAGCCTCTAATACAAATATACAATTTACAAAATAAAGTAATTTTTTTGCGCCGATTTTCAAAGATTACCAAAAAAAGAGAATTAATGAATTCATTAGGGCTTTTAAAATATCTTCTTAAACCCAGTTAAATATTGAATAAACACTGAATCAAATGAATGCCTTAGTGTTCCAAACATGTGTGAAACCAGATCCAAATTGGAAAAACTTCTAACTAAAGTCCGTTTTGTTGCAGTTGATAGCTCATATCGAGGGTTGAAGCCATAAAACAACCGTAAACCATAGGCGTTGCCAATAGTAATTACCTTATTTAATAAGAAAATTGGCCTCTGTCCATTGTTAAGTAGGATTAGGGTTAAAGTAGGTACAACAGGGGTAATTAATTTACCTATTTTTGCCTGCTTTAGGATGTTATTACGCCATTTGATGTGCGTTTGTCAAACTATGTATTTAGTTGTATTTAGATACTGCATTATCTCAAAGTTGAATTATTTCCTATACTTGTAACAATGGCTTCAAGTTTTTCGCCAACGTGTCTTCGTCAAATTAGCAAGAGTGCATATTCTCTCCGAGAAAAGACATTAATATTAAACGTGCATGATGCTCTAGTGTACCAGAAACCTGCAAGTGATGTTCGTAGCATCATTGCAGAGTGTGCCAATATGGTAGGAGTTGAAGAGGCTACTATATATAGGTTCTTGCGTGAAAGAAAATCTAAGAACCTCAGTGAGCCAAAACCACTCCCAGGAAAGAAACCGTTAGAAATTGACAATTTCATTAAAAATGGTATTAGAAGAAAAGTACATAGTTTTTATTTTGCCAAGGAAATACCAACTATAGACAAAATTTTACAAGCCATTAACTACGACGAGGACTTACCACAGCTATCACGAACGAAACTATGGAAAATACTTCATGATATGAACTTTCGATGGGAGAAGCAAAACAGAAAATCTTTTCTTATTGATAGAGCAGATATTATTTGCTGGAGACGTCAATACTTAAGGTCCATCCGAAAATACCGCAGCGAAGGCAAAAACATTTTCTATTTGGATGAAACTTGGCTGAACGAAGGGCACACCGTATCTAAAGTTTGGCAAGATAAAAATGTCCTAAGTTCTCGACAAGCTGTCATGGAAGGCTGGTCAACAGGACTTAGACCACCATCTGGAAAGGGACGCAGACTTATTATAACTCATATAGGAAGTTCAAATGGCTTTTTGGATCAAGGATTATTACAATTCCAGTCGAATTCTACTAAAGACTATCATGAAGAAATGACTGCTGATGTTTTCGAGGAATATTTTAAGCAAATGATAGAATACATTCCCGCTAATTCTGTAATAGTGATGGATAATGCCAGCTATCACTCTAGGCTAAAAAAGAATCTTCCCACAACTTCATGGAAAAAGGCGGAAATCGTAAACTGGTTACAACGAAAGGAATTGAGTTACGATAATACCATGGTAAAAAAAGAACTTTTGGATATTGTTAGGCTACATAAATCACAGTATAAAAAGTATGTTATTGACGAGATGGCAAGAGATCGAGGTATTATAGTGCTCCGTTTACCACCTTACCATTGTGAGCTAAATCCTATCGAATTAATATGGGCTCAAGTAAAAGGATATGTTGCTAGAAATAACAAATCTTTTAAAATGCAAGAAGTGCGACACCTCTTGCTTCATTCTTTAGCAAATGTGTCATCAGAAAATTGGCAAAACGCCATAAAACATGCTATAGTAGAGGAACAAAAAATGTGGGAACTTGACAACGTAATTGACACAACTATGGAAATTGAGCCTTTAGTAATAAGCGTAGGACATGATGACTCTTCAGATTCTTCTGAGGACCATTTTATCGAGTTATAATTATTGAAATTGTCAATATTTTTTGATCTGTAAATAAATTAGTTTTCTTGTAAATAAATTCATAAAATCATAAAATCTATTACATTTAAATAAAATAATAAGCGGTTACATTAAAAACCCAACTCTCCGACCATGATGGGCCGTTTTAATCATTATCCTTTCATTTCATTTTATGGCTCTATTGTTACTTTATCTGTTACCCGGTGGAATAGGTCAAAATTTCTTCATCTTTATGCTAGATGTACGTAAAAAGACCATTTTATAGGTAAAATATTTTAGGCCACCGGGCCGTTGTTTTGAATCTTTAATGAGGGTATCGAGCTATCAACGGCAACGAAACAGACTTTAGGTTAGAAATTGGAAGAATACAGAAAAATGCTGAAAATTGTGACGACGAAGATGTACCTCTATAGCTGCAATTATCAGAGCAGAAGAACATGTTCCATTAAAAATTATATAGAGTTTTACAAACATGATCTGAACAGCCAAAAACTAGTAAAATAACCAGATTTCCTTATATTATAGTCAACATGCAGAAATGCCAATGGTAGGAAACGAGGATGCAACAACCTTAAACAGGAACATGAATCTTTAAAGATTCCCGCAACCAGTGTACAATCAGAATGTTGCCTCTCGTCACCAGGTTACATTTGCAATAAGTTATGATCAAGTTTAGGAGACGACACACTGAATGCACAGATTTTTTGCGATCTTTTTTTTTAAATCTTGTTTTTTTTTTTATTTCGTAGCGTAGGTATTTCTATTAGTCCCAGGATATAGTATACTCTTTTTTCCGAAAATCCCGGGATTATAACAACGCTTCGGAACTGACACCCCTATCTCCTGTATGTTTGACTCACTGACATATCTATGAATACATACAGCTTATGGGATACCCAGTAAAAAGTTAAATTTTATAAGTGAAAAAATGGGTTGGTGCGCACGATTCACAAGTCATGTTTTTAAAGGTTGGTCCTCCGTTGTCTTGCACACAATGTTCTCGTTGTCATATGCTATTCTTTAGGCAACTCCGTCTGCACCTTTGCCAGTCAACCAAAGACCATAGTACAGGATCGGTCGTAGAGATCGTAAGGATATTCAAAATGTATAATAAAGTTTCCCATAGAACATGGAAAATGATTTCAACTGGATGCAAGAACTAATAGAACTACTTCAGCCTGTGTCAACTCTCATCAATGTAAAAAGTACTACTTTGTGCCCTCTTGGCATAAATTAAAACATAGTACTGACATGGGTTATCCGAGATACTACCTACCGTACTATTGGAGATGAAATAACAAGAAAAATCTTCTGTTAGAATTCTTCATCTACAAGGACTTTCTACAATATGCCTATATCTACCAGATCTACCTACTATATGGCAGTATAACTATAGTTGGACTCTTGAGAACATATGTGCATCCATGCATAAGTGCATGAAATGAACATAAAATTAATTTAAAAACTGTAACGTTACATGATTCTATTGTTTATCGATTTTTTTGGACTCCTCTGTATTTTAAATTAAAGCAAGAGCAACTAATCATTTTAGTCCGCATGCCCACAAATATTCCTCCTCCTCCTCCTCAGATTACGAAAAAAATATAGTACTTAGTACCTGACATAATAAAATCCCGAAAAAATATCATTCGAGGAGTTCTGTCGTCAATTAAGAAATAATAATAATTAAACTGGCTACCTTTTCAGCAAAGTTCTGAACAATAAACTACATTGCCACATAATGCAAGACAATAAAATTGATCGCATTACTCACCTATCTTCTCAAAGCTTGAATCTGCAATTTTTCCATCATTGACCAGCCAGTAGGGCGTAACAAAAGCTAAAAGAATAAATAAAAAGGCCGTAACTGTTGTCACAATTGCACAAATTCCCGTTTTTGTTTTTAAACCCATTTTGATCCAGGAACGTTTCAGGAATTTTTACAAGTTCGTTTCAAAAAATGGACAGACGAAAAAACCCAAAATTAAAACGAAAATGTCATAACATAACATTAAGAAAATATTGCATTCATTAGACCCAACAAGAAATACCCTAGATTTCGTAGATCCTGTGTGTCTGTGTGGCAAAATGATAATCACGTTTCTTTTTATTTATGTGGCGACATTGAATAACCGCCCTGCACAGAGGAACGATGACAAATCAACCAATCATTTTTTTGGAAAGACCGCCAACATATCGCTTGCTGAGAACCATAGTGGCGAAAGTGGAAATAAGTGCTTTCGAGATAATCGCCAACGAAGTTTTGATCAAAATTGGAAGTAGAAAACTAGGTATTAAATTGGACTTTATAAAAGGAAAATTGTTTCTTAAAACTGTATCTTTGTGCTCTGAGTTTTATTCATCAATATGAAAGTACAAAAGTGGATGGGACAAATTTTGAGTATGTTTTTTCGCCATTGTGGCACAAAGATAGCATATTTTTCGTCTCAAATGTTAGTTCAACAGTGACTTAAGTAGGGAATAAAAACAAAATTATTGTTTAATAAACACTAGAAAATATTTATTTAAATAATATTCAGTCTCTTATAAAAATAATGAACAAAGTTGTCAATAACACATCGCGTCTTGTCGGATTGTCGGGTCTAAGAAATAGAGTTGTAGGTACATGCCCAGCATTTTAGTTTTTCTCGTGATTCAGATTTTCGTAGAAAGGTGCATGAACGCGGGGGATGGATCTATTTTTGACAAGAGATTGGAGGTCATCGAATTTTTTTTTTTCCAATGGGTATGCTTTGAGAATAAGCGGGCAATAATTCAAAACCCTTGACGATTTTTAGAGCCGATTTCCTAGTCTTCGTCTCATTACTGACAATCACACATCGAAACTGTGTGTCGCTGTAGGAAGTTTTAAAGAAGAAGCGATCCAGGTGGTCCTTTTCAAAACGAATAATAGAAATGTTGTTGAAGTTAAATTTGTCACCATTTGAGTCCCGGTTAAATTCGTTGTTCACGGTTCCTTGATGCAAGTTTTTGAGGTCATAAAAATCACCGTGTGCCAATTCATTAACAACAAACCTTGCACCCTTTTTTTTGCATTGTTAATAACGGTTGCATATTGGGCGGGCAAGTAAATAGGACCATTTTTAAGGGTTTTCTTGACTGCCTTTTCTATGACGGAATGACTTGCATCCCCTTCATTCTGTCCATGCCCCACCACAAGAAATTTGTGAGTAATGCTGCTGATGCTTAAATTGGCAACAGCATACAAGAAAGCGGAAATTATGAATTTGTTTTTTCCTTGTCCTCCGCAATTATCAGAATATAATACGATATCCAGTTTTTGAGAATCAGCAGCCTCCGAAATGTTTCGCAAAAAATCCAAAAGGCAGGAGCCAATTTCATTAGAACCACGTTTTCCTTCCCCTTCGTGCCAAAAGTAGCATTGAACTGGTCCCAATCCTTTTTTTTCAAGTTGGCAAACCGTAAAGTTATACGAATTCAAACGTGATTTGTAGTAAAAAGAATTGACGTCACCTTTTGGAGTTGGTAAAGCAGCTTGCAAGTCAAAGCAAACAACTTTATAATCATCGCTGATCAATGTTTTATCTAAGGTTTTTTCTTCTCTGGAAAGTTCTTTCTCTTTTATATGGGTTTTATAACTGTCATCTAAGGCTGTTTTTTCGTCCGGGTTTGAATTTTTGAATGTTTCGCAAGTTTGACATTGGTCTTTTTTGGGTGAGTGAAAAGACATGTTAAACTCAAAGAGAAAAATATGGCGGTACATGGAATATTTTCCAGTAGGAGTGTTACTTGCAGTGCACATTTGCACGTAATCTCTGTACAGATCAGAAAGATTTTTTCCTCCATCAATAAATTTTCTCTGTGTGTTTGCCCTAACATAATGGCTTTCGACTGCTGGAATTAAAGCCAGATGCTTTCTCATGCCATTTGTTATTTCTTGTGGAAGCTTATTACTGGGTTTCAGCCCACGTTTCTCCCCATCTAGAAATCCGTTGGCATTTTTAAATTTTACAGTTCTTACAAACCTTTCAGACACGCCCAAAGTACTTCTAAAAAATTTGAAGCAAACGGGAACCTGTTTATCATTTTTTTGGAAAAAATATGAGTAATTCAAGGTGCGGTTTTTTTTTCGATTTAACACCAAGCGGCGAGATAATGGCTGTATACTCTGCATGTGTCCTAAAACGTAGTTTCTCTGATCTTGCAAATCCCCCAACGCCCAAAATCTTTCAAAGAAAATTTGTCTGTCCTCTTCAGAAAATTTAGCAAGGCATTTGAACCGACATGTTTCTTCGTTGCATGCTTCAAGCATTTTTTTAGCCGCCTGCAATTTCCCAGTTTTTAGAGAACAGTATTCTTTACCTGAATTTCGAAGTTTCTTAGCCAAAGACTTTTTCCATTTAATTGGATTTCTCTTCCTTTTCTTTGAGTTTAATGTTTCGTCATCAGGTACGGTAGATTCATCGCTTGCGGAGCTCTCAGCAGAAGGACAATCCTCAGTCACGTTAAACGTGGGATCAGCATCATCGTCGTCTGTGGGATCCTCCGTGCTGTTCCTGTTTGAAGCAGAGGAACTGCTTTCAGAGCATGTGCTACAAGATGAACTGCTTGATGATGATAATGAATAATGAGAAACCGGCTGTCGATCATCTTCATAAGTTTTGACCTCTGAAAAAATGAAATATTGAAATAGAATGTCAAACATGAACTCAATGAGCCAGGCTTATAAGATTTGAGACATACTAACCATTTGCTCCAGGGTAATTATTAATAGGTTTGGTTGTTTCTTCATCGGGTTTTTCTTCGTCATAAAATTTGCTAATAGTAAAGCTAATTGTGCTTCCTTCGGTTGGGTTTTGTTCAGTTTCAGAATTCTTTTCTTCTTCTTTACTCTGGTTAGGTTTGTAAAGATTCCTTACATGGGCACTATCAATTTCCAGCTGGGGAAAGGTGGCTAGTGGAGCAACATAGGTAGATGATTTGGCAATTGTGGTAATCACGTCAAAATCTTCTTGGACATCTTGGAATTTTGCCACCTCGGAGCTGCTGCTTTCACTAATACCCACTTCATTGTGACTGGGTTGAGTAGCTTGTGACCCCAGTTCTGGATTTTTGTTACGGAATTGTTGAATTTCGTTTTGCCCAGGTACGGGTGGTCTAATGCCTAATGCAGCAAAGATTTTCTTTGAGCGTTCATTCATGTTCCTGCTACGCTTTATATCTTAAACAAATATTTCACCGAATGTTACTAGAATTGAGCTATCATAGTTTGCGTCTATACTATTACTTGGAATAGAGCAGAACAAATTATAGTCAACTTACTGTAATAAAAACTAAATTCGTAAGTAATTATAGTATTTAATTATTGTTGTAAAGATTTGAACTAATTTTCTCGAAAAAGAAACTCGTCGTCATTTTGAATTAACTAAAGCACTCATCTTTCTTAGGTATCACGGTTTCTGTTAACTTGATTGGAAATTAAATCGTATTTTAGTTTTTATCAGAGTAAAGTTGACTATAATTGAAATTTTACTTGGTGCATTTGATGGTCAATAGTGACGCTTTAATGTAATGTGAAATTCGATTTTAGAGCAATAATGGCGAATAATATTTACCGTCATTAATGCAACACTTGTGAAGAAGAAACTTAGAATAATAAGGACGAAACAGTATATTCACTAAAATTGAAATACGTTTTGTTAAAGTAGTTTAAAGCAATAATGACGAAAAATTCACCTTCGCCACCACTGTACAAAATATGAATAGAAAAAAATCATATCAATTCGTAGTAACTTACCTTTCGTCAGTAGTTTTCGTTATTATGCATTCAAATTTTATGCAACAACGACGAATCATGCGTTTCGCCACTTCACCATAAAAACCGGCTAACGTTTCACTCTAACACTTGGCACAACACTGGATTCGCCGCTAATGCGCGCAATTGTTTGAGCATTCTCTACACTGCGATAACGACGGATGGCGCCCACTGGTGACCACTTAAAGAGTTATCGTTTCGTCGATATTGTACTTAAATAAAGGCGTAATTTAGAATATTTTAGTGGTATTTTCTCATTTTTGGAATTTTTGCAGTTTCGCCACTATGGTTCTCACTGAACGATATACAGGGTGTTATGGAAATGACGCATTATATTTAAACCGGCAATTCCTGAGATGAATACAAATTGAAGAAAAATATCCTTAAATGGCGCTTTCAATTCATTTAGCGGTAAAAATGACTTGACGTCAAACCAGGAATACCTCTGTACCGCACTGCGGCACATCCGAATTCTCACCGGTGTTGTCAGAATTACACTCTTTAAGTTTGAAATACCAGATCTTTGGAAATACCCAACTACGTAACTAGGTCAAATGTCAATGACCTTTCGACTTTTGATTGGCTGATTTTTTAATGTAATTTTATTTAGGCCACACACATACACTTACCTTGTCGGTCTTATTTAAAAATTAATGTCAACTTCTATAAAAACTTATACAGCGTTTAAGTAAAGAAACCGGCACATCACATAACCTGGTACTATGCAAAACTAAACTACACATGAACATTGGCCGCCATAAAACTGCACAAAATTCACTTGGAGACATCGTTTTTATTAACATTGGCTTGTCTCGCTTAGGTTTGCATGAACTTTTGCTTTTAATTAAAAAACACATTGTAAAATGTAAATAACCCAGACCGGAGTTATCAACATTAAAATCACATCTGACCTGAAATATTCAAAACAAGAACTGTCAAAAACTAGAAATGTATTATAATGCAATGCATGTTTTCCGGTAGATTCCTGCGCATTCACCAAAAAAGGTTGAAATAAATAATTATAATAATCTACATTCTACAGCATTTATTTATTTTTCCTTCACTGCTGTAGATACCAATAAAGATTAAAAAACGTGTTAATCGCTGCTCTGGTGCTTTATTTCATTCGAAAAGCTTAAAAAAATTAAATCGATCGTTTCACAGCGGGATTTTAAAACCTAAGATTAGCACATCTCTAGTATAAATCGGCAGGTTAAAAGTTGACATTTGCTTGACAACAAGCGGCTTCGCGCGAAAGAGTTTTTCGGGATATTTAATCAACTGTACAGTGCGAATAAGTGGGAAAATGTTTAGTACATACAGAAAAATCAAGTCGAAGGCATATTAGAAAATGTTCCTTTAGTAAGAGACTGGAAATCGCAAGGTCACCGGATCTTACATCATGCAATTTTTTCTATGGGGTACGATGAATAAAGAAATAGTTGATAAAGTCGAAGACATGGATCAGTTGCGATATAAGATATTGGATGCAACAGATAAAATAATTGCTGAACGTTTTAGTTTATAAAGTGCCAATTGTGTCCTATGTCCTATTTGTGTGTTTGTTAAAGAATGCATTAGTATGTAGCGATTTTGTGTGACAAGGGCCTATCTTAAAAAACTAATTTGAAACGTGTGTTTCTTTAAGTGATTTATGGTAATTTGTTCAGTGTTTCACTATTTGTTCTTTGTCTCTGACGATATACAGGGTCATGTTCTGAGATTGGAAGAAAAACGCCGAATGGGTTTTAGTGGTGGGTTATAAGCTTTACCCACTAAAACAAAAAAAACTGAAGATTTATGTGCCCTGGATTACTTGCTAGTATACTGGCACCTGGACTCACTTCTATTTGGATACTAGGTAGCTAAATATTTATTTTTATAAGAATCTAAAGTTTTACACGAACAATTTGGCAACATTGCGCTAGAACATCTGTTTATTACACAGCTGCTCAGTGTAATGTGACTGTGCCGAGGAGTTGTGTGTGGGTTTGTTTATGGGTGAATTACCCCACTTTTTAAACGTTCGATTTGAAAAAAAAAATATGTAGCGCTTCTCTAGGACACCCCAGGAGTCACCCATTTAAATATAATACGTAATTTCCATAACACCCTGTATATGTGAGACTGAATAATAGAAAATTATCGGATCAACCCATAGACAAAGGAAGAGAGGGGAGGAATAATTCCGGTTTACGGGCCGTCGCAGAAAGTGTTACCTAAAATTGATCGGCCGCCATTGATAGGGAGCCAGACAATCGAGGTGGCACCCAATGTATTTTGGTGATTTGTGGCGAGAAGAGCTATTATAAGAATTCAGTTTATTTACAGAAAAATGGTGAATTGTTGTGCCTATAGCTGTAAAAGCCGTAATGAACGAAAGAAGCTTGGAATTACTTCCCATCGGTAAATATTCAAATTGTATTTTTTGCATGCATTTATTTTATATTAGATATCTCCCTTGTAAGTTTAGCAGTATATATTATTTGAAACTATGATTAAGGCTATAGTTAAAGCTACCTTCCTTTGTAATTTGTACTAGATTTGTTGCACTTTTCATTCAAGATTTCTAATAAGAACCAGGTAATTGCCCTTGGAGAGTGTGTGTCACTCAATGGCGTACCTGCATGATTTGTATATTTTGACAAAATTAAATTATCTCTTATTTAATTTTGGTTAATTATTAGTGAAAGCATTATTATATTTCGAATGTATACCAGTGTTATTTTTTTAAAGAAAGCGATTAACGTTTGTCTTGAACCGTTGAAGGTCATAGTCTTTGAGAAACACGACTTCAGGCGAAGGTCGTTTCACAAGGATGGCGTCCTGTTAAAACTTATTTTAAACCACTAAGCTCATATATTGTTGTATTGTTTTTAGATTTCCGAAAGATCCTCAAAAAGCAAACATTTGGGTGCAGAACATGGGACTTAGAGATTGGACACCTTCTCCTGCCTACAGGATTTGTTCAGAGTATTTTGAGAAGTCCTTTTTTATAAAGTTGAGGAAAGAGTACGATTACTTGGAGGTGCTGTGCCAACAATATTTTCAAAACTACCAGTAATTACATTTTGTTGCTACTTTGTAATAAATTTTGAATCGACCAATTTTGTTTTTTATCTTACATTTTCCCTAAAGTTGAAAGATATTTAAATTTCACAACCTTTCCTATATGAAATTATATTTTTGGCTAATAAAATTAATATTTACTAAGCATTCATAAATTATTTAGAAGCAGAAGAACATTTGTACTAAGTAAGGGACACATATACAAATTCAATTCAATAAAAATATTACTTCCATATTCCATAAATAATAATTTTGTACTGGGATAATACTAAGAAAATATTCATGTAACGCCACTGCTAAATCCGATAAGGAGCCAGGCGGTAACAAAATAGCTTCTGGTTTTACGCGTCCCCTCTCTTCCTTTGTCTATGGATCAACCGTTGAAAATTTTCGTACGACCCTTAGACAAGGGAAGAGAGGGGACGGATAATTCCGCTTTACGGGCCGTCGCAGAAAGTGAAGCCTAAAATTGATTCGCCGCCATTTTTTAGGTGCCACACATTCGAGGTGGCACCTAGTATATTTCAGTGATTTGTGGTGTGAAGAGCTATCAAAAGAATTCAGTGTATTTATAGAAATATGGTGTATTGTTGTGCCTATGGCTGTAAAAGCAGGAATGAGCGAAAGGATCTTGGAATTACTTACAATCGGTAAATATTCTACTCGTGTTTTTTGCATGTATTTATTTTATATTAGATATCTCCGTTGTAAGTTTAGCAGCATATATTATTTGAAACTATGTTTAAGCCCATAGTTCAAGCTACCTTCCTTTGTAATTTGTACTAGATTTGTTGCACTTTTCATTCAAGATTTCTAATAAGAACCAGCTAATTACCCTTGAAGAGGGTGTGTCACTCAATGGCGTACCTGCATGATTTGTATATGTATTTTGACAAAATAAAATTATTTCTTATTTAATTTTGGCTAATTATTAGTGAAAGCATTATATTATTTCGAATGTATACCAGTGTTATTTTTTTTTAAGAAAGCGATTAACGTTTGTCTTGATTCGTTGAAGGTCATAGTCTTTGAGAAACACGACCTCAGGAAGGTCGTTCCACAAAGATGGCGTCCTGTTAAAACTTATTTTAAACCACTAAGCTCAACCACAGTGTTGTATTGTTTTTAGATTTCCGAAAGATCAACAAAAAGCAAACATTTGGGTGCAGAACATGGGACTTAGAGATTGGACACCTTCTCCTGCCTACAGGGTTTGTTCAAAGCATTTTGAGAAGTTCTTTTTTTTATAAAGTTGAGGAAAGAGTTCGATTACTTGTAGGTGCTGTCCAACAATATTTTCAGAACTACCAGTACCTATATATACCACCAAACAAGCTATTTACTTTAAGTTAATTTCTGGAATAAAAAAATTATTCATTTTAAAAACCGAAACATTTTAAATTACAGAAGCATGTAGATAATATTGATTTTTTTACAGGGTTTAAAAAGGCGAGCTACTGAAAGGTCAACTCAACATGATGCTGAACTATATATAGCTGGTACTTCAACAACTGGGTCCACGCAACCGAAGAAGAATATATTTTAAATAATTTCTAAAAAATCTCTTCACTTTAAAAACATCTCAAATCATGTATGTAATATTAATTTTGTTACAGGCTACCGAAAGTTCAAATCAGCTTGATGAAGAACTAGTTTTACCTGGTACTTCATCTGGGCTAACTGAACAGAAAGAAGGCACTCCGAGGAAGAAAAATTGATTCTTTGTAATAAATTTTGAATCGACCAATTTTGTTTTTTATCTTACATTTTTCCTAAAGTTGAAAGATATTTAAATTACACAACCTTTCCTATATGAAATTATAATTTTGACGAATAAAATTAATATTTACTAAGCATTCAATAAATTATTGAGAAGCAAAAGAACATTTTTACTATCAAACCTCAGTAAGATACACAAAAATTCAATCAATAAAAATATTACTTCCATATTCCATACGAAATAATTTTGTATTGGGATAATACTAATAAAATATTCATGTTACGCCACTGCTAAACCCGGTTTGGTGCCAGGCGGTAACAAAATAGCTTCTGGTTTTACGCGTCCCCTCTCTTCCCTTGTCTAAGGTACGACCGAATTTATTATTTAATTTTATTATGTTCGCTGCGCACATAACGTGTGAACAAACCCAAACACAGAGGAGAAGTAGGTCAAATTAATTTTTTTCAAATACATTTATTTTTTAGAAAAAAGATATTATACAGGGTTGGTCATACTTTTAGACTTAAGTATATATTCCCGGTAGATGGCGTGAGCGTGGATTTGGCACTAGTTCCGCGATTCGCTCAGGTTGTGACTGTTTTTTTGAACCCCAATATAGAAAAAAACAATAATGGTCCGTGATACTTGGCGTTCTCGCGTACTGCACACTGTGAACTCTGATCCGTTATCAATTATTTCCTCTAATTATATTTTCTTTTTAGTCTTGTATGAGCCTACTGACATCACTATTGTAAGAAAAGCTTTTACCTGTAAACATTGGAGGGCTATTAAATTTATAACACCCAATCTGGATGAACTCAAGCATATTTGCTCTGGTCTAAAAATCAAGAATATTATGGAAACATTTAGCAATAGAATTGAAGAAGCCTCCATAATTGCCAAGAGTCTATCAAGATATATAGATAATGTGATTGTTACTCTGGGACCACAAGGCATCATAATTGCGAGGAAGGGCCTTGCTACAGATTCATTTCTAAAAAAAAATAGCTCAGTGGAAATACATGTTCGTCATTATCCCAGTAAAAAAATAAATAATGTCGTAAATGTTAGCGGTGCAGGAGATTGCTTCGCAAGTGGTTTAATTACAGCCCTTTTAGATGATTTAACCGAAGAAAAATGCTTTTCAGTTGGATTGGCAGCTGCCGTGACCGCTTTGCACTCTCGATCTCCTGTGCCTAATGAAATCTTTACAAAGGATCATGACGCTTGGAAGAAACCTGCTGAATACAAAACGTTGTATTAAATAAAGTTAATATAATTCGATTTAGTTTTTCTAGTCCTATATTTTTAAAATGTAATATAAAAATACTATACATACAGGGTGTTATGGAAATGACGTATTATATTTAAACCGGTAATTCCTGAGATGAAAACAAATTGAAGAAAAATATCTAAAAATGGCGCTTTAATTTAATATGCCCTGTACATGACCTTATGTCAATCAAAAATTACCACGTGGTGCCCCTGCCAGGAAAATAAACAAGATAATATATGGCGAAAAACGTGAGTGAATCTTGAACAGTGTTGTCATATCTTCAGGGTAAACTCTTTAGAAAATCATCAACCGTTTGACAGATTTCAAGTTGTTTATTTTCAGAGTAAATTATTATAAACTTTTACGTTCAGTTCAGTTCAGTTCACTGGGAAACAATCTCTGATTTATAAACTTGAACTGACTCGAACAAACCGACGCGGAGTTTATAATGGCCAGGTATGTTCTCACTTGTTCAATTCACCCGTCGGATCTGAACAACTAAAATGCCACTTTACCCTTTAGAAGAAAAAAATGCAATTTTATTTACCTTTTTGGCCTTATCTAAAACCAACTTAATTTATAAAAAGAACACCAGGTAACCGACAAAAACCGCCACAAAACAAAGTCACATAAATTCACATCGCGCATCTCATGAACACATCTAAGTACCATTCAATATGTATTAGTATTTTAAAGTGATACCGTGTAGACAAAAATAAACAAAAATAAGATTTTATCAGCTGGTAGTCTGGGAAATAATATAATTCTTTCATACATTGATATTCGGCATCTAAAAATGTTGAAACTAACCTTTGAACCTGTTCCTGTCTTCACGTGTCTGTTGTCTAAAATTACAGCGTTGCCGTTTTCGATGTTTTATAAGATTATATTCATAAACTACTTTCCTTCTATAATATTACTTTCCTGTATAATTATAGTCTCGGAAATGGCAACCGCGCTGGCTCGAGTAGAAGAGAGTTCTCGGAAAGAAAGTCCAAGGTGGACTAGACCATTTATTTCAAAGGATAGTTCCTGTCAATTGTTAACATAATTGTTTCATTTTATCTTTAGTAAACGGTTAATGGCCCATCGAAATTAGCGTTTTTATTATTTCTATTGCGAAATGATTAAGTGCTCTTGTTCTATGTGTGCGGTAGTGTTATTTTAAAGTGTAATTATGCGTTACTGCTTAGTGCTTTCGTGTAATCTGATAATAAATGCATATCTTCAAAAAAACTAATTTGAAACTCGTGGGTGTCTGTGTGGTTTTTAAGTGATTTAGTGCAATTTGTTCTGTTTCACTGTGTTTTTTTCTTTCGACTTTATGCCGGTTATATTCCGAGATTGGAAATCACAGGTCGAATGAGATTTAGTGATAAGCTTATTATGCACTCCCACACTATCATCAGGACACGTGATGAGCATAAAGTTTTTCCCATAAAAAAAAAGAACTGAAGGTGTCTGTGCCCTGGATTCCTTAATCGCGTTCTGGATTTACTTTCTAAGTAAGCAAAATTTTATTTTTATAAGAAACTAAAGTTTTACACTTTTAAACAGTTTGGCAACATTGTGACTGAACATCTGTTGATTACACAGCTTGGCAATGTAATATGATCATATATGAATGTGCCGTGACGTGACAGGTGGGTTTAGGGGTGAATTACCCCACTTTTTAAACGTTCGATTTAAAAAAAAATATGTAGAGCTTCTCTAGGACACCCCAGGAGTCAGCCATTTAAATATAATACGTCATTTCCATAACACCCTGTATATCAGCCATCCTGCAACTATTCTTCGAAAAGCCGAAAACCTGTAAAAAGAACTGCAACAAAGGTTATTTCGACCCGCAGTGGAACAGTAGTCGAAATTAGAAAATTTGTAGTATAAATAGTAAAAATAGTATTTGCGGTTCGATACTCGCTGCGTTTGATGACATTATATGTCACTGTCATTATATTTCTTTAGCAATTATGTAAGAAATATATTCATTACTCACACACACATATTTTGGACAAAAAAGATTATATTATTATGATGTATTACGAAAATTTTTATTCCAGTTCCAGAGTATCAAAACCGGATGCAAAATCATAAAGTAAAGTTTAGTCATTGGAAAACGGTCAGGAGTCAAGCGATAGTTCCGACACTCGAGACACTCAGCACATCCTTATTTTTTTTTTTGGAAACAAGACAGATTGACAGTAGACTGGGTCTCAGGTTTAGAGGTTAGATCCATCAAAAAAAAAAATAAAAATCTTCAATTTCGATTTAGCAACAGTATGTCTGCGGCATTTAAATTTTCAGGAGCCCTAAAGGAATTAAGATTACATTTATGTCAAACAAGCCCTGCAAGTAAAGGCGTAAGGTAAAGTTATTAAAATTTTTATTGGGCAGGTTATGTAATTGCGATTTTTTGTAGAGAATTCATTGAAAAATATTATGTCGAGCTTAAATCCAATAATTCCAGATTTCCAGTGTTGATTAGGGAGTGTTCTGGAGTTGAGCCCAAGTTATGGGCACGGTTTGGTAAGTGTACAGCTAAAGGTACAGTACTTATTACTGATAGACAGGTGAATATGTAGTACTATAATAATCTTCTCAGTGTTTATGTTTAGAAAAGGTAAATCTGCAGATTTACTAGACAAAAATATGTACGGTGGGTTAAATAACAAATTTAATTTTTTGGGTTTCTTTGGTTTTATTTTCCTAGTACTTACTTAACTAAACTTTTCTAAACAATTTAGTTTGATATTCTGTCTACCCCATTTGAAACAAAAAGTTTTTGATACAGAAAAAGCATTTTGATGAAACTTAGGTCTCTACCAAATTCAACTTCCTTCACTGTCATCCATCTTTTTAGAGAGACAAATGGTAGTCCAGCCAAACTTAGGGCAAGAAATACAGCGCCAAATTAAAATTATAAATTACTTTAATATTGCATTCCCCAATCCCCATAACCCCAGTGATGGCAGTATCAGTCCAATTAAAAAATTACTTAACAATTTTTAATTATTTGGAACACACAAAACACACTGTAGCTACATCTACAAGCATAATACAAAGTAAGGTTTTGAAATTCATCCTTGGTGGTATATTTTGAACATGGAACATATCCAAAAACAAGAACTTCTGTTAATTTATTTTTCTACTCCCATACGTATATTTTCTGTTTCCTTCACAATCTACAAAAGTGATATGAAAGGTATTTCAGTTAACTGAATTATAATTTCATATCCACATTTGTTAGCATATGAAATTGACCAATACAGTTAGTGTTAAGTACCTAGGTAACTATTTGTTTTTAAATATCAACAATTATTTGTACATAATCCTGTCAAAGTAATTATTAGTATGTAGTTCATAAATGTTGCAAAATTTAAATTTTCTAAAGGCCCTATTAGCTCAGTGGTGTAGCTCCCGGTTTTCGAACAAACCCGAACAAAATCCTTGGTTCAAATCCCAATGGAGGCAAATTGTTTTGGTGGATGATTAATTTTCATATTGTTAAAGTGGCCGGTTGGTGACAGTCATGATTACAACCCACGTGGCAGGGATAATTTGATTTGTTGATAGAGATGATCATGGAATACGACTCTGCACTACGCTCCGACCTTTTTCAATAGGCTCCCGGTACCTATCAGGAACTTAGAGACAAACACATTTAAGAGGGCTGTAAAAAATATCTAACTTCACATCCATCTTATTACATTCAGGAGTTCTTAGACCATAACTATGATGTTCCCTTGCCTTGACTGCCTGTCATAATTTTAAATTGTTTTAAACTGTTTGTGCTGTACTGTATTGTTTTTACTTTTTTTTTTAATTGATTTTATCTTGACCTTGTCAATTAGGCGTATTAATTGTCCCGTCTTTTTACTATATCTTATTGATAACTAACTGCCTTAAGCAGTAAGTACATCTTTGATGTATGTAAAAATTTAAAAAAAATTTTGTACATGATTAAAGACTTAGAATTTGAATTTGATAATGTATATGCAGACTTACTGACTGACTGACAATAAATCAACAAAAGAAACTAACAAGCAAAGTTTAAAATTTTACAATTTTATGCTCGTATGCCAAGTACCTATAAGTTTTTGGATATTCAAGGTATCTGTCGTTGTTTGTAGGAAAATTGACCTACTTTAACAGCAAGGGGAGGTATACAAACTTTACCAATAAGATTATAGTTTGGTTGTTGCCTTCCCTAAACAGTCTTTGAGTGGATTATTCAAAAATGCAATAAAAATAAATAAAATCTATTCCTGAACTCTTCAATATAACCGAAAGTGACCGAAATTCCAGAATATGTCTTCTCAAGTCCAGATATGTCGATCCAACCTATTATTTTATTTTTAGCTGTATTATTTCAATACTACACAATTATCCTTTTTATTCTAGAACATGGGAAAGAAAAAGTTGTCTCTTTAAAGGACCTCTCAGCCACCGATGTACTGACAAAAGTTAAAGCAGTAGCAAACTAGGAACTATTGGTGATAAGAATTTACTGTTGTAGGTATAAAGTATGTAAATAAATCTGTATGTATTGTCTTTAAATATATATCATTTCTTTTATCTTTTAAAAAATCCTAGTCACTAGCACAAATCATCAGACCAAGTACACTTGGTATAAAGTCTCCTATACCTTACATAACCCAAACTTTGATAGCTTTAATGGTACCACTTGGAATATTATAAGATACTAATCGGTAGACCCGGTTATATGTGTTTAACAGTTAAACCGGAAGTCGAGATTTTGTAATACCTAATGAATGAATAAATATATGCAAGACGTTATTCTTCAAGTTCCAAAATTTACAAATTGATGACTATATTATCTATATTAAACACATATGGAATGTAAATTTGTTGTCCGCCCATATCCTAAGTTAGAAGACTAAAAATATTACAATATAATATAACTGTTATTTATTTTAGACCGCAAAAAAATGTACTAAAATTAAAAACATACCTTCAGTACGGTGGATACATGCGACAGCGTAAATAGCAGTACGATTTGAAATGCAGTTGAACTGGGAGGCAGCACAATGAACGGAATCCGAGGGGGGAAACTTAATCTACCTATTTTTGTTTTGCCATAGGTAACTTAATATTTAAAATTTTCTAACTTAATAGAATATGTCCGGACAGAAATATTTAAAAAACCTGTATTATATTAAAAAGTATTTATAATACAAAATACTGAATATAGTACAATTATCGTCATATAGGGTTGGTAATAAAAAATCAAAAAGACAAAGTCGGGATCTTATCAAATTCTTTACATGTTTCGAATTTAAATAGGGTTAGGTGACCAAGTTCGACAAGCAAGTCTATAGCTACGCGGTATCGGTAAGGGGGAAGCAATATCTTTTAAAACATGGCCGAGTCATGGGCGTGCTATTATTATCTTAATAATGTAATAATATATATTTTTTCATAGCATGAATATATTTGTATCACCAGTGATTAGGCCTTTTCATTAATATTCCTCGCTTATTTTGGCATTTTCGCTAATAAAATCCATTTGATTTCAACATGCACAAGTTTATGTCACTTCTCAGCTGTTGTAGCAACTTTTTTAAGGTTGGAAATACTTTTAGTTTTTTAGCCAAATAAAACTTTTGTATTGTTCTCCTAACAATGCCAAAGTCGAAGCCTTCGATTTTTTCGACAGCAGAGAGACGGTCCCTTTTTTGACATCGCCGAACAAGCACGCTGGCACTATAGCGTGTCACCAGGCGCGTGACGTCATCCTCTGTCTGGGATATAACCTATCAAATTAGCTCTAGCCACCAGTTACCCATGGTTACCGTTGATATTGTACCATGTTGCCCTATTTTTAGATTAGAAGTACTTTAATGAAAAAATATTTTATTTTGCATTTAAATATTAAAATAAATAGTATGAAAAGAAAGTTTTAAGAACATTGAAACTATAATAGAATATTAGTTTCTTATATACTTATGACAATTTACTTTAAATGGGTAAATTTAATTTTAGGGTTTACTTGGTAACATGTTATTAAATTAAAATTTAATATATGTGACAACATTGTTATCCCAAGAAATTTTTTTGCCCGCATTCCTTTTGTAGCTACAGTTAAAGTTGTCGACCTGTATAATCTGCTCGAAGTGATAGATGTTATTTTTTTTTCCAAATAATAATATGGTACTTTAGTAGGTACTAATTTAAAAAAAAACTATTCATATTAAAGTTCCTTATCTAACAAAACAATATACCTATGAATTGTTTTGACAACTTTTGCGGACGGAAAAAAAAACGGGTGGGCGAGATATTGATTTTTTAATGGTTAGTAGCACATTCTATTATTTATATTATATAAATTATGATTTTAAGTGTCTGACTGAGTGTGTTTTAGACACAGAAGTAATGATCAACTGCCTATTAACAATTTTTACTGTATTATTTATTAAAATACAATACAGTACAATCTCACTAATCCGGCCCTGTAGTATTCCGTCACTAGCCACTGCCAGTAACACGGAGATTTATTTTGATGATGCAGATTTTCATTATCCATCCATTGCTGTTGCCTCTTGTTAACATTTTTACGTAATAATATTCGACAATCCGGTATTTGTCGTTACGGGCACGATATCATGTCACATGTTCAAATATTCGCTTTCCTATATTATACCTACCTATGATACCTACTGACTAACTTAATATCTTCGCATTGCGACGTTCATTAGTGGCCCGATCTTAAATATGGGAGACGAGCCCGAGACGGTAGACCATGTCTGACGACGAAGAACAGACGACAGCTTTATTTGTTATGTGCAGTGGTGCTTTAATACTATCAAGTTTAATGAATAAAAAACGGTAGATGGTAGGTCGCCAATAAACTCGACATTTTTTTCTTTGTCGCCTCTACAGATTTCTCGACGACTGACGCAACCTCATTCCACGTACCTACGCTGCTCTTAAGGCTCTGAACTCCATACCAACCTAAAAGTACTGGCGGCCAGGGGGAACAAGATAGAGCTCTTGTGGGTCCCTGGTCACTCTGGGATATTAGGAAATGAAAAAGCGGATGCACTAGCGAGAGCCGGATCCGCCCAAAATCTCAGGGGCCCCGAACCGGCCTTTGGGATATCAAAACAGGCAACGAAAACAACATTAGATAGATGGTCGAAAAAACAACACCTATCTCGATGGCAAGGGTTACCTGGTCAAATACACGCAAGGGCCGTAATTGGAAAACCATCGAGGATACTATCGAATGGGATGCTAGCCCTAACACGGCCCCAGTTGAAACAAGTGATGGGTCTGCTAACAGGCCACTGCCACTTGCGAAAACACCTTCAACGGATGGGTATAAACAACGGATCCATTGAATGCAGACTCTGCGGCGAAGAGGATGAAACCGCCTCACACATAATATACCGCTGCGCAGCACTGTCTCGTAGAAGACAAAATATCTTCGGGAACATACAATGTGGTGACAACCTCCCACATGACAAACTTGGTAGAAGGTTACTGGACCTCATACAAGGAACAAACATCGTCTAACAAGATCGGGGTACACAATAAGCCGGAAGGCTGCAGTGATAGAAGTTCGGGCCTTTAAACCGACCCCCGCCTTTAACCAACCAACCAACCAACGTACCTACCTATCTTTGTTTCCTTCTTTAAAATAATCTTTCACTTTAGGATCTCACTGAGGGGTAATCCACCGTCTAAAATTTGTACAATAAAATAGCCAATTAAAAAAAAAAGATATGCATTAAATACCTCAAAATACTCGTATACCCCAAAAAAATTCCAAAAAACTAAATTTTTTAGATAAATTCCCAAAAAATACCCTTTTCTGGTCCAATAAAATACCCCACCTCCACTAAATAATAATAATAAAGAACAATTATTGGTTTCAAATGAACCTGGCGATATTTATGCCTTCTTTGGACCACTCTATATTCTATAAAAATTGATCGGTCTCGCTGCAAACAGAATGTATTCACGAGCCTGCCACAAGCCCGTTCCACTAGACGCGCCAAATCCCTTTGAGCTCGAGGTAAAAACCGACAGAAAATGGATCGCTGCGAGCCTTCGTCGAGAGGCTCGTGGTAGGCGCGTTCGAGGCTCGCAGCCCGTACCAATATGACGAACCAAGCTCGTTATTGGCGCGTCTCGGGCTCGTCTCTGGACTGTATTTTTAATGTTAAGTAAATGAATAGATAATTACGTAGCATTCTATTATAGGCTTTATTTG
Source organism: Barypeithes pellucidus (assembly GCA_963991005.1). Taxonomy (NCBI): domain Eukaryota; kingdom Metazoa; phylum Arthropoda; class Insecta; order Coleoptera; family Curculionidae; genus Barypeithes; species Barypeithes pellucidus. The sequence goes on along the minus strand of OZ022557.1, from coordinate 46,986,586 downwards.
TTGGCATGATTTTTATTTTTAATTTAGCTAAACTCAAAAGGGTTAAAATGTCGCATTGATCATTTGCGAAACGATTTTTGGACCATATAACGTATTTAGAAGAAATTTTAACTTTTGTGTTACCTTGAGTGGATTGGCGATACTTTCGAATCAGTCCTAATCAGTGCCTAACCCAGAAATATCTAATTGGTTTAGTTTATAAATAAAATAAAATTCAATTTTTATGTGAGATACATACATAATATGTCAAATTTAAATTTTAGGAAATGTACATGCATTCTAAATTTTATGTGCTACCCCGTACAATAAGACGTATCAGGACATAAACTCTCTGTCCTAAACTCTACAATTCATTTCCTATCAGTTAAAAAAAAATATTAAAATTCGTTCATTATTAACGAAATAATAGCTACTTAATTAGGATGTGAATTTTTTGTGTGTAGAGAAACTGGTCCGAATATGGGCTAGGCACTTAATATGGGCCCCCTGACCATCTAAAAACCAACTAACTCTATCTGCCAGGTGAAGCGTAAACTTACACTTACACATTGTCGATACCTATTTTTACCGACTCCCGGCTTGATCTCACATGTTGTTAGTAAACGGTTGTAATTGATATGTTTCGCAGTTTCCCATAACTTTTTTTATTTAAGTTTAATTAGCGTAATTTTCATATTTCTTCATATTATTTTGCGTTTGCGTATGCTGTATGCGATAGAGGGAAAGTTTAACATTTCATTTCAGTATTCAATCTTATTCTAAAAATTACAGGTTTTTCCTAACCAGTAATTTTATAGTGAGTTGTACTGCGTGCAATATGGGCCCCTTGAGTGTATTGAATATGGGCTGGGGCCCCAAACTATTATTTCAACTTTTTTGCTGATTTGGATGCTGATTTTATTGCCGAAAATCATGTAGTTAAGGATCAGAGAGTCAGCTGCAAGAACCACGATCTCAATCCACCGTTACTGCTGTTCGTTCAGGACCCACACAAAAGTGTTAAAAAAATCTGGCTTCTCAATCATGTTGCTCAAAAGATCTAGGTTGCCAACCAGACTATTTCAAAGGTCTGGATCCGGATACCCAACCAGGTTGTTCAAAAGACCTGGATCCTCAACCGGGTTGTTTGAAAGAACTAGATTATAATCCAAGATTGGGAGAAGAGTCGGAGGCTCCAGAAACGCTGGAATCAAGGCATGTGGAAACCTTTTTCGCTCCATTTGACATTTCACCTGTACCACTGGTTAGAAAGCGAGTGACTACAAGCGGACGAAAGTCTTTCAAATCCCAAATTATAACTTCATCTCCTTACAAGGCAGACCTCGAAATATCAATCGACAAATTAACCAAAACAAAGAACGGAAAGGGAAGGAGGAGACTAGTTTCAGTAGAATCGAGTGAAATTCAGAAGAAGGCCAAAAAACAACTAGAGTTAAAGACCAAGAATCAAGTTTGGAAGAGGATGAGGAACAGTAATTTGCGCCTGCAGACGTTGACCTTGACATGGACCAAATTGGACAATTCTCCCCTGAAAATAATGACGCAAAATGCTTATTTTGTGGTTAAAACTTTTCTCAAGACACTAGAGTAGAACTCTGGATCCAGTGTCTTATGTGCCTTTTATGGGCACATGAACAGTGCTCTGGGGCGGAGAAGGATGCCTACGTGTGTGATTTTTGCCGATATTTTTGCCTTCTGTTTACTTTTTTTGCTGAGAGGGTTGTTTTTTATTTTGTGGAGTATTTCTTCATTTGTCGCCATAATATAAAACCTTTTTATTATAGTTTTTGAAAGGGACCATATTCCAAACCCTCTGGGATAATGTCAGAAATGTGCACTATTCTTTATTATTTTTTTTTATAAATACATTATACGTTTTTGACAAAAATGAATATTTTGGTTTATTTGCTAGGTTTTTACAACGTACATAAACCTTTTTACTTACCATCAGAAAGAAAAAATAAAAAAATTATATCAAAAAAATAAAATGGGGGCCAAAATTCCTGTTTCATATACGTAACACCACGGGAACAAAACAAACAAGGTTATGCAGTTAAAAATCGTACAGTTTATTGTCATCTCCAGCCTTTTTGAGATTGACGTTTAAAAGGATGCCGGAGTCAGTCGAAATCTCCGATTGGGCCCCTGTTCGTTTCACGCTTTGAAGGCACGAGGCGAATTGGATCTTCCCTTGCAGTTAGAAGAATACGTCGAGCGTCCGCCCGTAATCGGTATGCCGACAAAAACGACGATAATCGGAAGAAAGAGACTGCACGTGATCGGGATCTATACCTCAATTTTCTACGCTGAAAAACGGAGTTTTCGCTTCCTATGAAAACGGTACATTTAAAAAAAAATTTAACGAAAGATGTCTAAATTTTGTTAACAACTCGAGGAAAGTCCATCATTTTTTCTATATGAAGCAGTAAAAAAAATTATATATAAAAATTTTCCGAAACAAAAAAATATAGACTTTCCGTGAGTTCTAGTTCTATTACCCAAGGTTTTTTCCTTTGACATTTTTTCCTGAAATAGGAATAAACGCTTGGGAAGAAAACTCATTTACAGGTACTCCGGAATCCTGTTAACATATGACATTTTCTAAACTTTATCAGCAGTTACCTCCTCAACAGTCACCTACTTACTCAGTATTTGTATAGTAGTACAACTTTGAAAAAACTGCCCTGCACATTCTTATCTCAGTGTTTCAATTTCTATTTAAAAATGTAACACACCCGGAAATCCGAAAATTAAGATAAAGTTTTATATATATTATATTCGAAAAACATAATATATTTTTAAATATAGGTTTAATTATCTGCTATTTCTTCCGCTGGCGTATCGCCTTTAATTTGTAATGTATTTGTTGGGTTACCAGACTTATTTAATATGTCATCTGGAAATAATATTTCTCCTGGTGGAAAAGGTGGAAGTCCAAACAATTGGGGCATCATGTATTCAAGAGAATCGAGCCGCTGCGTTGCTAACTTCCATACCTCGTAAAGTACAGCTTTATCGGGGGTCATGACTACCTGCATTCCAGCAGCAACGGCTCCCTTCACTCCATTACCCGAGTCTTCAAAAACCAGACACTTCGATGGATCCGGAGAATCACTAAATCTCGAAGCACACGTTAAGAAAATATCAGGAGCTGGTTTACCATTTTTCACTTCAGGATCAGTGCCACCGCATACAACGTGACCGAATAGGCTAAACAGGTCAGCATACTTTTTTGTTTTTAATTCGAATGCCTCTTGTTCTGAAGAGGTTGCAATTGCTATGGGTACTTTGTTATTGTATAAATGCTTTACGAGCTTGTCTGCCCCTGTAATAAAAAGAGTACTTTATTATTTCTTAATGCAGGGATTCCCAAACTGAGCTCCGCGGCGCCCTGGATGGTAAGCAGGGGCGCCGTGAGCTGATGTGTGTTCTTCTGGTGGAGAGCACCATATAGAAGAAACGACCTTTTTTTTGTTCATTACTCTGTTGACCGTAGATGACCTTTTTTATTTTTTATGTTCGACTTTTTTTGCTACTCACGAAGGCGTCGTTACATTCTGTAACCTCTAAGTACAGCGCGAGCTGAAAAATATTGGGAACCCCTATCTTTTAGGGCCGGTTGTATGAAACAATTCCGAACTTAGGTTCAACGGAACGCCGATCAACCTGTGAACTACGTTCATTCAATATAACGTTGTTCCATATAAATTGAGCTTTAGTTCAGCTGAAGTACGATCAGTTTATGTTGGCATTACTATTATTTAGTTACTTTTATTTTTTTTCTTGATTTTTGACATAAAATGTAACCTTTTATTTCATTTGGAGTTTGGCGGGCTTGCTTTCCAGGCTTTTCTTCCTACTCGGTGTACTTATAAAATATTGTTAAAAATAAGAACTAAAAATATTTCAATTTTATTAGCAGACTGGTGATACATTTCACAAGCGGATAGAGCTTATTGACTCCATAAAATAAGTATATATATTATTAGGTACTTACGTAAATAAAAACAAACTAAACAGCTATGTTTTTTGTTAAGTAATCTTTGCAAATATTCATTGTCGGTTCATTTAGTAAATCGATCAGGATTTCTCCGGTATGTCCGTATTCACAGCATTGACTGCAGTATTCGCAAGACCCAAAAATCTTTGTCATCAGTTATAATTTCATTAAATTCCTACATTTTTATAAACAATAAAATAACGATAATTTACTGTATTGTATAATATGACACTCACCTGACACAAAAAGAATATATTTAAGGTTAGAAAGTGGCTTGGATCGACAGTTCAACTTCTTCTTGTATAAACACTTTGAACTGTAGTTCACTGTTGAACTCTAGTTCAAAGTAAACAAGGTGTTGTACAAACAGGATTTTACACTGATCTCAGTTCAAATCAGAAGTTCACGTGAACGTCCTTTTGATGGTTCAGAAGTTGAACTGTCTATCCAAGCCATTCGCTAACTAATAGAAACATTTTTTTTTGCGTCAGGTCATTGTCATATTATACAATACAGTAAATTATCGTTATTTTATTGTTTATAAAAATATAGGAATTTAATGAAATTATAACTGATGATGAAGATTTTTGTGTCTTGTCTGCCGTCTAATGAATTTACTAAATGGAAAGACAGTTAGCGCTTAACAAAAAACATAGCTGTTTGTTTCTATTTATTATAACATACCTAATAACATATGTATATATTTTTATAGAATCAATAAGCTCTATCCGCTTTAGAAATACACATATCTAGATTCAAAAGTTTTGCATCACTCTGATTCTCGAATAAGTAATTACGTCATCGCGAAAATAGACTAAATATTAGTTCATTGAAAAGTTTAAAATAAAAATCAATGAGTTTTAAAAAGTTTTATTTTACCACAACATTTTACACCTTCCAAAAAAAACTTAACAGAAGTAAAATTTATTTATATCGTATAATTTTTTAAATTAAAAAAAATATAGCTTCTAATAAAGTGTATTTCCTCCTCTGGCCTCAATGCAAGCTTGAAGACGACGCCTCATGCTCTGCGTAAGGTTAGCAATCCGTTCTTGTCGAATAGCCTGCCATTTATCGATAGCAGCGACGACAAGCTCCTGAAGAGTTCTAGGGGGATTTATTCTAACGCGAACTGCCCTCGAGAGCATATCCCAAGCATGATCTATCGGGTTCATGTCAAGGGACAAAGCAGGCCACTCCAAGCGATTGATTCCCTCACTTTCTAGGTATTCATCCACAGCTCTAGTACGATGGGGCCGGGCATTGTCGTCCATAAACACAAAATTGTTACCAACAGCCCTTCTCCACGTCCTAACCTAAGGATGTAGAATATCCCTAATGTACCTGTCGCCAGTCATTGTGCCTTGAACGTAGACTAACTCGGTACGCCCGTCAGACATAATACCTGCCCAAAACATGGCGCTTCTACCCGCGAATGGAGACAAGGGGCGAGCATGGGCAAGTTGGGCGGCTCTTGTTGGTTCTCTCCAAACACGAATCCGGCGACTATCGTTTACCAGACAAATCCTGGTCTCGTCGGAAAATAGGACAGAATTCCAAAATTCTTCGGGTAAGCGAACTTGAGTTTCAGCCCACTGCAGTCGACGAACTCGGTGGTCATATTGTAGTTGGGGAACTCTCACTGGCCGCAGACATCGTAAACCGGATTGAAGAATGCGTCTTCTTAGTGTAGAGACGAATACGCGAACTCCAATTGCATGCGTAACATCTCTCTGAAGTTGTGGGACTGGCATAGTACGATTTCTCTGAATTGTTAACGTAATATAGCGGTTCTGCTGTTCGTTAGTAACACACGCCTTCTACCACTTCGTGGTCTGTCTCGCACAGAATTGGTCTCTAGATAGCGATTCCATATGCGAGATACATCACTTTGAAAAACCCCTATTCTTTCAGCAACAAATCTTTGGGAATGACCTTCCTCAACTAAAGCTACTATTCTTGCACGATCAATTTCAGATATCACCAACGTTTATTCCTTCCCTAAAGCAGTTTAGGGAAGGAATAAACGTTGGTGGAAACCGAAATCGGAAGTTATTATTTACCTCATGTTAGGGAAGCCCTCAACGAGTTGGTGGAAATGGGCATAAGAAATTTGCCGCCCCTAGGCCTTTCGATAATTTTCGCCTGAAAACAGATTTATAACGGGGCACGAAAAAAAAAGTTCGTCAACGTAAATTGCCGCCCGAAAATTGGTAAGAGTGCCAGATTTATAACGGGATACCTTGGGCCCCACCATCATAATTCGACATCTAAAAAAAAATTGTCATCAACGTATATTTGCCGCCCCCTCTCCCCTGGACTTATGGAGATAGCCGCCCATATGTTGGCATGGCTATTATTTAGTTACTTTTATTTTTTTAGATTTTGAAATAAAATATAACCTTTTACTTGATTTGGCGTTTGGCGAACTTGCTTTCCAGGCCTTTTCTACTCGGTGTACTTATAAGATATTGTTAAAAATAAGAACTAAAATATTTCAATTTTATTTGCAGACTGGTGATATACACATAGATTCAAAAGTTTTGCATCACTCTGATTTTGGCATGTTAAGATAATTTCAGGAATGATTTTTTTTTCTAAATGTTTATTTATGTTTATCAGTTAAAACGATACCATTTTTTGTAGCAAAAAAAATATTATCAAGACATTTGTTTAAGATAACATTTTCAGTGTTGTATTTTGTTGGCGCTGGCCAGTTAAATTTTTCGGTTCAGTATGTAAAAATGAATCGCCGAGTAATATCTGAAATTGATCGTGCAAGAATAGTAGCTTTAGTTGAGGAAGGTTATTCCCAAAGGTTTATTGCTAAAACAATAGGGGTTTTTCAAAGTGATGTATCTCGCATATGGAATCGCTATCTAGAGACCAATTCTGTGCGAGACAGACCACGAAGTGGTAGAAGGCGTGTGTTACTAACGAACAGCAGAACCGCTATATTACGTTAACAATTCGGAGAAATCGTACTATGCCAGTCCCACAACTTCAGAGAGATGTTACGCAAGCAATTAGAGTTCGCGTATCCGTCTCTACACTAAGAAGACGCATTCTTCAATCCGGTTTACGATGTCTGCGGCCAGTGAGAGTTCCCCAACTACAATATGACCACCGAGTTCGTCGACTGCAGTGGGCTGAAACTCAAGTTCGCTTACCCGAAGAATTTTGGAATTCTGTCCTATTTTCCGACGAGACCAGGATTTGTCTGGTAAACGATAGTCGCCGGATTCGTGTTTGGAGAGAACCAACAATATAAGTCCAGGGGAGAGGGGGCGGCAAATATACGTTGATGACAATTTTTTTTTAGATGTCGAATTATGATGGTGGGGCCCAAGGTGTCCCGTTATAAATCTGGCACTCTTACCAATTTTCGGGGCGGCAATTTACGTTGACGAACTTTTTTTTTCGATTTATGTTTCGACAGAAAAGTGCCCCGTTATAAATCTGTTTTCAGGCGAAAATTATCGAAAGGCCTAGGGGCGACAAATTTCTTATGCCCATTTCCACCAACTCGTTGAGGGCTTCCCTAACATGAGGTAAATAATAACTTGCGCTAAGATCCGATTTCGGTTTCCACCAACGTTTATTCCTTCCCTAAAGCAGTTTAGGGGTTTCTAACTTTAGGGACTAAAATTTCTCTACTTAAATCGTTACCTACGGAGGGAAAACGGCTATTCATGCGCAGTTATATTTTTTTAAAAGAAATAATAGGAAATATTCCTAATACGAACAATCATAATGAAATAGTTAATTAATTTTTACAATGGTTTCTTTAAAATTTTCCAGTTACCAGGAGACTAAGAACTAAAGGCGACGTGAGGTAAATGCTTTATTGCGAAATATGCGGTGAACGGCAAAAAGTTGTCACACATTTTATTATTAAAATATTTTTAAAAAGTTTTTACAGCGATTGCCTCTGCATGGTTGGTAATCCGAAAACTTTGGCATTTGTCACGTGACTGCTCGTTTGGCCGGAAAGTTGAAAACACCTATTTAGTTATCGAAACCGTAGGAATCTATTATTTAAACATTTTTGTTGTTTTTTAAAAAGCTTATTTCTTAAAACTTAAAAATTAGGTATAATATAAACTCCTGGACAAAATTAACGCAACATCATAAATTTGCTATATTTTTTATGCTATTTTTTTTTCTGAATTTATGACCGATTTGAATGATTTTTTTGGCATTATAGGTTGGTTCCTTGACAATGTCATAGTTTTCGCTGTTTATGATAAAAATGTAATTTTCGATTTATACTGGGTGTACTAAGAATGCTATGTTATTTTCCGAAAATTCGCATCACCCTATGGAGTATATTAGCAACCGTAACATATTGCAGTTGACATTAAACGGTAGGTCCATCTTTACCCAACATTTTCTTTTTTGGTTTACTTCATTATCTCTGTTATTAAAGGAGATATACCGTTTTATAGCGTAACATGTTTCTATAGACTTTAATATTCAACACATTCATTGTTAAATGTTTTCAAGTAGACTATGGACTTTTTCTGACATTGCAAGCGATGTGTCAGCAGATGTTGTGTTTTAAAGTTATAAAGGTCAAATAAAATTCGCCATACTGATAAAAACTGTTCGGAAACTACTTATTAAACGTTCGTTTCGTATGCCCAGTTGCCCGACGAGTATTTTAATCTTGAAACCTACTTGAAAACATTTAACAATGAATGTGTTGAATTCTATAAAAACATGTTACGCTATAAAACGGTGTATCTCCAGAGATAATGAAGTAAACCAAAAAATAAAATGTTGGGGAAAGATAGACCTACCGTTCAATGTCAACTGCAATATGCTTCGGTTGCTAATATACTCCACAGGGTGATACGAATTTTCGGAAAAAACATACCATTTTTAGTAAACCCAGTATAAATCGAAAATTAAATTTTTATCATAAACAACAATGACATTGTCAAGGAACCAACCTACAATGCAAAAAAAATAAATCATTCAAAACGGATCATAAATTCAGAAAAAAAAATAGCATAAAAAATATGGTAAATTTATGATGTTGCGTTAATTTTGTCCAGGAGTTTATATATAAATAACTGGGTGTGGTCAGGCCCTGTCTGGCAACCATATTTACCATTTATAGTTATTTTTGGAAAAATATACTTTGACTCCCGTTTTTTTTTTTAATTTTGAACAAGTTTTAACAAATTCCCATTACATATATATCTGGGAATATGAAACTATAATATCTACTGGTTATTGTTAAAGAAAAATAAAATGTTTTAAAATTCTTGCTCTAAACTTTGCAAAAGAGCTTTCTCAGATAACTTTTTCTAATTTTTCCATGACAAAATATATATTTTTTAATTTTCCAGCCAAACGAATAGTCACGTGACAAATATCAAAATAAGTTTTTAGTTTACCAATAATTATGCAGGGGCAATCGGCGTAAAAGTTTTTATATTTCGATAATAAAAAACTTTTTCATATAGGTATAGCTAATTTTCTCTCGATCACTGCTATAGGAAGAAATATGCTAAAACAGATCGATGCAAGAAGGTGTTTACTTGAGCAAAGATCAAAATGGAAGACATTTTGAACATTTACTTTAGTTTATAATTATTAGTCAAGGTATGTAAGGTTATGTGGTACATATTCCCGAGACCAGTGCTCCATTTACTGTTTAGGGAATTGAAACAAATTGTAACTGTGTATTTGTAATTTGTTTTTCTAAATAAAAAAAAATATTTATGATTCTATTCTTAAACGAACAAACCCGAACAAACGCACAAAATGATTAAGAATCCATGCGTATTTGCATAAAAAAATAGTTTGTTGTAAAGTACACAGTGTTTAGTTCATCATAGTTTTTTTAAAAGGTTTAATTCTACTTTAATCTAGTTAGAAATAACGTTTTCTTTTGTTTGCAATCAATGATGTGCAATATTTTTTACAGATTTTAGTTTTGTTTTGTTACAGTTCTTTTTGTAGTAAAGGTATACATAATAAATAATTTAAATCCATCGACCATCACCCACTAATTATTTTACGATGCGCGCAATATTCTCTTACGTATATTATTCAGTTAATATCTCGCTTAGCAGTGATAAAAATTTATATACCTTGATCACATCACGCTTTCATTTCATTGATATCAAAAAATAACAATCACGTTTCACAACGTGATTGAAAATTCACGATATCGCTTAGCACTACCATCGCCATATAAGAAAGACAATTGGCGGGCGCTTAGGGCGGGCGCTTGGGTGACCCCTACCGACTGAACAAACAATAAATTGAATTTTGAATTATTAGTTACGGTAAGATATGAAATACATATAGTATTACTTTATTTCAAAGCATTACTTTTAGACTGAAAAATTTATTGACTTGAATATATTAATATTTATTTAAATACTTATCTTCTGTATCATTTGTTAAAAAAATTTAGTACTTGCTGCATCTTTACCTGGCATTAAATCCAAATTACCCAATCTCTCGTTTGCATAATCATTATATAATTTCAAGAATTCCTCAACTGTTGTATCTAGATTAAAAGTCTCTATAGCAACTTTCGCAGCATCTTGCTGAACTGATCCAGCGACTTTCTTCTGAAAATCGGATGGATATTCATCTATTCCGTAAGATTTAACCGTTGTTTGTAATGCTTCTCCATAAACTTCTTCTGAATCTAAAAATGTACTATACAGATTTCTCATTGTTCGAGGTTACATTTAACTTTATTTTAATATATTTCACGCACCAATTTGTAAGTACTTTATTTTACATATACACGATGTTTCTGGGGTAGATAGAATACATTAAAAAAAAGTTTATATGAAGATTATCCAGAAATACTTCCTCAAGGAGCTAAAGTCCTTTGAAGATGGCCTTCATAAACTAGTTTTCGTTTTGTAGCTCCGGAACTACTTCAGCTATCGCAACCAATTTTGGGGATAAATTACTGTTAGCAAGTTCATTGAGTTGAGCCTATTGGACAATGTTAACATTAACCAGGAGCGTGCGATCCAATGGGTAATTGGGTAAATTTGACCACATTTCTCTAAGACTTAAATTTTTTGCCGTTTTGAAATTACATTATGATTTTTCTATGCAACCTCTTCAAAGCTCAATAAATGGGATCAGGGCCGGCTTGAAAATGCATACCACACCACATGATTTATTTTTATAATTTAAAATAAATAGATACGTATTTTTAGTTTTAGGTAGGTACCTATAATAAATGTAAAATAATGATAACAATTAATGATAATTGAAAATAATATAATTTAAAAGTATAACTATTAGGATAACAAGTACAATAAAAATTAATTAAATTCTAAGAAACTATTGATAATTTATTCAAAATTTAACTCTGTATCACTATCACTATCTTCATCTAAGCCTAAACTTATAATTAAGGGTTGAACATTTGTAATCATACAATTGTAAGAATTTTCCACCTTAAGTACATGCTGTACACAGTTTTTCCAGCTGTCTGCAGAAATTTTTCGTACTTCGTTTTTAATTAATTCTACTACAGATGCATTTAATGTAGGATTTCTCCTAATATTGGATTTTAATTGGTGCCATATTAGCTCAATAGGATTGAATATACAATAGTACCTTAACTGTTTTTAGTCAATATAGGCTCAAATAGATGAACTTACTGACAGTAATTTATGTCCCAAAATTGGTGGCGGTAGCTGAAGTAGTTCCGGAGCTGCAAAATGAATACTAGTATTATATCTGCTCTAGAAGTTTGTAACATGACCATATTAACACCCTCTAGTATAATACGTACTAATAATAACAAAATATTTCAAGTGCTTGGTCGTTCATTTGATACAGCTCTGAATTAATACATTCCTTTTTTTTGGTATCTTATATTGTTACGCATATTGAAATTGAAGAAATGCAGTTATTTCAATTAGTACAAAGTGCCTCAAGCACTATGCTCTACGAAGGTATCGAACTCAATTAAATTTTTAAATTTTTGGTAATTATACAGGATCCTGCAATATTGCGTCAATACGAATTAAGTTGGGAACGTCATTCACATGCTGATTTATACTATATCACAGGGTGTATTTCAGGAAAATATTTTTCCATATACAGGGTTGCCCAAAAAAGTGTGATAACATAAAGTTGGATTTTTTTAAAATGGGATACCCAGTATTTGATTGCATAATTCGGTTTGTATTAGTGTCATCTATAATTACCTAAAATTATATTTAATTCCCTTGGGTAGTTTAAGTAAGAGTAATAAATTAAAAACAAAAAAAGTGTGACCTTTGTAGTTCTGGAAAGAACCTCCTCCTCAAAAAAACATTCTAAAATTATTTTTTAAACCACGGAATTGGGTGAGCTTTGTAGCAAAGAGTCTACAGAGAGTCTAATATTGTTTATCTATTTTATATAGGGTGTTCATAATAAGGTTCCAAAAACGACATATTTCAAAATCAAGTTTCTCAAGATTTTCAAATTGAGCACCCTGTATATAATTTGTCTATTGGATGTAGAATTCATAAGAATTTTTTTTTTGTAAAACAAACATACAAGTTATTTCCAGTGGTTTTCGAAATATTCCACATTTCATAGATTATGTTGACTTATATTATTTAAAGGTCATAGGCGCATTGACTAATAATTGCAAAGTACATTAAAAATGATCAAAATATCTTCTATTTTGATTTATGCACAAGTAAATACTTTCCTGAGAAGATCTGTTTACATCCCTCAACATTTCAGGTGAAAACTAGCAAACACGGCACTTTTAGATTTTGCTGCATATTAATAGCAGTTGTAGGCGGATATTCATAAGCAATTTGGTTACGTGTCCCCATAAAATTCTGGATAACATGACGCAAAATGACTCCTTGCTAACAAACAAATTTTTTCGCCCGCACTAAGTACAAAGATCATGTCAACCAACCCATAAAATCCGTTTTAATTTTTTATTGTATTTTGTTCGCCCTAATAACAATTCGTTGGTGAAGGAACTAGTCAAACTATAATTAACAAATGAATCCCTGTTTTATTTCAAAGCAGACATGGTTTTTATGCTTAATTACTAATGAACCGTTGTGCTAGTATTTCATCTGAAATGATAAGGAATGTTGTAAACAGAACCTTTCAAGATCGTGTTTACTTGTGCACAGATGAAAATGGAAGATATTTTGAACATTTACTGTAGTTTCCAATTATTAGCCAATGGTATTTAACAAAATAATTTATGAAATTTGGAATTGTTTCGAAAACGGCTGGAATTAAGTTACTTATATGTTAGTATTGGGTGTTCCATTTTAAAATCTTGAGAAAATGATTTTTAAATGTGTCGTTTTTGGAACGTTAATAATCAGGTGTCGATAAGAACATCCTGTATAAAATAGATAAACATTATTAGATTCGTACTATCTTTAGACCCATTGGCATAAATCTCACCCAATGCCGTGGTTAAAAAATATTTTTAGAATGACTAAAACTTTTTTTTTAGTTTTTAATTTATTACTCTCAGCAAATCAAATAACATCTTCGGTAATTATAGAGGACACTAATACGAACCTAAATATGTAATAAAATACTAGATGTCCCATTTAAAAAAATACAACTTTATGTTATTACACTTTTTTGGGCCACCCTGTATATGGAAAAATATTTTCCTGAAATACGATTTTTAACTTAATTTGTATTGAAACTATGGAAGCCTGCCGTAATATTGCAGGAACCTGTATAGGAAATTATCACAGAAATAACATTAAATTATTAATATTTTCTTGCTCAATTATGTAATGGTGTAAATTGTTTCTAAGGAATAATAACAAACGCGGACTTAACGTTACATACGATATTTAATTTAAAAAGATCACAATGCATTCACAAAAAGAGTTGCCAGAAGGAATTTATGAATACCTATTACTCTTCATGCACGAAATGAGAATTACCTGTTCTAATACCATGTCGACATCTTCGTCAGACCTCTGTAGTGGTTACCCCAAGCCTCATTTCCGCCATTATTATTTCTGCTGTACCATTATTTTTGAATATGATGGTCGCCATCTCGAATTTCCTCCTTGTACACCATTCGTCCCCAGACATGATAGTAAACCATTAGTCCCCAAGCAGGATAGTCGACGGGGGTCAGGTCTGGAGATTTAGCTGGCCATAATATCGGCCCATTTCGCTCTATCCATCTTTCAGGAAATTGATTATTTAGAATCTATCTTACAGTTATCCGATACTGGGCAGGACATCCGTCCTTTTGATATATGATTTTCCTCTTACATCCAAAAATGCACTTCATCCAAAATATCAGGTAAATAATAATTCTAGATAATTTTCGACTGTCATGTCTGGGGACGAATGAAGGAAATTCGAGATCGACAACATCTTATTCAAAAATTTAATGTGACAGCAGAACTTAATAATGAATGCGAAGATGATGTCGACGTTGTATTAGAAAACGTAGTTCCTCTTGCTAGCATGAAGAGTAATACTCATAAATCCCTTCTTAGTTTATTATTTTATTCTCTTAATATATGCCATTATGTGTCTTATATCGATATAATCTATTAAGCAAGAAACAGCTTAAACGTTAACGCTCTCACTGTAGCGGACAGTAGTGTCCATGTATATTCAACTAGTTTATTACGTCCCGTATATATTCGTCGCTACAAAATTAGTTTGGTATTGATAAGACAGCAAGTTAGCAAGAGGTGAGGTGGGAGAAGACATAACAAGAGATTGACATGTCTCACGTCTCGAAAGAAAGAACAATGTTCTTGTTATCGTAAGATATGTACCCTAATAGTTGAGTTTTTACTGTTCTTTTGAAAGTCATTGTAAATAAAAGCTTGTCTTGTTTAGCAAAAGTATTCGAGTGTTCGTTTTGCAATTCAGCTACAGGAAGCAGGAATATCCACGACAGTAGGCGCTACGCCGAGGTAGCGAATGGCGGAAGGTCGGGCAAAGCGTAGTGATTTGACACTGCAAAACCTTTGTAGATTAACCTACATTACAGTTCTTAACTGGACACGTTAAGGGTATTTACGTAAGTATTTGGACAGTTGATTAAAATAAAGTATGTATTCTTTCCATAGGACATCCAAGGTGTCACACATTTAAAAATAATAAACAGTTTGAAATATTTAAATTTCTTTGATGATTATATTCCGTATTTCTGTAGATACCTCTATCATCCCATCAATCAATTTAATAAAGAAGTCAATGTCTTAAAAAGTATTACAAGAAGGGCTCCGGCCTGCGTAACTTTTTTTAAAACCGAAGTAAAAAGACAAATTCGCTCGTTTACGAAAAATCTGCCGATATCCCGCTTTTTATAGAATACATAACTTGATATCACCCGATCAATAAATTTAATAGAACATTCGATATTTCGAAAGGTACTACAAAATTCCCTAACTGATCAGCTGAAATCACTTATTAGCAAAAAAATAGGGTTATTTATTAAACTGTTAGAAATATTTTATAGTAAGATGTAATATACTAAAGACTGGCTTATTTTAAAAAATAATATATATATAAATATTCCTTACCTATAAGTGTTCCATCTAAATCAAATATTACATGTGTGACTGGTGAAAAGTTTGAGGTAGTATTACAACACTGTGGTATCATTAATAGAAATGCTTTTACAAAGTACCTACTATAATACTGGAAATTTAAAAATTGGATTAAAACTCTTTAATATGTCAGATTCGAAGTAACGAATTGACAGCATAATCAAAACAGTATACATGGTAATACTTATAAGGACCAATCTCTGGTTCAGACGGGCTGCGCACTATCAGATGTCTTAAGGTGGAACCACACGATCAATCATGTATGAACACATCTACGCACGTATGTACAGGGTGGCCAACTATAGGCGGTAGTATCTCGGAAACCATTCACCGTACAGCTTCTAGAAAAGATATTTATAGGAAAAGTTCCCAGGACAAATTGCTGGAAATGGATTGTCATTTTATAGGACGACCGCTAGACGGTTTAACTCTACAATTTGCTTATACAGGGTGTCTGCTAATTAATGGTACATGGAAAAATCGCTTACGTAAAAATATTAGGATTTAATCATACTTACCTATATCCGTAATATTGCAAGACACCAACGTTTTTTTTACAAAATTTGACAATTTTTTTTTAGGACGAGAAATTGATTTCTTTTTGAAATTTTAATGTACAATATAGGGGGGCGCTGTCTGCGGCATTATTTGCACATTTATTAGGTCATAACTTTTTTGTGCCTCACTATATTTAAGTTTTTAATGGAAATAATACTTTTCTCATATTTATTACGTAAGAAAGGTATACTAAGTTGAGGTCGCCCAGAGTTACCATTTCGGAGATATTGACATTTAAATTGTTTTGTGAACCCTGACCAATTAGGTAGGTAGGTACTGTTAAAATGTAAAATAAATATATGATACTTATGAACTTAATTAGTCAAAGGTTCTAACAACAATGAGAGCGCGCCTAGCAACGACCAGGAGAGAAGTCAACAAGACAGCAGCAAGAAAAAATGTCATAAGTTTACGTTATATTATCCTCTGTTTCTTTTACATAAAATACAAGTTTTAAAAAGCAAAAATACCATAGATTAATACAGTCCACTAAATTGAAGAGGTGGGGCAACACCTGACCATAGAATTTGATCCCACGATCCGGATGAGAAACAGAGCATACCAAGATAAGTAACAGGAATCGTCCATGTTTCCTTTTCCCGTTTAACCGTAGTTTCGATTTGTAATTTAAAGTAGAATATGAATTTTATTTGTGCATTTTCGGGATGTTTCGAGAATATTCATACTATAATTTTAATTAACAAATGATATTTTCACGATTTTTTGCGATTAATTTGATTATGTTGCTGTCACAAGATTGAATTTTGACTTACAATTGATGTACGATTACAATTCCAGCAGATTTTATTTTGATTAAAGGCTTTAAAGAGCCTGAGCACGATTTTGATTACTTTCTTGAGTTTTAGATATCTGAAATTGAAAGGTATTTTGAGATATTGATATATAAGTTACCAATGCAATGGTAAGTTTTGCTGGAAGTTACTAAAAATGTTACATTTGTTTGGGTAGTACAAGATTTTCCAAGTAAGTTTTAGATTATTAGAGTGATTAATACGATTTACTATTGATATTGAGTGATATATTGATATTTTGAGTGTTCAATGAAATTGGATTCGATTACGTACAACGGTACTTGGTTCTTTTGATTATAAAAAGTGATTGGTTCGATTTGGTTACAGACGATTAAAACGATTTTTTTGAGTATAAAATGGCGGAATTAGATTTGTTGATAAGAAAAAGAGGTACGGCCAAGTTTAAACTGACAAACTTTGGAAAATATATTGAGCCCCTTCGTGATGCTTTTTTAAACAATAAAGAGTTAAATACGAAGAAAATTATCGAACTTCAATTTAAAGTCAATAAATTGGAGCTTCTTTATGATGAATTTGAGTCTGTTCAAACAGAATTAGAAATGATTTGTCCTCTTGATCAACTCGAAAAGCAATACGAGGAGAGGAGTAAATTTAGTGATTGCCATGTAGATATGTTGGCGAAAGCCAAAGAGGTTTTAAATAGATATGATAATAATGAGAATTCCTCGATTATTTCAGCAAGTGTTCCTCAAGTTAATGTTTCAAACAAAGATAATTTAAATTTTGTCAAATTGCCTTCGATAAAATGTCCAACGTTCAATTGTGAGTTTAACAAATGGCTAGAGTTTAAAGATACATTTGAAGCCTTATTTCATAACAACTCTACTTTATCAGAGATTCAAAAATATCACTACTTGAGGTCATGTTTAGGTGAGGAAGCCCTCAAAATTATTCATAGTTTGGAGTTTGCAGCACATAGCTATATAGATGCTTGGTCATTACTCTGTGATAGATTTGATAATACTCGATTATTGGTTAACAATCATATAAAAGCTTTATTTGAAATTGAAACCATAACAAAAGAGTCATCGTCAGGTTTACGTAACTTAATCGATGTAGCAAATAAACATTTAAGGGCATTGAAAACGCTTAAGCTTCCAACGGAACATTGGGATGCTTTGATTATTTATATGATTGCATTTAGATTAGATAAAGGTACCATGCGAGAATGGGAGCAGGCAAAAAATGATAAAATGTTGTCAAATTTAAAAGATTTTTTTAATTTCTTAAAAAACAGAGCCGATTTTCTTGAAACTTTAGAATTAAATGATATTCATAGAGTAAGAGATACGCGATTAGCTGACGGTAGAAATACAAGGCGTCATAATTTTTTGATTGGTGGTTCTAATGATAGATCTGAACAAAAATGCAATTTCTGCAAAAATGCTCACTTAATTTATAAATGTCCAGAATTTTTAAAAAAGACTATAACAGAAAGATGGGATGTTGTAAAAAAAATGCGATTGTGTTCAAATTGCTTATGTTTTGGGCATTATAGCTTCAAATGTGAATCAGGTCATTGTAGATTTTGTAATAATAAGCACAGCTCTCTATTGCATAATAAAAATAACGATAACCAGAAAAATCAGAGTAATGAGTTACGAGATTCTGAAAAGCATGAACATACGTTTAATGGTTCCTCGATTATAAATGCTGCAAGTTCAAGTAAAGATAATTATGTTTTGCTGTCCACAGCTATTGTGGAGGTAAGAGATAGTAAAGGTAAATATCATAGAGCTCAAGCTCTCTTAGATTCAGGCAGTCAGTGTTCATTTATTTCTGAAGAGTTTAAAAACAAGTTAGATTTGAAAGTCGATAGTGTTGATATTTCCGGGATTAATAATAGCGTCAGTTCAAACTTAAACTCTAAATGTAATTTATTGATTAAATCAACAATAAATAATTATCAAACACAACTACCATGTCTAGTAGTACCAAAAATAACAGATAGTTTGCCTCCGTATAGGTTCAATATTTCAGATTGGTGCATTCCAAAAAACATAAAATTAGCTAATCCATCATTCAATGTTCCTAGACCAGTGGATATTTTGATAGGCGCAGATTTGTTTTGGAATATTCTTTGCAAAGAAAAGATACTGTTAGGTAAAGACAAACCTATTCTAATTGAAACCTTGTTTGGGTATGTGGTAACAGGTTTAATTAGTAGTCCCGTTGAGAAAAAAGTTCATTGTAATTTTGTTGTGAATGATGATCTAGAAAGGTTTTGGTCAATAGAAGAAATCCCAATTGAGTCACCTCCTTTAACCAAAGAGGAGCAGATTTGTGAGGATTATTTTAACAAAACAGTTTCACGCGAAATTTCTGGAAAATTTGTGGTAAAATTTCCATTAAAAGAAAATCCCCTAGATTTAGGCGATTCACGAGATTTGGCGATTAAAAGATTAATTCTTCAAGAGAATAGATTAAAAAAGGATGATATGTTAAAAAATAAATATTTTGATTTTATGGATGAGTATATCAAGTTAGAACATATGAAGCGATTAACGAATAGCCAGTCGATTAATATGTTTAGATGTTTTTTACCTCATTTCGCTGTTGTGCGTAATGACAGTCTAACTACAAGTGTTAGGATAGTATTTGATGCTTCGGTTAAAACTAAATCAGGAAAATCTCTTAATGATATACAATATCCAGGGCCAGCGATACAAAACGATATATTTGGAATTATGTTACGTTTTAGGGAGCATAGATTTGTTGTAATCGCTGATATAGCAAAAATGTACCGGCAGATTCTTATTCATCCTGATGAGAGATACTTACAAAATATAGTGTGGAGAAATGATTCAAATGATGATATATCAGTTTATGAGTTACAAACAGTGACGTATGGCACATCTAGTGCACCATATTTAGCTATTAAATGTATTAAAAAATTAGCTTCTGATAATAAAATTACATATCCTGTTGAATGCGAGTTGATTAATCGTGAATGTATGTTGATGATTTGATAACTGGATTTAATGACGAAGAAAAAGGTATTGTCATTTGCAATCAAATTTCAAAAATATTAAAGTCAGCTTCTTTTCCCCTCAGGAAATGGGCATCTAACAGTAATGCAATTTTACAAGGTTTAGAAGATACCTCTGATGCTTTTAGCATTCTTGAGCTAGGTGAGAATGATAAAGTAAAAACGCTAGGACTTCAGTGGCTTAGTAATCCCGATTTGTTATCGTACAAAGTTTTAGCTAGTTCGGAAAAATTGCCAATAACAAAAAGAACTTTACTTAGTAATATTGCTAAAATTTATGACCCACTAGGGCTAATCAGTCCTTGTATTATTATTGTCAAAATTTTAATACAGAAATTGTGGTCACTGAAATTAGAATGGGATGATATGGTGCCTTCTGATTTAACGAATAAGTGGGAGTATTTTCAGTCAAAATTAGCTATTCTTAATGAACTAAAAGTTTCTAGATCTGTTATGTGTGATATTCCGATTAATATTGAATTGCATGGATTCAGCGATGCAAGTTTAGAAGCGTATAGTGCTACAGTTTATATAAGAACGATTGATTCTAGTGGAAATATTTATGTTAGATTACTTTGCTCAAAAACAAAAGTCGCACCTGTAAAAGCTTTAACTATTCCAAAGTTAGAACTATGTGGTGCTCTTGCACTTGCTCGATTAGTAAAACAAGTTTCTGATTCTCTTACATGCAAATTTGAAATCTACTACTGTGTGACTCTCAGATTGTATTGTGTTGGCTTAAAACGGATGCCAACAAACTTCAAGTT
This sequence comes from Barypeithes pellucidus, assembly GCA_963991005.1. Classification (NCBI taxonomy): domain Eukaryota; kingdom Metazoa; phylum Arthropoda; class Insecta; order Coleoptera; family Curculionidae; genus Barypeithes; species Barypeithes pellucidus. The sequence goes on along the minus strand of OZ022557.1, from coordinate 46,965,875 downwards.
TTTGTCAGTAATAGAGTAGCTGAAATTCAAAGATTGAGTGAGATATCTAAATGGAGTTACGTTAATACAAAAGACAATCCAGCTGACGTTGCTTCTCGGGGAATGTATCCTGACGATTTATATAATTGTAATGCATGGTGGAATGGACCTTTGTTTCTTTACGAAGATGCAAACTGGCCGCGAGAAATTCAGTTTAACAAAACTTGTGATATTCCAGAGATACGCAAGCAGTGCAACGTATTTGCGACTACTGTAACTCAATTTTTAGATTTTGATAGGTTTTCTTCATTGCAAAAACTTCAGCGAACTTTATTATACTTCGTGTCCAGTCCGAAGATATCACTTTATTTACCACGTAGTCCGTCTCTGGCTACTAGTCGGGCACCAATTTTAAAGAAAGAATTCCCCCCTGCCTCTGTGTTCTGTATATTCCACTCTGTTCAAGGCTCATTCGTTTTTTGGTGCTATGTCGTGCGACCACTCATTGTAGCAGATCAAGTTTCAGGTGATTTTTATAAATATAATATACAATTTACGGGTAAGTAATCAGATCTTTTTCCACTCCGTTCATTTGTTAAGATAATTTATATTTTTAACAGTTAAAGCATGGGTAAACATAAAAGACATTATAGTTCATCTAGTAGAAGTACCGACATCAATGCAAATGAGTCCCTGCGGCACACGATACGGGAAATCCTGAGAAGTGAGCTTTCTAAGATTACTAAACATAATCCCCTATCTCGCGATGGCCATAATGCCGAGGGCCGATCTCGAAGCAGAGAGGACTCGCATTTTTCTGGCAGTTATCATCGCCCTATTTCTCATTCTCGACATTCCCGTTCTCGGGCAAGGCGTGGCCGGTCACCGAGCGTGTCGGAACGCCGCAGAAATAGACGACGACGGCGGGATTCCCACAGCAGCCGCAATCGTAGCCGAAGCACCCAAGGCCGGCATCAGACGACATCGCCGAGAAACGTGGAGAATATGCGTTCGGAGAGCTCTCAGGGTCGTTTCCCACGTGGAACGGACTGTGAGTTGAACGCAGAACCGAACTCAGTGTCCGTAGAGTCAAAATCGAATAGGGATGACATTCTACTTATTACCGAAGGTGATGATTTAGAATTGTCAGAGGACACACTAAATATTCTAGGCGAGGACCCCATTAAGTCAAAGACCCAAGGGGTTACCCTTCATGAAGCAGTGGCTTCCAGATGGTCATACACCACATTGAATGGCATCTCAAAGGAGGAAATTACTCCCATTTTAGAAAAACATCCGATCCCTAGTAACTGCTCTTTTCTCCTTTCCCCCAAAATAAACCCGGAGGTTAAGACCATTTTACAATCTATCCACCTTAAGAGGGACTCAACCCACTCCAGTTACCAATCTAGCATTGGTTGTGGCTTATCGGCTATGGGGAAAGTTTTTAATACATTACTGGACGATGAGCACACTATCCCTAAACTCACTAGGGAAAACATCTTGGCTAATTTAACAGATTCGGCTCGCATTTTAACCTCCCTTTTTAATGATATTTCCAAAATGAGAAAACATTTAATCTGTCCCGTGCTTAACACGGCGGTCCGGGAAATAGCCGAATCCTCTACTCCGGGCGAATTTTTATTCGGCCCAGACTTGGGAGAAAAAGTCAAAGATATAAAATCTTTTGAGAAGGCAGGTCAAGATTTACTCTCGGTGTCCATTCACCAACGCGAAAAGGGAAAAACATCGAAAAAGGGGGGGGGGGGAGCAGCATCACGACCCGTCGGTCCTTTAAACAGGCATCGCCCATCTTTCCAGAGGAGGGGGATAAGATATTTCCAAGGGCACAATCCCTCCAAACAGACGTTTCAAAATCGACGCCAAACAACGAGGAAACGTTAAAGGTTAGTTCATATCCTTTTGCAGGTCGTCTGCAGTTTTATTTTGATTCTTGGTCAAAAATTACCACAAATCAAACAGTCCTATCCTGGATTAGGGGTTATACTATTCCGTTCAAAAATACGCTCCCTAGTCAGAACCACATCTGTAACAATAGGATTTCACACGGGGAAAGGTCCTTAGTAAAGGCGGCAATAACGGAGCTTCTGAGATTAGGGGCTGTAATAAAGTCCAACCACGAGCCTCTCGAATTTCTCTCACCTATTTTTTTAGCTGTAAAGCGAAACGGAGGTAGACGATTCATACTGAACTTAAAACAATTTAACAATTATGTTAACTGTCCACACTTCAAGATGGACGATCTAAGAACAGCGGTTCGATTAATACACAAAGACATATTCATGTCCACATTAGACCTAAAGGACGCATATTTTCTGGTACACGTCCGTAAGGACCATCAAAAATTTCTTAAATTCCAATATGATGATACTTTGTACCAATTCACTTGTTTACCGTTTGGACTAAGTTCGGCCCCATTATGCTTTACTAAACTTATGAAACCTGTGGTGTCGCATTTACGGACCTTGGGAATATCGATCATCAATTACTTAGATGATTTTCTGATCTTTGGCAACACATACGAGACATGCGCAGAAAATACGAATACCACAATCGAACTCTTAAAATCTTTAGGGTTTATTATAAATAGGGAAAAAAGCAACATGATACCAAAAACCTGCACGAAGTTTCTAGGTTTCTGGTTAGACAGCAAAGATTTAAAAATAACTCTTCCCCAAGAAAAGATAGATACTATAATCAAACTAACTTCATTATTTTTAAGTCGATCAGATTGTAAAATACGTGATTTTGCGAAATTTATAGGAGTCTTAATTGCAGCATGTCCAGCTGTAAAGTATGGTTTCCTATACTGCAAGCTTCTCGATAGAGCAAAATTTCTAGCACTTCAAAGGAATAATATGAACTATAACTCGAAAATGTTAATTTCGAACTTTTGCAAATCAGACATATTATGGTGGCAAACAAATGTATCCCGAACTTTTAATGATATTAGAAGCGATAGCTTCCACCGCGAAATTTTTTCAGATGCATCCCTGACGGGTTGGGGGGCTTGTTGCGGCCCTGAACGTACTCATGGCTTCTGGTCTGAATCACAAAAATTACGTCACATTAATTATTTGGAATTACAGGCCATTTCTTATGGAATTCTGTGCTATGCACGAGAATTAAGAGACTGTAATATATTGTTACGATGCGACAACACCATTGCCATTTCTTACATAAATCGAATGGGCAGTATTCAATTCCCAGAATTATCATTACTCTCTAAAAAGATATGGCAGTGGTGCGAGGAAAGAAATATTTGGCTATTTGCGTCTTATATCAGCTCAAAAGAAAACACTAATGCTGACATTGAGTCACGAAATTTCAGCCCGGAAACAGAGTGGTCGTTATCAGGACCAGCTTTCGATCTACTAGAGAAAACTTTCGGCAAACCGGAAATCGATTTATTCGCATCACAAATCAACAACAAATGCGAAAAATATATTTCGTGGTTTAAGGACCCTAATGCTGCAAATGTCGATGCATTTACTGTATCTTGGAACTCTGAGTATTTTTACGCCTTCCCTCCTTTCGCTCTGATCCTTCGAACGCTATAAAAAATAATACAGGATAGGGCTGAGGGGATTTTAGTTGTTCCGTGTTGGCCTTCTCAACCTTGGTACCCTCTGTTTCAAAAGCTAATTTTTGATAAAGAAGTTTACCTGGAGCCTTCACCAGATTTACTTTCTTCTCCATTTTTTAGGTCACATCCGTTAGCAAGGAACCTTACCCTGGTGGGGGCCAAATTATCAGGCAAGCGTTTTTGCTTAAAAATGTCCCAGACTCGGCAATAGATACGATTTTATCTTCCATTTCACCTTCAACTTTACGTCAGTATGATAATACTTACAAGCTATGGTGGAAGTTTTGTCTGGACGAACATACTCCAACGTTTACCCCCACAATAAATAATATAATCAGTTTCCTTCAAGCATTGACGACTAACATGACCTTACGATATGGGACTTTTAATTCACATGTATCAGCTCTCTCTCTAATTTGTCCTACAGAGGTAGGAACCAATCCAATTATTAAGCGATTCAAAAAAGGGCTGTACCGTCTTCGACCCCCCCGTCCAAGATATAACACTACCTGGAATCCAGCACCTTTATTGCAATATATTGACAACTTGCCTTCGACCATTAGTCTCGTGATATTATCGCAAAAGTTAGTTACGCTGCTAGCCTTAACAACTGGGGAAAGACTACACACAATCTCTCTTATTCGTTTATCAAATATAAATCAAACTTCAACTGAAACAATCATTTATATCTCAGACTCAGTTAAGACCTCCGGTGTAGGGAGAACTCAACCTACCCTACACCTACCCAGATTCAAGGACAAACCTTCCCTGTGTGTAGCCACTACCTTGGAAACGTACATTAATACAACGTCTTCGCTGAGAACTACAGGGCAAGATTTTTTATTTCTGTGTTGTAAAAAACCACACAATAAGGCATCAAAGGACACTCTGAGCAGGTGGGCAACCCAGATGCTCACAAAGGCAGGAATTGATACCACAATTTTTAAGCCGCACTCTATTCGACATGCCTCAACTTCTGCGGCCTTTGGGAAAGGTATATCTTTGGATCTTATTTGCAAATCGGCAGGATGGTCACAAACCTCAAGATTTGCGAAATTTTACAATAGACCTTTGGCGTCAGAAAACATATTTGCTCAAGCAATATTAGATATAGACATAACCTAAAATTCTTTTTTATAAGTAGTTATCAACAACTAGTTTATATTTGTTAAAATAAATATTTCTTGATTTGTTCGTCGTCAATAGTTTCGTTTAATTTACATATAAATATTTGTCCAATAATTCCTTTTATCATTGCTCACAATATATTCTTATCTTTAAACATCTACGTGGTAAATAAAGTGATATCTTCGGACTGGACACGAAGTATAATTATTCGATCAAACGAACTTACCTTAAGTGAAGTTCGATCGTAATTATACGAGGGTCCAGTCCGAAGATATCACTCCCCTCCCATACCCTTCGAGCCCTCTATTTGTGAGCAATCCTGAAAATTCTTTCAACCTATGAGCCTTGAACAGAGTGGAATATACAGAACACAGAGGCAGGGGGGAATTCTTTCTTTAAAATTGGTGCGCGACTAGTAGCCAGAGACGGACTACGTGGTAAATAAAGTGATATCTTCGGACTGGACCCTCGTATAATTACGATCGAACTTCACTTAAGGTAAGTTCGTTTGATCGAATAAGTATACTGCTTAAGATTTATTTCAAATTCTAAAAATAATAAAAATAAAGATACTGGTTCAATTACTGTTCCCGAGATTGATAAAGGTATGCAACATTTGCTAAAATTAGTACAACGCGAAAGTTTCGCGACTGAAATTTCTATTCTTCAAGGTGATAAACACCTAAGTACCAAAAATAGGTTACTCTCCTTAACTCCATTTTTAGATTCAGATGGTTTGTTGCGGGTTGGGGGGAGATTAAAGCATTCTTCTCTATCTTTTGATGAGAAGCATCCTATTTTGTTGGACGGTAAACATAAGTTAACAAAATTGATTTTTCAATCTGAGCATAAGAGATTACATTATGCAGGTCCCCAATTATTATTGTATTCCGTGCGTCAAAAATATTGGGCTACGTCTGGCATGAATGTAGCAAAAATGATTGTGAGAAATTATTGTATTCGATGTTTTCGGACTAAACCAAAGCCAATTAACGCCATTATGGGTGACTTACCAAAACACAGAGTTGAAGTTGCAAGACCTTTCTCGATTACCGGTGTTGATTATGCAGGGCCTGTAATTTTACGCGATAGGAAAGGTCGTCCATACAAGACTTATAAGGCTTACATTTGTATGTTTATATGCTTCGTAACAAAATGTATTCATATCGAACTAGTTACAGAATTAACTTGCGAAGCATTTATTACTGCGTTTAGGAGATTTGCTGCACGGCGTGGCACTCCTACGCATTTGTACTCCGATAACGGATCCAATTTTGTTGCTGCTCAGAGAGAGTTAAAGTTATTATATGATTTTTTGAAAAATTCTAATGACGAATTTGTAACATCTTGTGCCCAACAAAGAATCATTTGGCATTTTATTCCTCCTAATAGTCCAAATTTTGGTGGGTTGTGGGAGTCAAATATCAAAGCAATAAAACATCATTTATACAGAGTCATCGGTCAAAGCGTATTAACGTATGAGGAATATTCTACGTTACTTGTACAAATCGAAGCTACATTAAACTCCAGACCGCTCTATCCCATGTCAGCTGATCCAAATGATCTTGCCCCGCTTACCCCCGCCCACATGTTAATTGGCCACCCGTTGACGACACCTCCAGATCCTATGTTTGAAGAGATCAAGATGAACCGATTGTCAAGGTTTCAACTACTACAACAATTACACCAAAGTTTCTGGAAGAAGTGGTCGTGTTTCTACCTGTCCGAACTTCAGAAAAGACATAAATGGAAAGTTGGTAATTCAAATGTCGAAGTAGGTAGATTGGTGGTTATGATGAATGACAACCTTCCTCCATGCAAGTGGATTCTCGGAAGGATAGTTGAAGTACATCCTGGAGAAGATGGCCAAGTGCGTGTAGTGACAATCAAAACGATAAATGGAACTTACAAGCGAGCCATTTCAAAAATATGTCCCCTACCATTAAATGACAATGAGTGTTTTTAAGACAAAAGCGAAAGTACAATGTTTTTGTTTTGAACATAGTGTTCAAAAGGGGGGAGTATGTTAAAATGTAAAATAAATATATGATACTTATGAACTTAATTAGTCAAAGGTTCTAACAACAATGAGAGCGCGCCTAGCAACGACCAGGAGAGAAGTCAACAAGACAGCAGCAAGAAAAAATGTCATAAGTTTACGTTATATTATCCTCTGTTTCTTTTACATAAAATACAAGTTTTAAAAAGCAAAAATACCATAGATTAATACAGTCCACTAAATTGAAGAGGTGGGGCAACACCTGACCAGGTACAAAGTTACAAAGAAAATTTTTTTCTCAAAGTAACCTATGAGCAAACAAATGAAATTTAGAGATGCAGTTGCTATGGAACAGAAAATGTTTCATCTTTGAGTTTATCGTAAATTTGTGTTTTCATTGCTGTTGGTTTCTTCCGACACGATATTTTCTAGGGTCAAAGTTATTTTAATTAAATTAAGTTAAAGAACAATCCAATTGTTGTATTTATTATTCCCAATTACCATTACTAGAACATTAATTATCATGTAAAAGTGAATTGGTAAGAAGTAACAAAATATTATTTGCTTGCCTGAGCTAATGCACTAAACAATTTAAATGCAAATATCTCCGAAACGGTAACTCTGGGCGACCTGAAGTTAGCATACCTGTTTTACGTAATAAATATGAGAAAGTATTATTTTCATGAAAAACTTACATACACTGAGGCACAAAAAATTTATGGCCGTATGAATGTGCGAAAAATTACGCAGACAGCAGACGCGACAAACTACATTGTACATTAAAATTTCTCAAAGAAATCAATTTTTCGTCCTAAAAAAACCATAATTGCCTAATTTTGGAAAAAAACGTTAGTTTCTATCAAAGTTATTAGAGAAAAACAAGAACTTTCGAATATAGGTAAGTATAACACTTCAAATAAAGTGGTGGGGGTAACTCAAACATTGATTTGGAGAAAAATCAATATTTCAAGAAAGCCTTATCGGAGAATATTAAAATTAGTATAATTTACAAGAGTTCTTCTTGCTCTGTCATACACGACAAGCGATGTCTATGTTATTTTCCTGTAGTCGCTAAGATGACGCTTTTTATAGATTGAACATATTTTATGTTTTTTCTCGAAAAACTTAAACGCGATTGTAAAGGTGTTATTATACCGTTACAAAGAGGAATAAAGGCCAGACAAAATGGTGAAAGCCGCTTTTTTTTCTAACCGGAAATATCGATGAAAAATTAATTTTCATAATTACTATACTTATTAATCACCCCGGTAATTACATCTATTGTAAAAAATAAGACGGTTGTGGAAAAGACATATATTTAACAATAATATTGGAAAGAAACGTCAAATTATTCATTTTGAAATCTACTGGAAGCTTTCGTCCACTTATTTTTCGGAGACGCCGGACGGGTAGAACTGAATCAATGTTTTAGCGCATATAGGAAAATGAAAGTATTCCTGAAATGTTAACAAAAATTGGCACATTAACTACCCAATAAATGATGCTGTCATTGAATTTGCTTATCGGGTACCAAGTAATCACAATTACCAAACCAAGAATTTACCGAAGTCAACAATTGTCGGACTGATGTCAATAAAGCAAATGCAATTTTTCTAGCCATTAGAAATAAGCGGTTGGAACGGGACACACGAAATTTAGGCCTAAACATTCCTGATGTTTCTGATAAGTTTTACATAAACGAACACCTTACAATAACAAACAAACTATTACATAAAAATACCCGTGAAGCTGCTAATAGTAAGGATACAAATTTATATGGGTCAAACCACGATAAAATGTTTGTAAGGAAAACATCAGAAATTTCCTCAATATTACATGTTAGAAATTCCGAAGCGCAACATAGCAACAAGAAGAGGAATAATAGTCAATAGAACAATAATAGTCAACAAGAATAAAAATTACTCAGAAACAAATTTATTATCAGAACTGTAAAGGACTTCGTTCAAAAACTGCGGGCTTTTACCATTATGCTCTTGAAACAAGATACAACATTCTCTGTCTGACTGAAACCTGGCTCAATCAACTTGTTTTAATAGTGAATTATTTGGCCAAATCTATCAGGTTATTAGGCGTGATAGATATGAAACTGCTTCACAACAACACGGATATTTTCCACGTAGGTCCATTGAAATCAATCTGGTGAAATTTACAGATTTTATTTTGAGAAATATGGATGAACGGAAGCAGATTCACATGGTGTACACGGCCTTCAGTAAGGCATTCGACAAAATTAATCATTCCATACTGATGGAGCGTCTTGCTAGCTTACTGAAATGGATTTGGTCCTATATCTTCACGATAGACGTAGATGATTTCCGTTGGTGGTTTTTATTCTACACCTTTTAACTGATGTCTGGTGCCTCAAGGCAGTCACTTTTTTCCCATGTTTTTTATCATATACATTAATAATATACAACAATGTTGTAGATTTTCTACATTTTTGATGTACGGAGATGACCTAAAATTTTTTCGAATAATCTGGGTGCCAGGGGATTGTCATTTGCTGCAAAATGATCTTAATGCCTTGGTAAGATTCTGTGAAAGTCAAAGCTTATTTTCTTAATCTAGAGAAGTGTGTATCGATTACGTTTACCAGAAATAAAAATGTAAACAATTTTACCACTAAGAAATACAAATTCGGGATTGCTTTGGGAATGGAAATGGCTATAATTAGATTTAAAAAATGTGTAAAATCAATATTGTAAATTTTCAGAATTTATGTATGCATGTATGAAATGTATGTATGAAGTTAATTGAAATATTAATAACTATCACTAGCCAATACCACAACGTGGATTCTACATTGGGCTCAGTGTCTGTTATATCCCTATTGTGTAAATAAATAGAGTTCAATCCCGATATTACTAGTCGTTCATTGTCTTTTGAATTGGGAATATCATGAACTACCAGTGGCGAAGCGTCTATGTAACCACTGTTACTTTTGATATAACTGAAAGCAATGCGACTGGTCGATAGTTGCTAGGCAATATGTTCTATTTTAGGTACCTTTCATAACCCAAATTTCACTAAAGTTACTATAGCGGTTTCGGAAATATCTTGAAAATACCGAAAACATTTTGAAATTCCAACATCCTGTATATTTCAAATAAAGCATATCTCTTCTCCCGACCCATGTTGAGAGAAACTTTTTATTTTATTTTTGGGTAAGACCGAATCACCTCACGAGCGATTGTGTACATGTGTTTGGAAACACCCTGTATAATATATTAAAATTAAAATCATATTATACATATAGGTATTCAGCATAAAGAAATGTTTATTATAAAAATATAAATTTATAAAATATATTTTAACGAATATCTTATTAAATAACTATACTATATTATATATAACTATAATATTTCTTGAATAATTACATTATCCGTATTCCCTGCACAATTTTTATATTAATATATGTCTGTCAAATATATCTGGCAACCCAAAACACTCTGGTTCTAAGTAGTTAAAGGAGTCTATCCTCAAAGTGGCATATTCTCCATATTCTTGCGGCACGTGAGGTTCTGGTACCATAACCACTTGCATACCAGCAGCCATGCCGGCTTTAACTCCATTTAACGAATCTTCAAAAACCAAACATTCATTTGGTTCAGGCTTATCGGAAAATCTCGATGCACAAACTAAAAATATGTCCGGCGCCGGTTTTCCATTTTCTACCTCTGGGTCTGAATCTCCACAGACAAAGTGGTCCATTAGGTCAAAGAGCTCCCTATGTTTCTTGGTTTTCGTTTGCACTGCTTTGCGATTCGAAGATGTCGCTACTGCCATGGGTATCTTGTTGCGATGAAAATGCTTAATGATTCTCTCAGCCCCTGTAGACAAAAAAATATATAAAGTGTATTTAGATAAAAAAACAATCTTGAGGTTTAAAATTGAATAATAATTGATAGGGTAGTCCAGCAGTACAAAAGGAATAATCATTCCAAAGGAATATATATCAAGTTTTTTAAAATAACAATTTAAGAATTGGCTACTATTACGGTCAAATTTTCGATTCGATAGAACACTTCGTGTTATCTGTTAATTTTGACATATTAACTTGGGCCATTTCTTTTGCAAGTACGACATAGCAGGCGGTAAGTGTGACACTTGTTTAATAACTTGTAATATTTTTATATATTCCGCATAGGTGGGGCAACTTTGTCACATGTGTCTGGTACATATGAAGAAACGCAGTTGCAAAGAGATATAACAGAAGCTAAAAAGAGTGACAATGCGAATATTAGTGCAATTACAAGAGAATTCGCTGTTAACATTAAAGAACCTATTGACCTAATTGCGGATATCAAAATAGTAACTAATCCTTTTTTAAATCCACAATAGGGGTCCTCAAAGTCGACATGCAGTTATAACGAGCATCAAATAAGAGAAAATAGAAAAATCTCTATTAGCGAGATATTTTCGTTACCAAAACCGAAAAATGTTGATCCAATGAAAAAAAAAGAAAACTTGAAATTAAATTAAGTTCTCAAAAAGGATGGATTAAAATGGAACTAAAAAGAAAAACCTCTAAATCTAAGACCAAAGAAGTAGATGAAGATGAAACAGTTTGCATCTAATGTCATGAAAAATACGGAACGACGGAGGAAAACTAGATACTGTTGCCAGTGTCTTCAATGGTCTGTGTGAATGTGCCGATTTTGAAGAGATAAACTCATCTACTTTTTGCTGTGACTTGTGTAGAAATTAAATTTAAGTTTTCGTTAAAATTACATTGTCCAACTTACGCCACAGATAGGGGCAAGTTTGCCATTTAACATTAATAATAAAAATATATTTTTTTACTGTTATCTTTTCTTCTTTTCCCTTTACGTGTATGTTTAGGATATGTTTATATAAGGCTGAATTTTTTTTACCAACAAAATTTTTTTTAGAACCCTAAAAAGCTTAATATGTCGAGGTTGCCTCACTCTCCCCTACAGAGTGTCCATTTTTCAATGGTTTTACTTTTTGAGAAGGTTACATTTTGAACAAACGAGAGGAGAAGGTTTGCATCTTTGTTAAGATAAAAATTTAAAGATTTGAGGAAACAAGAGTTATTAAATGGTAAAACAGTACTTAAGTAATTAAAAAGTGTCTAATAGAAATATTGTCAATTCGAAAAATTATTCGTTCAAATGTCTAGTAACTATCCCTCGAATAACTGTTTCCGACAAATACCTAGTCATTCACAAAATTCACTCAGGAGTAAACCATCCATATTTCGAAATATACAGGAAAAACGTTACTAAGAAAAGATTTTTACAGCTTTTACTGCTTCTTTACGTCATGAATTTTCACCACCAAGATTACTATGCGGTTACATCACGAAACTTGTCATAAGAAACTAGTATTCAATATTATTGACACGTTATTGTAAATTGTAATATCCTTAAAATATTAGTTTTCTATTCGTTTTAGAGCGTTTTTAAAATCAATTCTATTTTTTATGATGCTACAATTAAAATGAATGAAATATACCTGGCATAAGATCACATTCTCCAAGCCGTTCATAAATAAAACCGTTGTACTCTTGTAGGAAAGTATCATTGTCAATCGGTAACTCTAGTTCTTCCCTTGCAATTTTAGCTGTAATTGGCTGAGGAGTTCCGGCAATTTTCAAGACTACTTCGTTGCTACATTCTTTATCAAACTGGCCAGCTACATGAAATAAGGCTTGACGGTATAGTTTTTCTGTATCTGAAAAAGATAAAATATTTAAGAGGATCCATCTATACAAAAATTTTGTCATTTTTAGCCTTTCTTGAACCAAATTTTAAAATATGCAGGAATTTGTTGATAGCCAGAATAAAGATGGTATCCGATGTTGCTTGCATAAGTTATTATATTTACAACCATGTATATAATGTTGACGTTTCAGACTTTTTAAAAGTTTGAAAGAATAGTTATTTATTACACAAAGGAAAAAAGTATTAGATTTTAGCTCGATGTTGTGTTCGGAGAGCTAAAATCTAATATTTTTCCCGTGTATAATACACTATTTTTTTCTGTGACGGGAAAAACGACGATTTAATATTGAAAAATATATGAGTAGGTACAATATATTAAAGTTAGAAAAGTATTGATGTAAAATTTGAATTTTTAAACTAGTAGGCTGTTTTACTTATAGTGACAACAAACCTGTGTTGCTAAGGAAACCTTTAAAATAATCAAATATCTGTCTAGTTGTTGTTTATTAGTTATTTTGAATATAAAAGTTTAAAATGAGTTTTCTCTGACTCCGTCGGAATTGCATGCGAAAGTAGCGTCACAAAAATTATTGCCAGCTAAATCGCACAAAATTTACGAAACCGCGTATTCAAGATTTTGTAATGGAAGATGAAAAAGACATGCAGTTCTTTGTCGGAGACGGTGTCATTGGCCTATTTTTCGGAATTGGCACAACAATAAAAGCCATCAACAGTTTGGTCGAATTATTCAATGGTTAAAAGTATGTTACAATCCAATAATAATGTAGACATTTCAAAATATTTCAAACTAATTACATTTCTGAAACCAAATGGGAAAGGTTATACGCCCAAGAAAGCTGATATTTTTACGATTACAGATATTAGTGATTTTATAAATAATGCTCCCGATGAAGTTTATTTGATGGCCAAGGTTGTTGTTTTATTTGCGATTGCAGGAGCTTGTCGAATTTGTGAAATCATCCAGGTAAAATTAGATGATATTGAAGATTCGGGAACGTTATTAATTTGTGAAAATTAAGCAATCAAAGAATGATCTACACAGAAGATTTATAGTTACTGAATTATATACTGGTCATTCATTTCGAAGATCGTCTGCTGCACTTTTAGTTGAATCTGGGGAAGACTTGATGACATTAAAAAAACATGGCAGATGGAAGTCATCAACGGTCGCTGAAGGGTATGTTGATGAATCGGTAGCACACAGGATAGAAATAGCCAATAAAGTGTTTAGAACATGTGGCAGTGCTGAAATAACACCCGATTTGCGACCAGGTACATCAACGGCAGTTGTGTCCATGGCAGAAAAATAATTTCAACACCAGAAAATTCGTCTATTGTACCGAATAGTAAAAGGAACATGTCATTCATGCAATGCACATTTAATAATTGTACTTTTGATATAAACAAAATGTAACTTTTGTATAATAAAATATTCAAAAATTAAATATCTACCTTTACTTATGTATACATGGTGTCCGGGAATATGTGGGAAATCTCCCGGATATGAAGAAAACACGTGAAAAGAATACTATAGGTTCATATAAACTTCTTTCGTATCAGCCTCCTCTTCGGAGATATGGGCTCCCAAAGAGCACAAATGGAATCAAGTTTTTTACACATAATTATTGAACCACCTGGTATATTTCAATTATTTTTTAATATGATGTATACCAGGTAAGACCCGTTAAATTACTACCCAAGAAACTGTTGTGAATTACTCACAGCTGCAGGGACTTACTAGCTGTAACACTCATGGGCCCATTTTTTTTACGCCCTGTATGATGAGAACTTTGGACAATGTTTTTTACATACCTTTAACTATTGGCTAAAAATTAAGTACTCTTCATTCATGTCGCTAATCCTAACCGTTTTCGAGAAAACGGAGAAAAAGGGGAGACAGCAGCAGCTGTGAGTAATTCACAACAGTTTCTTGGGTAGTAATTTGACGGGTCTTACCTGGTATACATCATATTAAAAAATAATTGAAATATACCAGGTGGTTCAAAAATTATGTGTAAAAAACTTGATTCCATTGGTGCTCTTTGGGAGCCTATATCTCCGAAGAGGAGGCCGATACGAAAGAAGTTTATATCAACCTATAGTATTCTTTTCACGTGTTTTCTTCATATCCGGGAGATTTCCCACATGTTCCCGGACACCCTGTATATGTTATGGAATCCCGAGATGAAAATAAATTGAAGAAAAATAACCATAAATGGCGCTTTGAATTATTAAGCGAAATATACAATTTATATGAAATATCAAAATTTACGTGGCCGCTCCTGAGGCCCTTCGCAATCAATATTTTATTGAGGCAGTCCCCAGGTTCAAAAGAGGTTAGCGCATTATATGCGATGTTGTCATATTGCAACACATAATTCTAAACGCACGTGTTCAGTTTTTGACAACAAGACGTCTTTGGTGCGCGCTATCACTTCTTTTTCAAACTTTTTAGATAAAGAAAACTACAATTTTAAGGTACATACTCTCTTACCTTCGATCTTATTTTAAAATAATCCATTTTATAATTAAATTTCATAAAAAAATAAAACACAAAAAGTATGTTTTTCAACAGAACCAACAGTAGATAATGTCTCACAAATTTGAAATCACATCACAACATTTATTATTATGAATTATTTCACAACAAAAAAAAATCGGGCAATACAAGTAACAAAACGTTTCAAATTCATATACGTCAAGCACGTGGCACCCTCGACGTCGTGGAACCAACGTCGTTCCACTCCCGAGTCTCGAAACATACTGAAGTATGAAGCGGCGCGCAGCCGATATGACAACACTGTTAGTATACTCTAATGACCCACATTGTTGCTAAGTGAATTCAGATGGAACGGGGCGACAGTATGTGGGTAAAAAGGGTTTTACCTTAGTAATTAGATATTCGATTTAAAAAAAAGTATGTAGACTTTCTCTAGGACACCCAAGGAGTCACCCATTTAAATATAATAAGTCATTTCCATAACACCCTGTATATATCCGGGAAAAAAGTCATTCTCATAATTTGCAGTTAAAAGGTATGGTTGTAAATAGGCTTCTGTGATAAGTTTCATTCCTGTCGAGAGAAAAGGATCGGAAGGAATAGGAAAGGAATCGCAGTTATAGCTGCGAATGAATATACGAGGCTAAGCTCATTTCTAAAAACCAGACTTCAACATTGTTACCATTCAGCCAACAAACATGAACATGAGTATACTCTTAGTGCTCAACGTGAGCACCACAATCATGACGTCATTCGCAGTCCGCATTCGCAGTTTATATTCACAGTGAATGAAAAGTCGCATTCGCAGTTATAGCTGCGAATGAATATTCGCGGCTAAGCTCATTTCTAATAACCAGAATTCAACATTGTTGCCATTCAGCCAACAAACATGTAGTTCTCTCTTCCACCCATTACTGATTTTTAATAACATTACACACAATCACACTTTCATTTTCCAAGAGTTTTATGAATGGATTATGGCCTATGGGATCTTTGACCCTATCCTATTACTCGCTTTCTAAATATGTCTAATCTGCTATGTACCGTGAATCACCCTGTATTTATTATATCTGTAAATAATATGAACAGGAAATTTTTTATCTTTGATCTCTAGTAATAATTATACACTAAACGTTGTCGAACAAATTACTTTATCAGAGGCACGCGAAGCATTGCCCCCCACAATTAATAAGCAAACAATGTTACCTAAACAAAAAAAATAATTTACTGTATTATTAAGATAACAAGGTACAGGACTATCCATAAAGATCTAATATAAAAGGGGAGACAAAGCATTGCATTCATAAAACACCATTTATTTACAATCATGCACGTTCTACAATTTCAAATATGTTAGAAGAAGAACAATCCATATTTTTGCAATATTTACTTAAAATATAAAAATTAGGTAAACCACTACTTTACTTTTTAAAAAAAACATAACCTCATTATTCTCACTTATCGACGAAATATTCATCCGGGGTTAGAATAA